>CM053332.1:1785941-6585941 GCA_028583605.1 Dastarcus helophoroides
ATTTAAAAAATGGTGAAATTTCTAAGTTAAAATCCAAGTTTCAAATTTTTTCTTGTTAAACTTAAAATGTTCAGTTTTTTTTAATGAAAAAGGTTTTTTATTCAAAATTCTGAATTTCTCATAAAATTTCGATATATTAAAAATGTAAATATTACATTTTTCGGCATTTTTTTTTTAATTGTTTAGTTATATTAGGAATTCAAAGAGAAAAACTTCCTTTATCTTTGGTTGAGCATGCAAATAGAATACCACCTAGACTACAGTATGCAGCTCTCTAAGTGTGTATAATGGATTTTATCCAAAATGTCAACAGTTAAATCACAGATGCTTAACAAAATGTTTGGTCTCCAGGAAAGTGCCAGAAGACTAGATTTTAATGCACAAACATATAGGTTTGAACACATATCAGATTCAGAATTTGGAAACCAAAGACCGGCTTCGAAACCTGACGAGATCCAATCAGATCGAAACCGGTCTTTGGTTTCCAATCTCTGAATCTGATATATCTCCAAACCTGTGTGTGTATTATTAGCATTTGGCTAAGAAATTAAATTTTCTTTCTTTATTTAGTTTCAATTTTAAACTTTTCCGTAATTTTGCTATTAAAATCAAGAAACAAGTCTAAATATTGAGATAGCTGTTGAATGTTTGATTAATAGTTAAAAATAGAGAGAAAAACTCACGATTTCTGTATTTTATAAAACTTTTGTTTTTTACCTTAGAATTTCATGTTTAAAATTTAAATGTATAGAAACATGTAGACATTTTCATATTTTTCTTCAAATTAACAGTTATGCTCGAATTTTTTTCTTATCATTGGAAACTTAAACCCAAAATTTTGACTTTTAATTTAATTCTATTTTTGCCTAAATTTTAGGTTCGTTTGTGTTTTGGCGTTTTTATACATAATTTGAAACTATTTTCAAGAAGATTCTTTCTTGCCTGTTTATCCTTTTTTATGAGTTTACACATCTGAACAGTTCAGGCAGAAATATGTATACTTCATAAAATAAAACAATAAAATAGTAATTTAATTAATCATAACATAAATTTCGAGCATAAATTTCCTGGAGTAGTAATTTAACAACAATTACTTTTTTGCAACCACCTAGTTCCCTTTAAGTTTTTCTTGCTACTGTGATGCAGAACAATTAAACTATGTCGCTAATTTATCTTAATTTAATTTCTGTATGGGGCAAATTTACCCGAAGAACATTTTTTTTATAAAATTTATCTTTGAGCTGGTTTATGCAAAGTGAACTTGTGTGAAAAAAATACTTTCAGAAAGTGCTCTAATTAAACACACCGTTTGAAGTCAACTGCAGGATTTTTTTTTCAAATTTGAATTTAAATTCGCTATTTCACCTCAAATATAAAATTTGCACTCGAACATTTGGAATTTGAATATTCTTTTTAAATTCTGAAATATTAGTTTTTTTTATTTCAAATTTCCTCTTAGCATCCAACTCTTTCTCTAACTGGTTAGAACTTCAATTCTTACGTATTTGCTTTTGGGCAATCTTAATGTTTTTTTAATGTTATTATTGTTTGCTCTCCGAGTTTGCAACGTCGAAATGTATTAAATTTTTCAGAATTACGGAAAAAAAGTTTTTGCCATTATTGATAATCTTTTTTAGCGTTACCTCTAATCCCTAAATTTTGACCTTTTTTTTAATTAAAAGTTTGAAATGGGTTTTCAATTAAATTCGGAGTATGTTCATATTTTTAATTTTTTTATGAAACTTCAGAGTTTACGATATTGGTGTTTTATTTAAATCTACAAATATTTCTTTAAAACTTGGCCTTTATTTTTGTGAAAAATGTTATGGATCAAAATTCAGAAGTTAATCTAAGATTTTTTCGAAATTTAAATTTTAATCCGAAATGTCCAGAAAAGTCTACATTTAGAGCGGACAAAGTCGTTTTAAAAAAAGTTTAATGACCTGGATGCTTCGTTGAAATTTTTGTGAAAAATGTCATGTATCAGAATTCTAAAGATAATCTTAGATTTTTTTGAACTTGCAATTTTAATTCGAAATGTCCAGAAAAGTCTACATTTAGAGCAGACAGTCATTTTAGAAAAAGTTTAATTACGAGTGAGTTTAAACTAAATAAAATTAACCAAATTCATTAATAAAAATTTCTCAAAATATCAACTTTTTGAAAATTTCTGAATAAAAGAAAATGTTAAGGAAAACTTGTTAACAACTTTCCCTGTTCGAACATGAAATTTTCTGTTTTTTAAATTCAAAATATTAGAAAAATTTGACATATAGAATTATTGCCTAAAGCTCAAAAAAAGGTGCCATAATTTTTGAAAAAAAATCTTTGAAGTCCAAATTTTCGAAAAAGACAAGAACGGTTTAAGTAAGCGATTTTAGAAAAAAGTATCTAATTTCAAGAAGACCAAATCTAATAACAAAAACTATCAAATTTCAACACTTTGTTTTAGAGCAAAATTTGGAGAATAAACTTTGGGGTCTCTTGAAACCTTTACTGTTTTTTCAAAATGGGAATTTTTTTAAGTTTAAATATTGATAGGTAAAAGTCAAAATATTTTGCAGAAGTCTAAATTTTCCGGTCAATAAGAGTTCACCATGAAGAATAAACCTATTCCTCTAACGGAACGAACGAACCAAGCTGAAGAAATTTCGGCGGTTAGGAGCAGTAGTCACCAAGAGCATGTAAGTTCGACCCACAAGTGTAGTTCAATGCCGGAAGGGGTATTAGCCCTCGGAGTAGTTGTTTCTTGTGGATCGGGCTACAAATATTTAAATTTTTACCACAGTAAATTATTGATGAAACGTGTATTCATGTTCAAACATTTTTTATATTTTTAAAATTTTTATTTTTAAGAATTTCTTCCTCCTTATTCCCTTTCCATGTTATACAGTGCTGACCAGCTCAAATGAGAGCGAAACATCGATGTCCAGTACTGCAACCTTTTTTATGTATTTTTTATATTTTCATAATTTATCAAAAAAACGAAAGAAATTTTTCATATCTAATTTTGGTCTTCTATTTTTTATTTTTCATATTCTATGTAAAATAAACTAACCTCTTACTTTATCAACTGTCATGAGGTGACGTTTTAAATAAATTTAAATATCACGTAGTCATATTTCAAAAACTGTTTAGAATATTGTCAACAAACAATAAAAATTTAAATATTTCAAAACTGGGCCGAAGAAATGTTAAATAAAATTAGTAAACATAAAGTTAAAATGTTATAAAAAAATTAAAAATTTTGTATTAAACTGTTTAAAGTTATAAGAAATATCCTTAATGTTTCAGTTTAAAAAGGCTTAAATTTTGTGTAAAACTCAAAATTTATATAAGAATTGACATTTTAGACAAAATTTCCAGAAGAAATCCCTAATGAAAAATTTATTAAAAAATGACTTCTCAAAACTATGGCTTCAAATTTAGAATTTTATGTAGAATCAATTATTCAAAAGTTTATTTCAATTTCGAATTTATACTTTAAATTTCTAGATTCGAAAATTGTATCCGATAATATTATCACAAATTCAAGTTTTTCTCGAAATTTCGTAATAAATCGCGAAAAATCGTTTATATCAATTTCGAGTTTTTCTTAAACATGTTAGTTTTGCTCAAAATATGGATTTTAAGCTTGAAATTTTTTAAACTAAATTTAAATAGTAAAAACAAAATTTTGAATAAAAGAAGACATTTCAAAAAAAGTTTAAATTATTTACAAAATTTTTAAAACTCAAGCTTAATTTTAAAATGTTGGATATTTTCTCGAATTTTGGATTTTTAGCCTCAAAATTTTGTATGTTTTTAGAAAAAGTCAGCTTAGCACAAAATATCAGATTTAGTAGTCAAAATTTTGAAAAAATTTAAATATATGAGTTTAAATTAAAAATTTCAAGATTTATGATGAAAATTCGAGAATTAACTGAGTTTTAAGAATGTTTTCATTTGGAAATGTTATAATTCTTATAAATATTCTAAGCATAACCCGAAATTTAATTTTTTCTTAAGATTTCAAATTAAACTTTCTTAAATTTGACATAGTTTCTTAAATTTTTGGCCTTAATGTCAAACCGTCGACTTTATTCGCAAAATTTTGAACCTAGACTTATAATTTTAGACTTAATGTCTATTTACTTTAATCCTGAAATTTTGACTTTTTTCTCGAAATGTTTTATCCTATACTCGAAAACAGATGTTCACGTTTCCTTAAAACTCAATAATCTAATAATAATTATAAGTTTATGATGGTGGACTCTTTTAAAAATTAAGGCTTTCAATTCTTACTCATTTTCCTAAAAATTTAAAGGGAAGCTTTAAATTTTAGCTTATTTTAGAAATGTCGTCTTTTTATTAAGATTTCAAGGCTCCTGAGAAGTTATTGTTTTTTATCGAATTTTCTTTTTTCTGAAAATTCCAAATTCAGTACTTACCGTTTTTCATAAAATTTATACTTTAACTCACATTTTTTCAGGATCAAAATCTTGACATTTGTTTCAAAATTTTCAGTTTGAATTTAAGGTTCTATTATAAATCCTTCGGGTTTTTTTTTTTAAGTGAAAACTTCTTCAGGCGCATTTAACAACTTTGGATAGAATAAAAATTTATGATTTGGCGTTACCACCCGCTAATTCCTGTTACCAACATGATCTTTCAGTCTCATATAGCTATCAATAGAACGCGCAATAGAATGAAAATAATCGAGTGATCGTTAGGGAGATTCGAACCTAGAGACTCTAATCTAACCAAGCAACAGACCAGATACACTATTTGATCATCAAAGTTAAACCCTCCAAGTACGATCTGAAGAATGTCAGAGCGCATTTGGAAGATGTTAAAATGTGTCTGGCTGGCGCGGCAGCTTCGAGCTTATTGCCTCTTCTGCGGATCTGATCAGGTTGGTTTTCCATTCAAATGAGATAATTAAGAGGGGTTTTAAAAAGTTGCTTATTTGGCTGATTAGAAAATTTTGAAAAGGTTATAGCACTTTTATAGATAGATTGCGCAACAGACCATAGTTCTACACATTACACCACAGCCCCTTAGGTACGAGAAACTTAATTTGCTTTATACACTGCCCTGCCAACAATATACCAGGTATTCAAATTGAACTCGGCACTATTGCTATTTCTTATTATCAAAAATACAACTTTGGTTAAATAAGCAAAGTTGTGTATTTTCTAACGCTGATTATTTTGGTGATACCAAAAAGACGATTGTTCATCGTGTTTTTGTATTTTATCACAAAATTACAATTTTTTAAATGAAACAGCTTGTATATTTTGTGTTTTTGTGAAAGACAATTAAATTTAGAATAAAAATGGTTATTATAAACTCTTTACTTATATGGATAATAACACAGTTATAAAAACCTAAACGTATATCATAAGTAGAGGCCGGATTTTACTCCTATGATCGTACCTTTTCACCTTTTTTGGCATTTTTCATGCGTTATTGCCTAAATTTCCATTTCGCTTGTTTTCTTGCCTTTTCATACTAGATTCGAACCTATTTTGAAAAAATTTCTTGCCAATTTAACCTTCCGGTGAGTTTTTCCAATATTTATATATTTACACTTCTGAATAAGCTAAGCAAAGATATGTTCTGATAAAATAAGGGTAGTGATATACGCAGCGGTTTTTGACCACCAGTATAAATTTCCAAGAAATATAATTTAAAAACAATGACTCTTATGACCCACTCACAAGAAAAGGTCGCGAAGTGTCCGGCGCCGATTTTGCTATTTTTTGGATATGTTTTAGAGGACCAAAATCTAAGAGACACATATTTTTTTTTATCCGGCTAATAAACCCCCTCAAAGTTGGGGCAAAAAATGCAGATTTTGCTGTTTCTCTCATGCCAAGAATGATATTTGAGTCGTTTTTTTCCAAAAGTTTTGTTTTGATGAGAAATAAAAGAAAATTTTTTTTATTTAAATTTTCTCACCCCCCTCATGGGGGCAAACTACCCCATTTAGAAGTTTTTTAATCATAAAAATGGTAATTACGGCAGCAAAATTTTGAAAAAAAATATGTTATTTTATACACCAAAACTAATTTTATCTGTTTTTGGATTTTGTCGAAAAAATTTTTTGGGGGTAAACACCACTTACACGAATACGTATATGATGGGATTTATTTTTATGATTTTTGTTTTATTTTTTTTCTGAAGCGAAGTATTTCGACGAGAAACTAAAATAAAAATGTATTTAAATTTTTTCGGTGACCCCTCATCCCCATCCTCCACTCTTCCCTTATAGGAGGGTGAGCTACCTACTTAAAAAACCGGAAATTTCGAGATTAATATGATCCCTCTACTATCTATACACACCGAAAGAAAAGTTTACCAATTTTTTTTTAACCCTACCCCTCCTGATAGGGGTAAATTACCCCCTTATGAAATTTTTAATTAACAAGAAAATAGTCATTATAACAGCACAATTTTGAAAAATAAATGTTATTTTATACATCAAAATTAATTTTACCTGTATTTGGGTTTTGGTGAAGGAAAATATTTTGGGGGTAAACACCCTTTAACGCAAATATTTATATATAATAGGAGATATGTTTGCATAATTTTCCGGTTCGTTATTTTTGAAAGGAAGTATTTTAAAGAAGGTAGAAAAATATTTTTTTTTAAATTTTTGTTCTCCCGTTCCCGCCCTTTGTCCTGGCATACCAGTAGAGTGAGCCAGTTAGCTATCTACTTGAAAAGCTGGAAATTCGAGATCATTGCTATCTCTCTAGATATCACAAAATAGAGTTTAGAAAGGTTTTAAATTTTTGCATTCCCCCCCCCCCCCCCTATGGGGTAAACCATCGCCTCTTCTGGCGATTTTAAGTAACAAAAAATAGTCATGACAACATAATTAAAAAAAAAATGTTATTTTAAACATTACAACGCATTTTACGTGTTTTTGGGTTTTGTCGAAAAAAAGTTTGGGGGTTAACATTCTTTAGAAAAAATCAGGTATATGGCAGGTAAAAAATGTTTATTTCTTATTCTCCTCATACGAGTGGCTTTTGCCATAAATGGAACCATGTGTGTACGTGCATTCAGGGGTGATCACCCCCTTCGAAATCTTTTCCAAGTAAAACATGTTCCAGTTGTTCAGGTAGGTGACTTATCCTTTTGATAGAAATAGGACGCGAGGTGTGGCTGGAAAAATTCGGAAAAATTATTTTTATAGTTTCTTGCTGAAATATTTCATTCCAAGAAAAAAAGGAAACG
This sequence comes from Dastarcus helophoroides, assembly GCA_028583605.1. NCBI lineage: Eukaryota > Metazoa > Arthropoda > Insecta > Coleoptera > Bothrideridae > Dastarcus > Dastarcus helophoroides. Next base: position 1,793,169 of record CM053332.1, read on the forward strand.
AATATCTTTACCGCCATAATAATATACACTTAAATGTTTTGGTAAATTTCCATACTTCTCGAGTAGGTATATCTAATATATAAAACTTATACATTTTTATAAAGATCAGACAACTGACCGCGGTTTTTATATAGATATATTAAATACGTATTTGCTCTAAAGGGTGTTTACCCCCAAAAATTTTTCTTCGACAAACCCCAACAAAATTCAATAAAATAAGTTTTGGTATATAAAATAAAGTGTTTTTTTCAAAATTTTCCTGTTATAATGACAATTTTTTGAATACTTAAAAATCTCAGAAAGGGGTAGTTTACCCCCTTACAGAGGTGCAAACGTTTAGAATTTTTTTTGGTGTATAAAAAGATATCGTAATGATCTCGAATTTTTCGATTTTTTAAGTAGATGACTCACCCTCTCGTAAGATAAAGTGGAGGGTGGGGAAGAGAGATGACTGGAAAAGTTTAAAAAAATTAATTTTCCTAATTCCTCGTTGAAATACTTCGTTTCAGATAAAAAACGAACTAAAAATCATAGAAATATATTATATACGTGCTTGACCTAAAGGGTGTTTACCCCCAAAACATTTTCCTTCACCAAAACCCAAATAAAAGTAAAATTAAATTTAATGTATGAAATAACATTTATTTTTCAAAATTTAGCTGTTATAATGACTATTTTCTAGTTAATTAAAAATTTCATTGGGGTAATTTACCCCTATCAGGAGTGGTGGGGTTAAAAAAATTTGGTAAACTTTTCTTTCGGTGTATATAGATAGTAGAGGGATCATAATAATCTCGAATTTTCCGGTTTTTTAAGTAGGTAGCTCACCTTCTTATAAAGGAAGGGTGGAGGGTGGGAATGAGGGGTCACCGAAAAAATTTTAAAAAGTTATTTTTTTAGTTTCTCGTCGAAATACTTCGCTTCAGAAAAAAATAAAACAAAAATCATAAAAATACATCCTATCATATACGTATTCGTGTAAGTGGTGTTTACCGCCCAAATAAATTTTTTTCCACAAAATCCTACAACGGGTAAAATTAGTTTTGGTATATAAAATAACATAAATTTTTTCAAAATTTTGCTGCCGCACTTACCATTTTTAAGATTAAAAAACTTCTAAATGGAGTAGTTTGACCCCATAAGGGGGGTGGGAAAATTTTCTAAAAAAATTTTTTCTTTTATTTCTCGTTAAAACAAAGTTTTTGGAAAAAGAAACGACACGAATACCATTATTGGTATTCGAGAAACAGCAAAGTCTGCATTTTTTGGGGGGTAAAACTACCCTTAAAACCGTTTATCAGCCGATAAAAAAAATACGTGTCTCTTAGATTCTGGTCCTTTAAAACATATCCAAAAATTAGCAAAATCGGCGCCGGACACTTCGCGACCTTTCCTTGTCAGACCCTTTTCAATTTTCCCCGCTATTGTGACACAGGACAATTAAACTGGGTTGCTTATATTTATTTCCAATTTTCGTAATTCTTTTATTGCAAAAATACCTGGAGAAGAAAATTTTCCCTGAAGCAGGAAAAACTTTGTTTTATGATTTTTATCGTAGAAATAATTTTCTGCATTATTTTTCTCTCCCGAAAATAGGTAATATTGAAAAAGATTGTTTCAAAATACCCTTCTTATGAGGAAATTATTGACTTTGACTACATTCACGCTAATGCTGGTGAAAACAACATCTTGTTACCGAATGAGAATGATGTAATTTGGTCATGGTCTGTCGATGTAGAGACAAACTTTTAAATTATGAGGATTAATTTTCGTAAAGAGAGACATTTAATTTGTAGTTGGGGAAAAAGCAGTATTCAAAATGGTCAATAATTTTTTATTTTGTTAATTATGGTTTTGCCCTTTTAATACCTTGTTTTTGCCTTTTTAGTGCCGTTTTTGGCTTTTTGTTTTTGCCTAATTTTACATTTTTCTCACCTTTTTACCTTATTGGATTGTGTCTAACATCTGATCTCTAATCATAAGACATCGAAAATTGATGGAAAATTAGCTTAATAGACTATGTAAACAAATGTCGACTGTGATATATGCTGACTATAACTTGAAGTAGATATATCATGAGAATTCTGGACCGGAAGTGATGTAATAGTTAGTTAATCCATCATGCTAAACAAGTAACCAAAACCAACGGTTATACAAGTAGTTGTGTTCTAGGAACCATTATGTAAACCAAGTGATGTCCTGGGAAGATACCAGGCTACTCCTAGATACAGGTAAATTGTTATTTGAAGGGTCGTTTTAGATTTAGATTTTGCTCGACATTGTGTCCTTCTCCAGACACTTTTTTTTTCAGCACAATTACTTGCCTGACAGTTGGTTATCAGATTGTCTTACAAGAAAAGTACCCGAGGTGTACCCCACCGATTTTTTTTCATGTTGTGATATGTTATAGAACATAAAAAAATAGTGGACACGTATTTTTTTTACATGCTAACTCGGCGATTTAAGTAGTGAAACCACATCTTAAAGTTAACTCCAAAAAACAGTTTTTCTTTAATAACTCAAGAATAAATTAGAAGTGTTTGATGAAGAACATATAAGTTATGTTAAAAAGTTGCAACCCCTAATTTTTATGGGGGTGAGTTTGATTTTTGTTCTTGTATAACAACTTTTAAACAACTGAATTTTATCAAATATCACAATTTCATTAAGAAAATTAAAAAATATAAGTGACCTGTCCCTGGGTTTTGCAAAAAAATCAATGAAAAGGGTGATTTACCGCTTGAATTTTTTTTTCTGTACAGTGATATGGAAAATAAATCACAACCTATGTTTTCAATGTTAATATTATAATGATTATATTGACATATATTTTGCATTAACAGTGAAATAACGTTAACACCCTTATTTTTATGGCGCTTGGAGAACCCCATGGATTTCATCATTATTAGATTGCGAATCAGAAAATTTATTTTTTCACATTTAACTTATTATATGTTGATATTTCATCAAAATAATGTATCAACAATTTTTTTAGATGCTAAATTTGTGATTTGCCATCTAAATCACAAATTTAGCAGAACCCCCTTCCCCTAAAGATAACCCTCAAAAACAGTGTTTCTTTAATACCTGAAGAATAAATTGGAATTTTTCGGTAAAACCATTGTTACGTTATTTTCTATAAGGATGTGCTTCTAAAAGCGTATCAGTTATGCCAAAGTTAATTTTCATGTTTTTAATTTAAATATGCAAGGATACCTTAAAAAAAAAGAAAATTTTAGTGAACCCCTCTGTGTGTGGTCATCCTGTATAGTAAAGACTAACTTTAAAATATGTCTATCATGCTAATGCTTTGTAGCAAAAAGATTTTTTTGTAAAACTGTTATTAAAAGTGACATTTTTAGTTCATTGATAAGTGAACTAAAAATTGACTTTTATAATGACACGTGTCAAAAATACTACTAGTGTTTTTTTCAATTTATTTTACATTTCTTCGGCCCAGTTTGGAAATATTTAAATTTTTATGGTTTGTTGACAATTTTCTAAACAGTTTTTGAAATACGACTACGTGATATTTAAATTTATTGAAAACGTCACTTCATGACAGTTCACAAATGAAGAGGTTATTTTATTTTACATAGAATAGGAATAATGAAAAATAGGAGACCAAAATTAGATATGGAAAAAATAAAAATTTTTGTTTTTTTGATAAATTAGGAAATTATAAAAAAAAATACATAAAAAGTTGTAGCACTGGACATCGATGTTTCGCTCTCATTTAAGGATAAAGCAGGGAATTCTCAGGAGCAGCTAATAAATAGTAGCTAAAAGAAATACGAATTGCACCAAATATGATTTATTAAGTAAATGCTCTAAAAATATAGATAATCATTATAAATGATTAATTTTTTACCATGCATACAATATTAGACTAACTTAAAATTAAAAATACAAAATAGTTTATAATAAGCCAGTAACAAGTTAGTTTATAGATTAAAAAGTAATTAATCAGGAGAATAAAGTTTAAAAAAACAGTAAAATGCTTCACCACAATTGATTTAGACCGAGGCGCTTCTGATTTCTTGTTTTCTAATTCATCATCATTTGATTCATTGTCTTAGAGTTCCTCGTCATCTTATTCCTCGACATTCAATTCCCCGTCATCTAATTCTTCGTCGCCTGATCCTTCGTCATCTGATCTTTCGTCATCTGATTCCTCACCGTCTGATTTACCACTACCAGATTCCTCATCTTCTTCTAATCCATCATCGTCGGATTTATCACTGTCTGATTCGTTGTCAACTGATTCCTCAGTTCTGCCTACAATTTCCGCATGATAAAACGTAGCCATAAGATGTCCATATATTAGTTCTTTGATGTCTTTGAACTTGTTTATCGACTGGTAGTGCAGAAGGTCTCCTAATTTTTGCTGCACAAGTATGCTGATATTTTGGGTTAAAAATTTGAACTGCAAAAAATAATTAAAAATAATAAACTGTATAATAGTCGTAGTTTGTCATAAACGATTCTTTCGAAAACAACGAATCACTAAAGTGGATCAAAAGAATTAACTTAGTTTTAAAACGGTCGAAGTGTTGGGAAAAGGTGTAAAGAAATAAAATTTGTTTCAAAATATGATTTTAAAATCGAAATGGCCAGATTAAAAATAAAAAAAAATCGTAATTAAAGTTGAAATTTGGTAACTAAAATTTAAATTTCAATTTGAAATTTTGAAAAAAAATCAAATTTTTGGAATCGAAATCAAATTCACAACAAAAAATATCCTTATTTTTTATTGCGAAGTTAACATTTTACGAAAAAATAAAAATGTCGAATTTAACCCGTTATTTTTTTATTTAATTATCTTCAAAAATTGATATATAAATTTAGAGTCTAAGGTTAATAGATAAGTAATTTATGACTCTAAGACGTGTATGATTGGGTGCGCATGTCGTCTATTATGCACGAGTGAATATTTTTCCTCTAAAGATAATAGCTTGGTTATCGAAACGCGTTAGAGTAAGTGTTATTTGTTTTTCTTTAATTTTTTTTGTTCCAGGGGACAAGATTCATAAATCAATTTTTAAACGCATTAGTTAATGATGTAAAAAAAAATTCTTGAATTTTTCGGTTAAAAATTTGGTACAAAACTCGAAATTTATAAAATAATCGACATTTTAGGAAATAATTTGTTCGGGTCTTGAATATAGTTAGTCCATCTGTTCACTGTTATTCCTATTTAATATAATGTTTAAACAAATGTGGTTTTTATGTTCCAATCGAACCAGCACCGCCACAATTGGTGACCCCGAGGTGATGTAGGGATAACTAAACGAAATTTTACGCCCCGAAATCGAAAAAATGAGTATCTCCGATAACATGTTAGCGGAAATTACGCGAATCGGTGTGAAAGTGCCTCCGTTTATACCTAAATATCCAGACTTGTGGTTTTTGCAACTTGGAAGTCAGTTCAACCTTGCGGGCATAACATCAGATCAAACGAAATATGACCATCCGACATCGAACTTGGACGTCAAATACGCAGTAGAGATGATCGACATCTTAAGGAATCCGCCGCCGAATACTCATTGGTACGAGAATTTTAAGCGAGAGCTTATCGCACGCTTATCAAATTCTGCAGAAAGCAAAATACGACAAGTCTTGGAACGCGAAGAAATCGGCGACAGAACTGCTTCACAGTTCCTGAGAGCCATTCGTAACCTCGGCGACAAGGTAATTCCAGACAAGCTGCTGCGAACGTTATGGCTAGGACAACTCCCAACGAATATGCAAGATATTCTAGCCACACAGGATCCAGATACAACAAACCCGGAGCAGTACGCAAAACTCGCGGACAAAATCCACGAAAATTCTGTGCTGCGACAAATATCGACCCTGGAGACGAGCACAATCGACGAACTAAAACATCAGGTTAGTGAGATAAAAACGCTTATCGATAAACAATCCAGACCGACGAGTCGATGGCTGAGTAAATCGCGCGCGAGAAGTCAATCGCGAAAAGACTCAAACTGTGCGAGTGATAGCCTGGAATTACGTTGGTTCCACAACAAATTCGGTGATAAGGCGAAAAAGTGTCGTGATCCTTATGCACGTTCGGAAAACGCGAAGCAGCGGCAGTAACGGCGGCCGTTAAGCTACGGTTTCCTACAGAACGGTAACGTAAAAGAGCGACCGTAAGGTTACGTCGTCGACATCGCAAAAAACCGTGTACGTGCTTGTAATAGGCAGCGTTTTCCTACAGAACGTTAGGGGCTACCGCTTCGAAAAAGTACGACGACCCTACTTTCAAAGCGACCGCTGTGTACGGTGAGGATACTGCAAGCACGATTTTATACGTTACGTTGCCATTTTACGTGGGGAATGTAGCTTCTATGATTTATTTAACTTTTTTATTATTATGTACATATGCAGGATGTTTATACATATATTATATCTCCCTTTTATATTATTCAATTTTTATTAAATAAAAAGTTAGAAAATACCAAATGACACAGAATTTGTTCTTCTATATGATGAAAATTTTCCATACTTTTCGAAACAATTTTAAAATTTTACAGACCTAATCCTTAAACAAGAAGGCTAAGAACATATTTAATTGTTTTAATTTCTAATCGCAAGAAATCGTATGATATAGTGCAAAATTAAATTAGGTATACGTCAGTTTATGAATTGACATCTTTAGAGTTTTTGTTCGTGTTTATTACAACATTACATTCTGAAGGTTTTTTGTTGAAAATTTTTTCAATACCTCAGAGTCTTCTTTAGGTATTTCAATGTAATGAAATAATTACCATAACAATAATCCCATTGCCTGCGGGGATTTTGATGGCAATAAACATGCAAAATACAGGGTGTTTTCGAAAAAATGCCATTACTGAAGGGATATAATCTTTGAACGATTTTGGGAAAAAAGTTTATATCTGCATACATTATGACCAAAACTAATTTGGGTCGACCAAACAGATCTCTAATATAACCAAAAAATGACAGGCCAAAAATACAACTTTGTCAACTAAAGAACCAAAAAAAAAGCAAAAAATACGTTCCTCGAAATGATCTAGAATTTGTTCTTAAATATGATGGATGTGAATATGGTATCTTTAGTTTTTATTCAAGTTCATTGCAAATTTACATTCTGAACAATTTTTTCTTGTAACTTTTTTCAATACCTCAGATTCGTCTCCAAGAAGTTCAATATAATGTAAACAATATTTAGAAATAATTAGGATAATAATAATCCCTTGGCCTGCGGGAATTCTAATGGTTATAAACCTGCAATTAGAGTATAAGAACAAAAAAGAGAGAAATTTTGTCTTGCAAAACAACACACTTTATACGTTGCTGAGACAGAATTATAGTTTTCAGCTACGATGCCAATTAAAAAAACATTCTGATCAAAAATGATTTTTGGCGATCACAAAACCTCTAAATATAACAAAAAATTACCCTTAAGTACAACCTTGTCAACGAAAATAAAGTTCTCTAAAAATAATTTTTGTCGACTAAAAGGAAAACAACAAATAAATATAGTTTGTAACTACTAAAAAAATTATAGAAAATTAGGACAATACAGCTCAATTTTACAGCCCTAGTCTGGGCCTACGTACTGTACTGCAACGTTTTTCTTACTTTACATCAATATTTACCGTCACGGCGACCGTTGTGTCCTCGACCGCTGCATGGCACAAAGCGGCGGTCAAATGACGGCCGTTCGTTTACGTGACCGCTCTATAGGAGACTGTAGCTTTACTACCCATTATCGAAAAAGCAACTTCTGATTTGTACCGGTGCCGAAGTTAGTGTTTATCCGCGTTCAAAGGTTAAGCAAAGCGTACGTAAAGCGAAATGTGAATTATACGCTGCCAATCATTCGAGTATCGCCACTTAAGCTAGGGTTTCCTACAAAACGGCAACATAAAACAACGGCGGTTATTTGACCGCCGCTTTATGCCATGCAGCGGTCGAGGACAGAACGGTCGCCTTGACGGTGAACATTGATGTAAAGTAAGAAAAGAGTTGCAGTAGAGTACGTCGGCCGAGACTAGGGCTGTAAAATTGTCACGATTTGAGCTATATTGTTCTAATTTTATATAATTTTTTTAGTAGTCACAAACTATATTTATTTGTTGTTTTCCTTTTAGTCGACAAAGAAATTTTGAGACACATGTCATTTCACTTTAAGTTGACAAACATTATTTTTAGAGAACGTTTTTTTCTATATTTTAGTTGACAAGGTTGTATTTTAGGGTGTTGTATATATGTAAATATAATTTTTTGTTATATTTAGAGGTTTTTTGATCGGCAAAAATCATTTTTGGTCATGATGTTTTTTTAATTGACAACATAGCTGAAAACTAAAAATCTGTCTCATGAATGTATAAAGTATGTTGTTTTGCAAGACAAAATTTCTCTCTAAAATTGATCACCTCTGATTCACAACAGATTTGTTTTTGTACTCTAATTGCTTGTTTAAAACCATCAGAATCCCCGCAGGCCAACGGATTATTATTACCATAATTATTTCATAATATTGTTTACATTGATGAATCTGAGGTATTGAAAAAAGTTTCAAATAAAAATTGTTCACAATGTAATTTTGCAATGAACATAAATAAAAGCTATACCATATCCATATCTTTTCATTATAATGCAAAATTTCCCAAAACAGGTACAAATTTCATAAACACTATTTATTTCTTGGTAAAAATTCCCCCCAGATTTTTTTCCTAGAACGAAGTTTTCGATTAACATGTCCTTAAACATTTTTAATCAAAATTAAAAGAAAAAAAATCACGATACTGATATTTTTTTCAAAATAAATAAGGTTTTCATTAATACTTTTTATTCGTTAATAACAAATTTCTTCCTAACTTTTTTTGTCCGATGAATGGTTTTTGACAAAAAAAAAATAAAATGAATTTCTTTGTATTTTAATGGGCCCTTGATATCCTTTTCTACAAAGTAATATGTCATTTTAAGAGAACTTTGGTCATTGTGGATTATTAGGGAAAATTTATGTTAGATAACTTAGATATACATGTTTTTTTTAAATAAGTATTTTTAATAATTAATAAACCTATAGCATCAAATAAGTCAACATAATGGTTTTTTAAAGGTAAATGATTTTTTAATGCAAAAGCATTCGCTACCTAAAAAATTCAAGGGAGGATTTTTACCAAGAAGTTAAGGTTGTTTATGAAATTGGTACTTGTGTTTAAAAAACGCAGTGACTTGCCATTTTTTTCGTTAAGATTACTCAGGGAAATGTTATTGCGGACGCCACTGTTAGAAGTAGAACAAATATTTTACTGGCAGAAAATGCATTTTTATGCTCAGTTATTATCCACCAAAATTCAAAAAAATATTTCAAACGGTATTGAAGGAAAAACCGAATTTTTTCTTAATTTTTAGCACCCTGTATCTTAAAAATAAAGAGGACGTATGCAGATATAAACTTTTTTTCTTAAAATCGTTCAACAATTATGGCATTTTTTCGAAAACACCCTGTATACTCTAATTGCATGTTTATTGTCATCAAAATACCCGCAGGCAAAGGGACTATTGCTATGGAAATTATTTCTAAATATTGCTTACATTACATTGAAATTCCTAGAGAAGACTGAGGTATTGACAAAATTTTCAACAAAAAATCCTTCAGAATGTAATGTTGCAATAAACACGAATAAAAACTCTAAAGATGTCAATTTATAAAATGACATATACCTAATTAAATATGTTTTTAGTCTTCTAGTCTAAAAATTATGTCTGTAAAGTTTTAAAATTGTTTCGAAAAGTATGGACATTTTTCATCATATTGAAGAACAAATTCTATGTCATTTGGTATTTTCAAACTTTTTATTTAATAAAAATTGAATTATATAAAAGGGAGATATAATATTATATAAAACATCCTGTATATGCAAATAATAATAAAAAAGTTAAATAAATCATAGTAGCTACATTCCACCGTAAAATGGCAACATAACGTATTAAATCGTGCTTGCAGTATCCTCACCGTACACAGCGGTCGCTTCGAAAGTGGGGTCGACGTACTTTTTCGCAGCGGTAGCCCCTAACGTTCTGTAGGAAAACACTGCCTATTAGAAGCACGTGCACGGTTTTTGATGACGTCACTGGACGTAACATTACGGTCGCTCTTTTATGTTACCGTTCTGTAGGTAACCTAGCTTTACGGGACAATAGTTTTATCGTTGAGATTTGACAATAAACGCGAATATAAGTGGATTTTCATAATCGCTGATGTCGATAAGGCAATTATTAGTGTCGATTTTCTCGATAATTACGGAATTCTGGTAGATGTACGAAATCGATCGTCTACTGAAAAACGAAAACGCAGTCGTGATAGCTCGAGGTAAGAACGCCACTTTGGCCGGAAATTCGACCAAAGTCATAGATGGTGAATTGCGTTATCATGTGTTGCTAAACAGATTTCCGGAAATTTATCGGCCGAACGGTAAAATCTTTAAAAACGCGCATTCTGTGGAGCATTTCATAGAAACGAAACCTGGCACGCCATGTTATATCCGCCCCCGGAGACTTTCGTCCGAAAATCGTAAACTCGTTGAAGTCGAATTCAATAAATTGCTACGTTTAGGAATAATACGTTCTTCTACAAGTCCTTGGGCTAGTCCTTTGCATGTCGTTCCAAAAACCAACGGAATTCGTCCTTGCGAAGATTATCGTGCTTTGAATGAGCATACTATACCTAACCGATACAGTGTACCGCACATCCAAGATTTTACACACTCGTTAAGCTTAAGCTGCGGTTTCCTACAGAACGGTAACGTAAAAGAGCTACCGTAATGCTACGTCGAGTGACGTCACAAAAAACCGTGTACGTGCTTGTAATAGACAGTGTTTTCCTACAGAACGTTAGGGGCTACCGCTTGGAAAAAGTACAGCGACCCCACTTTCGAAGCGACCGCTGTGTACGGTGAGGATACAGCAAGCACGATTTTATACGTTACGTTGCCATTTTACGTTGGAATGTAGCTACTATGATTTATTTAACTTTTTTATTATTATGTACATATGCAAGATGTTTTATATAATATTTTATCTCCCTTTTATATTATTCAATTTTTATTAAATAAAAAGTTTGAAAATACCAATGGACACAGATTTTGTTTTTCAATATGATGAAAATTTTCCATAGCTTTCAAAACAATTTTAAAATTTTACAGACACATTGTTGAAAATGCATTGTTATGCCGATTTATTATCTACCGAAATTCAAAAAAATATTTCAAACAGTATTGAAGGAAAACCCGAATTTTTTCCCCATTTTTAGCATCCTGTATCTTAAAAATATAGCGGACGTATGCAGATATAAACTTTTTTCTTAAAATCGTTCAAAAATTATGCCCCTTCAGTTATGGCATTTTTTCGAAAGCACCCTGTATACTCTAATTACATGTTTATTGCCATCAAAATCCCCGCAGGCAAAGGGGACTATTGCTATGGTAATTATTTCGAAATATTGTTTACATTACATTGAAATTCCTAAAGAAGACTGAGGTTTTGACAAAATTTTCAACAAAAAATCTTTCAGAATGTAATGTTGCAATAAACACGAATAAAAACTCTAAAGATGTTAATTTATAAACTGACATATACCTAATTAAATATGTTCTGAGTCTTTTAGTATAAAGATTATGTCTGTAAAATTTTAAAATTGTTTCGAAAAGTATGGAAATTTTTCATCATATTGAAGAACAAATTCCATGTCATTTGGTATTTTCAAACTTTTTATTTAATAAAAATTGAATAATATAAAAGGGAGATATAATATTATATAAAACATGCTGGATATGCACATAATAATAAAAAAGTTAAATAAATCATAGTAGCTACATTCCAAGGTAAAATGGCAACGTAACGTATTAAATCGTGCTTGCAGTATCCTCACCGTACACAGCGGTCGCTTCGAAAGTGGGGTCGACGTACTTTTTCGCAGCGGTAGCCCCTAACGTTCTGTAGGAAAACACTGCCTATTAGAAGCACGTGCACGGTTTTTGGTGAGGTCACTCGACGTAACATTACGGTCGCTCTTTTACGTTACCGTTCTGTAGAAACCCTAGTTTTAGTTCGCGCGTATCACCAAATCCCTATTGCCAAAGAAGACATCCCGAAAACGCCGTGATGACACCATTTGGATTGTACGAGTATCTATATATGCCTTTTGGGTTACGTCACGATAGAATTTTACCGGTATGCTGAGATTTTGACGCAAATTCGTCCTGGGCGCGCAGGTTACGTTAACTGTGAAGCAAATGTGCGATGCAGAACATTGCTAGCATGCTAACATTTGCTATTTAAATTTTTAAAGTTAGGGTTGCTAGCACTTAGGGGTGAAGGGTGTGTGGAGTTGAAAAATACATCTTTAAGTGGAAATTTAGAAATAAAAAGCGATCTGTCTGAGCATTTTTTTAAAATATGTTTGTTGGCGGTTTTATAGAATTTATTCGTTACTTCGGAAAGCAGGGTATAATGTAAACATCTGGGCTTTTGCTTCGCCTATTACGTCAAAAGATGCGCGTGGACATACCGGTATAAGTTTATCGTGGGGTTACGTAATTCAGCTCAAACTTTCCAACGATTTATTGACGAAGTTTTACGCGTACTAAATTTCGCGGGAGCATATTTAGACGACATCGTAGTTGCTTTGAACGACGAAGATCAGCATGAGGAGCATCTAAATATCTTTTTTAAACCACTCAAACAATACGGTATAGTCGTCAATCCTTCGAAATGTGTTTTCGGAAAGTCCGAAGTCAAGTACTTGGGTTATTTTGTAAACAAAGACGGGATTAAACCACTTGCAGAACGAGTCGAGGCTATTAATAATTATCCAAAACCGACGACGGTAATCGAAATGAGACGTTTTCTCGGAATGGTCAATTTCTATAGACGTTTCATCCCAACTTGTGCAAAAATCCAGACGCCGCTACACAAATTAGGAAGTTTCCATTTTTTTTTAATACGCTCAATTATAGTCCTAAAAATTATGAAACGACCAGATACATTTTTTTTTGAAATATCTTTAAAATTGGCTGAATTATGGTCCTTTGAAATTCAAATTTTTCACGTCCTCTCGATTTGCCGCTGAAAACATTTGTGACGTCATAAAACATGATAGAAGTCTGGATCGCCTAAACTCGCCTTGTCTTTGCCGTGCTCTTTCAGTTAACACTTCTTCAAATCCTGTTTCTGTCGTCATTTCGTGCTAAATAATAACCAGCAAAAAATGAGTGCAAAGACTTCCTTATACAAATATTGTATAGTTTCTAAATGTAGAAAAACTACTGTCATTAGCCCGGAGAAATTTTTCTTTTCCGTACCGAAAGTACAAAGTTTGAGAAAAAAGTGGTGCAGAGTTATGAAAAGACGTGATAAACAACCACTTTCATGTCAGTTTTTCTTATATTACTGCGAAGATCATTTTGATATAGGTATAAACCAATTTAATAACAAACATAAACATTATTTAGTGTAGTAAAAACAGTAGGTAACAAATAAATAAATAATATCATTGTCAAGTAAGTATATTTAAGTACAATATCGCTCGTTTTTAAAATATCATATTAAAAGAAAAAAGATAACTTCTAGCCCTGTTTTTAATCTTTATTTTTTATTAAGATTAATAATACATAAGTGAAATGTAACGTCACTGGTTTTTATTTAATGCATTTTTATAAAATACAACAAAAACATTTTTGTAGGTCGAAGCAGATGTATCTTTGTATCTTTGTAATAACTTTTTCATTTTCATTACATTCAAGTGAACTTTATGTTCCGGTGTTATTCTTGCTCGTACAATGCAAAGACTTCCTTCTCTTTTTACTTACACGTATCCAATCCAGATCCTTTCCGGGTCTTCCACAAAAATATCTATTATTTTAAAGAAATAACACTTTCACCACCCTTAAATATAAATAATGTTTTTGTTAATAAGTCGTTCTTATATAAAAAAAAACCTCACAACCAAATATTGATATCGACATCCTGCATAACAATGACATCACTAGATCTCTCAATAAATATTTACTAATTTCTTAAATAACAATTACTATACACTAGTCAATATTAATTATTTGTGTAAGGATAAGTACTTCAAAAGTTCTTAAAAAAGTAGTGGAATAGTCTACTTTGCACCTCGAATTTCTGCACTGGTATATGGAGGATTATTCGAAAAAAAATCTATAATCTTTGCTATGTCCACTTTCGGTAAATTTTTGGAATCACCACGAACAAAACCTTCTTCCTTTGTTGATTATTTCCCGACAACAACAAAAAAAAACAATTCATTGAATTCACACTGACCCTATGGTTTATTAATTTATAGCATATACTTAGTTTAAAGGTAGTAACAGCCGGCATATTAGCCGGGTCGTGCCTAGTGACGTCACACAATATTTACCGAGTCGCCTGTACCATAAATACTTTAAAGTGCAATAACTTATTCAAATTTAAAGATATTGAAATAATTCTTTCGGCAATGTTTTAAGTTTACTTTAGACTATCACGTAACGTTAAAATTAGTAGTACTTTTGACAAGTGGAAACTTCCTAATTAACGTCAGACAACGTAAAAGGAAAAACGCCAATCGAATGGTCATCCGAAACCACGAAAACTTTTGATGACATGAAGTGAGCAATCGCTAACGCTGCGATCCAGAATCAGGTGCCGACTTTTCCATTGTCGTCGACACGTCAGATTTCGCTATAGGTGCCGTGCTTCAACAACGGGAAGATGATTGTTTCCAACGATTAGCTTTCTTTACGAAAACGTTGTCAACAGCCGAAAAGAAATATAGCACATACGACCGCGAATTATACGCAATGTACGCCGCCGTGAAACGATTTAGACATTTTGTTGAAGGTCGAAAATCGGATCATAAACCTTTGATTTTCGCATTCAAACAGAAAGCAGATAAACTTACCTACTAATGGCATCAACTAATTATATTTAAATTAATGTGATTTCAAAGGTTGCATTGTTTAAGCTTTGTATTTCTGCTAGAAATTTATTAATAATAGGGGAGAGGTGGTACCAAGGGACACGTATTGAAAGGGACAATTCAAATTACGAGCTAATGACAAACCTCCAGAGAAAAAAAATCTTTCTGTTTTGTGGCAAGACAGTGTCCATCCATTCGTACTTGATATCAATCAGGATCCCAGTCCTGCTGGCGAAATGTGTATCGTGTAATTATACCTTAATTACAGATGTAGTAAAAAGGTAAAATCTGTAGAACTAATCATAAGCTACAGTAATTAGTAATTTGTTTTTGTTTTATTCAATTCAGGGGAGTTGTTTAAAAATTAGATTAGTTAAAGTTCAAAAAATGGAGTCAATATATTTATACTTCTAAATTATATACTAGCTTAAATTTTATAATTTATCTTCTTGTATTTTTCAACAACAAAAATGCAGGAAAATGCCGTCTGTATAAAAATAAATTTTCTTAGCTTAGAACGACGACAAAAAATGCAAAAGGTATTTTTTGCCATCTTTATTATTAGGTTCAAACGATTAAAAATTATTTAAACAAAAGACAAAAACTTTCATGTATAGCAAAATTTTAACTAACGTTCAAGTGTGCCACTAGCACAATTAGGTTGGGAACCACTGACCTACTCTTTCCAGTTCGAATGATTGCATAGGCCTAGTGTAGTGTAGTGTAGTGGTGATTTCTGGAGTGATGAACCTAATACCCACTATGTAAATGTCCCCTTTGCAATTTTTTTCCTTAATTTTTCTCAATACCCCAATTAAGTTATTTGTTCTCATATACTTCCAAGATTTGAGTTGGTAATCAGAGAACTGGGCGTCTTTAATTACTTTTGAAATATGGATTTGTAGGTCACTAGGTATTCATTTAAATTCTGTCACCGATGACCAAAAAATAAACGATCTTCATCCTCTTCGCAACTTTTTTTTAAATTTTTGTTCAGTATCCCAATTAAATTATTTGTTCTCGTAAAGTCCCAAAATTTGAGTTGGTAATCAGAGAAACGGGCATCTTTAATAACTTTTAAAATATCCAATTTTGTTTGCGTTTGTAGGTGACTGGGTATTCTTTTAAATTTTGTCACCAATGACAAACAAAAATAACGTTCTTTGGAATTTTATACAAGAGTTGAATTCAAATCTTTAGGAAGAATTAACCAGGGACTTAATATGTGTACTTAATTTTTCTAGTTTAAGTTTTTCTATGCCAATTTCAGTCTAAATCGGTTTAGTGATTTAACCGTGAAAAGATAACAAATAAACAGACATGCAGATTTACATGATCACAGCAAATTAGGATAATGTTTGGACTACGTATGGAAAACTAGTGAACAATACTTATAAAATTTCTGTAAGTATTTCGTTGTGCCTCTTGTTGCACTTTCTCGAAGCATACATCAGATTATCCTGCAGTGCTTTGCAAAAAGGAAACAAAATACAAAGATAATATTATAATAAGCCCTAAGTGTCTATCTTTGAGTTTCACTTGCAGGAATACCCAGATTAACACACGATTGCATTATATTGTTATGGTAGTTTGTTCTACGTATAGAAAACTGTAGAAGTAAACTACATATACTTCTGCATACAAAGTCGGTAAGTATTTTGTTGCGTTTCTCGTTAAAGATTCTTGAAACCACACATGAGATTATCCTGTACTGCTATGTAAGAAAAGCAAAGTACAAAGCCACAAGTGTCTTACCTTTAAGCTTCAAATACAGGAACGCTCAGATTAACACACAGTTTGCATTATATTTTGATCTACATACCAAAAATGGCGCCAATGAGGTTTCCATACGAGTCGTTTTTCGCTTGGACTGTTTTGAATTCACACATAAGATTATCGTGTATTGCTTTGAGAAAAACAGAAGCAAGGTATGTACATAAATAATTTCACTACAAGTCCCAAGAACATCAATCTTTAAGTTGCAAACACGTGACAAACACTCACAACAGAATTTTCGACATTGATTTGAGAATGGCGAAATATTGAGATTTATGTTAAAATAGTAATGACTTGTTATAAAGAAAAGTTTTTCTTTGTAATAAAATTCATGAATGAAGTTAAAAGATTATTACATATAAATAAAAGTTTTGGAAAACTTTATTTTGAAATTAAAATCGAAATGTCATGACAAAAATTAAAAATAGAAAATAAAAACTTGAAATGTTGAAAATAAATCCAGTATTTTGAGATGTAAGAAAAACTTACGCGAAAAGCTTTTCTCAAAATGTTGAAAAAGAAGGCTGACTGCATAAATAAGTATTTCGTTGATTGCATGATTCAAAAGAAAACAAACGCCCTAATTTGATCCGTGGTCCTTGTTTGAAAAGTTGGAATGAATTTTAAGATATATCCAGTGGACGCAAGAGCGCGCGTTCCTTGTGAAATAAGCGATCTATTCTTTTCTGTTTAATGTAAAAGACTTGGATTTATTACATTTTTAAGCACAAAATAATGATATACTAATTAACTAATAATACTTGAGAGTGACTTGGAATAAAGTACGCAAACATTTTATTCCATTATATTATATATTGTAAGGAAATTTAAATAAGTTGGTGCGCGCAGAATTGCACCTCGCTTGGCTGCCGTGCGATAACTATCAACGGCCTCCACGGGATACGGAGAAATAAACTACAGAACACCACGTTAAAGCTAGTCCGCGGTACGCCGCTCCGCTTATGCGATGTTGCCAAATGGTGAGTACGAGCCAGAGTTTGAAGTGTGTATTTACGGTTTAGGATGCTAAATGCGTAGATGCCGGCTGATCTAATTGCGATTCTAATTGTGCCGCTTACAGGCCTAACTGCTAGTAGTACCACTATTCACAAAGAGATAGCAGTACCCATTCTAGGGTCTAATTATTAATTTGTAGATTTGAATTAAAACAATTTTTCCTGAGAAAGTAATGAACACTTTATTTCTTTAAAAGACCGTAGAGCCGATTTTGTTAAAAAAAATATTTTTTTTGTGTTTTTGTAGAGTTTAATTAGAACTTTGCAATTAAAATACATTTTATCTTCAAATGCAGTTTTCATTAAAAGGTGATATAATTTTATTCCTATGAAAGCAAACAATTAGAATTAAGTAACCTAGAGCCGCATAGAGGTGCAACCTTCACAGAGTATTTTAAAGGGGCTCAGAAATGTCGATAATGTTTTTTTTATACTCGATGAAAATAATTTGGAAATAATAACCCAAAAATATTGTGGAGGTTATAAGATGTTAATTAAATTTAATTCCTAAAAGCACTATTATATATCACACCTTTTGTATCACTTTTGTTTCTCTTAAATTAAATACCTTGCTATGGCACTGGAGTCAAATAAACTGTTAACTACTAATATTTTTGCATCTGTGCAGCCCCTGTCAAAAAGTCACCAGCCGCCACTGGATAAAGCTGAAACTATAAGAAAATGTCGAAATTTTTAACGACAACCTCATTTGCGTATTTTATTTTTTTTTTATAAAAAATTCAAAGTAATCGAGTAAGTTTAAAATATAGTAGCATGTAAATTCAAAAGAGTACAGAATTTTATTCTTGATTCTTGAATGTTCCTGAAGTTATCAGTGAAATGTCTCTTTCTGTTTAAAATCAAAGTATAGGCATACATTTCACAGAAAGCCTCAGATCTCCAGTAATCGCAAACAAAATAACACACAAAAACAAAACAATACAAAATTTAGACAGTAAAAGTAGTCAAATTCAGAAAAAACCGGAAACATTTTTTATCTAGTCATAGTCACTGTCTCCTAAAATCAAACAACTTAAAATACGAGGCCTCGAAGTAAAACATGGTTTTAAAACCGCATCGTAGAAACCCATGGCTGTGAAATAAATTTAAAAACTTAATATGTTTTATTTCAACCCATTTCGTTTCGGTGTCTTATATTCATAGTACAATTTAGTTTCTCTCGCTTTTGCCACAATAACATTACTGAATATCAATAATCGAGATTTTTCTTCTTATAAGTAAGAATAAGGATAAGTGACAATCAAAATTTTCTTGATGTGTCGAATTCATATTACTTGAAGAGAGAAGACAAAACTTTGTTATTAAATGAAAGGAAAGACGTTTCTTTAAATGATTTGTTCAAAAATAAAATCAAATTGAGTAATTGTTCCTTTTATACCGAAACTAAGAGGAATCCTACAACATCCATAAAACATATTATATCCTCTGGTTTCCTACGTTTAATTTTTCCCTACTAAACTAAATTATTTTTAGTAAAAATTTAAGAACCATATCTTAGAAATCCATCCAAAAATAAATAATTCACATCTCAGCCGTAAATCCACTGCAATAATGACTATGCAAAAAACAGCAAAACAAAAAATAGCTAAAAAATATATTGTTACATTGCTACTTGGTAATCCACAAAGTGAAATTAAAAAACTCAAAAGTACAAAAAAGCTCACTTTTGCCGTCAAATGAGTGAACGGTTAATTTTTGTAAAGATATCAAGGTGCGTGCAAAATGTTGGACAAAGCATTAATACCGCCATAAACAATTTCTGCATGTGCTATAAAATCTCCGATGTTGAATTTTCTTGAAGCTTTACATTAAATCATAGCGTATCTTCCTGTTTAACCCCAAAGGAATGTACGGAAGATCCCATGCAAGACCACAATAGCTATTCTCTACTAGTTCCAGACCCAGCAGCTCTCAAAAGCAAAGTAAGTACATGCCTTAAAATGCGAGACTAGTTGGTTATCTACTAATCTTTAGCAAGAATTAACCATCGGATTAATAGGTTTACATCATTTTCTTAGTATATATTTCGAGGAATATCAGTCTAAATCGGTCTAGTGATTTAACTGTGAAAAGATAAAAAACAGATATGCAGATTAACACATGATGGCATTATATGGTTAAAATTAGGATACTGTTTAAACTACATATAGAAAACTAATGAATTATACTTATACAAATTCTATAAGTATTTCGTTGGGCTTCTTGTTGGACTTTCAATTTAGGAAGTGGAACAGTTTCTCGAAGCTCGCATGAGATAGTGCTTTGTAAAAAGAGACCAGATTAACACACGATCGCATTATATTGTTAGGTTAGTTTGTAATACGTACAAAAAACCGCAGAAATAAGCCATACTTATGCCAAGCAAATCCGATAACTATTTCTTTGCGTTTCTTGGTAGAGATTCTCGAAGCCACACATGAGTTTATCCTGTACTGAGTAACTGTGTAAAAAAAGCAAAGTACAAAGATAATCTCATGACAAGCTACGAGTGCCTATTTTCAAGCTTCAAATACAGGAAAATTGCACAAATCAGCTTTCCATACTAGCCGTCTTTCTCTTGGACTGTTTCGAATCCACACATAAGATTATCCTGTCTTGCGTTGTGAAAAAAAGAGCAAAGTATGTACAAAAATAATTTCACTGCAAGTCACAAGTATACCCATCTTCAAGTTGCAAACGCACGGGTCACAACGGAATGTTCGACATTGATTTGAGAATGGTGAAATATTGAGATTTATGTTAAAATAGAAATGACTTGCGATAGTGGAGTGCCTGGAGCATTAAAAATCTAAAAACCTCGGATTTCAGTAACAGTGAATGAAATTAAGCAAAAATATATGGAATGTTTAGCTAACAGCATTTGCAAAAAAGTTTACCTATTAAAAAATTGTGATCTTTATTAACAATAATAATAATAAGCTGGGAGTTTCAAAATCAGGTGCCCATACTTAAGGAGCATAATCCTCGAGCGATTTTAAGAAAAAAAAGCTTTCAGCAACATAGGTGCGGAACCGCTTTATTTTTAAGTTACAAAGTCTTGAAAATAAAGAAAAAAATTGGTTTTTCCTTTGATACTATGAAACCACTTTTCTTTAATTTTAGTAGATACTAACTAAGCACAAAGACGCGCTTTCTGCTGGAAATTATTTTGCTATTCTTCCATCAGTGGTATCCGTGCTAATATGTCATCCAGAATTCTTAACGAAAAAAATGTATCACTGCTTTTTTTCAAATTAAGTACCAATTTCATAAACAACCTTTATTTTTTGCTAAAAAGGTTAGGTAAGGTACACCTAGTGGAGTAAGGTAGCTTAAATTGAACCCCTTAAATTTTTCTAAATATTTAAGAAAATAGAAAAAATTAGGCGGTTTAATTTAGGAGCTCCACATGCCCTTCGCTTCCCCTCACGTTTACTGCCACCAAGGGGTACAATTTAGGAAGTGGAACAGTTTGGGCTATTTTACCCAAATTCTTAAACTCTTCTATCTGTATAAAATAGCTACATTAAAATGTTACGCCACTGTTTTTTTTGTTAAATAAGCATCAATTGCATAAACATCCTTCACTTGTTGGTTTGTGTGACAAACGATTTTCGATTAAAATATCTTTGAATATTTTTAATTAAAAAAAATTACGCCACTGTTCTTTTTTGTTTGAAATAAATATGGCTTTCAGAAAGACTGCCTATTTTTAGTAAATAGTCCTCCTTAACTTTTTTCACCCGACCAATGGTTTCAAAGTAAAAAAATAAAATGCATTTTTTTGCATTTCGATGGGCGTTTTATATTCTTTTCAACAAATTTAATGCCTTATTTTAAAACAATTTTGTTCATTAGTGATTCTTTATGAAAATTTATGTTAACATGTAAGTTAGATTTATATGTTTTTAGGCTATAACTATTTTTAATAATTAATAACCCCATACTACGAAATCAGTAAACATAGTTTTTAAAGTTAAATAATTGTTTTAACCGAAAACCGTTCGTCAGACGAAAAAAAATTAAAGGGAACATTTTTTAAAGCGAGCAGGTTGTTTATGAAATTGGTACTTAATTTGTAAAAAAGCAGTGACGAACCAGTTTTTTAAGAATAATAAAAGACAAATAAGCATAAACGCCACCGATGGAAGAAAAGCAAATATTTTTCCAGCAAAAAACTACCATCATAGTATTTAAGAAGAAACCAAATTTATTCTTAATTTTCAAGACCCTGTAACTTAAAAATAAAGCGGTTTCTGACCTATGTTGCTATAAACTTTTTTTCTTACAATTGCTCGAAAATTAAGCTTCTTAAGTATGAGCATCTTATTTTGAAAGACCCTTATTATTATTATTATTATTATTATTATTAAAGATCACAATGTTTTAATAGGTGAACTTTTTTACAAATACTATTAGCTAAATATTCATATATTTTTATTTAATTTCACTTAGTGTAACTGAAATCCTAGGATCAAAACCCTTAGATACTCCACTAATAATAAACTATCTAAATCAAGTTAAAAGATATTAAATATAAATAAAATTTTGGAAACATTTTTATTTTGAAATTAAAGTCGAAATTTTATGACAAAAATTAAACATAGAGAATACAAACCCGAAATGTTGGAAATAAAATCGGTACTTTAAGATCTAAAAAAACTTACACGAAAGACTTTTTTTTAAATTTATAAAAGAAGGCTCAAGAATGAATTCAAAATGTTAAATGAGAGGTCAAAATTTCCACGCAAGTCAAAAAGAGTAATTTTAAACAAATTAATAATATGTATACTGAAAATTTCGAAATAATCGACAAACATGTCGCAAGTCTTAAATAGGAGTACATAAAATCAAATTCTTTCGGTTGATTCATGACTTTTCCTGACGCCAAATGTTTCTGAATGTGTTTTTAAATTTTTTAAGTATTTCATTGTGCTTCCTGTTGGACTTTCTCAAAGCACATATCAGATCTTCCAGCAGTGCTTTGTAAAAAGGGATCAAAGTACAAAGATAATCTTATAATAAGCCTTAAGTGTCCATCTTTAAGTGTCAATTACAGGGATACTCAGATTAACACACGATTGCATTATATTGTTAGGTTAGTTAGTACTACGTATAAAAAACATAAGTAAACTTTACTAATGCCATTCAAATTCGATAAGTATTTCGTTACGTTTCTTCTTAGAGATCCTCGAAGCCACACATGAGATTTTCCTGCACTGCTATGTAAAAAAAAGCAAAATACAAAGATAATCCCATGATAAGCCACAAGCGCCTATCTTCAAGCTTCAAATACAGAAACGCTCAAATTAACACAGGTTTGCATTATGTTTTGAACTACGTACTAAAAATTGCTCAAATGAACTTTCTATACTAGTCGTGTTTCTCTTGAACTGTCTCGAATCCACACATAAGATTATCCTGTATATCTTTGAAAAAAAAGGAGCTAAGTATGTACAAAAATAATTTGACTACAAGTCACAAGTGTACCCATCTTCAAGTTGCAAACACGTGCAAAACAGTCACAACAGAATTTTCGACATTGATTTGAGAATGGTGAAATATTGGGATTTATGTTAAAATAGAAATGACTTGCGATAAAATAAGTTTTTCTTTATAATAAAATTCACAAAGGTCAAAAGAAATTAAAAAATTTTGGAAATTTTTTTATTTTGGAACTAAAATCAAAATTTCATGACAAAAATTAAAAATAGAACACACAAATCTGAAATGTTGGAACTAAAACCGATAGTTTGGGGTCTAAAAAAACTTACAAGAAAAACTTTTCCCAAAATTTTAAAAAAGAAGGCTAGAGGATTCAAAATGTTAAATGGAAAGTAAAAATTTCCAGGCAAGCCGAAGAAAGTAATTTTAAACAAATAAATATCAACAAACATGTCACAAGCCTTAAATAGGTGTACATAGAAACAGAAGCTTCGGGTTGATTTCTTGACGCCACCTAAGAAATTTTTCTTTACTTGTATTTAAAATCAATGAAATTTAAACTAACATTTCACGCAGGGCCACAGGTATCCACTAGTCACAAAAAGAGGAGCACGCAGAATCACCACAATATAAAGAGCAAAGTCAGAGTATGTTGACACCGGGTCCACATATACTATATTAAATTAGCTGAGTAGAACACATACAAAGCAAGATAGTTTCCTATGTGTTCTACTTATGTACCAAATATAAAATTAATATCTTGTTTTTGAAAAAAGATACAAAGAATTTCGTGGGAGCTTGCACCTGTCATTTTTTTATAAAAATCCAATTATCTCAAAAACTATAAATTTTAGGAACAATGTTCGTTATCTAAAGTGGCCTTAAAATATTAAATAAAATCCAAAAATGCAAAATATATAGGGTATATCATAACACACTGTAAAGTAGGGTCTATTAGCTACAAAGAGAAAACCAAATAAAAGTTTCACTAAATGTTTGGGGCTAATCGGTAAGATCCTGTAGCTATTTGCAGAAATATTTGTGAGACCTATTTAAATCAATTAGATATATATAAAAATCCCACAGCAAAACGCTAATCTGTGCAAGTCGTAAATAGAGAACGACAAAAAATGATCTGTAGAAAATTTAAAGTGCAAAACCAGAGTAAATTCAATCTGTGTATTTTATAAAAAAAAACATACAGACAAACCAAAATTACCCTGCTTTTGAGTTTATATTCATTATCTCAACATTTTAGCCGCCACTTTTTCGTATGCATTTTTATCTAAAATTTTGGATTTTTTTAAATAATCCTAATTGTATATTAAATTTTCAACTGTGTTGTTAGATTACCAAGTATGGCTCTGGTAATTTTTTGGTCGGAATTTAGAAGAATTTTGAGAATTAAAACTTTGGAGCTCAAGGTTAAAATTCTGAGAAATAAATGTGGGTCAGAGCTTATTTTCATTCATGCTTTACTGTTTTTTTCTTCGCCAGTTACTCCTTCCACAATTCTAGATGTTCAGCAACCCACTTTTCTAGATATTAATATGTTTACCTAATATTAACTCCAAAAGTTTGCATCTTACAAAAATCAAGATAAAGATTTTTAGAATTTTATTTTTTGTAAAAAAATTTTCACTTTGAACTCGAAATTCCGTAAGTTAATCAAAGCTTAGTAATTTAACTTGAATTATTTCTTACAAACTCCTAGATCTTCAATTTTTTTTTATAATTCTGAGTTTAAAATGACAGTTTTTTTTTACTTTTATTTAATATTTTGACTTTTAAATTGCCTCTTTTTAAAGAAATTTTAATTTGTTTTTAGATAGTTTGACAGTAATGTTACAATCACTCTTTTTAATTGAAAGTTCAAAATATTTACCATTTTCTAATAAGCTCTTTTCATTAAATTTTAATTTTACTTGGAAATATGGAAGTTTAATTTAATTTTGATCCTTTTTTTGTTTTTTTTTTAAATTGCGTATGCGCACTATACAGGTTGAACCAAATTTGATTTCCACTACAGGAATCCCGTAAACCATCAGAGATACAAGGAAGGTTAAATGGGCAAGTAGTGCGGAATTTAATGCCCAATATTATTTTGTTGAAAAAACAATTTAATTTCAATTCGTCTTGATTTTATTTAGAAAAAACTAAAAATAGCCATTTTTAAAAATCAGCTGCAACTTTTTTATTTAAAGTTCGATTGAAAAAATTTAAAAACTATAATTAGTTGTTATTTGAGATCTTTTCATTGGTGTACATTTATTTTTTTTAATTTAACTGTTTCCGAAAAAATTAAATCAACTTTGTTATTTCTTACAGATGCCATATTAGATTTTATTATTTTCGAATTTAGCATATTTTTATGATTAATTTGATGTATGACATGCCATACTTCAAATGTGGCAAAGTGGGTTGAATGAACTATTTTTCATTTTTCTACAAAAAAATTATAGTAGGCGACGCAAGTACCATAACTTTTAATAATAAAAAATACAGTTCCTAAAAAAGCAATAATAATAATTATTAAAAAACCAAAATTATTACAACAAACATTCTAGTATGGAAATATTTATTAATAATCGTAACGTGCGTGATTTCCTTTAAATTAAGTAATTCCCAGAACATTGTAAGGGCTTTATTAAGGACGACTTTCCCATGACTCATACGCAAGTGTGCGTTTTAGACTTCTCTAGAAGTTAAATATTTTAAGACGAATAATGTGCATAAATATGAGAATCATTTCTAATGTTAGATTTTTAGATATTTCACGTTACACGAATAAATATTCAATGTTAAAAGAATTTTTGTAAAAATAGCCGACAAAATTTTTAAAATATTTACACGTTTTCATAGAATTATGCCATTTAAAGCAGTGTATGTACGTTAAGATTATATTAATAACTGTTTAAATATTGCACAGTTTGTTACAATATTTTTAGTTTTTTAATAATTATTTTTACTTAAGTAACTACTGCATTTTTATTATTGACAGTTATGGCACTGGCATCGCCTAATATAATTTTTTTGTTTAAAAATTAGTTCATTTAACCTACTCTGCCACATTTGAAGTATGGCATGTCATACATTAAATTAATCAGAAAAATATGCCAAATTCGAAAATGATAAAATCCAATATGCCGTCCGCTAGAAATAACAAAGTTGACATAATTTTCTCGGAAACAATTAAATTAAGAAAAAATTAACTTATACCAGTAAAAAGGCCTTAAAAGACAACTGTTTAGGATTCGAGTAATTGATACGATGATTCGATCAATACTAACTTTATTAAAAGTAAAAAACCTAAGAACTATGACAACTTAAAATGTGATGTTAAACAAGCTTTAAGTAATTAATCTTATAATCATAACACATGCATATGTGTACAAATGCATCGGTTGGCTGTCGCTGGTTTAACCGTTCTGTTGAGCCTTGTAGTAATTTTCATAAACCTGATTAATGAGAATTTGTTAAATTTTAAACAATTACATGAAGAAATCAAAAGAATTGAGGAATTTGGAAAACAACTAAGTGTGTCAGGTTGAATAACACCTTACAAATAAAGATACAAATGATTTAAAATCTGTTTAATAGAAGATTAAACAACAACTAGTTACAGTTTTTGAGTTTTTTCAATCAGATTTGAAATAAACAAGTTACAGCTGACTTTTAAAAATGGCAAATTTTATTTTTTTCTAAATAAAATCAAGACGAATTGAAATTCAGTTGTTTTCTTAGCGGAATAATATCGGGCATTAAATTCTGCACTACTTCGCTCATTTAAGCTTCCTTCGTCATTTACAATAGTTTACGAGATCCCTATAGTGGAAATCAAATTAGGTTCAACCTGTATATACCGTGTGTACAAAAAGTTTTCTATCTAATGAGCTGCTGTCACTTTTTGTCATGTTTACGTATGTTTCATACTTGATCGGTATTTTAAACGAAAATAACAAAAAAAAATATTTTATTGATTTGATGTAACAATGGAAAAAAAAATCTTTTATTGTTGAATCCTACTTTCAAAAAACCTAAAAAGACAATCGTGAATGGATCTCTTGTATTCTAATAGTCCTGAAGAATTTTTATATTAAGGTTAAATGTCAATTTGGTGAGAACGAATTTAAGCTTGAAAAAAAAGTAATTTATATCAAATATGACTTTGCTGATAATATAATTATTTTGAAAATCGCACAAGAAAATTTTAAGTCTGGGTGGTCAAAGCAGATATTTGTTTATGAATTCCAATAAGAGACAGCCAAATTTTTAATTGAGTACAATACCTTTACATGACAATATTTTTTTTTTTTGAAAATAAATTTTGTTTTGATATTTTATTTAAATTTGCTTTATAAATTTAAAAAATATGTGTAATAATGATGTCAGTGAAGCCGCCTAAAAAGTAGTGAAACTTGCAAAAGTAAATTAAAAATTTTAGGCTTCAGCTTGAAATATTGAAAAATGAAATCAAATTTTCGAGTGAAAACTGCGTTCCTAAAAACATTCTTGTTTGTTTACATTTTTATATTTCACATTTTTTTTCCTTGCTTTCTATTAATTTTTCGTTTCTAATTTTTCGAAATTTGATCAGTTACTTCTTGGGTTGCAACCAAAATATTCTGAAACCCTATCTAACTTTTTTAATCATTTAATGCCACATAAAAAAAGAAAAATAAAAAGAAAAGTTTATTTCTATTCTTTAGTGCATTTGAATCAAATCATTTTCTATAATTTTCAATCAAATTGCTAATCGAAAAGCAAAAATTTGTTACCTTTCTACTACTTTGAAAATTTTTTGGTACGAGTTTTATTTGGCTGATAATATTTTCGTTTTAATTTAAGTGTCCTGTTATAATAATTTTAACAAATACGTTAAGACATTGTACACAGGTAATAAAAGTTTTTAAAATTATTGGTAATTGTTTATCGTTCTCCTAGAATAGTAAATAATCCTGATTGTTCGTTAATGACATAATGGCTCATTAACAGATAAGGACCCATTACAAATTTACCTTATTAAAAGGTGGACAAGTATGAAAATAACTAAATATCTTTTCTTATATTTATTATTTGAAATTCTATTAAAGATAATCCTTTCGTCTGAAAAATCATTAGCATATTAAGTCCTACTAAAATTACCTAAACACCCTTATTCTTGGCCAATTTCTTATATATAAGACTCAAGATGTCAGAGCACATCATTCTGTTGTGATCTGTTAATGGAAAACTGCAAAATGGAGTGTGTTCAATTCGTTTTTATGTATTTCTCCTCATACAGTGTGGACTGATCACAATTATTTTCGTGTTTAAGATTCCTTTGTGCTGTGTTTGTGTGCTTGAAGTTTTCAACTGTTGGAAACTTGTGGCTTATCAAGATATTTGGTTACCTAAATTTCATCGCCGGCTTTGAGGTATGTACCTTGTTTTTGAATGTTCTTGACTTTAGTGGATACTATGTAATTATTGTGGTGTTGCATGGAATCTTCTATACTTTGTATATGTATGTGTAGTACGTCTTGATTTCATGTGATGGTTCAAGATTCAAGAAAATATTTATGATGAGTGGACTTTTTTTCTTAGTAATTTTGAGCACACCCTGAAACCTTTATAAAGAACCACCATTTCTTTGTTTTACAATAAAACTAGTGACTCTTTTATACTTCTGCGGTTTCGCTTTGTTGAATGACCAAGCATGTAATCAAACATGCTTTGAATTTTTCTGCTGTTTTTTGTTCTACCACCACCATTGCGTGTGATCCACCGATATAGTATACATTCATATCGCATACATTAGATATACTTAAATGATTATGTGGTTTTTATCAAATTTGGCTTTTAATATACAACTATATTGATTATTAATTAAACAAATTTATCGTCAAACCTAACCAATAATGATATTATCTTAACAATTAGATATTATGACTTTATTTTAAAATTTCGACTTAATTTCCAATTTTCTAAATGATTTTTTTTTTAAATTGTTATACAGGCGGAATCAAATTTGTATTCCACTACAGTTTTTTTTAAAGACGAATTGGAAGTCGATTATTTTTGTGACGGAATATTTTTAGGCATTAAAATCTGCGCTTTTTTGCCCATCTTAGTTTCCTTACATCTGTAATAGTTTTCAATATGCCTGTAGTGAAAATCAAATTGTGTTCAACCTGTATATAGCTTAAACTTAAGAAACACCTAAAATTCATATATTCGTATTAAATTTTGAAAAATAAAAAATCCTTAAATTTAATAAATGCTACAACATTTATGACGAAAGTAATTATATAATTATTAATTTTTTGTTATGGTCATCGTTCCGACATTCCGACTTTTTTTTTTAAGAACTCTAACAAAGATATGAATTGTTATTAAATCTCTATATGTAGGAGTTTAAACCCAACAAACTAAAAAACAAAATTTTACAGGGCATAACATGGAAAGGAAACAATGAGGCAGAAATATACTTAAAAATAAAATATATAAAAAAATTTTAACATGAATAGACGTTTGTGGAGTCCGTTCGTTCCGCTGATGGAATAGGATTACTCTTCATGGTGGACTCTTACTGGTCGGAAATATTATGTTAATTAATTTTATTTAACATTCCCACGACCCAATTTGGAAATATTTAAATTTTTATTAATATTGACAATATTCTACAACATTTTTTGAAATATGACTAGGTGATATCTAAAGTTATTTAAAACGTCACTTCATGACAGTTGACAAAAAATAGGTTACTTTATTTTAAAAATGATAAATAGAAGACCAAAATTAGATATGAAAAATTGTTTTCATAAGTTATGAAAATATAAAAATAGACAAAATATAAGAATGTTTGTAGCCCTGGACTTCGATGGGGAACAATGAGAAAGAAATAATTAAAAATAACAAAAAAATTAAATATATACAAAAATTTCACATGAATATAATTTCATCAATAATCTACATTGGTAAAAATTTAAATTTTTGAATCCCGATCTACAAGAAGCAACTACTCCGAGGGCTAATACCTTCCGGCATTCAATTATTGTTTGGTTAAAAAATCATCTTTGTTGGGATGTTGCTCAACATTTTTTTAATTACGTCATTAAGTTTTACACTTTCAGTTTTTTATTTTCGTATATTTTTTATTTTCGTTAATGTTTCGACTTCCTGTTTTTATTTTTGTTTACTTTAATTGTTTGATTTTAAAGAGAGAAATTCGGGAAATTGAATGTAGCAACGTATTCCTTAGAACTGTAACCTTCTACTATCTTTCTACTTTAAATTAAATTTGAATTTTTTCTTTAGGTGTCGAGATTTCTTTTTTGATTTTTTCTGTTCGAAATAAACCCAAGATTAATTTTTTCCGCTAATACTGATAATTTTTAGAAATTTGAACAGTAGTATAGTCTCGAAACATCAATTTCTTTTTCTAGCCAGGTGTATTAATACACTATTACTTTTCAATGAAGTCGTATCATGATTTCTTCTGTGCTGTTACATTTTAGTTATTTTGGCAGTTTTTTGAAATCTGAATCATAACCTAGTCTCCAAACATCGAATTAGCCGTGTATTTTAATTTCCATTTTTAGGAGTATAGTCAAGTTATTCGACGGGTTTTTTATTATTCTTTTATTGCTTTTAGCTTGTGAAAATTAATCGTTTTTGCTCCTGATGATACTTGCAGTAAACGTGGCTGACTCCATTTGAGGCTCAATAGTAAAGACATTACCATATTTTTAGTTGTTTATGTGGCTTTATTTGGTATTATTTTAGTTCAATAAAGCTATGTTGACACCTAATAATATGCTAGTGAATCCTCAGTGTCCCGAATTCATAGAACTGAAAATTTATTGTGGAACTGCATGCATGTAATTTGCACCTTAAATTACATACATACCCCACGTTACTTATAAACTATATTTAACAATAATTATACACCAAAATACAATTAAATATAGACATTCTTCTGGGCCAATTATTTTAAACATTGATTTTAAGGGTCTACCATGAAAAATTAATTTTAAAATTGAACACGTTTTTGCAACTTTTTTGTCCCTTATTTAGAAGGAATTTTATGGGTGATGCTCGCAGGAACTGATCACCTCACCTGCATTCTGACGAGATCTAACAAGATCGAAACCGATCTTTGGTTTCCAAACTTCGAATCTAGTTAATGTTCAAACCTATTGACCTTTGCATTAGAATCCTTGTCTTCTGGGAACTTTCCTAGAGAATAATCGCTTCGCTAGGTAGCAGTGTTTCAACTGTTGGTAGTTCAGCTACCTATGATTCCGCTATACACGCCTGAAGGGCTGCACAAATTTGCAGTCTAGGTTGTATTCTACTTGCAACGCCAAACTAGGATGTGCTCAATTCGTCTTTATGTATTTCTCCTCATAAAGTACGAAGTGGTCACATATTTTTTGCTGTTTTATGTAAATTTTGCCTGTTGACATTTGCAGTTGATGGAGGCTTCTGACTAACCAAAAGAATTTTCTTCGCATACTTCGTTGTTTTTAAACATTATATCACGCTTCAGAAAAATGTACCTCTCAACGCTATACTATGTGTGTTTCTAATTATGGAACTGGTAAAGTGTAATTAATTGTGGTCTTGCATGGAATCGCCCGTACATAACTTTGTGATTAAATAGTATAGTACGTGATGATTCCATGTGCGACTTCAAGCAAATTCAAGAATCAATATTGGAGATGTTATAGAACGTGCAGAAAATGTTTGTGGTGAGTAAAATTTCTTTGTATCTACTATACTTTAAATTTTATGAAAATTAACATTTTCTTCATTTTATGTCCTGCGAGTAGTTTTACATATTTGTATTTATTTTTTCCCTATAATTCGGCGAATGAGTCAAAATTCCTAGTTAGAACTCACATTTTATAATTTTCAATATTTTTAGATTATTGATTTTTATGATTTATATTTCAGTTCATTGGGATAACTAGCATAAAATAACAATTTTCCCTTTAGCCCCTTGGATTTCGACTTTATCTAAAACTACAACTTATTAATTTTTTAAAGTCAAAATGTACCAAGTTTTTATTATTGGATTTTTTTAAATTTCGAGTTAGAGCTTTCAATTTTTATACAGGGTCCGCCATTAGTGTGATAGGGAGCACATTTTTTCATTTTATTGTAGTAATCACATTTTTCCTTAATTTTCAAGACTCTGTATCTTATAAAAAAACACGCTGTTCCAAACCTATGTTGATATGAACTCTTTTTATTAAGATTACCCAAAGATTATGCCCCTTGAGTATTTGCATCTAAAGCATTCTAAAGCACCTTAGAGATTGTAGGTATTGTGACTGAATGGCAGATAATGCAAATTAAATTCAATTGACTAACACTTTTATTCTACCAGCAAGATTTTTTAACTACCAAAATACAAATCATCAAAACAGTATATTAAATCCGGGACCAAAGTGAGATATTCTGGGAAAGCCTCGGTCATTCCCGGCCACATCGCAACTTTACGAAGATTCTGAAATAAAATTCCCAGACACCGGATGCTTTTTTAATTCTATTGCACCTACTACTCTTAGCTACAGATATACTATTAACATTAACATGTGGATGACGTGATGGTAAGTGGTTCACACTAATCCATAAGATTTTTCCTCATCAAAATTTACTCAAAGTGCCTGAAAAAATTTTCACTTCCAAATAGTTGACAAAATTTTAGACAATAAGAAAAAATGTGTATTGAATTTTAAGAGAAATTTCGAAATTTACAGGGAAAGTTGGCAATTTCTAGAAGAAAGTCGGATTTTTCAGGATGAGTTAAATTTTGAAGAAATATATATAACTAGATATAAATAACAAGTTAACCACATTACCGAATCTTCAGTTAAAACATATAGTACAAATTTTAAGAAACTTTGAGAATAAAGTCAAACATAAAAAAAGGATTTCTAGAATAAAGATGTAATTTTGAAGAAAATAAAATCTCGAATTTAAAAAGGCGTGTAAATTAAAAAAAAGCTTCAAAATTTTGAAACAAAGTGAACTGTAATGTCCGAAATATTTAAAAATATTCTAGTTTTTGAAAAATGTTAGAAATTTGTGCCTTACCATGTGACTTGTTTTTCCCATATTTCTTTGTTTTTAAACAGAATAACTCGCTTGATGAAAATCTAAGTATTAATGACGATTTTAACATATTTTCTTAATGGAACTCCACATTTTTATCTTTACTTTTGACAAATTTAAAAAATCAAAAAGCTTTTTTTCACGGCTTTTCAATGTAGATTTTACTTCTGCTGATTGATTGGCAAGTAGCGCTGTAAATATACAGGATACACAAAAAAGTTAGGCTTTTTTAAACAGAAAACCTTGCATATTTTTGCAGATTTGACTCCCTGGTCATTCTGATTACAAATGTATACACATGTTACATAATCGATTTACTAGTTTTTGAGTTACTTTAATTTTATTGTAACTGTATCGAAACAAAAGCGATATTTTATAAACTCAGCAGATGAAACAAAATATATGAATTCTTAACAAATTACATCACATTTTCAAAATAACCATCACTAACTTTGTTCAAAAAATATTAATTTACTAAATGCACATACATCGGTTTTTCAGAATTTTTTTTAAATTTATTGTATGTATCGAATTTGATAGTTCTCATGTTAAAAATGTGATATATTTGTTTTAATAATTTATATATTTAGTATTATTTGCTGATTACTTCATTTGTGGGTTTATTATGTGTTTTTAGAATAACGTTTTTGTCTTCATGTATTCACGATAAAATTGGCCCTGTTTTTAGGTGTTGCTGATTCTGGAACTATTTAGTAGAGGATAGTTATTTTAGTGTTGCATGGAATCTTCCGTACATGACTCTATATTTAAATAATAGTTAGTACGTGATGATTCCATGTAAGGCTTCAATAAAATTCAACAACGTCGAACACAAGTGGAATATTCAGGTAAGCATAGATCCTTTGTACTATCTTTTAAAAGCTTCTTCAACTGACATTATTGTAGAGGATCTACTGGTGCTGTATGCAAATATATACAGATGTTTGTATTTTAAAAAAAGCAAGTTTGTTTCAACTGCTCTGTATATAAGTAGCACACTAAAATAAAATTTATTTTAAAATGTGCTTTCTATAGATATACGCCACAATAAAATTTTTAATTGATATCTCTTCAGGCTTAGGAGCTATCCTTTTTTCACACACTAATGCTGGATCTTGTATATATTTTTCATAGATTATTTTCATACACTTTTGGGTTGTGAAACAAATTTTTAATTTTCTTTTTTTAAGTTAAATAATTGTTTTAACCGAAAATTGTTCGTCAGACGAAAAAAATTCAAGGGAGCATTTTTACCAAGAAATAAAGGTTGGTACTTAATTGTTAAAAAAGCAGTGAGGTACCAGTTTTTTCATTAAAAATACATAAAGACAAATTAGCATGAATGCCACTGATGAAAGAAAAGCAAATATTTTTCCAGCAAAAAGTGCGTCTTTAATCCTAGGTAGTAACTACCAAAATTTAAAAAATTATCTGGTTTCATAGTATTTAAAGAAAAACCAAATTTTTTCTTAATTTTCAAGACCCTGTAAATTAAAAATAAAGCAGTTCCGCACCTATGTTAAGAACTTTTTTTCTTTGTTGAAGATATATTCAAAGTGGGTGTGTAGCGAAATTTCTAATTTGACAGTCAACATTTTTGAAATAGGAAAAATATTCGAAGGTTAATCCAAAATTTGTAGAGCTTTATAAACGGAAATTTGATAACAGTCGGAAAATTTTTCTATATAGTGGATTCAAAAATTTGAGAATTTTAATTTATGAACAAAAATTCGTCATAAATAATCAAAATTCGTAATTTTAGTTACATGTTAACCCAATTTTAGCTTTTTTTAATGGTTCCGTACCATAAAAGGAAAAAACGGAACATTTACCATCTCACTGACGTGTCCGTCCACTAGTCTATCAAAGAGAGGTTTTCCTCGTAAAATATGTAACGTATGAAAAATTTGACACACGGTTCTGGCTGACCCACGCAGATATCACCATTCAACGATAGTAGAAAACCTATCATGTTTCTGGCTCACGAAATGACGGGAAATTTAAATTCTGACGCATGCGCTATGGACTCCGGGTAATATGATACTTCTAAGGTGAAGTCATAGAACTTTAAGGCTATACGATACTTTATAGGTCAACTCTAACATTCCTAGAATAAGAAGTTGCAGAACCTTAAAGCAATATTATAATTTCAGTGTTAACTCAAGGGAAATAAGCCAAAGTTATTTTTAAAGCATTTTTAGTAATTTCAATATATTTTGAGAAAGCTAACTTTTCTCCAAGCTTAGACATTTTTAAAAAATTTATTCTTTCTTTCAAGGTTCGACTTTAAACCAAAAATTGTGACTCATTACATAGATTTTGCTTTTTATTTCGAATTTTACAACTTATTATCGATATTAATGAGATTTTTGCAAATCTTCGAATTTAAGCTTAAAATTTCGTGTTTTTCTTCAAAATTTCTACTATTATCGACTTCGATTTTGTGGTTTAAAAAATGTCTAGATTATTTCTGTAAAGTTCGAATACTAATAGAAGTGTAGACTCTAATTTCCACGACATGAACTCGACTGTTTTCATAAATTTCTAGCTTGAGATTTAGTTCAAGTTCAAAATTTCGATATTTTGTGGATTTTCATTTGTTTTTTAAAAGAAGGTAGTTTATATTTTTTGCGATGTTATATTACTAATTTCACCAGTGCTGGATTTAAGCAACGCTAAGTTACAGTTTAGGATCCCCACTGTCTTGGGGCCCCCAAAAAATCTTATTTGGCACTGCCATGAAATATTTGGACTTATAAAGGCCTCATGACCTTATCAAGTCTAAAGCCGTCCCTGAGTTTCATTCTTTTTGTTTGCTTTCTAAATGAGGTCGCCCGTTAATCAGTTTCATAACGGATTATCTTAACATTATGATTTTCAGATATTTCTATGTTTTTTATATTAATATTAGAATATCCATATTCTTATCGTTCAATTTCCGACGGTTTTGTTGCAACTTTTTTATCTTGTTTGGGACTTTCATGGGAGATAATCATAGCAACTAATAGGTCTGATCCTCCGATTCTCCCAAGGGCCAACATTCTTGAGACACGCAATGCAGCCGAAGACATTAAATTTCTGTGCGGCCAACTTGGCATTGAGAACTTTTGTCCATGCAGTTTTTTTTAACTCCAATCTCTGGAATTTCTTACCTAACAAAATTTTGCTCGACAGTTATACAATTTATCGTCATTTAAAAGGGCAGTCCATCGCTTATAGATATATTATTGCAGTGCTCCAAAGGTGTAATAGAATTAACTTTTACGAGTGGATTTTACGCAAAAAACATCTCCAAATAACAAACTCCAATTCTTTCCTCTCTCAGGCTGATTTTAGATGTCAATTTTTTTAGAAATAATTTTAAGAATTATTGTTACATTGTTACAGCATTTCACTTTACACTCGAAGTATGCGATCTTTTTATAATTATTTAATATACATTATAAATTATGAAATTTAAATTAGATCCAAGTCATTAAGTATTAATCGAAAACCCAAAATTAGAGTGTGCCCAGTAGGTCTCTATGTCTTTCTACTAATAAATACCTACTGAACACACGCTGGTTTTGTTGTTTATGTCATCTGCTGAGCTGGTTTTGTTGCCATATTTAATACTTGACAGTTACCGTATCATAGCTTTCGGCAATGTTATAGTAATCATATGTTTTTCGGTTTCTGTCTTTCTTACTAACGGAAACTTGTGACGTTGTTGCCATGTTTAACCCATTTGACCTTCAATTTTTTAATTTCGACTTCACACTTTGGCAAAAAATCCAAAAGTTTAGTTGAGGCTCAACGTTTCGATACTTTTTTGGCTAAAATATATATTCCAAGTTTCTCGAAATATCAACTTTTAAGATACGTTGGAACTGGTTTTGAGGTATGCTCTTTGTTTTGGGTGTCGGCAACTAAAGAACAACTGTGGTTTTGCGTGGAATCTTGCGTACTTTGCTTTGTTTTCAAAAAATAGTACGTAATGATTCCATGTAGAACTTCAAGAAAATTCAACGATCAACATCGGAAATTTTAGAGCACACGCATAAACTGTTTTTGGTGATTAACTATATTTTAAATTTATCTTGGACTTTTTTTATAAAGACCAACCCTTTCTTAATTTCACGATAAATCTAGTGATTTCTTTTACAATTTTTTATGTTAGAAGTATTTTTATTTGCCTTTGTATAATTGCCAACCTGCATTTTTCTGCTATTTTTTGTTTTACTTTTTTTCGCAGCCTGCTTATTATTGTGAATAATTTATCAGTGTGATGTCTCTCAGATCACATCGCTTAGATACTAATAATAGAGGTGTTTCAGAGGTGTGTATTAAAAAATTAAATGCATTTAGGTTCGGGATAGAGAACGACAATATAAATTTTTGACAGCTTTTCCATCAAGTACATTTGTCATCCAGATTAAGACTTGACTGAAGAAATGACTGATCTTATTTCACCTATTAGATACTAGGTTTTAAAGACCCTAATAATTCTAACTTTTCATGCCAAATTTGTTTTACTTTTTCAGGAATGTTTTATTTTGCACTTTGGTATCTGGTCTAAATAAACTAGAACCAGATTGGGCATTTGATTAAGCTTTTTTTTTTGTCCAAGCAGTAATGTTACTTTACTTGGTATGTTTTAAAATTCATAAAGCAATACTAGGTAATTAATAATGTGCTAGTAAATCTTCACACATATAATTAACCCGGCGTTGGTATGCTTACGTTGGTTTAGTTACGCCATTGGTACGATGAGGTAAGGGGGCTACACATACTGTGTACAGTAAGTTACGATGCTATACATATTGTTTGCGATAAAATATTGGCCTGAAACACTATAATATCAGTGAATTTGAAGGTAGAAATATATAAGGGGCCAAATAAATAAGAAAAAAATCAAAAATTTAAAAAAATTTGTTTACACAAAATTATGCAGAGATGAGATTAAGCTCTGTAAATGGATGGAATAAAAAAACCACAGTATTGGGAAAATTGGGTAGATCTCAAAAATGTGTAATATACAAGGTGTTTTGCGTAAATTGAGAGTAGTAGGTTTTTCATTTTTATGCCAAATTTGACCTTTTATAAGCCCATGTAATGCAGCAAATTAAAAGATTTTATTATTATAAATAAAAAGAGGTAGCATGAGTTTATTATATATAGTACATTTTGTGATATGTGGCAATAAAAAATTATAACACGATTCCTAGGGTTAGATATAACATATCTTCCATGAACAAACTACATATAACTTTTATAGCGATTCGAAATTTGTACATTTTTTATAATAAAACACATAAAAAAGATACAAACAGACTTGTAAAAGTGGTGTGCGTGTACATTATTCGATGACGTTGTAAAATAGATTAGAGTATATTATACCCCTTCTGGAAATGTTTATTTATATTTTAAGAGGTGTACCCATTATAAAATTAAATCATAAGTGGTGGTTAACAATAAATTAATATCTTACGCAAAAGCAATTTGCTACAACTTGAGAATTTTCATTCTCATTAAAGTATAAAACCATATTCATTCTAGTTTTAAATCGTTAGCTTCGTTCGTTTCAGCATTTTTAAATACTGAAAGGTTCTGGCTTACTGTAAGCTTGCTTAGATTGGTGCTTTTTAAGTTGTTGCTTTGCAGAATGGTTGCTTTGGCGATACAGATTAACCCCGTAGATTTTAAACATTCGTTTTTTTCGAAAATCATGTTTGTTGGGATGTTCTACTCTTGGTAATAGTGATTTTATTTATTACTGGTGGTCGAACATTCACACTACGCATGGTCTTTCCTTCTTCCAGGTTCAACGGTAAAGTTACTGTAAAATTTTTGGTTTTTGATCTAGCTGAACCAAAACCGAAAGCAGGAAAAAACTATTATTTTTGTCAGAATAGAAGCGGTATCTGAACTGAAAAAGATATTTAGTTACTTTAAGTTCAGGGGAGAATAAAAATAAAAATTTCTCCAAAATTTGAAATCTGTTTATGCAATATTATTACGGAAATGTTATACCCAAATCGTGTCGACCAGATTAATTATCAAGATTATTATTTTGTTTTTTACCTTGATAAAATTTTGTGTTAAAAAGCATCTACGATTAACTGATTAGCGGTACTTAAATTGTCGTTTGTCTCAGATACCAACTTGATAATAACGAAGGTGTAGAGCTACAGGAGTCTACGAAATATGAAGTTTGCTTTCCTAATTTCGGTTTTTTCCGTCAAAGCGATGAGCTTAAAAATGCCATATTTATGTCTGATGTTTCCCAAAATGGGGGCTTTAAATTTAAAAATGTTGATTTCTTGCTTGAAATTTCAAATTTCAATTTGAAATTAAATTTTAAACTAGCAAGTTTCATATTATTATTTTATTTTAAATTTGAAATCAATTTTTTTTCTCGAATTTTCACTTAATATCAACCCTTTTTAGAACGTTATAGTTCTTATTTGAGAATATCCAGAAATTTTGTATGTCGATATATTCTTTACAAATATTATAACTTAAACTCGAAATTTCTACTATTTCCTAGAAATCTTGTCTGTATCGAATAGTTTTTCAACATTTGCACTTTGAATAGATACTTTCATTCCTAAAATGTTCACTGTTTTCAAAAATGTTAATGGTATCGTAATATGTTAAAAGGTTCAGTTTTTCCTATTACAACATTTTAGAAATATCTCCAGTGGCATGGGAGTTCTAATAGGAAAAATGCCCCAGATCTACGCCACTGGTGATGTTCGTAAACGTTTTCAATAAATATTAGCTCTCTACGAGACATTTTATGTGACCAAATAGTGTTTTAATATTATTGATAGTTTGAGAGTTATCAAATAAAATCTTCTCAAAAGATGAAAATTTTAACACCATATATCTCAAAAACGGTAGGTTTGAAAGGAGTTGTTTATTTAACACAGTCAGTTTATTTTTTCATACTCTATTTTTCTTTAAAGTTTTCGCCATGAAATAAAAGAATCAGGACGTTTTAGTAAATCATTTAGGGTCAATAATAAACAGCAAACTAGGATGTGCTCAGTTCGTCTTTATGTATTTCTCCCCATAAAGTACGAACTTATCACAGATTAGTTTCGCTGTTTAAAACTGCTTTATGTTAATTTTGCCTGTTAACATTTGCGACTGATGAAGACTTCTGACTAACCATGAGATTTTTCTTCGCATATTTCGTTGTTTTTAAACCTTATATAACGCTTCAGAAAAATATACCTCTTAACACCAGTTTTAAGGCACATATACTTTGAGTGTTTCTAATTATGGAACTAGTAAAGAGTAATTTATTGTGGTCTTGCATGGAATCGCCCGTACATTACTTTGTGATTAAATAGTATAGTACGTGATGATTCCATGTGC
Source organism: Dastarcus helophoroides (assembly GCA_028583605.1). Lineage (NCBI taxonomy): Eukaryota > Metazoa > Arthropoda > Insecta > Coleoptera > Bothrideridae > Dastarcus > Dastarcus helophoroides. The sequence goes on from CM053332.1 coordinate 1,833,834, forward strand.
GGCTTCAAGTAAATTCAACGATCAATGTCGGAAATTTTATAGAACGTGCAGAAAATATTTGTGGTGAGTACAATTTCTTTGTATGTACTATATTTTAAATTTTATGAACATTAACATTTTCTTCATTTTATGTCATGAGAGTAGTTTTACATGTTTGTATTTATTTTTTCCCTACAATTCGGCGAATGAGTCAAAATTCCGAGTTAAAACTGACATTTTATAATTTGCAACATTTTTTGATTATTGATTTTTATGATTTATATTTCAGTTCATTGAGATACCTGGCATAAAATAAAATTTTTTCTTTAGCCCCTTGAATTTCTCTAAAACTAAAACTTAGAACTGTAACCTTCTACTATCTTTCTACTTTAAATTAAATTTGAATTTTTTCTTTAAGTGTCGAGATTTCTTTTTTGATTTTTTCTGTTCGAAATAAACCCAAGATTAATTTTTTCCGCTAATACTGATAATTTTTAGAAATTTGAACAGTAGTATAGTCTCGAAACATCAATTTCTTTTTCTAGCCAGGTGTATTAATACACTATTACTTTTCAATGAAGTCGTATCATGATTTCTTCTGTGCTGTTACATTTTAGTTATTTTGGCAGTTTTTTGAAATCTGAATCATAACCTAGTCTCCAAACATCGAATTAGCCGTGTATTTTAATTTCCATTTTTAGGAGTATAGTCAAGTTATTCGACGGGTTTTTTATTATTCTTTTATTGCTTTTAGCTTGTGAAAATTAATCGTTTTTGCTCCTGCTGATACTTGCAGTAAACGTGGCTGACTCCATTTGAGGCTCAATAGTAAAGACATTATCATATTTTTAGTTGTTTATGTGGCTTTATTTGGTATTATTTTAGTTCAATAAAGCTATGTTGACACCTAATAATATGCTAGTGAATCCTCAGTGTCCCGAATTCATAGAACTGAAAATTTATTGTGGAACTGCATGCATGTAATTTGCACCTTAAATTACATACATACCCCACGTTACTTATAAACTATATTTAACAATAATTATACACCAAAATACAATTAAATATAGACATTTTTTTGGGCCAATTATTTTAAACATTGATTTTAAGGGTCTACCATGAAAAATTAATTTTAAAATTGAACACGTTTTTGCAACTTTTTTGTCCTTATTTAGAAGAAATTTTATGGATGATGCTCGCAGGAACTGATCACCTCACCTGCATTCTGACGAGATCTAACAAGATCGAAACCGATCTTTGGTTTCCAAACTTCGAATCTAATTAATGTTCAAACCTATTGACCTTTGCATTAGAATCCTTGTCTTCTGGGAACTTTCCTAGAGAATAATCGCTTCGCTAGGTAGCAGTGTTTCAACTGTTGGTAGTTCAGCTACCTATGATTCCGCTATACACGCCTGAAGGGCTGCACAAATTTACAGTCTAGGTTGTATTCTACTTGCGACGCCAAACTAGGATGTGCTCAATTCGTCTTTATGTATTTCTCCTCATAAAGTACGAAGTGGTCACATATTTTTTGCTGTTTTATGTAAATTTTGCCTGTTGACATTTGCAGTTGATGGAGACTTCTGACTAACCAAAAGAATTTTCTTCGCATACTTCGTTGTTTTTAAACATTATATCACGCTTCAGAAAAATGTACCTCTCAACGCTATACTATGTGTGTTTCTAATTATGGAACTGGTAAAGTGTAATTTATTGTGGTCTTGCATGGAATCGCCCGTACATTACTTTGTGATTAAATAGTATAGTACGTGATGATTCCATGTGCGACTTCAAGCAAATTTAAGGATCAATATTGGAGATGTTATAGAACGTGCAGAAAATGTTTGTGGTGAGTAAAATTTCTTTGTATCTACTATACTTTAAATTTTATGAAAATTAACATTTTCTTCATTTTATGTCCTGCGAGTAGTTTTACATATTTGTATTTATTTTTTCCCTATAATTCGGCGAATGAGTCAAAATTCCTAGTTAGAACTCACATTTTATAATTTTCAATATTTTTAGATTTTTGATTTTTATGATTTATATTTCAGTTCATTGGGATAACTAGCATAAAATAACAATTTTCCCTTTAGCCCCTTGGATTTCGACTTTATCTAAAACTACAACTTATTACTTTTTAAAGTCAAAATGTACCAAGTTTTTATTATTGGATTTTTTTAAATTTCGAGTTAGAGCTTTCAATTTTTATACAGGGTCCGCCATTAGTGTGATGGGGAGCACATTTTTTCATTTTATTGTAGTAATCACATTTTTCCTTAATTTTCAAGACTCTGTATCTTATAAAAAAACACGCTGTTCCAGACCTATGTTGATATGAACTCTTTTTATTAAGATTGCCCAAAGATTATGCCCCTTGAGTATTTGCATCTAAAGCATTCTAAAGCATTCTAAAGCACCTTAGAGATTGTAGGTATTGTGACTGAATGGCAGATAATGCAAATTAAATTCAATTGACTAACACTTTTATTCTATCAGCAAGATTTTTTAACTACCAAAATACAAATCATCAAAACAGTATATTAAATCCGGGACCAAAGTGAGATATTCTGGGAAAGCCTCGGTCATTCCCGGCCACATAGCAACTTTACGAAGATTCTGAAATAAAATTCCCAGACACCGGATGCTTTTTTAATTCTATTGCACCTACTACTCTTAGCTACAGATATACTATTAACATTAACATGTGAGTGACGTGATGGCAAGTCGTTCACACTAATCCATAAGATTTTTCCTCATCAAAATTTACTCAAAGTGCCTGAAGAAATTTTCACTTCCAAATAGTTAAATTTTGACAAAATTTTAGACAATAAGAAGAAATGTGTATTGAATTTTAAGAGAAATTTCGAAATTTACAGGGAAAGTTGGCAATTTCTAGAAGAAAGTCGGATTTTCCAGGATGAGTTAAATTTTGAAGAAATATATATAAATAGATATAAATAACAAGTTAACCACATTACCGAATCTTCAGTTAAAACATATAGTACAAATTTTAAGAAACTTTGAGAATAAAGTCAAACATAAAAAAAGAATTTCTAGAATAAAGATGTAATTTTGAAGAAAATAAAATCTGGAATTTAAAAAGGAGTGTAAATTAAAAAAAGCTTCAAAATTTTGAAACAAAGTGAACTGTAATGTCCGAAATATTTAAAAATATTCTAGTTTTTGAAAAATGTTAGAAATTTGTGCCTTACCATGTGACTTGTTTTCCCCATATTTCTTTGTTTTTAAACAAAATAACTCGCTTGATGAAAATCTAAGTATTAATGACGATTTTAACATATTTTCTTAATGGAACTCCACATTTTTATCTTTACTTCTGACAAATTTAAAAAATCAAAAAGCTTTTTTTTTCACGGCTTTTCATGTAGATTTTACTTCTGCTGATTGATTGGCAAGTAGCGTTGTAAATATACAGGATACACAAAAAAGTTAGGCTTTTTTAAACAGAAAACCTTGCATATTTTCGCAGATTTGACTCCCTGGTCATTCTGATTACAAATGTATATACATGTTACATAATCGATTTACTAGTTTTTGAGTTAGTTTAATTTTATTGTAACTATATCGAAATAAAAGCGATATTTTATAAACTCAGCAAATGAAACAAAATATATGAATTCTTAACAAATTACATCACATTTTCAAAATAACCATCACTAACTTTGTTCAAAAAATATTAATTTACTAAATGTACATACATCGGTTTTTCAGAATTTTTTTTTAATTTTATTGTATGTATCAAATTTGATGGTTCTCATGTTAAAAATGTGATATATTTGTTTTAATAATTTATATATTTAGTATTATTTGCTGATTACTTCATTTGTGGGTTTATTATGTGTTTTTAGAATAACGTTTTTGTCTTCATGTATTCACGATAAAATTAAAATAACTCAAGAACATGTAAACCGATCATGCATTATGTGCATATATTTGTAATCAGAATAATTAGGGAAATTCAAAACTGTCAATATATGTATACAGTGTATTCCATTAAAAAAAACTTATTTGCACACCCTCTATATTTCAATCCAACTGCAATCCATTAGCAGAAGCGAAATCTACATGCAAAATCGTGATTTTAAATTTTTTGAGCCTGTCAAAAATAAAGATAATAGGAGGTCTGCATTCAGAAAACTGGCCCTGTACTTTGTTTTTAGGTGTTACTGGTTCTGGAACTATTTAGTAGAGGATAGTTATTTTAGTGTTGCATGGAATATTTCGTACATGGCTCTTTATTTAAATAATAGTTAGTACGTGATGATTCCATGTAAGACTTCAATAAAATTCAACAACGTCGAATACAAGTAGAATGGTGAACATAGATTCTTTGTACTATATTTTAAAAGCTTCTTCAACTCTTTATACACATTAACATTATTGTAGGATCTGCTGATGCGGTATGCAAATATATACAGATACTTGTATTTAAAAAAAAGCAAGTTTGTTTTAACACTCTGTATATAAGTAGCACACTAAAATAAAATTTATGCTCCCGGTAGATGTACGCCACTGTAAAATATTTAATTGATATCTCTTCAGGCTTAGGAGCTATCCTTCTTTCACACACTAATGCTGGACCTTGTATATATTTTTCATAGATTATTTTCATACAGTTTTGGTGTTGCATGGTTCTTCCGTACATGGCTTTATATTTAAATAATAGTTAATACGGGATGATTCCATGATTTCAATAAAATTCAACAACGTCGAAGACAAGCAAAAAATTCTTGTGAGTATAAATCCTTTGTAATATATTTTAAAAGCTTCTTCAACTCTTTATACATGTTAACATTATTGTAGAGAATCTACTGGTGCGATATGACTGGCTCTTCAAATGTTCAAAAATATACAGATGTTTCTACTTAAAAAAAAGCAAGTTTGTTTCAACACTCGGTATATAAATAGCACACTAAAATAAAATTAATTTTAAAATATGCTTTCTATAGATGTACCCCTCTGCAAAATATTTCATTTTGATATCTCTTCAGGCTTAGAAGCTATCCTTCTTTCACACACTAATGCTGGACCTTGTATATATTTTTCATAGAGTTTTGGGTTGTGAAACAAGTTTTTATTTTTTTTGCACTTTAATACCCTTTTCCTCCCTATAGTAATTGAATAATAAAATCACGCATGTATATGATTATTTATTTTGTAACATACTTTACACAAAATTTTGGGGTGCAAAATTATTTTTTAAACTTTCAGCTTTTGGTAGTCCTTTTTATCCCTCTTAGATTTAAATTATTGAAATCCGCGAAAGACGAGTTTCATTATTTCTTTTGTAGATTATTTACACAAAATTTTATTTCAAAAAACGCAATATTAAATTTCTTTCATACTAAACATGAAATTCGATTTTATGCCTCTTTCCCCATTAGGGATTGAATTGTTAAAAGATAAGAAAATCGAAATTTCCTGAAAAGTTTCGAATTTTGAGATAAAAATAAAAATATCAAGAAAAAGGCAAACTTTAAGGAACCAGCCAAAATTTCTGAAAAGAAATATTTAGAAAAACATGATATTAGTAAAAAAAACGAGATCTCGGGAGAAAAGTCGAAATGTTTAGGAAAACTACCGAATAAAGGAAAAGATCGATATTTTTCTTAGAAGGTCAAATTGTAAGAAAAAGGTACCATTTTGAGAATAATCTTTTATATAAAAATAGAATTTTGAAAAACATCATACTAAGAAAAGGACGATTTCGAGGAAAATTATTCAGATTTCCAGAAACATGCAGGATTAGATTTATAGACGGATTTTGAAAAACATCAAAATTTCGATTTTTTTCGTTGGGATTTCGAAAAACAACCTTTCATTCATTTTTTTAATTTTTTCTAACGGACTTTCAAATAAACAAGTTACAGCTAATTTTTAAAAATGGCGATTTTCGGGTTTTTTTCTAAATAAAATCAAGACGAATTGGAATTTAATTATTTTCTTAGCGGAATAATATTAGGCATTAAATTCTGTACTGCTTTGCCCATTTAAGCTTTCTTGTATCTCTAATAGTTTACGAGATCCCTATAGCGGAAATCAAATTTGGTTCAACCTGTATATTGAACATATAATTATAAACATTTTTTCTTCTAATTAAGTAACTATTTAATTTTAGAAATATGTAAGTATTCTGCTAATGTTCGATTTGTCTTTCAAAATTGATTGTGCCCTTTGCACTTTGGTGGAAACTTGTGACAATTTTTTTTTCGCATAATTACTTGTTTTTAAACAGAAATGCATTATGGTGTGATGCTTTAGAAAAGTGTAACTATCAACGACGGTTTGGAAGTGTATGTATGTACCGGGTGGCCAACTAAGAAAGGACGCCGGCTATATCTCAGCAACGAATCACTTTACAGCTTTGGGAAAAAAATTTCTATAGGAAAAGTGGCCCTGAAAAATCGCTGGAAAATATTTTAGAAGTTCTAAAATGGCCGCTAGGTGGCGTAATAGGTAAGAGCGAATAGAAAATTAGGATTTTCTCAAAATTTTGCCCAATTAAGGTATATAAAAATACATGCATTGTAATCTTAGAATATTTTCAATTTGTTTTGCTTTACACTTTTGTTCTGTCTTTAATAATAAAGTGGTGGGGAGACGTCGAAAACAATTTTTTTTAAATACCATTTACTTCAGTTAGTCTTAAGGAAATTTAACAAATTTAGTCTTTATAGAAAGAGTGCTATTTAGTCTATCGATGGCATTTCCACGTGGTTTTATTTTAAAATTATTGTCGCTGCTACAGTGCGTTATATAAACTGGTAACAAATTTCGCTGTTTTTCCTAAAAAATTAAATAGAATGATATGTCAATTTGGATATCTTAAAATAGAGAATTGAAATCCCTAAATATCAGTAAAAATTGCAACTCGATATATTTTGTCTAACCGAAGATATTGACAAACAAAATTTAAGTTATAAATAATCACATAGTTTGTCTACAAAACTGGTAAAGCGGCCCTTGAAAAAAGTTAACTGCGAAAATGAAATAAAATAGTGCAAATCTTTAAGGTTGCAAATGTGTTTACTACCTGCTCTTCTAACTGAATTGTTATTTCCGCTTTTACATTTTTTTATAAAATAAAAAATTGATTTCAAGGGACAAGATTGGTATTTCAATTTTTAAAATTGAAAAGATTTAAACAAATGAAGAAACATTTGACAAGCTAACTAACCATTTATTTCGAATGCATGATAAATACAAGTGATGCTGCTAAATCTACGCGTGCAGTATCCCGAAAAACGTAATCAAAGGGAAAGAGTTTTCCTTCGACTGATAATCGCATACGCACCACAGGCAATGTGCATGTTGCTATGTTCAGAAGATAACGTAGAGGTGGCATCGAGCAAAATATTATAAATGTTTTAAAATATGTACAGTTTAATCCTCATTTAAGTGCTAGAACAATAGCTAATGACTTGGGGATATGCTGAACCACCGTTCAAAACCAGGCCCACGTAGCAGGTAGAAAGGAAGTGGAAGTCAGTTTTCTTGGCCATGCAGGTCCCCAGATCTGACTTGCCTTGATTTTTATTTGTCAGGCGAATAGAATACCTTGTTTTTGCCAACAAGCCTACAAAAGAAAGGGCATGATCGAAAGAATAAGAAATAATATTTAGAGGGGTAGAATGGTCAATGGTAAGAGTTAAAATTGCAGTGCTGTTCATTCGTCAGAGGATTCACTGCCTGAAAATGATGGGCTGCAATCAGTTTGAACATCTAAGGCTCCAGTCAATAGAGGATATTAATTTAACATTTTTAATTTAATGCAGTGTCTTTTTTTATACTTTTTTGATTATTAGATTGTTTCTTCGGTTAATTTTTTTACATTATTCACTGTTATTACTATTAGATCATTGTAGGTATGTTAATTACTTATTTTTGTATTATGTGAGACAAATTCTAAACCTCCTCTTATTTCGTATTGTAAATGGTAAACAACGTCATCAAGCTTTTACGTTACTGTAATTTTATTTGCCAATATCTCCGGTTAGATAAAAGATATCGAGTTGCGGTTTTCACTGATATCTTGGGCTTTCAATTCTCTATTTTAAAATATGAAAGTTGACATGTCTCCCTATTTAATTTTTGTTAGAAAAACGGCGAAATTTGTTACCATTTTATATAACGCGCTGTAGCAACGACAATAATTTTAAAATAAAAACATATGAAAGTGCTTTCGATAGACTAAATAAGACTCTTTCTATACAAACTAAATTTGTTAAATTTTATTGAGGCTAACTGAAGTAAAAGGTATTTAAAAAAATTTTTTCGATGTCTCCCCACCACTTTATTTTTAGAGATAGAAGAAAGAGTGTAAACAAAAACATATTGAAAGTACTCTAGCATTACAATGCATGCATTTTCAATATACCTTAATTGAACAAAATTTCGAGAAAATCCTAATTCTCTATTTAGCTCCACGTATTACGCCAATTAGCGGTCATTTTAGAACCTCAAAAATATTTTCCAGCGATTTTTCAGGGTCACTTTTTTCATTGAAATTTTTTTCCCTAAACTGTGGGATGGTTCGTTGCTGAGATATAGCCGGCGTCCTTTCTTAGTTGGCCACCCGGTACTTTGATTGTTCATAAGCTCTTACAAGGAATCTTTCGTGCATTGCTTTGTGTTTCAATACTAGTAAAGCACCTGATGATTCCATGTGAAGCTTCAAGAACAATCCACGAATATCAGAGATTTTATTTATAGTAAGTATTTGTATTATACAGGGTGATTCACTATAACTGAAATATTGGAAAGATATTGTCAACGGATCAACCAATCCTGTCTATTGAAATAAAATATTATCAAGCCAAGGATGTTACCAGGTGTTAGGTAAATTTGGCGACGACCTTCGTTATTTTATATAAACCGTCTGATTTCATGATTTTTAGAACGAATAATAACGAAATAATGTTTGTTAATGCTTTCCTGTATTTGTCTTAAACAGTTTTTGTAATTCACATCTATCAAACTTTATTAACAATTAAAACAACAACAGATATTAAAAATTCCACGATATTTCTGTAAATAAATATTTCTTGCTGTTATTAATTGTAAATAAAGTTTAATAGTTATGAATATTAAAGAATTCCACAAAATAAAGGTGAAAAAAGTCAATGTTATTGTTGCGCGTTATCAGTTCGAATGATTAACACTTGAATTGTAACCACTTTATTTCAAAACTGAACTCGGAACACTACAATTGTAATTCACTAACACTGTTTAATTAACTAACTTATTCATTGACTTTTAACAAACTTACTGAAGGAAAAGCGACCGCCCTTATATAGGTCCCGCTTCGGGTTCTAGGAGGTACAAGAAATGAGACTTATCGTTTGACGAAATTTCTGAAATGCTAATCTGCCCTTTGATTCATTATTGCAGCCGCTTTCCCTTAACAAATGTGCTATAAAATTCCTAACTAAATTTTATAATTACATTATGTTACATTATTGTGATTATAATAAATTAGCAAATATTAAGCAAAATTTTGTTTTAAACATTCTTATTTTCATAATATTTGAGAGCCGAATTTCATAGGTAGATTTCTAAGGTAAAAAATTGACAGTTATGATACAAATGCCTTATTATGAGATACCATTTTCAGTTTTGTATGTTTCTCGTAAAGTGATAATGTGATAAAAACTTTAATGAAATTAACAATGCTTTCTGGAATATAAGTAATTTAACATGGAGTTGCAATTATTATATCTAACAATAAACGTGAATTTGAGATGCATATCATTTTTAATTAGACTGAGTTTTTTTACAAAAGCCAAAATAAATTAAAAATAGTTCAAATTGTTGGCACGGACGATTACACATTAAATCCACAAGCTTTAAAATTTAAATTTATTCACTTCAAGATTAAAAAGAATTTACATATACACATTCGAAAGAATATTAACTTATTTATCTTCAGTAGTTATTATTGCCTTTTAGACTGTTTTGTAAGGTATATTTATTTTTATATCGCCTATTATTTGAAAATAATAACATAATAATATATGAACCTTTGACATATAACATGTGAACATATCAAATTATTCAGAAAATGTCACTGAATTCAAAATTTAAAATTGAATATTTGAATATGACGTTCATAGGGGGAAAAAAGGATACCATAATTTTCTCAGAAATTATTCAACAGTAAAAACAATTACCTATGCTACTGTAAAGATTTTGAGAAACAAGGGAAAAATGATGTCAGGTGTTTTCAATCCAAACTACAAATACAGAAAATTTTAGAAAATGAAACTTTTCACTTTTTTCTTAGTAATATTTAAACAAGCTGCTATTCAATTTTTTTATTGATACATTGCTTATTTAATCGACTTTCAGTATCTACTAATAACGCAATTACCCATGTTATCCCACGTCGAGTGGGACGCACTATATTAGTCAACTGAATTTTTAAAGCCAAAATTACAGTTGACTAAATTACTGTTACTCACTTCAAAAGATAAGATAAATAACCAGTCTTTACTAACTTTAAGAAAGCCGCTCTCAGGCGAAGAATTTTGAGATTCAACAACTTTCTTTTTGTCATAAGTTTATTGCCTTGCTACTGCAGGCACTTTATTTAGGACCTTCATCGTTCCTTTTTCCTTCATTTCTGTTGAATCTCAAAGATTTTGTTAGGAACCCACAAGTGTCTTTTATTATATAAACAGGACAGAATCAAATGGGAAGCTGGCAGGAAGAACGATGAGGGTGTACATTTTCTTAAAATCGGTATAGGTGGTGCACTCTATACATCTTTGCATGTATTATATAACAGGCAAACATTTGCAGATAAAACTATGATAGTTCCTCATATATAGCTAAAAGTTGTTTTGGCGTTCAAAGGAAAAATGATGAAAGTGACTTGCGTTGAGCCAAGATTTTCAATATCAGCCAGTACATTGGAATCTTTTATTTGATCCAAACATATGACAATGAAGTCAAAAACGGCAACACTCTATCTTTAATACTAACTCCAATTCCCTGGAAAAGTACCGAAAATAGAACACTCCTGTACGCTTTGTTTCGAGGGTTCTTATATAATTAGGGTACTTCATATTTTATATTTTCATCATTGATCAAAAAAACAATTTTTTTTTCATATGTAATTTTTGGTCTACTATTTTTTTTATTTTTTCCTTTTCTATGTAAAATAAACTGACGTATTTTTTGTCAACTGTCGTGAGGTGACGTTTTAAATAAATTTAGATATCACGTAGTCAAATTTCAAAAACTGTTTTAGAATATTGTCAACAAACAAATGTTAGATAAAATTTATAAACATCATGTTTTCGACCTATAAGAGTTCACCGTGAAGAACTAACCGAAGATTATATTTACTTTTCTTTTGAGAAAGCGGTAAAAGTGCTCGAAAACAAAAGCATTATTATCTCAATTTCAAAGACGATGCACCTTCATCGTTCTTCCCGCCAACTCCTCTAATGATAAGGTACTATATTTTTTTAAAATAAAAAAACAATAAAATTCACTTAAACTGTTAAAATCTGTTATTCAACGGATATTATAAATTTAATTTTGATTTGATTGGAGATAATGCAAATGAAGTAAATCATTCAACATACTCACCAACGAGGCAAGAAAAATGTCTTTTCCATTCTTGCCAAAAATTAAGGTGATTACTATTGTACGTGCTCGATAGTTATGAGAAACCCGCTGGTGCATTATGAATTCTGACCAAATTCATAACAAAGCAAAGGACACAACGGCACTCAGCGACAAGTGTTCGATATGTCAAATAATGAAAAATTTCATATTAGAAAAAAATAAATAAATAAAATCTACCCATATTAGGCATCCTTACAAAGAGATACAGAATAAGAATTGATCACATATTAATTTTGTTACTAAAAATTCCTGTGTTGATGGTGGTGAGCTGGTATGTAATTATCATTGCCGGTTTTAATGTAAGTTCTTTGTTTTTAGATGTTCCTGAATCTGGAACTAGTAGAGAATTATTATTGTAGTCTTACGTGGAATCTTCCGTACATTGCTTTGTGTTTAAATAGTAGTCAGTACGTAATGATTCATGTGAAACGTCAAGAAAATTCAACGATTATCATCGGAGATGGTAAAGCACATGCAGAAGATGATTACGCTGAGAACAGGTATTACTTTTATACCATATTTTAAACGCACCTTGAAATATTTATAAAAATCAATCGTTTCTTCATTTCACGATAAATCTAGTGATTTTTGGACTTTTGTCATTTAGGGTTATTTTATATTGTTTTGTTGAGTTACAAATCTGTTTCCATGTAATGGTGCGAACAGCTCGCAAACATCTAATAGCTATTCCCAAAATGTCCACATTAAGTTCGCGAACACTTCGTGAACTGTTAACTCTGTGCAAATCTTTTGATGTTACCGAATCCAGCGTCAATTTTGGCGAACACCACGCGAACAGGTTAATGCCACTAATGTTATGCCGGCTCCACACTGGCGCCGCGAAATAGTGCTAACGCGAGTGTGGAGTTTTTCGCGACTTCATATTCGCGCTTCGCGCAGTTCTTCGCCCGAAAATGGTTTTTTGGTCCGCGTCACAGGGTTCGCGGGACTTTCGGAAAGCACGCTTTCAAGAGAAATGAACCCACAGGTAGCCACTGCTGCTGCCGCTGCTCTTTGCGCTGTAGCATATTATAATTATCTGTATATTAAAAATAAATACCACATAAAGAAAAAAAGAAAATAGTTCTCTCTGAAAGCACACAATAATCACTAGAAAAGACTAAAACTGTGACTGAATTCACGCCGCGAGTGTGGATGCATTCGCGTTTGCGTCTTGCGAAAGTCCCGCGAATCCTTTGACGCGGACCAAAAAACCGACTTCGAACGGAAAACAGCGCGAAGCGCGAACGCGAAGACGCGAAAGCCTCCACACTCGCGTTCGCGCTATTTCGCGGTGCAAGTGTGGAGCCGGCATAATATGCAGATAATTATAATATGCTATAGTACAAAGCTCAGCAGCAGCAGCAGTGGCTACGTCTCGGTCCATTTCTCTTGAAAGTGCGAACTGCACTACGAAGTTGGACGAGTATGGAGGGGCATGTTTTTCATGTAAAAAGCGGCGATTCGCGCGCGAATGTGAAGCCGGCATTAAACGAGCTGTTTGCGAACTCGGCGGTTACGCACCATAAGATACATTGAATTTTTCTGCTATTCTTTATTTAGCTGCTTATCGCAGGGTTATTATTACGGTGGATCTACTGATGTGGCATTACTTTCATATTCATATCACATCTATTAAATATCCAAATAATGGTGGCTTTTCATCGAATATCTGTATACAGGGTCCGCCATTAGTGCGTGGATGGAGAATAGCTCCTAACCTTGAGAAGACATCAAAATAAAATTTTGCCCAATGGCGTACATCTATAGGGAGCACATTTTAAAATTATTTTCATTTTATTGTACTTATCATATACAGAGTGTTGATAAATTTTACATATGTGGACAGCCCTATAAAAATGCAGTAAAATAATTTAGGGTTCATGGGGGTTTTGATGGATCGTTTTTCTAATAGAGGATCATAAATCCTGAGACAGGACTCTGATGCAGTCATCGATAGTCTTTTAGTTTTCATAAACCATAAACATGTTGTCTCACATTTTTTTACTTATACAGAGTGAGCGAGGTTTGCAAAACCAAAAGTTACTAAAAAATTTTAAATGGAATTCCCTATTTTTATCACCTAATAAGAAAAGAAGATAAAATTAGCTTTCCAACAACACTACATTATGTGAGGTTACATGTGATAGTTTTCATGGACAAAAACTTTTCATTTACAATTTTTTAGTAATTTTTAGATTTGCAAACCTGAATCACTCTATCTAACTAAAGAATATACGATAACATTCCTACGGTTTATGAAAACTTAAGGCTATCAATGATTACTTATGTCACAAATTGGTTAAATACTACATCAGACAACCATAAACCCGATATTATTTTGCTGCATTTATATGGGGCTATTTAAATGTGCAAAAATATACAGGGTGTTCTATTTAAAAACCAAGTTTATGTCAACACTCTGTATATGATCAGTGCAATAAAATGAAAATATTTTTTAAATGTGCCCCCTATCGGTGCACGTTACTGGAAAAAATTTCATTTTAATATCACTTCCGACTTCTGAATGTTTTTATGTAAACAATCCTATAAAATAGATATTTTTAGTTGTCAATTTTTCGGCCACCCAGTTAAATATCTGCTAAGTTTCGATTATTATTTACAAATGTTAACAATTTGTTTAAAAGTAAATAATACCAACTGTTTATTTAATGAGTAATAATTACAAATAATCCTAGTTGTGTTTACCACAAACTTAAAAATTAAAAAAAATTAATTTTAAAGTTAATTTGCATAAAATCTATTAAAAGAAACTCCAAGTAAATAGTAAAAAGTATCATTAAAACAAATTAAATTGAAAGTTAATTTGCATAAAACCTATCAAAAGTAACTCCAGGTAAATAGTATCATTAGAAAGGTACTTTTATCTTCTTTTCATATTAGGTATTAAAAATAGGCCATTCCATTTAAAAATGTTAGTAATTCTTGAATTTGCAAACCTCCATCACTCTGTATAACTAAAGAATATTAAACAATATTTTGATAGTTTACAAGACCATCAATGGCTGTTTATGTCGCAAATTGGTTAATACTTCTTTACACTGCTTACGAACTTTATCCAATCACCCAGATGATGCACTGAAATTCTTGTATTCAAAACTCTTAGCAATACCTTTTGCTTAAGCTTTAGCTAGAGAATCTGCACAGTTTTTATAAATGTGTTGGTATTTCCGTAATTTTTAATTTTTCTTTAAAAATCTTAAGCTTGAACTTCCAGTTTTTGTTACTTTTTTTTAGTAGAATTTTCAACATTTTTAAAAATTACGAGTTTAAACGCAACCTTTTTAACTATTCTTTTATTTAATTTAACCTCAGATCCGAAATTGTTAAACTTACAATTTTTATTTTGTTATCTTCATTAATATTCTTAATTTTCATAATTTATGCATTACAATTTTTAAAATTTTATTTATTTTTAAGATGCTGAATTTATAAAACAAATTTTATTTGCGTCGATTACATTATCAATAATATTAGAAATTAAAACTTAGTCCTGTATATTGTTTGTTTTCGCCTATTTCTATCTCTAGCCTATTTCAGCTCTAGTGGACTCTTTTGGCTTACCCTTAGATACTTAGTTTTATTTTCGGTTTTTAAATAATCCGATAAACTGCTTCAGCACAATTTTATGATTAACCTCGAAAGCCACTAGTAAAAATTAATGGCAATGGACGTAGTTCATTTTAGGGATGATCGATATTCATCGATGGTGTTAAGTTTTCGATAATACTGACACATCGATGTTTTAATATCGATGTTAAGTTTTCGATAATACTGACACATAGATGTTATGAGAATAAAATCGGAACATCGATATCGATACACTCTAGGTCTAGGGCTAGGCCATCTAGTGTGATTAGGTGTAACAAATGTTGCTGATTAATGTTTATATTAGTATTATTTCACCTTCACCCGATTTACAGTAGATGTCGCTAATCGATGTAACCAAATTAAAACCAACAAATTAAAAAACTGCCAATTTCAAGCTATGGTCAACTTTTTTCTTATCTAAGAATAAAGTGGGAGCGAGTGTTAGTAGAAGTTAATTTTTTCTTGTCATGAAACTTCGAAAACGAAATAATTGGTATAGTAAATCTACCCTATATTGTACTCTTATGTCTGTCCAGTAAACTCAAACGTTTGCAAGTAATGTAACCCAACAATTTACCATGAATTTGCTTACGTCACTTAATATATGTATACCTTATAATAAAATGGATTGTTTTTTTTTACCCTAATACTTCGATGTTTTCGGACATCGAAATTTTTCTTTGATATTCATCGTACGTCGATACTTTTGAACCGATGTTAATATTGATGTCAATATCGATGTTTTTCTAATATCGATCATCCCTAGTTCATTTGTACTTTAACCTAATAAGTCATTTTATTAAGTATGTCGATTCCTTTTTAAAATAATTGGTTTTTGGACCGATTCGAATCGTGCGCAAAAGAATCGATTTCCGATTAAATTAGGTGCTGAAAGATCGATTTCCGATTAATCGCCTTGTTGGTGAAAATGTTAAACATTTCTAATAAAAGAAAAATTGAATGATGATGAATTGGCGTCATATCTCCTATATCTAAAATATCAACTCTAAGAGATACAAAGGTTAAAGTATTATGACAAAGTATTCAAAAAGGGAAATAATATAATAATTTATATGCAACGCGAAGCTTAAAGAAAATGGTGCCACTATTATTTCCAAATTGTGGTTGAAAGTTGAGACCATTTATTATATTCTATGGTTTATATGTTTTTTGTACATAACTGCAAGTTGCCTAACCGAGGTTAGTGTTTACGATTGTGATTTTGTGTTTTTTATGGATTTTCAGTGTAATTTTAAAATATGTGGACAAAATAAATACGTTCATTTAACAATCGAAGAAATAAAATGTCAGTGACCAAACTGCCAAACACACTGAAAACTTGACAGAATAACAGTCTAACGGAACAGACAATGATGGCGCCACATTTATCTTTCCTGTTCAGTCAAAGACGTAATGAAGGAAAAGAAATGTTAATGCTGCCATCTGTTGGCCTATTAACGTAGCTATTGCTAGTAGATGCAAATGGAGAATAACTACATAACGACATAAATACCATATATGTAATACTTCTATATGGCGTGTTTTGTCCCTTCGATTGTGTCAAAAAGGCGCGATGGATATACATGTTTGTCTTTTTCGAGGACAAAATTTATTAACCAATCCCGCTTCTCGTCAGTTATCATTGTTGACATTAATTTATTAGTATTCCCGCCCATCTTGTCATCTGTTCCCGCTATAAATGAATGAGTGCTTGTCCTCGAAAGAGTACCACATATACTTTGATCTTACCTTTTTGACAAAGCATTTTGTAGTGGCGATTATACACAACACGCCGTATAGAAATATTACATATATGATAAATACACTTGCATAAAAAAAATTTGTCATTAAATTAACAGTGACCTGCATGTAAGGTAAATCGATCCGATTCTTAGGATTTTTGAATCGTTCATTAGATCGATCTTGTTTTTGAGATCGATCTAAAAAATCGACCTTGACACTTGAAAAATTCGATTTTTCAATTAATCGATCTCAGATCGACATCCCTACATTTCATGTAAAGGTTTATTTTTACATATTTGGTGGTCTGATCATGTGAGTGTTTTGATTTCGTATGATTAAAGTACCAAGTTGTGACGATGTATTATTATTCTTCTCTTTTGCGTCATTAGCGATTTCGCCCTGTAAGTAGTTTGAATTTTTTGGTTGAATTTCTAAGTTAGGAAGATCTGTTTACTTTCATTTTTGTTTTGTTGTATTTTCCTGATTATATAGAAACGGCAGCGAAGTGGTCGAAATTCTCTGTTTTTTTTTAATTGAGCAACTATGCTTGTTCCATTATTCAATTATACACATGTTGAACCAAATTTGATTTCCACTACTGGAGATACAAGGAAGCTTAATTAAGCAAAGTTGTGCAGAATTTTATGCCTAGTATTATTCGGCCGAGAAAATATTTTAATTTTAATTCGTCTTGGTTTTATTTAGAAAAAACTGAAAATCGCCATTTTTTAAAATCAGCTGACTCTTGTTTATTTGAAGTCCGATTAAAAAATTTCAAAAAATATAATTAGTTGTTTTTGAGATCCTTTTATTGGTATACGTTAATTTTTTCTAAATTTTACGAGAAAATTATGTCAACTTTATTATTTCGTATACATGCCATATTGGATTTTATCATTTTCGAATTTTGCATATTTTTCTGATTAATTTGATATATGACGTGCCATACTTCAAATGTGTCAAAGTGGGTTAAATGAACTAATTTTCTATTTTTAAACAAAACAATTATAGTAGGCAATGCAAGTGCCATAACCATTAATAATAAAAATACGGTATCGAATTCCGTAACAGTAGTTATTAAAAAACTTTAAATATTGTTACAAACTGTGCAATATTTAAACAGTTATTAGTATAACCTTAAGATGCATGCACTCCTTTAAATGGTTTAATTCTATTAAAAAGTGTAAACGTTTTAAAAATTTTTTCGGCAATTTTTACAAAAATTCTTTTATCATGAATACTTATTCGTGTAACGTGAAATATCTAACAATCTAATATAAGAAATGATTCTCATATTTATGCACATTATCCGTCTTAAAATATTTAACTTCTAGAGAAGTCTAAAACGCACACTTGCGTATGAGTCATGGGAAAGTCGTCCTTAATAAAGCCCTTAGAATGCTCTGAGAATTACGTAATTTAAAGGGAATCATGTACATTACGATTGTTTTAAATCCTTCAATACTGTACAATTTGTCATAATATTTTTGGTATTTTAACAATAATTATTGCTTTTTTAGAATCTGTATTTTTTATTATCAAAAGTTATAGCACTTGCATAATTTTTTGTTAAAAAAAATAGTTCATTTAACCCACTTTGCCACATTTGAAGTATAGCATGACATACATTAGATTAATCAGAAAAAAATATGCCAAATTTGAAAATGATAAAATTCAATATGGCGTACCTAAGTAATAACAAAGTTGACATAATTTTTTCGGAAACAGTTGAATTTAGAAAAAAATTAATGTACAAGGACTCAAAAAACAACTAATTACATTCCTTGAATTTTTTCAGTCGGACTTAAAATAAACAAGTTGCAGCTGATTTTTAAAAATGGCGATTTTCAGTTTTTTCTAAATAAAATCAAGACAAATTGGAGTTTAATTGTCTTCTCAGCGAAATAATATTAGGCATCAAATTCTGCGCTTCTTTTCGCATTTAAACTTCCTTGTATTTCTAATGGTTCATGAAATCTCTGTAATGGAAATCAAATTTGGTTCAACCTGTATACAGTGTGTCCCACTGGGAAGCGCCGCGATCGGTATCTGATAAAGTACTTATCTAAAAAATTTGAAAATTCAACAACTTAGCAACTAAAACATTCGCAAAGTTATAATACTTTCGGTTATACCGAAAGTTGACACCAACTTCGTTATTTTAAATAAGACACCCTATATATTTTTGCATTTTTTAATTTTATTCGTTATTTTAAGGCCACTATGAATAACAAACATTTTCTTAATATTTAATAGTTTTTGGGATAATTTGATTTTTATAAAAAATTTGACAGATGGAAGATCCCACGACATTCTTTGTATCTTCTTCCAGAAACTGGATATTTATTTCATATTTAGTACGTGGGTAGAACACATACAAAGTTATCCTGCACAACTTTCATAGATTAAAAAACATTATACCGAGTGGTGATTTCACGACTATACATTTTAGTAAATTCAAACAGCGATAACTTTGTTACCTCAAATGGAACAGCTATATTTTTTTTACCCATCTAATGCAGATTTAAATTATGTTTTAACTGATATAGATATTGCAGGAGTTTCTTTTAAAACTTTTGGAAATAATTGCAATTTTAGCTTTTTTTATTTCGCGGTAATTGAATTCTTATTGAGTAGCATATTAGTGACATAAAAGTAGAAACAAATAAAATGTACTTAAGAAAAAGAAACAATCGATATCGACAATTAAATTATGAAACAATCAGTAAAATTATTTATAATAGTTCATAGTGCGTGATGAAGCTAAAATTAAAACATGAATAGGTGACATAATTGGAAATCCTATTTCGACATTTTTATTATCAATTATCAGTTACTAAGAAGCACAAGGAATATTTGTTTCTCGGGTGAAAAAAACACAAAAATTGCACATAAGCAATATTTAACAGCTACGCTTGATATTCACGGCTTAAAAACCGCTTGTCGTGTGAACACCACAGCAAGGGTAAAGGCACACGGAGCGGTTTTCGCCGAGTCGGCGGCAAATTTAGAGCAAACACACGACTCGTTTTCAAAGCTGCCAGCGCGCACGGTGTAAAGCTAGGGTTTCCTACAAAACGGCAACGTAAAAGAACGGCCGTTATTTGACCGCCGCTTTATGCCATGCAGCGGTCGAGGACAGAACGGTCGCCTTGACGGTGAACATTGATGTAAAGTAAGAAAAGCGTTGCAGTAGAGTAAGTCGGCCGAGACTAGGGCTGTAAAATTGTCACGATTTGAGCTGTATTGTTCTAATTTTCTATAATTTTTTTAGTAGTCACAAACTATATTTATTTATTGTTTTCCTTTTAATCGACAAAGAAATTTTGAAACACGTGTCACTTCACTTTTAGTTGACAAAAATTATTTTTAGAGAACGTATTTTTCTTTATTTTAGTAGACATGGTTGTATTTTAGGGTGTTATATATATATATATACGTATATAAGGAGGTTTTTTGATCAGCAAAAATCATTTTTGGTCATGATGTTTTTTTAATTGGCAACGTAGCTGAAAATTAAAAATCTGTCTCATGAACGTATAAAGTATGTTGTTTTGCAAGAAAAAATTTCTCTCTAAAATTGATAACCTTTAATGATTCACAACAGATTTGTTCTTATACTCTAATTGCTTGTTTACAACCATCAGAATCCCCGCAGGCCAAAGAACTATTGCTTTGGAAATTATCTCTAAATATTGTTTACATTACATTGAAATTCCTAGAGAAGACTGAGGTATAGACAAAATTTTCAACAAAAAATCCTTCAGAATGTAATGTTGCAATAAACACGAATAAAAACTCTAAATATGTCAATTTATAAACTGACATATACCTAATTAAATATGTTCTTAGTCTTCTAGTTTAAAGATTATGTCTGTAAAATTTTAAAATTGTTTCGAAAAGTATGGAAATTTTTAATATTGAAGAACAAATTCTATGTCTTTTGATATTTTCAAACTTTTTATTTAATAAAAATTGAATAATATAAAAGGGAGATATAATAGTATATAAAACATCCTGTATATGCACATAATAATAAAAAAATTAAATAAATCATAGTAGCTACATTCCAACGTAAAATGGCAACGCAACGTATTAAATCGTGTTTGCAGTATCCTCACCGTACACAGCGATCGCTTCGAAAGTCGGGTCGACGTACTTTTTCGCAGCGGTAGCTCCTAACGTTCTGTAGGAAAACACTGCCTATTAGAAGCACGTGCACGGTTTTTGGTTACGTCACTCGACGTAACATTACGGTCGCTCTTTTACGTTACCGTTCTGTAGGAAACCCTAGCTTTAGAAAGCTTATATTAGGTGAAACATAACTAAAATCTACATAAAATAGGCTAGGATGTTCCATTTGAGATAACAAAATTATCGCTGTTTGAATTTAACAGAATTCTACAGACCTGAAATCAACACTCGGTATAATGTTTTTGAACTTATGAATCTTGTGCGAGATAGCTTTGTATATGTTCTACTTACGTACCAAATATGATATAAATATGTAGTTTCTGGAAATAATATATAATATAATAATAATAAATGACAGAAAAGAGATTTTGACTCTTTGTATTTTTTTTATTATTTGCCGTTAAAAAGTGAAAGTGGGAGGAAGTTGAAAATATTCTGAAAATAATGTTTAACTCCGATTAGCATCATAAACAAAATTAGTTTGTTTTTATAATAAGTGGTACTCCATATAAAGGTAACCTGCCAACTAAAAAAAAAAAAAAAAATCATCCGGTATATTTGTCATAGAGATAGAGAGTATGGATAGATTGATTAATTTTATTAAGCATACCTTCGCCTTTTCCGGGGTTCAAGAGTAATGGTTTTGGTCATATTTTTGGTTGTTGAAGTGTGATTTCAATTCTATAAAGCTACATTACACTTAATAATACTTGTTAATAGTACTTGTTAACCTTCTGGGTCCCTAGGATAATGAAATATTTTTATCTTGTAGTGTTTTTTTTTCTAGCCATAGATATAAAAAAATAAAAGTTGTGTAATGCCCTACAGTTTAAATTGTTTTTGTAGGTTACTGCATTTGCATCTCAGGAGTTGAGGCTTTATGTACCTAAGCTTCTTCCGCATAGAGCTTTTTAGGTTGTTGTCTAGATGTTAACTCCGGTCATTTTGAAATATATTTAATTTTATGTCCATTAAATACACATTAATGTTATTTTTTCGTCAAAGGTTTAAAAACCTGGGTATTTTGTCCAAAAATAATGGTTTGTTGGGATATTCGACTTCTGGTCTTAGTGACTTATATTTATGACAAGGGCCCGCACATTCGCACTGAGCATGACTGCCTTCCATATTGACAGTGAAATATTTTTTTTGTTTGGTGGAACGGGCTGGTCCTTGGTTATCTTCGAAAATTGAAATACAGAACTTGTCCCCTGAAACCAAGAAAGATTAAAAAACACAACAAAGGTTGCCCTAACGCGTTACGGCAGCCAACCTATCATCTTCAGAGAGATACTGAAGATGATAGCTTGGCTGTTTGTTGTGTTTTTCAATATATATATATATATATATATATATATAGAAAAATTATTAAAAAACACATAGTTGCTATTTAAAAAAACAGAGTCTTTTTGAATCAAACAGAGTCTTTTTGAATCAAACAAAAAAAACAATAAAGATCATAAAGAGTTAAAATAACCCTCTTTTCTGTCTTTTTTTTCGAAAAATTAAAATATCTTTATAACTATCAAAGATAGCAATAAACACACATGCATATATACATATACATATACATTTATACATATACATGTATACTCACCTTATTTTTCTACGTAAAATCCAAATAAAATATAAAATTTGGGGGTTGCTTTTTAAAATAAGAAAGTTGATGTCTACTTCCGGTTTAACCGGAAGTGAGAGGAAGTTGAAAATATTTTTTAAGGTAGTTTAGCGCCGATTAGCTCCATCGACAAAATCAGTTTGCCTTTATAATAAGTTATACTCCATGTAAAGGTAACCTCCCAACTAAAAAAAACACCCGGTATATATAATAAAATAAAATTTTGTTCAGTGGCGTACAGCTATAGGGAGCACATTTTTTTTGGAAAAATTTAAGTTACATTCGAAATTTTGTTCAATAAGTTGTGGCGATGTTGATACAAAGTTTCGATTTTCTTTTGGGATTTTAATTGTATTCTCAATATTTTGTCTCAAACTCATTTTTTTTCCTTTTCATTCCAACAGATTTGACTTCTCTCTCTTTTAATTTTTGTCTCTCCGAATTTTGATTTTTCTATTGGACTTCCGGATTCATTTTTTCTTTCACTTAAGCAAGAAAAATTTAAACTTCGACCAAAAGGTTGAAATTAGCAAGTTTTTATTTAAATCTCTTTTATAATTTTGTCTTCAATTTTAAAATTTCGATGCTGCTCTTAAAATTTGGTAGTGAAGCTGAAAATTAACTTTTAAATTTGATATTTTAGAAAATAATAACTCCTTATATTTAGCGGAAAATTCCCATAAGTTTAATTTTCAATTATATTTTACTATTTATTTTCAATAACGAAATTAAAATCAAACAATTTTTAAGTAAAAATTTAAAGATTAAGAAAAGCCGTAATTTGAATATTAAACCTAAAATTTCCATTAAATCTATCGGGTGTAACAAGATTACAGTACACCGTTAATTTATAAAGATAAAATGTTTAAACTTGCTACACTTGGTGTACTTAAAAATATCAAATGTTGGCATAAAAATGACATTCTTGCTGTTGTCGCTTTCGCTGAAACTAATACTAACTTTTGATTTTTAGATAGAACACCATATATATTATTACATTTTTTGAATCTGCACGATTTTCTTCATGCAATACACATTAAATAAGTGATTTTTAAAGGATCGAAAATAAATAAATAAATTGAAAATAATTTCGGAGCGCAATATATAATCATTGTATCATACTAATTATTTAGTATACAACAATACAAAATATGTGCATATTATACAGCAGTATGTTATTTTTCTTCAACAGAAATTGAAGATGACGAATGGGCTGAAAGGTTCATTTAACAGATACAATCAAGGCCACTTATTTATAAGACCAGCCTACCAGGCCATTGTGATCGAAACCTAGCATCGGGTTTATGAAATGAAATTTACGACACCAGTGATTCCTAAGTGGAATGATCTGCCTTCTAAAAAAAAAACTGCAAAAGGTAAGAAAAATACATTTTTTACAAATAAAATTATATTTTATTGTATTGCCATGGAATTCATCCTTAAGCTAAAGTAAAATAATTAACAAAATAGTCTCTTGTCGTTCCTAAAATGGCTCCCTCCCACATTTGTGGGGTTAATATTGGCAAGTGGACATTCGTACAATGTATTTTCAAACCTAATTCCATCTCTTTGATGCACGCAATTATGCAGAATACAACAAGACTTGAAAATAGATTAGCAGAAGGATAGATTGGTATCTAACTCTCTATGTAAGATTCTCCATTTGTTAGACATAAAGCCAAATGCACACTTGGCCCATTCTTCGTGCTCTTGTAAGTCGATAGTTATATATTCTTTTCCCAACACTTAAATTTCGTCTGCCAAAAGGGCGCTAAACATGCTCTGTTAGTGCAAATGCTTCGTCTGCCACAAAAACAAAGGGCATTAGAGGTCCCGCCTCGTCCTTTGGTAGAGCTCGATTTTGGGGCAAATTTAGGTTACTTTGTTCAAGTTTTGGGCCAAAGTTTGATGTTTGGAAGAAGTGAGAATCGCTGACGCTTCCTAACGATCAAATATCAACTAGATATAAAACAATAATCCGCATCTACAACAGCCATCAGCACATCAGAAAAGAAATACTTATAATTCATAAATTCGGAAACAGTTTTATTGGGCTTATTTATTTGGATGTGCTTGCCATCTATAGCTCCCAAACAATTCGGAAACTGTGTTCTGGCCTCAATTTTTTAAGCAATTTGGAGCCATGTTTCTCCGGTCTTTTCTGGTCTACATTTATCTTTTAGACACATTCAAATCTTCTCGCATGTATCATAAACTATTGACCTGATTGTTGTTTCTCCATTAAAAAATTCGTAGTATAGAGATTTAAAACTGTTTCCTGTGGCAAGATACCTGCAGAAGACTAATGTGTATATTGTCTATTTTTGTATTCTAATACTGATATAACCTCCATTTACTGTCACTCACGGGATCTGAGACTTGACAATAATAAGAGGATTTTTCCGAGAACGTGAAAGGTTTGGCGGTTAAGCAAATATGATGGTAAATCAAGTGACGAATCATGGAGTTTTTACTGCAACATATTAGAACTTGTTACTAACATATTATTTATACTCTTATTGTTTGTTACAGGAAAAGAGCTGCAAAGTAGGCAGAGTTTAAAGACATGTTTCAGAAGGGAGTTAGCAAAACAAAAACAAGCAAAATCCGGCGATTTTGCTAGAAAACGCCGTAAATATGTATATTTCGATCAGTTATTATTTTGCTTCCAAAAATGAAAAATCGAGCAACTGTCAGCGAATGCAGTCCATTAATGAAACCAATTCTGAGAAAATGGATCTCACGAAATAGAGGTTACAGACATAGCCCAATCACAAAGTAAAAATTGACATACCAGCAACGCAGTAAAATTATCAAGCAGCCAAACAAGGCAGAAAAAGGCTTCTACGTATGAAGAATCATTATTGTCCATTTTAAAAGAAAGGAATAGTAAGGAAGAAGACATAGATGAAGACAAATCATTACTTCTTTCCTTAGTACCGTCGTTTAAAAAATGTAATGATGTCCAAAACCTTGAGACAAAAATGGAATTTTTGTCGACTATTAAGCGAATCTCTCAGCCAAACCAAAGATTATGCGAACCGCAATCAGACAGTGGGGCATATGGAAGGAATGATGCTTATCAATACCAAGATTTTGCACAAAATTATGCGTCGCATCAAATTCTAAATCCTTGCTTTAGTTATATTTCCGCAAATTACCCCTCCAGTTCCACAAGACCCTATTACAGTACCAACATTACCCCACATATAAACCATCACACATTAACATCATCTACACCTGTACTAAACAATAGTTCACAATGCAGTAGTCTGTTAGATCTATCCTCTCCAAGTAACGAATTGATACATTAAACCACATAACAATATATATATATTTTTATTTTACCACTTTTGAAGTAAATATTGTTTGTATTTTATTTTAAAACTTTTCTTTTTGTTAAAAAAATGTTATAAATTGATTAAAAGTATAAATAAAATTTGTTTAAATTATTTATTGTCTACATTATACACTTTCACCCTACCTTAAAGTAACTGAAAGTGTCTCAGCCGGAGGAATAGCGTTTCTCCATTTGGTGTCGCGATATGAAATATATGGCTTTATCAAAACAAGAAGTTCGTCGAAGCTATTGATACTCATACGATACGATAATAATTAAAGAATTTTTTTTAAATAATTTTGCAAATCCTTGTGCAATTTATAAAATTGTCCTTTTGTAAAACGTTGGTTAGTAAGGAAATGTACCCAATATCGCTTCCTAGGCTTTCTTTTTTTTCTTCTTCTTAACTTAAGAGCACACACAGTAACTAATTCGATGACCTCCATAGTGAAACTAAAAATTTTCAGTTGCAGGTGGGCTCGCCTGCCTGTGACCAAACTGTTGGGTTGCGCAAGTGAGGGCGGTTTATTAGACCACGAACTAAATAGTTGCGCAACTGAAAATTGCATGTCATCGCTAGGCCTAAAGCAGAAATAGAAATATAAACCTACAACAAACGGCAAGTCTGCTATTAGGATTATTTTTGTAATACCTGGACCTTACCCCTTACCTATGCAGTGGTAAGTGGACGCAAAGATCACCAGCAATTATGGTGGATGCGTCCTGAAACAGTTTCTTGGCGTACTACGCGGTCAATAATGGCGTACGTGTTCAACCTATTAAATAAGTATCTATACTTAGTGTATCAACGTTGCCAACAATCCTCGTAGAAGTCACTTTATCATTAAACATTATTTAAAACTTTTCCAGAAGACGGCTGTCAATTTTATTCTCCATTGCATCCAAATCCAAAGACAATTAGGGATGCAAACGATAGTTCGATGTTTTGAAATGTCAATGTATCGTTCGTAAGCATCGATACTTAGCATTGATAGTAAAGCATAAAAAAGTATCGATACATCGTTTAACTTATAAGCGATATTTGAAAAATCGATGTACCACTTCGCTACAGAATTAGCGTCATCTGTTGCATAGAATAAATATTCATAGGAGAAGTGACTACCCCATAGAGAAAGGTTAAGAGTGTCAACTCTGTGCTTTTTATTTTGAATACGGCCATCCCACGCAGGGACCGGAACTATTGCCATAAAATTAGGAACCTGTAATATCGACTGTAGCCACGTTACAGTCGTTTTTGCATTTTGCTCACTATATGAGGTCAGAAAAAACCTTCTTTTTTCAAATGAAATATCTTGAATCCCCTGGTTGAATATCTAATCATCAAAGACAGAAATAAGAAAAAAAACATACAATTTCATTAAAAAAACTGTTTTTTGTTATAGTCGCCATTTCTATAAACATTCCGGCAGCTTGGGATTCAGCAGTTTTTTTCCCGAATTCTGGGATATCATTCCGATTGATACTTCACTTCCACAAATAAATAAAATTTTCTACTTACCAGTAATCCTCGCAGAGATCACTTACCTAATTTTCAACACTTTAAAATTTTGCTCGAAGATGACTGATGTTCTCGTCCTCCATTCCATCCAAATCCAATGACACTTAAATTTGTTTTCGTTCTCAGGCGCCACCGCACACAAATTTAGGAACTATACGCATATATTTAATTTACATATATATGTATAAATGGACGGTATATTTGAATTTCGTGCCAAAGTAGAACCCCCGTGGACTACCCTATGGCAGCAGTGTATATTTAACAAATCAATGCTGAATTCGTATAGCACAGCGCAGATGTAAAAATTTGTTTGAAATTTTTTTGTGTCCAACTGATTATGTTGCACACCCTTAAATTCACCCCTATTAAGGATTTTTTCTCAAAATTTCGATTTCACAATAACTTTTATATGCTTCGAATTTTCGGGCAAAAGGAAAAGAAAAAAATTCTGGCCCTTGTCAATGCCAGTTCTGCTGGTGAAATACGTATCGCGTAGTTATTTATTTAATTGCCAATGAGGGGTAAAGGGGTAAAACCTTCTTTGGACTTAATCACAAGCCACAGTGTTTAGTTCAGTGCTTTAGAGAAAAAATTGTGGTATTTAACAACACCTGGCTAAGAAACGATATACATAAATATCAGAAATGCTTACGAAATGTAATCTTTTAATTTATAAAGAAGCCCATAAAAAGTATAAAAAGCATTGCTGGACCGTAAATGGCAATGTGTTCATTAAACAAGAAGATGAAAAAAAATAATTCGAACTTTAGAAGATCTGGTATCTCCATAACCATTTTTTATTTGTATAATTGTAATTTATAGGGGTGCGCGAATTAGTGCTGTCATAGTATTTTGTTATTAAAATTTAATAAAAAAGAAGAAGAAATAATTTAAAAATAATAATAAAAAGACAATTTTTTTTACTTTGTACTGTTTCGTGGTAATATTAGTAAGAAGAAGCTATCATTTTCGTTTCCAAATGTTAGATCTCTTACAAACCATTTTGCATCTTTTAAAACTTTGGTACTGCAGGAAAACTTTGACTTTGTAGTCATTAGTGAAACATTTTTAACTGAAAGTATTGTTGCCGGATACAATTTTGCAAGGAAAGATAGGGGTGACAGAGGAGGGGGAGCAGGATTTTATTTAAAAAATAAATATAGGTATTCAATAATTAATCTTCCATCAACTGCGGCCCTAGAACAGATTCGCTATATAGGCCCCCTAATAGTAATTTTGAAGAATTTAAACATATATTTGAATATTCTTTATCTCAGCTCATGGTAGAATGTGATGAAGTTATCTGAGGAGGAGATTTAAACATAAATTTTCTAGATTGTGATAATAATGGAGTAATAAGCTTTCTCGATTTAGTTGGCTTGTTTAATTTAAAGCAAATTGTGGATAACTCTACTAGAATTAGTGAAAATACTATGAGTCTACTAGACATAATTTTGATTCCCAACGATTGGAAAGGATACAGCTGCATCGTAAGAGAAATTTCACAAATTTCGGATCACTGTCTAATTAATGTTTAATAAATAATGAAAGTGAAAAGGTGCCAGACAATAATTTAGTAGGACGTAATTTTAAGAGAATAGATAAAAATTTACTGCAGGAGTTCCTGGCAGTGACACCGTTTACGAATATAATCTATATTCAAGATATTAATGAGAAGGTTAGGTATTTTAATAGTGTATTAATTAATATCTTTGATATATTAGCTCCTTTACATTCCATTAAAGATAAAAAAATCAAGCCTCCATGGCTGACAGATACCATTATGCAGCTTATAAAGCTAAAAGATGACGCTTTTAAGACAGTAAAAACCAATAAGTCAGAGAACTCCTGGAATTATTATAAACAAGTTAGAAATCAGTGTAATGTTGCAATTATCAATAAAAAAGGAGTTATTTAGAGTTCTGTGTACGTAACAATAAAGATAAAAGTAAATTATTATGGAAAAAACTGAAAGAACTTAACATACATAACAGAAATATAAAACATCCACTTCCTTCTAATTTGGATATTCCCAATGATATAAATGATCATTTTCTTCAAATATCACGTACTGTAGCTCCAGCTGATAATAATATAGTAGTTTTTTATCAACAAAACCTAAAAATGAATTTTGACGAGTTTTTGGATTTTTCAGCAGTAACTGTAGCGGAGGTTAAAAAACATCTCGTGAATATAAAGACCTTAGCAACAGGCTTAATTTAGAAATGGTTTTTCTCTGTTGCCCCATTATATTGCCATATCTTACAAATATCGTAAATTCTTGTTTATTAGATAATACCTTTCCCAGTTATTGGAAAATTGCTCGTGTATTACCTCTACCTAAAAAACCCAATATATCGGAATACAATGATCTAAGACCTATATGTATATTGCCTTGTTTGCCAAAGGTACTCGAAAAAATCCTGCATGATCAAATCAGAAGACATGTAGATAAATATCAATTGCTACCCTCTCGACAATCAGGATTTAGATTTATGTTAGATGTTACAGATGATATAATTAGAGCAACAGACTCTGGTAAAACAACAGTTCTAATACTCCTCGACTATTCTAAAGCGTTCGACACCATAAGCCATAAACTATTAGCGACTATTTTACACTATCTGGAATTCTCTTATAACGCCGCTAACCTTATGAAAGGTTATCTGCAAAATAGATTACAATATGTTCACACTAATAAAAGTACGTCCGTTATTTAGCATGTATACACATCGTTTATTAGGTTTAAAACATTGCAAAGTGCACTTTTATGCCGATGACACGCAAGTGTTCTATTCTTTTAAACCAAATAATTTAATGATGGCAAAAAATTTTCTTAATGAAGATTTGAACTATTTGATGTCGATATCAGCTAAACATAATCTAAAAATAAATCTCTCAAAGTCATCTCCAATGGTATTTGAAAAAAAGTAGGGAGGAAATTGAAAGAAAAATAAAAATAAAACTCAATGGCAACTTGGTGGAATGTAGCAATAGCAAACGTAATTTAGGCCTAATTTTAGATACCGATTTATGTCTTATAAGTCAAGTCAATAAATGCATTAGTTTAGCATATACTTTTTTAAAAATATTGTATCCGCAACGACATTTTTGTCACAACAGTTAAAAAAGTTACTTGCTGATAGTTTGGTTTTAAGTCATTTTAATTTCAACGATGTGGTGTACGGTCCATGTCTTGATAAAGAATATGTTAATAAAATACAAAAAGTACAAAAATTCTGCCTAAGATTTATATATGGCATTAGAAAATATCAACCTGTTTCATTTAAATTAAAAGATGCAAATTGGCTAAATATGAAGCAAAGACACATGTTATACTCTCTGATTTTATATCACAGTTTGCAAATTAATGATACACCCAGTTACCTAACTGATAAAATCAAATACAAAACGAATGTGCATACATTAAATTTAAGATTTAACGGTCAAATTTCACCACCTTCTTACAAAACTTCTCTGTTTCATAGGTCGTTTACGTATAATATTTATATTCTATACAATGCTGTAGCATCCCGTCTAAAAAACTTAAATCTTAAATTATTTGAAGTAGCAGTAGAAAAATGTTTTTAGCTGAAAATGTTTAAAATCCTGGCGTTGTAAATATCTGTATTTTATTTCTTTCTGTCCTTAATTTTTTAATTTTATTTAAGTTAAATAATTAATCAAAGAATACCACGACAGTATACAATTTAATTGGTAATTATGGTTGTTATCTTTTTTTCTTTTTTCTTTTCTCTCTTTTGGGGACTGAACTAGATTACCAATTGTGTTTTTAGTTACTTTTGCATATTTTAATTATAACCAATGATTAGTACATAAATAATCGTTTTGTATTTAATTTCTGTAGTTTTGTGTTTTGTATTCTCTTTATATTAAGAATATGCAATAAATTACTATTATTTTTATTATTATTATTATTATTATTATTATTATTATTATTATTATTATTATTATATCCTGGTAGATGGGAGATAGTTCCGGAACCTGCGTGAGATGACGCTGCAAACAGTATTTTGGAATGTCAGGCAAGACTGAATTTGGGTGGGAACATATGGAAAGGTTAAGAGTGTCAACTCTGTGCTTTTTATTTTGAAAACGGCCATCCCACGCAGGGACCGGAACTATTGCCATAAAATTAGGAACCTGTATTATCGACTGTAGCCACGTTACAGTTACCCTGTATTACCGACTTATAAATTTAAATCCAAAATTAATTTTAAACTGTTTTGAAATGTCCATTCAGTTGGATTGCACTACTGTTTTTAAAGATTAAACAAAAGTGACCAACGTGAATGGAAATTTCAAAACAATTTCAAGTATGAGGTGTAAAAAAATAAACTGCCATTTTAACCTTAAATATTTTTATTAAATATGTATATTCATACATGTATATAGGTTCATATTTAAATATTTGTAATAATTTTAAAATATATTTATCAGTTCAACTGCTTCAAGATTTCTCTAGAAGTTAAATATTGATACAGATGACCTATAGTATACTGGATAGTGAATTTAACTAAAATAAATCAAGTAAAGCAGAGAAAAGTTTTTCAACATAATATCTGGTTGATTTTTGTTGAAAGTTTGACACCTTTTAGGGTACAATTTTCTTACTACGAGGGGGTGTGCCTGCCGAAACAGATCGATTTTGCATTTTGCTCACTACAGGAGGTCAGAAAAAACCTCAATTCTTTTTTTTTTTTCAAATGAAATATCTTGAATCCCTTGGTTGAATATCTAATCATCAAAGACAAAAATAAAAAAAAAGTAGCTTTTAATGTTAACGAGGTCCATGTATGCTCCATTTGCCTGTTGACAAAGTCCATAGTGACAATAAAATTTCTAACATTTTTTCAAATATCTGGAGGCATTTGTTCGGGCACTAATAAGATATTTTGGATACATTTATTTATCACTGTATTTTCACTGTAAAGTAGTAATAATAATATTCTCATTGGAAAGAAAGTATCATATATAATACTCTCCGACATATTATTAAGCAAGCGATCCCACAAATTCCTTCAGATATTTTACAAAACGTTAGAAGTGAATTTTAGCATCATTAACTTTGTTAATGTGCAAACAGTGCATATTCGGATTGCATTAAATCTTGTTTTTTAAAATGTTACCTTTTTCTTATTTTGCTTTTGGTAATCACAAAACTGTTTATTGTTATAGTCGCCATTTCTATAAACATTCCGGCAGCTTGGGATTCAGCAGTTTTTTCCCGAAGTCGGGGATGTCATTCCGATTGATACTTCATTTCTACAAATAAATAACATTTTTTACTTACCAGTAATCCTCGCAGAGATCACTTACTTTATTTTCAACACTATTTAAAATTTTGCTCGAAGATGACATATTTTCGTCCTCCATTCCATCCAAATCCAACGATAGTTAAATTTGTTTACGTTCCCAGGCGCCACCGCACACAAATTTGGGAACTATACACATATATTTAATTTACATATATGTGTATAAATGGGCGGTAGTTCCGGTTACTGCGTGGGAGGGCGCTACAAACAGTATATTTGAATTTCGTGCCAAAGTAGAACCCCCGTGGGTGGGAACTATTAACTTAAGCTTCGACCAGCAGTAAACTGTATTGCGTATTTACACCCTAGAACGGTTTCCTTGAGCTAACGAAGGATGGCGACACGGGTTCCGTTTAATAACTTAAAAATTATTAACTTTATTTCGGATCTCTTTGTTACAGATTGTTTGGCACTAAAATATACAGTTTAATTACTTCAATTTAATCAACATCTCACTTCTTCAAATAAGTTTTTAGCAGTTACTAGTTATTCTGTTTATGACAATAACATATTCTTTTCTATTTTGTAATACTAAATAGCTAACCATATTGTCTACAAATAAAAAAATGGCAAAAACCCCAAAATACCGAAATCCAAGAAAATCGCGATTATATGCAGTCTTTCACAGACTGTAATATAAAACTTTTCAGGAGATTTCAACTGTAGAGCAAGTAACAAACCCACTTTTTTCAAACTGCTGAAACAAGAAGACCAATGATTAGTTCAATAATTTTTAATAATTATTTTTTATTAAGGGTCTTAATTGTTGTTGTATTTTTAAATTGTCCATCAAAGAAAGCTCTAATAAATCTAACAATGTATGTACCGTGTGTACAAAAAGTTTTCTCATCTAGTGCCCTGCTGTAATTTTGTCAAATTTACTTATATTTCTTATAGTATCAGTATCTTAAACAGACAAGTAAATAAAGATAACCTTAAAACATTGTTTTATTGATTTGATTTCATGGTTACCGACACTATTTTTCGTAAAGCTCGAAATATTTGGAATAAACGAGACTTCGACCACAAATTGGTGGAAATTTTAAATTTAATCTCAAATTTCTCAAAATAATATCAAATCTTTATTTTTCTATGCTTCCCATAAGTAATTATTAATTTCTATAAAAATGTTTAGAAATATATTTTAGAAAAATGTTCAGACATGTCGATTTCTATTTCTAATTGGCCCTTAAACATATACTATTCAACACCCCATCACTTCACCGCTAAGAACTAAAAATCCCAAATTTTAAAATGGAAATGACAAAGTACCCTTTGTGATACCACTGTTAATACATCTTTTTATGCTGACTTCAATAAAAAAAATCATAATCGGTTAATAAATAAATATATTCACTAAAATGTATTAAATTAAATATTCGAGCTGGCGTTGTTGACGCAACCACTGCAATGAGTAGTTTAAACAATTGCAACATTTTTTCAATTTTGTCAAACATAATTTAGTAAATTAAAATTAAAGATCGCCAGAATTAATCCCATTAGATTATTTTCTCTGGTCTTATTATTTGAAAAGTAAGGCTTGTTTTTGAAGATCTGCAAATATTGAGACATTGAAGGAAATGATCCGTGAAAAAAGTTGTCTCATATATGGTACGCAGTATTTAACAAGCCCTAGTGAATGGATTAAGGCATTGTCTCGGTAACTTAAACTACGGATGTTATGGATTTCCGTAACCGTAACCGAAAGTATTGTATATCCGAAATAAAAAATATGCAAATCCGTAACCGAAACCGATATAAATGTATCGGATAATTTCGGATCTTATTTGAAATAATTTTGCTAATTTCAGTTGACTTTTTTTTTGTCAACTAAAATTGAGACAAACTAGTTGGTATGTCACCTGACGTTACTCACTATTGCCACGGCCACTAACTACTTTATTTAACGTGTTAATAAATTGATTTTTTAATTTCGACATTTTTCCAAAATTTCGAATTTTATTTATAATTTCCACAATTTTATTATTTTCATTTCTTTGAATTTTGGCTTTTTGTAAAACTACAAATTATTCGCAAAATTGTGACTTCATTTCAAAATCTCAACTTTTTTATCAAAATTTCGCCTTTTTAAAAATTTCAATTTTTTTTAAATAATTCATTTTTCAAAAATTTAGCTTTTTAAAATTTTGTCCTTTTGAAGATTTCGACATTTTTCAAATCTTTTACTTTTCGATAATATCTGATATCTTTAAAAAATTAACAATAAAAATTTTTAATAATGTTGAGTTCCTTGAAGGGTTGAATTTTTCCAAAACTGAGATTTTATTTAACAATTTCGACTTTTTGCAAAAATTTGATTTCTTGTCAAAATTTGGGCTCTTTTTAAAAATGTTTACTGTTTTTGAAAACTTGGACTTTTTATGTTTCAGTTGTTTCCAAAAATATCTGTTGTTTTAATTGTTAACAAATTTTAATAGTTATAAAAAATGCCCACTTTTTTAAAATTTTTGAATTTTTGGTTAAAAATAACAACTTTTCTAAAAATTCCGACTTTTCTGCAAATTTCTCCTTTTGAAAAATTCTCACTTTTTTGAAAAGTTCCTCTTTTTCTCAACATTTAATTTTTTTTTAATTGTCATTTTTTTAAAAATCAAAATGTTGACTTCCCTTTTATTTCCGGTTATTTTAAATTATTGACTTTATTTAAAAATTTCCCATTTTTGTTTAAATTGCAACTTCGTTAAATGTCGATATTTTTGAAATTTTTTGCTCCGATTTTTTTTTGAAAATTTCGATTTTCTTAAAATGTGACTTTTTAAATTTAACTTTTTTTAGAAATCTTAGCTTTTCTCATTTTCGAAACTTTTTAAAATAATTTTAAGCGTCCATAACCTTTTACTTTTCAAAATTTTAATTGTTTTTAAAAAGATAAAGTTTTCTGACAATTTTAGCTTTTCTTCAATATTTAGATTTCAAAAATTTCGGATTTTATTAAAAATTTGACTAAGCTGTACTTAAATCTCAATATTTCTCAAAATGTTGACCCTTTTTGAAATTTTAGATAATGTTTTAAAATTTCAACTTTTTAAAAAGTCGAACTTTTTGAAAATTTCTTACATTTTCAAATTCACGAATATTTTGAGAATGTCGACTTTTCATGATTTTAACTTTTTTTCATTTTTTGTGAAAATCAGGATTTTAATTTTCCATGAAAATTTTGACATCTTTCAAAATTTCGACTTTTGATGAAAATCATAACTTCAAAATTTTAGCCTTTTTATTAAAATTTTAACCTTTTTTAATATTTTCGAGTTTTTTCACACAATCTGCGACTTTTTTAAGTTTTCAATTTTTCTGAAAATATCGACTCCAAAATTTGCCATATTTTTCAAAATTTTGACATTCTAAAAATTTGAAATTATTTTAAAACTTAGGCTTATTTTTAAATATTTAGTTATTTTAAAAATATATCTGCAAAATTTCAACATTTTTAAAATTTCGACTGTTTACGGAGTTTCTATATTTCAAAATCTTGATCCTTTTTTAGGTCGACTTTTACAAATTTTGGGTTTTTTTTAAAGCTTTTTACTTTTCTGAAATGTATCAATTCAAGTTTTTGATTTTTTCGAATTTTTTTCCGAAAATCGTGAATATTTTTCAAAATTTTACATGTGTATTTGGAGGAATACCCAAGTGCGTGACTTCGTTTGACCAATACTGAATTACCCGAGGGTTGTTGCACTTATGAAGAGAAAAAGATAATGCGATACAACATTTGTTTAAAACAATTCCGACAGCATTACCTAGATTCACAAAACTAAGACATTTGTATTTAATCACTAATCATGGTTTCTTTTTAAAATATTGCAATTTAAGACTAATTTTCTTTTGCAAATAAATATCAGTACCCTATATTTTGTGAAAAAAGTTCATATTTCGAGATTAAAATCGAAATTTCGAAAAAAACACAAAATTTTGTCTTTAAACTTAAAGTTTCTAATACATTTTTTTTAAAATTAATGTTAAATTTGGTTGAATACAAAACTTTGAAATTTTAAAAACAAATTAATTTCAAAAATGTAAAAATTTTTAAAAATGCCAAAATTCTGAAAAACTTCGAAAATTTTGTAAAAACACCAAATTTTGAACAATGTTGAAATTTTCATAAAAAAATTAAAATTTTCAAATAAATTTTGGTTTTTCAAAAAAGAAGTCGAAATAATGATTAAACCCTTATTAAAAAAGTAATGATGGCAAGCTTTTTAAAATATCGAATTTTAAAACTTTTGTTAAATGGATCCAAAATTTTTTGAAAAACTAAACGTTCAGAATATTTCAAATTTTCGAAAAAGTTGAAATTTTAACAGTTAAATTTTATATCAAAATGTTGATAGTCGAAATTTAGAAACACATCGTCATTTTTATTAAAAAAAAAGTTCAATAAAGATTTCTGAAAATCTGGAAATTCTGAAAAATTCAATATTTTATAGAGTTGCAATTTTGAAAAATAGTAAAAAATTTTAAGGCAGAATTTTGAAAGAGATTTGATAAAATGGAAATTTTCAAAAGAAAGGCGAAGATTTAAAAATAAATTTTAATTTTGAACAAAATAAAAATTAGTTTTCGAAAGGGTTGAAAATGTGAAAAATAGTCAAAATTTTGAAATAATGTCGAAAATTGAGAGACAAAATCTTCACAAAAAACTTGAAAAATTTCCAATGATGCTGAATTTAAAAAATTAAACATTTTTTTATTAAAAAACAAAATTTCAAAAAAAAATTCTGAAAAAAGTTGTTCCAATTTAATTTTTTTTTAATGTTATCCCGAAAGTCAGGATTTAAAAAAAAAAGTTTGAAATTTTAGAAATAGCTAATACTTCTAAAAGTAAGTGAAATCTGTGGTTTGAAATAATTTGAATTTTCAAAGGAGTTTAAATTTTGAAATAAGTCAAACTTTTCAACAAGAAAAAATCTACAATTAAAAAAAACGCCGAAATATTCAAAAAAATTGAAAAATTTTATCAAACAGTGAAATGTTCAGAAACTTACAAATTTTGGAATTTTAAAAAATACCAAAATTTTAAAAATATCGAAATTTTTGAAAAAGCCAAAATCTTGAAAAAGAAATTAAACTTATGAAAACATAGAATTACATAGAAGGAAAATTTCAACATTTAAAAATCAAACTCAAAATATTAAACATATCCGCTTTAATTTCAAATATTCATAAAAAAAAGTTTCAATTTTCGATTAAAAATTCAGGGTTAAACCCCGAATTCGGAAGAAAGCTTAAATTTTGGGAAAAAATCAAAGTTTGTAAAAATAAAATTTGGTTTAATACAAAATTTTAGGACAGATTCGATATTTCCAACAAATTTTGGATTTAACGGGAAATATGTTAATTTTGAATTAAAGCATTCAATTTTGATAAAAACTTCCAATTTCTACTAATAGGTATTAAAATTTTTACTTAAAAATTGACAACTTCTCCAATATTCCAAATTTGGAAATTAGGTTCGAAATTTTAAGAATTTTGTTTTTGAAACTTTTACTTTTGATTCAAAAATTAGACTTTTTTTAAAATGTTAATTTTTTTTGGAAATTTCGACACATTATTTTATCTTTATATTTGACTAAAATACGAACTTACAAAAATTAAAAATTCGAAACAATTTATGTAAAAAGTTGTCTCAAAGGAATTGAAAATTTGAGGTTTAAACTAGAAATTTTGATAAAGACATGATCTTTATTCTTGCTTGAATATTTAAAATAATAAATACTAAATAAATAATTGTAAATTTAAAATCGAAATTTTAACAAATTCAGTTAATGTTTCCTAGTTTTCAAGGTTTTCAAAGTTAGCACTTGAAAAACTGTCTTTAAAATTTGGGTTGTCTTATAGATTGCGACATAAAAATAGCTAAACCATGAATTTTCAATTAATTTGTATTGTATACCTGCGGTATACAATTTTAGTATCAATTTGTTAAATATAAACTGCTGCCATCGGGTGACTAGTTACAAAATTGTGTGATCGTTTGCCCCATCAATTCTATGCAAACAGATGGCGCTACTTCTATCGCGAAGCGATACATAGATTTTTCAAACATCGTTTACAAACTGAAAGATGTATCGATGCTTTTTATACTTTACCATCGATGTTAAAACATCGATGATTACAAACGATACATCGATGTTTCCAAAACATCGAACTATCGTTTGCATTTCTAAACAGCATACGTGACCAGCACTGCGCTTCAGCCACATATTATTACCTCAAGTTACACCCGAGTACTCATTTTACAGCGCCCATACCACTGGACCACGGTCCCTGTCAAAATGGTAATATAAAAGTAAAAATAGACCTGTCTAAGCATTTTTTTGGAAAACATTTTTTTCACGGTTTTATAGAATTTATCCCTTACTTTTGGAAAGCGCTGTTGTTTATAAGTTATGAGGTTTTTTTAAATATTGAGTTTATTCTTAGAATTTTGAATTTCAAAAACTACTATTTTTAATTTTTTTCTATAACATTTCGACTTAAACTCGAAATGCGAAATATTTTAATAAAAACTTTGATTTGGTTTTTCAAAATTTCGTGTTTGTCTACAAAATGTCTACTTTCTACTTAACACGTTCAGTGCTGATGGCGCACATGTATCTTATATTATTATTACTATCTATCCCAATATGCTAACATCTTCAACGAATCAGTATTAAAATGCTAAAGCAACATTAAACTCATCGGTGCGTCATATGATACACCGGTGATGCATCGGTGCGTTATCAGGTTAGCTGAAAACTCTATCAGCGGACCTGTTTTAAAATAGTGAAGTAAAAGTAAAGGATAAGTTAGTATTACTTGGAAAGAACGATTTATTATGTCTTTGGCTGTTAAACCTTACTAATATGCCCTCCAGGTGGTAAATTTGGGATTCGGTCTTATTAATTCCAGCCATAACGGAATCCAAGAAAGCATTATATGACGCATGATGTAATTAAATAGCGACGGGACGGCGACGGGAATAGAGATACACTGAATCTTTATTATCCCATAAAAGTGCTTGTTTTTCAGACTCAACATTACATCAATTTTTAGCCAAAATATTTTTTTCAGTTTCATGGAATATCGACTTTTATATAAGAATTTCTACGACAATTTTAAAGTAAATCAAATTTTTTCAGAATAGGTTTAGGTTCTCAGTGGATCTTTTTCCCAATTTCAAATTTAATAAAAGTTCCGACTTTATCTCTACATTTCAGGCATAAAGTCGAAAGTTAGACTTAAACTCGACATTTTAAGTTTACTGCTAACATTATAAAATCACTCACGATATACGTTTTACTTGGAATTTTGACTTTAATCTCAATACTATAACTTTTCAAATCTCGACTTTTATCTCGATTTTAGTAAAAGTTTCGTCTTTTTGCCAAAATTCGTCTTTTGTCATTTACTTTTTTCAAGGTTGAGATTTTTGCAGAAATATTCAGTTTTCTCTGAAATTTTCAACTTTTTTCTAAAAATATTAAAAGTAGAAAAAAAACATTCCGACAAAAATTATTTTGGAAATTTCAACTTTTACGAAGTTCGAAAAATCGAAAGGAAAATATCTGTATCCCAGAGTTTTCTAAAATGAATGTTGACTCTCCCTGAAACAAACTCTTCCTAGGCCCATTATTTTGTCTGAGAGTATTTTTCAACCTGTTTAATAAATTGTAGTATATGATCTTTAAAAGCACTTTCCACATTGGAACACAAATTAATTTCATTGAAGGTTACAAACTAGGTCAAAAAAGTTCAAACAAATACAATCAACCATATTTATTATTTGTTTTTGTTTGTCTAGCTAAAATTTCCCAATTTCTCTATACGATAGAACACTGCAGAGCAAACAAATCAAGATATTTTTTCAGCAATACATTTTTTCGTGAAATTTTCACCTTTCAACTAGGATTTAATTTTAACTTTTCCAATTTTGCGAAAATGCCAAAATTTTAAGAACATTATCAAAATGTTTAAGAAAAAAGAATTACAAAACGGGTCAAGTACTTTAATTTATTATTTGAAATTTTGTTCAAAATATTAAGGGTATTAAGGTTAAAGTTAAAATGTTAGGCAAAGACATAAATATTGCACGTATAAATTGAGAATGTTGAGAAAACAAGACAAAATTGCAAAAATAAATTCAAAATTCTCACCACATTTCGAATTTAACTTATAACACTTTTCTTTAGATTTCGAATTTTCCTATAATTTAAAAAAAAAATTGGGTTTAAAACATAATTTTAAAATTCCAGCAAATTTCGAGTTTAAAAGTCGAGATGTTGAAAATTTTGTAAAATTTCCAGATTTTTTTATAAATTTTTGATGTCACAATTCCTAGACTAAGCTTGCAATTTTTTACTTTTGAATAAATTGTTGTCTTTAGCTTCGAAATTTTGAAAACTTTCCTGTCATTGTACATTTCAAAAACTTTTTTTCTAAAAACATGCTTTTGCGTTGAATAGCAAGCTGACAGGCCAAATTTTACTTTTCTCTTAAAATGTTGATATCAATACAGAAATCTGAAATTTTTTATTTCAGATTTCGTTTCTTTTATAAATTTAGAGATTTTTTCTTGATATAATTCGGTGATGACACAGATATTTTAAATATTATCAACAATTTCATTACATTTTTCATTGGTCGAAAACATTATATTCATTAATTTTATTTAACATTTCTGCGACCTAATTTGGAAATATTTAAATTTTTATTAATGAATGTTGACAATATTCTAAAACATTTTTTGAACTGTGACTACGTGATACCTAAATTTATGTAAAACGTCACCTCATGACAGTTGACAAAAAATTTGTATAAAGTGTCATGAGGTGACGTTTTAAATAAATTTAAATATCACGTAGTAATATTTCAAAGATGTTTTAGAATATTGTCAACATTGATTAATAAAAATTTAAATATTTCCAAACTGGGTCATAGAAATGTTAAATAAAATTAATAAACATAATTTCCTTACATTTGAACAAATGCCTAGTACTGTCTTACAAGGAAAGGTCGCGAAGTGTCCGGCGCCGATTTTGCTAATTTTTGGATATGTTTTAAAGGGCCAAAATCTAAGAGACACGTATTTTTTTTTATCGGCTGATAAACGGTTTTAAGGGTAGTTTTACCCCCTCAAAGTTGAGGCAAAAAATGCAGATTTTGCTTTTTCTCGAATACCACAAATGGTATTCGAGTCGTTTTTTTCCAAAAGTTTTGATTTGACGAGAAATGAGAGAAAAAATTTTTTTTTTAATTTTCCCACCCCCCTCATGGGGGCAAACTACCCCATTTAGAAGTTTTTTAATCATAAAAATGGTAATTACGACAGCAAAATTCTGAAAAAAATATATGTTATTTTATACACCAAAACTAATTTTACCTGTTTTTGGATTTTGTCGAAAAAAATTTTTTTGGGAGGTAAACACCACTTACACGAATACGTATATGATAGGATGTATTTTTATGATTTTTGTTTTATTTTTTTTTTCTGAAGCGAGGTATTTCGACGAGAAACTAAAAAAATAGTTTTTTAAGATTCTTTCGGTG
This sequence comes from Dastarcus helophoroides, assembly GCA_028583605.1. Taxonomy (NCBI): domain Eukaryota; kingdom Metazoa; phylum Arthropoda; class Insecta; order Coleoptera; family Bothrideridae; genus Dastarcus; species Dastarcus helophoroides. Next base: position 1,876,388 of record CM053332.1, read on the forward strand.
ACCCCTCATCCCCACCCTCCACCCTTCCCTTATAGGAGGGTGAGCTACCTACTTAAAAAACTGGAAAATTCGAGATTATTATGATCCCTCTACTATCTATATGCACCAAAAGAAAAGTATACAAAATTTGTTTAACCCCACCCCTCCTGATAGGGGTAAATTACCCCTTATGAAATTTTTAATTAACAAGAAAATAGTCATTATAACAGCTAAATTTTGAAAAATAAATGTTATTTTATACATCAAAATTAATTTCACTTTTATTTGGGTTTTGGTAAAGGAAAATATTTTAGGGGTAAACACCCTTTAGGTCAAACACGTATATAATAGGATGTATTTCTTTGATTTTTAATTCGTTTTTTATCTGAAACGAAGTATTTCAACGACGAATTAGAAAATTAATTTTTTTGAACTTTTCCAGTCACCTCTCTTCCTCTCTCTCCACCTTATATTACCAGAGGGTGAGTCATCTACTTAAAAAATCGGAAAATTCGAGATCATTACGATCTCTTTTTATGCACCGAAAAAATTTTTAAATTTTTGCACCTTCGTAAGGGGATAAACTACTCCTTTCTGAGGTTTTTAAGTATTCAAAAAATTGTCATTATAACAGTAAAATTTTAAAAAAAAAACACTATATTTTATAACCAAAACTTATTTTATTGAATTTTTTTGGGGTTTGTTGAAGAAAAATTTTTGGGGGTAAATACCCTTTAGAGCAAATATGTGTATAAAATATCTATATAAAAACTGCGGTCAGTTGTCTGAACTTTATAAAAATTTAGAAGTTTTGTATATTAGATATACCTACACAAGAAATATCGGAATTTACCAAAACATTTAAGTGCATATTATTATGGCGGTAAAAATATTTCAACAAGAAACAATAAAAATAAATTTTCCGAATTTTTCCAGCCACACCTCGCGTCCTATTTCTATCAGAAGGATAAGTCACCTGGGATGGGAAATGCAAAAATTTAAAACCTTTCTAAGCTCTGCTTTGTGGTATCTAGAGAGACAGCAATGATCTCGAATTTCCAGTTTTTCAAGTATATAGCTAACTGGCTCATTCTACTGGTATGCCAACGCGAAGGGTGGGAACGGTAGAACCAAAATTTAAAAATAGTATTTTTCTACCTTCTTTAAAATACTTCGTTTCAAAAATAACGAGCCGAAAATTATACAAATATATCTCCTATTGTATATAAATATTTGCGTTAAGGGTGTTCACCCCCAAAATATTTTCCTTCACCCAAACCCAAATACAGGTAAAATTAATTTTGATGTATAAAATAACATTTATTTTTCAAAACTGACCTGTTATAATGACTGTTTCCTTGTTAATTAAAAATTTCATAAGGGGGTAATTTACCCCTATCAGGAGGGGTGGGGGTAAAAAAATTTGGTAAACTTTTTTTCGGTGTATATAGATAGTAGATGGATCATAATAATCTCGAATTTTCCGGTGTTTTAAGTAGATAGCTCAGCCTCCTATAAGGGAAGGGTGGAGGGTGGGGATGAGGGGTCACCGGAAAAATCTTAAAAAATTATTTTATTAGTTTCTCGTCGAAATACTTCGCTTCAGAAAAAAAAAATAAAACAAATATCATAAAAATACACCCTATCATATACGTATTCGTGTAAGTGGTGTTTACCCCCCAAAAAAATTTTTTTTGGCAAAATCCAAAAACAGGTAAAATTAGTTTTGGTGTATAAAATAACATATATTTTTTTCAAAATTTTGCTGTCGTAATTACCATTTTTATGATTAAAAAACTTCTAAATGGGGTAGTTTGCCCCCATGAGGGGGGTGGGAAAATTTTGAAACATTTTTTTTTCTTATATTTCTCGTCGAAACAAAACTTTTGAAAAAAGAAACGACTCGAATATCATTTTTGGTATGTGAGAAACAGCAAAATCTGCATTTTTTGCCTCAACTTTGAGGGGGTAAAACTACCCTTAAAACCGTTTATCAGCCGATAAAAAAAAATACGTGTCTCTTAGATTTTGATCCTTTAAAACATATCCAAAAATTAGCAAAATCGGCGCCGGACACTTCGCGACCTTTCCTTGTTAGTGTTTTTTATGGAAATACTTTCGAAGTTTCAAAAAAAAACAAATTCTAAAAAAGAAGAAAATTATAATTTTTTTATGTAATTTTCCCGTTATTGGTTTCAAATATTTAACTCTTTCTTAAAATTGCAGGTTCAGACTTACAATGTTATATTTCTCTTAAGATTCACACTTGAATCACGTTTATAGACATTTTGGATTTTTGGCCAAGAAGAAAATAGTCGAAATTTCAATATTGAAAGTCGCAAATATTCAAGATGATTTTTTCTTCTTTTTTGTTCTCGACTCAAAGTTTCAGGATTTCCTTTTGAATATTTTCAAATTTCCAAATTTAAACTTAAAAGTTAACTTTTTTCAACATACTTTTCCTAAAATATCACCTTTATTCTCAAAAGTTTCACTTTCTTAGAAGATTAAAAATTTTATGCAAAAAAATTCAAGGTTATAAGTAGATATTTTGAGAAAAAGGAATTTTTTGGAATTTCAGGTTCAAATTACAATTTTTATTTTTTTGTAATTCCTTGTTTAATATTCGGAATTTATAGCAATAAGTTAGCTATTAAAATCAAGATTTAGAGAGTAAACCTGCAATTTTATAACTTTCTTTCGTTAAAATTTACTTTATTTTAAAAGTTAGTCAATTTGCAAAATTTTGCGTTTTTCCTGAAAACTTTAATATTTTCCATTTTTTCTAGAAATTCTGAGTTTCAATCTCTTGTTTTTATACATTTATATTTTTTTAAGCTTCGCCGTTTAAATATTCTCAAAATTTTGATTTATTCTAAATTTGTTCCCACAACTTGATTTTTATAATAAATTTCAACATTTTAAAAGTCAATCTGTAAACATTTTTTTTTGGAAAGAATGATTTTTTTTTTCAAAAGATAAGTAATAATTTTGAATTTAAAGTTGAAAATGTCAGATTCAAATTAAAATTTTAAAAAGAAAAAATCGGAATTTAAAAAACAGCCTTTAAAAAAAATGTTTCTAAAATACATATTTAAACTAACTTGAGAATTTTGAATTTGTTTTCGAAAATGTTCTTTAAATTTCTAAAATTGTGTTATTTCTAATATTTGAGCTTTTCTTTGGATGTAACGAGAAATTTTGAATTTTTTTTTAGAATTTAAATTAAAGATAGAAATTAAATTTTTAAGAAAAGGTCTGAATTTTGAGAAAAAAAAATTCTTCATTTAAGACTGAACTTCCAAGAAAATAATTTGAAATTTAAAGGAAAAACTCTTCAACTTCTAAAATAACTTTCTTTAATTTGTTTGTGTACTCCATTTATTTCTCTATTTTTTCTTGATTCAAAATTTTGTTAGTATATATGGGATTGTTCTTTTGTTTTCTTTATTTATTTATTTTCTTACTCTTAATTCAAGAATTTGACCTGAAGTCGATTTTTCAGCTTTAGTCGCAAAATTTCGGCAATAGCCTTTAATTATTTTGATTATGATCTCAAGAAAAACCCGAAATATGAAAAAACATTTAAAAGTCGATAAAAAATAAAAAAATTAAATTAAGAGCTGATTGAAAAAAAAGAAGTGAAATTTTTGGAAAGAGTCAATTTAAAAAATATCTGGTGTGCACTATTTTAGATTTTTTTTAGGAATTTGAGAATAGTTCTCGATAAAAATCGAAATTTAAAAAAAAATCAATCCCAGCTTAAACCTTGAAATTTTAAATTTTTTCTTAAAATTTTAAATGTAGTCTCAAGAAGTTTAAACCTATAAAAAAAAGTACAAAATTTAAATACAAAACTACCTCAATTTCAAATTTAAACTCACAATTTTAAGAAAATAGCATTAAAAATCAGAAAAGAATTTCAACATTTTCTTGAAATTTTCTGCCTCAAAATACGGACATTAATTTTTTGTTTAGTTCGGAAATTCAAAAGATTTTTTACAAATGTCCCGTTTTTTTTTTAATTTAGACTGTTTTAAACCTTTCAGTTTAAATTGTAAATTGATGTTTTTTAGTCGCAATTTTAGCCTTTTATTGAAATTTTGTAATATTGAATTTGTTGAACTTAAAGGTGGGGAGTTATTTTAAAATTTGCACAAGGGTAGCTTATGGGCATGTATCGGTCCTGATTAAGCTATTTCTTGGAACCTGAAATTTTCAGGTTCATTTAAAAATGTGCGAATGTAAGTAAACTGACTTAATATCTGTATTTTTTGCGGTGCCTCTAGTATAAAAAGGCACCAAGGCGCGGCACATAGTTCGGGAGCCACTGCTTCCAAACTAGGAGCTTCTGTCAGCAAGAAACTCTTTTCCGCATTTACACGCGTAGAATAGTTACCGTAAGACAAGGACAGATGGCGATGCCCTTCACATTTAATAATTGAAAAATGTATACGTTTATTTCGGATTACTTTGTTGCATACATTGTTTAAAACTAAATTTCGCAACATTGTCCTAATTTAAAAAAGATATGACTTCTTCAGATAAATAAGATTCCAATAGTAAAGGACTAGGCATCTTGTTTATGGCAACAACATATTCTTTTTTATTTTGTTAGTAACAATAAGAAAATGAACCATGTTATATACAAATTTAAAGGATAAAAACAGACATAAAAACTTCAAAATAGCTAAATATAAGAAAATCGGGACTACGCACTTTCACAAAATGTAACTTACAGTTATATTTTTCATGAGATATCAACGGTGGACCAAGAAAGGAACCCAATTTTTAAGTTTCTGAAGCAAGAAGGCCAAAGATTAGTTAAATGATTTTTATTGACTGTTTTCTATTATGCCCTTAATTTTATAAAATGGATCAAAATAATTACATAGTATTTTTAAATGTTTCATCAAAAATTGCTCAACAAACCTAACAATGTATTCCTTAGAGACCAACCGATTCGGTGTCAGTTCTGGTTTTGGTCAGTCTCTATTAAAAAAACCGGTTTCGACCGAGTTTTGGTTTTGGCCCAAATAGCCCGAAACTTCGGCCCTTACATTCGTATTAAGAAAATGAGAAAAAAAGACACCTCATTATTTATAAAAAGAACTCTAGATTTAACTCTATACCTATTTCGTTTTAAAGTTGAAATTTTGGAAAAAAATAAATAATTGTGCAAGTTAAATTTTTTGTAAATTAAAAATCTTAATCAAAGAGTTAGAATTTCGAAAAAAAATAGTAAAAATAAATTTTTAAAATTTCCAATTTAAAAGGTAAACTCAGAGTTTGGATTCAACAGCTCAAGTCAGAAAAAATTAAAAGCTGTTTCAAAAAATTGAATTTTGGAATAAAATTCCCAGAATATTTATTTTGAAGTTGGAAAGTTTCGAGAGAAATTCGAAATTCTAAGTTTTCGTAAGGAAACGATTTCGAGTTTTAGATCAAAATTTTTGACAAAAAATTAAGAATTTAAAGTGTAAACTCAAAATGTTTTAAAGAAACTTAACATTTAAACAGAAAGTGGTAATTTATGTAAAAAAATTCTTTGAATTTTCAATTTGTGCCCAAATTTTCGACATTAATGTCGAAAATTCGATTTCAAACTCGACGATTCCCATTTTTTTTTAAGTTCACACAAACATTCAAATAATATTTAATTTAAACTTAAACATATCAACGTAAAGATAAAAGAATAATAATAATAATAAATTAAACTAGTTATCAGTTATTGAATGTTTCTGTCGAAATTTCGACTTTAACTTAACTTTATAAAAAAATTAGGCTACAAAACCATATTCCAAGAAAAAATCAAATAAAATTAACATTTGAATAAAATAAAACCTTTTAACTTCTTGCTAAGAAACTTTTATAAAAAGCGAAATCACAGGATTAAAATCAAAACTTACATCGAATTTTAAACATTTTTCATAAAAAATTGAGTTTTAAGAACTTTTTTGTCTTTTAAAAATTCCGAAACTTTTTTCATTGCCTAAAATATTGATACTTCAAGCGTGAGTTTCGGGATCCTTTTTTCTTTAAAAATTTAAATTTTTATTCATAAAATTTTACTATTTTAAAATTTAAAGTTCGAACTTTTTAAAAATTTAAAGAAATTGAATCTCAAATTTTCAAAAAAAAAATCAAAGGAAAAAATCTGCAGCAATTAAAAATTTAAATTTCATAATGATATTTGGTATTGTAGCTCAAAATTAAATTCTAAACAACTTTTTTATGTTTTTTTGATAACTTCAACCTGAAGCAATATACCGGGTGTTTTTTTTAGTTGGGAGGTTACCTTTATATGGAGTATCACTTATTATAAAGGCAAACTGATTTTGTCGATGGGGCTAATCGGAGCTAAACTAGCTTTTAAAAATATTTTTAACTTCCTCCCACTTCCGGTTATACCGGGAAAAGACATCAACTTTGTTATTTTAAATGACCAAATTTTATACTTTATTTGGATTTTACGTAGAAAAATAAGGTGAGTTTATGTATACATGTTTATTGCTATCGTTGATAGTTTTAAAGATATTTTAATTTTTCAAAAAAAAATGACAGAACAGAGGGTTAATTTGACTCTTCGTATCTTTTTATTATTTTCAGTAAAAACATGAAATTTGGGTTGAAGTCGTGGAATATTATGGAGACTATAATAACGTAATCAGGTTTTACATTTATTACACGGGGTGATGGAAATTTTATGATCTTTATTGTTTTTGTTTTATTCAAAAAAACTCTGTTTTTTAAATGGTAACTTTGTGTTTTTTAATCATTTTTTGATTCCTCACGTAAAAAGAAGAAAAAGTTATAAAACTATTTTTTTTTTTAAATTCTGCAGCGTTACAGAGATATAATTTAAAATAAAAAAGAAAAATATATCTTTTTTTCTCTAATAGCAACTTGCTAGAAGACAACAAAATTTTCAAAAAAAAAACATAACCACAAGGCCTAAAAATTTTAGGTTAAATAATATTTAAAATATAACCGTACAAGACGAATAGGTTTTTGGGTAATTGTTAGAATACTTATTGAAAAATATTTAGGGAACCACGAATGTAAGTTTCGTAAAAATGGTTTGTTAAGCAGACTTCTCATTTTTGGAGTAATGAAAATCAACAACAAATGTTCAAGAAAATTCGTCCTTTAACTATTATACTGTTAAATTAGAATTCAGAATGTGTAAGCGTTAAATTTTATAATGAAAATCGAAATGGAAATTTTTTAGTGACTTTTTTTACGACTACTGCATGACAAGCATATTGCTAGGAACAATCGGATTTGCTTAAAAACGTTACTCAATTCGAAATCTTAAAATATGCCTTTAAATGTATTGAAACAGAAGATCGTCCTTGTTCTTGATGTAAATTTTTTGTCAATTATTTTTATTTTGTTATTTATTATGATTAATTCTTTGAGCTTTTGTTGTCTACAGTTAATTTCCTACTTGTACAAAAAAAAAAATGGTTGATTATTTTTATTTTGAAATTTATGTAAAATACCTCTGTAACGGCACAAAATTTTAAAAAATAAGTAGTATAACTTTTTTCTTCTTTTTATGTGAAGGATCCAAAAATGATTAAAAAACATATAGTTCCTGTTTAAAAAAACAGAGTTTTTTTGAATAAAACAAAAACAGCAAAGATTATAAAATTTCCATCACCCTGTATAATAAATGTAAAAGCTTATTACGTTATTATAGTCTTTATAATATTCCGTGGCTTCAACCCAAATTTCATGTTTTTACTGCAAATAATAAAAAAGATACAAAGAGTCAAAATAACCCTCTTTTCTGTCATTTTTTGTCGAAAAATTAAAATATCTTTAAAACTATCAAAGATAGCAATAAACATGTATACATTAACTCACCTTATTTTTTTACATAAAATCCAAATAAAATATAAAATTTGGGGGTTGCAATTTAAAATACGAAAGTTGATGTCTACTTCCGGTATAATCGGTAGTGGGGGGAAGTTAAAAATATTTTTAGAAGATAGTTTAGCCCCATCGACAAAATTAGTTTGCCTTTATAATAAGTAGTACTCCGTATAAAGGTAACCTCCCAACTAAAAAAAACACCCGGTATAAATTTTTACCTCTAAAATATTTTAAAATATTTTTAATTTTTCTGTGGAAACCAAAATACTGGAACAATAATTTAAGAATTTTTTAGAATAATATTTATTTCTAACAAGAAATTAAATAATTATTATTCAAATTAACTAATTAAAATATTTTCTCTTTCGACTTTTGTAGAAAACACCGATTGTCAAAAATCATCTTTTTACCTAATGATTTTTTTTTAAATTTTCCAAATTTTGAAAAAAACGTGTTAGCATTTGAAATACACTAAGAAAAAACGAAGGTTGAGGTTTCATATTTCCATCTTTCAGTAGGAATTCTCCAGTTTTCAATATTATTTGTTCTCACGCCTAGCAGTTCTTTGGGTTGAACCAAACATTCAAAAAAATAGGTTAATTCTATTTTACCTTGAATTTTTGATTTTTTGAGAAATTCTATGTTTAAACAGGGAAGTAGTACTATTTATATAAAAATTTCAACTTCAAACTTGGAATTCCTAGAAATTTGTATATTTTCTATCTTCTCTCAAATTCATTTTTTTTTTTTGGTTTGGTAATTTCCAATTTAATCTTAACATGTATTCCTAAACCCTGTGTTTTTTCGAAATTTTTATTTATTTCCGGAATTTCGAGTTGAAAGTTGCAATTTGTATTTGTGTTTCTGAATATTTCAATTCAAAAACCAAATTCTAAACGTTTTCTAAAAAATAAAAGTTTGATTCAAATTTATTTAAAATATTAACTCAAAATTTAATCTTTTTTTCCACCTTTCAACATTTTTCTCGAAATTTATAGGAAAACATGATTTTTTTATAAAGTATTTGTTCGTTAAGGCCGTTTTTAGAGTCACGCGGGTAGCACTTGTCATCCGCGCGCGTGTAGGTAGGATACATTTGTTTGCAGCGACGCACTTAGAGATATCTATTTTTTTCAAAACTCAGTGATAGGACGCAACTGGAAAGAATTGTAACTGAAAATTTCCAAAAACCTTTTCTATATTCATGATGGCATATTGATTGAACAAATCCACGAACTTACCTTGTTTATACGATCACGAAAACAAGGACTTTCTTAATTATTTAGTTATCTTAGAAGCAATGATGCAAAATTATTTAGAAGGCTTTAATCCTAATATAATATTCATAATGATGCACAGGTAAACAATTTACTGTACCCTCCATTAAGTCTTTGAAAATCTCTAACATTAAAGTAATAATTAAATTCACATTACTGCAATATGAAATTGTTTAGCAGCTCCATTCTTTTTATCATTATTAAAAGCATGCTATTTACGTAATTTAAAAGGGAAAATTCCCTATTTGCGATTAGTTGGTAAATAGTAAATTTTACCATTAACAAATTCTTCTGCAGGTTTACCCTAATCGAAAGGATTCACGTTTACATTTACGGGAGTACCATATGAAGAACAGGTTTTGTACTATTTTATGAAAGATTCATTGTACCTGGAAATTTGATCAATAAAAAACTTTAAAATATCCTACCCTAAAATTAACATTTATGACTAAAAAATAAGCTTTTTTTTCGTTGTATCTACTCGGTGAAAAGGAGGGCTGTTTATTACCATTGATTTTAGAAAATTAAATTTTAAACATTTCAATCTAGTTACGATACATCTTCTAAGTAACATTTAAACAATGTGATTATTAAATTGCTATTTCCACTTCAGTTTCCTTTTTAATATAAAATTTTATGGGTTATCAGGTATTTTGAAGCGTCTTTTGAGCTAATGTTTCGCCATTCATTTAAAGCAACGACTGCCGAACGCGGAACGGTACAAGTTACAAGTTACATGGAAACGCAATGGACATCCATTACTACGGAACGTTACGGGCCTTGCAACGAAAACATACCTAAGTGTTATTGCTAACCGTAATGTTGCGAATTTCGCTGGTCTGTACTTTGTACCTTTTTCGCAAACATTTGTGCCAATCATTTGAAAAAATATCTCAAAATCAGAAGGAATTCTTCTAACAAAAGTTTTAAATCCAGATGCACCATTTAATTTTAAGTCTTATTAATAAGTTTGAAGAATATTCAATTCCATTCCAGCACAAACTCCCGCTACTGCTTCACTATTGTGAGACAGGTTTTTGTTTACTGGTCTGGACGCAACTGAAATCAAATAAATTGAACGTTTGTGAAATCAAAAGTTTCTGGCATACAAAGGTATGTGCTTTGTTTGCGGGCAAATGTTTGTAAGTCTGGACTAGGCCTAAAATATATGTTTGCTTTCGCAATTAAGTTACTCATGAGTTAATTTTAAGAAGGCAAATTGACTAAATTTCCACATTTTTTTCTCGATTCTTTAGCAGTGGCGTAGCGTGAAGGGGGCAAAGGGAGCCATGACCCCGGGCGGCATTTTTTTTATATTTAATTTAATATGTTCAACTTTTTATCTCCAAATTTTTATTTAGTTTAAGTTTTCTTCTCTTCGATTTATTTTATAAAATTTGACATCTCTTTTAAAGTTCGAAGAAAATTTGAAATTTTTTTAAAAAAGTCTGACAGTTCTTTCTTTTTATCAACATTTTGACGTTTAATTCGAAATTATAAGAAAGTAAAGATTTCTATAAAAAGGCAAAACGAAAGAAACTTCAAAATTAGAAATTTAAACTCGAAAGAGATACCAAGAAAATGTGTATCAATTGAAATATTTTTTCTTTCTAAATTTACACTTTTTCTCAATATTCTGAATTTAACTCGCAGTTTGTACTCTTTTTTTCTAAAATGTGATTTTTAAGCTCGAACTTTGTATATTTTTTCCAGTAAATGTGTCTTTTCTCTCAAAATTTCTAATCTCAACTCGAAATTTCAAGATTTTTCGAAATGTCGAATTTTAAACTTTAAACGAAATTTCAATACAAAATTAGAAATTAGAAATAAAGTTTATTATTTTTGCGAAATTTCAATACAGAATTAAAGATAAAGTCGGTCACTTTTACGGTTTTTACTGAAATTTTGGTTTTTTTCCCCAAATCTCGGCTTTAGTAATAAAAATATTAACATTGTTGTCTTCCAATTTTGGCTTAAAATTTCGATAAAAAAAGTCGAAATTTAAATTTTAAAATCAAAATTTCAAAGAAATTGGTGAATTTTTTAAAAATATTTTAGCTAAAACTTTAATTCTTGCTTACTGCAGATATTCTATAATTTCGAATTTCACCTTAAAACTAAGATTTTTCGCAAATTTAAACTTCAAATAGAATTTTCACGGACGACTTGAAAATTCAAAAAATGTTGATTCATAAAATTAGATTTTTCTCAAAATATTCAATGTAGATTTAAATTTTTATTGAACTCCTAATATTGAAGAAATACTAAAAACTTAGAAAAAACAACTTTACGAAAATTACCAGTATTTTGACTATAAACTCTATATTATGACATTTTTCAAAATATCAACTATATATCTTGGAAATTTTAAAATTCTGTTTCATAAATCTTAAATTATTTGTTTTATTATTTAATCCTAGTTAATACTTTTTATAAATTTGAAGGAAAAAATCGAACTTTTCAAAGTAAATTTAAAATTGGGAGAAAATAATTGAAATGTTTTCTAAAAGTGTAAATTTCTAAACAAATTTCGAATTTCAGAATTAAAATTTAAGTTTAGATTTTCAAAAAATATCAAACCTAAACTGATAATTCTCAATTTTTAACTTCAAATTTAGATTTATGTATAAAATTTTACTTTTTTTTAAGTAAAAAAAAATATTTTTATTTTATAAAGGATTGGTTGCATTTTCAAAATTCGATTTTCAAATTATAATTGCACTGTGTTTCTTGCTATTTCAAATTTAATTATAACGTGTCGAATATTTTTCTCGAGTCTCACAAAATAAGTTTCAATTCGAAACTTTGAGCAACAAATCAGAATTTACATAGTTTAAAGTCGAAATGTAAAAGAGAAGCAAAGGTAAAATAGTCGAACTTTGGAATATTAAACACTTTTGGTTTAAATTTAATTTTTTTAACTTTCCAACTTTTTCCTGAACTTGCAATATGAAACTTGAAATTGTCCTCCTTTGCTTAACAGTTCGACTTTAAAATCAATGTTTTTTTTTAAATTTCAAGTTCAAATTTTAAGCACAGTTTTAACAAAAACAAAAAATTAAATTCGGAAAAAAACCCCGAAATTTAAATTTAAAATTAGGTAAATTCAACATTTCGATTTTAAAATTGAAATTTAAAAAAATGTAATTTTCAAATTTAAATTGAAAATTTTCAGAGATTTGAAATTTAGATGAAAACCTCAAAACATGTATAATAAAAATGTTCACATATTTTTGACCTTAAAATTTAATCAAACAATTTTTAAAATATTTCAAAAAACTGAATTGTAAAAGAAAATTTTGTAAAAAAAAGGTTATTATTTCGAATTTAATTCCAAATTCCGGAGTAAAATTTTAAAATTAAAGCATAAGGTTGAAGTTTTGAAAAATTCAATAAAATAGTGGAGTGCCTGAGGATACAGTGAGTGAAATTAAATAAAAATATATGGAATGTTTAGCTAATAATATATGTAAAAAAAGTATACCTATTAAAAAATGGTGGTCTTTATTAAAAATAATAATAATGAACCGGGTGTTTAAAAATAAGGTGCTCATACTTAAGGAGCATATTCCTCGAGCGATTTTAGGAAAAAAAAGTTTATGTCAATTTCAAGTTAATATTATTATTTTTGCCTTTAATGTCCAAATTTTATAATGAGTTTAAAATTGAACTCTTCTGATTAAACTTTAACTTTAACGTAAAAATTTCAAGAAAGAGTAAAACCTGTATATAAAATTTAAATTTCATACGTGAACCTGAAATATTGAGAAACAAAATCATAATTTCAGGTAAAAATGGGATATTAAAAATAAATAAATATGCTGCAGCTTTAATTTTTTATTCACTTTTTCTACCATTAAAAGCGCTGTTTTCTTTAATTGACCAGTTACTTGGCGATTCTTTAAAAATTTAATACAAATCGATATGATACAATAGCAGAAATGTTGAAAAAGCTGCTAAAACTCCAAACTGTCAATCCGATTCATCAAGTTCTTTGTAAAAAATAATTTAGTGTCCGATAAATAAATGAAAAATAAAGTAAACAATTATAAACGGTTTCTTGTTTACTTCTAAGTTTGTTTTTAAAAAATTATTTGAATCATATGTATGACATTTTCATTGCTTTCAATCAAATCATGAGGCAAAAGGCCAATGCACCGATGCTATACCTAGGTAGGTATATTAAAATTAAAGCTATACATACGTTATTTGTTTTTTTACCCTTTTTATTTTATTGATAATATTGAGTTTCGTTCTATTCTTACTTTATTTGTTCTATTACAGTTTTATCAAATACTAAATATTCCTGGTATTTCTTGTTGTCGTTTATCAATTACTCATTTTCCTATAATTCTAAATAGCGCCTTAATGGCCACATCATTAGCATGTTAAGACCCTTTACTGATTTAATACACAAGTATGAAAAGACCACATAATTCTTATTATCAGTGGCGTAGCTATTAAGGGGCAGTATTTTTCGGGGTTCAAGGACCCTTCTGCACAATTCTCACAATTTTTTCTTACCTCCAATTTAGAATACACATTGTTTATCACTTTTCCACGCTGGTTCAATATCTCAATAATGGATTTAAGCTTGGGTTCCAAATTCTCTCCAAAAACTCAATTAATCTCGTAAAAATATTTAAACATTATCAAAAATCATACTTTATAACAAAAAACTGGAAACTTATAAGAAATAATTCGATTTATTTATAACAACTTTTAAAAAAAGACGTTTGCTGAAAGTTGAAAGTAAATCTTTGAGGACCAAGAGAAGAAATAAATCGTAGACTTTGGAAAAGAATAAAAATTTTAACAAAGAATTGAACACATTTCAAATCATTGCCTCGAAACTTTGAGTTTAAAAATTCCGAACTTAAAATAACAAAAAGAATTGGAATGTTCAGTAAAAATTTCAGTTTATGACTAACTTTCAAAATCAATATTTGAAATTTGTAAAAATATGTAGACATTTTAATAATTTTAGATTCGAAATAATGGAAAAAATTCAACCTTAAAAATAAATCTGCATTTTGATTTTAGGTTAAAAATTGTGTTTATGAAACGCGAAAAAGATGAATTTTGCTGGTAATGTTAATTGAAATACAGAACTTGTCCCCTGAAACCAAGAACGATTAAAAAACACAACAAAGGTTGCTCTAACGTGTTTTGACAGCCAAGCTGTCATCTTCAGAGAAAAACTCTCTCTGAAGATGACAGCTTGGCTGTCGAAACGCGTTAGAGCAACCTTTGTTGTGTTTTTTAATATTTCTTGATTTCAGGGGACAAGTTCTGTATTCCAATTTTTGAAGATAACCAACGACCACTCCATTCCACCAAAAAAAAATAGTAATGTTAAATTTAAGAGGAAGGATTCTAAACGTTTAAACTTAAAATATTGGAATTTTCAATAAATTTTCGGAATGAAACTTGAATTTCCAAAAAAATGTCGAAAAAATTATCAAAATCTTTTAAATCGTTCAAAATTTGAAATTTAATTTGAAAGTTGAAGAAATAAGTAAAAACTGAAAGTGTATCATAATTCCAACAAGAAATTCAAAATTAGGTATAATGTCAAAATTTTAAGGAAATAGGTAAAAATTGTCAGAATTTCAAAAAAAAAAGATGAGAATTTCAAAAGTAAAGGGTGACATTTAGAATTTAAACTCTAAATTTCAAAGAGAAAAACGGACATTTCTGGAAAATCAAAATTCTAAGTTTCAGTGAAAAATTACGAAATAAAAAAATAAAACATTAAAAAGAGGTTAAAATTAGTGCTTTAAAAAAACAGTTTAAAAAAAGCAAACCTATCAACACAATGTTGAAATTTTCAATTTGAATTTGCAATATGTAGCAAAAAAGTAAAACTTTAAAATTGAAATTTAGTTGAAATTTTCAAAAAAAATTAGTTTTTGAGCATAAATTCTTAATTCCCAGATACAATCAAAAAAGAAAAAACAGGATCTGTAGAAAGATTCAAGAACTGAAATTGTTGCAATTTCGAAACAACTCGGAATTTATAAAATAAATTAAGTTTAACCTCTAGAGAGAAAAAATCAAAGTTTCATAAACATGGTCGATTTAAAACTAAATTCAAAATTCAATGGAAATGGTTTAAAGAAAAAAAAAGTTCATGAAAATGTCGCAGTTGAAAAGAATTAGAAATTTATGAAAAGAATTTTCGATTTTGTTATCGAGTTTCTAAACAAAAGTAAAAATTGTAGTTGTGAGGAAAAATAAGGAATAAGGAAAACAATTGAAAGCTAGAACTTCAACTTTTGGTTGAAGCTTCTCAATATTTTAGAAAATATTTAAATAATAGGGAGACCCTAAAAATTTTTTTGCACAAAGGACTATTAATTCCTAACTACGCCACTGACGTTTTCTAATATTTAATATTAAAATTTTACAACAAAATAACCCTTTGTGCATAAATGACCTGAACGGTCATTAGCATTTTGAGCCCCATCTTAATTACCTAATAAACATCCTAAATCTCCTGTCCAATTTTGAGTATATAAGGATCAATATTTATTCGAATATATCATTCTATTGTGAATTGTTAATAGTAAAATCAAAAGTGATCCCATGCTAGTTTGGGTGTTTAAGATTTCTTCGTGTTGATTTTGTGTGCTTTGACGTTTACGATTGGCAGAAACTTGTAATAAGAATTCTTTATGCAAGTACCTAATTTTTAAAAAATAATTACATAATAGTGTTGTGATTCGAAAAGGTGTCAATTATCATTGGTTTTGAGGTATGTATTTTGTTTTTTGGTATTTCTGAGTCTGGAACTGATAGAGAATAATTGCGGTCTTGCATGGAATCTTCCGTATGTAGCTTTAAGTTTAAATAGTTTTACTGTGTAAAATTCATTTGTGTTGATTTGTTAGCATTGATGTTTACGACTGAGGACACTTATCATCATATGATTTATCTTTAAACAGAAATACTGCTTCTTGCTTCAGGAAAATGTAACTGTTAACGCTGATTTTGAGGTAAAGGATAATTGTGATCTCGCATGGAATCTTCCGTACATAGCTTTACGTTTAAATAGTAGTACGAGAGGATTCCATGAGAGATTTCAAGAAAATTCGACGATTATCAACGGAGATTTTGCTTTAGGTTATAAAGTAGTACATGTTGATTCCTACTCGTCGAGCTGTAGTGAGTTTAGTTTGCTTGCCCTTCATTTTGAACTACAAAAATTAAAGGTTTCTTGAATTTGCTGTAAAACTATATATATATATTTTTTCATTTTTGCTCTTTTGAATTTTTTCGCTTTGTTGAATTAGGGAGGTGTAATCACGTATTTTTTATCTATTAAGCTGTTTTTTACAAATCCGCAGTGAAGGTATTCTGAATTTTAAATTCACATAACATCCATTGGGTATAAAGGTGTATTTTTAAAAGAAATCTGTTTTACTCTGAAAGGAAATTAGGTTTTTAGTTCCACTTTCGAAAAAAATAATCCTTCCTCTCGATCTAAAAAGTACACTGAATGTGTATCATAATTCGAACAAGAAATTCAAATTAAAATAATGGCGGAATTTATGGTATTTAAACTCAATATTTCTCAAAATTCTAAATTTAAAGAAAAACATGAAAGAAACAAATATTGAAAGTATAAGCTCGGAATTTTACGAAAAAGAAGAAATTTTTGACATTAAAAGACGATATTTGTATTGTGTATTATATTATGTCATAAACCTTTCATAAACTAATAAAAAAAGAAGCAAAAATTTAAAATTGAAGCTTGAAGAAAAAATATGGGATTTAAAACAACTATTTGGTTATTGAAAATTTATTAAATAAATTTTGTGTGTAAACCGGAAATTTTGAAAAAGAATGCAATATTTTTCGAAATTTATAATGAAAATTCAATTTCCGAATAGAAAAGATTGCTACTGAAGATGCAAGCCT
The DNA here is from genome assembly GCA_028583605.1 of Dastarcus helophoroides. Lineage (NCBI taxonomy): Eukaryota > Metazoa > Arthropoda > Insecta > Coleoptera > Bothrideridae > Dastarcus > Dastarcus helophoroides. The sequence goes on from CM053332.1 coordinate 1,893,448, forward strand.
AAAATTGTATGCAAAAAAATCAAAATTTGAAAAGCAACACTAAACCTAAAAAAAATTACAATTTAAGATTTGGTATGAAAAGTGGCGAAATTTGGAAAGCAACCCAGAATTCATTTTATAAAATTAAGTCAAAATTTAACATTTTGAAAAAAAATCGGAGAAAAGATGGCCTGAAATGTCATCAGCATTTTAAGCCCCATATTAATTACCTAAACATCCTGAATCTCCTCCCCAATTTTGAGTATATAAGGATCAATATTTATTCGAATATATCATTCTATTGTGAATTGTCAATAGTAAACTCAAAAGTAGGGAGTGCTCAATACATTTTCATGAATTTCTTCTCATAAAGTACGAATTGATTCAATGCTAATTTGGGTGCTTAAGATTTCGTTATGTTGATTTTGTGTGCTTTGGATGTTTACGACTGGTATAGACTTGTAATGAGAGTTCTTTTTGCATGTATCTATTTATTTTTTAATAATTACATAATAGTGCCGTGCTACGGAAATCGACTATCATCGGTTTTGAGGTATGTTTTTTGGTATTACTGAGTCTGGAATTAATAGAGAATAATTGCAGTTTTGCATGGAATCTTCCGTATGTAGCTTTAAGTTTTACTGTGTAAAATTCATTCGTGTTGCTTTTGTTAGCATTGATGTTTACGACTGAGGACAGTTATCCTCATAAGATTTATCTTTAAACAGAAATACTGCGTCTTGCTTCCGGAGAATGTAATTGTTAACGCTGATTTTGAGGTGTGAACTTAATTTCTGGGTGTTCCTGAGTCCAGATTCAAGAACACTATTGGTTCCAGAACAGATAAAGAATAATTGTGATCTTGCATGGAATCTTCCGTACATAGCTTTGTGTTTAAATAGTAGTACGAGAGGAATCCGTGCGAGGTTTCGAGAAAATTCGACAATTTTCATTGGAGATTTTGCTTTACGTTTGTAAAGTAGAACGTGTTGATTCCATTCGAGGCTTCTAGAAAATTCAACGTTAAAGGTCTGAGCTATAGTGAGTATAATTTGTTTGCACTATATTTTGAACTCTTTACAAAAACCAACCGTTTCTTCAATTTACGATAAATCTATGTACTTATATATTTTTTGCACTTTTGAATTTTGGTTTTGCTTTGTTAAACAGAAATACCGTGTCTTGCTTCAGAAAAATGTAACTGTTGACGCTGATTTTGAGATATTAACTTTATTTCTGGATGTTTCTGGGTCCAGATTCAGGAAGATTATTAGTTACCAGAATAGGTAAAGAATAATTGTAATCTTGCATGGAATCTTCCGTACATAGCTTTGTATTTAAATAGTAGTACGAGAGGAATTCATGCGAGGTTTCGAGAAAATTCGACAATTATCATCGGAGATTTTGCTTTACGTTTGTAAAGTAGAACGTGTTGATTCCATTCGAGGCTTCTAGAAAATTCAACGTTAAACGTCGGAGCTATAGTGAGTATAGTTTGTTTGCACTAAATATTGAACTCACAAAACTTAACCGTTTCTTCTATTTACGATAAATCTATATATATATATATATATATATATATATATATATATATATATATATATATATGTATATATATATTTGCACTCTTGAATTTTGGTTTCGCTTTTTTAAACAGAAATACCGAGTCTTGCTTCCGGAAAATGTAATTGTTAACGCTGATTTTGAGGTATGAAATTTATTTATGGGTGTTCCTGATTCCAAATTCAGGAACATTATTCGTTCCAGAACAGATAAAAAATAATTGTGATCTTGCATGGAATCTTCCGTAAATACTTTGTGTTTAAATAGTAGTACGAGAGGAATCCATACGAGATTTCAAGAAAATTCGAGGATTATCATCGAAGATTTTACTTTGCGTTTGTAAAGTAGTACATGTTGATTCCATTCGAGGTTTCAAGAAAATTCAACAATAAACATCGGAGCTATAGTAAGTATAGTTTGTTTACACAACATTTTAGGCTTTTTTACAAAAATTAACCGTTTCTTCATTTTACGATAAATATATTTGGTTCATGTTTCTTCATGCTTCTTCGAAATTGCATAAAACACTATCAAGAATTAATGCTGTGTAGAAAATCTTCATATCTTTAGGTATATAATTTCATGAATTTTATTTTCTCCTGTAGAATAAGGATAGCTTTCAGTTTTTTTATGTTTTTTGTAAACTTTTCTACATTTTTAAAATTTTCGGCCCTAAGCGCTACAATTTAACCTCGGGCTCGAAACTATGAGTTGAGACTTACAATTTTAAATTATTATTATTATAAAAATGCCCGTTTAAAATAACTAATTATATTTTGTCATAATTTTCGGTGTTTTCAACATATTTAGAAACAGTTTCATACACATAATAGATTTATGTTTTTATTTTTCTTTGACACTTCCATTTAAGAGTATCCCTTTCAGTTTTCAATTTTTTCTTAAAATTTCAACTACAAAATTTCAAAACTTCCTAAAAATTTGGATGGACTAATTTCAGCATTTTTTGTTTCTCCTGATTATTCTTATAGACTTTCGATATGTGAACTTTTTGCCAATTTTTTGGCTTTTTCTACCACCTCTGTTTGTTTTTTTTTTTTCAAAATTTCGATCCTAATCTCCAAATTTTTTTAGCATCCAAGTGCAAATTGAAGTAATAAGAATTTTGAATTTATACCTAAAATGTGAATCTAACATTTTATTCATATTCAAAAAAATTTTGAATATTTTCAAAACATCGAAATTTTTTTTCAACATTCACACTTTTAATTTTTACTAAAACGATTTTTAGGACATTTTAGTTGCTATCTCAAATTTTCCAAATTATTTTCAATATTCAGACATTTTTCTAGAACTTTCGAATTAAAGCTGAAAATGCCAGATCCTTTTGTCACATTTTAACTTTCTATTTGCTATTGTTACTTATTTCTAAAAGTCCCATTGGTTTTGGGATTATGTTTATTCAAAAATTTTGATCCAAAATTTCTACCTTAATCTCCAAATGTTTTGTAATTTCAGATTAAGGGATTGAAAGAGAAGGATAAAATTATGCTTAAAAAGTGTAAGTAAGAATTAATCTGTTGCGGGATTTCACTCATAAATTTTAATTTATGTAGATAATGTATGCAGTAGTTTAAAACTCAAAATTGCGATATTTTCTCATTTTTTTTTATTTTCTTTATTTTTTATCGTGCCATTTTAATTCCGGTGAAGTTATTCGCGTTCTTCGTTACCTGATTCTCACCTGTCACATACATTATGTTATTATTAAATTTTTCTACATTTTAACAATTCATATTTTATGCAAACGCTGTTTGCTACAATCTTTAAAATTTGCCCAAGTGGTAAAGGTATCAACGCCTTCTTACGCATTCGAATTTTAACTGTTTATTTTTGTATGTCTCGCCATTTGCAACTACTGAGGAATTATGCAGAAGGCTTGCTTTTTAGGTTGCTCGATATTGATTCGTTGTCTTTCATTTCAAGTAAATTTAAAGATTAACATCGCACATTTTGAAGTATTTAAAAAAGGTCTATTAGTGCGGCTTTTTGTCAGTCTTGCTCTATTTTATCCGAAAATCATGTTTGTTGGGATGTTCGACTTTTGGTGATAGTGATTTTATTTATGACTAGAGGCCGGACATTCGCACTGAGCATGACTGCCTCCCAGATTCAACACATACTGTCTTTATTTATGTATTTATAATTGATGTGGCTGAACATTTTCGGAATTTTAATATCGAAATATCTTCTTTCAAAGGTTCAAATTTCTAGTTTACATCGAATTTTTTTGAAATATGCAGTTTTTTTGAAAACTTATATTTTTTAAACAACTTTCGACATTTTGTAAATATTTTGAAGTTGTCTTCTGAAATGTAATTTTTTTTCTGAAACGGTTTTTATAAATTGCAGACTTTTCAAAATTTGTGTGCTTCAATAGTAAATTTTAAAATGACTGGATTATTTGCTAAGACCGCTGTTAGATAGTGACAACTTGACTATGCTAAAAATATTTGTTCGACTGGGTAACCTTCCCAAGGCACAATTAAAAAAATACATGTTAATACTTTAAAAATAACTCAGTTAAACCTAACTGAAAAAATCTTTATTTTTGTGGGAACAAAAACAAATAGTGAGAAGCCTGACACTGTTTCTTTGTAATTTTTTTTAGCATACGACTCGAACAGGCCGTCTGCACAATAATATTGATTCCTTCATATATTTAGGTGGATTTTTAAGTTGGCTTGTGGATCGTTGCTATTGTTAAGGGGCTACTGGTGTGATGTGCTTTTTAACTTCATATCACATCCATTAGGTTCTTAATAATGGTGGACTTTCATCAGCGTCCAGTTTTATTTCATCGGAGAATGACATTTGCTGGATTGTTCGGTTTGTGACTATATCAAAAATGAATTGTGTACTTTAAGGATCAACAGTAAATATAGTGTCATATTTTTGGTTGTAAATGTGGCTTTATTCGGTATAATTTCAATTCCATAAAGCTATGTCTACAACTAATAATATGAAGAACTGAAATATTGCTGCCGATTGATGTAATTTGAACAAGGAATGGGATATCAGCATCAGGTTACACTTGGAAAATTTGAACAGTTCAAGTGTAAATGTGACAAATTACTAAAATTTCAAAAATTTGCCTAAATTATTTAGAGCAACAGATTGTCCAAGGATAATTTCTCGGTAAAAATTGGCTGCGTATTTCTTCTTTCAGTTCTGTAAACATTTACCAGAGGAATAACTGAAATAGATGACCACATGCTTAGCTAAACATAACTAATGTAAAAAGGGCTAATAATGATAATAATAATTTTTGTGAGAACCTTCTGCATTTTTCACCACGAGCCGCACTTATTGAAAGTGAGATAATAAGAAAATAAATCAATATTTTAATGTTAATTAGAAAATTTCAAATTAAAATATAAAATTCCAGCTTTTTCTCTATATTTCGACTACAACACCAGACTTTACGACTTTAAAAGTCTACGGGAGATGAAAAATAAAGTTGACGTTCATCGGTCAAAATTTTAAAGTAAAGTCTGTTTTTAATTTGAAGGTGACATTTAGTCATACTTTCTAAATAATGCAAGTTTTTCTGAAATTGATGTTGAATTATAAGGAGAGAAAAATCGGTATATCAATTTCTCATCGAAATTAAAGAGAGATTTTTATTTATAAACAAATTTTATAAAAAGATTATATGGCTAAGCTTATAATAAACATGCTGTACAAATTCTCAAAGGGAGTAAACATTTTGAATTTTTAAGCAAAATGTTAGATGTTCTTCCTACATAATAACCTCATGTTTCCGAAAATGAGACAATTATCGCCAGCATTTGGTTTGTTTTTCAGTATTCCTCAGTCTGGAATTAGTAGAGAATAATTGCGATCTTGCATGGAATCTTCCGTACCTAGCTTTGTGTTCAAATAGCAGTACGTGAGGATTCCATGCGAGATCCCAAGAAAATTCGACCATTATCATCTGAGATTTTACACCACAAATATTTTGAACATTTTTATGGAGAGTATTTTTTTCTTTTTTAGTATATTTTGAAGTCACCTTAAATTTTTTTCTCGTTTCTTTTTTACATCTTTATGTTTGGGAAGAATATTTTAGTTTCGCTTTGTTAAATTGCCAAGATGTAACCAGGTAAGATCCATTGCATTTTTCTACTATTATTTGTTTTGCTGCTTTTCACTTGGTCACTATTTATATTATGTGAATTAGATATCTAATTAGTAGTGGCTTTTCATCGAATGTGTTTTATTTTGTCGAAAATTTATGTTTGTTACCGGCCGGATTAGTCTTCTGATCGAACTAAATCAGAGGTTACATTAAATTTAAAAATGTAATAAATAGAATCATCTTTTAGAAAAAACTTTCCTCTATCCAAAAAGCTATATCACAACTGATTTGATGCATGTTTAAAATTTTATTTTTTTAGTTGGTATTTGCCTTAAAATTTCCATCTCCAAAATTTATCTTTCTTTCAAAATGGCAGCTTTTCAAAATTTTATATTTTTCAATTATTTTGACTTGTTATTGACTTTTTGCTTAAACTTGACTTTTTCTCCGGAAAAGTCGGTATTGTTTTAAAATTCGACAATTCGCTATCCTGATATCCTAATATTTCGACTCAGTTCTCTAAATTGTCAAAAATATTTACTGGGAATTTTACGTTTTTTTAACTTCAAAAAATTGAATCAAAATGTCAACTCATTTGTCGAGATTCCTCCTATTCTGTAAATTCCGTCTTTTTTCTAAGATTTCCCTATTTTCTCAAAATTAGGCCAACATTTTAATAAAAGCAGCTATAATTTCAATATATTTATTTCTTTGCAGTTTTACCTTTGTTCTCTAAATGTCAAAAATATGTGACAATTTAAATGATGCAAAAGGAAATAAAAATTTACTATTACCACTGTTTGGGAACCGCTCCAGCTAGATAATCTTTACTGTCATATCGTCAGTTGAATAATGACTATTATATGTTCAATTATTGATTTGGAGAAATATTCACAAAACAAATCGAGTTCACGTTCCAAATTTTTAAATTTTTTAAAATTCGAACTTGCGACTTGACTTTTCGTTTAAATTTATTACCTTACCACAAATAAAAAGAAATGATAAAAAAAATAAATAACCGTGTTAAAAAAATTTCCCAAAATGCAGAATTTTAATTTCACGTGTTTTCCTCATTTCTTGATTTCTTTTTAAAATGTTGTTATTTACACTATATTTTTTATTAATTATTCAATTAATTAAATATTAACAGTGTTTAACCCAAAATGTTTAATTTTGTTCATTATTAGCAACTTTCATTTTATTGCATTTATTATTTTTTATCTTTAAGGGATTGACATTTACAACCCTTACTTCGTGGAATTCTTTAATAATCATAACAATTAAATTTTATTAACGATTAAAAAGCAACAGATGTTAAAAATTCCACAATGTTTCAATAAATATTTGCTAACACTGGACCAGGTTTCGCATTACTGCATCATCGGCGGTTATACCAGTAATTTGTTTAGTTGTTATGCTAACAAGCTCTATGGATCACAGACTTCTACGAATATTTCGTCTAATCGGAATTCTCGTCCAAAACTTCACTTCTTAGAAGTGTGTTCAGAAGATCGTTCATAAGTGTAAATTGACTAGTCAAATAATAATAATTGTAATTTTAAAATGAATTTTTAATATCTGTTAGTTTTTAAACGTTAGTAAAGTTTAATAGTTATGATTATTTTTCTTCATTAAATTGATAATATTAGTACACAGTCACGGATATTGTCTGTGTTCGGAGCTGGTACAGTATTGTGGCTTATCATGAGATTTTTTTATATTCTCCTTTGTTTTTAAACAGCAGAACAAACTAATCTCATGAATGGCTTCAAGAAAATTAAAAAGTCAATTCCGAAAACATTTACGAATATTAACATTTGATTAGAGTAGGTAGTTTCTCTGTGCGATTTAATAAACAATGTCATGTTAAGACTTTTTTACATTTTTGCATCTTTGGTTGTCTAGTCATGTGAATATTTCGATTTCGCATGAGTAAACCACCAAGTTGTAACGACGTAATTACTCTTCTGTTTTTCATTTTTGGTAATCTCTCGCCCTATAAGTATTTTGAATTCGTATGGATGTGTCATGAAGATCTATTTTGCTTTTGTGTTGTCGTATTTTGATAATTGTGTAAACTGTCGAAATTCTTTGTTGCTTTATATGTAAAGCAATTGTTTCATCGTTTGATTATTGGTTATAGCAAAAAACACTTCTTGGCTACAGTGAACAATTGCAATCAGTAATAATTGTCATATTTTTAGTAGCTAATAAGGCTTTACTAGTGTAATTTCGGTTCTATAAAGCATTATTAGCCTCAAATAATGTGATGGTCAATCTGTTAACTTGCGGGAGTGCGGCATGGCGCATTTTTGTAGTTATATTTTTTCTATGCATGTTGACATAAAAAATAAGAAATGTGAAGTGAGCTTTCTCCAGAGTATGGTCAGATTATCATTCTTAGGCTATATAGGGAAAAGCAAAAGAGGCATGCCCTAATTGTGACTCGGTGGTCTTTTGTTAAAAGTGTACAGGAGCTCTTTTATTGACCATCAAAATTATGACACATGTAAGGAGCATTTTTTATTGGTGACCAAAAGTAAAATGGAACTCTTTTGGTTATTCAAATGTTCTTTACCCATTCAATAATTAGGAACTGTGATTTTATTACAAAATTTCGACCTAATTGGTTAATTTTTATGCAAAATAATATATTTATTTCTTAAACCTAAAGTAGCGCCAAAAATTCATATCTAGTAGGTGACTTATTTTTCAAGAAAAAACTTACTAAATGTTAACACACCAGCAACATTTCTTCTTTTTGGATAATGACGTTATCATTGAATATTTTTAATGGTGGTTGACATTTTAATATCATTTAGTGAAAGAAAATTGACCTCTTCGAGGGTTTTCGAAAACTGATTTGTAGCAAATATATGAATTTTGTGCGCTATATGTAGAAAGAAAGTTTCGACAGTTCAAGTTCTAGAATTTATTGCCAAATGCCAATGTTACTCCATAATTATTTTGTGTATTTTTATTATACAGGGTTAGTACTATTTCACGTTTCACCATTGGGATCTGCTAAACTATTACAGATACAGGATCGGTTAAATTACACACAAATTGCCTAATTTTGAAGGGGGCAGTATTTTATGACAACATATTTAAAATATCTCTCATAGTTCCTGAAGTATTTTGCAAAAACTGATAATCATCAATTTCTATTTTTTTACGAAATTTGAGGTTTAAGGCATCTTATTCATTATAATGGTAAATATAGATGTTATTTATCTCTCTTGGTTCTCAATGTGCAATCTTCAACTTTTTTTCTTATGGACGCCATATTGGAATTTTGCCTAGTGAGACGTGAAATAGTGCTAACCCTGTATATTATTATTTTAGTTCCATTTATTTTATTCCAGTTTTTCGTCGCCTGTTCCTTAATTACATTATTTTAGTAGTTTTTTAAGTTTTTCAATAAATATTTACTCAGCGTTTGCTACAATTTGAATAGCTGCCAAGTGGTAAAAATGTAAATTTCTTTATGCACTTTAGTTTTAAAATGTTTGTTTTTGTATTGTGTATTTATAACTACTGAAGAGTCGATGCTTTGTTTAAGCTTTTTCGATATGGTGCTTTTTGGGTTATTTAAGAATTATTTCTTAGGTGACTTCAAGTAACTTCAGGGATTAACTCCAGACATTTTGAAGTACTCGTGTTCATTAGGTAGACAATATTAGTTCTTTTTCATCAAATCATATTTGTTGGGATGCTCGACTTTTGGTCATAGCATGACTAGTTGTGGGACATTGGCATTGAGTATGATTTCGTCTTCCATCTTCAACAATGAAGATGGTGTCATTTTTAGTTATTGATGTGGCTAAACCAAAACCCGGAATAAGAATACGTTCAAACATTGTATAACTCGGGCGCCAGTAAAGCTCGCACAAACAGCAAATAAATAAATCTCTAATTTTTTTAGATTTGTATACATTATGTATTGGGAAAATAATACATGAATTATTTCGGCCAAAACAAGCATATTATCTAATATTTTATCTTCATAAGCCTTTGCGTTAAAAATCATATACAATTGTTCGGTAGCAGGATTGACGCTTGTCTCAGGTACAAACATAGAACCGACATCAATTTAATAAACTTTGATTTTTTTTGTTGAATTTGAGAGCTTAAGTACGTACGACTTTTGTTTCTTAGAAGTTCGACTTTAAATTTTAAGTTATGATTTTTTCCTCTAAATTTCAAATTTATCTCATGACCTTTTATATAATTTAATCTTATTTTTGTAAATTTTCCCTTCTTATAGTATTCTGACTTTTAATTCCCAATTTTTTATTTATTAGTAATTTTGATATTTTTTTGAAATTTAAACCATAGTGTAGTCTCCAAATATCCAATGATTTTGGAAATTTAAAAAAAATGTCTATCTGTGTATTTAGGTTTCACTTTTTAATAGCATAATCAAGTTTTATCATATACTTTTTCTTACTATTGTATTGTGTTCAGCTTATGTATACGTTTGCCATTGTCAAGAAACCTATCGACGTGATGTGCTTTTTAAATTCGTATCACAGTTGTTAAGTTCTTGATAATAATGGACGTTCATCAGAGATGGTTATTTGAAGGATTGTTGGTTTTTGATCCTGGTGATTCTACTTGTGCCTAGATCAAAGATTCCCACTGCACATGACTGCCTTCTTCGAGGATCAACAGTAAAAGCATTATCATATTTTTGGTTGTCGATGTGGTTTCACTTTGCATTATTTCAGTTTAATAAAGAAAGCTATTTCGACAACTAATAATGTGCTAGTGAATCTTCAGTGTCACGAATTCATAGAACTCAAAAATTGCTAAGGAACTACTAAACTCTGAACTTGCATATCGCATAACTACTTATTAAACCATGACGAAATTAGCATAAGTCATAAACAATATTTAACAATAAATCTGAAAACCCCGCAGGTTTCAGTAAAAATTTTTGGACCGATTTCGCTTAAAAAACTGATATGACCTGCCTGCCGACAATGTACAGCAAAACCAATACGAAAAATCAAGATTTTATTAAAACGCAATAAAATTTTTAAATGAATTTTAATGTTGAATTTTATATTTATTATTAAATATAGTTTGAGTTATGTATAGTAACTCCACCATATGTAGTGATTAAAAATATCAATTATTTGAAATTAGCAACATAATGCTTACTAATATCCTCATTTGCCTTAGTTTGTGTCTTTAATTTCATATCACAGCTTTTGGTCACTGTACTTGCATAATTTGTGTACGAGTTTGTGTAAGTGAAAAAGTCTGGATTTTATCTGTATGTCGAGCGTAACAGCTAGTGTTACTGCATTTACGAAATTTGTGACTTGAGATTTTTCCACTTTTTAGATAGCTGTATGGATTAGCTTCATCGGTGGCTCCAGGAAAATCAAATAATACACGAAATTATCTAATGAATTGCATTAAGAACATTTCAGATGAACGACCAGATTTTTTTATAATTGTAGAAAGCGTTTCTAGAGAGTATAGATTTTGCGAATTGCAATCAACTGAATATTTGATACATTTTGAATGTTTGTTTACTATAATTGCTTAACTTACCAAATTATACTGAACTGAATTTTTGACTTGCTATGTGATCACGGTTGTGAAGATTAGGTAACAACCAATAGTTGTTTTATATCAAAGTCCTGTTGTTGTTGGGTGTTCCTGAGTCTGAAAATAGTAGACAATAAATGTGGTCTTGCATGAAATCTTCCTTACATTGCTTTGTGGGTAAAAACATTATCGGATGATTTCATGGGAGAGTTGGAGAAAAGTCAACGATCTTTGTCCGAGGTTTTATAGCACATGTTGGAAATATTTATGATTATTATATTAATTATTATTATTAATTCTTCAACGCAAATTGAAATTTTCCTAAAGATTAATCATTTCTATATGTTGCCACCAGTTTAGTAAGTTGTTTTATACTTTTATATCTTGAGAGTATTTTGGTTTCAGCTTGTGGGATAATGGTTTCATTTAAATTTTGTTAATCAGGAAAGTAACTTACTGCGCTTATTGATGTTTGGTTCAACTAAATCTATCAGTAGGTCAACATTTGATTGATTTTAATTAATCACGTGCTAGGGCAGCCTTTCTCAACCGTTGGTCTAACCCACCGGTGCCAGTACGAGGAGAATTTATGATCCTTTAAAAAGTACTATTTATTAAAAAATCTACATTCGAAATTGAATCGGAAATTTAAAAAAGAAATAACAATATTTTCGGAATTTTCAGGCAAAAGCAAAACATTGATAAAATACATGAATTAATAAAAATGCTCTCAAAAATTTGACTTTATGTAAGAAAATTAAATTCAGATATCTCGAAAAAACAGTCGAATGGTGGGGTTTAAAGATAAAATGTTGATACTGAAATAAAAATTGTGGGCTTTTTTACAAATATTTAGAATTTTATTTTTTCTACATATTAACCGTTTTCTTAAAATTGAAAAGGGGATAATATTCTAATTGTCCGGTTTAAATTTGAAATATTCATGTTTTAAGTTCCAGTTTAAAGTCATTTGGTCAATTTGGTCAATAAACTAACAAGTTTAGAAAAATTAGTCACAATTTTTTGAAAAAGTTTAAATTTTGATTATGCCATCAACATTTTAGAAAAAAATAATAAAAATTGCAGTTAACATTTGAAATTTTTGAAAAAAGTCAAAATTTAGAACCACAATGTATATTTATGAGCGGGAGATTTATTAAAATTGTTACTCCCTAGAATTTTTCCACAAATTTCGAGTTATTTTGCGTAATATGTCTTCCAAAAATGTTCAATTTAAACTTAGAATACGTTCATTTTTTTGAAATAGTTTAAATTTTGCATAAAAGGAAAACCTGAATGGAAAATGTTTGCAACATTTCGCTTTTAATTTTGCAATTTTAACTCACCTAGAAGCTTTTACTTTCTGAGCACAAAATGGAATAATTTTAAAAATTCCCATTTTGCAACTTTTATTTGTAAGGTCAATAACCTGTGCTTTATTTACAAATTTAACGCTTTTCTGCAAATTCTATTTTTTTCTTCAAATGCGATTAAAGTCAACATTATATTTGAGAATTTGATTTTAAACCTGAACATTCATAATCAATTTCAAAATATCCTTATTAAAGTCGAAATTTTGAGTTTTGACTATTTCTTATTCAAAATCTTGGAAAAAAGTAAACTTTTCATAATTAAAGACGAACTGTCGATAAAATGGTCGTAAACATAAAATTTAAGGAAACTCGTAATAATTTGAAATTGAATGTAAAAGTTTTAAAAAAACATCGAAATTTAAACAGAAAAAAAAATTTAGAGAAAAAAAATTATCTAATTTTCTAATGCAGAAATTTAAGTTTAATCACGTATCTTTGGGACAAAAACTTCATATTGTAATTAAAACTGGGAATTTATAAAAAATAGAATAGAAAGTTCTTCAAAAAGTCGAATTTTGAGGATTAAACGCAAAATTTTGGCTTTAACCTTTCTAGAAATTTTGAAATTATGAGCAAGAAGTTTTGGAAAATTTCTTAAAATTTGGTTATAAATTTTATAATTTTAAAGTCGAAGATTTGTTTTTTATTCAATTGTATGTATATTTCCACTTTTTCTAGAAATGTGTTAAAAATCAAATTTCCTTTTTATAAATTCTTAATTTCACTTGAAATCTGAGATTTTTGCTTAAAATACGATATTTAAGTTTAACATTTTTAAATGAGAGAATTTTTTGTATTAAATTTTGAGTAGAAAATTCGAAATTTCGAAAATGTTTAATTTATTGAAAAAAATCTGATAATTTAAAGTATGGCGGTTGAAATGTTTTTTTCTAAAAATGTAAACTTTAAACTTGAATTTTGAATTTCTGTGGCAATTTTTAGTTTCAAATCTTCCGTTTTAAAGTATAAACTGCAAGGATGCTTTAAAGGCATAATGGGGTTGCCCTTTGCAAGTGAATTAAACTTAAAAAAAAGAAGTTTCGGGCAAATCAAAATTTATTTTTGATAGACATTTTATAGTAAAGCTCAACAAAAAAAAAACTGTTTTTAATATATATTTTGCAATCCCTAGCTATTAAAATGTTGTCTGACAAAAATGAAAGGAGTCTCACTCATTTTTTGCAGCGATATCTTGGTATTACGTACCTTTCTGCACCTTAAGTAGTATTTTTTTGTGTTCCCGAATCTGAATCTGGAACTAGCAAAGACAAATTGATAATTATTGTGGTCTTCCATGGAATCTTCAGTACATTGCTTTATGATTAAATAGTAAAGTACCTGATGATCCCATGAAAAGCTGCAAGAAAGCTCAACGATCAACGGAGATTTTATAGCATAAGCAGAAAGCATTTAAGGTGAGCATTATATGTATTTAATGCGTGAATCTGTCCCACTGGGTATGGTATTCTAAAATTCATAAAACACAGATAAATTAATAATATGCTAGGAAATATTCACTTCCAACATGATAGTAATTGTACACTGTTCAATTTAAAACGCACCCTTTTTGAACATCATTTGCAGAGTTAATAAACCAATAATTTCGGTAGGTTATATGAATTTCTACACATTTTTTCCAAATTTTTTATCTCTTTCGAAAAAATAACTATTGAAATAAGGAGAACAAAGATACAGATATAATTTGTATTTATTTAATGGAATATTCTGTATATTTTTATTGGTTTTATAGAGAACTGAATTTCCTTTAAAAATATACCGGATGTTCAAAATGAATTGGGCACTTGCTAACCTTCCTATTATTAAAGATACAACTTCGTTGAATTAGCAAAGTTGTGTATTTTCTAACGGTGATTATTTTGGTGATGCCAAAAAAAATTGAACATCGCATTTTTGAATTTTATCAGAAAGTTACAATTTTTTAAATAGATCACCATATAAATGTTGTGTTTTTGTGAAGGATAATGGAATTTAGATGCTAAGATGAATAATATCGGAGCTATGAGGACCTAAACGTATATCATTAAGACATCGAAAATTAATGGAAAATTAGCTTAGTACCATTTAAAAAAAATACAATTTAAATCCCCATCTTTTTTATGCTAAATTTAATTGTTTTTTCTTGTAAAAAAATGAAAAATAGGAAAAACTTACGTAGAAATCCATATAATATACTAAAATTATTCAGCGTTTTAATGTTGGGAAAAAAATTGAAATTGGATTTTTCCACACCGGAAAACATAACCAATATTTTGTACAAAACCGGCAATTTGATCACCAGTAAGAACTCTGGAGTTATCATGCCTCAATTTCTTTTTGTTAGAATTTATTTGAAAATATGTAAAATTAAAATCGGAAACGGTCTAAGTAACTTAGGCAATGTTCACAATGTCCTTAGATTATCTCGCAATAGAATTCTAAAATGCATAAAAGAAAACGATAGACATTTGAACTATATTTAATGATGCTGTTTGCTTTTTTTGTGATGCATCTAATATTTATATCACACTTGAAAATTTATATTGAAAATTACAAATACTTATCACAAAAACTATAGTGTTTGTTTATTAGGTCTTTAAATATAGCAATTGGTACATACACACATGCATTAACCTTAATTTCTTCACTTGCTTCAACGTTGTCACTCCTTCACTGAAGCAATTTTTTGGTAAAATATTTATTTTACCAATTGTGATAATAATTATTATCTGGGAGAATGCTCTTCACTGGCTTTGCATATTATAAGCAATACATTTTATGACAAATAGAGTTCTTCTGCGGATAGTTTAATTTATAATTTTCTCATTTTAATATTTTTGTTTAGTCAATTTAAATAAACTTTATAATAAACAAGCTGTTCAAAATGATAAATTAAAGGTTTTTATTTGATATTTAATAATTAAGCCAAGCAAAAATTTGATAGAAACTCTAATCTAAGCCTACTTGCCAAAATTTTAGTTGCAGTTGATGAGTTTTATCGTCTTATCAAGAAAAGTAACAATATCTTGATAGCCAGTATCTTTTGGCATAGAGAGTATTTAATAAAAGTTATAAATAATTAAGAGGCTGATTCAACTACCTAAAAAAAATGGGATTTTGGAGATTGAAACTCCTCTAAATACAAATTAATTGTTTGATCACCCTACATAATATATTAAAAACCTAAACAAATTTAATGATTTTTGAATTTTTTCATTAATGGTTTTTGAAAAAATCATTTTGTATCCCTCATGGATTTTTTTACCCTAAGCGGTAAATTGCCCTTTTGGCACAAATAACTGAATAATTCGAAAAATGTTAGATATTCGAAAACATTATTTGACAATATACCCTATATTTTTCATAAGGAATCAGAAAATCAAATAAAAAATAATAATAATAAGTTATAATTGAAGAAATTGCAGTTAGTTCCTGTATACTCTGCCCTATTTTATTTTGTAAAGCTTTGCAAAAGTGAAATTGCCTCTCAAAAGTATTCCGTAACTTCAGTCACCACTGTACTGTACTATTCTGCACTAGGTAGACCCCCTGTATATTTTTAATGATTCCAATAATTTGACTTCCAAAGTTTTGGTGCTTTCTAAAAAAATATCTCTACTACCCGCTGAATTCGAAAATGATAAAATTCAATAAGGCGTCCATAACAAATAATAAAGTTAATCTAATTTACGCGAAAGTAGTTTATCTCAAAGAAAACTAACGTACGCCAGCGAAAAGGCTTTAAAAAACAGCCAAATATAGTTTTTGATATTTAAATTTTCGACTTTTGTTTCTAAAATTTATTAAAAGAAAATCTCCAAGTTTCAGTTTAAAAAAAAACTCAAACTTCATATTTTCATACAAGATTTCAAAAAAAATTAAAAATCCCTATAGATGAATTTTTGTTGTTGAGCTTTCAATTTTGACTTGGATAAAAAATTAATAATTTGAAGTATGTATCGAGAAATGATAACAAATTTTTTATTAAAAACTGTGTTTCTAAAAATATTTATGCTTGCTTATATTTTTGTTGTAGTTATTTTAATTTTTATAAATTTGTCCAGTTATTCCACGGGTCGCAACCCAAAAATTGAAACACACTATGTAATGTTTTTAATTAATTCAATTTCGAATAAGAAATGGAATAATAAAATATAAATACTTTTCCTTTTTTTTCTACCAAGTATATTAAATGAAAACTCTGCTTTTTTTGCTACTTTGTGTTTATATTTCACCGATAATACTGAAGTTCGTTTTTTAATTTATTTGTTCTAAACTATAATTTTGACAATCACATTAAGACTCGGTACTCAAGCATTAAAAGGTTCTGATATTTGTGGCAACTATTTATCCTTTACTAAAATTGTAAATCATTCTCATTATTCGTTAATAGCCGAATGATTATTAACAGGTAAAAAGAACCTTATTTTAATTTAAAGTTCCTCAAGTCAGTATGTCCAATATTTATTACTGGAATTACATTGAAAATAATTTTTTTTGTTCATAATTTGCCTGAAAAGTGATTATTGTATTACGGCCCACTTTAATTACCTAAACATCCTAACCCTTTTGGTCAGAATCGAATATACAAGGATGAAGATTTGCTTTAGTAAATCATTCTGTTGTGATGTGTTCATAGTAAACTCAAAAATAGAACGTGTTCAATTCGTTTTTATGTACCTATTTCTCCTCATAGAGTACGAATTGATCACATGCTAGTTTTGCTGTTTGAGATTTCTTCATGTTGATTTGTTGTGCTTTGAAATTTACGACTGGTCGAGACTTGTAATAAGACTTGTTTCCTCATACACTTACTTTTCTAAACATCAATACATAATTGTATCGTGCTTGGGATTATGTAACGATCATCGCTGGTTTCTTGGTGTTCCTGATTGGGAGTCTGGAACTAGAAGAGAATAATTCCAGTCCTGCATGGAATCATCAGTCCATAGCTTTGTGTTTAAATAGAAGTTATTAAGTGATGATTCCATGTGTGATTGCAATAAAAATCAATGGTTATCATCCAAGATTTCAAGGCACATACAGAAAATGTTTATGGTGAGTACCTACACTTTTTTTGTCGATAAATTAGGTTTGTCCGTCCAGTTTGTCTTCTTATCCAATTAAATCTGGCACTTGACCAAATATTTAGTAGGGCGGTTACACCATAGCACAAAATATAAACTATGTACAAAATTTAATTTCTTTTCCTTAAAATTTGACTTTTTATTAAAAGTCTGACGATCTTAATCAGAAAATTTCTACTTCTTTCTAGAGATCTCTTAACTTTCATTTTTTAAATTTATAATTTCTTCTAGACATATGGTTCATTTCTGGAATTTACTTTAATTTTTTTCTAAAAATTTGCACTTTCCACGTTTATGTGCTTTACAGTTTCCATTTGTTCTTTCTACCAATTTTGAAATTTGTTTGGGATTTCGTTCTCAAGTTTAATAATTTTTGACGACATTTGATTTTTTTGGGACTTTGTTCTTAAGTTCAATGATTTATACTTTTTTCCCAATATTTGCACTTTTTTGCTGACACTGACTGTGTTTTTTTTAACATTTCGTAAACTCAGATGATCAAAATTTCAACTTTTTACTATCTAATATTTTTGAAAGTTCAAAACAAAGTTTTGATATGAAGTAAGTATTGTTTTATCAATTTTTTTTTCAAAATTTACACTACTTTTTACTCGTTTTACTAAACATCGACTCGAAATTTTTGCTATTAAAAAATTGGTCAAACTTTTTTTTTTTTCATTGTTGGTTTTTTCCTTTATTTTTCTTAAAGGTTGACTTCTCGGTTATTTCAAAATTGGACATTTATTCTGTTATTGAAATTCCAATTTTTTTAATTTAGTTCAAAATAGGTCAAAATTTTAATAAAGAAAGTGAAAATATTTTCTGGAAATTTTTGCTTTTTTAACTTAAAAATTACGTTTTTTGAAACTTTTCTCAAAATTAATCCAAAGATTTAATAAAAGCAGCAATAGTTTCGTAAACATTTGTCTGGAAATTTCAAGATATTTATTTTTTTGCGAAATGCCAAAAATATGCCAATATTTATATAATGTAAAAAATTATATTGTTAATATTGAAACCCTTGAAGTGCCTCGACGCACAGTTTGGGAACCACTGCTGTTAGACAATCTTTACTGTCATTTCGTTAGATGTATAATGACTATCATATGTTCAGTTATTAATTTGTGATTTCAAATCCATAAAGTTTACATCACAAATCCTTAATTTTTTCAAGATTCGACTTTATCATTAAAATTTTCTAGTTTACACTTTAATAAAACAATAAAGAAATAAAATAAATGTCACGTTCAAATAAACATTTTCTCAAGGAATTTTCATTTTTACAAATTTCTCAATGATAAACATAAAATGTGAATTTTTTTTAATTTTACGTGTTTTCTCATAATGTTTGATTACCTTTTCAAAACTTTGTAATTTAAATTAAATTTTTAATTAATCATTAAATTAATTAAATGCTTAAAGTGTTACCCATTTTTTAAACATTTTCCTTACAATTCAGCCATGGATTAATTTGTAATTTTCATTTTTTTATGCTTATTATTCTTAATTAACATTAGTGCATAGTCCAGTGCATTGTCGGTTTTTTATATATTCCTATGTTCAGAGCTAGCAGAGGCTTGTGACTTATACTTATCATAACATTTTTTCATGTTCTCCTTTATTTTGAAGTAGCAGAACGAACTAATCTGATTAGCGACTTTAAGAAATTTTAAAGGTCAACTCGGAAAACGTTTGCTGCTAGTAAACTTTGATTATAGTAAGTAGTTTATCGGTACGATTTTTTTGGACGTTAAACCGATAAAATTTAATAAACAATGTCATTTTAAGAAGTGAAAGTTTTTACATTTTTGCATCTTTGGTATTTAGTCATGTGAATGTTTTGATTTCACATGGTTAGACTACCAAGTTGTAACAATGTATGATTCCTATTTTTTTTTGTCATCTTTGGTGATCTCTTGCCATGCCTATGAGAATTTTAAATTGGCTTAGTTGGGTTTCCAAGTTATGAAGAGCTATTTTACTTCTGCTGTCATATTTTGCTGATTGTATAGACACTTGTAGTAGGGTGACTTTTATCGAACTTCTCTGATGCTTCATATGTAGAGCAATTATGTTTATTTCATCGGTCGATTTTTGGTGAAAGAGACAGAAACTGTATGGTTGCATTGTACAATCTTACAAGTATGTCTTCGCTTCGAGGTTCAAAAATAATATTGTCATATTTTTAGTTACTGATGAGGCTTTACTGGTGTGATTTCAGTTCTGTAAAGCAGCATTAGAGGCTAATAATGTGGTGCTTAACCTGCAACTCGTGGAAAAACTCTATGAAGTATTCTTACAATATTTCAATATGACGTATCCTTGTAGTAATATTTTTATATTATGTTGTGTAAAAATAATTACTTCGTTGGTTTCAGCTAATTTCACAGGTTCACTCTGGACGATTTAAAGTAAACTTAAGTTCATGTCCATTAAGTACGCAATTATGGTGTTTTTTGGTCAAAAACCTGTTTTATTTTATTCAAAAATCATGTTTGTTGGGGTGTTCGACTTCTGGTCATATTGACCTTATCATTTATGACTAGATCTCGAATATTCGCAGTGAGCATGACTGACTTCCAAATTCAAGAGTGCAGTTGCTGTCATATTTTTAGTTATTGATCTATCTGAACCAAAAACGGAAATAAGGATACACTTATTTCTAATATTTTAGATTTATAAGGTTTTGCGTTAAAAATCATGTTCGAGCGAGTTGAACTGAAGTTTGTCATAATAACAGAATCGTAAAACCGACATCAATTTAATAAATTTTAATTTTTAAAATTCCTTTGTCCTTTGTCAAATTTACGAGTTTAAATGACATGCTTATTTTTTGTTTTTTGACAGCTGCACTTCGGGAATACAGTTTGTGCAAATTTTTGAACTTTGTATGATGGTATTCGCTAAAAACAATGACTACTGCTTCATTTCAGGATGTATCAAATGAATGTTATTTAAAATTTTGAATTTTTGTTTAATTCATGTAGTTGACTTTTCAAATTGTTCTGATATATCGTTTCTCTGTTTTCGGTTTGTTTGTGATCACTATTGTGAAGAAAGTGGTAAATATTTAGGAGACAAATAACAGTCGTGGTTAACGTTGCTGTTGTTATTCCTGAGTCCGGAACTGGTATCATTGTGGTCTTCCATGAAGTCTTCCGTTCATTGCTTTCTGTTTAAAAAACAGTACGGAATGACTTCATGGGAGACTTCGAGAAAATTCAACGATCAGGGTCGGATGTTTTATAACACATGCTTCAAATATTACTTCAAGTATTATTTCCTTCAACGCTGCTTCATGTTGCGACCAAAATTTCTTATATTTTATGGTATTTTGTTTTCAGTTTATTGGCTTAAATCATGTAGTTTTCTGCTCTTATTTGTTGTGCTGTATTTCTGATGGTTATTATTGTGAGGGACCTACTGATGTGGCGTGGACATTTAGATTCATATCACACCTATTAGGTACCCTAACAATGGTGACTTTTCATCGGCATTTTGTTTTACATGAGTGAGAAAATTATGTTTGCGCCGTAATTCAGTTTTCATTTCAACTAAAGCTATGAAATAATAGTTGAATATTTTATTGAGCAAATTGTTACGACTAAGAAAGCTAAGTTATAATGAGTGTCATATGCTTTAGTTGATGTTGCAATACTTGTTTTACCATTAATAATGTGCTAGGACAGTGTTTCTCAACTTCTGGTCCAACGCACCGGTATCGATACGCGGAGATTTTGATCCTTTAAATAAACCGATATTTCCAAAAAAATATAGGTTCTAGTTTAGACCAGAAATTTTAAAATAAAGTAACACTAATTTCGAAATTTTAAAATAAAGCAAAATATTGTTAAAATAAATTAACAAACGAAAACCTTCTCAAAAATTTGACTTTTGGTACAAAATTTTGGGATTGAAATTTTTAGGATTCAAATAAAAATTTTTATATATTTTACATACATTTGTAGTTTTTTGGGTTTCATATTTTATAGATTCTTTTTAATTTCGATTTTAAATTCGAGACCAGAGTTTAGAAAAGACAAATTATCCAGTTTAAAATGGAAATGTTCATGTTTTAACTTCGAGTTTAAAGTCAAACTTCGAGAAAAAAGGTAAAATTTGGTGAATAAAATAAGAAATCTAAGTTTTGATTTTGACGACGAAATTTTAGGTGCACAATTGAAAATTTATTATTATTTTTTTAAAATACCGGCTCCACAATCAAAATTTAGGACCATTCCAACAATTTGGGACTTTTTTTCTGGATTTCCTAAATTAATGAATGAAATAAATGTCATTCAAAATTTTAAACACAGTCTCAATTATTGGCAAAAAATGTATTAGAATTACAAGTTTCTAAAATATTTCGAGAAATTTTCAAAATGTGTTTTCCAATAATTCTGAATTCCAACTTTTTTATTTTTTTAAGAGAAAAGCGATACAAATTTAATTTAAATTTTGAGTCAGTGTAAAAACTAAAATTTCGCAATTTACCTTTCCTAGAAATTTTTACTTTCTGAACACAAAGTCTTATTTTGGGCGTTTTATAAAATTCCCAGTTTAAACGTTCCATTTGTAAAGTCGAAGATTTGAATTTTTTATAAATTTCCTACATTTCTGAAAATTGTGCTTTTTCTCGAAATGTCAACATTTTGAGATTAAATTCGGCAGTTTGATTTTAAAGCTACAAATTTTGAAATATCTCGATGTAACACGAAATTTTGTGATTAACGTTGAAATTTCAATTTTGAATTTAAATTTCAATTTTTGATTAACTTCTTTTTAATCTAAATTCCGAGAAAAAGGGAACGACTCATAATCGACCTGACGATAAAATTGTCGTAGATATAAAATTTGAAATTTAAGAAAACACGTAAAAATGCCAAGAGAAACTGCCAAGAAAAATTGAAAGTTTCGAGGTTAAAACTTTAAACTTAATTACGTAACTTTAAGACAAAAATTCACATTTTAGTTAGGACTAGAAATTTATCAAAAATAGAATTTAAACACAAACCTAGAAAGTCATAAAAATGTGGAACTTCAAAATTTGAAGCGAATTAAAAATTCTAATTGGAAAAAAATGATTTCTCAAAATTTCGACTTTTTTTTGAAATTTTTGCATTTATGAGAAAAAAATGGAATCTTTAAAATTTTTATCAAACATCGCAGTTTTAATTTGATATTTTTGAAGTTGAAAATTTGATAAACATTTTTTTATTTTATAAATTTCAGATTTTTCTGTGATTTTTACTTTTTTCTGGTGATGTGTTAAAATTTTTTTGAAATTTTAGACTTAAGCTGCAAAACTTTGACTTTTTCTAGAAATTGTTAGTTTTCCATCGGTTATAAGTATAAGTTTCGAGAAAAAGTTTCGGACGCTTTTCCGGAAATTTCAGTAAATAGAAATGGACCCAACAAAGTAAAACTGTTGCAAAATATATTCGCAATCCCTGGCGATTAAAATTTTGTTAACCAAAAAAAAAAAGTGTTACTCATTATTCGCAGCGATGGGTTCGCATTACTCTTTTGCACCCTAAGTCGTATTTTTTAGGTGTTCCTAAGACAGGACCTGGTAAAGAAGGATTGTTGTCTTGCATGGAATCTTCCGTACGTTGCTTTGTGTTTAATTAGTAAGTACGTGAATATTCCATTAGAGGCTTCAAAAAAATTCAGCGATCAATGTCGAAGATTTTATATAGCACAAGAAAAAAAGAAATTGTTTATGATCAGCATTATAAAGAATGTGGACGTAAGACTATTGCTAACTTTCTTATTACTGAAGTTGGGTATTTTTTAATGCTGATTTTTATGGTGATACCAAAAAAAAAATAATCAAATCAAAGTTTTATCACACAGTCACACAATTTTTTCAAAAACACACCATTTAAGGTTTTTATGCAATTTAATGTAATTTTGAATAAAATGATTATTACAAGTTTTTTCTAAGATGAATAACAACAGAGCTATGAGGACGTAAACGTATATCAAAAGAACTCGAAAATTGATGGAAAATTAGTTTATTAGGCTATGGAAACAAATGTCAACTCTGATATGTGCTGAATATAAATGAAATAAATATATCAGGAGAGTTCTGGAATGGAAGTGACGTAGTAACTTTGGTAATAAAATTAATTAATTAATTAGCTTTTAATTAAATTCTACAATTTATGCTGACATAAAAAACAGGGTGCTCCATTTATAATTAACAAGTTATTAATGATTAAAACTTATAATTATTTGCTCATACTTTTTGGAAATTCAGTATGTAATAATCATTTTTTTAGAGTACGACACAAAACCTAATCCATTAGTAAAACTTGACATTAAATTTGTTTTTAATAACTGAAATATGTGTGACGAATTTAAACGTCAAAAAACTTCCTACATTTTCACAAAAATCAAAATATCTCAAAATTCTTAAGCTTTAGCGTATAAAACTTAACGAAACTCGCTTTTATTTTAATCAAAAACTTCGGAAATACAAAAACGCGTAGGATGTTTTATTAAAAAAAAAACAACTTTTGTGCTTCTGGAACAGTATACATCATAAAACTATGGATCTATGGATAGTGTGAGTATAATCTTCCGTGTCGTATGTCGTGAATAATAACGCGGTATGTTTGTTTATCATTAATTCAAATCATGTTTCCTCAGAGACGTAACATTTTATAAAAAAACTGTTATTTATCTTTAAAAATTATAAAC
This sequence comes from Dastarcus helophoroides, assembly GCA_028583605.1. Classification (NCBI taxonomy): domain Eukaryota; kingdom Metazoa; phylum Arthropoda; class Insecta; order Coleoptera; family Bothrideridae; genus Dastarcus; species Dastarcus helophoroides. The sequence continues at coordinate 1,917,813 of CM053332.1, forward strand.
TCTCAGTATAAACGTTAAATTTCAATCAACGGTATAAACGAAACAACAAATGCACCTATCACAAAACTATTAATGAGTCACTGTATACCTTTTTAGCCGATTCCTTTAACGCGTATAACAAAAAAAAATCAATCACATCTTATGAGTTTTTCATTTGAACAATCGTAATATTTGTAATCATTGGTAACATTAAATTTGAAAATACGAAATTTATTCAAATATTCGCGGTTTCAGTATTTGTCATGATAGGTTCATTCTGTAAAAAGCTGGAATATTGAGGAACCAATCAAAAGGCTAATTCAAAGTGCCTTTTTCAAGAGGGTGTTAAAAGAATTGAATACCAGTTTGCTTAAAATTTATTTTAGGAAAAGTCAGAAACATCATTTTCTAAAATGTGCTGCAACTTTTTTCTTTGTAGTCCGATTGAAAAAAAAAGCTGTACAGTGGCGTGGTTAATTATTTTTTATATTACATATATTTTCAAAATATTATGGCAAATTTGGTTTTTGCATCAATTATTGGATTTTCTCATAGTGCAAAGAGACAGTTTTATTGTTTTTTAATTATAACACAAGAAAATTTGGATAAAATTTCAAAATCCTATATAATTAAAATTATTTAATTTAGTATATTGACTCTTTATTGCAGCAGTTGGTACGGAACCATAATTTTATTTTTTCTAATCGCTAACAACCAATGTACTTTATTTGCTCAAATAAAAATTAAAAGGTGGCAATACTAGACTGGGCACCAATGGTCAACGGGTTGCTAGCGAACAGAGCATATGTATCTATTCTTGGATAAATTTATATGTTCCATTTAAAAATGTCAAAATAAACACATAAAAAGTTAAACCTAGACATTTTGAGTTTGGAATTTATTATCAAATGCAACCTTATTCTTTAAATATTTTTCTGTATTTTTTATTATATATTATTATTTTAGTCCCATTTATTTTATTCCAGTGTTTGTCACCTGCTCTTTAGTTTACATTGTGTTATTAACTTTTTATTATATTTTTTAAACAAAACAGTGTTTGCAACAACTTTGAGGGTTGCCAAGTGATAAAAATGTAAATTTTCTCAAGCACTCCAGTTTTAAAATGTTTGTATTTGTAAGTACTAAAGAGCTGAGGCTTTGTGTAAGCTTCTTCCGCATAGTGCTTTTTAGGTTGTTATTTAGCGAAAGTGCGATATGTTGCATGAGCGTGTAAACGACACACAAACTCGACACATGCACTGAGAGAGTGAGTTGTGTTAACTCGTGTGTAATTTTCGGTATTTTTTAATATACAAGTTATATCTTAGCACTATATCGTTGTTTGAATTTAGTCAACGACCATATGTATGCATTCTGCGATAAAAAAGGGTTTCTGCTTTGACCGTAATTTAAGTTCTTTTGTTGGTGGTAACTTTTATAGCATCAATATTTCTGATTTTAACTCTTTTTGTTAGAGATTTGTAAATCTGTGGTTTTGTCGTCATTATCGAATTCGAGGAAAGGGAGATATTTGTCCAAGGTAATAAAAAGTTGCATTGCAGCAATACAATAGCTTTTTCAGTTGAATAGTACTGGTAATGCACCATATCGCACTTTCGCCTTCTAAAAAAAGGACTAATTGCCAACATTTAGTTCAATTTATATTTGACTCGTGCAAGTCGATTTGCGCAAATTGCTCCAGCAACCGTTCAGTTTTATTTACAGCAATTAACTGGCACAAGTCAGTTTGCGCAATTGCTTGAGCGTAAAAATGCACCTTTAGGTGACTTCAAGTTACTTCACGGATTAACTTCCTACATTTTGAAGTATTTTTAAACTACTAAGCAGACAATCATGGTCCTTTCTTATTAAAACCTGTTTTATTTTATACGAAAATCGTATTTTGTGAGATATTCGACTTTATTATTTATGACTAGTTGTCGGACATTCACTGTGAGTATGATTTTTGCCTTCCAGATTCAACAGTGAAGGTGCTATGATATTTTTGTTATTGATGTGACTCAATAAAAATCCGGAATAAGACTATGTTCAAATAGTTGTATAACTAATTATTTCGGGCGCAAGAAAAACTTGCACAAACAATAAATAACTAAATCTATAAATGTTCAAATTTGTATGCAATAGGTATTGGAAAAATAATATGTAAAGTCCTGTCCACCAGAACAATTAAGCATATTATCTTATACTTTATTTGTATAAGCTTTTACGTTAAAAATCATCAATGGAGGGAAGTTAAATTCACGCTTCTCGGGTACCAAGATGATAATAACAAAGGCTTAGAACCAACATCAATTTAGTAAATTTTAATTTTTGAAATTTCCTTTTTTTGTCAAATTGGCAAGTTTAAATATGACCTTTGTTTCCTAGAAGTTAGACTTTAAATTTTAAGTTAAAGTTTGTTGCTCTAATTTTAAATTAAACCGACTTTTTATAATTTCATCTGAATTTTGTAAATTTTCCCTTTTTGTAATGTTCTTTAAAGTCACAGTTTATTTTTTCTAGTAATTTTGAATATTTTTTAAAAATTTGAACCATAATGTAGTCTCCAAATATCCAACGGCATTGGAAATTTAAAGAAAAATGTCTAGCTTTACATTTGAGTTGCACTTTTTAAGAGGTTAATCAAGTTTTATCAATCTACTTTTTCTTATTATTTTATTATTTTCAGCTTGTATATACGTTTGCTATTGTCAAGAACCTATTAACGTGATGTGCTTTTTAAATTCATACCACAGTTATTAGGTTCTTAATAATGGTCGAAGTTCATCAGGGATAGTTGCTTGTAGGATTGTTGTTGCTGTTGCAGGTTTTTGATCTTGGTTACTCTATTGGTACCTAGATCAAACGTTCCCACTGAACATGACTGCCTTTTTCGAGGATCAACAGTAAAAGCATTATCATATTTTTGGTTGTCGATGTGGCTTTACTTTGGATTATTTCATTTTAATAAAGAAAGCTATGTCGACAATTAATAATGTGCTAGTGAATCATCATAGAACTCAAAAATTGTTAAGAAACTACTGAAGTAATTTGCTCCTGGAATTAGATATCATCGTCTAAAATCTAGAAATCTAGACCCTAGATATTTAATAAACCATTACTTTTCGTCATAAGAACGAAATTAGCATAAGTCATAAATTCTTTTTAACAATAAATATGAAAATTCCACAGGTTTCAATAAAATTTATCGGACCAGTTATGTTTATAAAAACCAGTGTTGTACAGCGAAACAGTACGGAAAATCAAAAATTTTATTGAAACATAAGGGAATTTTCATATTAAATTATTGCGAATTGTTTACTAATATCCTCATTTGCCTTAGTTTATGTCTTTAATTCCATATCACAGCTTTTGGTCACATTATTGTTACAGATTTCAAACATAGTACAATTTCTCTTTTTCGCGGCTATAGGTAAAAGCTGAGTTCGTTCTGAGTTTACAACTGCAGCTGCATAATTTATAAACGAGTTTGTATACTAAGAAAGTCTAGATTGTGTGTGGAAGTTGAGTGTAGCGATTGTATTACCGTATTTGGGAAATTTGAAATTTGATGCGAGATTTTTCCATGTACATCTTAAATGGCTTTATGGATTAACTTCATCGGTAGCTTTAGAAAAATCAAATAATACAAGAAATTGTCTGATGAACTGCATTAGGAAAAATAAAAATGAATGACCAACATTTTTTCATAATAGTAGAAAGTGTTTGTATCGAGTATACTTTGTGCGAATTTTTGGACGTATGATGTTTACCATAAAAATTGACTGCTTGATTTCACAATGTACTAACTAAATGTTATTTTATACCGGGTTTTTCAAGACATACGACACGGAAGATTATGCCCACGCTATTTTATGAAACACTATACAGTCTGTCCCACCGTAAATCGCCGCGATCGATATCTGGCAAAGTAATCATCTAAAACATTTGAAAATTTGGACAACTTATATAAGACCAACACAACTAAAATATTCGCAAAGTTGTAGTATTTCCAGTTAAACCGGAAGTTGACACCAACTTAGTTATTTTAAATGAGACACCCTATATATTTTTGCATTTTTGGATTTAATTTAATATTTTAAGGCCACTTTGCAGGACAAATATTGTTCCTAAAATTTATAGTTTTTACGATAATTGGATTGTTATAACAACTTTGACAGATGCAAAGTTCCACGAAATTCTTCGTATCTTTTCCCAGAAGCTAGATATTTATTTCATATTTGGCATATAAGTAGAACACATACAAAGCTATCTTTCACAACTTTCATAGGTCCAAAAGCATCATACCGAGTGCTGAATTCAGGTCTGCATATTATGGTAAATTCAAACAGCGATAACTTTGTTATCTCAAATGGAACACCCTATATTTTTTCAGCCTATCTTATGTAGATTTTAGTTATCTTTTACTTAATACAAGCTTTCTAGGGGTTTCTTTTGAAGCTTTTAGAAATAATTGCAATTTTTTTTACTTTTTTTGCCATTTCACATTAAATGAACTCTTATCGGGTCGCATATCAGTGACGTTATGAGTATAAATAATCGACAATTATACTGTTTGAAAACCATTTGTTAAATTATTTATGGTTGATTTTATAGTGTGTGGTGAAGCTAAAATGAAAACATCCCTGACCATCTGTTTTAGTAATGAGAATTATTTTAAATTGTTTTTTATTTTCTGAATATGTAACAAAATAATATCACAAACAGTGATAAATTTGCTGTTCGATATCCAATTAGGTCTCCATGAAATCCAATAAAGCGAATGGTAGAAAATCTCACCAATTTCGACTGCGTCAAAGAGAAATCAAATAGAAGAAAATTTGTTGTTGATAATAAAAATGTCGAGATAGGATTTCCAATTATGTCAACTAGTCATGTTTTAATTTTAGCTTCATCACACAATATAAACTACTATAAGCAATTTTACTGATTGTTTCATAATTTAAATGTCGATATCGATTGTTTCTTTTTTTAAGTATATTTCATTTGTTTCTACTTATTATGTCACTGATATGCTACTCAGTAAGAATTCAATGGCCGTGAAATTAAAAAAATGTTAAAATACAGTTGCTTTCAAAAGTTGTAAAAGAAACGCCCGCAATGCCTATATCAATTTAAAGATAATTTAAATCTGCATTAGATATGTAAAAAAAATATGGGGTGTTCCATTTGAGGTAATAAAGTTATCGTTCTTTGAATTTACTAAAATGTACAGTTGTGAAATCACATATGTGTTCTACTCACATGCCAAATATGAAATTTTTGTATACATTTTTTTTTTAATTTCAACCGTTTTATTTTTTTAATAATTTGGTTTCACATATTTATTTTTAATGCCTAGTTCAGACCTACAAATATTTGTTCGCAAACAAATGTTTGTGAATATGACCCGGCAAACAAAGCACATCTGTTTGCGAGAAAATTTTGATTTGACAAACATTCAGTTTACTTGATTTCAATTGCCTCCAGACCACTAAACAAAAACATGTTTCTAAGTAGTGAAGCAGTGGTGGGAATTTGATTCTAGCTACATCTTTGTAAATAGTACATAATCAATGAAATTTATTTATTAAAATTCCAAGTACACATTTCCCAAGATTTTCACTCTTTATCAAAATTACGATTTTACTTTCTAAATTTAAGTTTTATACTTCACTTTTCAATAAACATTGACTTTTTTCAACGTTCAAATTAGAATTCAGAGATTTTGTTTTTTTTTTCAATATATTGATTGTAGTGAAAAATTTGTTCTTTTTTAATTATTTTTAGCTTAGAAGTCTTTTATGGTTGTTTTGTTTTTCTTGAAATTTAAACATTTTAAAATCTGAGTTTAAACTTGGAATTAACTTTTTTCCTAAAATTACGATTTCAATTCCATTCACTTCGATTTGAATGTCGAAGATAATGTTTTAATCTCAATATTTAATAATATTAGTGGTTTCTATAAATAACACATAATCAGTGACTTTTTTTAAAGAATTTAATGTTTTGTTTAACTCAATATTGTAAGATTTTTAAAACTCTTCATTTTTTGTCGAAAAGCCGTCTTTTAGTTTAAAAGTTTTGATCCTAACAACATTCTGATTACACTTTTTATTTTTGGAAATTGGGACTTCCTTGGGAATTTTGACTTTTTTAAAGAAATATTTTTGAAATGTCAACAAAAAATTACAGCCTTACACATTCAATTTTAATATTTTTAGCTTAAACCAGGTACGTCACTGCCGGTAAATAGAAATAAGTAACAGTCTGATAACTAGTGTTCTTAACCATGTTTATAATTCGCCCGTTCCTTTATCAGTGATTGGTTAAGTAATCCATTTTAAAATATTATTGGTAATTCCAGTAATTACATATTGTATAGGAAATGTGAAAATGGAATTATTGAAATATGGAGGGAGAAAGGTCATATCTTACATCCAAGTGTTGTTCAACAAAATTGAAAGTAGAGAAGAAATTCAACAGAATGGAATTTGTCATATATATCATCCATATGTAAGAAAGGAAATGAAAAATCGACAAATAATTATAGAGGAATTAGTGTCATCCCGTCAATCGCAAGACTCTTTACCTCAATAATAAAAGATAAAATAGAACACCACCTGAATGACTTTAGCGAAGAACAATCAGGATTCCGCAAAAGTAGATCATGCCCAGATAATATATTTATCAAGACAAGTCATAGAAAAGAACAAAGCCAAGAGCACTCAGACACATATGCCGTTTATAGAGTTAGAAAAAGCATATGACAGTGTACCCATAAAACAACTATCGATGGCTATGAGAAAAATAAATGTAGGAGAAAAATGGATTAATATAACACAAAGATTATACAGACACAAAAGTGCAAATAAAAATAGGCAATAAATTAACAAAACCAATAAGCATAACGAAAGGTCTGAAGCAAGGATGCGGTCTCACCCACACTCTTTAATATATTTATAGAACAGGCCCTACAGAGGTAGCATAAAAAATGCGGAAGGATGGGCATACCGATACAAGGAAATATATTACACTTCTTACTACTGTTCACAGACGACCAAGTTATTTTTGCACAAGAAAAAAGAGGACATGGAGCGTATGATAAGGAAACTGAAAAAAAAATACGAATTATGGGGACTTAAAATAAACATGAGCAAAACTGAATATGTATTGGGCAAGAGGCTACATTTCTTAATCTAGAGAACGAAACTGTCACCAGCTGCCAAACTGTTAGATATCTAGGATCAACAGTACATCGAGATGGTACCTGTATAAGAGACATAGAAATAAAAATAACACGAGAAAGACAAGTTACCAGAGCTCTTCACGGATTAATATGGAACAACACTTACTAAAGAGAACAAAAAAACGGATTTTTTAAAGCATAGTACAAAATATTAATTTATATGGGACAGAAGTATGGCCAGTAACAAATACATTAAGAAATAAAATAAGAACAGTAAAATTAGATTTTTTGAGACGGTGCCTACAAATAACAAGAAGAGACCAGGTGAGAACCAAAGAAGTATGGCAACGAATGGGAGTAAAATGTTCAATAACAAGAAAGCTAGAAAACAGAGCACTGCAGTGGTACGGACACATCCAAAAAATGCCAGTACACTGATGGCCAAAACAAGTAACAAATTGAATTTAAATTTACATATTTCTAATGATTCCAATATCTTAAATTACAAAATGTTGGCGCTTTCTAAAAGCATATATCTACTGCCGACTGAATTCGAAAATGATAAAATTCAATATGGCGTTCATAAGAAATAATAAAGTTAATGTAATTTTTTCGGAAATACTTTATTTCAGAGATATTTGAAAATACACCAACAAAAAGGCCATTAAAAACAGTTTGCTACAGTTTTTGATTTTTTTCGATCGGATTTCAAATTAAAACTGATAATTATCAGTTGCAATAATTAAATTATTAAAAATGGTGATTTTCAGTTTTTTCTGAGTAAAATCAAAACGAATTGAAATTTAATTATTTTCCAAGAGGGATATTCTTAGACATTAAATATCACCCCACTACTTTTTCCACTAAAACCTCTTTGTATCTCTAACAGTTTCCAAAATCTTTGCAGTGGAAATCAAATTTGGTTCATCCTGTACAATTATTAAGAAAAAGTTCTAAATTTTAGGTTTCTAATCTGATGTAACTTTTCTCATAATATTTTGACGGTTTGCAAATTTAACGTTGTTACTTAAACTTTTCGTTTCTAAAGTTTATTAAAATAAAATTTCCAAGTTTAAAGAAAAACTCAAAATTCATATTTCAATAAAAGATCTTACAATAAAATTAACCTTCCAATTTTGGGTTTAAACTTGGGTAAAAATTTAACAATTTAAAATATCTATTAAGAACTGATGACAAATTTTCGATTCAGAACTGTGTTTCTAAAAATATTTTCGCTTACATACATTTTTATATATATTTTTTTTACTTGCTTTTTGTTTGTTATTTTATTTTTTATAAATTTGTCCAGTTATTTTACGGATCGCAACCGAAAAATTGAAACACAATGGTAATTTTTAATAAATTCAGTTTCGAATAAGAAATGGAAAAATTAAATATAAATGCTTTGTTTTTTTTTCTTCTAAGTATATTAAATTGAAACTACTTATTTTGCTACTTTACTGTTTATATTTTACTGATAATACTAGAGCTGGTTTGTTTCTTAATTTATTTGTTCTGTACTATAATTTTAACAAACACTTTAAGACTCGGTACTCAAGCATTAAAGGGCCCTAATATCTGTCACAACTGTTTATCCTTTACTAGAATTGTAAGCTATTCTCATTGTTCGTTAATGGCATAATAGATCATTAATAAATAAATGACCATTAGGACCTTATCTTAAATAAGAGTTCCTCAAGTAAAAAAAGAATCATACAATTTGTCTAATATTAATTATTGCAATTTCATTAGAAACAATCCTTTTTGTTGATGATGTGCTTGCAATATGATTAGCGCATTAAGGCTCATTTTTAAATACCCAAAAATCCTAAGTCTTTTGATCAATTTCGAATATATAAGGATAAAGATTTTCTTCAGTAAATCATTCTGTTGATAGTACACTCAAAAATGGAATGTGCTCAGTTCGTTTTTATGTATTTCAACACATAAAGTACGAATTGATTACATGCTAGTTTTGCTGTTTAAGATTTTTTTATTTTTTTATTGATTTTGTGTGCTTTGAGGTTTACGTCTGGTAGACTTGTAATAAGACTTGTTTTTGCATATACCTATTTATTTAAACATAAATACATAATAGTGTCCTGGTTCGGAAAATATAACGAACATCGCCAGTTTTGTAGGTATGTATTTTGTTTTTTGGTGTTCCTAATTCTGAGTCTGGAACAAGTGGAGAATAATTGTGGTCCTGCATGGAATCTTCCGTACATAGCTTTGTGTTTAAATAGTAGTTAATACGTGATGATTCCATGTGAGATTTCAAGAAAATTCAACGATTATCATCGAAGATTTTACCGCACATAGAGAAAATATTTATGGTGAGTGCCGATACTTTTTTTCTGACTAATTTGAACGGCACTTTGCAATCTTTACGATAAATCTACTATTTTTTATACCTTTAAATTAAATTTGAATGTAGCTTTTTTAAAAAACTTGGATTTCTTTCCCAAAATTCTACTTTTTTTAACATTGGATATTTTCTAGAAATTCAAACTTTTCTTCAACGTCTATTTGTTTCTTCAAATTTTGGGCGCAAACACGACGAAACCACTCCAGATTATTTTTTTGGATACTTCAAATTTAGATTTATAACTTTAATTTTTTTCTAGTAATTTTGATATTTTTTAGAAATTTGAACCTCAGTGTAATCTCCAAATATCCAATGACTTTGGAAATTAAAAAAATATATCTAACTGTATATTTAAGGTTTCACTCCTTAGGAGGGCATTCAAGTTTTATCGATGCATTTTTTCTTATTATTTTGTTGTTTTCTGCTTGTGTACACTAGCTATTGTCAAGAAACTATTGATGTGATGCGTCTTTTAATTTTAAACCACATCTATTAGGTTCTTAATAATGGTTGTCATTCGTCAAGAATTGTTGTTGTAGGATTGTTTGTTTTTAATCCTGGTGACTATTTCTGTCAAACAACATTTGCACTGAACAAGACTGTCTTCTTAGAGGATCGGCAGTAGAATCATTATCATATTTTTGGTTGTTGATGTGGCTTTACTTGTTATTATTTCAGTTCAATAAAGCCGTGTGGACAACTAATAATGTGCTAATGAATCATCAGTGTCCCAAATTCATAATACTGAAAAATTAAGGAACTATTGAACTAATTTGCCTCTGGATCTACATATCAGCGCCTTGATACTTACACAAACTATTATTTGGTTTCATTAACCTTAATTTGTCGCTTTAATTTAATATCTTAGCCTTTAAGCACTTTTTCGCAGCGAGTTGTGCATTGTTATACTCGTAGATTCCAGAAAGAATACAGTTTTAAGTATTTTTCGATGTAATAGGTATAATTTCTAAAGCTAAAGTTTTTAGGTATATTCTAAGTTGTTTAAACTATATTGCTTTGCATAAGTTATGTACTTAGGAAGTCTGAATTGGATCTCAAAGTAGCAAGTACCAGCTAGTGTTACCGTATTTGCGAAATTTGTGACTTGATGCGAGATTTTTCATACTCATTTTAAATAGAAATAACTTTATCGGTGGCTTCAAATAATACACAAAAAAAATTCTTATAAGTGTTTGTAGTGAGTACAGTTTGTGCGAATGTTTAAAGGTAGTACGGATGGTATCTACTACATACATTGACTGCTTCATTTCACGATGTACCAACTGAATGTTATTTAATATTTTGAATGTTTGTTTACTTCACCTGCTAGGACTTTGCAAGTTGTGCTGATATATCGTTATTCTCTTTTTGGTTTGTTTATCACCACTATTGTGAAGGAAGCGGTGAAGGTTCCAATTTTGAATATTTAACAAATAAATATCATTTGTCTTTGATCGAAGTCTTGATTAATGTTGTGTTGCAACGCTAAGTCCAGATCCAGTAGAAAATGATTGTGGTGTTGCATGAAATCTTCCGTTCATTGCTTTGTATTTAATAAACAGTACGGGATGATTTCATGGGAGACTATGAGAAAATTCAACAATCAACACCGGAGGTTTCATAGCATATGCTGAAAATATTTATGGTGATTATTAATTCCTTCAACGCACCTAGAAATTTTCGCTAAGATTAAATGCTTCTTCATGTTGCGATCAACCAACTAGGGAAGTTTCATATCTAGAATCTAGGGAGTATTTTGGTTTCGGTTTATTGGTGTATTTTTCTGCTTTTTGTTGTGCTATTTTCTAGATGGTTATTATTGTGAGGGATCTACTGATGTGATGTGAGATTTAAATTCATATCACACTTATTAGGTACCCTAACAATGGTGGCTTTTCATCGCAAATTTGATTTACTTGATCAGAAAATCTATGAGTAGTTGAACATTTGATTGCGCAAATTTTTACGGCTAATTAAGTTAAATAATATAATGACCGTCATATGTTTTAGTTGCGAATGTTGCATTACTTACTTTACAATTAATAATGTGCTAGAGCAGTGGTTCTCAACCTCTGGTCCAACGCACCAGTTCGCGGAGGTTTTTGATTCTTAAGGTAAAACAATATTTCTAGAAAAATGTGGATTCTAGTTTAAATCAGAAATAGAAAAATAACAATAATTGCGGAATTTTAAAACAAAAGCAAAATATTGTTAGAATAAACGAACTAACAAAAATATTCTCAGGAATTTGACGTTTTGTAATAACTTTCAAATTTTGAAATCCTCGAGAAAAAAGTAGAGTCGAGTTTAAAGAAAACATTTTGAAATTTAAATAAGAATTTGCAGATGTTTTACATACATTTACAGTTTTTTTGACAAACTTATTGACTTTTTTCGGTAAGAATTATGAGTTCAGTTTTAACTGGAGATCAAAATTTAAAAAAGATAAATTATCAAGTTTACAATTTAAATGTTCATGTTAACTTCGAGTTTAAAGTAAAAATTCGAGAATAAAGGCAAAATTTGACGACGCGATTTTAGAATAAAACTAAAAATTGCAAGTTTGGTGACTTTTGAAATTTTGACATTTTTAACAATTACTGTGTAGAATTCAGAACTATTAAACTCTATTAATGATGAATACAACAAGATATATTGAAAATTCCACGATGATTCTATAAATATTTACTGAAACTATTGGTATAACCACTGACGATGCTGAAATATCGTGGAATTTTTAATACATCTTGCTGTATTTATCGTTAATAGAGTTTTATATTTATGGATATGGAATTTTATTATTATTTTTATTTTTTCTAAAACTTCGGCTTCGAGATCGAAATTTAGACCATTCCTAAAAATTGGAATTTATTCTTCTGGATTTCTTAAACTAATTTCTTATTGCAATCAAAATTTTAAACACAATCAATCTATTAGGAATTTTTTTAAAATTTTAATTTTTCTAGAAATTTTAAGACATTTTTTAAAATGTATTTTCTACATTTTAAATTCAAACTTGGAATTATATTTTTTTTAAGAAATAAACAATAAAAATTTAATCTAAGTTAGGGATTAACTTCATCGGTAGCTTTAGAAAAATCAAATAATACAAGAAATTGTGTAATACACTCCATTAGGAAAAATTAAAATGAATGACCAACGTTTTTTCATAATAGTAGAAAATGTTTGTATCGAGTATACTTTGTGCGAATTTTTGAACGTATGATGTTTACTACAAAAATTGACTGCTTGATTTCACAATGTACTAACTGAATGTTATTTTATACCGGGTTCTTCAAGACATACAACACGGAAGATTATGCCCACGCTATTTTATGGAACACTATACAGCCTGTCCCACCGGGAATCGCCGCGATCGATATCTGGCAAAGTACTCATCTGAAACATTTGAAAATTTGGCAACTTATCAAAGACAATAGAATAGGACCAACACAACTAAAATATTCGCAAAGTTGTAGTATTTCCGGTTAAACCGGAAGTTGACACCAGCTTAGTTATTTTAAATGAAACACCCTATATATTTTTGCATTTTTGGATTTAATTAATATTTTAAGGCCACTTTTCAGAACAAATATTGTTCCTAAAATTTATAGTTTTTAAGATAATTGGATTTTTATAACAAATTTGACAGATGCAAGGTTCCACGAAATTCGTCGTATCTTTTCCAGAAACTAGATATTTATTTCATATTTGGCATATAAGTAGGACACATAAAAAGATATCTTGCACAACTTTCATAGGTCCAAAAACATCATATCGAGTGCTGAATTCAGGTCTGCATATTCTGGTAAATTTAAACAGCGATAACTTTGTTATCTCAAATGGAACACCCTATATTTTTTCAGCCTATTTTATGTAGATTTTAGTTATCTCTTACTTAATATAAGCTTTCTTGGGGTTTCTTTTGAAGCTTTTAGAAATAATTGCAATTTTTTACTTTTTTTGCCATTTCACATTAAATGAGCCCTTATCGGGTCGCATATCGGTGACGTTATGAGTATAAATAATCTCTATCCACAATTATACTTTTTGAAAACCATTTGTTAACTTATTTATGGTTGATTTTATAGTGTGTGGTGAAGCTAAAATGGAAACATCCCTGACCATCTGTTTTAGTAATGAGAATTATTTTAAATTGTTTATTATTTTCTGAATATGTAACAAAATAATATCACAAACATGCGATACAGTGATAAATTTGGTGTTCGATATCCAATTAGGCCTCCATGAAATCCAATACAGCGAATAATAGAAAATCTCACCAATTTCGTCTTCGTCCAAGAGAAATCAAATAGAAGAAAATTTGTTGTTATAATAAAAATGTCGAAATAGGATTTCCAATTATGTCAACTAGTCATGTTTTAATTTTAGCTTCATCACACACTTATTGACTTTTTTCAGTAAGAATTATGAGTTCAGTTTTAACTGGAGATCAAAATTTAAAAAAGATAAATTATCAAGTTTACAATTTAAATTTTCATGTTAACTTCGAGTTTAAAGTAAAAATTCGAGAATAAAGGCAAAATTTGACGACGCGATTTTAGAATAAAACTAAAAATTGCAAGTTTGGTGACGTTTGAAATTTTGACATTTTTAACGATTACTGTGTAGAATTCAGAACTATTAAACTCTATTAATGATGAATACAACAAGATATATTGAAAATTCCACGATAATTCTATAAATATTTAATGAAACTATTGGTATAACCACTGACGATGCTGAAATATCGTGGAATTTTTAATACATCTTGCTGTATTTATCGTTAATAGAGTTTAATATTTATGAATATGGATTTTATTATTATTTTTATTTTTTCTAAAACTTCGGCTTCGAGAGCGAAATTTAGACCATTCCTAAAAATTGGAATTTATTCTTCTGGATTTCTTAAACTAATTTCTTATTGCAATCAAAATTTTAAACACAATCAATCTATTAGCAAATTTTTTTTTTAATTTAAATTTTTCTAGAAATTTTAAGACACTTTTGAAAATGTATTTTCTACATTTTAAATTCAAACTTGGAATTAGTTTTTTTTTAAGAAATAAGCAATAAAAATTTAATCTAAGTTTTGAGTCAGAATAAAAACTAAAAGAAAAACTATTTCAAAATTAAACTTGCAACATTTCGCCTTTATATTTCCTAGAAGTTTTTGCTGAGCACAAAGACGGATGTTTCAAGTTTTACCAGATTCCCAGTTTAAACTTTCTATTTATAATGTCAAAGATTAATAATTCTTTTATCAATTTTTAACTTATCTGGAAATTCTATTTTTTCTCGAAATTTAATCACACTCAACATTTTAGAATTTTCAAGCTGCCGAATTTATTCGGCAGCTGAATTTTAAACCAGAAATTTAAAAATGTTTTGATTAAACTCGAAATTTTATCATTAATGAAATTTCAATTCTGAATTTAAAATTTGAACCTTTATTTTTAGAACTTTTCTTAATCAAAATTCCCAGAAAACAGTGAAAGACTCATAACTAAAACCGACCTGTTAATAAAATGTTCGTAAATATAAAATTTAAGGAAATACGTAAACATGTCAAGAGGAACTGAAGGTTTAGGAATAAAATAGAAATTTGAACAAAAAATGCAAAATTTATAGAAAAAATATCAAATTTTTCAGTTTAAAAATTTAGACTTAATCACGTAACTTTGAAACAAAAATTCAAATTTTGGTTAAAATCAGAAATTTATTAAAAAATAAATTTAAATATAAAACTAGACAGTTGTAAAAAAACCGAAAATTCGAAGGGTGTAAAGTAAAAGAATGTTTTCTCAAAATTTCGACCTTAATCTCGTTTTGGAATTTATGAATTTATGAGCAAAAAGGTTTTATAAATTTCAAATTTTTCTGCGGATTTCTGTTTTTTTTCTGGATATGTCGTAAAAATCGAATTTCATTTTTCTCTTCATTTTTCTTAAATCTGAGGTTTTTCTCAAAATAAGGAATTTAAACTTGATATTTTTAAACTGCAGAACTTTTTTTAATTTGAGTATCAAACTCGAAATATTAAGTAAAAAAATCGAAATTTCGAAAAATGTTTAATTTACTGAGAAAAAATCTGGTCTGATCTGAAATGTTGGTTCTTTTGGAATTTTAGACTTCAATATCAAAATTTTGTCTTTTTCTAGAAATTCTTAATTTCACATCTTTGGTATAAAAGTATAAACTTCGAGAATAAGTTTCAACTCTTTTATATCTCACCCAACAAAGGAAAACTGTTGCAACATATATTTTGCAATCCCTGGCGATTAAAATTTGATTGACCAAAAAAAAACAATGTTATTTATTATTCGCAGCGATGTGTTCGTATCACTCTTTTGCACACAAAGCCATATTTTTTAGGTGTAATGAGACATGAACTGGTAAAGAATAATTGTGGTCTTACGTGGAATCTTCCGTACGTTGGTTTGTGTTTAATTGGTCATATTATATATATATATATATATATATATATATAATATATATAATATATTATAAAACTAATGCTGTGGGGGTTCCATTTAAAATAAACATGTTATTAGCTACTGAAACTTATAATTATTTGGTCATAATTTTTGGAGATCCCGAATGTACTAATCAATTTTTCAGATGTACGACACAAAACCTAATCAATTAGTAGAACTCGATACTAAATTTCCTTTTAATAACTGAAATACGTGTGGATAATTTAGGTGTTAAAAAACTTTCTACATTTTCACAAAAATCAAAATATCCCAAAATCCTTAAGGTAGTACTGTCGGTTTTAGAATTACCGTTCAGCATTTAATGAAACTGATTGTGTTGGTAGATTGTAGCACGATAATGATTCAGTTAAATTTTTGAAGAGCTGCATAGAAACAGTAAAAAGTTATTTTACATCTAAAATTTCACATTTTTAACATCGAGCCTTATACGGAACCTAAGAGTTTGTCATATAAATGTAGCGTTCAGATTTCAGTAAAAAGGGAGGATTTTAGATACTTAAAAGTGCAGTCTAGAGCATGTGATAGAAATAATTAGCAAATAAATATCAGAAATGAATTTTTTATGGTACTTTTGTAGTAATTTATTAGAAGTGGCAACGTCGTCTTTAATGTAGACAATAGGGACCATCGATGACCTTCCATCGAATGAATTTTCCGTTTTAAAGTTATGTTACCAACTTTTCAGGATTGCCCGTTAATTAATTTGCCAATTCAACTTACTGTAGCATATTCTTGAATGTTTTTTTTTTGAGTATCTCATTTACTTTTCCAATGAGATATTTCTTTACTGAAATTGAATGATTTTGAGTAGGACATTGTTCGGTCACAGAAACTTCTTCGTTTTTTATTTCATCGAGACGTTGTCTAGTATGAAAACCACGTTAATCAAACGAGATAATGTATACTTTTATGTGGTTTTAACTCTAGTACTATCGACGATATTACCTTTAGGTTTAACTTAGGTAAACCTTAATGAAACCCCCTTTTATTTTAATCTTAGATTCCTAAAATGTAAAACTATGTATTCTTCTTCTTTCTCGGCTGTTTTCTGTCCACTCCTGAACGTAGGCCTGTTCCATGATGATCTGTTCTGTGCTAACTGAAACTACCTATTTCATGCTTGTATCCTGGTATCATCAAGCCATCTTCTTTGTCGTGTTTCTGCGTTGCGCTTGGTTTGTCTTGGTCGCCAATGTGTTACTCTAGACGTCCATTTACTTTGGTCTTGTGGAGCCACGTCCAGGTCCAGCTCCAAATAAACTAAAAATTCCTAATTCTTACACCAAAAACCATAAAGTTCCCAAATAATAAAGTTAGAGCAATAAAACTGTCTCAGTAATTGATAAATTTTAGAATAAACTTTGAACGCCCTGTATCTCTAAAACTAGCGACATTGGTTTAAGCCGCGTTGAGCTCAATTGTAATATTTTGGTGTCTAGTATCTCCAGTTTTGCGCTGGCTTTCTGATTCATCCAGTATTTTTGTTTAAATTTAGGGTCAGCTTCTTTTTTAGTATTTTTTTTTTTACTGAAACTCGGTATTTTCAGGAAAAAGTAAATATTTTTGAAGCAAACATTTAAAACAATAGAAAAATTTCGAGTCTAAACTCAAAAATAAAATCCAAATTTCAAGATGCATATCAGAGGCGATAGAAGTAATAACAGATATAGATATTCCAATTGAAGTCACTACACTGCATATGCTTTGCTGAACTCCGAAAGACAGTATTAATAAATGGTCGAGGCGTGATCAGCACTTGACTTCGAAAATCGGCCTTGTTATTGAGCCATACAGTATGTCCACAGGATACCTGCTCGCTGGGTCGCACCTGGATAAGGTTCCAATGTCATATCCAATAATTAACAGTAAGAAAGAATGTCCTGCCTACCTGATATGATTTTAAATTTAGTTTTATAAAGTGGGTCTCAAAAGCACAAAAGTATCAAAGTTGGACTTTTTTAAATGGAAAACCCTATATTTTATTTTTTCGGATTCTACGACTAAAAATAAAAGCGTGTTTTAAAAAGGTTCATCTCAGTTAAACCTTAAGTATTTTGAGATATTTTGATTTTTGTGAACATGTAGTAATAATTTTAACATTAATATGTATTTTGCATACATATTTGACCTATTAGAACCAAATTTAGGTTAAGTTCTACCAATTTATTAGGTTTTTTGTATCGTACATGTAAAAAATTGGCTGATATATATACAAGATGTCCAAAAATTATGTCCAAATAGTTATATCTTTTCAACGCTAATAACTTGTTTACTTTAAATAGAACACACTGCATTTTATGTCAGCATTAGTTGTAGAGTTTAATAATCTATCAGATATTATCTGACTTCCCTATAACTAACTGTTCATGTTTTCGTGGAAAACGCACATTTTTGAAATGGATGTTGATTTTAACAAATTTAATATAAACCAAGTTAGCTATGGCATTTTGAAAAATCAGAACTGCTTGCAATAAAAAGCAGATTCAAAGGAAAAATATTTGATAATCAACACTTAAAAGTTTAAACATTATGAACTAATTTAAAGGAAGAAAATAAAAGAACGTTGAAAATACAATGAATAGTAGTGGCCTGTTGTAAGTTTAAAATACAAATTTAACCTATCTTCAAGACCTACAGCAACATTGGCCAACATTTTTGGGTCTGTGTTTCATAAAGTTCCTCCGATAAGCTACTTCATATAATCTAGTTTTTGTTTGAGATGTATTAACAAATTTCCTTTAACAAATCCCTATAAAAAAACATCTAATTCAAATTAAACGATTCGTATTTGCAAAAAAATTAAGTGGAACATTGTTTTTATAATTTTTATCAATAAATTTACAATCTTATTACACTTGAATATAAAAGAAATAATGTGGCTTTAAATGGATAGAGCTTCAACAAATTTTCAACTCCAGATCGGAGAATTTTCAAATGTTCATTTCGACAATCGTTAGATCAGATGAAATGTGTTGCAGAATTGACTTCCAAAATCGCCCTACTTGAATTCACCGATTTTTGAAGTGAAAACTTCTTTAGGCGCGTTAAGCGACTAAAGATAGGGGATAAATGCCTGGATTTGCCATATATGTTCACATATATAGGTTTTGCATTACTAAAACACGCTATTTGAACTACTACTCGATTGCTCCGCCACTTCGGACATTTAATGACTTTTCTTAAAACTTTTCCGACACTCGGATAATCCGGCACCGGGTAATCAAACACCGGATAATCTGACACCCGGCTAATCCAACATCCGCATAATCCAAAAAATTATTACACTGAAAATATATTTTTTTAAAATTACTTGAAATTTGTTATATCATAGTTTTAAGTTTTCACTTCTGTCGGCCGTCCCCATAACGGCCAATTTTTTTATGGGGATATGTAAAAGAAAATATTTTTGACACAGATGTAATAACATCAGATAATTTCAAGAACCGCGTCGGAGAAGCTTTATGAAATAAATGCCCAGAAATGTTGACAAACGTTGCAAAAGGATTTGAAAAGAGATCATGTTTTTGTTAAGCGCCATTTTAAGTACTTATAATAGACCAGTATTATTTGCTGCATGTGTAACTTCTTTTATTTTCCTCGTTAAAATTAGTCCATAATATTTAAAATTTTAAGTAATGATTATCAAATGTTTTTTATTTGTTGTTTATTACAAGTAGTTCTGATTTTTCAAAATGCCATAGGTGACTTAAATATTAAATTTGTCAAAATCTGCTTCGATTTTAAAAATGTACGTTTTTCATGAAAACACGAACAGTTGACTATAGGGAAGTCTAATAGTATTTGATGAACAATGAAATTCTACAACTGATGCTGAAATAAAATTACAGAATGTTCCATTTAATATAAACAAATTATTGGTGGAACGGACTGGTCCTTGGTTAGCTTCAAAAATTGAAATCTTATCCCCTGAAACCAAGCAAAAAAACACAACAGAGGTTGCTCTAACGCGTTTCGGTAGCCAAGCTATCATCTTTAGGGAGATCGATATCTCTCTGAAGATGGTAGCTGTGCGGTCCAGCTTGACACAGTGAGGACTTCGGTCTACGGAAGACTCTTTTTTTCTGTAGAACTTTCAAGTTATGGAACTTGTTACCGAAAGAAATTTTCCCCAAAAATTACAACCTATCCTTGTTTAAGAAGGCGGTTCATCGCCATTTACCCTTGTTTCCGCATCCTACTCGCAATGCTTTGAAAGCATAATGGGGTTACCCTTTGCGATTGGATTAAACTTAAAAAAAAAACACTAATTATTATCTCTTTATTAGCAAAATGACCTAAGTAAAATACATAATAGAAATTCTACAAAAAACGTAATTAATATGGAAAAAAAAACGTTTGGAATTACTTTTTTCCGACTAGTTGCTCTATATTTACAAACATAGACGACACAGCAACTCGCCCTCAACTTTCCGATCCTACGTTATTTAGTCTTGATCGGCAGTCGCTTTTCATTGTGGAAAATAATTGCTTGCAAACCTTAAGGTCTAATGATTTGTATTGCATACCTGAGTAATTACGGAAATTGACTAAAAATCATGTAATTTTAATAGAATGTTTGAATGTCCATATCGTGATATTTAGTCATCAAATTAATGCTGTTTTGTAAATATATTAATTCCATATTTGTACTCATCTGGAATTATTTCTATGTCTATAATTTAATGACTAAGAAAAAATATGGAAACTCCCACAGTTTCTTCGGATCAAAATATTTTAATCTTGATTCAAATTGATGTGAAGTTTTGAATTTCCTGGTTATATTTACTTGTATCTGAAGGAGTTTCGTTTCTCACGTATGGAAAATGTTTCGTATTTTTTGACAACATACTTTTTTTTGTCAAATTGTTCGACATTTTGTTTTCCAAAGTTTTTATGACAAGCAGTAGTCTTGCTCATCCCTAGTATAGGCCATGTTGAGCTCACTCGTAATATTTTGGTGTCTCCAGTTTAGTGTTGGCCCATTCTTTCTGACTCGCCCTGTATATGTAGATATTCCGGTTGAAGAAGCTACCTGGTATAATCCGTAAGTCAGTATTGTAATAAACAAATGGTCGACACATGATCAGCACGTGTTATCAAAAATCTGCCTTGTTATTGGACCATATATTATACCTGCAGATTCCCTGTTTGCACAGCAGTCAGAATAATATTCCGATGCGTATGAATGTCTGTTATCAAAATACAGCGCTCTAGCAAGTCAATTGTCTTCTTAAAAGAAAAGCTACACTTTCCTCAAAATTGAAGCCCCACGTACCTTATTAAATTTGCCAGCAGAGGATTGGCTATGCGAGGAGGCAGTATTATGCGGCGCACAAGGAAAATCAGCTGGGTACGACAACATTACACAGGAAATGTTAAAAAGGATGGGTGGGAGAACAAGGGACAACAATGATAACAGAAATATTCCGGAAAGCATTGATAGAAGGAAATGTGTCAGAAGACTGGAGGATGGGCATTATTGTACCAATATTAAAAAAGGACAAAGGGCTATGTACAAATTATAGAGGAATGAACCTGCTGAGTCTGGTGAAGAAAATCTACGAACGAATAATAGAGGAAAGGTTAAAAACAGATGGAAGATTCACAAAGTGGTTTTAGAAAAGGCAGAAGCACCCAGGATTACATATTTACAATCAAGCAATTAATAAAAAAAGCAACGGCTACCAATAGAGAAATATACATGGCGTTCGTGGATTTGGAGAAGGCTTTTGATAGAGTACCAAAGCAACTTATGTAGAAAATTCTGGAGGAGCGAGGAGCAAGTAAGAATTTAATAAGAGCGGCGCAAAGTGTTTATAAAGAAAATAAAAATTAGATTAATAAAAACCGATAATATGCAGTCAGAGGAATTTGTAGTGAATAATGATTTGAGACAAGGAGGAGTTTTAAGTTCAACGTTGTTCACAATAATAATGGATGATATAACAAAAGAACCACGACGCAGAACGCTGATGGTGGCGTTTATACAATTTTTCTTTGCCCAGATTTTACAATTCATTTCGTTAACCCTTACAGAAACTGTTAAGCGATCAGTGTTAGTCATTCATAAATTATTCAACAGCAAACGCAACAAAATAAATTATGAAGATGTCTCAAAAAAGAGAAAAACTGCAGGTTTTCTCGATACCGTAATAGTTGTTGGGAACAAAAATATTTTATGGAAAATAGGTGCATGCATTCTAAGGCTTTTTGACCCATATAGTATTAATTTTTTTTTCAAATAAAAAACTTTATTTAACCGAAGGATAAAATGCAGATCAAATTTGTCTTTTGCTTTATTTCATCTAGATAAATATTTTAGAAATAAATCGAACATTGAACATTTTAACGCGATCCGATAATTAATAAACCCATAAAAATAAAAAAGTGTTTAAAGGTAAATAATTGTTTTAACCGAAAACATTTCATCGGAGGAAAAAAATTAAAGGGAGCATTTTTACCAAGTAATTAAGGTTATTTATGAAATTGATATTTAATTTGTAAAAAAGCATTATTTTCGCTAATAATACTCAAAGACATATTAGCATGGATGCCACTGATGGAAGAAAAGCAAATATTTTTCCCGCAAAAAAATCGTGCTTATGAACGATTTTAGGAGTTACGGTGAATAATCCAAGAAGCCACAAATACATTTAAAAATAATACGAAAATTTTGATTTTGACATTCAAAAAAGTGAAATTTGAAATTTATTTAAATAGGTGGTAGACACTTCCAACATCGAATTTAAGGTTTGTCACTCTTTCTATTACTAATAATTATTTTTGGTATTTACTATTGCTTTGACTGCTTCTTCGGATCTTTACATATTTAAAAAAAAAGAAATCATACTAAAATACTTTGAAACTTTTAAATGCAAATAACTTGAAAACCGACAGATTTAGACGACTTAAACAAGAGTAACTTTTCTTTGAAGAATTCATCCTTCTTTTATATTCCCTACTTGTTTTAAGCATAACTCAACAGATAAAAAAAATGTTTTAATTTACAAAGTTAATATGGTGAAACTAGCGCCCTCTAGGAGCAAGGTCAAAATAAACCCACAATTCGTTATTCCCTAATAATAAATTTATAGCATTAAAACTGTCTCAAATATTTGGAATTTTCAAAATAAAATTTTAACTTTCAACGCCCTGTATCTCTTAAACCAGCGATATTGGTATAAGCCATGTTAAGCTCAATCATAATATTTTGGTGTCTAGTATCTTCAGTTCAGCGTTGGCCCATTCTTTCTGACTCACCCTGTATATTTTTTTCATTATTTTTTTTTATTAATTCTAGCTAAAATAATTTAATTTTTTTAAATAGTTTTATTTGAGATACAATCACGAAATGAATATATACTATAGTACTCATCAAGTACTATAACATACAGAATAAAAATTAGTGCAATACTTCGAAAAAAATTAAGTTGAAGTTTCTGAAGTAAAGTTTTTTTTTGTGAGTGTAGTTCGTATTTTAAAACAGTGTGGTAAAGTTAAATAAAATTCAGAATGCATAGTACTTTTTATATTTTATTATCTTTATTAAGGTGAATATTTTAATTATTTTAATATTTTTTATTTGTTCTTACATTTTCTGTAGATTTTTGACACGGATAAAATTAACTAAAAATTACGAAAAACAATCCTATTACATCATGAAGCTATTAACTAACAAATGGCCTGGCGTTGGTTTCATCTTTCTAATTTAGATAAAAAATATCAACAATTTAAAAAATCTTATGTTGACTAATTTTTTAATACCTCCTAGGCACATTGAAGTATCGAGCGCTCAAATACACATAAATTTTATTAGTATTTGAGGTGTTAATTTACCGTAAATTTGATTATAGATTCCCATCTAGGGGCTCACTTCATCATGTTTACCTTACTAAAAAAATCTCTTTGCTTGAACATTCAAAATTAAACTATATTTTATTAACAAAAATGTTGAATCAAATTTTAATTAGACACTAAATATTTCAAATTATTTCTATAATATATATTTCTCTTTAATAGTAACAATTTACTCGAAATTTGGACTTCAGTTTTAAAGCATATTTAAAAGTTTTTCGAATTTTCCCTATTTAAAAATTTTAGGTTTAAATTCGAAATTTTGAGGAAAAAGTTTAAATCAAAGAAAAAATTGTTAAATAAAACCGATATATTGGAAAAACAGTCACAATTTCGACAAAAGGTTTTTAAATTTTAGAAAAAAACAATAATCGATTTCAAAATTTCAGCTTTATTTCGAAATTTGAACTTTTCCAAAAAAATTAAATTTCAAGTTCAAAAAATTGATACTTCGAGTTTTTATCGAAATTTAAAGCTCAAATTTCAAATTTTTGAAAACGAAAATAAATTTGACAATTTTTTTATAATTTATTGGTTTTAATCCAAAGTTTCGTGTCATAATTTGAATTTCTTTTTATAAATTTCGAGTCTTTTTGTCGATTTAAGCTTTTTCCTCTAAATTGAAAAAATAAATAAAATATTTAGATTTTTAAATTGTCGGTGTTTAAACTAAAATTTCAGTCGACATTTTTTCCACAATATCGACTTTAATTTTAAATTTTCAAGGAAAGAATCCTCTAGCAGGATAAGTAGGGCAAAGTGAACCCTAAATTGGAACCTGTAATGGAATTTTCGGTAAATTATCAGATTATAACTTCGAAATATCAATAAAATTGATCTGCATTTGGGCTTGACATTTCAATGTGATTATGAGATATTTAAAAAAAATTAAATTTTGATATTATTTTAACTACATAGGTTAGAAAGATAAAACTAATGGCATTTTTCAGTTAATGTTTCGTAGTGTATTATGAATTTTTTATCGCAATTTTTAGTTGATTTTATCCGTGTGACAAAAATCTACAGAAAATGCAACAACCAATAAAAAAAATTAAAATTTGTAAGATATTCACTTTAACAAAATTAATAAAATAGAAAACTTCACCGCGCTATCTTAAAATAAGAATTGCAAAAAAAACAACCTTACTTCAAAAATAACAAAAATGTGTTATATTCTGTGCATTAAAATATTCTGAAGGGTGAAAATTTCAACTTAATTTTTTTTCAAAGTGTTGGACCAATTTTTAACCAATGAATTTTCTATATGTTATAGTACTTGATGGGTACTAGAACATATCGAGATTTAAGTCCAAATTTTGATTTCAAAGTTGAAATAAAAAAATGAATAATTCCAAGATGTCTTAAACTAGAACTTTTCAGAAAAAATGGAAACTTCAAACAAAAAGTAATTTAAACATTATAACAAATGAGTGCGTCCTCCAGTTTAAAAATATCGATTAAAAATCAAACACAGAATTTTAAGAGGAATCCACATTTGGAAAAAACTTTAAAATAAGTTTAAAATATTAAGTTTTACCAAAAATTTTCAAGAATATGTTCAAAATGGATGAACTATTGAGAAGTATACTCAAAATTTATAAAAACCTAAACTTCGAATTTTAATTAGAAATTTTAGAGGAATAAAATTAAAAATTGGGTGATTCTGGATAAAGGGTAAATGATTTCACGTTACCAGCACGCGTTACCAACATGGTATACTGTTAACATTACAGGATAAGTTTACCTCCTATTAAAAATCTCTCAACGCGCCTAAGAAATTTGAATTTAAAAAATGCGTGATCGGCAACGAGATTTGAATCCTTGACCTCTCAAGCAAGTCAAGTAAAAAGGACCGCCGTAACCAATTAAGCTGTACTATCCTTTACTAAGTTGGCTTTTTTGTGTCTACTATAAGTTGAATTGACTATTGTGCAATGTTTAAAATGTGTTATAGTTTAACTATTATTTTAATTATTTTTTTGTACAATCACTGTACAGTGCAACAGAGACTAGTCTGTACAACAAGAGCTGATATGACGTTCATATCTCACGAGAGAGAAGTTTTAACATGATGCTGTAGGTATGCTAGTATTAAAAATAAAATAGTAAAAAGTGGTACTCTCGTGCTCCAAAGATAACAGATGACAGTATTAATAAGATGTTCAACATTACGTGCAATAAAAGAAAAGAGTTTAAAGATCATAAGTAAAGTCATCCAACGAAGAGTGTAGTAACTTGATTTTGGCACTTTTTAAGTTACATGCACCAGACATTTAAGCTCCACAATGGTTTTTATTGGAGACTATAGTATACCTACCAATAAATAACATATTTTCCAACCAAATTCATAGCGAGATGCATTGGCAGTATTTAGAATTCATCCAGTATATTCCATTGAAAACTATCGTATTCTGAGTTACTGCATATTAAAAACCCTTTCTCAATTTATAAGTTTTACATTTGTGCAGCGAATTTCTAAGGTATTTCAAAGAATATATTTTGAACGTAGTAATTTTTCGTGACTATGTTAACATTTTAATTTGAATTCTCTTGGGACTTCAAATAATAAATTACTGTAGTCTTCGTTGGATGAGTCCAAGGATATTTCCATACGAATACAAGCATCCAAACTACAAATATAAAAAGGTAGGTCAGTTTGACAGCATTTATTTAAAAATATTTCAAACATTCTGATTTGTTTATTAGTGTTCGAACTACACTACATAGACACTGTTATTTCATAATTTTAAGTTTTCACTTCTGTCGGTAGCCTACAAGAGCGACTATTTTTTTTTTTACTTTGGTGTAATCATTTTGGTAATATTTTTTTAAATAAACTTAGCAAATAAGTTAATTTCTATGTGCTTTAAAGCAGTTGGTGCTTAATCCCTTTAAATTTATTTTAACATATAAACAAGGCAGTCTGGTTGATCAGTAACCCATTTCTACCATCCTTTAATTTACTTTTTTCTAGATTCCAAATCATCTTATGAGTTTCCAAGGTTTATCATCACAATGTTTAAAAGCCTCTTAACTAACCCTGTTGGGAATTTCTCAAATCTGGCAAATAATCCTCATTGTTCATGGGTGGTCAACTGTGTCATTAGCAACGCAAGTATGGGTTAGACGGTGACGTCATTTTCAGAGAATTCAATTAGCTGCACATTTGTATAAGAATGATACGAGCATTGCGTTATCTCTTTTACAAGACGACCCCTCTCTAAACATATTTGCGTTATTTCCCATATAAAATTCAAGATTCATTTCAACTAGTCATTCAGTTGATTCAGTTCTGGTAAGATTCCAACAAACGCAAAAACAAGGCAGGCTCAGTTGGTCTTATGCTTGGTTCTGTTCATAGTACTGACTGAACTTGCTCTGCTTTTGACATTTAAAATTTTTATTGTGCTGTTTTTGTCTGCTTCTGTGTTTGCGACTTGTGGTTTTCCGTGGGGTTTTCCGTACATGTTTTACTTATTAAAACAGTACGTGAAAACCTCACTGCTGGCCCCAAGAAAATTCAACGCTGAACTTTTTGCGGTGATTTTTCTGTGTTCTTGTTTCTTGCTTTTGCGACTAGTGAAATTTGCGATTTGGTTGCTTGGCGTGAAATTTTTACGTGCACATCTTTGTTTTTGAATAGATTTGTACGAAAATTTCGTAGACGGCTTCCAAAGAATTCCACCTTTAATGCCGACAATTCTATGCTACTTTTATATTGTTTGTTTTCAGGAGTTTCTGTTTTTGTTAGTTGGTAACGTTTTCATGGAGCAGATCATCATATTTTTCGTTGCAGAGCTGGCTTTATTTGGTATGTTTTCAATTCCGTTAAAGCTACTCTGCAACCAATAATATGTTGGTGAAACTTCAGCATCGCGGATTCGTAGAAATGGAGAGGTCAGTAACTATTGTTTAGTGTTGTGTTATTTGGTTTTGTTCGCTTTTTAGGTCACATTTGTACTGAACATAACTTTGGGAGTGTCCTGGTTTAAATCACTGTCATATTTCTAGTTGTTGCTATAACTTTGGTGTGATTTCCATTACATAAAGCTATTTCGACAACTAATAATGTGCAAGTGAAACATCAGCGTTCCAGATTCCATATGACTGGATTGCATAAGTTACCGCCATATTTTTAGCCGTTAGCGTGGCTTTACTTAATTTATTTAAATTCTATAAAACTACGTAAATGGCTAGTAATTTGCTGGTAAATGTTCAGTACGCCGGATTTATAGTACATATTGCTGAAAAATAATTTAATTTATTGATTTCTATCATAACTAAATACCGGAAAAGATTTGTTACAATTTTTGCCATTTTTCGAAACCAAATTCATTATTACGTGAACATAGCATTTTCTTGCATTATTTGTTGAAAACTTCTCTAGTCGCCTTATAATTCTTCTTAATAACACTTGGACTTTTGCATAATTTAAACTTTTTTTCCTGAGATTTTTAAAATATATTTAATTATTTTATGTTTGAAATTCCAAAATAAAGTCAAACTAGAATAAGTCTATAACTCTAATTTAAATCCACCATTTTAAAAAATTATCAAACAATAAATATAAATTTTGAAATTTTGGAGAGAAAGTAGGAAATTCGATTTAAAGACAAATTTTTTAGATTGGTAGGGAAATTTTTGAGAACCATCTTTTACCTAAACATTTTTTTTCGACGTTTTAACTTTCATCGCAAAATTTCGGGGAAAAACTCGAACATCCGAATTTAGAGTTAAAATGTAAGATGATTTAAATGGAACTCTTACGATTTTTTTTATAAACAAATTTCGATATCTTTATTCCAAATTTCGACCTTTTAACTTCTAGTCCTAGCACTGGAAAATATTTTGAGAGGATCTAGGAATTTCAACTGGTATTTTTTCTAAAAATTTTGAAGCTGCAAACAAAGATAAATAAATATTCGAGTTTTTATCAAAATGTCGGATCAAGATTTTAATTTAAATTTTAAAAAATTGCTTTTTTTCTAATTTGAAGTTATTGTCAATATTTTTAATTTTTTTTCTAAATTTGCTCTTATAGATTCCGAGCTTA
This sequence comes from Dastarcus helophoroides, assembly GCA_028583605.1. Lineage (NCBI taxonomy): Eukaryota > Metazoa > Arthropoda > Insecta > Coleoptera > Bothrideridae > Dastarcus > Dastarcus helophoroides. The sequence continues at coordinate 1,946,753 of CM053332.1, forward strand.
CACATTCGACAAAAAAGTCAGAAATTAAAAAACTGTAATTTAATAAAAAATATCTTAAAATTTCGGGCTCGAAATTTAGACTTCTTTTCTCAAAATTTTGTGTTAAATCTCGACCGGAACTGAACCGAAATGTGCAGATTAAATGTCGTGTTCAGCTTCAATATTATTATAGACTGCATAACCGTTTTACTTTTTTTTCAGGTTCTGCAGTAAAGTTACTATCATATATTTAGCTGTTCGTGTGGCTTTACTTGGTTTATTCCAATTCCATAAAGCAACGCAGACGGCTAATAATGTGTTGGTGAATCTTCAGAGGGCCAAATTTATAACACTAGTGCACCTTATACCAATGTAATTATTTTTTTTTATTTCTATTTAGATAAATTTTTTTTCAGGTACCTATTTTTAATTACAAAAATGTACAGACTGTACAGTAATCACCAAGAGCATATAAGTTCGACCCACAAGTGTAGTTCAATGCCAGAAGGGGTATTAGCCCTCGGAGTAGTTGTTTCTTGTGGATCGGGCTTCAAATATTTAAATTTTTACCACAGTAAATTATTGATGAAACGTCTATTCATGTTAAAATTTTTTTTATATATTTTAAAATTTTTATTTTTAAGAATTTCTTCTTCATTGTTCCCTTTCCATGTTATGCACTGCTGACGAGCTCAAATGAAAGCGAACCATCGATGCCCAGTGCTACAGACTTTTTTATGTATTTTTTATATTTTTATTTTTTCATAATTTATCAAAAACCAAACAAAAAAATTTTTTTGTATCTAATTTTGGTCTTCTATTTTTCATTTTTCCTATTCTATGTAAAATAAACTATCCTCTTAGTTTGGCAACTGTCATGAGGTGACGTTTTAAATAAATTTACATATCAAGTAGTCATATTTCAGAAACTGTTTTAGAATATTGTCAACAAACAATAAAAATTTAAATATTTCCAAACTGGGCCGAAGAAATATTAAATAAAATTTAAAAACATAATGTTTCCGATCAATAAGAGTTCACCATGAAGAATAAAATTTTTGTTGTCTGCACAATTTGTTAATACACGTCGTACTTAATCTAAGTCTGAGCGCTTGCTCTGCGAGTTTCTTTTAATTTACAACAAAATTTGAAATTCTTTAGAATATAGACTCTTAAAAAATTCCTTCACCCGCGTCTAAGCACAATGTTTTTGTGTTAAACCCACAATTTAAAAAAATATTTTTCGACATCACTTTCATAACAATCAGTTTTTTTAGGGTTACGATTTTACATGAAATTGGAAAAAATAGGAGACATTTATTTTTAGAAATTCTGAAGATTTATTGTTACTCTAAACTAGAGCTCTGAACTGGAGGTGACAAAAATATTAGTCATTTTTTCTGAACGAACACCAAAACAATTATATCAGTTTGTTTCAGTTCTGTACAGGTTCACACAAAATTTCGAGTTTAAAGTCAAAATATTTGAAAAAAAAATAGTAACAATTTAAAACGTAAATTTCGAAAATACATTCACGTTTTCCAGGAAAACCCATAATTTCTACAAAAACGTTTTCAATATTTAAAAAAAAGTCATTTTGATTGGTGATTTAGAAACTAAGGTTAAAACTTTCGATACGAAATTTAAACAAGGCTTCAAAATTGAAGTTGAAATTTCTAAATCTAAATCATTTTCGAAATTTCGGCCTTTAAATCAGGTGTTATCTAGTTCTCTAGATTAATATTCTAACACATCATAGAAATGCACGTTATCCTAAAATGCTATGGAACATATCATTCAGCACCTTCGATATTTTCACCGTTAATATTCTTATTTCGGAACATTGGCTTAGATATTAATATTGCACGCTTCGGTAAATCGAGCCGTTTATCATTTAGTATCAAATCTAGAATTTTAAATATTTAATTTTTAAAAATTTAATCTAATTATGATTTTGTTCTAAATCTTTAGGAAGTATGTCTACAAGTTGAATGGCATATTTCACACTCGCAAACCGTAGCCTCGCTCGCTCGGCTACAACTTTCCTCGTGTGGAATATATCATTCATACTTGTGTGAAATCTATTTAGAAATTCTTGTTTAAAATTTTGAGTTATTTGAATTTTGATTTTTCTCAAATTCGTTAATCAATTGTTTTTCAATTTAGACTTTTTGAAGAAATTGCATTTTTTATTGCTTTCGTAAAATTATTATTATTAATTTTTTCATTACTACTAGCGAGCGAATTATACAGGTTGAACCAAATTTCATTTCCACTGCAGGAATCTCGTAAACTATTAGATATACAAGAAAGCTTAAATGGGCAAAGTAGTGCAGAAATTAAGGCCTAACAATATTCCGCTGAGAAAACAATTTAAATCCAATTCGTCTTGATTTTATTTAGAAAAGTTGAATAAACTGTAAAATGTTGTTCAGCTGGATATCAGGCTTAATAAAATTTCCCCAATTTTGTTATTTTCGATTTTCTTGTTACTTTAAGCCTAGAATCTTTTAATAAGGGCTCTTTATCTTTGTCATATTTATCATGATTGAATTAAAATATGACATTGTCATCTAGTTCTATAATTTTCGTGCAACGGACTGGTCATTGGTTATCTTCAAAAATTGAAATACAAAACTTGTGCCCTGAAACCAAGAAAGATTTTTTATTCCTTCTTGGTTTCAGGGGACAAGATTTTTATTTCAATCTAGTTCCAAACTACATTTAAAGTTTCAAGTATCTAACTCATCGGGACGTTAATTTAAAATCGATCGCAAGATTTGTACTAAATAGAAAGACTAAAGAGTACGCGACCGCTAAAAGTACGTTCCTCTGTTATTAAAAAAACAGTAGCAAACCTGACAACACTGTTACCTTAGGATGATGTACTCTTGGTACTTCTACGTAACCCTAAAAGTTTGACTACACCTGGCAAACGGTTTTCGAAAATAAGATAAGAAAACTGAAATTTATATATTTCGACATACATTTTCTAATATTTTAAAAAGATAATGCGTAAAAATATTATAATGTTTTAGTCTCCTGTGTCCATAGTTTAAAATAATAATGATTTGTTCTTATTCTCTTATCACATTATTTTTGAGATTATGTAAAGGAAATTTACGCAAACGTCAACTTTTGCATTTTAAATTATACAAGCAAAGTTTACGCATGTAAAGAGTTCGCATGCCTGCTATTCGTAGTGCTGCAAATAGAAAGGGAGAAAATTGAAAAAGCTAAAGCAATAAAAATAAAAATGTCGGTAAGAATAAAACAATACAGGTAAATAAGAAAAAAGTGGCCGAAAGTGTTTCTTGCGCTAGATGGGCAGGATTATATGCGGAAACCACCCGAACAAGATTGGATCTAGTGCCATGCTTGTTTAAAATGGTATCCTGAAGACTATATAATGTATTCTGGACTTGGTACATTCATATATAATAAATATGATGAAAACTAATAACTGCGCCCTCTTGTCTTACCTCTGCCAGCATAAAGTCTAAGAGTACGCAATTGCAAGAGATTCAAGAAAAATTTATGTTTCAGTTGTATTTGTTTTTTCGGAATTTAATTTATTTTCACCCAGCTAATAAGAGTTACTAAAATATCAGAAAAAAATAGCTATTTTTCAGTTTACTGTACTAAGTGCGTGCTCTTACTCGCCTTTCCCCTATAACCCTTTCCAAGCGAAATTGATAACAATATTGATAATATTTCAAAATAAATGCTTTGTTTTTGTTATTCATTTTTCTACATAAAAGTATCAAGATATTCACTGTTGTACAAGACAAGAAGTTACTTCTTGTCTTGTTAATTTCTTGCTGGTTTGATTCTTGTCTTGCTAGCAAGAGTGATACTTTTTCTCATTATTACTGGCTTGTTTGTTTTGCGCATAAGCAACAGAAAACAGATTCAGAATTAACCGAGTCACAATCAATTTAAAAATACATTAATTAAAAAAGACGTAAAGACAAAAGCAAACTACAAATTGAAAAACTCTCCCAAAATGTATTGAAAAAATCGAAATTTCGGGAAAACATGAAATTAAAAAATAATCTTTTTCAACTTAGTCTGGAAATTTAGACAAAAAAGTTGACATTTAGGGAAAACACTCCAAATGGAAAACATTGTTTTACTAATAATTTCGTGTTTTTCCTGGAATATTTAGATCTTATTCGCGAAATATGCTCCTGAAATTTCAGAATTTCAGTTTATGCTTAAAATTTCAATTTCACGGCCAAAATATTCGATTCAACATTTTTGTAATAAAGATTCGAAAAATTACAAATTACGAGCAAACAACAAATTTTATAGTTTGTAGTAAAAATGTTAATTTCCAAATTTCAAGAAAAAGTTGAAATATAAAAATGTTAGACTTCTGGAAATATTATAAAATTCTAGAGATTTCGAAATGCTTTGAGAAAATTTAAATAGAGTCAACTGGTAAACAGTGAACCAGTGGTACACAGTGAACCACCACTCAAATTATATGAAAGGTTGGCAGATGATGCTGAGAAGACAAAAAGATTCAATTTTTCAGCATTTTTCGCACCTCCTGCGAATAACAAGCTTTCGATGAAAACACCCGCGCGATGAGTCAATTTGTGTTTTTCAATGAAAAAACAAAATAAAACAGAGATTAATTTAGTTGCTTCCATGATATTTTTTTACTCATTCAAATTATTTACACTTCCTTACTGACGACTTTTATATCGTTTAGACCAACATTTTCGTGCGGCCCGTCTAACTCTACTCTTTACATAAATATTTTGGAAACAGAAAATGTCAAACATTTTCACGAAAAAAAAGAACTTACCATTTGGAGGAAACATGTTGCCAACAAAACACGAAACATTTTCCATACTTCAGAAAAGAAACTCCTTCAGATAAAAGTAAATATGGCAAATTCATAACTTAATATAAAAATTTGAACTTGAAATTTAAAATATTTTGATCCGAAGAAACTGCTCGTAAGTTGCCGTCTTTTTTCTTAGAGTGCGTTTAGATTAGAGACTTATTTCATGATAGAAATGTCAGGTACCTGAGACTAAATTTCCTTGACCGTTTACACTATGATACAAATATAACTGAATAAATTTGCTGAGACTTCTAGCTGAGGGTCAACATAAAACTGTCTTTGCTACTTTAAATAATCAAAATTTATCTAATTAAATTTGCAAATTACTTGTATGGAATAGTATCTCAGTATTATAAGTGATATACAATAGTGAATTCGCATGAAATATCTCGAGAAAAGTAGAAGACTACAACTTCTGAGATAAATGTCAGACACTGGCTGAAATTTGTGTCGACATTTTATGACGAATAATTTATCCTAGCTGTGTGATTAGTCTCAGATAGCTTCTCTCAGGATGGTTTACACATGATATATTATGTCAGAGAGAAATATACGGACTAAAGTGTCTAATCCAAACGCACCCTTAGTCATTTAATATAGGACATAGAATCAGTTCCAAATGAGTACAAATGAAATTAATATCTTTACAAAACAACACCAATTTGAGGATCAAATTTCAAAATATAGACATTTAAAAGTTCTAGTAAAATTACCTACATGATTTTTAATACATTTCCACAATTAGTCATGCATGCAATTCAAATTATGAAATATTTTGGACATAAGCGCAGGCAGGATTTTCTTTAAGAAGGCAACAATCATTCTGAAAAATTCATGGGCAAAAAAATACCTTCTGGCTGAGTGACGTGTATTTTCGCTTAAGAACTAAAAAACTGGGGAGATCGCATTTTCAGATTAAAGTCAATATTTTGAAAAAAGCCTAATCTTAAGAAAAAATCTTTCGGAGAATTTTAAGAATGTCGAAATTTAGAAAAAGTGGAAATGCAAAAAAAGGGCGAAATTCCCAAAAGTCAATTTTTGTGAAAAAAGTGCTTTTTTGCAGAACAACTCAAATTCAGCCAAAAAAATTTCAACTTTGTCATGTTCTTTAAATTTTGCAAAAAATCGTTTTCTCAGTTTCCTAAAAATACTGTTCTCAGATTTTTAGATTTCCAATAAAATTTCGATCCATTTTTTTAAAAAATAAACGAATTTGGTGAAAAAGTGTAAATCTTCAGAAAAAAATTAATTTTAAATGGAAATGTTCAGAAACAGGTAATATCGAATTTTTAGGTAAAGGTCAAAATTAAAAAAAAAGAATAAAATGAACTTCGGACAAGTTGAAATTATCGGAAATTATTTTCTTTTATTCAGAAAAACAAAGACTTCGAGAACATTTCACAATTTTTGAAAATTACGTCCCAGAAAAATATCGCACTTTCTAGAAAATATTCCAAATTTCCAGAGAAAGTCCAATTTTAAGAATATATTGGAAAAGTTGGAATTTTCAATAAATCATATTAAAAATAAAAACCGAACCTTTCTCAAAAACCCGTGAAATATTCAAAATTCAAAAGAAGTAAAAATTTTCAAAGGTCTAATTTTGTGAGAAGATGCAACTTTCAGAAAAAGTCGAATTTTGAGAAAAAAAATTCGCAATTTTTAAAAACATTTTGTAAAAAAATATACTAAATTTGAAAAAATGATAGAAATTTCGAAAAAAAGGATGAATTCTGAAGAATTGGAAAGTCGCCCAATTGAATGCATATAAATGTTCGGTTTGCTGCATGAACTAGAGGGGGCAAGCGCCCCACCTTGCCTTATTCTAGTTACGCCTATGATTTTGAAAGAACTTATGTTTACAATTATTTTCCGTAATGGAAATAGTAAAAAGGAGCCGCAGGTCCAGACTAAATAACGCACGAATAGAAAGTTATGTGGGAATTGCTGTTGCAAATTTGGATAAGAATCAATTCCAAAATTCTCATTAAAATTTGTTTAAGATTTCTTTTCCCATACTAATTTCCCTTTTTTTATTTCTATTAGGTATTTTAATTAGGTAATTGTTTATAGTACTTTTGTTATTTTTATTTTGTTAATAAAAAATTAATAATTAGTGTTAATTATCTAATCTAGCGTTCATATTTTTCTCACAGTAAGCCCGCGCAAAATGTTTAGCCTTGTAGTTGGCCCAGTGTAAAAAAAGGTTGCTCATATCTGGTTTAGACATACCGTTACCACTTTAGTTATTTTTATTTGTTTTTAATATTACTTAAAAAATTGAAAGGTGTAGATGGCACACAAAAATTAATTTTTAACATTTTTTCAAATCTGAATTTTCGATTTTGAATTCGTGCAATATTTTTAATTTTCCGCTGCAGAGTCGACTTTTTCGATTTTAATTTTAAACTGTCGTCTTTGTTTCCGAATTTTTTAAAAGAATGTTTTCCGAAATTTAGAGTTCAAGTTTTAATAATAAATCGAAATTTAGATAAGTGTAGTGGGGAAAAATTTTGCAATTAAAGTCAAAATTTTGTGGTTAAAATTTCAATTCCAAGAAAAAAAATCGAAATATCGAAATGAAAATAGGATTTTAGAGAATACAATTAAAAAGTTGAGAAAATTTTAAGAATTTCTGAAAAAAAACAAAACTTAGAAAAAATTAATATTCGCCATTGTCATTTTGAAAAAAAGCTTAACATTGAAGATTTTATTGTAATATGATGTTTTCTAGAATTTCAAATTTTTCCAATTTTTAATTTGAGGGGTGTCGCCAGAATTTATCTACTTATAAAAGGATAGTGTATTCAAAAATGTTTAAAAACACTATTCTAGAATTATATATAAGAAACACTGAAAAGAGCAAGAAATCTTGCGTCTTGCTAATTTTTTGATAAGAAATCTTGCTCTTGCTAAAAGAACTTCTCGTCTTGTCTTGTACTTGCAGCAAGAACAAAACAAGAAAAAGTAAGACAAGAAAAGGAAATTCGTGAAACACTAAGATTGATTCTAGATTTAGGTAAACAATTAAAATAATAATCAAACTAAAACGCAACTTAACCAATGCGCACTACACACACATTGAACTTTCTACGTAGTCAATTTATCTCATGTACTGTAGGCAGTACCAAGTGTACGGATGTTATAATGAGAGTTAAAATTTAAAATTGCCAACAGGTGGTATAACACAATTAGAAGTGCGGTCACGTATTTTTATTTCCATTACACGTCTTTACAGCTACATATACTCTTAATATTAGAGAATGGTAATGGTAACGCGAATTAGCGTGATGGTCACGCGTAGCTAAAGATTTTTCCCTATCAATAATCGCTCAAAACCTAAAGAACTTTTCAGTTCATAAAAGTAATTAGTTCTTTGAATGGCAAGGCAAGACATTTTTATTGAGGGGAGGGGGGCTGAACTTCTTGCACAACAGCCCATTGGTTTAACCAACGCCACTGGCGATCCTGGACACCCCTGAATTATACCTAAGGTAGTTTTATCATTTTATAACATCAAGAAAGGGGAGTTTTATATGTATTTTTTATGAATTCATATTAGATTTTCAAATTATAAACTCAGAAGAGCAAATTTCTGTGCTGGTTAGTTTGGCATACTGAGGATTTCTATCTATAGGAATCTCTTATCTATAAAACTTACAAACTTTGACCATCGTTGCCAAACAGAATTTTCTCCCACAAATACAACTTATCCTTATTTAAAACGGTGGTTCATTTTAATTTATCTTTATTTCCGCATTCTACTGGCAGTACTCCAAAGGCTTGATAGAATTACCCTTTGAGGGTAGATCATACATTAGAAAATACGCCCATTTTAGTGTCCCAATACGAGTTCCTGATTTGGAAACCCAACCAGGATTCCGTATGTATGCGATCGACCTTAATCGGTTGATATTGAGATGTGGAAAAATAATCGTATTTTGTTGTTTCTTTTTTTGTAAAACTAGCTTTCCCGTTTATAAAAGGCAGGAGACGCCAGTGATAATGTAACAAGAGTACAAGTTTTCTTATAACATTTTCCTGGAAGAAAGAAAGAGAGAGAGAGAGAGACTATCTAAATGCTGCAACCTGCAACTACGTCAACCACGTGGCTAATAGCGGTGTAAAAAGTCGCTACTAAAAAGTAACTAAAGGCTGTGATATGGAATTAAAGGCACACACCACACCAATAGTTCCTTAGCACTAGCTGCTTGACTCCTTCAGATCGGGGTAGCTGTGCAGATCCACCAGCACATTATTAATTGCTGATATAGCTTTATGGATTTAAAATCGCACCAAGTAAAGCCACGTCAACAACTAAAAATATGACAGTAACTTTCTTGTTGCGCCTGAAAAAGATGAGAAAATCATGCTCCGTGCGAATGTTCGATCTAGTCACAAATCGAAACACTGTGACCCAAAACCGAACACTCGAACAAACATGACTGCCTGACATAGTAAAAACAGAACCTCGAAGAAAAGCCACCATTATTAAGTAACTAATGGCTGTGATATGCATCTAGAAAATCATTTCACAGCCCTAGTTCCCTCGCAATAGTGACCAAATAACATGAGAAGAACTAGAAGAAAAAATACATCGTTACAACTTGGTAATCCAACCAAGTGAAACCAAAATACTCACACGGCTAGATCACCAAAGATGCAAAAATGTAAACTACAATCAATAAACAAATGGTGAAGTGAATAAGCAGTCAATGCTTATAATGAGTACAATTCGTACTACGCTCAAAAGCTTGTACAAACGAACTGTACCCACTACAAACACTTTCTAGACTAGGTATTACAAAATTTCCGGTGTTTATTGTTGAAATTACCTGAAACCAACCGTTGAGATTTTTCCGTACTGCTATTCAAAAACAAAGTAAAATACGCAAAAATCCCACGGCAAGCCACAAGTCTTCACTAGTCGTAAAACACAGCAACACACAAAACAGCACAATACAAGGATTAAACCCAAAAGTAGAGCATGTTCATTCCGTACTATGAGTAGCAAGTAAAACATAGAGACGAATTGAACTCACTTTATTTTTAAGTTTATTACAATACTAACACTATCAAATTACAACTGAATACTACTAAAACAAATCCTGGACCTTATATTCGAAATTATCCAAAGGCTTTCGTGAGTGGGGACAGCTTGCGAAAGCTGTGGTGGTCGCGAAAGTTCTGGAACAAGGACCTACCCTTTGGGTAACCACGAACCAGGCTTATGATAGGGGCAGCGATTTCGACCGAAGCGTTATCACGATGAAAATCGAGTCTGTGTCGTCGATTGCTTAAAGCATGTAACGACTTACATAACAGCCGAAGAGCGACGCGGACCGCCTCGAAATCGAATCAGTGAGATCAAGTTTAAAGTCGAAATTTCGATGTTTGTTCCAAATGTTCTGAGAGAAAATAAAGTCTAGATAATTTTCGGAAAAAGGGAGTTCGAAGTTTCGACATTTGTCCCAAATGTTCTGGAAAATATTTTTATTAAAATTCAAATTTTAGGACTTTTGTATTTTTCAGCTTTCTCCTTAAAATTGGGGGTTTATAAGAGGTTTATCTTTTACGCGTGGATATGACTCGAGTTCGAAATTTACACTTTTTTAGGAAATTTAGAGTTAAAAAGTGATTTTTTTTTAAATAAATGTCGAACTTTTAGGTTTATTGAAATTCATTTTGCAAATATTATACCCTAAAACTTCGAGTTCAAAATCTAGAATTTTGATGAAAATTTCACACCATCATTTCAAGGCCAATAAGAAGCTTTCATTTCAGCTCGTTACTATGGCAACCACAAAACTTCACGGAAGTTTTTTTCTCCTGGGTGCTCTGGGTATGATTACAGCGATAATATTTCTGTCAAATTTCCAAACATTCATCTATACGCTTTTTAAATAATTATTGTTACCTTTATCCTTTATATTTACAAAGCTAAAATGCTATTAATAAGTTATGTCTATCTTTCCCTACTTAGTAAAATATAAAAGTATATAAAAAGGCTATTTTTATGACATTATGTCATGCTATAATTTTTTATGTTATTTTGCTGTGAAATTCTCTTACCGAATCTCCCACGTTCTTGAATTACTACAAAAAATATGTCCTCGAGCATGAATTTTTTTCCACTACTCTCGGAAATATTTCCGACAGTAATTCAAATACTAGGAAGATTACTAGTGAAAGTTGCGACTTTTTCCCAAAAGTTCCATACAAATAACTTTTTAAAAAGTACTTTCTATATAAATTTCAGGCTTTTCGCGAAATTTGGACTGTTTTATGAAAATTCGGATCTACAACTTTAAATTTTTAAATTCGAAAATTTAATCATTTAGTTTTAAAAGCGTTTTTTCTCTAGTTTAAACCTGGAATATATAATTTTTTTCTTAAAATTTAGTCCTTCATAATCTGAACAATGACTAGGAAGTTATTTCTCAAAATATAATTTCATCTTTTTTGAGATTTTGTATTTTTAAACTCGAAAACAGGAAATTTTTAAATAAATTGGAAGTTAAAAATTTCATAACTATTAAACTGTATTAACGATAAATACAACAACAGGTATTAAAAATTCAACGAGTTTCTATAAATATTTGCTATAACCGGAGATCGTTTTCACAAAGTAAGGGTTACAAATGTCACTTAAAAAACTTTTAAGAAAAAAGTACCACATTTGGAGAAAAAATCGAAATTTAAATTTGAATGTTAATATCTTGAGGAAAAAATAAAAATTTAGATAGGATAACGTAAAAAAAAAGTAATTGAAATAATACGTTAAAAATTCGAGAAAATATTGAGATGAACAAAACATTAATAGATTTCAAATTGTTGAAATCCATTAAGATAATTTTCTATTTTCTTAAAAAACTATAAATTTTTAAAGTTGTAATTTTGATGAATTTGTTTTTGGAAGAAAAAAATCGAAAAAATATTAGGATTAAAAAAAGTTTTACCGAAATTTTAAGTAGAAATTTCAGGAAAGAATACAACTTCAATTAAAGTCGAAATTTTGCGAACAATTTCGAAAAAATTTATGTAACAGAAAAAATAAGGTCGAAGATTTTACTTTAACTTTTTGAAAAAAAAAATGGAGATTTGGAGGATTACAATCTAGATCTAAAGAGAAGCCTTAATTTCGAGTTTAAAATTGAAATTTCAGGAGGAAAATATGAAAAACTTTGGTTTAAACATACGTTTTTCCCAAAATATAGGGTTTAAACCCATGATTTTTAATTTTAAAATCTTCGAGCTTACACAAAAAATTAAAGATGTTTTTTAAATGTTCCTTGTATCAAAAATTTCGACTTTTAATGTAAAAATTTGCGCTCTTCTCACAAGTTCCAAGTAAAAAATGTGAAATTAAAAAAATCAAAAATTCTCGTAATTTAAGGAGTAGAACTGTCGAAAAAAACTTGAAGTTTAAAAAAAATAAGTGATGATGAAAAAAGGTGACATTTGGTTTTTATTTTCAAGGAAAAAAATCATCACTTCTGAACAGGTTGAATTTTCGCATTTAAAGTCGAAATGTATGAAGAAAACGTAAAAACTAATCGTTTGAACTCGAAATCTTAAGAAAAAATTAGGATTTCAGAAATAATTCAACATATCAATTACAAAAATTGAAAATTCCGATTGTTTTTCGAAATACAATACGTCTTTATTTTCAGCATTTTATTGAAACTCTGCTTTTTCTAAAACTTCCAACTTTTAGACTCAAAATTGCCCTCGAAAGTCCAATAACTCAAAATTTATACGAGAGATTAGCAAAAGATGCATCGACGTCATCTGCATTGAGATTCAAATCGATACTGTATCAATTAGTTAATGCGAAGCCAATTAATAATATAAAGCCATTGTAAGAGAGAATTTTAAATTCGCTACATCATATTCAAAACACTGTAAATTTTGCAAAAGTTTACAATTCACTTATTTTGCGTTGCTACACAGCGTAAATGGAAAGATTGTTGACAATCTTCCGAGTTTTTTTTTTTTTTTCATTGTTATCTTGTGTTATTATTGTTCAAATAAAGGAATGAAATAATATTTTTTAAATTTGTTTTAATTTTAAAACGAACCCGATATGGAAAATTGTTTTATATTTAGAAATCGATTTTACATGACATTTCCTGGTACGAAACAGCCTGTATAAAACATTCAAAAGTTTAAGTTCACTTTGGAAATTTTGACTTTAACCTTGAATAATTGGATTTTTCAAAAATTAAAGTCGACATTTTTTAGTAGTTTTTTTATCAATAATTTCTAGAAATTAGAGAAGAGAACATTTGACTTAAATTTTTAAATTGCGACGGTTTTTTCGAAATTTTGAGGACACAAATTAAAAAAATAACACATTTCAACATTAAATATGGAGTTTTATTATTATTTAATAAAAAATTTTTGCAATTGTAACTTTTCTCCCGAAATTTTGACTTCAATCTCAAAATCTTAAGCTTTACTTTTTGATTTTAACATTAATTTCAAAATTCAGGTCCAAAACTTGGATTTAATTTTATAAATAAGAATTTTATAATATATGACGCGTTATATATCAAGAGAAATTTGTGAAACCAAAAGGGAATATAGCGTCCCGTAAAGATTAAAGATATTCCTTAGAATTCCCTATCACTGTAGATTTTGAAGGTCCCTCTGGTTCCAACCAAATTTGTTGATGTTTCTACTATTTTTAAATTAAGTTAATCGTGTATATTGTTAAAAACATAAAATGCACAAAATAAATCAGCCCAGTGCAATAAACATTGTTATTATTGTTGTTGTAGTTGTTTTAATTGCAAAATGCAAAAATACCGCTAATATGAATTTAAATTGTAAAACTAAAAATAACTTACCCCGGAAATAATCAGCAGACTCTCCAAAATGAGACTCAAAAAAAGATGCCCCACCGCAATTAAGAATTATAAACTATTTTATCTGTATCTGAAACCGTTGAGGACATCTGTCTAGAAAAATTGCTGCAGTAAACGCTTCGGTCAAAAGTGCCCCTTATATCAGTACCCTTCAACCTGCTGATGATATATAAGGCCACCCAAAAACAATGAAGATTATTCATAACTATTAAACTCTATTAACGATAAAAACAACAACAGATATTAAAAACTCCACGATGTTTTTTTAATATATGTTGTTGTACTTATCGTTAATAGAGTTTAATTGTTGTGAATATGAATATTGCAGAATTCCACAAAGTAAGGGTTAAAAATGTCAATGAAGATTATTTACAGGATTTTATAAACACAAGGAAAAATTTCAGGTACATACTTTTGGTACACTGGTAATAGGCTAAACTAGCCTCACCTGAAAGGCAACTGAACATTAAAATTTTCAATTATACTAAATATTAAGAAAATATGAGATACCCATTTTTGGCAAGCTAAACTATTTGCTAAAAATTACATCTTAAAATAGTTACCAAAAAACGTATTTAATATATTATCGGTTAAAATTAAAAAGAATAACTAAATATAATTGTCATAAAAATTACAGCGCGAAATATTTTTAGTTTGTTTTATTAAAAAGATTATAAAACATTAAAGTATTATTTATTATAAATTCATATTTATTATCGATTCATTCATTAAAAAAGTAAATATGGTTTTCAATTAACAATCTACGCTAAATAGCAATCCGAATAAATCAAAAAGAAAATACCTCGAGCTTGTTTAAGTTAAGTGTCGCCAATATATGAGAAAATATTTTTTTTTAATTAACTCGAAATTTCTGAAAATCAAAACGTCCAAAAATGTACAAATTTTGAGTTAGTAGAAATATCGAACAAAATACTCGACCTTTGTTAAAACAAATAAAATTTCCAAAATCACCATTTGGAAAAAAATTCGAAATTTATAAAAATATCGAGTATTCAATCCACCCGCAAATAGAAAGTAGAAACTTTGAAAAAACCTATTAGCAAATTCAAATCTGAACACAAAAGGCAAAATTTTAAAGTGTCTTCCAACAAACATTGAACCAGAATTTTAAGGCAAAAAGACCGAAATTATAATTTATGCTAAAAGTTTGAATTTTGGAAAATATTGGAAATATTTAAGGCAAGGCATAATTTCTATGAAGAAATGGTCTCGAAAGTAAAGTCAATATTACGAGATTAAAGTCGAAAATTTTTAACAGAAATTAGAAAATAATCAACTTTTGATTCTAAAGTTAAAATTTTGAAAGAAAATTAACTCGAGTTTACACTCGATATTGAGAGCAAATAAAGTCGAAATTCCAAACCAAGGTACTGTGAACCTAAGTCAAAATCTTGAAATTTTGAGTTTGAACAATAAATTATAATAAAATGAGCAAAAAGTGAATACGTGAATTTTGGGAAAATTAAGTTCTGAGGAAACATAAACAACATAAATAAAAGAAATTCGAAATTTTGAACTAAATATTCTACATTTCAAAATTAATGTCGAAATTTAGTGAATCTTTTAACAATTTTATTCAAAAATTTATTTCAAAATTTAAAAAAAAATGTCAAAATTTTAAGACTGAGATTGAAACTGCGAAAAAAAATTCTTTATAAAGTAAAATTTCTTAGTTTAAAGTCGAGATTTTGAAATAAAATACAAATGAATTTTGAAATAAAATTCAATATTTCGCAGAAAATAATTAATTAATAATCTTTAGGAAAAATTTTTCAAAATATCGACAAAAAAGTTGATATTTCAAGATTAAAAAAATCTTTAATTTGTAGTTCAAAATCAAAATTTTTGACAAAAAAATACTTTTCGTGATCACAATCAAAATATGGAAAAAAACGTCAACATTACTAGGAAAAAAACGAACACGGAATTGGTACTCAAAAAAAGTAAAAATTGCGAAAAAGTACTGCAAATCTATTTTAAAACAAAAATGTCTATTGAAAGCTAAAATTTTTAATTTAAATTCGAATATTTAGAGGCAAAAATCAAAATTGCAAATTTTAAAATAGTCTTAATATTTTGGGATGAAACCCCAAAAATAAAAATCAAAATGTCTAGAAAAAGTTGAATTTTTTAATTTAAATAAATTACATTCGACATTTTAGGGGTAAAAATAAAAATTGCATGTTTTAAAAAGGAGAATTAAAAACAAGAAATTTTAGAAACATCTTGGAGATATATTTAAAAAAAAATTGATTTTAATATGAAAAATTGGAGATTTTGGAAAAACGTATTTTTTCTCTACAAAAAGGAAGAAAATCGAACTGAAACTCGAAATTTTGCTCGAAAAGTCAAAATTTATAGAAAAACACTTTCAATAAAAGGTTGAAATTTCAAGAAAAACGTTAAAACTTCGGATTCGTGTTTAATTTTAGAAAAACAAATTCAAAATTAGAGAAAAAAATATTTAGTTTGAAAAATCAAGTTTTAATATAAAATTTTAAGAAAAAGATGAAAACTTCTAAACTCGAAATTTAAAAAAAAAATTCAAAAAATTCTTGATTTTCAGAATGTCCAAGTTAAAAAGACATTAAAATTTCTGGTCCAAATTCATTTTAAAAAAACTCGAAATTTCCCAAAAAAACAGGATATTCAGATTTTGGAATTACAAAATCCCATGTTTAAACAAACAATTTTGAGAAATACATCAAATTTAAGAGAGCACTTTTTATTTTAAAAAAAATAAATATTAAATTATGAATTATAAAAAATAAAATTATGAAAAAAAACTCGAGATTTACTTCGAAAAATCTAAACTTTGATATACTTAAAATTTCTAGAAAAGAATTTTCCAAGTTTGGATTTACAAAATTTCATGTTGAGGCAAGCAATTTTGAGAAAAAATTCGAATTTAGAGAAGCACTTAAACTTATTGAAACAAAAAAAAAATATTATGAAATTATTAATTATTAAAAATAAAAATTATAAGCTTAGCAGGATAAACTCGAGACTTGTTTAGAAAAATCGACATACAATATAAAATGTTGAGAAACTGAGGGAAAATTCAGTTGAAACTCGAAATTTTGCTAAATCCAAAATTACCATAAAAGATTTTGGTTTTTAATACAAAGTTAAAATCCTATGAAAAAAATTCTAATTTCAGATTTAAATTTAGTTAGTTTAGTTTAGAAAAAAAGTCGACATTTCGAGAAAAAACTTGAAATTTATTTTGAAAAACTAATTTTAACTATGAAATGTTAATAAAAAAGTCAAAATTTCTGTAGTTTCAGTATAATTTGAAATTTTAGGTTGAAATGCTACAAATTTTTGAGAAATAACTGAAAATTTTCGGATTTTGAAATTACAATGGTTTTTGAGAAAAAAATCAGATTTAGAGAAGCACTAAAAATTATTTTTAAAAAAATATTATAAAATTATTAATTATTAAATAAAAATTATGATCTTAATAAAAAACTTAAGAGTTATTTTGAACAATCGAGTTTTAATATAAAATGTTTAAAAAAAAGAAAAAATGCAGCTAAAAATCATTTTTTAAATTTCAACTGTTTAAAGAAATATTATGAAAACTCGACTAATTAAAAATTAAATTTTCATGACATTTTTCGGAAGCAAAAAGTCCTATAAGGTGTTGATTTTCGGTATGAATTTGAAATCTTAGGAAGAACCAAAATTAATTTTAGAAAGAGTCAATATCTCTAGAAATTTAACTTTATCGTGAAAAATTAAATTACAACTAGAAAATTTCAAAAAAAGATGGAAATTTTAATTTAAAACTAAACATTTTAAGAGAAAAGTTACAATTTCTGTAAATGATCTCTTTATTTTCAGTATAGGTTGAAATTTTAGGTTCAAGGGTTAGACAAAAAGGTAAGAAATTTTCGGATTTTAGAATTCAAAGAGTCTGAGAAAAAAAATGAAATTTAGAGAACCACTTCAAATATATTAAGACAAAAAAATGTTAACGTGACATTTGTAAAAAAATGTCAAAATTTGATTTTAAAACTAAAATTTTGAGGAAAACCGAAAAACACTGAAACAAAATTTCGAATTTTGAAGTTAAGCATTTTAAAATGATATAATTCTGAAATAAGTATCCAGGTTTCCAGAAAAAGTCGAAGCTTTCAATTAAATTCGAAAATTTGAGTTAATTTTGAGATTTAAGGATTTTTCTAAAAGAAAATGCTGGAATTTGAACGGAAATTTTAAGAAAAAAAATACACATTTTAAATTCATTCTGAAAAAGTTTGAGAAAAAACTTGACAAAAAAACGAATGAAGCAATTTTGAGAGAAAACAAAATTTGTAAATTAAAATCGAATCTTTAGGAGAAAATGGAATTATTGGAACTCGTAATTATGAGAGAAAACAAAAAATTCTCAAAATTTAGGTCTTACTATAGTAAATATCGACTTTAATTTCAAAACTTCACCTTTAATTTCGAAACTTCGACTTCATATCTCGAAATTTTCTATTTCTCTGATTGGAAATCTCATTCGACACTTTTAATAAAATAAAAAAAAGTCGACATTTCTAAAAAAGTCAAGAAGAGGTGAACATTTTGAAAAGATAAATCGAATTTCCAAATTAATTGTGAAATTGCAAAATGATTTTGAACTGAAATTTTGACATTTTTAGAATTTATAATTTTATTACTCGTAATTTCGATTTAAGTTGAAGATAAAAAACTAACAATTAAGTAGGATCTTTGAACTGCAGAAAAGTTTTTTTGCCTTAAAATTTTATGAGAAGGACGACACAGGAAAAACATTTTTATATTTGGATTAGGTCTATTTCCATGTACAGAACAAAAATTAAAATATTTTAACAAAAAAAACGAAATGATGTATACACCTAAAAAATAAAAAAGCATCATCGACAACTTAAATCTACCAAATGAAAAAAAGAAGGCAGATAGTTTACGTATATCGGAGGTCAAGAGACAATAATAAAGAAATAATAAAATATTTAAAAAGATTTATATTACGGATGAAGATATAAAGCTGTCAAATATATTAGAATTTTAACAATTTACAAGTGTAAATAAAATCTTACAGATACAGACTCGAGGAAAATACAATATCTCGTTTAACTAATTTAATGGCAGAATTGAATTTTTCTTCTAATTCTGTGTTACCTATCGTTTTTGACGCTTGCACCATTTGCCTCAAAAGTTCCTCTAAGCGCCTCATGCACCGAACGATCGAACCTTCAAATATTTCCGTCATATTACACAAATCGCTAAAGGAGGCACCGTTGCACCAAGCAAATACCACGTCCATTAAGAATGGTTTAAACTTATCCGCGTAAGTATCTGGATCTAAAGGTAGTCTCGCTTCTGTACTTACTTTTGCTATCCGTCGCGCCAAATCCTAGAGTAAACATGGAAATAATTGATTAAGCCGCTTCTGAATGGTGGCGTAAATTGTAAAGCAATGAGTGAAAAAATAAATAATATTGTCCAAAGAAATGTTTTACCCCCTCCCATTATTTTGGGCGTTAATTCAAAAACAACAATTAGTTTTTTGTCTGCGACTATAAATGTAAAAAATACACATTTTCAAAAGCTTTTTTTTATAAAAATAACTTATTTAGAACTTTCAACAATAAAAAAATATTTACATAAAACGAGAAAGGGGTTTTGCCAGACTTGGGATGGTGCAAAATTGCAATTGTTTACTTCTAGTTAAATGTCCAAAATTTCAGGAAAAAATAGAAATTTCGAAACAAAAATCGCATTTTATAAAGAAAAAGACCTTTACAATCGAAAGTTTAGCAAAAAAGTAGAAATTAAACTTCAAATCTTGAATGGTGAGAAAAAGATCAAAATTTGACTAAACCCCAAAATTTGTAGAAAAATAAAAGAAGAAAAATTTCCAGTGTTTCTTAAAATTTCACTTCACGAAAAAACACGGAAATTTAGAAAGATCAAAATGTTTAAAAAAAAGTCAAAAACTCAAGCAGAAGTTGAAATTTCATTTTATAAACTTACTTTCAGAAAAAAGTAAAAGTTAAAAGTGAAAACCAGGAATAATGTATTAGGAAAAAGAAATCGAAAAATCGGAGTTTTTTAAATATAATCAAAATAGCAGGAAAAATAAAAATTTTAGGATAAGATCAAAATTTTGAAAAAATGTCCGTCCTCTAGAAAAAGTCCAACATTTCTAAATTAAAGTCTTATTTCAAAACCATCTATAAAAGCTATGAAAATCGACAATTATGTAGTTGGAAATTCGAAAAGAAAGTTTAATTTTAAACTCGAAATTTTAACAAAAAAGAAAAAAATTAATTTTTCAACATTTCTGTAATAAATTTTGAGGTTTTTCTTTAATCTTCACTGGCTTACTTGAAATTGAAATCTTCATTTCAAAATTTAAAATTTCTTATTTAAATTTTCACTTAAAAATTGTATTTGTAAAGAAGGTCGAAATTTTAGGGTGAAAATCGAAACACTGGAAAAAACTCAATTAAAAAAAAGCATTTTTTAAAACTTTATATTTAAACTTTAAACTAAATATTTGGAGGAAAAAGTTTAGAGAAAAATATAGTATTTCATAATAAGCTAATTCGCAAAAAGTCAAAATTTGGATAAAAAGTCGAAATTTTCAAAAAAAAAAGTAAAATTTGCTCCAATTTACTTTAGACAATTCGTTAAATTTTAAAAAGTCGTAATTTAAAATGTCAGATTCTTCAAAAAAAATCGTAGTTTTCAGGTCAAAATTTTCAAAAAATTCGGAATTTTAAAAAATTTCGAAGTTCCAAAAATGAAGGTCGAAATTTTAGAAAAAGGTTGAAATTTAGAAAGAAGTCCAAATTCTGCAAAGTTAAAATCTCGAGAAAAAGGCGCGATTTTTATGGTAAAAGATAAAAATTTTCAAAAAAAAATAGTTTAAATTCCGAAAGAAAGTCGAAAATTTATCAAATAAAGGTCAAATTTACGTAAAAGATGAAGCGGCAATTTTGATAAGAGTCAAGATTTTCAAAACAAAAATATTTCAGAATATTCAAGATTAAAAAGTCAAAATTTTGAGAAAAGATCGAAATTTTTTGTTAAAAATATTCAAAAACTTTAAAATTTTCAATAAAGACTATATTAATTAGGAAAATAGAACTTTTTAAAAAAGTCGAAAATTTACGGGAATTTTCAAAATAAGTCGAACGGTTCAAAAAGTCAAATTTTTTATTAAAAAATCACAATCTTGAAAAAGGTCAGATTTAAAAACAAAATCAAAATAAGTTACTCAATGTTTCCAAAAGGTAATATGTACTTTCAAAAATATTTGAGATGTCATATTTAAGTCAGATTTACAAAAATAAGTCGAAAATTTGAAAAAATTAAAAATTGAAATCGTCAAAAAGAACGTGAAAATTTTTAAAGGGATCGACATTTTCACAAAAATTATTTAAAGTTTAAAACTCCAAATATTTGAAATATTGGTTGAATAGTCAAGTATGAACTCAAAATTTGAAGAAAAATATAAAAGTTTTCAGTTTATAAAGGATAATTGAATAATAAAAAAACTATTAGTTTGCATTAACAAATTTGATAAAATTCTACAGCTTCAATTTGAACAAAAATTTGATAATAAAAGGCCTAAGTTTATGCAGAAAATCAAAATTTCCAGTTTATAGGTAAAATGTTAAGGAAAAAATTAAAATTTTATCACCAAAGATAAAATATTAATAAAAAAATTACAACTTCAGTTTTAAATTCTAAAATTTTGAATTTAACTTCGAAATTTCTCTATATTTTAACTAGTTACATACTCTAGATGTTCAAAAAAACCTTTAGGATTATGTAGTGCCGAAAATTTGAAGTTACGGATGAAGAAAAAAAGCTGGTCGACATTAAATGCAACATTTTGAAGAAAAAATTAAACTTTCGACGTTGAGATCGTAAATTGCGTAAAATGTGGTTAATGCTGAGCGTTTACAAATGACTGCATATGAGTCCTGTCTTATTTATGAGCCTCTTCAAAACCCCCACAAACTCTATATTATTTTGCTGCAGTTTTATGGGGCTAACCAAATATACAGTGTTCTATTTAAAAAAAGCTAAGTTATATCAACACTGTATACCTATATGATAACTACAATAAAACGAAAATAATTTTAAAATGTTCGCCACAGAATAAATTTTATTTTGATATCTTTTCAAGCTTAGTAGCTAATCTCCGTCCATGCATTTATGGTGGATCCTGCATAAATTAAAAATTAAATTTTGGTGGCCACACTAACCCCCATTTTAAAATATTTTCTTTTTCAAATCGTTCACTAGCAATATAGGCATGAGTAAACGAAAACTAATACTGTGCCAAATTTCAAATTTCTGCGCTACTTATTTTTCAAAATAAAACCTCTGTGACAGATGGGCGAACGAGCACAAGAGATTATAACGGTTCCGTTTCTTTTTAACTTACGGAACCGTAGAAAATAAAGCACTTTAATTTAAATTATGAATTAAAAATAATTCCAAATTAGAAAAAAAAAACCCTTCTCGAAACTTCCGACTAAAAATATTAAGATTTGGAAATAAAAGTTAACATTTGAATAAAAGTCAAAATACAGTGAACGCTCTATATAAGCAACCTCTATATAAGCAACATTCTTTATAAGCAACCTCTATACAAGCAACTTTTTTTAGTTCAACTGTTCTGTATAAGCAACTTATTTTTTTAAAGCTAAATTTTGAGTTAAAATTAGGCCAATTTAGAAGTAAAATCAGCTGTTCACAAGAACATAACATCAAATTGTAAAAAATTCTGTTATTGGAATGTGTTTATGTTTTATGCTGCCAGTATTGAAGTGAATTTCTGTTAAATAGAATAGTTACTTGAATTCTGTTAGTTTCTGCTAATTAATAAATTAATTAATTAATATTTTTGTGCTTTAAATTCAACCATAAAATATGAATCAGAAAAAAAAGACGTTCAATTTCGTTAAAAGATAAACTATCCATTTTAAAGGACATTGAAAATGGTAAGAAAACAAAGGACATTTGTAACGAATAAAAAGTTGCTAAATCTACAATAAGTAGAGTAAAAGAAAATAAAGAAAATTTAGAAGAATATGCATCCAAAACGTATGTGAATCAGAGTAAGATTAAGCGAATGAAGATAATAAAATATAGTGAAATCGACGGTGTTTTCTTGGTTCTTGGAGCGGCGACAATTAAACGATTTAGTTCCAAATGAAATGATAAAATTAAAAGGACTTGAAGTAAATAGATTAAATAATGGACCTGAAACATTTGTAGCAAGTGATGGATAGTTAACGAAATTTAAAAAACGCCACGGTATACGGATTCTGTCTGTTTGTGCTGTTTGTGGAGAGTATGTCTTGCAATGTGGAGCTAGCTAATTCACTTACAAATAAATTTAAAAATTATATTGCTGAAGATGGCTTTTTGTCTGAACAAATATATAATTGCGACGAAACTGGTCTCGTCTATAAAAACTTGCCCAATAAAATTAACGATACAAATTTTGAAAAATCCGCTGCTGGAAGAAAAGCAATGAAGGAAAGAGTAACAAGTATGCCATGCGTAAACGCTACAGGTAGGCATAAATTAGATTTGATGATGATAGGAAAATCGAAATCTCCTCGTTGCTTCAAAAATATGGATTTGCCAGTATATTACAAATCATCCAAAAATGCTTGGCAAACTTATACACTTTTTAGCGACTGGTATAATGATATATTCATACCTTCAGTAACTCGACACTTGGAATCTAAAACCTTCCCGTAAAGGCCCTTCTCTTAGTAGATAATGCAACTCGCCATGGGTCTGAGAATAATTTTACTGGTAACTCGAATTTCAATGTTATGTTTTTCCCCCTAATAACACACCATTATTGCAACCACTAGATCAAAATGTGATAAAATTACAAAAACAACGCTATCGCAAACATCTACTTGCATGTCTTGCAGCCTTAGGTGCAGAAGGTGGAATAGTTTAAGCACTGAAAAATATAAATTTGAAAGATGTTTATTTAGTAGTGCAGGCATGGAATGAAATTCCCTTGTCAGTTATACAAAATCGTCAAGTGATGAAATTCAATACAACATTCCTTCTGATCACTTTTTAGAAGAAGATGATATTCCCTTGGCAAGATTGTATAATTCGATATTTAATGATTGTAATTTAGCAGATACCGAAATTATGGAGTGGAGAAAATCCTGAAGTAGAAAGTGACACTACTCCTGTTGAAGAAAATGAAAAACGTCGGATGTCTCCAATAAAAACATCAATGATGTTATAAATTCTTTTAATTTGGTAATAGAATGGGCAAAAGAAAATGACTTACCCTGCAATGAGGTCCTTTTGTTACAAAGAATAAGGGAAAAAGCTATCATGAACAAAGGTATGCAATTGTTTTTTGTTGGTTTTGGCAATTAGTGCTGTACTAAACCAAAGATTTATTAACATTTGATTATTTTTTTTTTAATATTAATAATAACCACGCTTGTATGATAATAATAATAATAATAAAATGTTTTCTTTTGCAAAATAAAATCGAATTTATTTATTCCAGGCGGTAAGTATTTATATACTCCTTTTTTCCCTATAAGCAACTTTTTCCAATAAGAAACTTTTTTATTGAAATTGGTTCAAATGAGTTGCTTATATAGAGCGTTCACTGTATTTAGAAAACATTAAAGTTTCAGTTGTAGTTGAAATTTAAAGGTAAAAATGTCGAACCGAAATTATGAGAAAACAAACAAACTTTTGATATGAATTTGTTGATAAAAAGTTCGCATAAACTAGGAATTTCTAAAAAAAAAACAAAATTTTGAGAAAAAAGACGAAACTTCGCAGGTCACAACTACTAAACCGATGAAATAAAATTTTTTTACCAAACTTATAAGAAAACCCATGCTCGAAATGTTGACAAAAGATGTTTAGCTTGGAAATAAAAGTCAAAATAATTAGAAAATTCCAAAGTATCAACTTTAATTCTTTTAGAGAAAAAATAAAAAAGCAAAAATGAAGAACGGAAATTTTGAAAAAACTTTACTTTCCATGGAAAGTTCACAAAAATGCTAGCTTTTAAATTCAAATTTTCTGGGAAAATATCGAATACTAAAGATCAAATCTGGAATTTCAGAAAAGTGTCGAATTTAAAAAACAAAATTCCAAATTTAGAACAAAAACTATTCCCGAAATTTAGAGAATGTTGTGATTTCGAAGTGAAAGTCAAAATTTGGAAAGCCAAAATCTTTAAAAACCATAAATTTTTAGCTTAATCGAAATTTTGGGAAAAAAGTAATCGCAATGAAGAAATAAATCTAAATTTCTTGACAGAAGTTAAAATATTTATTTAGAAAATATTGAATTTTCAGCTTTAGTCGAAATTTTAGGGAACAAAAATTTAAAAAAAAAGTGAAAATGGATAGGAATGCGAATTAAAAAAGAAAGTCAAATGTTCGATTAAAAATTTGTTTAAAAAAGTATCAAATTTTAAAACAGAAATTTCTAGAGAATATTGAAATTTCAGAAATTATAATTTCTAAAAATATACTAATTTAAAAAAATATTTTCAAATTTGTAACAAACACCATTACCGAAATTTCGACAAAAAATTAAGAAGACAAAATATTTAAAAAACATTGGGTTTTAAACGAAATTTTAGGAAAACAAATAAAAAAATGAAATCGTACTCACAATTGTTTGAAAGAATTTTTCGAAAAAAAAAATAGTTAACATTGCTAGAAATACTTATTTTAAAATAAATAAATCGAAAATTTTAAAGAAAATCGAAACTTCGAGAAAATACTCGGGGAGCCCATAAATGCTGAATTTTATTGAAACTTTTTTTTTAATTTATTAAACTTTGAATTGCCACGGTGCAGTTTTCTTTTATTATTAAGTTGCAGAGGCATATCAGGCTTCCTAAATATTTATTGTAAGGTATAAGTTTTACTTCAATCGCAACTAATAATTATAAATTGCAGTTTATGTTAACATGGGAGGAAATATCTTATGTGGTAAATAAGATAAATAAAAGAAAGTTGAGGCATAACATCTATTAATTATTTACTCGAGATTACAACAAAATTCGAATCAACTGTGGACAACAGGGTCATTAAACCTGTTCAAGCATTTCTAGAATTTCGCTATTCCGAAAAGCAGGATTATTATAAAGGTTTATATTTTGGAACCTATTGCGAAAAAATCCTAGCAATTAACCGATTTCTACCACCCTAACGTATTTAACATAAAAGGGGTAATAAACAAGAGCTCAATGCAAGTTATAGTTACCCTATGGCCATAATGCAAGTACTAATATGTGAATTCCTAAGAAATAGAAATACAAACTTATGGCAAATTTCTGGAAAATTGTCCATAAACAGTTGTCGGAAAGTACAAACATATTCAAGTAAACAATCCTCAAATGAGCAACATAACACAACAATTTCGTGCCAATTACAATTCAATTTGAAATTTGGCTATATTTTATTCATTCAAGATATTTCGGAAATAGTCAGGGTGATTTGCAATTTTTGCAAAAAAAATAACAAAAAATATAGATCTCAAGTAGAAATTTAAATGAAATATTGACAATATCTTTTCTTTAAGCATACTCTCATGTTGTCGTTTTTTTTATAATAGGGCTTAAATCATTTTTTTAATTGCGGAGTACAGGCAAAGAAGGCGATAGGTCAATTTTTTCCAAAATTGAGTTATCTACATCATCTGCTAGCCAAAGGTGTAAAGTTTTATCACTTTGTAAAAAATACACGAAGTTAGGAGTAATAAATACATTTTCATTTTCCTTTAATAACAAAATTATAGAGAACCTACATCTTAAAACCAGTTTTTCTCAAAACTACTTATTTTGAATTATAACCTTCTTTGTGGAAATTAACAAAAATAAGGCCCCTAAAAGTGAAAACAATTTTGAGTTTTCATCATAAGAGATAGAATTTTTAAACTAGAGTTGTAATTCATTTGCTAGCTGCCATTAAATACTCTTTTACTTTTTGACTTTTTCGTATTTTTCTTAATATAAGTTGAATAATTAAAGAAACATGACAAAGTTATAAAATAAATTCTAAATCCTGATTTGTTAAGTGTTTTCGTTTGTTAATAAACAACGTTAAAGAAGAGAAAAAATATATATTTTATAGTTTTAAAGCCACTATTGAAACTGCTATTAACAATAGTTCTTGTCAACATTTCAACAGTATTTTTATGTTTTTCTTGCGGGACTTCGAACCCTTATTTTTATCAATTTGGTTTTCGTTCCGCCAAAGTACCATTTTTTTATTTCCGATTTGGCTCACAATATAAAAAAAATAATACAACATTACTCAAAATTAACTTACGAAAATGTTGAAATTATGGTACAGTTAAAATTTCGAAAAATATACCCGGCATTTTGAGTAAGTCTAAATTGCCAAAAAAGGTCAAATTTTAATAAAAGCCCAAATTTTAGAAAAAACAGTCGAAAGTATGAATTTTGAAAAACTTTTAGAGGAGTCGAAACTGAACCTACATTTTATATTAACAAACATTTTTGTAATTTCGAGCAACACATCAAGGTTAAATATAAGTTCAACGAAAACTCAAATTTTAGAAACATCGAAAAAGAAAATTTTGGAAAAATATTTTGAATGGCTTGAAAATGAATATTAACGAAACATTTTCGTAGTTTCGAGAAAAACTACGATTGGAGATTAGTCAATATAGAATAGTCTTTTTAGAATTTCAAATACGGATTTCGAAATAAAAAACACGAATTTTCCAGAAAAAGTTGATTTTCCTTCATTTTAGACTCTTATTGGTGGAAAACATTATCAGTATTAATTTTAATTAACATTACTGCGACCAAATTTGGGAATATTTAAAGTTTTTTTTTAATATTTCCAAACTGGGTCGCAGAAATGTTAAATGAAAGTAATAATAAGAAAGTTGATTTGTCAAAAACATAAAGAAAAGAAAATTTCTATAAAAAAATAAACGAAATAGTGAGTGAAATTAAAAATTTTAGGAAGAAAATAAAAATCAAAAAGTAAGAAGAGAAAAACCCTCGAAATTTTAAGAATACAATTTAAATTTTGAGTAAAGTCGAAATTTGGAAGAAAAAAAAATGGGGTTTTCGCGAATAATACAAAATATTTCCAAAATAATATCGTTCTTCTGCGTTTTTTAATATTCTCGATATCCACGTTTGAAATCGGAAAAATTACAAGTCAAAATACCCAAAAATAAAAATCAAAGTAAAGTTAAAATGCCTAAAAATCAAACTCAACTCAAAATACCCAAAACTAAAAATCAAACTTTTTATAAAATGTCAACAATATGAATTATCTTATTTCATTTTCTGTCCTCTGTTTTTTCTTTCTCCACACGGAGTTTCGTTAACAAAAATTCATGTTATAAATATATAGTTTTTTAAACCATTGTTTTTTTTTTTACTTTTTCTATAAAATTTCGATTTTTTAAACTCAAATTAGAAGTGTCATTTTTTTATTCTTAAAAGTTTGACTATTTCACAAAAATCTTCCTTTTTCTGGAAATGTAGAATTTAAAGACAACATTTTTTTTAAAAACTGTTTCGTTTTCCCTAAAATTAGCTAAATTTCAGCCGTTTTAAATAAATGTCGACTCTTCTGGAAATTAGGATTTTGGCAATCGCAACTAAGAAATGTGACTTTAATAGCGAAATTTTAAATTTGTTCCAGAAATGTCGAGTCTCCTCGAAGGCTTTATTCTCGAAATTTGAAAAATTAAATTTTGAAAACGCCACTTGGACTTTAGTCATGAAATGTCTTTAAAAAACTCACAATCCGGGAGGGGAGCTTACGACCCCTTCCCCTCCCCCTCCCTTGAACCTATTTGATAAGACATATTTCAAAATTTAGATTCCTTGAAATTCTCTAATTTTTTTTGAAAATACTGACTCCTAAAAAATTCGACTTTCGAAATTCGAAATTTGAAGAATTTAGGTTTTATTTAAAATGTAGACTTTAAAAAAATTTCACGTATTTTAAAAATTTCGACTTTTTTCTGAAAATTTCATCATTTAAAAATATCAGCTTTTTCAAAACTCGACCTTTACCCGAAAGTTTCATTTATTTTAAAAATTGCAACTCCCGAATTTCTACTTTTTTGTATAGAAATATTTTGATTTTTTTTGAAAAATTTCACTTTTTTTGAAAATTTTCTCTATTAAAAATTTTACTTTTTGGAAAACTTTAACTCCTTTTCAAATTCTAAATTTGTTTTTGAATACTTTGACTTTATCTTCAATGTTTTGAAATTTTTGTAATACATTGATTTTTTTCATAGTTTCGATTCATTTTTAAAAATTTTGACATTTTTTTTAAATTCTCCTTCTTATTGATAGTATACTTTTCATCAAGTTTCGATTTTTTAGTAAATCCGACTTTTACTATTTCGACTTTTTTAAAAATTTGAATTTTTCGAAAATTTCGACACATTAACTCACTAAAATTTTTCATTTCTTTTAAACATCGACATTTTCAAAATTTTGACTTTTTTGCAAATTCGAATATTTCGAAGCACTTTTTTAAAATATTTTGATCTTACTTGCGCAATATTTCAACTTTCAGCTTTTTCTAGAAATTTTCAATTTAAACTTGAAATATAAAGCTTAAAAAATTTTTCCAATCCAAATTTTTGCCGATATATTTTGATTTTCATCTCAAAATGTTAACCTTTTTTAAAAATTGAACCTTAGCACGAAATTTAAATAATAAATTAAAAATTTCAAATGATAACTACGAATTTCGAGAAAATTATAAATGTTGTAAAATGTTTAATTTTTTATTTTGCCAAAATATTCAGTTTAAAATTAAAATTATCATTTTTCGATTTTTTTTCTCAATTCCTCTATTTCCCCATAATTATCGATTTTAATAGTTTTACATATTTTTGAACAAAGTTATTGATTCTAAACTTAAAATTTTGGATTTTTCAAGAGGACAAAAATTTTATTTAAATTATTTTGTTTCAATTTTTACTTTATGATATTTCGATTATGAACTTGAAAACTTGGAATTTAAAGAAAAAAATAATGCAAATTAGTAAAATTTTTTGTGAAAATTTCGAAATTTAAAGTAGCCCCTTAGAAATTTTCTGGGTGCGCCTCTGAAAAAAACTGCAGAACTGTAGAAAATTTCGAGGTTAGAAACCAAATTTAGATTTTTTTGTAGAAATTTTCATTTTAAGTCAAAATTTTGAAAAAAAAATAGTAGAAATTTAAAGTTCAAATTAAAACTTGACTTTAATCTCGAAATCTGGAATTTGAACTAATAGTTTTTTAACTTTTCTGAAGGGGAATAGAAATTTAAAATTTCTTTTTCTTTTTTTCTTTTACAAAATTCAGCATGTTAATGTGAAATGTTTTTTTTTTTCAAAAGTTTGATAAAACCTGAAATTTCGAATTTCATAAACTATTTCGCAATTGTCCAGTTTAAATGTAACAGTTTTCCTAATAAAATTTCGACATTTTCCTCAACTTTTTTTGAAATTTTATGTTTTTTCTCGAAACTTTTGCTTGAGAGTCGGCCTTCCTAGATAAAAAAATATGTAAAATAAATCTTGGACTTTCGTCTGAAGGTTTAGTCGTATTCTCGATATTTCGAGCGGAAACATTCAATTTCTACATTGATACATCAAATGTTAGCAAATAAGGCAAAACAAAAAAAAATGTTAAAAATTTGTAACAGTATTTTTCTATTTCGAAAACTACTCTATTGCACTGTGTAGGATGGTCAGTGATGTAATCCATTCTTTCTTAATTCTTCATGTTTTATAAAATAAACACTTTTTTCATCAATGTTCTTAGTGTGGCCATGATTTTATTTCGAATGGCTGGTTGATTGCTCCAAAAACTAATTTGACAATGTTACCAAACAAAAACTCTCCTCAGCGAGAAATTACAATTCATTTTTGCTTGACTGAGCCCAGTAAATTTTTATTTATTTAAATAAATGAAATTAATAAATTAAATTAAATTATAATATAAATACTTCCAAACTAAGCGCCAAACTAAAATGAATTTAATGCTTTCAAGATTCATTTGATTTAAAAAAAATTTGGGGTTAGTTGTCTTCCTCTCCTGAAGGGAAAAAAATAGAAAAACCACCCTAAAGTGCGACAATCCTTAAATAAACATAAACCTTTTTCAGGAATTTTGCCAGCAAAATAGTAGTTCAATTTTATTGAATTTATTCCGGTAGAAGTTTCCGTCCTGTATAATACCGTTTTGTATACGTAAATTTTAAATACAAATGACAAATATTTGTAAAGCCTAATTCAATGTCTAATGAGGGTTAAAATTACAATAACGGTACATTTATAGGTCCGTTAAAAGATATTTAAGATATCCTGGAAAGAGGCAATATTTCTAAACAGACTTTTCAGAACCATTGCGATAACGTTACACACATTAAAACGCCTAGATTGGAATTCCCGCCACCAATGCATCAAAATGTACTCACCTGCATCTGCCTCAATGGCCCGCTGAGTTCCTCGCTTAATTTCGGAGCCTCGTTGCTCTTCTCGTCGCACACGAAAGTACTGAGTAATGAGCAGGCCTGGGCCGGGGAAAGATTACCGAAGACTCCATTGAAAATCATTTCGGTTATGAGAAGTTCGTCGGCGCTGTAAAATAGACAATATTAATGCTTTACAACGCCATAAACTCGGTATTTTTGAAACGTCGGCCGCGGCCACAACAAGGGGATCTTTCTCGGAAGAGGCCTTGCAAATTTTAAGAAGGGCCGCAAACCGGTATACGTCCGAAAGAACCGTTATTCGTATCTGTAGGTCGGAAATTCAGTAATATGCACAAGGAATGTGAGAATATGTGTAAAATTTCAACCGTTTTTCCAATACACCCAGACTTTTATATTTTTTAAATATTTTTTTGGTATCTAAACATTGAAAAAAAAAACATATATTCTGTCTACACCGTGTTGAAGATAAGGGCCACTATGGGCATCGTGAAAATGACAAGAGATACGAAGAAGTTGAACACTTAAAAGTGACGCCGAGAAACATTAAGCTAGATCCGCATCAATAAAAATTTGGGTTGTACGTTATATTTGTCACAAAAAGTTAGGTTATATTTAAGGTTTTTGAACTGTATTTAAAAAATTTAATATATTTTTTGAACAACGCAAACACAATCCAGCTGTAGATGCGGTTTTTATTTTCAGAGTTATTTATAAAATGAAATTTTTATTTTCTTTTTCTACGATTAATATTAATGATAGAGCAAATCGGATAAACTTTATCTTTGCATCTTTGAATAATCTTAAATAGTAAGCAATCAATGTTTTCATTCGACGTTTCGTCTTTGTGGAACCATCATCAATTTTACATTTTAAATTCTCTCTTGGTTTTTCCATAGCAGGTTTTAGAAACTCTTAATTTCCCTAAATTAACGCTTTGAAGGTCTTTTTTTCTGAAAATGATTTTAACCTCTAAATTTTGAATTTTTTTTCGAAAAGTACAGACCGAGATTCAAAATTTGTGTAGTTTTAATTTCTGTTGCAAAATTTCATTTAAATCTCACAATGTCGACGTTTTTCCAAATTTCGTCTTTTTGTTTCAAATTATGAGTTTTCCGGGTAAACTCGAATATATCCTTAAATTTACATTTTTAATTTTTATTTTTTCCAAAATTTTAACGTTGAACTCGGAATTTTAATTTTTTTACTTGGGATCTCAAATGTAACTTGAAACTGATTTTGTTCTAATTTTTTTGATTTCAAAATGTCAAATTTGTTTGCCAACTTTTGAATTTGTAAAAATAGTGAGATTTGTCGAAACTTCCAAGTATTTTTTTCAAAATTGACTTTGTTCGTGAAATTTTGATCTTATTGAAATATTTTTCATATCGATTTATTCATAATTCTTTTAAGCTTTCGGTTATTTTTAGTAAAATTTGAAATTTAAAAATAATCTTTTTAAACATTACCTTTCAAATTTAAACTGGACATTTCGTGAAAGAATGTTAAAATTAATAATTTAATTTTTTTAGTTCTAAAGCGCAAAGTTCTTGCTTACAAATTCAATTTCAAAATCAAATTTTTGACTTTTCGAGAAAAATTCTACCTTTTTTAATAGAAATTCAAAAAATTGCAAACTTCGTTAAAACACTGAAGATTTAAACATATTTTTGGGCATTTTGAAATGTCCCATTTTTCCAGAAATTTCAGGATGAAATTGAAAACATTTTTTAATTTTCATTGAAAATTGAATTTTTCTACTGTAAACCTAAACTTTAGATTTTCTTACCCAAATGACGATAGTAAAGTAATGTTTACATTTCAAAATCGAAATAGAAAAATGTATATAAAAAAAGCTGCAGATTTCTGAAAAGGGAAAATTAGGAATGCTTTTAAAAACATTGAAAAATCTGAAATACTAGGATAAAATTGGAAATTTTAATAGGATGAGAATAAATCGTCCTTCTTCAAATGTTTCCTAAAGTCAAATTTTTAGGCTGAAAAAAATTTTTACGTAAATTTTCGAATAAATTGATTGGGGAAATTTGGAAGTTAAGAATTTTAGAAAAAAAGTCGAAATTAAGAATAGAAATTTTAAATTTTAAAATGAAAATCAATATTTTGTTGTTAAAATTCTAATCTCGACGAAAAAGTCGAAAGAGAAACTGAAGTTTCGAGAATAAAATTAAAAATCAAGGAAAGTTTCAATTTCTGGAAAATCAAAATTTCAGAAAAACCTCGATTTTTAAAATAAAAACCCAAAACAGCATACTTTTTTATTTAGGACTTCTGGAACTACTTTTTTTCCGAAGTATGGGATCACCTGAATGTTTTTACTCGTAAGAATGTCGCTTATTAAAAAAGGTTGTAAAACACCGATTTAGACAATTCATGTCATTTTTGAATAGTACATGGGATTGAAATTGAAATTTTATTTGTTATTTTTTTAAATAACTTTTACAAAATATAAATTTTTTCCAGAAAATTTGCGATTGGATTTTTTGATGTGAGACATTCAAGCCTTTTCACAAAAAAAATGTAACCCTAAATTCAAAATTTTAAGGTTTCCTAGATATTTTAAACTGCAGGTAAAATTGTTGGGCTTAAATGTCAGAACTCGTTATATCTATTAGGAAGTTTGAGAAAGAAGTCAAAATTTTGAAACTAAACTCGGTATTTATATTTTCGAATTTTAGAAATTAAAGTGAAATGTTCAGTGCAAAATTTAAAAAAAAATCGTAATTACGAGAAAAACTCAAAAAAATATAAAAATAGTTTTAAAATGAAAGACAAAGTTCAAAATCTCGAGATTAAAATAAAAAGACGAAAAATCTCTAGAAAAAGTCAAAATTTTGAGTTGAAAGTCGAAATTTTGAGTTGAAAGTCGAAGTTTTAGAGCAGAACTTCTTAACCAGTGAGGCGCGCCTCCCTAGGAGGGCGTAAAAACATCAATCATCAAACATTATCAATGTGTCGCTATTTTTTCTGCATAGATCTATGTGCTCTAGACAATATTTTATGAATTTGATGACTGGTTAATGTAACTTACAATGTAAAGTTAACTTTAGTAAAGGAAAAAAGCAAACTCTCTTCTCTGCATAAACAAAACATGAAAGATTAGCTAAATAATATTTATCACCCAGCGATGTGACAGATTAAACAAATCAATCAAAACAAAATACCCGGCAGAGTTAATAACTTTTTAATTTGCTATGCCGCTCATTTCACCTTTTTTTAAGCGTCGTATACATATAGGCGATCGCGATGGCGATCAAAAATGGCTCTAGAAAACAAATGCAACCGAAAACACTTGTCGCGATCTATCAGCGACATGCTCTGTCCTTGCAGCGTTTGATCGCTTAGCCTACCATAACCGACGGAGATACAGCAGAACGCGTGCAATGAAAATTGAAAAACATTTTCGATTTAACAGTTTTTTGAATGAAAGACGCAAAAAAGATGTTTTATTTTATTTAGTTCATTGTGACTATAAAAATGTTTGCATTAAAAATAAAATGTCATTGCGAAATAAGTAAAATTAAGAAGCAATGTTGGGAAAATGTCAATTACATATAGTATGATATAGCTACATTCAACGAAAGTGTTAAAAGAGTTTTGTAGAAATTAAAAAACACAACACCCACGAATGTATGCATACAATAATATATGCAGTATGTCACATAAGACACGAGACCTGGCATAACGTAGGATCTTGGTCATTAGTGGGGCTGACGAGAAAGCTTAAAAGTTAATACAGAACATTTTGGCAACTTCGATTTCATTGATAGTAAAATTTCGTTTCATGACTAACATAAACATCTGCAGTGGTGTAATTATGTTTTCCTTGATAAATAACTCCTGAGAAAACTTGTTTTTTTTGTGTGGGCACTGCAGTAAATTTTCGAATTCAGCTAAATAATTTTTTGAGCAAATTAACAGTAAAGTGAAAAACTTTAAAAAATTGAGAAGTTTTTCATTATAATCTCATATTGTGTAACGAGTCTGTAACTTGGAATAAATTCAGTAAATCAACGACAGTTTTTTTTTCGGAAATATGTTTGGGCATGTCGATTTATATTTTAATTTGCGCTCTTTATAATGTAAGAAAATTTTATACAGCATGCCCCAAATTTAAGATATAACATCATCGCCAATTTTTTTAAATAACAACTCTATTTTTTCTTGACTATACTTAAAGGATATAACAAATTACCTATGCGTACCAAATTTCAATTTTTTATTCCTTGTCATTTAGAAGATATTTACAAATTTAGTAACTAATTCGAAAAATCAAGAAATTTGATTCAATTCAGTGCAATTTTCATAGTTTAAAAATGGCATATCAGAAGGTACTTGTTTGACAAACTGGGTTGACGACTTATCACAATCTTATAAAAAAGTTAATAAAAACAAATAAGAATAGTATCGTATTGATCGAAGAGGCTATTAGTTTGTCGTTTAGTGAGAAACACCATTTATTAAAAAGTCGACCAAAATGCCGTACTTAATTGAAACTTACAAGATTGAAATTTTAATAATGATTGGTTACGGAGATAGAACAAGAACACAAAATGAAGGTATTCGTTTATTCAGAGAGAAGTATCCTGAGTTACCACCCGTATCGCAAAGTACCGTAAGCTAGATTGAAAAACAGATTCGGGAAAATGGGCATTTAAGAAAAACAAGTAATCCCCGTCAGAATGCGCCCAATGAAGATGTCAAAATTTATGTACTTCTCTCTGTTCAAGAAAATCCTCATGTCCCTACTAGTCAGATAGGTAGGGAACTCGAAATTAGCCAGTCTTCGGTTACAAGAATTCTGAAAATGCAAAAATTTCATCCTTATAAAATGACAATCCTCCATGAACTCTTAGAAGATGATCCGGATAGAAGACTCAAGTTTTGCGAACAAATGATGGATTAGTGGACAGAAATGATTTAAGCATAGAAATATCCTGTTTTCAGATGAATCAACGTTTATGTTAAATGGCGAGCTAAATCATCAAAATTGTCGTTACTGGGCAGACAACCCACACTAGATTTTTCAAAGATCATTGCTTTTTTTGAAAATTTTAGGTATATATTTTTTTAAAAGCCTCGAATTTTTTTGAAAATGTCATTTTTTTAATTTAGGATTTTAACGAAAAATCTTCACTTTTTTCAAAATTTCAATTTTTATAAAACTTGGTACGACTCTTCAAAAATTTTGACTTTTTATTTTGAAAATTAGATTATTATTATTTAAATTTCGACATTTTTTCAAATTTGGTCCTATAGAAATTTTCGATAATTTTACAAAATTTCAATTTTTAAAAAAATGCAGTTTTTTCCTAAAATTTCCTCTTTTTTTGAAAACTGCGCTCTAAAAATTTAAATATGAAAATTATGACGCTTTATAATATCGACATTAAAAAAAAATGTCGACGTTTTCCTCCCTCAGAATTTCAGCTCTTGAAAATTTCGTCTGTTTTTAAAAATTTCGACCATTTCGAAAATTTGGAAATTTTTGAGCATTTCGTCCTTTTTTCGAATTCAAAGTTTAGGCTATTTTCCAAAGTTTTGGCATTTTTCACAAGTTGGACTATTTTTTAATATTCCGACTTTTTTATTTTGATTTTTA
Organism: Dastarcus helophoroides; assembly: GCA_028583605.1. Classification (NCBI taxonomy): domain Eukaryota; kingdom Metazoa; phylum Arthropoda; class Insecta; order Coleoptera; family Bothrideridae; genus Dastarcus; species Dastarcus helophoroides. The sequence continues at coordinate 1,983,602 of CM053332.1, forward strand.
TTTAAAATTTTGATTGTGATTCCAATTTTTTATTTTTATTAAAATTTTTGACTTTATTGAAAATTTTGACTTTTAAAAAATGTTTTTTTTTTAATTTTGCCTTTTGTCGAAAATGAGTCTCTAGATAAATTTATTTACATTTAATCGTTTTTAGAAGTGAAAAGTTTTCATTTATATTATTTTGTTTGTACCTGTGAAGTAAATGTAGCAATGACAGAATTTAAAGGGAGGGGCATGAATATATTTTCCACAATCCGGGCAGGCTCAACGTAAAAAAATGGGAATCCTGTATAGGAAAATAAAAAATTGGCATTTTCACAAAGAAAATAAGATTTTGAAAAAAAGAATGTTAGGAAATACTGGTTTTTTGTATTTTCTTCTTAGTTATATTTGCACTCTGTTTTTTGGTATTATTTGCTGAAAGTTTACATGCTTCTACTTTTTATAAAATGAAAATTCTGTTATAAATTGTTAAGTTTTTATATGACTATAAAATCAGACTTCCTGGTAATAATTATTTGTACTTTTGCGCTAGTATACCTTGAATGTTTTATTTTATGCCTAATGAACTAATATCACACTTTCAGTGTGGGCCCTTGCGGACCACCAAAATGAATGTGTTGCGATTGCGACTCTTAGGAATGACTGCATAATTTTTAAATTGAATTAGTTTGGCAAACACGTTTAGCTTTTTAAAAATATCATAAATTTAGAGAAATATTTTAAATGTTTATTTTATTTTAAATTTTAATTTTTCCCCAACTTAATATAAATATTTAGCTGATTTTTCATTTATGTCGAAAATTCAATAAGTGGTAAAACAAGCAATACGAAAATGTGAAGTTAAGGAGTAAATTATACAATTTTCTTTGAATCTCTCTAAAATTAAGGAGCATTTTCAAATGAACCTAAGAATATGAATTTCCCATTTATTTGTTTAAATAATTTAACGGCTTTGGTAATATAACGAGATTATTTGTTGGGCTTTTTTTTCTAAGATAAGAATTTAAAAGTAAAGATGAAAAAAACACACATAAAAACATATAATACAAGGCCTTGAAATTCTGCTGAAATCTGCATAACAAATGTTGAAATTGTGAAAAACATGTACACAATTGCAGAAATCTATCTAGGAAACCGGCTGAAATAAATAATAATAAAAATAAATGACACCCATAAAAGTTACTTTGAAAGTTATTTGCATATGCAGGATTTAAGCAAATTGAACAACGCCAAAATTTCCTACCTGCTAAGTTCGCATGCTACCCGGCCTTTTAGTTGTATAACGTCAGTATTGGTACAATATCCTAATCTCCTAAGCACCCTTTTACGACATTTCAGCTCGTCAAGTTGTAAAACGGACTTTGCATCTAATAACTTCTGCCTGGCAACGTCTAGTTCGGCTTTACAGGCCACTTTCTTTTCATATTTTGGATATTCGGTCTCCAGCAGCGAATTTTTATGCATAGGGTGGTCGAACATCCTGAGCAATAAATAAATATGTTAATACGGGTTCAGGTTTGACTGAAAACGTTTACCTCTTTTCCAATATTTCAATTTTTTTAACCACGTCGAGGAAAACGGGATCGTTGATTTTCATGTCTTTTACTGGGTTCAGGAGAGGGGGCCCCTCAGGAAATCGTTTTTTCACCTCTTTTATGGATTTGTAAACGCCCTTTCTGGCGTCTTTTGGACGGAGATCGTTGGGGCAATATAACCTCACTGAGGATATATGAGTGATAAAGGAAGCGCACACACCAACGACTTCTACTTCGCCCTTCTAGAAGGTTGAAACAATGTGTTACATTAAATCAATTAAACCAAACTTGTTTCTTTTGCAATAAAAATTGGAACCCTTCTTCAAATATAAAACTTTTTAGATAATCCCATAATTTAGATTTTTTTGGTCCTTTTGGTTATTCAGGATCTGGTAATCAAAACCACAATATTCTTTTTTGTTATTTTATAAATTACTTCAATTCTACAGAATTTAACAAGAACTGGAAATAAAGTTCAAAAATGTTGGAGAATTCAGTTTATAAAAGCAGCTCAGCTAACGTAAGAATTTCTCTGCCCTCTCACAGATCAGCAAGGAGGAGGATGACGAGAAATTATTTCCTGTTCCCAAAAATGCCATCACGAAGTGCGTCTTCAGCTTGGAAGCTCAAGTGATTTTAGTATACATTTTTACAAATGTATGAAAAATAAGTAACCTCTATTTAAAATCCAAATAAATTTAAAACTTTGAATGTAAAAATAAAAAAGTATCCCACGATTATTAAGTCATCTAAAGACTGAAAGAAATCTCGAGATAAAATCCAAAATTTAGAGAGAATTGTCGCAATTATCAATTCAAAACCCAAACGTTTTTACGAAAAATAATTAACGAAGAAAGTAAAGTTAAAGGTTCGATTCTTGTAAAACTTTAAATTTTTTTTAAGTTAAAAATATTTAAAAATTCCAGATTTTAAATCGAAAATTTCTTATTTTATAGTAAAAATGTTATACCAAAGTTAGAAAAAAATCTGAAATTTTCAAACTAAATGTAAGATCAAAATTGGACAGTTCGATTTTGTTCAATTTTATTCACGAAATGTCAAGTTTAATGTTGTTCAAACTAAAAGAAAAAGTTGGCTTTTCGTTAGTTTAAGTTTGTGCTCATGTTATAAATTTTTATTTATTTTTCCTGATTTTCATTATAGTCTTTAAGTTAAAATTCTATAACAAAGTTAGGAAAAATAATTAAAAAGTTTCAAGTTTTAAATCTCCCCGTTTTGAATTTTTGCTTTTTTCTCAAAAGTTCGCTTAAGAGTCGTCCAGAGTTTAATCGCAAAGGAAAGAAAAAATAAAAAAACGCTAGATTTCGACAGTTTGACTGGGTTCGAAATATTTATTGTTTCTCGATTTTTACTTCGAACCTCAACATTTCTTTTTTCAACATTCGTTTTTTGTCAGCATTTATGTCAAAATCTTCTCTTAATATGAACATTATTTTTTTATTGTTATACCTATTATCTTATTTTCGTTGAAATTTTTACATTAAAATTAACATTTATGCATATACCTTTTCCCAATTTTATTTTAAATAATAAAGTAAAAATTTCGATTCGAAAATGAAAATTTCAATTTAAACTAAAAATTTCCCCTTTTTTTAAAATGCTTACTTTAAAATTGAAGTCTTAACTTTTAACTCATATTTCGAATTTACTTTTGAAATATACAGGGTGTTTCATAATTGCATGCTGAACCGGCAGGGGGATATTCCTTGGGCAATTTCAAGACAAATTTTTCATATTAACATAGGTCCGGAAACGCTTCATTTTCGATATACAGGGCGGTAAAAATTGAAGAAAAAATCCGTTTTTCTTCAATATTTCTGAGACTGGTTTAGATATCTTTTTGATATTCAGTACTCGATATCTGGGTATAAAAGCAAGTATTTTGACAAAAAAACATTTGTCCTGATTCCACCAGTGGCGTTCCCACAAAGAGGTCGATACACATTTTTGAAAAAAAAATGTGACGCCAATGCCAAAGTAAGAATTATTTTCCTAGTCTTTGTTGTGTTTCTATCAAAAATGAGCTCTTGACTTTTTGTCCTACGACGGCCGGTTTCCGAATTAAAAAATAAAAATCATTTACTTGCTATGCCGCTATGGTAGATTAATTTATTAATGAAATCTTAACAATGAAATTAATTAAATCATATCAGGTGTTGAAAATGTCCACCACCTGCAAGTATGCACGCCTCAACTCTTCTTCTCATAGATTCGCGTACTCGTTGAAAAATTCCTGGCGTATTTCTTATAGTGTTGCAGGAATCTGTTATGCGATTTCTCAGTTCTTCTTCAGTTTGGATTGGGGTGCTATAAACTAAGGTTTTAAGATAGCCCCATTAAAAATAACCTAGACTGTTCAGGTCAGGGGATCTAGGCGGCCATAATTCTGTTCCTGCTCTGCCTATCCAGCGATTATTGTAATTTTGGTCCAAATATGCACGTGCCAAAACACTAAAATGCGCAGGGGCACCATCGTGCATAAACCACATTCGATTTCGGATTAAAACGGGGACATCTTCTAACAGCACTGGTAAATCATTTTCAAGAAAGTGACGATAATTTTCTCCATTTAATCTTCTTGGCAGAAAAAAGGGTCCAATTAAATAGTCGTCAACAATTCCTGCCCACACATTTACCGAGAATTGTTCTTGGTGATTGACTTCGACCATGGCATGCGGGTTCTCTTCAGCCCAAAAGTGATTGTTGTGGAAGTTTCTAATTGCATTTCGGGAAAAACTGTCTTCATCAGTAAATAATACTTCTCTGTCAAATAGTGAATTTTCAACAATTTTTTGAATAAACCATTGGCAGAAATTTATACGAAATGGTAAATCCCGAGGCAGTAAGGCCTGAATCCGTTGAATATGGTAAGGGTATAACAAAAAATCGTGAAGTATCCTCCAGACTAAAATATGGGAGATATTTAAATTACTAGCAATTTTCCTTGTGCTTATTTCGGGATTTTGCCCAACTGAATTAAGAACAGCTATTTCAGTTTCTTCTGTTCTTGCGGTTCTTTGTGCCCCTTTTAAGTGATGATCTGGTTTAAAACATCCCTTCTCGCGTAGTCTTCTATGAACGCTTGAAAAAGTTCTTGCATCTGGCACAATTCTTTGCGGAAAACGCTCTGCATACAGTCCCCTGGCTTCAAATGCATTTCCATCCGCAAGACCGTACATGTAATGAATATCGGCAAACTCAGCATTCTCAAACATATTTTCTTATACTTATCAATCACTCACATTCAGATAAAGTATTGAAGTGAAAAATTTGACACTTGGTTGTAAACACAAAACTAAATCTCAGTGGCCTACTAGATTTTCATTAATAAATTAATCTACCACAGCGGCATAGCAAGTAAATGATTTTTATTTTTTAATTCGGAAACCGGCCGTCGTAGGACAAAAAGTCAAGAGCTCATTTTTGATAGAAACACAACAAAGACTAGGAAAATAATTCTTATTTTGAAAAATAGCATTGGCGTCACATTTTTTTTTCAAAAATGTGTATCGACCTAGTTTGTGGGAACGCCACTGGTGGAATCAGAACAAATGTTTTTTGTCAAAATACTTGCTTTTATACCCAGATATCGTGTACTGAATATCAAAAAAATATCTAAACCAGTCTCAGAAATATTGAAGCAAAACCGATTTTTTCTTCAATTTTTACCGCCCTGTATATCGAAAATGAAGCGTTTCCGGACCTATGTTAATATGAAAATTTTGTCTTAAAATTGCCCAAGGAATATCCCCCTGCCGGTTCAGCATGCAATTATGAAACACCCTGTATTTAAAATTTTGATTTAAATCCTGAAATTTTTATTTCAATCAAGATACTTCCTGCCTTCTTTTGTTAACTTTCCTTTTAATAAAATTATTTTCCGAAAATTCAATTTTTCGAAACCCATAATTGTATTGTAACAGTTTTTTCTTGAATCTTGAAATTCCTATTTTCTTTTTTTTTTTCGACTTTTTTTTCTTTCATAGAATTTTGTCCCCGGCCTTTCTTATCAATTTTTTTCGAAAAAGAAGATAACACAAATTTCAGATTAAAATGAATATTTGTCCGTTTTGGAAATTTTCAGTTTTAATCTAAAAATTTTAAGTTTAAACTAGAAATTTTCGTTTTTGCGTCTCAAGGTTGTGATTTTAAAATAGCAGTTTTTGACAAGATTTTTTGTAGAATTCTGGTTTCGAATGCAATTTTCTGCTATTTATTTGTTTGAAAAGAAAATGAAAATTTTAATTTCAGACTTGATATTTTGATTTATTTTCAAAACTTGAATTATGCCACCATTTCGATTTTTTAAATCCAAAATTTGGACTTTTTTCCTAAAATGACTGTGAATCATGCTGAAATTTCGGACTTAAAACCAAAATGAATATTTTTGTTAAAATGTTGACATATTTATCAAAAATAGGATTGTCGACTATTAAAAATTTCGTTTAATATCGAGATATTTAACTTTAATCTAGACATTTTGACTTTACATTCGAGACTCGAATTTTTTCTTTAAAAATTTGACTTGAAGTTAAACTTTTCTTCGAATTATTCCCCGAAGTGAGAAAAAGTAGAAATTTTTATTTTATTTATTTATTTTTTAGTCAATTAACTTTAAACCTGAAGTACCGACTATTTTTTGAGAAAGATCATAAAAAGTTCGAGTAAGAAGCTTTTTCTGGAAATTTTAACTTTAAATTAGAAATCTGAGTTTTTTCCTTAAAATTTTGAACTTGAAATGTATATCTTTTTCTCGAATTATTTTCCGAAATGTGTCGAAAAAAAATACAGTTTTCAGCTTTATTTTAAAAAATGTTGACTTTTTTTAAAATTTTATTTTCAGAAAAATGTAAATCGGCTATGTTAATTCGAAATGTTGACTTTTTTTTTTACTTTTTTTCCTATTTTTCCCAAGGCCAATATCTTGAATTTAAACTTGAAACTCGTCCTTGTCTCGCTTCGGTTTTTAGTTTCAAATTTTGACTCTAATCGATGAATTTTGTATTTAATCTGCCGAATTCGTTTTTCCTGAAATTTTAAATTTATAGTCGAAATTTCAAATGTTGTTGCTTTTCAGAAAAAAATCTAGATATCTAGTTTAAACTCAGAAATGTCTACAAATTAAAGTGTAAACTTTTTTTACTTACTTTCTGAATTATTTCCCACAAAAAGTCAGAAATTTATAATTGGAAATTCATAATTTTGCCATTTTTATCTAAATTTTGGATGTTATCTCGAGATTTACAAAGTTTTTTAGGATTTTTGTCTCAAAAATTTAGATTTCCTTTTTCGTAAAATTCTTTAATTGAAAAAGGAAATTTGGTATTTTGTTGAATTGCATTATGAAATAAAATTGACCTTAAACTGGAAATTTTCACTGAACCGTCATCTGTTTTTTTTTCTAATTATCTTCGAAAAAAAGCGAAGTTCGAATTTAACTTGATAATTGCTAATTTTGAATCTTAACATTTCTATCGATTTCTTTAGGATTTTAGCATCGAATTTTCGATTTATTTATTATGTTTTCCCATAAACTTTTAACAAAAAATGGAGTTTACTTCCTTTTCTTACATCTTCCTTTTTTCCTTTTTTTTTAAATTCATGTCCATAAGAAAAGAAGGAAAAAAATTGAGGCAGTTATGGGAACTACTGACAGAAGTGAAAACTTAAAACTATTATACAACAAATTTCAAGATATTTCAAAAAAATATGTTTTCAATGTACTAATTTTTTGGATTATGCGGATGTCGGATTATCCGAGTGTCAGAAAGGTTTTAAAAAATGTCACTAAATGTCCGGAGTAAAGCAGTGATAGGGCAATCGACTAATAGATTAAATAGTTTTTTGGTAACGCAAAACCCATCATATGTGTATTACACATATGGCAAATCCAGGCGTTTATCTCCTATCTTTAGTCGCTTAAGGCGCTTAAAGAAGTTTTCACTTCAATACGAAAGAAGAAAAAATGCCAACTCTAATGGCGCAATCCTGTGTTTGATATTGCGATTTACCTAATTTTTTTTTTTATTTTGAACCTAAATTTGAAATATCGGTTTTTTTCAAATTCCTTTCTAGAAAAAAATCTTAATTCCATTTTTAAATTCGAATTTTCAACACGAATTTAAAATCGGAATTTAATTTTAGCTTTTTTAGAAAGCAATTCGAAAAACTATCAAGATGAAATCCAAAATTTAAAGAAAAGAGCCCAAGTCACGAATTTTAAATTCCAAAGTCGAAATTTTGACTTGCCTTGCCTGCGGAAACGATTTATTTAATAAATCTCTAAGCACTGACTGACAGATAGCACACAGCCTAAACGGATGGGTCTAGGAGCATGAAATTTCATACAGGTGCTCCCCCTAACACCTAGGTAAGCACAAAAGAGAGGATTTTTCGAAATTCATCTTCTAAGATACAAAAAATTGGCATTAACAGGCAGGCGATTTTTATGTAATGCATAATACATAAGATTGTATTTAAAGTTGCCTTTAAACGTTGGGCCGATATCGTTGATTAATGTGGCTACACAAATTTATCTAAACTTTTGCAGGTGATTAGTGCATATTTTGTCTTTCTGTGAATTTTTTTTTTTAATTTAAAATTGATATTTGCGGAGATTAAGGTCAAAAAACCTTTGAATTTCTACAAACCTTTTTCGAAGGTTTTAATTCAAAGTCAAAATTTGGAAATGGAATTTCGAGAAAAAACTTTAAAATCTTTAAAAGAAATATTTCCCCTCATTTCCTATTTCTCGAAAATATTTCTGAATATCGACTTTTTTTTGAACTTTTCAATTTAAACTTGAAAAATGCTTCTTTTTAAAATGGAACTTTAAAATAGAAATTTAGTTAAGTCTCGAATTCGTTTTATAGAATTCGTTCAATATTACTTAAAATTTCCTAGTTTGGAAAGTTGGATTCTTCAAAATAATTAAAAAATTTCTGGAATAGGTGAATTTTTCAAAAAGTTAAAATTATAAAAATGCAAAGTATTAAGAAAAAAGTAAACACTTTCAAAAAGATTTTAAATAAATGTCGAAATTTTCACAAAAAGCAGAACTTTTGTAAAAACATGGAAATGTCGAAAGAACTTCAAATTCTAAAAAAAACATAACTTCGAAAAAACTCCAAATTTAGAAAATGGCTCAATTTTTCAAAAAAGATGAAAATTTTTAGAAAGAAGTTGAATGTCTCAAATTTACTACACAAAAGTCGAAACCCCGCGAAAAAGTCGCAGTTTTCAAAAAAGGTTAAAACTTTGAGAAATTGTCAAAAGTTGGACAAATGTGGAAATTAAAAAGTAAAGTGTAGAAGTTTGCAAAAGTCAGTTTTTCAACGTAATCAAATTTATAGAAAAAATAAAAACTTTAAAAAAATCGCAGTTTTCAAAACACATCGAAATTTTGCGTAAACATTTTTAAAAAATTCAGAAGTTAGAAAATACATCAAAATTACAAAAAAGGCGAAACTAAAAAAGTCTTCCAACTAATAAAATAAGTAAACATTTGAAAAAAGTGGAAACTAAAAAGGAAGAAAAAATTTGAATTTCGAAATTTTCACAATATAAAGACGAAACGCTAAAAAAAGTCGAAAAATTTTTAATTTTGAAAAAAAAAGTAGAATTAAAAAAATAAAATACTCGAGAGAGTCGATTTTTGCAAAAGTTGAAAGTTACAGAAAAGTCAAATTTTGAAAACGAATTGAAATACTTTGAAAAGATCGAATTTAAAAACAGTCAGATTTGCAAATAATATTGAAATGAGTCGAAATTTCAAAAGAGGTCGACCTTTTCATAAATAAGGTCAAACAATAGAAACAAGTCGAAATTTTCGAAAATCTTCAAAACTTCGAGATAAATTCAAAATATTCAAAAAATATTGAAATATTAAAAGAAAAAATTATTTAAAAAGTTAATAATTTCAAGAAATAGAATATTTAACCAGGACAAAAGTCACAAAAAAGTAAAAATATATCCAAATACGACAGAATTTCGAAAAATTTGAAAATGGAATTTTCAAGTCAAAATTTTGAAGTGTCGAAATTTTCAAAATCAAGTCAAAATTTCGAGAAAAAAACGACTGTGAAAAAGGTGGATATTTTAAAATGTCGAAATTTTCAAAAATTGAATTCTTCATAGAGGTCGGAATTTTCAAAAAAGTGACCGAAGAATCCTTTCTCTTTTTTCGCGTAGACGAAGGCTAGTTAAATATGAATCAGAAAAATTGGGTTAAGTTTCGAAATTTAGTTTTTTTTAGAGTAAATCGAAAAAATTTGAAATTAAACTCAAAGTTGTCTTCAAAATTTCTAAAAAAAAAAGTGTATTCGCAATGAAAAGGGCTTTAAAATGATGTATCACAAGGAGGATAGTTTCATTAGAAAGTGAGAGCTGATAGGGGTTAAGGGGATGAACATATCAGGTTGGCTTCAAGAATCGTCCCCCCAAGAACACAAATCGCCAAGTATCGGCGAATTCTAAAATATTTCTCGGTTTTCTAATTATAAGAGGGGTCAAGTTTTCATTGCATTGCATATTTGGAATCTGAAAGATACGAGTATTTCAAAAAGGAATAATATACAGTGTGTTTCATAAAAAAACCAACCTGCATACAACTGAAGGCCTGTTTTTATGGACAATTCAAATCAAAAGATTGATAGAAATCTAGAGATAAAACACATAGAAAAATATCGTAATTATCAATTTAAATCCAAAATTTCGATTTTTTTTACTGAAATAGAAGGAAAAGAAAAGTTTTGCGGTCAATTTTAAAATAAAATATGAGAAAATTTCCACGGTAAAATTGGAATTTTAGTTTTTTTTAAAGCAATTCAAGAAAATTTCGTTTCTAAAATTCAAAAAGTGGAAAAAAGTTGGAAACAGAAAGGCAGATTTTCGAGTTTTGAAATTTTATTTTTTTTAGAATGCAATTAGAAAAAATGCGAAATGTCGATCTCCTATTCAAAAATTCTATTTAAATGAAATTAAAATTTCAATCTTAAAATTAAAATATTTTAGACTAAACTCGTAAACAAATTAATAGAAGGAATAAGGTAAAACCTGAAATGAAGAGAAAAATTTGAAAATTATAAGTTTAATCCGAAATTTCCACGTTTCACGATAACTAATTGCATTAAAAAATAGCTACTTCAATATCTAGCAATTTCGATTTTAAAGCCGTGGCTTAGATTTTTTTCTTAGAAAACAATTCAAAAATATTTCAAATTTAGATTCAAAATGTAGAAAAAATTAAATCGCAATAGTAAACACAAAATTTCATTATTAGAGTGGAAATCTTTTTTTTTACTTTTTGATTAATAAATTAGAAAAAAAAGTAAGATAAGGAAGTTAACTCCATTTTAAGGTAAAAATTGTATGAAAGAAAAAAATATGTCGCGTCAGAAACCGAAATTTCGAAATTGATACAATTTAAAATCAGGTTGGATCCGAAAATTCAACTTTTTTGGAAAATAACTGGAAAAAAAGTAAAATAGATCGACAGTTCAATTTCAAGGCAAAAATTTTAGGAAAAAAAGTGGAAATTACCTATTCAAGCTCAATGTCATTTTTAAATCCAAAAACTTTATGAAAAAAAAAATTATAACTAGCTTTAAAATACTGGAAATCTTGAGATATAAAGTTTAAAGAAAAATGTCACAAGTATGTAAAGTATGTAAAATTTATAATTTTTTTGGAAAATAATTCAAAAAGTAAGTACAAAAGTTGACAGTTCAATTCGTGGATATTGTGGGTTTAAAATAGATATTTAGATATTTTTTTCTTAGAAAGCAAATCATAAAATTTGAAGGTTGGATTTTAGATTTAAAATTAAATATTCTCAAGTCAAGTCAAAATTTTGAAATCAAAATCAAAACAAGAAAGTCAAATTCCAAGTTTAAATTCAAGATATCGACTTCGGGGAAAAATTAAAAAAAAAGAGAATCTGAGAAAAGCCGATTTCATTTTTTCCTGAAAATAAAGTTTATTACATTCGTAAGTAAATGTTCATGTTAAAGTAAACTTTTTTTTAGTACAAACAAAAATTTCTAATTTTTCCTTAAATATTTAAACTTTTTTTCTGAATATTTCGAAACACAAACTAAATAAGTAAAGTTCATGTTTAAAACTGTAAATGCTAACATAAATTTTGATGTAAAATTCAAAATTTTCAAAGACATGTCGAAACTTCCACAAAAAAGTAAAATTTTGGGATAAACATGAAGAAAGGTGTTCGAGATAAAATCGAGCAACGAAAAAAATCGATTTTTAAAATAGATGCTCGAACTCCAGAATCTAAACTCGAGATTTTGAGAAAAGAGTCCAATTTTTTTATTCAAGTTGAAATTGTATTACTGAAGAATGTTAAGAAAAAACTAAATTTTGAATTCTACTAGATGACGTCGATGCATCTTTTGCTAATCGTTTAAGATTAGTGCACTTGAAAATGCCAGTTCTGCTGGCGAAATACGTATCGCGTAATTATTTATTTAATTGCCGATGTGGTAAAGGGGTGAAACCTTCTTTGGATTCCTATGAACGTTTAAATTTCGAGGATATGGCTGCAATTTTGGGATCAAGTTGTAGGAAAGAAATCAAATTTCTCAGTATAATTAGGAAATTTGAGAAAAAAATTGAAATTTTTAGAAAAACCCATCAGAAAAAAAATACTTTACTTCCGCAGCCCCATTTACAGCACGCCACTGAGGAAAACCTATATTATACAAATCATCATATCAAAAATCTCATTTCACTGTTGACATTTACCATTATCTTTTGTAAAATATTATTTCCAGAAATATCTAATGCTTACATTGCTGAAGCTATTATCCCTTTAAATCTTTGAATAAACAAATTCCACATCTTCCCTAGTTAAAAATACATTAGATGAGCTTTCATAATGTTCTTGGGATTCATCCCTCACCCCGGGATATTATATCTAAATAATATTACTGTATGATTCAGTCTGCCAATGCAAATAATTTCTAGAAGATTATAAAGTTTACTAACCTGATCAGGTAGGCATGGTTTAGGAATAACGTCGTCATTTTCCATTGCTGACGCCACATGAAGCAACAAATCTACTTGTACTTTAGTAGGGGCTTTAGCCGGATTTTGCTTTCCTTTCCTTCCAGAGCCGGGCTCCGAAGTTTTCTTGAAATTGACCACCGCTCCCCAATCGTATTCTCCATCATTGGTTTTTATCTGCAAAAAATTGTAATCATTTATGCTTGGTTTTTTGTCGCCAAAACAGGGTTAATAATGTTTCACTAAAGTAACCACTTATATGCAAAATATTTTTTTTTCTTAACTTGGAACATGAAGTTTCCAAAAAAGTCGAAATATCTAAAAAAAAGACGAAATTTCGAGGAAAATGTCGAAACTGACAGTTTGAAGTCCAAATGTCAAAAAAATTATTAAATCAATTTTAAAGGTTCTTTTTTCAAAATTTCGACTTTTTTAACAAAATTCTGAGTTTAAACTGATAATTTATACTTTTTTCTACAATGTCTTCTTTAACAAGTTAACAGCGACATGTACCACTGGCTGATACACAAACCGTTACAGTACAGGCGACGAATCATCGATGGTAAAATATTTTTTATAGATATTTTGCAATGACGACAATCAATTTTCTTCTTTCTAGCTAACAAAATATCTACATCATCTAGTTTTCGTGCTAATAGGCCGTAACGACGTGAGATATTTGGCAAATGCAGTACAAAATTTTAAAAAATATATAGCATTTGAAAAAGGTCCAATCTTAAAAGAAAAATCTAAATACGAAGTCAGAATTTTCAAAATAAATTAAGAGATGAAATTTAAAAAGTCAAAAAGTCGAAATACACATATCCAAACACTCAAATTATTCGAAATAGCCGGAATGTTTAAGAGTGGAATATTTCGAAAGAAGTCGAAATTTGTAAAATATAAGATTTCGAGAAAGTCGACATTTTGATAAATAATGAAAATTTTTAAAATGCGAAAATTTGAGGAGAAAGTCCAAATTTCAAAAAAGTGGAAAGCTTGAAAAAAATGGAAATTTTGAAATGATAACATTTTCAAAAAGGGTGTCAAAATATTGAAAAAGGCCGAATTTTTTTTTAAAACTACAATTTTTCGAAAGAAGACAAAATTTACAGAAAAGTCAAAATTGAATAAAAATGCGCAAATTAAAATAAGTCAAATTTTTAGGAAAAGAATGTCAAAATATTAAAAAAGAGCGAATTTTTTTTAAACTAGAATTTTTCGAAAGAAGACGAAATTTTAAAAAAATTCAAAATTTCGTGTCGAAATTTTCAAAATGAATCAAAATTTTGAAAAGTTTGCGCATTTGATAAAATAAAATAAATTAAAATAAGTCATATTTTTAGGAAAAGTCCCTAAAAATGTCAAAATATTGAAAATGAAGAAGTTTCAAGTCAAAATTAAGAAAAAAAGCAAAATTTTCAACATTTTTCAAAAATCGTGCATTTCGTATTCTAATTACTAACTAATTTTTTGTGCTAAAATGTATGTTAATAAATGTTCACAATACCTAATTAGTAATTATTTATTTTATTTACCCCACCAATTACAGAATTTTCATACAAAAGAACTTTTTCGTATTTGTCATGAGGAATACTATTAAATAAAATTTATGTCACAAGTAACTGATGGGCGAAAAATAGCCCTTATCAACCCATTTTCTTTTCGAAAAAAATTAACAAATTTAAATTTGAACAAGTTGAAATTCTGAAATAAAAATTCTCATATAAAACGAAATGAAAAAAAAAAATGTTTCAAAAACTCTAAACACTTACAAAATATTAACATTTCAAGAGAAAATTTGGAAGGAAATCAAATTTTCAAAAAGAGAAAATTCTGAAAACTCCAATATTCTGAAGGAATCAAAATAAGGGAAAAATGAAATGTTCAAACACATCGAAATTAAAAAAATAGGGGAATTTTTTGAAGATCGAAATTTGCAAAAAAGTGAAAGTTTCGATAAAAATTTAAAATCTTCAAATGAATCAAAATTTAGAAGAGTCGATATTTTGATAAACAATTAAAATTTTTAAAATGTCACAAAATATGTCACTTTAAGAGACAAAATTTTGAAAAACATCGAATTTTTCAACAAAAAAAAAATAGAAATTTTGAAATGGTAACATTTTCATATTCAAAGCGTCCAAATTTTCAAAAAAGAATGAAATTTTATTAAAAAGTAGAATTTTTCGAAAAAAGTCGAAATTTGCAAAAAATATTTAAATATTTCCAAACTGAGTCGCAGAAATGTTAAACAAATCTAATAAATATTTACAAAAAAAGTCAAAATTTTCAAAATAAAAGAAATTTTTAAAATAAATCAAATTTGGAAATTTCTGAAAAAAGTCAAAAAAAAACATAAAAAATACATAATTTTCAAAAAAGTAAAAACAAACATACACATTTTCGATAATTTTGCATTTCGTGTTCTAATTATAATTAATTTTTTTATAATAATAAATGTTAACGATTCATAGGAAATTTTTTATTTTTTTTATCCCACCATTACAGAATTTTCATTTAAAATAACTGATTTCCACACTTGTGATGAGGTGTACTATTAAATAAAATTAATCATAATTAACTTTGTGTGAGCGAAAAATGGCTCTTATGAACCTACCTTCTTTTCGAAAAAAAGTCAAAAGTTTAAATTTAAAAGTCGAAATTTTGAAAGAGGTAAATTTTAAAACAGTAGAAATTTTCATATAAGACGAAATTAAAAAAAAAGAACATAATTTCTCAAAAAACCTCAACACTTACAAAAAACGTAGAATTTCAAGAGAAAAATTTTGGAACATTCTGAAAACTTGGAAATTCTGAAAGAATTAAAATAATGAAAATGGAAATGTTCAAATGAAAAAAAAATCGGAGAATTTTTCTAAGGTCAAAATTTGCAAAAAAGTGAAAGTTTCGATAAAAATTTGATATCCTCAAAATAAATCAAAATTTTGAAGAATCGGAATTTTGATGAACAATTAGAATTTTTAAAATAAGTCACAATTCTGAGAAAAAGTCCAAATATTACCAAAAATCAAAATTTTAAATAACAAATGATACATAAACAATTTCAAATAAGGTCGAAATTTTTATAAATAAGTTGAAATTCTCAAAGTAAAAATTTTGAAAACCGTATTTTCAAGGAAGAGTCGTAATATTCAAAGAATTGAAACTCCAAAAATCATAACAGTCAAAGAATATATCATAATATAATAGTCAGCGACGAAATTTCAAGAAAAAAGTCAAAATTGTCAAAAAAAAAAGGATTTTTTTAAAGAAGTTGAAATTTATAACAAAAAGGCAACAATGTCAAACGCAAGACGAAATTTTCAAAATAAATTTCAATTTTCTGGAAAAAATCTACATTTGATAAAGAACCGAAATGTCGAAATTAAGAAAATAGGAGAATTTTCGAAAGTCGAAATTTTCAAAAAAGTTTCGATAACAACTGAAAATCTTCAAAATGAAAAGGTATTTTAAAAAACAATTAAAAATTTTAAAGTCAATATTTAAAAAAAAATTAGTAATTTTGAAAAAAAAAATGAATATTTTAAAATGTCAACATTTTCGAAAAAAGTTGTAATTTTGAAGAAACAATTTTTTTTTAAAAAAAGGTCAAAATTTTCAAAAAAGATCCATGTTTTTAAAAAGTAAACATTTAAAGAGTAGAGGAATTGATAATTCAAAATTTATAAAAGTCAAAATTCAAGAAAAAGTCGATATTTTAAAATCGAAATTTCCAAAAAAAAAGAGAAGAAAAAAGAAGAAAAAAAAGTCGGATTTTTAAAAAGGACCAAATATTTAAAAATTCAAAGTTTGAAAAAAAGTCGTCGAAATGTTAATAAAAATGTGTAGGAATGTTTGAAATGTAATTTTTTTAAGTCAAAGTTTCGAGAAAAAGAAATTTTGAGGACGAAATTGAGAGGAAAATATCAAAATTTAGAATCAGGATAATTCTAAAATGTCAAAATTTTCTAAAGGTCAATATTTAAAAAAGTCAGAAATCTTCAAAAAAATCTTTAAAAAAGTTCAAATTTGGCAACAATCACATTTTATACATCATAAAAATAGAATTTTTCGAAATTTACTTTAATTTCCAGAAAAGAACGAAGTTTTTAAAAAAGAACCCCGATTTCCAAAAAAAAAAAGTAAAAACTTCAAAATAAAGTGGAAATTTACAAAGATCCGAAATTTTCAAAATATGACTTTTCAAGATAGGAATGTTGAGAAAAAGCTAAGATTTTGAAAAGGTAAATTTTGCAAAAAGTAAAAATTTTCGAAATAAGTTAAAATTTTGATAAAGAGGAGAAATTTTGAATAGGTCATATTGTTGACAAAAAGTCGAAATTAATTTTTTTTTGAAGTTGGCATTTTAAAAGGGAAAATTTCGAAAAATGTCGATGTATTTAATAAGTCGATATTTTGAAAAGAAACATCAAACTTTTCAAAAAATAAAACCAAAATATTCTAAAAAGATCGAAGTCTCCAACAAAAATCGACATCTTTAAAAAGAACGAAAATTTCAGAAAAATTGCAATGAAAAATGAAATGTTAAAAATGTAGATTCAAAAAGGATCGAATTTAAGAAAGCGATTTTTTAAAACAAAGTCAAATTTTTATAAGATAAGGCGGTTGTTTGAGTTTGCTTAGCTGAGTGTCCACTGTCAATGCCAATTGCTGGTTATTTTGGTGCTAGTTTCGAGGTTATGAATAGTCTCACAACATTCCACGATGCAAAATTTGACATTAAGTGTTATTACTAATTTTATTTACTAATTTCAAAGTTGGGAACAAAGCATTAGGCTCCCAATTCCCAATGTTAATGTCATTATTAGAATATTCATTTTTTTTAGACATTCACACTTTAAAATACTGACTTATAAATCTAAAAATTTCACAAAACCGAGTTAAGACATTTATATAAATCTCACAGAAAAAAACGAACCTTTGAGATTAAAGTTCATCTTAGGTTAGAAAATTACTGAATTTCTAAATAATTTCGAAAAAACCGAAATTCAGGTTTCGAAGTTATATAAAAATTTGATTAAATAGATAAAACTAGACATTTATACTTTTTTCTTAAAATTTCGAGTTTGACAGTTTTCTAAAAGATTTATCTCAAAAGTCGATTTTTTTTTAATAAATTTAGAATTTTAATCAAAAACTGAACTTTCAAAATTACGACTATGAGCTTAAAATTTTTAAAATCGAAAATTCAGGATATTTTATAGCTTTTGGTTTTTATCTTTCTATTTCGATTTTTATTCAAACTTTTCAAGTTAAAACGAAAATGTTTACTTTTCTCCTTTATCTTAAATTTCAACGTTAAGACCAAAATATTTCGATATTAATTCCGAAATTTTGTACTGTTCGCGACATTTTGAAAGCTAAGTCAACACTTTGAAAAAAAATTTAATTTCAAATTCATAAAATGTCAGCTAGTTATAAAATATCGACTTTAATCAGGAAATTTCAATTTTATACCGTGTACAAAAAGTTTTCCATCTAGTGTGCTGCTTACATTTTTCTGTCATGTTCATTACCTAATTAATATTTTAAACAAGAAAGTAAACATAACCTTAAGAATTGCTTTACTGATTACTGATTTTAAAATGGAATTAAAATCTTTTATTGTTAAATCCTACTTTCAAAACGCCTAAAAAAGTAGTAGCGAATGGAATCTTTTCTATTCCTGATAGTACTGCAGAATTTTTGTGTCAAGTTAAATGTCAATTTGGCGAGTATGAATTAAAGTAAGCAGCACCCTAGATGAGAAAAATTTTGTACACGTGGTACTAATATTACCGACTTTAATTTCAAAATTGTGACTTAATTAGGAGAAAAAAGTTCAAATGTTGAGAAAGACTAAATGTATCAAAGAATTGATGAAACGCGAAATTTTCAGAAAGTTTATCACATGCTTTTTTGGTCAAAAATTCAAGGCTACCAAAAAGTCAAGAGTTCGAGATTAAAGTCGAAATTTAAAAAATATATATATAATAAACAGTTTTAACTTTCAATTAAAATGTCTTTTTCAAAAAATTTTAACTTTTTTCTCCCTGAATTTAAACAATTTCCCTTAAAAAAAAACATCAAAAATTTCCGGAAAAAGTTGCAATTCTGATTACATTGTTGTCAATAAATTTGACCGTTTTCGAAATTGTAGCATTTTTTCAAAGTTTCTAATTTAAATTCAGAATTTTTGTCTTTTTTTTTAACTAATTTGCGACTTTTTCTTGAATTTAGTATTAAAACTCAAACCTAGGAAACCGACAATCAATTTAATAAAAATTTGACTATTCAACTTCAGCTTGAAAGTGTTACATTTTTAGAAAATAGTCGACCTTTATAAAAAAATTTATTAGTGCATCCAAAATGTCTTCTCTAAATTTGGCTCAAAGCAACAAACTTTCAGGGAACTGGTAGTTTTTGTAACTGATTTTTTTTATTCGAAATTTTTGACATTTTGTTCAATATTTCTGATTTAATCTTGTAATTTTTTATGTATTTATAGTTTATCATATTTGACTTTTTTCAAATTCCGAGTCTGAACTTAAAAAAATTTAAAATTTCAAGTTTAAACGGAGAAATTTTAATAAAAATTCGATAATTCTTAGTTTTACTTTAGAAAATACCAAATTTCTAAAAAAAAGTTGAGATTATGGCAACATATTGTTAGTAAATTTGTTTCTTTTAGGCCTTAACTAACTTGAAACTATACTTTTTGTAAACTATTGACTTTGTTCTCTCTCGTAGTTTTCATTAAAGCCAGTAGTAATTAAAAATATAAATAAAAATTACAAGATTAAATGCAAAATTTTAAGACAACTGTCAAATTTTCGGAAAAAATTCAAATAAATGTTTTTAAATCCCAAAAATTACATTTTAACCGGAAAATGTTAACTTTCAACTAAACTTTTTTCCCAAAATGTTCGTGAAAACTTCAAAATTTCTGGAAACAATTAACATTTTAGGAAAATTATCCTCTTTTTTCCAATTCTGCCTTTTTCTCTCAAAATTCCGAAATTGTTATTTTTTTTTAATTTTGAGTCGAAAATATGATCTAGATTTTCGAAAAATACCAACCCATTTTCTCTGAAATTTGGATTACAAATTTCGACTTTTTTTTTGAAATTTGCAGTTTAAAGCAGGACTTATAAATATCAAATACCTCAAGTTTAGATATTCTCTGTATCTTTTTTGCGAAATAGTGTTATTTTCATTCATGTTTTATTGGTTTTTTCTTTGCCAGTTACTCCTTCCACAATTTTAGATTTTCAGTAACCTTTTGTTACGGATTGGCAATTTTTTATAGATTGCCTCAAACAGCGATTGCATTGTATCTTTGTTTATCAATCACTGCTTGTAACTCAACACTGAAAAACACTTAAAACTGTCTTAAGATTTCAACAAATTAAAATTAAATAACTTCAAATTTACCTAAACTGAAAATTTAGTAATGAATGTTGATGATGATAAGTTATGTGAAAGATTTTTAAAATAAAATAATTTTGGTGGAACGGAATGGTCCTTGGTTACCTTCAAAAATTGAAATACAATCTTGTCCCCTGAAACCAAGAAAGAATACAAAACACAATGCTCTAGATCAACCTTTGTTGTGTTTTTTAATCTTTTTTGGTTACAGGGGACATGATTTGATTTCAATAAAATAATATTAATTCATTCATTTTGGTGAAAATGCCTCCTAGCTTCCATAGAGAACATACCACTGGGTTTTTACAAATATAACTACACTGTTGACAACAGGTTAGAATACACTTACCTTAATCAATCTACCAGGTTGAAGAAAGGGTATTAAGTATTCAGACTTTGTCAGAAATGAACGAAATTGTACCCCAAATGTGTCGAGCTCCTTCCTGATGTTATAGTAACTAGCGATTTGTTCCTCCTGCTCAATCTGAAACTCGTTATATTCCTTGAGTTTCTCCATAAAAGCTGCAAATCATTAATTAAAAAACTGTAAAATGCAAATTTATGCAAGACTCACTATCATATAATCCAGGAATAGCGGTTTGATTCTGGAATTGATAAAAGGATCTTTCCAGCATATATTCTGGATTGATCTCTTCAACCCTGAGTAGGTTCAGAACCATGTTATAAGTCAAATGAAACGCGGAATTAATAGGATCAGGCTGCCCTTTGACGATATCCCTTCCTACGGCCGGAGACACCTTCTCATCCATCATCAGAATTACAATACCTTTGTCATCAAGACCTCTCCTACCGGCACGCCCAGACATTTGGATGTATTCGCCAGAAGTGACCTAAATTACACATTAAAGTAAGTGCTCAATTACAACACTGTAAAAACCTACAGGTCGGTATTCGTGGCCGTCGAATTTATTAATTCCGGTAAAGAGAACCGTCCTTGCGGGCATATTAAGCCCCATGGCGAACGTCTCTGTCGCAAATAGAGCTTTAATCAGTCCCTCGCCAAAGAGAATCTCGATAGTCTCTTTCAGAATTGGGAGAAGACCACCATGATGGATACCGATGCCGCGCCGGAGTAGAGGCAGCAAATTGTCAACTTGGGGCAAGTGGCGATCATCCTCGTTTAAAACATCCATGGCGTTGTTAAAAACCTCATCAACCAATTGCTTCTCAGCAGCTGAAATAATGTCGTAATAAGAAATTTTATATAGACCGATCGAAACTTTGGTTTCGGCCAATTTTGGCTATAAAAAACTAGTCTTGGTCAAAACAACCGAAATTTCAAATTTTAAGTTTAAACATCTTAATTTTTAAATTTGTCAATATTGGTCTATGGTTGTTGGTTATAAATATGTTCAACTTTTAGCACGTTGGACTGTTCCATTACAGAACATTTAATTCACATTATTTATTAAATTAAAGATACCTAAATGGATACCACGCCTTTGTTTTTAATGATTGTTATGAAAGTTACCTCGCTACAGAGACCTTTGTAACCTTGGTAAGAATTAAAACTTTAAGAAAAACTCGAAATTTATAAAGAGAGAGTCCGATTTTAGATATAAAATTTTAGGTATGTTCAAGTTTAAATAAAAAACTGTCAAGAAAAGCAGTTCCAGTTAAAAGAAAAAGCTTAAAATTTATAATGAAAATATTCTCAAGTTTTGTAGTTTAAAACTGAAGCACGTAATTTTGAGAAAATAAGAAAAAGAATGAAAAAAACTTAATTTTAAAATTTCGAGAAAAATGCAGGTACGTCGATTCAAAATTCGAAATTTTGAGAAAAAATATCAAACTTTAGAGTTAGGGTGAAAATTTTAAAAAAACGGAATCAAAATTTCTAGAAAAATAAGAGCGTTTAAATCGAGTTTGAAGTCGAAGCTTAAAAGAAAAACTTAAAAATTACAAATTGAATCCTAAAATTTTGAATAAACTCCATCCACATTTCAAAAAAACACTCATCATTTGTTAAACATATTTTTACATTTAACATTTTTTTAATATTTTTGATTTCAAGTTTGCTGTTAGGTTTTTGACTTTTGTTTCGAAATTTCGTTTTCTTCAACTTCCGACATTTAAATCCGAAACTTTAAGATATTTTTGTTATAAATTCAGTTTGTTTTTTCAGCTTTAAACTCTTCGAAATTTATAATTTGTCTAGAATTATTTATTTTGTTCTCTCTAAATTTAAACAATTTTCGAAATTTCGCATTAAACTATTCAGTAATTCATAAACTGTCAAATTTTCGAGAAAAAAAACTTTAAATTTATTTTTGAAAAATCCTAAACTTCACTTGATTTTTTCTCAAACTTCCGATATTCAAATCTGAAACCTAAAATGTTGGGAAATTTTTATGAAGAAATTCTGTTTTTTAAAGCTTTAACTGACTCGAAATTTATGGTTTTTCCAAAGCTGATGACTTTGTTCTCTAAATTTAGACTTTTTCACGAAATTTTACATTACAACTATGTAGAACTTAAAACAATCAATAAAAATTCCGAGATTAAATCTTCAATTTTGAGTTTTCGAGAAAAGGATCTAACATTTGAAATTTATCAAAATTCCGGGTGTAAACTTAAAATTTTTAAATTAAGAAAATTTGTAAATTCAAAATTTCGACTTTTCTTGAAATTTTGTGATAAATTGCGGTTTGACATAGTTAAATATTTTTTTTACATAATTTTGAATATTTTTGATAATTTCCAATTCTGTTCAGAATTACAACTGTTTCTCAAAATTTCGTATGTTTTTGAAGTATTCAACTTTTTTGGATAATATCCCTCGTTTTAAAATGTTTTCTTTATATAATTTATATTCTGCAAAATTTCGAATTCGTTTTAAAAAATCGTTGTTTGAAAAGTTGGCCATTTTTTTTGAAAACTTCGATCTTCAAAATTTCGACTTTTAAAAAAAAAATGACTTTTTAAAAAAATTTCGATGTGTTTTGAAAATCCCTAGTTTTTTTATGAAAGCTTAGGCTTATAGTTAGAAACTAGGAAGGACTTTTTAAGAACTTTGACTATTGAAAATTTGTACTTCAAAATTACTACTTTTTTTTTCGAAATTTAGACTGAAAATTTCTTCAACTTTTTTTTATTTTGATTTTTTTCTTACATTTTTAATTATTGACTCTTCTTCGACCTATTCTCTATGTTTTCACTTTTTAAAACAAACCGTTTTACATTTAAAAAAATTGAATTATTTAAGTTTCAAAAGTTAACATTTTCAAGAAAAAGGATGAAATTTTGACGTTTCTATTTCGGACTTTTTTGGAAAAATTCGATATTTAAAAATTTCCACTTTTTTCAAGAAAATTTCTAATTGTTCTCCAAATTTTGATTGTTTTGTAAATTTAGAGTTTTTTAAAAAGATCTGACTTAAAAATGTCCAATTTTTTCAAATTTCCATTTCTATTGAAAATTTCGTCTTTTTAAAAAAAATGTTTTTTTTATTTAATTTTTTTGAAAATTTTTATTTTTTGAGAATTCTGACTTTTTCAAAATTTCGACTTCAAAACTAAGACTCTTTCTCAAAATTTTGACTTACCTTGAAAATTCTTCTACATATATACGATTTTTTTTAACTTTCGATTTTCGGTTTTTTTCAAAATTATTTTGCTGAAAAGTTTGGCTTTTTGAAAATTTTGACATTTAAAAATTCCCAACTTCCAAATTCTTACTGTTATCAAAATTTCTCAATACAAAATATTTAAGTTTTTTAAAAATTTTGACATGTTTTAAATATACAGGGTGAGTCATTAAGCGGGAATCGGTCTTTGGTAGGCGTATCGTTCAAAATATCGAAAAATGTTTCGAATAAAAGTTGTTCGAAATAAAGTTCTCCACAATCTAAAATTATTGCCAAATATGGTCGGCTTCCGCTTGCATATCTGAAATGAACAAACTTTTCTTATTTTAAATAAAACAACCCTATGTATATTTTACATTTTTGGATTCCTTGTTAAAACATGATATGAATTTATTAAGACGACATAGGCTCTTATTAAACCGTTTTCGCGTAATTTAATTTTTTTGGTAAATTTGAACGATTTCGAGCTTGATGCCATTAACGATATTTTCCAAACGCAATGACTCAAAGTTGTGTGGCATACGGTTTTGGAAATTCAGGAAGAAATGGAGTATTTTGTTACGTCTTTGCTGTTTAGCAAGATTTCTTAAATTTCTTCACATCCATTGACTCAATTCTTCAGTTGTTCAAACATGCATAACTTAATTTTTTTTTATCAAATATTCACTTATTTAAAAATGTTCATTTTTTTTAACCAAAATGTAGAGTTTCTGCAAAACTTTGATTTATTTTGAAAATTTCAACCTTTCTTCGAAAGTTTGACTATAAATTTTGACTTCTTTTGAACAATTGGATTTTTTTTGAAAATTTCAAGTTTTAGTAATGTTGTCTGAGGAATGCAATCCCACAAGAAAAGTTCAATCCCTATATTTGCGGGAATGTCCTTAGTCCCACGGGTACCAGATATTTGCGAAATTAATGAAGCAAAAGATAATCATAATCATAATCATATAAGTCAAAATATGGGAAAAATTTTGTGTTTACCAATATTTTGAAAAATGTCTGAATTTAGAAAATACCAAAATTTATCGAAAAAATGACCGACAAAAAATCGAGTTCAAGCTTCTTTAGGAAAAAGTGGAAATTTTTAAAGAATACCGAAATTAACAGACAAAATTAAATTAAAAAAAGATCTAATTTAAACCTGAAATTTGAAAAATTGAAAAAATAAGGCAATTTTTGTTTAAAGCAAATACTTAGTGAATATTAAAAACTTAAACTAAAAAATTCAACACTTTGAATGAAAAACTTGAATAAAAATAGTTAAAGCCATACCTCCAAAATCTCCTGCAAAAGTTGAAATTTCGAAATTAAATTTAACATTAAAAAAATCATTAAACTAGTAATTTTTGGAAAAAGTAAACCTTTGAAAGTTATAATGATTTTTTCGAGATTTCGAGTTTAAAGTGAAAGTGGCAGACAAAAAAATCTGAATTTACAGAAAACCCTTAAAAGATTAAATTTGAAATCAAAGTTTAAGTGACGAAAAATAATTAAATCTCAAAAAAAAAATTTAATTTTGCATGTAAACTAAAAATTAAGTTTAAATAAAATTAGATAATTAGAAATTTTATGAAAAAATTTTACTTTCCAGTTTAAAGTCAATATTTCAACAACAAAAAATAATAAATATAAATAAATAAAAATATTTTGATGAAAACCAATGATACAAATTAAGAGTTTTAATTCCCAATTTTCAAAAAAAAGTTTTAAATCGGAATTTTGAAAAAAAAAAACCGTTTTGATTAAAAAAATTCCAGTTGTAGCAAATAAATAAAGAAAAATCTTTCGATAAAGACAACTGAGAGTTTTAAGCTCCAATTTTCATAAAAAGTTTTAAATCGGGATGTTGAGAAAAAGGACCAACGTTTTGACGAAACAATTACGAGTTGTAGTAAATTTTTGTGTGCAAACTTGAAATTTCGAGAAAATATAACTATAGAACTTTTAAAAAAAACAAAATGTTTGAAAAAAGTTGAAAATTTGTGTTAAGATAAAAAATTTAAGAAAATGAAAACGGAAACTTACTTAAAATTTTAAGAAAGCGAGCTACATTTCGACGTCAGCATTTTGAAAAAAAAAATGTCAAATTACATTTACTTAAGAGAAGAAAATAAAAATGTTCAAAAGTTCAAAATACTGAATTGCAAGTCGAAAATTAAGAAATAAAAAATTTAAATTATATTAAGGTGTATACTTTTCCCAGTTAAAAAACAAATTTAGAAAAAAAGTGACAATTTGTAAAAAGTCCAAGTTTTTGGCGAAATTTTCAAAAAAAAAAGTGAAATTTTGAACATGAAATTAAAAACAAAAATCGATGACTAGTCCAGCGGAAAACCGTGCGAGATCCCGATATTTCAGGATCCTGGCATTCTCGTATCGCATTCCCCAATGTTGACTTTTTGAAAATGTCCCTCTTTTTACAAAAGTCTAGCTCATGAAATTTTGAATCATTTTAAAAATTGTGACTTAAAAAATTGACCTTTTTTTTTAAATTTCAAATTGTTCCAAATTTCGCTTTTTCCAAAAAATTCGTGCTTTTTCTTTCAAATTTCCATCTTTCAACATTTCAGTTTACCAAAAAATGATAGTACGAAACTAGATAATATAGACTTTTTGTTAAGTTACACAGAGGGAATTTATCATTATAGCAAAATATCTTTAAAAAGAAGAATTCATGTACCACCAGCGATGCACACTAGCGTTGTGTTTATCAGGATAAAGTTAGAACATATTTTGCAGAAAGACCATTCTCATTTCTGCAGCATGTATAACAAGCTTAATAATTTTCCAAATGAAATGCATCCTGTCAGGATTAATTCAAAGTAATATATAATAAGAGCCGAAACTCTACCTACTTGTATTGAAATCCAATTTGGTCATCTGTGTCGCATATAGTTCACAATCTTTCTTGCTGAAACTGAAAACGATGACAGGAGCGAAGTTTCTTTCCATAATCATCTTGACAACTTTAAAAATATCTGTTTGCGTAGGATCTTTATTTCTGACTCCACCCCTGCGCCCTCTCTGGTCACCTTTGGCAGCATCACCAACATTCTGCAGCACAGCCATAGCGGCGTTATAACTGTCATCTTTAAAATTACCCTGCGATAGAAAAACAAATAATCGAAAATTACCTACGAGGAATAAATCGTTATTCATACCGTCTCATCGACTACCATATGAATCCCGTTACCACCAGCAGGATATATGAAGTGTTGCAGAGGAGTAGGTCTGAAATCGGTATAGACAACGTGGCAAGGCTGTTGGTGCAAATGTGCCACCCATTCGGCGAATTGTCTAGCGTTTGGAATCGTAGCCGAGAGGAAAACGAAGTGTACATTGTGGGGTAGCAATATAAGAGTTTCCTCCCAAACTACGCCGCGCTCCTTATCTCTCATATAGTGGATTTCATCGAAGATCACCCAACCAACTTCCCGCATGATCTCAGAACCTCTATATAACATATTACGCAGAATCTGAAAATTACATAGTTTAAACTAAAAACGTTGGAAAACAAGTCAAAATTCTAAGAATAAAGCAGCAATTTCGAAAAAAAAATGTTAAATTTCCATAAATTAGATTTTTAGTAAAAATGTGTTAGCAAAAGGTAGCAATCGTAAATTTAAGGTGGAAATGGTGAGAAAAAAAGTGAAATTTGAAAAATTTAGATAAAAATTCCGAGATGAAAAAAAAAATTATTTTTCAGTTTAAAAATTTTAGGTTTACTCGGAAAATTTTAGAGCAACATTCTTTTGACAAGGAGGTGAAAATTATTTCTAAAAAAATGGATTTTTAATAGGTAATTTAGAAAAAAAAATTCAATACTTAAAAAAATTATTTTTAACGTGAAATTTAATGAAAAAGATCGAAACCTGTAGTTTCACTAAACATTTTGAGGGAGTCAAAATATTAGAATAAAAAGAAATTTTGGGAAAATCTCAATAATTTATCATATACAGGGTGGACCATAAGTAATGGTACAGGGTCTTTGGTTATAAATGCACCCTCCATTTATCTTTCGAATTATGATAGACACAAAAAAATTTGCATGAAAAAGTTTTTAAATATCTCTTAAATTTTTATTTGAAATAAGTTTGCGATATACAGGGTGCTACGTTTTTTCAGAATCAAAGTCAACTTTTGTTTTTTAAACGGAGCACTCCAATTATTTTTTTTTTTTCGAATTCTCCTAAATATTTCACATATGTTTTATAAAACATACCTACAGCTAAATTTAATTGTAATGATATTTATAAATAGCCAATTTGAGCTTGATTGGATACTAATAATCAGGTATCTACGAGAAATGTTAAATGTAAAGGTTTTCAAGAATTGCCTAAATTTTTGTTTGAAATGATTCATCGATATACCGGGGGTTTTGTTTTTCCAGAATCCAAACTTAATTTGGTTTTTTTTAAGTAGAACAGTCCGATTACTTTTTCATTTTTGAATTCCCCTGAAAATATATTTTATACAATATACCCCATATCTAAATTTAACTGCTTTGAAAATATTGATGGTTCTAAATCGTCAATATGATCCTAAGTTCATTTCGATTAAAACTTTAATAAAAAAAAATGAAGTAACATAAAAAGCTGGCTTATTTCAAAATATATCAATAATAAAAAGGAAAAGGCCCATTTCTTCTATGTTAAACGGTTTCAGAGTTATACTTATAGGTTTTTGTTTTAAGTTTAGAAAATTGTCAGTTTTTTAAGTAACAACATTTTTGAAACTGCTGAGTCTAAGAATAAGCTATGTTTTATGAAATACTTATCAAAGTAGTGCAAATATAACAACATAATTCGGATGTTCTATTTAAAAAACCGAAATTGTTTTGTATTCTGAAAACCTAAACATCCTGTATATAGCAAACATATTTGAAATAAATATTTAAGCGATTTCTATAAACTTTTAAATCTAACATTTCTTATAGATATCTATTATTTACGAAAAATCAAGATCATATTGGCGATCTGTAACTATCAATATTTCGGAAACAATTGAATTTAGATATAGGTATGTTACATAAAACATATGTGAAATTTTTGGGAAAATTCGAAAATAAAAAAATAATTGGCTTGTTCCATTTAAAAAACCAAAGTTGACTTTGATTCTGAAAAAACGTAGCACCCCGTATATCGCAAACTTATTTTAAATAAAAATTTAAGAGATATCTAGAAACTTTTTTATTCAAATTTTTTTGTATCTATCATAATTCGAAAGATAAATGGGGGGTGCATTTATAACCAAAGACCCTGTACATAGAGCAAGAGCAGATTTTTCGTTTAAAAATATCGCGATTTAGCCATATTTACCTTATACCAAAAGTTAATATTAACAGGGATACAGGGTGTCAAAGTTGAAAAAATAATTGTGATTTTTTTTGCATAACTGATGAACACATTTAGCTATAAACAAGAAATTGGGCATAGGGGGGTTTTTTTGGTCAAGAAATTCCAATTTGCTAACAGATTGCCAGTAAATCAGAGGGGGCGCCACCTGTGCTACCTTGTATTATTCTAAAACATCACAAATTTTTTGTGCCTTTACATTTTGTACGTAAAAAAGGTAAACTTTCTAAATGTTGATACAAACAACCGTTTTCAAGATAGTTGCCTTCAAAGTTTGGAGTACGTTTATTTTAAATTATGTAAATGTGAATTTTTCGCAGTAGGTTTCCAAATAAAAGCAATAAAATTGACTCTAAAATAGTTTATATCAAATATTACTCCACTGACATTATTATTACACATATTTTTTAAATTTCTAAAGCAAATTTAAATAAAATACCAAAACCAAATTTATTTTCAAAAACAATTATGTGGGAAATGACTTTTTTTATGTAAAAGGATTGTAAACAATTAAAAATCTTGCTGTATTTTATTGAAATTCATCTTCAAATATCTGCTTTGACCACCCAGACTATTAAAATTTTCTTGTGCGGACTCGGACATCATATCTCACATCTATGTTAGAAAATAAATTAAGTCTTAATTTTTTGGATTTTCTTTATTGAGATTTTCAAAATTTAGGTAATAATATTATCAGCAAAGAAATATTTGACATAAATAACCTTCAAAGCTGTCTTATGATTACTTTTTTTCAAGCCTACTTCGAAAATTTAATATCTTAGTAATATAAAACCAAGGCACGTCAAGCTTTAAAAGATTACTTTTTTTTCAAGCCTACTTCGAAAATTTAATATCTTAGTAATTTAAAACTAAGGCACATCAAGCTTTAAAGACAAATATCTTAGAAACAGTTGCTCGTATCAACTTTTAGAAAGTACACCTTTTTTACGTAAAAAATATGGGAAAATAAAATAACTCATTTAAAATTCATATACGTGGGTGCACAAAAAAGTTGATGATTTAGAATTATGCAGGATAGTGCAGATAGTGCCCCCTATGAGCTACTGGTAACATGTTAGCAAATTAGAGTTTGTCGACTTAAGAAACCCCCTTGTGCCAAATTTCGTGCCTATATTACAATTCATGCCAGTTATACGAAAAAATCGAAATTTTTTTTTCAACTTTGATACCCTGTATCTCTGTTAATATCAACATTTGGTATAAGATAAATGTAGCTAAATCACATTATTTTTATTCGAAAACTCCACCATTGCTAACTGTACCATTACTTATGGTCCAGCCTGTATAAATAAATTAGGTTTTTAGTAAAAAATTGAGATATTCGGAAGAAAAGGCAAGTTCAAGCTAGAGAGTAACAAAAAAGTTTAAATTTACAAAAAAAAATTCTGCAATTTGTTATCTGAAAAATGTTAGGTTTAACCTCAAAATTTTGGAAGGAAAATTCTTTCAAGAAGAACGCGAAAAGTATTTTCAAAAAAAAAAAAAGTTAATGGTCCAAAAAAAATTGTTTGAGCTTTATTTAGCATTTCGACCTTTTCTTAAAATTTTGATCTGCATTATTTCAATTTGTTTTAATTCGATCTTTTTTTAAATACTTCGACTTTAGTGCAAACTTCGACTTTTTCGTCGAAGTTGGAAACTTTCTACAAGACAAAATTTTCACTTCTTTCCAAAATTTTCATTTTTCTCAAAAATCTTACTGTTTCTCAACTTTCTGACTCATTTTGAAAAGTTCTATTATCAAAACTTCATTTTTTTTTAAATTCTAGTTGCTGAAAAATTCTTCGTGTAATTTCGATACTTTTTGGATATTTTTAAAAAATTACAAATCATTTTATTCAAAAACAAACTTCGAAGTGTTTGAATATTTATTTCAATTATTTGTCCTGAAAATTTCAAAATTTCACTTTTATCCAAAATTTTCACTTTTTTCATAATTTTGACTTTTTCTCATTCTCAGAATGCTGACTAATTTGAAAATGTTTACTTTTTGAATAATTTCCAATTTTGAAAATTTCGAGTTTTTTTTTGAAAAATTCTAGAATTTTTAAAAGTATTTGTAGCTCACGCTGAAAAGGTTAAAAAAAGTCAAAATTTATAAAATGCCTAATTTTCCAATTAAACATTTCAGGTTTAAACCTAAAAACTTGAGAGAAAAGTTCCTTTGGGAATAGCTCTCTAGTTTATTTTTTAAAAATCTAGCTTTAATGCAAAATTTCGATAAAAAAACTAAAATGTCTAATTTAAACTTGAAATCTAGAAAAAAAGAACAACATTTTGAGATTGACACTGAAATTTTGACGATTACAGAAAAAACTTAGACATTGAATGTAGGGATAAAATTTTTGGAAAAAGGAACGAAATTTTTAAAATTAAGATAAACAGAAGCGGGTAAAAATTTTTAATTGAAAATAAAAATCCTCAAAAAAGATACAAAATTTTAAAATTTCAGTAGAAATTTTGAGAAAAAATCTAGGAAGAACCTTAATATATTGAATATATGTATGTGCGAATATTTGGGAAACAGGTAAATGTTTCAAACACAAACTAGAATATCTAGGAAGACTAATATTGAAGAGAAAGAAACTTTTCTAGAAAAACCTCGACTTTTTTAAATTGTAATTTTTTGTTCCCATCTTTTATTTTAATTTTTTTTCCAAGTTGATTTTTCTCAAAATTTGGACTTTTTGTTGATTTTGACTTTTTTTTAATTCTACTGCTTTGAAAATGTTGACTAAAAGTTTTTATTTTATTTTTTTGATCATTTAGACATTTCGAAGTTTAGGCTTTTTTTTGAAAATTTGCCCTTTTTTCAAATCACTCACTTTTTTCTAAAATTCAACATTTTTCAAAATTACAAGTAGTGTGAAAATCTAAACTTTTATCTCGTTTTTTTATATTGAAAATGTCGAACTTTTTTAAATTTGTTTTTAATTCCGGCCTTTTTCAACATTTTTATTTTTTTTTAATTTTGTGGCTCGAAATGTAGACATTATTTTAAAAAAATCTAGTTTTTTGAAAATTTCGACCCTTCTTAAATAAATGTTACAAATTTCTCTAAAAAATTCGAAAATTTCAATTTTTCTTCTAAATGTTGATTATTTCGAAATTTACTTTCTCCCGAAATTATCACTTTAAAAATGTTGATTTATTGAAAATTTTGATATTTAGGAAAATTGACATATTTTTTAAGTTTCGGTTTTTTATGGCAATTTTTCAAATTTCCACTGTCTAAAAATTCTCGAAATTTCCAGTTTTTTTACTTTTAATTTTTTTGTAAATGTTTACTTTTTTCAAAATTTAAACTTATTTTGGAAATTTTAATTTTTAATTCCTTCTTATTTTTGTAAATATCGAAATATCTTTTATATTTTGTACTTTTCTCGAGATTCCTATTTTTTTCTAAGCTGTAATCTACTATAAAATTTTTATTTGTTTTTTAATTTTAATTCGGACAATTTCGACATTTTCGAAGTTTCCACTTTTGAACATTTTTAAAAACGGTACTTTTTTTTTAATTTCTGCACTTTGTAAAATTTGGACTTTTTTAAAATTGATCTCTCGGCATTGTTTGGAGAAATTCTTTTTAAATGTTGATTTTTTTCTAAATTGACCTTTTTTTCAAACTGTCCACTTTTTCTGAGAATTCTCAAAATTTCCATTTTTTTTTAATTTTAATTTTCTTACAATTGTTGACTTTTTTCAAAATTTCAAAATGTTTATTTTAATATCCTTCACTTTTGTAAGTATCGACACTTTTTTTTTAAATTTGTTATTTTATGTTGTCATTTTTTCCAACTTCAACCATTTTTCTCAAAATTTCGATTTTATTGCAACTTTCACTTTTCTGAAAATTTAATTTTTTAAAAAAGGTAACTGAAAATTTAGACGTCTGGAAGAAGAACTGGCGAAGAAATTGCCACTCAACAAGAATGGAATTAATAGAACTTCGCAAAGAAAATACAGAGAATATCTAATCCATTGTTAGCTTTATAATTATTCTTAACCATTGTAAAAGTAAGTAAATTAAAAATTCTGGCATTTTTTCTTATGTTTTTAAGGATCTCGAAAGCCTCCTAAACCTTATAAATAAATTCGCTCAAATGTGTTGTTGAACTTTAAGAGACAGTGTAAAACACATAAAAGATCTAGACAGAATGATAATATACCATTAAATTTAACCCAAACCAAAAATTAAGGCAATGTATATTTAAGAAAAATTGAACATTTAGAATTTTGTAAACAACCCTTTCAAAAATTACCTATTAACAAGTGATCCCCCAACTATTAACACAATTAAATATGATCAGCTATAAAATCTCAATGGTTAACTCGGTATGCTTTAATTTTTTTAGTGTACAAAAAATAGCTTTAGGAGTTTTTTAAAAGCTTGAACATGTTTAAAAATTTCAACTCTTTTATTTAATTCGTAATTTAAATTTGAAATCGTTAATACTTTAGTTCAGTTTTGACATATATATATAACTTTTCTTCAAATTTTGGGTCTAAATTTGAAAGTGTTAAGTTTAATCTGATAAAAACTCTAACAGTTCGTTTACACTAGACACTTTATTTCGTACATTTCTCTCTGATATAAAATATATTTTCTCTCCGACATAAGTGTCAACTATCCTGAGAGAAGCTGTCTCCTCCCAGCTGTGTAGATAAGTCACAGACAGCTTCTCTCAGATAGTTGACACTTATATCAGAGAGAAATGTACAGAATAAAGTGTCTATTCTAAACACATGCTAAGACTTACTGATTAGGTTTTCCAATCACGGATTCAAGTACTGTCCCATATGCAAAAAATTCTTGATTAGGTTTTACATTTCACAGAAATGGGTTCATTCTGGTGCCTTAGTTAATTTAACCTAATCAGGGTCCCATGTGTATGCGGCCAGCCTAATAGACTTTCTGCCGAAAAATCAATATTTTTAGAGAAAGTGAACATTTTTATATTAGAACCAAAATTTTAAGAAATGTTTATTAACAAATTAGATTTATTTTTTGAAGTATTTAAGGCTTCACAATTTGGGAAGTTTCTTAAACGTTAGATCTTTTTTTCTTGAAATTCTGATATAAAACTCGAAATTAAAAAATAAAAACATCAAGATTAAAATTGCCCCATAAATTACCTCTGTTGTCATAATTAGGCAAGAAGCGCTGGGATTAATAGTGACATCTCCTGTGACCAACCCAACATCCTTAAATTCATCCAAAAATTCCCTGTACTTCTGATTAGACAGCGCTTTAATTGGAGTTGTGTAAATTACCCGCTGCTTATTGTTTAAAGAAGTTGCAATGGCATATCTAAAAAGATTGAATATATAAACATTAAAGATGAATCATTAACCGCTAAACCAACTGATAATTTATACAAGGGAGTGATTCATACAAGCAACACTACACAAAATCATCATGTAAATTTAATGATGTTCACTGCAGAACTGAATTAAAAAAAAATTAATAATGTACTTGGACTTACTCAGCAATGACAGTTTTTCCAGCAGAAGTATGAGCAGACACTAACACAGACTGATTATTATCAATACACATTATAGACTCCTTCTGGAAAGCATCCAGTGTGAAGGCATAAGTTTTGGCAGGTTCTCCTCGAGGTGGCTGAAGAGCAACATACGGTTGTCCCGGAGGGCAAGCCACCTCATGAGTACAAGAACCCAGAGCCTCAATAGTGTGAACCATAATCCTGTTTTTAAGCTCTTCAAAGCTAAACACAAAAAAAAACCGAATCAGGAACATTTCCAACAGCTAACCCAAAAACCTACTTAATGTCATCCACATCGACCTCCTGTTCCTCCTGTTTGCTCTTCTTGGAAACATTGAACACATCGTCCTCATTTTCGCGTTTCGTTCCCTTTATATCGACGTCGGCGACTCTAAAAAGGACAAATCCAGTAGCGTGTTTCGGTTTTTAGGTTAGAAAAAACACAGGCCTACCTTTTTGACAAATTTTCGTTCTCAGATACCGCAATTTCCGCTTGATCGTTGGTCGTTTCGGCTACTTCACCGAAGCACTCAAACAAGTCGTCTATCGAATCTGCCATTATTCGTTAAATAATTGCTTTTGTAAAAATATTTCATGCCAATATGATACACGCGCCAACTCAACGAGCTATCGTTAATCCGCATTCACAAAGACAGATTGACAGAGACGGGGAAGCGGCTTCGGTTTACGGTGTGTGAGAACGAGAAAGATGGCGATATTATTTATGTCAGCTATGCGAAATGCTTCAAAAAATAAAAAAAACAAATTTTATACATCTGCAGTATTTTTGTAAACACAGTATTTAGCTCTAATATTCTGTCGAAGAAAAAAGGCCAATAGCAATAAACGAGGCTGCAGTTTGCTGGACGACATCAGACAATCTGTTTAAATTAATTTGAAAATTTTTAAAAGACTAAGAAAAAGCATAATACTAAACGAGGCACATGATGAAATTAAAATTTAAAAATAAGACCCATGAGAAACTGCTAGCCTCTGCTAGCACCAGGGGGGGGGGCTTTTTGCCGCAGTACCCGCCTAAGTGCCCAACCAAATTTTATAATTGATATGTGCATTATTACGTATAGATTTAAAAAACTCGAATAATATATTATCAAATTTTCCAATTTAAACAAAGTTTTCAAGTTTTATTTTTTTTAAGAATTTTTTATAAATGTCAATATTTTATCAAAATTTTGATTTTTTCTGGAAATTTCCTAGTACAATTCAAATTTCCTTTTTAAAAGTTATAATTTTTTTTCGAAATTTTAGTCTTTATTTTAAATCCAGAGTTTAATTTTGCATTGTTTAAATTAGAAAATTCAAAAATTAATTTTGTAAATTTTCTAAGATTAAATCCAAAAGTACGAGTAAAAAAGGTATAACTTCGAATAAAATATGATATTGAAAAGAAATTACTATTATTGTACCGAAATTTAAAGAAAAGGTTTAGCTTAAAAGATTTCTATTTATATTCCAAATTTTAATTATTGAAACAAAATTTCAAGAAGAATTTTTCTAAAAACTCGGAAATTCATACAGTTCGACTTACAATGCGAATTTTTGGCTCCAAATGGGACAAAAATTTTAAAGATACAGTTTCGGTTTTAAATTAGAAATTTCATGATCTTTTTTTCCAAGTCCCATAATTTTTCTTCGACTTTATTTGAAATTTCAAATGTAGTTTTAAATTTTCGATTTTAGTCGCAATTTCATGGAAATAATTGACCATTCTAGGTTTAAAATCAATATCCTGAAAAAAAATCGATACCTATTCCTAAAAGGCAGAAATATTGAATTTTGACTTTTTTCAATTAATTTTGATTTATAAAAATGGAGCTTTAAAAAAATAGTTCAAGTTCAAATTTCTCAACTTCTTTATTGAAATTTTGCCTCTAAAATCAAAATATCAAAGCATTTCGAATTCAACTTAAAATTATGATTTTTTTCTTGAAGTTTCGACTTTAAAATGCTAAAATTTAGAAGAAGAAATTTCCACTTTATTATTGACTTCAAAGTCAAAATTTTCAACTCTTAATAATTGCTACTTTAAATTTCGTATTCGAAACATTTCTAAAATATTGTCAAATTATGTTTCCAAAGTGTTGAGATTTTTTCGGAATTAAATTGAAAATTTAGATTTCTAACTCTAAATGTTCATCCTTTTTTTCAAGGTGGAAAGTTTCAAGTCAAAATTTTCAACAAAATCGAAATTTTCCAAAAAAACAAAATTATAAAAAGACAAAATTTTGGAAATTCGAAGCTTCCTAAAAGGGTACAAAATTTCTTAATAAAATCGACATTTACCAGGAAATGAACATTAAAAAAAATGATACATTTTGAAACAAAATAGTCAAAATTTTAAAGAACAAAACTTCAAAAAAGCTATATTTAGGAAAAGGCAATGAATTAAAAAAAAAGGAGGAATATTTCAAGAAAATTTTCAAAAGGTCAAAATTTTGAAAAAAAGTTGAGATTTCGAAATAGTTGAAAATGTCAAAAAATCAGTATTTGCAACTTTTAAAAGAAGTTAAAATTTTTGAGATCAAAATTTCAAAAAAAGTTAAATTTTTAAAAAATATTCAGAAAAGGTCAAAACAAAGGTAAAAATATTTTGAAGTTTTGAAAAAACTTCCACTGAAAATTTCAAATAAAGGCAAAAGAATAAAACAAATTGAAATTTCCAAAAACCTCCAGATTTTCAAAAAAAAGAGACAATCAAAAAGCTGCATTTTTTTAAAACTCGAATTTTTAAGAAAGTTAAATTTTGCAAAAAAATTAAACATTTTCGAAAAAATTTAAAACTTCGTTAAAAAGCTAAAATTTAAAAAAGAGGTCGATTTTGAAAATGGTAAAAATTTTGAAAAAACATAAAATAGACCTTTTCAAAGAAAAACGATTCTGAAAATATGGAAATTTTCAAAAAATCAATAAAAGGTTCTAGAAGTCTAATGATTTACAAATTTAAAAAAAAGTCTAAATTTTCAGAGAAAAAATAATTTTCTAAAAAAATAAGACCAAATTTTCAAATTGTCAAAATTCTGGAAAAGATAGAAATTTTGAAAGTCGAAATTTAAAAAAAAGAGGCAACAAATTTTAGAAAATTGTTTAACAAAATTTCCACAAAAAACCAAAAGTCGGGAAAAGTGAAAGCTTTTTTTTAAATCAAAATTGCCAAAAGAGTCTGAAAAGAGTGGAAATTTTAGGATGTCGAAATTTTCAGAGTCGAATTTTCAATAAAACTTTAAAAAAAGTAAAAATTTGTTATAAAGGTCAAACCCTTTTAAAAAACAATTTGAAACTTAAAAAAATTGAAATATTTAAATAAGTTGACATATTTAAAACGGATCGAAATTTTCAAAAAAGGAAATCGAAATTTTGTGAAAGTCCTTGGGTAGAATTTTTGAGGAATGAACATTTTCAGAAAAAGTATTTTTTTTTGAAAAAAAGGCTGATTTGTCAAAAAAGTCGGAATTGCTAAACAAGTCAAAATTTCAAGAGAAAGTGGAAATTCTAAGAAAAATCGAAATCGGCTGATCAAAAAATTTGAACTTCAAAAGAAAACCTTTTTACTTTCGACGTCATTGATAGTGGAATTTCGTTTGAATTTTCGTTTGATGACAAAAAAAATCTTTTCAGCTTCTAAATAAATAGTAAAATTTACTGAAAATAACTAAAAAAAGTCGCCATCTTGCTCTTCGCAAATTCGTCGAAAATATTTGTGGACTATAAATAAGGAAAAAAGAGCATTTTGATATTTTTGAAAATTCTAAAAGTGCAGAAGCTCGAAATAGGGGCTGTTCTCTTAAATAGAGTACATGTGTTCACTATTCGTAAAGATTTATTGAACATGACTTGCTTTTAGCAGATATTTGCGGAATATATGATATTAAAACGGAACAAGCGATAATACGGAACGAGGCCTCGAAATACGGTGGTAGTCCCATATATACGGGATATATGGCAACCCTACCTATATTGGTACTCATCAAATTTGTTATTTTTTTTTAAATTACTTATTTGTAATTTTGTATTAATAAATTACTTCTCATGATTTTTTAAATTAATTATAAACACATCTTTTTCTCCTTTCAAAATAACCAAAATTGTGTGGATACCTTTTTTTCCGAAACAATTGTACCCACTCTAAAAATATGGTGCCACATTGTGCCCTCCAAGTTAGGAGAGCAACCGTCACTGGCTGGGACGGCTAGGACCATAATAATAAAACAAGGCCCGCCGAGAATTTTTTCATCTCGTAAAAAACGAGAGGATGCCTCCCCCCTTTTAAATGAAATTTAAAAATAAAAAATTACTCATTTTTTTAATAAATCAGCACACCACCAATTTAAGTTATTTAATCCGGAAATTATTATACCATTATATCGATCCTGACCCCCTACCTCTTGGAGTATTAAATTTCCACATTTTTATATTGACTTGTAAGTAATTTTGCATAGATATTTGAAATACTTATAGCAAGAAAAAAGTTTCGGCTTTTTTCAAAATTTTGACTTTTTCTTGAAACTAATACTTTCTGTAAATTCCGGCCCTTTTTTGAATATTTCAATGCTTTAACATTTCTGCTTTTCTCGAAATTTCAACTCTGAAGACTAACTTTTGTGAAAACTTTCACTTTCTAGAAAATTCTGACTTTTTGTGAAACTTTTGATTCCTTCAAAGCTTTGACATTCTAATTTTTTTATTTTCGAATGTTTTGGTAATTTTCAGATGTTCCTAGTTTTGAATTTTTTTTTGGAAATTTTAGATTTTTTCAAAACTTCAACTTTAAAAAAAAAAGTTTCCACCATTTTTCGAAATTTTTACTTACTACATTTTTGAAAACTGATTTAAAAATTATACCTATTTGAAAATTTTGACTTTGTTGAGAAAATCAACTCCCAAAATTTCGATTTTTTTAGGTTTTGTCTTGTTTTGTAAATTATCTTTTTTTTTGAAGTTTGGTTATTCCAAAATGTCCACTTTTTTCGGAATTTTTGATAATTTTGATTTTTTAAAAATTGTTACTCCTCAAGATTTTGACTTTTTTCAAAGCATTTTTTTGTTCTTGGTCATCGATTCTGTGAACCTTTTTGAGTTTTTATCCTAGGCAGTTTGCTATCCTTGCCCAGGAATCCTCCTCCTTTATCCGGCCTTGGGACCGGCAACAGCATTGGTAAGTTCCTCAATCCACCCACGAGATGCGGCAGACGGAGTTGGAAAGCAAAACCCGCATTTACAAAACGTGTAAGATCGGTACTAACCTATGGTATAGAAACTAGAGCAGATACCTGGAAGACCAAGAATATGACACGATCGTCCGAAATGAAGACCCTGAGAATAATAGCAAGACTCTTTGGGATCGAGAAAGAAACAGTGATATTAGAAGAACATGTCCAGTCCAAGACATAGTAAGATGGGGAAGACAGGGAAGAAGACTCTGACACGAACACATAAAAAGAATGGACCCAAACAGAATAGTCCACATTGCACTGGAAGGAAAACCGGAAGGACAGCGCTCCCCTGAAAGACCACCCAAAAGATGCCGAGACAGCTGGGACTCGCTATCACAAGAACAACTATAAAATAGGGTTGAAGAAAAGATCAGCAAAATCTACTAGAAGAAAAAGAAGAAGGAAAACAATATTTTTTTCTATTTTTTAAGGTAGATTTAAAAATTTTGTTTTTAAACACACTTTATTTTTTTTATTTCTACTCAAAATTTTGATTTTTCTTTTTTCGTACATTTAATTTTCCTTTTAAAACTTTAATTTTGATATTTTGAAAGTTTCTATTCCTGGAATTTTCAATTCAAAACTTCCATTCTAAATTTTTATTTTTAAAAATGTCAACTTTTTGAAAATGTTGAATTTTTGTTGTATGTAGCTATTTCAAAATTTCCTCTTTTTAAAATTGTCACTTTGGTCATAATTTTGATTTTTTTCTTTCAATACATATTTTGAATTATTTTTAAGACTTCGACTCTTTCAAAATGTCAACTTATGTGAAAATTTCTGGTTTTATTAAAATTTTGACTTTTTCACGCCTTTTTTGTAAATTTGGACCTTTTGGAAACATTCTACTTATTTTGAACATTTTGACTTAAGTGCAAATTATTATTATTATTTTGAGTTTCGACTTTTTCAAATTACATTTTTTTTAATTTTTAGAAATTTTGACTTTTTCAGAAATTTGCCTATTCCTCCAAATTTTGCTTTTTTGGAAATTTATAGACCTTTTAAAAAATCTACATTATTTTAAAATTCCTTTTTTAAACATTTAGTTTTATTTTGAAAATTTCGACTTTTGAATGTTTTAACATTTTAAAATTTCTACTTTTTCTAAATTCCTGCTTTTTCAAAATCTCCACTTTGTATTTTTTTTTATTTCTTTTAAGATTTGTAATTAAGCAATCACAAAAATCAAAACAAATGCATTTTGCCATCCGCTTATCACAGACCATGCCGCTTTCATAATCTACTAAAAGATATAATACTTTGTTACGGGAGCGAGATTGCCACGTCTAATTGTATTTGTTTAAAACTTTTTTATCTCGAAATTTCCTTTTAACAGTCAGGTTTATTTAAATAAACTTTAAATTAAACTCAAAAAATATTTTTAGAACATTAGCTTTAAAATCTAAATGTAACTAATTATACGAATAACGAATTATAATTCGTTTAAAATTAAAAAAAAAACTTTCCAAAAATAAGGTTCAGATTCTTAAAAAAAATTCGAAATTTTTAGAAAATATTTTTAAGAAAAACGTTTGAAAAAAGGTCCAAATTTTTTAAAACTCGAAAATTTGAATATAGATCGAAGTTTTCACATAAAGCTGAATTTTTTTTTTAAATTGAAAATTTGAAAAAGGTTAAAATTTTGAAAAAGATCAAAACTTCCATAGAAAGTCAAAATGTTGATGATGGAACGTCGAAATTTTCAAAACAAATACAAATTTTGAAAAAAGATCGAAAGTTTCAAGTAAGTCGAAATGGTCATAATTTCAAATCAAAGCCGAAACTTCGAGAATAAGACGAAATTAAAAAAAACGAAATTTAAAAGAAAATTAAAAGTGCCGAATAATTTTGAAGAAAAGATTTTCAAAAAAAGTGAAAATTTTGAAAAAGTTCAAATTTTTTGAACTAAATATTTCAAAATAATCGAATATACAAAAAAAATACAAGTTTTAAAATACAGCAGATATTTTGAATAAAGGTCGACAATCTGTTATAATTTTCAAAAAAAAGTCAATAATGGCATAAATCTTCAACAGTAGTGCAAATTTACACAAAAACCATTATTTCAAAAAACGTCGAAATTTAGTAAATAAGTCAAAATTTTGAAAAGTCAAAAGGAAAAGTGGAAACTATGAAAAAAAATGGAAAATTTTAAATTCGAAACTTTCAAAATATGTAAGTCGAAATACTAAAAATTGGGGAAATGCTTAAAAAATTTAAAATATTCAATAAGAATTGGAAAGTCGAACTTTTCAAAAAATTTATCATTTTACAGAAAGTTAAAATTTTAACAAAAAGCAAAATCTTGAAATAAGTCGTAATTTAAAATATGTATCAAAAATTTTAAGTAAGTGAATGTTTTCAAAGACAAAAATTTTTGAACATTCAAATTTTAAAAATAATTAATTGAAATTTAAAAAGAGTGCACTGTTATTAATCTCCCGTAAAATATTGCAAAACCCGTATTTTATATGCCAATCTCCCGAACGTTACAGATGGCAACCTTAGAAGCACTGCATTAGAAAATGACGCCTTTAACTTAAAATAAGTTAAAAAAATAGTAAAGGGCTTTGCGAACAAAGTTGGATCAAGATTTTTAAATTTCCAAAGACAAACCTATTGAATTGGAATCTCAAAATGTACCACAGTTAATTGATTCGGCCGATTTTCCAAATTTTTGACTAAAAATTGGTCTTTACCAATATTAAGAGAGCCTGTTTTAAAAAAAGTCTTTTCTGAAGTTAGATGAAACGTAGAAAATTTTTGATGAAAAAACACAACACTTGCTCTGCACGTGAGTGTTGTGTTTTTTAACCCTTCTTGGTTTCAAGGGACAAGATTTGTATATCAATTTTTGAAGATAACCACCAGTTCGTTCCACAAAAAAAACCTTTGCTGACATTTTTAACCACGAAAGGATATAATATCTTATAAGCAGGCATCTTGGCTTTTATAAATTGTTCGTCTTTCTCTCCAATTCGTAAGCGACATGATAATGATAACTTTACTTCTCACAATCAGATGTTTATATGTATCATATTTGCTGCGTTACCTAATCGTTTACTACGACTAGTCACAATGATATTTCAAAACCCAATTAAAACTTTAAATTCGTCATACTAAATATAGAACATAAATATGACAATTATCTGATAGCTTCGTGCAATTTTAATTTATTATCGTGTTTAGACTTACTCGAAATAGACGATATAATGGGGCAAGTGGCTAACTGGTGCTACTTCATTGGAATCCTTTTAACTGCTTATATTTCGATCAAAGTATACAAAATTTTTGCACCGCCAGGGCCCCCTGTATTAGAAAATACTTGGTGGGGTTACGGAAACCCTGAAAATGAAGATAAATCAATTTATCCTTTTCAAATAAATGTTTCCGATGAGGTGAGTGTTTCAAATTATTTATGTTTCTATTGGATATTTAAATCAAATCGAATATCGATATGTGACCAAATTAAGTTTTGGAAGTTTTGGAAGCTTTAATGGAACTGAAAGATATGAAGGTTTAGCAATGGCATTTGGATTAGGTTATAAAGTAATTTTTTTTAATAACGAATGTATCAGAAGTTTTTCAAAAAAAAAGCTAGCTCTGAGGAAATGCAAATTAAGTTCCAGTTATCAATGAAAACAAATATACAAACATATTTCGCTCTAATCCTCCATATCATATTCGCCAATATATTGTTTACGAATTTATGACATATAAACTAGAAAAGAAAAGAATAGCATTTTGTCAGATTCCGAATCTTTTAAAAAAATCAGGAAAGAAATAATGTGACCATCCAGTACCTAATGCAATAAGTCAGATGTAATTTTGTGCAATTGAAAACCATGGACCTTTAAGTAATAATAAATACTTCAAATATTTCGAAAATTTTTGTTACGTATGTGTAAGTACTTTCATCCCTAAATTTTGGATAGTTACAGTTTATTTATTTA
Source organism: Dastarcus helophoroides (assembly GCA_028583605.1). Taxonomy (NCBI): domain Eukaryota; kingdom Metazoa; phylum Arthropoda; class Insecta; order Coleoptera; family Bothrideridae; genus Dastarcus; species Dastarcus helophoroides. The sequence goes on from CM053332.1 coordinate 2,027,290, forward strand.
GTTATTTATTTTTTCGTATGAATCTCAGTAACTCTTTCACCAAAATATATGTGTCTCTTAGTACTGGTACTAGTTTCTTGGAACTGGTACCAGGAAGTTGTGGTAAATACCACTATCAGATTCATAGGTAAAGATGAAGATACAAAATAAAAACTTGTCTTATTTGTTTAAAATGAAAGTACACTCATCCCTCGATTTACACCGTAGATACGTTCTTGGAAAAATCGTGTAAAACGAAACCGTGTAAAACGAGACACAGAGTTCATAAAAAGTAGACAGATATGTGCAATTAACCTGAAAACCGTGTAAAATTGATCTAAATAAGACGTAGAAAAGTAGAAGATATGTTATTATAATCGTGTAAGATGAGATAAGGATAAAAAAATAAAAAGGGGCTTAGTTGATTCAATTTCAATTCAATTTAATTTATTTTTGAAAATTAAAAACACAGACATTAATTAACAATATTTCTTTCAAATGAAAACAATAAAAAACGCAAAAAAAATTAACAACATTCTGTAAAAATAAGAACAATAAAAGAATTCAAACATAAATAACCTTCATAACAACCAGAACTTAAAAAAAAAGAGAAATAAAAATCAGCCTTTACTTTTGTTCTGAGCTTTGTAAAGTTAGAATTGACTACGAAGTTTATTCTTTTTTTTTTTTGGTGGAACGGACTGGTTGAAAACACAACAAACGTTGGTCTAACGCGTTTCGACAGCCAAGTTGTCATCATCATGGCTGTCGAAACGCGTTAGAGCAAAGTTTGTTGTGTTTTTTAAACTTTCTTGGTTTCAGGGGACAAGTTCTGTATTTCAAGTTTAATCTTCTTCTTCACGCACAATGCCACCACGTTAATACTTGCGATTGAAGTTTTGGAAAAAGGTGTGTTCGGTAACTTTGAATGAGCTTTTAAAAGAGCATGTTTATCAATATGATACTGATAAATGGAATAAGGCAGAACTGTCAGAATAAGACGAAAAAATTTTTGTTGTTGTGATTTAAAAACTATGTAAAAGCAAAATTATTTAATTCGAAGTATCGTGCAAATAGAGGTACTGGTGTAAAATATTTTAACTTAATTGCAATGGAACTTTTTTAAACATTCTCATATTTTGATAGCAATGGCGGACTTAGCACTTTTCACCATTATTTCTTGAAGGATGGAAAACTAATTTTGATGGTGAAAAGGGATTTTTCTCTCAAAGAAAGTAATTTCTAATATTTTCTTAGGCTGCAACCGCTCTGCCAATACTGACAACGGAATGCTATCCTCATCGTCAATCGTCGGTAATGTTTAAAGAGTTATGTTATATTCTTCATTAGAATTATTACTTATTTTGTTTAAGAAATCTCGTTTATTTATTTTGGTTATCAAAGAATATCAGTTTTATTTTCCCTCAGACGTTAATTAAGTCAAGGGACTAAAAGAACAAACAGCATGTGGTACGCAAATTTTAATAAAATTGTTGCCTGCCATTAGTAATCCAGTAACAAAACACGTTAGAAGCTATAATGTACTACTGAAATCTCCACCAGCACTGATTGCTGCGCTCTACGTTGAATTGTTTACACCGGTGTAGGAGAATACAAGGCGCCGCCCATCTATCCCACTATTAGCTCTCAATGTTAAATCTCTCATTAACATTCTCCCTATGGACGGTGTTTGACTTTCCTGATGTGTATATGATATCTCCTGCATGACTTTAAGCTCATTTTCTTGGCCAGCTGGTTTAGTTTTTTATATAAATTCTTGGGACCAACAGCACGACTTGGTGGTGGCAATTGCTTTCGTGAACTTCAAGGCTCTATTACCTAGACTGTTAATGAAAATTCGAAATAATAACCCAAGTACTGTCATCTCTAAAGCTTATACTTTACATGCTATCCAAAACATAATTGACTTCTTCATAATGTAGAATTAAAGACATGTACTAGACAAGTCGTTTAGGTTACCATAATCTATGCTTGCACAGTTCACAATAACAGGCATACGTAACAGAAATCTTCTAATGTAGAAACCTTGATGAAATTGTTGCCTAGGCGTTTTGCACTAGTGACATTTGACAATGAACACACCAAATGCACCTGTTTACTGTATCTAAAAATCTATAAAGTTGGTAGTGCCAAATACCACCCTCAGGGCCGAAAGGGTTAAGGCGATAACAGAGTATACTCGAATTGAATTTAACAAGTTTATGAGTAAATAATTGAGCAGTTTCCTCTTTTCAGATTCTTGACGATCTGCAATATCGCTTAGAGCATGCTAGAAATTTTGCTCTACCACTTGAAGGTGTTCAACAGCAGTATGGAATCAATTCAGAGCTAGTTAAAGATATCCTGAAATATTGGACAACCGAGTACAAGTGGAGGGAAAGGGAGAAGTTTCTAAATAAGTTCCCCCAATTCACTACTAGTGTCCAAGGTTTAAAAATCCACTATATTCACGTTAAACCGCAAAATGTCCCCGAAACTATCAACGTCCTCCCTTTGCTTCTCCTCCACGGATGGCCGGGATCCCTTAGGGAATTTTACGACATAATTCCCATTCTGACAACGCCGAGAACTGATGCAGACATTGTTTTTGAAGTTATCGCCCCTCATCTTCCAGGTTATGGTTTTTCTGAAGCAGCTATCAAATCTGGATTGGGGGCAGCACAAGCAGCTGTTTTGTTTAAAAATTTTATGTATCGCCTTGGTTTTGAGAAATTTTATGGACAAGGCGGCGACTTCGGCAGCATCATCCTTCAACATATGTCGGTCTTATTTCCGGAATCTGTTCAAGGGTTCCATTCCAACATGTGCATTGTTAGCACCCCTTGGTCTTATGTTAAGCTAATTTTTGGGTCCTTCTTTCCTTCGAAGATAATAAAAGAAGGGCATGAGGATCGAGTGTACCCTTTAAGCAAATATTTTCAGAAGCTGCTTCGGGAAACTGGATATTTGCATCTACAGGCCACTAAGCCTGATACTTTGGGTAAGTTGAATGGTTTTTTTAATTAGGATAAAAATCGTAAAACATAATAGTGAGTGAACTGTAACAAGAATTTCAAATGTCGTTAGAAGCAGTTTGTTTAACGCATATGCTTCAAAATCAGCAACCTTTAGTTATACATATGAGCTTTAAATATATGAGCAAATAAATTTTTGATATATTAGCTGTGAGAAGCATAAACAGCAAATACATTTTTATCACCGTGCAGTAATTAAAAGGTTGTCAATACATTTATTTACCAAAATATTTTTGTCAATCAAATTTATCATTCATGTTCCTGGATTCCTTTCGTTAAGTTTAAAAATTTCTAAAACTAATGAGGTATTATCTTTCGAAACATAAGCACATGTCCAAATTTTTAGTTTCTCTAATAGCACAACTTTCTATTTCTCTTTTTTATTTTTCTAAATTCATAATTGATATTTTTAACCCTTACTGGGTGGAATTCTTCAATATCCATAATGAAAGTTTTGTAGTAGTATTGCAAATGCGAGAAACTTCTACTGCGTTCGCGCTTGTAAATTTATAAACATCCAGAGAGATACAATTTTAGAGAGCGTTTATTAGAAACACAATAGTTATCTTCATTTAAAAAGGCGATTCTTGGCCATCTAATTTTGATTTCAGCATTTTAGTTGAAGTGCTCCAAATACATAATATTGTGAGTGGATTATACTTTAAAGATGTAAGCGGAAAATTACAAATATAAAATTTAGATACAAATTACAAAGTTTCGACGAATTAAAGTAAAAACTTAGAAAGTATACTCGAAATTTTGAGTTTTTACATAAAAACTAGAGTTTTAACTATCAAGTTTAATACTTTGTTCCTAAAATTAAAATATTTTGTATTTTCTTCTTGTAATTTAAATTTTAATACCATAATTGGACATTTTCCACAAAATGTTTATTCAAATGTTTTCCTAAAATGTCAAATTCCACTTTGTAACTTTTCCAAATAAACCAACAGCGACGCTTTCGTTCAACTTCAGTTAAAAACCTGTAATTTGTTTTAAATTTTAGGTTTAAACTCGGAATGGCGCACATTTACACAAAATTTTAAATTAAAATTTCGCAATTTATAATGTTAAGCTTCTCTTCAAAATTTCATTTTTTCAATATTTTTTTAAATTCAAGGTTAAACTCGAATTTTGATTTTAAACCACAAATTTCTAGAATAAAACAAAAAGAGTTTGAATTCGATACTTGGTAGTTGCAGAAGATATTTCAAAGTAACAGTCGAAATTTTGAAATTAAGCTAATAAGTATTGCTATTTAAAGTTGAAATTCTGAGAAAAAATTAAAAAATCGGTGTTGGAGCCCAATTCTCAGGAATTTTTCCGCAAGCGTTGAATGAAAGTCCTTAAGGAAAAAGCCTTTCAAAAATGAAGCCAAAAGTTCGACTAAAAAATATTGAAATTTCCAGCTTAACGTGCTTATTAAAATTTTGAGTTTATTGTCGAGGTGTGAAAACTTTAGCTGAAATGTTTTTACTAAAGTCAAATTTTCGAAAAATGTCGAGATTGAATTGAGTGTTTGATTTAACATCGAATTTTGAGAAAACTAAAAATGAAAAGTTGGAAAAAAATTAAAACTTCAGACTAAAGCCATAAAAGAAAATGGAGTTGGTTTTAGCAATGTTTTTATTTATTTTTTTTGCAAAATTACAATATATTTCAAGTTTTTGTTGTCATCCTTAAATTTCGACTTTAAACTAAAAAGAAAATCAACTTTCCTCTCTAATTTTAGAATTTTGGTGGTAATGAAATTTCAGTTAAGACTGAAACTTAAAATATTGTCTATTTTCTCAAAATTTGAATTCATACTTGTAATATAAAAATTTTGATAAAAATGAGTCAATATTTGTAGAAAAAGTTTAATTTGCCACTTAAAGTCGAAGTTTAGAATAATATCAACTTACAAATTTTCAACAAAAAATAAATAAATAAATAAATAAACAAAAATTGTGACAAATGAATAAATTAACAAAAATATTCTTAGAATTTCGACCTTTTCGAGAAAGTTTAAAAAATAAGTAGAATATGTGAAGTTAAAGTCAGAAGGTTTTAATTAAAATGATGAAATGAATAAAAATGTTTAGAACTATTTTTACATAAATTTAAATTTTTTCCGCTTGAATCGGTCTTTAAAGTTTCGAGTGCTGATTGAAATATTTTTGAAGTGAAAACTTTTTTAGGCGCGTTAAGTGACGAGATAGAAGATAAACGCCTGGATTTGCCTTATAAATAATGCACCTATATGGGTTTCGCGTCACCAACAAACGCCATTTGAGCTATACTCCGCCACATTTAATGACATTTCTTAAAACCTTTCCGTCTCATGGATAGTCTGACATAATCCGATACCGGATAATCCGACATCTGCATAATCCGAAAAATTAGTACATTGGAAGAGTATATTATACACATACCGAGGTGTTTCATTCTTGTTGAGAGAAAAAAAAGATTTCTCGACACAAGAATGAAACTTTTCACCGAGGTCTGTATACTATTTTATTTACAACCATACCTTTTAAATGCAAGTAAGGGTTTTTGTAACAAATATAATTACGTGAGAAATTATCAAAATTAGATATCTCGATAACCACTACACCACAAATTAAAAACTGCCAAGTTGACATTTTGACAGTGGCACTAAAAATACATACAACATACAAACTTAAATTAGTGGGATTTTTGATAAATATTCAGTAAAAAAGTATTTTCGAAGTCAATAACAGATTCAGAAGAAATTATTTGTACTTTTTCTCAATTGAGAGAAACCGCTTAAAGTTTGGAAAGAGATTTTTTTCAAATAAACATTTGAAATGTTAAATGTTGACATGGGCCGAAAGTTACCCGGGTAAATGTCACTTTCCGCCTAGCAGTATGAAATATGTTTCTTTCAAACTTTATTAAGTTTTGAATGTCAACATTACATCTATGGCTGAAAATAAGCATATTTTTTGAAATATTGTGAAATTTGTTACATCATAGTTTTAAGTTTTCACTTCTGTTGGCAGTCCCCATAACTGCCCAATTTTTTGCATTTCAAATTCAATTCAAAATTACAAATAAAAGGCCTTAATTTAGGATTTTCCACAAACTTTAAATTTCCAATCAGTTAACATATCGAAAAAGCTCTACATTTATTAATGAAAACTCATAACAAAATATTCTGCAGTTTTTGAACTTTTACTCAAAAAGCCGAATATTCAAGGTTTTATTAAAATATCCAGAAATTAAGGCCGAATTGTCCGGAAAAAAGTTATAAACATTTATTAGAAGAAATCTTAATTTCGCCTATATGAACTCTAAATTTTAGAAAAAAACTGTAATAATTGCAAATTTAAATTAGAAATTTGTAGAAAATGTCAAAATTAAAAAAAAATAGTAAAAACTTTCTCAGAATTTTCATTATTTATTTGAGTCTTTAAAAATGGATTTTTGAGGTATTTGTCTACAATTTTAAGACTTTTATTTATTTTTTTAATTTTCAAGAGGAAAAAGTCAACATTTTTGGAGAAAATCGAAACTTGAAATTGAAGTAAAGATTGTGAAAGGAAAATCAGATTTATTAACAATATTCTTTTTTTAATAAAAATATTAAAATTTCGATATTTATAGAAATTCAAAATTTCGATTTTAATTTGGAAATTAGTGAACTCGAAAAAATTGTTTTTTATAAAATAGGTATTTTTCGAAATTTCGTGTTCATACTGTTGAAATTTGTAAGTTCGAAAATTCGAAAATCTGTTTTATAAATCTTAAAATTAAATTCCAAATTTATAAAAAAACTCAATTTTTTTCATAAATCAGAAACTTTAAGCAAAATCTGAAAATATTAGTTCAAAATTAAATACTAGTATGTACAATGTAATTTTTTTAAAACTTGACATAGGTCAACTTTTTTATTTGAAATGCTAGACTAACACTTTCAATTGCAAAGTTGTACTAAATAGCTTGACTAAGAAAAATGTACCAAAAAAACTTTCTATGTTGCCATATTTTTTCGGTAGATACTAAAACAATATTTTTTTAAAAGGCAATACTGCATTTTTTAAACATATTTTGATAGATCTTCAAATTCTAAATAAAACGTGATTTGTCACATTTTTTATTTAAAGTTTCGAACAGTTAACAAAAGAACTAAAATAATTTGCAATTGGCAGGAATTAAAAGAAGCTAACATAACAATAATAGGCATATTCTTCATGGTAGACCCTTATTGACCAGAAATATTATGTTTTTTTTTCAATTTATTTAACATTTCTTCGGCCCAGTTTGGAAATATTTAAATTTTTATGGTTTGCATTTCAAAAACTGTTTAGAAAATTGTCAACAAACCAAAAATTTAAATATTTCCAAACTGGGCCGAAGAAATGTTAAATAAATTGAAAAAAAACAAAAAAAATAATAGGCATTGAAAATTAAACAGAATTGTGTTGTTTGAAAAAAGCATTCATGATAATGCTGTCATTGTGATATTTGAAAGCTGTTGCATTTGAATGTGTTGTGTATAAAAACAAAAAATAAAAATTTGTAAGTATTGTTGTTTAATAATAGTTCTTCGAAAATGGTTACTCCAAATAAAAAATGTAAGAAAACACTTTCTGTTTTATTGGTACATTTTTCTTAGTCAAATTATTTCCTAGAACTTTGCAATTAATATTACTAGTCTACCATTACAAATAAAAGAGTTAACCAAGTTCAAGTTTTTAAAAAACTACACACATTCAAAAGCAACAGTTTTCAAATATCGCAATGGCGCCATAACTATGAAGGTTTCTTTCAAGGAACGTAATTTTTGTTTAATTTTCAATGCCTACTTTTGTTATGTAAGTTTCTTTTAGTTCCTGTCGACTGAAGATTATTTTAGTTTTTTTGCTGATTGTTTGAAAACGGTAACTTCAAATAAAAAATCTGACAGAACACTTTTTGTTTAGAATTTAACGATCTATCAAAATATGTAAAAAAAGAAATATGGCAACATAGGAAAGATTTTTTGGTACGTTTTTCTTAGTCAAGCTATATCCTACAACTTTGCAATTGGAAGTACTAATCTATCATTTCAAATAAAAAAGTTGGTTTATGTCAAGTTTAAAAAAAACTACACTGTATATACGAAATTTGTTGAAATTTCCAAAGTTCGAATTTTAAGAGTGCTGTCTGGTACATTTCATTGCAAGGTTTTTTGAAATCGGGCGTCTTTTTAAAATTTTAAATTAAAGCCTGCAGTTTTTAATTTACTTAACTTAACCTTTCTTATTAACTGTGTGTGAATGTTGTTGCGTGTTATCGGTGCGATAATTAAAACTTCGTGAATTGTAAACACTTTATTTCAAACTTATTTCGGAACACTACAATTATGATTCACTTAAGTATCAGACTATCTAAATATCTAACTATCTAACTATCTGTCTAACTGAGTGACTATCTGACTAACTCGAAGGAAAGATGACCGCGTATTTATATCGTTCCGGTTTCTAGAACGGATCTCCGTACATATCGGGCAGGTGCTCGCCGAAACGTCTAGAACGTTTATCTGCCGTATGATTCATTCTCGCGGCCGCTTGCCATTAACAAACGTTTCCAGAGGGTTCCTTACACTACACAATTACTAATACAAATTTTACAACTACACTTCATTACAATATCAAATTCCAACTAGAAATTTGCAAATGTTCCTATAAACGTGTTAAAACTAATTTATTAAATAATTTTAAACATCTAGCGAAAATTTGGTTATTTTTCTCAAATTGTATATTTAAAATTTAAACCTAAAAGTTTTAGAATATTTTTGTAATAAATCTTGAATTTGTTTATTAAATTTCCATTTTTTCCTAAAACTTGTAAGCAGGGCTTCAAACTGGAACTGAACCGAAAAACGAAAACTGAAAAAAGCGCTATTTTCGCCGGAACGAAACCGGAACAAAATATCGGTTTATTTCGGTTAGTCGAATTTATATACTTAAAATAGTTTTTACTTTATACTTAAGATTGGATTTTTTTTTGAAATTTCAATTTTTTTCTTCAAAATTTTACATAATTTCATGTAACTTTTATCTCATCTTAGATTAGAAACTCACAATTTTCACATTTTCTAGAAAATATTTACTTTATTCTAAAAATTTCAGCCCAAATTAAAATTCTAACTTTTAACTTGAATCTTTTTTCAAGATTTTCGACTTTTTCTTGAAATTTGGACTTTTATCTGGAAATTACTCTAAATATTTCTTTTCTTCTGCTAAAATAAAAAAAAACCTCTGCTATATCTTTGGAACAAAGAGTAGCGTGTTTTTCATTCAAGCTAGAGAAACTCGGTTTTCCTTACAAATTTTTTTGCAAATTCGAGTTTTTTTGGAAATTTAGTTGGAAACTTTTTTTTTAAATTCCAAATTTATTTCTTTCTTTAAATTTTAATTTTCTTTTCCTAATTTGATATCTCTATTTTTTGAAGTTATTAGTCAAATTTTCGATTTTTCGTAAATATTTTTCCTTCAAATTCCACTTTGATTTTAGTATTCGAATTTTTTTCGAAATCCCAAATTTAAATTCCTGCTACCGACTTCCTAAATCTTTCAAAACTTCCAAGATATGTTTTTTTCTAAAAATTTTCGCTAAAATCTCGTAGTTTCAAATTTAACCTAGAAATTTTTAAATTCCAAGTCAAAATTGCACCAAAAAATTCAACATGATTTTCGAATTTAAAGCCGGGATCTTGGCACTGGGGTCAAAATTTTTACAGTAAACTTGAAATGGGGACATGTAAGAAAATGTATAATTTAAACTTGCAATGATTTTGTTTACGAAAATAAAATAATAATTGTTATTCTGAAAACTTTGATTTTTTTCTCAAGATTTCGAAAGTGCGATTTGTTTAGAATTTAGAATTCAAAATTGTGTGTTCTCTTAAATATTAGGTAATTGTTTTCGCTAAACTTCTAGCATAAACTCAAAAATTCGGCCCTTTGCGTCTTGAACTTTTGTGTCAAATATTTGATCTAAAAATGTTGAATTTATTTACAAACTGTTTAGCTGCAGCTAAAATCATTTCTAAAATTTGTCTTTAAAATTGAAATTCGCGTTTATTTTTTTCAGAAAATTTGTCGTTGATCCTAAAATTTCAATTTTTCAATAGAAAATTTAAGTTAAAAAATTGTACTTTTTGTGGAATTAGTTACTTTTATTCTTAAAATTTACATTTCCATTAAAGATTTGAAACTTTTCGAAAGAATATCAAAATTTCAACAAAAAGGACACCATTTTTGAAAAAGTTTTGAGGAAAAACAAATTAAATTTATGACAAACAATTTTTCAAAATGAATATCAAAATTTCGACTCCTGAAAATTTTGAGCTTTCGAGCTAAAAGTCGAATATTCGAAAATTCCAAATTTAAACTTATATTTGTCAATTTCTTATAGTCCAAGTCTCAATTCATTAACTCATTTGATCTTTTTAATCGAATGTTCTAGAAAACAAAGTATAAAAGAAAAGAGAAAAGTCTTTTAAATTTTCGATTTTAATCGCCAAATTTCGTATATTCCAGAAATTTTCAACTCTAGGGTATATAATTTAAGATTTTTATGAAAATTCCGAGTTTAAATTTGAAATATCTAAACCCGAAATACCGATTTAGTTTTTTATAAAATTTAGGTTTTTCTTGAAATTTGAACTGAAATTGAACTCAAAATTGAGTTTCAGCATGAAGATTTTGAACTTAAAAAATATTTTCCTAGGCAAGGTCAGTGTAGTTACGTATTTTAATATTAAAGGAAAAAATAAATCACATTTTCTAAATGATGTTCAAAGATCAATTTTTTATTCAAAAAACTTTTAAAAATCAAAAAATGAGTCACCCGGAATTGAACCGAAAACCGAAAACTGGAAAAAAAACCGTTATTTTTGTCGGAACGAAAACCGGAACTGAACCGATTTAATTTTTTTGCCGGAACGAAAACTGAAAACCGGAACGAAAAAAATAGCGGTTCGAAGTCCTGCTTGTAAGTCTAAATTTGATTATTATACTTCTTTCTAAAATTTTAGGTTAAAATGCAAATTTTAAGTTAAATGTTGATCTCGTTTAATAAATTTAAAATTTTCTCATATTTGAAATCTTTAAACGAGTTAAAACTTGAAATTCGGATTTTTTAAAAATATATTTGGAATAGATTCTCAAAATTTTAAATATATCCCAAAGTTTTCAGTGTAAACTTAAAACTTTTAACTTGACCGTTGATTGAATACATATATTCAACCAACGACTTAACTTATTTTTAATGTTACATGAGATAAATATTACAGGTTTCCCCTTAATTTTAAGTAAGGTATAGGTGGTTTTTTATATTTTTTAATGTTAAAAAACATAAGATTTTTTAAATGTACTATAGTCGAAAGTAGTTTTTATTCATTTAAAGTGGTAACCCTGACATCTGAAAAAAACTTGAATTTGCTGTTTTTCTCTACGATCGGCTTCCCTATTTATACAGTTCGAAATGCCATGTTTTTATTTAACTCGAATATACTGTTATAGGCCTAGGAAATACCAGTGGCAGCTGGAGACTTTTTGACAGGGGGTGTGCAGATGCAAAAATATTAGTAGTTAAGAGTTTAGGTGACTCCAGTGCCATAGCAAGGTACTAAATTTAAGAGAAACAGAAGTGATACAGAAGGTGTGATATTTAATAATATTTTTACGAATTAAATTTAATTAACATCCTATAACCCCCAAAATATTTTGGGTTATCATTTCTAAATTATTATTATTAACATTATCGACATTTCTATAAGGTACTCTGTACGGCTGCACCTCGTTACGGCTCTAGGTTACTTAAATAAAATTGTTTGCTTTCATAGGAATAAAATTATATCACTTTTTCATGAAAACTGCATTTGAAGATAAAACGTATTTTATTATAAAGTTCTAATTAAACTCTAAAAAAACGTAAATAATATATTTTTTTAACAAAAACCGCTCTACGATATTTTAAAGAAATAAAGTGTTCATTACTTTCTCATCAAAATTGTTTAAATCCAAATCTACAAATTAATAATTAGATCCTAGAATGGGCACTGCTATCTTTTTGTGAATAACGGTACTATTGGCAGTTAGGCCTGTAAGCGGCACAATTAGCAATCGCAATCAGGACAGCCGGCACCTACGTATTTAGCATCATAAACCGTAAATACACATTTCAAACTCTGACTCGTACTCACCATTTGGCAATATCGCATGATGGAGCGGCGTACCGCGAACTAGCCTTAACGTGGTTTTCTGTAGTTTATTTCTCCGTATCTCGTGGAAGCCGTTGCGCACACCAACTTATTTAAATTTCCTTATAATATATAATATAATATAATGGAATAAAACGTTAGCGTACTTCATTCCAAGCCACTCATAGGTATTATTACTTAATTAGTATATCATTATTTTGTGTTTAAAATTGTGATAAATCTGAGCCTTTTACATTAAACAGAAAAGAATAGATTGCTCATTTCACGAGGAGCACGCGCTCTTGCGCTCTTTAAAACCAGCCGCCACTGGGAAATACACACCAGATTTGGCGGTATAATGTAAGTTTTAACAAGTTTAAATAGTTTTTGGTTGGGGTTTCGGTCGAAACCAGAACAGAAGTTGAAATTCGGTTTCAATTGGTCATTAGTTGTTCGTTAATTTAAAAATTGTCATCAAATCAACAGTTTTTGCGGTAGTTTTCATTTTAGTTTTCCCGTAAAATTCAGTTTTTCTAGTATGTTTGCTGAGCGACATAAAATTAAATTTGGTAGTTACTCTTTGTTTAGTTAATGAATTAATCATGTGGTAAATTTGGTTTAATACAAGCAGATATGAAATCAAATACACAAAACAACGAAATGAGTAAATCAGTCGTTTTTGTTTAGGTATTGCCATGTCGGATTCTCCTGTAGGACTGGCGGCTTATCTTTTGGAAAAATTTATCATCGGTACAAACGAAAATTGGCTGTATTTGAGAGATGGGGGGCTTAAGTTGAAATATTCCTATTCAACTTTAATCGATAATGTAATGTTTTATTGGGTGCCTAATTCAATTACTTCTGCCTTCAGGTTATATGCCGAAACATTTAATCCTAGTCACATGAAGTTGGGAATTACACGGTGAGTAATTGTTTTGAGTCTTTTTTAATTAGTTCATACTTTTATACTCTGAATGATTTTAATTCGTAATTTCCTATTTGATTTTTTCTCATTCTTTTATGAATACATTCGGGAAATTTAAGCAATTTTAAGGTTATGTTTGATTACGTAATCACGTATAAATTGTCCAACAGTGAACTCTATTATATAGTTCACTATTCCTGTATATCCCAATATCCTTAGGCATGGACTTTCAGAAACCGAAATAAAGTAAAAGGACCGTGGTCCAGTGGCATGGGTGCTGGACTATAAACTTCTTAGTTCATAGTCCCTCTCTCTTGGGAGGGGTTTGATTCTCGCTGGAAGCTTCATCTACCGTCCGTTTTTAAAAAACGCTCCATTCCAAAGGTCGACTCAGCCAACACTCGAGGTAATAAAAGGCGGCTAAAACGCAGTGCTGGCCACACTGCCTTCCTTGTATGCCCTTCGGCCGTATCAATAGCAGCTCATACCTGCTATTATCTCCCACAGCGCGGGTGCGCTGCAAAATAGAGCTATTATTATTATTTTTGTATTCTGTATTTTTTTTTATTTAGCAAATGATGAATTCACATTTTATTTTCTTTTATTGTAGGATACCCATTAAAATTCCCACGGCATGTGCTAGATTCAGATATGATTTCTACTCACCAGATGCAAACTTGAGGGAAATCTATTCAAACCTCGTACATCTCGCTGATTATGAAGGAGGCCATTTCGCGGCGTTAGAAAATCCAAAAACACTTGCAGATGATATATTCGAAGGCATACAAAAGATGAGACGTGAGGAAAATATACCTTATGAGCCAAATAAATAAATACATAAAAGAGCGACGAAAATGTGTCTTCTTTTTAAGTGTGATTATAATCACAACAACGGTAAACTGGTTTTAGTACGTGGGTTAAAAGTAGGGATGTTATGGAACTGCGTAACCGTAACCGAAACTGTCGGATATCCGAATCCGTAACCGAAACCAATATAAATGTTTCGCATGATTTCGGATGTTATTTGAAATAATTTTATTAACTCCGAAGATGATTTTGTTTTTGGTCGATTAAAATTATGAGACAAACTTGCAGGTATTACTGCTGACCTCACTCACTATTAACATGGCCAGTACTATCTTTAACTTGTTAAATTAATCGATTTTTTTTAATTTCGACATTTTTCCAAAATTTCGACTTTTTTGAAATTCTCATCTCGCCTTTTTTTTATTTTGGCTTTTTGTGAAGATATGAATCTCGATTTCATTTCAAAATTTGGACTGTTTTGATCAAAATTTTTACTATTTTCAAAATTTTGGTTGTTTAAATGTTTGACTTTTCAAAATTATGTATTTTTTAAAATTTCGATATTCTTTCAAAATTTTTAATTTCCGAGAATTGCAGATTTCCTTGAAAACTTGACAGTAGAAATTGTTGATAATGTCGAGGTTTTTGGCTCCTTTGGCTTTTCGTGATAATATTAATTTTTCGCAAAATTTTGACTTCATTTCAAAATTTCCATTTTTGTATCAAAATTTCGACTTATTTTAAAATTTAGATTTTTATTTTTTTGAATGTTTAACTTTTCAAGTATTTAACCTTTCAGCATTTTGCTTTTTTGAAAATTCCGAAATTTTTCAAAACTTTTACCTTTCTAAAATTTTAATTTCTTTAAAAACTTGTCAATACAATTTTTGATAATGTCGGGTTTCTTTGGCCTTTTTGACTTTTTGTGAAGATATGAATTTTTCGCAAAATTACGACTTCATTCTAAAATTTCAATTTTTTTATCAAAATTTGGACTCGTCATAATTTTGGTTTTTTTTAAACGTTTGACTTTCAAATATTTGTCTTTTTAAAAATTTCGACATTTTTCAAAACTCTTACTTTTCAATAATTTCAGATTTCATCAAAAACTTGCCAATAAAAATTGTGGTAATGTCGAGTTTATTTGAAGGGTTGAATTTTTCCAAAATTGTGATTTTATTTACCATAAATATTGACTTTTCCATTAATTTGACTTTCTGTCAAAATTAGGCTCTTTTCAAAAATTTCAACTTTTTTTTTTCTGAATTTGTATTGTGTTAGAAAATTTCGCCTTTCTTATGATTCAATTGTTTCCGAAAACGTCTACTTTTCGAAAATTTTGCATTTTTCGTTGAAAATATCGACTTTTCTGACTTCTTTGCAAAATTTATACTGATTAAAAATCCTAATGTATCTATACTTTAATATTTTCAAAATTTAAAATTTTGACTATTTTTATTAATTCCAACTATTTTAAAATATCGACTTTAGTTAAAAATTGTCACTGGGACTTTTAGGTGTTGAATTTTTTTTTAAAAATTTTGCTATATTTTCATATTTCTTTTAAGATTTTCTAATTTTTCTGGAAATTTCGACCTTTTTTAGAAATCTTTAAAATCCGAAATTTTTTCAAAATTTTAATTTTTTACTTAAATTTAACTTTTCAAAATTTCGATATTTTTTGAAAACTTCGACTTTTCTGATAATTTTGGATTTTCTTGAATATTTGAATTTGATTAAAAATTTGACTGAACATTTTTAAATCTCAATTTTTCTAAAATTTTTGAAATTTTAGATTATTTTTCAAAATCTCAACTTTTTAAAAGTTTGGATTCTATTCAAAATTTCTTAAATGTCGATTTTTTCAAAATTTTGACATTTTTTTGTTTTTTTTTAAATCTTGACTTTTTAAAAATGTGTTAATTGCGATATTTTTTAAATTTTAAATTTTTTTGAAAATTACGACAAAATTTCAATGTTTTTTAATATTTTCAAGTTTTTTTGAAAATTTACGTCTTTTTAAAATTTTTAGTTTTTTGGAAAATATGAACTCCAAAATTGAGACTATTTTCCAAAATTTTAATTCGTTTTGAATTTGAAATTTTTTGAAAACTTTGGCTTATTTTTAAATATTAATTCATTTTAAAAATATCATTTTTTTCAAAATTTCCACTGTTTAAAGAATTTTTGGGTGATTCTCATTTAAGAGGTACTTTTGACGTCCATGGTTAAATAATATAGTTTAAAAACAAAATTGTTATAAATGAAGTAATAATCTCTTGAAGTAAAACATCTACTCTACTGACCATAAGTTTCATTATTATAAATTACTTTGTTTTGGCACAATCGCACTTCAACCTTCAAAAATGTCTCTCCCCTGGCGTGTCCCTTTGCTGTATGTACAGTAAATTAATAACATTAGATAAGTCTAAATAAATCATAATTTTTCATTGCATTGAATTTCATAAACTAGCATAATTAACAATTATAATGTAACAAGTAAAATTATTAAACAATGTTTTTTTCGTCAAAAATAATCAGGACAAATATTGTCTCGCATTTTTCGCACTTCCTCCAATGACATTTGAAATCTTATAAAATACTATGCATATACCTTTTTCTTGGGAATTTAAATATATGAATGATTGACAATTGACAAAATATGAGGGATCGAAGTCGCTCAAGACATTCATGTGCTATCATTAGCTGAAATTTTAGTCGCGCTACTTCAATTGTGCGGGTGTGAACAGTGAACGCAATCTCTCCCCTGGTAAGTTTTAATTTTAATTTATTTATTTAAATATTTAAATTTAATTGTATGTATTTACTGTACTTTGTGGGTACATTGTCATGCTTTTAAGTTATTTCTTTACATTAGGTACATTTAGGATTATTTTTGTTTTCTAATGAAAAAATCTCTCCCCTGCCATATCTCCCCTGGCTTTTCAGATGCCAGGGAAGGGACCAAGCGAACAGAGGAGATATGATAACATAAGATCAGACTGTTTTTCTTAAGCTTTAACATAGAAGAATTGTTGAAATATATGAATTTTTTAGATTTAGCAAGCAAAAAAAATTGACGTGCGAAGAACGCCTGGAAAAAAAGCTTTTAGCAGAAATGTTACGATATCAGCGTATAAAAAATGATCCTGAAAAATATGCACAACAAAAACGGAAAAAAAAAGAAAAAATCTGCAAGGAAAAAGGCACTGTTAAAACTGTAAGTCAGATGACACCCAGAGAACTTCGTAAAGCCACCTCCAATTTCAAATAATGAAGATCTTATGTTTCGAACACTGGCAACAATATTACGGATTTTTTACCCTAATTTGATAACTTTTTCGTGGAATTATCACGAAGCCGACCATGGGAAGGGCTCTTTCGATGGGGTTGGTGCAACATGTAAGAGGACTGCCAATAGACTCGTCGTGAGTGGCACTGACATTTCGTCGTTGGGAGACTTGACCAACGCACTTCAAAAAAGTTGTCTCAACATACAAGTTTTAACTATCGAAGACGCAGACATCTCAGACATAGAAACACAAATTGAATTAGTTAAAAATATAAAAACTTTTGCAGATACACTGCAAGCACCAAGTTACGTCCTCAAATTATGAAGATATATGGAACCGAACCTGATTCTGTTGATGAACCGCTGGCGTCATTAATATCCCAGTGAATTATAAAGTCCCAACAAATGACACCCTTTTTGCACATAATAATTGTTTTTTTTAAGATCAAAACACTTGGGGTACATCTTTAAAATTTTGTTTTTACGATACATAAAAAATATTTATATTACGTATATATTTAGGACAACGGCGTTTATTAGTTATTAAAGTATTCAATTTCAGTTCATTATATTTTGAAGAAAAATTGTTTAAAAACGAAACGTATGATTTTTATAGTTTGTAAGACATTACAATTAAAGTTGATTTCCTAAAAAAAGATAGTGTTTCTTTTATAATCGAGCAATTAAATCTTTGCTCTACTCATCATGTCTCTCCCCTGTTCGATATGTCTCTCCCCTGCATGAAATATCTCCCCTGATGCCCCATAAACAATGAAAAAAAATGATTACTTAACTGACCATCCTATAGATATGTAGCAAATGAGTCTCTTGAGTAATAAAATAGTGTTACAAGATCAGTTTTAACATTTCATAGTCTTGCCGCATTTTATATCATTTGACAACCTCTTAAATGAGAATCACCCTTTTATATTATAAAATTGTGACATTTTTTAACTATTTGAAACTTTTGAATTAAAATTTTCGATATTTTTTAATATCGGTATTTTTTGGAAAATCGTGACTACCATTTTTCAAATTTGTACGTGTATTTGGAGGAATAACCTAGTGCTTATTGTCTTTAGACCAATAACGAATTATCTGAGAGTTGTTGCGCTTAAAAAATTTCGACAGCTTATTTGTCTCCCTCATAGATTCATAGAACTCAAGGCATTTGCATCTAATAATTAATCATGGCTTCTTTTTAGAATATTTCGCATTGTTCGCCATTAAAGATTAATTTTCTTTTGCAAATCGATATGGGTACCGCACATTTTTACTTCCAGATACGAATTCGATATATTACCTTCGATATATTACTTTAAGGGGATAAATTGTCAAAAGCGCTGATACAACTAACTGTTATTCATAAACTGAAATCTAAAAACTAATTTTCATATTTTCAAAAATGAGGAAATTTCATACAATCATACCAATTTTTATCACCTATTTAACATTCTTGCGGGACGAATTTTCAAAAATCCTTTCTTGGTGCGAAATTTCATGCTTCCAAGCCGATCGGTTTAGGTTCTGAGTTGTCTGTCAGCGTTTAGAGTTTTATTATATGGATCTATAACTTGAGGATCTTTTCTTTTTTATTGACAAAAATAATTTAAAGATATCTGTAACCGAAATAATATCCGAAACTGTCGGATATGCCAAGTAATTTCACATCCGTGTCTGTAACCGAAACCGATATAAAACTCGCAATATATCTCTATGTGTATCCAAATCCGAAATAACACATCCCTAACAACCCTAATAAAAATGCACATGATAAATCGATGTTTTGAAAATATTTATTTATCCTATCCTTCGCAAATATCGATATCGTAACATGAAACGATACATCAAGATTCAACAAATTTTTAAAATTTCCCAAAATTTCAAGTTTAATTTCGAAAAATAAGTCAACATCAAAAGTTTAAGAAAACCTTAAAAAAAAACAAAAAATCAAATTTTAACAGATAATTATTATAAAAATTGTTTTAGATCTGTTTCTAAATCGTAGTTTTTGAGTTTAAACCTGAACATTTACGGCAAAGGTAAGAATTTAAAATGCAAAGTTTTAGAAAAAGCAGAAACTTATAGAAAAAGTTAGAAACGGGGTGTTCAGCAGAGGGACTAACAATGAACCCTGCAAAAACCACGATAGTCGCATTCACTAAAAAAAGAACTCTTATTGACTTAAAGAGGCCTATTTTAGGAGGACAAGAAATTCCGCTGAGTAGGAAAGTTAAATATTTGGGACTTACCTTAGATACCAAACTTAGCTTCGGTGCTCATGTGGAAAAAGTTACTGCCAAAGCTACTAAGGCCCTATGGGCCTGTAGAGGCATGATAGGCCCTGTCAGCAGCATACAGGCTAAAAACAAATGGGTATGGAATGGAATCACCTAAACCAACATGCCATACAGAAATATTCAAGCGGACCCTACCGGGTAGTAATACCGCAAAGGCAGAACCAAATAGAGAAAACAAAGATAAGTACTGGTGCGGGAATAACCGGCAAAGAATCAGGGAATGAATTGTACATGAACCTGGGATATTTGGCAAGAAGGCAGAAGTTGCTTACCAAGCGGCAAAAGAGTTAATAAAAGAACTACTAAGGAAATAACACAGCACTTACTGGAGGGGTGTCAATGGTCCGAGGCAATCGCGGATGTTCATTGACGGACCATCAGAAAAGAGAGCCAGAGAACTATTACAGTTAAGCAAAAATCAGCTCAGGTGGACAGCTGGACCATTTACGTGACACTGTGCCCTAATGAAACATCTTATAATTGGCGTAAAAGAAAATTCTACTTGTAGAATGTATGGAGAGGAAGAAGAAACTCCTTTACACACATTATGTGAATGTTTGGCTTTGGCAAGGGACATACATTCCAGCTTTGGGAATACTCTGACTGAACCAAAGACAATAGTGGAAACACCCATAAAGGAGGTTCTGAAATTCTTCAAAAGAACAGGCTTATTATGAAATAATTGTGAGGAGCACAATAAGCGAAAGCTTCAGTGCTGCAGGGATAACCAATTTCATAGGAATAATAATAATATCGAAAAAGTTTGATACTCATTAATAAAAATCTCGAATTTAAAAATTTCAAGGTTAACTAGAAAAAAAAAGTTAAAATTTAGATGATAATAGCTCCCTTTTGCAGCGCTTTCCAACGCTATGAGAAATAGCTGCTACTACTAGGGCCGAACGACATACGAGGAAGGCAGTGTGGCTAGCAATGCGCTTCAGAAGCCTATTACTTTCAGATACTTTTTATCAATTTGAAATTTAACTAACTTTGGTTACGGAACCCATTTTTTTCTTTTTTCCTTATTAACTCGGATATCTCTTTTCATTCAAGAGTTGAATTTTGCGAATGTCGATCACTCCTGATGGGTTGGATTGTTAAAATTGGCCAAATACGCTTCTATTCCTTTCATGGATTCTTTACACAAAGTTTTAGAATATAAAATTCATTATGAACTTATTTCTAATTAATTTTGACACCCACTTCTTTGTACTTTCTTTCGGTATTTTCTAAAAATCCTGTCCTATTGCAGCCTAGGTCTTGAAAGGAACCTACTCTCCAAATGTCGTGTTTCTAATTTCCGTAGTTACGGTTCGGCGTTGAGGAGTCTACTATATTAGTTTGGATAACACTAGGAAACAAAGAAAACTGTAAGGCATAATTTTTTTAACCTGAAAATAATAGTAAGTTAAAAAAAACAACTAAATTTCAAAAAGAATATAATGTAAGTTCTAACAAATTTAAACGAGTTTCAGATGTGTCAGAATTGAGAACAGAAACCGAAATTTAGTGTAAGCTAAAAATCTTCTTTTGGCCAGTACTAATTTGGAGTTTCAATAAAACGCATCGTAAGTGCTATAACTCTTTATTTTTAACTGATATAATCAACTACATAATATAAAACATATGCAACTCGTACAGGAATTCATGATTGGCAATCAACATATATATTCCAATATAGTAATACTGTTATAAACTAGGTACCTTGCTGAAACTGAATGAGTATCAAGTTTGTTATACTTTTATGGGCAAGTTTAAGTACAAATATTTGTACTTTGTGCCCTGGACACGCCAGTATGTGAACTCGAGTGCACTGGTTTTTAAATGATCACCGAGATTCGTACAAAAAATAATAATGCTTCAGTTGATGTGATAAAAGTGTGATGTAATTACAGGTAACATACGTTTTTAAGTAACAATTAAAATCTAAGTTAGTATTAAGTAAAAAATTAAGTATTTTGTTATTTACATAGGACCTAATTAAACTAGACCGGCATCTTTGCACATACTGTAAAACACGGTTTGCGTCTTCAATAAATTCTGCGGCGAATCGAATTCCACGATCTGACCTTTATCTAGTACGACGACCCTGTCCGAGTCCATGATAGTATTGAGCCTGTGCGCGATGGTAAGTACGGTGCAATCCCTGAATTCCGACCGGATGGTCCTCTGTATCAAATCGTCGGTTTCCAAATCGACGGCCGCGGTGGCTTCATCCAAAACTAATACTTTAGTTTTTCTAAGTAGAGCCCGACTGAGGCAGATGAGTTGGCGCTGGCCCACGGACAAATTATCACCGCCTTCGGAAACTTCGTGATTCAGGCCGGCAGGCAGACCTGGAATTTGATGAGTTAACATAATGATGGGTAAATTTTTGTTGGAACAGGCGTTAATTGAGTATTATACAGGGTAAACATTTGAAAAGTAGCAATCGCGAATATCTCTCAGACAAAAATTGCTACGAAGAAGATCTGAAATACATATCGGGGGATTGGAGGGGGAACCAAAATGAAGTACTTTTTGAATCACCTTGTCTCAATCCCTTACGGAGGTGGCCACCCCAGTTTATTTTTTTTATATATGAACTGTGCCTTGTATAGCACATTGTTGGAAAGCTCGTTGCTTTCTCTTTACAGTCTTATAGCAAAGTCTTAAATCGTACGATTGGTTTTTGAGATATCGATAGTTTAAAATAAGCGACATTTTTGAAAACTAATAATTTTGATTATCTCCTAGGCAAAAAGTTCTGTCATGAATGTTTCAAATATACATCGGGGAAACCAAAGAATGTGTTTTTTGACCCACCCTTCGACCCTTCTCGTCTTAGAGGCTAGCCGCCTCTATTAATTCTTCTAAAATAAAAACCATCTCCTGTGGTACCTCGTTGGAAAGGTTTATCAGCTTCTCCAGTCTGTAAAGAGGAATAAAAAACCTTTTCAACGACGTATTATACGGGGTGGGTTCTTTTTTAGAAAAATTAATACGGGAGGTGAGCTCATATGGGGAAGGTGTGTCATAAAACACATTTTCTGGTTTCGCCGATGTGTAATTTGAGATTTTTATGACAAAATTTTTTGTGTAAGAGATAGTTGCAATTACTAGTTTTCAAAAAACTTTGCTTACTTTAAACACCAATATTTTAAAAAGTAATCGTAGGATTTAATACTTTGTTATAAGACTCTAATTAACGAGTTTTCCAACGATGTGTCGTAAAATATAGGTCCGCATTAAAAAAAATAAGTTGGGTGGCTACCCCCTAATGGATGAGGCAGGGAGAGTCTAAAAGTACTTCACTTTAGTTCCCCCTTCAATACCCCGATATGTATTTCAGTTCGTAATGATACCATTTTTTGTCTATGAGATATTCCCTATTGCCACTTTTCAAATTGTAACCCTGAATATCCAATCAATGGGACGGCTCACAAAACAAAAGAAATTGCTGTAAAAGATCAATATAATTTAAAAACAGTAAACAGAAAATGCAGTGACGTGTTCTCCATGAAAATTAGGGATGTTGTTTTTTAATTCGTGTTTTCAGGATATTTCGATCTGCTTCTCAAACCTCCTAGTTTAAACTTAAAATGTTCGCTTCTTTTCCAAAATTGACTTTCAGAAATCCGATCATAATCTGTAAATTTCAATTTTTCTAGAAACCAAAATTTCGTTTTCATTTTATTTTTACTGAAATCTCTAGAGTACATTCCAAATTTTGATCTATTTCCGAGTTGTCTTAAAACTCGATTTTTTTGGATCCGTGGGTGTCTTCAAAATTTTCACTCATTTCTCAAACTGTTTTCCACACATTTCAAATTATTATATTTCCTAAAATTTCGACCCTAAGATCGAGATTTTGACTTACCCTCAAATATTCGCCTGAAATCTCGCAATCTAAAAGTTGTTCTAAAAATTTTGAGTTTCAAAGTAGAAATTTTATTAAAAAAGTAAAATATTCCACTTTAAATTCGAAATTTTAAAATTATGTACGAATTTTCGTAAGTATAGATTCTCAACATTCTTAATTTAAGCTTCCAGTTTTTACAATTTTCATTTTTCCTTTAAATTCTAGAATATATACAGACCATTTCGCCTTTATAAAAATTGATATTTTTTCAGATTTTTTCATAAAATATTTCACTTTTTTTATGACAAAACGCACATTTCAATTTAAAGATTTTATCCTCTTAAAGACCTAGTTTAAACTCAAAATTTCATCCCGTTCCTTAAAATTTTGTATTAAAACATGTTTATTTTTATAAAGCTCAAGTTTTTTCTCAAAATTTTGACTTTTTCCACAAACCTTTTCGCTATAACTGATAAATTTTTCTCGAGATTTTTTTAATAAACTAATAATTACAATTTTTTTTAAATTGTGGGAGTAAGTTTTTTATAGCTTTTTTTAGTTTTTCTTTAAAAAATGGAAATTTCTTTCAATTTCAATTTAAAAATATCTATTCACAAAAATCCTTTCTATTTTAGTTTCAAAATTACGAGTCTAAAACTATATTTTTTCCGAACTTAAATTCGAAATCGAATCTTAATTCTAAATCTCAAGAAAACAGTCCTTTCGAGAAAGAGTCTACATTCTTTAAAAAGTTTAAAATGTTGGTAAACAAAATTTCCAAAAAGAAAAAATGTTTTACAACAAATTTTTCATAATTTCGACTTACACCTAGAAATTTTGAACTTTCGAACAAAAATTTGAATATTCGAGATTTTCTCAAAAGCCCTCGTTTAAACGTGTATTTTCAGTTTCTTTAAATTTAAATTATAACTCGAGTTTTCAAATTTATTTAAAGAAAGTTATGAATTTTGACAAAAAAAATAAAAATACCAAGCATAAGATATACTTCTTTCGGGATCGGACCGTGTCAAAGAACTACTAAAAGTGTTTGACTTTTCGCTTAGCATCGCAGAAGACTTCTTCAGAAACAAAAGAAACAATAAATGAAAAGTATACAAATGCAAGGAAAACATACAAGAAATGCAAAGCTTCAGCAGTATGTCCAGCAGAGGCGAAACTCTTCTGAAATGGAAATTGGTACAAAGGACAAGATTGTTTAGACGGAACAAAAAAAACTAAGTATGTCCACCATAACAGAGGCGAAACTCTTCTGAAATGGATAATCAACAATGGCACAAAGGATGGATAAAACAGAAGAGCACACTAATTCAGTATGTCACCATACCAGAGGCAAAAACTCTCCCTTCTCTTCTTGAAGAAAACAAATTAATAAAGACTCTCAAAGTTCGACTTTTAAGCAAATTTTAAATTTCTGACGGACAATTCCATAAAAAAAATTCGGATATAAAATCGATATTTCTAAATTCTTTTCTAAGATCTTTAAAGTTTTTCAAAAAAAAAAATAAGCATGTTAGAGATGACTCTCCCACTCAACACCTCACTTCCCCTTTAATTTTGGCACTTTAAAAAATTCCCTTACACATGAACGTAGTAATTTTGCGCGCATTTAAAACAATTATTACTGCAACTATATCATTGCGAACTCACCTTTAACAAACGATTTTAAATGGGCCAACTCTAGTGATTTCCACACTTCCTCATCAGAGTGTTTGCTGAAGGGATCCAAATTCATACGCAGGGTTCCCGAAAAGAGAACAGCGTCTTGAGGAATAATAGTCAAACGCGATCTCAGAGCGTGAAGTCCCATGCCGGCAATGTTTATTCCATCGATGAAGATTTCTCCTTGAGCCGCTTCGATTATTCTGAAATTATTAATACAAAAAATGAAGCTAACATTTTAAATAAAAAAAATATATTTATAGTGGCAACATTGTTGTACAATAACGAAGATTTCTTTCTTTCTTACATCAAGTATTCTGAAATGAACAGGCGCGGATACAGGACTTCGTTTAGGAGAGGGCAATTTTTGTGCGACTTTCACCCATCTTCCAGAACATTTATTCCAATAAAAAATTAATAACATTTTGATTTTCATTCATGTTTTATTGGATTTTTCTTCGCTAGTTAATTTGTTATCCATGCAACTGAATAAAACGATCTTTGTCTTAAAAAATATGAAAACCATTTTAAAATTTTGAAAACCGGTCAAACTACAGTGCATCGTTTGAGAGCCAGGTGGAGGGCACCTCCCTATTGCTGCCTGGAAATGATCAACGTTAAAAAAAACGCCATCGACATTTTAAGTAATTCTAATTTCAGAAAAAATGATTTTATTGAGTAATAAAATTGTTGTAAGCAAGCAGTTGGTTTATTATTGATGTTAAACAGATTAAATAGTTAATTTAGTAAGCATATGAAAAATGTTGAAAGGAAACAAAAAAATTGCACCTGGATGCGTTCCCACGATTCCTTTATGATGGATTCAATTGCATGATGCGGTCGTTGATATAAATTTTTCACGTTATTGATTTGTTCATCATTTTTTTAATTTAATTTTAATAACACTTAACTCTCCACATCATATAAATTCAGGCTGCCCGTTCATCAGTTGATTGAAATAGAAATATTTTATTTTACCTAAACAGGGAGAGTGTTAAACTCGACTTTCCTGCTCCAGTTCTCCCCACGATGCCAACCTTCTCCCCACCATTGATGTGAAAACTGACCCCCTTCAGCACCAAATCCAGCCCGGGTCTGTACCTAACGGAAAAGTTCTTAAAGTCCACAGCCCCAGTTTCAGGCCACGTCAGTGGAGGCGCTTTGTTGGGTATCTCCCAAGGTGCTTCTTGAGGTGCCTCGCCATACTCCTTGATACGTTCCACAGCTACAATGTTGGTCTCTACATCTGAGGTCATCCTGACCAACCAATTCAACGTTTGCGTAATCTGAAATTTCTTATGACTGAAACCGAGTCGGGACTCAAAGGGATTGAAATACCTGCAAAGCGTAACTGACGGACAATCCAACCAAACCGGGATTTTGATCTTTGCCAATAACGGAAAACATAGCGGCGAAAAGTATAATTAAATTGCCGATCATTTCCAACCTGACGGCAAGCCATCTATTGGCTATCATGCTCGGGTAGCAGCATACTTGATTGGCATCTACTCTGTGTTCAGATTCTTCTATGAATCTACCTTGTTGTCGGAACGCTCTTATAGCGGAGACTCCTGTGATGGTTTCCCCAAAGTGAGAATAAATCGGTGATCTAGACACCGATTCCAGGCGCTTAAGTTGTCGGGATGTAGCTACGTAAAACCTTTGAATAAAATAATATAAGACTGCAATGGGTAAAATGATGGCCACGAATAGTGGTGCTGAGTAACTTATTACGAATAAGGTTCCTAAAACCTAGAAGAAAAAAAGTGTGGTTAATTAGGTTATATCTTCGTTGGCGCAAAGTCGTTAAAGCAGTTATATTTAAATGTTGTTCACATGTGATTTCCATGCCCATATGAAGGTAATTACAACAGAGTGTACAATCGATGACATTTCATGACAAATATCAAGCTGATTATTGATGCCATTGTCAACAATTTGTGAACCAGAACCAACTTACAAACACACTGTGAACGAGGCTCAACAATAAGAGAACGCATAACTACACCATTTCCCATTTAATTTGCAATTAACTGCATCACTAAGTGTTTTACTTTGGGTCCTTTCATTACGTCAGAATAATAATAAATCAAAATTTAATATGTTTACATCATCAGTGAATGTAGAAATCAGCATGATTCGCGGAAGGAACCGCGTCCTTATGCGTCTGTATGAATTTTATTTAATATTTATTTTAGCGTGAATAGCGTGAATTTGGTTACGTCCTACATATGCTAGAATATGGTGATTTTTTAATGCGTCATATAATGTTCATTTTTGGTCATATAATAGTTACTTCTATCGTGAATAAAGTTTCACAAGTACTCAAGTATTGTGTCTTTTCACGTTGATTTGCGAAATTATTTTCCTTTCGAATCTGAAGTGGTACAAAAATCGCCAAGCACCAAAAATATGGCATTATGAAATTTAATTTTTGAGGTAACTGTGTTTTTCGGGTTGATTTGAGGTAGGACTTGAAAATCAGCATTTGATATTTTTGAGTTGCGAACTTTAGTTTTACTGATAGAAAAAGGTACAAAAAAGAGAGCAAAATTTTCAAGCATATGGTCAGATCGTAAATTAAAAGACCTTTTTTCTACTACTCTTTAAAAACTCTTGAAAACTAGAAAGGGGAATCTACAAGAACAAATGTATTGTTCCTAAACATTACGTAATTCTTATCAAACTGAAAAAAAAATCGATTTGCAATAAAACTAACTAATAAGGACCCTATAAAATTGTGTCAATGGCCGGATCCGGGGCAAGTTGAGGAATGTTACGCGTGTCGTATAAAACCTTTAAATCCATGTCGAGGGCTGGATCACGCCCCCAGCTGCCTGTTGCACATGCCTGAATATAAAAAGTGAAAATGGGGCTTAAAACTTTAGTTATTGAATGAAATTTTGCATTTAAATAGAGAAAATTAACATTCGCAGTTCAGTATTTTTCCTAAAATAATGATCATAAATATACTGACCGTGTAGAAAGGAATGGTACAGTGCAATATTTCAGGAAACTTGATTAAAAAAATGAAGATATCGTGTTAAATTATACAATAGAGGACACACTTCGAGATAGAGAAATAAATAATTTTGGACCACCACGTGGAATTACGTTAACAAAATTTTTAAAGGGATTTACATCTTTTATTGCATATTTGGATTCTTTGCAACTTTCTTAACAACCTATATTAAAATGTACACTATTCTAAAACATACAGTTCCCACGAACAAATTTGTTTTCAAATGAACCAGTGACGCACATTACAATAAATGCTCAAAATCTGTCCCATTATTTAGTACGTATTATTTAATTTTTTTGATTGATATAACACTATCTATCGCCCTTAGAGTTTGTAGAGAAATGTTTACACATACGAGTCCAACTTTGTTTACTATCTTTTTAACATTTTTACGTAAAATTTGTCGTATTTTTTTTACACTTTGGATAATGCGAGCTACCCATTAATTCCGTTATGGTCGGATTAACGGAGTTCTACTGTATATTTAAAAAAATCGATTACCGTCTACCTCCTAGCGATAATGAAAGAAAATGACAATGTTCGTATCTCTAGATTATGCCTCCCCTTATAAAATTTAACACCATATTTCACACTTTTTTCCTGAATTTGCATTATTGCATTCCTCGGCTGTATAAATAACTGAAACTAGTAGCAGTTGCTCAGTACTTGACAAGTTAGAAGTGTAGATTGGAAATATAAACATAAATTTAAAAACTTTTTGCTTCATTCACAATTTTGTGTTCCAAAAGTTTAGATCACCCCAGTAATGTAATAGGATGCTATCAAATAAATGTATTTGATTTATTAGGTTTTAGCTTTTTTAAATAAATTGCCGTTAAAAATACTGTCCAAAATAAAAACTTTATATCATACTTTCTGTTCACTGTTGTCAATAACATTTACAATTTTTTAAGATGCTTCGATTAGTTTTTGTGGTTGAATGTAATTTCAAGCAACACAAAATTAATGAAATTTAGAAATAAAGTAATTATTTTTGATCAAAAGAAGAAATAGAAATAAGGCAAGACACCTAAGAGAAAAAAATTAGAGTCTGAAAGGGAAGAGAGAAAAAGAAGAAAAAAAGTGAAAGCAAGAGGGATAGATACAGACTAGTGAGAAAGCAAGATTTAAGAAGAGATAAAGGAAGAACATGAGGGGGTGGCGAAGAGAGAAGCGAAAGGATAAACGGGCGGGAAAGGGAAGAGAGGAAGAAAGAGAGGGAAACAGATCAAGGAGATGAGGGAGGAAGGAGGAGAAGGGGAGAGATAATAAATAAATAGCATTGGAGGAAAGGGGAATGTGAGAAATAGGAGGGCTAGAAAAAGAGAGTGAAAAAGGGGAAATTTGGAAGAAATAAGAAAAAGAGAGAATTAGACGCGGAAAGAAACAAAAAAAGCACGAATTAGGAGAGGGCAGAGATTGAGAAATATAGATAGGGGGCAGAGACGGTGAGGAAGGGGAGGAGAAAGAGATATATCATTTTAAATAATAGCGCTTTTTAAAGCACATAAGACTAGTAGGTTACATGTTATTAACAGTAACCATTACCAATATCGCGCAGTTAAATATTATAATACAAACGGTATTTCAGATTTCGAATGAAATAATGCTTTACGAGAGCGTGAAACGAGTCACAGAATCAGGAGGGCATGAGTTTGGGCGTGACATTTCAAATGTAGTGCTTACACAAGTGAAATTAGCAGAGATTTGTAACAAGTAACATATATTAACTGAAATAATTTGCCTACAATATAGTGTTAGTGACGACTGAATAAAATTTAAAACGTTTTGTACCTGATTAAGATTTGTCGTACAATCTTACACAGACTATGTACAATAGGATGAAGCTACATAAAAAACTTTGGTGTTGAATTTTAGACTTTTTATATTAACTATGATTTGATTCGTTTTTGTTTAGGAATTATTATTTTGAAGTTTTGAGTTAATGAAAGAGAAATAAAATAAGTTATCACATTATTACTCATATTAAAAGGTGCATTTGCCAAAAAATTAAAAATAGCTCTTTATAAAAAATTCCTACATCGATCTGATTGTTGAAACGTTGACACCCAAACTTGGCTGAAAAACTCAGATTATAAAACTTCAAATGTTTATGTTTTACGTAAAAATAAATCAGATCCATCACTACGACACAAAATGTCTAAAATTTACCATTTCCGAAAGGTTGCACTCATTTCTTCGGGTTTTCCTTGGCCTGTGATTTTTTTTAAATTTTCTGATATCAGTAAATACTGGTAAAACGAATACTGCCAAACGCAAAACCTAATACACAACCGTAAAATACCGAAAACCTTAAAAAATACCCCGCGAGTGCAATAAAATGTAGATCTAGCAGGATTAATTCTGGAACACGAAAATTTATTATGGAACAACACAGAGTACTGAAACCACTCTAATAAGCGAAGAAACTTAAGTAGAGTTTCTTAACCTGTGGTCCTGACCCCCAAAGAGTCTAATCGTAAGTACCGGGGATCCATGCTCTACCTAACAAAATTTTTTATTAAGATAATCAGTTTCTCGAATTTTCGACTTTTTTTCTCAATTTTGTCTTTTTTCATCAAATTTGTTGTTTGACTTCTTTCATCAAAATTTGTAAATTTTGTTTTTGTTTTTTTAATTAAACTTTCTGGAAATTCCAACATGTTTCTCAAAATTTTTAAATTTATCTCAATATGAGATATTTTCTGACGGTGGGGCAGAGTAGGGAGTTTGTCTCCCTTTTGAATCAGACAATCATGAGAAAATAAATATTCAGCCGAGAACTTTCGAAATTTTTACTTGAAATTTCGACTTTTCCTCAAAATTCGCCGTTTTTTGAATTCTGAAAAAAAATTGACTTTTCTAAAAAAATTATGAATTTTTAGTATTATTTCTACTTTTTTTCCTAAGAATTTCGATTTTATCCCTCAAAATTTTGTTTAGATTTTTGGAACTTGAGATATTTATCCCAAAATTCGTCTTTTTCTTGAAATTTATACATTTCTCTCAAAATCCTCCTTTTTTCCAAATTTCGACTTATTTCCAAATTCGATTTTTTTATTTCTCAAAAAATGTCACTGTTCTTTCAAAATTTAAAGTTCTAAGCGGAATTTCCATTTTTTCTCGAAATTCTTTTTTTTTGTCCCCGAGATTCGGCTTTTTTTTTTAAATTCATACTAAATTCGTCAAATGCTGCTTTTCTTCTAAAAATTTGACAAATTATTTTCCGAAATTTCGAGTTTTCCTTAAATTTCGGCTTTTTTTAAAACTCCATTATTTGTTCTTAAACAAAGCTCTTTCTGAAAATGTTTAACTTTTAGAATCCGATTTTTCAGAAATTTTGACAAGTTTTGTAGTTTGTTTTGTTCTCAAAATTTTGATTTTTACTCAAAATTAGATTTTATTATTTCTGGATATTTCGACTTTTCCCTCAAAATTCATCTTTTTTCAAAATTTTGAATTTCTCTCTTAAAATTAAATCCTTTTCCTAAAATTTGTCTTTTCCTCGATTTTTTCCAAATTTTGACTTTATTTTAAAATGGTAGTGTTTGCATTTTTTAGAAAAAAATTCTTTTTTTTTAATTTAGACATTTTTATCGATATTAGTCCTTTTGTGAAACTTCGACTTTTCTGAAATTTCAACTTGTTTTTATCTTATTTTAGAAATTTAGGCTTTTATTTGCTAATGCTATGTTTTATGTTTCTAGAAATGTCGATTTTTTTCTTTAAACTCCAACTTTTCCAAATTAGTTTATTTTCGTTAAATTAGGTCGAAATGTTAAAAAATAAGTAAAAACCTTAAGAGAAATTTAAATATACACATCAAAATTTAAATAAAAAAGTTTACAATTTTTAGAAAAATATTTTTGCAACTTCAGATTTACTTTTTTAACATTCGACATTTTCTGAACATTTCGCCTTTTTTCCACAGAATTCGACCTTGAAATTTAAATTTTTTCGAATTTTTGATATTTTTCGAGTTTTTCCGAAGGATTAGTTTTTTATTTTAGATCTGATTTTTTGAAAATTTAAGACCTTTTCCCAAAACTGGGATGTATCTCGAAATTTATAATTTTCTAAATTATGAATTTTTACTTAAAATTATACCTTTTCCTCTCAAAATTGGACTTTGTGTTGGAAATTTTGAATATTTTCTGCAAATTTCTACATTTTTCTCGAAATTTCGGCTTTTTCTGGTTTTTTTTTGACTTACCGAAAATTTTAACTTGTTTCTAAAAATAAATTGCCTTCCTTTTGAGATTTTGAATTGTACCTCAAATAGCTCAGTCAAATTATTCATGTTACCTTGCAAAAGGTCGGGTAATGCCGAATGTTTTTTCATGTTGTTTGGAGTGAGGTAGAAGTAAAAAAACCAAGTTTTTGACATTGGGAGCCGTGCTTAATTCACAATCCTTAAAAAAAGATTAAAATTTCGGACTCTTTATAAAGAACACGAAATGATCTGCAATTTGGTTTATAAAGCATGGCGAAGTGGCGCCCAAGTGGGAACTTATAGTGATATTTTCAAAACGGTGCTATCTCGATATATGATGAAAAATGTATGTATGCTTAATATCTCAAGGTGACCATGACACATTAAAAAAATTGACAAAATTAGAAGGTTTTTAAATTTTTTCAACTAAATAAGTTAGAAGGATGAAACCAAAGCAATGTTTTAGTTAATATATAAGTAAAAGTTGTTTATTTTGTGTAATTCACATTTTAATACGGTGTAGGAAAGTTAAACAAAAATAAGAATGAATACTAGTTTTTATATTTTATTATTTTTGCTGAAGTTAGTATTTTACAAACAAATTTTTTCGATATTTTTCTTAAATTTTCGATCTATTTGTGGCCGGATGAAATAAACTAAAAATTCAAAATATACAAACATTAACTAAGAAATGCTGTTGGTTTCATTTTTTTAACTTATCGAAATTTTAATAAACAGTTCAAATTTTCAAAAAAAGGTAAAATTTTTCAAAAAAAAAGTAGAAATTTTGAAACCTAATCGAAAATTTCAAAAAGGGTCACATTTTAAAGAAATGTCGAGCTTTGAGGAAAAGAAAAACGAAATTTGCAAAAAGTCCAGATTTTCAAATAAATTTGAAAAAACCTCGGAACTTGAGAAAGTCAAAACTTAAAAAAACAAGTCGGATATTTAAAAAAGAATCGCAATTTTGAAAAAAGGTAAGGTCGAAATTATGAATTAAGTTGAGATTTTCGAAAAAAAATGTATTTTCGAAATTTCCAACGAAGTTGAAATTTTCAAAAAGGTCGAAACTTTAAAAAAATCAAAAATTTTTAAAACGTAAAAATTTTGAAAAATATGAACTTTTGTTCAAGTTTTGGAAAAAAGTCCTAATTCTGAAATAATATCGTGAGAAAATTTCGACCTTTCAAAAAATCGACATTTTCAAAAAAAAACTGAAAGCTTAAAATCCGAAATTTTTATAAAAAGTTGCGATCTTCAAAGTCAAATATAAGAAGTTAAAGTTTCGAATAAGAACACTGAAGCACAGGTTGGCGATTTATCTCTTTTGTATAAGTATTTCTTTCGCAAAAGATGCTCTCAGGAACTAATAGGTCTGATCCCTCCAAGAGTAACATTCTTGAAGCATACAAGACAATCGGTGACAGCAAATTCCTGTGCGGCCCAGCTTAGCACAGTAAGGACTCCTTTCTATAGAGACTATTCTTTCGATATAACTTTGAAACGCTGAAATTCGTTACCGAGCGGAGGTTTCCCCGATAATTACAATCTATCTTTAGTTAGAAAGGCAATTCATTGTCATCTATCTTTACTTCCGCATTCTAGTCGTAGTGCTTTAAAGGCATAATAGGGTCACCCTTTGCGAGCGAATTGCGATTAAAAATATCTGCAGAAAAGATGGAAATTTTGAATTTAACTTGTGTTAATTTGGAATTTTGCGAAAAAAAGGCGAAAATCTGAGACGTTGACTCAAAAATAAGGTGAAAAAAATATTTCGTAAAAGATGAAACTTCGACTATAAATGCAGTGTCGACTTAATATAAGCATGCTTGTCTAACCATTTTGATTCTAATAACCGGCGACTGTATAAAGCGAAATTTGAACTTTTTATTCATAACTTACCATTAGTAATTAAAACATGAAAGCAAAATTATGTAAACAGAATCCAGCATTTAAACATTGATTTTTAAAAATCCACAATTTTTGTGCGTTTCTAACAGAATCTTTCCAGCGGGACATACTTGCGGTCCGATTCAATAAAGGCTTTCTAAAATTATCTGCGGCTAGATAGTTATGCATAATTTGTCCGCCTTAAATGAATTTTTTAAAAAGAACGTTCGTCTGAAAAAATGGTAAATACAAGTGTGAAATTTTGAAAGTAGAGACAGATGCCACGAAAAAGTCAAATAAAAATGAGTGCAAATCTGCAAATAATACGTTGCAAAAAAAAGATTATCATCCAGCTCATATATAGATCATCTTAATATGAATGGAAACGTTTTAAATACATATTCAATGGTTAAGCACTAAGAACTAAACACTGGACACTGGTGAACACTTCACTGAGCTTTTAAAAATTTGACAGTAAATTTTACTTCACCTCGAAAAGACAATATACAGTATTTATGACACATAGTCTCATTAGAAGATCCAAAACATCGATATCTTTAGAAAACCTGGATACGATTCTTCCTACAGGAGTGATGTCGAAAAATGACATCGGTAACCTTAAAACTCCCTTCAACATAAAAGAATGAAGAATGATAGCTGCCCGCAAAGTGCCCAGATCTGGAACTAACGCTGTAAAAACCGATGTAATTCCTGCAAAAAAAGTGTCAACTATATTAAATAAATAGATCTCAACAGTTGTGCTAGACATTATCTAATTAAGTCAAGGTGGATTTATTTTGATAAAACCTTATTATCAATATTATTGAACTTGACCTAGGAAGTCGCACAGAAGAAGCTTTTACTCCTTTACACATCAGGTTGAAATGCATGTTGCAAGCCAAACTAGCATCTTCAAGCGTATAAATCCAACTGATTTACTAGTAGATAAAGATTTTAATCGACATTAATACCCTGCACATTTTTTATAATTTTGTTTAAGCATCTGGCTGGTTAAAATAGCTTTAAATAAGGGGATGCCGCCGCTAAGGGATTTTGCTTTCTCGTTGATTCAAATTTTTTCTACACCTCTAATTATTCTACGTCATTTTCAAGAGGTTTGAACAATGTCAAATTCCCCAAAAATATTAGCTTTTTTTGCATCAAAATCTACCGATAGCGATAATAAATTGCAGCAGAAAAATAATGTGAAATCGCAAGCAATACGGAATAATGTGAAAAGAAATGCCTCTAAGTGTTAAAAAGTGGCTAAAACTCTAGCGACATTTTCCGGCGACCATTATAAACTTTAGGACTTTTGAGAATAGAATAGGGAAACAAATGAGGTTGCACGTTGTTTAATCACCAATGATATTTTTTCTTTCATAAGCGCTACAACCTTTAATAAAAAATAGACACCTGGATATTCCTGTAACAGGTAACTACTGTACCTATCCTGAGTAGTGAAATATTTGGGTTATGTTAGTTGGCCCATTTTTTACAAATATACTTACTGTCGACAAATGTTCAATATGCCCCGAAAGTTTCAGAAAAAAAAATCGAAATTTCCACAAAAGCTCAAAACTTATAACAAAAAATTCTCAAATTTTCGGATTCAAAATCTAAATATATCAAATGTTGTGAATAGTCAAAATTAAAAAAATATATATCAGAGCTTCTGCAAAAAATGAACGCTTTGAATGCAAGAAAGCAATTTCAGAAAGAAAGTGAAAATCAAAATTTGAAATAAAATTCCGTACTGGAAATTTATTTTAAAAAACTTGACGCTTAAAAGCGGCATTTCGAGAAAAAAAAAATTGAAATTTTGAGGCAACTGCGAAATATCTTAACAGAAATTCTAGGTAAAAAAGTCGACATCTTAAGATTAAAGTCAAAAAATAATAAAAAAAATCAACATTTTGAGCTATCATTCGAAAGTTTGGAAATAATAACTTTAATTAAAAAAAAAACAAAAACTCAAAATTTCATAAAACGCAAAAATTTAAGATTGAAGCCGAAAGTTGAAAAGAAAAAACCATTAAGCTCGAAATTCTCAGATAAAAAACGTGACCTTGTTGAGAAAAACCTTAAAATTTGTAAACGTTAATTTGGTTTACTCCGAGTTTAATGTCAAAATAAAAAAAATGTCGAGATATCAAGAAAAAGAACTATTCATTTCCAGTTTCAATTTTAAAAACTTAAAATTAGAAATTTCATAACACTTCGTATTTATAAAAAAAGATCTGTTTTGAAATTTCCTAAGAAAAAAATAAACTTTTCGAAATAGAAATTTTGAAAAAAAAATTAATATTTCTAGAAAAAATCGAAATTTGTAGGTTGAACTTAAAATTTTATGCAAGAAAAAAATTGAAACTGTAAATTTAAAACTAGTAGAAAAAAACAAACTATCGATCAACAGTCAAAATTTTAAGAAACAGTTGCAAAATTTCGAAAAAATTGATACTGAAATTCAAAAGTTCGAAAACAAACGTGAAAATATCTAAAAAAAGAAGAAACGTCACGTTTAAAATCGAAAGTTAAGAAAAAAAAACCACTAAAAATAAGAAATGTAAGCTGAATTCAAGGAATTCAAATTAGAAATTTTTTGGAAATCTGGAAAGAGTTTAAAAGAAGAAATTTAAAAAAAAAATGATGTTCAACTTTAATCTCTGAATTTAATGACAATTTTATAATTGAAATACAAATCTTGTCCCCTGAAACCAAGAAAGATTAAAAAACACAACAAAGCTTGCTCTAACGTGTTTCGATAACCAAGCTATCATTTTCAGTATCTCTCTTAAGATGATAGCTTTTTTCTGATAACCTTTGTTGTGTTTTTTAATCTTTCTTGGTTTCAGGGGACAAGATTTGTATTTTAATTTTTAAAGATAACCAAGGACCAGTTCGTTCTACCAAAATCTTATAATTTGCAAAAAAAGCTGAAATCAATAAAAAACTTTCCTGAGAATTTTCAGTAAAAAATAGACAAAAGCAGAAATGACTGGAAAAAAGTCAACATTGTACCAATGAATTTTTATCAAAATTTTAATTTTTCTTAATCGCAATTTCATGTCCGTCCGTCTATTACAAAGAGGTTTTTCTCGAAAATTATGTAACGCAGAAATTTGAAATTATGCACACCGTTAGTTCTCGAGATTCACGTCAATACCGCCAGCCAAGGATCAGTTACAGAAAATATTTTATAATAATTTAGTTTCCAAAAAGTCAAGTTTTAGTTAATATCTCTCGTGTGAGGTGTTATTTGAAAGAGCTACCTCTAAGGATTCTAAATTTGTTTATATAATTTTCAGTCTAATCGTCTTAAAGATACAGCCCATAGAGGAAATTTCCATTCAAAATTGGATTTATAGAAAATTTGAACAAAAAATTTTGTGAAAAACGTCAGTAAGACCCAAATTTAAAATTAATTGGTTTACAAAATATCTCTTAATTTTTGAAAAGTCAAAATATCTAAAAAAAATCTCCAATCGTCGAAATTTTGAGAAAAAAAATTGGAAATTCGAAAAATAAAAACAGTTCATAAAAAAAAGATTTTGGTGAGTTTAAACTCGAAATTCCATGATTATAATCCAGAATTTTTAATAAAAGTAGAAATTTGGAGTTTAGCACCAAAATTTCAGAAAAAAAAACAAAAATAGGGTGCTTAAACTAAAAAGGTTAAAATTTAGAAAAACAAGATAATATGAATGAAACAAATACTGCAAGAATTCGATATCTTAATTTTAAACTCAAGTTACTAAAATCAAAATTTCTAAAATGAAACGTCGGATTTTGTAGAACATGTCAAAATTGTGAGTTGGCACTTTGGAAAAAAAACATACGTTACAAATTTAAACTCGGAATTGCAGAAAAAGAAGATGTATTTACAACTGTTCAAGATTCAATAAATAAAAAATATTGATAATAGATAGCGCGTGAAAAAGGGCTTTAAAGTAAAAAATATTAACAATGGTTATTTTCACCTTGGGATTGGGGATGGTGTACTTTAAACTGAGAAAAAACCGCTGCTAAAAGAGATTATAGTGAAATTTTGAAATCAACTTCATTTGTAAATGAACAAGGGCATTTTATACAAAAAAAAAACTTCAAAATGACAGAAATTACACACTTGCACATAAAAAAGTTAGTCATAAATTTATGTCTAACCACCTTATTTACTTACACTATGGAAAGTAGGTTATATGCATTGTTAGACATAAAAAGTTTGACAACTGACCAAAATATTATAATTTCGGTTTAAATCGTTTTGAACTTATTTAATAAAAACAGTACGTAAACTCCCCCCTCAAGGACTGCAGCTCCGTTAGAAGGTACTTTGGAGACAAATAGTTTCCTTAATATTCTGACTTGCTCTATAAGTTCTTCAATTTTTAATACATAATTTAGCAACTTTTTGAAAAAATATGCCAGATTAAAAGAGTTTATCGGTTTTTTGTGTGTGTTTTATTTTTAGAATTTTGACCAGTAACTCCTAATTCTGAGTTTAGATTCATGCCAAGAGGGAAAGCACAAAAAAATAAGTAAGCTTTATTCCTCAGCATATACAACTTTTATTTTGTTATAGAAGTGTGTAATTAACGACCAAATAATAATTAAAAATGTGTTCCCCATTAAGTAGGCGATATTCTCTCTCAGTCAATCTGTCTTATTATCTGCACGTCGTCCGAGAGTGGTGATAACGTGATAAAAGTCTCTTTAGAATTAGTTACTAAACAGGAGCACTCGGTTAGAGAGACTTATGAGTTGATTTGCCCATCTTTTAAAAGATTCGAATAACAAATTTTTATTTCGACATTCTGTATTTATTAAGCCTTCTAAATACGTGGTTGAAGTTGATGACTGTGTGAGGCACCCTGTATAAGAATGACAAGGACGAATAACAAATTGGTGTTTCGATTTTCTGTATTTTCTGGTATAACCGGAAGTACTACAACTTTGCGAATATTTTAGTTGTGTTGGCCTCGTCAACTTGCTAAGTTGTTAAATTTTCAAATTTTTTAGATCAGTAATTTGTCAGATATCGATCACGGCGATTTCCGGTGGGACCCACTGTATAGTTTCCAAATTTCGTCTTTTCACTCGAAATTTTGGGGAATATTTTTGTAGAAATTTAAATTTTAAATTCCAAATTTACTATACCATTTTTTTTAAAGATTGTAAAACTTTTCTTCTACCTTTTTTTCTTAAAATTTGACTTAAATCCCAAATTTTACATTTTCAAGTTGTAGTTCTAAGAAAATAATTAAAATTAATGCTAAAAGTCCTGAGAAAATAGTAGAGATTTGCAAAAAATAATTTATAGAATTTTGCAATTGTCACTTTTTCCTAGAAATTTTGATTTTTAAAATCAAAGATTGCAACTTCAAAGGTGAAATTAAAAAAAATAAAATTTGAATTTTAAGCTAACATTCCAAGAGACGTAATTTTGAAACAAAATTAAAATCTTCAGGTTTGTTTTCTGATACTTTAAGAATAAAATTAAAAATTTCTTTCACTAAAGTCGAAATTTTAAGATAATTCAGATACAGTGAGATTAAACCTGAAATTTTAATTTTGTTTGTTTAAACATCAAAAAATTGTTAATTTATTTTATTTTTTTCATTATTCAAAAATCTATTCAATTAATGT
Organism: Dastarcus helophoroides; assembly: GCA_028583605.1. NCBI lineage: Eukaryota > Metazoa > Arthropoda > Insecta > Coleoptera > Bothrideridae > Dastarcus > Dastarcus helophoroides. The sequence continues at coordinate 2,067,119 of CM053332.1, forward strand.
TTGGATATAACAGAGGAGAAAAATCAAAAATATGACAGGAAACAAAATTAACCGTAATCATTTGAAATTGGTAACAGATGTTACAAAAAGCAGAATGCATGAGGCAAGACGTTGACAAGAAGGGAAAAATCTAAAGGCGAGCAAACGTTCACCGCCAGCATTTACGATTTACTTCGTAGAACGTTGTATTTCTTCATTTAGAATCATTAAATCCAAAAGTAAAAATTTGCAAAATTTCACAAGAGAAAGCAAAAAAACCGTCAGCTCAATATCAATTTAACTATCAACAGATCTACTGCTCTCGTTAGCTAATTGGCTTTTGAATGACCGTTCAATTATCGACAATTATCGCGTCATTATAGCTAATTTTGCGGTGTAAGGAGTCGAACCTTCTTTTCGATTTAATTAAAAGAAGTCATAGAGTTAATTCAGTGCCTAATTAAGCTAACAACAGTGCATGACGTGTCATTTAAACTTATATGGGTGCACTAAACGCTTTTGGTGTAATAATTAGGAGACTGGGATTTAGAAGTAATTGATGTGTAATAAGGAATTCTACGGAGAAGCAATTCTATTAAAAAAAATGAAAATATGCTGCTATACAGTTTCTCAGAAATTATCTTGTAACAAGCTGTTGTTGAGAGAAATGTACGGAATAAAGTGTCTAGTGTAAATACACCGTTAGTATGCACAGCGCCTAACATTTCCGATATTGTGTTATGAACCTAGCTTCAGCGATTGACATTTCGTCCAATATGGTGTGGGAATCTTCAGAAATAGCAACAAGAACAAAAAAGCGAAACAGAAAAGCAATTCATCATTCCAGTCATACCAAGACCAAATTTTTTTAAGGTTCTCTGTATGATGCGATTAATATTGTTACTCCTCTGTCTGGAATTCTTGATCTTGTACTCTTAGGCCTTGAAAGTTTGTTTTTTAATTAAGCACAAGCTAAGGCAATATTGGTTAAATCTATAAATCTGTGTTAGAGCATCTAAAAAAATCATAAATGATTAAATTTGATGAATGCAGTGAAAGAAAAAATTAGGTGTTTAATTTTTAATGATTCGGGAAGTCAGCAATAAATAAAACTAAAAAAATGATTCCATAATATTTCGAATTTTTTGATTATTCGAATAAATCAAAATGGTGAAATACTCCTGAATTATCATTGCTATATTTGCTGTTAATATTCTTTCTGAATAATGTGCAATTTTTTGAAGGAAGAGTTCGCTCTTTTTTCAGAATAGGTTAAATCGTGTACCTCAAATAAGCAATAAAGCCCATCAACAAAATAAAACGGCAAATTGTTATCCACTACATCGACGTCTTTAGAAAACCTTGCGATTATCCTTCCGATGGGTGTAACCTCCAAAAACGACATCTTCGACCTCATTATTCCTTGCAACATAGAGAGATGCAGTTTGGCGGCTGCGCAGACACAGCTCATATCCGGTACTAACTCGGCAAATATGGAAGTTACGCCTAGAAGAGAAGAATATTGAGAACTGGAGACAAGATTTTATGTCCGCTACGACTTTCTAAAAGAAATTGTTTTATTAGGACTTGGCGAATTTTTGTCGACTGTAAATCGTTCATGTTCGTAAGAGGATTTGATATTGAAATAAATGGGAGGAGGGGACTTATTTACCAAATCAATAGGTTGGTTAGGTATGGTTTTAATATCCTTATATTTTAACGTTTTGTCACCTATTCAATCTACTTCAATGGTAGATAGGATGGAATATTCATCAGAGTTGGAATAAGTTTGTCAGGTGGTCAATATATTGTACATCATATTTTTTTTTTTAAAATTCAAGTATACTCGTATGTACCAGGTTTGAAAAATTGTTAAAAAAAACTATATAGACGAAAATTTTTCACAAGACGGAATTTTCGGGGCGAAAATTTTAAAAGCATCTTTCAACAAAGCTCTAGGTTATGCAAAACAAAACTGACAGACAAAATTTAAGAGCAAGCAGCATCTGCAGATGATGATGTAAACAATCATATGACTTGTCCACTGAACCTAACAGCCGTTGTACCTACTCTAATGCTCCCAAAAATGACTCTCGGAAATAAAAAAAGAACTATAATATTATATGAAACTTCGCCTTTTTAGGTTGTAGGCATCTTTTAAATTTTGTAAGTGTTTTTCGCAACCAACATTGCAAGGCGTTATGTGTAGGTGTGGTGGTTGTGCAGCGCACAAGGGCGGTTAAACACGGAGGGGAGGGGATTTATTAATTGCCTCTGCCCAAACTTTCCCTCCGATTGCAACATTTCTCAAATTATGAAAATTTCACGAAACAGCTTGTTAACTTTATATGCCGAACGAGTCAGTTTCAAATATTTTTTAGCATCTACTTTTTCGCGAAATTTCCACCTTTACTGAATATCGTCCAAAACCTAACAAGGTTTTTTAAAAAAATCGAAATCTTTTAGTTCATGTAAAAATTTTACGAAATAGTTTCATATTTATAAAGAAATAATTACGAAATTTCGAATATTTTGATTTACAGTTCGTTTTAAATTAAATATTTTCGGATTGAAATCGAAATAATAGACAAAAAAAGAAAACAAATTACAAGCTAAAAGTTGAATTTTGAGTCAAATGTGTAAAATTAAAAATAAATTAAATTTATGTGAAGACTTTTTTAAAAATGTGGACCCTAAATTTCATATTTTTTTCTAAATATTTTGATGTATAGGCATTAAAAAATAGTTTTAAAATGCCAGCAAATTTCGCTTTTAAATGTCCAAAATTTCGAGAAAAGTTCGGGATGAAACTTCGAGATTTTTGACCTTTTTGACCTTAAAATCTGGACTTTTTTAATAATATATAATTTTGAAATCTAAAAATAAAGATATCTAGAAAAAAGTCAAATAATGTAATTAGGATCGAAATTTCGATATTAAAGTTGAAATTTTGAAAGGAAAATCGAGATTTTGGGGATTTTTGTTACCATACCTACTTATCTACATATATAACGGGTTTTAGTTTTTTCAAAATTTGGACTTTTTTTCTTTGATGTTCCACATTCCAGTTAAAACTTGACACTTTTTACTTCATTCCTCATACTTGCATATGTTTTCGAGAAGTAGATATTTTCTCCAAAATTCGAGTTAAAACTTGAAATATTTTGAAATTTCGAACTGCGAATAATCTTTTCAAACGATCAAATTCCAATGGGGTTTCTATGTCTCAAAAATAGGTTCTTTTTAGGTTTGCCACACTAACGTAATTTATACAAATTGATGAAAACTATGCCAAAATAGATCACACATACACTTTTCAAGTGTGGTTAACCAAAAATTGTAAGTTGCGGCTTAAATTAACCTTTGACTTTTGCAAAAACAAATAATTTCTGCTTATCTTCCTGCGCATTATTATGCGCACAAATTTAATACAGCTTAATCGAAATATAGCAACAAAAAATATGTACCACGTATACTTTTTATGTTATGCTATGATCCGCTCAAATTGCTGCCTTTCTCTATATTAAGCTTGCAAATGTTGCGACTTCAACGATATTTTGAGGGCTTGTTAAAAAGTTGTCAGCAAAATTGGGTCGTGGGATTGTTCACCATATTGTAAAGTGTACCCCCGACGGATTTATTCCAATAACTCTGCAATTGTTTAAGCTACAACAAAATTTTGGAAACGATTGTAAAGACATTTAAAAATACTACAAATTTGTTTACAATGTAACGCAATGTAAATAGATAGAATAGAATTTAGCGCGTAAGAAAAGTTCTAGAAAGATCTGATAACGGGAAAGCGGCCGCAATAACGAAACAAACGGCAGATAGGCCTTCCAGAAATTTCGGCAAACGATAAGCCTTATCTGCGTGACTTTTCTAGAACCCGGGAGCCAAAACTATATAAGGCGGTCAGCGCTCCCTCGAGTTAGAGTTGGTGCAGTTAAGTAGTGAGTTAGCAGTTAGAAGTCAATAAGTGAGTTAATTGTACAGTTGTAGTGATCCGAGTTGAGTTTGAAAATAAAGTGGGTATTATTCAATTCACGTGTTAATCAATTCGAACCGATGAGCGCGTAACAATAATTTAGTTATTATTAGTTATTATAGTTAATCAGTTATTGTTAGACAAACTTGAAATTTTGCTTCAAAATTGCTTTTTTAATTTTTCAATTTTTTTCTCGTAAACGACAGATTTACGAAAAATCCAAGACATCAAAATTATGGCTCTTAAATATACCTACAAAGCGATATATTCCTTGTTTGACTTGCTCTATTATTCAAACTGTAGCGCGACTAGAAATGTAGTCAATGTATTGAAAGTCTACATTTTCAGCCTGAATATTAATGAAGGAGAAATAAAGAATACCACTTTTTGTAAGTATTTTTAAGAGCTACAATTTTAAAGTTTGTATTTTTTTTCGTAAATGTGATTGTTTACGAGAAAACAACTGAAAAAGTCAAAAAAAGCCATCGATGCAAAATTAAAAGTTTGCAAACACTAAAAAACTTCGCATCCTATAATAAAGCTGCTTATAAACAAAGTTGAATTTTTAAAAGCCTTTAAAGTTGTTTTAAAATTTTGTTGTAGGTTTAACAGTGGCAGTTATTGGAATAAACGCAGCGGGGATGCACTTTCCAATATTGCTGCGAACTCACAACACTCGATCTTGTGGACAAGTGGGCATATACCCCCCAATAGGTTTTCAACAAGATCCAAATGTCGCTAACGATATAACATTTGCAAGCTTAATATAGGAAAAGGAGACAATTTGACTGGACTTTGGCGTTTTATTACAAAATAATCATTAAACAAAAAGTATGTGGTACATATTTTTTATTACTACAGTTCAATGGCATCAAATCTATTACAATCGTGCATAATAGAACGAAGGAGAAGAGAAAATTTGTTTGCAGATCGGTTTAATTTAAGAAAAAAAGGGGGAGGGGCGAATGCATCCAGAATCGACAAATGTTTTTTACTACAAACTACTTCTGAATACCTCAAAGCTATAGTAAGTGCTGTTTATGACATCAGCGGGTAAATCATCGTCTATCACTTCGACATCTATGGCAAACCTCGAAATTATACGTCCTGCGGGCGTAACGTCAAAAAATGCCACTTGGCGACCTTAATACGCCATTTAAAAGAAAAGCATGCAATCTATTTGCGGCATAGAGACAAGCTATGTCTGGGAGAAGGTCCGTGAAAACTGCTGCTAAGCCTGCAATGTTAAAATAAAATCATTACAAAAATTTGATGCGTGCTTCAATTTTTCAATAGTTGGAAATATTCATTGTATCAAGTTTTCATAGAATATTGAAGAATACTTTTATAGGGCATTTGCGTCAAACCACAAAAAACCAGGAAGGAATATTTCACACCTTCTCCAAATATGCAGGTAGCTAGGAAATTAGACACACCTCAAATGAAGACTAATAAATGCAACGTAGTGGATATTTTAGATCTTGACATTTTTAACCTTTACTATGTGGAATTCTTCAATATTCATAACTATTAAACTGTATTAACAATAAGTACAACAAAAAATATTAAAAATTCAGGGATGTTATATCAAATATTTATAGGAACATCGTGGAATTTTTAATATTTCTTGTTGTATTTATTGTTATTAGAATTTAATATCTAGTTATAAACATTTTAGATCTTAACAACCAAAGTATCGGGTCGATGCGAAAATTCCTGCTCAATTAAAGGTGGACATTCACCGGAAGCATTTTAAGTAAAATAGTTGAAAATTACATTATGAAGAAATGCTACCGGTGAGTATTTCATTTTATGAGAGAATCCACACGGTATACTGCTTTAAAGAAGAACAAAAGAGCAAAAAGTAACTATAAAGATGTCAATTGTCGGAGCGATTTAAGAATGCATTTACGTCACGATATGCCAAAGATATCGTGATATCAAATAGATCCTAAAGTATTACGTAACGACCGCCATCTTTGTTGCACTGATGTCAGATTTGCAGAACTTTCTTCAATGTGCAGAATTTTATGTTTACTAAAGGTTAAGAGGGAAACAAGAATATTTTTAAAAAAATAATTGAACATTTGGTCATCCCAAATATCTTTGTAATGCGCAGTTATGGAATATTTCTAAACTTTGTTCAACCACACTTCATTTCAATATGATAAAAAACTTGATTAATTTACTATGTATACTGACATTTTTTATTAATATAACCAAAATTGAAACTCGAATTAACCTCAAAAAATTTTTCAATATTGTTAATACGCAGATGTTTCAATAAAAAACTCGAAATTTATAAAAAGTAATTTGAGCTAAGTCTCTAAAGTGTTTGGAAACAGCCGAAATTCTTGAAAAAAAAATAAATGTCGAAAATTCAAATGGGAATTTATAACATATTGTTTTGTTGAAATTTTGAGTCAAAATTACTCAAATTTTCATTCATTCATTCATTCTTTTCGTCATTTATATGTCTCAAGGTAAGGAAATATTTTTTGTCATACAATTAAACCTAAATGCAAAGACTGAAAACTTATGTCTTTAAAAAGCTCTTTGAAAATTGGTAATACTCATTTTCAGCTATCGCCATGGTTTTGAACGCTAATTTAATTTTATTTAGATTAATACGAAATGAAATAATATCAAGCTTAATCTTGTAATTTTTACTTTTCTCCCAAATTTCAAGTTAAAATTTAAAATTTGGAACTTTTTCAAAGCTGTTCACTTCTTTTGTGTTCTGAAATTATCACTTTAAAATCAAAACTTTGTTTAGGAATTCCCTCTTCTGGAATCTTTTACGTTTTTCTTTTGAAATTTTGGCTTTTTTCTAGATATTAGTTTTTCTACATTTTGGCTATGTATGGATTTTCCGAATTTAAAGTCAAGATTTTTTTCTATAAAATTTTATTTTTCTTGAAAATGTTGACTTTAATGTCACTTTAATCTCGACATTTAAAAAATCTAAATTGATGCTAGTGAGTGATTTTTTTTTAAGTTTAAGCTTTCAATTTCAACTTTTTTCTTCTTTTTCAACATTTCGTTTTTTAATCTCGAAATTTATACCCTTGACTTAAAATTTCAAGTTTACACTTTCAATACTTGATTTTTCTATTTCTAAATTTTCAGCTTAAAACTCGGAATAATAATTCACTCTGTAAATTCTGATCTTCTGTTCGAAATTTTAAGTTTAAATGGTAAAATTTTCTATCAATTTCCCTTTCACCGAAATTTAGACTATTTTTAAAAATTGTCCCTTATTTCAGGAAATGTTCACTTTAATCACGAAATATCGGCTTCTTTTCTTGAAATTCTAAATTTACACTTTCAATTTTTACTGAATTCAATTTTCGTCATACCGAAAACATCAACAAATTTTAATTTTTTTCGAAATTTCGAGTTTGAAAGTAGAAATCTGAAAAAATTCGATATTTTTTAAAACTCAACTGATGTTTTCTAAAAATCCCGAATTGAAACTTACAGCTTTACATTTTTTGTCCAAAATTTCATTAATATACTTGAATGTTTGTTTTTTTTAGAAAGGCGTTGTTAAAATGTTAACTTTAATTTCAAGTTATAAATTTTTTCACAAAATTCCGTTTTTGGTTTCAATTTTTCCTTTTACTAAACTGAAATGTTATCCTAAGATTATTTCCATTTTTTCTTGAAATTAACCATGTTTTTATTATTTCGACTTTAATTCAAAATTTCATTACTTTCAATTTTATGTGTAGATTTTTATCCAAATTTTTGCTTTTTTTCACCATTTTGGCTTTAAACTGAAAGTGTCAACAAAAAAATATGGACTTTGTTCTAATAAAAAAATAATAATAGTGATAACGAATGACCCTCGTAATTCATTAAGAATGATTTAGGTAAAAAACAGGTTCTATAGTTCTTTGGTAGGGAAAGCCGTAACCTTATGAAAGAATTTATAACAGCTGAAATTGTAAACATCGTAATAAACAAAATAATCATGTTATTTAAATTTTAGGTTCATTCGAATTTATCAACCAATCTCTTACTTCTAACACCTCTCGTCGTCTAATTCTTTTTAATTATCACTTTAATAATGTAAGGCGAAGAGTTTGAATCAATAAGGCTTGTTCTATAAACTACTTCCGAATACCTCAAAAATACAGTAGGTGCTGTCTATGACATAAAAGGGCAAGCTATCGTCTATCACTTCGACATCTTTGGAAAACCTCGAAATGATACGTCCCACAGGTGTGACATCAAAAAACGCCATTGGCGTCCTCAAAACGCCTTTTAAAAGAAAAGCATGCAGCTTAATCGCGGCATATAGACAGCCTAAGTTTGGGAGAATGTCCGCGAACATTGACGTTATGCCTGGAAGGTTAAAACAAAATTAATTAGAAAATTATTCAAACAAAATCCCAGATATGTTAGTACATTTTCCAAATGAAAATTGAAAATATTTATAATGCTTTATAGACTATTTAATTAAACACAACCGTAAAGGGCATTTTATCTCAAACGATAACAATCTGCGAAAAACAAATAACACGCCATTTAAAATTGTTCGGAAGCATTTGCTGATTAGCTGGATCTTAACGAAAGCTCAATGCAAAATTTTAAACTTATTTAACATTTCTACGACCCAGTTTGGAAATATTTAAATGTTTATTGTTTGTTGACAATATTCTAAAACAGTTTTTGAAATATGACTACGTGATATCTAAATTTATTTAAAACGGCACCTCATGACAGTTGACAAAAAAATCGGTTAGTTATTTTACATAGAATAGGAAAAAATGAAAAATAGAAGACCAAAAATAGATATGAAAAAAATTGTTTCTTTTTTTGATAAATGATGAAAATATAAAAAAGATTTTATCACTGGACGTCGATGTTTAGCTTTGATTTGAGCTCATCAGCAGTGCGAAACATCGATGTCCAGTGCTACAACCTTTTTTATATATTTTTTATTTTCATTATTTATCAAAAAAAAACAAATTTTTTTCATATCTATTTTTGGTCTTCTATTTTTCATTTTTTCCTATTCTATAAAATAAACTAACCCATTTTTTTGTCAACTGTCATGAGGTGACGTTTTAAATAAATTTAGATATCACGTAGTCATATTTCAAAAACTGTGGTAGAATATTGGCAACAAACAATAAAATTTTAAATATTTCCAAACTGGGTCATAGAAATGTTAAATAAAATTAATAAACATAATGTTTCCGACCAATAAGAGTCCACCAGGAAGAATAAATTCAATGCAAAAGTTTATGGCCCATTCCAAGTTAGCAAAATCATTTAATAGGCACTAATAATATAGGGCGCGAGTTTTTGGAGATCTAAAAGGTCCAGTGATTTTGACACAGAATTCCAAGAAACAATATTTCAGTGTTTGCCTGAGTTCTACAGAAAGTATTTATCAGACTTGAATTCACGGAAAAAAGTATTCTCTTCACAATATAAAAAAAAAAGTAAAAAAACGTTAGATGTCGAAATTATTCGGAGAAATATGCCTAATCTTGAGTGAATATCGCGAATTCCAAAAAACCTGTAATTTCTATAGAAAAAAGATTTCTCTCGACATTTTTAAACAGTCGCCAAAAATGGAAAATGGAAAATTCAGAATTATTAGAAAATATCCAAATTTTGAGTTTAAAGTTAAAAACTAAAATAGAAAACTTAATTTTTCAAGTTCGCGTTCTAGATACGAAAAAAAGGTTAACGAAGTTGGACATTTTAAATATAAAAAACCAAAATGTATAAAAAAAATTGAAATTTTGAGAAAAAAGAGGGCAATTTTTTGAGTTTGGGAAAATATCCGAATATTTGACCAAAACTATAATTAATGTAAACAAAATATCACAAAATTTCGATAAAATAGTAGAGAAGGAAGAATTTAAATTTTGGCGTTCACACTGGAAAGACGGTTATAAATTGAGGTTAAAATTTTGGAAAAACGCCAAAGATGTCGAAATTTTAAATTTGTGGTCAAACTTTGAAGTGTGTAGTCGAAATTTTACGTTTTTAGTCAAAATTTTGGGGGAAAAGTTAGAAGGTAATAGTGTAAATTTTGAAAAATACTCAAAGATTAGGTAACAATTCAAAATTTTAAGAAAATACTCCATATTTATAAATTAACGTGGAAGCAAGAAAAGATTTAGAGAGATTATAACATTCGAAATTAAAAAAAAAGACTTTTGAGATGAGATAAAAATTTCAAAAAAGCCAAAATCTCCCAGAAAGGTCAAAATTTCGAACTTAAAATCAAAATTCTAGGAAAAAGTAAAAAATAAATATTTGAGTTTTAAGTACCTAAATATTCGAAATTTCGTAGAAACGTAATCATTTACATTAAAATATTTTTCTTTCAAAATATCAACAAAAAAGTCGACATTTCGTGATCGAAGTCAAAATTTTGTAGAGTATAATTCGAAAAATCTCACTTTTAAATATGCAGTCAAAAAAGTTGAGAAACAATTCGAGATTTAGAGTTCGCATTTGAAAGGTAACATTTAGATATTGAGGTCAAAATTTTGGAAAAAAGTCAACACTTCTATTGCAAGTTGAACAGTGGACATTTCGAAATTAATGTGAAAACGTGAAAAGATGTCGAAGTTCAACATTTGAGAATGAGGTAGAAATTAAAGAAAAAACCAAAGTCTTTTTGAAAACGTCAAAATTTCGAATTTAAGATCAGAGCTCTGAAAAAAAGATTTAAAAATGATATTTGAGCAGTTATTCGAAATTTCGTAGAAAAATCATCATTTATGTTAAATTTTTTCAAAATATTAAGAAAAATTAGAAATATTGGATTCATGATTAGCAAAATACAACTTTTGAATTTAAACTGAAAAGGTTGAGATATGGTCTCGAAAGGCAACATTTAAGGGTTGGGATTAAAATTCCGGAAAAAATAGCCAATATTTCTACAAAAAGTCAAAATTTTGAGTTCACAAACAACATTTTCGGAAAAAAAACAAAAATCAAAATGGATTTTTTCTAAATTAAACAACTGTGAAAAAAATGTTCGACATTTAAGACTTAAACACGAAATAATTTAAATTTAAGTTTTAAACATAAAAATAAAATTTCCAAAAACTGTTGAAATTTTGAATTTAAAATCAAAATCTTCGGATTCGTATCGGAAAGATAACATAAGTGAAAATTTTAGAATAAGTCAAAATTTTTATATAAGATCGAAATTTGATTCGTAACCAACTTTTTTGAAAAAAAAAACCTTTTGTCACCTTTTTGAAAAAAGATCACAAAACCAAAATTGATTTTCTTTCAACTGAATAAGGAACTTTGTGACAGAATTTTTTGAATTTAAATTTGAGATCTAAATTATAAAAATTAACAAAACAAAATTTCTATAAAATATCGAAATTGTTTTGGATTTGTGAAAAAAATAAAAATTGCACGTTTAAAGTAGGAATTTTCAGAAAAAAGTCCAACATTTAAAGATTGAGATAAAAATTCAGAAAAAAGTCAGCAGTTCTAGAAAAAGTCGAAATTTTGAGTTCATAAATTTCGAAAAAAACAAAACAGAAAAATTAGAATTGATGTTTTTTTTTTACACATTGTGGATTTAGAACCTGACAATCTAAATTGCAAAAAATAGAAACCAATATTTCCAGAAAATATCGAAATTTTAATTTCAAATCAAAATTTTAGGTTCAAAGAATTACAATTTTCAGATTCAAAATTTTGCATTTAAAATTGAATTTTTGGGAAAAAATGTAATTTTGAGTTTGTCATATTGAAGAAAAATTAGCTTTCCTGTTTTAAAAAGAGTAATGACACGTCGTGGAACACCCTGTCAAGCTGAATGCCAAATGCGAAAAGTTGACGTCATAATTAATGCTTACCACCACTTCTGGTAAGGAATGATAAGTTTTCTAAGATTGCCTCAAAACTTCGGTTGTGTTTGCATGTCAATCGCATGTTTCTGGTTTAAGGAGGTTGACAAATACTTTTAAATATTGCCATGCCTAATGGAAGAACACGGACCGAAAATCTGGAGTTTTAAAAGAAGAAACACGAGAAAAAAAAACAAAACAAAATGAGTGCAGTTAGTAATACTCGACAATAACAGGCTTTGTTGTTGAGTCTGCACAATCTACCATTAAACTCTACTACACTTCATTGCATCACATTAGCGACCTGTACGACTGTTACGGCATCAGCCGATTACAGCAACAAATATTCGTTTAACGAATACAACGATGCCGATTAAGTAACCGTGACGTCATGAGACGACAATAAGCAGTAATCAGGCATCGCGTCCGATTATGTAATCGACATCGTTACAACGAAGAACATAAGCCTTTGAGGAACACAAACAATATCTTTACATATTATACCTAACAAAACCTGCAAAGAAGAATACAAAAACCAAAAACAACAAAACGTAATCCAAACGATAAATCAAACAGATTAAATAAATTTGGTTGAACTGACATTTAATATCAAGGATATTTGACAAAAAATTTTGAAAGTCATACCACATCTTAGTTTAAAATCTATTTTTTTACTATTTGGGAATATTTCATTTTTTAGGATCGCTAGGGTGCACGATTACAAATGAGTATATTCGAGACGATGTCAACGATGCCACGAAGCCGACGATGCCAATTCCCCGATTACATACTGGGGAAAAGTAATCGGTGATTATAATCAGATTAAATTTGTACTTACTCGTGCAGGTCTCTACATTACATGTATGATTTAGTTCTACTCTAGCAGCCACTAGAAAGCAGGCAGTTAGTGGTTAGTATCAGTTAAAAGTGAAACACATAAAGGCAGATTTTGTAACATTTTGAATATTTTGTAAATAGGAAATTGCGCTTACGATTTTCATAGATATTATGCACGCTATATAAATAAATATTTTTTTTTAATTCGCTAGGTGCTACCAAAAAACTACATAGCCATTAAATATAACTTTGAGATACTACTTGTGGCTATTTTTAACCGTTAGGAGAACACTTTGGTCTTACCAAAGAAAAAACTGGGACTTATATATGGTATACAGATGGCTCGGAAGGTGGTGATAGTTAGGATTTATAAGCCAAAATTTAAGGAATCACATGTAACTTAAATATGCTGACCTTTAAATGTATAAAGACTAGAGAAACCATAACATCATCAGTCACGAAATTCTTGAATCCTTCACTTAGGACTTTAAGATAGTGCAAATAATACCTACAGTTTGTTCAACAAGAAACGTTCCTCGATTTTAGGAAAATTATTGAGGATTTTTGGATTTTATTTTTTCAAATGAACGTATATTAGGAAGCCTATAGCGCATCTATCTGATATATCGTCCAATCCCCATCGCTTTCCAGAATAACCTGGCACCTTTTGGACATGTTTTCTATCAGTTTTTCAGCATATCCTACAGGTAATGAGGGCCATATCTCTCTGATTTTTCGTGAAAACTGTTTGAGGTGTGTTCCTGCATGCTTTCTCTTCACACGGCTCCAAGCATTTTCCACTGGATTTGCATCAGAAAACTGTGAAGGCCAGACTAAAGTTGTGATGCCAGTTTCTGCTTTCAGGGAGGTGCAGAGAAGTCTCCGATGTTTTGGATTGTTGTCTTCCTGTAAAATACAGTTTGTGCCTTTGACACCAGACATTTTCTCAGCAGATTTTAGAAGACCACCCTTATAGAGCAACCAAGTTCTGGGTAAAGAGCTCTTAAACACCCAAAACCGTGCTCAGAGAAACATCCCCAAATATGGAGTTTTACTGGATATTTGACAGTTCGTTGAAGCAATCGCTCACTAGCGGTAGATGAAGCATACTTTATGGCAGCCCATGGCCAGAACAGCTGTACGATGATTTTATTCTATTGTTTTGTTGTCACTCGCGATTTGCCTCCATCGGGAAGATCATCGACAGTTTTGTTAGCTTTATAGCATTCAACCCACCTCTTCATGAATGTCTTCAACTTTTTAAAATATTTAGCAGCCGCACTACAAGATATGCGTTGACCTTTTGGATGAAAACATAAAAAGACAGCTTCGAAACGCTTAGCATATACAGCACTCATTTTCTTTACGGCTGGACTCTTTGACAGTTCGAGCGGCAGTAACACAATTTGGCATCCTCGACGTAGCAATCGAATACACTTTCGCGCCAAAAAGTCTATAAAAGCCAAATCGTCAATAGTGTTTGAAAAATCCAGAAACCATTCTTGTTGAACCGACTGTGAAAGAATCGGCAATAGGTAACAAACTTATCTTGATCCAACTGCCAGGTCATGGGGGAATAGACGGGAATAAGATAGCAGATAACCCCGCGAAGAAACAGCATAATTCTATGGACTAGAATCACTCTCTTACATTACCAAAAGTCATGTAAGAAGTGAATTACACAATTGGGATAAATGACAAAGGAATACCATCTGGAAAAACACTCCACATCCAAGGCAAATGAAATGGTGTTTGATTATGTAATTATTCTCTAGATAAGACAAAAGCACATCAATCTATCCAAAAACGAAGAAACGACTCGAGACTGGTGCTTATCACTCAGTGTTTAAGTGTTTTATTAAGTAGATATAAAAATCTGATTCCCTTGTTAACAAATGGTCCTCTGGTTGATATCCTAAGTTAAAAAGACTAATAAATTAATTAAATGATTGATTTATATTTTATCTAAACGCACGATAGATCATTAATCTGGCTCTTGTTATAAAGGGATTCAAATTATGACAATTTTCAATTTGCTACAGAAAATTTCAGGAGCTCTTTAAAATAATGTAATTTATAACTACTTTATTGATAATTTATAAGTTACTTTTTTGTAATTTGCCACCCCTGTATCTCTAATGTTTTCTGATATTCCAAAGTTCTAATGTGCCAGTTTAAGTAAGACACGCTGTATATACTCCAATTTCTCAAATAACCTGTTTAGAAACACTAATTTCCACGGGCGCCAATTTTTTTTTTGTAAAAAGTGGCGATAGGATAAGTTTGGAAATCACTGATAGAAGGAACTGCATTTTGCATATTTAGGTCACTTCCTTCGATTAGACTGTAATGCGTTGAGTCTGAGCGTACTTACTTCGATTAATAAAACCGAGTTTGGAGGACATTATGGTATTTTAAAATAGGCTCCCCGCAGCACGTATCTCCGGGAGTATATTTGCGTCTTAGCTTTGGTGCGGTGGGAAAAATTCATAAGGGTTTCTCTAATCTATTTCACGTAAAAATTATTTCTTTTATTGTTATATGGCACAGTGAAACTTCTAAACAGATACATGACCCTGGGAGCATGTTACGCACCAATGTAATAAACGTTCACGGTTCTGTGGAAACATGTGTCGCACATTTTTTTTTCACCGCAGTGAACGTGATAAAACTGGTAAAAAAAGTCACATCTACAATCCAAAAATTTGAATAAATCCATAAAAGCTGCGTTGCCAATAACGCAAATATTTGCAATTTGGACAAAACAAATAAGTTAACTGCATTTCACGTTTCGCCGTCATTCGTGTCAATTTCCAATTTTGGTCAGTTATAATTAGAATGAATCCATAAAAGCAAAGATGCCAACAACACAAAAATTGAAATTCTAACTTATCAGTTGTTATTTTACGAATCTATCAGGTAATGTTACGGGCGATATTAACAAATGATCCAATTGTAAGATAAAATGAAACTCATTCATCGCATCAAGGTGCAAGGCAAAACAAGCAATAAGTGAATTTGTCATACCCTTAGACCGTTACGCAAAATCATTAGAAAAATATGAGGCAGTCGCTGATCGACCGTATTTATATCGTTAGAGAATCTCGCCAGAACACGTCCCATCGGCGTTACTTCAAAAAATTGCATGGGCAAGTGAATAACGTTGAAAAGTAGATGATTATGAATGTTGACGGCCGCTGTTATTATACCATTGGCGAACACTAATTCTCCTACACACATCGTCAGTGCTGAAAGAAAAATAAACTCACTTTTAGCATCATAATTCAGTAGTTGACAATAAACCGAAAACCACTTACTCTTGGCAACTCAAAAAAAATATTGAATTATATTCCGATAATGTGGAAATTATGTGTTTATAGTGAGGGTGCATGAAACTTTTGTTCGTTTCTGCCTATTTCGTATATATCTTTTACCTTACATTATTCTTAAAGCAATTAAAAATTAACCTTGAGTAGGTATGCATACAGGGCGTCTGCAAGTTAGTGGTATACAATAATTCCTTTTGTAAAAATATCAGAATTTGGCAAAACTTATCAGTCCATTTTTCGACCCCCACCGTTTGAATTTCATTTATTTGAAATGCTATCATGGTTAAATTGAGTATTTAAGTAATGAACAGAACGCAAAAAAGAAATCTGGAGTAAACATAATACTTTATAAGTTATTTGAACATAATATTAACAAAATAAATGAATTTCTTTTTTTGCATTTTTCTTGAAAGCTAACAATGCTAGCGATTCTTATTGGATTAAACATTATTACATTATATTATTAAAACTGTATATTTTTATGGCAGAAGTTAAAAATGCTACTTTTATGATTTATTTTTTTGCCAAATATTTCCAACACGATAAACTTACAGTAGAGCGTTGTTTAAACGAGCTAATTGGGACCAA
The DNA here is from genome assembly GCA_028583605.1 of Dastarcus helophoroides. Classification (NCBI taxonomy): domain Eukaryota; kingdom Metazoa; phylum Arthropoda; class Insecta; order Coleoptera; family Bothrideridae; genus Dastarcus; species Dastarcus helophoroides. The sequence goes on from CM053332.1 coordinate 2,083,684, forward strand.
GGGTGCTTTGGATAATTTACTTGTCCGGATAATATGTCTTGCATAAAAAAACAACGGACATTAAAAAAAACAGAAAATTTAAAAAAGTTGACATTTAAAAAAGCTGGAATTATCAAAAGGTCGAAATGTTTATTCATAATTATTAAACTTTATTAACGATTAAAAAGCAACAGATATTAAAAATTCCACAATGTTTTAATAAATATTTGCTAACAGCGGACCAGGTTCAATCGTTAATAAAGTTTAATAGTTGAGAATATTAAAGAATTCCACGAAGTAAGGTTTGGAAATGTCAATTATTCGAAATTGTTAGAAAAGTCGACACTTTCAATAGCATTTATTATTTAAAAATTTCCAAAATGTGAAGTCAAAACTTAAAAAAAAAAATCGAAATTTTGATATCAAAATCATTAAAACCTAGAATTGTCAGATAATTTAAAATTTTCGAAAAGATGGCGAAATTTTGGTCAAAAGGTCAAAAATCTTAAAAAATCGACATTTTCAAAAACATTGAAACATTGAAAAAGGACGAAATATAAAAAATTAGTGATTTTTAAAAATATTGAAATTTTGAAAAAGTATAATAAGATTTCAAAAATAGTTAAAATTGTGAAAACATGTCGAGAAGTAAAATAAAATTTAAAAAGGTTTCCAAATTTTCAAAAAAGGCGATATTTTTGAATAGTGTAAATAGAGAAAAAAAGCAAAATTATCAGAAAAGTCCAAATTTTCAAAGTAGAAATTTTGAAAAGTTAGTATTTTGGAAAAAAATCAAAATTTTGGACAGGTAGTTGCAATTTTGAAAAAAGTCGTAATTTCCACAAACAATTAAAACTTTCCAAAAAATCACTAAAGCACCGAACTAAACACTGTAGCTTGTGATTAAGTCCAAAGGAGGTTTCCCCCCTTTACCACATCGGCAATTAAATAAATAATTACGCGATACGTATTTCGCCAGCAGAACTGGCATTTTCAAGCGTACTAATCTAAAAAGATTAGCAAAAAATGCATCGACGTCATCTGCATTGAGATTCAAATCGATACTGATTGAGAGTACCATTAATTTGCGGACGCCTTGTACAATACTGTATAAAATGGAAAGGTTCCAAACGTTTTGAACTTTTATAAAACTTAAATTTCTACAAATTATTGTAGAAAGTGCATTCATTCATATATTGCTAAAACTGAAGTAGCCTAAATATTGCTTTACAGCAGGGTTTCTTAACCCGAGTCCATATCAGGAGTACTGGGTACGGCTAGCTTACAATTATTAGGATAATAATTAATGGAGTCCAGTATAGTGTAATAAAAAGTATTTTTAAATTCCCTTGTTTTGTTTTCTTACAATTTTTCAAAAGGGTACAGGCGTTAGTCAGAATAGGGAGGGTAAAGCGCTAGCTTTCTCTTGGCTCATAAAGCCAACTAAAAATTTAAATTTTTAGTGGGGGAGGGGGCATTTTCTAGAAGTTTCCATTTTTTCTTCAAAGTCCACCCTTTTTTAAAATTGCGACATTTTCTCGAAATTAAGACTTTTTTCTCAAAATTCGTCTTTTTCACAAAATATGATGAAAAATTTCAAATTTTTATCTCAAAATTCGTCGGTTTTTTTTCGAATTTCGCTATTTCTCAAAATACGACTTTTTAGGAAATTTAGACTTTGTTTAAAAATGAAATTTGGTATTTTTTTTGATAAAAAGGTAAGCATTTTGAGAATATTTCGAAAATTTAAAAAAATGTGTTATGGAAATTTTGAATTTACGTAAAAAGACAAAAATTGGAGAACATTTTTTTTCCAATAACAACTGTTTTTTTAATCAAATTTTCTAAAAGTTTGAATTTATTTCTCAAAATTTCGACGTTTTTTTTTTGTCTTAATATTGAATATTTTCTGGGGCATGATGGGGATGTTGTCCTTATCGACTCAGGTAATCACTAGAAAATAAATATTCAGCCCAGAATTTTCAACTGTTTCGTTGAAATTTCAACTTATTTCTCAAAATTTGTGTTTTTATTTTTGAAATTTCGATCTTTTTTCCAAAATGTCGATCTTTTTTCTCGAAATACCGTTTTTTATTTATTTATTTACGTTTTCAAAATTCGTTTGGGTTTTCAGAATTTCGATTTACAGTAGACTCCCGCTAAAGTTGCCCTCACCGTACTGGATCGACCGTAAAATTTACGCCTTCTCGTCATCCCTACCATTGTCGAAAAATATACACTTTTTATTGCTCCTTGCGCAGTTGAGTGGGTTATTCAAAAGTGGCGCTAAAACTCGGAACTCCAATTCGTTGTTCGAAAATTAGAGTGGGGGAATATCCACGCAACTTCAAGATCGTATCCTCACAACTTTAATGTGCGGACAACTTTAACGGGCGCACCTTTAGCGAGAGTCGACTGTATGGCTCGAAAATCGCCATTTTCTCGAAATTTCGACTTGTCTCAAAATCTGATTTTTATGTTTCAGAAAATCCCAAGTTTTTTCTCAAAATTTGAGTATCATCTCAAAATTTGACTTTCTGTAAATATGTTTTTCTCGAAATTACGTTTTTGTCGTCCAAATTCGTCATTTTCTCGGAATTATGATTAAATAATCATAATTCCAAACAAAATTTGTCTTTTTTTATTTAGAATTTATTCCCAAAATGCGTCTTTTTTTTTAATTTACACTATTCGCAAAATTCTATATTTTTTTTAAATTTCACTTTCTCTAAAAAAAATTCTAGAAAATTCGGCTGCTTTTTTGAAATTTCAGCTTGTTTTTTGAAATTTCGTCATTTTGAGACTTTTTGAAAAATTTCTGGTTATTTCAACTTGTTCTTCATTTTTCATTTTATCGAACATTTGACTTTTTTCTCTTAAAATAAGTTCTTTTTTAAATTTGCTTTTTCCTCAAAATTGTCTTTTTCGAAATTTATGAAAATTTTACTATTTGGACATCTCTTTCAAAAAGTCTTTATTCCGAAATTCGCCATTTTTCTTAACACTCGCATTTTTTTTAAAACTCGACTTTTTTAAATTTGACTTTCGAGAAATTGCAAACTGCATATCAAATTCGAAATTATGATTCATGTCAAAATACGATGTTTTATGTTTATCTCGAAACTGGACTTCGAAATGTTAGGAAGTAAGTAAAAACGTTTAGCAAAATTTCAATACTTTATTTATTTATTATTTATTTTTATTTATTTCTGGTCAATAAGGGTCTACCATGAAGAATAAAATTTCAATACTCAAAATTTAAATTAAATGAAAATAAAAAATACTTCGAGAAGAATATTTGTGGAAACTGCGATATTTTATCAAAACTCGCCTTTTTTACAACATTCGTTTTTTGGAAATTTTGACTTTTTTCGAATTTCGACATTTTTCGGTTTTTATTTTAAATTCGATGTTCTAAAAATTCTGCCTTTGTCCCAAAAATAGTTTTTTCTCGAATTCGTGTTTTTCTAAATTAGTACTTAAAATCCTACTTATTCTTGAAATTTCGAACATCTACCTCAAAATTCAATATCTCTTGGTTCTAAAAAGTTCTACTTAAAATTGGGCTTTTTCTAAAAATTTAGACTTTTCATAAAATTCGTTTAATGTTCCTAATTGGATCGAAATTTTAATAAAAGTCTAAAAATTTCTTGTAAATTTAGACTTAAATGAAAGTAAGCAATTCTGAGAACCATTCTTAGAATTTGGATTTTTTCTCTAAATTCTGAAAATTCCGACTTTTTGAAATTTCGAGATTTTCGGAAGTTTTTTGAAATATTCAATTTTTACTTTAAATTCGGGTTTTTAACTTTTTCTGATTCGATCGCCCTAGTTTATGATGTTAAGTGAAAATATACATATACCCAGTCGGAAGGTTTTCTGGTTTAATTTTTTGGCCCGTCAATTTTTCAAAATGGTTGTTGCTTGCTCCTGAACGCAATTCCATGGAAAGGAGCCCGTGATGTTTCTAAAATATCGAAAATGGTCCGCCAGTACAAAAAGGTTAAGAAACCCTGATTTAGAGCCAGTGGACCTATAAAGAGTGATGACATTTTTAAATGTGAATCCTTAAGTTTTTTCATAAATTCAAACATTTTTTTTAATTCTTTAATTGAAGTGTAATTTACATTACTTTATATACAGGGTGAGTCACTAAGCGGGAATCGGTCTTTGGTAGGCGTATCGTTCAAAATATCGAAAAATGTTTCAAATAAAAGCTGTTCGAAATAAGGTTCTCCACAACCTAAAATTATTGCCAAATATGGCGGCCTTCCGGTTGCACCGGAAATGAACACAACTTTCTTATTTTAAATAGAACACCCTATGTATTTTTACATTTTTGGATTCCTTGTTAAAAATGAATATGAATTTATTAAGACGACATAGGCCCTTAGTTGAACCGTTTTCGCGTAATTTCATTTTTTTGGTTAAATTTGACGATTTCGGAGCTTGACGCCATTAACGATATTTTCCAAAAGCAATGACTCAGAGTTGTGTGGCATACGGTATTGGATTCAGAAAGAAATGGAGTATTTGTTTACGCCTTTGCTGTTATCAAGATTTCTTAAATTTCTTCACATCCGTCGACTCAATTCTTCAGTTGTTCAAACATGCATAACTTAATTTTTTCAAATGGAACCACCTATCTTGGATTATCTTATCGGATGCGAAATTAAATTACCTTTTTTTTGGTACCAGATATTGCCACCTCCGTCCAATAATTTTTGAGAAATTTAGAATTTTTTAAAAAATTTAATTAAATTCGTATTATCGCGTTAGCCCTGGATGTCGCGGTTTTGTTTCGTCTCGTTTGTCCGGCAATAACTGACAGTTTATCTCATTGTTGTCGCGAGGTCTTAGTATTAGTACTGAAAGACAATGTTTTCTCAAGAAGAATTGGTCGATATGGTTTGCGCCTTGGGCAGTGCTGACAGAAATCCATTTCTTGTCTCAAGAATTTATGCCCAACGCTTTGCCGATCGGAGACATCCAAATTCAGCGGCAATACAAAAAAAAAGGAGCGTAGAAAACCAACGACGCATGAAGAAAACCAAGTTTTAGTAGCGGCTGCTGTTGTCCAAGATCCGCACTTAAGAACCAGAAGAATAAGTGTGACATTACAAATAAGCCAAAAATCGGTTTCATGATTGTTGTGTAAAAACAAGTTTCATCCGTATCACACCTAGCTAGTGCAAGAACTCAACCAAGCTGACTAACAATCGATGCAGTTGTGTGAATGTTCATTGAAAAAGTGTGGTCCGACAAAAAATCTTCCTATGACACCACCCCAAACATTCATGCTGATGGTCTAAGGGTCTTATTCAATGAGGATTTTCAGTGTGGTAGTAATGGGAGTTGTGTCTTCCCACGAAGCCGTTCTTATGAAATGTACATTGGTCCGTAAATAGTACATTGTCCAAAAAGTCATTTTGTTCTTGTAGTTTTCGTAACGCCCACTCACAAAACTGCATTCGGTTGTTGAAATCAGCTTGATTGGGTTCCTGTATTAGCTGGACACCATACGGATGAAACTTTTTTTTACGCAAGATTCGTGAAACCGAGGTTTGACTTATTTGTAATTCCTTGCTTATTATTCTGGTACTTAAATGCGGATCTTGGACAACAGCAGCCGCTACTAAAACTTGGTTTTCTTCATGCGTCGTTGGTTTTCTACGCTCCTTTTTCTCCTATTTCGTACTATCAGTTCGCTCAAACCTCTCTCTCAATTTAGCGAATGCCGCTGAATTTGGATGTCTCCGATCGGCAAAGCGTTGGGCATAAATTCTTGAGGCAAGAAATGGATTTCTGTCAGCACTGCCCAAGGCGTAAACCATATCGACCAATTCTTCTTGAGAAAACATTGTCTTTCAGTACTAATACCAAGACCTCGCGACAACAATGAGATAAATTGTCAGTTATTGCCGGACAAACGAGACGAAACAAAACCGCGACATCCAGGGCTAACGCGATAATACGAATTTAATTAAATTTTTTAAAAAATTCTAAATTTCTCAAAAATTATTGGACGGAGGTGGCAATATCTGGTACCAAAAAAAAGGTAATTTAATTTCGCATCCGATAAGATAATCCAAGATAGGTGGTTCCATTTGAAAAAATTAAGTTATGCATGTTTGAACAACTGAAGAATTGAGTCGACGGATGTGAAGAAATTTAAGCAATCTTGCTAACAGCAAAGACGTAAACAAATACTCCATTTCTTTCTGAATCCAAAACCGTATGCCACACAACTCTGAGTCATTGCGTTTGGAAAATATCGTTAATGGCGTCAAGCTCCGAAATCGTCAAATTTAACCAAAAAAATTAAATTACGCGAAAACGGTTCAACTAAGAGCCTATGTCGTCTTAATAAATTTATATTCATTTTTAACAAGGAATCGAAAAATGTAAAAATATATAGGGTGTTCTATTTAAAATAAGAAAGTTGTGTTCATTTCCGGTGTAACCGGAAGACCGCCATATTTGGCAATAATTTTAGGTTGTGGAAAACTTTATTTCAAACAACTTTTATTCGAAACATTTTTCGATATTTTGAACGATACGATTCCCACTTAGTGACTCACCCTGTAGAATCGTGACAAATGGTGGATCATTTTTAAGTATACATATCACTGATCCTATATAAAGTTAAACCATCTGGACGCAATTCCATTTAGAGCTATGTTTATCGCTCTCTGCAGAAACTCAATCATTTTTTTAGTCACAAAACAAAGAACTTTAACTGCTTTCGAAGTTGTTGGAGGGTCATCAAAATGTGATAGAAGTTATGTCATTTTTGGTTGCAATTGGCTTTTTAGCCCGGGCTAAAAGCCACATCGAATAAGGAAGGACAAAGCAACCAAACCAATTGAAAAATAGAAAGAATAACTCTTGGACAAAAATGTAAGGAAAAACGCAAAAAAAATTAATGACAAATGATGGATCGGTGCGTACAATTTTCAATCATGCACAAATCGTTTAAACCTAACTCCCTTTGCGACCAACCAAACTCTTATGCCTACAAAATATTTACCTAGTATTACTGTTAGTCACAAAACAAAGAACTTTAGCTGCTTTCGATGGCGTTGAGGCGGTTAAAATGGAAATATACTATAATAGGACAAACGACTTTCTGACTCAACCTAAAGTTTTAAGTAGTCCCCAATTCCGCAAAAAGAGAACAATGTAGGCCAAATGATTTTGGTTCAATCATAACGTATTATATTTAAATCTTCTGGAGCAAAATATGTGAGGAAGAACGTACTTGGGCGCTAATTGTAGCTGCCCAAAATGAGAACTACAATGATCTATGATTCCTTATCGAAAAATGCATAAATTTTAAGGGACAAGTTTTTTGGATGCGGACCTAAACTGGGAAACCTGTTCCACGGTGGTATCGAAAGCAGTGCATACAAGTATTAGTTATAAATTATCACTAACAAATGTGCAAAAATTAAACACAATCAAACAGTTGCTAAAGCCGATGACATTTTATGGCAAGCTTCCTCTTGAGATCAACGTAGATTTGTGCCACCTATGCCGAAAATATTTAAATATAACTGCTTTGCAAGCAACGACTCAATCCTACACTTACAATGCAAGAACTTTCAATGACTTCGTAGCAGTTAAACGGCAGTTCCTCATCTATACCACTAATATCTTTGGAAAATCGGCTGAGTATCCGGCCGATGGGTAATATTTCGAAAAAATACATCGGCTGTCGGAGTATGTTCGATAATAAATGTTTATGGATGTCAGATGCTGCATTTAATGACGCTAAAGTCAGATTTAGTTCAGATGAACAAATTGATATGGCTACAAATTTTATTAAAGATAAGTCATAATAAAATATAAAGCTAAGTGCAAGCGGGGGTAAATCTAACAAAAAGAACATAATTTTAAAACCTTGTAGATTGTTGCAATTGGAGAAGACAACACATTCGCTCGACTTTTGAAAAAACCGAAGATCGTTTCAAATAATCAAATAATTCAAAAAACAATCTATAAGGTCAGTAATATAATTGGCCGAAGAAAATCAATAAAATTAAATCAAATAAACTTCATATGGGCAGATAATGAAACCAAAATAACTATAAAATTCTAGTGTAATTTGGTTTTATGAAATGTCATTTTAAGTTGTAATTTAAACGAGAGATATGCAGCAAAACTATTATTTCATTTATCCTGAAAAATTGCAAAATATAGGATGCTATTTTTTTATTCTTCTTGCGAGATTTATCAAGAGTGATTCCCTGCTGTGAATTAAAAGGGATCATAACACTTACTGATATGCAGTTACTCAAGCAGAATGAGTACGAGTACATGTTATAATTCAGAGACTGCATGAATAACATTCATATGAAAAGTATCCTCGATATGACTAAATGTAAAAAAGTGCAACATCTATAAAGATTGATAATTTTTACTGGAGTAATTTGTTATTGCAATCTTTTTTATTTTAATGTAAAAGTTGTTTTATAAAAATAATAATTTGCTATAGTTCGTTTACAAGAGAAAATATAAATCCGTGATGATGTTTATTGGTGCTTAATAAATGCATTTCAAATAAATGATAAATAACTTGAAAATCCAGTCACTTTCGTTATTCCTGTAGGACTTCAATGTATGAAAGGTTCTTTAATGACTGCCGTTTCATTAATCGCTGACCAAGTGTACCTACCGTGCTCCACGGGATTCAGGTCTGAACTATGGAGGGGTCAATCGGAATGTTCCATTTTGTTCAAAGATATTTTGACATCTTTCTGGCAAACTTGTAATTGCGCTGTCAAAGAAAGTATATTCTTCTCAGCAAAGAACTGAATCAAGGACAATTTCAGGTCATCATCTCTAGTGCAATTTTTACCATTAAATGTTTTATAAACCTCGAAATGAATTGAAATCTGGCCAATGCAATCTTAATATTGTAATGTTTAATTATGGTTACAGAAAAATTAAACAAATCTCCGCGCAGAAGTTCATTATTGCTTTAATAAAAGCCTATTATTTTGGTAAATTCAACATTTGCTAAAGGTGGTCCCTGGTTCGAAAAGAATGGCCCCATAACTGGAATGTCTTGTGTTTTTAAAAGAATACATTCACATAATGTGTGCAAATGAGCTTCCTCGTCTTTCCCACACATTCTAAAAGCAGATTTGTTCTTTACCCCCAATTCTCGTTGGATCATAAAAGCACAGTGTCCTGTATAATAAGGTGCAACTATTCACCTAGGATAGTTCTAACTTTACTTAAACATTCTCTGGATCACTTGATTAATGATCCGTTAATAACAGAGATTTTCTCGGAACAATGATACCTATCTGGGTCTTGTTTTTGATGAAGTACCTAGTTTCTTTAATACCTCCTTGCCATATAGGCGAGTAGGAAAATTAGTTCACAGAAAATGTTGGTCTCATAGAGTAGGGTTTCTTGACCTTTTAGTAGTCGCGGACCATTTTCAAAGTTTCACATCCTTCCTTTGAATATTCGTGATGACTGAAAAAAATTAATCATCTCAACAGTAACTCTGACGACAAATCTCATCAAGTCAAATCCGCCAAATTATTCCTTGTTGAGTTATATCGGGTGTAACAGGATCATGGTACACCCCCTATTTTTCTTTATTTATGAAGATAAAATTTTCAAAATTGCTATATTTGATATATTTATGAAAGGTCAAATTTTGACATAAAATTGAAATTCCTGCTGCTGTCACTTTTGGTAAAACTAATACCAACTTTTGATTTTTAAACGGAACACTCTATATGTATATTTTTACATTTTTAGAATCTGCACAATTTTCTGGATACAATACACATAAAATGAGTGATTTTTAATGGATCTAAAATTTTGTTGGTCCCATTTTATTTTTCAGCCTAGAAGGTCATGACTCATCCTTATTAAAGCTAACGGAACACATTATCGCTGCAAAAAAATTAAATTAACTAAATTTGTTTTTGACAGCTATCTTATGTCCTTGTTGAATAAATCTTCAAATAAATTGAAACCGAATATTTTGAATTCTTTTGGCTGTAACTTCTATTGATTTCATATTAAAAATGAAAATACGGTTAGTTTCGCCACTAATTATACTTTTTGATGGTACCACAGTACCAATATGGTGCTATTTAAGAAAATGAAGTTATGATATAAAAACCATTTTTGTTAACTTTATCACGTGATAAAAGAATGAAATATTCCTTTCTTCACGTGATTTGATTTTTTTAGCGTTAATATAGTCCATTAGAGTTAATTTGAATGAGTCATAGCCTTCTAGGTTGAAAAATAAAATGGGACCAAAAAATTTTTGATTTTTTAAAAATCACTTTTTTTAAGTGAATTGTATTCAAAAATTTGTGCAGCTTCCAAAAATGTAATAATATACAGGATGTTCCATTTAAAAATAAAAAGTTGGTATCAGTTTTAGCGAAAGTGACAACAGTAGGAATGTCATTTTTATGTTAAAATTTGACATTTCATAAGAATATCAAGTGTAGTAAGTTTGAACATTTTATCTTAATAAATAAAAAAAAGGGGGGTGTACCACGATCCTGTTACACCCGATATTTTTAACGATCACAAGGGTTCATGAACTCAACAGAAGGTCACCCAGTTCAATCTTGTACACTCTTTCTTGTCAAACGAGTCATCTTCCCGTCCGCAAATTCTTTCTTGTTGTGCCCACAAATAAATACGACTAAAAACAAATTCATCGTAGACAGCCACGGGGTCCATGAACCCCAGGTTAAAAAACCCTGCACTAGAGGAAATTCTATTCCTTCCCCTCTTGGATAACAGGTCTAATTTTTCGTTTTTTTTTTTCAATTCACCTGTGGACTCAACTCATTGAAATGTGAGTGTACTGAACTTGTTCTCTAATCTTTCTAATTTAAAGCGTTTTGAAAATGATTTCGGAGGATCTTACTAAAATAGTGCTGCTTGGTTGTGGAACAGAATCTTCTTATTTTCATAAGAGCTCCTGATCAGTTCTTCAATATGTTACGCCAGTCATTCCTGCCTGTAGTAGTGTTAGCAAAGTTCTCAATGCAGAATTTCTTCCCTGTTTTTCTAGTCATGTCAACCCCTTATTCTCCTTGTGTTTGATGGATTTGTGAATGAGATTCATTCACCACTTTCCTCTTCGTTACGGCCAGCCTGATCTTTCTAGTCCGTAGGAATTGTAAAGTTTAGAAATAGTAAAGCAAGAGTTCAGCATAAAAATTCGAGTTGATTAAGTTACAGAATAAAATGTCTTTAAGACTTTAATATCCAAAGCTACAAAACGAAAAAAAAACACTATAAGTGAACGGAAGCAAACTTTTCCAAGCCACAATTCCGACCAATTTTTTGCAGTTACAATCTCGCAATTATGGCAGAAACAATGGGTTTATAAGGTCATTTGAATGGCCTTTTGCAAAAAGGAGTCAAACCACAAGTTCTTAAATATTCGATTTTTAGCATACTAACTTTTTGTTCTAGAGAAAGGAACCAAAGCACTTAGGTGCCTTCGTACTCTTATGTGAAATGGCCTCTATGATCAACTTTTAGTTTAATAGTTAATAATAGAGTAAATTTCACATAAGAGTATGACCCTCATGACCCCTCAATGCAACCCAATATACGAAGTCGTGAGAAGGTGAAAAATCAATTATAATATGCAAGTGACATGATACCCACAGTTACTCACAGTATCTCATATGACGAAATAGCACCCAAAATCTTAGTCAGCTTTCGCCGATCTTCAAACTGTTTGCAAAATCAAGGAAAATAGATTGAACATATTTTAACATAATTTTAATCGTTTTTTATAATAGTTATAGTCTGATTTTGTGACGTTTCTAACTAAATAAGGGATGTTCTGAATTAAAATTTACTCCTCTTATTGAATCGAATATAGTATATTGGAATGCATTTCGAGCTTGTGAATCGCCTTGTATATTCATGTTATATTCATGTTTTCATAGGCGTAGCTAGAACAGGCCAGGATGGGGCGCTTGTCCCCTTCTCTGGTTTAAGCAGTCAATCGAAAACCTACAGTCAAACGGGGGGACTTATTCCAGAAATATCTATTTTTTGTTCCAAATTCGCCCTTGCCTTTAAATTTCTATATTTTATCGAAATGTTAATATTGTTGCGTGTTTTCGGTTCGAATGATTATTACGGCGTGAATTATAACCACTTTATTTCCAGACTAAACTCGGAACTGAATGATTAAACCAACCAGGCCCCCTTTATATAGATCTCTGGTTCGGGTTCTAGAAGTTTTCAGCAGATAAGGCTTATCGTTCGCCAAAATTTCTGGAACGCTTATCTGCCGTTTGCTTCATTATCGCGGCCACTTTCCCTTATCAGAACTTTCTAGAAAATTTCCTTAGACTCTAAATTCCATAATTCGTCTCTTACACAAAACTTTTTCTTTCGAAATTTCGACTTTATTCTTTATATTCATCAAAATTCAACTGTCACAAAATTTCGAATTTGTATCTCAAAATACTTCGATATATTTTTCTGAAATTGCTCCATTCCTCAAAAAATTTACTTTTCCTGAAAATGTCAATTTTTTTTACAATCCAAAATTTTGTCAATTTCCAATTGTTTATTAAAATCTAATTTTCTTCAAAAATATTGATGAAAAGTAAGAATTTGGGAAATATTTTGTGAAAATTTTCTTTCAAAATCCCAATCGTTTTAAATCCAACTTTTTGAAAAATCCAACTTGTTTCTCAAAATTTTCACATATATCTTACTCAATCTAGACATTTTCTGAGAAAAAGGTATTTAATAATTAAAAGAAAATAAACATTCAGCCGGGAAATTAAGACTTTTTCGCAAAATTAGCTAATTTTTCGAAATTTCGTCAAAATATGAGTCTTTCTGGAAAATTTCGATTGTTTACTAAATGTCAACATTTTCCTCGAAATGATGTTTTTCTCGTAATTCCAATTTTTTCTCGAAATTATGTTTTTTTTTTTCATAATTCGTTTCTGCTTTTGGAAATTTCGATTTTTTCTCGAAATTCGTCTTTTTTTTAATTTAGTTATTTTTTTTTGAATTTGGCTTTTCTCGCGATTCGTCTTTAGTTAATTTCGATATTTTTCTTCAAATTTGTCTTTTCTCGAAATTTCGATTTTATCTTAAAATTCGGTCCTTTATGTTACTGAAAATCTCTATCAATTGTTTCCTCAAAATTCGTCTGTTCTCAAAATTTGACTCGTTGCTTTAAATTTGACTTTCTGAGCGAAATTCTTATTTCTTCGGTATTTTAAAATTCGTTTTTTCTTTTAATTTGGCTTTATTCATAAAATTTGATTGTTTTCTTAAGATTTGACCTGACTGTCTGGAAAATATCAAATTATTTGTTGAAATTTCGATTGTTTTCTCGAAATTTCGCTATCTTTCTAACATTAAACTTCTTTCTTAAATTTTCTACCCTAGAATCGGACTTTTCAGAAATTGTGATTTTCTTAAAGTTTTCTCTAAACTCAACTCAAAATCGATATTTAATATTTCTGGAAATGACGTCAGTATCTCCGAAAAACGTCTCTTTTTTTTTCAACATTTCGAATGTCTTTCAGAATTTGTTTTTCTTTTTGGAAATTTAGATTTTTTTCTCGAAATTGGTCTTTTTCGCGACATTTCGACATTTTTCTCAACACGTCATTTTTCGAAAATTCGACTTCATCTCAAAATCAACTTTTTTATTGAAATTTGTCCTTTTCTAAAAATTTCGATTTTTGTTCAAGATTCCTACTCTTCACATACGATTGTTCTCAAAATTTGACCATTTTCTCAGGACTTTCTTTTACCGTTAAATTCGTCTTTTCTTTCAAAATTCGCATTTTCTCGAAATCTCGAACGTTTCTTTTTAAGATTCGTATTTTTTATGTCGACTTCATTCTCAAAACTCGATCTTTTTCTTAGATTGACTTTATTTGGAAAAATTCGAATATTTTTACAATTCCGAAGTTTTGCTCGAAATTTGGACGGTTTTTTTTCGACACTTTGCCTTTGTTTTTTCGAGATTCCGTTCATAACATTGACCTTTTTCTAAAACGTTTAACCTTTTAAAATCTGAATTTGCAAAAATTTTGATTGGATTCTTAAAATTTTTATTTGTATCTCAAAACTTGATATTCAATATTTAGAGAAACTGAGACTCTTTTCTGGAAATTCATCATTTTCCACAAATTTTGGTATCTTTTTTTATAATTGTACTTAAAAAAATTGGACTTTGTCCGAAAATTCGTCTTTTCCTGGTAATTCGTCTTTTTTCGAAATTTCGACTTCATTCTCAAAATTGTACTTTTAGGACTTTTCTTTCAAAAAATGTATGTTTTCGGAATTCGGCCGTTTTTCTTAATATTCTTTTTTTCTGAAGATGTTGATTTTAAATTTGATTTTACGGAAATTTCAACTTGTGTCTCAAAGTTCGTTTTTCGAAATTTCGAACTTTATCTTAAAATGCGATGTTTTATATTTCTGGAAATGTCGACTTTTTGGCTTTTCCGTTTATACAGTTATGTACAAAGTTTTATTTTTCAAGAAGGAACCAATCCACAAAAAAGTAAAATGTCAATTAATGGAGTGCCTGGAGCATTAAAAACCCAAAAACCTAGGATTACAGTTACAGTGAGTGAAATTAAATAAAAATATATGGAATGTTTAGCTAATAATATATGTAAAAATGTTTACCTATTAAAAAATTGTGATCTTTATTAAAAATAATAGTAATAATAATAATAATAATAATAATAAACCGGGTGTTTCAAAATAAGGTGCTCATACTTAAGAAGCATAATCCTCGAGCGATTTGAAGAAAAAAAGTTCATATCAACATAGGTCCGCTTTATTTTTAAGTTACAGGGTCTTGAAAGTTAAAAAAATTAGTTTTTTCTTAAGTACTACACTTCTCCACAAAATTAACGCACCACTTGGAAATTTCGAGATAACTAAACAATTATCTCAAAATCATATAATTTGATATTCAGAACTTTAACACCTTAAGGATTAAACGACTTTTATTTTCCCAGTCATTTATTGACAGTAGTTTTTAAGATTTAGTCAATACTTAACAAAATATTGCAAAATTCTAATTTAAAAAAAATTTTTTTTTAAGGTTAATATTGTGTGTTTCCCCTTTTACTGCGGATAACAGCTTCACACCGACGTGGCAGACTCTCTATTAAACTTGTTATCTCCCTTTGATCTAGTCCATCCCAAATTTCTAGAATTCTTTCTTGTACCTCACCAAGGGTAGCTGGAGGGGGCATAAGAGCTTTGACTTGCTTTCCAATATGTCCCACAAATGTTCTATGGGATTCAGGTCTGGACTTCTTGCTGGCCAGTCCATAACCTGAATACCAACTTCATCAAAGTATTCTCTCACTATTCTAGCAATGTGTGGTTTCGCATTATCTTGCATTAGAATAAAATCATCGCCAATATAGGGACCGTATGGCACGACATGTTCTTGTACAGTTTCGGTTATGTATCGTCGACTATTCAATGAACCTCGATTGATCATCTGCAAGTCTGTGTGACCCGTTGAAGAGATGCCACCCCACACCATTACATCCGCCACCAAAAGCTTGGACTGGTCTTATGTTGCATTGGTCATACCGTTCGTTTCTTCGTCGAAACACTCTCATACGTCTATCATTGTTAAACAGGCAAAATCTGGACTCGTCTGTGAATAAGACACGAGCCCATTCGGCGTTGGTCCAATTGACGTGATCTCTAGCAAATTGTAGTCTTATTCGGCGATAGTCTGCCGTTAAGAATGGACCCCTGGCTGGAATTCTGGGGTGCAACTCGTCAGCAGCAAGCCGCCTTTTAACCGTTTCTATGCTAACTTGCAGATTATGTGTGGTTGCAAGCTGGATTTGCAAACTTCTACAGGTTGTAAATCTCTCACGTAATGCACGGAGTCTCAAAAAACGATCTTGTAGAGCGGTTGTTTTGCTAGGCCTTCCTTGTCCTGGTTTTCTTTAATTCGTATTTGTTTCCCGGAACCGTTGAACGACACGAGAAATTGTTGAATGGCATACCCCAAGTCTTTGGGCAATGCTTCGGTAACTTAATCCTTCATCGGCTAATGTTACAGCCTGGACACACTCATCACGACTTAAATTGCGCGAAACACGGTTTATCTTTTGAAAATAATGTTTTTCAATCCAAAATGCCAAACCACACCTCAAACAGTCAATTAGACAGAACTCTAATGGAACAGCACAAAATCCTGTTTTATGTTGTTTATACCTTATTTTGTTTTTTTTTTTGATACCAGCTGCAAAATGGACCAACAAAAAAAGGTAACAGCATTTATCACATCCTAACATGATATGCTAATGTCCATGCATGTGAAAATTTTAAATTATTCGCACATGTACATGATTTTTGATAAAAGGATAGTGGTGCGTTAATATTGTGGAGAAGTGTATTAAACCACTAGAAATATTTTTTTTCAATTTTTGTAGATACTAACTAGACATAAAGACCCTTTTTTGGTAAGAAACATATTTGCTCTTCTTCCATCAGTGGCGACCATGCCAAAAGGTCTTTGAGTATTCTTAACGAAAAAAATAGCACGGAACTGCTTTTTTACACATTAAGTACCAATTTCATAAATGACCTTCATTTTTTGGTAAAAATGCTTCCTTGAAAGCGTCTGTATGCCTAGTTAGTATCAACAAAAATTAAAATAAATATTTGGAGTGGTTTCATAGTATTTAAGGAAAAACTAAATTTTTTCTATGACTCAAAAATAAAGCGATTTCGGACCTATGTTATAAACTTTTTTTCTTAAAATCGCTCGAGGATTATGCTCCTTAAGTATGAGCACTTAATTTGAAACACACGGCTTATTATTATTATTATTTTTAATAAAGATCACAATTTTTTAAGAGGTAAACTTTTTTACGTATTTTATTAGTTAAACATTCCATCTATTTTTTATTTCGTGGTAGAAGACGAAATTTCTTGAAAAATATCAATATTTTGGGAAGGAAATAAAAAAACGAATTTTTGGGGCAAGATCAAAAGTTACAAAAAAAAAAACATTTGACAAGTTAACAATTTTAAATTTAAAGGTTGGAGATTTTACCATTTACAACAACTAAGAGCGACCGAAGGATATTTGTATTCGAACTTTTAAATGTGCAAATTGATTATAAGATTTTTAATTAGAATTTGGGGAAAAATGTAAACTGAATCATTACACAGTAACATTTTAATAGGAAGCAACTGGGAGAAAAATCCCTTTAAACTCTCTTTAAAACTTGCAAGGAATCACTTCTTGAAATTTTCTATCCATTTATCATCCTGTATGCTGTTGAACAGCCTGCGTAAGTATTATGTATATAGGTACTATTATCTGTAATTGCTATCTTAAATAAGAGAAAAGATGAAAGCAGTAGTACGTAAACTTTACTTACACACAAATTAAACTGTTAAACTGAAAAGGAACTGAGAAAAAAGTGAAGTAGTACTTTTGTTAATTGGAGTAACCACTCAGTTTCATTTGGAAACAGCCTTTGTTAGTACTAAATTTGTATATTCTGCGTATCTTCTTTTTGAAGTTACATTAATTCCATTTATATTGATTGGCATTCTTTTCGCCAGTTGCCAATCAATATGAATGCTACTAAATGTGTATTGAAATAAAAAAAAGTTGAGGTGTAGCAATTCAAGCTTATTCCCTAGAAGTTTCTTGTATTAGTGTGAAACTACTTGAATTATTTCAGGTCAAAATGAAAAGTTCGCGGTTTTTTAATTTTTTGTTGCCGACCACTAAACGGTCAATTTTTTGTTGCCAAAGGTCAAAACGTCAATGATTTTTCATTGTTCCTGCGCAACGAAACTATTGCTTCAGAAATCGAACATACAAGACGTAAAAATGAAAAATAATTTTTTAATTTTTATACCATATATTATGGTTAAAAACTTCAGGAACAAAATTTTATTTCGAAAAGCTTTCCTGAGAAACTTAGTCTGGTTGTGATAAAAAAAAGTTTAATTTACGTGTCAAATGTTGAGATAACTAAAATATTTCATGCGACGCTAAGCCATTAGGCAATATAACTAGCAATTTTCAAAACGGAAACTTTCCACGTGAACCCTAAACTATAAAACAAGATTAATTTTTTTGCAATTTTCCAGTTTGCATATCTCAGAATTATTATAGGCATGGAACGCTAATCTCAATATAACTGCTTTATTTATGTAAATAGAAAAAAAACCAACCGCAAAAAAACAAGTTATCCATCCTCTTATCGTCATCGGCAACACGTTATCCAAAACGTCAATATCTTTGGAAAATATATTTAAAATACGTCCGACTGGCGTCACGTCGAAATAGGTAGTAGTAGGCGCCCTCAAAACTCTCAACAAAAGGAAACGATGCAAAGAACGGGCGCCGTTCAACGTTCCAAGATAAAGCGCCAGAGCGGACAGAAAAACGGCGATAACTGAAATCCGAAATTTCAAATCGTTAGAGATCCAAATATATCGCCGGGATTTCGTTCGTGTTGTTTGTGTAAAATAAAAAGTGCAAATAAGCAACGTAAATGTAACGCAAAAGCTAAAAGCAAGAAAAGCATAAGCAACTCAAAAAATGCGCTTGCTAGATTTTAAATTCTCGACGTAAACATATGCCATATTTAATCACCCAGTGATATCAAGAAAATTAAGTCTGGCTACATATTTAATACTCCTGGGGTGCAGACGCTCAGTTTGTCAATTTGTCTTACTTCAGCACTAAGAACTTGGTATTCTATGCGCATGTCTAATCTGACTAACTTGCACAAAGTGTGGTACTCATGTACCAAAACGTTTTACAGGGGTTACTGCACTGTAAAGTTTACGTAACTGCTATAACTGCTAACATGCATTTATCGGATTTAGGTTGATTATTTCAGACTGACGAACAAAGCCAAGAGTCTCTGGGTTCCAAATATTGAATCTAACGAATGCCTTAGCCTATCGGTCTGTGCAATAGACTAACCTGTAAAAGATGCTTTCGCCACGTTTTGGTGGATTGGATTGATCAAAAATGAAGCCACTAATTTTGACAAAAAACGATTGCGTCAGTTCATATTACTATTTTTTTATTTTAAATGAAAAAACTGTAACAAATCATTCAAGAGTTTTAATAAAAATTGAATATTCAAGTTTACCAAGTCAAAATGTAATCACTGAAATGCAAATTTTGACATTTTATTTTAAGTAAATTCGAAATTTTAACTGTTTGCGTCTAGAGCAGCGTTTCCCAAACTTTTTTTTTCATGGTGCGGTTATTTTTATGCTTCCGTTTCGTGACCCACTAACAGATTTTTTAAGTGTCTTAAAACTTCGTTTTTCCTCTCAAAATTTTAACCACACTTTCAGGTAAGAAATTAAAATCTCGTCTTTTCTTTCTAGCATTTTTAATTTTCTTTTCTCAAAATTTCAACTTTGATCTCAAAATTTTGCATCGAAATCCCAAGTTGAAGGTTTCAAAGTTCTTTAATCTTAAAACTGGATTTTTTCACCATGTTGAATTTCTTTTAAAATTTCCATAATTTTTTGAAACTTTTTTCGAGTAGATTTAATTCTTTATATTTGTCTAAAAATTCGAGGTTAGAGATTTCATTTTCTCAAAATTTCGCTTGAAATTTTGGTTTTTTGAATTTCAAAGTCAAAATAAAAATAAAAATGTAGAGAATTTTTAAAATAAGGCCAAACTTTTACGAAAAAACACAAAATGGTAAAACTTTTTTAAAAAATCCGAATTTAAACTTCCACTTTTTGATGTTTAACCTCAAATTTCGTTTTTTTTTTATTTCGACTTTTTCTAGGATTTTGACTTAAGAAATCGTAAGGTGTATTTTCAGATTTTTTATTAATTAGTTAAAATGTCATATTTTTTCCAACAAATGTTTAATTTTTTTGCTAAACTTCTGATCTAAACTCAAATTAATCTTTTTCCTGAACCTAATTTTAGCTAAAATGTTTCTCAACAATGAAATTGACGTTGACCCTTTTAGTGAAAAATGAAAATCTTTTAAACCTATGATATCGACTTTGAATAGAAATTTGAACTTTTTTCGAAATTTAGAAATTAGACTTATAATTGAGGTTTTTTTCTAGAATTTTTCACCATTATTCTCAAAATTTCAGCTTCAACTTCAGCTTCAACGTGGACTTTTAAGTTTTTCATTGTGAATCCATAATCCAATATTTTAATTTTTCTCAGTACTCCAAACTTAAATCTTCAATATTTAGTTTTCAAAAAGTTAATATTTACTTTTTAAAGGAACTCAAAATTTAAAAAAAAAGTGGAAATGCTCAATATAAATTATTCTTTTAAAAAAAGTCGGAACTTTGATTTAAAATCTAAATCTTTAAAATTTGTCAAAATTTTGAAACAATAGAAATTTTGAAAAAAGCGGAAATTTTAAAAATAAAAGTAGATATTTTGAAATGATAATATTTTGAAAAGTTAAAATTTTCAAAAAAGTTGAAGTTTGAGAAACGTTCAAATTCTGAGAATCGAACTTGACAAAAAAAGCCCAAATTTCCAAAAAAAAATAATGTACAACAAAAAAGTCGAAATTAAAAAAAGTAGAATTTTTATTATTGCAAAATTTAAATTTCGAAAAAGCCAAAATGTAATAAAAAAGTAAACATTCTCTGACTAAATATTCAAAAAATTCAAGATTTTGAAATGTCGATTTTTTAAGTTAAATTTACAAAAAAAAAGTAGAAAACTTCAAGTGAACATTTTGAGAAAAAGTCGAAATGTAGATTAAAATGTGAATCTGAAAATAGTAGGAACTTTGAAAAATTGAAATTTTTTATTAAATCGATATTTATAAAAAGATCAAAATATCAACAAAAAGGCGAAAATTTTAAATCGAAATTTTTACAAAAAAAGTCACAATTTAGAGATAATGTAAATTTTAAAATGTCGAAATTTCAAAAAGTCCAAGTTTTCAGAAAGTCGAAATTTTCAAAAAAGTCGAATTCTTTAGGAAAGACTAATAGTATCAAAAAGTCATTATTTGAACAAAAGACAGAATTGTTTAAGACTAAAGCCCTCCTTTTAAAAAAGTCGAAATTTTCATCAATAATTTTAAAGTTTTCAAAAGCTGCAGTCAAAATTTCAAGGCAAAGTACGAAATTTAGAAAATAACTGGAATTTTTCACAAATAAGGCGAACAGTTCGAGGAAGTCAAAATTTTCAACAAAAAAATAAAATTTTCCAAAAAAAGCCGAAATTCTGAAAAAGGTAGATGTCAAAAAATTGCGAAAAAGTCAAAATTTGGAAGTACAGAGATTCCCAAATTAAGTGAAATTTCGAAAAAAAATAACATTTTGAAAAAGTGCAAATTTTGAAAAATATGAAAAATTTTTAAATGTCCAAGTTTCCTAAAATGTCGATTTTTTCAATAAAAACTAGAAAAATTGGAACATTTCTAAATAGTTGTTTATTTTTAAATTTGAAAATTTCAAAAAGAGGAATTGAAAAATGTTAGATTTTTTATTGAGACAACATTTTTAAAAAGGTCGAGGTTTTCAGTCAGTCACAATTTTCAAAAAAAAAAGAGTTAAGATTTGCAGTCGACCATTTAAAAAAAAAGTCAAAATATTCAAAAAAGTAGAAAGGTTTAGAAAAAAAATAAATTTGTGAAAAAGTTCAATTATTAAAAAAGTGGAAATTTTCAAAAAAAAATTAATTTGGAATAAATCCTTTTTTTTGAACAAAATTTAAAACAAATATTGAAAATTTGTAAAAAAAAGTTGATTTCTTCATAGCTTGAAAACGACGCCCATTAAATCAAAGCACAAAATAGTGCGGCACAAGAACGAGCCATAATTTTTAGGAGTATTAAATTTTTTCACAAAAAATACGAATAAATTTAGATTTATTAACAAAAATTTTGAAAAAAAAAGTCAATCCTATTTCAAAAAAATGTTCTTGCCTCACATTTATAGGGTTACGAAAGGCACTAGAAATTTTATTTCTTGTTCTCGTACATTTTATAAAAATGCTTGTGACCCAGCATTTTATTTTCATGGCCCGGTGCCGAGTCGGGATCCACTATTTGGGAAACGCTGGTCTAGAGACTATATGGATATGGATACTAACGGCTGTTGAGAAATATCAAAACTTACCGATTTTATTTAACTTTAATGTCATTTCTTAGTGTGTTCCTTCATATTTTTTACGAAAAAATGACTTGGAAGAAATTGAAAAATGTTTCAGGTGGTCTATTGTAGTCTCTCAGCAGAATAACTGAGCTGTAATTGCTACTGTGACATCCTGTCCCACCGATTGATTAACGTTTGTTTGCTCGATACATGACCATTAACAAATGATTTTCAACGGAACGCATTTCGGTCAAATTTTTATATATGGCCATACACCGCCACAGGAAGTGCAATATCCTCGTTTTATTATCCGCACACTAGTACTTCTAGTCGCTGTTTCCAGGGCAATGATTCTCATTAATCAGACATACCACCAAACCGTAGTGAAAGTGCCCTTGTACAATAAAGCAAGAAAAAAAAATCAGTCTAAACGTTGCGCTTGCGCAAAAGCCAAGTTCGTTTCTCTCCCCTTCGTCACCTGTACCGTGTCATTTACAGGAGTATTAAATACATTATTTTGCCATCCTCTTCAAGTAATACTGGAAAGAAAATGTTTAAAATCTAGCAAGAAATATTCCCTACACCATTCCCCGAGAACAGTCAACGTTGGAAATTCAATTATGGTTAGTTACCCCGGAAAGGCGATAAACTGATACTTCTATTGCTTTGGGTAACACGATATCCAATACATTAACATCGACCGAGAATCTAGCCAAGATCCGTCCTGATGGCGTTATATTGAACAAAGTTAGTGACCAATGCATGCAAGATTTCAGTAATTTGTCGTGAAATATAGCGGCTGCTTTATAAAACCCTAATGCGAACGAAAAACTCAAGACTAACT
Organism: Dastarcus helophoroides; assembly: GCA_028583605.1. NCBI lineage: Eukaryota > Metazoa > Arthropoda > Insecta > Coleoptera > Bothrideridae > Dastarcus > Dastarcus helophoroides. Next base: position 2,106,629 of record CM053332.1, read on the forward strand.
GGGAGACGGCTAGAAAACGAAAAAATGCATGTAGAGGCCCTGGAGGGTGATAGTGTATGTCAAGTATACATATTATGGCCCCTTAATTATTAGCTGATGTACAGATTGTTACTTATTAAAGATGGTATTATTAAACGACAGATTAGATCATCAAATCATCAATCTAATTTATAGTACCAGGAATATCTACGTTCTAATTTCAGTTGGTAGTAAGAACTCTAATTTTAAATAAGTTTGACGCGATATACCTCAGTTGGTTAACGAATACTTGAACTTGTTGCTTTCTCAATTTACTCATGAACTATCAGATGAGGATAATTAAGAACAACCTCAATGTTCCGAATTAATCAGTAAAACCTTAAAAGCTGCCTCTTAGATCCTCACACAGTCTATTTGTGTTTAATTATTATGAACAATCTAGTAAATGATAATGGTAGGTAACCTAAAAAGCTCGAAGCAGATGGCACTACTTAGGTTAGCGGGCATGTCAACTGTCAATCTATTTATTTCCGAAGAGTTTTGAACGTTTATTTCTATTCAGTAACGGGCCTTTATAGCCCTGAATTAAAATTTATGGGGGCCAACGACTTGAACGAACGAATTGACATTAGTCTTAACTAAATCCATTTTTTAGAAATATCATTTTTTTCTCCAAATTACATCTTCTAATTTTTTTTAATCCAGTTTCTGGAAATTTTAAACTGAAATGAAAATTATATCAAAAGGCCTCAAGTTAAACATGTTACTTCAACTTTTTTTTATTAAAGTTGAAATTTCATATTTTTTCTTTTGACTTTTCATCTCGAAATCGAAATTTTGATAAAAAACTCAAAATTGAAATTTTGGAGAAAATCACAAAATAGAAATTGTAGGTCCAATCTACAAAAAGAAAAAGATTTGAAAAAATTTACATCTCTAAATTAATTTCATCTTAAAATTTCTAAAATTGAAGATAGGTAAGTACAATCTACAAAAAGAAAGATTTGAAAAAATCTACATACCTAAATTAATTTCATCTTAAAATTTCAATATCTTCAATTTTAGAAATTTCAAGTTTAGAAAGTATTTTTGAGAAAAAGGCTACTTTCGACTTTGTTAAAAGTTTACCAATTTCCTTAAGAAACTAGTTTTAAAAATTTAAATTTTAATTCTTTTTTTTAATATTTCAGGTTATTTCCCCCAATTTGGATTTTCATTTCAATAGCGTAAATTATTTTTAATTGATATTTTTTCAAAATTTTGTCTTTTTTCGCAAATGGTCAAATCTTAAAATAAGCTTGGATTTGAAATAAACCTCAAAAATTCAAGCGTATTAAAAAGGCAATCAAAATTTTGAAAACAGTTTAAATTTTCAATTAAGTCGAAATTAACAATATAAGAATTTTTTAAAATAGGTATAAATTGACAAAAAGTAGTAATTCCGAAACTTTCTTAATGTCGACAGTCAAAATTTTCAAAATAATAGAATTGTTTCTATATTAGTAGAAATTTTCAAATATGGAAATTTTCAAAAATGTCAAAATTTAAAACGCGTCGCAATTTTAAAAAAAGTCAACATTTTCAAGAGTTCACATTTTCAAAAAAGAGTAAAGCCCTTTTTTAGAATAGGTGAAATTTTTCAAAAAAGTCTGATATTAAAAATTCAAAATTTGAACTTTATCTATAAATTTTTAGGTTTTTTAAAATTTCGAGATTGTTGGAAATTTTTATTGTTGTAAAACGAAATTTTTTGAAAATTTTGAGAAAAGTGAATTTCTGAAAATATTAAAATTTTCAGTCAAAATTTTCAAAATAGTCGAAATATTCAAAAATTATCGAAATATTCGAATTCGGAACTTTTCAAAGGTCGAAATTTGAAAAAAAGTAAGCAGAATTTTTTTTTATACTGAAAACCTTAAAAGAACTCAGAATTTAAAAAAAAAATAGTCAAAATTTACAAAAAAGATAAAATTTTTGAAAAAAGTTGAAATTTACAAAAAACCATTTTGAGAAAAATTTCAAAAAAATATAATTAAAAAAGTTGAAATTTTGAAAAAAGTCGAAATTTCAAAATACTGAAAACTTTCACAGGTCAAATATTTTTTTGAAAAATTCATTTTCTCAGAAAAAATCGAAGTTTTCAAAAAAAAATTCTTCAAATTAGCCATAATATTTTTAAACATTCAAAACTTTTAAGAAACAAAATTTGCTATATCCAAAATTTTCAAAAAAAAGTCGAAATACTGGAAAAAGGTCGAAATTTACAAGAAAAATTGGACAGTTTGAAAGAGGTATAAATTTTCAAAATGCCAAAAAAATATTTTATCTTGGAAACAAGTCCGCATTTTCAAAGTCAAAATTTATTTTAAAAAAATCGAAAATTTGAAAAAATCACAAAATTTTGTTCTTTTTGACCAGAAATTTTCACTCTAAACTTGGAGTGCTGACATTATTTAGCAATGTCAACTCTCTTTTTTGAACTAACGACCCTAATCCTGAAGTATTAAATTGATCCGTGGACTAGGTTTACAGTTGCAGTTGCAGCATAATAATGGAATATTATGAGCTAGTATGAGGCCGCTGATTTAGGTAGCCCGCCACAAAATTTGGAACCAGTTCGTCCGCATAAATATATGATTAGATAAAACAATCGCTGGAATTTTATAAGATGATGCTACCACTAACGTGATGCAAATTTAAACTAAACAGGCAGCATTTAAAGTAAACATTAACATGTCTGAAACGTGAAACAACTGAGAAAGTAGCAAGATCAAGAAACCGAATAAATTACCTAATTTTGTAAATAAATCCGCTAAACCATGCCTCAATTTTGGCTCCGAATTTATTAATCGTCGTTTTAAATATTTTTACGTTAGATATGTTAGTGTGAAAATAAATAAAACTTATTTAAACTTAGAAAAAGGAAAATTAGGTTAAACCAAAATATAATTCAGCAAAATAAGAAGCCAACTAAAAGTAAAAGGGGTCAAACTTAAAACCAGCTAAGGACTTACCTTGCCCAATGCCGAGAGCCCCATAAACTCCCAGATACAAATCTCTTTTTTCCGCATTTGTAGTACCGTTCACAACAACGGTAGAATCGTTCGACCACACGCTCAACCAAAAATTCGAACCAATACTAAAACCTTGGAAAACCATATTCAACAAAATCGTAGCCAGTGTCAAAAACATCCCGATCGATTTCAAATAGTGCTTGTACACAGCCATTTTGACGCTGCCCGTTTCGGCCTTTTCGGCCTCGATCAACTTCTCGCCAATTTTCGTTTGGCTTTTTCGGAATTCATCGGCGGAATTCGAGCGGTTTCTCACACTGCGATCGCCGCTATCCGACGATTTTTGCCGCTGCAGGGAACCGTTCGCCCGCTCGGAACCCGCCTCGGATAGGGATTCGGACACGCGCGAGCGGTGCCGTTGGAACTTCACGCTAAGTTCCTCGGAGACAATGCTGCCGCTTAATTGGGTTTGCAGCTCTGGCAAATCTGAAAAATAGAAATAATAATAGTTAGAACGTTTCTACACTAATACAGCAACCATTTTTATTGTCCGCTAAAAATCCTACAAAAAATATTCCTTTCATTAAATTTAACGTAGAATTTCTAATACAAAATAAAAATAATTTGATTAGTTGGATTATATGGTCTCGGTAGTACAGTAAGCCAAAAAAAAAACAAAAACAAAAATACAATGACTAAAACAAAAAAAGAGCTGAGATAAATATTTTTATTGAAATAACTTGTTTACACTTTTTCTTTCTAAAAATAATTACAACTAACTGGACCTCACTTTTTTAAAATAAAATACATTTGATGATTTATTACACTTCTATGGAATTAGTGGCAAGTTGACATTCAGTCTTATTGAAATTTCGAAAAAGGGTTTTCATTTTAAGATTAAAGTTAAAATGTCAAAGAAAAAAGTCAAAATTAAAAAATTAGAGATTAAAGTCTAAATTAAAAAATACGTATAACCACGAAATTACTAATTTAAGTCTAAATTTGAAATTTTGAGAACAAGGTGAAAAATTTGAAAAAAGAATTGGAATTTATAAAAAAATCAAAATTTTAGGATTAAACTAAATGTAATCTAGAAATTTACAAAAACAAATTTCGAATTTAATACATTAACGCCAGCGTGTACCATCGGTGTTACACGTACGGTTGCAATATTTCAAAAGACAAACTTTTGAAAATTAAGACTAAAATTTTGAAAATTCCAACCTTTGAAAATTTTAAAATATTTAAAAAGGTGAAATTTTCAAAAAGGCAGAATATTAAAAAGCCGAAATTTTCAAAAAAATTAATTTAAAAATAAAGTTGCAATTTTCAAAATAAACTAGTTTTGATAACAGTCGTCATCGACATTTTTAAAATAAGTCGAAATTTTTAAAATAATTCGATATTTTCAGAAAAAAACAGGAAGTTTGAAAAAAATGGAAATTTTGAAAGTTCAAAATTTTCAAAAAAGTCAACATTTTCAGAATAAAAAATTTTCAAAAAAAAATCGAAATAAAAAAAAATGAAGAATTTTTGAAATTAAAATCAAATTTTAAAAAAATCAGAATGTCGAGAAAAAGTCGTAATTTTGAAATAGAAATTTTCAAAATAGTCCCATTTTCCCAAAAAACAAAAATTTTGAAAAACAAATTTAATAATTCAAAATTTTGAGAAAATTGAAGGTTTCATAAAAAGGGAATTTGAAAAAAACTGGAAGAAGGCAAATTTGGAAATAGAAAATGTCAAAGAAAAAATCTCCGACATTTTCATAAAAACTCGACATATTTAAAAAAATCAAAAAAATAAGGTAAAAGTCCTCATTTACGAGAAGTCAAAATCTTGAAATAAGAATTTTCAAAAAAAAAAATTTTCCAACACTTTCAAAAATAGAAACTTACAAAAACAAACTAAAAAAATTCAATAATTTGAGAAATTGCGTTTTGCTGAAATGTAGAAAGTCTTTTCAAAAATTTCGAGAAAAAGTTGCCTATGTTGATAAAAATAGAAATTCTTAAAACCGAAAATTTCAAAATTTCAGATTTTCAGAAATTCATTACATTTCAAAAAAGGTAGAAATTAAAAATGTAGAATGTTTCAAAGCAAGCAAAAATTTACATAAAATCCAAATTTTGAGAAAAGGTCGAAATATTCAAAGAAAAGTTGGGAAAACGTCGAAATTTTCAAAAAAAATTAAAAATGTTCTTAAGCGGAAATTTTTAAACGAAGTCATAGAATTTAGAAAAAGAGTAAATTTCGAGAAAATATCGACATTCTCAAACTAAATCAGATTTTTGAAAAAAATCGACAATTTCATAAAGAATTAAAATGTTTAAAATAAGAAAAAATTTTGCAAAAAATAAATTAGAAACTTGGAAAAAGTGGAGATTTTGACAAAAATTGGAAATTTTCAGAGGTCAGAATTTTCAAAAAAGAGAACGTTTTCGGAAAAAAGCAAAATTTGAAATCATTTCTTTCGAGCTTTTCAAAATTCTAACCTTTCAAAATTTTCACTTTTTCCAAATTTCCATGATCATCAAAATTTTGAATTTTTTAAAATTAATTTTATACATGTCGGTTTTTTTAAAAATGCTGACTGTTTTGATCATTTTTATTTCCAAATTACGACATTTTTAACCTTCTATGAAAGACTTTATCTAAAAAATTCTTTTCCTTTGTTGAAAATTTCTTTTTTTTCAAAATTTTTCCTTTCAAAACTAGAAAGAACAAGGGCAAATTTTTAAGTTGAAAGGAAAAGTCAAAATTTTGATATATGTTTTGATAAAATTAAAAAGGTGGATTTTTCACAAACTTCATATTTTCAAAACGTCGAAATTTTCAAAAAGTTCAAATTTAGAAATTAGAATTTTCAAAAATTCAGCATTTTCAAAAAATTCGAATTTAAAGTCTCAACATTTTGAGAAAAGCTCTAAATGTTAAATTTAAAATGTTGAGAAAAAGTCAAAAGTTCTGATAAAAACAAATTTTGAAATTATTTAAAAGTCAGGATTCAGAAATATGGGAAATTTGCAAAAAATCGATATTTTCAAAAAGTGAAAATCTAAAAAAAAGATCGAAATTTTCAAAGAAATTAAATTCTTTATAAAAAAATAAAAATAATTAAATAATCTTCAGAAAAAAATCAACATTTCGAGAAAAAGTTGAAACATTAAAAGAAGCCCACCTTTTCAAAAAATTTCAAATTTCTATAAAAATTCTTTCAAAAATATTATTGAAATAAAGCCGAAATTCCTAAAAAAAGGGGCCAAAACTCGAATTTTTCGATAATAAAGTAAAACTTCCAGCAAAATCAAAATTTTAAATAGTCGAAACTTTCAAAATATACAATAAAATTTTGAGAAAAAGGCGAAGCTTTGAAAAAGGTAATAGTTAATTTCAAAAAAAAAAAATTTTCAAAAAAAATCGAAACAGAAATTTTACCAATAAGTAAATTGTTGGGACAAAACCAAAATTTGGAAAAAGTGTTTATTATAAAGAAAATTGTAATTTTGTGGAAAAAATAAAAATTTTAAATTCCCAAGTTTCAAAAAAAGTGGAAGTTTTCAATCAAAAAACTAGACATTTTTAAAAACCTCAAAATTTATAAACAGACGATTTTAAAAAAAATATCAAACTTCAAAATGCCAAATTCTTCAAACAAAAACCTGAAGTTTTCCGAAAAGTCTCAATTTTCAAAAAGCCTGAATTGCAAAAAAAGTAAAATGTTTTAAAGTAGCTAAGAATCTACGAAATCAAAATTTCGGAAAAGTCAAAATTTCGAGAAAAAGTCAGTTTCGAGAAAGAGTCAAAATTTTCAAAAAATTCAAAACTTTCAAACAAATTTTAATAAACCCCGAACTTTCAGAAATGGTCCAAATTTTGAAATTCGAAAAATAAAATTTTAGATGTTGAAATTTGTCAAAATTTTGATAAAAATGGAAAACAAAAAAATGGAAATTTTGAAATGTCGACATTTAATAAAATGTCGAAATTCACAATTTTTTTTTTTAAAAAGTGAAAATTTACAAGTCACAATTTCAAAAAAAAATAGAAATTTAAAATCAAAATTGAAAAAGGATGGAAATGTTTAAATTTCAAAAAAGATTTCAAAAAGTAAAAATTTTTTTTATAAAAAATTGGAAGAGCAACCTTTGTTTTGTTTTTTAATTTTTCTTCGTTTCAGGGGACAAGATTGGTACTTTAATTTTTTTTAAATTTAAATTTTCAAAAGTTTTAAAAAGGTTAAAGTTTCAAGGAAAGTCGAGAAAAAATTCAACAAATTTCTAGAAAAAGTCAAAAATTTTTTTCAAAAATAATCCAAAAAATCGAAATTTTGAAAAATTAGAAATTTTCAAAATAAGTATAAAAATTTGTCAAAATTAAGAAAAAGACTGGAAATTTTGAACAAATTTTTAAAAACTAAAAATGTTGAAATATGGTGTTTAAAAAAGTCCAAATTTTCTATGAAAAGGATTTTTTTTTAATTCGAAATTTGTTTTACTCGCTTACTTGCCTTTGCAAACGAGCCATTTTATATGTCTTTTTTGAGTCACAAATAAAATATTAGACAAGTGGCAGCTTTTGTGCTTTCATCAAGGTAAAATTTAGTTTTAAAAGAGGACGAATAAAATAAATTATAAGTAAATCTAATTGTAAGTCATCTTTTATAGGAAACCCATTTCAACATACCTTCACTTTCCTGTTCCACCGCTTCGTTGACATGTTGTATCAGGAACTCAGCAAATGCGCCTTTTTTGTCCAAAAGTTGCTGATAGGAACCACTCTCAGACACCTCCCCGTCCTTAATAACAAAAATCTGATCAATTTGCGGCAAGTAAGTGATTCCATGAGTCACCAGCACCCTAGTCTTGGACTTCAGTAGCCCTTGTGGCCCAATAACCTCCTCGAATATGTGTTTGCCAACGTGGCTATCCACCGCGCTCAACGGATCGTCCAAAAAGTAAATATCACAGTCAGCGTAAACGGCGCGCGCCAAACTAACCCTTTGCTTTTGACCCCCCGACAAATTGATACCTTTCTCACCGATTTCGGTCTGATCGCCCGCCGGCAACATGTCAAAATCGGGCTTCAGAGCGCAAGCCTCTATCACCTTGTCGTAGCGGCGCTTATCGTAAGTTTTTCCAAAGAGAATGTTGTCTTTCAAAGTGGCGTTTTGTATCCAAGCCTGCTGGGATACGTAGGCGATTGAACCGACCGTGTTGACTCTGCCCGACACTTTGTCCATTTCGCCGAGGAAAGCGGATATTAAGCTACTTTTACCTGAGCCCACGCTGCCTACGACCGCCGTGAGGGAGGATTTTTCCAGGCGGATGTTAATGTTTTTTAGGATTGGATCCTCTCCCCATGTGAAAGTACCGTTTTCGATTATAAGAGGGGCGGCTGTAGATGTAATGAATTAGGAAAAAATTGGATGAGAGAGTAGACTCACCTTCAGAGGTTTCATGGAGGACGTTATTCGGGTCCAATTCTTCAGCGTTCATGAATTTATTTATCCTTTGAATCGATACAGCAGCCTAGTCGTAATTATAATTTAATGGGGAGTTAACGGCGCAAGTTTTAGTCCAATATTAAAAAGAAGTTACCAACTGAGAACTGATGAAAATTGGACTAAAACTTTGTGCGTTAAATGATTGGATGAGTATCCTGTGCTTGTCAAATACACAAGAAAATGAACCAATAACCCTCCAATGGCAAATGATTTTATTTTACAAAGTATTATCAAGTTCTGGTGAAAATTAGCGATTAATGAACTGGATAACATCAATTTTCTCAAGTCCTAGGAGAGCTACTATTTTTTTATTAACATTTGAATCAGTCACCCAGAAAAACTGGGTAGAAGCCTCGGATTCTTATTGAGAGAATTCCGAAAGCTAGTTCGTCAAGAAAAATGTTAACAAAAATAGACAGTGATTGAGTTATTTGGTAATAATCATGCGAATGGTATGGATGAGTGTTATGCTTACTTGAACCATGTTCGATATCATCATTGGCAACATGCTCAGTGGAAACCGCAATACGTTGAAAAGGGAGATAGAGACAAAAGCCGTTTGAGCATCTAATACGTGAGTAGGATCCACCAGTACGTACGTAGCGAAAGAAACCAACGACACCTATAGCATGCGAAAGAAATTATGAAGTTAAAATTCCACCCTTGAAAAGTTATTCTTAAAGCTAAAAATTGAATGAATGACGTTTGTGAGTTGAGGAGGTACCGCCATCCCGAGGTGATTTCAATCTAATCTCATATACCTCCACGCAGTACACGATCAGCATCGGCAAGAGAGACATCGGCATCCGCATATTGCTGAAAAGTGTAAGAGAAACAAAGGCGACCTCCGCCGTCAAAATATTATTGGGGTCACTGTACATAAACACAGCAAAGGTGAGCATTGATACCTAAATACAAATAAAAATTTAGTAAGCCAATTAACCAAATAAATAGGTTACATTATTACATGTGCAAAAACATGGATAAATTAATCCCTTCTCTTTCTTGACCTTCAAGAAAGAATTATATATTGCAACTCTAGCAGCAGCAGTTATTTAAATATTTCTTTCAATTCTTACTACATTACAGAAAATGTCATAATTAACTTACCAGGAATGGAGCGCACGACCAAATAAACGAAGTGCCAGCGTTCAAGTAGGCCGCCTGCTTCAACACCTTGATCTCCTTCTGCCTAATCTTAAGCACCTGATTCTCAAAGCTGGGCTCCCACGCGTACAATTTGAGCACCTTGATGCCGCTGAGTATTTCGTTCATCAGTTTCACCCGCTCATCTTTATTCTTCATCTGTTTGATTTGCAGAGATTTAACTTTGTTCGCGATAAATCCGTTCACGGGGATCAAAATGATCATCACAGCCAGACCGGCAAGAACCGAGGGACCGAGAATGGCCCATAAGAAGTACAAAGCCAGAATGATTTGCAAGGGCGCCGACCAGATCATGTTGAGATAGGCCATCAGCTCGACAAATTTTTGAGCATCAACCGCCATTAGATTGACGATTTCTCCGACAGTGCTCTCTTTTCTGGCCGTGTTGGAAATTCTGAGCGCTTTTCTGTATATTGACGAGATTAAAGCGGTTCGAATCCTTATTCCTACTATAAACATTCTGCTAAAGTAGTGGGATAGTATAAGCGTTTGCACTGTGGCTGTTATAAACAGCAAAGCCACATAGAGAAACCCCTTCCATTGCTCCTCGCCCTTTTTGACGAAACTGATGAGAAGACTGTAAAATATCGAAGTTAAGTATCAGAGGACAATTCGCGTTTTTTGGTCTACCTCAAAATCTGCGGACTAACGAAGAGAAGTAGGTCGTGTATAAGTTTCAATAAGGCACCAAATATAAACGTGGGTCCGAATGCTCTCACCATCGCCGGAAGGATCGAGGCTTGCTTCTTGTTAGGACTGCTAGCAAAGTCCACACGTCCTGAGTTAGGTTTAAAAGAGGCACTGGTTTGACGTGAGGATGAAGTACTGTAAAGGATGGTCTTAGAATTCAAAGAAGGAAACGGTAAAGGAGGAAGCGGCAAAAAGCGGTAAGCAAGCGTAAAATAGAAAAAGCTCTTATCATTCATTACTCTTCACATTCATCATCATCCCCATTCACGAACCTTTCCATCCATCACCCTCCCCATCTTTCCCTCATTGCATTCCATTCTTTTATCCATCTTCCTTTCCATCAATCATCCGTCTCATTAATCATCTTTTCCAACCATCATCTTTCTCGTCCATTATTCTTTCTATCAATCATCCTTTCCATTCAACAAATTTATTATCCCAAAGAAGGTTTCACCTCTTTACCACATCGGCAATTAAATAAATAAATACGTATCGCCTAATTATTTATTTAATTGCCGATGTGGTAAAGGGGTGAAACCTTCTTTGGACTTAATCACAAGCCACAGTGTTTAGTTCAGTCCTTTGGGGAAATTTATTATCCACTATTCTTCTAATTCATCATCATTCCCATCAATGATCCTTCTAATCCTCCTTTCCAACTATTATCCTTCTTCTCAACTATCAAGCTTCTTACTCATTATCCTTCTTACCCTTCATTGTTCTCTTCCATCTTTCTTCGTATAAATCATTACTGTTCTCATTCGTCATCATTCCCATTCATCAACCTTCTTATTCATCACCTTACCATCTTCTCATCGCATTCCATTCATTCAATTCGCCATCCTTCTCATCCGTTATTGTTCCCATCCAGTATCTTTATCACTATTCACCCTTCCCAATTATAATTCTTTCTTCCTTTTCATTCATCATTTTTCTTATTCAACATTTTTCCTATCAATGATCCCTTCCATTCAACAAATTTATCATCTATTATTTTTCTTTTTTATCATCATCCCCATCCATAAACCTTCTATAGTAATCCTCCTTTCCAACAATCATCCTCCTCACTCATCATCTTTCCCAACCATCACCTTTTCTTCCTTTCCATACATCATTATTCTCACCCGTCATTTTTCCTATCCATTATTCTTTTTGTCAATCATCATTCCTATCCATCATACTTTCAATCCATAACCCTTTTCATCCATTCCATTTGTTATCCTTCACATCCATTATCCTTTAATCCAACATCCTTCTCATACATCATCTCTCTATTTATATAGATAAATGCACTGTCATCACTAAAAGTTTAAGCACCGTTGGTAAACGCTCAACACTCTTAGATTTATTTATTCGCTAGCTCTTGTATTCATTGTCGATTCATTTTCCAAATAGACTGTTTATTCAGCGAGCATCATTGGTTATTCATTAAATGTAAATCTTCAAAATCTAAGCAACACAGCAGTTTTGGCAAATAAATCACACTTACATTTGACACTTGCGAACTACTTTATTCCAATGCTTGTCGAAAAGTGGCACAACTTCTTTGGCGGAATCTTCGGGTCGCATGTCCCACAGGTCGTCAGCAACTAAAGGATGCCGGAAGCCTTTCCACGCCATAGGATCGAACCAGGAGAATAATATCCTGGAGAGAAAGCTGCTTGCTCCTTCGGGGCATGGTTTCTGGAAAATGCTGGTATAAAAACGGCGGTAAATCCAGAGGATAAACTTACCATCTGCTTTGGATATTCCGTGTATCTCGGCGGTTGATCCACGAAACAATTCAGCAGTAACAATAATAGAACTAAAGAGTAGTATATTAAGTAACTGATGTAAGAATAATTCGAATTTGGACTATCACTATTTCCCCTAATTTCAGTTCGTAACTGAAAAGCACCACACACAGCCAGCAGTAACCAAAAGAGGAACTGTAACCCTGATGTCCGTAAACCATGTTTACGATTATACAGTAACAGAAGTATCGACAGACTCTGAAACAAAATAAATAAGAGATTAAGTAAATTCCTTCTCCAAAGACTGCAAGATCTGCAAACTGTTTTTATTTTAAATTGTGCCACAGCCATCGAGGGTACGATTCATTAATAAACTCAAGGACGTCCCAGGACGAAACTAAATCTATTATTTCTCAAAAATTAACCATTTAAGATTTTGAACATTTGACAAGATACCAATATCAGAGGGGGCACCTGAACTAAGCAGAAATTTTTTCAAAATGTTGGTACTTTCTTATACAATACAAGGAAGTTGATGTTTACTGTTTCATTTTAAATTAAACATTTTATATATTATTTTTATGTTTCAGTCGTAGATACATATTATGTAAAATCTACACCACAAAGACTAATAGTTTTTAAAAAGTTTAAAATTGTATGTCAAAAATGACGGTTGCCGTCTGAAAAATTATTAATTTTTACAGAAAGGAAGACTTCAATGTTTAATTTTTCTCTCGAAATTTTGATTTTACATTCAAAATTTTGACTTTCTAAAAATTTTCTCTTCAAAATTTCGACTTGTGCTTTACAAATTGCATAATTTGCTCAATTTTTTTCGAAACTTTGAAAGAGAAACCCTCTGGAAAAATTCAAAATTTTGAATTTTTCGAAAGATTTTTTTCGCTTTTTCGTAATTTGAAGTTTGTCGTACAAATTTTTTTTCTCAACATTTCGACTTTGTTTCCGAAATGTTCAATTGAAATATTTTTTCCTATAAATAAAAGTTTGACTTTAAGGTCGAAATTATGAGTTACTTTCGTTGAGATTCCAAGTTTAAACCTGAATTTCTACCTTCTCTCCTAAAATTTTGACTATAAACCCAAACTTTGAGCTGCTTTTACTGCTTTCCCTTTTTCCTTTTCGAAATTTCAGTTTAATTCAGTTTTTTTTTACATAGTCCAAATTCTTTCACAAAATTCCGAATTTTTAAAATGTCCAATTTAAATTTCAGTTTTGTTAACTGAATTTTTCATACTTTCCTAAAATGTTGACTAAAATCTCAAATTTTCCACTTCTTTTGGTGCTTTTCATTTTTTCCCCAAATTTCTAGTTTTATCTGGAAATTTACACTTTTTTAAATATTCCAAATTTTTTATGAAAATTTAGACTTTATTTTGAAAATGTCCAATTTAAACCGTTTTTACTAAAATTTAACCTTTAGGTTGAAACTTTCAATTTCGACATTTCCAACCCTTACTTCGTGGAATTCTTTAATATTCATAACTATTAAACTTTATTAACGATTAAAAAGCAACAGATATTAAAAATTCCACAATGTTTCGTCCAGCGTTAGCAAATATTTATCGCAACATTGTGGAATTTTTAATATCTGTTACTTTTTAATCGTTAATAAAGTTTGTTAGTTATAACTTTCAATTTCCTCCATTACCATTTCTACACTGAAAATTTCTACTTTTGTCTCGAAATAATCGAAATTAAAAAAAAAAGTAAAAATCGAAAGTGAAAACTTGAAATTATAGGTAAAAAAAGAGGAAATATAGCAAAAACTCAGAATCCAATAAAAAAAAAATAATGTAAGCTATAAATTTCTGAATTAAACTCGTCATTTTGGAAATAGGTAAAGTCAAAGATTAAAATTTTGATTTAGTCACTGAACGTTTAGTAAAATTTCAAATTATAAACAAGAAATTTTGAGTAAAAATATCTAATAAGTTTCTTAAAAAAACTATAATTTATACCAAAAAATATACTTATATAGAGAGAATTGGGAATTTGCAACTAAAATTATATAAAAAAAATAAGTTAAAACTTGAAACTGCAAACTTGGATTTATGAAAAAAGCAACATCTTACGAAAAAACTGAATCAAAAAACGTAAAAAAAAATATCTAATTTTATTTCCAAATTTTGATCTCAAACCAAAAAATTCGATTACTATCCGTGCATTGCATGTCATTGCATTGTCATTTCACAAATAATGTCAAAGACTGAAATTTTGATTTTGTCATCCAACCTTTTGGAAAAAGACTTGAAAACTTTTGGGAAAAAAACCATCATAAATTCGAGTATACAACTGAAATTATAGAAAAAAAATTGAAAATGTAATCTTAGATTTATGAGAAAAGCAGAAATTTATTAAAAAATCATGTTCATGTTTAAATTTACAATATCTACTTTTTTCTTAAAATGTTGGTTTTAAACTTAAAATTGATTTCTTTCTAATTCTCAATATGTTTACTTTTATCTTTAGATTTCGTGTTTTTTTTTCTAGATTTTGTCATTAAAATCGTAATTTCTGAATGTTTTCCTAAAATGCCTGCCTTGATCTTGAAATTTCCCATTATTTTCTAAAATTTTAACTGAAAATGGAAAAATTTGTAAATTTCCTTTAAAATGTCTCTTTTTCGATACTATATTGACTTCTTTGTAAATTCCAAACTTTTCTCCAAATTTTCAACTTTTCTTTCATTGTCAGATGCACTTCAAATAGTTTTTTTTTTAATTTTGACTTAAAAAGATATTTTGATTTATCCTCAACATATAAACTTCTATCTGGAAACTTTAAATTTCGTTTTCCCAACATTTTTTCACCAAACTCATAATTTCTACCATTTTACTCAAAACCACTAGCTTTAACTTGAAATGTTCATTTCTTCTCCTAAAATGTTGTCTTTACATTAAACATTCTTGAAGTAAAAACTTCTTTGATAGCGTTGAGCGATTTTTGATAGCGTCGTTGATTTGGCGTCACCATCACGCTAAATTTCGTTACCAACATGCGTTATGGTAACAATATTATGTATTTATGAGTAAGACGCATAAAATAATTAAAAAATGTGATCGGCACCGGGGTTTGAAACCGCAACCTTAAACAATTGAGCTGAACTGTCCGAATTGACAAATATAAATTTAACTCGCTTTAAACATATCTGTATGACTCGTTATAAGTTGAATTGACTTCTGTGCGGAGTTTTCCCATATAATTTGCCATCCCCCTACAGAGTTTATTAAAAAAATTCCGCAAGTTTGTTAATACAAAAGTTGCAGGATTTTTGCGAATTTTTTTTAATCTATCAACCAAACAAAAAAAACAATCGCAAAATGGCAGAATTCTGTCAAAATTGATTTTTTTAAACAGAACAACCTCCTGTTACCCTTTGAAGCCTGAAAAATATTAAATTTTTGCTGAAAGATGAAAATATTTTATTTTCTAAAAAAAGCAAAATATCTTGGAAAACTCTTAGGTATAGGAAAAGCTGATTCAACACCTGCCACAATGATGAGTAGAATTCGAAAAAAGTTTAAAATATATAGGTTGTAATTTAAAAAACCAAAGTTAATATCTGCCCAGAGAATATAAAACACCCTGTATAATCAAAACTATTTTTAGATTATGTTAGTGCAGTTTGGTAACGTAGAAAAAAATTAGAAGGATGGCTTTTTCCTTAAAATAGATATTGAACCTCCGCATACTAGTGGAGCACAGTGCATATTTGGATTTAGAAAAATACGATAATTTCAAAAAAAAGATAATATACAAAGTGTTTCAGTAAAAAAAACCAACTTGCATGCTATTCCACCATTTTTTAATTGTCATTTTTTTAATTGATTGACAGATTAAAAAAAGTTAGGAAAAATATTGCAACTTTTGTAGTAGAAATTTTTCTGTATTTTATTAAATAAACTCTGCAGAGGGGTAGCTAATTATATGGAAAAATCCTGTACATTGTTCAATAATTGCTGTTGCAATTAAATTGACAATTAAGAAAAAACACTCTTATTTTCTACTTTTGAGTTTTCACTTCTGCTCGTAGTTCTCGTGAGTACTTTTTTTAAATTTTTCTTGGGGCTTTCTCTTTTTAGACAATCGACTTGTTCTCCACAAATTTCAAAATTTGTCAACATTATCAACGATTTTTTTATGAACATTTGACTTCAAATGAAATTTTGAATTTAACCTCGCCATTTCGACTTTTTTCTTCAAAATTTGGAGTTCGATTTGAAAAGTGGGAATTCGTCAAAGTTTCAAGTTTGCTTTTAAATCAAAGCTTCCCTTTATTTAAAGAATGTGTGTATTATTCTTATTATTTTTTGAAATTAAGGCTTTAATCTTTTCTTGTTTAAATTCGAAATTTTGATTGTTTGCTCAACCGGCTTGCCTAAAATTTTGATTTTAAATTTAAAACTTCGTCTTTATTTTTAATATCTGCTCTTTTCAAGCTACAAAGTTTCAACTTTAAATTATTCTAAAAATTTTGAATTTTGGATTTTTTTAGTGTTTTTCATATTTTCTTTTAAATTGCGCGTTACATATGAAAATTTTGATTTTTTTTTTGCATATTTTAAATATTTTCCTCAAAATTTAAACTTTTTATTTCAAAATGTCCAATTTAAGTAAATAGTTTTCTCTAAAAATTCTATAAAACTTTTCTAGGAATTCACATTTTTTTGGACATTTCTACTTTAAGCTGAAAATATGTATGAACTAAATATTCTGTAATGAAACAATCAAATCTGTTACAGTTGAAAATATTTACAACCAACACCACAAACCGGTTTCGATTTTCCTTATCAGTAGGACATAAATGTCCCAATAGTATAGTAGATTTGAAGTAATGAGAGCAATTATGAGAGGTTTTAAGGGCTAAGCTAACAAAAAAACTCGAAATTTATGATTTAAGTCTACACAATTTTGAGAAAAAAACCATTTGAAAGTAAAAATTTCTAGAAAAAAAGAAATATATTGGTGATTTTAAAAAAGTAACAATCGTAATCTCCACAGAAAAAAGGAAATTTTTTTAATCATTTTCTTGAATCCTCGAGTTTAAATCATACAAAAAAGGGTAAAAATGCCGAATTGAAAATTACCGAAAAGCATCGGATTGAAGCTTCTGGAAAGAATTTAAAATGTTGAGAAAAATTTAAGGAATAGAAGGCCCTGAAAGTTACTTGCACAGGGGCTTATTGGTTCCTAGCTACGCCACTGTCTCTAATTTGGTAGTAGGAAGTTTAAAATGAAACATTACATCCATCAGGTTTATTATTTGTAAATATATATACCTGTCACGTTTTTGCAAATTGATGTCACTTTGGGGACAAAACCTGAATTGCACTTTCGTAAACACGAGTAGAATAAATAGGTACATTAAGAAATGATTCACCCCGTGTAAAAAACCGAATACAATATGAAAGCTGAAAATGCATTAAATTGGTTAATAATGTGGTATGGTAATGTTTTGCAACAGAAAACTATATTTTTGCTGGGAATACTGTCAACTTTACTAATAAGTTCACTAAATACATTACGAAAAAATATTAAATATAAAGAGTAATAAATTTAGATTTAAGTTATATCAAATTATATTAAATTAAACAAACTGAAAGGACAAGACTTGAAATTTTAACTTTTAATTAACATGCGTGGGTGAATCAAATATAAAGCAGATCTTTTTAAATTTACGAGTTTTAAATATTTGCTTAATATACAATAAGACCCCGCTTAACGCTGTTGCGTTTAGCACTGTTTCGGTTTAAAGCTTTTTTTTATCGGAATAGTGGGATTCTCTGGGAATTGCACGCACCATTGGGCTTCCCCTAAATCCAAAGTAGATACAACATAGATATATAATTTTTTTATGGGGTAACGAAAAAAATGTTTGAAAGGAGTGTGGAAAAACATTTGACCAGATCTAAACGAGGACGATAACACTAGAAAATCTGTTGCTGATATGAACAAAATTGTCGAATTAGCGAAAAAGATTTATAAATGTGGAACATCTCAAAGAAATTTTGATAATGAGCTCAAGGAAATAGTGGATCAAGAAGAACACAAAAATATTGAAAATTGTGATTTTGAAGAAAAGCAAAAAACTTTCAAATGCATTTCTAAAAACCAGTTTAGCCACTATAACCGAAATTACGAACCAATTTATTAAAAATATGGCAGATCTTGATCGGAGAGCAAAGGCAAGACGGGGTGCCATGAATGCCTTGTCCACATATTGACAACTTCTTATAGGGCGCAAAAGATAAATAGGGTGAGTGTACCAGTCCCACACCAGGAACCAGTAGTACACCATTTCAAACTTCAAATATAAATATTAACTTCATTTTAAATTTTCCGCCGATTTTTCTGCGATTGGTAGCCTTAGCGTACTTCGACCAACCATGTAATGATAACTAAAAGCGATTTAAGCGCCATCTACACATGTTAAAACTATCTATTCCAAAATGTCATTCGTTCACTTTGTTCTGTGTAGCCATTTTTACTTAGCGCGCATACGAGGGTATAACTTACCACCAATTGTGGTGAGCTATTTTTGTGTTAATTGCATATTATAATGCATATAGTAATAATATTACATATAATTTTCTCAGAAAATAATATTTTGAATCGTTATTTTCTTTGTAAACTAATGGAGCAGAAATGCTATGATTTCCAGTAAGTAATATTCCATTTGGTCAACAACTGGTGATTAGGATTTTTAATGTTTTTTTTAGTTTTTCTTTTACATTTATATTCACTTATGATGCCTTAATAAAATATTACAATAAAATCTTCAAAAATTCACAATGTTCCAGTCGTTGACCAATGGTATAATACTGGTGATATCTATACTATGAATTTGTTTCAGTAATTTACCACTACCACCTTTTTCGCAGACATTATGCCGCCGAAGAGAACGTTTTTTAAATATAGAGGAAGACGTCATAAAAGCAATAGAACAAATAAGTAAAGGTGCCAAAGTGAGAGAAACATGCCGAAAATATAATATTCCCCACACGACAATTATAAATAAAATGAAACTGAAATACCCTGCACACAGAAAAATGGGACCTCCAACCATATTAACCGCACAAGAAGAATTATTGCTTAAATCCTGGATAATAGCGATGGCAAAAAAAGGGTTTCCAGTCAATAAAGAAATGGTTGTTGAGACTGTTAAAAAAATTATAACTAAAGAGAACCGACCGAATCCCTTTAAGGATAATACACCTGACAGAAAATGGTTTGCCAGTTTTTTAAAAAGACACCCAGAAATAGCTGCACGTCATGCGGAATCTATCAATATTTCTAGAAGTTTGGTAACAGAAACTGCTTTAAGAAAATGGCATGCAAATTTAAAAGAATATTTAGTCGCTGAAGGCGTAGCTGACATTTTAGAAGATCCCGAAAGAATTATTAATGCAGATGAATCCGGATTTCAAACAAGCCCTTCTTCTGGCTTAGTGTTGGGTCCGCGAGGGTTTAAACATTTTTATGAAATAAAAGATAAAGAGAAAGAGAACATAACAGTACTAGGAACCTTTACAGCATCTGGAATTATATTGCCACCTTTGATTATATATCCATATACTCGAATTCCATCCGAAATCGTTAGACAAATCAATAAAGAATGGTGCATCGGTAAATCTGAAAACGGATGGATGACATCAAAAGTTTTTTATTGTTATATAGCAAATAGTCTCATCCCAAAATTGAAAGAAAAAAATATAAAATTTCCAGTCTTGCTGCTGATAGATGGCCATAAGTCACACATAAATCAAGAAGTTTCTCAATTGTGCATTGATAACGGAATTATTTTGTATTCACTGTATCCAAATGCAACACATATCATACAACCCGCTGATGTATCTGTATTCCGTCCATTAAAGAATTCTTGGAAAAAGATTGTTAATGATTGGAAATTAAGGACTGGCCATCGATGCGTTACCAAAGTTTTATTTGCATCCCTTTTGGAGGTCACATTCAGGGACATTTCGAAAGAAATAATCTGCAACGGCTTTAGAAAATGCGGATTGTATCCATTTGATGCCAATGCAATTAGTTACGAAAAATGTATTACTGATTCTTCTCGACATGACATACTAGAGAAACCAGCTCTTATTGGTCCTGAACATTTGTTGTATTTTGAATCGTTGATGTCTACTTCCCGTGTTCGAGAATTCCGTGCAGCCCAAGATTCTTTATGGTCTGGAGACGAATCAGCAAAGGAATTATTTTATGTGTGGCAGAAAATAGCTAAGAGAGTAAATCAAGCACCAGAAGAACAAGAATCTAACTTGAAAAAAAATCTACAGACCCCGCAAGAAAATCTACAGACACCGCAAGAAAATCTATAGATACCGCAAGAAAATCAACAGATACTCCAAGAAAATCTACAGATACCGCAAGAAAATCTAGAGACAACACAAGATAATAAGCACAATTTGTCAGAGAATGTTCTTACACCACCAGAAAATGAGGTAAATTTGGATGAGGACCATTTGGAAATTAAAACATTTCATCACGAATCTTCAGTCATGAGCAGAAAACACCTTGAATTGGAATTCCCTTCTTCAAGAAACCACTTTCAACCAATCAGTCCAGCTTTTGCAACAGCAATTGTGTGGCCGTCTGAATCTCCAATTAAAGGTAACCAGAAAAAGCGCAAGAAAGTTCGCCTGCCTGATGCAGTAAACAGCAGTGAATGGATGAAATATTGGAAAGAGAAAAAAAAAGATCGAGAAAGAAAAAGAAGAAAGAAAAGCTCTGAAGGCAGCTAATAGAGAAAAAAAATCAAAAAAGAATAAGAAACAGGAATCAGATAAAGAAAAACCAGCCTCTACAAAAAAGAGAAAACGATTAAGAATTTATTCAGACTCTGATGATGAGAATGTACCTTTAATTGTACATAAATCTTTGAAGATCACTCAAAAAGCAAAGAAAGGCGATTACGTAATCGTTAAGTATGAAGGGGAATATTTTCCTGAGACTGTAGAGAATATTGACGGTGATCTTTATGAGATAAGTACAATGACGTCTTCTGCTGGAAATACTTTTCGCTGGCCAGAACAATGTGACAAAATCTGGTACCAGAAAAAGTCAATAGAAGAGAAGATCGCAGTTCCAACCTTGGCTAATAGTCGAGGTTTTTATAGAGTTCCTGAAATGGATAAATTTATGCCAAAAATGTGATCATATACATATATGCATATTGTTGTTATTCGTAGATGCAATATAAGATTTAGAACCTTTAGAATTCATTTTTTAAGTCATATAATTGTTAAGTATAATTCATTAATATTTTATAGCAAACTATGACACTTGTGTCAGTGATATGAATTTGCACCAAACAGTTATTAATACAGTTGTTAATACATTTTATGTTAAGCAATATTATGAGCCTTATAGCATTTAAGGATTATATGAAACTTGTAGACTGACTTAAAGTTGTGATGATTACTTAGTACTAAACTTAATTAAGTTTAATAGTATTGATAATAAAGTTATTTTTCGTTAAAAGCATTTATTTTAATTATGGTCTACTATTGGCACAATACCTGATCTACTAGTGGTACAACCTGGTCAACCTTAGGCACATTGTGACTTGCCACATTCATTTTTAAATTAAAATAAATCTAATAGTTATTAAGAAAATCAGAATAAACTACACGATGGTATAATAGGCAAGGAATACGATGTATTTTTGTTGCAATGATTGATGTAATAATTAAGTTACACCATCAAATTTTGTTTGAAAATGTCTCTTAAACGGTTTGTTACTGGTGCACCCACCCTACTAATGGCATTAGGCACCTTCTTTATAAAAAAAATGGAAAATTGGAAAAGCAAGAGAATCTGAATGATCTAAACACGAATAGTGACTTATTTTTACACTCGTTTTTCCCTAACCCCATTATTTACATGGAGATGACCTCGTTTAAGGCTATTTCGTATAACACTCTACTTGGTTAGAACGTAACCCCCACGTTAATCGGGATTTTACTGGACATTTTTTAATTAATCTTCCTCATTTTTTGGTACTCTACTATTTCGATTATTCTTTTTTTATGTTATATGTAAAATCTAACCTAGTTTTATCGGGTGTCATCAAGGAACATCTAAGAATTTTTTAAAGTCTTAGGTTAGAGTGGAAACGTAACTCAGATATTTGTCAAAATATTGTAATTATTATATTTAAACAATTAGTAGTACTTCAAAAAGTTTATTTATCCAAAAAATTTAACCAAACGAAAAAATATTTTCGTCTTCGGGAAACTGTGTCTAATTTAAAACGAGGAGGGCACTTTCTCGGGTTGTGGCACGGGCCGTATACACAGAATTATTGGAAAAATGGATCGTTTCATGTACTGCAATATATTAGCAACAGTCATGTATCCATATGGTGAGTGGGAAATGTCATTGTCATACATTTTTCAGCACGACAATGACCCTAAACACTTATCAAAATTTATTAGAGTGGTTAATCAATAAAAAGTTAATTTTATAAAATGACCTTCTCAATCTCCCGATTTAAATTCAATTGAGAACCTTTGGGAATTAGTCCCCATAGTTATGGGAAAGAACTTTTTTAAGAACTTGAGAAAATTTGGAAGATAATGGGTACTGGACAAAATATTAATAAGTTTGTTCAAAAATTGAAATACAGAACTTGTGTCCTGTTTAAGGACCAATCCACTAAAATGAGTTTGTGACAAATTCATGAAAATCTAGGAATCAATTTAATTATGTCGCATTCAATATCTCTTGTTTTTTAAATTTATTTTTTTTATGAAGTATTCCAATTAATTTTATGAATTAAATTTTTTTTCTTATAATAAAAATTATTACCTTCTTGCGTCATGCTATTAATTTTATTAATTTTAAGGTGATCATAAAAATATTGGGATTCCCTAACAGTCAATTTAATTTTGTCCGATACTGTACATAAACGTTCACCAAAGCTCAAAAATTTGAAACAAAAACTAGAAATCGTAAAACGAAATTTTTAAAACAGTTAAAATTTTGAATAGAATCGCAATATTTAAACGGACTTTTCAAAATAAATAAACTTCTTAAGAAAATCGAAATTTTGAAAAAAGCCGAAATTTTCAGTCAAAACTTTGAGAAAAATCAAAAAATTAAGACAGGGTCGGAATTTTCAAAAAGATATAAATTGCAAGTGAATTTTACTTAAAAAATTCTTAAGTCGAGTTTTAATTATCAGTAATTATCAGTAATCGACAAAAATTCGTCTTTGTGAAAAAATTGACATTTGGAAAAGAAGCCTAAATTTTCAAAAGAAAGCAACATTTTGCAAATAGTCGAAATTTTGAAAGAGTCTTTCTAAATAAATGTTGTAAATGTGTATTTTGAAATATAAATGAAAATTTTAAAAGTAGAAAATTTAATAGGTGAAAATTTCCAAAAAAATCGAAGTTTTCAAAAATATCAAATTTACAAAAAAAAGTCGAAATTTACTAAAAAAGTAAAGGCATAAAAACTTCCTCCAAACCTCAAAAATTTAAAAAAAAAACTAAAAATCTTGGAATCGATATTTTTAAAAAGGTTAAAGTTTTGAAAATAGTCCCAATTTTGAAGTAGGATTCTAAAAATAAATAAAACCTTTGAGAAGGTCCAAATTTTCAGAAAAGTGGAAATTTTGCGAAAAATCTAATATTTGAGAGTCAAAGTTTTCAAAAAAGTTTAAACTCTTAGAGTTCAAATTATTAATAAAGTCTTCGACAAATATTCGTCTCCAAGAAAAATCAAAAAATTTGAGAAGAAGTCGAAGTTGTCAAAAGAAGGCAACATTTGACAAATACCTAATCAAAATTTGACAAAGTCGAAATTTTAAGTATAAATAAAACTTTTTGAAATAAGTGGCGGAAGTTTTAAATGAAGTGGAAGTTTTTAAAGGTTAAATGGTGAAAAATTATTGTGACCGCCAAAAATTCTTTCAAAATTTACAAAAGTCTCGGTCTGGCGCTAGTTGCAAGATGAAGTACTTATTACATTAAACAAAATAACTGTAGATCTCTATCTAAATTTTCAATTGATTTCTAGATTTCTAACTACTCCAGCCTGAGTATTTACTATTGCATAACAATATGCAATCTTACATTACTTTAATCAATATTATTGTCACACTTAGCTTTTAATTTTTTCCTGTTTTTCACGGTTGAGCAGGCTCATTGATTTTTTAAGCAATGACACTCAAATCTATTATAAAATTATACATCAACTACCAAACTTGAAAATAATTTGACTGTTGAACTTTAAATTGTGTAATAAAATTTAAATAATGTAGGTGCGATCGTGATTTTGGTATTCATCTAAAATTAATTCCCAAAATAGAAGCGAAGGCCAGCAAAGTCAATGTTAAGAACCCGTTTTAAAGCTCAATGACATTGCATATTAAATTATACGATAACTTTATCTCAAAGTCTTAGAATACAATTGTTTGAAATATTATCTGGCAACCTTGAATTATAAAGAACAAGAATAAAAATCCGATACTTACAAAAGTTAGAAGCTTGACTATTGGGGTGTAAATATCAACACTGTACAATCCACTTTTGCTCCCTTGAGCTGCACTTATATTCCTCCCTAAATCCGCTACGGTTAAAACACAGATAGCTGCGGTGGCTAGCAATTTTGAGATGTTCAGCCAGTTCCAGGGAACGTCTTTGTTCTTACTATACAAAATATAAAACACTTCTAAACTAGAAAACACCCACAGAAACGCACAAGGGATCCAAATTAGCACTGTCTCTTCAAAACACTTTGATAAGTCCGGGTCGTCAGTGTCCCAGGACTCACTGGAATTCTGAAACAAGAAATAAACAATGAGCCGGCGGTATTTATAAATAAAACCTGCCACTGCAGAAACTTTTTTTTTTCAAACTAAATCGCTTACCCAAAAAGTGGACCCGCAATAGTTATCCATCGTTGGGTTCTCCATTTCAGCGGTGTGATTTGTTAATAATTAGCAAATCGGCTTGCGCGAACTCATTTACGTAAAACTATAGTGAAAAAAAGTCAGGTATTATTTTTCTTAACGTTGCACCGTAAATTCTGCTTTAACTTAAAATAACGCGACGTCCCGACTGCGTGGATTAGTTTACTGCAACTTTCGCTCGGCATTAATGGCTTTTATTACTGAGTTATGAGTTTACCTTTTAAATTGTTCAATTTTGCAATGGATTCAAGTTGCAACTGAAAGGTATCTTGTCCCATCAATGACAAGAGACAAGATAACTCAAATGTCAGCAGTCAGCACACAGCTGCTGCTAACCATCGCTTATGAAGCGCAAGCGCGCCGCAATTGAGATAATTCTCGGCAGATATGCTTTATAGAAAGAAATCATTTTAATATAGTAGAACTATTTGCTTTAATTGTGGGAAACGTAGCTGCAATATCCTGTTTAACGAACCAATTTTCCATTGGGTGCCGTTTTTAACAAATTTTTTGGTAGTTAAACACGGCAGGCCTAATAAAGCGAAAATAAGAAGAAGTGCTAACTGTCAAACTAATGACAATAAACAACCATAACCTAGCAACTACCGATTTTTAATTTCTATTAAATGGAATTAAAATAATTAAACCTTTCGAAGTTTAACATAATTAAGAATGTCATCTACGCATAAAGGGGTGTTTCTTGATGTTGATTCGTCCATCGTGGAAAATAAATTGAGAATAACGGTAGGAAGTATTTTTTTTTTTTAATTTTCCTGGCAGAGAGTTTGGGAATGTGCTAATGCTTGTTTTAACAATTTCTGCAATTGTTAGGAGAAATAAATCATTCATTATGGAGCTGCTTTTGGTTTAACATGTTTTTTCGCTATCGAACTGTTGGTGTTTTTTACGTATTATATGTGTGTGATTCTTTCAGGAGGATCCCAGCGCCGAATTCAACAAAGTCTTTGACCCATCAAATAATTATCCTTCGAAATTAGTTAAACCAAATCCTGGTAAGATTTTATGGAACTGCAATACACATTCTTTAATATTACCATACTATAAAACTGTACTGTGGGGCGCACCCAAAAAAAAATGCTAATGGGACTACTTTGTTTCTCAAATTGGGATAATGCAAAATTTTAATTTTCCACTTGACGTTAAATTTAGATAATTTTAGAAAAAAGTGAAAAATAAAAAAACGCATTTTATAAAGAAAACGAGCTTTACGATCAAAAAGATTAGCTATAAAGTAGAAATTGAAATTCTTGGAATGACCGGAAAATATCCAAGTTACACATAACAAAAAATTTGTAGAAAAATAAAACAAGTTTGAGCAAAATGTAATTTCAAGAAAAATTGAAAATTCGAAAGATT
The DNA here is from genome assembly GCA_028583605.1 of Dastarcus helophoroides. Classification (NCBI taxonomy): domain Eukaryota; kingdom Metazoa; phylum Arthropoda; class Insecta; order Coleoptera; family Bothrideridae; genus Dastarcus; species Dastarcus helophoroides. Next base: position 2,133,059 of record CM053332.1, read on the forward strand.
AAAATTTTAAAACAATAGTACAAAATTCTTGAATAAGTCGAGATTTCAGTTACTAACTCACATTTACGAAAAAAAAAATTAAAAGTGTAAACCAGGAATTTTCAAGAAGTAGAATTTTGGGAAAGTCCGAATTTCTAAATGAAGCCATAATTTATTAAAAAATATAAAAAAGATGGGAGTTTATTAAATATAATCGAAATATTAGGAAAAAAACTTACACATTTTAATGTTCTGCAATAAAACAATGCCAATTTGCAAGAAGTTGAAAACATTTACAACCACAACCATATACCAGTTTGGGCATTTCTTGGCCTCTGGTATGGTCGTTGTAAACGCTTCCAACTAATAGCTGCAAGTCAGCCACACAAATACCTAACGGATGCGATCTCCATTGAGTAAGGCGCAAATGACTTGACCGTGTTTGCTATATGGTAATTGAAGGAATTATTACTAAAAATTACAATCAAAAGTACCCTAATTGAAATTATTTGTTAAGTTAAACATACCTAAACGCATGTCAAGCCGAGGAAGCTTGTATACAATAGAATTTGCTGCGTTGCAAGTCTGAAGTACATGAATTTAAAGTTATCTCACAGAGCAGCCCTTTAGGGCAACCTTGAGGGTTGCGTCGTACTTCTGGTTTCTAGATTAAAGCTGAAAACTTGTTTCAAAAACATGTGAAACTATCAAAATCGACAATTGTGAAGATTGGAATTAAATATAAATTCGAAAATAGATTCAAAAAGAAGATTAGAATTGTCAATTTAAATTTAAAATAAATTTTGAGTTTTCTCTTCAATTTTCATTTGTTTTCTTGAAATTTATAGTTTTCAATTTTTTTACTTTCTTATTTAAATTTCTTCTTAAAATCGTATTTGAAAAGAGGGTCGAAATATTGAGAAAAATGTGGAATTAAAAAAGGGACCTTTTTAAACTTTATGTTTCAGCTTTCAACTGGATATTTCTATAGAAACGGTGAAATATATAGCAGACAAGGTGAAAGCTTCCAGAAAAGGTATTTTAAAATAAAAATTTGATTAAAAAAATCGAAATTTTGAGAAAAGGTCGATTGTCGATGAAGTCAAAATTAAAAAAAATGAAATTTTTGAAGAGCCAAAATTTTCTCGAATTTGTTTTATACAATCCGTTCTAAATTTTATAAATTCGTTTTTAAAACTCAAAGATTAAAGAAAAATGTGTTTTGGAATTATCGAAATTGAATAAAAAGTCAAAAGTTCGAAAGTTTTTGTCAGAATCTTCAGAAAATTCGAAATAGTCAAATTTTCAATAAGGACAATATTAAGAAAATGAACTTTTCAAAAAAATTTCCAGAAAATTTTGAGTTACAAAATAAGGCAGAATTTGAAACTAGAAAGTTCCAAAATTAGTCGAAAACTTCAAAAACGTCAAAAGGTTCAATAAAAATCAAAATTTTTCAAAAAAGTGAAAATTTCAAGAAAACGTCGAAATTTTGAAATACAAAACTTACAGATAAAGATTATAGCTTGGCTGTCGAAATGCGTTAGAGCAACCTTTATTGTGTTTTTTAATCTTTCTTGGTTTCAATTTTTGAAGATAACCAAGGACCAGTCCGTTCCACCAAAATTATGTCGAAATTTTGAAAAAAGTGGAATTAAAAAAAATCTAATATTTCAAGTTAATGGGTTAAAAGTCCGATTTATAAAAAGTTAAAATTTCGAGTCAGTTTAAAAGAGAAAGGTATAAATTCTCAATAAGAAGCGGAATTTTGAAGATAGGTCAAGATTTTCAAAAATAAGTCGAAAATTTGAAAAAAAATCCAAACTTTCTAGAAAAATTCGAAATATTCAAAAAAAAAAATAAAAATTTTGAAAATGAGCCGAAATTTTCAAAAAATTTGAATTTCCAAAAAGAAAAATTTTTAATAGACAATATTTGCAAGAAAAGTAAATTTTTTTCAAAAAAGTTAAAATTTTCAAAACAGTAAACATTTCGAGAAAAGGTCCAAATTTTGGGAGTCGAAATTTTTAAAGATAAGCGAAAATTTAAAAAATTAGTAGAAATTATTTAAATGCCTAAATTTTCAATAAAAATCGAATTCTTTAAAAGCAGTGGGAATTCATAACTATTAAGCTTTATTAACGATTAACAACCAACAGATATTAAAAATTCCACAATGTTTCAATGAATATTTGCTAACACCTGACCAGGTTTTGCATTACTGCATCATCGGCAGTTATACCGCCTGCGAAATCTGGTCCGGTGTTAGCAAATATTTATCGAAACATTGTGGAATTTTTAATATATGTTGCTTTTTAATAGTTAATAAAGTTTAATAGCTATGAATATTAAAGAATTCCACCAAGTAGTGGTTGGAAATGTTAAGCAGTAGAAATTTTCAAAAAGTCAACATTTTAAAACAAATAAAAATTGGCATTTTATGTCAGTATTCAAAATAAGTCTATATTTTCAGAAAAAAAAGCTGAAATATTCAAAAGACGTTGCAATTTTTAAGAAAATTTGGGCAAAAGAAATTTGAAAAAAATTTTAAAATAGGTCGGAATTTTGAGAAGTCAGAATTTGCCAAAAAAATCGAAAATTCAAAAATCTAATTTTTGAAAAAAATCGAAGTTAAAAAAAAATCGGTTTTTTGTCATTTTCTCTAATCGTCAAAGCAAAAATGAAGTAAACTTAGTTCTTTTTCTCAGAAGAAACCTAGTTTATTTTCTGATAATCAAACTATTTATCGCCGCTTCACATGGGTACGCCACCTAGAATTAGTAGAGATTTTATCTATGTAGAATTGTTAATTTACGTATATGATCCATTTATATTATCTTTCTGCTTACCGTCATCATAAGTTTTACCATTGTCCTTTATTTATAGCTCCTTTTAATGCAAAGTTCCTCACATTTTCGATTTTAGCTTAGGTGTGCATAGTTCGTGCAATATAAGCAGTATTTATGCAAATATTGAGGAATTGGCAAGTCAAAATTTTAAGAATAAGTAATTTGAGGTCAAACCTAAAAAAAAATCAAAATGTAGAAAAACCACATACTTTGAAAAAAGTGGAAATTTTTAAATAAATTCTTTTTTTAATTTGAGATTTATTAAAATTTTAAGAAAAAAATTTTAATTTTGCTAAAAATGGGAATTTGAAAAAGGTAAAAATTTTTAAATATCTATTTTTGTGAAAAATTTTAAATTTACAAAAACGTCCAAATTTTGAGAAAAAGTCGAGATTTTTGTTAAAAATGGGAATTTGAAAATGAAAATTTTGAAATGTCGATTTAAAAAAATAGTGGAAAAGTCATTATTTAAAAATATTTACTCCTTTGTGGCTTTTGAAATTTTTCAAAAGAAGTGAGAAAAAGTAGAAATTTTGAAAAAATCAAAATATAAACTAGTGATATTTTGTGAAAAAAAGCCTACATCGTGGAAAATGTTAAAATTTTCAAGCTATAAAAGCCATAATTTAAAAAAAAAGTGTAATTTTCAAATGTCGAAGTTAAAAAACGTTTAAATTTTGAAACCTATCGAAATTTTTTAAAAAGTCGATTTTTTAAATAATTCGAAATTTAAAAAAAATCGAAATTTTGAAAAAGATGGAAATAGATCTTCAATTTTAATTTTCAACAAAAATCAAAATTTTTAAAAAGAACCAAATTTTTTTAAAAATTGCAAACTACATGTGAAATTTAAAAAAAAGAGTCAAATTTTTAAAAATGTTAATACAAATTTTTAAAAGAAAGTTGATTTCTTCAAAAAAAAAAAAATTCGAAATTTTGAAAAATAAACGAAATTCTGATAAACATTCCAAATTTTTAAAGAAAGCCTAAATTTTTAAGGATCCAACAAATTTTTAAAATAAAAAATCTAAATTTTGAAAAAAGTCGGAATTTTCAAAATTACCGATTTTTTAAACTAAGTCGAATTGAAAAAATATTAATTTTTTAAAATAAAGGCGAAATTTTGAAAAAGTTGCGTTCTTTAAAAAAAATGTCGAAATTTCGAGAAAGTCGAAATTCTGAAAAAAAAATCGAAATTAAATAAAAATTCTAATTGTGAATTAAAAAAAGTTGATATTTTTAAAAAATATCAATTTGATTCAAAATTTTGATTTGTGCAAATCTCAGCTTGTGAATATTTCAAAATTCCGACTTTTCCTCATTTCTCAAAATTTTGACTTCATTTGAAATTTTCGAAATTTCTGTTTTTTCTCGAAATTTGTAAATGTTGTAAATTCGGTCTTTTTTAAAAATTCTATTTTGTAAATTTTAACTTTAATGAAAATTTTGATTCAAAATTTCGACGTCTCAAAATTTAGACTTTTTTGAAAATCTCGGCTTTTTTTTAAAAATGTTCCCATTTTAAAACATCCTTTTTTTAGTTTTTGCTTTTTCCATAATTTCCACTTTTTCCTTAAATTTGAGCTTCATTTAAATACTTCACCTTTCTTTTCAAAATTTGCAATTTCGATTTTTTTAAAATTTGAAATTTTGTTTTAAACTTCGACATTTTAAAATTTACATATTTTCAAAATGTTATCTTTTATAATAAATTTCGATTTTTTTCTCGAAATTTTGATTTCATTGGAAAAGTTTGTTTTTATTTTTAAATTTTGTACTTTGAAGATTTCATTCTATAGATTTCGTATTTTTCTTAAATGTTGACTTTTTTGAAATCCCGACTTAAAGAATTCACTTTTTAGAAAGTTGCAACCTTATCGTCATTTTAAAATTTCTTTTTTTCAGTATTTTCATTGTTTACATGATTTCGAGTTTTTCTCAAAATCTGTACTTTATTTGAACATTTCACATTTATTTCCGAAATTTCAATTTTTTTTTTAATCTATACTCTTTGAAAATTTGGATTTTTCAAAATTTCTACCTTTTTTAATTTTGTCATTTTCATAAATCCTGATTTTTTCTCAAAATTGTGGCTTCATTGAAACATTCTGTTTCATTTTTAAAACTACTACTTTTTCTCGACATTTTGTAAATTTCGATTCCTATGAAAATTGTATTTATTGCTAATACAATAAAGTTTATTAGTTATGAATATTGGAGAATTCTACATAGTATAAGGGTTAAAAATGTCAATTATTAGAAAAATTGTGATTTAGAGGTTCCGCCCTTTTCAAACTATTTACTTCTTTTGAAGATCTTTTCCAAAGTTCGAATTTCATGAGTTTTTTAGAAAATTATACTTTTTTTAAAATTTTGACTCTTCAGAAAATTGTGTTTTCTTTGAAAATTTCGACGTTTTGATAATTTTTGTTTTTATTCAAAATTCCAAACGTTTCTTGAATATCTCAATATTTTTTCAAAAGTTCGACTGTTTCTTGAAGTTTGATCTTTTCAACATTTTGATCTTTATTAATGTCTTCTTTTTCTCAAAATTTCGACTTTTTTTGTAAATTTGGCTTTATTTAAAAAGTTCCACCTATTTGAATATTTCTAATTTTGTGAACATTTAAACTGATTTCAAAATTTCAATTTTCGATTGTAATTTCGATTCTTTAAGAAATTTGACCTTTCTTCAGAATTCCCCTTTTACCTTTAAGTCTCGAACTTTTTCAAACTTTTGATTTTGATTTTTTGAATATTACAATTTTTCTGAACTTATCGACGTTTTCATTTTTTAACATTCTACTTCTTGAAAATTCCGACTTTCTAAATTTCGACTTTTTTGTAAAATTTGCCTTTGTTGAAAAATTTTACTTTTATTGAAAATGTCTATTTTTTGAAAATTTAAGCCTTTTTCAACAGTGTGCATTTTTGGAATAAGAACGCTTCTTAATTGAATAGCAGCTTCCTTGATCGAAAAATATTTTTCAACTGCAACGGCATCCTTAGTGATAATGTCATAATAATAAATTGTACTTTCTGAAGAAGGCATTAACCATAGACATTTATGACCCTTTACAGAGTGAAATTTTTTTTTTCGAGTAATTGACTTTAGCGATACTAACTGAAGCACCCTATATACATAACTGTATAAGAAAGCGCACCTCAGAAATATTTTCTTGAAGATGGTTTTGGAATTTATTTTTATTATTGAAACTTAAAAACATACAGAAGAATTATTGCAATCATTATAAAAATATACAATAAATATTACAGTAAGAAATATAATTGTCGTTGTAACGGATGTGATATTTATACAAAGATGACATTCAACAAATTACATAATTTCCTATGTAACTCAACTTATAGCAAGTGAGGAATTAAAATCCTGGTTATTTAACTGATAATTTTGTAGGAAACTTAAATGCATTTGCCTGCAACAATTACCATATGACTGTCCTTGATGAATAATGTAAACAGATAATTATTAATATCTCTTGTTTAAATCGATAGTTCATAAAATTGTTTGAAGTCAGGGTCGTCAAGGGCAGCAAATACTGGTAAAACATCAAAAAATCGACAAGTAAACCTGGTATGACTTAGGTCACATTGTGTAAACAAAGATAATCAGTAAATACGAAGCAGAATCAAAAGGTGAAAAACATTAGGAAACAAAATTTATTGAAACGATGCCAAACACAACTATCTAGTCATTACTACCTCCTTTTGCATCATTTATAAGTTGATTCTGAAGTGATTGAATACCCGGTAAAAAAACCTTCAGCAGTGTACACAGCAGCATTCACAAAGCATTGATAGTTTGTATTATCGATAGTATCGATATGTTTTTTTTACTAAAATATCAATATTATCGACAGTTCTTACCAATATCAATAGTTTCATGTATTAATTTTGTTTAACGAGAAATAAGTTTGTTTATAAATATTTGTATCCATTTAAAAAAAGATTATAATAATAGTAAGAACAAAAGGCCAGAAAAACATACTCTTTTCTATCGATCATCATGTCTTTGAAATCAAATCAGTGCAGTGTCGTACATTTTATAAATAGGGAAACTGATCAGTTAAATCAGGGGAATTCTGACCGGTGTTGTATTTGGTATCCAGCACCGAAGCGGTCGGTTTTTAGGACGGCGAAAGCACAAGAAATTTAGTTTACTGATAAAATGAATTTTCGACACATTTCTCTTTTTTATTCTTCATGGCGGACTCTTATTGGTCGGAAACATTATGTTTATTAGTTTTATTTACATTTCTGGAACCTAGTTTGGAAATATTTAAATATTTTGGTAATGAAAGTTGACAACATTTTAAAAGATATTTTGAAATATGACTACGTGATAATTAATTTTTTTAACGTTACCTCATGACAGTTGACAAAAAATAGGTTAGTTTATTTTACATAAAATAGGAAAAAATTAAATACAGAAAACCAAAATTGGATATGAAAACATTTTTTTTTAATAAATTATAATATAAAACTATAAATAATGTAAAAAAAAAAGGTTGTAGCACTGGACATCCATGTTTCGCTCTCATTTGGACTCGTCAGCAGTGCATAACAAGGAACGGGAACAATAAGGGTGCTGCAACCTTTTTTTTTAATTTTTAAAATTTATTTAAAAAAATATTTTTTTCATGTCTAATTTTCGTTTTCTATATTTAATTTTTTCCTATTCTAACGTATTTATGTCATGTTATGCACTGCTGACGAGCTCAAATGAGAGCGAAATATTGATGTCCAGTGCTACAACCTTTTTTTTACATTTTTTATAGTTTTATATTTTCATAATTTATTTTTTTTTTAATGTTTTCATATCTAATTTTATTGTTCTGTATTTCATTTTTTTCTATTCCATGTAAAATAAACTAACCTATTTTTTGTCAACTGTCATGAGGTGACGTTTAAAAAAAAATAGATATCACGTAGTCATATTTCAAAAAATGTTCCAAAATGTTGTCAACTTTCATTACCAAAAAAATTTAAATATTTCCAAACTAGCTCGCAGAAATGTTAAATAAAATTAATAAACATAATTTCTTTTGTTTATTTAAACACTGCAAGGTCGATATTTCAAGTCCCTTCTTAACCTCTAAACAGGCATGTACCTAGGGTTTTAGCTTCCTCCTAAATACCACCAAGTAGCCAACAGTAATTTGCGAAAATGAAATAAGTTTTCGAAAAATTCTAATTTTAACTTCTTTCCTAAATGTTTAAACTTTGAATTTGGACTTTATTTAGATTTTTTTAACAAAAAAAATCACAAAGTTGATGACTCTTGAACTTGAACACCTCGACTTTTTTTGAAGATGTTGAATGTATTCAGTGTAACAGGATCATGGTGCACTCATTTTTTCTTTATTTATAAAGATAAAATTTTCAAACTTACTCCACTTGCTACACTATTTTTTTTTCTGTAAAAATTTCGGCTATCCTTTTTAATTTCCACATTTTTTCGATTTCAAACTTTAAATTTTTCAACACGTATATTTCAAGTTTATTTTGTGTCGATTTTAAACTCTAAATTTCGATACTTTCTGTACACTAGCATTTTTTTCAAAATTTTAATTTTAATTTCGACTTTTTATTCAAAATTTTTAGTAGTTTTGGTAATAAATTTTACAATGCCTTTGTAAAATGCCTGGTTAGAACCCTGCTCCGGCGGCTAAATTCTAATAGACGCGCAGGCAGCTGAACATTTTGGAACGCCCCTGAGGAAAATTAAATAATATCTTTTTTTTTCAAAATTTCGCCTCTTTTTGAGAATTAAGGTTTACAGTTAAAAATGTTATATTTTTTTATTTCAACTTTCAAGTTAACATTTCAAAATTAGGGTTAAAATTAGAAACAAATTGATTTTAGGATTTAAATATTTGGATTCTCAACTTCAACTTAAGTAAACAAAATACCAGAAAAGAGGAAAATTTTAAGATTGTTAAAAAATATTCAATAATTTTTTCTTGAATTAGTCTAGAAATTTGGATTGTTTTAAAAACCTTGATTTATTCATAATTATTGGTAGTTTAAATTAGGAATTATATTTTTTTTATTTCAGCACTATAGTTAAAATTTTGTGATTAAAATCGACATTTCAAGAAACAACTGTAACTCTTTAAAATTAATTTATTTTCACAATGTTTTAAGGATTGCATATCTTCTGGAACTATGTCAGTGGTGTGGGATAAAATAAATGAGAGTAGACTGGTCAGGAAAGTTTTGAAATTATCATCTTTTTTTTTTCTCCAAATTTCGCCCATTTTGAGAATGTTAAATAGGTAGGCAGATGAACTTTAAACTTAACATTTCAAAATGAAAGTCAAAATGTTCACAAAAGGTGAAATTTTTCCTTTCATATCTGAATTTTTTGATTAAAGTCAACGGCAGTCCGAAAAAATAAACAAATAAAAATTGAAAGTGAGAAAAAATGTTGAAATTTAAAAATAAATGCTCGGTAACTTACTCTTGCGTTATTTTAGAAATTTGAATTTTTTTGAAAACCTCGACTTGCTGATAATTGCCAGTTTGAATTTGAAATAACTGTTAAATTTCAACACTTGGGTTAAAATTTTACGAAAAATATGGAATTATCACGGTTTAAATTCTGAGATTAAAACCGAAGTAAAAGTCAAAATTTTGTTTTTTTTAAATATTTTTTTTTTTCAGAAAAGTCAATCTTTTTTCGATGGCTCTTTAATAATTTATTGCTCGGTACATGATGATTTAATTTAATTTTAATTTTCTCACCTAAAAAAGTACCTTTTAAGAATTATTTTAAAGTTTGAAAAATAACTTGGTTACATTTTGAATTTTTTCATTCTCAAAATATTTTCATTTTTTTTAATTGCGAAAACTTTAAAATTTTGATTTTTCTTAATAATTATTCAACTAAAATTTTCCTAATTTATTATAAATATTTGGATTTTAAAAAACATCACGAACTAAATGGTCGTGTTCTTTATTTTAAAAATAACTGTTCATTCATACATACATGTATTTTTAACGGCTTTACCTAAAAGAAATTATTCGCCTTATGGAAATGTTTTTCAAAAAGGTGAGATAATTTATTTTGTAAAATAATGAAAATTGAAAGCAAATATATGTATAATATACATTTTTTGTATACTGATTCATTCAAATTTTTTAATTTCGAAAATTTTTAAATATTATATTTTCATTTTGAATAATCGTAAATTTAAAAATTTTCAGAATGAATATTTTACAGGTATTTGGACATAATGCCTAGTGTAAAGTAATGACTGTTATATTTTTTTGAAAAAAAAAATCTTTTTTTTAATAATTTTGATTTTTTTATTTCGAATCAGTTTTTTTCGCTTTATTAATTCCCCCAACATTTAAAATCTATACACACGAAAGTGCAACAGGTCGCAAGCTTATTTAATAACGTTATTTTATAATAAAATAGTAGAGCATTGGTAAATTTAAATAAACAATCGAGTAATAAACACGTGTTTAAAAAATTAGTCCGATTGCGCCTTTGTAAATAAACAGAATTTATCTTATTTATTTTAGAAGTTGCTACAACTTGTTAGTACTTGTTTTAATGCACAATTTTATCTCAGGCACCGATAATACATTTCAAGTAAATGATACAAAATTATTAGAGTTTCTATATGTTCTCCAAAATTTCATTTCATTTAATTGGGTGAAAGATTTATTTACCCGTAAAATTAATCTGAAAACGCATTCTCTTCCATAAGAAGAGATTGCTGTAAAGATTTTTAGTACTTACTTGTATAACTAACTAAATGATTCAAATATAAACAGAAAACATGCAAATATGCACTTATTGTTATTCAGCTTTATTCAGAATAGTCTTACACTTGCGTCATCAGAAAGACGTAATCAAAATGTTGCTAAAATAAGAATTTTTAGATTTATGATGGTTTGGTTGAGATTGATGAACAAACATCTGGTTTTCTTGCACCAGCTATTCTGAACTCGGATCGCTTCCACCCAAATCTCTTGTGATCGAGCTATAAATCGACACACTTGCGTCCAGCATATTTTAACCTATCAACTGGATTAATTGGGACCACTTGCGCCCGAATTAACTATCGACACATTTGCACTCACTATATTTTAACCTGCTACCAACTGACCTACTTGCGTTTTTCATTAAAATAAATATTCTATAATGCACAGACCAATAGGTTTGAACATTTATTAGATTCGAAGTTTGGAAACCAAATACCGGTTTCGATCTTGTTAGATCTCGTCAGTTTGGTATATCCAACTCGAATGCTAATAAATGTTCCGACAAGTAACATTTAGTACTACTACTACTACTACTAAAACACTTAGTACTTACTCGATCTTGTTAGATCTCGTCAGTTTGGTATATCCAACTCGAATGCTAATAAATGTTCCGACAAGTAACATTTAGTACTACTACTACTACTTACTTGTCGGAACATTTATTAGCATTCGAGTTGGATATACTAAACTGACGAGATCTAACAAGATCGAAACCGGTATTTGGTTTCCAAACTTCGAATCTAATAAATGTTCAAACCTATTGGTATGTGCATTATAGAATCCTTGTCTTCTGGGAACTCTCCTAGAAAGCAACCGCTTCGCTAGGTGGCAGTGTTTCAACTGTTGGTAGTTCAGCTACCTATGATTCACTATACACGCCTGGAGGGCTGCATGAATTTGTAGTCTAAGTTGCATTCTTCTTGCATAAAATAAATATTGACTATATTTTCCAAATTGATGACATTCCAATAATTTGTTACATTAAATATGTAGACAATTTCTAGTTCTGCAAGAAACTTTTTAGGGCCGCCTATTTCTTTTATATTTACGGTTGTATTTTTTGTTATTACAGTTTATTAGTCATCAACATTGAAAAATTCCAAACAGTAAGGGTAAAAAAATAGAATTTTTCAAGAAATCAAAACTTGAAATTTTAAAAAATAGTTTTCAAAAATATCAAAGTTTTAAAAATATCGAGATTTAATATTTGCTAAAATGTCGACTCTAAATATAGATTATTTCTAGAAACTTCAACTTCTGTTCAACATATTTTTTCCTTTCTTTTTTTTAATTTTAACTTTTTACTCACAACTTTTTACTTTTTCTTAAAACTTTCGACTTTTTTCTAGAAGTTAAGAGTTTAAATTTGATTTTGGTATAAATTCAGAGTGTTTTCTAAATTTCAACTTTTTCAATTTTTTTGAATTCTTCTACAGGTTTTGATTTTTTTTAATTTTGACTATATCTGGAAAGTTAAAGTTGCATAGTTTTCCTAAAAAATATCTATTTTTAATGTCGAAAAGACGATTTAATCTGAAAATTTTACAAAATGGATATTTTTTCTGAAGATTTCAATTTTAAACTTTCACTTTTTTTCCTAGCATATTGCGAATTTGATTGAAAATACTTTATAGATATCTTCGTTTTTAATAGCAACATTTTTCAAAATTTAATGTTTTACTTTTTTATCTTTTAATTTTTAATGTGAAACTTAGGCTTTTGACCTTTCAGAAATGTTTCCCTTTTGAAATTTACAGCTTAAATTCGAAATGTGCCTCTTTATTTTAATCTTTTGCCTATTTCAAGAAATTTTAATTTTTTCAATAGTTCAATAGTTTCATTCAAAAATGTTGCTAAAAATTTCACTTTTTTACTAGAAAATTCCGAGTTTAAATTTATAATTTTTCGATAAAAGTTTGACTTTATACTCTAAAATTTGTACTTCTCGAGAGATCTTCACTTTATTTGCAAAATTTAAAAGATTATTGCTTTTTTGACAAGATTCCGAGTTCTCATTTTCAATTTTTACTTTTTCTCTCAACATAATCGGCATAAATTCAAAGGGCGTTTTTTAAGAGATTTTAATTTTTTTTTTCAGAAATTTTACTTTTTTTTCACGAGTTTCATCTGGAAAATTTGCTAAAGAGTCCCTCCGGTTTTTGTCAAAATTGTTATTTTTATACAATTTCGACCTTAAACTTGCAATTTTTACGTTTTTTCCTGAAAGTTTGACATTATATGCGAAATCTTGTCTTTTTAGTGGGATTTTTATTTTATTTTTCAAATCTTATGAGAATTGAACGTTTTTCGCAAAAGTCTTAGTCTATATTTTTGCTCTTTTTTTATTAAACTTTTTTTTCAACTTGAAATTCAAAATTTCGATTTTTTCCTAATATTTAACTTTTATTTCTTGCTAATTTTAATCGCAAAATTTCTGTACATATTTTTATATTGCAGGTTTTAAGTTTTAAAAATGTTTCTATAATTTTGTATTTTTTACGAACTTGCTTTTACCACCTGTTCTTAAAATTCGAAATTTTGAGAAAGCAAATTTATAAATTTAAAAATTTTTTAGAAATTTTGCCTCTTCTCAAAATTTCCGCTTTTACCTTTTTATGAAATTTTAGAGATTTACCTTGATTTTTTTTTAATTTCGAGTTTCTTGTTTGAGGGTACAATTTCTGTGTTTTTTCCGGTAGTATTGGTTTTTTATTTTGAGACTTCCACTTTATATTACAAAATTATAAGTTTTTAAAATATCAAGTTTAAAGCCTTTTTTTCCTAAAATTTCGATATAGCCAAAACTTTTTCGTCTTTTTCTTTTCAAATTTCCTCTTAAAGTTTCAAAATTTCGATTTTTTTTCAAAATTTTAATTTTTAACTCAATATTTTAATGCAAAATTTGTCTTTTTCGAGTTTCGTCATCTTTTCTAAAATTTCTGACTTTTTTCACAAAACTCCAAATTCTCACTATCGATATTCCGATTATTTAAATTAAATTTTCAGCCCAAAATCAAAATTGAACATTTTTCAAAATTTCAAATATAAACTTTAAAAGTTTACACTTTTTTTCTATGACGTTGATTTTAAACTCGCTTTTTAGATTTAAAAAAATTCCAGTTTATCAAAATATCGATTTGGTCCTCAAAAATTTCTGTTTGAAATTGAAATTTTTGATTTTTTGCTAAAAATTTGTTTCGAGTTTTAAAAACAAGTTCAATTAAGATACGAAATTTCAAGAAAAAAGGGGAAATTAATAGTAGAAATGTAAGAAAAATTCAAATTTACAAAAAAAGTCCACCCAGAAAATTCGAAAAGAAACTAAAAATTTGTGAAATAAATTCAAGTTTGAAGTCATGACTTTGGTAAAAGTGATGTTTCGAGATTAAAGCCAAAAGATATTCGAAATTTATATAAAAAAAAGAAATCTGCTTTACAATCGAAATATTCAAAAGAGTAAGCTTACCATTGATAGTGTCAACCGCAGTTTTTATGAAAAAGTAAAAAAAAAAACTAGAAATCTTGAGTTTAAATTCGAAATATCGGGAAAAATTTCAGTTATAAGCCCTTATTATTGTTGATCTTCTGAAAGTAAACGTGATATAGGGCATCGTTAAAAGTTACTTTGATTAAAATCGTGGCCAGTGCACGGTTTGAGTAAAATATTGCAGTTTTCTGATTCCAGGAATTTCGGTCAGACGCAAACTGAACTGTAAACGGTATTAAAATAAATTGAGCCTTGATTAAACGAAACGATGTTCATACTATACAATAAAACCAATAACATCGCAGATGTTTCATGTGAGCTGCAATTAAAAAGTTAAAAAGTTGTTTGTAACCGCAATTATATTCGTCCTTTACAGTACTGTAACCTAAATTTAAACTATTTGCTTTTAGATTATTATGATTGCAGTCAGAAGTAATCACTACAGTATAGTTCTTGTCTATTTTGCATAAACCATTTTAAACTTTAAACATGGCATATGAAAAATTTTACCTTTTTCAATATTTTGGGTGTCAAATTGAAGTCAAATTTAGAAAAAAATAACGTACATCAATGAAAATGTCTTAAAAACAACTAATTTTAGTTTTTGAAATTGCTTTTTTTTGAATAAACAAGTTACAGCTGTTTTTAAAAAATAGCGATTTTCAGTTTATTCTAAATAAAATACCAATACAATTTTTTCTCAACGGAATATTGTTAGGCATTAAATTCTGCACCACTTTGCCCATTTAAGCTTCCTTGTATCTAATAGTTTACGAGATCCTTGTGAAAGTCAAATTTGGTCCAACCTGTATGAATTTGCAACTTTGTTCGACTTCTGAAAACTATGACCTTTTCCAAAACCTTGGCCCTTTTGAATATTTTCACTTTTTATTGAAAATGTTTTTAAATATTTCAACATTTTTGAGAAATGTTGACTTTGAAAATCCAAGCCTAATTGAAAATTTTGTGTTTTTTCAAAACTATGTGTTCTACTTTATTTTGCTTCGACTTTTTTTTAAATCTGACATTTCCAATGTGCACTTATTAGAAATTTTCACATTTCAGTTTTTGGAATTTAAACTTTTTGGAATTGTTGACTTTTGGTTGAAAATTATTATTTTTGAAATTGTAGATTTTTTTAAAATATTGATATTTTTCAATATTTCAACCCGATTTAAATATTTAGAATTTTACTTGAAAAATTTCACATTCGACCTTTTCAAAATTTTCGACATTTTCCACCTTTGCCAAGGTATTCTAATTCCACTTTTTTTTAAAATAATAACTGTCAATTTTTTTAAATTCTGACATTTTTTAATTTTAAGTTTTACTAAAAGTTTCGTCTTTGTTTAAACCTACAACTTTACTAAAAATTCCAACTTTTTTTAATTCGTTTTTCATTTCAAATTCCCACTTTTTTTCAAATTTTTACATTTTAAGATTTTGACTTTTCAATATTTCAACCCGTTAAATATAATTCAATATTTTTTTGAAAATTTCAACTTCAAATTTTCGATATTTTCAAATTTTCACCTTTTTCAAAAATTACACTTTAATTTTTTTTAATTCTACTGTTTGAAAAATTGTAACTCTTTCTCGATGTTTTGTAAATTTTGACCTTTTTGGAAATTTCGACCTTTTTTTAAAATTGTTACACTTTTCGAAATTTGATTTTTTTAAAGTTTCCTTTTTTGTAAAAAATTAGACTTTTTAAAAATTTTAATAATGAAAATTATAATCCTTTTTGAATAGTTGGACTTTTTATGGAAATTGACATTTTCAGAAAATCACTTTTTTCAAAAAGTCGAAATTCTTAAAAATAGCGAAATTTTTTTTACTAATTTGAAATTTTCCGCTTTTTCTTGAAATGTTGCCCTTTTTGGAAATTCCAAATTTGTTAAAAAATGTTTTTTTTTAATTTTAGAAATTTTAACTTTTTTTTTTAAATTTCTTCTCTTTTGAAAATTTGCCTTATTTTTAGAAGTATGACCTTTTTCAAAACTTTTAACTTTTTCAAAAATTATTTTTTTTTGCAAATTTTGACAAATTTAATATTTTAAAACTTCGTCTCTTTTTGAATATTTCGAACTTTTTTGAAAATTTGGAGATTTTAGAATTTGGTTTTTTTTTAATTCCGACATTGACCATTTTCACTTTCATCTTCATTAAAAAAAATTACTTTATTTAAAATAAAACACCCTGTGTATTATTATACTTTTGGAATCTGTATAATTTTCCGAATGAAATACACATAAAATGAGTCAGTAAGGTTAAACATTAGTTTAAAAAAAGTCAAAATTTTTCAAGCAGTTTTCGAGGTAAATCACAATGTGAAAAATAATTTGAAACATTAAAAAGAAAATTTTCAAAAAAATTGAATGTTGCAAAAGAGAAAAATTTTAATAAAGACAAAAATTAGAAAATAAGTAAAAATGTTTCAAAAAAAAAACAAACTATATAAAAATAAGCCAGAATTTTAAAGAAGTTAGAATTTTCCAAAAGTTGAAATTTTGGTAGTCGAACGAGAAAAGATCGACATTGTAAAAAAAGTGACTACTTTAAAATGTCGAAATGAATCAAAATTTTAAACAAAACTCGAATTCTTAAAAAAAATTGGTTATTCAAGAATCGTTTCTTTTCTTTCATGTTCAAGAAGGAGCGGATATTAGCTAGTCCTTACTAATATATAAATGCGAAAGTGTGTTTGTCTGTTTGTCCGCTTCAGTGTTGCCAGATTTTGGGCACTTTCTTGATGTTCTGCTTTCGCACATTTAGCAAAACACATTTTCTATGTAAATAAATGCAAAAAATTGTCAATGACAACCCGACGACGACGTCATCTAACGATGAGGGTCCAAAATTAATGTAGCTTTGCAAATAGAATTCTTTTAGAGGAAGTCTGACAGTTTGAACCGCGTCATAACGCGGTATGGCTCAATTCTCTCGGCTTCTCTGCGGTAATACTTGCATATCTCCTGTATTTTACGTGTTCTTCCATATTTTGCTAAATCCGTATTTGGAAAGAAATCCCCCGTATTTTAAAGAGTGCAATGGTAACACAAATTTCATAAATAAGAAAGCAGATTTAATCGGTAGCACCATCTATTACAGATACAAACATTAAAACAAATAAATTGATCCGTCACTTTAGGAAATTTAAAAACTTTCTTTCATTTTGGACATTTTTTTCTGTTAAATTCCAGTTATTCACTTAAGCCTGCGGACGAAGTCGCGGGTAATTGCTAGTCTTTGTATAAATGGCTAGTTGTTAATTCAGTTGGACAACGCGAGTGTCTATAATAATATCACTGGAAATTCATGACGCAATGGTATTCCTAGCGCGAAAAAAAAATCTAAATCAGTATTAATAAAATTTTTAGTTTTACTGATTTGTTCGCACATTTCAGTTATAATATTGTGAAATATTTACTGTAAGATTATATTCACAGAATGATGAATTTATCCGAACTTACCACAGAAATTAAATATTTATTTAGCTTTAAACACATTGCCTTAATTGCAAATAATTATGTTGAAATCGTTTCAAATTATTTGCACAATGACAGGCTCAACTTTGTAAAAATAAGCTATTATTTATCTTAAATATCCCTTACAATCGTTGTTATTTCTAGTTGACTGAAAACCATTTTAAAGTGATAAAAATATAATGAATTATCGAGTTTTTAATAAAGTAATTTTGTTTTTCCAGCGCCGCTAGTTATTACGCAATTCATTTTATTCTAAAATATGTTATAGTTATACCAGTTTGGCCAGAAAGTATAATTTGTTATTTTAATGTTCAATAAAACGTTTTTTATATGCAAAGTTTTTAGACAGTAATATTTAGTAATTTATTTTCTACATAGTTCGATGAACCAACTTTAAGATCTCTCGCTCCTTTTGGTGCTTGGGGCGATCTCCTATTTGCCGCCCTTTCAATCAAATTAAGGTGGCCACGTGCACTAAAGCCGTAAACGTAACGATTTTTTTTTCTCCCTCAGAACGGGACGCATTAATCAAAGGAACTGATTTTATATATATATTTTTTTTTTAATTTCGGGCCTATTTGAATTTCTACCTTTTTGTTAAAATTTCGGGTTAAAATCCTAAATTATATTACTTTTTTGCCAAAAATTGTCAAACTCAAAATTTCGAGGTTTCTAGAGATTTTTACCCTTTTTTATAGAAAGTTCATCTTTAAAAAGAAAACTTTTTCTCATTTTTTTTTATTTCTGGCATTTTTTTTTTGTTTTTGTGAGGTTTTAATTTTTTTCAAAACTTTGTAATTCAGAATATGTTTAAACATTCCAGTAATTTCTTTTATAAATGTTCAGTTTTTCTTAAAATTTAGACTCTCTCTTAAAAATCTGGTTTTATACTTGAAATTGCTTTTCCCAAAATTGCGATTTTATTGTCGACTTACTTAGGCTTGAGATTTAAAAAAAATATGGTATATTATGTTCCTTAATTGATGCTCTGTGTGTAATCAAATTTTTTCACAACATTTTGTGTTGAATCTTAGGATTTTTAGTTTTTCCCGAAAGTTTCGATTTTAAGCTCAAGCTGTTACGGAGCTTTTCGCTTTTTTTCTTCACATTGTCTTTAATTTTGAAACGATCCTTTTCTTAAAATCCAAAATGTAAACATTTCCAATTTCCAGCTTTTATTTTTGTTTTAATTTTTGACATGAAAATCAAAATTTGGAGAAATATTTCGCCATTTAAAGTTTACCTATAAAATTTCGATTTGAATTTCAAAATTTGGACTTAAAACTGTATTTTTTTTTTAATTTCGACTTTAAAACTTCAAATTCCAAGTTTTAAAAACATTTGAATTTTAATGTAATGTTTTAAATGGAAATTGTATTAATTTTTCGAGAGAAATCAGACCATCATAAAAAAAGATAAACATTTTTAGATAATCGTTGAACCTTTTAAAAACAAATGAAATATGTACACATTATAGACCTGCACGAGTAATCGGATTTTAATCACCAATTACTTTTCCGAAATATGTAATGGAGGAATGGGCTTCGTTGGCGTTGTGGCATCGCGGCATCGTGGCATCGTGGCATCGTATTACTCGTTTGTAATTGTGAAGTTTATATTATCGGTTTCGTGTTGCATGTTACAAGTTGACACCTGTCGAAAATTTATACTTTCTATATTTTATATTTTAGATGCGTAGTTTGAAGAATTTTTGTTATTAGCAAGTATTTGTAAACTATAATTTACTACATAAAGATCGAAATTTTGGAAAAATCGAATTTAAAAAAAAAAATTTCAAAAAATAGTCCCTTAAATAGTTCGATATTTGTTTAAGGAAAAGACACATAAATTCGAAGTACACATGTAAAATTTTAAAAAATAGTCACTAGTTTCGAAAAAATATCAAATCGAAAATTTGATAGCCAATTTCCAAAAAAAGCGGGAATCTAAAAAAAGTCGAAATATAAAAAAGTCAAAATTTTCAAAAAATAAGAGATTTTAAAAATTACATTTTAAAAAATGTCATTTAGAACAAATGAAATTTTCGATAAAATTGAATATTTGAAAATTTTAAATTTGTAAAATAAGTCAAAACTTTAGGAGTTGAAATTTTCAATAAACAAACATAAACATTTTGAAAACAATTGAGGAGTTTGAAAAAAGTTAGAATTTTCAAAGAAAAAATTTAAATTTTGAAATCACAATCGAAGTTTTGAAAGATATTAAGATTTTCATAAAATGTTAAAATTTTGATATTCCTCAAAAAATTCGAGTTTCAAAAACTCGAATTTTTTGACAATGACGAAATTTCCAACAAAATTCTAAATGTTTCAAAAAGAAAACTTGATTTGAGAAATAATCTAAAATTTCAAAAAGAGTGGAAATTTTAAAAGTGTCGAAAATTACTTAAGAAATGACAAAATTATCGGGAAAGTTGAACTTTTATAAAAATCGTAATTTTACTGAAAATATTTGGATAAAAAAGAATTTGAAAAAAAAGTCAAAATTCGAAATAATGTTAGTTTCTATTAAATCAAATTTTAAATAAAGTCAAAATTATCAAAGTCGTAATATTGAAGAAAACTCAAATTTATGAGAGAAATCGAAATTTAAAAAAAAAAATACCAAATTTTGAGGAATTAATATTTGGAAAAAGGCGAAGTTTTGAATAGTTAAAATTTTTAAAAAACAGTCAAACATTTTTTAAAAAACTTGGAATTTCGGAAGTATTAACATTTTGGAAAATGTTCGATTTTTTTGTAGTCAAACTTTCAAAAAAGTTACAATTTTGCAAAAACGGTCGACATTTTGAAAAATTAAAAAAAAATCAAAATGTTCAAAAAGTTACAATTTTAAAAAAATTGAATTTTGAAAAAAAGGAAATTTTGAAAAATGTCAAAAAATGAAAAAAACCGACCCTTTTAAAACACTTTAGCTTTCAAAAATTTTACATTTTTAAAAAAGTACGAATTTTCAGAGTGGACATTTTTTTTCAAAAAAGGTCGAGATTATAAAAAAACTAAATTTTAGAAAAAATTGAAACCTTGAAAAATCAAAATTTTTAACAAACTAGAAATTGTTGGAAGGTGTCAAAAGGTAAATAAAAGTCGAATTTAAAAAAAAAGGAAAATTTTTCGAAAATTGTAAATGCTAAAAAAATGTCGGAATTTGAAAAAAAATCTAATTTTCGAAAAAAACCTGAACCTTGAAATAATTTTCAAAAATATTCGACATTTTCAAAAAAGTACAAATTTTCGAAAAACTAAACTTAAAAATATCAAAATTTTGAAAAAGAGTAAACAATTTGAAAAAAGTCGAAAATGTGAGAAAAAGTCCTTTCGACTTTTTCAGATTTTTTAAAAAAAGGGTCCTTTGACAAAAAGTCGAATTTTGTTAAAAAAATAACAATTTTGATATAACATCAATATTTTGAAAAAAAAAATGAAATTACCAAAAAATCGAAAATTTAGAACTTTTTTTGAAAATTTATACTTTTTTGGTAATTTCGAATTTTCTAAATATTTACTTTTCGAATATTTCGGATTAAAATTTTAAAAAATGCCAAAATTTTCGATAAAGTTGAAATTTTGAAAATGGAAACGTTTTTAAAGAAGCCAAGATTTTTTAAAAAGTCCTAATTTTGAAATAACGATATTCTGAAAAAAATTCAACCATTTGAAAAATTCGACATCAGTTTCACCAGTCAAATGTTTAAAAAATTGAAATTTTGAAAAACACGTAATTTTCACAATGCATATTTTTAAAAAAACCCAACTCGAAGGTTCTAACTTAGAAATTGCCAATAGTGTTTTCAAAATAATTTTAGAAAATTTTGAAAAAAAAAACGAAATTTAAACAATCGGAAATTTCAAACGGAAAAAATTTTCGAAAAATGTCGAAATTAGGAAAAAACGATTCATTTAACAAGTTAAAGAAAGTACTGGCCATGCTAATAGTGAGTGGGATCTGATGAAATATTAACTAGTATAAAAAACTAAAATGTAAAAAAATAATGATCTAGAATTGAAATCAAAACAGGGACCCATTTAGATTGAAAGAACCTAAAGTTAAAAAGTTTAATGGAAATGGTTAGTTAAACATGAAAAATATATTTCTATTCCATTTCTGTTTCTCCAAACGATGCCGATTACGTAATCAGACGCGATACTGATTATTACTCATACTCGTCTCGGGACATCACGATTATCATAATCAGCATCGTTGTACTTGTCAAACGAGTATTTGTACCTGTAATCAGACGATGTCCTACTCACTCGTGAGTGACAATTTTGGACTTTCTTCAGTATTTGACCTTTTGAAAATGTTGTTTTTTTCTTAATTTGAACATTTTTCAGTTTTTTGAAATCTCGAAAATTATGTAAATTTTTAACTATTTTTGAAATCTTAATTTTCCATTTTTTTTAACAACTACGAATTTATTTTGAAAATTTTGATTTTTTTGATAATGTTATTTTTTTTGGAAGTGTAAACTTTCCATGCCAAATGTAGACATTTTTCAAACGTTCTACTTTTTTTGAAAATCACCTTTTTCAAATTTTCGACTTTTTTCAAAATTTTAATTTTCCTTTTTTCTAAAATTTCGACTTCTTGAAAATTCCTTCTAATTTTTAAAATTTCAAATTTTTCCTAAAATTTGGAACTTTGGAATTGAAATTTTCGAATTGTTTTTTAAAAAATTTCAACATCTTTGAAAGTTTCAACTTTTTAGAGACTGAAGTCAACTTTCGACTATTTTTTAAAATTTCGAGTTTATTGCAAATTTTGTCTAAATGTCGACGATTTTTTCAAGTCTTTGCTTTAAACAAATTTTCGACTTTTTTAAAGAAATTCCCACTTTGACTTTTCAGATATTCGTTTTTTTTTGTTAAATTTATATTCTCTTAATTTCGACTTTTTTTCGAAACTGACTCTTAACCTCATATATATTTTTAACTTTACGTGGGAGGAATACTCGAGTGCCTATTTTTCTTAGACCAGGGGTCTTCAAACGCGGCTCACGGGCCAATCCAACTTGCCAGTGTCATCAATTCGGCCTGTGACAGCTAATGGCTTCTCGTTGTTATTGTTGCTGTGATAATTTGGATAAAAAAGCGCAGAATAATAATAACTGGATTTTATTGCTTGCTAGACAAAGCAATGAATAGAAAATTTTACTTAAACATAACATGGAATGGAGTTAATTCCACTTGTAAAAAATACTAACGTTTAATTGTTACTGTGCTCAATATTGCCAGATGCCCAAGGCTTTTCTACTAAATGACATCGGCAAGTTCTAAAAGGCTATAAATGTTAATAAAATCTTACTAAATTCATTATCAGATTGTTATTGTTACCGTAATCGTAAATTTTGATAATCAAAAAAAAAAGGTCCTAAACTCAATATTTTCATTCATCTACTCGTTTCTTCACGGTTATTCCATTATTTCCAAATAAAATCATACCCTTGCCGCTGTCACATTTTTTTAGGTCCTAGATATAATTTCCATATCAGTATACTGTGAAAGGATAACAAAAATTCTACTATGGTAAATGTAATAAAAATTTCACCAAACTTTTCTACTAAAAAATTGTACTGCTAAATCTACTAGACCTCAAAAATTCTATTAAATCTAGCAGAGATTCTATTAACTTGGCAACACTGACTGCTTTCGAACCGGTTTTCCAACCGGTGTGTCGCGACACACAAGTATATCGCAGGAATTTCTCAGGTGTGTCGCGAAAATATGTAAATGTTTTATACTGAACTCTGCTAATTAAGAACGTTAGAAAAAATGTTAATATACAAATCTTGTAATATCTATAAATTTTAAGAAAAACTTTTATGTATTTAACAAAAATTGAGAAAATGCCATATTTCGAAATAAATCGTTTGTATATAAAACAAAAAAGATTCTATCGAATTTTAAAGAAGAAAAATCGAAATTTCACGAAAATCCGAAAATTTTGCGAAGATCGAATTTCAAAGTCGTGTCTAAAGAAATCTTACAAAAAAACTTGGGAATTCAACAGAACAGTTGAAATGTGGAGGAGAAAGGAATCGAAATGTCGGTACTCGCATTTCTAAAAGAAAAAGAATGTGGGACTAGTCGAAATTTCCACAAACGCAACATTTTTCTTTAAAAATGTCGAAATCTGAAATTTTGCGAAAAACTTGAAAATTTCAAGAAAAATTACTAATTTCGTTTTCCTGTATAAATTTCTTTAAAGAAATTTAAAGTTATTCTTGGGAGTTTCTTTGACAAAATTTAGACTTTTTTCGTAAAAATTTCGACATTTCTCGAAATTTCAATTTTAAAATCAAATCATTTACCAAGAAAAAATAAGAATTTTAAGTTTAATCTAGAAAATTTGCAAAAAACTAGAACTACTCAAAATCGGAGTTTGAAGTTGTTAATTTAATCAAGAATTTTCAGAAAGTTAACTCGAAATTTCGATGTTAGATTTAAAATTTTTGAAATTTTCGAGTTTAAACTGAAAATGTTTAAGAATTTAAAGAAAAATTGATTACAAAAACATTTTTGAGTTTAAACAGAATTTTGGGAAAGATTTTAAAGTTATTGAAAAAAATATACATTTTTATGTTTTAACACTAAACTTGTATTTTAAACAAGAAATTCGAAACTTTGGGGTTACTTACTTAGTGCACAAATTTTGAGAATAAATTCAATATTTCTAAGTCAACACTGTTAAGTAACGTCTAAATTTTGAAGCTTGAATTTTAGGGAAAAATAATTAAAAATTGTAAATTAAGATCCAATCTTTTGATAAAAAGCTCAATTTTCAATTTAAATTTCGAAATTTTTCATCAAAAAACTTTTGTAATTTTTTACCAAAAAACTTTTGTAATCTCGACATTTATACCCGAAATGTAGATTAAGATTATACTATTTACAATAAATCGAGATTAAAATCGAAAGTTTGAAATTTTTACTTTTTTCTTAACTTTTCAACTTTAAGCTCTGGATACGAATGCTAAGAAAAAGGTCAAGACAAACTTGAGATATAGAAAAATGTCGAAGTTTCTAAGTCGTCATTTTGATAGAAACTTGAATATTCAACTTTAAACTTGAACCTTCACAATTTCTAAAAAAAACAGACGTAAAAATTTCGAAAAAATGATATCAAAATTTATATAAAAATCACCTCAAAACGTCAAAATTTTCACAATCTTATAATTTTGACTTTAAACCCAGATTCGAGTTTCTTCCCTAAATTTCGGTATAAACAGCACATTATCGAGGAAAAATTGATACTCAATAAAACAATTGCGGAATTGTTAGCAGAATTAAGTAACAATATCCTAATTCTGATGACTTATTGATAAAACCTGGAATATTAGAGAAACTTTCTAAAGAAAAATAAAAATTACAAATTTTTGAAAAAAAATTGCAATTTCGAAAATAAACTGGAAATTTAGATAAAAATTGACTCTCAAAATTTCCCCTTTTTCAAGGATTAATATCGAAATATTGACGAAATCGAATATGGAATTTCTCATTTCACGTGGACCTTTACGATTTATATAAAAAGTTGAAATTTTGCTAACTTTGTTAATAGATTAAGTTTATTTTTTGATAATTTAGACTTAACATTGTGATAATAGTTGTTGTTTCTAGTATTTTTTGAAAATTCGAGCTTAAACTTAAACCCATAGACATTAAAATGTTAAGAATTTCAAGAAAAAAGTTCAAATATTGCATAAAAATTTCAAATGTCTTAAAAAAAATAAGGTAACTAGGGACTATTCAAGAAAAATTTAAGAAAGTAGTGTGTTGTCAAAAAGCGTTTAATTCCGAGCAACGACAAAAATTACAAAAAATGTAAAAAAATATGCAAAATGCATTGTTTCTTGCTTTTTAGGTTTAAATGGTTACCCAACGAAAAAACAAAAATGTTTATGTGTCGCACACTTTTAACTTATGTTCTGGTGTGCAGCGCCGTCAAAGGGGCGACTGCCCGGGGCGCCGATATAAAAATAAAATATTTCTTTTATATTCATTATTTTATCTTAATTGTGTAATTTTGATTTTTTGCCACTTTTTTATTTTTTTTTAATTTGCAGTAAATTTGTATTCTTGTATGAAAGGGCGCCAAATTTTGTTTTGCCCGGGGCGCTCAAAACCCTAGAACCGGCCCTGATAGCGTGTCACTAACAAGGAAAGGTCGCGAAGTGTCCGGCGCCGATTTTGCTAATTTTTGGATATGTTTTAAAGGACCAAAATCTAAGAGACACGTATTTTTTTTATCGGCTGATAAGCGTTTTTAAGGGTAGTTTTACCCCCTCAAAGTTGAAGCAAAAAATACAGATTTTGCTGTTTCTCGAATACCACAAATGATATTCGAGTCGTTTCTTTTTCCAAAAGTTTTGTTTGACGAGAAATGAAAGAAAAAAATGTTTTCAAAATTTTCCCACCCCCCCTCATGGGGGCAAACTACCCCATTTAGAAGTTTTTTAATCATAAAAATGGTAATTACGTCAGCAAAATTTTGAAAAAAATATGTGTTATTTTATACACCAAAACTAATTTTACCTGTTTTTGGAATTTTGTCGAAAAAAATTTTTTGGGGGTAAACACCACTTACACGAATACGTATATGATAGGATGTATTTTTATGATTTTTGTTTTATTTTTTTCTGAAGCGAATTATTTCGACGAGAAACTAAAAACCTAATTTTTTAAGATTTTTTCGGTGACCCCTCCTCCCCACCCTCCTCCCTTCCCTTATAGGAGGGTGAGCTACCTACTTAAAAAACTGGAAAATTCAAGATTATTATGATCCCTCTACTATCTATATACACCAAAAGAAAAGTTTACCAAATTTTTTAACCCCACCCCTCCTGATAGGGGTAAATTACCCCTTATGAAATTTTTAATTAACAAGAAAATGGTCATTATAACAGCTACATTTTGAAAAATAAATGTTATTTTATACATCAGAATTAATTTTGCTTTTATTTGGGCTTTGGTGAAGGAAAATATTTTAGGGGTAAACACCCTTTAGGTCAAACACGTATATAATAGGATGTATTTCTATGATTTTTAATTCGTTTTTTATCTGAAACGAAGTATTTCAACGAGGAATTAGAAAATTAATTTTTTTGAACTTTTCCAGTCACCTCTCTTCCCCTCTCTCCACCTTATCTTACCAGAGGGTGAGTCATCTACTTGAAAAATCGAAAAATTCGAGATCATTACGATCTCTTTATACACCGAAAAAATTCTAAACTTTTGCACCTTCGTAAGGGGGTAAACTACTACTTTCTGAGGTTTTTAAATATTCAAAAAATTGTCATTATAACAGTAAAATTTTGAAAAAAAAACACTCTATTTTATATACCAAAACTTATTTATTGAATTTTTTTGGGGTTTGTTGAAGAAAAATTTTTGGGGGTAAACACCCTTTAGAGCAAATACGTTGTCAGTTGTCTGAACTTTATAAAAATTTAGAAGTTTTGTATATTAGATATACCTACACGAGAAATATGGGAATTTACCAAAACATTTAAGTGTATATTATTATGGTGGTAAAGATATTCGTTTCTCTTTTTCCCGGAACGAAATATTTCAACAAGAAACAATAAAAATAATTTTTCCGAATTTTTCCAGCCACACTTCGCGTCCTATTTCTATCAGAAGGATAAGTCACCTGGGATGGGAAAGACAAAAATTTAAAACCTTTCTAAACTCTGTTTTGTGGTATCTAGAGAGACAGCAATGATCTCGAATTTCCAGTTTTTCAAGTAGATAGCTAACTGGCTCATTCTACTGGTATGCCAACACGAAGGGTGGAAACGGTAGAACCAAAATTTAAAAATAATATTATTTTACCTTCTTTAAAACACTTCGTTTCAAAAATACCGAACCGAAAATTATACAAAATATCTCCTATTATATATAAATATCTGCATTAAAAGGTGGTCAGCCCCAAAATATTTTCCTTCACCCAAACCTAAATACAGGTAAAATTAATTTTGATGTATAAAATAACATTTATTTTTCAAAATTGAGCTGTTATAATGACTACTTCCTTGTTAATTAAAAATTTCATAAGGGGGTAATTTACTCCTATCCGGAGGGGTGGGGGTAAAAAAATTTGGTAAACTTTTTTCGGTGTATATAGATAGTAGATAGATCATAATAATCTCGAATTTTCCGGTTTTTTAAGTAGGTAGCCCAGCCTCCTATAAGGGAAGGGTGGAGGGTGGGAATGAGGGGTCACCGAAAAAATCTTAAAAAATTATTTTATTAGTTTCTCGTCGAAATACTTCGCTTCAGAAAAAAAAATAAAACAAAAATCATAAAAATACATCCTATCATATACGTATTCGTGTAAGTGGTGTTTACCCCCCAAAAAAATTTTTTTCGACAAAATTCAAAAACAGGTAAAATTAGTTTTGGTGTATAAAATAACATATATTTTTTTCAAAATTTTGCTGACGTAATTACCATTTTTATGATTAAAAAACTTCTAAATGGGGTAGTTTGCACCCATGAGGGGGGTGGGAAAATTTTGAATTTTTTTTTTCACGCAACTCGCTGTCGGTATCATGGTATCAGCCGATTTTTATGCGAAAAAGCCAATCGCCCAATGATCTCACCAGTGTTCTTCAGGGCAAAGTATCATTATTCCGGCATCTGCGCCTTCTCTCAACAACTAACAAGCTTTATTACTGTTTGTTTACAATCGAAACATTTAGCCTGTAACATGTATTACATCAATTGAAATTGTTGCTAGCAAATAATACTGCTTTTGAAATTGGAAGAGAAGATCTACGTTAGTTGAGATACCTCTAGTAGAAAAATAATAACAAAAGAAATATTGGTAATTCCATTTGTTTGCCATTCATCGCCGTCTGTATTTTTAAACTCTTACTATCTGTATTAGTCAACTAATTACAAAGTAATATTACATAAACGTTATCCTGTTATCGTTTGTATTTTTCTCATTTGCATATTACGCAATCTTATGATATTATTTTTAGGTCATGGATCCCCTAAATCGGTCTTGAGATAACAAAGATAAAATCCTGCTTTGTATTCAATTAAGTTGAACCTTCTCGTTTGAATGAATTCATTACTCATCGCATTAAAAAGTGGTGGCACCCGGACAATTTTCAGCTATTAAATGTAGATTAAAATACTGGTATTGGTATCCTTGGTGCAGTTTGAATGTAATGATTTAGTCATAAAATTGCTTCTAATTGCAGTTATGATTATTATGTGTACAAAAAAAAAGCTTAACTTTGAAAGCGAAAAAGTGACCTTATACATTTAATTGCACATTATGATTATAATTAAGGACCATTTGACTAAACAGTGGCAAAATAATCGTGAATGAGTTTGAGGTATTATGATTATGACAGTAATTGAATTATGCAACATTACACTATCAGATATACAGTCCATTTAAATTAGCAGATAAGGCATCATATATTGGCTATTTTCCTAGTCCTCGAAGTTAGTATTGTGACACGTTTATCTGATGTTTGATGTTAATGAGTGAAATTCATCATTTATTTTTTATAAAGTAATAAAATATCCTTGTTAAATGATTCATTTATTCAAATATGTTGAACAATAAACATTAAATTAAACCATTCACAAACATTTTATTACTTTGTAAAAAATAAATGACAAATTTCAGTTATCATGTTCCAGCACACAACAATTGTTTAAGTTTTAAAATCGAAATTTCAAACAAAAAAAGTCAAAGTTTCGAGATGAAACAGTTGACAGTTGGAGAAACAGCTCGACATAAAAGGCGATATTATGTATATGTATGTTTTTTCAGAACTAAAAAAAAGTTAATAAAGCTAAAAAATGTTTAAAGTTGATCTAAAAGACCTTGAAATTTATCAGAAAATTCAAAAATTGAAATACCGTCATCTTCAGAGAGGTACTGGCTGTCGAAACGCGTTAGAACAACGTTTGTTGGGTTTTTTAATCTTTCTTGATTTCAGGGGACAAGTTCTGAATTTCAATTTTTGAAGATAACCAAAGACCAGTCCGTTCCACCAAACAAAAAGAAAATTCAAGTTTAATGTCAAAATTTTGAAAGAAAATGAAGATCTCCATTAAAACTTGCATTCTCACTGTTTAAAACAACATTTAGAAAAAAAAGTAGAAATTGAACACGTCAATGTTATGAAAAAAACGAAAATTAAAAAAAAACATAATTACGAAAAAAAGTTTAATTTCGATCGTTTATCGAAATTTCTTTTTTTTATTTTGAAAAATTCAATTTTTTTGATCACTTGGTTTTAAGATGAAATAATTCTTATGTTTGAAAATGGTAAAAAGTTTAAAAAAAATTTAATTTTGAAAATATAATTTCCAAAAAATAGGTAAATATTTAGACTTTTTTTAAATTTCCGATTTTCTTTATTAAACATTTTGATTTTTTTTTAAACT
This sequence comes from Dastarcus helophoroides, assembly GCA_028583605.1. NCBI lineage: Eukaryota > Metazoa > Arthropoda > Insecta > Coleoptera > Bothrideridae > Dastarcus > Dastarcus helophoroides. The sequence goes on from CM053332.1 coordinate 2,163,093, forward strand.
TCGACGTTTCAAAATTTCCATTTTTCCAAATATCGACTCTTTGGATCTCCGACATTAAAAAATTTTTACTTTTTTAAAAATTTCCACTTTTTGAAATTTCCACTTTTTTAAAATTTCCACTTTCTTTCAAATTTAACGATAAATTTTGATAATTTGAACTTTTTCACGAAGTTTTAATTTTTTTGAAAAATTTCAGGTTTTTCATAATTTCTTTTCTAGGTTCAAAAATTTTTGAAAATGTTGACTTTGAAAATTCGACATTTCGAAATTTCGATTTTCTTTGTGAATATTTTTATTTCAAAATGTCAACTTTTTTTCGAAATGTTGACTTGTAAAATTAAATTTTATAAAAAATTTCGTCTTAACAAATTCGACTTTTTTCAAAGTCCCATTTTTATCAAAATTTTGGCTCCTTCTCAAATTGTTTAGTGTGTTAACGTAGGTATTTGATTCTTTTTCTCGAATTTTTTAAAATTTTTTGAATTTTGATTTACTTTGAAAATTTTGTTTCAAATTTTCGATTTCTTCAAATTTCGACTTTTTTGAAAATGACATTTCAAAATTTTCAGCAGACATTTTCAAAAGTTTTATTGGTTTTGTAAATTTCGATTTTTTCTCGAGATGATGCCCTTTTTTAGTCTTCAAAAATATTTTAGTATTTTTTTTAAGTTCAATTCACTTGCAAACTGCAACCATTTTATGCCTTAAGAGTTCTGGGAATAGGATGCGGAAGTAAAGACAGATGGCGATGAACCGTTTTAAATGAGGATATATAATAACTGTCGAAAAAATTCTGTTTGATAACAAATTATAAAGTTTGGAAATTCTATAGAAAAAAGTCTCCATAAACAAAAGTCCACACTGTGTCAAGCTAAACAGCACAGAAATTTTCCGTCTTCGACAGTCTTGTATGTCTCAAGAATATAGCCCTTGGAAAGCCCAGATTAACAAAATTTTGGAGTACCTCGGTTTTTTTAGCCGTCAGAAATATTTTGCAGCCCCAAGTTTTCTTTACTTATGAAAAATATTTTACGGTATCTATTTTGAGACTTCAAATTGTTTTGGAGTGCCAGGCTTTTTTGATCAGCTAATTTTTTTTTGGGACCATGATTTAACATTTTTTGTAAAGGCTCTTTTTAAAGCTCGTTACAGCACTGAACCAGTGTTCACATTTTCATTTATCACATTTACCAGTGTATCCAAAATTGGGGCCTCATGATTTAAAGATTGCGAATAAGTGGGGGATATCACTTGAAAGTGCTACGTTGTTTACACGTTCTTTTTTTATAGGTTTCTGCGTAAAAACCAAAGAAGTGGGCACTGACTCCAAATTATTCGTGAACATATGCAGCACAGATGCCATCCCCCCACCAAAAGATCTTCTGGAGAAAGAGCTCAGGGAACTTCTCGATTCGGATGAACCCGGCGAATATCGCGTACCAATGAGCATAGGCGACCTAAGGAGCGACAAAGATAAAAAAGGGGAAGACGCCAAAGTATGCGACATCGCCATAAACACCACCTTCTTCAGAAAAATACAAAACAGCGATCTATTCAAAAGCTTCTTTCTAACGCTGGCTTTCCAAGCCATTGCCGAAAAATACGGTGTGACCTTCACCGACGAAAAGATAATTTTGCAAAATAGGAAGGTTTTCGGCACGCTCCAGGTTCACCGGATCCAGGATAGGGAGATCGCTGAGAAAATGGGACTTGCCCAACCTGCTCCCGAATGGAGTACGCAGACGAAGCCTCTGATTGAGACCATTTCAAGCACTGAGTACGGAACTCGAACGCCGGAGTATAGACTGTTTAAGAGGAAAAGTGAACCAAACTGCTTGGTTGGGGAGTTCAAATTTCCGGATGTTGTAAGATTTTGCATTTCTTATGGCTCAAATTGCATAAATATGTAATAAGACACTACCAGTTTTTTATTTGTTTAAACTGTGATCCACAAATTTCGATCTTTGGAATATAAACTCGAAAACTTTTTGCCAATCTAAATTTTTCTCTAGAAATTCCTAGTCAGGTCACCGAGAGAATTTTTAAAACCGGGGGTAAATATGAGGTCCCAGCTCCTTACTGGGTTCTACATATTTCCAAATGTTACTTTTAATGGGTCCCAGGGCATTTGCCTCATTTGTCCCCCCTCCCTCCCGACTGACTAGTTCTTGGTTTATTCAATTTTTTTTTTACTTTTTTCTCCTTAAATTTTAATTTCGGAATATCACCTTTTTTTCGAAAGTTCGGGTTTAGAGACCATTTTTTTTTCTGTGTAATACAAGTTCGTCTCATAATTTTGACTTTGTGAAAAGTCCAAGATTAAGCTTCAAATTTTTATTTTTTTCTGGTAATTTAAATATAAACTAGATTTCCTTTTTTTAAAAGCATTTGCAATAATGAGAAAATCAAAACAGAAGTTAGCATTTGAGGAAGAAATTGAACATATTTTCCTTTGAATATTCTTTGATATGTTATACTAAAGTAACAAGCTAATTATATGCGTTATCATGTGGATTTTTTCTTTTGAACTTTTAGCTTTCCTCGAAGGAGCTGACCCTTGACGTAGGGGAAGACAGAATTCTAATCGAATGCAAAAGTCGGGGATACTTGTTGGACTTTTTTATCCCTTACATAGTGAGGCAAGAATCCTGTTCCTCTACTTTTGAAAGAAGCAGCAAGGTAAACATGCCTCTACTGACAAATTTGCCGTTATTAACGCCGTATTTTCTTCTAGATTCTTACACTAACAATGCCACTTATGGGAGGATAATTTCCAAATTGAGAAAATTATGGAAGGTTGCAAATATTTTAGACTGTGTTATGTATTTTCATTTTTATAGTTAATATACTTGTCAAACTGCAGCTGTTTTTAGTATCTTACCCTTGCCACCACCGTTTGTCTTTTTTTTTCTCGATTAAGATAATTAAACAAATAGCTTATAGCAATGGATGTTCTGAAAACACAATTAATAGATTCATGTGTAAAAAAGAACACAAATTAGCTATTAATTCTATTTTTCCTAAACAACCAAACACAAAAACAGACTATTTTGCTATTACATATTTTGGAAACATCTCGAAAAAAATAAGTAATACAATTTCTCACACATCCCAAGCGACACCTAGCTTTAAATCATATAATTCGTTAAGTAACATGATTTTTAGCGCAAAAGAAAAAACTCCTCGACTTAGTAGATCTGGTATTTATAAATTGAATTGCTCTGAGTGTAATGCTGTCTACATAGATCAAACATCACGTAATTTTCACATTAGGTACAGCGAACATCTTGTTGCCTTCAGAAATAAACATCAGAAGGATCAAATTTTGCAAAGCCTCTATTAGAAACACAACATAAACTTACATGCGCGAACACAGTAGAAGTAAGACTTCTATATAGTTTAATCCATTCGGTTAGAAATTATTTTTTTCTTTTTTAAAAGAACTGAGATTTTGCGGACCAGTTCTTTGAATTGAATTATTATTTTTCAACAACGTAGACAAACGAAGACAATATACATAATTAAAAGGATATACTATCACTAGTAATCTCCCTAGTACCTGAATTATTAACGGAAATATTTCCGAGAGCATGAATTTTTTGATAATTTTCTAAAAAAAATCATGCTTGAGGAGATATTTTTTGTTGTAACTCAAGAACGTGGGAGATTCTGTAAAAAAATTTCACACCAAAATAACATAAAAAATTATCGCGTGACATAATGTCATAAAAATCGCCTTTTTATATTTTACTAAGTAAGGAAAGATAAAAATATCTTATTAATAGCATTTTAGCTCTATAAAGGTAAAGGATAAAGGTAACAATAAGTATTTAAAAAGCGTGTAGATGAATGTTTGGAAATTTGACAAAAATACTGTCGCTGTAATTACACCCGGGGTACCCAGGAGGAAAAAACTATCGGAAACTTTTGTGGTTGCTATAGTAACAAATTGAAATGAAAGCTTCTTATTGGTGGAGTGCCTGGAGCATTAAAAATCTAAAAACCTCGGATTTCAGTAACAGTGAGTGAAATTAAACAAAAATATATGAAATGTTTAGCTAAGAGTATTTGTAAAAAAGTTTACCTATTAAAAAATTGTGATCTTTATTAGCAATAGTAATAATAATAATAATCGGGAAGTTTCAAAATAAGGTGCTCATACTTAAAGAGCATAATCCTCGAGCGATTTTAATTAAAAAAGTTTTCATCAACATAGGTGCGGAACCGCTTTATTTTTAATTTACAGAGTCTTGAAAATAAAGAAAAAAATTGGTCTTTCCTTAAATACCATAAAACCATTTGAAATATTTTTTTTAATTTTGGTAGATACTAAGTAGGCACAAAGACGCACCTTTTGCTGGAAATTATTACGCTATTCTTCGATCAGTGGCGTCCGTGGTAATATGTCATCGAGTATTCTTAAGAAAAAAAATGGTGCGCCACTGCTTTTTTTTCAAATTGAGTACCAATTTTATAAACAACCTTTATTTCTTGGTAAAAAGGTTGGGTAAGGTACACCTAGTGGAGTAAATTAGCTTAAATTGAACCCCTTAGATTTTTCTAAAACTTTAAGAAAAGAGAAAAAATTAAGCGGTTCAATTTAGGAGGCGGTTTACTTTGGGCTACCAAACCCTATATTACAGCTCCACATGCCCTTCGATTCCCCCCGCGTTTACTGCCTCCAAGGGGTGCAATTTAGGAATTGGAAAAATTTGGGCTATCCTACCCAAATTCTTAAATTCTTCTATCTGTATGGGAAAAATGCCCTCTCAATTTTTTGTGTGTGACGAACGATTTTCGATTAACATACCTTTGAATACTTTTAATTAAAAAAAAATTGTGCCACTGTTTTTTTTTATTCGAAATAAATATGGCTTCCAGTAATATTATTTATTTTTAGTAAAAAGTCCTCCCTAACTTTTTTCACCCGCCCAACGGTTTCGAAGTAAACAAATAAAATGCATTTCTTTGCATTTCGATGGGCGTTTTATATTCTTTTCTACAAATTTAATGCCTTATTTTAAGACAACTTTGTTCATTAGTATTTCTTTACAAAAATGTATCTTAATATGTAAGATAGATTTATGTTTTTGGAATATAACTATTTTTAATAATTAAGAAACCCATTCTACGAGATAAGTAAACATAGTTTTTAAAGTTAAATAATTGTTTTAACCAAAAACCGTTCGTCAGACGAAAGATATTCAAGAAAGCATTTTTACTAAGAAATAAAGGTTGTTTATGAAATTGGTACTTAATTTATAAAAAAGCAGTGACGTACCAATTTTTTTTGTTAAGAATACTCAAAGACAAATTAGCATGAACGCCACTGATAGAAGAAAAGCAAATATTTTTCCAGCAAAAAGTGCGTCTTTAATCCGTTAGTAACTACCAAAATTTGAAAAAATATTTTGAGTGGTTTTATAGTATTTAAGAAAAAACCAAATTTTTTCTTAATTTTCAAGACTCTCCAACTTAAAAATAAAGCGGTTCCAGACCTATGTTGATATGAACTTTTTTTCTTAAATTCGCTCGAGGATTATGCTCTTTAAGTATGAGCATCTTATTTTGAAACACCCGTGTTATTATGATTATTATTATTTTTAATAAAGATAATTTTTTAATAGGTAAACTTTTTTACAAATACTATTAGCTAAACATTCCATATATTTTTATTTAATTTCACTCACTGTAACTGAAATCCTAGGTCAAAACCCTTAGACACTCCACTAATAGTGGTGTGAAATTTTCAGTAAAAAATTCAAATTATTGAACAAGTTTATGAAAGAAAAAAACTTCAGTTCTTTCTTTCCTCCAAAACTATGAAAATCCCTCTTGAACATCACTTCATCAGGTTTAGACTGGAGGTCAATTCCGAGTTGTCCTCTTTTTTGTCACTATCTTACGTACCACTAGAAGAAGAGGTTCTTCTCCAAATTTTTTAAAAACAAACTACAAAAAGGAAAACTTGAGGTATTACCTGTGTTATAATAGCCAGTGGCGGTTCTTCTGTAAGTGCTGCAGAACCACCAAATATAAAACTCAAATTTCTAATTTATTTAGAAATAATTTTCTATATCAAAAAAACTATAATTTGTAGATAGTACTGTGATGAGCGCCCAAGACTGTATGTAGTTATTCAAAATTGTCAAATTTTGCCCATCTTTAAATTTTTCGAAAAATAATTTATTTTCGATTCTCGGACCCAATTTGTCTACGTTGTGTTTAAAACTATTTTATTCCAATAAATTGCAACACCAGTTCGCAGAGTCGACAGGGAAGTGTTATGAAATTCAAACAACAATTGATCTCAATGTTTTATTTCAATAGGTCAACAAATAAATCGACAAAATTTCAAGTCAGTGGTTTTCAAGTGTTCTTAAACATAATGCAACAAAATAAAAGTGAACCTGTTTGTTTCAACTTATTTAAATTTGGTGGACACGAGTCTAAAAGAAATATTGCTTTAGAAAATTAAGAGAATTTATTAAGCACAAATAATCTGGCATTGTTTGTTTAACTCTTTCGCTCGTTTATGGTGCGTCGGTTATTAATTTTAGCTTAGCCATTTAGTTTGTACTCACAGGTTTTCAAACAAAATGCAGCTAACTTTGCACCTGATTATCGGTGAGTGTTCGCTGGTTAGTTTGTACACAGAAGTTCTCAAACTATTTTCACGTGGCTGTTTTTATTTCCTAATTAGTGTGTGTTTTTGTCACATAGCAAACAGTTTTCTGATAAAAGGGTTGAGCTAATAATATCCAAAGAATAATGCTACGAGAAAATGGAGCTCAAGCTTGGAAATGATGTTGTGATTTATCGTAATAAATCAAATTCATAAATGTTCATTCAGTTTTATTCTTTTCTCGTTCTCTCTTACTCTTTTGCGAATTTACTTTGTTTCTTTTCCTCTCTTTTCTTTCTATTCTCTTTTTATTTTTGCGACTGATAGTTGCACCAGTCAGCGGTAAAGTTCTTGGCCTTATAATAATTTTCTAACAACGACTTTCTCATTCATTCGTGGTTGGAATTTTTTTTTAAATTCCTTTCTCTTTTTCTTTTGTACGCCCCCCAACCCGATATTAATCAAAATTAGGATCAAGTATTTTCTTAACTTTGAGGAAAAATTACCACCATATTAAATCATATAAAAGCAAAAAACCATTAAATAAAATCATCAGACAATTTAAAATTCACTTGCCTATTTCTTCTATAGCATACGTCACACAAATGGCACAAGAAGTTTACGTTGAAGAGAAATTGTTTTTTTTTTGTATTCATTCACGTTAATTAGCACAAACAAGAGCATTTTTTCAAAACTCCCGTATTTCGTATTCGTTTTCATATGTCTGGAACTTGACCATATTTTTTAAATTAATTTCATGGAAGTTCCGTACCTATCCCGTAAAATTTCTTTATGATGTTTCTTGTTTACGCCCCTACCCTTAATGTCTGGGGCCGAAAAACTATTTTCTGAATCTTGCTAGAGGGCATGAGAATCCAGAAATTCTACTAATTTAAATATTTGTAACCCAAATTAACCCTTAAATAAATCCTAAAAAGGATTCTTAAAGTGCAGAGCAAACTGCAAAACCCTTTTGAATTATGCCATCACTTTGTTTTGCAAGTTTTACTTTGATAATTAAAATTTAAATAACTTACAATTGTACGTGAGAGCGTTTTTTGAATGTAAAATTCCCTCGGTCTACCACCACATGGTCTTGCCGAGAGATTTGCTACGGTCTCCGTTATCGATATTTACCAGCTCTTGTATTGCCCTAATTTACGACTGGGAACTTAAAAATGTTTTTTTTTTTAATATTTGTGACTTTTTCTCGTTTAAGTAATTTAAACTTTGAACAAACCAGGCCTAACAGATAACCCTTAACTAATTTGTGAACTGCTAAGAGGTCTGATAACGAACGTGTCCACGGCCAGAGTCAGAATAGGATATACTTTTTCCGGGATTGTTCCGTGTCAAAGAACTACTAAAAGTGTTCGACGTTTCGCCTACCATCGTAGGGGGCTTCCTCAGGAACAAAGAAATAAAATACTAGGAAATATACAAAAATGTAAAATGAAAAAAGGGGCCAATTTCAAAACATCAGAGCACGGTAACTCAGTATGTCCACCATACCAGAGGCGAAACGCTTCTCAGAAGAGTTTCGCCTCTGGTATGGCGGACATACTGAGTTACCGTGCTCTTCTTTCTAAACTTTTTTATCCTTTGTACCAAATTTTCATTTCAGAAGACTTTCGCCTCTGGTATGGTGGACATACTGAGTTACCATGCTCTGATGTTTTTAAATTGGTCCCTTTTTTCATTTTCCATTTTTGTATATTTAATTGTATTTTATTTCTTTGTTCCTGAAGAAGCCCCCTACGATGGTAGGCAAAACGTCGAACACTTTTAGTAGTTCTTTGACAGGGTCCAATCTCGGAAGAAGCATATCCTGTGCTAAGAAATCTGTTTCTCACGCAAACGTTATTTTACAAAGAATTTTTATAATACAGTATTTGTAGATTTAATATTTTCAATAAAAATTGAATAAAATCCAATCAAAAAAAAACGATGAAATAGAACAGTTTAGTAGGAGTTGACTCACCACAGTAGGTACTTTTGAATTTTTAAAATACACGCTATGCTTTCTGCTTGTGCGGCTTCAAAATCACTAGCGGCTTCCACACGGAGTTCCATTCAGCCAAATAATTACGGAACGATGCGACTCAACGTAAAATAGTCATCACTAATTTACTGTCTTACTTCGATTTTCTGTAGGTTCGTATTTGAGCTATTCGGTAACTGGTGTTTGCCTTCGCGTAAGTTCAATAATCAGTAATATTAAAATTTTCCAAATGAGAGCTGCAAAACTTGCAATTCGAAAAGATAAAAGTCTGCTCGAATCGGTTCTTTAATTCAAAGTAATCGTCTGTTGGTGAAGCGTTTTACGACATATGTTTATATAGACTTTTCGTCTTATTTTGGACTTTAAAATGCGAATCGGAATTTACGATACTACTTTCAGGATCACCTTGTATAACGAAGTGTTTTAGAGTTAGATCGAAACTGCGAAAAAAAAACGAGAAAATAATTCAAATTTTGCGATCTGTTAAAAAAATTTCTATGAAAAACACGTCGAAAAAGTTGGAGATTTATTTGAGGAGACCTCAAGCATTTGTAAAAAAAAGTATTTAGAGAAATAACTGCTATCTTGAAATAGTGATATTTTTCGAAATTACTTTTCCTCCAAGACTTTTTGTCGTGAAATTTCTCCAGTAACACAAGAATTGCATCAAATGAAAAATTTTAATTTTCGTAACATTGCTAAATAAAATTAATACCTTGTGTTTAAGGTTGCAAGTTCAAAAAACTGAAAATTTAAAAAAAATAATCGGAAACTTAAAATTTGATAGTTAATTTTAACACTTCTCAAAATTTAAAAAGTTTTTTTTTTCCTTCCTAAAATTGCAACTCCAAACTCGAAAGTTGAGAAAAAAATAGAAAGGTCTAGAGCTCTACAATAAAAGGAATCTAAATTTTAAAAAGAGAGTTTTAGAAGTCCTAAATTCTACTTGAAGTTTCGACATGTTTCAATTAAAATTTTGATAATCATCTCTATTGAAAAGTATCGAACAGACTACTGCCTTATCTGTCTAGTGAGAATAAATTACTTATATTTGAATCAGAACCACCAACTACAAGAATCAGTGTGTTGCAAAAATAAAAGGAAAAGATTGTTACATGAAAAATAGCCGTGTATGTGTGTGTGTGTGCGTGTTTCGTGGTAAAACCTGTAAAACCAGCAATCAAACAAAATCGAACTAAAACAATCGGTATATCAGTATAATTATCAAAAACCAAAGGTATATATTTAATTTTTATTGAATAACAATTACATTCTAACAATCAAATTGAAAGTATATTGGCTTGTCCATAAACAAGAGAAAACTGAATTGGAAGTTTCGATTCAAATGCAAACCAAATACGTAGTTGAATACAAACACAGATATCTGCATGATTTAAAGAACTGAGTATCCTACATTCCAATTAAATGAAAACTTAACTTAATAGACATATGTAAAAATATAACTTGGCACAATAATAAAATTTCACAGCCACTACAGCTTAGCTTAAAATTAATTTATTTTACGTTTCACTTCTTGGATTCACAAATACCTGACTTAAAACCATCTCACATGATATGTGCGATATATTGCATTTGTAAGGCAGAAACGTCGAATTTTAATACTATGTAAAATCAGCCAACTTACTATCAAAATGTGGAAACTTTTTTCCAACTTCTAAGATGAGCATTCTTCACAATCAAGCGATGTTTTCAGTAAAGAAAGGAAACTGGACATGATATTGGTAGTACCAATTTTACTAATTGGTATATAATGCTGCCAAAGATGGAGTTAATATAAAGAACCACCATAAGGATCATACATTACTGAAATAAATGACAAATTTTTAAAAAATAATATCAACACGCAACACTTTAAAAAATTCTTCAAACGTCATCTCAAGGCATTTGAATTTCACATTAGTCGTATGTCAAAATTCATTATATTTTTCAGAAATTTGTGAATAGTTTTCATTTTATCTCAACAATTTGAGTATGTTTCAAGACTGTGAAAATGTTTATGAAAAAATTAATTAATTACTTGTTTCTACAATAAAATTTTATTTCTGGCCCAAATAAAATAACATTTTCTGTTCAATCAGTATAATAAAAGCCAGGCTGTATTTTATTAGATTTGAAAATGAAATGAATCAAAGAGAAAAAAGTCGAAATTTCGAAAAATGGCTTATTTTGAGGAAAGTTCAACTTTGCGATATGAAAGGTGAAATTTCAAGAAAAAGATGAATTAGAATTCTAAATTTTCTAAACATCGAAATATTCAGAAATGGCCGAATTTTGGGAAAAACTCAAGATTTTGAGGAAAAGGCTGATAAAAAAAAAATTGAAATTCGAAAATAAATCAAAATTTCAAAAATAATTTAAAATTTTCAAAACATCAAAGGCTGAACAGTTAGAGGAGAGCTGAAAAATTGTGGCTTACTCCTAATGTTTAGAAAATATGCCAAGAGAAACTGAAAATGTGCTAATCAAAAGTTAATAATTCACATCGCATTTTTCTCTCAAAATTACAATGTTTTTGTCAATTCATATCCTTAACTAGCAATCACATTTTTGTAAATTTTTGGCAGCAATACAGATAGTGAAAACTGCTCATAAGTCTAGTAAGCATTAATGCAACCGAGCAACTGCAGATGCAATCTCCAGTTAACCTGTAAATTAGTCATTCCAAATTTTGTGCTATTCTGTCAAATACAACAAAATAATATTAGGATACTAAACAACCAACTTGATTTAACCTGTGCTTCATTTATATACACTGTAACTACTGGCAAATATATAGCAGAACTGCTTTGAAATGTATAAGATATATGTCCCATCTAGACATTTTGGATAAAAAACAAAAATCAGTCAATATGTAACTTTTTACATCTTCGGAAATTTAGAAAGTTTCTTAACAGCAATTAACTTGAACAAGTAATCTTATTTATAAAAATTGGGGCAATAACTTCAAAATTCGGTGAAAAACGTCGGTCGTTCAATTCGTAGCAATTTAAAGAGCTGAGGTATAACGTAAAGAATATTAAATCCCACTAGAGCATATGTGACATATTTGCACCCCAATTCCACAATCGTTTTGTGCTTATTCTGAAGTGTATTCTCCGTCTTTTTCAAATTTACTGCGTCCTCCTTCAAAAGTGCGCAGAAGAGATTATAAGACACCTTCTTGGAGTACAGCTCTGCTATTAATAAAAATGTGAACCCTATAACAGTGCGTAAAAGCAAACAGCCCAACATCCAGTATGATGGCCACATTATAGCATATGGAGGTTCGAGGACTCGCGGCGTCATCTCTCCCGTTTGGTAATTCAGCCATGAACCGAGATGAACTCCAACGCAAACGGACAGGATCATGGTAGTGTCACCCCTAAAAAAGACAAGTAACTCTCTTGGTAGTGGTATTAAAAAAAACTTACCGAGTTGGCGTCCATTTCCCACTATTAGGGTAATAAATTATCATTAGAATCGAAGACACAAGCAGCAGGAAGGGTCCTGTGGGGCTCGTGAGGAAATAATTGTCTAAGGAATCTATTATAGGAACTAATGGGAACATCAGCCCAATTGCTAAAGCTAATCCAACCACCACATCCTGTAAAATAGATATTTGAAGTAGTGATGTTACGAATATTCGCATTCGCGAATATTTGCAGGTCATTTAATATTCGCCTTCGCAAAAAATTATGCCAGTATATGGCGAATATATCTGGCAATAAAAGGAAAAATTATTTGTGAAATAACAAAGGTCCATGAACCCTTGAGGGATCCATATCATGAGTGTCAGGTGGGTAGCGTAGCTAAGAACATTTATAAAGATAATAATTAATGCAGTAATTTATCCAGTCCCACCTAATAAAAAGTATTTTTAAATTCCATTGTTTTCTTTTCCTACTAACTAGCTACAATAGGGCAAATTTGTATTCTCAGATGCAGGTAGCTTTACCAAAAATTTCCATTATTTCCTGAAAATTACTTATACGACTGACTAACGGCTTTAAGTTGGAAGTGTAGACAACCACCGTAACATACTGATAAGGTCAAGGAAGGCCGAAACTAGTCTACGGTTGCGATTGTACATATTTTCAATTTTGAGCACGTTTAACTGTTTAATTACAGAACATTTAATTGGTCATTTGTCGAACTAGATGAAAGTAAAGTCACGCCGACGACGTTTGTATCTATGGATGTTGCGATGCAACCCGCGATACAAGCTTTGCCTCATCTACGCGAACTTTACAATTGCAACCTAGTTTTCATTAGATTCTAATGAAATTAAATTTCAATTGCATCGTAATAAAATTGTATATATTCGTATATACAAGGCGTATTATCTCAGTTAGTTCTTAGTTTGATTTTTTTTAAATTTATTAAAATTTTAAAATGCCCTCCTCTGAAGCAAATCATATCTACGTCCATAAGTAAGATAATAAAACCAAAGTACATACCAATACTGTATGCATCCCCAAATACAATCTGCTGATGCAAATGAGGGTACACCAAATAACAGCATAAACCGCCCCCACTGGAACATTATACTGGTATCGGTCAATTGTGTACAATAAGATGGAAAATGGAATGGATATTCCAACCATTGCATGGGTGGAGGGCATTCCGTATTCCAATGCCCATTTATCGTGTAATCTAATAACTGGTTTGCCCGGTCTTGACCATCTGACAATGTCTTTTATTCCTTGCCCTGAAAATTAAGAACAATAGGACCTGTCTCTCCAATAGTCAAGCTGAAATTTTAAAATGAAAATCAAAAAAACTCGATATTTCCAGAGATAATACATAAAATCGATTTGAGCGATTCGTGGAAAATAACAGTATTAAGAAAAAAACCCACATTTTTGTAGCTGGCAACCGTCAATTCTTCGTATGAGACTTGAATTGGATGAATAAATATCAATTTTGAATTAGAAATTTCTTCCCTTATATTTTCAAATAGAAAACTCTGTATTGTTACATTTTTGAAATTTCTCCAATATTCTGAATGCCATGGATATGAAATAAGTGATTTTTGAACTCTTGATAATTTTTTGCTGCGCGTATAAAAAGGGTTAAATCAAACTTTCGTGAAAATAAGTTCAAGTCGGTTTCGTATATCGCTGCTGCGCGTGTAAAAGGGGTTAAGTCAAAAATAGATAAAATTGGAGAGAACAACATAACTCGGTTTGCACATGACCTCAGACTTAGATTTTTGACTCTTGACTGACAAGCACAATTAGGTAGACAGTTAATTATGCTCCAAATGACTTATCTTCCTTTAAACAACGGTAGTAACTTCAAAATTATAAACGAAAACGACTTGAACTTATTTTTACGAAAGCTTGACTTAACCTCATTTACACGCGCAGCAGCGATATAATTTTGAAGTTACTGTTGTTGTTTAAAGGAAACTAAGTCATCTGGAGTATAATTAAATGTCTATCTAATTGTGCTCGTCAGTCAAAAGTCAAAAATCTAAGTCTGAGGTCATCTGCAAACTGAGTTATGTTGTTTTCTCCAATTTTATCTGTTTTTGACTTTACCCCTTTTACACGCGCACCAGTGATATAATATCTAACTTTTCTCAAAATTTCGTTTTAAATTTTTGAAATAATTTGAAATTTTAATTATTTGTATCGTATAGAAAATTCGAAATCTCAGTATTAAGTAAACTTTTGAGAAACCTTTTTTTCTGATGAATTTAGTTTTTCTTTCCAAAATTTTTACTCTCACACGAAATTTAGACTATTTCAACAAACTCTGAGTAATCCCTCTTAAAATTTACCCTTTATTTCCATTACAAAATAACGCCTTACGTTTGAACTCGACTTTTACTTTTCTCTCTTAAAATTCACACTTTATTCCCTTAAAAAATGACGGTTCTAAGTGTGAACTCAAGATTTTAGGAGCGCAGTAATCATTTTAAGAAAACCTCGGTATTTCTTTTCTAAGGGTTTAGAAATTCAAAACTTCGAGAAAAGTCCGAAATATGAAAAAGTTTTGTTATAGCAGATTTAATTTTTTTCGATTGTTTTTAATGTTCAATTGAAACTTGCAATACAATGGTTTTTCTGCAATTTCGACCCGATTTGTAGATTTGTGTGGGGTCGTTTGGCTTCTTAAGGCCTTTTTTCACTTCGATCAACTTAGTTCTTTAGTAAATAACCCTAATCTAAATTATTCCAATGTCTCCCAGGCTTTTCATATAGTCTAGGATATTTCTTGGAGATAAGATGCCAGTTTCATTCTGCCCCGAATTGGTGAGGGGCAGCTGCACAATATGTGCTCCGCGTCTCGTCCAAGACATGACAGAATCTGTTTTACCCATCTTCTTGAGGTAGTATCTCAAGAGGCAATATCCCATAAGAAGACCAGTAATAGGCCTCAAATCATTCTTGGGTAGATCGATGAACTTTCTTGCCTTCTCTGGCGAATACTTGATTAGAAATCTTTTCGCTTGTCTTTGGCCTGGAGTATTTTTCCAGGGGCTGTTCATTTGTCCCTTTTCCCAATTATGAAATTTCGTTGAGACATGGCTTTTGGTAATACCAAAGAATGGTTGGGGTCCACCAAATGGTGCTTTGGCTCCTCTGTTCGTAAGGCTATCGGTATCCTGGCAGCTAGAAATAACCACTTCAAATGGAATGTTGAAATCGTATTTAATAGCCATACGGTCCTTTAGTAGTGTTAGGATATGTGGGTGGACAAACTCCATAATTTTGTGGTGTCCTGTAAGGTCGCCTGCTCTTATTTTTCTGTCTGATAGATTCTTAAGGCACAGCTGTGCAGTTGAGGAAGAGCCAGCATGACCTCCACTGCAGTCGTAGGGATGGTTTTTCTTCAGTTTTTGACCACGATATTATCAAGGAGGCATTTGCAACGATGGGTCTTACTACCGTTAAATATTATCATACGCGGCATGCGCGTAATGCCGTTATAGATTTGTTGGTTGTCGCTTTAAGAAGTGTATTCAAGGAAAGTCTGGAGTCAACGTGGACTCCTAGTTATTTTATCTTTTTTTTAGTTATCTATCTTTTTTATTAAAAAAGAGAGCTCTTAGATTTAGCGGTTTCCTTTTCGTAAAAGGAATGGTTGTTATTTTTCCGGGCTGACTCTTAACCATTCCTTTTGATACCACTTATGCCATTTTTGATTAGGCTATGTATTACATACACCTTCATGCTTGCAACTTATTATAATTAAGTACTAGGTCATCTGCATAACCTTGAACGTTGTAGCTAGAGTTAGAGAAAGAAGATTATCGACCGCGCGAAAGTATCCCTCCTTGGGAGCAGCCCCTATGTGCTGTCACGGCAATCCAATCACCACCACCGTCCGTGCTGATAAGTCTGCTTTAAAGAATGGATTGAATTCATCGAGTAGTTATATGATCTATTTCCCTTTTGACGCATGCTCTTTTTATGAATTCAGATGAGATGTTTTCGAAGGCACTCTGTATATATCTATAAATGTGCATAGTGCGATTTCCTTCGCAACGAATGTCTTTTCGATTTCGACCCGAACATTAGGCTTTTTATAAAAATCGCGACCTTTCGCTCAAAAAATAAAAAACTTTTAAAAGTTATATTTACAAATAGGGTTTGTTTTTTCGAAGTCTTGAGTAACTCCAAATTTAGACTTTTTCCTTGAAATTTAAAATTCAAATTTATAATAAAAAATAAAAATGTCAAGATTAAAATTAAAACTTTCAAAAAAAGTTAATATTTGGGAAAAAACATCAAAATTAATTTAAAGAAGTTAATTCAAAAAATTTTCATTTTAATCACAAAATTTTGACTTGAAACTGAAAAAGGGTGTAAATGAAATATTTTTATAAATTTATTTTTTTTTCTAAAATTGAAAGTTCAAATTCAAATCTAGATCAGTCGCCTAGCTATGAGGAGATAGTAAATTGTACGGTGCAATGGTCCCCCAGCGCTAGGGGGACTCACAGAAGTTTCTTAGACCCAGTTTAGAATGCACATTGTTTAGATAAATGTACATCAGTGGATTTAAACATATTCTCACAATAGGAAAGTTTGGGGAGGTTAAGCCAACAAAAAAACTCGAAATTTATAAGTAATAGTTCGATTTAATTCTACGTAACTTTGAAGAAAGAAATCGTTTACTCTTAGACCTATTATAGTCTGCATTGTTTCTTTAGCAATAATTTTTAATCGCCGCATAAATGTCCCGATAATGGATTGAAGCCATAGGGGCAGTTTGAAGAAGGCTTGAAATTTATAAAAAGAAATTCAACTTTGAGCGATTTTGAAAAAACTTCGTTTGTCAAGAATAAGCTGAAAGTAAAAATTTAGTAGCAAAAAAGGATAAGTTGAATATTAAAAAAAAAATTGCAATTTTCTAGAAAAAACTGACACTTTCGGAAAGAAAGAAAATCTAAATTTCTGAAACGTTTAAAAAATTTGGAATTTAAGTCGAAGATTGAAGAAAAAAGTAAAAATTGAAAGTGTAAGATAAATCCTAATAAGAAATTCCAAATTAAAACGAGTCAAAATTTATAGCATTTAAATTCAAAATTCAAAAAAAAAAATTAAAACTCCTAGAGAAATGAAATTCTGAATTTCAAATGGAAATTAGAGAAATAAAACAAAATGGAATTATTGAGAAACTTGGAATTTTGAGAAAAAGATGAACATTTTGATTTTAAAAGAAGAAATTTTGGAAAAGAAGCGAAAAAGTGTTTAAAATCGAATTTTTGTTGAAAAAAAGTAGATGTAAGTTTAACCTTAAAACAACAGACCCCTTTACACTTACAGTCTTTTCGGGCGAGCTTGTCAGGACGCGCCAATTACAGGCTCCAAGCAATACGCAAAGAACGTGCCGTTCCAAAGGGTGTCTCTAGAAATGCAACGCTCCATTCGTGCACTCTTTTCCGTATAAAAGAAAAGAAAAATTGACAGTGTAAATCGAAAACCGCGTTCTTTTCCGCTGTACTGAGTTGGTATTTATAATTTTAGATGCACCTGCAATGTAAATTCTGAAAATATTAAATCCGAATATATTAAGAAGTTTATGAGCTTACAATTTACCATGTTCTATTAGCACGTGAAAACAACTATACTCAAAAACGACGGGACAACCTGTTGTCGCAGGTTAATCCTGCATGCTTTTAATGCGTTTCTGTCCCAAGTGACAGTTTTACATTTAGAGTGACGTACATTTTTTCGCACACGATTTGAACGGCACGAGTGTAAATGTAAAGAGGCCTATTGAGAAAAAAATATCGAAATTAAAGCTAATATTGTAATATTATAAATTTAATAAAATACTTTCATAAATAAAATAGATTTCGACATTATTAATAAAAATTTAATGTCCAAATAGAATTTTCAAAGAAAAGGCAGCAATCAAACGTGCAAACTTAAAATTATATGAAAAAGCCGAAATTTTGAAAACGGCCTAGAATTCATAAACATAGAATTTAGAGTTAAAATCAAAATTTTAAGGAAAAAGTCGAAATTACGAAAATTTACATGGTAATTTAAGAAAAAATGGGAAAAATTAACAATTAAACCAAAAATTTAAATACATAAGCGTTAACAATTTAGAAAAAGTTAAAAATGCGTGATTTAAAGCGGAAGTTTTGAAACAAAAAGCAAAACCCCCAAGAAAAACGTAGTTCTGAGTTTAAATGTAAAACTAGAAAGCCCAAAGGAAGGAAACTATTAAAATTGTACTCTCAGAACGCTGAGAACATATTTCAAGCAAAAATCTCGACATTTGCAAAAGAATTTAAGCTAAACCTGTAAATTTCCAGAAGAGAAAATGTTAACCGGATATTTTGGAAAGAGGCAAAATTTCGAAAAAAAAAAAGTTTAAAGTCACAACATAATTTTCTCAAAAGTTCTAGTTTAAAGGAGAAATTGTAGAAAGAAACGTTAACATATTGATTTAAGAAAAAATGAAATTACCAAAAAAAAAAAACAAAATCATAGGAAAACTTTTAAAACTAGAAATTTGAAATATCGATAAAAAAAAGAAATTTTGGAATTAAAGTTTGCGAAGAACTAAAAGTTAAATGTTACAAAAACACCGAGGTTTTAAATTTCAGTTGAAAATTTAGCTTAAGGAAGGAAACTGTAAAATGAAACTATAAAACTAAAAATGTCGGATTTTCATCAAATTTCGAAAATAAAGTAAAAGTTCCTCTAAAAGACAATATTTCGAGTATAAAGCGAAAATTTCAGGGAAAAAATAAATATCATAAGTTTAAAAGTCCAGATTTTTAGAAAACCTTTCCGCCAAAAATGGAGGGAGAGGAATTTTTAGTAAATTTTCCAGTTGAAACTTAAGAAAAATTTAGAACTTTTAAAACAATTTAAAATCTCTTGAAAAAATGAATTTTTCAGTTTATGGCGACTATTTAACAGAAAATGTAAAAAGGTCAAAGCGAAAACCTAGCATTTTTCGAAAAAATCAAGAAGTCCTAACATTTTGAAAATAAAGTAAAAATTTCTCAAAAAAGATAAACTTTTACCTAAAAGAGGAAAAAATTGTACTCACCCTCTATATTTTGGAAACAATTCAAAATTTCCGGTAAAAAGTGGAATATTTACCAAATTTTGGGTGAAGCTCAACAAAAAAAAATAAATCTTTTGAAAAAAATTAAGATTGTTAAACAAGCTTTTAATCCAAAATTTTAAAAAAAGTGAAAAATAAATGTATAAATAGAGAATTTTGGAAAAAAATCAAAATTTTGAGACATCATTTCGGATTTAAACTCAAAATATCTTAAAGAAAATCAACATTTCTGGAAAGATGCAATTTCATAAATATTTACTAATATATAAATGCGAAAGTGTGTTTTTTTGTCTGTTTGTCAGCTTCAGTGTTGCCAGATTTCGCACACTTCCACGATTTTCAACTCTCGCGTATATGGCACGACTTATTTTCTAAGTAAATAAATGCAAAACTTAGCAAAGGGGCCAAACTTGAAGTAGCCTTGCAGGTAGGATTCTTTTAAAGGAAATCTCGGTTTCTCTGCGGTGATAGTTCTTCCATATTTTAGTAAATCCTAATTTGGAAATAAATCTACCTTATTTTAAAAAGTGAAACGGTAACAGAAATTTTTATATGACCTTTTTTGGGTTACTTTAAGAAATTTAAAAACTCTCTTTTAATTTTGGACAGCTTTTTTTTTTGTTAAATTCTAATTATTCACTTAAAACCGTAGACGAAGTCGCGAGTTATAGCTAGTAAGATATATATTTGAAAATAAACTCAAAATTTGCGAAAATCCAAGTTTCGCGTTAACGTCGAAATTAAAAAAAAACTGAAAGTTATAGAAAGAAATCCTCAAAATTTCAGGTTTGCTATTGCAATTTTAAGAAAAAGTAAAAATTGAAACTGAGCTGGAAATTGAGAGAAAGTTGAAATTTAAGAAAAAACATTCAATGAAAATGTGTCCATCAAAAATTGAAAATTTAAAAAGAATCTAAATCTAGGGTCAACATTTTAGAAGATTTAAGAACCTTAGGTTCCCCGAAAAGTTTCTTGCCCAAGCGCCTATTAGTTCCTCGCTACAGTACTGAACTAGACTTTCTTAAAATGTGACTGCATTTTTTCTGAATTTAGCTTTTAACTTCTAAATTTTAACTTTCTCATTAGAAATTTTAATTTTTATCTAGAATTTAAAAAGCTTGAACATTTTAAGTTTAAACTTGAAATGAATATATCATATATGCGTCATGTGAATAAAGGGTTCAAAAATAATCAACATTCATCTTCATTCTGCAAGGGCACTGTGCTTCCCTAGCTTCCATGGAGGACATGTCCCTGATTTGCCAAAAAAATAGTATTAAACCAGCAATACAGCGATTATTAAATATCAATGCAACATTACTGTTCATCTTATATTATGGATGTTTATAAATGATGAATTGATGTTTCCAAGACCTCCATTTATCATTTGAATCACTACAAATTTCATACTTGCTTATTCGGAATAGAAACTTTGATGAGAGCAAAAAATTTTTTAATAAAATAAACAAATCTCGAAGAAAATTCCTAGAATATGTATATTTAATAGATAGGGTATTTGTGACAGTAACCGACCACTTTAAAAACTGGTCCAGTAGTCGCATAACATTTCCCAATTTTTTTATCATTGACTGTAAATGTAGCAGACTACTCTACAACATCTATGTTTTCAATAGCCGGCCACATACCAGCGGATTACTCGATGAATTGAATATTGCACATATTAACTCAATGTTAATAGACAGGACAGATTGGCATATTTTATCTTGCGTAGTGGCTGTTAAAAGTTCTGATTCGTTCTGATTTTGACACGTTTCACTCAAAAATGTCAGAAAACACAAGCCAAATCTCAGGCGCATGCAAACATACCATGAACTGAACCCAATTCATACAAAAGTGACGAGTATTAAACCACTAATGTGAAACTTTTAAATGACGGATTTAATCAGAAAACCTACTATGCATGCAGAAATGTATGTTAGTGGAAAACATCATATTTGGTCTGAGACGATCTAAATAACAGATAAATCCGCACGGAATAAATCCCATCCAAATCGTTCTAGTATGGATGGCTAATAAATAAGTTTGTTAGACACAAATAAAATTATGGTGGCCAACTATTGGTGGGTGACCGGTTGCTGGAGTATCTACCTTATATTGTGAGTATAACTAAAAAAGTAAATAATTACATTTGTGGCTATTTATGATTTTTCCGTAACCGATTTTTCTCGTGAGAAGTACCAAAGAGGCTTACCAATGTACATAACAATGGCCCAAACTAATACTACTCGTCTTCCAACTGCACCATCTATATTCCAAAACCAAAATGGAATGAAAATTGTATAAAATACTTCATCACCAAGTGCTGTTCCAAAATGGAATAGATAATACCAAAACTTGTTCAGAATAACATATTCCGAAGTATTCTTCTCCAAATTTTTCTCCCCATTCGTTTGGCTCTTTCTAACACCAAAATAATGTTGGACTTCAGCTACCAATTCTGGGCTTTTCAAGTATGCCAATAAGCTTCTGTCTGCCATTGTAAATCACCGTGCGTTCAAGTGATCGATATATCAAATAATTTTTATCTTAAATGCCTCTTCAAATCATGCTGTTATCTAGTGTTTAAAGAGGAAATTTTGACAGCACTGATTCTTAATACTGCATTGCGGATTAGAATGCGGCAGTCGACTCACTACCAGTTTATTTGCGTTTACAGTTTGCAGTTTATGGTGAACGAGGCAATATCGTTTGTTGGCGTTATCGGGGCAGGTTTTTATAACAACAATTTTGTTTTAATTTAAGTTCCTAGAAGAAAATGAGTATTTAACCTAAAATTCCAAGAAAACGTCAGATATTTAACCTTTGGACAGGACAGCACCGATGAACTACTGATTCTTGGAACTACTGACTTTGGGCCCCATCGTTGCCAGATGTCCACAAAATAAATTCCACAATTTTGGTGAAAATCTCATTATATCAAATTGTTAGCACAAAATTTTCGTTGTTACTTTTATTTTGTGTTTTCAGGATAGTATTTTTGAAGACTGGCAGCCGTCGCGGATTCTCTAGGACCGTCCCGGAATGGCAGACGTAGTCCCACATAGAAATAATTAATAAAATTGTCACGGAAAACGTCTGATGCGTCCCGCATGTCCCGCATTGTGATAATAATTATCCAGAGTACCAAAAAAGCAAGGTTTTGTGTTGCGAATGTATAGAAATGAGAGAAATGGAAGTGTTGAGGACCTTTTTTTTGGTCGTCAAAAATAAGTTGCGGACAGTGACGGACCTTTTTTTTTGGTTGCGTAAAATGCGTACACGCACGTTAGCCCAGTAGGCGAAGCTTTTTTTGTACAAAATAATCCAACAGCGATTTTATTATTGCAATCAATTAGTAAGTTAATTTTGAGAATAAATTCAAGTTGGCGCGGTGCCGGGGGCTCTGCGTTAGCCGCCATTTTGATAAACGCGTTTATGTAATTATTTCGATAATGGTTGGTCCCATTAAAAAAGTACAAGAGATCATATTTGTAGAAAAATGTATGACATCTTTTTTATTAATAATATTTTTTATAGGATACATATTTTAAAAGTTATTACGTTGAATTGTTTTCTCTTTTAAGTTTTTGCTTGATAATTCGTAAACAAATAACACTACATTGATAATAGCTATTATCAAAGTTGTAGAGCATAAAAAAATGTACACATTTTGTATAAAGCATTTTTTCTAAAGTTTATAATTAAAAAGCTATAAAAAAATAAGTATCTGAGTTAATCAAGAAAACGGCATTTTATCAAATTGTATGCGCAATAAATGCTGACTAGTTATCGACAGCAGACAACAGAAATGTCTCATTGCTCCGATATTTATGGGACAAGTGGAGAATAGGTATAATTTTAGATCTTTTGTTATTATAGTTTTTATAAACTATGATCTCTAAAAATATGTTTTTAAAAAATTTATAGACAATTTTATGCCCTACAAATATACTGTTGGCCGATTTGGAAGTAGATTAAGAAAAAAATAAGTGACCATTTTTTGGCGTAATAATTTAAAATATGTGTCTAAAAAATCGCGTCCAATAAAAATATTAAACTACTTATTTTTACATCAATATGATCTTCCCCATTTTTTCTTTAACTTTAGAAAAATAAAATATAGTATATTAAATTTGTAGAGAATTTTATGCTCTATAACTTTGATTCTAACTGTTACCAACAAATGCTAACCGTTTTAAAACTATTAAGAAAAGACTAAAAAGTAAAAACTTTTCATTGTAATAACTCGTAAAATATTCATTTTATAGAAAAATATGATTTACAAAAAAGTTAAACTACATATATTTCTATAAATATGGTTTCTTGTATTTTCTTTATAGGATCGGCCGTTCTCGAGATATTTATTAAAACGCGTTTATTAAAATGGCGGCTGACGCACAGCCCCCCGCGCCGTGCCAACTTAGACATATGCTCAAAATTGACCTACTAATAGATTGCAGTAATAAAGTCGCTGTTGTATTAGTTTGTATTTTTCACCTCTATAGCGATTTCCTCGCCGACTGGGCTACATGACCAACCAGTTAAATACTCGCAGTATATCGTAATAATGTTCCGTCCCGCATTGCCCTTTACAAAAGTTGGCAGCCTTCATTTTTTTATACACAAAGAATTACTGATTTACTTATATCTTTTGTAATTGTTTTCTCTTTATTATTCTGTTTTGATGGTTTAAGGTTTACTCTTAAGGCTTCTAAGAGTAGAACACTTAGTCAGTATGCTCCAAAATAATTTTTGATGACCAAAAAAATAGTTTCATATTATTAGAATAAAAAAGTTAATATTATATTCTAATGGATATCCAATTTTTCTTAAAATTTAGACTTTTGTCAAACTTTTTGTCAAATTTTGAGATTTTCCTCAAAATTTCATATTTAAAACCAAATTTCTTTTTATAAATTTCAAGGGTCAGAATATCGGCTTAAATTTGACATTTTTCTTTAAATTTAACTTCAAATTTCAAATTTTGGGAAAAATATGTTAATTTCAAGTTTTTTTTATTTTTTAAAAAGTTCCATATTCCTTTTTAGTTCAAATTTAAGGTAGAGGCTTTCTGTTTATTTTTTTATTTGGATTTTTTAAGAAATGAGTTTAAAATTTCAGATTTAACCCCAAGGATTGTATCTAAATTAGTTCTCAAAATTTTGACTTTACAGCCAACAGTTCGAAAAGAAAGCCCTGAAATTAAAAAAAATGGTATACAAGAAAAAGTGGAAATTTCTACTAAAAAATTGAAACAACATCAAAGAAATTTCTAATTTTATTCTAACAACATCAAAATTGAAAATTTGGAATTTCCAATTTTTTTTCAAAATGTTGATTCTTGAGAAATGTAAAATATAAACTTGGAATTTTAAGCCCTGTAATTTCAACTTATCTTCTTTTTTTTAAATCAATATTTTTTGTAAAAAATCAAAATTATTATATTATAAAAGTCTTATTTTACAAATATTAACTTTTTCTCAGAATTTCAAATAAACTTAATTTAAATTAAGTACACATTTTCTTAAAATTGCAACTTTAAAATCGAAAACTTAAGATTAAAACCGAAATTCGAGGAAATAAATCAAAGAAACTTCAAAATTATTCATCTAATTATCTAAAGTCTTGCAGCTGAAATTTAATTTTAAAAGTTAAAATTTCGAGATTATAATTTTAAATGTCAAGAAATTTCCGAATTTCTACAAAAATATTTCTCGAAATTTTGAGTTTAAAGCCAAAATTTGAAAATTATTGAAATAAATATCAAAAAGAAATTTGGAAATATCTAAAAAAAAATCTTCCTCCAAATTTCGACATTCTAACTTCAAAAAAATCTAAATCCTAAGTGCTGAATCAAAATTTATTAAGCGAAAAAATTTTTGAATTGAATTGAAGCATTGTCATGGTGGAACATAATTCCTTTCCGATTTGCCAATTCTGGCCTTTTTTCTTTGATTGCTTCATCCAGTTTCATTAGCTGTTGGCAGTACACATTTGAATTGATTGTCTAATTCTCTGGAAGCAGCTCAAAATACACAGCACCTTTATAATCCAACCGAATCGACAGCATGATCTTTTTTTTAATGTAGTTCGTGCTGGTTCATCGTGCTTGGACCATGATCGTTTTCGAATGAAGTTACTCATTTTTCAGCACGATCCTCTTTAATAATGGCATTAATTTGATTATTATCAACTTTAGTAGGTCGATCAGAACGTTGGTCATCTTTGAGTGAAAAGTCTCCAGAACGGAATTTCTTAAACCAATTCTGACAACTGCGTTCTGTTATGCAATCATCACCATAAACTTCACATATTTCTTTACGAGCCTGTGCAGTTTTCCGTCCTTTATGGAAATAAAATAGTAAAATATGACGAAAATGTTCGTTTTTGCACTCCATATTAAAATTGACCCTCAACTATCAGCTACAAATAAATTCTCTCACCACGTGCTTCAAAATGAACCTCGATCTGTGTTGGACCAAAATGTTGAGGATTTGGTTGTTTTTATTTTAATTCGGGTTGTAAGGCCGAATTGTTGTTTACTGAATATTCCGAATGTTGGACACGAAATCTGGGCTTCTTATCACTACTCGGGGATTGTATTGCTTATTAAACTTTGTTTTTGCTTTTTCGAAGGACCACTACACTCACGGTAGATGAATTAAAAAAAGAGGTTGGTTTATTAACACGGTTTATTACTTGTTCACTCTTCGGAGGTTGCTTGGTTATTCTCATTGTACTTAAGTCCAAAGAAGGTTTCACCCCTTTACCACATCGGCAATTAAATAAATAATTACGCGATACGTATTTCGCCAGCAGAACTGGCATTTTCAAGCGCACTAATCTAAAAAGATTAGCAAAAGATGCATCGACGTCGTCTGCATTGAGATTCAAATCGATACTGGCGGTCTTTTGCTTTCTTTCCTATTTCTAATTGTTTAACACATCTGGTGCATGCAATTTTGACCTGCCACAAATAACCTTCAATAAACTGGAGGCCGCCAATGGTCCTTTATCTCCGTTAAGGGTAACTGGCCTTTGATTGATATAAATTGTTTCGTATGCATCAAGTTCTCTGCTATTTGTGACCGATCTTAACAATTTTAAATTTTCAAAGTTAATTTTGTGTCCTGTAATTATCATATGTAGGGCGACACTTGATTTTTCCTCTCTATTGTATCTAAAATGAGCGATATGTTCTTTAAATCTGGTTTTAATGGATCTCTTGGTCTGTCCAACATATGACAAATTACAATTGTTACAGCTTATTTCGTAAATTCAATTCTCAAGCTTGTCCAATTTATTTTTAGCATTACCCAAATTATTGCGGAGACTGTTATTGGCTGTGTACACTACTTTTACGTTGTTTTCTTTTAGAACTTTATTAATTTTATTGGTGATATTTGGGTAAAATGGTAATTTCACAATGGTTGTAGGAGTGTTATCTTTAGATTGGTCAAGCTTAGAGCAATTCTGAATTATTTTCTTAAATCTACATTTTCTTAACATGCTGTTTGCTATTTCTACGGGCAAACCATTAAAAATCGCAACATCTTTAATGTAAGCTAATTCTTTTGTATATCTGGATTTACTTAGAGGAACATTTAAAAGCCTGTTGATTAAAAAACGTATACTTGCTGATTTCTGTTGTGGGCAATGATTAGAATCAGCTGTGATAAAGCGATTTGTATTGGTTTCTTTTCTGTTTATATCGAACTCTAAAGTATTTTTATTTCTAATAACCAAGATATCTTAAGAACGGGAGTAATCCATTGGTTTCTTTTTCAAATGTAAAGTTAATTGAATTGTATTTATAGTTTAACTTATCAACGAAATCTTGAACTTCATATTTACTGGTGTCAAAAACTGCAAAAAGGTCGTCTACGTATCGTATCCAAATTCGAGGAAAGTTTATTAATTCATTTCATTATCACAAGCCACAGTGTTTAGTTCAGTGCTTTAGTGAATATGGCTTCCCGGTCAACACTACTGAACCAGTATCGTAAGCTTAGTTTTAAGATCCGCAGCACAAGTGCAGACATTAAATTTCTAAAACGATGACTGAACCTCTCGATTTTTCCTAAATTCATTAAAGTAACTACGAGTTAAAATTGTCCGTTTGAAAATAAGATAGTAACAGCAGCAAAAAAGAAATGGCTATATTTAGAAATTAAACGTCATTACACTAATAGATCAAGGCATGAAATTAACTCATACAACTTGTACAAAAAACTAACATACAAACTCAATGAGGAAGCACACGAAGAATTTAGTGCTTTTCAAAGAAGAATGTTTGAAAATATAGAGTATAAAATCAAGAAGAAAATTGAAATTCATGAAAGAAAAATGCAAAATATTTTAAAGTATAAAACACAAAGTAATAAACCTTCTCCTTCGAAAAATACTAACATAGTAGTAAATCTCTCTAAACAAGTTTTTAATGCTAAAGAATTAGAACTTTTAAATAAAGGACTTAAATTCAATACACCCTTTGTAAAAGCACCTATCGAACAAATTTGCGTTGGAATCGAATCGGGAATTTCAAAATTAAATGAACCAAGTAAGAATATAATTAGAGAACAAAGTAAAAAGATTACTGAAACTAACAAAGAACATCGAATTAATAGTAACCAGAACCACATAATTAAAAACTTAAAAAAGAAAGATTGCTACTATCTGAAAGCAGACAAAGGCAATAAGATTGTTGTATTGGATAAACCTGATTATAACAATAGAGTAAACAATTTAATTGAAAGTGGACCATATGAGAGAATAGCAAAGAGTCCATTACCAAAAATGATTAAAGAATTCAAAGATGCTATAAAGAAATGCAACAATCTTATTACTAACCCAATAAAATACAAAATTACCTCGAGTAATCCATCGATCCCCAGATTGTATTGTTTACCAAAAATTCATAAACCGGGAATTCAATGAGACCAATTGTTTCAGGTGTAACCGCACCCACTTACCAATTAGCAAAATTGCTTAACAATGAATTCGTAAAACTTCAGAACAATAATGTATCATTTTCAATTAAAAACGCCACTGAATTTATAAATAAAATTAAAGATTTGAGCTTGTCACCCACAGAAATTCTGGTATATTTTGATGTAAGTTCACTTTTTTCCAGCGTACCAATACACGAAACTTTAATTATTTAGAAGAACTCTTGACATTCAATCAAATAGACAAAGAAGTAATTTCAGAATATTTAAGTCTCACTTCATTATGCATGAAACAGAACGTCTTCCAGTTTGACAATAAATTTTATAAACAAAAAAATGGTACCACCATGGAAAATCCATTAAGTCCATTTCTAGCAAATCTTTTCATGGACAGTTTTGAACAAAAAATCAAAAATGAATTAATAAACTTTCCTCGAATTTGGATACGATACGTAGACGACATTTTTGCAGTTTTTGACACCAGTAAATATGAAGTTCAAGATTTCGTTGATAAGTTAAACTCAAAATACAATAACTTTACATTTGAAAAAGAAACCAATGGATTACTCCCGTTCTTAGATATCTTCGTTATTAGAAATAAAAATACTTTAGAGTTCGATATATACAGAAAAGAAATCAATACAAATCGCTTTATCACAGCTGATTCTAATCATTGCCCACAACAGAAATCAGCAAGTATACGTTTTTTAATCAATAGGCTTTTAAATGTTCCTCTAAGTAAATCCACAAATCGCTTTATCACAGCTGATAGCTGACATAAACACAGGTTTAACTCGCGCGTAGCGATTTGTTCACTTCGTTCATTCATGCGCACTACTTGCCAACAACCTATGTTCCATCTTTATCGGATTTGGTCAGAATAAACTCACGAAGAGAATAGGGAGCTGTCCATATAGAAGTATTACATATATGTTTACCACCTATGATCCATTGTACAGGTTTAGAAGGCTGTATACTGTAGCTTAGGGGACCATTTATAAAGTACTTCACACATTAAGGGTGAAGAAGGTGGTCAATAGTGTGGCAAAGGGGGAGACAAGTCATAAGCGTAGTGACATGACTTTTTTTGAAGAATTCTACTTTTTAAAAAATTTATTGAAAATTTTGACATTTCTAATTTTCACTTGCCATTTTTCAAATGTTTCATTCTTTTTGAAAGTTTTGATTGTTTTTTAAATCGTGAAATTTTTTTTAATCTTGATTTTTTTAAATTCCTTGAATTTTTCAAAAAATTTCGTTATTTTTAAAAATTATTGAGAATGTCGATATTTTTTACAAAAATCTTCATTTTTTCAAAAATGTACTGAACTTATCATTCTTTTGAAAATTTCCAATTAGAATTTACAACTTTTTAGAAAAATGTTCTTTTTTGTTTTTAAATTTCAACTATCAAAATTTTGACTTTGGAAAATTTGAACCATTTTTGAAAACTTGGATTTTTCTGATAATTGTCGTCTTTCTTCATTGTAAAGACTTTTAGAAAAATTCGTTATCTTTGACAATTTTGACAGAACATCTTTCAACTTTTTTTAAATCTCGAATTTTTTTCAAAGGCTTGCCATTTTTGAAATCTTATTGTACTAATTTCCAAGATTGTAACATTCCTAAAAATAACGAATTTTCTGGAAAATATATTCATTTTTTAAATTTTTTAAACATTATTTAAAATGTGGATTTCTTCAAAGTGTTGATTTTTTTTAGAATTTCGATTATTTTCTAAAGATCTTAACTGTTTTTGGAAATTTTAACTTTCCATGAAGATTTCTTATACATTATTTAATATTATATTTTTCAAAATTTCTTCTATTTTCTAAAATTCTAACTTGAACATTTTCGACTTTTATCAAAATTGTAGTATTTATTTTTGAAAATTCTCATTGTTTTACAAAATTATTACCGTTTTTTTTAAATTGATTTTTTGATTTTTTTTTAATTTCAACTCTTGAAAATTTCGTCTTATTTTCTACAATTTAAATTTTTTTAAAAATTTCGTTTTTCTCCAAAATCTCATCTTTCGTTCCGAGTTTAAATTTGAACTGTAGACTGCTTTGTGGGCATGCAATTTTGAAACGTGAATTACTTCGATAAATTTCCTGTTTTTGACAAAATTTTTAAAAAAAAAAAACTCTCTATTAACTTGAAAATTTTAAACTCCAAAATTCGAGAATTTTTAAAATAAGTTTCTTCCACCTTTTTATGAAACTTTCCAAAAAAAGTTTTATTTTATTCTAAAAGTCAACGGTATTATGCAAATTTAAAGGAGTGTCCGACGTTATGGAGCCTCGTATCTGTAACCGAAACTATCGGATATCTGAAATAAAATAATATCCGAATGCATAACCGAAACCGATTAAATTGATATTTTCGGATGTTTTTTGAAGTAGTTTTGCTAATACCAGACGACGGCTATTTTTTTGGTCTATTAAAATTATGCAACAAACTTGATGATATGTCTCCTGACCTCACTCACTATTACTACATTCACTACTTTCTTTAACGTGTTAAATAAATTGAGTTCGTTTCAATTCGACATTTTTACAAAATTCTGTTTTTTTTAAATTCTTATATTTTCTATTTTTCCATTTTTTAATTTTGGTTTTTTTGTGAAGATATGGATTTTTCGCAAAATTTCGATTTCATTACAAAATTTCGAGTTTTTTTTATCAAAATTTCGACTTTTTTAAAATTTCGACTTTTTAAAAATCTAACTTTTCAAATGTTCGCCGTTTTGAAGTTTTCAACATTTACTCAAAAGTTTTACTTTACGAGAATGTCAGATTTTATCGAAAAGAGAAAAGTTTTGATAACGTCGAGTTTTGAAAAGTGGAACTTTTTAACAATTCCGATTTTATTTCAAAATTTAGACTTTTTTTGCAAAGTTTAGGTTTCTGTCCAAATTTGGGCTCTTTTTAAGGGTGTCAACTTTTCCTCAAAATTTTGATTTTTTTAAAATGTTACTGTTTTTGTAACTTTCAATTTTTTATGTTTCAATTGTTTCCGAACATTTCTGTTTTTTTGAAAATTATCATATTTTTCAATTTCGACCTTTCAAAATTTAGATATTTTTTGAAAATCTCGACTTTTCTGAAAAGTTCGGTATTTGTTTTTTGCAAAATTTCTACACTTAAAAATTCTCATATTTTTAAAAATGTAGTTTTTTGAATACTCGTTTGTTTTAAGACTCGTCAGCCTTTTTCAAAATTTTAATTTTTAAAATTTTAATTTTTTGTGTTTATTGACTACTTTCTAAAATTCCAACTATTTTACAAATTTGTCTTTATCTGAAAATTGCCTTTTCATTAAATTGGAACACTTCTTGGAATGTCGATTTCTTTGAAAATTTTTTGTTATAATTTCGTGAATCTTTTGATAAATTTTTTGAACATTTCTACCTTTTCAAATTGTCGACATTTTTTTTCAAAATTTTAATATTTTTGAAGATTTTTCGATCACAAAATTTTTAAAACTTGAAAAGTTTGACTTTTTTTGGAAATCTCGAATCTTCTAATAATTTTGGCTCTTCTTAAACTTTTAGACTTCCAAAATTTCGAATTTTATGAAAAAGTTGACCGAAAATTTTTGTATTGTTTAAATTTACAACATTATAAAAATGTTGAATTGTTCTTAAAAATTTTCAAATTTCCAAATTTTTTGGAATTAGACGAAGTTAATGAGGATAAATGGCGATGAACCGCCTTCTTAAACAAAAATGGGTTGTTATTTTCGGGAAAAATTCCATTCGGTAACGAGTTCCATAGATTGGAAGCTCTATAGAAAAAAGAGTCTCCATAGATAGAAGTTCTCACTGTGTCAAGCTGGACTGCACAGGAATTTGCTGCCTGCGACTGTCTTGTATGCCTTAAAGATCTTGCCCTTGGATGGATCAACCCTAATAGTTCCTGCGAGCATCTCCCATGATAGTCCTTGTATAAAAGAGACAAGTCACCAACCATCCGCCTGTGCCCTAGTGTTTCTAGAGAATCGGTTAAACTCTCGTCATCAATTAGGCGGCTCGCTCTTCTTTAAATTGAATCCAAAAAAGCTAAAGTGTGCTTTGGGGCTGAACTCCAAACATGAGAACAGTATTCTAATGTTGGCTTAACTTGAGCTTTGTGAGTAGCTGATGAGATGTGAAGTACTTTTTAGCTCTAAAAAGAAAGCCTAGCTTATGAGAGGCGGACTTGGCAATGGCGCGCGCATGATCGTCCCAAAAGAAGATAGTACTCGCATTCACTCCTAGAATAGACAGATTAGATCCAATCGTGAGGATTTTACCGTCCGTGAGTATGTTTGTTGCATTATCCCTTGATGTTTGCTTAGAGAAAACCGCGGCCTGAGTTTTTGAGGCGTTGAAGTCGATTAGATTTTTCCTACCCCATTCCAGAATTTCGAGATCCCGATTAATCATCTGTATCTGCCGTTCCTGGCTACTATCATCTGCGTAGTTGTATGTAGGATTCGAAGTTGAAGTTAAAAGATCATTCATGTGTAACAGAAACAGAGTAGGAGACAGGACAGACCCCTGAGGCACACCTGCAGTAATCGCAAATGTCTCGGATGAAATGCCATCAACGACGACCTGAAGAGATCTGTCAGCGGGAAAATGGGATATCAAATGACAGAGTTCAGGAATAAGACCGTAAGATGTTAATTTGGCGCGAAGGGATCGGTGCCAGACTCTGTCAAAGGCCTATGAGATATCCAATGTCACAATCCTAGCCTCACCATGTTTTCCCTCATAGATTCACAAAATTCAAGAAATTTAGTGATTAATCATGGTTTCTTTTTAAAATATTCCGTACTGTTCGCAATTTTCTACTGAAAATCGATATCGGTATCTTGGTACTTTCGAATACGAATTGGTTGGTAGCTTACCCCTGAAGGGGCTTAATTACCAAGATCACTGATACAGTAAACAGAAATCTGAACAAAAAATTTTCATATTCGAATTTCAGAAATGAGGAACTTTTATACCCATTTTTGTTCCCTATTTAAAACGCTTACGAGACGAATTTTCAAAAGTCCTTTCTTTTTGAAATTGTCGATTTCATCAAATTTTAGAATTTTTTTTTCAAAATATCTTAATTTTTAAAAATCTCAATCTTTTTTCAAGATTTAGACTTTAAAATTTTGAACTTTCTAAAATTTTCGAATTTTTGAAAAATTTTCATTTATTTTTTTAAATTTCGTCTTTTTCGAAAATTTAGTACTTTTTTACATTCAATTTTCCAATCTTTCTTCCTAAATTTCGTTTTTTCAAAAATTTTGACATTTTTTAAAATTTGACTATTTTTTAAGGAAATAAAATTTCTGAAATTATTAAGAACAAAAATTTTGTCAATTAGCAAATTTAAATGAGTATACGAAAACCAAACGGATTCAGATAAGAGGCGAAAAAGTTTAAGCCATTTTAAGGTTATAATTTAATACATTACATTGACCACAGCGCCATGTACTTGTAAATGCTCTACAGATTTTTAATAGAAAAAATATGAATAATATTTGAAGTGATATTTCAATTTAATAATGTTCAAATTAAAAAATAATGTGACCTCACATCAGAGGGGGGTGAGGGGGGGGGGAAGTCATACAAATGTGACCACATGTAACAAGGACGGGGTGGGCTTCAAATAGTCATAAAATTCATGTGATGTAATTTATGGATAGCATTCTATTTGGATATTAAAATTAACAATTTAAAGTTGTTATTGCCATCGAATTAAAATTGGAATCAAAACTGACCATTTCAAGGTTAAACCCAGAAACTTTGGAGAATGATAAAAATCTGGGATTTATTTTAAAAAAAAATCTTAAAATACAGGCATTAAAATTTTGATTCTAAATAATGTAGCAGTTCAAACTCTAAAAAATTCTTTTGTTGTATATTGAGGTTAGAATCGTTTCTTCTGGCTTTTTGTTTACGGTTTATTTTTTTTACTTTCAAAACAAAAAATAACAATATGTGCTTTTATACTCTTTATTTTCCAATCAGCTTCCCTTGGCACGACAGCGCCACTGTCTAAAGGTATGTAGCACCGGTAGCACGTTTACGGTTCTATCATGTACGGTAGACTTAACGTAGAAACACTTGATTTGGCAACAAGGGACAAAACCATATTTTCATTGGCAAGAAAAGTGTGTTGCCTACTGTAATATGTGTTGCCTATCGTATTACTTATTACGTCGATTACAGTCAATAATTTTATTTTTCGCACAGTTATCGATACATGGATGAATAAATATGATCAACTTAAAACGTATTGTTCATTCTTTTTATTTTAGTGAGCTATTTTATGTTCTTGGCGGTTTTAACTACTTCCATAAATGTAAAAAATTTATTATACTTGACAATTTTCGCATTCTCGTACCCTGTTAAACGTTAGTTCCTTCCAATAGAATAATAAAGTGCATTGTTAACTGTTCATTTACAACGTACTGTGCAGGTCAGGCATTTATTCTTTAAAACTTTCAGCACGTGGTGGCGTATTTTTCCTAAATTCTGAAAAATCAAGCGGAACCACACCCTGACAATTTCAAAATTCCTCAAGTTGGTAGGACTAAAGCGTCCAATCTTAAATCATCCAATGGGGCTCCAGCATTTATTCATTTCAAGTTTGGTAGGGGTTACCGCCATATTGAAGCCCGATTATGCGCGTTTTAGTCGACGTGAAGTTGATCCGTTCGGTGGATTAAAGCGGTGCAATAAAGTTTCATTTCGTTTACAAGGAATATCTCTTGATTTGAGTAAGTTTTTATTCCTATTATCAATGAAACTTGCGTTATTATTACATTTTGTGTTAGATTCAGCGGTTAACGCGTCCAAGCAGAGCGTAATTTCGACGTATTTTAATATTTTCTAGACAATGCATACCGGTTTTTAAAGCATGCGAAATTTTTAAATGATTGCCAATATTTTGCTGTTGCGGAGCGTCTTATTTGTTGAAACTTTGTGTCTTATTTGAGGTTTAATTCGACGTATGATGTTGGAATTTTTAATTCGTTTTATTGCCGACTTTGTTATTTTTTTGGTGTTATTCGATTGGGGGTGTTGTTACAATTGATCCGAAACACATGGTCCGGGTGGAGAATCGAATTTTATTCGTTAGGTTTGGATCGTGCCAGACAGGCAGACGAGGCAATCCCCTCAGACAGCTGTAGTTGGGGTGTGCAGTTGCTGGGCCGGGGTCTTTGGGTGTTGCATGTTTAGTTTCTTCCCTTCGTGTTTGTTTCAAGTCGACTTTGCTGCCTCAAATTTTCCAATTAATTATCAGTCCATGTTTGCGTTTTTACTGCCAGTTGAACTCATTTTTGTTCTTTACACCTAATCTGTATTATTAGATGAGAAAAATCCTACTACATTTACTTGGATTTAAAATAATTTGGGCCAAAAACATTTTTTTTTGAGGCCCATGTGTACTGTTTGTAGCAATTCTATTTGGGCGATTTTTCTGTGTGATTATGTTCGGGGGACTGATTTCATTTTTGTTTTAATTCTTACATTTTTCAATAACTATTTTTTATAGTTGGCTAGGGAGAAAAATGATCTCCATTTTTTTAAAATGATTACCTTTTTAAACCTTTATCAGTGCATCATTATTGCAACACGGCTGCGTTTTTCATGATTTCGTAATTCTGATTAGATAACTTGCATCACTTATTGGTTATATTATACAGTTTGTAGGGTTGGGTATTTTCGTTGCGTTGTTTATGTCTGCTTTAAAACGATAAGGTTTTACGACTTGATAAAATATTTATTAAAATGTATTTTAGTTTTACGTGTTTTTTGTCAGGCAGTATTACTGTAGTCTAGCACTACTAGTGTGGAAGCTTTTTTAAATAAAATTCGCCGTTAAATTTATTTAAATATTTGATCTAATATATTACCGATTCACCTAGTAAACGTTTTTACCTTGAGACGTACCTAGGTACATTATAGCTTAATTACTTCTTTAGGTATTACTAGCCTGTAAAAGTTGCCGGTTTTGTTTAAAATGATTTTAGTTAGTAACAGAGAACCACCGACCCCGTTGCCGGTACATTCGCCGGTGCCGGTACGTTTATGAGTTCAAGGTCGACATTTAAATATGGATGTCAAACTTCAAAAGTGACAGTTGACATTTGACAAAATTTCCTCTTACAGTTTTTTTTTGCCATTTTAAAGCCATTTTTTGCCGATTTAAAACTTTTTCTTTTTTAAACCCTTTTTTGCTTTTTTTAAACTCCTTTTGCCTTTTCTAGAAGTTGCTGAGCAAAAAGTGGCAAAGTTGAAATTTTCGAAATTTCCGACTTTTAAGTAAATTCCAGGGTTTTTTTTTAGAAATTTTAAATTTCAAGTTCAATCTCGAGGTTAAAAGCGGGAATATTTTTTAAGCATATAAAAAATTGGAGACAGCAAATTCCTGGCTTTTTGGAAAATTTTATTTTTCCTGAAAATTTTGATTTTTTTTAAAAACTTCGATTGTCTTGAAAGCTACGACCCCTTTTTCAAAATTTCCACATCTTTTGAAAAATTTCGATTTCTTTTCAAATTGTGACAGTTGTTTTGGAAATGTCGATATTTTCAAAATATCTACTTGTTCTCGAAGTGTCTACTTTTTCAAATTTTGAATTTCTTTCAATGTTTCACGTTTTTGTAAAATTGATTATCTTGAAAAATTTCGACTTTAACAATTTCATTTTTTTTTTAATTCCGTATTTTTCTTTAAATTTTGCTTTTCTTCTGATTTTAGAATGTTTTTAAAGAATTCGACTATCGAATTTTTCTGAAAATTTTTACTTTTTTAAAAATATGTTTGAAAAATTTCTACTGTTTTAAAACTAAACCTTTTTTCAAAATAACTACATTTTTGGAAAATGTATATTTTTTTTCAAAATTTAAAGTATCAAATTTGAAATTTTTCTAACTTTCGAATTTTTTAAAAATTATCGACCTACTCTCGAAGTCTTGATTTTCAAATTTAATCTTGTTTTTTTGTAAATTTGAATTTCTCAAAAGTTTTTTTTTTATTTTTTTTTGTTATTTTTAAATATTATGAAGAACACAACTTTTTTCAAATACAGCATTTTTTTAATTTTTACCTTTCAAAAATTTTGATTTTTGATAATTATAATTTTTTCGAAAATTTGAATTTTTTTAAATGTCGACTGTTTTAGAAGCTATCTTTTTTAAAATTTCCATATTTTCTTAAAAAAATTTGAATTTTTTATCCAAAATATTGGCTGTCGAATTTTGGATTTCAAAACATTTACTTTTCTCGGAAGTCTCGACTTTTAAAATTTTCAACTTCTTTTATTATTATTTTTGTCAATTTGGTAGATATTTTTAATGTGCAAAATATCGACCTTAATTTTAGTTACGTATTTTTCTGGAAATCTTAACTTTCTTGGGATTTTCGTTCTAGTTCTAGTTTTAAAACTATACTTATTTTGGAGAATTTTAACTTCGTTTTTGATTTTTTTGAAGAAGTTGACTTTTAAAAACTGCAACCTTTTTTCAAAATTTCCATTTTTGTTGAAAAAAGTCCGATTTATTTCAAAATTTTAACTGTCAAATTTCGACTTTGGAAATTTCATATTTTTAAAAATTGTTTTTTGGAAAATTTGATTTTTTATTAATTTTCTACT
Source organism: Dastarcus helophoroides (assembly GCA_028583605.1). Classification (NCBI taxonomy): domain Eukaryota; kingdom Metazoa; phylum Arthropoda; class Insecta; order Coleoptera; family Bothrideridae; genus Dastarcus; species Dastarcus helophoroides. The sequence continues at coordinate 2,200,858 of CM053332.1, forward strand.
TCTTTCGGAAGTTTGGATTTTCTTTCTTTCTTTCGTATTTTTCTTGAAATATTGACATTTTTTTTACTTCTTTATAACTTGTTTGTTTTTTTTTCTTCAATTTTTGAATGTTTTTCAAGAAAAAATTGAAATTTTTAAAGAATTCGAATTTATTAAAAAGCAGTTAAAGTCGAAACTTAAAAAGTTGACATGTTTAAAAAATGAATTTCAATAAAAAGTGGAACATTTCGACAGTCATATTTTTAACTTTTCCTCGAAATGTTGGTTTTTTTTTTAAAAAAAATTGACGTTTTTGAAAATTGTGACTCGAAACAATTTTGAACGGATATCTGAAAATGTCTATATGTATTTTTAAAAAAAATCTAATTATTCAAAATGGATCAAAAATTTCATATTCAAAATTTTCAAAATGTTGAAATTTTCAAAAAAGTATCTTTTAAAAAAATTCAAAACTTTGAAGTCAAAATTTTAAAAATGTTCAAAGTCATAAAAAATGTAAAACTTTTTAAAAAAGAAGAAATTTACAAAAAAAAATCGAGAAAAGAGTTGAAAATTTGAAAAAAGTGGAATTAAAAAAAATAAAGTAAAAATTTTGAAGATATGCCGCTCGATCCTAGTAGTAACAGCCTGCACCTGATATCTCCCATAGCTCTGAAAAGCGCTACAAAAGGGATCTATTATTAAGGAAATTTCAAAATATGAATATTTAGAAAACACTCGTGTGTAAAATTCGAAATGTCTAAAACTCGTGAAAATATTGAAAAAGTTTTCAAAAAAGTACAATTTAAAGATAAATCCAAAACATTGAATAATCAAAACTTCAAAAAAAATCAAAATTATCAAAAATGTAAAACTTTCTAAAAAAGTTCAAAACAAAAAAAATGAGAGAATTGAAAATTTCAAAAAAAAATAGAATTCAAAAAAATAAAGCGGACATTTTGTACCTGCTACGTCACAAAAAAATAGTAGTTTGTACAACAAGAGCGGATATGATGTCTGTATCGCACGAGAACGAAGTTTGAGCACGACGCCGTAGGCGGAGTGTCACAATTGTTGAGTGCGATATGGACGGACAATCCGCTCGAGTTGTACAGCGTATTTTTCCTACGACTACGATCTATCAAAGACTAAAATATGATTTAGCAAATTAATAATTTTTCATGTGACATTTGCAGTTTCTAATATATTTTATATAGTGTCCATGTGTAAATGAAACGTCATAAATTTATCGTAACAAAATTTATATTTACTTTTGATTTCTAAGGTAATAATATCTTGAATATTTCACTTGCAGCCTCAGAAATGTCCGCTGGGATAAAGTTTACTGATTCTGCACTAAAAGCACTCATTTTAAATAAATTTTTTGGTAAATACCGAAGTCAGTTTGACAGATTCTATGGTATAATTCTTAATCTAAAAATGACATTCGTCTTTATCGCATGCCATGATTGGTCACCGACCAATCACGGCGCGACTTTCGTTATATCCGTTCACTAGACTGATATGGTCTATCTATCCTGCTCGCAAGGTATAAAGAAAACAGTGCATATACGGGTGGGAGTGGGAAAAATAAATAAAAGGGAGCTATTAAGGAAATTGGAAAATGTGGAAATTTTCGAAAAAAGTCATATATAATTTAAAAAGAAGTCGACATTTGCAAGAAAAAAACGACATATTTGAAACTGGTTGAAGTATTGAAAAAGATCAAAGTTTTCAAAAAATCGGTACATTTTCAAGTCGAAATTTCGAAAAAATAGTGGAACTTCTGAAATGTGAACATTTAAAAAAGTGGAACTTGGAAATGTTGAATTTTAAAGGAATAAAAACCGAATTTAAAACAAAATCTTATTTTTGAAGAAAGAAAAAATTGCCAATAAAGCTTGAAATTCAAAAATAAAGTCAAGATTTTCAAAAAAAGACGAATCATTTTAAAACAGATCAAAATGTTTAAGAGAACGGCGAATTATTCAGAACGAGTCGAAATTTACAAAAAGGTCAAAATTTTCAAAAAAGTCCAAGTTTAAAAATTTAAAATAAAAAAAGTAAAAGTTTTAAAAACGTGAAATTATTAAAAAAATGAAATGTTCAAAAAAATTAAAGTTCAAGAAAAAGTCGAAATTAGTTAAAAAAAGTCTGAATTTTCAAAAAAGTGCCGACATTTTCAAATGTTTTTCTCAAAGTATCGACTGTTAAAAATTCCAAATTTTTCAAAAACATTTCCCCGTACATTTTTTATTTAAATTTTGATTTTAAACACGAAATTCTGCATTTTGTCCAATATTTTAGCGATTTAGCTCGAATTCTTTTTTACTAGTTTCGAGTGTTTCGGTCAAAATTTTGATTTTTTTCGTGAATGTTGCATTTTTCATTCATTTGCTTGTTTATAAATTTTGGCTTTTAAACTTAAAATTCCGACTTGTTTAAGAGGTTTTGATTTGTTTTTTGATATTTCGAATTAAAATTCGATTTTTTTTTTCGATAAAATGTTTTCTGTAAATTTAGATATTAAATCTCGATTTTAACTTTTTTCTGAAATGTTTTACTTAAAATTCAAACATTCTTGATTTTTTTGTAATTTCATTTGTTTTTCTATAAATTTCACTCGTTCTCGATTTATTTCTTTTTTCTAAACTCTGTACTTACCGGAATTTTGAAGTAAAAAAAAAGTTGTTGAAATTACAAATTTAAAATCCAAATTTTAGGTTTAATCCCGAAATTTCTATGTTACACCAAAATTTCGTTCTTAAAAACCGATTTTTAGTTCGAAATATTAAACTTTTCCACTTTACCTCTACTAAAGTCTCGACAAAATTAGGAGAAAAATATGGAATTTGTCTCGTTTTAACTGCGCCCATGGTATCTCGGCATTCGATTTCTATACCTGAATTTTGTTTTGACTTATGTATATGGAAAGAATTTCTTTTAGAAGTAGGTTGTTGAGAAACAACTTTCGAATTGAAACATTTACTCGCGGAACCCCTAAACCCCTAAATGCTGAGTGGAACCCTAGGGTTCCCCGAAACACGTGCTCAAGAACAATGAATTGGATAAGGAAACAGAACGTAATACAACGAATAACCTGAATCAATTACTGAATGATTCGCAATATGGAAACTTGTATATTTATATCCCATATCTGTTTCCGGAAGTTTCCATCTCAGGAAAACACCTGGTATGTTCTAGACTAGACGATGTGACCAGGAGATGTGTGTCTGCACATGAGTCGCTTCGCGATAATGACTGTCTGGCATATTGCATAAAGGGGTCAATATACTCCGCGATTTTTAACACATCGTTTCGTTACAATGTGGATTTTTTGGAAATACATTTGGAATGCCGCATCTCATTTTCACATCTTTGGGTATTTGGGGCTATTGTTCTTTCTTTAGCAAATAACTAAATCTACTCGAAAACTTACAGATGAGTTCAGCTAAATAATGTTGTATTGCTCCCAAAACATCCGGACGAAAAGGATTAGGCATTCAATATCTTTCTGTTTTAGATACGGCCACAAGTCCTGGATGAGCAGATACATTCTTATTAGGCTTTGATATGGCCTGTCAGATATGCTGATGACGTACAGGATACGCATTATTCTTTTATAATTTTTGATTTTTCACTAGTCAGCTGTATTAAATCTGTTACCATACTAGTACAATTTATTTATTTAAGCTTCTATTTCGTCAAGGTGCCACCAAGTATCGTATGTTGGCCCAGCCGTTTAAAATTCCCGTTGCCCTCACATGCACAACATGTGTAGTTAAACTTTCAACCGCAACTTTCTTTATCTTCTGGCGGCCACTAAACTCAGGCCTATTTAAACATGATAACTTCAGCACGACTATCATTGTTAAAGGTCTAAAAATAACCTTATTATTTCGAGTTAATGCCAATAGAATTTATTTTATCATAACAATGCAATACAAATTCATTTCAATGCGCGATAAAATTATCGACTGCAGCGGAGAGGTTAATAAAGTTATTAAATTAATGCTTTAGCCGCAATCTTTCTTCTATATGTTTCTGTTACCAAGTCCAAGATTTTTATCAAGATTGTAATTAACAAGTTTAAGGTTTAAATATTTCAAATATTTGCAAAGAAATGGCCTTTGGGGTTGTCCACTATAATCTCCAGATTTGACACCTGTTGAGCTTTGCTGCTGTTAAGTAGTTTCCGTCTTTTTTAAAAGTTTTATTTCCCTATTCCGTACCCAAAAATTGCGCCCATGGGGATTTAATCTGACTGATAATCTAAATTAGAGGTCTCCAAACCACGGCACGCGGGCCAAATCTGCCCCGCCAGTGTTTTCAATTCGGCCCACAATGGCTAATGGCTTATCGTTGTTATTGTTGCTGAGATAATTTGATAAAAAAAAAACAGGATAATAGTTTATAAGGCAGTTTTATTTACTTACTAGAGCTTAGTGATAAGTATAATACGTAGAAAATTTAACTTGAACGTAATCACTAACTCCACTCCATTTTTCTACCAAATGATGCCCGTAAAATGGCTTACATTTTAATAAATCCTACTAAATTCATTACCAAATTTATTGTTATTGTAATGGGTGTATCTACGAATTTTTCATAGTCCAAAAATAAGTTCGCCCAAAAAGTTTAACGACCAAAAAAAGGTCCTAGAAATAATTCCCTATTAGTATACCATAAAGCATAAAAAAAATTTTACTAAAGGTAATAAAAATCTTACCAAACCTTTCTACTAAACAAACTGATCTACTAAATTTTCAACTACCAAATCTGGTAGAAATTTTACTAATTTGGCTACACTGACTGTGCTTTTGAAATTACCACTAGCGCGATCTGTTACCGTATAGATTGAGTATAGAGGGTACTACCCATTTCCGATTTGACCACTAGACAGACGTCCGGAAAATTAAAACGATTTTGGCCCTGGGAACTTACTGGAGCATTCAATATGGTCCTAAGACTGGAACACTTGGAGACCCCTGATCTAAATCATTGTTATGCTCTGTGAAAATTACTGTTGCTGAATGTTGTGCCAAGTTTAGGGCAATAATCTTTTTTGAAACCTCCCGACTGAATATTTCCTTTTTTTCTTAACGAATTTTCAGATTAAAGTTAAAATTTTGAAGTGTCGATCTTTTGGGGAAAAAGTCTGAAAATCGAATTTAAAATAAAAACTGAACTTTTCGAAAAACTTTCAAAAATGTCGAATTTTGTAAAAAAAGTCGCAATTTCTAGAACAACTGGAATTGAAAAAAAAAACACACCACCCCAAATCAACCACTTTTGAACCCGACCCCTTCCGACATGGCTCAAATTTTTACATGTTATACTGCCCCGTTAAAACAGTTTGTGTAAATTTTTTTCAATTTTTTCCACTCAACCAGAAAAAGTTATGAATTAAAAAAGGAGTGCTTTTGTTTTTCTAACGCTCATAAATTTTTTAAAAACTGGCTAATCTAGACGACTTTTTTTCCAATTTTATTAAAGGACCTTTTCAACAAAAAAAATACAAAAAATATTTCAAGCCATATTCCATGTAATTTTTTAAAGTTCGCCATTTTTGATTTATTATTTTTAGTTTTCAAAAAATTTTTCAGTTATTCTGCGTTTAATGGCGTAAGTTCCATAGTGGGTTAATTATTTTTTTCTATTTTTGTTTTGGCAAAAACTTTTTTTCCTAATCTTGCTGTGCATGTCTCAAAAGTCATGCGCATTTCGGAAAGTGGTATTTTTTGTGAAATAGTTTGGATGGATCAATTCTGTTTCTTTGGGGCATGAACATTGGTGAAGTTCAATTCTCAAAAATGAAATCAGCGGGGGTGGGAGGGCGATAAGGCTATTTTTTTTAAAGGGCACTTAACTTTTCGTCTTTTACCTTATGTAAATTTTAGGTCTTTCTGGTTAATTTGGTGTGCAGCATGTGGAAATTATTTTGGATAAAAAATTAGAAAAAATGTTGGAAAGTGATAAATTTGATTTTTCAAAATTTTCCCTACCAATCCTTTACATGTTGCAAACCAAATTAATAGAAATACCCTAATTTTTATGGCGAAATAAAAATATTGGGTTGCTATTAAAAAAAAACCCTCCCGCCACTAGTGCTTAACCTTTTAAAAATTAAACTTTATCAAAATTTATGCCCCAAAAAACACCTGTTTTTCAAAATTTCACAGTTTCTTAAACTTGACTTGAGACACACGTAGTGAGATTAAGAAAAAAAAACTTTTCAAAAAAAAATAATAGAAAGAAAATTTGGTTCACCTTGGGACTTGCGCCATTAAATGCACAATAAACCAATTTTTTTTTTCGAAAAATTATACTAATAAATCAAAAATGGCGAACTTTAAAAAATTGATGATTTTATTTTAAAAAATTGAAAAAGTTCATAGAATACAACTTGCAATTTATTTTTGTATTTTTTTCCTGAAAAACACCTTTAATAACAAATAATTTTAAAGAAAATCATCTGGATTGGTCAGTTTTTGAAAAAGTTATGGGTGTTTGAAAACAAAAACACTATTCTTTTCAAAATTCGTAACTTTTTTCCTTGGGTGGAAAAAAATGAAAAAAATCACACAAACCTTTTCAGTGGGGCAGTATAATATGTAAAAATTTTAGTCACGTCGAAAGGGGTCGAGTTCAAAAGTAATTGATTTGATCTTGAATGCCTCTTGTCATACATAATCTTGACATTTTTTTCTCAAAATTTCCTAAAAATACTATTTTCAAAATTTTTACATTTTAAATTAAGCTTTAGATCATTTGAATACATAAACAAATTTTGAGAAAAAGTTGACAGTTGAAGAAAAACCCAATTTTAATTAGAATTTTCCAGGAACATAAGACATTGAGTTTTTGAGGTACAGGTCGAAATTTCCACAATAAAACGAATTTTGAAAGGGAAATTGAAAGTTCCTGCAAGTAAAATTTAAAAAATTTTCAGAAAAAGCCAAATATTCAGAAAAATGGATTTCGAAAAAAAAACGAATTTTTGAAAAGTATCGTAGAAATTTTAAGAAAAAAGTCGAAATTTCTGAAAAATATTCAAAATTTTTAACAAAGTCTAATTTTAAGAGAAAAAAATTCTGAATATCCTTATACGAATATGTAAATGCGAAAGTGTGTTTGTCCGCTACAATGTTGCCGGATTTCGCGCACTTTCTCGATGTTCTACTTTCGCGCATATGGCACGACAACATTTTCTGTGTAAATAAATGCAAAATTTGGTAATGACAACATGACGACGGCATCATCTAACGGTGAGGGTCCAAAATTAATGTAATTTTGCAGGTAGGATTCTTTTAGAGGAAGTTTGATAGTTTGACAGCACATAACGCGATAGGTCGCAATTCCCTCTCTTCTCGGCTTCTCTGCGGTAATAGTTCCGTATTTTAAGGGTTCTTCCATAACTTAGTAAATCCGTATTGGGAAAGAAATCTGCCTTATTTTAAAGAGTGCAACGGTAACACAAATTTCACAAGTAATACAGCATCTTTGATCGGCAGCATCATCTATTGCAGAGACAAAAACATTAAAACAAATGAATTGATCCGTCAATTCAAAAAATTTAAAAATTTTCTTTCATTTTGGACAGTTTTTGTGTTAGATTGCAATTATTTCCTTAAATCTGCAGACGAAATCAATTTAAAATAAAAATCAAACTTTTCGAAAAAACTCGAAAAATGTCGAAAATTTGAAGTAAAAATTTCTTAAGGTCGAATTTTGTGAAAAAAGGCGGTATTTTAAGAAAATGACGAATTTAAAAAAATAAATTGTAATTTCAAAATATATTTTTGTGGAAATTGTTAACTCTTCTATTTAAATTTTGACATATATTTAAATTTCCGCCAACTTTTTTTTTCTTAATATTTTTACTTATTTCTTAATATTCCGATCTAATTTAGGAAAAATTAACAAATTTGGGAAAGCCGAATTTTCAAGGAAAAGCTAATTTCAAGAAAAAAAAGTAGACATTTCTAAAAACATAAAACATCGAATTTTGAGATAAAAGTAAAATTTCTGAAATAAAGCAAAAACAAATTAAAATTTTAGAAAAGTCCAACTTAAAAATTTTTTTGAAAAAGACGAATATTGAGTAAGATCTTGAAATTTCGAAAAAAACACTTTTTTCAAAAATAAGTTCAGGAAAAAGTAAAATTTTTAAATAAAGTCGAAATTTGGAAAAAAAAGCCGAGGTAAAGGAGAATTTTAAGAAAAAAATTAACCTTAAGAGCAAAAATCAAAATATCAAGAAAATGACGAATTTAGAAAGAAAGTCAAAATGTCCAGAAATACTAAATATCTAATTTTGAAATAAAAATCAAAATTTTGAGGAAACGTAAGAGGTCAAAATGTTCAAAAAAGCACAATTTGAAGAAAATTAACCGAATTTTGAAAAAATCGAAATTTTAATAAAATGGTTGAAATTTTGAAAAAAATTAGACATTTTCCAGAGAAAGTTAAATTTAGAATTTTGCCAATAGTCTTAGATAAAAAAGGCGAAAATAAAATAGTCGAAATTTCAAGAAAAAGATGAAATTCCGCATAGAAAAGCAAATTTTGAGAAGAAGGAAACATTTGAGATTTCCAAAAACATATAGGATCGTATTTTGAAATAATTCGAAATTTTAAGAAAATACGAATTTTGAGGTAAACATTAAAAGTTCCAAAAGCTACAAGGAATGTTGAAAAAATTTGAAATTTCGAAAAAGGAATCAACATTGTAAAAAATGTCCGAGATATTGAGAAAAATGGCGAAGTAAAAACATAAAACTTTTCAGAGGAGCCGAACATTCTTGGAATTTGAAAATGGCGAATTTTGAAGGGATGTAGAAATTTCAAAAAAAAAGTCAAAATTTCTCTGCTGAACATTTGTTTTTTCTTTCTTATCAAAATATTGACCAAATATTCGAGGGAAGGTAAAAGCTGATAAATAACTCGAAATTTGCAGAAAGTTGGATATTGAAAAAAATCGATATTTTAAGAAAGTCATATTTTAATAAAATAAGTCAAATTTTAAAAATAAATGCAAAATTTTAAAAGAAAAATACAAATTTTGTGAAAAAAGATGGATTTTAAGAAAAAGGTCAAAATTTTGAGAAAATGTTGAAATTTCAAAAAAAAAAAGGACATTTGAAGAAAAAATTTAAATTTCTGGAAAAAATTCCCCCAGTTGAGAATATAAATTTTCGGTTGATTGCCATGAGCCAGAGAGGGGTAAGCGCCCTACTCTGTGCCATTCTAGGCTACCTCTATGCCCCTTTCGAAAAGTTGTGGAATTTAAAAATATTTTTTTATTGTGCAAGGGATGAGGGGTCCATGGATTCCAGGTTAAGTAATCCTGATTAGAGACTGTCTATAAAAATTAACACTATTTTTGTTCATATTTATAAAAGTTTGAATCCGAAATTTTTAGAAATAAAATTGAAATTTAGGAATTAAAATGAAAATTTCACAAAACATTTGAAAACCCCTTTGGGGTCCATGGATCCCAGGTTTAAGTAATCCTGATTCAGAGGTTCTAGCTCTATTTTCGAACATATTAAAAAAGTTTGAATTTCTAATTTTTAGAGGAGAAATCGAATTTTCCGAATTTAAATAGAAATTTCGCAAAATATATTTAAAAATAAACTTTCTGACATTTCTGGAAGATAGAATATTTCGAAGTTAATTTGGAAATTTTGGAAAATTTTGAGTGTACTGCCAAAACTCATAAATTTACTAAAAAACTTCTAATTTAAACATGGTCTTTCAAGAAGTGTCGAATTTTCTGAAGAACTCGGAATGAAAAAAAAAGGGGGAAAATCTAAATTTCACAAATAAAATTTTAAGAAAAAGAGTTTGTCATTGTTTGGCACTTATCCCTACACCCGCAGAGTAATGATGTTGTTAGAAGATTTGGTTTTGAATATTTAAATATAGCATTCTTTTCAAAAAACGGTTTGTATCTTTCTACTTTAATTTCGGAAAAGCTTCGGAACTTTTAAATAAATTTGAATTTTAAAGTACTTTGAAATTCGAGCAATTTAAGAGACTCTGCTGAAAATCGAACGAAAGTAATTGTGGTACATAAGATGTTCTAAAAGAAGGTTTTAGAACATTAAATAGACCTTGTATTTATCTCTAGTCTTATTGCATTTAATCAGTCTCAATATTGACATAATATTTTTCTCTATATTATCTGTCTGTGTACATAGAACGTTTCTTAAACTGTCTTATTACACGTTATTCGGGGGTGGGGGGGAGGTCTCAAAAATCACTTTCTTTCGCTAATGCAAGTATCATGTCAGGATAAAAGTACTTGCATTAGGGTGTGCGATAAGAAACTCGAGGACAAATGCGTGAAAAAACCCCATTTAGTTACTCTATTACAAGGCATATTGTTCTTGTAGCTTCGCATTTGTGGCATTCCTCTGTTAGTTAAGCAGAAAGTTCAAGTAATAATCGTATTTTACTTTCCATTAATGATTGAATTGTTTAATTTCTTTGTAGATATCCCAATCGTTCATTAAATATTGGTAAATGATAAGTAGTAAATGCGAGAAGTCAAATAAAAATTCAAAATTTTGTCAAATCGCTATATTTGATTATGTTTTTATTAACTGGCTTCCTTGTCTGTGGCCTGTTGGGTACAAATTCTTGAATCGATTTTGAACTCATTTTCGAATGAGTTAGAGGTTACAGTTATTAGAGGTACGAAATTTCAAACATAGTTTAGAAGCGTGAACTAGATGACAGTGTAATATTTTAATTCCTAATCAACTGCTGAATGATGCTCAAGCTTTTGATATCTCGGATCGGTAAAAGTAAACTACAGTAAACTACAGTACTTTTCAAAATTCATTTTCAATTATTTCAATCTCAACACATTCCAAGTGCACTCTGACATCGATCAGAGTTTACTTGGAGGGCTTAACTTCGGTGTATCATAATTGTTTAAATAAATTTCTAGATTTGGTTGATCGATTCTTATAGTTAGGTAATGTAAGTACTAGCTTCAGACCCCTACAGTGGCAAGCGGTGTTTTTTAACAACAAAATAAACATTTTGTTTTTAAGATCGTATCGTAAAGTCAAAAGCTTAGTTGCAAAACTGAATATATTTTGTGACAAATTAATTTTTTTCCTTTATTGCAAAGTCCAAATTAAGTTTTTGAAAATGTTTTTATATCTTTAAGGAAGATCAGGTCAGAAGTTAAGTTTCATGTTATAATTCTGGGTATGTTTTTCCTTTTTCCTCTGTAAATGTTAAAGGGGCCTACAAAACGACTTAAAACATTATAGGTTGACAGTACTGTTCATTGGATCCATGTTAGATACAGTAGGTTTAAAAAATCGGGATTTTCGAACTGAAAAACAGTTTTTGAAATTTATTTTTCGGCTCGAAATTTGGATTTTTTCTTAAGGTTTCCAATTTAAACTCGAAAATTTGATGATACTTTTTAAGTATATTTCTAGTTCTTTGATCAAATTAGGACATTCTTTAGATAATTTGAAAAAACAAATTTTGACCTTGAATTCGAAATTTCGACGTTTTCTCAAAGTTTCGAGAACATTCTTTTAATTTAGATTATTTTTTCGAAATTAAAATCACAAAACTAATAAACATTGAAATCGTAAAGCACGAGCTTTTAATAAAAAAGTCAAAATTTTGTCAAAAAAATCATTTTCCTAAAAAATCTCAAGCTTTTTCTTACAGGTTTTCTAGAAATTTCGACTCTATGAAAACTGGCACAAAGTTTCCATGGCAAAGTGAGTGTCACATATCTTTTTTTATTTTAAAGTTCTTTATTCATTCAACACGGCACACCTATTGCTGATATGTATTTACTGAATTTTCAAAAAATTATTATAAGTTCTTTTTTTGAGATTTTGACTTTTCCGAAATTCCTTATAACATGTAAGTTTTTTAAAATTTATATCCCTAAAATTGTCACTTTTCTTTTGGAAACTTTTGTTTAAATTCAAGCCTTTGAATCAAATTTAGAGTTATCTTCTCTTTATAAATTTTTAGCAAGTTCTCGAAATTCCGAACTTTTTCTCAAAGTTTTAAAAATCTTCGATTATATTTTTCTTAAAATTTCGACTATAGAAATTCGGAGGTTTTTTTTTGGAAATTTCTACGTTGTTTTGCAATTCCGTACTTTTATTAAAATTTCGAGTTTCAACACAACAAAATTTCTTTTATAAATAAATAGAAAATTGAAATAGAAATCTTGTCCCCTGAAAGCAAGAAAAGTTAAAAAACATAACAAAAGTTGCTCTACCGCGTTTCGATAGCCAATCTATCATCCTCAGAGAGATAGCTACAAAAAATCGAAAGCTTTAAAGGCCAATTTTCGAAAAAAGTTGCAATTTTTAAAGTCAAAATAAGAAAAGTTGAAGTTTTCAGCAGAATAAGAAATTTTTCAATAACGTCGAGATTTGAAAGAAGCCAAAATTTTGAAAAAAGTAGAAATTTTGAAAGAAGTAAAAATTTATTTTATAAAGTAGATATTTTGAAAAAAACGAAATTTTGTAACAAAGCGAAATTTTCTAAAAAAGCGAAATTGCGAAAAAAACGAAATTTTGAAAAAAAAAAGTCGAATTTTTGGGAACATCCAAAATTCAAAAATTTTTACATTGTGTATCTCTCTGAAGATGAAAGCCTGGCTATTGAAACTTGTTAGAGCAACCTTTGTTGTGTTTTTTTAATCTTTCTTGGTTTTGGAGGACAAGATTTCTATTTCAATTTTTGAAGATAACCAAGGATCAGTCAGTGCCACAAAAATAAATAACTAGGTTTTTTTTTGGAAATTTCGACTTTTTTTTAATTTCAAGTTTGCACTTTAGATTTCTTTTTATTTTAAATTCAACATTTTTATAAATTCCAATGCTTATTGAACTCCATTAATAAATAAAAAAAGCAAAATTTATAGAAAACATTTAAAATTGAAATTATTAATTAAAATTTTGGAAAAAGTTTGTTTTAATTATGAATTTTTTCCAGTAATTTCCATTTTTTTTCGAAATTCCCCACATTTCAAATATTCGTTCAAAATTTCAATGTTAAAGTCGAAATGTTGAAATTTCTTTAAATAATTTCAGATCTTTTTTTCCAACGTTTATGTTTGTTTTTTCTGATAATTTCGAAGTAAGACTTTAAATGTTTCTTTATTTTCCACCTTCGACTACAATTTTGATTTTCGCCTTTTTTGATTTTTTTTTCCATTTTTCCAAATTTTGAGTTATTCCAATTTTTAGCGATTTTCTAAAAAATTTAAATATTGTAACTCAAAATGTCGCTTATTAAAACTCAAAATTTTCATTTTAGACACCTTTTTTTGCATACATTTCGAGCTATTAGAAATATTCTACTTTTTTTATCGGAATTTACACTTTTTTTCTTAAAATGTCAATTGAGGCTAATTTTTTTCCTAAATCTTTTCGTTTCTCTTCCTAAAATTTCTTGGTTATTCCCAAAGTTTTTATTTTGTCCCGAACTTTTTTTTTTCAAAATTGTGCCTTCGGAATTTTTAAAAAAGATTAAGATTTAAATTTGGAAAACTTTGGGATGTTTTTATTCTAAATTTCGAATTTTTTCTATAGTTTTTTCTTTTTTTTTTGCTTGATGGATTTCGAGTAATTTTTAAGAGAGCAAAATCATCAGCTTAAACTCTACCTTTCCCGTAATGTCGAGTTTATTTATTTTTCTGCAATCATAATTTTAATTTCGAAATTTCGAGTTTCTCTTCTACATTTTAGCATTTTTCGTTTCCAATTTAAACATTTAACAAGAGTTGTAAAAAAAGCTCCGAACTGGTAAAGAATTTAAATTTTTAATGAGATTAAACGAAGAGCCGCACACGCTTTGAACATTTGTCCATCCCTCTAATAGATTATGTGTTTGTTATGAAGTGTTTAGATCAGGGGTTCCCAACCTTTTTTACGTTGTGCCACCCGGAGTATGAAAAATATATTCTTGCCTGCCTTTTTCCATTAAATTCGAATCAAAACTGACAATTGAAAATGGTCAACATTTTTTCAAAAATAGCTCAAACTTTTAATTCAAAAATTTGAAAAGTAGGTGTAAGACGAGATGTTAAAAAAAATCCAAATTTTTTAGAAAGGTTGAAATTTAAAAAAAATGAAATGTTTAAAAAGATTTGAATTTTGAATAAATTCGAAAATTTTTAAAAAAGTTGGAACTTTGAAAAATGCCGAAATTTTCATTTAAAGTTAAATTTAAAAAAAAGCCAAGTTTCCAGCACAATTGAAATTCGATTCAATTTTTAAAAAAGTCGCAATGTTGAAAATGGTACAAAATTTTCAAAAAGATAACATTAAAAAAATAGTTTTACTGTCCAAAATTTCAAAAATTTAAAAAACGATTGAACCTTTAAAAAATCGAAATTTCAAGAAGTAAAAATTTCCAAAACCATCGATGGTCCAAGAACGACAATTTTGAAACAGTTCAATTTTTGAAAAAAGAAGTTCTCATTCTGATATAAAATCGTGAAAAAATTTCAACGTTTTAAAAAACTCGACTGTTTCAAAAAAATCGAAAGCTTAAAGGCCAATGTTTGCAAAAAGTTGTAATTTTTGAAGTCAAATTAAAAAAAGTTAAAGTTCTGGGCAGAATCGGAAATTTTTCAATAATGTCGAGATTTTAAGAAAGTCAAAATTTTGATAAAGGTAGAAATTTTGAAAGAAGAAAAAAATTATTTTAAAAAGTAGATATTTCGAATAAAGCGAAATTTTGTAAAAGAGCGAAATGTGGAAAAAATTCGAAGTTTTGAAAATAAAAGTCGAAATTTTGGGAAAATCCAACCCTTCAAAAAATTTTACATTTTCAAAATGTGCATTGAGCTTCTGCCCCATTATGACAATTTTGGGTCCTCCTAAGGGACGTGTCCCCTAATTGAGTAGTCCTGGTGTAGACAGCTGTACTCGAGTTCATAGTTCATATTTGCAGTGCAATAAAATTCTTAAACTTAAACAATTCATGCATCAATTTGTCTACTGCCTACGTACTCATGTTTTTCGTTTTAAATCTTACAGTTGTTACAGTTACATTTTCTTATTCTTGTCAGTCTCTTTTAAAGGTGGTGAATTATTTTCATTATTTTTTAATTTAAATGATTTTCTGAAGTGTAGACGACACTTTTGTAGTTATAAAAGTTTCGCCGTAGAACCTTCGGAAACTAGGGCATTGCAATTCGCGATGTTCTCAAGCTTATAATGCTAGCGTCTTAATGTATTCATTTTTTGCATCACCTTGAATCATAATTACGCCATTTACTAGTGAATCTAAAATTAAATACAAGGTGTGTGCATTTATTTACTGTAGCAGAAAACTGACTATTAATAGCTTCACTTACGTTTACATTATTTATAAGCAACACTCCATAGTATTAGTTGAATGAACTCATTATTGCTACAATTGTGTTTACAATCAAATAGTATACACCAAGTTTTGGACAAATAATGGATATCGCGGCGATATTTGTTTATGATTTGAGAGCTTTTGAAGTGGTTTTAACGTACGCTATTTTTACAGGTTTTACCCGTTTGGTGGATAATTAGGAGCAATAAATTTTTTGGTAAGTTTTTATTTGTAATCAGACAGAAACGATAAAATTACAACGTATATTGCCGCACCATCAAATATACATTACGCACTTGACAAAAATAAATTGAAATATTTCATTTTCAAATAGAAATGTTTTTATCGGGGCGGCCCCGAAGAAATGAATCTGGTATAACATACGAATATTTTTATGTGATTTTATTTTGCACTTGAATTTTGATCGCGAATTTTAATTTCAAAGTATAGAAATTCGACTCTAGTGAAAACATTTAAAAAAAGTTGCAATTTAAAATCTAAATTTCGATTTTAGCCTCGAAATGTTAACGAAATTCCTATTTGAAGCTAAACATTTCGATCTCCATCGACACATTTTCGAAGATTCTGAAATTTATGTGGGTTCTTGCGCCTTGTCGTGGTAGTATGTAAACTCATTTTTCGGAATATCTATTCACTTTTCGCCCAACATTAGAAATCATTGTTTGGGAATCCCTGCTCTAGATATTTTTCTCAGTATTAGCAATCTGTGGTTAAAAAGCTCTCATGACATATGCTATTTTCATTTCGTCTAAAACGTAATATTTATGATGACAACCTGCAATTTTATCATAATCGTTTTCCTGGTTAAGCTAGCCAATTGCTGCTTCGAAGAAAAGTATTCATTTTCATCATTCAAACAAGTGGTTTATCGCACAGGAAACGCTTACAATTGCACTTGGACCATCATAGCGGAGCCGAACGTTAAAACAACGATCAGAATACTAAATCTGATGTGGGCTGCATGCCGCGAAAAAGACTGTTGCAAATTCCATAACGCGACAATATCTAGTGCTGGAAGAAATGTCGTTGTGTGCCACCAGGGAATCACCGGTGGGTTCCTACTCTTCGAAGGTGAAGAAATCAAAGTGGAACTCTTTAGAAGCGTTACAGAGGCATCTATTAAATTGGAGTACAATTTTCGAAACGCCACGGAATGCCCAACGTCTCAATTCCAGTGTTTCGATAAAGGAGGTTGCTACAATTCCAGTGATGTGTGCAACAACAGGTTGGACTGCTTGGATCATTCTGATGAAATAGGCTGTAGTAACTGCGCGGTTAATTTAGCTCCTTGCGATACGACGTCATCGGTTTGTTACGATCCGATAAAACAGAGATGTGATGGTATCCTTCAATGTCCAAATGGCGATGATGAGTATAAATGTTCCAAAAGCTGCCCTCAAGGGATACAGTGTCAGAAAGAAGCCACATGCATCACAACCAACCAAATTTGTGATCATAAAAAGGATTGCGCCAACGGTTTCGATGAAAATACATGCGATCTTCAGTTCTGCACATCCCTCAACTACTTCCTCTGTGATAACGGGAACTGTATTAAAAGGCAAAAACTCCAAAATGGGATAGACGATTGCGGGGACTCAAGCGACGAACTAAATCGATTTAATGTTGTCAAAAAAGCCTCCATCACATTTTTAATGCTGCTGTTGTCGTTGGCCTTCTTCGGAATCATACTCCACTGGTGCATCAATCGACGAGACGTTAACGGATTGATGCAGAATTTGCCGGAATTTCCGCTGCCGCCGTTCCGCGGGCCGGGAGAAAGTGATTACAACGGCTACGAGCTGCGGGTATCCGAATCGGACTTCATGGTCGGCGGGGAAATTTACGAGGGGTTCGCGCGGGCCCGAAGGCGGAATGAAACGTGTTCCGGTCAACGGAGCAGAACAGCTCTTACCCTAATTTCTAGCGAAACTTCGTTCTCTGGAATAGTGGAGGACGAAAGAAGCGAGGTGGCCAAAGCTTTGTTTACTCTGGGGGTGTCGGAGGATATGTGCTTGGGTCTGGATGGTTATTATGCGCGGAAAGATCATTCGCCTCGTAGCGTAACAGTTTATGAGAATTGCAACTTTGATTACTCGGAAGCGTAGACATTAGAAATTTGTGGAATTTTAAATGTAGTCGAATTCTCTTTATTTCATGTATTTTAGGTTTTAATAAATTTAATTATTTAATTTCGCATCTGTGGTTTCAGGTGAACGAAAACAATAAGTTTCGTATCAAAATAAATTAAATACTGCAATTGTTTTAAAGACAGAAAGATTATTTGGCTTCTAAACTAGGAATGGTTGACCAGAGGGTCTGTCTGCATATCTGAATATTTTCCTTTCCGTATGATAAATGCGTTAGTCTAGTCGAAGATACACTTTTAATAATGTACGTGTTCGATACGCGAGTTATTCAGCCGAGATAAGGAGTCTAATGTTGGGTTCTTTTACGTCTGTGTAGTTGTCAGGTTTATACCTTATCCGCTTATTAATATCTCCGACTTATCTGACGCACCCACGTTTTCCAGTCTTCCTTTCAAACAGGAAACATCCGACGAGTGTATGTGCTTGAATTCGATAGAAAACGTACGCTTGTGGACCATTTGTCACACTTCTAATACGGAAATTTATTAATGTCGACCACGGTAATACTAAAAATAATGCAATAAGGGAAATGAGATTCCGTGATAGGAAAGTACCGTTGACAGAATTTTCTGAAGCAGAAAAAGTGCGTCAGTGCCTTTGGCATAAGAAAAATACCTCTAGTAGCGGAAAGAAGTGGCGATGACAAAACAAAGTTTGTAATAATAGTAAAGAAAAGCATGAAATGTTAGAAAAAGTATGAAAGGCGGATAACACGCCTTCGGTTGCAAAAAAATAAACGTGAGATAACAGAAAAACGTGGTATAAACAGATTGCAGAAATCGTTCCCGATATCAAAAGACAGACACTTTCTAATAATAGAAAAAGCCGACAATCGCAGTAAAAGATAGCAAAGGCAGAAAAAACCTTTAATGACAGAAAAAGATCTGCAGCAACAGAAGAACGTCTATAAAAATTGAAAAAAAACATGTGGTTACAAAAAATTCAGCAATTAGATCACAACCGGGAGTAACATAAAAAACCTTCAAAACAGAAAAGAAGCATTGAATGGTAGAAAAGACCTTCAGTTGCAAAAGCAATTAATAACGAAACGCCCACATTAATACAAAATGTACAATAACATAAGAAACTTTGCAATAACAGAAAAGTGTGCTAGTAAGTGTTAGTAAGAAGCTTTTAATAACAGAAAAAAGACGGCAGTGACAGAAAAATATTTGCAGTGGCAGAAAAAGCTGCCAATAACAAGAAAAAAGTACAATAACAATTTTTACGTATACATAACTTTTTCTGCTAATTTCTGCAGCTTTAATAAGAATAAGACTGCAAATATCAGAAAGAGTACAATAGAACAAGCTTCCAAGAAGAAAACAAAAATGGAACTAGTAGCGGAAAATAAGGTATTGTAACTTTACAAATAGAGAACGACCCTTGGTTCCCAAATTCTGAATCTGATAAATGTTGAAATCTATTTGTCTGTGCATTAGGGATGCACACGATACATGGATGTATCAAAAACATCGATATTTTCGTTTCGATGTTCGATATTTTTCTATAGATACTTTCGTTCGGATGTATCAACGGTATCGATATATTTTTTCGATGTATCGACTGGTGCAGTGAGTTCAAAAAATCTTACATTTTCGACGGTTAAAATTTATCTCGGGACCAGCTAATATGTCACCTGATCCCATTCACTATTTCACAGCCCCTGCTTTATTTAATTTGTTTAAATAAATCGATTTTTTAAATATCGCTTCTTTTGAAATTTCGGGCATTTCGAATTAAGTCTTTTTCTGAAATGTCGACTTTTTTCAAAGTTTCAGCCTTTAAAATTTCGCCTCTTCAAACTTTCGACTTTTTCGAAAATTTCAGATTTCTTCAAAATTTTGCCCACTTCACTTTACTAAAAATTTCGACTTTTAAAAAAATTGTTTTTTTGTTTATTTTGGCTTTTAAAAATGTAGATTTTATTTTCGAGAATTTCGGCATCTTTTGAAAATCTTGACTTTAAAAATTCTGACATTTTTTCTAAATTTCCTCTTCGAAAATCCATACTTTTTAAAATTTAACTTTTTTTTTAAAATTTGCGCTTTTCCAAAAATTTCTACCTTTTTTAAAAACTTCGGATTTCTTTTTGAATATTTCTTTAAAATTTCGACTTTATTCGAAAATTTCGAGCTAAATGGAGACATTTTCTTTTCCGAATTTTAAAAAAAAATTTCAGTTCAATTCAGTGTCAACTTTTTACAGCTTTCTTTTTAAATGTTGATTTTTTTTGAAAAGTTCGAGATTTTTTTAAAATTCCAATATTTTTGAAAATATTCAATCAAAAATGTTAACTAAAAAAATACATTTACCTTTTTTTTTAATTTTCATTAACCAAAATTTTTTGCTTCTCAACATTTTTATTTTTCTTTTCTAATTTTTTTTTTGATAGCATAGAAATATTTTCACTTTTCTTCAATATTTAGGCTCTTTGAAAATTTCGGCTTTTTTTTGAAAAGTTAACTGAAAATGCCTCATTTTTTAAAATCTCCACATTGCTTCAAAATTTCGATTATTTTTGAAACTCGGATTATTATTCAAAATTTCAACTTTTCTAAAGGTTTTTCTTCCGACATTTCTTTATTTTATCAGAATCCTTGAAAATATTGAAACTTTTTTTAAAATTTCGAAACTTCGTCATTTTTCAAAATTTTGACATACAAATTTCCTACTTTTTTTAATATTTTGCCTTTATCTGAAAATATAATTTTTTTTAATCAACTTTTGTTAAAATTTTGGATTATTTTGCAAAAATTTCGGTATTTTAAGGTTTTGATTTAAAATTTGAACTTTTTTCAAAATGTCGATTTTTTCAACATTTCGGTTTTTTTTGTAAATCTTACCTTTTTTTGTTTGAAAACTTGGACATTTTTTTAAATTGTTTTTTTTTTCTCAAAGTTTTAACTAACAAAAAATTTTGAAATTTTTGCTAATTTTGACCTTTTTTCGGAATTCGGGCTTTTGGAACATTTAGGTGTTTAGGATATTTCACTAAAAATTCGTCATGTTTTTTAAATCTCGACATTTCTTCATAATTTTGAAGATTTTTTACGTTTCAGGCAATTTAAAAAAAAATTTAAACGTTGGCAATTTTTTAATAAAAATGGTTGTTTTTGAAATCCTTAACTTTTTTCGGAAGTTTTAACTTTCTATGAAAGCTTCGACATTTTTCAAAATTTTGATTCTTTTTGGAAATTTTGACTGCGTGGAGAAAGTCCAATTTCTTTAAAATTCGACCTTTTTTGAAGTTTTCATAAAAAGTAAAAATTTTCAAAATCAAAATTTTCAAAATAATTAAATTTTGAAAAAAACTCGTATTTGATTTTTAAAAAAGGCCAAATATTTCAACATAGTCAAAAAGGTCAAAAAAAGTTAATTTAAAAAAAATAAAATTTTCCGAAAAATTCAGTATTAAAAAAACGCAATTTAGAAAAATTTACATTTTTAAAAGCAAAAGAACAGAAAATGTTTTAACATTTTAAAAAGAGATAAATTTTCAAAAAAGGTCGCAATTTTTAAGAAAGTCAAATTTTTCAAAAAGTTAAAAAAAAGAAATTTTAAAGAAAAATTTTGAGAAATCTCGAAATTTTTATTAAGATTTAAATTTTTTTGAAATAAATTAGTTGAAATTATGAATAAATTTAAAATTTAAAAAATAAAATATTGAAAAATAATTTAAAAAATTCAAAAAAAGCAATTTTCAAAATAAGTCAAAATTTTCAAAAATACTCAAAAATTGGGTAAATGAAGGAGATTTCAAAAATACCCGAAATCAAAAAAAAAAATTCAAAAAATATAGTTTCAAATTTTCGAAAAAGTCAATATTTGAAAAAATAAATGAATTTTAAAAAGTAAAAATTCGAAAACAAGTCAAAATTTTGAAAAATTTCAACATTTTAATATAAACATTTAAAATGTTCAAAAAGAATGAAGGTTTTCAAAAAAAAGTAACAAGTTTCAAAAAAGTCGAAACAAAGTTTGAAAAAATCGGAATTTGCCAAGAGTCGACGTTTTTTAAAGTTTAATCAAAAAATGGAATTTCGAAAAATCAGGATATTTGAAGAAATTCGAAACTTTGAAAAAAGTCGGGAATTTTAAAAACCAATCGAAAATTAAAAAAGTTGTCGAAATAAAGTTGAGATTTTCAAAAAAGTCGACATTTTCAAAAAAAATTAAGTTTTCAAAGTTTCAAAATTTTCTAAAAAGGTCTAAATTTTCGAAAAGATCGAGCCTTTTAAAAACTAAAGTCGACATTTTAAAAAAGTAAATATTTTGAAAAGCATCGAAATTTGAGAAAAAGTCAAGAATTTTAAAAACTTGCAAATTTTGAAAAAGGTCCTAATTCCCAAATAAAATCGTAAAAAATTTCAATCTTTCAAAAAACTCGACATTTCTGCTAAACGTCTGTGGGTCAACTTTTGCAGTTCAGCACATTTAGAGGGTAGCATTATTACAGTCTATGTCGAGTTATACTTGTAAAACGCTTATTGGAGCTATTTCACAAGTCCCTCAATTTTTAAGTATACTTTGTATACTTATCGAAACATTTGTTAGTATTCGAGTTGGTTGCCAAACTGACGAGTCTTGTGAAATCGAAACCGTTCTTTGGTTCTCAAACTCTGAATCCAATAAATGTTTAAACCTATTGGTCTGTGCAAACTTTATAGCAAAAAAGCTTGTAATAATAAAAAAAGACCTTAGAGCAGAAAACAGTCACTTTGAACAGCAGTTCAAGTTTGTAAAAAAAACTCCAGTGAAAGCTTCAAATCCATGTAAGGAAAGAAAGTCCCCAAAGAGAAGAAAAGTCTCTAATAACAGTTACCACTTAGACAGTGGGATTCACATCTCTTGAGTACTTATGTGGCTAACTAATGGCTAAAGTTAAAAGCGTTTACAGCGACCATGCCATACCGGTGATGGCCAAGGAAGACCAGAATCTGTCTATGGTTGTTTGTTGTTTATATTTTCAACTGAGGCTTTTCGGCATCTCACTGAAGAACATTTAATTGATATTTTTTTGATAAAATTAACATACTGTTATTTGTTACCGATTCAACAATTTAAATATACTATGGATTGCCAACACTTTTATTTAACAACTTATCTGGCGGCTTACATTATGTTTTACGCGTACTATAATATACGATATCGATAGCAAAATCAACTGTAGTAGGAAAAAACTCTAACAGAAACAAGTTTAAATTGCCGAAAAAGCACTGCATTAAAAAAATATTTGCCAAAATTGAAGAATCATTGCAATGATAGGACGCAATTCTATAGAAAGTGATGTCGTTAATAACCAATCCAGATATAACGATTGTTATTCGATTGAGGCATTTGAGTAATATTTCATCACTATTCAAGGTCGATACCAGAGGAAATATGTAAATTATGCTTCGCATTGGTCTCTACTTACGAATAAAACACAATCGGTTTCGTATTCCCCATTAACATTTTAAATCTACAAGAGCGAACGACGTCTGAGTTGTTTTCTTGACAAGAATACACCTATACGAATAGCGCTGCGTCACGCAAAGTGCCTTTTTAAATTACCCTCAACACGTGCATGGTCCTCGTCTTTGTTCTAAATTTTTATCATCGCTCTTTGGTTCCGTGCGAAATCAATCTTTTCGGTTTTTGCACTGTACCGTCGCGGTCGAGTGACTTTGGAAACCATCGCCGATCTAATTTAATTTGGAACAAAAAATTAAGTAGTTTACGCGAATTGAGCTGTAGGGCAAACGAGGGCAACCGGCACTTAATTATGAAAGAGGTTTGTTTCTAAGAGATCTGACTGTATAAAGTCGTAGATTGCCTAAAATGTGAGTTATGAGGTATTATGGGTTGTACCGTGTTGGGGAAGTACTTGTTAAAGTGTTCCATCATCGAAGAGTAATAAAAAACAGGAAATCTAGATCAGGGTAACTTTGTATTGTAATCATAGCAAAACTCTTCAGAAGATTTTCGCCTCTGATACAGTGGAAATGCTGAGTTTTGATGCTCTTCTGTCTTGGGTTATTCATTCCTTAAGAAACCTCATCTTCTGATCACTTTAGGTCGTTTCCTGAGATAATCTAGTCATTCTTCTTCTGAAGAATTTCGCTTTCGGTATGGTTTATACGCTGAATTGTAATATGCTCTTCCTATCTTGGGTTCTTTTTTGCTTCTGAAGGAACCTCCTCGGTGAATTTTTTAAATAATCCTCAGAAATGATTTGACTCAAGATATATATCATTCAGAGATACAGGTAGTGAAAATGTTCTGGTTGATAAAACCGAATGGTGGTTGTATGCGAAAAGATTTGTACTTTGACATTAAAACACTTCCAAGAAGGATCTTGTATTCTGAGTGAATTGATGTCTTTGTTCAGCTAATGATCAAAAGATAATTGCAAAATTTTCCTTGAATTGAATCATTTGAAAGTAATCGACTTAGTGAGTCAATATTAAGATTTTACTTGCTGATTAGATTAGCTAAGTATCCCTTTTTGGAATTTAATGGTTAATGGTGCTAAACGAACCCGATTACGAAATTACTCATGATTGAATATAGAATTAGAGCTTTATTCGACCCATGAAGAACAGTATTATTAACAATAAGATTGTAAAAAGAGGAAACATTTTTCCCAACTTTGGTAAATAAACGCAGTATTCGTTACAGTGCCTTTAATGATCCTTGGTAGAATTAATTACTGCTTGAGGTTTCTATCTGCATCGAGAATTAATAGTCCATCAAAGCCTATCGCGATTTAAAGCGTCTTTTGATGTATTCCTAGCCACACAACGATCAGTTCGTATCAATGTTGAATACCAAACATTCTTCGGTGTCAGGTAGTGAACTTTATTTGTAAGGGTAGCTATAATCACTGTGTGGAATGTTATCTATGAATAGAAATGTTCCGCTTATCTGGGGACAATTTCAGCTTTCAAACGCGGTATTACTTCAGAAGCAAATTCGAGTTCAGCCACTGGAAATGACTAAGTTATTAGTTTTCTGATTTAAGGACGATTTTTGATTCTTATCTCATACTAGTTGATACCCGCACCTTTGTCTGCTTAAAAGAATCAGTATTTCTCTGAAGATGGTAGCTTGGTTATCGAAATGCGTTAAATCGAGTGTTGTGTTTTAATTTTTCTTAGTTTCAAGGGGCAAGATTTGTGTATCAATTTTTGCGTAAAAGAAGAAGAAGAATTCTTGGGTTACCGTTTCAGAGTTTTTTGAAGTACTCCATTTCTATTGTTCGATTTATTTTGAAAATTTTAACTTTCTTTAAAATATCGACCTTTTCTCAACGTTTCAACTTTGTCTTCAACTTTTGAGATTGAAAATTTTAACTTCTTAAAAATTCTGGCTGGTTTTTTTGTATGTGTTTGAATATAATTTTTTTTACTTTTTTTGGAAAGTCCTTTCAAGATTTAAATTATTTATAATATTGTAAAAAATATTGACCGCTTTTCAAAATTCCCATTTTGTTTCTTAAAATTTTGACTCGAAATTTTAACCTCTTTGCAAACTAGAGGTTTAAAATTCGTTTTTTAAAAATATTTCCATTCTTTTTGAAAATATGAATTTTTTGAAGTTTCAACATTTGAAAATGACACTAGAAATATTTGATTTTCTTAAAATGCAACTTTTTTCAAAATTGCGGCATATTCTCAAAATTTTGACTTGCTGAAAAGGACGACTTTCTTGAAAAATTTGACCTTTTGATTTTCAGTCCAAAGAAGGTTTTACCCCGTTATGACATCGGCAACTATTATTTAATTGCCGATGTGCCACAGTGTTTAGTTCAGTGCTTTAGCTTTTGATTTTCATTTAAAATTTTGACTTTCTTGAACATTTCAACTTTTTTTTAACATTTTGACTTTATTATTCTTCATGATGGGTCGCAGAACTGTTAGATAAAATTAATAAATATTTTGAAATTTTAAATTTTGCATTTTGTTTTAAATTTCGACTTTTTCCAAATTTTAACATGATTTTGTGAATTTCAGCTCTTTCACAATCTTGGTTTTCTTTAAGATTTTGATTTAGTTTCGAATTTTTTGAAAACTTGACCTTTTCTTAAAATTTTGACCTTTTAAAAATTGTATTTGATAAATTTAATTATGTTAAAATATTGTTTTTTTAACTCTACCTTTTTCAAAATATCCACTTTTTTGAAAATGTCTTCCTTTGCTTAAATTTTTGACTATTACTTGAAGTTTTGACTTTTTTTTCGAAAATTTTCATTTTTTGAAAAATTGAATTTTTTCAAAATTTCTACTTTGAAATTTTAGAACGTTTTTAGAATTTTCATCCTTTTTTTTTTTGAAAATGTCGACTTTCTGTCATCAAAATTTTGACTTTTCGAAGTTATCATTTCAGAATTTGAATTGTGAAAACATCGAAATTGTTTCAATCTTTGTTTTAAAAGGTTGACCGTTTTCTCGAAGCATCGAATATTTGTAATTTTTCCTGTTCCCGAAAATTTTAAAATTTCTTTTGAAGAATCTAATTTTTTAAATTACGAATTTTTAAAATTTTGAATGAGTTGTATAAAACGAATTCGAGACTTACCTAGTTTTGATTTTAAATATGGCATTTTAAAAAGGAGTATTTTTCGAGTTTAAACCGAAAAGTTTCAAATAAAAATCGAGATTTGGAAGAATTTTGGGATTTAAAATTTAAATAGGAACTTTGAAAAAAAAACATCATAAAGCGAAATTTTGGCTTGAATTTAGAAATTACGATGTTTATCGAAACCAGCAGGAACAATTTTTTTAAAGAGATTTTGAAGTCTCTTCTCAAAATTTTGGACATCATTTTCAAGTTTGGACTTTGAATAAGATTTCAACCTTAAACTTCAAATTTTGAGAATAATGGAATAATTTTGTTATCAATATAATTTTTCTTCGATGTTTCTTATGAAATTTTTAAGTGAGTAACAAATTTTTAATTGTAAAGTGACAAATTTGAAGAAAACGTCGAGATTTGTAAAGATAATCTGTATAATCTTGCGATTATGATGTTGATTCTTAACAAAGTTTTCAACCGGAAATCGAAATTAAAAAAAATAAAAATTTGAAGAGGTCGAAATTTTGAATAAAAAAATCAAAGTTTTAAGAGAAAAAAATAGAAATTTGCCTTAAACTTGTTTTGTTTTTTTTTTCAGTTTTAGGATTTTAACATTTCTCTCGACATTTTAAAAAATAAGAAATGAAAGGAAAATTTAAATTGTTTCTTAAAATTTTATCTTTTGTTGATAAATGTCGACGTTATTCTCAACTTTTCTAAAAATAACTCATTTTTTGTTGGAATTTTGCTGCTTGAACCTTAGAAATTTGACACCTAAATTTTAAAATTGAAATTTTCATCCGTTTTTCACAACTGCTTCTCGAAACTTCAGAAAATATTGGGAGCTTGGAAAACAAAACGTTTCATTTCCCTAAATTAAAAATTTTATGTTTTTAGCGGAAATTATTAGAAAACATTTAAAACTCCAAAAGAAATTATTCTAATTGTCGATTTTGTGCAGATAATTTTGACTGTAAACTCGAAATTTTTTTTAAGGAAAAACTTTAAAATGTCTAAAAAAAATGTTTCTTCTCATTTCAATTTAAACACGAGAAGTGCCAAACTAATACCAAAATTTTGAATTTAAAACTTAAATGTCTGGAACTTTATATTAAAAAAAATCGCAAAAAGACAAAATATGTGTTGACCATCTGTAACAATTTGGACAAATTCCCGTGAAGAGTCAACGATATCAGCTCTCCACGCGTATAGGCAACTTTAAATTTAATCGCTTGTATTGTTCATTGAAAACCTTTTTAATGCCTATTTTTACCATCTTAGAGGTTGAGTTTTGAAAAATTATGTCTTACTGCTCACCTACGTATTACGGGAAACACCTGCGTGAAATTATAAATTCCCAGACCCACCGGTTTAGGCTGTGCATTGTTTGTCAGTCAGCGCTTAGGGATTTATTAAGAAGATTTAAGATAAAAAAATATTCCAGAAAAGTTGAAAAAATTTGCTTTGCAAACAGAAAATTTTTTATACAAAGTCCGTGAGACTCGCGAGTTTAGCCAAATTGTTACATCCCGAAAATGAATTTTGTGACCGTTCTACATGAGTGAAAAAAATGGCCGACCTTTCATCAAATTATCCTTAGACTGGACTTACAAGAAAAGCAATAAAATCTAATACAACTTCCATCAAAACTTTTGCACAATAAAATCTAACTCTGTCGTCGTATTATTTTTGTCCAGAATGTTTATTTTTTCTCATATAAATTAGGTTTCGTGTAAACTATTATCTTTCGAAATAATTAAAACTTACAAATTACGCCAATTCGCTATTCTCAGAACTCAAGCCTGTTTGGTTTCAACATCCACAAAACTATTTTATGTTGCCGAAATAGTTAATTGAAGCGACTGATTAATTAAGTGATATTAATATGATTTAGATATTTTTCAAAGCCTAGGACAGATAATGTACTCAAAAATGATGGACGCTTGAAATTATAAGGTTGTTAGGTCCAAATTTTTTACATCGAGCCTCCCCAGAGTACTAAAAATATATTCATACCCGCTTTTAGTTTTTTCATTGGTACAAAAAAAAAATGATCACGACCAGTGGCCTAGTGTGAGGGGTGCAAATGGGCCATGGCCCCGAGCGGCACATGTGGGGGCGGCAATTTTTTTATATTTATTTCAATAACTTTAATCTCCAAATTTTTATTATTTATTTTAATCGTTAATTCTTGTTATTATGTCATCTTTACTATACATTATTTTCTAAAATTTCTTTTTCGAGTTCGAAGTAAATTTAGAATTTTTTAAAAAATGTCTAGACAATTTCAAGTTTTTATCTAGATTTTGATGTTTTATTTGAAATTTATAAAAAAGTCAAGATTTCTACAAAAAGTCAAAACGAGAAAAACTTCGAAGTTAAAATTTTAAATCCGAAATAGATACCAAAAAAATATGTATCAATTTAAGTATTTTTTTTTAAATTTACACATTTTTGCAATATTCCGGATTTAACTCGTAGTTTGTACTCTTTTTTTTTCCCTAAAATGTGTTTTTTAGGCTCGAACTTTGGTTATTTTTTTAGTAATGCTTTTTTTCACTCCAAATTTCTAATCTCCTTGCGAAATTTCAAGATCTTTCGAAATGTCGAATTTTAAACTTTAAACGAAATTTCGATACAAAATTAAAGATAAAGCTTATCACGTTTACAGGTTTTAGCGAAATTATGACTTTTTTCTCTAAATTTCGGGTTCAATATAAAAATTTTAACATTTTTGTCTTCCAATTTATGCTTAAAATTTAAAAAGAAGTCTAAATCTAGATTTTAAAATCAACATTTCAAAGAAATTGGGGATTTTGTAATTTTTTTCTGAATATTTCAGCCGAAATTCTTTAATTTTTGCTTATTACTATATTTTCAAAATTTTAACTTTCATCTTCAAATTGAGATTTTTTTGCGACTGACAACGTTTTTTTATTGAACTCTTAATATCAGAGAAAAAATGTAGAAAAAACAACTTTACAAAAATTATCAGTATTTTGACTGTAAACTATATTGTGACCTTTTTCAAATTTTCAACTATTTATTTTAGAAATTTTAAAATTTTGTTTTATAAATCCAAAAATTTTTGTTTTGTTATTTAATCAAATAAATATGAAGGAAAAAATCCAACTTTTCAGATAAAATTTAAAATTGCGAGAAAATAATTGAAATGTTTTTTAAATGTCTAAATTTCTAAATAAACTTCGAAATTCAGATTTAAAATTTAATTTTAGATTTTCAAATATTCTCTATTTTTAACTAAAAATTTAGATTTATTTTTAAAGTTTTAACTTCTTTTTTTTTAATGAAAAATAAACATTTTTATTTTATCAAGCGTCACAAAAAAGTTTCACTTCCAAATTTTGAGTAAAAAATCGGAATTTACATAGATTAAAGTCGAAATGTAAAACAAAAACAAAGTTAAAATAGTGGTAGTTTGGATTTCAAAATTGAAATATTAAACATTTTTGGTATAAATTTAATCTTTTCAAGTTTCTGACTTTTTCCTTAACTTATACTTAAAATTGCCTTTTTTTCTTAACAGTTCGACTTTCAAATTAAAACCAATTTATTTTTTGAAATTTCAAGTTCAAAAAATTTCTGATTAAAATTCGAAATTAGAGAAAAAAATTTGAATTTTTTAGTTCAAAAAAGTTGAAAACTAATTTAAAAAAAAATAGTCAGAATTTTAGATTTCCAATTTTAAGTCGGGCTGCAAAAGTCCTACGCCACTGATCATGACATTTATTTCTTAATTGCATAATCGGCTAGTGTGAGTTACATCTACCAGTTGAAAATTCTCTAACACGTCACTCACTGACTTGAATCTAAAAATTTTAAAAAGTCCAATTATGCAAATCAGGTAACATTTTTGAAAAAGTCGAAATTTTCAATAAAAATCTAACATTCGAATTAAAGTCGACAGCTTAAGAAAGTCAAAATTTTCAAAAAAAGTCAAAATCTTCAAAAGTGGTTGAAATTTTGAAAAGTAGCTGAAATTTTTAATTTAAAAAATATGGCGAGATATTCAAAAAATTTCAAATTTTTTAAAAAGGCAAAATTTTAAAAATGACAAGATTTTCAAAAAAAATTAAAGTCATACTTTCTAAGAGTAAAAACTTCCCAAAACATTTAAAAATGTTAAAAAAATTGGCAATTTTCATAATATGTCAACATTTTTAAATGCCGAAATTTTCAAGAAAATATTTTAAAAGTCGAAATATTAATGATAATCAAGGATTTCAAAAAGCGGCTAAACTAAAAAAAAGTGTTACAAAAACATAGCGCAGTTTTCAAAAAATAATCGAAATTTTTTGAAAAACAAAATTTTCTATTCGAAGATTTGAAATTTTTTTGTAAAAATGCCAAAATTTTGAAAAGCTAAAATTTTCAAAAAAATTTAAAATTGTGGGTTTGCAAAAAAGCCATGTTTTGAAGAAATGTCGAGAATTGAAAAAAAAACTGAATTTGCAAAAACAATCAAACTTTTTGAAAACTCGTATATTAATTTTTTAAAAAAAGAAATTTTGAGAAATTAAGATTAAAAAAATTAAAAATATTGAAAAAAATATCACAATTTAAAAAAGTCGAAATATAAAAGTCAACTTTAAAAAAAAGGTACAATTTTGAAAAAATTCCAGAATTTAAAAAAGAATAGACATTTTGAAAAAGTGTCGGAATTATCAAAAAGTCTCGAAGAGGTCGAAAACTTAAAAAAAAGATTTTTAAAATGTAAACATTTTGAAAAACATCGAAATTGTGAGAAAAAGTTGAAAATTTTAAAAAAGTTTAAATATTTAAAAAAGCAAGTCCTTTGGTGGAATAAAATTTTAAGTTTCAACCCCGACATTTAAAAAAAAGCTTAAAAGACCAAATTTTTGTAAAAAGTTCCATTTTCAAAGTCAAATTAAAAATAACCAAAATTTTGAAGACAAGCAAAATTTTGAAAAAAGTTGGAAACGTGTTTTAATAGAAACAGAAATTTTGAAAAAACATTGAAATTTTGAAAAAATCCTGGTTTACACTTCCAATTTTTTACTTTTTCTTTTCTAATAGTTTAATGTCAAACTCATAAATTTCAATTATTTTTAGAAAAATTTTACTTTATTTTCAAAATTTTGAATCGAATCTCAAAATTTTGAAATCCTTTGGAAATTTAGACGTTTTTTTTTTCTAATATTTCGTTTTAAATCCCGAAATGTTTATTTTTGTAAATTAAATTTTCTAGAGTTGAGATTTTATGAGTGACAAATTTAAATTTTTATTTTTGTAAATTAAATTTTCCAGAATTGAGATTTTATGAGTGACAAATTTAAATTTTGACTCTAGTTTGGAGATTTTTTTTGTTTTGTTTTTCTCTAGAGTCGATGCGCCAATTTGTCTCAACGTCCGGACCAAAAAGCACCTGCATTCATTTATTCATAATTAAGTATTAATTTCTTGCTAAATGTTCAATCAGAAGTAGTTACGATGACAATCCGATAATTTAATCGATTATTTCAAAGAAACTAATTCAGTCGTCAATCAAACTACAGCTTCAGAAATATTTCCAAAAATGTTTAGCTCGTCACACCTTCCCTATTCAAATCAAAGGGGGTGTAACCCATCATCGCTAGGGGTTGAAAGTCACACATGCCGTGAGATGGCAAACAAGTCTCCCCTTGTAAACAAGGTCACCTGTTTCAGGCTTTTTTGAAATTCTTAGTGAAAACTAGGGTGAAAACTTAACACTTTCACTGTACAATGATCCATAGTGGGTCCAAAGTTCATTTACCTATGGGTGTTGCGAATCTTTATGAGTCGTATATTGTATAAAATTGTTTCTTCAAGACCACTTACAAAAGCTACACTTTCCTAAAAAGAAATTAATTCTAAGAATAAATGGATTTCCACAAAACAATGTTTAAAAAAT
The DNA here is from genome assembly GCA_028583605.1 of Dastarcus helophoroides. Taxonomy (NCBI): domain Eukaryota; kingdom Metazoa; phylum Arthropoda; class Insecta; order Coleoptera; family Bothrideridae; genus Dastarcus; species Dastarcus helophoroides. The sequence continues at coordinate 2,232,850 of CM053332.1, forward strand.
AAAGAAAACTACTTGATTATAAATACCAAGGCATAAACGCATTTCTGGAAAAAAAAAATCACTTTCAAACAAACCACATATGCCTGCGCCTACAAAATTTGGACGTGAGAGAGTAAACGAAAAAATAACATTTGGACAGTGAATGCGATAAAGTGGACAGACTGTATCTGTTACAAATTGCTTTTAATCTTCCGTCAGGCTAAATTTTGTCCAACACCACCAACAAGGAGCTTTTTATGATTGTTGCTAATCCAAATTGCTTTCTATTTATTGTTTTTCGAAATATTTGGAACGTTAATCTAGGGTTCTAAAGAATGTCGACGTAAACAAACAGTCTCCGAAAGTATACAGTTATCGGCTTACATGGACAAAATATCGGGTGTGCTGAATGTTTTAGTGCGGCATTTAAAAAATGTAATTTCCAAGGAGTTGAACACGTTCCGTAAATTACCTCAAACGATGGCCATTCTTATTTAATCGTAATGTTTACGGCCCCCAATATATTTTCGTAAACAGTGCAGCTTACAAAATACCTACTTGGAGTCATCGATAATAAAATTTCGTTCCAGATAAGACATTCCTGCCGACTTGGGTTATTTATATTGGAAATTCTTGAGTGAGACGAAAAATCTGTTTATTGTGAACTCGTTGGTTTAACTGAGCTATTTCTTTAATTTCACAATGTTATGCGCCTATAGATTTATTCCTAATAAGGTAAGAGTAGCACTGAAATTATTTGATGCGATTCTTGCTAATAGCTAAGGATAAAAAGCACACATTTTGTGGTTTATAGGTAAACATCTTATTTAGGCTTCAATAAAAAGGCAAATTGTTATTAATGTTAATGTTATTAATTTTAAGCACGCATTTGAGAGGCTTAGTATAGCAGTATAGCCATAACCATTTAAAAGAGAGACAAATCATAAATTCTTCTTAACATTGTGCTGCTGATTGTAACAAATTGTTCACGACTTCTTAGGTCAACAAAAGCTCATCACGTTATCACACAGGCAGCCAGGCTGGCCAGAATGAAACGTCACTGCTCAAGAAATAAATCTTTATGTAGTTATTCGTATTCCCATACACTTGCAACTAATATGGAAATAATTCCATCTATTTTTACACATTAGTATCATTGATTAGCCGCTTGATAAAAACAAAGCTTCTAAAAAATAAATGGACATAAAATCTTATAAAACCGGCCTGACATAAACTAAAATATGAATCCTAAAAAGTAAATAAAGATAGATGCATCCACAAAATTAATGTTAAATGCTCAAACAGGCAGATTGTTTAGTTTCGGACCATTTGTCGGCAGTTAGGTCGTTGTTTATAAAAAATATTCCAACGATGGGATATCCCAACATGGCCCCAGCCAAGAGTAGGTGCTGTGTATTAAGAGCAGTACTCAAGAGCCTATTTTTTAAAACTATTTGAGGATTGTGTGGTCTATAAAGAAAAAGAGATGATGACGCACATGATTCAAAAATGTTTAGTTGTCACCTCATGCTTTTCCAACTTTTTTTACGTGGAGACTCTTCTGAACAGGAAAAATATATTAATGCTCCCTTTAAGGCTTTTCATTGTTAAAATAAAAAATATTTACGATATTTATTTCTCAATTATCAAATATAAATTAAAACTGTGGTTTCACCCCTAAAAATAATTAGGTACATATAAATTAGGAATGTAACGAATATTGGTTTTCCAACATTCGCGAATGCGAATGTTGGCTTTTGTGAAAAAATTCGCAATTTGCAGAATAAATCGAGTTTGAAAAATAAAACAGTTTCTAAGAATATTTCCCTCACAATTTTGACATAATCTCAAAATTTTCAAAAAATATTTTTCTTTAAATTTCGTAAAAATATTATTTTAAATTTTTTTTTTATTTTTATTTTAATACAACAAAATAAACGAATTTTGAGAATAAGTTGAATTTTGGATAAAAAAGTCGTAATTTAAAAAAAAAGAATGCACTGTTCAATCCCGGAAGAAGTATATCCTGTACTTGGAAGCCTTCGTTATCTTAAAAAAGAAGAATTATAGTAATAAAAAAACAGTTTTGGAATAAAGTTGGAATTCTCAGGAAATAAAATTTAATATATAAACCTGAAAAATATCATTTTTTTAAAGATTAATCCACTTCCCATTATGCCTTCAAAGCACTGCGAGTAGGATGCGAAAAAAGACGATTTTTGAGATAAAAATCGAAAATTTCGAAAACTCAAACAAATTTTGAAAAAAAAATTAAAATTTTGAGGAAAATATCGACATTTTGAGTAAGAGATTGGATTTCGAGAAAAAAGTCGAAATTTAGTAAAAATTCGAAATTTTCTAGAGATAATCAAATTTTGCCGAAATTTCCAAAAAAGGGCGAATTTTGAGAAACATTTCAGGAAAACGTTGAAATTTTAAGAAAAAGAGTCGAAATTCCTCAACTTTATATCTATTTTTTGACGACTGTCTGAATAAAAGGCAAGCTTCTCCCTCCTTGTCCCACTGCGACGACAGAAAATATCCACTATTGAGATAAACGCCGAAATGTACAAAAAATTCTTTTCACAATTTCCACTTTTTTTTAATTTCTTACTTTTTTATCAAAATATCTACGGAATTTCGAGAAAAAGGCGGAGTTCACGACATTTTGAAAAAAAACGACGAATTTTAAGATAAAAAATTGACAGTCAAATTTTGAAAAAAGAAGTCGAATTTTAGAATAAATTCAAAATTTCAAAAGAATTTTATGGAAAAAGACGAATTTTGATAAAAAGGACTAATCTTAAGAAAAAAATGAAAACTGGAATTTAAATAAAAATACTTTTTATAAAGTGGGACTGAATAAATTACTGCATTAGTTATTATCTTAATAAGTGCTGATCCCTTAAGGGCCTATAAACCCCAGTTTAAGAAACCCTGCCTTAACAGATGCATTGTTATTTCATAAATAATTTCCCGAGTTATTGCCAAATACATTTGTAATATATTCGCATAATTTCTTGCGAATGGAATGCGAATGTTCGCGAATGCGAATATTCGTTACATCACTAATATAAATATAATTACATCGTCATCAATACATTTATATTATGCAAAGACTAGTGTGTACTGATAAACATTTCTTTAGAGGGCTACGTAGACCAATTCAAAGATAGGCAGACTCAAAATAGTCGAAATTTTCAATAAAAATAAAAAATTTGAATTAAAGTCGACATTTACAGTCAAACCTTAAAAACCAGTTGGAAATTTGTTTTTTGAATTTTTAAAAATATCCCAAAATTTTAATTCGAAAATTTGAAAAATAAGGCGAAATGTTGAAAAAATTTCAAATTTTTAAAGTCAGAATTCTGAAAAATGTCGAAATTTTCACAAAAGGTTAAAATTTTCAAAAAATCAGAATCATCAAAAAAAGTTGGAATTTTGAAAAACAAATCGAAATTTTCAAAAAATTCATTAGCTTTTAAAAAAATTCTAAATTTTTTAAACAACAAATTTTTTAGGATAATTCGAACATTGTCAAAAAATTTTCAATTTTCGATTAAGTAAAGCTTTTGAAAAACAAATACGTTTTTTAAAAATATTAAAATGCTTAAGAAATCCGTAATTTTCATAGCAGGTAAAATTTTAGAAGAAGGCAAAAAAGTAGAGACGACAATTTTGAAGTCGAAATTTTGCAAAATGTCTAAAATTTCATAAAAACGTTGAAATTACAAAAGAATCAAAATCCTCAAAAAAGTAGAAATTTTGAAAAATAAAAAATGATATTTTTTAAAGTCGAAATATTGACATTTCAAAAAATGGGAAATTTAAAACAAATGAAAATTTTTAAAAATATTCCAAAATTGCTAAGTATTCGAATTTTTTTAAAAACTATTAGAAAATGTGGAACAATTTTTAAAAAAGTTGAAAATCTCTAAGAAAGTTAAAATTTTGGAAAAAGATGTTAATTTGAAAAAAGATAATTTAAAAAATAACTTAAAATCATGAAAAAGAAGCTTGAAAAAGAATGGAAATCCCGAAAAATGCCAAAAGTGTTAAAATTTTAAAGAAACAGAAATTTTGAAAAACGTTGAAATTTTGAGAAAATGTCCAAAATTTTAAAGATCTGTATTTTAAAAAAATAATTCCTAATTTTGAAAAAAAATCAGCCTTTACAAAAAAATTAGACGTTTTGAAAAAACTGAAAGAAACCAAAATTAGTAACATTTTGCAATTTTCAGAAGTCAAATTAAAAAAGCCGAAGATTTGGAGAGAAATCGAAATTTTGTGATAAAATCGAAAGTTTGAAAAAAAGTCGAAACTCTGAAATTAGTAAAATCTTGAAAAATTTAAACATTCAAAAATTAATATCCTCAAAAAGTCAAAATTTTTCAAAAAAATTCAAGTTTTGAAAAAAAGTAGAAATTTGCAAAAAAATCTGATTTTTAAAATAGTCGACATTTTTCGAAAAAGGAGAAATTTTTAAAAAGTTTGATTATATTGGACACGTTTTATAATCCCTTTACAATTCCCTCCGCTAGAGAGGCGTGTTCCACTGGTTGGGAAGTTCCTCGAAACGTTTTTAATGATCATCGGAAAATATCTCCAGAGTAGTACCACTTGCATCCATTTTTTTGGGATTTCACCATTTCACATTAACTTTCTTTTGTAATTCGTTATGACCATCGGCCGATTTTTATGCGAAAAAGCGAATCATTCGGCTCCATTTGTTTCGAAAGCATCAACCAATGACTTGTACGTTTTCATCTTTCAGGCATAATATAAGCAATGTTTTGTTTCTCTCGATTTTCGATTGCGAAACTGTCGCATTCTTCTTCTTAATTAGCGATGTCGAAGGGGCTTTGAGCCAGTGAGCGCTTAAATAGGAGTTTCAGTTATCATTTGAAGATATTTCTTTAAGATTAAATATACTAGGAACATTTTTTAGTAGCGTATTTGTGTCACATACTCATTTTTCGCTATCTTCTGTTAAGTTTAAAGGCATTATAAATGAGAGAAGAATACCAAGGGTGATTTCACAGCGGAATTTGAAATTTGAAATGATCCATGTTATTTTTATTCTTGAAGCTATAATAGCTGAGATAAAGTGATAAAACTTATTTCTGGATAAATATTGTTCAGAAAAACCTATCTTAGAAATTATCACAAATAAAGTATAATATTGGAACTACGAATGGACTCGAAATTAGATATCCCATGTTGATATACACAAATCACTAATAGCAAAGAGTGTACACAGTTGCACAAACAATTAAAAATGTTTTAATTCGTTTATATAAACAGTACCGCAAATATCAGCGGTGATAGAACATTTCACATTTCTGCATAATAGAAAGAGAAGTTTTAAAAAAACTTCGCGATGTTCGTATACTTTTTAAGGTGTGATATTTCGTAAATCTTAAAAATAGGAAACTAACATTAAATGATACAACAACGGAATCACGACTTTTACTTACAAATATTTCGAAATTTTCTGTTTTTTTTTACGTTAAGGTTTATTTTAAGATAACTTGAAATCTAGATAAAGTGAAATTAACCTCCAAACAAAGCTTGTCAAACTCAAAAAAATGGAGTTTATTTTTCTCCAGATTTCGAGCTTAAAATGAAAGTGGTAGAGAAAAAATAAAAATTTGAATATATAGAAAGTTTTTAAAAATAACTTGGAAATAAATTTCAATCTTAAAGAAAAACCTAAATTTTGCAAAATTAGTTTAAAAAAGGTCTAAATGAAAAGCGTAATCTAGGAAAAAGATTGAAATATCTAATTTAAAAAACATCTCGAAAATAAAATAAAAATATTTCGGTAAAGAAATTTCGAGTATAAAGACGTAATCTTGGGGGAAAAGTTACAAATTGCGCGTTTTTGTGAAATCTTCAGAAAAAATTTTCAAATTGAAATTCGAGTAAAGTTGAAACTTGAAATATCGATAACTTTTTAAAAAGATCAAAATTTTTTGAAAAAATAGAAGCTTTGAGATTAAGTAAAAAATTTAGGAAAAGATGAAAAACGGAAACTAATATCTTTAAGAAAGAAATTTAAATTTCGACATACTCGACATTACGAAAAAAAAATGAATTTATAAAAAATTTTCAAATTTAAATTCGGTTTGGCGAAGAAAATGAAAATTTAAAAAAAGTTCTAATGCCGAAAAATTGAAAAACAAAACTTGTCCCCTGAAACCAATAAAGATTAAAAAACACAACAAAGGTTGCTCTAACGCGTTTCGACAACCAAGCTATCATCTTCAGAAAGATACTAACACCTAATCCTAAAATTTATCCTTATATACTAAGAATATTCACTTCGTGCATGATCGACCGCATCCGAACGAGCATGCGCATCTAATCATACACGTCGTAGTGTCACAATTCTTTATCTATCACCCTTAACTATTTTTAACAGAGATGAATAGCCTGAAGACCCAGTGCAAAAATTCATAAGGTTGTCTCCAGCCTTATGGATGACTAAGCTTTCACATGCATTTGATTCTTATTTACTACTCTTAGCAATTAATATTATTATCTATCCTATGATCTAATTTAAAAGCATGTCGAGCCACACTTAACTTCTCAGTTCTTCCGTACCTCAAATGAGCCAAATGCTCCTTCAGTCGGATTTTAAGAGATCGTCTAGTCTGTCCGACATACTTTTGAGGACAATCTTTACATGAAGTTTGGTAAATACCGTAGCAACCAGAATGGGAGAACAGGGACAGCAAATTAATTCTTCAACATGACAATGCCAAATCACATACCGCAGAAGTCGTGAAAAAATTTTTAGACGAACAAGACTAGAAAGTGTTACTCCACTCGCCATATTCGCCAGATATAGCTCCTTCGGATTCCCGACGAAGCAGTCAGATCTTGCTGGAGAACGGTTTACGTCATATGAAAGTATCAAAATTTGGCTCGATAATTGGATAGGCTCAAAAGACGAGAACTTCTTCAAGCTAGGAATACATAAATTACCTGAAAGATGGGCCAAGGTTGTAGCTGCAGATGGAGCATACTTTCAATAAGCTTTTCTTTATTTTCTAAAAAAAAATAAATGTGTTTTACTTTAACAAAAAAGGGTAGAGTCATATTCACACACATAAATAAAAAATAGTTTAATTTGATCTGTTGACCTGCTTACCGTAACTAACGTTGACACGGAACCCTAATTGTATGAATCCGAGTCGCTCTTGGCGAATATTTTTCTTCTAAATTTGGTGCTTTTTATTGCTGTGACATTGGGTAACATAAATAAAAATCATAAAATTTAGGAAAGCAATAAGATTTTTTACAGTTAGTGCCAAAACCTACCTATAATCTAAATTTTAAATTATTGTGGTAAACGAGCTGGGCGATCTACTAATTTATCGAACTTGTCGTGCTGAGTACAGCAGCCTCGTTAATAGATTCGGTCAGCTCAAGGATTAGACTTTAAAGAACGAAGAACGCACTTCCTTTATTGGATGAGCATCAATTATTACACGTTTGTCCCCCTAGTCGTACTAAATAATGGATTAATTGGTATGTTACCAAGTTATCAGGTGTCGCCAAGCATCTCATTAGTTTTCCTTTTAGGAAAAATCCATGCAAGCAACGTGATTTATTGTTGAATAAGCGAGTGTCTTCCTGTTTATGCCATTACTATTTATTATACCTGAACCTCGCGTCCCCTTCATACTCTGCAAACAAGACCGTGTTTACTCTACGCTCTCGAGTCCAAACTTTCAAGTCCGGTAGCAATTACCTATAAACCAACCCTTCTTTCGCCTGCCGGGGGGCGCCTTATCTCCATTACTTTTCCATGTTTACACATTTTTCCTCTATTCGTCATCGGACCACTATCGAAAGATAATCGTTTGGCCTTGAACAGTGCTTGTGCACTTCTAGTGACACAGTTCGTTCCCCCTTGTATTTAGTAGTTGGTATGGTCGGCTGTGTGTGGATATGCGGGTTGCCTTCGGCTTTAATACCACTCTCTCCGCACAGTCATTTGTTTGACAGTCGTCGGCGCAGTCAATTGTTTAAAAAGTGCAATCCGGTCAGTAACGTCTCTCGATCGTAGTTGTATAGTTTTCTGTTGGTGTTTTGTGCCTACGTACTGATAAATCTTGACATATTGTGTGGAATATAATTCATCCAGATAACGGTAATTAAAGTGTTTGTATTTAGCGCATAATAAGGCTCATAATTAATGGGGTTATTAAGGAAAATATATGTTTTATCTTTATTGTAAGGAACGCGTTGCAGTAAACTAATTAAAATTGTAAAATAAGGAAAATACCTTTTAAATCTACAAGCTATTAAACACAATTGGAATTCATTCTTGATATAAATAATTTGTTTATAAAATGTTTCTTGTATTAAGTAACTGGAGATTTATTAAAATCACTTCATTTTTTTCATCATAGGTGATGTGAATTTTTAATAACTCATCCCTATAGTTTATCTAATCATTATTACTATTTTTTTGACGAAAAAACTAAAACCCTTTTGTAGCATTGGCTTGTATGCAATTTTATTATTTGTTACTAAATTTTGGTCGATGCCGAAATTTTGAAATCTTGATTTTCACGCCATCTTTGGTTTCAGAATGGAAATAATTTCTAATCATGAAATATTGACTCTCGTTTCTTACGGTTAAGAACCAATGTAGATCAAAATACGTAGAAAATACTACTCATATACGTGAGAAGTAGTGAGTCAGTTGCTAATTTGTAGTATGAGCATTGATGGAAGGTGTTAATTTTTTTTTATGCTCAATCAGTTTCAGGAGATACTTTCTAGCTTTGGTATATTTTTCCCAAATGCTATTTAATCATGCTTGTTTCTCTATGCGATTCGGCCATCTTGTTCCGGTCAGTATTCTATTTCCGTCTGAGTTGTTGCGCAGGTAACTACCCATCAACAGAGTATAATACGAATTTTTCTCGTGCTCCGGCGATTCCGCCACTTTTTTGTTTTTTTGTTTTGTTTTAATTGTCGCTTCGACCACAAGCAAATCGAAAATTCCGCAAAAATTCGGAACTTTTTAAACAAATTTCGAAAAATAAGAGAATTTAATTTTAAATTGAAAATTTTATTGCAAAAATAATTACTATTAGTTTCGAGTTCTTGTCCCGAAAATTTTCTATTCTAATTTTGTTTCAACTGCAAATTTTTTAATTTATTATTTAAATTTCTGCTCTGCGACTTTTTGAAAAAAAGTAGGAATTTTGTAAAAATTTGGAAAAATATAAATTAAAAAAAAATGAAACATTTTCAATTTTAATTCCAAATTTAGACTTGAATCTTTGGAAATGATAAAATCTTCAGCAGGCCCGCTGAGTGAGGGGGCAAAGGGGACAAATGCCCCAGCGCCCGCGCTTCATGGGAACCCGGTAAGATGTCATGTTGGTAGTTACTGAATTACAAAAATGTTTCTCAAAAATTAAGTTTTTTGTGTAACTTTAATTTTGCTCGTTTGTCCTTTTTTATTCAATTTTATAATTCCATGTTTAGATTTTAAACTTGAAAATTATTGTAAATATTGACTATATTTGAAACTTTTCAACTTGAACTTAAAAAAATACTCTATTTTAAAATGCCAGCCTTAATTCGCAATTTAATATATCAGATTTTTCAAAAAATTTTAAATTTTCAGGGAAAGGCGAATTTTTCAAAAAGAATTTAGAAGAATTTGAAAATTCGAGAAAAAGTCAAAATGTTTAAAAAAAGGTGAAATTAAAAAAATATATATATACCTACCTTTGGAAAAAGGCCGAAATGTTGAAAAAAAAAATTAAAACTTCGAGACAAAATCGAAATTTTGATGATAAAAGATCGAAATTTTCAGAAAACGTGGACATACTAAGAATAGATCGAAATTTGGTATCAAAAATCAGGTTATTTAACGCATAAACTTTGATTTTTTACTCGAAATTTGTGCTTTTTTTTCGGAAAATTCCATATTTAGAATTTAAGCTCGAAAATTATTCTAAATATCGACCTTTTTTGAAAATTTTCAGCTTAAAACCTAAAAATTGGTTCATTTTAAAATGTCCGCTCTTAATTAGCAATTTAAATTAGCAAAAATTTAAAATATTCAGGAAGGCGAATTTTTTCAAAAGTCGAATTGACAAAAATCTGTAAATTCCAGAAAAAGTCAAAATTTTATAAAAAGATTGAAATATTCGAATTTACAAAAATTCAAATATTCTAGAAAGGTCAAAATTTTTGAAAAAAGATTCAAATTTAAAAAAAAATATTTAGAATTTAAGCTCGAAAATTATTCTAAATATCGACCTTTTTTGAAAATTTTCAGCTTAAAACCTAAAAATTGGTTCATTTTAAAATATCCGCTCTTAATTAGCAATTTGAATTAGCAAAAATTTAAAATATTCAGGAAGGCGAATTTTTTCAAAAGTTGAATTGACAAAAATCTGTAAATTCCAGAAAAAGTCAAAATTTTATAAAAAGATTGAAATATTCGAATTTACAAAAATTCAAATATTCTAGAAAGGTCAAAATTTTTGAAAAAAGATTCAAATTATCAAAAAAAAAGTCGAAGGTTTGGAAAAATGTCGAAATTTTTAGAACACATGAAAATTCTGAGAATAAATTGAAATTCATTATCAACAATCAGGTTTTTTAATGTACAGTTTGTATTATTTATTACTCGAAATTTGTGCTTTTTTATTAAAAAATTCCTTATTTAGATTTTAAACTCGAATATTGTTCTAAACATCCACTTTTCAGCTTAAACTTGAAAAATACTCCATTTTAAAATAACAGCTTTAAATTCGCAACTTAAAAATTCAGATTTTTTAAAAAAATCGAAATTTTCAGGGGGAGGCGAAATTTTCAAAAAGTATAAATTACAAAATTCGAAAATTCGAGAAAAAGCCAAAATTTTGAAAAAAAAGTTGAAATTTTCAAAAATAAAGAAATTTTGGAAAAGGTGGTAGTTTTGGAAAAACATGAAACTTCGAGACATAATTAAAATTTTCATGATAAAAGGTCGATATTTTCAGAAAACGCGGACATTCGGAGAATAAATCGAAAATTAAAAAAAAAGGTCGAAATTTCGAAAACATCCAACTTTTCAATAAAGTCGAAATTTTACCGGCGCAAATAATATAGAAATAATTCCATCGATTATCAAAATCCAAATCTAGCAAAATACAGTCAAATGTCTCCCTCCAGAAGGATCGATTTGGCAACCAAAAACAAGAGGATCAAACGTGAATGTGACAAAGAGTAATGATGTTTCACTGGGGTCATACAGCAGAAATAATGCTGGAATCTGCTTTACGGATCTCACAGCAAAGATCATGAATGGCCTGAATGGCATTTCTAGAGATCACAAAAATTGTGCCCCACAATTTAGCAATGTAAATATTTTGCAGCGATTGCTAAACTGGGTTATAAATATGTCTCACGCGTCAGTCGTCTTCAATAAACACACTAAGTTGTCTCTTTAATGTGTAAAATAAGTAATTTAGTCAATAAAATAAACACTCCAATGTTTCCTTAAACGATCAATATGGATAAACGTAATCTGAAGTGGCGCCAGGAATGTTGTGTCTGGAAGCTTTTAATTCCACCTTCCATGGTTGCGTATGCCATGCAATCTAATGATTGTTAATGAAAACGTTAACGACAACGCAATTGTTAATAAGAGTTCATATCTGTTGTTTACGGTGCGACTGACAAATTGGAATTTTATAGTTGTAATCAACCATCTCTAGTTATTTTGTCATTACAAAAGCAATGGCAGAAACTTTAAATAATAATACAATTCTACGTCATTATCAAGAAAGCAATGACAAATTTTCAAAAATAATTCACTTTTATATAATGTTCAATTAACATTTCTTTATGTAATAAACTGGATAATATCATCCCACGCACTATTGCCACGGCCACTACTTTCGTGTTATTTGATTTTATTTTTAAACTTCCATTTGTTTAAATTTCGTTTTTCAAATTTTTTTAAAATTATTTTGAAAACACTATGTTGAAAATTTCTACTTTTTCAGCTTTTTAAAAATTCGATATTTTGAAAATTTCGATTTTTTTCAAACTTTCATTTTTTTAAAATTTAGTCTATCGATTTTTTAACATTTTTATTTCAAAGTTTTGACTTTTTTTTAATAAAAATGTCGATGTTATTTTTAATTTTCTGTTTTTAAACATGTTTGACTTTTCAACATTTTAACTTTGACCAAAATTTCGACATTTCCTAAAATTTTGAACTTATTTTTGAAAATTTCGACATTTTCTAAAATTTTGAATTTATTTTTGAAAATTTCGACTTTTTTTGATAATTTTTTTTTTTTTAAGATTTACTTGCAGATTTTCTTGAAAATTTGCCACCGATTTTTGATATTTCATTCCGTTTATCGAAAACCCACCCATACTAATCGCTATTTGCATGCAGAGCCCCATCATCACCCTTCCGAAAAACGTTCTGTTATAAATTCACTGGTTTCACGAGCTGTAGCAACTTCACAGCCGATAAATCTTTCAGACGAATTGAACAAAATTCGTTTTAACCTCCGCAACAATGTTACAAATCGCACGACATTGAAATTGTCATCAAACGATATTTTGAACCCTACCCTGCGTCCACATAATTCAATAATTTCTTCTAAAGCCTTGCTTCCTTATGTTCACGGAGTAACAGATCAAATCGGTAAATTATTGAGAAAACACAACATTAAACCCATTTTTTCATTATCATCAAAATTCCAACAGCTCCTTCCATCTCCCAAAGATAAAACTTCATCGTTTCGTTCTAATGGTGTGTACATGGTTCCTTGTTCTTGTGGTTCAGTGTACATCGGAGAAACGGGGCGATCATTTAAGACGCGAATATCCGAGCACCAAAGTAGTCTTTAAGTCTGGTTTATTTTCGCAGTGAGCCATTGCGGAACATCAACATGAGACCGGACATAGGATTATTTTTTTTGATAATATTTCGATTATATCCAATATTCCTAATTACAATAACAGGAAGATCGCGAGGCCATTGAAATCCAAAAGTTCCCCAAAAACATCAACAGAGACTACAGTTACATGCTCCATCTGAAAACCATCGGAAATCTTCGGGAGTGATCGCGCAGACGAATGGTATATAAAGTTTCCCTTTCTTTCCTCTCAGAAGAGTTTCGCCTCTGGTATGGTGGACATACTGAGTAACCGTGCTCTTCTGTCTAAACTTTCGTATCTTTTGTACCAATTTTAAATTTTGAAGAGTTTCGCCTCTGGTATAGTGGACATAAAAGTGACCGTGCCCTGATGTTTTGAAATTGGCCTTTTTCATTTTTGTATGTTCCCTTGTATTTTATTTTTCATTTATTGTTTCTTTGTTCCTGAAAAAGCCCCCTACGACGGTGGGCACTTTCAGTAGGTCTAATCCCGGAAGAAATATATCCTGTACTAACATAAAGAGTATTTTGAAAGGTTGTATTTTTTTAGTTTCCATATTATTGTAACGAAATGTAAATTGTAGAATTTAATACGTAAGAAAAGTTTCTAGAAAGATCTGATAAGGGGAAAGCGGCCGCGATAATAAAGCAAACGGCAGATAAGCGTTCCAGAAATTTCGGCAACGATAAGCCTTATCTGCGAGATTTTTCTAGAAACTGGAAGCCAAAACTATATAAGGCGGTCAGCTTTCCCTCGAGTCAAGTTAGTTAGAGTCAGTCAGTGTAATTAGTGAGTTAGTAGTTTGAAGTAAATAAGTGAGTTCATTATTTAGTTGTAGTGTTCCGAATTTAGTTTGGTAATAAAATGGGTATTATTCAATTCACTTGTTAATAATCAATTCGAATCGATAAGCCCGTAACATTATTCAGAATTTATATTTTTTTCGCAAGATTCGACTTTTTGTCAAAATTTGTTCTCTTTTTAAGACTTTGGACTTTCAAAATTTTAACTTTGTTCAAATTTTCGACTTTTTTTAAGTTTCGACTTTTTCAAAACTTTGTAGGTACTTTTCAATATTTAGATTTTTTCGAACATTTACACTTTTTGAACATCGTGACTATTTTGAGAACTTCTACATTTTTTCAGCATTTCCATCTATTTTTATTTTAGGATCATTATTGACTCGCCTTGAATTATTTCAAGACATGGTATAATGAAAATTTTTAAAATATCTTTATTTTTACTTTTTTTTTTCTATAGTTTCGACTTTTCTTTTTAAGTTTCGGACAACTTTTCCGAAAATCTCTTGTTTTTTTGGATATTCAGATTCTTCAAAGCTTAGATTTTTTTTCGTAAATTTAGCATTTTTAAAATATTTATTTTTTACTCTGAAAATTCTTGCATTTTTTTAAAATGTAGAATTTTCGAAAGCTTGGCTATTTTAAAAATTCCAGTTTTTACATTTTCGATCTATTTGAAAATTTCCTTTTTTCCAAATTTTGAACTTCTTTGAAAATTATAATTTTTGAACATATTGATTCTTAAATATTTCAACTATTTTTTTTAATTGCGTTTATTTTAAGAATTTTGGCCTTTTACAAACTTGGGAATTTTGTTGTTGAAAATTTCGTCTTTATCAGAACTTTTATTTGAAGATTTCGATTTTTGAAAAGGACGACATGTTTTAAATATCGCTTTTTGAAATTTTCAACTATTTTGCAAAATTTTGAATTTTTCTATTTTAAATATTCCAATTTTTTTTAATTTCTTCTTTTTCAAAATGTCGATATTTTCACATTTTTATAAAGAATTCGACAATTTATCAAAAATTTAATTGTTCTAAACTTGGACTTTTTTTCTAATTTTAACTTTCCAAAATTTTATTGTTTTTTCAGAATTTTGATTAACTTTGAAAGAGTCCATTTTTCAAAATTTCACCTTTTTAAAATGGTCGATTTTTAAAAAAAATTGGCATTTTGAAATAATTTTCGAATTTTTCAAAATTTTAACTTTTTTAAAAATTTTAACTTCAAAATTTGCGACATTTTTTCAAAAATTTTGCGCGTTGGAAAATTTCGTGACTCCCACATTACGACTTTGTTTGAAAATTTCGTCCATTTTTCAAAATGTCGACTTAATTCAAAATGTCGACATTCTTTTACTTAATTTCGACTTTTTTCTTGAAGATCTTAACTTTATTTGAAAATTTTGATTTTTTTTTCAAATTTTTTATATGCAACAATTCTTAATCGAAAATTCGATTTTTTTAAATCTTTGACTTTTTTTCAAAATTTTAGCTTTTTTAAAATTTCGACGTGTAAAAATGTCGGCTTTTTAAAAAGTTGTTTGAAAATTTCAATTTTTCTTAAATCTGGACATTTTTATTTTGACTATTTTTGATATTTTAGACTCTTTTTCTAAATATCAGCTTTGAAAAATCTAATTTTTTTTAGTGAAATAATGGAATTTCTTGAAAGTGTCAAAATTATATTTTTTGACTTTCTGAAAATCTCAGCTTTTTTGGAAATTTTAACTTTCTATGAGAATTTTAATATTTTTCAAAATTTCGCTCGTTTTAGAAAATTTTGATTTCAAACTTTCCGACTTTTTTCAAAATGTTATTGAAAATTTAAACTCTAAAATTTTGATTTCTTTTGAAAATTTGGAATTTTTTAAATAATTTGCCATATTTTTAAATTATCAGTTTTGTCGAAGATTTCGTTTTTTTTTTAAATAAACATTCTTTAACATTCTGGGATTTTTCAAAATTTTTAATTTATAAAATAAAAAAAATAATTTTTAAAATATTTTTTTTGAAAATTTTTACCTTTCTCAAATGTCAACTTTTTCAATAAATCCAATTTTTAAAGTACCCCTTTTTTTGAAATTTCGACGTTCCTTAAGTAATTAGAGTGTCTTCCTTGGACAAATACTGAACTATTTAAGTGGTTGTTGTGTCTACGAAGAAAGAAATGATTCTTGACTAAACAGAACTTTGTTAAAAAAGATTGTCTTTTCCTTGGACAAATACTAAACTATTTAAGGCTAGGCGCTGTACTAGTATTATTAATAGCCCGATTATTTTGGCGCAAAATTGTGATGTATGAAATTAAATGGTAAGCCTAAGGGGTTGTTGTATTTGCGAAGAAAGAAAGATGATTTCTTGGTAAACAGCACTTGGTTAAAAAATTTCCATCAGTATTACCTCTTTCCCTCATAGATTCACAAAACTCAAGATGTTTGAATCTGATTGTTAATCATCGTCGGAAAATATCTCGAGTATTGGCCATTTTGTAACACTTGTACATATTTCTTTTCAAAATATTCCTCACTGTTTACAATTTAACAGTTAACTTTGTTCTGCAATTGTTATCGTTATTGCATATATTTTATACTTTCGAATACACATTTGTTGTGTTATCTTATAAGTAGATTTTACCCCGAAGGGGAGGAATTGCCGAAAACGATTGATACAACTGATTTATTTCATTCGAATTTACCTCTCTTTATCACCTGTGGGGGATGAATTCTCAGGAATCCTTTCTTAGTGGTCACCTACGTTATACATATAAGGAATTCATGTGCAAAATTTCGTACTTTAAACCCGGTCTAGCCTGTACATTGTTTGTTAGTTTTTAGTCAATTATCCTCTGTGTTCTATGGGATTTTTCCATTTCTGTTTTGATTAAACCGTTTGTTTCAAACTGCAATTAATATCTGGGCACTTTTGTAAATGCTTCTTCTCACATGCCTTGTTATGTATCGTTTCATCACTCTGTAATAATGCATGTAGTATGGATGACACTCGTTAACCATGTGGTATAATGAGCGCCTAACGCATTTTTACGCAGTTAACGAACGATACGCCAGTAGTCTAATTATGCCATAAAAATGATACTAGACACAACTAATTTGACATTTAAACTTGTCTACATTCTTAACACTTAACCTTCAGCATTTTTTCGATAAGTGTAGTGTGCACGCGTTTCATCTTTATGCGGCTTGTTATCGTTTTGTCATCAAATTAAACAAAAACGGTTACATTACGAATAGTTAAATTGCAAAATAGCTTTTATTATCTCTCTCGTCTAGTTCCGAATGTCTGGCTGGCTATTTATAGAACCGAAATTTAGAGTCAAGGTCGTAAACCTCCACAAAGCTCTTGTAAGTCAAGTTCAACGGATTGATCGAATTGTCGGAATTTTGTCCGTTTAATGGAACAAAAACTGAATCATCTTTACTGATTAATGTTCATTTTGTCGACATTTACAACTGCTACTATTTTACTAGGGGCATCAAAAAATAAAATTATCTTTTGGACTATGCTTTCCAAAGAATGTCTTTTGATGAAAGTAGATCCCCTCATTTTCATTTCTTCCCCCAGATCCCTATTTAAATTCGAATGAAATTAAGTAGAAATATTTTAATCTGCCTTCCTTCTCCATATCTCAACTCAATCTTGTTTTTTTTTTTTTTGAGAAATTAATATTTTTTCTTCTGCTTTTCAAATTCAAGGTTTTGAGGGTTACCATTTTTTTCAGCTTCAAATTTCGAGGTTAATGTTTTGCGGTTTAATTGTGAGATTTCAAAATTTCATTTCTTCCAATTACTTAAATAAAACATTGGGAATTTTCAGCTTAAATTTGAAATTTCAGTTTTTTTAATCTTGAAATTTAGATTATAATTTCTAAAGTTCAACTTCCTTTAAAAGCTTATAAATGCTTATTCTCGAAATTTTGACTCTACAATTCAAAGGTTAACATTTCCAATTTAAAGTGAAACTTTAAATTCCAACATTCTTTATTACCGACATCTAACGTTGAAATTTCAAGGTCAAAGACTAAATTCCTAGATTAAAACTGAAATTAAGAGAATTAAATAAATAAACGAAACTTCGATTTTGAATTTATTGCTCTATATTTTTTTATTAAGAATTTCAATTTAAGTTTGACATAATTTATATAAAAAGTTTTAAATTGGAACCAAAATCTTTTGAGTTTAACAAAATTTTGAGATACACATCGACTACTTGAAAAGAAAATCGAAATTTCAAAAGAAAATCGAAATAAATAAGAGTTGAATTTTGCGATTAAGTGCGAAAGTCGAGCATAAGGTAGGAAATGTTTTATTTTAAAAATTTGATAGAAAAAGTTCCACTGGAAACTTGACATTGTTATCAACTTTGAATTGGAACTTTTGAACAAAATGAAGAAATTTCTAATAAAAAGTTCAGTGTTTTTTATTTTAAGTTGGTGATTGTAGGAACAAATTTAAAATTTTTATTAAATTTGAATTTTTTTTGGTAAATATTCGAATTTCTAATCTAAATTTTACTCTTTTCGAGAGATTTCCATTGTTTTTAAAATGTTACTTATAAAGTAAAAATATCATTCTTAGACTCTCTGTTCCGGTAAAAAATTCAAATTAACAAAAAGAACAAAAATATTTATTTTGAAATCTATCCATTTATAAAAATATTTGGGAGATAATCCCAATTTTTTCCATATTAAATTTCGACTTTACCTTCCAAACTTTGATGCAAAGTAATAAAGAAGTAAGGAACTTTAAGATAAATTCGAAATTCGAGTAAAAAGTTCAAAAATGTTTCATTTCAAAAATTTTATAGAAAAAGTTTTACTTCAAAGTTGAATTTTTTTGTCAAGGTTAAATAGGAACTTTTAAGAAAAATGTTGAAATTTCGAGCCAAAATTCTTCAAACATTCGTAATAAATTCGAAATTTTATAGACAGTTTCACTTCAGTTTTGAGGTTCTTGTCAGTTTCGCCAGACGGTGGTTCCTCTTACAAAAGACTTATTTTTCTCGAAATGTGTTAAAACGCTTTTTTTGTAACTTTACTCGAAATTTATGCCCTTCTTCTCAAAATTCCTTTTTAGATTGTAAATTCGAAAAAAAATTTAATTCGACTTTTTTTGAAATTTTTCAGTTTGAACTGCACTTAAAAGTTTCGATAAAGGTAAAATTTTGAAAAAAGTTCGAAATATTTAACACAGTCGAGATTTTGAAAAGATATCGTGTTTTTGGAAAAAATTAAAAAATGTTGCGATTCTAAGCTTCGAGAAAAAAAATTTCGATGATATGATGATAGATGATAGCTTGGCTATCGAAACGCGTTAGAGCAATCTTTTGTTGTGTTTTTTAATCTTTCTTTCAATTTATGATAAAATGTCAAAATTTTCAGAAAAATACAAATTCTAAAAAAGGTAAATTTCAAAAAACTTGAAATTTGGCGCGAATTCAACTTTCCAAATTTTATTTTAGAAAAATGTCAAGTTTTTCAAATGAAATTGAAAACATAAAAGTCTAAACTTTGAAAAAAATTAAAATTAAAAAAATATATTCTGAATTTTCAAAATAAATTGCAACTTCGAGAAATAGTCAGAATTTTGGACAAAGGTCTAATTTTTCAAGAGAAAGTGGAAATTTTGAAAAGTTTGAAGTTTTCAAAAAAAAATCAAAATAATCGAATTTACAAAAGGTCAAAATATTGATAAAAAATCGAAGTTTTAGAAATGGTCGAAACTTTTGTGTCATGATTTTCAGAAAATCGAAATTTTCAAAAAAGTCAAAATTGTCAATAAAAACAAAATTACTAAAACTGAAATTATTCAAAGAAATTAAAAAATTGGAAATTTAGGCAAATGAGGCAAAATTTTGAAAAAAAAAGAGGAATTTGTAATCGAATTTACAAAAGGTCAAAATATTGATAAAAAATCGAAGTTTTAGAAATGGTCGAAACTTTTGTGTCATGATTTTCAGAAAATCGAAATTTTCAAAAAAGTCAAAATTGTCAATAAAAACAAAATTACTAAAACTGAAATTATTCAAAGAAATTAAAAAAATTGGAAATTTAGCAAATGAGGCAAAATTTTGAAAAAAAGAGGAGATTGTAAGATTGTAAGAAATTTGGAAAAGTGGTAATTTAGAAAAAATGTAAAATTGAAATTCAAATTTTTCAAAGTTTCAAAGTTCAAATATTTAAAAAATTTGAAATGTCCAAAAATAGATTTCTCCAAAGTCAGTTTTTGAAAGGCAAATTTTTGAGAGAAAGTGTGGATTTTGAAACAAGACGAAATTAAAAAAAAATAATTACATTTTAATTCGAAAATATAAACTTTTTTTTCGAAAACAATAAAATTTCCAATTTGAAAAATTAAAGTAGAAATTTAAAAAGTATATATTTTCAATAAGATGTACATTTTTTTAAAAAGGGCAAAATTTTAAAAAGTCGAAATTTTCTAAAAAATTAATAATTTTGAGTGAAAACATTAAAAGAAATATATTAAAAAATTGAAATTTTCAGAAAGGAAAAATTTTAACACAGATATTTTTTTAAATATAATTTTCCAAAACATCAAAATATATGTACAAAAGGTTGGGATTTTAAAAAGTGGAAATTTACAAACTTATCGAGAAAAAGTCGAAATTTTTGAAAAAAAAAAATGGATATACATACATATTTAATGTCGAAATTTTCGGAAAGGTCTTAATTTTCAATGAAAATAGATTTCTTCATAAAAAGTCGGAATTTTTAAAAAATCAACATTTTAACCCAGTCAAAATATTCAAGAGGTCGAAATTAAAAAAAAAAAAGTCTAAATACTTGGATATTCAAAATGGATAAAATATTCGGCAAAAGTCGAAATTTTGTAAAACATTAAAGTGTAAAATTTTTCAAAACTGTCTAAATTTTGAAGTTTAGAATTTTCAAAAAAATCGAAATTTTAAACATTAATTTTTTAAAAGGTCGACATTTTTAAAACAATCCATTTTTTGTATTTTTTGACGTTAAAACTATAATTATAGAAGACATTTTTTTCCTGCCAGTTAAATGAGTTGCTCCTGCACTGAATTTTACGGGAGCGATGATGAGGGGGGTGAGGAGGTAACTGAGTAATACTGTAGAGGTCTATAGCTACATACTCCTTAAGCGGCTTGGATCTCCTAACCGTAAATTCTCTTGACGGGCCGAGTTAAAATTCGAGAAAAACAAAGAAATTTATAAACAAACAAATATATTTTAACTCAAAATAAGTACATAAAATATAGTAGAAAAAAGAGAACTTTCAAAAGAGTTTAAATTTTTATTTAGTAGGAATTTTAGAGGAAAAAAAATTAAAATTCCAAGTTTAAATACCCCAGGACGAGAAAATTTCAGAAAATAAACTTTAAATTGATAAAAGTAAATTTCTAATTTATCTAAAGTTTTGACTGAATATTTTCAATGTTAAATATGATATTGATTTGATTTATTTATCAAGATTTTGCCTTTGAACGCGAAATTTGGAGACAGTCAAATTTTCTAAATCAAAAAAAGTATAAATTTCACTAAAGAACGAAGAGCTTGTAGAAGTAAAAAATTCTGGAAGTTTCGAATTAAAATTAAAATGTTTACGATAAATAAAAGTTCTAAATTCAAAATTGGAATCTTTAGAAAGAAAAAAAGTAAAAATTGTGAGATTAAATGCCAAATTTCAAAAAAAAAAGAACTTTTATGAAGAAAGTCTGGAACAAAAATTAAAAATTGACAAACACTCTAAAAAACTCAGAATTTCATCCAGAGTTCAAATTTTGGAGAAAAATCTTAAGTGGATTAAAGAAATTATTTTCTCAAAGTTCGTAGTTGGGTTCGGATTTTTTTATTTTTTCCCCCAAAATTATATTACTGCTTGGAATTTAATGAATTCTATGAATGAGAATTTCCTCAGGACTATTTGGTGTGCTTCGACTTCCAACAATGACCGTTCCCTGTTTTGCTGGTCTCTCATTTTTTTCGATAGTCTCCTGTCAAATTTCAGTTGTCAAACTTGACAAGTCACATCTCACATCACCATATCCAAACTGCAAATACCCCCAGAAAAATCTTCAAGTTTTTTGTAACATTACTACCCTCATTACCTACTTGTTCGTCGGAAGGATCGAGGTTAGTGGAATTTTTTATCTTTGATATTTCCTCGCCACTATCGGTTGATATGAATGAATCACTTTCGTTGCTCTTGTGACTCAAGTGTAATTTGTTGTTTTAGGAATTATTCACTCCTAAGCTAGTTTTTAGTTATCGCAATTATATTTGAAAATGAGTAACTTATTCCGCTGATAATAAAAAATTATATGTGGCAATAATCTAGGCTCGTAACTTTTATTTGTTATGTTATTGCGTTATATTTTATACGCCGTTTGCCTTCTTACTTCCAGTAAAAGCACAACTTTCTTTATTATCTTTAATTTATTAAACTTGCCGTCGGGTATTAACCGATCGAATAACATAATTTATAATTCGCGATGTTATAATTTATTTTGATAAATGATCTTTAATGCAGCGTGTTTCATAATCTGTTAAATGTGGAGAAACCATTAAATTACACTTGTATATTAGCTATATGCGGTTTTCAGTAGATTTCAAAGAAAGCAAGAGTGTTTATTAGTTCTGGATTTTAAAGCGTTTTAGATATTAAAGAAATTCCTTAAAGAAATAATTATAAATAAAAATACATAATAGTGGCATGTATAGGTAAATAGATATATGCGAGTTATTTTCAGAACATCTATGGGTGGATATTGTCTGTCTAGGTATCGGTATTTGGAAAATTCGATTGGAACTCTTTTTCTTTAATAATATCAAAGTTCGTTTTTTAATGTTTAGAAAAACTGAATAGAAACAAAGGAACAAGTGAATCAAAAGTGGAAAACTTTTTTTGAAATTTTCATGAGCCAGAAACGTGAATTTTTGCTCTGACGCTTTGAACGTGATTCCCTATCTACCAAATTTCTTGAAAAAGGCGCAGTTTGATAAACAAGTCAAAATTTGCAGAAATATGAATTTAATAAAGTAGTCGAACTTTTGAGGAATTACGCGATTTTGAAAAATAAAAAAAAACGTCGAATTTTGAGATAAAACTTTGACATTTGAGAAAGTCTAATTTTGATCAAATAAGTCGAAATCAGAAACTCGGATTTTCAAAAAAAAATTTCAAGGAAAGGATTAATTTTCAGAAAAAAATGAAAATTTCTGGAAACAGTCCTTCAGTTGAGAATAAATATAAATTTTCGGTTGGTTGTATGAACCAGATTGAGAGTTGCATTGTTATCTCATAAATAATTTCCCGTCGTATTGCCAAATACATTCGCAATATATTCGCACAATTTCTTGCTAATGCGAATATTAAAAAACATGCGAATATTCGTTGCATCACTACTAGTAAGTGTAGTCACTTTAATAATACGCACTCACAATTATAACACTTTATTAGTAAAATATATATGTAGTCCTACTAATAAACGTATTTTATTAAGAAGTGAATGTCGTGTGTGTTGGGTGTCAACCGACGCTAATGGGGTTGTAATCTGAAGTCCCGTTCTGTTGACGGGCTCGATGCTTCGGAGCGACCGCCAAAAGGTTGAGGGGTTGAGTGTGTGTAGAGATCAACGGGGTCACGTTCAAGATGGTAGGCCAGTGACGGCGGGATCTCTACATTCGGCCATTCTGACAAACGATCTGTTGACTGGTGTACCTAAAGGCTGAAATTAATGCGAAATTGATTGTCGAGCTAAGACGTGACGAACCAGTTTTTCTGATCACACGAGCATGCATAGTTCTGACTGAAGTGTCGAATCAATTGTTCTGATGACACGAACTTTTAGTCCAGCGAGATGTGTCGAAGCAATTGTTCTGACGACACGAACCCGTAGTTCTGAGATATGTGTCGAACCAATTGTTCTGATGACACGAACCTGTAGTTCTGAGAGATGTGTCGAGTCAATTGTTGTGATGACGCGAACCTGTAGTTCTGAGAGATGTGTCGAACCAATTGTTCTGATGACACGAACCTGTAGTTCTGAGAGATGTGTCGAGTCAATTGTTCTGATGACACGAACCTGTAGTTCTGAGAGATGTGTCGAGTCAATTGTTCTGATGACACGAACCTGTAGTTCTGAGAGATGTGTCGAACCAATTTTTATGAAGACGCGAACCTGTAGTTCTGAAAGATGTGTCGAACCAATTGTTATGATGACACGAACCTGTAGTTCTGAGAGATGTGTCGAACCAATTGTTCTGATGACACGAACCTGTAGTTCTGAATGATGTGTCGAACAATTGTTCTGAGAGGTAAAATCTTATCGTACCTGGATATTAGTGACGGATATTGAATAGCTTCATGTGCTCCAAACCAACGACTGTTTCGTATGGCCGGCGTGAACGAGAAGAATGCAAATCCTCCCTTACTTTATAGCGATCATTTGGCAAAATCTCAGTGACTTTAAAGGGACCTTTGTACTTTTCAACGAGCTTTTTACTGTCATTATTGTTGGCTGGAAGACTGGATTTCTTTGTTAACACTAGATCGCCAACTTGAAACCCTTTTGATGGACAACAGCGTTTGTTAAAATAAGCATTTTGTTTGACCCGATGAGGCGAAGCATGTTTGGGAATTGAATGTAAGAATCCCGGTTTTTTGCCTCCAGCCGTTTTGTCATAAAGGCATGGTAAACAAGAATTTATGTATTTTCGAATAAAACCCTTCATGTGCGGAAACCAGTATTTTTCTCGAAGACGACTCAGTGTTTTGTCAAAAGCGAAATGTCCAAGATCGTCATGATTGGCCTTGAGTATCTGCCAACGGCAATTTTTGGGTACAACTAGCTTTCGCCCATAGGAGGTTATGCGTGAGATTTTGTTACCTCGAAGATCGTAATCTTTTAACAAATCTTGATGGTTAGTTGCGTCTCCGCTAAGGAGTATGTTTTTGATCTCTTTGATTTTTGGATCCTCGTCCTGAGCAAGTCTTAACCAGTCATCTTCGAAAATCAAGTTTACAACTTCGGTGGTAGAGGTAAAGTTTCTGCTTAAAGCATCGACGTGTTTGTTGCATTTGAACAGCGGATTTATGTTGAACTTGAAATTTGAATTCTTGGAGTAGCAACACCCAGCGAGCGATACGAGTTATAATGGACTGTTTTGAAAGAGCACTTTTCACAGAGTTGCAGTCAGTGATGATTAAAAATTCGTGACCCAATAGATAATGACTGGTAATGAGTGGTAATACATACATAAGTAATAAGTGGTGCCGAATTCAATACCAGAGAAATTTTAAATAAAATTTATTATCATATTTAACAGTAAGAATGACAAGGATAGCTCGCTATTGTGTCTATATAACATGATAAACCTTTGCCGAACTACACGTAACATTTTAGCACAAGGAGTTACATTAAAAAATAACGTCAGGTTTAAACATTTCGATAATTTCTCGAAATTTTTAGATAAAACTCTCTAGATAAAGAATACCAATTTCTAGACTTTTGAGGGAAAAATGTTCCAGTACAAAAAAATCATAGAAACCTTGATCTGGGGTGGACGTTTTTTTCCAGATGCTCCGCTTTCGCTTTATTTTTAGACGCCTTTCTATCCGTGTATGGAAAACATCTGAACACTAAGATAACTGGACTTTCATACTGTTGTCTTTTCATATTATTTTTAAATTTGGAAGATTGGAAGATGGGTCGATTTCGAGCAGATATAGAATTGTTGAAGTTTTGAAAATCAGCTGTTTTATCTCCTCAGTCTAACCTCGTCATATTTTATTTCAAAACTTTTGGATTTGATGGCTTTAACCATCTGCATAATAATCTTTAACAAATCTCTCTAATGGTCCTCAACTTAATTGGTGTTAGTTCTATGGGATTATCGAAAGCTTAGATACGGCCAATTACCGTCTTAGAGACTCCGTTTCAATTTTACGCTACGTTAGTATCGCTGGCTAGACTAGTTGTCAGACAATTTATTGAATTTTGGAAGCATCTAATGAAGGGGAAAATTATTACTTCAGCTAGTCATCTTATCAATTAATTCCATTAGGGAAACCGTTGTAATTAGATGTGTTCGTAATATTTGTCGTAATTAATTGCTCATATCATGAAGGTGTTTAAAAAATTTGGAATATTGTTGATATTTTTAAAACTACTGAATTCTTTGAAAATTGGTCGGTCCACATATTCAAAAGAACACATCTTTGAGGAATAAACCCTCATATGTAAACATATGCAACGTTTTTTATATTTTTGGAAATTCAAATAAGTAATCCTTTATAAGTCAAATTCGGTGATTATAGGGTTTAATGAATTCATCTGTCAAAGTGATATATGAGCATAAGCTTTAACAAATGAATAATAAGCAGTTTAAAAAATGACCAAACATTAAAAAAATCAAAAATTGAAAAAAAATGCTTGAAATTCCTATGTTGAACTCCAAATTCTAAGTTCAATCTTCAGTCATGGACTTTAATTGTGATTCGGTTTTTGAGACTTCGTCAACATAGATTTCGCCTCCATCGGTGCCAATTTAAAAAAAATGTAGCTTTAAAATGATATTATCTCTCCTAGTGCCAACGGTTTTCCATGGGGCTTGGATCATGACACCGATTATTACTAAAATTCATAATATGAAAATTTTCAGTAGATTTTTTAAATTTTGGTTACAAATATGGTAAATATGTTTCATGAGCAAACAAACAGTTCCATGGAAAATCTTTGATACTGATTGATTTAAAAGCCATTTATTTTAAAGGCTACTGAATAAGTCACAGAGGAAAGGAGATACTGTTTGTTGTTAAACAATGCGAACGGCTTTGGAATCAATTATCATACAAGTTCGTTCTTGAGCTCATCGATGCATGCATGCGAGCTGTTGTTTATGCACAAGTTGCAAAATACGCCGATAACCAACAAGTAACCTTAGCGATTCGCATTCATTTGTGACCGAACAACAATGTAAACAATCTCTGCTTATCAGCAGACTTATTGATTTAACATGGTGGTTTTTTTTTCAGATAAGGTGAAGTAAACATGGGAGCAAAGCTGTCCAGGAGGTCAGTGGATATAACCACGTCTCCCGCCAAAAAGGGCGAAGGCGATGTGGTCGAGTGCGAAGGAAAATTGGAGAAACTCGACATCGATGCCAAAGCTGTCACCACGAATGGCACGGCGCACACGGATATAGAATACGCGGTAAGTGGCTTTTCATCCCCGAGGTTGGAATATCGGATCTTATAAGCTAATTTCCTCGGCGAAATCGAGGACAAAAAGAAGTCGAATTGAGGAACACGAAAAAGGTTTTATCTCCGCCTTGCATTGTGAGCGTTAAACGAGATGCAAATAACGATGCCGTGGCATGTGTTTTCGCGTTTTAACTTTCAACTCGGAAGTTAAATCGCCGGCTTTTGTGCTGCTGCGTTACACGATCGAAAATTCTTTATCTGAACCGTTTTTCAGGGATATCTCGACTATTTAATTCGATTATATCCTTTAGAAGCGTGGTTCCGAAAGTCTGCGCATCCGGTGTCCTCGGGGCACATCAAGAAATTTTTCATAACTTTTTCGTTCTAATTATTTAGAAGTTTATCAGAATTATCACTTTTCCAATATTATGACTCCTTTCAAAATCATGAGCGCTTCTTAAATGAATATAGTTTTGTTTTTACCCCAGTAACATTTTTTCTTTTCAAAATTATGGCTTTTCATCCTAAATTACTATATTTTTCCTGGCAGTAGTGAAAATTTGGAAGACAAATGAAAATGTTGGAACAAATTGAAATTCTGAGGATGAAATTTTTCCAAAGTTAGAAGTTAAAATTCTTCCAAATTCAGAATTTTGGTTTCTTCCAACATTTTAACTTCTCTTTCAGAATTTTGACTACTACCAGAATTTTAATTTATTTTGGCTTTGTAAAATTGCGACTTTCAAAACCTAAATATATGAGAAGTTCCAAAATAATAACTTTTCATTCAGAATATTTACTGCCATTCTAGAATTTTAGCTTTTCTTCGAAAATGCTTTATCAAAACTTTTAATTTCCTAATTTTTTATTATTCTCCAAAATGTTTCATTTTGTTCACAAATTAGGAATTTTCTTTCAAAATTATGACTAGAATTTTCACCTTTTTCTTTCAGAATTATTTTTTCAGAATTTCGACTTTCCAGAATTTTGATTTATTTTGACACTTTAAAATTATCACTTCTTTAAAATAGTTTTTCTTAAAAAATCTAAATTTTACTTTTAGAATTTGGCGTTTTTATCTTTTGACTTTACAAAATTACACTGTATACTCAAATGATAACTTTTCTTCCAGAATCTTTTTTATAATGTTTCATTTATTTCAGTATGTCGATATGTGTTCTATATTTTTCTTCCAGAATTTCGAATTTTCCTCAGAAGTTTTTGTTTTTCCAAAATTTCCACCTTTTCAAAATTGTTTACTTTTCTCAAAAGCTTTTAAAAGATTATTTTTCTTCTCAAATATCGATCTTTCCTTCCAAGCATATTATTATTCCAAAACCGTGGCCTGTCTTTCTACATGTTTTACCTTTTCCCCAAAATGTTATCTTTCAAATTTATAGTTTTCTTCCAAATATTTATTAATCTTTCCAAAATTATGACTTCTTGGGACATTTTCTTGTGACTTTTCTTCTGTAAGTTTAATTTTTCCTCAATGTTGACGTTTCTTTCATAATGTTGAGAAAATCTGTCAAAATGTTGACATGCTTTCCAAAATTTTGATTTTTCGGAAATTTATTTTGATATTTCCAAATTTAACTTTTCTTCTAGATTTTTTTCTTTTCTTCTTCTTTATTTACTTGGTGATTTCAGCTTTTTTTGAGAAGTTTTGAAAAATTTACTGTTTTTTCAAAATTTTCTTTTCAGAATTTCATTTTTTCTTCCAAAATTTTGATTTTTTTTTCCAAAATAATGATTTCTTTTAAAATTATGATTTCTTTCAAGATTATAATTTGCCAAAATAGTAACTTTTCTTCCGAATTTGGTTATTTATTCTATAACTTTGGCTGTTCCTTTTATTTTATTATTTTTGTTTATTTATTTCTTAAAACTGTTTAGATTCTATTCCAAAATTTCTACTCTTTCTGTAAAATGATTTTTCCTTCGGAATTACGATTTTTTTTTCAAAATTATAATTTATCTTTCAGAATTATAACGTTTTTTCTAAAATGTTGGCTTTATATCAAAATCTTTGATACTTCCAAAATAACTTTTCTTCCAGAATATTTTATAATTTTTGTTGTAATATTTTTTTCCAGATTTTTTTTACTGAATATTAGTTTCTTCCACAGTTGTTACTGTTCTTGTTCTTCCAGAATATTTGCTTCTTCCAGAATTTTCGCTTTTTCCAGATTTTTTTCTGAATAAGTCTTTATTTCTTTCCGAGTCTTACTTAACGGATTTTGTTTTTGTGTCAGAATTTTGTATTTCTTTGTAATTTTTTGCCTTCCAGCATTTGGCTTTTTCTTTCAAAATTTGTTTTTTCTAAAAAGGGATTTGGCTTTTTCACATTTTCCCAAAATTTTGATCATTTTATTTTTATGACTTCGACCGAAATTTTCATTTTTTCCAAAATTACTATACTTTTAGTCCAAAGTTCAGATTACTTCCAGATTTTTCACTTTCCCCCAGTACTTTTATTTTCCCTTGCTAATTGTGGACTTTTCTTCCAAAATTAATTTTTGTTCCAGAACTGACTTTTTACAAACATTGGCTTATCTCCAAAGTTTGACTGCTTCCCAAGATTTTAATTTTACAGAAATGTTGACTTAACAAAATATTTTTTTTCAAAATTCCGATTTTTATTCCGAAGTCTTCTTTTGAATTCTTTCAAATTGCCTAAAATGATTCATGATTTTTTCCCAAACCTTTATTGGCGACTTTGACTTTGTTCCAACAAGGGCGGCACCACTTCTCTCTGAGTCCTGATACAACACACTGATGGGAACCCCTATGAGTTAGTTACAAAACGTTTCACTGCATCGTGCCCGCACAATATTTTTGACGACTAAAAAAGTGAAAAAAAAATGGTCCTTATATCCTACACAATTTGGACACCACTTCTTTGGTGGGGGTCTCCTTTAGTTTGCATGGAGGATTCCTAGTTCTACTTTCGAAATTATGTTTTGTTCAGAACTGACTTTTCTTCTTAAATTATTACACATTTATTTTCCCAGAGCTTTCTTTCATCTTCCAAAATTTTAATCTTATAAAATTGGGAATATACAGGTGTCCCAGAAATCATGCGCCTTTCGGAAACTGTTAATTTATAGAAAAATTGCTTGGAACGATCAATTGTATTTATTTATTTGGGCACAAACAATTTTGCAAAATTGTGGCCACCGGTGGCGAACGGAGAATGGAGATGATTTTATGTAAAGAGCAACCCCTTTTTTTTTATTGTCCATAGGCAGGGTCTTTCTGCTTAATTTCATGTGCAATATGTAGCAAAATCGAGAAAAACGTTGAAATAAAAATTCAAAATTTACGGTTCTGTTGATTTTTCTCTAACATTTTCCTTAGATATATGTTGCTTGTTGCACACAAATTAATCAGAAAGGCCTAATGGTGTAATAAAAACAAATTTATTTCCCCGCCGCCGCAGCTGGTTAGATTCTGAAATTAGCAATTTAAAAAATTGCTCCGATGGGTCAATTTTGTTGCTTTGCGGCATTAATTTTGGTGAAGTTCAATTCTCAAGAGTGCAAACAGTGGCGGCTAGAGAGAGAGAGAGAGAGAGAGTTTTTTTTTAACGGCAACCACTTTTTTGTTATACCGCATGAAAGATTAGGTCTTTCTGTCTAATTTGGGGTGTAACGGGAAGAAAATTTAGGATAAAGATCGAAAAGATCTTAAATTCCGAAATTTTTCACTTTTAAAGGTTTTTTCATTTTTATCCAAATTATTCTCTACCAACCCTCTACATGTTTATTGCACATCCAATTTAAACAGAGAAATCTAAGTTTTCATAAGCTGTAATAAAAACTATAGTTGCCCTTAAAAAAACAACCTTATCCCGTCACCGCTGATTACATTTTTGAGAATTAAACTTCATTAAAGTTCTTACCCCAAAAAACCAAATTGGAAGTTTTCGAAATGCGCACGACTTTTAAGACAAACTGGATGTCTCCGCTGAGTAAGTATTTCGTCCTTAAATTGAATCTGTAAGTTCTTTCAACGGATCAATTACCAATTGTAATTGTAAATTGTCTCTGATTGAAAAAGACAAACTTGTGTACGGAGATTTACAACCAATTTTTCATCATTCTGGCAACTTATTGTCCGTGAACTACTTTGATTTAAGTAGTAGTTACGTTTAACAAGAAACGTTAAGTCACAAAGGAACCGACAGATCAAATATTCAATTGTATTCTGAATTACCAATTTATTCTAAAAGGACATTTACATATTCAAACCAGTGAACATCGGGGTGTTATGCATTAATACAATGTCTATTCTTCGACAAGCGACCGTGTTTTTTAACTAAACTCAAATAAGAAATGACAGATACTAATGTTACTCAAGTGCTAACCTGACACTTGCGTGTTTCGCTTTTGTAGCGCATGGAAATTTATTGATATTGCCGTTGTTCATAACAGAAAGTGAAAAGAATGAGTCACGCAATTGCAACTTCTCCGCCTGCTATCTTCATACTAGGTATCCAGGCACCCGATGCTTCTAATGGAATACCCTGACGAAACCCCGAACAAAATCAAACCTAACTTTTACAAGAAAGTTTGAAGTGTAGATTGTATCGCGACAAGAATTATTCGAACTTTACCGTTGTTAATGAAAGTCATCCGTTCCATGCACGATCTAGTAAACTGATCTCGGTAATGATACCTACTATTTGTATTACCGCAATATCGCTTGGCTTAATGTGCACATAAACTGGTTCTACCATCATTAGTTCCTTCATACCTGTACAAGGAAGCAACATTTTACGACCATCTGACCCTTGGTTCTCCGCTGGGTCATTTTCATTTTATTTTTCTCCGAACGCACCGCAGTTTGTATTATAAATGCAAATACGGGCGGGGAAGTGGAATACTAAACTCGTTTGTGTCGTTAAAAGTAGAAGTCATTCAGAGAGGGAAACTTTGCTATTGCGATCCGAATCGGTATTCCAAATTTTTTTTGGTTGACTACTGAAAAAGTTGAACGGCACTCGTTCTATTTCTTCCTTATAATCTTTTGTCGTAGTTTTGACCTTTTTGACTTCCTTGCATTCTTTATCTGCAGTTAGAAGATGGATTCGATCTACTAAATTATTAGATTATTTGTATATTATAATGACGGTTTAGTTGGCGAAATATCACTCTCATTTTGCTAAGCTTATTTGAAGAGCTCAAATGTTCGTTAAATTAGGACAAAGTTCGGTATTTTAATTCTAAACTAAATATACAGACCTAGAAAGCTGAAATAAAGATAATTCATTTCAGTACATTAACAAAAAATGTGTTTTAATTTAAGGATTTTTTTTGGAAATGTCATCACCGGAATTGAAATTTTGAGATTAAAAACAAGTTTCACTTCAAAATTTTTGAAATTAAATGCAAAACTTTAGTTTTCTCACCCTGCATATTGGAAAGGTAAGAATAAGTTATCAAGCGAGTTAAAATTTTAAATTCAACAGTCGCTATGACTTGGTGAGTGAAAGCGACTACTGTGCAGTAAGCTGCGGCTGATGTGGATTCAAATCCCGCTGCCGATCACTCGTTTTTGAACTGAAAACTTATTCAATTTTTGATGGAGGGAAAACTTATGATTTCGGGTGACCCTCACGCTAATTTATTTATATTACGCGTCTTACTGCATAGCTACATAAAATACTGTTAATATTCGGGCATGTCGGTAACGAGAATAGCGTGGCGGTGACGCGAAATCATAGGTTTTCTCCCTATCAAAAATTGCTCAAGACGTCTAAATAAGTTTTCATTTCAAAAGAAAAAACGTTTTTGTATCCCTTCGTTTTAAGAGAAAATATTTTTTTTGATATTAACTTGAACGTAAATGAAAGAAAAAAACCTCGAAAACTTTGAATTTAAAGTTGAAATTTCCTACCCAACATTTCTTAAGAAAATGCTTTCTTGAATTCGTACCTCTTCATTTTAAAGTTTAAATTCCAATTTTTAAGTTAAAAAAATTTTGAAGCTTCGAAATTTTTAAAAAATATTTCTGGCAACTTCCAAGTTTATAATAGAAACACGGAGGTGTATATCAAAATTTTGAATTTAAAGTCGAAAACTAAGCCTAAAGAACGTTCGAGATGAATGAACCTAAAAAACTACTGAACTTAAAATGATTTAACAAAAGTCTAAAGTTTTTAAAAAAAGATGTTTTTTTGAATTCGTTTCGGTTCGTTTTGAGGAAAAAAATCGAAACTTGAATTTATATTTGAAATTACGAGAAGACGCAGTTTCTAAAAAAATGTTTTCGCGAATTCGTACTCTATGCCTTCGTTCGTAGAAATCTAATAAACATTTTTATTTACCTTTCTTTCAGCTATTAACTTAAATCTTGGTACTGTATTAAGCTATGACCTGTAGGTATTAGTGATGTAGCGAATATTCGCACGTTTTTTAATATTCGCATTCGCAAAAAATTATGCGAATGTATTTGGCAATTAAACGGGAAATTATTTATAAAATAATGCAACTGCTATGGCAGGGTTTCTTAACCTGGAGTCCATGGACCCTTATCCAGTCCTATCTATTAAAAAGTATTGCTAATTCCCTTGTTTTTTTTCCTACTAGCTAGCTACAATAGGGCAGGCTCTCTGTCCCCTCTCTCCCCGCCAACCAAAAATTTATATTCTCAATTGCGGGAACCTTTTCCTGAAATTTCCATTTTTTCCTGAAAATTAGTTTTTCCTATGAAATTTTGACATTTTCTCGAAATTTCGACTGTTTTCTCAAAATTTGTGTTTTTTTACATAATTTCTTCTTTTCTGGTGAAATTTCAATTTTATTTTAAATTTCGACTTCTTTTATTATATTTCGACCTTTTCATTTCGAATTTTCATCTTAAAATTCGTCGTTTTTTTTTCAACATTTCGTCATTTATCAAAACTTCGAATTTTTCTGAAAATTTCTATTTTTTTTTTAATTCGACTTTTCGTAAATTTCAACTTGTTTATCAAACTTCACCTTTTTCTCGAAATTGGGTAATCTTTTGATAAAAATGTAAACATTTTAGGAATAATATTTATCTGTAAATTTTGAAAGTCACGAATTTTTGTAATTTTGTAATTCCAAAAAATTCAGATTTTAGCTTGTGTCTCAAAACTTGGACGTTTATCTCAAAAGTGGATATTTATATAATGTATGTATGTGGGGTAGGGGAGGAGGAGCTTATCCTTCAATGAGGGAGTAGTTACAAAATAATATTCAGTCGAGAAATTTCGACTTTTTTTTTTAAATTTCGACTTTTGAAACTTTCCTCGGAGTTTCAATTTTTTTTCAAAATTTGTTTGGGTTTTCGATTTTTTTTATTTTTATAAAATTGGGACTGAAATTTTAATGAAAATATAAATTTTGGGATTAATATTTTTGCAAAATTCCTTATAAATTTCAAAATTTCAAAGAAATATTTTTAGAAACTGGGTTTTTTTCTCACAAAATGCTCCAAAGTGCTAGTGAAAAGGTCAACATTCGCATTAGCTAACGTTGGAAATGAATATTCGCATTCACGAATGTGGGAAAACCAACATTCGTTACATCCCTAGTAGGTATGTAGGCGGATTCAAAAAATAATATGTACGAGGTATCTTCAAATAATAATACAATGCGGTTATAAATCGTCGTACTGGTGGTTAGGCTGCAATTGTAGGAAACTTCTGCATAACAAGTTTTTTTTACAGATTATTTAGTTTCCTATTATTGCTATTTGGGTGTAATGTATGTATTCGTGGCTATCTTCGCAATGTCCAATTAAGGAGAGCAATGATGCAACGCCAAATTTAACTCGAAACATATTTGATAAAAATGTTTGAATTTTTGGGAGGGTCACATAAGTGGTGCTAATTTTCTTATGGAAAATGTTACGAATGTTTTACGAGGCATAAAAAGACGTTGCTCGCAAATTTTAATTTCTTAAAATCATTTGGTTAAACTTGATTGCTGTTCCATAGCTCAAACGAATTACTTGATAGGTTTAGAATAATTTGATACTAACGAACACCTATTGTGTGAGTCAATCATTCTAAGCACCGTTCGAGCAGTGAATCGTCTCAATATGATAAATCTTCCTGACAGGTATTAGTCGAATTTACTGTAACAGTAACCTTGTGTGGTTTCATTTTGAAACAATTATTGGATTCCTAACGATATTTGATATTGAATGTAAAATGAAAATGTGGGAAAGAAGACTGGTTGTTAGGTCCGGAAACTACTTTCGGCTTTAATAAATCGAAAGCTTCAGCACTACACATACAAACTGTCAACTTTATAAAACAGTTGATAATAGGCAGGTCATTATCAAGTGTAAAACTTTTTTCCGGAATGATTTGTTTTATCCAACTTTGGCGCTCTTTTTAAAAAAGCAGTTCCGAGTTATTAAATATTTAAAAAAAAATAGAATGAAGACTGCCGACAGAAGTGAAAACTTTAAACTAACGGATTGCACGAGTATTGTTTTTTCTTGACAATAATCTATAGTTCACCTTAACAATTTAACTGATAATTAAAGCTTTAACTTAAAGAGGGTCAGATCTTATAATCACGTATAAAATGTTATTATCTATGTAGCATTGGAAATATTTGAAAATAAATACCGTCAAATTGACGTGTTTTATATTTGTAGTTTGGATGCGTGTGGAAATGAACCTAATATTTATGTATAATGAAATACACTAAACTTAAACACTTTTTTATTTATTGTACGTAATGCTCAACATCTCATTAGTACTGTCATCTCTGGAGCGCAGGTCTACCACATTCTATTTTTAATAGCAACATTTGGTTATAATACGGTACATTTTACAATTTTTATTTAAGAAAATATTTAAAACGAGTGATTCTAGTGTAGAGTCAATCAAATTGCATCTCAAACATTCGAAAAAGCAGCAAATGAAAATACGAGACATTATTATCGCAGAAATCAAAGGATTGAAATATGAATTTTGCTACGACAAATTTACGACGGAGTCATTAACACGTGACACATTTTGACATATTTTTTTGAAATGCTGTTTATTATTATTTAATTTTTTTTCAAACCTTATTTTTGTTTTTAGCGGATTATAGTCGTTGGAAAAATACACTGTACAACTTGAGAGGGTTGTCCATATCGCACTAGCACAAGAACTTCGTTCTCGTGAGATATAACCATCAATCACATCCGCTCTTGTTGTATAAACTGTTATAGTACTAACTCTTGTACTGCACAGTGGTTCTACAATTAAACAATTAAAATAATTAAACTAAAACACAATCTATGCATAGTATCGCAGGCGATATGTTCAAGGCTAGTTAAGATTTGAATTTGTCAGTAGACAGTATAACTTAATTGGTTAAGGCGGCAGATTTCGCTTGACAGGTTTAATAGGTCGCGGGTTCAATCCCCGTTGCCGCCCACGCGTTTTTGAATTCTGTTATACATCTTATTCGTAGCTACATACAGCGTTAACTTTGGAGCATGTTAATAACGCGAAATAGCGTGATGTCGAGGCAAAACCATGAATTATTTTCAAAAAACCAAAATCAGTTGTGCCATGTTTTCAAAAACACTTCCTACATTCACTTTTAGTTTGGATGTGTTTGTTAAAATAGTAGTCCATTCGTTTCAAGAAATCATCATTACGTTATTAATACGTTACAGTTTATCCTGCCCGCAGAATATCTCTAAGCCACCATCATGCGATAATTCGATCTAAATATGTTCCACTTTATTAATTCGGAGATAAAAGCGACAATGCGACCATTTGAGGTGTGCCCGAAATGGGACGTCCGCTAGACACTGGATATTAGGAAATGCGGTCTGGTGAATTTTGTTTGACGCGAACAACCAATTTTTATTACAACACGATCATGATAGGAGGTCGTTATTAACGAATTACTTCATAACTGTACCTGTACGTTCACCTAACAATGCCGGGAAACAATTTACGCAAGTCCCGAATTAAACTCGACTAGTATTAGTTGTTGAAAGATTTTGTGAACATTTCAGACTTCTGATGTTACAAAAGAGATCTCCCACTCGCAGATTAATGAGTTGATACGTCGAGCTCTTTGTAACGAAAATACTGCGTAAAATAATGTAGAAAGATAATCATCTTACTTACGTAATAGCTCTCCGGTGTACTCGAATTAAGATTGAGAACTTCTCGTCCGATATTTGGTGAAAGTGGTCTAACCAAAACCTAGGAGCGGATGAAGGCTTTGTTTGCAGTTTAAAATTAAAAACAGTTATATTCGCGTAAAGTTGTAAGTTTATTTAGAAGCAAAAAATACGATATTTTTGTCTAAGCGAGCTCTGGACGCGTTTTTCTACCAATTGCTTTGGTCAGGTATTAGATGAAAAAGTGACAATGATCCCTATTTCACTAACTTTAATTGAAATTATTAGCTTTTCAAAATCCATTATCACTCGTCAGTGTGTCATACAAGTCGCCAGAATAGATGGCGCATCGAATTCGCACTAAAAATTTCTGATGCATTTGTGTGCCTGTCAACGCGTTTTACGTCCGATTTTTGACAAACCCAACACGAAAACACATCCAATGAACGTACCAGCCTAAGGGTCCCATTTTATGTAAAAGATTAGGAATTTCTATTTTAACCTGAAATTTCTACTTTTTTCTCTCGAAATTTCGAGTTTATTTTCGACTTTTAATTTCGCAGTTTCTACTTCGAGAGTCGAGATTTTAGGGTAAAAAAAATTGTTTTTTTTTAAGTTCGAAATTTTAGATTTCACTTTTGAGAATAAACTCGAATTTCTGAGAATAAAACGCGACAAAAAAAATTTTGACAAAAATAATATTTTTGTCCAAATTTCGACGCATCGTTGTCTTGAAAGCTTAGATTTAATATTTTCGCAATAAAATATTTCGGGAAATCAAAAATAAAATCTAATCTGTCTTTTTTCAAAATCTCGATTTGAAAGTCAAAATTTTAAGAAGTGTTTTTTTAAAATGCTAACTTTTTTTTGAAATTTACATTTTAAAATCAAATCTTTCAGATTTTTTTCTCCAAATTTAGCCGAAAAGAGTCTTTAACATTTGAAATATTTGTTAAGAGCTCTTGACTTTTTAAAATTGAAATTTTAGAAAAATCTTTAAAAATTTTAAGTTGAAACTTCGAATTCCATTAATATGGAAAATTCTATTTTTTGTCTCAAAATTTTGAAGAAAATAAAAAATTCAAGACTTTTGAAATAACCCCCAAGTTAATTCCTTCCACCTTAATTTCGAGAACTGGATTCAAATCTCGACCCTTGATGAACTGTCGTAGGAAAAGTTTAAAGTCTAGCTAAAATTAGAAATTTAAATCTGAATTTGAAATTAAAAAAAAGAGTAAAAAATTCGAAAATAAACTTAAAATTTGAAATGATTTTTTAACAAAGTCGCAACTTTTAAAATCCAAATTTTAGAGAAAACATTTTGAAACATGTTGTAACTTGAATTCCACTATATCGATATAATATTTTTTTCTGAAAATTCCGAGAAAAAGTCGCTAATGATATATAATTTCGGGAAATCAAGATTCAATTAATTTTTGATAAATTCGACGTCTAGTTTCGTATATATATTTTTTTCATGAATTTGAAGGTCGAGATTTTAAGCAAAAAAAAAGAAAGATAAAAAAGATATAACTTAAAAAAAACAATTGCGAATTTCTTTTCAGGCTATCTAAAAAAAGGTCGAGATTTATTTATTTATTATTATTTATTATTTATTTTTTTTTGTCACAAATTTAATTGTGGCTAATGGGACAACCTCCTTTTCTTTTAACAGATTAAACTGATAAGCAAACAAAAAATATAGGAGTGAAGCCTGATTTATATTTTATTTAGATCGATTCTGTTCACATTTTATCGTTTTTATTAATCGATACAGTTGTTAATGTACGAACTAGTTTGCTGATTAGTGCATTTGACACGAGACCCAGAATCGAAACCCAGTTACGAACTCAACTTTTTCATTTTTTGCAACAATTATCTGGCAATAAATCAACTTTTAAAATTAATATAACAGTTAAAACAAAGCAAATACAATTCGACCTTCATTGCAATAAAGCAGTAAATTGAAACCCTGACTTTTCTAGCGGTTTCGTTAGTCATTGCGAAAGAAATATTATTCGTAACCGATTTTAAAATCATTGTGCACTAATATAAATAAGAATTTCGTAAATTATAATGAGGTTTTTTAAGTGCATGCTACAAATTACTCGAGGTTATACATAATTGAATGCAGTAACCTATAATTTGAACGATTCCCTATTAGAAACCACAATGTAAACAACGTTGTATTGAGCAAACTTAAACTAATATATTTTCGTGGATTTTCCCGTAACCCGTGTAAAGATTCCGCTGGTGAATTGAGGAAATTGGCGCACAAACCGCATAAACATCTGGGGTCTATGAAAACTGTTGTAATAGAAGATTTAACGTATACAGCTCAAACAAAAAGTTCACTAAAGAAATTAAATTCAGAAAGCATTTTGGATGCAGCAGGAACTTAAGTTCCTGCTTTAACCAGTGGTATCCCAATACCCTCCCAAACCAACCATCCCAATACAATCCCAAACCACTGGTTAAAGCAGGAATTTCGGTTCCTGCTTTAACCAGTGGTATCCCAATACACGGTCAATTAATAAACAACCTTTATTAGGCAACCTGGGCCGTATCGCCCACCAGTGGGCGCTTTGAGCTTTCTGGTGGACGGTAGGAGTTTGCTCCAAAGTTGACGCTATAATTGTAGAGAAATATATTTTCTGCCTGCTGAGGTAAAGAGGAGAAGGTAGAAAACTGAGGAAAGTGATTTTTTGAATTTGGTTACTCCTTCAAAGTAATGTAACAGTTTTCAGATTCATTTAGATCTCAACAGATGCGTTTGATCCTGTTTAATCCGAGGTTTGGTTGTAGGCTCGCGACGTGGTTCGCAAAGAAATTCTCAACGAGGTTCGGTTCGCGGCTCGAGTCTTTGGGTGGTTTTAGGTTGATAAGTTTGATAATGCTAAGTCGGCTACCATAAAGCAGCGTAGAGACTTGAACTGCGTCGCAAACGTAGAACCAAAGCTCGTTTTGCAATAGAGTAAATATCAATAAACGATGAAGCATATAAGTAAGCCCGTCCAAATCTGTGCAAGGTCGTCATGCAACCGTCCTTTCCGGAAAGACCGATAAGACGTGGGACTCTGCCCGCCTCCTTATCAACACCTTAATCAGGTTCGCAACGTGGTTTGCGGGAACGTCTAAACTAGACGCAGCAAGGTTCGAGATGTGGTTCAAGTCTGTACGCGGCTTAATACGTTTGGTGTAATTGTTGCTAGGAGGTAAATCTACTGGCATCTGATAGTACCAGCCAGCTTCAGCTAGTTTGCAATATTGATAAGTGCGCTTATCACTGCGATGGAGGATTAAATCTTGGTTTGGTTTTCTTATCGTCTTACTGTCTTTGAGGTATCTTATCTGGGGGGCACAATACTGGTGGCGCAATGTAAAGCAAGTTTTCCATTTGGGCGCCTTGGTGAGTTCGAGGGGCATTTGCACCTTGGCGTATCTCGATCCGAGAGAACAGCTGTGTTTAAAATCGTTGTGTGCACAACTACATACACTGGGAGGCAGTTGTAAGAACGAGATTCCATCGTCCTGCTACTGGGTAGCCCCGTGTTCTTGTTTATTTTATAATGCGTCCGTGGCTGCTTTAAATAACTTGTAAGATTTCAAGATCAATAACATCCTTACTTACTGTTCTCATAAATAAACGCACCACATGGTTTCAATAAAATTCGTGACGTTTCACTCACTGACATTACATTGTGCAGCAGTACCACCCTGGAATAGAACCTCTGGAATATTTTGCTTTCTAACGACTTCTATTAATGTTTTGTTTATTTGTTTTAAGTGGGGTATTAAAAATGAAATAACCAAGCTTTGTGTATAGGTAACCCTTATTTCACCATAATAAAAGGTAATATGTATAATCACTACGACTTCAAAAAAGTCAGGAAGAGGATGCTACGATATTTCAGAAATAGTACAGAAATTTCTTTTCTACAGTAATGTAAATTATCTGGACCACCGAACTTAGCTCGAACTTTTTTTGTAAGATCTTGTTTTTTCGATTTTACAGTTGTTTACCTTTAAATCCTGATTTTTGACGTAATTTTACGTTTAAAGGTTTTTTAGATTTGGAACGGGCTTCGTCGCTTCGTCATGTACGCATTCCAGAACGAACTCTAGAATTACCCGTCGATAAGGATAATATTTCGTATTGTGTTATTATTATTATTTTATTAACCCAGCGATATTCGCGCCGGGTCTCTTAGATCCAATCGATTTTATTTTTGGTGATAATGTGAAGCTGAATGTAATAATTAGGTGTATTCAAGCTATTAGCTCCAACACTATCATTTAAGTGACAGTGTAAGCACTGATTTTTTTATGCGAGACTCAACGCGACTAAATGGACATGATTTTTTATGTCTTCTTTTTTTTGAATTGCTATTAATATTTTATGTTGCTTGTGTAATAAGACTATCCTATAAAGGTGTCATATTAATGTATTTAAAATCAGCTCTATGTAAAAAATTGAAAAATGCTGAATGAAATATTTTTAACTTTGTTGTTCATATCTGTTTAAAGTTAACTTATTTTTAGTAATTTGTCATAATCTAGAAAGCATTTAAAGGTTTCAATCACTTAATTTCATAAAAATAGAGCTCAAAAATTGTTTGGGTCTGTGAGACCCAGCGCGACCGTATTTTCCTAAAAGAGTAGCACGACTACCGCCGGGTTAACTAGAAAAATCTGGGGAAAAATTTCGAAACTTTGGAAAAAAGAATCAAAATTTTAGCAAAATTGGAATTGCTTTGCAAAAAAATTAAAATTCAAAATTTTGAGTTGAAATTGTTGTTTGACAAATCTGGAGAAAAACTCCCAAACTCAAAATTTTAATTTGGAATCCTAAATTACAGTATTTTGAGGAAAAATTTGGGAACTTTTTTTACAAAAATATCGAATTTAAATTCGAACTTTTGAAATTAAAGTCGAAATTTTAAGAAAAAAAAAAACGGAAATTTTGAGCAGAGTTTAGGGGGGAAGACTTCTTAATTAAGATCTAAATATTTAGCAAAAATCGAAATTACGAATTTTAAGAAAAAGTCGAAATTTTGAATAGAAATTTAAAATCAGAGTCAAAATTTTGTGGTTAAAATTT
Source organism: Dastarcus helophoroides (assembly GCA_028583605.1). Taxonomy (NCBI): domain Eukaryota; kingdom Metazoa; phylum Arthropoda; class Insecta; order Coleoptera; family Bothrideridae; genus Dastarcus; species Dastarcus helophoroides. The sequence continues at coordinate 2,274,983 of CM053332.1, forward strand.
TAATCTCGAGAAAAAATTCGAAATATTGGGATGGAATTTTTGGATTATACACTTAAATGGTGTTATTTTAAGAAAGCTCCAAATTTAGCTTTTTGAAGTAAAAACTTCTTCAGGTTGAGCTCTTTTTGAAATTGAACAAACTTATAAATTCGCGTGACAATCGCGGTAATTCGCGTTACTAACATGCTCTAATGTAAACAGTAGTAGCTATAAGTAAGACGTGTAATTGAATTTAAAAATTCGTGTTCAGCAGCTAAGTTTGAACGCGCGACAGCCGCAACTTGCCACAGGAAAAGTAGTAGAAACCAGACAAATGCTAATAATTTTAATTTACAAATTGTCAGATTTTAATTATTGATACTACAATTAATTTGAAAAAAAAATCCTATTTTTAAGTTTTCACTTCTGTCGGCAGTCCCCATGATTGTCTTTTTGTTTTCTGGAATTTCATTTTTTTTTCGTAACCAGAATTCGTTTACTTGTAATAATGGGGTAGCGTATTCAGAAAGGCTGAAAAACACTTCCCTAAAATATTCGCAACTTACATGATAACAAAAGAGGAGTATTCTCCAAAGGAATTTGTGACACCCAATTGTGGGAAAAAGTGTAAATTAAACAACTCCGTTGTCGGAAATTGATCCAGTAAATTGCTTGAAGAGGAGCTTCAGTTGGAGAGAAAACATTCTAATTATGGCATCGTTGAGCCACTTCGGGCTTTAAATTGTTGGTATTAATTACAGTTAATTTCCCAGATGTACAAGTAGCATGATGGAACAGATATCTGCTCTCCGTTAAACTCGCCGCAATTAAATAATTGTTTTCAGACAAAAACGAATATCGTGCTAAAAGCACCTTTTTAAATAACTCGACACCAAAGTGGATGTTTTTTTTAACTCAAGTGCACCGGTGCATAGGTAAACACCAAATAAAGTAAAAGAGCATAAACGTCTTATCTCAGTTAAATGCATAATATTGAACATAGTCAATAAGGCCGCGAAGTAGGGATAAATAAAAAAACATCAATTAAGTATAGGATAAGCTTTTATTCTTTATTTTGTAATACATTTTCTGTTGTTGTTATTGTGTCGAATCGAATAATTTGATACAGCCACCGGATTTTTTTTTGCCTCAAAAGGTAAAAGTTCAACGACACCATGAAGGATTTTGGGGAAACATAAAAGATTTTACGACATTCGTTAAAAGACAAAACGAGGTTGTTGCTTCGACCACTCGCAACCTGCCGCTTAATTATAAACATAATAAGCGAATTAGCTGTACACTCTGCTTTTATTCCTTTAGGTGTTTAAAGAGCAATTTGCACAGTGGTACTAACGATCTCAATGACCCAGTTGGGATCGAAAGAAAAGGAGCTTTATCCCCATTCTCGAACGTGACAGGAGCAATTTGTTTATGTAAATGATATGTAGCAGCCAGAGCTTGATGGGAAATGATGTGTTACATTAACATTAACAAGTACGACATAAATAAATCATTATATACATTATTAATATTTATTAGATCCCACTTTGCATTCTATTAGATTAAAAGCTAGTAATTGCAATTTTAAATTCCTGTGTGAAGTTGAATTTAAAGCAATGTTTAATATGCTCCGAAATTAAATAATTCGGATTGTATGCGCATTAAACATTAATTTTGTGGATGCGTCGTTGTTTAATTTTTCAGTTTCTGTGAGAACCTCAGATTAATTTTTTATAGTTCCTGTTTTATTTTTCACTAGATCGATTAATTAGAAATGTTAAACGAATACAGTTATTTTCATATTAGTTTCAAGGGAACTGAGAAAACAAATATTTGTACGGTTAAATAATTACGCCAAGATTTGTTGCCGAGTTAGGGATATTTCGCCAATCTGATGAGTTCGAGTTATAAATCTGTATGGGGCTAAAATAAATCATTTTATAGGTACTTTTTACTCTGTTTTAAGAACGTGGTAACTAATATTCTACATTTGACTCGAAAATGTATTTTTTTTATATTCTAATAAAATAATATTGCGTACAAGGCTCTCAGCAAAGCAATCTACAGAGCACCAGATTATTTTCTTTGGGATCAGATAATTTTTGAATCGGTCTTTTTTTTATTGAAAATAAATTTTTTGATGTAGATCTTTAAATTTAGGTTTACATCGTAAAGGAGAATTCTGTTTTAAAAATAGTCTTCTCCAGACCAGTTTTTGCTAATATAATGAGAAATATTGGGCAGGCCCACCCCGGCGTGCATCCTTTATCTCACTTTTATTTGTTAAAACGGTGTTCATCTGCCTTGCAAGGTCGTAAACTAGTGCGCCTGATGGCTGCGTAGGCAATTTACTAACGAGCTATCGCCAACAAAGGGCATATGTGATTTTTCGACTGTGGCATGGGTGCCAGTCGACCTTCACCAGGGACAATAACCTAGTCTAACCCTTCCACAATGGCCCTATTAATACCAACACATTGTGCTGACTGCGATAGAATGCATCGTCTGACATGAATAACTACGCTGACGTGCCCCGTCCTGTATCAGTTTTTCTTTTGAATCTCGACAGCACTTGACTCCCTGACATCGATTTATCATGGTTTCAAGCTTTGGATAACAGTCTGGGTAACTACATTTTATTCAATCACGGTTTTAATAAATTATTTACGATATTTAGGAATTATCTACCCATACCCCCAATTTACCTTTCTTAACCTTAACAAAGAAGGTACAAGAAAGTAAAAGTTTAATCTTGAAGTGTATGAAATTTCTTTTATAGTTTACAGTTTCCAAGAATGATACAACACGAATTTGTTTTTAGAAATTTCAGGTTATTTCAAAATCCGAAATTTGTCCTCAATATTCCTAATTTTGGCTTGAAGTTTTTGAATTCTCATTTTTTTAGTAAATTTTTATACAGACTAAGGAAAAATTATAGCAAGGTGCTTGTATTTCCTAAAATATTCGTTTTGTCAAAAAAGTTCAGGTTTATGGTTCCCGTAAACTGACGAAATTCAACTTCTCTTCATGTTAATAAGTTCGTTGCTATGCAACTAAATTTGTTTTTTTTTTTAATTGCCTAGTATGATTATTTTCTTTGTATTTTCGGAGAGGTAGTTTATTTTTGGATGTAAAATTAATAAAGGGGCTCTATAAAAGAAAATTGAGAACAAAAATAACTTACCTAAATATCACCTCGTTAGGATGGACCTTGGTAATGCACTTCTTATCAAGTAGTGATGTAAAAAGTTGATGGCATTTTTTGCTATTAGTTAGAAATATTATCTGTTGCCTATTTTATCTGCATTTCATCACTTTAAAGAGTCAAAAGTTAAGTGCATAAATAGGACATTAAAATCAGTTAATGCAGAAATTTTTCATTTTAGCAATTATTATTACGGTATATTTAAGTGAAGATTAGAATATTAATATTAAATGTTGGCCTACGGAGCAAGAAGTGTGCATGGTTTTCCATAAAGGGACCCGCTCGCTCTTCGAATTTGACTCAAATGATTTTTTTTCATTCGGTCACTTAAAAAATGTCGTTTACATGATTCCATTTTTGCCTTTTTTTAGCTTTTCTTAAAATTAATTAGCAGTTAATGAGTTGTACTATAAATTTAAAATTTATAAGCCTATAGGTTGACATTTTTCCATAACTACTTGATAAGAAATCTATTAATGAAATCTAACCCAATGAGATGATTTTTACGAAAATTAATTGTTTTTGCAATTTTTTCTTATGGAACATTATTAAAATGTTGCCATGTATTCAGCAATAAACGCCCTTTTCGAAAATCCGAAGAAAATCATGTCATGCTATTTAAAAAAACGAAGTTCGTTGCCATAGTAACGAAGTTGTTTATGTTAAGTAAAATTGGATTACGCCATTTTATGGGGAAAAATACTTCCAAAAACTTTTGTTAAGACATTTTTTTAAGGTAATGAATATTTCATACATTTTAATTACATAAATTTTTGTAGTAAATAGTCAATATTAAAAAAAAACTTATTTAAAAAAGTTAATCCGAAATTTTTAGTGTTTTCTTAAAATTTCCGAGGACCCTTTTTGTCAAAATTAACTTGAATCTCAAAATTTCGAGCAACATTTCGGTTTTAAAATGTCAAAATTTTACGATAAACTAGATTTTTGTTGAAATTTTAAAATTTTCAAAAAATTCTGATTAATTTTTTTAAAAATATTTCGTTTTAAAATTGAAAATGTAGACATTGCCTGGAGATATTGTCTCGTCTTTATCAACATTTTGGGTTCACTCACATTCTACTTTTTCCAAATTTCTAATTTACACTCGTTTGCAAATAGTGTTTCACGATTTTCTTGTTCGTGTCTTGCTTTTTTTTTGTTCTTGTGTTATTCTTGCTGCAAGACCAAGACAAGAAATTTGTGAGCAAGAACAAGACAAGAGCAGGTCTTCTTGCTTGTTCAATATTTTCCTAAAATAAGGTCTAGATCAGTGTTTTTAAATCCTTTTGAATAACTGACATTTCTCAATCTTTATGGAATTCTTCAATATTCATAACTATTAAACTTTATTAAAAATTAAAACAACAATAGATATTGAATACACAAGTAATGAATTCTTGCGTCTCCTCTAATATTAAATTTGAAAAAAATAAAATTCCAGAAAAGTCAAAATTAAAAGAAAAAGTTCAATGTTCAGTTCTTTCTCAAAATAACACAAGTATTCAAAATTAAACAAAAAAATAATTTTTTGCTATCTTTTAAATATTTTTTTCAAAAATTTGGAAAGTTTCCTCGACTCTAATTAAATTCTCTAAAGTTTAAATTTTAATTTTATTCTCTAAATTTCAAATTTCATGTCGATATTTCGATTTTTTCCTTGACATCAGAATTTTAACCACTAGATTTTGACTTTGACTCGAATTGTTTCTAAACATTTTGGCTTTATTCGCAAAATTTGTCCTCACCGAATTTAGTTGAGTTTCGGTGTATACACTTTCAATTTTAATCTCAAGGGTTCGAATTTGAACTTGAAATTTCGGAAACCATTTTTTTAAGAAATTTCGGAAACAAGGTCGAAAGTTCAAATTTTAAGTCGATAAAGTCGACTCTGAAGTGGAAAATTAAGTAAAAACATTACACTACTTTAAAATTGAAAAATCAGAATTTGAGACCAACATTAAAAAATTTCGAAAAAACCAATTTTTCTTTAAAAAATTTAAAACCTCCAGTTTCATCGTAAAAGTTCTGATTTTACATTTTAAAATTTTGTTAAAGCATTCCGAATTTTCCAAAATTTGCAAAATGTTTTAATATGTATTTTATACATTAAAAAAAATAAAATAAACTACTACTACTACTACTTCCAGAAGTCTTAAATTTTTCTACTTCAATTTTTCCTCGAAATTTCGAAATTACCCTTTGTACTGCAAACTATCACAATTTTAAGAACATAATCTAAAATTTGAGTCTAACTTAACTGAAAACTTAAATTTAATCATCAGTTTTCAGAAAAATGGAAATTCCAGAATAAAATGTTTAAACATTATGTGTTTTCTTGTAATTTATAATTTTTCAATTCTTTATTAAAAAATTGTTAAGTTTTTCTTGAAGTCGAACATTTTGGTTGTAAAATAGAAATTTTAAGTATAAACTGAAATTTTGAAATTTGCGAATCGAATTTCGTGAATAAAATCTAGATATTTCAATAATTTTAATTTTAATAATAATGTTTTTTTTTTCTCGAAATTTACAGACCAAATCGAAAATTTAAGTTGAAAAAGATTAATTTTAATTTCAGTTTTTCCTGAAATTTCGATTTTCGTTTAAAACTCTTCGATTTTTTTTACAAGTTTTGTGAGGGTTTTCCAATTTATCGTTTTCTTTTGTCTTTACATCTTTCATAATTGATGTACTATTTAAATTGTTCATGTTGCAATTAATTTTGAATCTATTTTGCTGCTGCTCATTAGCAAAACAAATAAGCTAGCAAGAAAAAGAAAAAGCAAGACTTGCTAGCAAGACAAAAATCAGACCAGCAAGAAATTGGCAAGACAAAAAGTAAAACAACGAAAAAAAAAGCGATATTAACTAGACACTAACAAGTTTGTATTAGAAATTTTAACTTATCCGGTCGATTGATTTTCTTTGAGAAAATTTCGAGCATATTTAAAACTGTGGCATCAAACATAATGGTTTAACCGTTTAATCGATTAGTCCATTTTTTCTAGTCATATACATATGTACTTTATTACAAAATCTCCATTTGTCTAATTTGGACTGTCAATCTAGCGTAGTAATCTTAGATCTAGTTAGTTGTTCGTGATAGCAACAATTTAATGGCGGGACCCGCTAGACAAAATTCATTAAATTTAATATCTTTCTTCCGCTTCATTGGGATTCAGCTGACGAGCAAAATTCTTTTGTCTGTCCCATAAATTAAACAATTTGCATATTAACTCATACAAAAAAGATCATTGCGTCCATCTTCCCCAACTTCAACTGAATCGTAAAATAAAGTAGCAGCATAAATCTTGAGGATTATGAATTATTAATGTTGTCGCCAATTAGATTGTCATCGCTCACCACATACGTTTTAAATGAAACTATTTAATTAAAAGTTCATACTTTTAATTAAAGCGAAAATGTTTGCGTAATAAACAGTTAAAAGTCAGTTACAAGTCACCCAGTGGAGGTTTGCTCTCTTGGATACTTATACGACTGACTAACGGCTTTAAATTGGAAGTGTATACAACCACCGTACCATGCTGATGAGGCCAAGGAAGGCCGAAACTAGTCTATGGTTGCGGTTGTACATATTTTCAATTTTAAGCACGTTTAATTGTTTAATTACAGAACATTTAATTGGTCATTTGTCAATGATATCTTTGTTTCCATGATGCGGTTTCAAGATCATCATGGATTTTGCCAATTAGTTTAGTACTTCGTGAGCCTTTTTGTTATTTTTTTTATTAACATTTTATCACTTTCCATAAATTTTTTTATGTAATAAAATTATTGCTTTAAACTCGAAACTTCCAAACTGAAAAATATGATTACAAATCAAAGTTCAGCTTTTAATTTTGCTTTTTGAAAATTATCTCCCTCCCTTCTCTTTGTTTCTATTGGAAATGGGGTGTGTATGAACTATTTAGTTCAATAAAACACCACACTTTAATTATCGAGACTTTATTTATTCAAGAGGTCTCGGAAGGTGTGTGTTGTCGCGACGAAATTATATTCTCAACTTCATAGTCGAAAAGGAATCTTTTCGTAATATTTCCAAATACATCTGGTCTATTTCATGATACACTGCTATTATACATGTCAACGTTAATCCCTAAAAACCTATATTCAGAAAAGGGACTGACCAGCGTTCTTAGAATTAATCATGCACCTAAGAGTGTTCCAAATAAGTTGAAGTACCCGTATCTGATTTCACTTCGTAAAAGATACAGCGAAACTCATAAAGCATTCGAGGGTGTCTAATATTTTACTTTAAAATAAGTACCGATAGATTTTTGCTCTCACGTTTTGAACGTGATTTCCAACACGCCCCCTCAAAAATTAATCGGGTTCTCTAATTTTCATCAACTTCATTTAGAACTACTTGACAACTTATTTGTTCCAAACCAAAATACATTTTCTTGTATCTTATTTAAATTTATATAATTAATGCATTCTATATTTTTTTATGTAGTGTATACATTTCATCTTATTCTATCAAATAACAAAGCATTAACACATATAATACACACACCTCCTTTGAACCTTCTGGGGAAATACATTTACATGGTCCAACATTTGTTGCGTGGATTAGGAAAACCCAGAAAAACCTAACCAGACCATTATTCTACATCTATACACATAATTTTAATTTAATGTAACCATCATCCTACTCTAGAACCATTCCACTTCTGAACTGGAGGAATTGCACACTTGGCAATGGCTTTGTTAAAGCGTCTGCCAATTGGTCACCTGTAGGAATATCCATTAATTTTATTTCCAATTCTGTTAATTCTAATTCCCAAGAAAAGCTTAATTTCTTTTAAAATCAACCATACAAAATGTATGTATTAAATACCCTTTAAAACTTTTCATTGTATCATTATTTGCTGTAATAATGACCAGATCATCTACGTAGAGTACAACATAGATATTTTTATTAATATCTCCTCTATCTAAAATATAAATGCAACGGTCAACTTCAGAATTTTGAATTTTTTGTTTCTTCATTTATTAGTGTCTGTTCAAATGCCTCAAACCAACATGTAGCTGCTTGTTTTAACCCATACAAAGCTTTATTTAATTTACAGACTTGATTACTTTTACATTCTACACCTTCTGGAACTCATGTAAATCTCATCTTTTAATTCGCCATTTAAAAATGCTGTTTTCACATCCATATGATAAATTAATAAATTAAATTGATTAGCGAAACAAACCATGAATCTAAAACTTGATATTCTTTTTACTGGTGCAAATGTTTTATTGTAATCTATTAAATATTGTTGACTAAACCCTTTACCTACAAGAGGCGCTTTATACTTTAACGGATTACCAAATTCATCGTTTTTAATTGTAAATACCCACTTACACCCAACGATGTTATTATTTTCCGTTTTGTCTACTAATGACCAAGTATTATTAATTAAAAGAGAATTTGTCTCTTCTTTTATAGTTTTTTCCCTTTTCTCTTTATCATTCCTATTTTTAATTTCATCATATGATTTAGGAATTTCACATACAATAGAATAAGCGGATGATACTATCATCAAACATATCGTCTTCATTATATGATATCACTGGACGATTTTTTTAATCCTATCACTCTTTCTTAGTTCAGGTAATGTGTTTTTCTTACTTTTATTATTTTGAGATGAAGTCTCAATACTAATAGTTTCAATACTATTTTCAACACATTTACTGTCAAATTTAACCCTTTTATTTGACTCATTTTCATCAGCTACTTCAATCATTTCATCTGATTTATTGCTACCAGATTTTTCTACTAATTTTCAACTTATTAGTTTCATCATCACCAGAAATATTAGAATTTTGATTTTCTAATTTAGATTTTAATAATTCAAACATTTCATCTGATTTATTACTATCAGATTTTTCTACTAATTTTAACCTATTAGTTTCATCATCACCATAAATATTAGAATTTTGATTTTCTAATTTAGGTCTTGATAATTCAAACATTTCATCTGATTTATTACTATCAGATTTTTCTACTAATTTCAACTTATTAGTTTAATCACCACCAGAAATATTAGAATTTTGATTTTCTAATTTAGATTTTGATAATTCAAACATTTCATCTGATTTATTACTATCAGATTTTTCTACTAATTTTTACTTATTAGTTTCATCATCACCATAAATATTAGAATTTTGATTTTTTTTTTTAATTTAGGTCTTGATATTAAGAAATTTGTTACATCTCTGACTATAGCAAATTTTTCACTTTCCACGTCCCACACTTTATACCCATTCGGTTCATATCCCACCAGTATTCCTTTCCTCGACCTTACGTCGAATTTTAATTTACTGGTTTTATTTTACGTACATAAACTGTACAACCGAATACCTTTCAAAATTTTAATTGTGGCTTCTTACTATGCCACATTTCATATGGTGTTTTATTTACTTTCAAGGCTTTTGTTGGGCTCAAATTAATGAGATACGTAGCAGTCAACACTGCCTCTCCCCAGAAAACCTTTTCTAAACCTGCATCGTTTATCATTGCACGGGCTTTTTCCGTAATGGTTCGCACCATACGTTCCGATACACCATTTAACTGTGGGCTACGTGGAACCGTTAAATGATAACTTATACCTTTCTTAATACAAAGACCTTTCATTTCATTTGACAAATATTCTTGCCCATTATCACAATACAAATTTACTAATTGCAAATTAAAATGAGCTTCACTTTTCGCAACAAAATCTCAAAAGACTGAAAATACGTCTGATTTAAATGTAATTAAATATGTCACGCAATAATGCGCAAACTCGTCTACGAAAAGTACAAAATAATTTTTGTCATTTATAGTAGAAGGAGTGATTGGACCACAAACATCCGTATGGACAACAAATAATGGTCTTTTCACATGACTTTTGTCTTCAGCTCTGTTAAAAGGTAATCGGGCTTGTTTTTCTTTTATACAAGCTTCACATAAATTGTCATTAGGCATTACGTGGTTAATTTTACTTATATCATCGAACATTTGTTTGTTCTTTATTTCCAAAAATTTTAATTTTCCAATATGACCTAACCTTTTATGCCATAATTTACAATTACATTTTTCAGAACTACTGACTGTGTTCATTGAATTTGTCATGTTCATTAAAACCATAAATTCAACTGCAATTAAATTATTTAGTGGCTTACCTGTCATTACGACCTTACCACCTTTTTTTTAGTATACCATTTTGATTGAAAATGATGGTCATACCAGCCTACTGCATTTTCCGCACCGACAATAAATTGTACGGTACCTCGGAACAATACAGTACTTCTTCCAATTCTCTTGGAATGCCCAAATTGGTTGTCACCTTCAACCTTCACTTTTTCTGTGTTGTGATGAAAATTCCACACACTGTATTTTTCACCATCAAAGGGTTCAATTATTTTTTGCACTTTTAACCTTTCATTATCTTTAAGAAAGTTTATCAATTGCCCACGAATATAAACCCTTTTAACACTGCACAATTTTTATCACAAATATTCTGGGCCCATAACCTATTGGAAATGGGGTGTGTATGAACTATTTAGTTCAATAAAACACCACACTTTAATTATCGAGACTTTATTTATTCAAGAGGTCTCGGAAGGTGTGTGTTGTCGCGACGAAATTATATTCTCAACTTCATAGTCGAAAAGGAATCTTTTCGTAATATTTCCAAATACATCTGGTCTATTTCATGATACACTGCTATTATACATGTCAACGTTAATCCCTAAAAACCTATATTCAGAAAAGGGACTGACCAGCGTTCTTAGAATTAATCATGCACCTAAGAGTGTTCCAAATAAGTTGAAGTACCCGTATCTGATTTCACTTCGTAAAAGATACAGCGAAACTCATAAAGCATTCGAGGGTGTCTAATATTTTACTTTAAAATAAGTACCGATAGATTTTTGCTCTCACGTTTTGAACGTGATTTCCAACAGTTTCCTTCTTTATTTCTTTGTAGCTTTCTTTCGCAAGCACTTTTCATTTTACCTTCTCACCTCCACATCCCTTCCTGTTTTTGATTATATTCAGCAATGCTGTGATTTTAAATATTTGGAGCACCACAGAACTTTGTGCTGTATTAGTGTTCGTTCGTTTGCAGGACAAAGACGAAGAGGTCAAAGAAGCGGCAGAGGCGACGAGCGAAAAGGCTGAGATTAAGGAGAACGGTGTGTCCGAGAGCGAAGAAGCGGCGAAAACTCCCGAACAGGAAATAAACGGCAAATCAGAAGAAACCCCCGAAACACCAGAAAAAGGCTCCGGCGAACTAACCGAGAAAGAAAAGGAAAAAGTAGAGGAGACACCAGAGACGAAAAAGACCAAAGAAAAATCGAAAAAGAAGATATGGTCATTCAGAAGTATATCATTCTCTAGGAAGGACAAGTCAAAGCCCAGCAAAGTAGCCGAAAAGAATGGAGAAGCTAAAGAAGAAGAGGTAAGTTTTTGCTTTAATATTTATATTCATGTTGTTTCGTCCAATGGTTTGGAGAGTTAAGACAAAAATTTTATACTTTTCCTTTGGGTCACAAAACGAAGAATCGAAATTTCCCTTAACTTTTGTTTTTCAGTCACTGATGTGTTAGTTCAGCCATATATTCTAATTAGATTTTCGAATCAAGAATTCAGATTCAGAATTCAGCGGCCAGCCTCATATGCACGTTTTGTTTGATAGAAATGAGTTTATTTCGGTGTCCGAATCTGAATTCCTGATTCGGTAAGTTAATCAGGATTGGTAATAATTACATTTAAGGTTACGAAATCAGCTAAATAACATAAACTTGAAAAAAAAAAGTATTTTTTGCTAGTAAGGGGGTAAGTAAACATCATTGTGCTCTTAGTAGCAAACATATCATGGAACAGTTTAAAACTTTGGGCAGTAGTAGTGCATTCTAAAAGTGCAGATACGTGACGAGCATTAAAAAAAATGCGCTTTCAGTACATCGGGCCTGGCATGCATCGAACTTCCATGTAAGCGACAGCCCAATGTCGGTGAAATTATGCCACATTTTTCTCGCAGTCGACCTCGAAATTCAGTCGCCGTTGACCTCTGTGATATGAATGATAAAATCGCACTGACGCGTTGCACGTCTGTCGTCGCATATTGGCGTGGTCATAGCTTTGGTCCGGATTGACGGTTTTGCCAACGTACACGATGGCAGCGTTTCCGGCATCCAGACGTGATATTAATACAATTTCCTGTCTGCGGCGGTATTGGTAGCGCCCCTATGCTACATTTGGCGCAGTTTGTAGCTTTAAAAGCCCCGTGGCTGCTTATTTTTAGTCGATTAATTGGAAGTTGGAGGTATTTGCGAGTGTGAAAATTTTCTAAGCAATCAGCATTCTGCAATCTATTAAATGTTTTAAAAGTTTGACGTGCGCAAATGATTTTGTATGTGGTCAAGTAGATGTTACCTTTTATTACTTATAGTGTCTATTGTTTAATCGTGATTTTTATATATATATAAAAAAAAGATATCCATTCTTCCTTTGCCTTTGTACGAGTAAGTTTCCACGATATATTTATAAATTGAAATAAAAAATTGTTTCATGTTAGGTGAGAATGTCGTGGGACGAACCAAAAGAGGATCCAGAAATTTTTCATGAAGAACAGGAAAAGTGATGCTCTCATAAGATTTCTGGATTCTCGGCCGTTGTATGGCTGGTGTAGGTCGTCTGGAGGGCACGCCCCCCCAACCCCCTATGCGACGAGCAGTCCGACAGGGAGCCACCAACTACGAAACGCAACCAACATCTTTGACAAAAGGATTATATTGCGATTTTAAATTCTAACAATCTTTAGCCAACAGCAATTTCTAATAAACCACGCTGGAATCAGACGTAAAGAAAGAAACTACATTGTCGCTAAATAATTTTTCCTATTTAATATCCTCATTACAGCCACACTACGAACAAAGAAATCCTACAAAAAGTTCGTTTTTAAGAGGTTCGGTTAACTCATCGATTCAATTAACGAACTAAATTCGGTTCCTATTCCTCGTCATTAAACACACCGAATCACATTAAAATGGCGATAGGGAAAGAATGTGGCGGTGAAATTTCCAAATTATGTAAACATATCTATCGATTGTTTGTGTTGAAGTAGAAATACCAGAACTTGGTTGCACAACGGATTATTATTCGAGGGAGATAAAAGGAATAAATGTTTATGCTTGCCTATATCTCTGTTTATGCATCTGAATTGAAGCATCAAGTTTTATTGATAACATCGATCGTTTCAAATGTCGTTTGGGTTGTCTCTGAATATGTCTTGGGCAGCAAATATCCGTAAATCTCCTTGAATTCGCCATTAGTGTTAACTTGCATCCCTGATAAAAATGTTGACAACTTTGAAAACTGCTGCACGAATACCCTGAAGCTGTCGTGAGAATTGCCAAAATGGATCTACTAATTTCCCTTTTAACAATCTTACTAGAATCAGATATCATCGGTATTAGAAATGTTTCAGACAAATATTGCTACATTGTTCATTCTAGTAGTACTCTAGCTATTGGATACTTAGTGAGAAAAATTATAAAATTCGAAAAGGAAACTGAAAAGAAGAACCACAAAGTAAATTTTGAGAAAATAGTCGAAAAGTGAACATTAAATGTTTAGAATAAAGTATTTAAATAAAAAAATACAAATCTCTGTAATAAATCATTTCGGGGATTTTTTTAAAAATTAATCATTAAGAAAGTCGAATTTTGCAAAATATGCCACAAAAAAAAACGAAAAGTTAAATTATAAGAATAAATCGAACTTTCGGAAAAAAAAAACGAATTTTGAGATAGTCGAAATTTATCAATTAAAAGATTAATTTTGAAAACACCTTAGAAAAAAGGAAAATTTCGGCAAAAAACGAATTTGGAGATCAAGTGTCAAAATTTATCAATTAAAAGACTAATTTAATTTTAAGAAACATTTCGAAATTTGCGTAAACATAATTGTGAGGAGATAAGCAGAAAGCAGAAAATCGAGTATAATATTTTAGTTTTGATAAACATAGCGAAACTTTGTTTTTTTAAAGAAAGTACTTTTCGGGAAAACTGTGCTTCTAAGAAGAAAATGGAAATTTAACTGGTCAAATTTTGAAAAAATGTCGGAAAAAGACGAATTTTAAGCAAGAAATCCCGAAATTTCGAAAAAAGATGGAACTTGTTCATTTAAAAACATATTACTTATTTGAGACTTTAAAGAACGGCCAAAAATTTCCACAGAAAGTCGATTATTGAGAATAGCGTTAACTTTTAAGAATAATGTCAAACTTTTGAAAAAACGCGACTTTTGAGACAAAGTCAAAATAAAAAAAAAATTTAAAAAATCGCATTGTAAGATAAACCGTAATTTGCAGAACCTGACAAAGAAAATCGAATTCTTTAGAAAATCACAATTTTTAAAAGAGGCGTTTGAAAAGGAAGTAATTTTGAGGAAAATGTCGATATTTCGAAAAAAAATCGAAGTCAACTTTCGCAAAAAAATCGAATTTTGTCAATAAAGTCGAAATATCGAGAAATTTTAAGCAACATTTAAATCTCAAAAAATCAATTTTCTAAATTGATATTTTTGTTGCAATATTTATTTGTTTAGTAAAAGGGGGCTAAATTTCTAGAAAAGGCAAATCTTGCTCCACAAGTTGAAACAAAAAATTGAATTTAAAATGCTTTAATTTTCAGAAAAAACCAAATTTTGAGAAGAATAATAAAACTTTTGAAAAAAATAGTGCAGTTTGGAAATGATCGGAATTAAAAATAAATAAAAATAGGGATTTTGTAGGAAACATTAAATTTGTAGCAAAAAATCTAAATTTCAAGAAAATGATCAAATTTAAAAAAAAATCTTAATTTTGAAAGGAATCCCTCCATTTGAATATATTTTCATTTGGCTGAATAAGATAGATATGGGCAAGGGCTCCAGCCTGTCTCGCCAAAGCTACAACCGCAACAACTTAACCTTATGACAAATACAACGCAGAACATAAATTTTTATCGATGTGGATCCAGTTCAAGAAAAAGCAAGATTTTCAACAAAGCACGTACAATTCAATTTTATTCGGATATTGTAGTTAATTGATATTTTTATGGTGAGACAAAACTATTGAATAGTGAACTATTAAAGAGTGTTTTAGTAACAATAAAAGTCATAAACTTTTGTTGACGAATTCTGCCGTACGTTTTATGTGATGCAGATTAATTGAAAAAATTATTGCTTGATAAAGTTCAATAATCCGTTAAAAACGTTTTTTAACAGGCAGCCCACATTGAAATTATTCTATGTTCTTTTGCTTTATTCAATGGATAGTGCTAGTTAAAACCTAACGATAATTCAAATTAAATGGGAACAACGCATCTTGTAGACAAGAGGCCTTTTTTTTATTAACCACACGGAAGCTGCTATTATGGTATTGTTAGTAAATTTATTTCTTGGTAATTGGATGTATTTCTGTATGATAGTCAACACAAGCAAACTATTATTAACCACTTATCGTTGCACCGTGGCCGTGCTACAACAGTTCGTTTTGTTCATATAGAGATGCAGGATGTATTATTTTTAAACGTCAGCTCTCTTCCACATCGAGATTGCTGTTGGGAAAGTCATTATTTGGGGCAAACTCGGTGCGGTGCCGTTTTAGTGATCGCTACAATTAACGACATCCAGTAGGGCACCGGGACGAACAGCAGCTAAATCTGCTTTAGGTTGTAAGCCCCTTAACTTACCTTCGCAACGAGCATCAGCTCGAAACTCCCGTGTGAGATTAGAGAACTTTCAAAACCTGTTGGTTGAAATAATCTTCAGTTATGGATGGAATTTGTCTCCCTTTGGGAAAGGATCAATGGCTTTTTTAGCCACTTAAAAAATAAAACGTTAATACTAACTATTTGCACCACCGTTTAATAGTGAATATTTTAATAAGTAATGGTCCATTGTTTTTTGAAGAAAAAAAAGCATCGGAAGGAAATAATTGTAAATCGAAGAACTTAATTTTAATAAGAAGGGGCTTTCAAAAATAAACCATATTGAAATTATAATAATTTTTGGAAGGTATTGGCTTGCGTTGATTTTTTTTTTCAAACTTAAAATTTCTCAAAATTAAGTTTTTTTCAAATTTTGTTTTTCCTATTGTCATTTAACTATTTTATCAAAATTAGATTTGTTATGCGAAATTTCCATTTGTTTTCAAAATTTCGTCTTTTTCTCCTAACTAAAATTTGTCGTTTATTGTGACTATTTCAAAATTCAACTTTTTCTTTAAATTTGAACTTCTCTGGAAAATGTTGAATTTTTTGTCCATTTCCAAGTTTTCTTAAAATTCTGCTGAAGATACTGAATATTTCGATCTTTCAGAAGCTGATTTATCAGAAATTTTGAGTGGTTCCTCATAATTTGCCTTTTCTACGAAATTTAAATTTTTTATTTCAATATTTAATATTTTTGGAAATTTCGACTTTTTCCTCAATTGGTCTTTTCTCGAAATTTCATCTTTTTCTCTTAAAATTGTCTTTTTCCCAAAATTCTTCTTTTCCTCAAAAGTCGCCTTTTTCGAAATTTCGCTTTCATTTTCAAATTTTTCCTTTTTAGCTTTTGTTAGAAAAATCATTTAAAAACTTCGAAATCCCACCATTTTTTTAATATTTTCCTTTTTCAGAAAATTTCGACTTTATCTCAAAATGTGATTTTTTTAATGTTTTGAAAATGTCTATTTTTCTAATTTTTAACATTTTTAGAGTTTTTAGAAAAGGTTAGATTCTTATTTTTAATATTTACTGAAAATTCAGACTTTTCCAAAAAATTTGCTAGAAATTCGTCTTTTGAAATTACCACTTTATTCTCAAAAGATTCCTCTTAAAATTTGACTTTCACTTGGAAATTTTGAATATTTTCTAGAAAGTTCGAGTTAGTTAATTTGATTTTCCGGTAATTTAAACGTTCTTCTTCCTCGAAATTCATACTATTCTTCAAATTTTGACATTTACCTCTAAATTGAATATTTTCTGTCTCTGGACATTTTCATTTCAAATTGGACATTTTCCCAAAGTTTTAACTTTTTCACAAAATTTGTTTATTTTTCTGAAATTAGATCGAAATTTTAAAAAACATCCTGATTTTTAGAAAATTTTGAGAAAAAGACTTTGTAAATGTGAAAAATATGGTAAAATTGAAATGAAGCAAAGATTTTGAGAGAAATATTTTGGAAATTGTATTTATTTTCTCTAATTTTGGCTTGTTTGGGAAATTGCCACTTTTTTACAAATAGCGATTTTTGAAAACTTCGACTTTTTTTTTAAATTTCTACCCTTTCGAAATTTCAAAATTTTTCGTTCTTTGCAAGGTTTGTTTTTAAAGTTTGAATCTTTCGAAATTTCGAATTTAATCTATAAATTCGAGCTCAATTCGTGGAGTTAAGTGAAATAGGTATATATCATTTTCTCCAAAAAAAAAATTGAATGAGATTCAAATTTAAATTGAAAATATCGAAAAAAAATGTTATGTATTTGTAGAATTTTTGTGGAAACTTCTCAAAATTCAACGGCACGTACGATCCTAAACTTTGGTTTTCGAGAAAAAAATTATAATTTTGAGAAAAATATTTATAGTTCTGGAAATGGTCGATATTTTTTGATACATTTTGTAATACAGTTCCAATTTTACGAAAAAATCTTATTTTAACAAAATAAAAGGCGAAATTACAAAAAGATCCTGTAATTTTTTATATTATTACTCCAATTTTTAAACTCGAGACAAAAAAAATTGGACATTTCGAGCAAATATTTTTATAGAAAACTCCAAAGAATATTTTTCTGAAAATTATACTGTTTTAACTCATGAATTCAGAGAATAAACGAATTTTGAAAAGAAAGTGGAAATTTCCAGAAAGTCGGATTTGACAAAACAAAAGGTGTAACTTTGAAAGGAAGACAAATTTTGAAAAGAAAATTCGTACTTTGATAGTTGTGTCAAAATTTCTAGAAAAGATGAATTTTGAGAAACTTAAAATGTTTAAATTGCAAAAAAAAGTTCTCTACTTTCAGTCTTGTGAGTTTGTAATTATATTAGAAATACATTGTCTAAATTTTAAACTCAAATCAATGGCCTAAATAAGTAAATACTTAAAATTTTTTAGCGAGAAATGTCGAAATTTCGAGAATAATGCCATAATTTAGGAAAAATTGGGAGACGAAATTTATCTTGAAATTTCCTGCTTAAAATTTTGCGCTTATAAACGAACAGTTGAGAATTTGAATTTTAAATTAAGTTGGACTTATAAAACTAAAGCAAAAATTTGGAATTGTTTCGAAATATTCCTCGGAAAAAGTCAAAATTGCAACAAGGATTATAAATTTTGAATAAACAAGTCGAAAGGGCGATAGAAACTAAAGTCAAAATTTTGAGAATTGAATAAAATTCTCTAAATATTGAGTTTTTATTGGAATGAAATTCAAAATTGAATTGAAATTTGAAATTAAAATAATAATTGTCAGAAAAAAATTTGGATTGAAATTAATAAAAGTTAAGAAATGTGAACTCGTAAAAATTTTAAATTTCTTTCACTTTCGATTGTAAACTTAATTATTGAAAGTTTTGCGTTTTGTCATATGAGTGCGTTGTTTTTATTACAAAGAAATACACTTCCTACACTAAAAATATGCTTAATCTGTTTTACTTTAGTTTCTGTGTATAAAAAAACCATTTACAGACTTTTTATCAGTTAGAACGACACGAAGTTTTTTGAGGAAAAAGTTCCATCTTACAAAAACAAGTCAGTTTGTTAGAATACGTATAAAGTAAGTTAATTCGCCATAATTCGTATTACCAATCTCGCGAAGGACCCAATGAAATATTCACCATGAGGTTACTTCTGAAATATCAGCAGGATGAACGGACGCAAATCTACTTCTGATTCTCCCAGGCTCCATAAAACAGCGAACTTTTGGAATTTATCACAAAGAATATCACACCACTACGTGAATTATTTAAGCGACACCCAGCGAAGTTTCTTCTGAGAATAATAAGTTACCGTTAAATATTAATACGAATGAAACTCCACCATTATCGGAATTAGTTTTGTTGGAAGTTGGACGATTCGGTTTCAGAAGAAGTTGAGTACCGATTAATAAATATTAATCAAGACTGCTCCTAAATCGTACGTTAATGTTCTGACTCTTTATTGTATGATAGTAGAATGCAACCTAGACTACAAATTCATGCAGCCCTCCAGGCGTGTATAGTGAATCATAGGT
Organism: Dastarcus helophoroides; assembly: GCA_028583605.1. Classification (NCBI taxonomy): domain Eukaryota; kingdom Metazoa; phylum Arthropoda; class Insecta; order Coleoptera; family Bothrideridae; genus Dastarcus; species Dastarcus helophoroides. The sequence continues at coordinate 2,294,424 of CM053332.1, forward strand.
AGCTGAACTCCAACAGTTGAAATACTGCCACCTAGCGAAGCGGTTGCTCTCTAGGAAAGTTCCCAGAAGAATCTTTTTTAATTGCTAAAATTATATATTTTAGTACCACGTTTTTATTAATGCTGTTGCTTGTATGTCAGTTTGTTCGGTACACATTTTGCAAGTAATTTTAAACTAATTTCCCAATGAGCCAAATACTAGAAAGTTTAATTATAGCCGAAAACTGGATAACAATAAAATATTTTAATTCAAGTCGTGATAATTATTGTGAAAATAAAAAAATATTTTCGGGAAACCGTTATCTAATTCATAATCTCCAACTGCCGAATGATGCTAAAATTTTAGTATTTCCAATGAATAGGATTTATAGTCGATGGGCAATGGTCGATTTTTCTAAGTTTGGTAGCACAACGACTATTTCAAACCCCGACAGTGCAGTGGTAAGATATTGTTTTTTTCAATCGACTTTAAATCAACCACGCTGGAGATTTAAATTTTAAATATTTCTCAGAACGAGAGTTGTCGATGTCGTAGAACGTGTAACCAGTAATAAGTGGCACTAGGCAGGACACGTTGCCAGAGATGATATTAAATGGACGAAGACGATAAAATAATGGAGGCCCAGGCAAACTAAACGAAGTGTCGGACGCCCTCAAACAAGGTAGAGACGGTATTCAGAGGCGCGCTGGCAAAACTGGATCTTGAATGCTCAAGATAGAGAGCGGTGGAAAAACATGGAGGAGGCCTATGTCCAGGAGTGGATAAGAACAGGCTAAAGAAGAAGAAGAAGCTCAGAACTCAAGACTAAAAAGTGGAAAATAATTAATAATTTAACACGTTTTTAAAATCGACTAAAAGTTAAAAGGAGTAAATTATTTCTTCTAACCCCAGGCAAATTTTTAACCCCGTAAAGATTTCTTACCTCATGCAGATTGTAGTGAACATTTTTGATATGATTTTATTTGTCTGTGCTTGTAAGATTGAAACCGACAGCGCGGTGTCTAAAAAATTAAACTACTGGAAATACAAGGCGCTTACCTTTCTATTACTATTCATAACTATAACCATTGGCGATTAAGGGTGGCGATTAGAGCCCATTACTATGTTATTATGTAGAATCTCGAGGAGTGAGCGTCCTTAATTTCAGCCGTTGTCAACGTCCCGTTTCTCATGTTTCTCATTACTCCATAAACAACCCTGCATCTTCTCCTCCATTAAACCCCGTTTGCGTACCTTTGAAACGAAAATGGTCTCGTTAGCTGGCCGACCTCTGTGTTTGCTCACACTCCGCTTTACACATGCTTAATTACAAAGGAATTCGTTACCGGGAAAAGTGACGCTTTTAAAATTACGCACTCGTGCAAAAACGTTAATAACCTCCGAATCCAGTGTAACAATGTGCGAGTGAATCACTTTGTGATTTCTCCGGATTGTATCATGCCGGGTCATGCGCGCATCATAATGATCACGGATCACATTCCGTAAAAGAAACAGATTTTGATCTTTCTGTATTGAATATTTTCCGTGTCCCTTTATACGATGCATTTTTCATAATATTCATTTGAATGAGTTTCTCTTCGTCTATCTTCGTTCAAATTAGATATTCTTTGTATTTTCTTTGCGAGGTGTTGGTATTTGTATTCATGTTTTATTGGCTTTTTCTTCGCCAGTTACTCCTTTCAAAATTCTAAATTTTAAGTAACCTTCTATTATGGATTGTCCCAAGCAGCGATTGCATTGGATCTTTGTCAATCGTTTCGTTCAAATTATAAGAACTTAACGATTTTTAAGGTAAAAACTGCTTTAGAAGAGTTGAGGAATTTTTAATAATGTGACAACTTTTGGTTTCCGCGACCATCGCGCTAATTTGCATCGTCGGATTTTTATATTAATGTAAAAAGTAGAAATTTTGAGATTAAAATCGAAAGGTACAGTTTTTAAAATAAACCTCAAAATTTTTGGCAAATGTTTACATGTTGAAAGTTAAAATTGTTGAAAAAAATCCAATATTTGTCAACTTTAAAGCAGGTCTATTACGAAGTTAAAATTTCATTAAGAACAGCAGAATCTTCTGGAAGTTTCAAAGTCAGTCGAATTTTTTTTTAAATATATAAATTTCAAGTTTATATTTAGGTACCTACCTATACTCCGAGTTTTTAGAAACATTCGACATTAGGGTTTTAGGCTTGAAATGTGAAAAACCTTCAAAAAAGAGTCGAAAAGTTGGAATTAAATTTGAAATTTTGAAATTAAAAGGAACACTAAATAAAAAGTAAACGTAGCATTCAAAACACAGTCGAAATTTTAGGAAAAAAAGTCTTAACGTTTTAGAAAAAAAACCTCAAACAAACTTCCTTAAAGTTTCGTTTCGTATGTAATCTTAAATTTCGAAATTTCCACTCTCGAATCTTTTGATATGGAACAATTCTTAATTAATGTGAAATGACTTTTTCAAAACCAGTTTTTATTTATTCAAACAATTTAAATTTTTTTAAACATTGGTATACGAAAGTCATACAAAATTGTTTAAACCCGATTAGTTGTTTTCATTACTTATCCTTTTGTAAAGATAGCAGTCAAATGGGGTGGGGTGGGGGGGGGGGGAGTTGCTAGCCTAAAACTGAACTTTAATTTTATCACTGACACCTCTCTTTCGACTACCCAAATTGTTTCATGAAATTAGTCTTTGACTGACTAGTAAAACAATGAAACAACTTACATAATAACCGCATTAGAATGTTACAATAAAAAGTCAATTATTGTCTGTCATACATGAACAAACAACATTCTCCAAAGAAACGCCCTAGAACTAATTAAAAACTTGATAAGTTTTCCGACAACGAACAAAATATTTATGAAACTCCGAACTACCGCCCTATTTCTTAGAAGAAAAAAACCTCTCGGAGCTTGATCCTTTTTTCAAAGACAGACGCAAAAGAGATAAAAATAGTTGCAAAGAGCATATCGAATTTAATTGGGTTCATTCTTGACAGACCGCCAGATAATTAAATAAAAAGAAACCGAACCTAATTGAACGCGGTGTCCCAATCACCGCCGCCCCGACCGCTTAAGCAACAGGATAATTCGAGCCGTTGTCGGAGGCGTCGACATCAAGTGACACAAATGGTCGACGTGTTTATGACAAAAATAAAACTGCGCCTTCGGGAGGATGCATCAGAACGCGAGAAACAAAGAGACCAGCGACCTTCGGCATCTGAATTCGAATTGTCGCTCTTTATGTTTATTAATAACTCAATTACACATTAAAGGTTTTGATGCTTTCATCGGGCGAACGCCGCAACAAAAGAATTTTTATTACAGTCTAGCGCATTCAGCTGCACACATGAGCTATAAATGTGACGATTAAAGAATGGAATTCACCTCATTGGCGATTTCGATGCCTTATGAATGGAGGATGTGGTTAGTCAAGGATAAAAATGCAACAACAAACAGTACGTTATCGAGTCGTCCCACTTAACAGCAAAATATAAGAAAGTTTGACAACCATCATGTTGATCGCTTATTGGTAGTATTTTCCATGCAGTGATGACAGTTCTCCATGTAGAATTCTTAGAACCTTACTCATAGGTGAATCAGGGGGGATGGGGGTAAATAGGCACGTGCCCTCTATAGAGCTTATGGTGACATCCTTTCCCATATGACCTTTGCGACCCCCCCCCCCTCAGAAAAAATGCCCAGATCATCCCCTTGACTTATTTGATTAAGGTATACTTCTTAGAGCATTGGATCGTATCGAGGAATTACGAAAATTGTTTGACTTTTTCCCCTCTGTAGTAAGGCTTTTTCGGAAAAAAGGGAAACAAGTCAAATTGAAAACAGAAGAGCATGGTAAAATCGGCATATCAACCGTACTAATAGGCGAAATTCAGTGGTCGATACAGAAGAGCATTTGATACATCTACCCCAGCAAAAGCCATACTCGTAACACTGTAGAATGAAATCCAAGATTTAAGACAGAAGAGCCTGGTAACTCAGTATAACTCGGTCAACATACTGGAGGCAAAACACTTCCGAAATTAAAATATAGAATTTTGCCTTTGGAACCGCTGACATATTCATTTACCATACTCCCTGTCGTGACTTTATTGACCGGCATTCTCAGTTTAGAAGAGTTTTGTTTTTGATATGTGCTTCTTTCACTCCGGAAGAGTTTTACCTTTGGAAGAGTATTTCCTTTGATATCGGTGACATACGTGTTTTTTGTACCTTAAATTTGGCATTTTCCTTGTTCCTAAAGAAGCCTCCCCCCAAAGATGACAACAAAACATCAAACACTTTTAGTAGTTCCTTGACACGGTTTAATCCCAGAAGAAGTCTGACTGACACTGGAAGCCTTCGAGTATTGTAACGTTACTTAAGGTATTAACGGAGAAATGCTTGTTGGACAATAAATCAGTTTTATCATCCTTGCTCGTCGGAAACGAAAGAAGAGCGAATTGGGGAATGAGTTTAAAAAATGAACCAACCAATATTGGAATGATGAAGTGGGATAAAAAGAATGGAATTGACATTTCAATTTTGGTTTTTTGTCAGTGTTTTGACCAAAGGATTTTTCAACAATTGTTTTCCAAATAACAATTATATTGAATTTTCTAAAGAATTAGATCTGTAAAGAAAAAATATCAAAAGGTGAAATTTCAAGATTAAAGTCGGTAGTTGAGGAAATGTCGAATATTCGTGAAAAAATCGAAATTTTATATTTAAACTTGAATTTTTTTTATTATTTGGAATTTTCACTTTTTTTTCAGAATTTCAATCGTATTCATTTTTATTGTATACATATGTGCTAATTTAAATTTTGACTTTAAGATAAATTTTGGGTTGAAGCTTAACATTTCTAATTTTTATGGACACTTTGAGTCAAAGTCGTGGTTTCAAGTTAAAATGTTCGAGAAAAGTAGCTTCCCAGAAAAAATTCTTAATTTTGAGGATAAAGAAATTCAATTGTTTTGAAAATAAATTTCTAATTATTAGAATTTTTTTGAAATTACCAACAAAAATATTGATTTAAAGTGATAATTTTGAGACGAATTTTCAAGAAAAACTTAAAATTAATAAAAAAATATTTCGATTAATTTTATAAAAGAAATGTATAGTTACAATCAAAATTAAAAAAAATCATTAAAAAAACCAAAATCTTGAAAAAAGTCGAGAACTATTAAAAGAAAATTAGTAATTAGAAATCTGAAAATTCGAATTTTGACTTTCTTATTAATTTTTTTTTAAATTTAACAATAAAATAAAAGGTCTAAATTGTGTGGCTAATGTCTCAGATTAAAATTGAAATTTCAAAAAACGTGCAAAAATGATTGAACTCTGGAAATTTTCCCGAGTATAAAGGCGACTTTTTTGCTGAAATTCCAAGATTAGGATAAACATTTTGGACTGAACGGAAAGTTCAAGAAAAGTCTAATAAAGTTTAAAGATACTAGATCATCAACCTCCGAAATTAACGTTGACATTTTTCTTAAATTTCGAATTTTAAGTTGAATTTAACATTAAAATCTTTTAAGAAATATTGATTTTTTTAAACTTACATATGTAATTCGTTTTGGAATTCTCAATTTTTTTTTAAATGTCAGTTGGAATTTTCCTAAATTATTTAGAGACGAACAGTCGAAATATTTAACCTAGAATCGACATCTTTTGGTCAAAGCCCCCCTCCCCCTTCCCAAAAAATATCAAAATGTCTATGTTAACCCGATATTTTAATGAACAGTTGTACATATCCAGATTAAATTCGAAAAAAAAAATAAACTCGTAATTTGAAGTTTTAAGTCGAAGTTCCTAAAACTTGTTATGGAATTTCGGATGCTTTCTTTGAACTTACTTTCAGCCTACCTATTTTTTTTACAAAATTCGCGAGAAAAATCCAAATATCATGCTTAAAGTCCAACTGTCGCCTTTATTTTCGAAATTTCCAAGTTAAAGTAAAAATTTCGGGAATAAAATTACAATCTTGGGGAAGGCAAAAATGGACATCAGTGTGTGTGTGTGCGTGGGGGGATTTTTTTTTTTAGAAATTCACGCAGTTTCTAATACAGTTTTTCCACTGAATTGATCGCGTTTTTAATATTACGCAATTCATAAGAACATTTTTTCATTGAAATAATCCCTTTCGTAACAATGAGAAATACTGCAAAAAATAATCAGCCGATAAACTTTTAATTCAATTAATTATTTTTGTATTTTAGTTTTTTTTATTATTAGTTGCCCCAGCGCTTTGGTCTGCGCAAGGTCCAATAACGTCATATTTTAAAATAAAATAATATCTTATCTGATTTTAATAGCATTATAGATTCTAAGGGTTCGCGCTCCTTATTCTAGTACCCACTACAATTGTATGTGGCGAGCAATATATCATATTGGCCATAGGCATTATGGATTGATTCCTCTTTTATATGCTCTGTGCTGTAACCTCAAATAAAATTGTTAGCGCAGTTAAGTCCTTAAATGGGAAAGGTTGAGGAGTTTTACTGGAATAAAAAGTAACCTAAAAAAATTCGAAAAATACTCTACCATTGGTGTAGCTACGATTTTGACGTGGAGGGGGGGTGAATCTGAGGTTGTTAGATTAGTTCGGCTTGGGAAATATTTATAACCTTTGACGACCAAAAAATGTCCCAATTTAACAATTTCCAAAATTGGCCCGGGCAAAAGATAAGTCGACAGACAGACATCTAGTGTCTGTCTGTCGACACTTCAGTTTTATTAATATAGATTATTATTTGTCCGGATGAATAAATTATTAATTCAATCAAATTGTATAATTAAAACTAAATAATCGATTGTTTCATTTATTCGGTAAACGTTACCAATAACTCTAGACCCTGGGCAAAATTTCTCTGAAATTGAATGTCACGTTTTCCGAGATTGGACCATCTCGAAAAACTACTTGAGGATAGATCTTTTGGTCACGTAACGAATTTCCTTATCCCTACGAAAAAATCGCAACAGATCAAAACAAGAAAATAGAGAGCGAAGATAAGGGCGCTTTCAGAATTCCTGTCCAAATACAAAATTTAAAGACCCAGAGGTAAAGACCAAACTATGAATTGTGCAGATTTGCAGGTTTTAAATTTTACTCGATTGGTTGTTTTTTTAGGAAGAGGTCGGCGCCAAACCAAAGCCTGTAAATTGCATCAGTCAGGTGTCCAAATCTTAAAACTGAAACTGCCTCTTTATTACCCGCGATGCAAATAAGATTTTGCAAGAGGCAAGATGGGATTATTTGCCTTGCCAACGGCTCTGATTGCCATACCTGGAAGCACATTTAATTACATTTGTGCTGTAGCGCCATTAAGTATATCGATCCTGCCTGCGTATGAGAAAACTCGTTTGTGGCGCCACGAAACCTTGCAAATTTCGTCAGCCGTTGAATTCTGCATCCGGATATAATCGATATTTACGCGTTATCACTGACGCTGCATCGCGATGCAAAAGGCGACGGCGACGGCTGCAAGCAGGAGGAAGCGGCATCAGCACGAGGTGCATCTAGCCGGCCGGTTTTTGGATGTTGTTGCCATGACGACCGCCGTTCGCGCCTTTCACCGATCGATTACCCTTTCCCTTGCGCATTGCCCGCACCTATCGCAACAACTGCACGGATTAGTCATCGATGACACTTGATTAATTCCGGATAATTTGTAACAATTTACTTTCTCGCTTATCTGATGCCGGCACCTCGTCAGATCTGGTCGGGCAGATCTTCTGTCGTTGTTGATTTCCGCACTCATCTCGTCGAGCTCGGTGGCCGTAAAGTAACCAGAATATTGGATGGCTTTCGCGTTCCCTTGACGGGGATTTATAAAAATTTACTGCAGCTTGATGTGCTTGAACTTTCAGCGAACTTAAATAAGAGATAAATCTTACGTACCGGTAGCCTCGGCTAGTTTAAAATTTATTCGAAATAGCCCCGGTTGTATCCAATAACAAATATCCTGACAATAATAATAATTATGTATCCCTACAGTCGTCTCAATAACCTGGGGTTACAAAAATAAGCTTTGATTTGACATAAAGGTGGACAAACACATAAATAAATGGCAGATTTTAGCAACATTTTATTAAAAAGATCCCAAGCTCATTTGCCTAGGATTGGTGACAGTTTTACCGGGTTTTAGTTGTCTTGAGGGACTGATTCTTCTTATGAACAGCTTCCATAATAAAGATGTACGATAAAAGCCAAATCCAACTTTCATCAAGATCTTGAATAAGCTAAAAACAATTTCGAATTTAACTCAACATTGCTAGAAGAAACATCTTGACGAAAGTGTAAATCTGCAGAAAAAACCAAAATTTATTTTAAAAAATCAGAGTTTCTTATTTAAAGTCGAAGTTTTAAGGCAAGACTTCCCAACCAAGGGGATGTTAAAAGATTATAAGGCCCAATGTGCATGCGGGCACATTTTGACTTGTAAATGTAATGGATTGAATTATTCTAAAATTTCGACTTCTTTTTTCAAAATTTCTACTTAAAAAAATATTTTTCCGAAATTATTAACAAAAATTCTATTTCTGTTCAAGATTTCGGCTTTTTTAAATTTGACTTCAACAGGTGTAACCATTTTCCCAAAATTTGGTTTTTTAAGCTTTCATTCAGTTTTTTGAAAGGTTCAGATTTTTTATGATTTTATGTCAAAAATAGGACTTCTTTTCTTAAAATGTAGCCTTTTTTAAAAGTGTCGATTTTTTCTTTTTTTCGACATTTTTGCTTTTTAAAATCTGCTTTTTCTTAAAGGTTGGGCCGTTTTTCAGAGTTTTTGATTTTTTTTTGGAAGATTTTATTTTCAAAATTTCATCTTATTTGAATGTTTTTCAATGTTTCGACTTTTTAAAAAATTAGGTACGAATTTTATTCAGAATTTCAATTTTGTTTGAAAACTTTAATTTTTTTGTTAAATTTTTTTTTGTAAATTTTCACATTTTTTAAAGTAACTGACGCTATCGTTGTTTGTGGTGACCTTGAAAAGATTGCCAATCGTTAACAAAAAAAAATACATTATCTGAAAATCAGGACTTGTGAAACAAGCAACTGGCAAAGAAGATGCATACAGAAAATAGTTTTAAAAATTCAGAATATTTTCAAAATTTTCGAATTTATTCAAAATTTTAAGTATTTTGTTGCTCTAGAGTTTCTACTTTTCTAAAATTTCTAAAATTTTATTTCGCCTTATATTTTTCAAAATTTCGATTAGTATATTTACTTTTTTTAACTGTCAACTTTGAGTCGAGTTTTCGACTCTTATTTAAAACAGTTAAAGAGGGGCACGGATCTATTATCATACTAGGGGGGCGGGGGATGGTCATAACGTAAAAAGATATAGGAAATCATGTTGCACGGTTTAAACAGAAATTTTGAGAAAAATATTTCGAATAGAGATTTTAAAATTAACTCGTAATTTCAAAAAAATCAAATCCCAAGAAAAAGGGGCAATTTTAAGTTTCAATAGAAACTTTTAGAAAAAAGTAAAAAAAAACCAAATTCTAATCTTTGAATTTTGGAAACAATAAAAATTTCGAAAATCGGAATTTGTCAAAAAAAGTTTAGTTTAAATTTAAAAAAATAAAAATTTCAAAATCGGAAAATTGAAATCTCTGCAAAAAATCGCTAAATACTATTTATTTTGAAAATAAAATGAAAATGTCGTTTAAAAAAATGCTAAATGTCTAATATAAATTTTAAGAAAAAAATCAGAATTTTAAACAAAAAATCAATATTTTTACATTTCAGAAAAAAGAAATGTTTTAGAGTCTGAAGAAGTGGAAATGTTGAACTTGGGTCGAAAATTAAGAAAACAATTTAAACTCACAATCAGTATTTTGGGGGGAAAAGAAATGTCAAGAAAACTTAAAAATTGATAAAAAAATGTCGAGTTTAAAGAAATAATTTTGCAAAGGAATTTCTAGATTATTATAAAAACGTCAAAAAAACCAACCTCTGAAGAAACCAAAATCTGTAAAAAGAAAATCGAGAATTATAAAAAAAATTAAAAAATTGGGAAAGTCCAATTTTAAAATTATAGTTTCAAAAAAAAGTTTGGAACCCCTAGGAAAGATGGCGTTTAAGCGTTTATGAAAAATGAAATTAATTACAGCACTAATTTCTGGGGTAGAATTAGGACATTTAATCATCCCGAGAGAGTTTCTCGAAAAATTGGCAGAGGAAAACATGTCAAATCTAAAAATCGAAATTTGCAAAAAAATAATTGAAATTGTTTTTAAAAAGGTGAAGAATCCTTTGATTTAATGCCGCAATTATATGTAAACAAAAATTTTGAGACAAATTTTCAAGAAAAACTTATTAATAAAAGAATATTTCGATTAATTTTATAAAAGAAATTTATAGTTACATTCAAAATTAAAAAAAATCATTAAAAAAAAAACAAAATCTTGAAAAAAGTCGAGAACTATTAAAAGAAAATTTGTAATTAGAAATCTTGAGAAAAGAAAACATTTTGAATTCCATTACGATGTTTACGATTTCCAGCACATTCTCAGAGCGTAGATTCACAATGCATTTATTTATCTTCTTTAAAACTACATTTAAAAAAACTTATGGCATATGTTGACTAAAGTGGAAAATTAATGGGAATTCGATTTTGCTCTACCTTGTATGTTTTTTATACAATAAATATCCAAATGGGGGCCTATTTCCGGCCGTGCAGGAAATGCACGTCTTGGAATAAGGAAACTATGTTGTATTGATTAGGAACGAAAATAAACGCTTATCTGCTTGCTGCCCATGAAATGAATAATCAAACCGTTGGACTGCATAACGAGATAAATCGAAAAAATTCAACAACTTGGGTTTTACCCGATGTTCACTAATGCGTAAGACAAAACAATTTATGTAATTAATAACATTGGAGCTGTTGCGCTAAATTGACTTTTAAATTGCGATCTTAACGAACTTAATCACCATTGAAATATTTCTCTTCTTAACTAGGTTTCCTAGAGTTCTTGTAAAGACTCGATCTTGTTAAAGTCGAAATTTAAATTAGAAGATTCTTGCGATACTAATTTGTCTTCATCTAATTTATCTTCATGTCTGCATCATTTTTAATCGTTCCTTTTTTTCCATTTTGTCTTCTTCATCTCCTATCCTGCTTTTCTTTCTCTTGAACTGTCCTTTTCTTCCTCAACCTGATATAGTTCTCATTTTCTGAATCAGTTTTTGTCCATTTCTCTTTCTCTGTTTTTAACCTTATAGTGATAATCTTGATTTTTATCATTTTTATTTGGTTCTTTTCAATTTATCGCCTTTTTCCTATCCTAATTCTTCTGGCTTATTCTTCATGTCATAGAATAAATAGATTCAATGGATTAATTATAACCTTTATCTACAATTCTCTGCTTTTTTTTAATTTTTTCTTAATATTGATCTTTTATCTACCTTCTTAACTTTTCATCTTTTATTTTTCATTTCGTTTTTTATATATTTATTTATTTATTTTTTGGTGGAACGGTCTGGTCCTTGGTTATCTTTAAAAATTGATATACAAATCTTGTCCTCTAAAACCAAGAAAGGTTAAAAAATACAACAGTTGCTCTTGCGCGTTTGTTTTTTCTCATAATTCTTTCATTCATCTTTATTTTCATTCTAAAGGCAATTATAGTCTTCATCTTTTTCTTTTTCAATTTCTTTCACTTTAACTTTAAGTATCTAACTTTTATTTTCTTTATTCCTTGGTTTTCCTGGTTTTACTTCTGCATTCAGTGTTTTCAAAAAAAGAATTTAGCAAATAGCTTTGAGTTCTTTAACATTGTATTATGCGAAAAGGTCTTCTCAGTTGAGAATTTAAATTTTTATTTTTTTGTTTAAAAATTCATCTTTTCCATAAAATTTGTTTTTTTTTATTTCAAAGTTATTCTTAAAAATCGGACTTCTTTCTTTTCCAAAATTTCGATTTTTTTTAAATTTCAAAATCGGTAGTTTTTTTTATAGAAATCCCTTTTTCAAAATTCAACCCTTTCATGAGTCTCTTTTAAAATTTGACTTTCTGCAAATTCAACTTGTATATCAAAATTGCGTTTTCCTGAGTGTGGCCGATTATTTAATAGAAAAATAAAAATTTTGAGAATAATATTTATTTAGAAATTTTGAAATATATACCGTTTTTTTTTTAATCGAAGCTTTCTGGAAGTCCAATTTGATTCTCAAAATTTCGACGTTTATCTCGATATTTTACAATTTCTAACGTGATTGCATCATTCCCCTCTTGACTTGGGCAATAATGAGAAAATATTCAACTGACAATTTTCGACTTTTTTCCTAAAACTTTTCCTGAAATGTTAATTGTTTCCCGGAAATCACCCTTTTTTTGGAAATTTGACTTTTGGGAGATTTCGATGTTTTTTCTCAAAATGTCGCTCAAAGTTTAGCATTATTTTTCTTCAGAATTCGTTTTTTAATTCAAAATTCTCCTTTTTTGCGAAATCCGTCTTTTTTCAAAATTTCGATCTTTTATGTTTTTGAAACTCCCATTCAAAATTTCACTGTTTTCTCGAAATTTTGTTTTTGTCCTCGAAATTCGTCTTTTCTCGGAATTTTGACTGTTTTTTTTTAAGAAATTTTGACTTTTCTTCAAAATAATGTTAATTTTTTTTAACAATCAGCGTTTTCTAGAAATTTCGACTGCTTTTTTAAAGTTCACCTTTTTCCCAGAGTTTTGGTTTAATCTCAAAATGAACATTTAATATTTTTTGACATTTCGACTCCAAATTGGTCATTTTTTCTTACGAGTATCTTATCTTTTTCGAAATTTTGACTTTATTTTAGAAATCCTAGATTTTGAACTTTTGTTCAAAAATAACTCTTTTTGATAATTCCGGCATTTTTCTTAATGTTCGTCTTTTTAAAAAACTTCGATTTTTTAAAGTTGACTTTCCAAAAATCTTAACTTGTATCTCAAATTTCTCCCTATTTTTGAAATTTTGACTTTTTATCTAAATATGCGATGTTTCATATTTCCGGCTGTTTCATATTGTCGGCTTTTTCTTGAAATTTCATTTTTCCTAATTTCATTTATTTTCTCAAAACTTGTAAATTCAACATCTTTGTAGAAATTTTAATTTTGTCACAATTTAAATAAGGTATCAGTTTCCAAAATTATTTTTGGAAATTAAGATTTTTTTTTCTCAAAATTTGTCTCTGAAAATTTCGCCCTTTTTTTATAAAACTCGGCCCTTGTAAATTTTAACTTTTTTCGAATTTTCGACATCAGTCTTAAAATTCTGACTTTTTCCCTAAATTATTTTTATTTATTATTATTATTATTTATTTATTATTTATTACTCGAAATTCTACTTTTTTGCTCTCACAATATTTTCTAGAAAATATATGATAAGGAAGGTTGTCTGGTATGCTTTTTTTTGCCCATCGATTTTTGAAAATTAGGATTGTCTTCTCCTGAACGAAATCCTGCATACGCCAACGGAAAGGGTTGTGTGGTGTTTCTGAAAATTTGAAAGTGGTCGTCAACTCCAAAAAGGTTAAGAAACCTCCTCCAATAAGAGAAAAAAAAGATATAAATCTAGATCACATTTTTTCTTTTTAACCGTGGAAAAATAAAAGGTCTTACTTTTCTACATAAGCTCCTCTTTAAAAAAAACGTATTTTTGTCTGGGCCAAGTATTGTCCAAAAGATTTATGAGTCTATTTTGACAAAGGAGTTGGCAGTTGGCGATTTCAGAAATTGTCAAACGTCATCACCAAAGCTCTCGAATCCGCGATGTTTAAATTCCTGATTCTGTCTAGAAATCTATGACGATTACTCAAATTTTCTACTTTTTCTCAGCCATAGGAAAATTGCTTGTACTGGTTATGGAACTTTTCAAAGCGTCCCATTGTTTCAAAAGAATTGGCGAAGAATCTTTGTTTACATTCGAAGGTCCGAGTGCCTCCCGAGACGAGAATTCCTATTTCCCTTTCTAGTAACTAGTCGTCAAGTTATTCACTATGGAGGATTAAAATCGTAGTATTGTTTTATTGTTACGACCAATTTGTAATAATTTACAAAGAATTTTTTAATTACCGTTCAGAGAGAGTTAAAAAAGGGTTAAATTTTTTTCGTTTATTGTGCATTAATTGGAGCCTTCGCGTACAAAAGCATCCTTTGTGGACCTCCAGCTGTTAGAAAACGATTCAATTTGCCGTTAAAGAACGATTCACTCTGCCGTTAAAGAAGATGAAGTGAAGTGTCTGTTTAAAATTTCAAGATGAACGTCTAAAGTGTCCGGGATGCCATTGCAGTCGAGTTATAAAAGCACATCTAATGGGGTAACCTGTAATTAGCCGGACGGGTTGTCGTTAGGGGAAGTTGGCTCTCACATGTTTCAAGTTTGTAAAGAAATCTTTGATGTTTTGAAAACACACGTAAACATTAATTGAAAAAGAAACGAGGATTCCTTTGTCCATGAAACGCGCGAACACTAGCGATGCTATTTGATGAAAACAAGAAAAACATAACTATTTAAAAAATTTAGTAGAGACCATTAAAAATGGAAAAAAGATGCATACTCCTGTTTGCCTCACAAATACATAGACCAGGACTGCTTCTGTCCAAAACTTCTTTTTTTTTTTAAATCTGATCTCGGAAATTGCAAAGTCTTATAAACATTTCGTTTTTTTTTATTTGAAAATGTCATGGTGGAAATTGATTCGTGATTTTATTTCAGAATTCTTTTTCCAAAATATAAAATTTTTGACTATTTCTTAAAATTTGTATTATTTCGATATTTTTGAAAGGTTCGACCTTTTCGGTCGATCATTTCAACATCTTGAAAATTTTGAAATTTCAGAAATTTAGATTATTTTTATGCAGTTTGAACCAAATTTGATTTTCACTGCAGGGATCTAGTAAAGTATTACAGATACAAGGAAGCATAAATGGGCAAAGTAGTGTAAAATTTAATGCCTAATATTCCGTTAAGAAAACAATTCAATTCCAACTACTCTTTTTACTCTTTTATTTAGAAAAAACCGAAAATTGCCATTTTTAAAAATCAGCTGGAACTTGTTTAAGTCCGAAAAATTCAAAAACCGTTATTAGTTGGTTTTTAGAGCCGTTTCATTGGTGTACGTTAATTTTTTCTAAATTTAACTGTTTCCAAGGAAATTATAGTCAACTTCGGTATTTCGTATGGGCACCATAATGAATTTTACTATTTTCGAGTTTGGCATATTTTTCTGATTTATTTGATATATGGCATGCTAAATTTCAAATGCGGAAAAGTGAGTTAAATGAAGTAATTTATTATTTTTAAACAAAAAAATTATAGTAGGACGATGCAAGTGCCATAATTTAATAACCTAATTATGTAACAATAATTATTGAAAACTAAAAATATTGTAACAAACTGTGCAATATTGAAGCAGTTATTAGTATAATCCTAACATGCATACACCCTTTTAAATGGCGTAATTCTATGAAAACGTGTAGATATTTTAAAAATGTTGTCGGCAATTTTTACACAAATTCTTTTAACCTTGAATATTTCACTCGTGTAACGTGAAATATCTAACAAACTAACATTACAAATAACTCTCATTTTATGCGCATTATCAGTCTTAGACTACTTAACTTCTAGAGAAGTCTAGAACGCGCACTTGTGTATGTGTCATGGGAAAGTATTTTTTATTATTAAGAGTTATAGCGATTGTATTACCTATTATGATTTATTTTTTTTTAAATAAGAGCTACTTTATTTAACCTAATTTTCCACATTCGAAGTATGACATGATATACATTAAATTAATCAGAAAAATATGTTGAATTCGAAAATGAAAAAATTCAATATGGCTTCCATAAAAAAATGACAAAGTTTGTATAATTTTCTTAGAAACAGTTGAATTTAGAAAAAATTAACGTACACCAATGAAAAGGCCCTAAAAAAACAACCAATTACAGTTTTTGGTTTTTTTCGATCGGGCTTCAAATAAATAAGTTACAGCTGATTATTAAAAATGGCGATTTTCACTTTTTTTAAATAAAATAAAGATGAATTGAAATTCAATTCTTTTCTCAGCGGAATATTGTTAGGCATTAAATTCTGCACTACTTTGCCCATTTAAGAAGCTTCCTTGTATCTCTAATGGTTTCCGAGTTCCCTGTAGTAAAAATGAAATTTATTTCAATCTGTATGTGTACATTTTTTTAATGTCAACTTGATAATTTTGACGTATTTTCTAAGTTTCGATTGTTGTTTAAATTTTCGACTTTTTTCAAATTTTAACTTTATTTGAAAGTTTTGGCGTTGAAATTTTCACTTTTTGAAGTTTCAACATTTCCCTAAAATTTTGGATTTCTTTGAAAATCTTGACGTTTCTAAATTTTAGTTTCTTTTAACGATTTTTTCAAAACTCAATATTATTTCTTCATAATGTGGATGTGTGTTTTTGAAACTTCGACTAGGTATATTTTTCAAAAATTTTATTTTTTTTTGAAAATTTCAATGTTTATGAAAATTTTGGCATTTTTCAAAATTTATACTTTAGAATTTCGATCTATATTTAAAATTTCACCACTTTTACCAAAATTGTAACTTTCTTTGGAAATTTTGCCTTTAAAAATTTCGAAATCTTTTGAAACTTTTTTCAAAATTTTCTAATTATTCGGAAATTGTTTTTTAATTCCGAATTTCCTTAAAAAAATCCCTGTTTATTAAATTTTTAAGTTTTTTTATCTTTACTTTTTAAAAATTTGTCCTTATTTTTAGTTTTTTGACCATTTTTCAAAGTGTGTAGAGTGGAAATACCAAAGGAAGTTATTATAGAAAAACGATATTTTATGATATATTACTTAATAAGTTAATTAATAAATTAATTTAAGTTAGTAGTTAAACAAGAAGGATTAGCATTTGGGGCTTAGGCGATGACATTTATTACCCATTTAAGGTAAAAACATATTTTTTGCACACTTACCCCCCTTTGGTATTTCCATTTTACAATTCGACTTTTTAAATTATACGATTTTTTTTTAAATTTCAACTTTTTTGAAAATTGTGATTTTTTTTTGAAAAGTTCGACACTGAAAATTTTGACATTTCTCATAATTTTACTTTGGAATTTCCATTTTTACAAATTATCGCTTATTTTAAAATTTTTGGCTTTTTCAAGATTTCTACATTTTTTGAAAATTCATCTACTTCTTAATACTTGAAAAATTTCGAAATTGTCGAATTATTTTCAAAATTTTGTTTTTTAAAAAAATTCCTTTTTTTTGAAAATTACGCCTTTTTAATTTTTTCAATTTCACTTTTCTTTATTTTTCAATATTTCATTTTTATTTAATTAAAAAGTTCATTTTTTTTTAAATTTTGATTTTATTTTAAAATTTCAAATTTTTATGAAAATTTCGACATTTCTTTAGATTTATAATGTTTTTATAATTATCGATTTCATTCACAATTTTAACTTTTTTTTTGGAATATTTTGGCTTTTCTAAAAATATGAATTTTTTTGAATGTCTCGCCTTATTTTTCAAATTTTCCCGATAAAATTTTCGGCCATTTTTCAACATTTTGACATTTTTAAAATGTCGACCATTTTCTAAGACCTCTACTTTTGTTGAAAAGTTTGCCTTTTTTTAACTGTCAGTTTTGATTCGAATTTTCAACTTTTATTTAAAAAACTGAAAGAGGTTATGTATATATTTTTTATACTCCGGCGGGGTAAGAGGAGAGAGCACAACATAAAAAAAGATTGCGAGCTTTTGACATAAGACAGTATATGACTAAAAAGATCCT
Organism: Dastarcus helophoroides; assembly: GCA_028583605.1. Taxonomy (NCBI): domain Eukaryota; kingdom Metazoa; phylum Arthropoda; class Insecta; order Coleoptera; family Bothrideridae; genus Dastarcus; species Dastarcus helophoroides. Next base: position 2,312,193 of record CM053332.1, read on the forward strand.
TTTATTCGTAATTTTATTCCATTTCTATTACTCCATTTCGTATGCAACACGAACAACTAAAAAGAAACTTACTTATTTGCCTCAAATCATAAATAAACGAATAAAAAAATCTTCGTAATTTTATTACTACCTACTACTCTAATGCAAATTGAATAACCAATATGAAAAAAAGATTTAATGCGACTGATTCTGGTGATATCCCCTTAAATTACCTAAATGGTGGTGGCCTCTGCTATATAGCAGCCCTTGTTGCATTTTTAAATCCGACCATTATTGCAAGTATTAATTTCGATTCCTTTGAGTCATTTTATGATACAAATGCATAACCAACTCTAGGCGAAACCAGAGGCGACCTTCTAAAGTACATACTAGAAAAAATTAAACAAAATAACAGAAAACTAGCAACAAATGCCAGTGTTTTGAGGACTGCCAACAGTTGGGCAATTCCCAATCCAATTATTTGACAAACTGAAGAAATATCAGACAAAAACATTGGATAAGTTTTCCTTTGGTAAAAAATCAATTTTAAAGTCACCGGATTGCAGAAGTGTAAAATTAACAGCAATAGGTTATCGGTAATTGTTGCAGCGTAACGTTTGTTTAATTCGCATTGAGTTAATCATATTGATTAATTTTGGCTTTTGACGACCCAAAAAGCGAATTGCAATATTGCAAATGTTACCCGAGTTGCGAGATTTAAAATCGGATAAATAACCGGCATGCACTTTGCGAAAGCTGCACGTACAATAAAAACCTGCTTTCTCACCTGTATGTTAATTTTTATCTCATGTATGAGTCACTGCGTGGTATTTGCAATAACAGATGGAGGGAATTATATTAGTTTAGATAATGATAAAAGAATAACGAATATGTGACTCTTTTTCGCTTTGTAACCGAAATTGTGGTAGCGATTTCACTTGGCAAGTGATTTTATTAAAAAAACAAAGCTGCATTACTAATAGATAAGTAGAGAAAATCGGGAAGTTTGTTAATGTCTCTGATAATGCTTTATGTTTCAAACGAATAATCATAACATGATTAATTAATAGAATAAAACTTTTCATTCATTTTGTCAATGTTTAAAATAAACATAAATCTAGGTTAATAAAATTGAAGCGTTAAGGTGTTTGCCTGTCTGTCGATGGATGGTCTTGTGCCTGCAGTAATTTCGAAAACTGCTAAATCGATTTCAGTGACATTTTTATTAAAATGTAAAGTATTTTTTGGGTTACCTTCTAGACTATTTTTATTCCTGTAAAATTCAGTCGGCCACTTCTAAGAACTCAACTGTGCTAACAATTTTATTTAGAGGTTATCACACAGAACATTTAAAAGTGGAACCAGCAGAATAAGGAGCGCGAACCTTTAAATCTATTATCCTATTGAAATCAAATAAGTCGCGGGGCCAGCTATCTCCAAATAGATTTGCTTCCTTTAAGAAGAAGGAAAAATTAAGGTAAAATTTTGTTTTACGTTGATATTATGTTATTGTTATTGTAGGATGTTTCCTGTTACAAATTTTTATATCAAAAATTTATTCATATCAAACTATTAACTACGTACGCGACTTCTTAAATTTTTTTATTGTGGGTACCTGAACTTATGATTTACAATTTTTTCTTGAAAATTTGACTTTTACCTCAAAATTTCGAATTTAAATATGCAATTTTGATATAATGTTTATATTGTTTTTTTTTTCAATTTTAACCTTTTTTCTTAGAATTAATATAATATAATATTATATTAATGTCATATTAAATATAGTACAATAAACTTGAAATTTTTATTTCTCGAATGACTACGTTAGTTTCTCCATGTTAGAAATATATATTTGTTTGGCAATGGTTCCTTTCAAAATTTTAATTTTTCTCACAATTTCAATTGTAAGTAAATTCGAAATTTGGGTCTTTTCAAGGAATTTTGACTTTTAATAACTTTAGATTTCGACTTTTAATTATATTATTATTATAAATTTAAACTGAACTCATGATCCAGTAAGCTTATAAATCTCGACATTATAAAAAATTTCGTACTTGCAATAATTGAACTTGTAAATAAAGAGAAAAACAAAATAAATGGAAATCAGTAAAAAGCCGAAATTTCGCAAAACTTCTGAATTTAAAAAAAATGTCCACTTTGAACTAAAAATTTCAAGTAATAAGTTAAAATTTCGAAATCGCGGTGGAAATTTTCAAATAAGGACTAAATTTCTTGATAACCTCGAAATTTTTAGTTCGCCATGGAAGTTATTTACGAAATGAAAAAAGACAAACATTCAACGTGTAAATTTGGAATTTTTATTAACAAATACTACAAATACAACAACAAAATCAACTACCAACATTTTGGAAGGGTAAAATGCCGAATAAAATAATCAAAATTCAAATAAAAATAATTAAAAAAATATATGTTATAAACGAAAAACCTGAGAAAAATATTAGGACAAATTTCGTGATAAGAGTCTAATTTTTCGGAAAAAAAACAGAATCGACTAAAGTCGACATTTTGAATAGAAATTTTATAAAAACAAAATGAAAAACGAAGTTGTGATTTTGATAAAGTAGCATAAGTTTCGGAAAAACACAGTACATTAGGAAAAACAATTCTTCGAAATTTCCAAAATGATCGATGTTCCGTCAAAATTTATAAAACAACAACAACTAAAAAATAGAAATGTTACCAAATTTTTAAAATGAACTTTTCGGGAATTTTAAATTTTTGAAATTCCAATTTTCTCTGTTTAATTGCAAATCATCATATCATCGCAAGAGATGCCAACTTTTTGTTCTTCAGATCATCGCTTAATGGAAAGCTGATTTTCCTTAACATCGCTGGTCCACAGATCGACATTTTCTCAAATACTCAGAATTTCATCTATCCAATAAATCGCTAGATTTTGATATGCTAACAAATCGTCAGATTTTGAGAGGTCAAATTTTTGTCCTTCGTTCAGATCAGCGTCTACTGGAAAGTCAATTTTCAGATCGACACATTTTTTTGTATCCTAAATGTCCCCAAATTCTCAGTTTTATCTAACTCGACGAAGTCTCCAAATATTCAAATATCAACTTTAATAATTTTTATGTTTTGAAAGGTCCAGATTGGCAGTTTGTAAATACCACATCTGTTACAACTGATCAATTTTCGTTAAAACAAATAGCTACAACTAAAAAATCCCATAGTGTTGTCGTGTTATCGCTTTTTTGAATCAATCGTTAAGCTGGTTCCACATTAATAAAAATTTGTGTTGTGTGTTGTATTTGTCGTAAAAATTTGGCTTATATTCACGGTTTCGTATTGTATTTGAAGAGTTTAGAAGGCACACAAACGAATTCGGCGCTATAACACAATAAATAACTATTTACACCACAAAATAATTGATCTTGCATGAAAAACATGTTTAAATTTCAAAATACAATGCACAACACAAATTTTTATTGATGTGATCCAGCTTGAGGCGTTTCGACCGACCATTATAGTAAAGACATATTTCTCAGAAATTGATTAATTGTTTGATATTGTGTGTGGTTTCAAGTGTTAGGACGACACATGTACTTGCTATAGAAATGTGCAACCAAGAGTACAGACCTTTGTTTCATCCATCGGCCGCAACAAGAAAAATTACAGGAGTCTTTTATGCTCGAGGAATGCTAGCAAGCAACAATGCACACGGGAAAAACACATTAATGTAGATCTACAGATTAAACCATCCATCATGCTTACATAACGTTTTTGTATGCACTTGATTAAACTTCAATCAAATTTAATAAAAATCTGGATGTAAAAAGCGTGAAGAGCCGATTAGTTGACTATATTTACAGCGCCTACGAATAAAAAACAAAATATTAAGACGTGAAAACTTATTCTTAAACCACGCATGTCAAGAAACTACTTTTTTTTTTCGGCGAGACACAAAAATTGATATTTTGGCGCGCTTGTCGAATTTGTTTAAAGTTGTGAAGGCGGTGGAATTTGATTAAATTTTCTCGGTTGCAAATAAACGGACCATCAGTAATATTTCCTTTTACGACGAAGGTTAATTGAACCCATAAAAGTGCGATCGTTCTGCGAACCAGGAACGTAACGGCTTCCACCTTGCTAACAAATGGGATAATTTAATTCCACTTAGCAATATTAAAAGGGAACGCTCCTATAAAACGCGGAGCTGTATAAATAGGTGTCATATTTCCCCAGTGAAGTGGTTTCTTTTTTTCTTTCGCCCGATGACCCTATAAAACCAACTAGTCATATAACCTAGTTACGCTTGAAGAAGTAACATCATTATTGCTATTATCTACCTGAAATGGAAAAAATATTAAATTATATTTCCTGGTGCACCGAGAGTTGCCTAACTTTTTGTGAAAAAACTTTTGGACATATCGGGTATTGAACTGAAAAAGTCATTAAGTTGACTGCGCAAGTGTCTTATGTTTTTAACGTATGTCTTAAATAGGTTAGCAGAGATTGATAACTGTAAGATCAGGACCTTGACGACCTCACAAATGGACAAATGTACATCTTTTTTTTTGAACTTTGCTCTAAATTGCAAAATTTCAGTTTTAGCAATTACCTGAACATTCTGATTTCAAGTATAAAATTAAAAATAAAAGTTTTACACACATCTTCTCACAGAAATTTTGATATTCTTTACAAAATTTCCGGTTTAATTATGAATTATTTCATTTAACTTTAGAAGAAAAAAGATCCATTATGAACTCCCAATTTTAACATCAAAGATTTTTTCTCTTTAAAATAAAAACCCAAAATTCGAGGTATAAATATGAACAAAAAAATCCATTTTGACCTTTCAATTTGACACTAAACATTTTTTCCCTTAAAAATAAAAAACCCAAAATTTAAAAAAAAATGAAATTTTCAAAAATGTGAAAATCAAAATCTTGAAAAAAATTAAAAGTTGCAAAAACATAAAATTTCACTCAATTTAAAAGTGGAAATTTTCAAAGTTAAAAATTCAATAAAAAATCCAGATAAAAGTAAAATCTTTTAATAATATTTTAAGTCGAAATAAAAAAAAAACGACTTTTTTAAAGGAAAATGAAATTTTTTCAAACAAATTGTAATTTACAAATTAAAATTTCACGAAAAATTCGACATTAAAAAAATAGACGAATTTTACCGGAAAACATCAACATTTCGGCAAAAAAGATCAATTTTGAGGAAAAGACGAGACTTCCAAAAACAAAAATAAATTAAAAAAGATTGGAACTTTCCAAAAATATTCAAAATCGACCAAAAAAGATCTAAATTTTGTGAAAATTCGAAATTTCCAAAATTGTATCGAAAAAAAAGCGTGTATTTAGCTAAAATTTCAAACAGGCGAAACTTTTAACGGGTGAAATTTAAAATAAAAGGTCGATATTTTAAAATAAAACGAAATTTCCAAAAAAGTGGAGATTTTTGAAAAAGTAAAAATGTCGAATGTAATAAAGAAATCTTTATAAGGAAGTCGAAATTTCGATAAAAGCCTAAATATTGAAAAAGTCGACATTTTCATTTTGATTTTTATCTTTTTTTTTTTAGATATACAAACTTGAAAAAAAAAGTGAAATTTTCGAACAGCCAAAATTTTTTTCAAATTTAAAGCCTAATTTTCAAAAAAAAGTGAACATAAAAAAAGTCGAAATTTCGAGGAAAGTGCAATTCTAGTTTTGATTAAAAAATCTTGAAAAAAATCGAGGTTTTCAAAAAAAAAAGGCTGAAATAATCGAAAAAGTCGAAATTATCAAAAGCGGCTGAAATTAACATAAAAAAATCGAAATTTCGAGGAAAATTTGAAATTTTGAACAAAAGTCTCTTTCAAAAAATAGTTAAAATGTCCAAAACATTGACATTTAAAAAAACTTCAAAAATTTTGGAAAAGGAGAATTTTTCAATAAAAGTAGTTTTTCATAAAAAGTCACAATTTCTAAATCAAAATTTCAAGACAAATTTTAAGAAAAAAGTGGTGATTTAAAAACATCTAAATTTTGTATAAGAAACTCAAAATTTACAAAAAGGAATTTTTTTTTTGAAAAAAATCGAAATCTTTTAAGTTTAAATTTTGAAAAAGGTCGACATTTTGAAAGAGTCGAAATTCCCCAAATAAGTAAAAATATTGAGGAAAAAATTGAGATGTTCAGTAAGGTATAAAAAAAGGGTTAAAAAAACGGCGAATTAAAAGAAAAGATATACAAAAACGTAAAAATTTTAAAAAAATAGTGATGTTTTGAATAAAAGTAATATTTTCCGAAAATTCAAACTTTAAAAAAAAATTTAATTTTTTGTCGAAACTACAAGGTCAACATTTTTAAAAAAGTTCGACATTTTCAAGTTAGATTTAAAAAGCTCGACATTTAAAAACTCTAATTTTTAGAAAAAAGTAAAAAAAATCTAATTAGAATCTAATTAGAAAATTATTTTAAAAAATTAAATTTCTCAAAAATATGACCAAAATCGAAATGTTATATGAATAGTCAAAAATTAGGAAAATGCCAAATTTTTAAAAGAAATCAAAATTTTCTAAACAAAAAATCGAGTATTTTAAGAAAAACATGTTTTGAAAATAGTCAACATTTTCAAAAATAAATAAATAAGTAGTCGAAACCTTGGAATTAAAATAAAAATTTAAAAGAACGAGGTCAACATTGTTAAAGCACCCAAACTTGAGTTTAAAAAAATGCAGGTTTCATTTCCTCATTTTCTCGCTCAGCTCCATTTATAAAAGGCACGATATGCCACTAAATTTAAAGTGTCGAAAATTCAAGTTTAAACTATAAACCTAACTCGCGGGGTGTCCACTTTTGGTATTTCTAACGAGTTTTGATCTATTTCGGTTCGCGTCATAAACAAAAATTTTATTTGATTGATCGACTAAAAAAAGTTGGCCACCCCTAATTTAAAGTGTATGGATATTTCCTTATTCCATGGTTAAATATTCACTCAAGTCGACGACCAGTCTTTAAATCGATGGAAAACAGTTTGTCCTTTGGTTATCTCGGCTTCTTGACCACTCCCTTTCGGTTATTTGTCTCAAGTCGAACATGATCATTGGGATATTAAGGTAATTTTATTGCTTCAGTTATGCGGTCGCTCACATATTGTCTATGTCTGGAAGTTGCAATTTATCACTGTGACTGCTCCAAGCGAACAGTTAGTTCCCCTCTTTGTGTTTCATTTCCTCCGCCGATGACTCACCTTTCGCATTGGGGATACTCCTACTAGTCACCTTTCAGCGATTATAAATAAATAATACATCGACTTTATGAAACTCAGATATCTCCATGACTCATGCAACCTGCGGGTTTCTAGACAAAGTTCGAATAAAACTTCTTTTGGTTTTTAATTAATTTAAGTTAGCTTTCGCGGCCAACGTGGAACGAGGCGACCTCTTGTGTAAGTTTCTCCTATTAGCGAATTATCCTGCTAGCGAGACCTCGCCAAGCTAGCAGGAGAATCGTCAGCTAGCGAGTTCTACTGGCGTGTTCTCGTATGATCTGAGGGCGGCACATGCGGCATGCGGTACATATTTATAAAGGCGAGATGCAGAAAGCTAGTTTGCCGGGTATCTCGCCGGTTGTTCTGCTATGGCACCTACACGGGATCGGGTCGGGAAATGATCCACTGCAAAACCAGTTTCGCAAGTTTTTGCTTAACCGAAGAAATAGGTTATATGTAATAGGATTATTTGCAGGAACTCGCGGAGATAAATTATAACGATGCTCTGGGGCATCACCAATAAATTTATGGAGTTATAAAGTCGAACCACGTTAGATATGAGTTAAAAATTCATCGAAGGAACTTACGACTGTGTTACCTTTGGGAATGACTTCGGGAAACGCAGCAAATTTCTGCTTTTGAACTACTCCAGTTTTTCAGATGGTCTAATTCTTACCCTGCAGATAATTGTTTTCCTATATTTGAAGAAATTATGTTTCATTGTATTATTTAATTGAAACTCGATTTACAAGGTTTTACTTAAAATCGTTTAGTCAAAATATAAGTAGATATTACGAAAAAATTCTAAAATTCACCGTCACTAGATTTTTTAAAAAATTTCAAATTTTTCTATACTTCAGTTTTTTTCTCAGAAATCCAAGTTTAAGCTTAACATCTGAAGCTATGTACTTAACATCCTTTAAGATCGAAATGTAGAATTAACGTAAATTTTATGATTAATGTTGAAAGAATAAAGTAAAATTTTAAGATTATTCTTTTTTTTTTGGAATTTCGATTATTTCTAAATTCCAATTTTTTTTTGAGTATTTCAAACTTAAACTTGGAATCTGAAGTTATGTGTACTTACTAATATTTTTTAAAGTCAAAATAGAAATTTACATAACGCCGTAAATTTTGAGTTTTTTGTCGAGAATTAAAGTCGAAGTTTTAAGTTTGAATTTCAAATTTTTCTTAAAATTTCGACTTTATTTTCAAGCTTTAAAAAATATCAAAATTTAAAGATTTCATTTTTTTTAATTTCGATGTTTTTCTAAACATTCATTTTTTCTTTCTCAGAATTCAAATTTTAATGGAATCTGAAGTTGTCTGCTTAAAAAAAAGTCGAAAAGTCTCTCGGTGAGATTAACGTCGAAAGGTTTAAACTTTAAAATTTTTCTTAACATTTTGGCCCAGTTGAAACTCTGAAAAAAATTAAAATTTAGATTTCTTGTTTTCTTTTTGAACTTTTGATTTTTTCTAAACTTCTAACTTCTTGTCTTAGAATTTAGAGCTTAAACTTGGAATCTCAAGTTACGGTAAATCCTTTAAAGTTGAAATTTAGAAGTTAACGTCGTAAATTTTGTAGGGAATAAATTCGAAATTTCAAGTTTGAACTTCAAACTAAAATTTCGACTTTTAGTTAAAATTTCGGAAAAAATCGAAATTTAAAGATTTTTATAACTATTTTAAAAATTTGTTTTTTTCTAAAATTTCAACTTTTTCTCGGAATTTCAAATTTAAACTTGAAATCTCAAGTGTAATATAAAAATTACGTCCTAAATTTTGAAATTGTCTAAATGTTAAGAGTTACCTTAAAATTTCAAAAAAAATTAAAGTTTCAATTTTTTTTGGAAAGATTGTTTTTATTTTGGAAATTTCGCCTTTTTTTTAGAATTTTAAGTTTAAACTTCAAATTTTTCTTAAAATTTCCACATTTGAGTTAAAATTCCAAAAAAACCTAAATTTTAAGATTACTAAAATTATTTTGAAAATCCTTCTTCTAAACTTTTACCTTTTTCTCAGAATTTCAAGTTTGAACTTGAAATCTCAAGATATTTACTTAAAACTCTTTTCAAGTCGAAATGTAGAAGTTAATTACTGTCTAAACGTCAAGAGTCAAGTCGAAATTTCAAGTTCAAAATGTAAATTAAAATTTCAAGTATATTTTTTGGAAATTTTAATTTTTTTGTAATTTCAACTTTTTTCCTTACAATTTCAAGTTTAAATTCTTCTCGAAATGTCTACATTTCAGTTAAAATGCCAAAAAAATCAAAATTTTAAGATTTCTAAAACTATTTTGAAATGTTGATTTTTTTCCTAAACTTTTAACTTTTTTCTCAGAATTTCAACTTTAAACCTGAAACTCGTTATTTACTTAAAAATCCCTTCAAATCGAAATGTGACGGTTAACGTCGTAAAATTTGAGATTAATGTCTAAATGTCAAGAATAAAGTCGAAATTTTAAGTTCAAACTTTCCTAATTTCCTAAAAAAAATATTAAAGTTTAATGTTTTTTTTTTAGAAATTTTTTGATTTTTTGTAAATTTTTTTTTGGAATTTCAAGTTTAAACTTCAAAGTAGAAACAAAATTAGTGAAAATGTTTGTGAAAATTTCACTTTTTTATTCTAATTTCTTGGAAGTTGAGAAAAATGTCAAACTTGGGTTTCCAAGATTTTCATACAAAAATGTCGCCAGAATATTAAGTTTTTTAAAATATACAAAATTTAAAATTTCTTTGAATTTTTAAGTCGAAATGAGAGAAAAAATCGAATTTCAAGTGTTTACCTTGATTTTTCTATTTTTGTCCTTGTAAAGCCGAAATTTCGAGAAAAATTTTGTTTTTAGACTTCCTACAGCAATGTTGAAATTGGGTGAAAATACTTGTAGTTTATTTATTAGAAGTTGTTACGGAAGTCGAGATTTAGAAAAAAATAAAAATTTCAACATATCAAAAAAATCTTCAAAATTTCGAATTTTTTTTTCTCAGAATGTTAAGATTAAACGTGGAATTTCAATTTTATTACTATTTTCTATTTCTTGAAAAGTTCGACTTTCTCGAAGTTTTAAACTTCATATTTCTGTTTTGTTTTTCTTAAGATTTATTTGTAAAGTCGAAATTCCGAGAAAAATGTTAAAATTTTGACTTTTGGTATTTAGACCAGGAGCTGGTAGGACTTGAGTAATGCAAAAATTGAGGTTCGCGGTTTCTGTTTTGGTTCTTGTTCAGGGGGTCATGATGTGAAGGAAAAAGCATGTTGCCGGCCGAGAAGTTGTATATTTTTCGATGCTTGAATTTAAAGTTAAGGTTACCTCTCTATTTTAGAATTTGGAAAACTATTTCACAACGAATTAGGTAATGGAATACGTTTAAGCAAATCCAAAAATAATACATCAAACTTATATTATTAATAATCTTGATGGAAGTCACTCAAAGTTAAAAAAATTGCAGCATTCCAGTATTGTTTGGCAGGATTCCATCGTCTATAGCTACAATTTGCAATAATACATCCACAACAATATCCTTTCTTAATGAAGCGATCGATGTGCGTGGACGGTGATGCAGTTTCACATCTGTCGTCCGCAATTGAGGCAGCCGCAACCATTTGGTGGGCGGAAAACTCGTCCTATTCGTTACCAATCACTCGATTCCGCAGACTGGTCGGCCGCGACGAAAAAATCGTTTTCACATTCACCTTAACCTACCATAAACGATGGTCGCTTATCTGTTTTCATGAAATTTGTATCAGGCAGCGAATGCATGAATATTAATTGTTTTATCTTGCGACTAGTTTTTGTCGAGTGAAGAACGTTCTTTGTTCATGGGTTTTTATGAGGAAAAGCGCATAATTTAGTTCATTGTCACGATCTTTCACAAACTTTCCTCATAGGGTTTATATGCACCTGGAGAATCAATAAGAAGTTGATAAATACTCGTTGTCAAATGCGTTTTTGAAACCAAGATATGATTATCACTGATAATAAATCATCTATCCTATATTTTGCATGTAAATTATTATTGAATGAGTTTTGTAGAATATCGACTCGTTAGGGTATATTTCGAAACGTTAAACAAAATTATTATGTTTTTCCCTTTAATCCAATTATCAAATGAGTCGAATACAATAATACAAGTAAGACTTTTTTTTAGAAATTTCTTTTTTTTTTTTCAAAATGCCCAACTTGTAAAATGTCGTCTTTATCTCGAACTTTCACTTTTTATAGAAATTCCAAAGATTACGCACAATCGCTTCAAGAAAAATCAAAATCGTTTTCAAATTTCCCCTTACTTTGCATCTTTGCAACAGATATTCGTTTCAAAAAATCAATATAATTCCAAATTTAAAATAAATAAACTTTCATAAAATCTAAATTTCGAATTTAAAAATTGTTTTTGTTTTAATTGTTCATTCAATAGTTTTTCGCATATTGTTTAGTAGACGAAAATCGAATTCATCCATAACAGTTTTTTTTCTCTCGTGCAGTGTTATAATTTCTTCATCTGAATTTTGACTAAAAACTTTCAATAAAAAAAAAACGCCACCAACGAATAAATTAAATTATCATTGGGTAAATGTGAAGTTAAAAAAACTTGAAGTGCGAAAAGAACAACATAATTAATAAAGAGGATGATAAATACGCAAAATTATTGTGGAGTGAGTCTGAAATTACCACAGCTGAAATGCCATAACAATAACAACATAAAAATGCGGAAGCTTCAAATCATAATTTTTTTGTCTTAAAAATAGGAAATCTGCCAATGTTTAAAACCTTGATCTTGAAAGTTCAATTAACTTTGGCGCTTATGATCTAATTATTCACCCGAAATATCACGCTTTAAAAAAAATACAGAGACGACTGCTTTAGCTTGGAATTCGATTTTATAAATAGATTGTAATCAAGACGAAAAGTATGCATTCGCCACGTTTGTTTTGAAACATTAATAGGATTTTCTACGCACTAGTTAAAATTAGTGTCTCATACCCATGCAGTTGAATGTTTATTTTCTAGTTTTCGTTACTTGGGCTGCGTAGCATTAAAGTGACACTCAGATAGTAAATAGACATAAAATGTAGGGGATAAAAAAAATCGGCGATTTTCAATAGGTTACAGAAAAATGGTCTTAGAGAAAAATTAACAAAAAAAAAGAGATTAATGCTTAGTTTTTAGATACATTTAGTTCAATTAAAGTCAGCAGTTTTTTGACTAATCATACCATTGGAAAAAATGTTTTCCAAACTTTTGCTGGCTTTTAAAGGGTCCATGGCTTCAAAAACTTTTTTTCAGCGATTCCATCAAAATCCTCATTAATTTGACTGGTTTCCGAGTGCAAAAATTAACATTTTTTGGTAAAGAAAATATTGTTGCGTGTTATCGGCTCGATAATTAAGACTTCGTGAATTGTAAGCACTTTATTTCAAACTTATTTGGAACACTACGATTATGATTCACTTAACTATCTGATTAACTAACTATCTAATTGACTAACTGTCTGATTGACTTAAGGAAAAGACCGCGTATTTATACCGTTTCGGTTTCTAGAACGGATCTCCATACAAATCAGCCTCCAGCAAGAGGAAAGGGTCTAGAACGCTTATCTTCCGTATGATTCATTCTCGCGGCCGCTTTCCATTATCAAATGTTTCCAGAGAGTTCCTTACACTACACAATCGCTAATACAAATGTTACAACTAGAGTTTGTTCCTATATGTATCGTTGCTAAAACATTCAGCAAAAAGAAATAAATAAATAAACAAATATAATAATACGGAATAAAATGAAAGAAAAAATGTGTTTTTTTTTTAATCCTGTGACTTTGAAAAGGTATAGTAATATCCTTAGTTCATCGCTATTTAAAAACTTGTGTCAAGTTAAGCGAATATTCTTAGTTACGCGTTTTTTTTTACCTCTTGTTTGCAGTTTTCAAAACCTTACTTGTTATTTTTCTGTATGATCCGAATTTTTGATTGCCTAAATCAAAAATGACTTTTGCTTTGAACGACAATAACTCTGTGAAAAATCATTCATTGTATTGGGTTCGGAAACCGGTTAAATTAAAGGTAATTAAATTATCTGGAAAAACTTTATGTTGGAATCACTGGGAAAAAAGTATTGAAGCCCTTGGACTTTTTTTAAAGGCAAACAAAAATTTGGAAAAAACGTCCATGTGGTTTCCTTAATACTGATTACTCAAAAATGTCCAAAGGTAAATAATTGTATTGCAATACAAGATCTAGAAACTGAAAGCTTTTATTTTATTTTCTATTTTTCTCTAGGTACATTTTTTCCTGCAACTAAACCTTTTTGAAAATTACTTAAAAACTTAGTTTTTGTATCCCTTTATGTATGTTCCTAGGGTATTTCAGCTCTTTTCCAACTATTGAACCCATCAAAAGCAAATCAATCTACATACTTTTTATGGTTTAATAAGTGCTATTCCTGAGAATTTTTATGTTGGATTTCCTTTTGAATACTTGTTTTTTTGGGTCGTTTTCCTCTGTTCACATTAAGAAAGGGTCTAGACGAAACACCATAATTGATCTGCAATATACAGGGTGCCTCAATCATAATACCATTCATTAACCATGTAGTGGCAAGGCTTAAGATAAAAAAAAATGTTATTCGACCTTTTAAAAGAGGAGCAAATTCAACCCATAAAGTCCCTTTAGGATTGGCAACGAACAACATAGACATTGTTTACGAGTTTTTAGGTCAATAGACTCTTATCACGTTGAAACTGCTGGCGAGAGAGAAGGTGGGTAAACTAATAGGCAATAAATTGTTTATGTTTTTCAGCATATAAGTATTTATGTGCTGACTTCTTCTTCGACTTCTTCGTGTTATACTCATTTTTCTCTTACATCCTCCTAAAATTAATCACATTATAACTGAAACAGCAAGTACCAAAGATATCGATAATCATACGAATTTGACGCAAGTTACGCTCAACTGCTTTATTCAACAAGGAAACAATAAATAAATTCAGCCAAACTGATTTAAAAAAAACTATTAGACTATACCAGTAAAGATTAAGAAAAAATGTGATTGGTTTGTTGACTATCAAATTATTTCGCTACGTTTAGCAAGTTATTTGCTGAAGATTAACTGAAAAGAAACTGGAATCAGGATATTAAAAACACGAATCGAAAATATAATATATGGCTGGCTATTTTCTTTTTGTTGCCAAACATCGCATACCCTAAGATGAAAGGGAAACGAGTAGGTGACATGTTTTTGATTTATCTTTAGACGCCGCATATCCCAGCCAAGGTAGTGTTTACGTTGTTGCTCTTTTATCATGGGGGCTGCCAAATTACCAGACAGGTGTTGAGGATAAACTGGCGGTCACATGAACGTGATAGATTAATTTACGCCTTTTTGTTTTACTTCGGACGTAGGCGATTTCTAAATTGAATTTTGTACCCGATGCGACTAATTTAATTTGAAAATAAACCAACTACGAGTATCATGCCCACAATCGACAGTCGGAGAAGTAACCCCACAAGTCGCAATCATTCCAGAAATAATAGGATCAATAAATCAGACAAGATGGAATGCTGCAATGTGGGCTGACATGCAAAGAAAAATTAACAACAGGACTTGATACTGTTTCTTGCAATAAACCGAGTTTATATTCGATTTCGCTCTTCGAGATTACTTCCGTATCTCTGCGAACTATCCATCGAGTGAAATTGTGTGAAAAAAGGACACAGAACCATGTAATTTGGGTCAAAAAGTAATATCTTCAAAGCAGAGTTCCACGGAATTAGGCGAAAAACTCATCGATGGAAAGCAATTACGCTATTTTATTACAAACGCTTGAAATACTGGAAATGTTTTGCACGTTTCATAATTCTAGCTCGATGCAAGCTGCATCGCGATATAGAAAAACTTCCAGTGAAACGTACTTGGGAAAAACAAAATTGCGAACTTTGTTATGATGCAGAATCAATTTTGGGCGTTGACGAGAACAATAGCGATGCATTATGTAGGTATTAAATTAATGCACTTATTTTTACATCATATCTTTAATAATTGTATCAGAGACAATATAAAGAGGCGTGTTGAGGCGTACGATATTAATAAAAGGAAACGCACAAGGTATCTTTGATATAGCAGTAGGTGACGTTTTTTCAGAAAACGGATATTACATTCATAAATCGTATTTCTCAGCTTTTGTTCGGCATAATTTGAGTTCTTTGTGTGAAAGATTAAAAATTACTTTCATTTTTTTCTACAAGCTAAATAAATGCAATAAAAAATATTGCTTTTAGGGACGTCCAATACGATGATATAAATATAATGAAATATGAAAAGCTATCTTATAAACTAGGCAAATAAGTATCCAAAATTAACAAAATATCACTGATAACCGATAATACTTTTAAAAATTTCATAGTTTTAATTTGTTGCTTATTTTTGCTTTTAATAATCACAAAACCAGATGATACATTCTCTTGAAAAGGTAGCTTTTCAACCATCCGCTATGCTTTAGTGTTTCGAATGATTCTGTCAAATTCTCATCATCAATCAGGAAAATCGTTTTTCTTTAAAAAAAAAACCAAAAAAGCCAAAGTGTGCTTTGAGGTTGAATTTCAAACGTGGGAACAATATTCTACTATTTGATCTAACTTGACCTTTAGAGAGTAAGCTGATGAGATGTGAAAATATAGCCCGAAAGAGAAAACCAAGTTTGGGACGGTCATCAAGATTTTTGTTTCCCCATTGCAGAACTATCTCGAAATCTCAATTAATCAACTGTATCTGCTATTGCCTTAGCGTTTTTATGTAACAGAAACAGAGTAAAAGACAGAGCAGATCCCTTGGTTACCCTTGCATTCATTCTGAATATCTCAGGTGAGATGCCATCAATAACAACCTGAAGAGATCTTTGGTCGAGAAAGGTGGATATCAAATGAAAGAAATACATTGGAAGTGCACAAGATGTTAATTTGACGAGAAGAGATAGGTACCAGATTCTGCCGATAAAATTGGAAATTTGGAAGTTCAATGTGATATCCTTAAAGGGGGCAAAAAAAGTTGAGACACTGAATTTCCAGAAAAGAAAAACTTCAGAATTTATATAAATATTTGTTCTTAAAACTTCATCTTTAATATTAAAAAAATGTATTTGCTCCAACTTTTGTATAGTCAAAACTGTGAATAGGGTAAACATTTTTAGCCTAAACCCTAAATTTCAAGAAAAAAACTTTCGACATTTTTTAAGTTTAAAAGTTAATATTTTAGATAAAACAGTAAAAATTTTATGTTTTATTTTAAATTTCCAATTTTATGGCAAAATTTTGTTTGGTTTTAAAATCGATAGCAACTTCGAGAAGAAAAAACACAATTTCTAAAAAAAGTCAAAGTTACCAATTAAAATTTTGCGAAAAAGAGACGAACGTTGGAAAAAACAACTTAAAATTGATATAATTATTCCGGATTTCGACTTTAAAATCTTCATTTCGATCTTTTCCTCCAAATTCGCCCTTTTTAGAAATCTAGACATGTTTATACACTTCGACGGTAAAATAGAAATTTTATTATTAAAGTTGCAATTGCAAGAAATGTCAGATTTTTTCCAGTTTAAATTGTAAACTGGAAGTTTCGAGAGAATACTGAAAAATTTATTTAATTTATACTTTTTCCTGGAAGAAAATTTGCAAGCAATTGCTAAAACTTCTGAAAGTTATAAATTTTCAGTTGAAACTGAAAATTTCGAGAAAAATGTCGACATCTCAAGAAAACACTGAAAACTTTTAATTATATTTCTTTTGGAAATCACTTTTTTTTAGAAATGCTACTTTTTTCTGGAAATTAATTTCAATTCAAAATACTTAATGATGTCATAAAAGTTTGGTCCTAAATGCCATTAACTCGATCAAATAATGTTGTACCCGAAATTGTAAGTTTAAAAAAAATCTGACTTACTCTGAAATTTTAAATTAAGGTCTAAATCGCGCGATAAAAATAGAAAATCGACATTTTCAGATGACAATTAAAATTTCGAGATTAAAAACTCTGAAAGAGAGAAACTCAAGATTTTGAGAAAAATCCAAAATATTTTTTGTAACTTAAATTTTAAAACACAACTTCCATTGCTAAATTGAAAAACTTTCAAACATTTTTGTAAATAAGGTCGAAGTTTCCTAATTGCAGTCAAAATTTCGAGAGAAAAGTTAAAATTTTGAAAATTCAGCTTTTAGGGTGAAAATCTAAATTTATGAGATTTATTTCGAGGGAAATTCAGAGTTCTGAAATAAATTGTAATTCGAAAGAATTTTTGTCATAAACTTGGAATTTTTTTAAGGACCTTTTACTTTTTTTATTGACATTTGATTTTCAAGATTTTTTTAAGTTTCTAGAGGGAAATTTTCGATCTTAAATCAAAATTTTCACCATGAAACTTTCAATTTAAATTATTAAAATAAAGTATTGGAACTTTTGGCTCCAACTAGAAATTTTCAGAAAAAATCTAAAACAAAAATTGCACAAGGGAGACTAATGAAGTACATGGCGACTGTATAGATCAATCATCTGATATTGATTGAAAGTTGTATCTAAAAAAAAATTATAATTTGTAGCTAGATTGTGCGAAAATGTGGAGACACGGTAATCTAATACGACATCTGATGCGTGAATAAATAAAGAAAGCATACGAAGTACTAACAGTCTGAAAAATAGTTGCGATCAAATTGCAGAGTATCACGTTTCAGGAAAATAATGACGTGGAATTTTACAACTCAGTTCACCTTTTGTGGTGCGATGCCATCATAGTCTATATTTTTTATTTTAAATGTGCCAGTTAATAAGAATTAATATTCTCTATACAATCAAAAAATCAACATCCTTTACACTTTGACATATACCTTATATTGCAACGTTCTTCGTGTTAAAATGAATAAATCGGAACTAGATCCTGGATTTGCATTCGTATATCCACATAATTTTTAGGATTATACTTTCACATAACTACAGAAAATCTTGCTTATATAATTTCTTCGCATTTCTTCGCTTTTAAATACTGCAAATATATTTGCGCTCCTAATTTTGTAAATGGTGGATTTGTGTCGGGTTGTTTAGCCACTGATGGTCTTTCTTCACTTCGACTAACTTTGTTCTTTTGTAACTAACCCTAATCTAAATTATTTCAATGTCTCCCAAACTTCTCATAAAGTCTAGGATATTCCTTAGTGATAAGAAGCTATGTGTTAGTTCCATCCTTCCGAAATGTTTTATTCTGCCCTGGATCACTGAGGGACACCTGCACAATATGTGATGCACTGTGTCATCCAAGACATGGCAGAATCTACATTGACCTCTATCTGTTTTGCGCATTCTCTTGAGGTGGTATCTCAAAGGGCAATGACCGATAAGAAGACCGGTAATAAACCTCAAATCGTTCTTGGATGGATCGATGAGCCTTCTTGTCTTCTCTGGCGAAATCTTTTCGCTTGTCTTTGAAGTGGACTATTTTTCTACAGGATGTTCATTTATCTTTTTTCCATTTATAGAGTTCCATTTATACATGGAGTTAAGAAATTAAAGAATGGTTCGGGTCCATAAAATGGTGCTTTGGCTCCTCTTTTCGCAAGGTTATCAGCTATCTCATTTCCTTCTAATTCCTTGTGGTCTGGCACGGCACCCACATTAAGGTCAATTTATTACCTATTGCCAGTTCCTTCTAATTTGTTAGTGTTAATTCTCTGTAGCAAATTTTCGAAGAAAAGATACAGTAACTAAGAAAGGTATAATACTTCGGGTCTTCAACCATCAAATCTTGCTGATGGTGAAGGATGTCTCTTGGGTTCTTGACTCTCTTAAAGTGGCCGCAGTAGACCAGAAGTTTCCAAATAATCTAGCATTTCAGCTAGGTCACATGGGGCGAAAAACTATTTTTCCATTTGAGATAATTAAGGCATCATATTCTTCATAAAGAAAGAAGAGAGATGATCTAGCAAAAAAAATTAACTGTTTACATACTGAGTCGTATTAGCACTCTTCCTAAAGTTTAAACGTATTCGTGTCCGCCCCCGATAGGCGTTCGATGGTAAACTACGATAGATCGTTATTATGGGTAGCCATCTGATTATTTTTGCATCGCATTTATTTTATGCCTCGTAATTATTTGGTCTATCAATGAACTGCGGCAATTAGCAGTTTATTAGAATGATGCATTTCAGTTAGTCATACGTAGAACAATGCAGACTAGGAGAGGAAGTTGCGCGCCGAGAAAAATGCACCTCCTCTCAGATCTGCTAAATGTATGTCTTTAAGGCGTAACGTTCACCGCGATTTTTATCTAATATACGAGGAAAGATCATTCGAGGACATTTATGTAGAAACTGGGACTGTTTCGTATAATTCAATTTCTTAGATCTGGAGACTCCTTGGCAGGTTTCGCATGTAACGTACCAGTTCTGGATGCGATTTAGAATTTACACTATCCGCTATAATAAATACAATGATGACCTATGGCGGAATTGACCTAATGCTCACATTCAAACTGTTCCAAAACACGTAAATGCTCCCACAGAGTGTTCACCCTTAGGATCTGATATTTCTTCCATTTTGTAACAAATTGTGTAATATAGAATTGGTTATTGGTAATCATAACGTGTATGGACCTCTTTAAGATTTTTTAATCATATATTTTTTAAATTCGTCTTTTTTTTTTAAAAATCTGACTTCAAAATTATGACATTTTTGATCATTTTTCCTTTTTTTTTAAAAAAAAAGTGCCTTTGTTGAATTTTTTCGGAAATTTGGACTTTTTTGATAATTTCTGCGTTTTTTGAAAATACTGGCTTCTACTGAAAATTTTAACTTATTTCACAAAAAAATCGATATTTATTATTCACTTTTTTCAAAAAATTCACATTTTTTCGAAATTTTAACATAATTTTGGAAATTTCGGCTTTTAGGCTCTTTTTCAAAATTTAGATTATTTTTTGACTTTTTGAATTTTTTGAAATTTTGCAAACTTTCTACTTTTTTTTTTCAAATTCTTGACTTATTTTTGATAATTTTGACCTTTTTAAAAATTTCATTTATTTTAAAAATCTTGTTTTTTTCAAGATTTTGACTATTTCTCAAGATTTTAACTTTCCCAACTTTCATTTTTAAAAAACCTGGTATTTTAATTTTTATTTAAAATTTCGAATTTCATTTTTTCCCATTTTTTTCAAAATTTCAACTTTTTCGCAATGTTGCTTTTTTCCAAAATTTTGACTTTTCAGTATTTCGTTTTTCTGGAAATTTTGACTTTTGTGTTAATGAATTTTTGGAAAATTTTGGCACAAAATTTCGACCTTTTCTCCTACTTTTGATCTTTTCCATTTTTTTTGTTTTGTAAATTTTTACTTCGACATTTTTGCAAATTTTCCACTATTTGAAAGTTTCCAACTTTGTTCAAAATTTTATCTATTTTTCAAAGTTTTGACTTTTTTGAAATATTTGAATTAGACCTTTTCGAAATCTCGACCTTTACGTAAATTTTAGACTTTGTTTAAATTCTACTTTTTGAAATTTTAAATTTTTTTCTCAGAATTTCCACTTTTTCTGAAAATTTCAACCTTTTATCATCAACTTGCCTCGGAGTTTTGATTTTTTTCCAAAATTTCGACTGTTTTTCAAAATTTCGACCTTTTTGACAATTTTAACCTTTTTGAAAAATTCGCGTTTTGAAAATGTCGAATTTTTTATGAAGAATCTTATGTTTTCAATTGCGAATTTAAACTGGAGTTTAAGTCGAAAAGTTTCAAAAAAAGTCAAAATTTGGAATAATTTTCGAGTTTAAAAATCTAAACATGGAATATTCAGGAAAAAATATCACAAGTTTCGAGTAAAAATTTAAAGCACATAAAAAAACCTAGCTTTTGACATTAAATGTCGAGAAAAAGAGGAAGGCTCCACATTTTTTTAATTTACGAACTACCGGCCTGGCAGATCAGGCCTTCAGGTAGTACAAGCCCCGCACTCTCTCTCTCGGGGAGTCGGTAAATGCTAAAAGAGCATTTAAAATTTCAAACTGACCATTTTTTTTCCATTAGATTAACACTTTCAATATAGACCTTTTGTAAAATGGAAGTTTTTTTAAATAATTGAAAACTATTGACAAATTCCTGAAAAATTTCTTAATTTTGAGGCTCGAGTCAAATATCTTTCAAATTAGACAAACAACGCGATTAGTTTCTGCAGTAATGTAGGAGCGAGAAAAAACGTGTATGTATTTTCTTACAGGTTTACATGTCGGCCCTGGTAGCGATAACAGAATTTTAAAAAAACTGAAATGTGATATAAACAAGGAAAAGCTGAATGAAGAAATATTTTTGGTTGTAGCATTGCTATTTGAACCATCCTCGTAGTTGATATAAAATCAATAAACTGAAGTGTCACGTGAACGATGAAAAGTTCGATTAAAGGAATTTCTTGATTGTAGTGTTGTTATATTTGATTTTTCCTCGTAGCGTTATTTAGAATTTGAATGCTTCAAGTCTGATGGAACGGCAGGCCTACATCTCTACGGTCCCACACACACAAGGGCTGTAATTCAACGCTACCGCGACCAAGCCTAAGAACCCACTATAAATACAACCTCGCTCGCAAATCTCTCTCAGTCTCAGTGCACATTTACATTTGGCTAATTTAAAACACCGACCGTGGTGTAGTTGATAGTTTTGTGTGCTTGATTATAGTAACTATTATACTTAAGTCAGTCATCTCAGAGCGCAAGCAGCCTCTACGTATCATTGAGTCGTTTGCATCAAGTGCCCTTTCGAGTGTCTTGTTAACGATGGAGGCCCAGGTAACTCTAGACGGGGAGTGGTTCGGTTCTTCCGCCAACTTCTCGACGGCCTTATACGTGGCAGTTTCCGTCATTATAGCGGTTTTCGTTAAAGTTGTCCTTTACTCTTTTGGAACGCCGGGAAACGCTGCAAGGGTACTCATTTTAGCCATTTTAAGTGTTGTTTTTATGTCGCCCAATCACTAACTGATAGCGTTAATGCCAGTATCAGATTTGAATTTACTGTTAACTTTTTCAACATACATTTTCTTAAGTCAGGAATTAACAATAAATATAATAAAAATTAATAACACTTATGAGTTCCGAGATCGAGAATAGGTGTTCTTTATAACCTCAGGTAGGAGAAAACATGGCATTTTTTTGGCTAGCATTTATATATTTTTTAGTAATCAAATGGAGAAATAAAAAATAATCACACATTGGGTAAAATAGAATAAACTGAAATACTAACTTAAACTTATTCAATTTGAAAAGTTCCAATGTGTTAATAAAATTAGGGCTTCTAAGGTGAATACGTTATCCAAATGTTAATGATTTAATGTAAAGTTTTTCATGATTAGATAACAAATATGTAGATCGCTTGAATAATGCAATATTGAGAAATATTTAACCCTCGCTGACAATTTGATGTTTAGATAGTTTAAGACACTCGCACTAAGCTTTAGTAGATTATCTCAATAAACTAGGATGCCGGCAACATTTAACCTAAATGGAATACTTAGTACATTCTCTTCATAGCTCACTACTAGGTACAACAAACGGTAAACGGTTTTTTACATGAATGTTGTATTTCACTCTCTGAGTCCTTTCCATCATTTGCATCTTATGCCTATCTTACAGAATCTGTCAATTTGCAGAGTTATTGGTCTTCTTGCAAGATTGATGTAGGTTTACTTGTGTGGAGATATGCATTTTTGCAACTTCGTTATGATTTTTCTGGTTTTTTTTAACTGTGAATTTCATTTAAAATATTTTAGGGGAGCTTAAAGCTTGCTCTTAATTTACTTCAAAGTTATTTTAGTAACTTCAGCATTTATTTCGGAGTCATTGTTTTCTTCAGAATTGATTTTATTTCTAATCGTATTTCTTTCCAGTTTCACCAAATTTTGTTCGGGTTCTTGCAACCAAGCGATCTACTGCGTTCAAAGAAATGGTTCCAGTTATTTAGCTATGCTTAGACCCGATGAATGAATATTTTGTTATTACCTTCATACACAATGACATTATTCCCTTCAGGATCCACTTGGCTACAATTTCTGATGGCACTGTACCAAATAAGCTTCGCCAACTTCTGTTTTCATTTTTTTTTATTGTGATTTTTCCAGCGGATGTACTGGATGATGTTGCATTTGATTGGATGATCCAGTCTTCTGGTTGATGATTTTGCATTCTTTTGCATTATGTTTCATAATTCTGCATCCTATTGGATTATTCTGCATTCTATTTGGATGATTCAGCATTCTACTGAATGATTATGTGTCACACTTGATGAATTCTTGAATAATGCTGAAATCTCTGAACTTTAACTTTTCTTTCTTCATCACTTTTATTTTGCTCGTTTGTAATTGCTGCTTTGTGTTTCTTGTAACTCTCCTTCGTAAATTTGCTATTATATCTATTCATAATCTTGAACGACTTGGGTAATTGTAGTGTTAAAATTATCACGTTTGGTCGATTTGGCAACTGTTTTGATCTTTTCTATTTTTTATTTTTACCAATTTTACTTCGGCAGAGTTTGGAATCAACTATTCCAGAGCCAAATTCTTATCAAACAAAAGTAATGTTTTTTTTGAATTGCTTTTTTTGTTTGTTTTTATTTCACTTTTCTCGCACGAATGAATGTTCCTCTCCTCCAGAGATGTTGCTAGGACGCTTGGGAGGGGGGATTCAAAGATTCACAACTATCACAATCACGAGAACTGTTCCAAATTCATTACGAGATGGGTGGATGGGACATCTCATATCCCTTTATTCACACTTCTGGTTTCGCCTTTTATATTGTTCACATCCGCTCCTGTCTTGAATCGAGTTGATTTCGTTCGACAACAGTATAAAAGCTTCGCATGTATCTATCCTTCACTAAAGTTTTACTTATGTTTCATCGAGTACTTAATGAGACAACTCTTTCGTTCTATGTCTCTTCAAAAGGCTTTCGCTCTGATCGTGTTTATGCTCAATCAGTATCTACCAAAATTGAAAAAAATATTTATATATTAGATCAAATTGGATAGGTTGTTTAGCTAAATCGGTGTTAAAAATCCACAGTTGTGAACCGGTAGGATGTAACAGTATTGCAAACAATTTTAATTAGACGGCAGTAAAGAACTTAACAGCATCTTGTTCCATATTCAGTACTTGAGGATATTCTTGCAAAACATTAAAAAAAAAACCCATATCTTTATTGCCTCTAAGCCGCAGCCATACGATCTATTTGCAAACCAGCACTGGAAAATAGTAACTTATAAGAAATAACCAACTAAAAAAATATTAAAAACTCAAAAATAAGAAAGCAGATTCATGCTTGGAGCTAACCGCAAGGAAGCACAAACATTAAACTTTTTTGAAAATTGTCAATTTTTAAATTCAAATTGTGTTTTTAGTAAAATTTTGTCGTTACTTAAAAAAAAAGAATTAAAATATAGAATTATTATTTTGTTGTTTAATTTCATCAAATTTATTTTAAAATATTAAGTGTTTTTTTTTTAATAAAAATTTCAACTTTAAATATTCGACTTATATTTCGAAATTTCGACTTTGGTTTCTGAAGTTTAAATCAAAATTATAGAAGATTTTCTTGAATTTCCGAGTTTACGTTTTCAGTTTTTATTTTATTTAGTTTTTTTTTGCATTAAAACCTAAAAATTTTGATTTTTATCAAAATTATGCCTTAATTTTGAAATGTCGACATTTTTTGAAAGTTTGAGCGTAAAATTGGAAACGTCAGTTTTTTAAACACAACTTCTTGTAACTTAGGTTAGATTTTTTTAAGTAATTTTAATTTTTTTTGAAAGTTTCGCTTTAATTTTTCTTAACATTTCAAGATTTTTTTTTAATATACATTATGGGTTATTTTTTAGTAAGAGGTTTCTCTAAATTTCAATTTTACAGTTTCAATTTCTACCTTTTTTTCGACTTTCGACTTTAAATTTCAATTTTAAACCTTAATTTTGAAATATCGACCTTTTTAGAAAGTTTGATCGTCAATTTGGAAAAGTAAGTTTTTTGAAACATATCGTCTTGAATTGTGACTGAAATTTAATTTTTATTATTAATAATTTTTATTAATGATTTATTAATACTTTTCATTTGGGGGGGGGGGGGGTGAATTTCGGATCTATTTTTTTAAGTTTACATTTTCAAACTTAAATTTCTGGGTTTTCTTGAAAGGCTTTTAGAAAATCTAATCGTAATCTCGAATTTTACGATTGAAGCTCCACTTTTTTGTAAATTCGGAGTTTTTTTTTTGTAATTTCCATTTCTTTGTCATAATTGTAAATTATAAAAATTGCCAGTTTATATTTTCAATCTTCAATAGTTCGATTTTTCCTAAAATTTTTGCATTTTCTGAAAATTTTTCTTTCAATTTATTCTCGAATTTCAGTCTAAATTTCATTTACCACTTTTCCGGAAGTAAGAAAAATATGCAATAAAATATAATTTTTGCGAGTGTTCTGTTTGCATGGTTGGGTCGGTCCCAGCATTTATGAATTAGACAAGCAAAGTTAGATAATTTGACTTAAACCATCAGTCACGGCATCTGATCGAATATTTTAGTAACATTTTACTTATTAAGTTTTGTTTGAACCAAAGAAGACTGCTGATGAACTGCGCACATATTAGCATGATTTGAGCATCATTTATGTTATCTGCCGTATGCAAATGTGGGTTATTGAATCAATAAATGAATTTCCTGCAGGTCTAATAAAAATGCAAATAACCCACACACATGATAGTTAATTCAACCAACGCACACTGCTCTGTAAAAAAGTTTTAATTAGCTAATAGAGCAAACCTAATTGGATCATAATGAATAAAGTGGGATAAGTGAATAACCAGACGAGACGCTGCATTGCAGTTTAATTACAACGAGCGCATGACCTCGACAATGTCCAAAAGCATCGCGAGAAATGCCCGCTCCAGATTTAGACCGAAAAATAAAACATTCGACAACAGTGACTAAACAGACTGACATTTCGCCTTAAAATAACACGCATTCGTTTCAAGTGTTAAGTTTGTATCTGCAACTTCCAGCAAACTCAAATATAACATCGCTCGAACTTAATTAGTTTACTTGTGGAGTTGAAAAGCACATTTAAACTCTTATGTGTCCCTCTTTTGGGAATTATTACAATACGAAAAATCAGCAGGCCAAAAATTACAATAATTTCATAAATGTTATGTGAATAGGAAAATAAGTATTCTCTGGTTATCTGATAATTCATTCATTTCGTTTTAACGAAACAGACAAATTTTATATTTAATTTAAAAAGGTTTAAAACTGCCTAATCTCCCCTAACTACACCCATAGCCTTACAGAAAGTGATTTATATCCTGAAACATTTGGGATACTTCCAAGGCATAGATAGTTAATGGTTTGCGGCGATACCGAACTATTTTGAGGATATGTTATCTGCCCTTATTACTTCTAAAAATAATCTTAGCTGTTAACGGCTGAACTGTTTGGAATTTATCAACGGCATATCTTTGTCACAAAACATTTTTTTCTCTTACGATCTAATGACAAATTGTTCATTCTTGATATGATGTATTCCTGTGAGGATCGATTCCCCTTCTGCAATATCCATTTGTTTGGTGTAGCCTTCGAACCATATAATTTTTCTTGAACTATATTTCAATTCATTTGTTTTCCGTTTCAGTGTTAAGACTACTATTCTATTTTATCAGATGTCATTAATTGACGTTTTAAGAATGTTAAATATCTTAAAGTCGTGTGTCAAAAATTGTTTTCAAAAACCAAGAATTTTATATATTTAAACAATAATTTAAATATTTCCCAAACTGAATTTGGTATATTTCATCTCGAATCGATAAGGATCCAAAATAAAAAAGAAATTCAGAGCAATGGTCATTTTTTTTAGAAAATTTCGACTTTCAAAAATTTACAAAAAAATTCAATTTGTTTAAAACAATATCAATATGGTATTATGGAATAATAAATTGGGCCTTGCAAAATATTCAACATATTATAGATCAGCTAATCAACATTACAATTTAGAGGCTCACCCTAAAGCAGGTATCTTGGTGCAGTGCTCTCTTTACATTCATAGCAGCGCCGCCCCTGATATTTATCATAATATTTAAGTAAATCTTCAGATAAAAGGATGTAAAAAGTCGGATCGAATTCATCTTCGTCTGTATAAAACTCTCAAACTTCGTTCTATAACTAACCCCGACTCCTGGTATATTACAACACAATTTTTTTATGATGTTAGAATAAAAGTACAACGCAATGCGCTGTGTACTATCTTAATAAAATGTAAATGATAGTTTCGAATATAATCTTTTTTTGTTACAGAATATTGAAGAAAACGTTGCAAGCCCAACAGCAGAAGCCCCAAAAGTTGAAAATGGCGAAACCAAAGAAGAACCTGAAACCCCCGTAACCAATGGCGATGCCTCTAAAGAGGAATTAACTGATAAACCCGCTGATGTGCCAAAGGCAGTGGAAGACGTAAAACCCACAGAAACGGTCGCCCCGGAGCCAGCAAAAGAAGCAGTGGAGCCCCAAGTTCCAGCCACTGAGGAAACTAAGCCGGAGGAGCCCAAGGTCGAAGAAAAGAAACCCGAAGAACCTCAATCTCCTGCTGTAATCGAGGAATCGAAAGAGGTGCGTAGTGAGGAGGTCCCTCCTCCTTTACCATCCTCAAATCCACCTTCCTCGGTGACGGTTTTCGCTGAATCCACCAAAGCTGACGCTATTCCTCTCGATCAAATCCCCACCCCCATTCAACCAGTCGAATCTACCCCGTCTGCAGATACTATTCCTGAGGATAAATCCCTGGTAGTCGAGAAGCTTTCAGAACCTATAATCGAGAAAGAATCAGAACCTGTAATCGAGAAAGTATCAGAACCTGTAGTCGAAAAAATCTCTGAACCTGTAGTCGAAAAAATCTCAGAACCTGTAGTCGAGAAAGTTTCAGAACCTGTAGTTGAGAAAACCTCAGAACCTGTAGTCGAGAAAATCTCCGAACCCGTAGTCGAAAAAGTCTCTGAACCTGTAGTCGAGAGTCCCGCAGAAACAAAAATCGATAATATTATCGAGAACCCTCCAGAGCCAGTCGTAGAACCAATAGTAGACAATGTAAGTCCTTCCAAAGAACCTACTATGGAAATAACTAATAATCAGTGTGATCATATCGAGCCTATTGTGTCGTCTGAACCCGCTACTGTTATCGCATCCCCTTCAGAACTCAGTCAACCCGAACCTAAAGAATCCGTAAGTACAACCGATCCGCCCGCAGACGTGGTACCTGCCCCAGAACCCGTAGCGGAACCTCCCAGGCCCAAAACTCCCGAGCCCATTGAAAATGGCAAATCTGAACCCTCGTCCCCAATCAAAGAAACTCCTTTGGAACCGACGACTCTTCCTGAACCTGAGCTAACAGTTAACGAAGATTCCCTTCCGGATTTATCCACAGAATCTTTACCTTCCTTGCCCGAACCAATTTCGGAAAGTCTTCCTCCTATGTCGTTACCGCCGCTTGATTCCGTTCCCGAACCCATAGCCGATCTCCCCCTTCCCGATGATTCAAAATCGACGGTTCTAACGAATGGGAACACCAATGGATACTCTTCGCCTACGGCTGATGAGGTACCTTTGCCGCACGTTGACGGACCAATCAAACAGGTGAATAGTGAAACCGTTATGGAAAGTATCTTGCATTAACCATTCTTTGTTTCTCTTCATTTTTTATGATCCCGAATCCCATCTTTGTTCTTTATTTGTGCTAACATTCACACCGTGTTTGCTTTATGTTTTTCATAACTAAAATGTTCTACCTCTACTAATACCTTTGGGATTTGTTTTGGAGTGTTTTATTTGTTAATAACATTTTGGTTTACTTGATTTAATAGCAACTTATTTATTAATCATAATGTATATGAAGTCTATTACAAAGCGGAATGAGCAGAAGATTTTTGGATTTCTACCCCACGTGTTCGATCATATGTGATTGTTCTTTAGAATCGACCTTAGCAGAGGAATTAACTCAGTAAATAATTAAAGTAGAGAATTAAAAAAAAGAAGAATTAATTATAGCACATTTTCGACTTTTGAGTCATTTTAACAGTTTTTTTTTTTGTTGCATTAAAATAAATTTAAAGATGTTCCTTATTACTATTTGCACTTTTTTCGTATGTTAATTATTTCCCTTATATTTTTGTAAAAAAAAAACTACAGTGTTGGACATTTAAAGTGGAGGCATCGACGAAGAACTCTATAACTTTTGACAGCGTTGTCAAATCGTCTAATGATCTACGGCTCTGAAAACTTCAGTCCAAGGAGATTTACACCATGGTCTAGTATACTCCGAAAGAACGCGCTGAAATTGTTAAGTTGTACATCCAAAATAACTTTAATTATAAAAAATATACATGCATT
This sequence comes from Dastarcus helophoroides, assembly GCA_028583605.1. NCBI lineage: Eukaryota > Metazoa > Arthropoda > Insecta > Coleoptera > Bothrideridae > Dastarcus > Dastarcus helophoroides. Next base: position 2,341,833 of record CM053332.1, read on the forward strand.
CGTCAAAAAACAAAATGAAAAATGCTCCAGATACACCATAAAGCGTTTATACGAAAAATATATGAACTACGGTCATTTTAATAATGTCAGCTAGGTGTCCAGACAAGCAACACGAGATTATGAGGAAAATATCGAAGGCGTACGAGTCAGTCTCGAGGAATTTCCAACAATGCCGAACGTGCATCGTTCTCAGGAATTAGGCACCCCTGGAACCACTCCCCGACCCATAATTCTTAAACATTTGAAAATGTTTCCTTACAAAATTCAAATGACTCAAAAACTAAACACAGCTGGAGATTTTACCAAATGGCGACTGTGAGTGGTCATGCAGATCACCCTATTTAACATCACCAGACTTTAATTTGTAGGTTTTTTTTTTTTAATCTAATGTATGCGCCAACAAGCCAAGGCTTTAACCAACATACGAAGTGAAATCGCCGTCATATCTGCCGTAACATTGACCAAGGTGATGGAAATGCCGAAAAAAGAGTAGGCAATGCCAAAGATGTCCATTTGTGCAATATCATCTTTAAAAAGGACATTGACATTTTTTTCTTGGAAACAAATGTTTCCACTTTAAATGGAAAACCCTATATTAGAGAAATCAAAATTTTACTAACCACCATTTTCATTTTCTACAACTTTGTTCTCGTTTACTTTTTATGAAGAGGTTTTGAGATTTTAAGCGAAAAAATTGCTAAGAATGTAAAATGTTGACTTAATCCTAAATATTAGTGACGAAAATTAAGCGAAATATGCCTTACATTCATGAAATATTTCTGGTTTGGGGAATGTAGTGTTCAGAGTTCGAATTTCATTTTGAAATGTTGTAATCATTTCCAAATTTGTTATATGCATTATTATGTTGTTTTTTTTATATTTTTGAGGTCAAGTTTTTATCGTATCATTGAAAATTAAGTGTCCTTAAAATTAAATCTTTATTGACAGTTATTATCCTCATAACATTTAGCAGCCTCATAATAACTTAGTAGCACATAATACGTTAGTTACACTTATAATATGTTAGTTGCTTATCATAATACCCTAAATACAAATTTAATTTTAAGAGTTTTTTGATTTTTTTTATGTCATCGTTGTCAATCATACGATAAAGCTTTCAATGCAACTCGATTATTAGCGATTTAAACAATCTCGTACGTGGCCAGATGACTCGGCTAACGCCTCGTCGCCTGGCAACGTCCTAGATTATTATAAATCGCATAATAATCGCGTTACATTAATAGCTATAATGTTTCTCTAATGATGCTAGTTGTACCACCCTTAATGATGGACTAGGGAGAGGGGCCATTTTCGGCTTAAAAGAACTAATAATCTAATTAACCAAATACCGCAAATAATTTCGATTTTTCAATTAATTTTCGGGTTCCTATGTGGCAGAAACACAAAAAACATAAAAATACACTATAAAACTTTATTTCCAGAAAAATTAAAATTTTGCAAATTGAATTTTTTCCCGAAACTATCCCTTTTACGAAATTTGATTCTTTAAAAAAAATCGAATTTTTCTCCTACAATCGACCTGGATTTCAAATTTTAAATTTTCGTCTCGATATGGTAACTTTTTTCTCGAACAACCGCAGATCCATGGAGACAATAGAGGCAATAACACCCCTCCCCCTTTCCGACTAATTAACCGCAAAAATTATTTTGAAGCAGCTTAGTAAATTTTATTTGTAAACACTTTGACGTGGGGCATTTTTACATCTGAAAACCAAATTTAACACCCCTAATAAATAACTGAAATATTAAGGTAAAAAAAGTCATTATTTAGGGCACAACTTGTTTAGATATATATAATTATTTTTAGTTGTCAAAATTATTCCAATTTCCCCCTTGAAGATAGAAAATATCACTCACATAAAAATTCCCTCGCCTTAAAAAAAATTTGGATCCGCGTCTGTTCTCTTTTGTGTTTAATCTTTAATTTTAAATTACTTATTTAAAACGTCTGTTTTTCTTTTTTTCTTAAAATTGTGGTTTTAAAATCGAAATGTAGACTGTTTCCATAGTCTCGAGTTTTTTTTTTTCCCTAAAAGTTTTACTTTGATCAAATTTTTTCAAGATTTTGAAGATCGTTTGTACTTTAATTCGTTTCGATTGACATCAACTTTAATCTTAGGTTTGAATATAAGATCTAACTGTTCAAGGAACACTTTTAAAAGGAATTTGAGAAACAAAGTAGAAACTTAACCATTTAAAATCTAATATTCTAACTTTTTTCCAGTTTCTACTCGAAATGTGCACTTTTTCGAACTTCTTTGGAACACTTTATTTCCCCAAAATTCGAATATTGTCTCCAAATGATAATTTCTTTTATCAAAATTTCAATTTCAACTTAAGGTATTCGCCTTAATATCAAAGTTTCAGGAAACATTTTAATTCAACCTTAAAATTTGCGAGTTAAAAGCAGAAACACAGGAAATGTTCGAATTTTCTATTTTCTAAATATTGGGTGTTTGTATTTATCTTCAAAATGTTGAGAAACGTTTTGTTTAAGGAACTTAAAAAATATAGTCGACTTGGTAGTCAAAAATTTGTTTAAAAAAATAAGAAAAAAAAGAGAGGTCAATGAAGGTCAAACCAATCTGAGTTTGTGGTTGTAAATATTTTAGCACATTCGACTGTTTCATTGCAGAACATCTAATGACAAAAACCGAAATTATTAAAAAATGCCTCAACATTTTACTTTCCAAATTTCTAATATTCTAGATCTTTTCAATTTTTGAGTAAAAAGTAGAATGTTTTAAATTATTATCAAAATTGTTCAATTAAATTTTTAAATTGGAGAAGTCCGGATTTGTTTATTTATTTTGTAATACATTTTAAACTCGTTCTTGAAATTTTGGCCTTTTTTTTAAAGTTCATGTTGAAACTTGAATTTCATTTTTATAAAAGGTTTTTCTCCTATTTTTTTTTTCTTAGAATTTGCGGTTTAGGCTTGAAATTTTTTAACTGAAAATTCGAAATTTGTGTTTAGAATGTTGAGATTAAAAATTGAAATTTCGAATAAAATCGTCCAAGTGTAGAAAAAAGCTTATTTATTTGTAAAAAAATTCTCAAAATTTTAGTTTAACCCAATGAGCGGCAGAAAATTTTAAGCAGTGTAATGAAGTTCTTTATTTTTCAATAACAAAAATAAAAAGAAATAATTTTATTATTTAAATGTCATACATTCAGTTGAACTAGTACATTTTTCCCAATCAGATTCCCCAGTACAAAAGTTCCGACACCCCAGTCGCTAGCGTTGTTAAACAATTTTAATCAAATCGCTGGGATCGTTTTGCGTTTTTTTTTTTTGTTCTTGTCACTACAAATTGGTGATGAAGTTATTGACTTTCCAACAGAGCTTTTGATCGGAGCGATACGTCTCAACATTGTTCGAAAGGATTGTAAACAATATTTGAAATAAAAATAGATGGGATAGGCAACCAACAATGAAGTCTATTTTAAAAAGAGGTAATCATCAGGTTGTTATTTATCAATTTTTGTTTCACGAATTATTTATCATACTGGTTTACTATTGCCAATTCAAACTAAGCCATGCATCGTGTGGTGGCAACCGTTAAGTCTACTTTAAATGGGTCGTAGTTTTGTTTACGTTGCAGCCTCTTGGCTATGCGTAACTGTTTTTGCACAGACTTTTTCTTTCTTTAAAGTGTGCCTAAATTCCTTAAAAATTATATTTCCTAATAGTAAATAAATAATACTAATGAAGTGTCATTCCTCACCCTGAATAATATGTCAATTACTACATGTTATTCTTCTAGTCTTTTGAATTATTGGGTAAGCCTTCATTTTAGCGATAATATTAGTAACTCAGTGGTCCGTGGCACAAAACAATTTTAAACCTCAAATCCGTGTTCACATTTTTTGTAAAAATAAATCTTCCATTACTTCGAAGGAGAAGTACTGTCACTTATTTTTAATATTCGTTTGGATCATGACCAAATAATGACAACAATAATAAACAGCTGTTGGATATGCTGTTGCCGATGTCAAATGATATTCTTTTTTTTTGATAATGATATAATTTTTTTACAAGTTGTAGTAAATAACATATAAATCGAAATTATTGACTAATTATGTCTATATATTTTTTATTTTAATGAAAAAAATAATTCCATTTTATTTTGACTTATGAAATAGTGATCTTAAAACATTAAACACGTTTGTTCAAATTTTACGTTTAACTATAAGTTGATTAATAGAGGATATTCTTCTTCCGGAATTGGACCGTGTCAAAGAACTACTATAAGTGTTCGACGAAGAGTTTCGCCTCTGGTATGGTGGACATACTGAGTTACCGTACTCTTCTGTCTAAACTTTCTTATCCTTTGTAATAATTTTCAATTCAGAAGAGTTTCGCCTCTGGTATGGTGGACATACTGACTTACCGTGCTCTGATGTTTTGAAATTGGCCTTTTCATTCTTTCATTTTTGCATATTCCCTTATATTTCTCTTTTTATTTATTGTTTCTTTCCTTTGTTCCTGAAGAAGCCCCCTAAGATGGTGGGCGAATACTTTTAGTAGTTCTTTGACACGGTCTAATCTCGGAAGAAGCATATTTATATTCTGTACTGACTCTGGCCGTGGAAGCCTTCGTTATTATATAAGTTGATTCCATAACGGTTGTAAAAGACACATGGTATGTCTCCTATTTTTTCTTTATTTATAAATATAAAATCTTAACACTTAACTACACGCAATTAATTGTTTTAACGTTTATTTGTAACATAAAAATGACGTTCGCAGTACTGCGAGTTTCACCAACTTTTGATTTTTAAATGGATCATCCTTTATTTTATTACATTTTTGGACACAATCGACATAAAATAAGTGATTTTTAAAATATTGATAATTTTTTTTGATTCATATTCTTTTTCAATCTAAGAGGCCTTAATTAATGCTAACCAACCTCATTAACGCCACAAAAGATGAAATGAAAGGAAAAAACGATGATTTTTAATCAGAACTTCATTTGCTTGGTCTGTGGTACCCGAAAAAATTTTAATTAATAACGAACGGATGGACAACGATCGAGAAGAAAATTGATTTTTGTTAGACATGGTTAGTCTGATTAATCGAGAACAAAGGACATTTTTAAAAGAGAAAGTCCCGCTTAACACATATCAGGGTTTTTAAATTTCACCACGTGGTATGTGTCAAACTGACAATTTAAATCGCCAATTTCGATTTTCTCTTCTCTAGTTGCTAGCTGGTCCCAAGTTTCAACAAAATCCTACGATCTCATTAAGAAAAAAATATATATTTGCAATTCTTCCTTGTAATAGACTGTATGCATCCCATAACTACCCCAGTTTTGTAATTCCGAGAAATTTCAGGTCCCCACTGATATCACCGCATCAGAGGAGAAGTGTGGGATTAACAACTGCGCCGTAGTCGATACAATAACTGTAAGTTGGCTTGATCTTTACCATTAGATAAAACAAATAATAAAAAAATATAATATGTCACGAATTAGATCATAGTTTTAGGATCTAAAGTGTTTAAAATTTTCCCATAATATTTTCCATTTTAGTAAAGATAAGATATTTCACATAGCTTTTTGCAATATTAATTAGGGTTAATCGATGTTCATAAAACATCGATGTTGAGAGGCGAAACATCGTTTCTGAAGTATGTAAAATAATGCATACTCGATGCTAAGAACCAAACATCAATCTTCCTTCAATGTTGACAAAAACAGTTGTTTCTTGAGTCAAGATATTGAATATATTCTTTTAAATAGAAGTCTTTTGTCATTTATTAAATTAGTGTTGTTTCTAAAAAATATTAAAAATAAACAACTTCGCCAATTCAAAAGTAATGTTAGGCAAAAGTACTATCTATAAAACCTCACAGATTTCTGAGATAAAAAATCCAGTTTTTCTCGAAATTAATTTACAATTTCTAGTGGATTATCGAAAAATTCAAACTTTCTACTTTGTTTCCAAAATTTTTAACATAAAATTAAATTCTGTAATTATTGTCGCAGTCTCGAGACTAAAACCAAAATTTCAAGTTGATGTTGATAGCTAGATTAAAGACAACATGCACATTGCCCGCTTTGAAAAAAAAAAATGCCTTAGAATAATGCTGATATACATTATGTGTTACGAAAGAATACTGAAAAGGCATTTCCCCTTTGTTTGTAGATTTATGAGAAAGAGTCCTTTATAATGACTCGTGCTGGTTCTTAAATCAGCTCAAGTGACCTTGTTTTTTTTTCTACAGGAATTCAACTGAAACTAACATATTTGGAAATTTTAAAAAATGATCAGCAGTAAACTGCTATTACTTCTGGTGGTATCGAAAAGATTATTTAAAAATATAGTTAAGAATTGTAAAAAATGCTTAGGTATAATAATAGTTGGGTTATTTTTACAAAAAATAACTTTTTTATTAACACAAAAGAATTTTGCCAATTTCATTGCCATATTTTCAATTTTTTCTCGAAATTTGGACCTTAAGGTACATTTTTTCTCGTAATCTCTATTTTTTCCTCACAATTTCTACTCTACTCTCTAAATTTCAATGTTTATCTGGTTTGCCCTTTAAACTGGAAGTTTCAACTTTAAATCTGAAATTTTTACCATCATCTAAAAAATTGGAGTTTTTAAGAAGTTTCAGAAATAATGTTGAAAACTTCAATTTAAGTCGAAAAATGCTACTCGAATTGGAAAATTGAAATAAAAAATTTATAATTAAATAGCAGATTATGAATTCTAGTAAAAAAAAAAGAAATTTCCGGAAAAATTTGATATTTTTCCCCAAATCATTTGTTTTATTCTTTCCAGTTTCAACTCAACATTTCTGATTTTATGATTTTTTTTATGTTCAATCTACTTGCAAAGGATAACCCTATTATGCCTTCAAAGCACCGCGAGTAGGATGCGGAAACAATGATAGATGGTGATGAATCGCCTTCTTGAACAAGGATAGGTTGTAATTTTTTGGGGAAAATTCCGTTCGGTAACGAGTTCCATAGCTTCGAAGTTCTACAGAAAAAAGAGAATATTTCAGAAGTTGTTGAAAATTGTGACCATTTTAAATTTTTCACCAAGGTGCTTCTGATTTATCAAAATTTCAATTATGAGTTCGAATTTTCGAATTTATTTCTCGAAATTTCGATTCAACGTTTTTACTTCCAATTGCAAATTCAGAAACAAAATCAAAAAATTTGAGCAATCGAAGTGTTAAGTAAAAAATCAAACATTTTGTATCTGATTTTCAAATTTCTGAAAAAGAATCTAAATGTTTTCCCAAAATTTTTAATTTTTCAATTTCTAAGTAAGAACTAAAAATTTGAAGTTTCAATTTTACGAAAATAAGTTCCCAAAAAAAACACGAAATTACTAAAAATAAATGTTGAATAAATTTCTGTTTTATTTAAATGTCTAGTTTACATTTGAAATGTAAAATTTAAAATTGTTGTTTTTTAAATTCTGAATTCATCTCGTAATTTCGATTTCTTCTTTTTAAAAATTTGAAATGAAAAAAACAAATTTCAAGTAAAAATTAAAATTGCAAAAAAAACTCCTAAGTTTAGGTAAAAGGAAATTCTAAACGGTAAATGTTTTATCGAAATTTTTACTTTTATTCCAAAAGTTTCAGGTTGAAGTTATAAATGTATCATTTTTCTAATTTCTTTTATAAATACCACATTTCTATTAAACTGGCCATTTGATTGTTTTACATATTTTTGAAATAGCGATTTCGACTTCCAATTCGAAATTTCAACTTTTTTTAGAGGACTGGACTTTTCATTTGAAATTTCGAACTTATTCTTACAATTTCGACTTATATCGAAATTTCAATCATTTTTTAATACATCCCCAGTTTCGTTTTTTGTATGTTTCTTTTTCTCGAAATTTCTTTCTTAAAATCCCAGTTTACTTACACCTTTGGTTTTTACTTTTTCGATGATGTAAAGTTTCCACATGAAAGTCTAAAATTACAGGAAAAAAAAAGGATGAAAAAACACCTTATATTAAAACAAAATTAGTAATTCGACTTTCTTCGGGAATATTTAATCTTTTTTCGGAGGTATGCATTATTCAAATTTCAAATTTTTTTTTGTTTTATAAAATTTCGACTATTGCATCGAATACTCTATTTTATTTTCGAACCTTAAACCTCCTTCCGCAATTTTAAATATACAGTAGATGTCGCTTAATAGAATCACTGGTTTATGAAGTCAGCCACTTAATAGAATCAAATACCTTGGGACGGACACGAATCATAATATATATTTTTTAAATTTGCCGGTTATTAGAATCAGATTTTCGGATAATGGAATCAAAAACATGGAGGTTATTCGGTTTGTTTCTATTTAATAATGTCCTCCATGTTTGCTTCAATTTGTGTTTGTTCTATGTCTTCGTAATAATATAAAAAATTTAAAAAATAATATAAAAATGTTTAAAGTTTCAATATTACTAAAATAATTAATAATTTTTTGTTTTTATATAATTTTGCTATCTTAAGACATAGGTGGTGATTCAATAACTTCGTTTAGTAACCTCTATAATAAATAATACCGATATTTCGAGTTTAATTTATTATTATCCATCATCGGATGTTTTGTTAACTTCGATCATACCTACCTACATTGGACGCAACATATTTGAACTTTCTTCTAATGTATTTTTCTTTTCAGGAACCAAAAGCTGTAGAAGAGTAAGTGTCGAAATTAAGTGTTTTCTTTATATATAAAAACTGTTATATGGGGAAGTATAACGGATCATTCCCGGCAGTGAACCGTTTGTTCGACCAAAAATGGAGCAAAACCCAACTGCCATTTAAATTAGCGTTTTAGAAAAAAATAATTGTCCACAGCGCAAAAATAATAAAGGTTTTTAATACTCGTACGATAAATATTTTATATTATATTTAGTAAAAATTTTGGACAGTTTTTATATGTCGTTGATTCGACTTTTTTATCATATACAATTTGTAAAATATCTAGTATAGCGTTAGTTTCTAGAAGAGCTTAATTATTATTATTATTATTATTACTGATCTAAATCTATTGTATCCATCACATTGTTTCATTATAATATATTTTTGATTTTATTTGTAATTATAAATAAGTTGGTTTTTAGATTAGACACATATCCCACGTTCTGGCGATAAATTAAAAAAGTGTCGCGCTGCCATTGAGCGCTTCAAAAGCCCCCAGAGTGGCACTTTTTTAACCCACGGTTGAAGATATGTCCGATTGTATATGAAGATTTTAAATAATAAATGTGTAGTTGTAGTTCTTCTATACAGTTATCGATAGTATACGGTGTGTTTTTATGTATTCTACTGCTTTGGGCAGCTGACGCAAACTCGTTTTTTCTTCTCGCGCCAGAAGAAGCAAGGAGGTCGCGTTTCCCCCCCTACTTCTTATGTATAGTTGATTCTGAGGAAAAATTACATTTTGTACATTACAACGAAAATGATTTTTAAATCCTGTTTGGTGTCTCAAAATTTTAATATGTTAGTCTAGTTGTTAAGAACAGAATTTAGTTTCATTTCTTTTTTTTTTAAACTTCACAGCTCTTTGATATTTCGCCATTTTTGTCTTTCGACTTATCAAATCGGCTGTGGGTAGTTTATTAAAAATCAATGTATGTGTGAATGTGTTTATAATATAAATATATAAATAAATAAGGGTGGTTCCTATGATGTTTTTATTCATTTTCCCTAATATTTTTCCTAAAACATTGGTAAAACCAAAATTGTACACCTTATGAGTCCATTTTTTAGCTTAGGTTTGAAATTTTGGAAGAAAACTCTAATACATATTTGTTTCTCTCCAATTTTCGAATTTCAGCCAAAGTTTTAAATTCAATCTAGGAGTTTTAACTTTTTTATCAGAATGTTGCCTAGAATTTTCACATGTTGACCTTAAACTCAGAATTTGTAGAAGTAGGGATAGAACTGTAAATTTGAAATTTTCAGTAATATTTTCAAAATAGTTTTCAGTCAAAATTTTATGTGAGTTTACTATGATTTATTTCTCACAATGTCATTCACTTTATTGTCTCAACATTTTGAGGAAAAAATTTAGACCTATTATTTAGTTTTTTCTCAAAATTTTAAGCTTAAAGTTGAATTTTGGAGTTAAATTGCAAAAAAAAATGTTTTAGAATTTTAAATGTTAATCTGAAAAGTTCAGTTTTAATTTCAGTACTTCAAGTTTTACTTTAAAACTTTAATTTGGAAATATAAATTCTGATGTTCTATTACTTTATTCTAAAAATGTCAAATTAAGTCAAAAATCTGAACATGAAGTTGGAAAAAAAATTAATTTTTAAAAACATTGAATTTAAAAGAAGTAAGTTTTAACAAAAACATTCTATAATGGTGTAAAATACGATTGTTTCTCTGATTTCTGTCTAATATGATTTTACAGACTTTGTAACCTTTCATTATAATTCTTCATGGTAGACCCTTATTGACCGGGAATATTATGTTTTTTTTCAATTTATTTAACATTTCTTCGGCCCAGTTTGGAAATATTTAAATTTTTCATGGTTTGTTGATAATTTTCCAAACAGTTTTTGAAATGCGACTACGTGATATTTAAATTTATTGAAAACGTCACTTCATGACAGTTCTACCATGAAGAATAAGCCTATTCCTCTAACGGAATGAACGGACTCCGCAAATGGTGAGTGCTTCTAACTACCAAGCTGAATAGATTTCAGCGGTTAGGAACAGTAGTCACCAAGAGCATGTAAGTTCGACCCACAAGTGTAGTTCAATGCCGGAAGGGGTATTAGCCCTCGGAGTAGTTGTTTCTTGTGGATCGGGCTTCAAATATTTAAATTTTTTAATTTTTTTAAAATTTTTAACAGTAAATTGATGATGAAACGTCTATTCATGTTAAAATTTCTTGATTTTTCTTTTTTATATTTTAATTTTTTTTTTATTTTTAAGTATTTCTTCCTCATTGTTCCCTTTCCATGTTATGCACTGCTGACGAGCTCAAATGAGAGCGAAACATCGATGTCCAGTGCTACAATCTTTTTTATGTATTTTTTTTTATATTTTCCTAATTTATCAAAAAAACAAATTTTTATTTTTCCATATCTAATTTTTGGTCTTCTATTTTTCATTATTCCTATTCTATGTAAAATAAACTAACCTCTTAATTTGTGAACTGTCATGCAGTGACGTTTTCAATAAATTTAAATATCACGTAGTCGCATTTCAAAAACTGTTTGGAAAATTATCAACAAACCATGAAACATTTAAATATTTCCAAACTGGGCCGAAGAAATGTTAAATAAATTGAAAAAAACTTTCATTATAAGTTATTTTCATTAATGTAGTTATTTTAATTTAAGGTAGTACTGTGATACTGTTAAAGAGTCAAAACTACTTGAAAAGTATAAATTATCTGGTTTGATGAACGTAGTATTTAGACTAGACAACGTTGCGATAAAATAAAGTACGGAGTAACTTTTGTAAGCTAATAATGTCATCATCAAGATCATTCAGTCACAACGAAGAAATATTTCATTGAAAAATTAAAAAAAAAAAAATCGAGAACAGGCTACAGTAGGTTAAATTGACAAATTAATTAACGGGCAATCCTGAAAAGATTGACACAATCTAAAACTGACGTAAACAATAGTGATTCATTTTATGGAGCCTCGCCGAATCGTTTATATGCATAAAGACAACGTTGCCGTACCTAATAAATTACGGAAAAGTATGATAAAAATAATTTTTTGATATTTAGTGGCTAATTGCTTTTATTACATGCTCTAAAGCTGTACTTCGAAGTATCTAACATGTTTTGTATCTTATCTTCCATCGTTTTCTCCCTTTTTACAAAAATCTAAACGGTACTTTTTGTAAAATATGATAAAGTCTTTGATTTCTTATAAGATTCAATGTTAAAAGCGTAAAATTTCAAATATCAACAATTTTTTATTGGTTCTCTGTAGCTCTTCAAAACTTTAACTGGAGCATTATCTTACTATAATCTACTAATATGTCCAGTTTCATTTAATTCTGAATAGTAATTCTAGAACCGACAATATTACCTTAATCAGGTAGCGTTAATTTTGTCCAGAAGTTTATACAGATAAGGAGAATTTTTCATTGTCCATGTAAAACGCTAAGAATTGTCCCTTCCATAGTTTTCTACGGCCGCTGAACGTATTCCCCTACTTTGACGCAGCATGCTCGTATCTTCCAGTTTTGACGTTAGAAAAAACTCTTCGAGAGTTTTAAAACAGACTGGAATATTGTTTAGCACAGTCTGGCGGCCTATTTGAACTCCTTATATTGTAATGTTTAAAGAGTTATTTTGTTATATTCTTCATTAGAATTATTATTTATTTTGTTTAAGAAATCTTGTTTATTTAATTTGGTTATCAAAGAATATCAGTTTTATTTTGCTTCAGACGTTGATTAAATCAACGGACTAAAAGAACAAACAGCATGTGGTACGCAAATTTTAATAAAATTGTTGCCTGCCAGTAGTAATCCCGTAACAAAACACGTTACACGTTACTGAAATCTCCACCAGCCCTGATCGCTGCGCTCTGCGTTGAATTGTTTACACCGGTGTAGGAGAATACAAGGCGCCGCCCATCTATCCCACTATTAGCTCTCAATGTTAAATATCTCATTAACATTCTCCGTATGGACAGTGTTTGACTTTCCTGATGTGTATGTAGTTAGTAGACCTGGAGAAGAGCGAAACCTGAACGTTGCAAACTAACTTGGCAATTCATGCTATCAATCTTAGGGATCCAAACGAGAGTTCGATGTCTCGTTTGTAGACATTGAATTTCAACATGAATGAAAAATATCGATACATCGTTCAGTTTATAAACATGTTTGAAAAATCGATGTATCGCATCGTGACAGAATTAGCGCCATCTTTTGCATATAATTTATGGAACAAACGACCACACAATTTTGTGACTATCCACTCGATGGCAGCAGTGTATATTTAACAAATTGATGCTAAATTTTTATGCCACTTTTTTTTTTAATTCATGGTTTAGATATTTTAATTACGCATTCTATAAAAACGCCCAAAATTTAAAAGAAAAACTAAAATTTTAGGAAAAGTTTTTCGACTATCAACATTGAAAACTTGAAAGCATTAACTGCATTTGTTAAAATTTCGATTTTAAATTCACAATTATCTATTATTTATTTAGTGTTAGTTATTTTAAATTTTAGGGCAAAAAGAAAATAAAAAAAATCCATTTTTTATCAAAATTTCTAGTTCTCTACTTTAGTTTTTTCCTGAAATTTTTGCTTTTTTCCAAATCCAGAATTTATTCTTAAAATTTTATGGAAAGTTAGAAAATCTTTCTATAAACATTCGAGACTAAAGTGGAAATTTTTAAAATTTTTAGCTTAACTTTAAATGTTGAAGTTTTTTTTTTCAGTGTGCGTCTGTGATTTCGAGATGCCCACTTTGTTTAAAGATTTTAATCTTCAAACGTAATCTTTGGTTTTAAAAACTTTTTTTAAAAATTTAAATTTTTCAAAATATCCACTTTTTTGACTTAATATCGATAATTTGAACTTTTTATGAAATGTCGATATTTTTCAAAATTTCGACTTAAAACTGTTGATATTTTCTCAAAATTCGTCGTGTTTTTAAAATTCCGATTTTTTCGAAAATTTGAAAATCTCCCTTTTCAAGAAATTTCGAATTCTTTTAAAAATTTTGACTTTGAAAATTAGTAGAATTCCAAAAATTTCTAAAATTCGATATTTTCTCAAAACATTGCTTTTTTTAAATTCCCAATTCTTTAATGTTTGGCATTTTTACAAAATCCAGTCTGAATCTTTTTAAAAAGTTCGATTTTTTCAAAATTTCAACCTTTTTTGCAAAATTTTTTTTCAAAATTAAATTTTTGGTATGAAAATTTCAGTATTTTGACTTTTAATTTCTTTACAATTTTAATCTCTTTTTCTTTTCCCCATTTTTAAAATTCTTTTATTTTTTAAAATCCTAAAATTTGCGATTTTTCTGAATTCAAAATTTTCGAATTTTTTTTTCTGGAAATTTCGACGTTTTTTTCATTAAATTATTGGTTTTTTTGTTGAAAATTTTGACTATTTCAAAATTTTAACTTTTTTGAAAATGAAGGTTTTTTCAAATCACAATTTTTTTCAAAATTTCACTTATTCTGAAATTTTTGATTATTTCTCAAAATTACGATTTTTTTTTTATTTTTTGAGAATCTCGACTTCCACAATTACATTTTTTTAAATTTAATTAGAACATTTTCAAAATTTTGAAACTTTCGTTTTTTAATGAAAAAATTTACTTTCTTGAAAATTTCAGTATCTTTTGAAATTTTCCAATTTTCTTGAAAATTTTGACTGCTCCATTGTCCTTTTTGAAATTGTTAATATTTTTTTAAATTTTCGCCCTTTTGTGAAAATCTTTACTTTGTTCAAAATTATATTTTATTTTTAAATTAAATTAGTTCGCCTTTTAAAAAAAATCGATTTTTTCAAATCTTTTTCAAAATTTTGTCTTGACATTTTTTACTATTTTTCAAAACTATAGCTTTTAAAATACTGAATTTTTCAGAATTTTCACATTTATGGATATCTTTTTATTAAAAACATTTACGTTTTATGAAAATGCCGATATTTTTCTAAATTTGACTCTTAAAATTTTCATTTAAAATTCGTGTGAAATTTCAAAAATTACATTTTTTAAAAAATTTTTAATTCGTTCGACAAAATGTTCAAAATTCGATATTCGAGGTTTTAAGACCTCACCTTTTGAAAATTCCGACTTTTATTAAGTTTGGCATTTTACAAAATTTTGCCTGACTTTTAAAAAGAATTTTACCACAATTTTAAATTTTTGAAAACACCTGAATTTTTTGAAAATTATAATTTTTATGAAATTTTCAACATTTTTCAAAATTTAGTCTTTATGACATTTTCTCAAGAATTTTTTTTTTAAACCCGCAGTTTAACCTAAAATTTTCATCAAAAATTCAAGCATATTTGATAAATATTTGAAATTAAAGTGCACATTTTTAAAATTTGGAATTTAATTTTTCTCCAATGTTGGGCTCTTATTTCGAAATGTCAACTTTTTTGAAAATTTTAATCTTCCAACCTAATCTTCGGTTCAAAAAACATAGATTTTGAGTTTCAAGTCAAAATTTGGAGAAAGAATAAAAAAACTGGTTTAAATTCGAAAGAAAAATATTTCTCATTTCATAAAAAATAATTTAAAAAATTTGACAGGAAAGCCATTCATTAAAAAAAAATCTTTTAGAAACTTCGACTTTAAACTCTTGACTTTTTTCCCGAAATTCTAAAATTAACATACAAATTTCACTTTTTTCCCGAAATTTGGAGAAAAATGAAGTTTCGGGTTTGCAGTCGACTCCCGCTAAAATTGCGCCCGATATATTTTTCGACAACGGTAGGGATAAGGGGGAGTAGCAACTTTAACGGTCGATCCAGTACGATGAGCGCAACTTTAGCGGGAGTCTACTGTACCTGTAGTCGAAATTTTCGTTTTCATCTGGAAATTTCTAGAAAAAAACTCAGTCTGAGCTTAAAGGCGTAATATCGAGAAAAAAGTCGAAATTTTATTGTTAAGGTAGTACTGTCGATTTTAGAATTACCGTTCAGAATTTAATGAAATTCGGCATATTGGTAGATTATAATAAGATATTGATCAAGTTTAATTTTTGAAGAGCTACAGAAAACCAATTAAAAACTATTGACATTTGAAATTTTTAACACTGAGGCTTATCCTCTAGAACACTGAACTAAACACTATGGCTTATGATTAAGTCCATAAAAGGTTTAGCTTCTTTACCACATCGGCAATTAAACAAATAATTAGGCGATACGTATTTCGCCAGCAAAATTGGCATTCTCAAGCGCACTAAATTTATTTGGTTAACAAAAGAAGTACCGACATCATTTGCATTGAGATTCAAATCGATTTGAATTATGTATAAACTGGCAAAAACCAAGCGAAATTGAAATTTAGGCAATAACGCGTGAAAAACGCCAAAAAAGATAAAAAGTTAGGATCATAGGATTTTACTGAAAATCCGGCCTCTAGTTATTACTTACAATTAACTAGGAACTAAGCTAACCAAACACTTCAAATCAACTATAGCGTTTTCTTGCCTTTTGTTCGGCGAACTTATTTACTAAATCATTTATAGTTGAAAACAAACTCAGTTTTGCTAAATTCTCTGTCTCTATAGGCAATAGTGACAAGTCTGATGGCCTTTCCTCTCCCATAGAAGTCCTAAGATGATTCTTTATAAGTTTTAATTTCGAAAAACTTATTTCAGCTGTTGCAGTTTTAACCGGATGTGAGATGTTCTATGTTGCCAACTTACCGCTTAACTCGGGAAAAAAGAGATCCCTATTTTGACTTTTGTAATTTTTTAAGTGAAATCTTCCTTAGGCACGTTGGGCACTTTTTTGTGATATGGTTTTTTTCTCAAGAAGTACGGCCTAAGAGTTTAAGTGATATTATGGATAACATTTTACGAATTTTTGCTTACACACGTTCGGTCTGTGGCCCTGGACCCCGTATCATCGATACGGCGATAGCTACGCCCCTGTTATCTATTAGAATTTGGCCGTTCCATTGTTATTTTGGAAGCAGAGCAGTAGCCGGGAATTTTACAAAAGAAATTTAAAATAAAGGCGGCATTTCGAGATTAAAGTTAAAATAAAAAAAAACGAAATTTTGACAAAATGGTAAATCATGGTACACCCCCTTTGTTTCTTTATTTATGAAGATAAAATTTTCAAACTTACTACACTTGATGTATTTATGAAATGTCAAATTTTGACATAAAAATGACATTCCCACTGCTGTTACTTTCACTAAAACTGATACAAACTTTTGATTTTTAAATGAAAAACCTTTACATTTTTGGAATCTGTACACTTTTCTAAAAACAGTGGATCTAAAAAAAAGTGATGTTTAAGGATCGAAAATTTTTGTGGTCCCATTTTATTTTTCAGCCTAGAAGGCTATGACTCATTCTAATTAAGTTTTCCTAATTTAATTTTTTTGTATGCTAATGTGGTTAGCTAGGGTTAATTAATATGAGTCGTGACCTTCTAGGCTGAAAAATAAAATGGGACCAAAAAATTTTGGATCCTTTATAATTCACTCATTTTATGTGTGTTGTATCCAAAAAATTGTGGAGATTCCGAAATGGTAATAATATACAGGCTCTTCCTTTTAAAAATCAAAACTTTGTATCAGTTTTAGCGAAAGTGACCGCGGTAGGAACGTTATTTTTATGTCAACATTTGACATTTCATAAGTACATCAAGTGTAGTAAGTTTGAAAATTTTATCTTCATAAATAAAGAAAAAAAGGGGATGTACTATGATCCTGTTACACCCGATATAGTATGTCTAAAAAGTTTGCTAGATTATGCAATTAATAAATTATAATACGATCCGCAGGCTGAAATATGACATCTGCGCTGTGCACTAACTACGTATAACTGCCATAGAGATGTTTTAAAGAGTGAAATTGGTACGTTTTTTCACGTTAAAACACATAAAACTATGATACAAAAAGACTTGTGACGCTGGCATGGGTGTTTATTACACTATGAGGTTGTAAAGTAGGTTTGGGGTATATTATACCCCACCGTACCAATGCCGGGTTAAAATCGAAATTTCAATTTTCTTTTCTGATATACTTTATCTGTAAATTTAAAGTATCAACATTTCGGCCCATTTACTTGAAATTTCAGCATTTATAGAAAAAAAAAATCAATTTTCAACTGTACCAATTTTAACTAATTTAAGAACAAATTTTTAATTTAGCAGAAACACTTTATACATTGACAAAAATGAAACTTCAAAAATAAACAATTTGAAAAAATCCACTGTTGTTTTTCTTTTCAAATAAATTATTTTAATGTAGTTTCCTCAGGGCTTTGAACCGGAACTAAATCGAAAACCGAAAAAAACCATTATTTTCGTGGGAACGAAAACCGGGACGAAACCGAAAAAAAATATCGGTTTATTTCGGTTCGTCGAATTTATTTACTTAAAATAGTTTTTACTTTATACTCAAGATTGAAATTTTTTCTGAAATTTCAATTTTTTTTTTACACATAATCCCATGCAACTTTCATTTCGTCTTCATTTCTCATTTCTGATTAAATTAGATTAGAAACTCACAATTTACACATTTTCTAAAAAATATTGACTTTATTATCAAAATATCAACCCAAATTAAAATTTTAAGTTTTATCTTGAATCTTTTTTCAAGGTTTTCGACTTTTTCTTGAAATTTGGACTTTTATCTGGAAATTACTCGAAATATTTCTTTCCCCTAAATTTTCGAGTTGAAAATAAAAAAAAGTTCCTCTGTTGTATCTTTGGAATAAAGAAGTTACGCGTTTTTCATTCAAAGGGAAACTCGGTTTTCCTTACAAATTTTTTTGCAAATTCGTTTTTCTGGAAATTTTTCTGCAATTTTTTTTAAGAAATTCGAAATTTACGTCTTTCTTTAAATTTCAATTTTCTTTTCCTAATTTGATATCTCTATTTTTTGAAGTTATTAGTGAAATTTTCTATTTTTTGTGAATTTTTTCCATTCAAATTCTACTTTGATTTTAGTATTCCAATTTTTTTTCGAAATCTCAAATTTAAATTCCTGCTGTCGACTTCCTTAATCTTCTAAAAATTTCAAGATATGATTTTTTTCTCAAAATTTTCGCTAAAATCTCGTAGTTTCAAATTTAACATAAAAATTTTTAAATTTCAAATAAAAATGTTAGCAAAAAATCCAACATCACATTCCAATTTAAAGCCGGGATCTTGGCATTGGGGTTGAAATTTTTACAAATGAAATGGTGACATGTTAGATTAGATTAGATTATATATGGGTCGTTTCGTGTTTCTCTTCGTCCACCCCGCACCTCGACCTAAGGAGATCTTTTGTGCATACCGTGATCTATGTAGTTTCCAGGTTCAAACTCTTCTAGAAGTTTATTATGGACCTGGGATTGAGTTTTTCCACATCTGAGGGGTCTAAGGACGCCCATCCAAATTGGACGTGCCTTTTGCGCGCAAGCGCTTCGCACTTGCATAGCACATGTTCTGCAGTTTCCGCAGCTTCTGCGCAAAAGCGACATAGGTCTGTTTCAGCCTGACCCATTTTCTTGAGGTGGTACCTCATAGAGCAATCTTCTGTTAAAAGGCCGGTTAGGATCCTCAATTCAGATTTGCTGAGTTCTAAGTAGACCTTTGTCTTTTCAAGGGTTCCAGACAGAGACTAAATAGGCTGAACGTTTCAATGTTGTCTCATGCGTACAGTTGAAGCTAAAATCCGGGGAAGTGGGGAGGTGCATCCCACTACTCTTTGATATGGTCGGATTAAGTAAAATTTATAAATACGAAATTTGCCGCGTAACGGTTCTAACGATTTAGATGAAACTTTAGAATTAGGGGCTTTTGGACCAATAGGATAATTTTTATAAGTGCTTTTTGGTAAAAGTTCAGGAGAACTATTTTCAAAGACATCTTGATTTAATAGTAAAATAATTTTCTTTCAATACGCGACGCCTGTGTACAATATTGTTAAGCCGGTGCTGTAAACAAGTCATGATTGCAGTGAAATGGCGACGCGCGCACGCCGATAATTGAATATTTATATATTTTATTTTTACCTACCCAAAGAATGAAACTCTTGATTTTCCTTCACTAATGTGTTCACTGAGGTTTCAACAATAATCCACAATACACTTCCCCATATTTACAGCCCATTTTCTTTTAAAAAAGCCGATGTTATCTTCGCAAAGGTCTGTCAAATAATAAGAGGGCGTTGCGAGCTAGATGGAGCTAGGCTTTCGCCAGGCTTTCAACTGGCTTCACTGCTTACCGTGTTAGGATCAGTCTATATAGTCTCTGGTTCCAGATATGAATCTTTTCGCCTGCCGTAGTCCTGGATATAGTCTCCAGTGGGAGATTCTTGACTTTGTTTCCCATTTTTTGACCTCATTGTTGATTTGACTTTTGGAGAAACCAAAAGCCGGTTCAGGTCCAAGAAATGATGATGCAGATCCTTCTCTAGCGAGTTGGTCCTAAGCTTCATTTCCTTGTATTCCTTTGTGCCCTGGCACCCACTTAAGGCTGATCCTGTTGTATTTAGCCAGTTGCTTTAACGTTTGTTGACAGTCCCAAACTAGTTTGGATTTGACAAGGCAGCTGCTGAGAGCCTTTATTGCCGCTTGGCTGTCAGGGTTAATGTAGATCTTTGTTCCTTTCAGGCTTCTTCGAAGACACTCGTAGGCGCAGAGTTCTATTGCATGTATTTCAGTTTGAAAGACAGTTGGGTCTTTTCCCAAGGCTTTAGAAAACCTATAGTTAGGGCCATAAATTCCCACTCCAGTCCCATGTGCTGTCTTTGATCCATATGTAAACCAGATGGATAATTTGTGTGTTTCCTCAGGTACTGATTGAGCGTCAGTGTAGCTATCTAAGTCCACCTCAAAGGAATGATCAAATTCGTACCTGGGTTGCATGTGACATGCATGGTGACATGTTAGAAAATGTATAATTAAAACTTGCAATGATTTTATTTAGGTTAAAATAGTAATTTTCATTCTGAAAACTTTGATCTTTTTTCAAGATTTCGACTTTAGCCCCAAAACTGCGATTTGTTTAGAATTTAGAAATAAAAATTGAGTGTTCTCTCAACTACTAGGTAATTACTTTCGCTAAACTTCTGGTAAAAATTCAAAAGTTTGGCCCTTTGCAATTTCGGCCCTTTGCTCCTTGAACTTTTGTGTCAAAAATCCATTCTAAAAATGTTAAATTTATTCACAAATTTTTTAGCTGAAATTATTTCTAAATAATCGTCTTTAAAGTTAAAATTCGCGTTTATTTTTTTCAGAAAATTTGTCGTTGATCTTAAAATTTCAATTTTTTCATAAAACATTTAAGTTTACAAATAATTGAAATTGCACTTTTTGTAGAATTTGTTACTTTTATTCTTAAAATTTACATTTCCATTAAAAATTTTAAATGTTAGCAGAAGTTAGATTTCAAAGGCAAAAGTGCTAATTTGAATTTAAAAATTGTATGTTATTTTTTATTCTAAACATTAATTCAAAAAGTAAGTCTAAAGAATATTCAATTTCAAGAAGAAAGACAACATTTTTGAAAAAGTCTAAGTTTTGAGGAAAAACAAACAATTTTTCAAATTTAAGCCTAAAATTTCGAGTCCTGAAAATTTTGAGCTTTCGAACTAAAAGTCGAATATTCGAAAATTCCAAATTTACACTTATATTTGTCAATTTCTTATAGTCCAAGTCTCAACTCATAATTTCGAGAAAAATGTCTATAATTAAAGAATAAAAGTAAATATGTCGAAAAAAAAAAGGTTAGGAGGTTGCTAGAGAAAGACCAAATTTTGTTTTAAGTCGAAATTTTAGAAAAAAATAATAATAAAAAGAGATACAAATTTAAATTTAAAACTTGTAAAGAAAAAAGTTAAAATATCGAAAAAAGGTAAATACGTTAAACAAAATTTTACAAAAATTTTTCTTTTTCCAGAAATTTTGAAGTTTTCAGCAACATTTCCAGAAAAAAAATCGAATATTTGTGTTTAAAGTCAAGACTTCTACATTAGGGTAGAAATTTTGAAAACTCTTTTTTTAAATAAATTTGAAGTACTTTTTTTGAAATTGAGACTGTCCCGTAAATTCTTAATTGAAAACTTTTTTATTTTATAATTTTTGGTCTTGTATATTTTCAGTTATTTTTTTAATTTGATCTGTTTTTAATCGGAAATTCTAGAAAACAAATTCGAAGCAGTAAAAATCAATTTTATTAGAAAAAGCGAGTCAAAGTCAAAACTTCAATAGAGAACCAAAATTATGAAAGAAAAAAGTCTCTCAAATTTTCGATGTTAATCGCCAAAATTCGTATGTTTTAGAAGTTTTCAACTCTAGGGTATATAATTTAAGATTTTTATGAAAATTCCGAGTTTAAATTTGAAATATCTAAATCTCAACAAATTCAAAATTCAGAGTTTGAGCATGAAATTTTTAAACTTGAAAAATATAAAATATTTTCCTTCAATTTTAGGTCAGGTCAGAGTAGTTACGTGTTGTAATATCAAAGAAAAAAAAGACATCATATTTTCTAAATTATTTTCAAAAATCAATTTTTAATTTGAAAAACTTTTAAAAATCAAAAAATGAGTCACCCGGAACTGAACCGAAAACCGGAAAAAACCGTTATTTTTGTCGGAACGAAAACCGGAACTGAACCGATATAATTTTTTACCGGAACGAAAGAAATAGCGGTTCGAAGCCCTGGTTTTTTTCGCATGTGAATGCAAATTTTTTTCACATTCTTATCATTTTGGAAAATGTTAATTTGTAGATATTTTAGATATTTAATGATAACTAAAAAGCAAATTAACAACAATTTTAAGATTTCCGGCTAAAAACAAAATTTCAACTTTTTTCCTAATGCAACATTGTCATCTTCACAAAAAAAATCAAGAGTAACAATTTGAAGTTCTCTATTTTGAAAAGAAAGTTCAAATTTTAAGAACCCAAAGTTTATAAAAATGGAATTGTAAGAAAAAACTTAAAATAACAAGAAAACTCTTATTATAAATAATCATCATATTATAATAATCATCTTGTAGCACTCAAATAGAAATAAAATTTGATTTGATCACAAGCAGCTATTATAAATCAAGGAAAATACACACTAGACTTGAGGGTATAATACCTATAAATTTTAATAAGTTTGATTAATTTTCGCTTACAGCCAAAACTAGAAGTCAAAATTCGATTTCGGTTGAAACTGTAGTTTCAATGAGTCTCTAGTCCTGATTCAATAAAAAATATAATATTGAATAAATGAGGAGTGAGACAGAAACAAAATCATAAAAAATAATTTTTACTATTTCAAAATTCGTCATTACTTAAATCTTTTGATAGTATGCAAATATACACAACAAATGCATGTAAAAATTAGATTTGTAATATTTCAGTTTTAATGCACTATACATTGGCATAATATAATTAAAAAAAAATACAAATCTTCTTTATTATGTAAAATCACAGGTTTTATTTTGTAATTACTACTAATATAAATAATAGTAGTTATGTATACTTAAAACTAAAATGTTTATAAAGCTAATTTTGTTCAATCAAATACAATATTTGAAACTTAAAAATATTACATTTAGTTTTTTCAGTCACATGTCTGTGTTAAAAATTAATAGAACAGTGAATAAGATTTCTTTATTGTGCTTCATTCATTTTTTCCAAAGCTTGTGTAAGCTTATCCACTTGTGCTAAATTCATTTCAAAATTAATTGTGTCAGTAGTTACATCACGACTACTAAGATCCTTTTTAATACAATGAAGGTCAAACTGAACTACAGCTTCTTTAAAGTCTGCCAGTTTTGATGTCCCTAATATCCATTTGACCTTCCAATCGATATTCTCTACCAGATTCTTCCCACAATCGAGATAAGCCTGTTTCATGAGATACTGAAATATTTCATTTTTTCTGATTCTGAAACAAGTAGAAAAAGCATCCCTAAGATTATCATCAAGTTTTTGTAACCGACTTTCATCTTCATGAATAGCGCACTCTTTGAGGAGTTTTTGGGCCAAAATTTTCGCCCTGTTGAAGTCTTCAATTTTCCACTCGACTTCACTGCAATAATTATCGAAGGTGCTTTCTTTGCCTATCAGATTGTCAACGCAGCAGTGTAGAAACTGAAAAAGAAACACGGCAATATATTAAACCATTTCTCGGATTATGAATGTTATTTTTGATGTGATAAACAAATATGCAGAAACGGCTACGTTAGGAGTTGAACTAACTTTGTTGAGCAAAGGAGAGTGTAAAATTTGTAAAAAAGGTTCGTTATCATTGCTAACCATCATCACCTCGATCTGAAAATTCTAGACTATACAAAAAAACAATTAGAAATATTTTCAAACTTGATTATTTAGGTTTAATCCACAGAACATTTAAACTTCATATCATAGAAAAACTTACTTTGGAACTTTAAAGTATGTATTATGAATGGTAGGCCGAACGGCCAAACATTTTAATCAACTGAAGCAGTGGTGTACCATGCAGGGGGCAAAGCGGAGGTCAGCCCCAAGTGGGATTTTTTGATGTTTTTATCTAAATTTAGCAATTGTTAGTAATCACTTTTTCATTAGTGTGATCATGATCGTCATACGCTCCGTTTTAAACGGTTCCGTATTTAGAGAGACGGTAAACATTTAAAAACGGGAAAAAAATCGAATGTGAAGCTCATATAACTCCTTAATTTAAAATTTTAACGTTACATTCGTAATTAAAAAGAAGAGTAAGTTTTTAGTTTAAAGTTGAAATTTTGAATTAAATTTTGTTTTTAAAGTCATAGTTTGCAGTTTCAAATTAAGCCTCGAGATTTTTATTTTTGCCAAATTAAGACTGTAAAACAAGTTCGATTTATATCTTGATATATAAAAAAACTTAGATTTATTTCAAATTTAAACCGAAAATTTTCCGGTAAATCTTTATCTTTGCAACATATTTTTTTAAGAATCCTCGAAATCTCGAAATAATCGACTTTCATGTCCTGATCCAATAAGTGTGGGACCCGATTAGATTTTTTTGTGGGGCCCTCTATTTTTTTTAGTTTTTGTTTTGGCTGAATAGCTAGCAGAAATGTTTATTATTTGTGCTGTTATCGAGTTCATATGTAAAACAAAACAAATCGAACTTTTTCAGTTTAACAGGCCATGAAAATGCCTAGTGTTTGTAACTTCGGATAACTGATTACATAAAGTTTTATTTGTTACCAATTTTTTTTAAATAGTATCTGAGACTGTATTGTTTTATTACCTTTTATATTTTAAGGAATATATCCTAGCTAACCATAGGTGTAGCTAGAAGAGGGCAGCGTGGGGTGCTTGCCCCTCTCTAGTTCATGCAATAAACTGAAAATTTATAAATTCAACTGAGGGACCAAAAATTTTCTTTTCAGCTTCAAAATTCATTCTTCCCTCATTTTTTCGAAATTTCGTCTTCTGCATTTATTCATAAAATTGCATTTCTTTTATCATTCATGACTTTATCAAAATTTCAAATTTTTATTTAAAAGTTCGTCGCTTTCTTTTCCGAACTTTCACTATTTCTGGAAGTTCAACTTATTTTGGAATTTTCGACTTTTTTAATTTTATAAATTTCAGCTTGTTTATTAAAATTTGCCTTTTCCGTGAAATTCGCTCGATCTTCTGATAAAAAGGTATTTTTTTTTGAAATTTAAAATTTTTATAAGAAAATTAGGAAAAAATTTTCTGGAAGTTTGAATTTTTTGTCAAAATCTAGACGTGTATGACAATCTTTCACATTTTCTGGCTCCACATGAGGCAAAGTAGGGCACCTGCCTTCCTCCGAGTCGAGCAATCAAGAGAAAATAAATATTCACCCAGAAAATTTCCATTTTTTTTTCTTAAAATTTTATATTTTTTTTTCTTACAATTCGCCTTTTTCTTCATTTCGATAAAATCTGACTCCTGGAATATTTTAAATTTTCATTAATAGATTAAACACTTTTTCTCCAAATTGAGATCTTTTATTCTGAATTTCGAATCGTAATCTCGTAATATCGTCTTTTTCTTAGAATTTAGATTACGTTTTTCAAAATTTTGACTTTTTTCTTAAAATTTGACTTTATCTGGACCACTTTGAAATTCTTATCCATTTCCAAGTTTACTCGAAATTTTGTTTTTTTTTTATTTCGAAATTTTCTGAACATTTAGCTATTTTTAAAAATTTAGAATCTGATTTCTTGGAAATTTCGACTGGTTTCTTTTTAAGGAAATTTTGAATTTTATCTCAATATTCGATATTTTTTTGGTAAATTCGTCTTTTTTCTCAAAAAGTTTACTGTTTCTTGGACTAGTCTTTTTTCTAAAATTTGCCTTTTCCTCAGAATTCAACTTTTTCGAAATTTCGATTTTATTGTCAAAATTTTACTTTTTCAACTTTTACTTCACAAATCGTTTATTCATTTCAACAAATTTTCATTTTTATCTCAAAATGTGATGTTTTATGTTTCCGAAAATGTTTTCTCTCTAAATGAGGTCGCAATGTTAATGAAAATGTTGAGAAAAATATGTTTGAGGATTTAGAGAAAAAGATTTCTTATGAATTCAACGTCTTTAGTGAATTTTAAATTTTGAGAACAGTGTATTTGGAAATTGTGATTTTTTCTTAAAATTCGATTTTGACAAAATTAGATCATTGAAAATTTCAACTTTTTTTGAATTTTGGACATTTTTCGAGCTCCTATGAATGGTTAGGTTTTTGTTTTTAATATGATTGACTGAAAACTCCGACTTTTCCAAATTTTTTCCTTGAAATTCGCCTGTATCGAAATTACTAGTTTATTTTTAAAATCTCAATTTTCTTTTCTTTTTCTCCCAATTTATCTAAATTGTATGTATTTTTTAAAAATCGTAATCTTTTTTTGAAATCCGTTTTGTTAGCTAGCCTTAATATTGTCCCTAAGAATTAATTAGAATGATTCATAGCCTTCTACGACGAAAAATAAAATGGAACCAAAAAAATTTTCGATTTTTTAAAATTCACTTTTCTTAAGTGCATTGTATTCAGAAAATTGTGCAGATTCCAAAAATGTAATAATATACAGGGTGTTCTATTTAAAAATCAAAAGTAGGTATCAGTTTTAGCGAAAGTGAGGGCAGTAGGAATGCCATTTTTATGTGAAAATTTGACATTTCATAAGTACATCACGTGTAGTAAGTTTGAAATTTTTATTTCTATAAATAAAGAAAAAAAGAGGGGTGTACCATGATCCTGTTACACCCGATATTCTGTTTCTGAGCATTTAAAATTGAATGTATTTTGAAAATTTTGACTTTTTCACAAAATTCGTATATTTTTGTTAAAATTGAAACGAAATTTTAATAAAAATCTACGCCTGAGAACAATATTTTTTATGAAATTTTGAGAAAAAGGTAACATTTAAATAAAGTAAAAATTTTGAGAAAAATATTTTTGAAAGTTGCAATATATTTTATCTAAATTTGTCTTCTTATAGAAATTGCAACTTTTTTCACAAGAATCCACTTTTGGAAATGTCGTCTTTTTGTGAAATTTCTACTTTTTCGAAATTTTAACATTTCATGAAGATTTTTGAAAGATTTCTGCTTAAAGTTTGGCTTTTTTCGAATTTTCGACTTTAAATCTGAAAATTCGATCTCCCCAGTTCGTGTAGTTTTTAAGTGAAAATATTTGTACATTATTACTCAGCCGGAAGGTTTTGTTTATTTCTTCATGAATTTTTCAGAATGAAATTTCGAGCAAAATTTAAATTTTCAATTTTCTGGAAAACGTCAAAATTTCAAAAACAAATTGAAAAATTTTAAATTTTCGAAATAAGTCGAAATATTCAAAAAATTCAAAATTTTTAATAAACATCGAAAGTCAGATTTTTCATTTTCAGAAAGTCAAAATCTTAGGAAAAAGTTAAATTCTTAAAAAAATACCAATTCTTAAAAATAAGTAAAGTTTTTTAAAAAAATCAATTTTACAAAAAAGCTTAAATTTTTACTCAAAAGGTATACATTTTGAATAAGAAGGATAATTTAAGGAAAAAGAACAAAATTTTCAAAATAAGAAAAAACTCGACATTTTTCAAAACTTCGAGATTAAGTCAGAAATTTCGAGAAAGGGTCTAAAGTTCGAAAAAAAGTGGTTATTCTAAAATAACGAAATTTAAAAAATAATGTCTAAATTTTTAAAGTAAGTTGAAATTAAAATCAAAAGCCATCAGAATATAAAAAAATACCAAATATTCAAAAAGGGCCGATGTTTTAAAAGAATTGAAATATTCAAAAGGGGTCGAATTTAAAAAAATATTTTTGAAAAAAGCAATATTTAAAAAAGTTAAAAATTTTCAAAAATGACAGAATTTTGACGAAATTAAAAAATCTAGGTTTTGAAAAAAGTCGAAATTCTCAAAAAAATCGATTTTAGTATTTTTTTTATTCGTCAAAAAAAATTATGAATTGTAAATAAATTTCCTTTTTTTAAATTTTATGTCGTTTTGCTTGAATAGAGTATAGCAGGGGCCCACGTGCCCAATACACATAGAAGATAAAGGGCCCGGGATATCATAAGTACCCCCTGTCCCCAGTGGCGGCTGGTGACTTTTTAACAGGGGGTGCGCAGATGCAAAAAATATTAATAGTTAAGAGTTTAGGTGACTCCGATGCCGTAGCAAGGTATTAAATTTAGGAGAAACAAAAGTGATACACAGGGTGTGATATTTAATAGTATTTTTACGAATTAAATTTAATTACCATCTAATAACAAAATATTTTCGGGTTATCATCTCTAAATTATATTCATTGAGTACAAAAAAAACATTATCGACATTTCTGAGCCTCTTTAAAGCACTCTTAATTAAATTTATTTGCTTTCATAGGAATAAAATTATATTTTTTTTTAATGAAAACTACATTGGAAGATAAAATGTATTTTATTACAAAGTTGTAATTAAACTATACAAAAACACAAAAAAAAATATTTTCTATAAATAAAATCCGCTCTACGACCTTTTAAAGAAATAAAGTGTTCTATTACTTTTTCATCTCCTGCACCATATTTTTGTTGATAGACATCATCGCTAATGCATTTAAACGATCAATGTTCATAGTATTGCGTAAGAATTCTTTTAAGCGTCGAAAAACAGCGTTCTGATTCTGCAGTTGTCATTGATGTTGTT
The DNA here is from genome assembly GCA_028583605.1 of Dastarcus helophoroides. NCBI lineage: Eukaryota > Metazoa > Arthropoda > Insecta > Coleoptera > Bothrideridae > Dastarcus > Dastarcus helophoroides. Next base: position 2,370,650 of record CM053332.1, read on the forward strand.
AAAATTATGTTTAATAAGTTTACTGTTTCAGAAAATGTTTCAGTTAAATTATTTTCTGACATAAATGACAATAAATTAACGGCACCCATAATATCAACATAATCCGGTCTTGAATAAATAACTGTCAATTCTGTTTTCAATCGAAGCGCAGATAGTGTGGATAAGTAGAAGTCACAGTTTCGAAAACACTAACTGGAAAAGTAGCTGCAAATCTTTTAAATAGTTGATTTTTAAATAGTTCAGCAGCTAGAATGTGTCCACGGTACGAAAATCACTCCTTCATTTGTGTTATGATTACGTCGCAGATTTCTTTGGCATACACACTTTTTTGTAAATGATCATCACTTCTTTTCCTTCTTCTACTTGGAAAGTTTGTATTGACGCATTTCTCAATGTCTTCTGTTTCATTTCTAATGGTAGAAATGGTGTTTTCAAAATTAACTATGTCTTTTTGTAGCTGTATACTGTCTTTATTTCTCGACTGAATTTGATTATAAAGAACGTCGACGTGTGGATGAATTTTGTGAAACAATGTCAACCAAAACATAAATTCTGTGTCTTCTAAAGCTCGTCTGAAGCCGGAAGCTTCATTTAAAGTTGCATCCTTTGTACATCGTTCTTCTATTTTTTCAAAGACTTCATTAGCTCTTCCCGGTTTTCATACACAGTATTTACTTTTCTAATATTATGATTCCACCGAGTTCCTGCCACATTGGGCAATCTCTGTTTGACAATTTCTTTAAAGACATCACATGGATTAGACAAATTAAAAAAAAAAGCAGGAATAGCGCTGATAGGTTATTAAAAAATACACGAACTTTGGAATGTTACGATGCTGCTTTCTACATTATAAGATTAAGCTGGTGAGCATAACAGTGAACATAATGGGCATAACGATATTTTGATTTAATTTGGGACTGCACTCCATTTATAGAGCCACTCATAACATTTGCACCATCGTAAGTTTGTGCAATTAATTTGTGAGGTGTTTGCAAAATTAAAGGGTCCAGTTCTTCTTCGATACATTCTGTTATGCCTTTGGAGGATTTGTCTTTAAGTCTTTTAAATCCCCAAAAGTTTTAACAAATTGTACTATTACGTACATATCTAAATGTCAATACCAACTGATACCAATTAGTTACGTCTGTAGTTTCGTCACATTGAACAGACAGAAATTCTGAATCTCTAATTTGTTTACTGATTTCATCTCTGCAAACCGCCAGTATAGAATCTAATATTTCATTTTGTATGGTTTTTGATATTCCCTGAAAAACGGTTGCAGTTTTTAAATGTTCTTGAAGAGTTACATCTAATTCAGCGGAAAAATCGTCAAGTTCCCTAAATATTCCACGATTTTATGATTGTTCACTTTCTTTGTGACCTCTGAGTGCTAATTCGAATGCGCTGCAAAATTTTATGCAGGAAATAATTCATTTCAAAATATAGCGATTTTTTCTAACTTTCTCATTATATTCCATTATATGTTGCCTATGAGCAGAATTAAGTTCAGCTATAATATTGACTTTTCCAAGTAAAGCGCCCGCAGTGCAAGCATTAATATGACTATGCGATCCCTCATATTTTTTTTAATTTTGACTGAAAGATGAGTTAAATAGTTAAATCTTTTATCCCGGTTCTAGCCCAACTTAAATCTAACAGTGAAGACCCCGGTGGATTGTAAAATAACACACACGGAAAACAGTACAGCAAATTCGTTACCTCGCAACCACATATACAGTTATTCTTCTTATAGGTATTCGTAGGAAAATGCCTTGTAAACGCTCTTTTTTAGATTTTTTTCACACTTCTGTTCTAGTTTTAACATTGGCAAAGGTCTACCTAGTAGTAGTGGAAGTTAACTAAAATCTTTTTTTAATAAAAAACTGGTACTGTTCATTTTAAGCACAGAATTAAATCTTAAATCTAAAGGAAAATACTGAAACTGTCAATGTCATCATTTGTAGTGCGTGTTTATTCAGCGACTATTTTCCCTATAATTAGAACGAAATCAACAAATTAATAATTAGACCCTAGAATGGGTACCGCTATCTCTTTGTGAATAGCGGTACTGTTAGCAGTTAGGCCTGTAAACGGCAGAATTAGTAATCGCAATCAAATCAGCCGGCATCTAGGCATCTTGCATCATAAACTGTAAATACACACTCCAAACTCTGTCTCGTACTCACCATTTGGCAATAGCGCATAAGCGGGGTGCAGCGTTCCCCGGGATAGCTTTAACGTGGTGTATCTGTAGTTTATTTCTCCGTATCCCGTTGAGGCCGTTGATAGCCATCACACGACAACCACGCTAGGTGCATAATTCTGCGCGCACCAACCTATTTCAATTTCCTCATAATATATAACATAATGAAATAAAACGTTTGCGTACTTAATTTCAAGTCACTTACAAGTATTAGTTAATTAGTATATTATTACTTTGTGCTTAAAAATGAGATAAATCCAAATCTTTTACATCAAATAAAAAAGAATAGATCGCTCATTTCACGAGGAGCGCGCGCTCTTGCGCTCTTTAAGACCAACCGCCACTGCCTGTCCCAGAAATTCTCTTGGTGGGTCTCTATCACTCATATACATATAATTCTTTGATTTTTTGCACTAAAAATACAAAACATTCATGTTAGCACTTATGTTTATCGACTACCCTTTTTCTAACCTAACATTAGCAGACTGATTTTTAGTATGAATATCAAAGGAATTCTCCGTTCACGGTGCAACGACGTGAGAGCAAAAATATTTTCTGCGAATTTTCCTCCTGCGTTGCAGCGCTTCCTTTCCCTTCCGGTAGTGCAAGTGTGCGTTATGTACCGCATTGAAATACCTGATATAGAAAAAAGTAATTTCGCGTCGCGTCATTTCCCTTCCCGTACGGTACAACATATGTGCTTCAACCTTAACAGAAGTTTTTAGACATTTTAATGTTTCGAAAAATATTTTGAGAAAAGGTCGACTATTCGGATTAATTTCAATACTTAGATATTAAAATAGAAATTTTCAAGTAATTTTTACATAAATTTCGTTTATTTGTTTAGTTGTATATTTTCTAAGAATTAAATTCTTTTGTTTTTTTATTTTCAGTTCTAACTCAAAATTTTATGAGGAAATTTCGAAGTAAAAGTCGAAATTTATTATTTCTAAGGAAAAGTCCGCATTTTTACTCAAAGTGAATTTATTAAAAAATGCCGATTTTAATTTCCAAATGTCGACAGTTGTATGCAAAAACTTGAATATTTTAGCGTTTATCAAAATTGTCAATCTAAAATTAAAAATTTGAAGTCGGGAATTTTAAATTTATTTCAATAAAGGCCAAGTCTGCTTAAAAATTTTGGGTTTTGTTTTCAAACTTATTAATAAATTTCGAGTTTTTATTTTTATAAATATTTAATGTGCTTCCAAATTGTATTTTCTCCTTGCAATTTTTGAACCTCGAAAATTCGAAAACCTTTTCCTATATTTTAAAATAGAATCTGGTAAATTTTAATTTAAAAGTAAAAATTTTTATTGTAAACCCCAAATTTCGAAAAATATGTATTTTTGGAAGTCTCAAATTTTTATGGATTTTCGAATTTGATTAAAATTTTTTTAATTTTAAGGTTGCAATTTTAAGAAAGTAACTCAAAATTGCAATTTTAAACTTTAAAACCTCAGCAGATTTCCAAAATAAAAAATGTAAAAAATCTTCTTGTCCCCCGCGTTTCGATAGCTTGGGTATCGAAACGCATTAGAACAACCTCTGTTGCGTTTTTTAATCTTTCTTGGTTTCAGGGGACAACATTTGTATTTCAATTTTTAGAGATAACCAAGGATCAGTCCGTTCCACCAAAACTATAAAATCGATATTTTAAGAAACAATCGGTTTCTTAAAATATCGATTTTTAGGGTTCACGACTTTTTTTGTCGAAACTTGCACTATAAAATTGATATTTTAAGAAATAGATTGATTCAATTTTAAACTTGACATCTTGATTTTGTTTATCCAAAATTTGATTTCTTCTCGGACTGTTAATTTCGAATTAAAACTCGAAATCTCAAAAATCTTGAAATTTGAAACTTGCGACTTGGAATTTTAAATTTAGATTTACCAAAATTTGGATTTGAACTCATAAGAAAAAAGTTTATTTTAAACTTGATGTTCTAGATAATCTAAATTTCTTTATAAAATCCAAAGAGTTTCTAAAGATACTTTTTGAACTTTGACTAATTTTTCTTGAACCTAACTTTAATCTTTAAAGCAGGCAGAGTCTGTTCTCAATAGTTCAAGCTTAAACAGAACATCACTATTTTATTTTTAATCTCAACTTGAAGTGTTGTGATTAAATTCGAAATTTCAAGAACTATGTAAAAATTATGAGATAAAATTCGGAATTTCAAGAAAGGAGTAGAAATAATGCTCTTTAAAGCAGTTTTTAAATTTGAACTTTGATCTATTTACATCTCAAATTCTAGATCTTCATTTTATTTAAAAAGAACTAAATCGTTACATTTTCAAAAAAAAATCGATCGTCTATTTTGGTTATCAGTTTTCCATTTATAAAAGGTACGACACGTCACTGGTTATTTATATGGAATACGTTAATAGTGTCGCTAATTTTGTCGTCTATGTATTTTCAATTGTTCGAATTATATCTTAAAATATGCTTATTGGACTAAGAACCAATATAAAAATTTTGCCTCCAGAAGGAGGAGACTCCCGTAGATCCGCCACTGGATGGCAGCATCAAGCGAGGCAATATTTGACAAATACTAACATATGAAGCTTTTGGCAAACTCCAAAAGTGGTTTTATTTAATCCATTTTTTAGTATTTTCATTCTTAGGAAAATTTCTATTAAAATAAAATAAAAAATGCACAATTATGGAATATGGTTGTTATGGACATGCATGTATGTTGGGGCCACTGCCTTAAATAGGAATTTTATTGGCGTGATATTGGTAGTATCTTTGATCAGGAACAAATTGACAAATGACATAAGAGCGTCTGTTTTGTCATCGGGGTTCATTTTTGGAGGTTTTCTGAATTTTTACCTTATTATGGCTGAATATTTGGCCTCAATTTTCGGTACCGAAAAGGATAAGTATGGCAGCATCAATTAAAATCAATACAAAACACTAATCCGGCGTATTTTCAGGGTTAACTGTTCCTTCTATTTTAAAATTGGAGCTTGTCGGCACGGCGATCGCTGTTCTAGAATCCATAATAAACCAACATTCTCCCAAACATGTTTATTGCAAAATTTGTACGTGAATCCGCAGAATTCCGCCAAATCTGCTGATGGAAGTCACCGTAAGTAAAGGCCGTATTGTTATCTATGATTTGATGTGGTATTTTCCAGTGGTCGCCAATGTTTCTGACGAGGAAATGCAGGAGCATTATGACAATTTTTTCGAGGATGTTTTTGTCGAATGCGAGGATAAATACGGTGAAATTGAAGAGATGAACGTCTGCGACAATCTTGGAGACCATCTTGTGGGTAATGTGTACATCAAGGTAAAGAGTTGAAAATAAGGTTATGTTGGTTAAATATGTTTAAATGGCCTATAATTATTATAGTTTCGGCGAGAGGAAGACGCCGAACGCGCAGTAAATGACCTGAATAATCGTTGGTTTGGTGGAAGACCTGTTTATGCAGAATTAAGTCCAGTAACTGACTTTCGTGAAGCTTGCTGTCGGCAGTATGAGATGGGAGAATGTACACGCTCAGGATTTTGCAATTTTATGCATCTGAAACCAATTTCGCGAGATTTACGAAGGTGAGTTGAATTAGGCACTATTTGTGTTTTAATGTCTTATTTGGTTCATTAATTTACAGGTATTTATACTCGAGAAGGAAATCTGGAAGAAGGCGTTCTAGATCCCGCTCTCCAAAAAGGCGATCTCGTTCTAGAGACAAAAAGGGAGGATCCAGGTCACCCCCCCGTCACCGAGGTCGTAGTGGGAGATATTGATTTGTAAAACTTATGTTTATTATTTCTTAATTAATGTTTCATAATTTAATCCTAAGTAATTAAAACTGCTTTATGAATAATGTAATATCTGATGAAAACTTCTCTTTGGATTTAGTTAAACATACAATTCATATTTGTATCTGTATTAAGTCTATATAAATTTGGAATTTTTTACTATAATAAAGCCAACAGGATCTTCTTTGTGGCTTATTTCTCTACTTTGCTAATAAATAGCATTTCGAAGTTTCGTTAAGATTTCATTGATATGTTTGCACTTTTTTTTAAGTTTAATCCACTTACAAAGGGTAATCCCGTTATGCTTTCAAAGCACTGTGAGTAGGATGCAGAAACAAGGATAGATGGCAATGAACTGCCTTCTTAAACAAGGATAGGTTGCAATTTTTGGGAAAGATTCTTTATTAAGATAATGAAAGTCAAGTAAATATTTTTGAAAATAATATTTAAAAATTATTGTAGATTATAGAAAGGTCTGTTGAGGGTTCACATACCGAATGGCAAATGAATTATGAAATGAGCAATTCTGTTTTTATACACGATGCAATACTATTTTAACCAAAAAATAAACAGTAAACATTTTTGAAAGTGATTAATAATTACTATAAATTCTAGAAAAAGTTCTCAATAATCCACATACAGAACACCAAACAAGCTATGAAATGAACAGCAAAGTGCAATTATCACTTTAATTAAACTTATTTTCATATGCATGCTTCAGTTACAATCGAAAAGTGCATATTTCGTAGACTCGTCCATATTTTATAAGGTTAATTAAAAAATCTAGTTGAGTATTCTGAAATTTAACAAGTTTTCAATCTTTCACTAGAAGACTACTTTCTAGCTAAGGGAAATTTTGGGGTTACCAGATGTACTCTTTTTAAGAGAATAGTTCTCCAACACACTTCTGTTTTCCCCTATCTTTTTTTCCTTAAAAATCTAAAATTGCTCTCCCATTTTGTTCTTATGCAGCGAAATTAAAAATTGTAACTTACAATTACAACTAACTATTAGTGCAAAAATTTCAGATTCTGAGTTTTGTATATACTTTTTTGTTAAGAATTTTGTATTTTTTTTTCAGACATTTTATTGTAAACAAATAAAATTAAAAAAAGAACACTGGCAGTTAATGTAGACTGTTTGAAATGTAAGTGAACATTTCTAGATTAAACTTATTTTGTCAAATAATTCTTAATTTAAAAAATATTTTTGAAGCTAAAATTTCATCTTTTTTTGAATCTCCAGTTCAGTCTCAAAATTTAAAGCTTCAAGTTAAAATTGAAGAAACAAAATTATATTAGTAATTTCAAATTCGAAGTTTTTAATTTTATTGAATTTTCGACATTATTCTCGAAATGCAGGCTACTTATAATCTCGCAAAAAACAATGTATTTTAATTTTGAAGTTAAAATTTTTGGTGATAAATCCCAATATAGTAACAGCACAAGTAGTTCACACTATTAGAATGTCATCAAGAGAATAAAAAAAATCGAAATTACTTTATCTCTAGAACAACTTTAAGTGAACTTACATAAACTTAAAGCTTACTCTAAATGAATTTTTTATCCGGTTTTTGTTTAAATAATAATGTTTAAGACCGCAACGGAACTATGTGCAACACTTAAAAATGTATTTGCCTGACAAATTAAAAGCGATATTTATATATCGAAAATCATCTGTTTAGTTACTACAAATTGTACCTAATTACATTAGGTTTATAGAGTTTTTGTCTCAATGTTTTAATGATTTTTTTAACACGATTTTGTTTTCCTTTTTGAATACACGTGGACTGCTGCAGAGAGAACGACCTGCTAAAAACATTTATGCACTGCAGTATTAGAGTAAGCTCAAATAACAGTTTAATTAAAAGAATTCCAATTACAGATATAATATTACTAAGGGGTAGGATATGTATGAAATGTAACTGAAAACACAGGAAACTATTAGGAATTTAAATTTTATTGACAAAAGAAAAAATAAATTTGCAATGTAACTGTTTCTAAAGTTACCATTTCATTTAAAGATCTTTCATTTGGTTGGTGATTTGTCTCATTTCTATGAGTAATTTCATGGGAGGAACTGATAGGTATGATTCCCTCAAGGGTAACGTTCTTGAGACAGTCGGAGAACATTCCGCTGCTGTTCACCTTGCTACAATAAGGACCTTGGTCTGTGGATATTATTTTTTCCAAACTTTGGTAATACTTGATGTAAAGCATTTCTTTATTATAGCAGAGGACATTTTTATTTACCATTACGAATGTAAATACAACAAAGTTTTCTTTTTAGACAAAGAAGATTCTGCCTTTATCCCAGAACTTGTAACGTCACATTACACTAAAATTTTTTGCTGAAGTAGGAATTGTATAATATTTATCATGCCCCCATAGCAACAGACATGCATTAATATGAAAAAATTAATACGTTATTTTTACTATTTCCTTAAGTAAATATAAAGTCTGGTAATGAAGTTTGGAACAAAATTCATAATTCCGCTATGTAGTGTTTTCAAGAAAAACTTTCAGACAGGTCGATTTGATTTTTTTAAAATCCAGTTTATGGCGTAAACATTTTATTTATGACGTCACCATCCTTTTTTTTAAATGACATCTAATTTATTTGTGCTGTTTTTTGTAGTCCCTTTTATTACTGAAATGATGATGTAAAAATAATTGTACCTTACAAAAACATTTTTTTGGAAAAAACGTAATTACTTTAAAAAACAAAAATTTATCTTTCATGGAAAAAATGAAATATTACACCAGAAAAATAAACAAAATTTAACGCAAATGTTCAAATTGGTTTCCACCAACTATTTGGCATTGATCGATACGGATATAAACAGCTTGAACACTACGCTCAAGGATGTCAGGATTGATTTGTACCACTTCAGCTTGGATTCTTTGCAGTAGTTCTTATAAATTATTGGGCCTGTTAAAATTAACTTTTCCTTTTAAATAATCCCACAGAAAAAAAATCCAGTGGACTTAAATCTGGTGAACGCGGGGCCACTCCATTGCTCCCCGACACTCTATCCATCTTCCAGGAAATGTGGCGTCGAGATATCGACGGACGTCATCGCCAAAGTGAAGAGGAGTCCCATCTTGTTGAAACCAAATATTCTGATGGATTATATAAGGGTTGTCAATATTTGGAAATAGAACTGCTAAAGCTGGTACTAAATCAAATTGCAAGAAATCTAGATGTCGTGCTGCAGTAAGGTTGCCTTGAAAAAAGTAAGGCGCTAGAGAATGTCCGATTATTCCCAACCAGACGTTTAGTTTGCATTGCCGTTAACTATGGGAATCTTGAGTCCAGTGAGGATTTTCCCGAGCCCAATACCTGTAATTGTGCCGATGTACTGGCCCATGTTATTTATAAAATTGGGATCTCCATCGCAGCGGAACTTTAATTGTTCACAAAACGTTTAACTCGTGTATCAATTGCACTTTATATGGATGATATTTTTCTTCTTGATTAATTTTACCACACAAGAGAGATCACGTTATTATTTAGGGCTGGAGTTACTTTGTAGAAGAGTGAGGATTTTCTCCAGCTTCAAGCTACACATTCAATCTGACTCCTTCGCTAACTCAAGGTCGACCTTGTCGAGGTAAATCGTTAATGGATTATGTTTCAGTAAATTTGGCTATCAATTTACTCACTGTTGATCTTGCAATGGGCGGTCTATCAGGAACTTCTTGGTTAAACAACTTACATGCTTGGGCATGAGTTCTTACTCGGTCGCTATTCCAGCCATTAACACTATCTGTATTATTTCCTGTTGAGATAAATGTGCCATTGTTGTTAACTTTGAAAAGAATAATTACTTTTTGTAATTTGTCATATGTTTTACTTTTTATGAGTTTCAGGTACTAATATTACGTGTAATTAACGTTACCGAAATTTATTTTCACTCTGGTTTTAGATTTATTTAACAGAAGCAGTCAAGTGATTGATAATCCAAATGCCAAAACAAGTGCCTACAGTTTTTATTATTTGCAGCATCTGGCTCATTCCCTCATTATCGTACAACAAAATAAAAACGGCAGTTGTGGTGAAGAAGATAAACCAAAATTTTTTGGTGTAATAATGCTAAATTTTTTCAATGAATGATAAATTTTTGTTTTTTAAAGTAATTGCGTTTTTTTCAGAAAAGTTGTTATGTAAGGTACAATTATTTTGACATCATCATTTCAGTAATAAGAAGGTCTACAAAAACCAACAAAAATAAATTGGGCAAAGATGGGTGACGTCATAAATAAAATTATTACATCATAAACTGGCTTGTTTTTCTTGAAAACAGTACATAAAGGAATTATGAATTTTGTTCCAAACTTTATTACCATACTGTACCGGGTGGGCAACTGAGAAAGGACGCCGGCTATATCTCAGCAACGAAAAGTGGCCCTTAAAAATCACTGGAAAATATTTTTGGAATTCTAAAATGACCGCTAGGTGGCGTAATAGGTAAGGCTGAATAGAAAATTAAGATTTTCTCGAAATTTTGCTTGATTAAGGTATATTGAAAATACATGCATTGTAATCCTAGAGTAATTTCGATTTGTTTTGTTTTACCCTTTTTGTTCTGTCCTTAAAAATAAAGTGGTGGGGAGAGGTCGAAAAAAAATGTTTTAAATACCATTTACTTCAGTTAGCCTTTAGGAAAATTAACAAATCTAGTCTCTATAGAAAGAGTGTCATTTAGTCTATCGACGGCACTTTCACATGTTTTTATTTAAAAATTATTTTCGCTGCTACAACACGTTATATAAAATGGTAACAAGTTTCGCCTTTTTTTTTAAAAAAATTAAATAGAATTATATGTCAATTTAGATACCCTAAAATAGAGAATTAGAAACCCTAAATATCAGTAGAAACCCCAACTCGATATCTTTTGTCTAACCGAAGATATTGGCAAACAAAATTTAAGTTATGAATAATCGCATAGTTTGCCTACAAAAGTGGTCAAGTGGCCCTTGAAAAAAGTTAACTGCGAAAATGAAATACAAAAAGTGCAGATCTTTAAGGTTGCAATTGTGTTTACTACCTGTTTTTCTAACTGAATTGTTATTTCCGATTTTATATTTCTTTATAAAATAAAAAATTAGTTTCAGGGGACAAGATTTGTATTTCAATTTTTAAAATTAAAAAGATTTAAACAAATGAAGAAGCATATGACATGCTAACTAACCATTTATTTCGCATGCATCAAAATGCAACTGATGCATCAAAATGCAACTGATGCTGCTAATTCTACGCGTGCAGTATCCCGAAAAACGTAATCAAAGTGAAAGAGTTTTCCTTCGACTGATACATCGCATAAGCACCACAGGAAATGTGCATGTTGCTGTGTTTAGAAGATAACGTAGAGGTGGCATCGAGCAAAATATTATAAATGTTTTAAAATATGTGAAATTTAATCCTCATTTAAGTGCTAGAACAATAGCTAATGACTTAAGGATGTGCTGAACCACCGTTCAAAACCAGGCCCACGTGGCAGGTAGATAGGAAGTGAAAGTCAGTTTTCTTGGCCATCCAGGTCCCCAGATCTGACTTGTCTTGACTTTTATTTGTCAGGCGAATAGAAGACCTTATTTTTGCCAACAAGCCTACAAAAGAAAGGACATGATCTAAAGAATAAGAAACAATATTTAGAGGGTTAGAATGGTCAATGGTAAAAGTTAAAATTGCAGTGTCGTCAGAGGATTCACTGCATGAAAATGATAGGCTGCAATCAGTTTGAACATCTAGGGCTCCAGTCAATAGAGGATATTAATTTAACATTTTTAATGTAATGCAGTGTCTTTTTTTTTACTCTTTTAAATATAAGATTGTTTCTTCGGTTAATTTTTTACATTATTTACTGTTATTACTATTAGATCATTGTAGGTATGTTGATTACTTATTTTTATATTATGTAAGACAAATTCTAAACATCCTCTGATTTCCTATTCTAAATGGTAAACAACGTCATCAAGCTTTTACGTTACTGAAATTTTATTTGCCAATATCTCCGGTTAGACAAAATATATCGAGTTGCGGTTTTTACTGATATCTAGGGCTCTCAATTCTCTATTTGAAAATATTAAAATTGACATATCATCCTATTTAATTATTTTTAGAAAAACGGCGAAATTTGTTATCATTTTATATAACGCACTGTAGGATCGACAATAATTTAAAAATAAAAACATATGAAAGTGCATTTGATAGACTAAATAACACTCTTTCTATACAGACAAAATTGGTTAAATTTTATTGAGGCTAACTGAAATAAATTGTATTTGAAAAAATTTTTTTTCGATGTATCCCCACCACTTTATTTTTAGAGATAAAAGCAAGAGTGTAAAACAAAAACATATCAAAACTACTCTAGGATTACAATGCATGAATTTTCGATATACCTTATTTAAGCAAAATTTGGAGAAAATCCTAATTTACTATTTAGCTCCACGTGTTACGCCACCTAGCGGTCATTTTAGAATCTCAAACATATTTTCCAGCGATTTTTCAGGGCCATTTATCTTATTGAATTTTTTTCTCAAAACTGTGGGATGGTTCGTTCCTGAGACATAGCCGATGCCCTTTCTTAGTTGGCCACCCGGTACATATTAGGTACTATAATAGGTCTGATTTTATGTTCCGATAGCTAACATAGATTACTGCTCAATTGCCTACACTCTGTTCACCCTTAATAAAGCGTGATATTAGAATAAATTATTTTTATTGATTGAATCTGAAAATCCTCTTATCACATTACCAAAAAAGCTTGGTTGATGGCTTAATTAAGTACTTAAGTAGTTTTATTTCTTGATATCGTGTGTACCTGCCTTTTTTAAGGGGGAGTGGCCTAACTATATCTCATGGGTGAACAGAGCATAGTAAAATTAGAAGTTAGACGTGCCCAATACTTTTTATAAACAGTTAATAATATTTAAACATCAATACTGTCATGAAAGTACCACATTACCTGGTAAAAAGCAAATATTTACTTTATCGTGTCCTAACCTTAATGAAGCAGAAAATTTATAAAAATACAGACGAGAGAACTTCTAACAAGTGTTTGCATTTTTTTTTCTAATATTTACATTCTAAAATGACCGTTGTTAATATTAACCAAAAGTTGCTTTATTATTTGAGTAATTTCTGATCATCCTAACAGTTACACAATTCTTATTAAAAGCAAAATAATTTTGAAGTGTCAAACTTAGGAGCACTGTACACTACTGGTGTTGTTACCTTATTTGAAATTGAAATTTCTCTTTTAAAGTGGAAAAATTAAAATTTAAAATTTAAAATTGGACATTAAAATGTCTAGGTTAAATTTCGAGATTAAAGGCGAAATTAAGAGATTTAAATCAAAATTTCGAATTAAAATTTGTAATTTCGAAATTTTTGACTAAAGCTCCAAAAACAAAAATGAAATCTGAACACTTTGGGTAAAGTATCGCATTTTGGATTAAAAATTGAAACATATCACGAAGTCGAATGTAAAGCAGAAATTTTAGGCAAAAAAAAGAAATAGCAATTTTAAGAGCATATCGCAATTTACTGAAAAAATTACGTTAAAAATTTCGAGGTATAACATGAAATAACAAAAAAATTTTAGGAAAATAACGCAATATACCGAACACTTGATAAAACTTTCAACTTTAAACTCAAAATTCCAAGAAAACAAAATTATCGAGATTATAAAATCTCGCGAAAAAGGTGAAATTTGTAGTTAAATGCAAACTTTTTAGAACGATAGGATTAAACCAGAAATTTTCAGAAAAAAGTGAAATTCCCATAAAAAATCGAAATTTCGGAAAAAAAACCAAATTCACGCCCGGATTTAAGGCAATTGGAGCGATTGGGCCCAATCGGGCCCCGCACTTAAAGGGGCTCCGCATCACCACCAAAATTAACAAAAAGTTATTTTTTGAAATTTAAAGCAAATTGCTTTTGATTATAAAGAATAAATTATAAATTATTCAAATAATTAAAAATATATTTATTTAAGTTCGCATTGATGGATGAGATTTATTATTGCGTTTATTATAATACTAGCTGCTACTCGTGGCTTTCGTCCGCGTGGAAGTAAATAACTGTTTTTCTAAAAAATTATAACATTTTACTTTCTCGAGGTTTGATTGTCTTAGAAACAACTCTCCATGTTAAGCATTGCTTATTTCCCGGTGGAATTATTAATTGAATCTACTAACCAAGTTTAGGTTTCTATATCTAGAAATTTAGGTTATGCATTGGTCCGTTAATAGTTAGCTACGTGGGAGTAGGCAGGATTTCCTTCAAGGGGAAGCAACAATCATTCTGAAAAATTCATGGACAAAAAAGAAAACCTTCCAGCTAAGTAATAATGTACATATATTTTCACTTAAAAACTACACCAAGGGAATCGAATTTTCAGATTTAAAGAAATTTCGAAAAAGAGCCAAACTTTAAGACGAAACTCTTCAGAAAACTTCAAGAAATGTCAAATTTAGAACAGGTGGAAACTTAAAAAAACCAAATATCCAAAGGTCGATTCTTGTGAAAAAGTGGCAATTTCCATAACAAATCAAATTTAAATAAAAAAATAATGCATCTCTCAAAAATATTTTTTTTAGAATTTGAAATTGAAGAGAAATCTTTTTCGCAAAAGTTCCTAAAAAGATTATTCTCCTGCCTAGATTTCTATTAAAATTTCGATTCAGTTTTAAAAAATAAATGAATTTTTTGAAAATTTTTAAAAAATAATTAATTTTAAATGAAAATGTCCAGAAACATAATATATTGAATTTTGACATAAAAGTCAAAATTTGCAGAATATGATAAATTTCGAGCAATAATTTGAAATCACAGGGAATCAAATTTAAAAGAGAAATTAGAAAAAAACAGATAATTAACAAAACGGGCTTTAAAAAAAATTACGATTTTTAAAAAATACGTACAATTTGGAGAAATTAAGAGAAAAAGATTGCACTTTCTAGAAAATATTTATCTATTTATACTTGGCACATAAAAAAAAAATGAAGAAAAGAGGTTTTTAGAGTAAATATTAGTTCTTCATATTTAGGGTATTATAATAATATTTCATAATTTCAAACAAATAAACAATCATTTGCCCATTTCGCTAGTTAACAAAAACCTCTTGAACTCCGTGTACTTAACTTCATTTCCAAATACAAGTTGTCCTTACCTCGTGGATTACGTAGAACTCATTACAACGAAATTTCATTAATTCTAGCGTTTTAAACTTAATCGAAGCACCCAGCGAATGGGTGTGTCCCCATTTGAAAGATTAAAGCAAAGTGTGACACTTTACAAGAACGCCTGGCGTTGCTGGAACGTCTATTTAAAGTTGGAAATAGATTGCGGCACCCAAATCAGTTTGCTGTCCCAAACTCGTCAAAGAACTCCGCGCCTCCCTTGCAATTTGCCAGAGAGCATGTAACTTTGGAGATTAACTAACTGCAGCTGCAATATCGACGATGTAATTCCACGATTTTTACTCTTGCGACGACTGCTGTACTTCATTTTGTAAGGAGGCTGTTGAATAAACTTCCAGCGACACGTTGGTAGATTTAATTCGTTCGTAAACAAAATGTGACCTCCCACCTCGCTTCCACTAGGACTTGTTTTTCCATGCTAACTTTAATCTGGAAATTTTTACTTCCATCAGCAAGTTTCCAGAAAAAAGCTGAAAGTTTGACTTGAAACGTCTATTTTTATTTCGATATGGTGAGCGTGAGTTTTAATTCAATTTGAATCTCTACCTACTTTCCTGATTATACAAATTACTACTAAATATCTAATTTTGAACAAGAATATTGAAAAACGTTGAATTTTTGAAAAACACGAAATTTATAAAATAAATTACATTTTAACTTGAACTTCATTTAAAGGTGCCATATTTTAAATAGAGCAGTCAAAAAAGATTAAAACTGTAGTTTTTGCATTAACATCGAATTATTTTGAAAAATGTCAAAGTTGGACTGGGAATCGATATTTTATTGAAAATTTTGAAATCCAATTTTTGAGATAAATAAAATTTTTAAAGTCAAAATTCGTAGAGTGCTAACATATATTTTAAAGTGAACATTGTAGGAAGAAGAAAATAATTTAAATTTTAATTTGGAAACTTTCAGAGGAAGTTAAAAATGTTTATGAAAAAAGTTCAAAATTTGTAAATAAAAACTTTTTTGAAATATTGTGCTTAAAATTAAAATACTTGTATTTCGATAATGATATAAATTGAAATTTGTAATCTTGGGAAAATTTGAAATTTCGAAAAAGACAAAAAGAGATTATATGAAATTCTAAAATGTAGAGAAATCATTTTCAAAGAAATATATTCTTAAATTGTCATGACTAGAAATTAGGCATCAAACTCAGTTACTCCTGCACTGTAGCTTCAAATTTCTTGTGGTCTTTTGAATCCAACAAATCTGTTCCATTGTCTATTAAAATATCTTGATAATACAATATCGGCCCCTCGAGAGAATTTCCGGACCCGAGGGGGTCTGTGCCTGGACGCTTACAATACTTTATGATGGTTCCTAAGATATTGCAGTGAAGAGGCAGCACTGTACCTTTTTGCTTTTGATGACCAAAAACAAAAAGGTCTTCACCTTGTCGGTTTTCATTTTTCACGACCAAAAATAAACCCTTGTGAATCTTGTGATCTTTGAAATGCAGGAACTACGCGCATGCAATAAATAATAATTGATGCATGAATAGTTCGGGTAACAGTTTTACTGCTGTGCCCTACGTTTTTTGTTTTAAATCTTGCAAATATTTTTCATTTTCAATTTTTCTGTATGGAGTTAGGGATCTGTATGGGATTATAAATCTGTATGAAACTAGGAAAAATTATTTTATACCTTTTAGTCCGTTTTAAAAAAAGTGTTAATTTAAAAAGTTTTTGTCTATTAAAATTATTTCTAAATAGTGGTGTCAGTAGAAATTTTGAGTTCATTCTTGAAAAAAATAGGATTTTTTTATAATTGAAACTTTGATTTCAAGGTTTTGCTATTTAATTCGATTTTGGGAAGGAAGCTGTATTGTAAACACGAAATTTGTACTTTTTAAAAAAAATTTCAAATGATAAGTTGAATCTCGAATACCTTTTTTTCAAAACCTCGACTATACCTATTCCTAAAACTTCTACTACAATTCCGAAATTTCGATCTTACCTCGAAATTTCAATCTTAATTTCGAAATATCCACTTTCAACTTAAAATTTCCAACTTTACTCTCTTAATTTCTTCCAAAGATTTAAAGCAAAAATTCAAGTTTAATTTTCAAATTTTATTTTTTTCGCGAAATTTCGATTTTTAATTTTAATATTCCGATTTTAAAAAACTTTTTTTAAAAGCATTTTAAGTTGACGTTTTGGATTTATTCCCTAAAGGATTTTAGAATGTATTACATTTTAGAAGGATTAATATTTAAAAAGTAATTCAAATTTTCACTGTAAATTTAGAGAGAAACGTTGAATATTTGAAGGTCGAAATGTTTAGTTAAACATGTGAAGTTTCGATAATTCTGGATTTATAAAATACACATTTTTCAAAATTTTAAACTTTTTAAGATTTTAGAAAAATAAATAAAAAAAATTTAAATTGGGAAATTTGAAATAATAGTCAAGTTTTAATCCGACATGTCTAGAAAAAGGTCAACATTTCAAATTTAAATATTTAATACAAAGAGGGCCCCGCAAAAAAATCTTTTCGGGCCCCGTACTTATTGGGTCCGGACGTGGAGTTAAAAGTTTAAAATTTTTTATAAATGCCATGGTTTTCTTAAATGTAATGTTAAGGTTTTTTCAAAATACCTAATTTGAATTTGGTAATTCCAGAGAAGGACTTTTTTTGGTCGATTAAAATTATGAAACAAACTTGCTCCCATGTTACCCGATATCACTTACTATTACCACGGCCACTACACATTTGTGAATTGATTCTTTTTTTAATTTCAAAATTTTTCAAAAATTTCGATTCTTTGTAATTTTCACCTTTTTAATTTTTCTTTTTTTTTTAATTTTGGTTTTTTCTGAATGAATTTCTTACAAAATTAAAATTTCGACTTCATTTCAAAATTTCCACTTTTTTTATCAAAATTTTGACTTCAAAATTTCGGTTTTTTAAATGTTTCACTTTCCAAAAGTTTAACTTTTTAAAACTTCGCCTTTTTGAAAATTTTGGCATTTTTCAAAGATTTTACTTTTCGAGAATTTCAGGTTTCTTTGAAAACTTGACAATAAACATTTTTGATAATGTCGAATTTTTTCAAGAGTTGAATTTTCTAAAAATTTCGATTTTATTTGAAAATGTAGACTCTTGTCAAATTTCAAATTCTTGTCAAAATTTGTACCCTTTTGAAATGTCTACTTTTTCTCAAAATTTTGAATGTGTCAAGAGGTTTATTGTTTTTAAGACTTTGGACCTTTTTATGTTTCAATTTTTTCCAAAAATTCCCACTTTTTTGAAAATTTCTATACAGTAGATTTCCGTTTATCTGACCATGACGGTACTAAGGGGTAGTTCTGATCCCAAAAAAGGTCGGACCATCTGAAGTATAAAAAATTAAGACAAATTTTAAGTAAAAATGTATTCTTCGAGTTACCTACATGCATGTTATACTTTATATAATATACAGGGTGGACCATAAGTAATGGTACATAGAGCAAGAGTAGATTTTTCGTAAAAAAAAACGTGATTTAGCCACATTTACCTTATACCAAAAGTTGATATTAATAGAGAAACAGGGTGTCAAAGTTGAAAAAAAGTTTGTGATTTTTTCGCATAACTGATGAACACATTTCACTATTGACAAGAAATTTGGCATAGGGGGGTTTCTTTGGTCAAGAAATTCTAATTTGCTAACAGATTGTCAGTAACTCATAGGGGGCGCTACCTTGTATTATTCCAAAGCATCATAACTTTTTTATGCCTCCATGTACACTTATTTTAAGTAAATATGCCTTCACGTACACTTATTTTAAATAGATATTTTTATTTACCTACATTTTTTACGTAAAAAAGGTATTCTTTCTAAATGTTGATACAAGCAACCGTTTTTAAGATATTTGCCTTCAAAGTTTGCCGTACCTTTATTTTAAGTTATGTAAATGTGAATTTTTCACAGTAGGTTTCAAAATAAAAGTTATAAAACTGCCTCTAAAATAGTTTATATCAAGTATTACTCTACTGACATTATTATTACACATGTTTTTTAAATTTATAAAGCAAATTTAAATAAAATACCAAAACAAAACTTATTTTCAAAAATAAGTATGTGGGAAATGACCCTTTTCATGTAAAGGGATTGTAAAAAATTAAACATCCAACTGTCTTTTATTGAAATTCATCTCCAAATATCTGCTTTGACCACCCAGACTATTAAAATTTTCTTGTGCGGACTCGGAGAACATATCTCACATCTCTATGTTAGAAAATAAATTACGCCTTAATTTTTTGGATTTTCTTCATTGAGATTTTCAAAATTTAGGTAATAATATTATCAGCAAAGTAATATTCGACATGAATCAGTTTCAAATCTGTCTTATGATTACTTTTTTTTCAAGTCTACTTCGAAAATTTAATATCTTAGTAATTTAAAATCAAGGCACGTCGAGCTTTAAAAGGAAATATTTTGGAAACGGTTGCTCGTATCAACTTTCAGAAAGTACACCTTTTTTATGTAAAAAATATGGGGAAATAAAATAATCCTTTTAAAATTAATGTACGTAGGTGCAAGAAAAAGTTATGATGATTTAAAATTATGCAGGCTGGCGCAGGTAGCGCCCCCTATTAGCTATTGGTAATATGTTAGCAAATTAAAGTTTGCCGACTTAAGAAACCCCCTTGTGCCAAATTTCGTGGCTATATTACAATTCATTCCATAATTATATGAAAAATCGAATTTTTTTTTCAACTTTGACACCCTATATCTCTGTTAATATCAACTTTTGGTATAAGGTAAATGTAGCTAAATCACACTAGTTTTATTCGAAAAATCCACCATTGTTCTGTGTACCATTACTTATGGTCCATCCTTTATATTTTATTTTTAATGGATATGAATGATTTAAAAGAAAGTCAAAATTGTTTTCCTTTGCAGATGTGAATGATATGGTTTTGTAGCTCTATCACTTCTTATTCTTAAATGTATCAAAATGGGAGGAGTACAGATGTCGTTCAACGTGTTTTAGACAGTTTAAAAGCATCTTTTGTTCACAAAATTTACCTAGAAAAAAAATCCACAAGTTACAATTTCAGAAATATTCATTTTATGTAGTACCAAGATGAAGTACAGGATATACTTCTTCCGGGATTGGACCGTGTCAAAGAACTACTAAAAGTGTTCGACGTTTCGCCCACCATCGTAGGGGGCTTTTTCAGGAACAAAGTAAAGAAAAAATAAATAAATGAAAAGATGAATATGAGGGAAAATGCAAAAATGAAAAGGCCAATTTCAAAACATCAGAGCACGGTAACTCGGTATGTCCACCCAGAGGCGAAACTCTTCTGAATTGAAAATTTGGTACAAAGGATAAGAAAGTTTAGACAGAAGAGCACGGTAACTCAGTATGTCCTCCATACCTAGAGGCGAAACTCTTCTGACAGGAAAGAGGGAAAGGGAAACTTTATATACCATGCGTCTGCGGGATAACTTAAGAAGATTTCCGATGGTTGGTTTCCAGATGGAGGAAAGCATGTAACCGTCGTCTCTGTTGATGTTTTTGGGGAATTTTTGGATTTCAATGGCCTCGCGTATCTTCCTATTATAGTAATTGGGAATATTGGATATAATTGAAATATTATCAAAGAGAATCTTATATCCGGTCTCATGTTGATGTTCGACAATGGCTGATGGTGAAAATAAACCAGACCTAAGACATCTTTGGTGCTCGGAGATTCGCGTCTTAAATGATCGCCCCGTTTCTCCGATGTACACTGGGTGGGTTTTGGATAAACTTTGTTCCTGAAGAAGCCCCCTACGATGGTGGGCGAAACGTCGAACACTTTAAGTAGTTCTTTGACACGGTCCAATCCCGGAAGAAGTATAACCTGTACTGACTCTAGCCGTGGAAGCCTTCGTTATCATACAAAGATGAAGGTTGGATCATTCGGAGAGTCGGACCATTCGAGGTCAGATCAACAAAGTTCTATTGTATTTTTTAATTTCGACTCTTCAAATTGTAGATTTCTTTTAAAATGTAACGTTTTTTTGATAATCTCGACTTTTCTGAAAATTTCGAAATTTTTTTGCAAAAATTTTTAGGCTTTAAAAATTTTTATTTTTTAAAAATGTAGTTTTATGAAGGCTGGATTTTTTAAAAATTTCAACATTTTTAAATTTTTGACTTTTTCAAAATTTCACGTCTTTTCAATATTTCAATTTTTTTCAAAATTATAATTTTTTTATTCAAAATTTTGACTACTGTTTCCTAATTATTTCAAAATTTTGACTTCATTTGAAAATTTTATATTTCGACTTTTCAAAATGTAGACTTTTTTTTAAATTTAATATTTTTTGAAAATATTTGATTGAAAAATTCTAAATTTTTTGGAAATTAGACTTTTCAAAATTTATTTATGACTTCAAAATTTTGACCTTTTTTTAGCATTAGCATATAGAATTTTTTCAAAATTTTTAATGTTTTTCGAAAATATTGACTCCAAAATTTCGTCCTATTTTCAAAATGTTGAGTTGTTTTGAAAATAATTTGGAATATTTTAAAAATGTTGCCTCATTTTTGAAGTTTGGGGGATCTGATTCGGATTCTGGGGGAGAGAACTTGAAGAATAATTGTGGAAAAGTTAACGTTATTACAATTATCTTGTTTTCTAAAAATAGCTTAATGTCAATTTGAAATACATACATACATACATACAGTGTGTCCCACCGGGAATCGCCGCGATCGATATCTGACAAAGTACTTATCTAAAAAAAGAACTGACATGCTACTCGATAAAAATTCAATGACTGTGAATTAAAAAAAAGTTAAAATTGCAATTATTTTCAAACATTGTAAAAGAAACTCCCACAATGCCTATATCACTTGAAAGATAATTTATATCCACACTAGATAGGTCAAAAAAATGTAGGGAGTTCCATTTGAGATAACAAAGTTATCGCTGGTTGAATTTACCAAAATATGCAGACCTGAATTCAACACTCGGTATAAGGTTTTTGAAGATATGAAAGATGTGCAAGATAGCTTCGCATATGTTCTATTCACGTTCCAAGTATGAAATAAATATTTGGTTTCTGGAAAAAAATAAAAAGAATTTCGTGGGACCTTGCATCTGTGAAATTTCTTATAAAATCCAATTATCTCAAAAACTATAAATTTTAGGAACAATGTTTGTTATCCAATGTGAGCTCAAATTATGGAATAAAATCCAAAAATGCAAAAATATGTAGGGTGTCTTATTTAAAATAACTAAGTTAGTGTCAACTTCCGGTATAAGCGGAAGTATTACAACTTTGCGAATATTTTAGTTGTGTGGGCTTTGTCGACTTTGCTAAGTTGTTACATTTTTTAATTTTTTAGACGAGTACTTTGTCAGATATTGATTGCTTGACGAATTTGATTTTCAAATTTCCTAGCAATTTTCATCTGCTGTGTTGCCAATATTCCGATGCCGATATTCCGTTTATGGCTGATATACTAGGCCAAATTTTCGATCATTTGCGTTAAGATATCCCAAAACCAAAAATCGGAATACTTTTTTTTTATAAATTTTGCAAAGGCTACAAGAATTACTTAATATAATATAAATATTTTTTACCCTTATTATCCTTATTAGTATCTATAGTAGTTACGGTTAAGTTAACTAAATTGCATGTATAATATGCATTTTACACCAAACTTTCTACTGACTCCATGTTAAATATCCAATTTCAAAAATTTAATTACGCAAAAACTGTGCTTCAGATCTTTCTCATGAAATTGTTTTTATGTATTTGCTATCGATAATAATATACTAAAATTTTAGTTTTTTAACTACAAATAGCTATAATGATCGAGCAACTCTAACACAATTCCAAAATTTAAATACGCGAATGAACTTTCCGAATAACACAATATTTAAAAGGCCACTGACGAATAACTTATTTTCTAAAGTTTACTGGGGTTTTCAAATTTTTCAACAATGAAAGTAACTGTCGAAAGTATTCCTTTTTATTTTTTAATATAAACTTGGGATAAAAAATGAATATTTTATGAAAATATAATCTGTATTATGTACAAATTGTCAATTTTAATTCAGCACGTTAAGTTAGTTCCAGCATACTTGTCGATAATTTTCACATTTCTGTCTGCGAATTCGACAAAATCGTACAATTCATTCTCCAATTTATGACAAGTCACATCGATTTCTTCCAAGTTCGGGACCACCTGCAGAAACGGCAATATTTCAATATGTTTGATTCCGGTAAAAGACAAATCCACTTTAATTAACGACGTAAGATCTCTAAATTGTTCAGCGCTAACACTTTCGATGTTGTTTCCAGCCAAATTGAGTATAACTAAATTTTTCAAGTTTTTTACAAAGTCCACGTTATTTAAATTCGCGTATATCAAGTTGAGTTCCTTCAAGTTGGCGAGCCTTTGAAATATCCTTGGATTAATCACCAGGAAGTGATTCGCCATCAGCGACAAGTATTCCAGTTTTCGTAATCTATCAAACGCCTTGGCTTCGATCTTTCGCAACTGAGTCAAATCGATGGATAAGTTTTTAAGTACACCCAGACGGCTCATGTCATTTTTTCCCAAGTGGCGTATATTTTCTGACCTTATGGTTAAGATTTCTAGGTAGGGAAAATTCTTGAGCACATTTTCTTCAATTCTAGATATGTTATAGTTGAAATAAATTTCAAGCTTCTTCAGGTACATGCAAGGCTTTAGTAGGGATTTCGTGATGTTTGGAAAGTTGATATTGCCCCAGATCATTAATTCTTCTAAGTTGGGAAATTTGTCGAAAAAACGTGAATTTATTTCACTGATGTTGTTGGATGAAAAAATTAATGATTTTATATTAGGAAGGTCCAAAACTTCTGGTAGTTGCAATTTTCCCGTGGAGCCTAATATGTGAAGATGTGTCCTCTCTCTGACATCATCACAATTTGTGCTGTTTATACATAGAGTTGTCGCTTGGTATGTGTAGCAGCATTTGTTATCGCTTTGGGCCAAAATCCATGAGAAGTTTAAAATCAATAATAATGATCGCAACAGTAACTTCATTCTAAAAAAACTCTTTGCTGAAACTTAGTAATCGGAAATAAGACATACTTACTTTTAGAATTTGATTCCTTACATAGCTCTTATTAAAACTTTTTTTTAATGTGGTAATTACTACTTTTATTGCATTGGTGCTTTCGTCATTGCCGTTTAAGATTCTTTTCGTTCTATTAACCCCTATTATTTCCAAATAACTAAGCAAGGAATTATAGCAGCAGACACGAACATCGAACATAAACAAATTAAAAACATTACGTGAAATTTCACCAAAGGTTATCAAGAAAATATGTATACGTTCGTTACATCAACAAAACAGATAATTGAAAGAGCTGGACCGGAATTTTATAATTAAGTTCTAATTCAGTTCTAAGGTCGCGTGGCATAATACCATACAAGGACACGCAAAATTATTTAACGCTAGACGCACTTAACGAAGCAGAAATTGCTGTTCTGTGATTTTTCCAGTGATTAAAATTGAAACGAATATAGCTTGATAAAGTAGGTTTAATTGAAAATTGTGGGATAACCAAAGCGTTATTAAGTCATATTACAGCATTATACAGGGTGAGTCATTAGTACAGTAAAGCCATGTAGCTTCTACAGTTTCTTCGCTAATAAAAGTCTTTCTGGTACAAGGATACACTAGCATAAGACGCATATTCCAGAATTATTTTTTACAAGATAGGTTAAGCATATGCATAGTGATGCAGTAAAGTGGCCTTTTTTTAAACGAAACATCCGCCCGATTTAAATTGGCTATAAAATGCTGATTAAAATGGCAACAAACATTATCGGTCTGATATTAATACAGTCAAATCTTCCTTTAAACAACTTTCATATACCGAATGCCTCTATATAACGATTTTTTTCACAGAACGTCGCATTTTAAGCAAATATTTAAATGAAATTACCTCCATTTAGCGAACGCCAAATCTACATACAGCAAATTTTTAAACCAAGATTTTCCAATGCTTAATTGGTTTATGGATGCTTCTGTTCAGAACATTTTCTTAATTTTTGGGGTACCCACACTAATGACATTGAATCCCCTTACTAATGGCTTTCCCGGGTTTAATTAGTTTGTAATTGCATTCGGTTCAGTGAAAGTTAGTAATTTTTGGAATACCCCATGCTAATTACATTGCCGGTTAGCACAAAAAAAGAAAATCTTTTTCAGTTGATTTCTTGCACCAGAAGAATTAAGAAGAGAAAATTTGCACAAAAATGTCGAAGAAAAAACCTTAACGCTCAGCGAAAAAGTTAAATTGATCAAAAGTGCTTATAATCAGGGTTTAAAAAAAGGACCTTGCCGAAAAATTTTGGAATTTATTACATATGATTTGTGTATATTTAATGCTACCTTCCTAAAACGAAAACCTCTCTATAACGATTTTTTTTTGTAGGATTTAGGAATTTGCTATATGGAGGTTTGACTGTAGTTTTTGAAATATTATAAAAGAACATGAAATTTGGGCTCAGTTTAGAAGTTTCTTTGAAAGGGAGGAAACATCTAAATGAATTTATTTTTCATTTAGAATATTTCATTAGATCCTTCTCTTAGAAAATGCTGTAATTTTATTTAATTAACAATTGCTGTTATACAAGCTGATTAGCAAGCCCAAAATAACATTTTTCTTTAAAAAATCATTCCAATTAGGAGATACTCAATTTTAAAATTAAAAAATGTAATTTTTATTATTTATTTAAGTAAAATGCGTCATTGCGTAAATTATTCGATCCAAATGAAAATATTTATTTAAAATGTACCAATTTAATGTAAGATACTATTTTAAAATATATAAATTAAATATTTTTAACAATATGAACTCTTAATTAGAAAGTTTATTGATTTGGATGCTGCTTATCATCTAAACATAAATTTTATGCATCTACATTCTATGTTCTCTGCATAATTTACATTGTTTAAAGCTTATAAGTGTAAAAATAGTAAATTGTACAAAATTTTGCAATGAAAAATCTTAAAAAATAAATTTTTTAGGCCAAATTTCCAAACAGAACATACACTCTGGCCTTATCAAACTAAAATGCAATAGTAATACCTATATAATATATTGGTTTCATGAAACTGCGAAGCAAGTCGAATTTGTTATTTTGCAAACTTTTTTTTTTGGAAATATGCACTATAGCTTTTGTTTATTAGTGTTCTTGGTTATCGTTAAGAAATAAATTTCCAACAATTTCAATTAAGAGAAGCATTTTACAAATAGAAATATCAAATTTTTTTATTTTTTATATTTAAAGTTAAGTAACTCTCAAACTATAGACTAGACCCACGAACATTTACATTAAAAGAAAGCATAATTGCTTCTTAATAAAAAAAAATAATGTACAGGGTGTGCTATTTGATTTTTCTGAGAAAAATATCATTTTGCGTTTGCTAATCACCCTGTATAATAGCAAACTCAATTTTAATGTTTATTTCTAAATATCTTAAAAATTGTTAATCGTAGACCCCAATTGTTTGATATGATTTTAAAAAGTATCAATTTCTTTAAAAAAAGGCAACTTTGGTGCACCATGGCCTATATTTTCACCCTGTATAGGAAAAAATAATTTTAAAGTATGCGACACTTGCTAGTGTACCTTTTTACAAAAAACATATTTGTTTTCAAAAAAATTCTAGGAGCTACATGGCTTTACCGTACGAATGACTCACCCGGTATGCTTAACTCTATCTTCACTTAATTATTTAATTTGAGTTTTAATCGGAAGAAATGTGTTTAGTTTTAATTCAATTTATTGCCCTGAGCTATGTGAAGCTCACTGTTGACGCCTCATTTCGGCGCGGGCCCCTACATATAATTTTTAAAATGTAGCTGCTTGTTATGTCCAAAACATTTTCTACAGTGTGCCCCACTTGGAATTTATCAAAATGTTTAGTTGTGAATTCAACTTTCGGTATAATGTTTTTAAATTTGTAAAAGTTCTGCAAGGTAGTTTTATACGTATTCTACTCACATACCCAATATGAAATTAATATCTGATTTCTGGATATACATCCAAAGAATTACGTGGAACCTTGCATCTGTCAAATTTTTTATAAAAATTTAGTTATCTCAAAAACTATAAATTTTACAACAATGTTTTTTACCCAAAGCTGCCTTAAAATATTAAATAGAATCCAAAAATGCAAAAATATAATATAGAATATCTTATTTAAAATAACGAAGTTAGTGTAAACTTGCGGTATAACCGAAGTACTAGAATTATGCATATAATTTTTTGAATGCTTTATCAGATATCGATCACGTTAATTCCCGGTGGGACACGCTGTAGAACTAAAAAAAAGGAACATATATCCATTTTGGTGGGGGTCTCTAGATGGTGGCTTTTTATACAAATGCACATGATGAACATTCTTAAACTCGCCCTTGCAAACTGATTTCGTATACTCAAGTGTACTCGAAAGTTTCATAAGAGAAGAGCATATTTACCAAAATTTGAATTTTGCTACAAAAGAAAAAAATCTGCGTTAAATATCCTTTTCTTTTCGTCATATGAGCCCTACATATGTACGATTAGCAAATATGAGACAGTTTGATAAAAGAATACGACGAAGAAAGCGACGGTATAATATTGAAATAGTTTTATGTTGTCATGGTCTTGTAAGATGTTTAGTATACAGGCTGATTCAAAATTCGATGCATAAATTTTAACAGTCTATTTTTGGGGTCAAAATAGGACTTTTTCTTTCTGTAAACATGCGTCCTAAAATGAACCCTCTGAATGGAGGCTATATCGTGGAGGGGGCTTTTTCAATATTTGTTATAAAAAATGCAGTTTACTAAAATATCTTAAATGCCCCCTAAGCTTAGTTAGATGATGATTATTTTAATAATACTCTCCTTCAGTTGAACACGATTTTCTTGCAAACGGTTAATTGTAACAAGAAAATGAGACATCAAAGTTTTAGATTTTTTGAGAGTCAACTAGATGATCTTATTTGAATTTAGAGTTTTCTAGTGGGAACGCAAAATTTTGGCCAAGGAACGTGTAAATCCCCCTTCATTACCTCTAAAGTTAGGTTTACGGAATTTTTGAATCAAAAAATAAATAGAGGGGTCAAAAAATAGGGGCTTGGATATTTTTAGATAATTTGATCAATAACTGTGGTCAAACTTTACATAATTAGTTTTTCTTGCACCAGTTACGATGGAGGAGGTGCATTTTAGGACATGTTTATACAGGGTGGACATAAGTAATGGTAAACAGAGCAATGGTGGATTTTTCGAATAAAATAATGTGATTTAGCTACATTTACCTTATACGAAAAGTTGATATTAACGGAGATACAGGGTGTCAAAGTTGAAAAAAAATTTCGATTTTTTCGTATAATTATGGAATGTATTGTAATAAAGGCACAAAATTTGGCCCAAGACAGTTTTTTAAGTCGACAAATTCTAATTTGCTAACATATTACCAATAGCTGATAGGGGGCACTACCTGTGCTATCCTGCATAATTCTAAATCATCATAACTTTTTTATGCGCCCACGTATATTCATTTTAAATGGGCAATATTATTTCCTTATCTTTTTTACGCATAAAAGGTGTACTTCCAGAAAGTTGATACAAGCAACCGTTTCCAAGATATTTGCCTTTAAAGCTTGACGTGCCTTGGTTTTAAATTACTAAGATATTAAATTTGCGAAGTAGGCTTAAAAAAAAGTAATCATAAGACAGCTTTGTAACTAATTTATGTCAAATATTACTTTACTGATAATATTATTACCTAAATTTTAAAAATCTCAATAAAGAAAATCCAATAAATTAAGACGTAATTTATTTTCTAACATAGAGATGGGGGATTTGATCTCTGAGTCCGCACAAGAAAATTTTAATAGTCCTGGGTGGTCGAAGCAGATATTTGGAGATGAATTTCAATAAAGGGCAGCCCGATTTTTAATTGTTTACAATCCCTTTACATGAAAAAGACCATTTCCCACATACTTATTTTTGAAAATAAATTTTGTCTTGATATTTTATTTAAATTTGCTTTAGAAATTTAAAAAATATGTGGAATAATAATGTCAGTAGAGTAATATTTGATATAAACTATTTTAGAGTCAGTTTTATTACCTTTACTTTGAAACCTACTGCGAAAAATTCACATTTACAAAACTTAAAATAAACGTACGGCAAACTTTGAAGGCAAATATCTTAAAAACGGATGCTTGTATCAACATTTAGAAAAAATACCTTTTTTACGTAAAAAATGTGGGTAAATAAAAATATCTATTTAAAATAAGTGTACATGAAGGCACAAAAAAGTTATGATGCTTTAGAATAATACAAGTTAGCGCAGGTGGCGCCCCTTATAAGTTACTGACAATCTGTTAGCAAATTAAAATTTCTTGACCAAAGAAACCTCCCTATACCAAATTTTTTGTCCATACTCCAATGTGTTCATCAGTTATGCGAAAAAAACACAAATTTTTTTCAACTTTGACATCCTGTATCTCTGTTAATATCAACTTTTGGTATAAAGTAAATGTGGCTAAATCATGTTATTTTTATAAGGAAAATCTATTTTTGCTCTATGTACCATTACTTATGGTCCACCCTGTATAAAGAAAAAATCTTATTTTGATCCAAAAACTACGCTCTTACAATTTGTGCAAAGAATTTTAAACCACCCTGTATAATGGGCTGTACTTCAGGCATATATTTCTTTGAAGAAAATAAAATGATTTACTATATTTTACGACCTATAAGTTATAATTTCTTCAAAGCAGCAATCATTTTGGGAAAAATATTTTTTATTTTTTTTGCAACTTCGAGAGATGTATTTCTTGCAAATTTTAACTTCTTTCTCGAAATGTTAGTAATAGGGTGCTGCACTTTCAAGGTCAAAAACTTAGAATGTTGTTTTTTCTGAGAAAACATCAAACATCAACATCCTGATGGACTGTAAAATCCTCCAGATGAGATCTAACCTAGGAGCAAATGCAAGCACTAACTTCTCTTGGAAGGACCATGTGTTCACCATTGCCAAATCCTCCTTTCAAAAACTGGACTTCCTCTTTAAGGTTTAAAAAGTACTTCACATCTGATCAGTTGCTCATTCTCTACAAAGCTAAGGTTAGATCTAAATACACTTTTGGATTTATTTTGAAAGAGTCTCTTGAAACGCAGAAGCTGAGACGTATGAGTGGTAACTAGTCCCCTTTTTACAAGTATTTTCGTTAAAATAATGTAAACAAATGAAAAGTGCAGAAGTGGCTAATAATATATTGGGTGTAACAGGATCATGGTACACCCCCTTTTTTTCTTTATTTATGAAGATAAAATTTTCAAGCTTACTACACTTATAAAATGTCAAATTTTGACATAAAAATAACATTCCTACTGCTGTCACTTTCGCTAAAACTGATACTAACTTTTGACTTTTAAATAGAACACCCTGTATATTATTACATTTTTGGAATCTGCACAATTTTTTGAACACAGTGCACTCAAAAAAAGTGATTTTTAAAGAATCAAACATTTTTTTGGTCCCATTTTATTTTTTAACCTACGATGGCTATGACTCATTCTAATTAATTCTAATGGACCACATTAACGCTAAAAAAATCAAATAACGTGAAAAAAGGAAAATTTCAATCTTTTATTACGTGATAAAGTTAACAAAAATGGTTTTTATGTCATAACTTTATTTTCTTAAATGGCACCATATTGGTACTGTGGCACCACCAAAGAGTATAATTAATGGCGAATCTAACCATATTTTCATTTTTGCTATGAAATCAATAGAACTGAAATTACAGCTAAAGGATTTCAAAATATTCGCTTTCAATTTATTTGAAGATCTATTCAAAAAGAACAGAAGATAGCTATGGAAAACAAATTTAGAAAAAAGACACTTCCTAAGTTTTCCTAATTTAATTATTTTGCAGCGCTAATGTGGTTAGCTAGTGTTAATTAGCATGAGTCATAACCTTCTAGGCCGAAAAATAAAATGGGACCAAAACAATTTTTGATCCTTTAAAAATTACTCATTTTATGTGTATTGTATCCAGAAAACTGTGGAGATTCAAAAAATGTAATAATATACAGAGTGTTCTGTTTAAAAATCAAAAATTGCTTTCAGTTTTAGCGAAAATAACAGCAATAGAAATGCCAATTTTATGTCAAAATTTGACATTTCATAAATACATTAAGTGTAGCAACTTCAAAAATGTTATCTTTATAAATAAAGAAAAATAAGGGGTTGTACCATGATCCTGTGACACCAGATATATTAAGATATTTTCGCGGCATCCTTGCAGCTTAACTGCGGCTCTCCGGGATTAAACTACAGGTGTTGAATTTTTACATCTCTTGTTGTATTTATCGTTAATAGAGTTTATTATACCCTGCTCACCCAAGAGATATAGTTAGGCCAATCTCTTAAACAAAGTGGGATATTTAAAAAAATATTTCTATTGGCTTAATCTGAAAATTCCTTTATCACTTACGCCAAAAAAGTTTGATTGATCGCTTAATTAGTAACGTTGATTTATTTCTTAATAGCCTGTCTATCTGTCTCTTTTTAAGGGGCTGTCTGTATCTCTTGGATAAAGAATATATTTAGGAAAAAATAGGTTGGTTTATTTTACATAGAAAAGAGAAAAAATAAAATATAGAAGACCAAAATTAGATATGAAATTAAGAAAAAAATTATTACATTTTTACATTTCTTAAATTTTTTATATTTTCATATTTAAATGAACTTTCGTTTCTATGCACCTAACACATCAAAATAAAATTTGATGTTAGAAAAAATTGGGCAGCTATGGGGACTGCCGATTGAAGTGAAAATTGAAAACTATGATATACCAGTGTTTTTTAACTTACAAATTATAATATTAAAAATAAAAATTTCATAATTTGTAAGTTAAAATTATTATTTCTAAGTTTTATATCTTTTATATTTGTATACAATCTAGTCTTTGATCTCTTTTGGTTTACTGCATATTAAAAAACCTGTCATACTATCTAAAATTTATATGTGCATATTCAAGATATTTAAAAAAATATGTATCCAATGTACTGATTTTTTGTATTAGCGGGGTGTCGGATTACCGAAATTGGGGATTAATTCGGAAAAAAACTGCAATTTTTTTTAAATCTTCCATATTTTCGAATTACGGTCTCATCTCGGTAATCCGACATTTCGCTAGTCCGACACGTTCCATAATCCGGTGCCAATTTCAAAAGTTCAAATTTTGAAAAAGCACGCGAATTCTGGGAAAAAATGACTTTTGGATTAGCAAAGTTCGGCTTAGCCCGGTGTTGGATCACCGAAATTATGCAATAATACAAAAAAAAACACTGCAGTTTTGTTAAGGTCTTTATTTTCGAATTACGGTCTCATCTCCGTAATCCGACAAGTTCAGTAATCCGGCGTCAATTTCAAAAGTCGTCGAAAGGCACGAATTTAGAAAAAAATTACAATTTCAGATTTTTTAACAAAGTTGAAATTTAAAGCTCCAAAATTTTCGAAACATGGGTACCTGAGAAACATTAGAGCATGTCGATAGTTCAAATTAACGTTATTGCTCACGCACTTTAAAAATTTGACCTTCTACTGTTCATTTTTATTATTGAGCATTGACAAGGGCGCCATATACATATAAATAAGGCAAATACGCCTAGGGCGGTGAATCAGCTCAGATCTGCCTTGTGTAGCTTTGTCTGCAGAAAAGTTGCATATTTTTATATTTAGGTTTTTAAGGGAACTTTATTTTTATATGTATGCTTCTAACGTTGTTTATTTCGTTTTGTTTTAATATTGTTTTTAGAGTTAATGTAGGTGAAAAACATACGTTATTCGTATTTTCCTATTCATATTACTTCATTTTAATGAGTTGTTCAAACCCCCTAGAGCGAGCAAGTGTACAAGATGTTTTTAAGGATAATATTATCCTACTCCCCAATACAGCTCCGCAGTTTATTCCAAATATTCAGTCTAATTCATTAGTTCCACTTTGCCATCGCTAGAGCGGAGCAATCGATAATTTTAACCCCTGACTAGCGGCATTTCCAATTTAAATATTTTTAATAGATTCTCCCCGACAGGAGCTTTCAGGATGTTTATCGTGCTCTCAAACAAACTTGTTGTTTTACCCCCAAATATCTCTTTAATGGCAACCGCAAAATTACCTGTCCGTGATGGTATTTGTTTGAATTTCGGTCTTTATTAGCAGTTCCATTGCCTTGATTAAAAGAATTGAATTAGAGAGTGTTTCTATGTGGTCGTGCAATACTAGCAAAATGGTAACTTACAACTAAATGCGATGTTTTTAAATCGGCTATTATCAGTTATAAATAATAATAAAATAATAAATTGGGCCTAATCATATGCTTTCATTTACTAATATTTCGTCATAAAGATGTCAAGCTTCATTTCAGATAAGTCTGATGGAAAAGCTGATAGTATTGTATAGATACAGTTATGTGTTGATTGTGTTTCCCCTCAAGTCTTAAGATCTTAACAGCATCCATTTTCTAGTCAATCTATTTTCTACCAAAACAATGTCTGACATGTACATTAATACTCAACCGATGAAATTAAGCCCCAGGCCGCACGCAAGTAACATAATAATGGCATAAATCTTAATATGTAGCTAATAACGAGTTGGGAGCATCTGGAAGAGAACAAAGGAAATGTAAATGTTGCCATAATCTCAATATTAGTAGTAATAATCCTGATTGCTATCCGCAAACGACGAACGGGGAGATAAGATCATAAATACACATTAGAGAAGTGAAGGACACATTACCATATTAAACTCCGGCCAGGAGTTAGGGACTTCCCCATTCAACGTTCGAAAGACCGTAACTAACGCGTTATCCATTTCCTAGGCGAAGGCAAATGCCCAAAGTGTGCAGGAAACAATGTGTTGCAGAACGCGGGACGTTAGCTGAAATGAACTTTGGTATGCAAATAGAGCGATGGGGTTGCTACACACTAAATGATATTATCTTCCCGAGTTAGAAATACATACGTGTGTGTCGTGCTAAAGACTACCACACAAAACTTTGTTATTTGCACATCCACCCAGGTATAAGTGACTTCGGAATAACAATAACATCATAGATATCATACTATTGACACAGTTGTCAGTTTGGGAAAATATGCTTTTGAACTTTCTGAATAACTATTGAATTTATAGGGTAAACTCTACTAGTACTACAGTGAGGTAAATATTTTTGTGAAATCATTTAGTGCATAGAATAATGGCACCAGTAATTGTCATCATCCCAGTAGTTGCCACCAAACACATTTTTGGAAAAAAAATTAAGATAATGCTTCCTTACTTTAATTTTCTCACGGTCGCAATTAGTTCCCACATGTATTAGCAACAATTTTAAATGAAGCTTTTAATGTTAGTAGACCATACAAATGCACTTCCAAACAAAGCGGTACATCAGTTTCTTGTTCGAAATATTTTGTTGCGATTCTTAGCGGATTTGTTAAAGTAGGTTGAAATAATTTAGCCTAAGTTTCAACAGTTTTTAAATGAACATTTTTTTATAAAATAGGTTTGATAGACTTTGAATTATAATGTTTTGAGGTTTGTAATTAGATTTTAGTTATAAAAAATTTGGTTGTGACAATTACTGGATACAAAAAACTAACATAATCCAGTAATTGTCACATTGTAGATAACTGTCTATTAGTAGATCTGTCAATGACAATTTTTGTTTTAATATACAGAGCAATCAGTTTTGGTTGTAACTGAAGCCCGCAAACAATGAATGACATATTTAAGGACTAATAAAACATTTGAAAGTACCCATAAGCCGTACTTAAATATAAACATTTTCGATAAAAAAAGAGACAAAATAGTCCAGTGGATTAAAAATATTATGAGGGTTTTTCACCTAAAAGAGAGTATTTTACACTGATAATTTTGTGAATTATAGTGAATTCAGGATGGCATTGATGGCATTGGCAACGAACCAAAAAAGAATAGCTACAAATTTTACAACAGTAACATTTCTATTTAACTAATGAGAATGCTAATTCCTTTTGGACGTGGAGATGTTAGAAGAGTCCCAAAAATGAATCGACGAAAAAATAGATTTAGGAAAGAAGCAAAATCAAATCTTAAGAATAGATATTAGTTTTACATACTAGTGTCTAAAATCTTATGGGTAAAAAACAATTACCAGGATCGGAAGTATTAAAACAACATACTTAATACCTATACATACAAAAAACCAAATTGCCACGTGACACCTCTATTCGGTGTAAAAGCTTATTAAAATGCAGCATAAATCCTGATAGAAACATGCAAGGAAATGAGGAATAATTCTAGCTGAATAAGAAACTTTTCCATATTTCCACTGATCATTATTTTGGCTGAATTTTCAAAAAAGCGATGACGAAGGAGTGAAAATAATTTGTTTTAAGAAAAAAAGATAAAAAAAGAAAACAGTAAGAAATAGAAGAGAACACAAAACAAGAGAACTAGAGCACCTCGAAAAATTAAAGAAAAGACATAAAAATAGGAAACAGTCAAACATAAATAATACACATTCTACATATTTGGGTATTTTAGGAACATTTTCATGTATGTCCAAATAATAAATAAACCTCCATATTGTTTTTTTTCCAGAGTAACCTAACGATTCAAATTTGATGACAAGTACTGGAAAAGCTAATCACAATTATTGGTTATTGCATGACAATTTATTAAAAAAAAATATTTTTTGACAAAAAACGAGTTGGTAGTTTCATAGTAAAGAAACAAATCTTTCTCTTAGGAATTGGTGGTCTTAAAAAAATGCATCCCATTTTTCCATATCAGTAATAAGTTAGAGGTACGTTTAATAATGACAATTACTGGTGCCACTATTCTAAATCAGCATTAAATACAGGAAGGACCATAAGTAATGGTACACAGAGCAATGGTGGATTTTTCGAATAAAAATAATGTGATTTAGCTACATTTACCTTGTACCAAAAGTTGATATTAATAGAGATACATGGTGTCAAAGTTGAAAAAAAAATTTCGATTTGTTCGTATAATTATGTAATGAATTGTAATATAGGCACCAAATTTAGCACAAAGGGGTTTCTTAAGTCGACAAACACTAATTTGCTAACATATTACCAATAGCTGATAGGGGGCGCTACCTGCGCTATCCTGCATATTTCTAAATCATCATAACTTTTTTGTGTACCCACTCATATTAATTTTAAATGGGTTATTTCATTTTCCTATATTTTTTACGTAAAAAAGGTGTACTTTCTCAAAGTTGATACGAGCAACCGTTTCCAAGATATTTGCCTTTAAAGCTTGACGTGCTTTGGTTTTAAATTACTAAGATATTAAGTTGTCGAAGTAGGCTTAAAAAAAAGAAATTATAAGACAGTTTTAAAACTAATTGATGTCAAATATTACTTTGCTGATAATATTATTACCTAAATTTTGAAAATCTCAATAAAAAAAATCCAAAAAATTAAGACGTAATTTATTTTCTAACATAGAGATGTGAGATATGATCTCTGAATTCGCACAAGAAAATTTTAATAGTCTGGATGGTCAAAGCAGATATTTGGAGATAAATTTCAATAAAAGACAGATAGATTTTTAATTGTTTACAATCCCTTTACATGAAAAAGGTTATTTCCAACATACTTATTTTTGAAAATAAATTTTGTTTTGGTATTTTATTTAAATTTGGTTTAGAAATTTAAAAAAATATGTGTAATAATAATGTCAATAGGGTAATATTTAAACTAAACTATTTTAGAGTCAGTTTTATTACTTTTATTTTGAAATTTACTGCGAAAAATTCACATTTACATAACATAAAATAAACGTACGGCAAACTTTGAAGGTAAATATCTTGAAAACGGTTGCTTGTATCAACATTTAGAACGTATAAATTTTTTACGTAAAAATGTAGGTAAATAGAAATATTTATTTAAAATAAGTGTACATGAAGGCACACAAAAGTTATGATGCTTTAGAATAATACAAGGTAGCGCAGGTAGCGCCCCCTATGAGTTACTGACAATCCGTTAGCATATTAGAATTTTTTGACCAAAGAAAACCCCCTATGCCAAATTTCGTGTCTATAGTGAAATGTGTTTATCAGTTATGCGAAAAAATCACAATTTTTTTTCAACTTTGAAACCCTGTATCTCTGTTAATATCAACTTTTGGTATAAGGAATATGTAGCTGAATCACGTTCTTTTATACGAAAAATCTACTCCTGCTCTATGTACCGTTACTTATGGTCCATCCTGTATATCGCTTCTTAAAGCATCAGAGAATTTGAGGCGGAAAAAACGACGGCCTTAGCCAGTCATTTTTAGTTTTGCCAATGATGTTTATTTTTTGCACCGTTGTTTTCCACTTATTTTAATTATCAACGGCTAATTGCTTGTTTTCTTTGCACTTTTGTATGCATTTTTGTTTAGTTTTAAATTCCTTGGCATGCTATTAAATTGAAGACCACATTTTTCAATGCGAATTTGATGAAACGTATTGGGACCTAGAATTTGACTCCGAACAACTTCTAATAATTTTTTCGATATGTTCAACGTTAAGAAAAATACATAATACTAGAAATAGGTCCAAATTTGAGGACCACAATTCCAAAAATAAATTCAAAATAATTCGACATAAAAAGAATTGGGCAATTATGGAGACTGCCGACAGAAGCGAAAACTTAAAACTATGATATAAAAAATAATTTCAAGATTCTCATGTTTGGAGTTCAGCCCCAAAACACACTTTAGCTCTCAGGAACTAACAGGATTGATCCCCCCAAGGGCAAGATTCTTGAGGCGTACTAGACAGTCGGAGACAGCAAATTCCTGTGCGGTCCAGCTTGACACAGTGAGGACTTCTGTCTACGGAGACTCTTTTTTCTATAGAACTTCCAAGTTATGGAACTTGTTACCGAAAGGAATTTTCCCCAAAAATTACAACCTATCCTTTTTTAAGAAGGCGGTTCATCGCCATCTATCCTTGTTTCCGCATCCTACTCGCAGTGTTTTGAAAGCATAATGGGGTTACCCTTTGCAAGTGGATTAAACTTAAAAAAAAATATGTTCTTAATGATTAAATTTTTGGATTAGCCGGATGTCGGACTATTCGGATGTCGAACTATCCGATGTCGGACTATTCGGATGTCGGACTATCCGGAGGTAGGACTAGCCGGATATCGAATTAGCCGGATGCCGGATTATATAGGTGTCAGAAAGGTTTTAAGAAATGTCATTAAATGTCCGAAGTGGCGCAGAGGTAGAGTAATCGACTAGTAGTTCAAAGTAGCGTTTTTTGGTAAGGCGAAACCAGGCGTTTGTTCCCCATCTTAGTTAGTTAGTTAACGCATCTAAAGAAGTTTTCACCTCAAAAACATTCAAACTTTTGAGAAAAAAGTCCAAATTTCGACATACATACAAAATTTTGGAAAAAATTAAAACAATAGAACAAATAGAACAAAATTGATTTTATAGACGGTTAGGTCAATTCAAGAGTACAGAAGTAACAAGAAGCGGACAAAAATTGTAAAACAAGAAAATCTGCACAAAGGTTGCCAAAAAAATAAGGCCTTAGCACATTATGGCAGTATGGCTAGATCATTGTTTAATAAAAAATTAAACTATGTACTTATAAATAGTTCCAATGTCCAGTGCTTCAAAACAGAATATCTGTAAATTTTAGGTTCTAGAATGTTACCAAAACATTTTTCTCGAGATTTTTTCTTTTTCTTTTCTCGTAATTTCGACTTTAAAATAGAAACGTACATTTTTTTTTCGAATTTTCCGATTTTCTAAATTTTTATAAATTTCGAATCTTCTCGAAAGGTTTTGAGAGGAGTGGTTTTGATTTTTTCTAAATTTTTAGTAATTTACAATTTTTTTAATTATTAGTTTATACTCGAAAACCTCTCCTATAAATTTCAAGTTTCTCTTGAAATTCTGTCTTTTTACTCAAAATACAGAAATTGAAATTACTAATTTTTTTCCAAAATTTCAATGAAGCTCAAGAAATATAATAAGAAATTTATATTATAATATATATATATATATTAATATATATATATATGTATATTATATTTAATGAAATTTTTATCAATTTTAATCTTTTTCCTGAAACTCCATCTTTTTTACTTTTTTTTTCTTAATTTTCAACTGGAAATTCAAAATCTAGGCCTTTTTCAAAATATTAAATCTTAATTCAAACATTTTTTATAAATTTCGACTTTTTTTTTATTTAGTTTTTTTTATTTTTCGAAAAGTTATTTGTAAAAATCGACTATTCGAAAAATAAAAAAAAATTAAACAAAAGATGTCGAAATTTAGACAAAATTTTTGAATTTTGAGATGAATAAAAATGTAGATTTTTTTAAATTTTAATTTTCTTATAAATTCCGGCTTAAATTCAAAATTTTTGAAAAGATTGTATTTCTTCAATTGTGCTACTTTTATTAGAAGTTTTCAATTTTAATTCAAAAACTTGCTAAAAATTTACATTTTTGTGAAAATTTAGAATTGGTTTTCTTGACAATGTAATTGCATTTTTATGTTTTTTCCGTAAAATTTCAACTTCATATTCGAAAATTAAAAATATTTCTCAAGAGTCTGATTTACATTAAGTATTCCCGCTTCTTCAACTAAATTTTGAATTCATCCAAAATATTTAGATTTAGTTTTGAGATTAAGTTTTTTGGATATTTCAACTTTATTTTCGAAATTTTCAAATTCTTTTTTCAAAATTCCAAAGTTAAACTTGAAAAATATTTATATAAATTTTGAGTTTATCTCGAATTTTTTCTCAGAGTGTCACGTAATAATGTTATAAATTAAAATTGTTTCCCCGAAAATCGTAATGTTTAAATTTTTATTTTAACTTTAAAATAGAAATTCGACTGATTATTAAGATTAAACTTAGATAATTTTTTCTTACATTTTCTGCGTTTAAGCTTTTTTTTTCTTTTATTTTTTTTTTAATTTATGAGAAAACTCAAAATTGTCACTTTTTCAAGGGAGTCTGGTTTTGTTTTCAAAATTTCGAGTTAAATCTCCAAATATCGACCATTTCAGTTTGTAGATTTTAAATTTAAACTTGATTTTTTTTTTCGATAAATTTATTTCCTCTTGTAATTTTTTTTTCAAAATTATTGTTTAAATTTGACCTTGGATTAGAAACTTCCTGATTTTATTTATAATTCTAATTCTTTTACTGAACACTTTTCTCTCAAAGTTTTTAATTTAGCTCAAATTTCCAACCTAAATTCTAAAATTTCGACAAAAAAATTAAAATTGCCAAAATTTAAAATCCAGATTTTGACTTAAATCGCCTAATTTCAGTTTTATTCTCTAAATTTTATCTTTGATCTGAAAATTTTGACGTTACAAACAACTTTTTGTTAAACAAAGTTAAAAAGAATT
Source organism: Dastarcus helophoroides (assembly GCA_028583605.1). Taxonomy (NCBI): domain Eukaryota; kingdom Metazoa; phylum Arthropoda; class Insecta; order Coleoptera; family Bothrideridae; genus Dastarcus; species Dastarcus helophoroides. The sequence continues at coordinate 2,411,286 of CM053332.1, forward strand.
TTGAAGTTAAATGTTCGACTTCAGTTTTAAAAACCTTTTTCAAATTAAAATCTAAAAAAATTCGGATTTAAATACGGAGTTCAGTACGGAGTCAATTCAATTTCAAAATTTTAATCTTTTCATTTTTAAGTCGAAATTATAAGAAAAAATTCGAATTGTTTCGAAAATGTACATATTTATTTTAAAATTTAAAAAACACTTTCGAGATTTCGAATTTTAATTTGACAATGAACATTTTTTTCTTAAATTTCGACTCTAAAAGTGAAATTTCGAGTTTAAAAAAGTCAAAATCTCAGTTTAAAATTAACATTTATAACCATTGTTGACCATTGAGCTTAATATATTACATGTAGCAAGTTTGAAGGTTCTATCTTCATAAATAAAGAAAAGAAAGATACTTTTCAGTAAATCTGTTACACCCGGGATAGTGTTGGAATTATAACAACGTTTAAATCAGAAACGTTTAGTGTAAGATATGCCAAATGTTATCTATTCGAAAGGAAATTCCACTCTTTATCAGACTGCAGAAAAATATATATTTAAAGAAATGAAATTTATGTCCTATTTTTTCAGTGACGTTCAATGGTTTTTATTATAATAAAAATAGAATCTTTCAATAAAATTAAATAATAATGCATGTAAGGCACCAAAATTGTTAGTTTATTAACTGTGAAAATATAACGTTTAAATATTATGCGTGTTATGTTGAATACCCTTTACAATAAAGTTTTTCGACATTAATACAATAGGCGAACTTTTCTTAGCTAAAAACATTGATTTTGCACGCGACTTGTCATCTAAATATTAAATAATTAATTATAAGAAATAAAGAACGATGAAAAATATACCGGGGTTACCCATCCTGCCCAGGTCTCTAATCATTTGTAACAAGAGAAACATTTAAACTAGTGTTGGAATAATCGAACGATTTTCAGAATCGAATACATTGAATTCGAATACTTTTGAGAATCGAATAAGTATTCGAATACAAACAATCGAATTATGGGATATTTAATAATTTTATGAGAAGGATGAAGCAATAAATTAAAATTAGATACATATTCGAATACATGAGTGTGCGAGCATAATGCGTAACCAACCATCCCGAATAAAAATGATCTCGAATAAAATACGCATTCAATAACGCATGTCTAAGATCTCTAATACAAGAATCGGGTACAGTATTCAACATCGGAGAAGTTAAGAATCGGAGATATAGCGTAGTTAGGAGACCGATTCTATTCGCTACTCAGCATTCCAATGTTTTGTTGTATCGGACTACCACAATCTCGAATACACATTTTGTATTCGAATACACATTTTGTATTCGAATACACATTTTGTATTCGAATACACATTTTGTATTCGAATACACATTTTGTATTCGAATACATATTTTGTATTCGAATGCAAGCAAGTACCCGAGAACTTATGAATCATGCGATGATGAGATGTTGCTTGCGCGAGGCGAGAACCGATTCTATTCATATTCTCACTTCAACTCACGGAGTCTGGAAGTATTCGAATACTTCAGTTGAGAATCGGATGTATTCGAGATCTTGGTAGAATCGAATACATCTCACAACTTGTATTCGAATAGCCCAACACTAATTTAAACATTAAATTGTTCAAGCATATTCTGATTTTTTCAAGTTACTTCAAGTTCTGGTTTTCAAAAAAGGTGAATATTTTATAACTTAACAAAAGATAAAATAGTAAAAATTTCGCATTAAGAGTACAGGATTTTGCGTATCAATTTTTTAGTTTGTCAACAAGTTGCGAGATGTATCTGATGAAAAAACCTTTATATAAATATCGAGTTCCTCTTTCTTTACTAACAATAAGTGCAATAGGTGTTCAATCCAATAAAGTAGCGAGGTGCCGTTACTTCAGACCATCCGCTCTACTTCCTTACAACGCTGATCACGATTAAGTCTGATAAACTTCATAATCCCTTGTAGTGGTTTATTTAAGCCCTTTGTGATCCGACCTAGGCGTCTCGACTCGTTCAAAAGTTCAAAAGTACAAATGCGGAAATAATTCGAGAAGGCTAAAGAATACACATGTGCCTTTATTAACTTTGTAGCTTATATTAAAGTTTGGAGTGATTAAAATATAGTTTTGTCCGTTCTTAACTCATTGAACGTGTAAGAACATTTACGAAGTTGATTCAAACTGTAATTTTATGTAAAAGAGTCTTAAATAAAAAAAGTAAATTTCAAAAGTTTAAATACCTTGTGCATTAAATCTATTACGCTAGGTATGCCTGAACTTATATCTAGAAGATAAGCCACACTAAGTGTGTAAACTAAAACAGCTAAATCTAAGGAAACGAGGCATTCTCTTTACTCAATGAAGCACGTACTCGATATGTAAAGTTTTAGAACATTGCGGCAACCAAGTTTATGCCACTTTAATTAATAAAACTATCCTTGGATGGCATTAAAATCCAATTTTGCGATGAATATGCTTCGAAATATATATATTTATTGAGCCATTAAACTTTTCATTCACTCGAAAATAAATTCAAAGTGTTATTCATTATTTTTTTTGCATAAAGACACCGTTTAATTTCTGATTATCTTCAGATAAACATAATCTACGAAAAAATTTATAATTTGCCTTATTTAGTTCCCCCAGTATTTGCTAAGTAAAGTGGTTCTTTAAAACGTTCGTCCATGGGATTTCGCTTTATTTAAAAATTGCTCTGGAGCATAGATAATTTCGGCTTAGGTAGTAATGTCGCGGAGGGTTAGAAAACAAGGCAAAGGGCTCGCGGGAATGCGATGTTTGCGTAGGGAAGCCGTCGCACCGACGTCATCCACCCTTGTGCCTTCATTTCATTGTTCCGCCCCGTCTGTCCGCCCGTCTGTTAGCGGCCGGGGCATCTCTAGTGCACCCCCCATTTGGATTCTCACAGATCAGTAAACATAAGTTGGATTTATTTCGAATTATTTGCTTTTTACTCATTCTAGGGCGGCCAATAAGGGCTTTCCTAAAATAACAACTTACTTATTTGCTTCGCAGAAAGGGAGATTAAATGCCGTGCTCTTTGGGATAAATATTAATGTTTTATTGAAATAATAAAGAAATCATTAACTAATTCATGGAAGACTAGAAATATTTATATTATAACGTTATATAGTTCTATGTTACCTACATTTTAAAGAAAGATAATTCCTGTAAGTTTTAAATTACAATCTGGCGCATTCACCAAAAAAATAAACTGGAAAATTCGTTTAATTTCATTATTGCGTATTGTATTAAATTTATCACAAATCTAATGATTTTTATAATTACAATGTTAAGTCTTGAACTTTAGTTGCTGGTAGATATATCATAAAATCCAAAATTTGCGATTATGATATTACTTTCGGAGCTAAACGAGGCACTTTTGACGGCAATAAAGGAAATTGAAAATAAATCGTATCTGGTATTTGCGTGTTTGAATTTATAATGTAAATAAATTCGATAGATTTTGTTTCAGAATAAATAAATACTGATTTGAAAGATAAGTACAGAAAATTCTCCAACATGAGCATGTGCGGATTGTCCACCATATTGATTTAAAGATGAAAAATGTTGTTTTTTTTTCTGTCAATAATTCAAACAATTTTCGTCGAACAAAAAAATGTTTTCTATAAAAGCTGGAGAGCTTAAAATTTGCTCCAAAAAAGTTAGTTGTTCATTTACCTAGTAGTTACCGACAAAATGTAATATGAATATGTTTTCGCACAGTCGCACCTATTTAGACATACCAAAGAGTTAAAGCATGTGGTGCGTTTTTTAACTAATTTTGACAGAATGCAATGTATACTATTCGACTTTAGTTAAATTTGCAATTTATTGGCGAGAAGATTGATTTCATTGGTCTCCATGTTGCATACCTGATCTAGTTTTACCTTTATATCGTCATCAAAAAAAAATCACTATGGGAGTATCATCAAAGGATAAACGTTTTATTTTGATAACGTCAATAAAGATGAACATGACTTAACTCAGAAACGAACTCAAGAATGATGTCCTTGGAAAAAATTGCAAATATAACCGAAGAGCTAAAATGAATTAGGCCTTTTATGGGCTAAGTTCTGTACTTTTTAGTGGTACAGAAATGAGTGCGATTACCCGTGAACACGGTATTCGTGCGTTTTTTCTCAATAATGATAATAACTTTCTTTACGAATTTCTTCTATAATTTTTCTAAAATGTCGATTGAACTTTTTAAAAATTTTTAAAACCTCGATTCTTTATAAATTTCGAGTTTTACTCAAAATTTGAGCATTTTAAACTCGAAAATTCAGAATTTTTGTATGGAAATTTTTAATTTTTTCTTAAAAATGTTAACTTCATAATAAAAAATATCGAAATTTTTTATTATAAAGTTTTTTTTTTCTCAAAATTTTGACTTCTAAATGAAAACTTCCAAAAAAAATATTGAAATTTCTATCTGATTGTGAGTTATCAAATTTTAATTTTTATTAAGACATTTTTTACTTTTAATTACGATATTTCATACCTTTAGAAAAAATTGATTTATAAAATTTTTACGACTTTTCAAGTTTGAAAATGGAAAGATTAAAGTCGAAATTCTGAAAAAAAATTGGCTTAATAATTTTAGTTTTTTCTTTCAAAATTTTTACATTAGCATTGGCTCAAAATTTGGACTTCTTTAAAACATTTTGACTTTCTCTCTCGACATTTAATTAAAAAAAAATCGGTAGTTATGCGGATTGCCGACAGAAGGGAAAACTTAAAACTATGATATAACAAATTTCAAGATATTGCAAAATATGTTTTCATTGTTGGATTATGCGGATGTCGGACAAGTCGAGTGTATGATTATTAACTTGTCGGATTATCCAATGCCGGATTATCATGTGCTTTTTTGTAGCAAGTTTTGGGCCCTTCAACTTTTATTAGAAACATTTCTTGTTAGAATAAAATTGTAAAAATTATTGACAAAGAAAATAAATAAATTTTTATCTTTAAATCAATATGGGGGGAAACTTTCTGAACTTACTTTTTAAGCCAAAATGAAGATATTTCTAAAACAAAAATTTGGCATGTAGCATTTTTGTAACACAGGTGATTTTTCATTTACCTTTATTTGGAATATTATGAAGTTATAATTAATTTGTGCTCTTCTGCTAACTTTGAACAGAAAATATCAATAAATTGGTAGATATCAAGAAATTAAATTCTAAAGTTTTATTGAAATTGTTGCTAAAGATATAACAATGTTAAAAATGTAAATTGTGTACATTTTTTGATTTTCCTGAAAATTAGAAGCATATGTAGTCTAATTAATCTCCCATATTTGAATTAAACTAACTTGTTATTTATAAGTAACTTGCACTGACACTTTGTTGTTACATTTTTCTAACAATTATTTTTGATTTCAATCAACTTAATGTATTCCTCTATTTATGACTTCAGGGGCTTCCAGGACGTCAATTAGTAAAATACCTGCTTCTTCCAAGATTGAATCATATAAAGGAACTCCTAGTAGTGTTCAACGTTTTCTCCGAAGGCGGTTTCTTCAGAAACAAAGGAAAAAATAAGTCCAAGGTAGTAGAACAAGAAATTCAGCATGTCAACCATAACTGAGATAAAATTCTGCTGAAAGTAGCATAAAACATGAAAAAAAATTCACAGATTTCGCAATCCTTGCAACCAACGGAGACATTGGAAATGATAACACCAAATAGAAACATAATTAACACTTTATTTAACATACAAGGTTATACAGGGTATTTACAAATTTTAAAGACAACGTTGGCAGTTGATTCGGAATGATAAATAAATACGAATTACGAAAAAAAATTAATAAAAAATGTTTACTTTTCGAATTGCAGACTTTCAAAGTTGTTATAAAAAATAATTTAATTAATAATTTCATAACCTCTTTACCGATCGTGTTGAAATATGAAACCTTTATTTATTTAGATTATTAAGGCTAGAATCTTAGTGACGAAGACCCTTGTTTTATCCGACATCCCTTGTAATTCACCACGACAATTATCTATGTATCTTCGAAGTAGTAAATAATAATAATTACATAAAATATGTATTGATTTACAACAATACGTATTACGTTAATTCTGTAATAAACCTTGTGATATTTATTATTATTATTTTGTTGTTGCTTAATTCGTGAAGTTTAATATTGTATAATCTTAAGTATAGATTTTATCTGATCATTTTTATATGTAATTATTCAGATTACAAGATGCTCTTTTTCAAAAAGTTTCGGACTATAAGGGAGAAGTACTCTATAGTTCACCAAAATTGATTTTCCGATACCACCTTCCAAACATTTTTACACGGGTCTACTGCATTCCGAATATTGGCCTAGAAATCTGAACTGCCGATGCCGATCACTATTCGGGTATTTAAATTGATTGTTGTTAAATATTCGAAGGACCAGTACACTATGAGGCGCCGTTCACAACATAATTATTTTTCATGAATATTTAATAAATCAAACAATATATGTAAAATTTTAAATTATATATTGTTTCGTTCTTGAAATATACTTCATTTCTGTAAAAATGAATATTTATATTCTCCTGATAGAAATTTTACATAAATCTATTTAAATATTTTATATGAAAGTATGTGGTTTTAAAAATATTTATATAAACTGTGATACATGAAACGACCGTGAGAGGCGACAGTAGCCGCACGAATCGAGCATGGAGTATGGTATTATTTATATATCAATTTTATTTTTCGTTGTCGCCACCTGAATCTTGATTATATTTACATATTTATCAATAGCACTAAAATCTGACATAAAAAGTGACAGCATGCTGCTAATAATAATAATAATAATAAATAAATAAATAATAAAATAAAAAAAGTTTCAAATCTTAATTTAAGTTCCAGCGCTTCTAGCGCCCGCTACGGTGGTTTGATATATCACACGTTATATAAATATTTTTGAAATCACATAAAATCTTTATAAGAGATATTTACGAATATTTATATAAAATTTTTAACAGAAGATTTAAATATCCATATTCATTGAAATTAAATATACTGCAAGAAAGAAATAATATATAATTTCAAATTTAATATAAATTGATTTATTAAATATTCATAAAAAATTATTATGTCCTGAACGGCACCTCATACTACACAGTGGTTAAAAATATGTTTCCTGTTTATGGTCTATTGACTACTTTATATTGAAGTCAGTTAGCTACCGCTTACAAACAAGATATATGATCTACTTATCACAGGGCCAAGATTTAGAAGTAAGAGGTCGACGAATTGATCCAAACAAAATTTTAAATAATATACAGGCTCTTTTAGTTAACATTTCCACAGCCGATATCTCTGAAAATAAAAAGGACCTATATATTGTATTATAAGTTTAGCATTGTAATGATCAAATGAATTAACCCTAAGGGTGCGTTTAGATTAGAGATTTATTTCATAATAGAAATCTCAGGTATCTGAGACTAAATTTCCTTGCCCGTTTACACTAGGACACAAATAAATATAGCTGAATAAAATTACTAACACTTTTAGCTGAGATCAAATCTGTTGATAAGTCGTTCATATAAAAATTGCGACTGATTATTTTACTTTCTAATGGGAATTGTTCTTCAGCTTCTTTTGCTATTTTAAGAAACGGGCTGCAAAAAAGGGTGCACAAGTGGTGCCGTAAGTTACCATTATTAAACAGAAAGTTTTAATAAGTCCTTCTTTGCGGATGCCATAAAACTCGTTGAAAATCGGTGTCATATGGATACCCTTTTTATCATTCTGTACATTTTAGTGATCTTACTTGACAGTACAATAGGATAAATTAGAAACGGAACGGAAATCTTCTTGTATTATTGCTTGGGCGATTAAAATGACGTTAAGGCTGACTGCAGATGTGTCTTACACCACCTGAATTTTATGCTCCTTCACAGTTTGTTTGAACCCCCTGGTTGGATAAGTAGTACAATTCAGAAATTTGTCATTTCGACAAGTGGTCCACACGTGTCATACCTATTTTTTACAAGTTTTAAGAATCATTTTATTGACACTGAATGTGCCTCGCCCATTTTTCTTTCGTTTTTGAAAGGCAACGTTACAATGAAGAGACCACAGGGTGCTCGTAAGTAGTAATTGTCGTAAAAGTGTTATTTCGGGTCTTCTTGGGATAAAAGTATTTTGTTTTCAGTTTCCTCCTGATCCTAAAATTTATTGCCCCGGTCATGTAATTGTTCTTCCTGACAAGAATTTATGGTCTTTGAATTGCATGTCATATTTTTGTTTTTTTGAATGGACTTTTAAATGACCAGGTGCATTCAAACCAATTTGTTTTCTTGAAAATGAAGTTAATTTTTTCAAATTTCAATGAAATTTCTAATTACTCCCAAAATAAATTTGTTTCAGTTAATAAATCTATTTAGATTATTTCGCATTGAAATCAGGATCATCGAAAAAAACATTAGAAGGCAGTAGTTGAGTGGCAAATTTATCAATCTTAAAAATTGAGGTTGGTTCTGTGATTTTGTTTATCTTATTCCAGATCACACGTGAATTCGTTTAGATGTGATTTGATCCATATGGTACATTACTTCAAACTCTTTTAAAGAAAATTACAATTTTTTAACTAATGCTGAAGTAATGATGTTCGCTTGACACTCTGGATTTAACAACGCTGGACATTGTTTAAAGTTACTGCACCTATTTCTAATTAAAACTAGAGCTGTACTGGTTGTACTGATTGCCATTTTCGCTTTGCATGATCGTTTAATTTTTCGGCTATTATGGGAATAAATAAAATTAATTCCCTTTTTTTGCCGAAAGTTCTAAAACCTTTAATACAGTTAATTAGTTGTCTTAGACCGGGTTGTGTGGTTTTTGTGAATTAAAAAATGTTTAGGACGGTTGGACCTGTTCTTTTATTTTAAAGCGGTCTTGCATTTTTTAAATTGAAATATACCCGTATAACCAAATAGACTACGAAATAATTTAAATCAAAATAATATTAAGGCATCTATGCTCATGGCTCTTGAAAGAAATATTTTAGTACAAAGCGAAAACAATGAAATTTTAAAATATATTTAATCTACAAGCAAAAATTTGTCAACTTTATTGTAAAAGTAATTTACATTTATTTGAGCCCTAAAAATTATAAGTGCAGATATTTTACCACATTCGTTTACTGAGTACTTGAATTGGATTTAGGGTAAGAGTTTACAGCATAATAATGGAATTATAACCCCTCACTTAAGGGCCGCTGACTTGGGTAGCCCGTGTAAACTTCAGAACCTTTAAGTTTGCGCATCTTTACATGCTCACATTACCGCCTACTGTGTTCAATTTTTGTTAGCGGTGTTTTCGTACTTAACTCACTAGATTCTCTATTTTCAATCTCTCGTAAACGTTTTTTACGCTCTCAATATGTCTTACACTTTTCGCTATTTTTCATACTCTTAATATCCATAGCTGATAGCCTTATCCAATGAAACGTCACTGGATTAAACGAATATGGTGCACTGCGGTGAACTGTAAACTTAACATTCTCTCATGCCGGCCTCTCGACGCCTAGAGCGCTCGACTGGCGATCCGAGTATGTCCGACCGACCGACACCTTGTTCTTCAAGCTTGAACGAAAACCCGAAACTTCACCCCATATCTCAACATAAACATTTCCAATGTTAAAAAAACCCAGAAGAGCACGGTAACTCAGTATGTATTCAGGACATGAAACTCTGCTGAAGTTCGGATCTACCATTAAAATTTCATCTCTGGAGTACCGTGCTTCTCTGTTTAAAATTTGATCTCTTGTTCTTCAAAAAACTCTCTCTAACGGTAGGCAAATTGTCGCAAATCTTTAGTAGTTCCTTGACACGCTCAATCCCGGGCGGAGTACATCCTATATTTACATATTTCTCTGCTTTTACTTTGTTTTGCGATATCTAAAACGGTGCCTAAATATTGTGAAGAAAAACTATCAAGATATTTAATGCAGCAAAGACTCAACGGGACGCAAACAGATTAACTAGTCAATTTCCATAAATAGTTAAGCCGAAAATTCATTTTTAACTTACCACATTTCTTTTCCAAATCCCTCCTGGCTATTGTGCTGAGGGAATGAAATTTCTCTCACGATTTCATTCGATTGCATTCCCTGTCGTTCTAATAAAAGACGTGTGTCAATTTGGCTTTAGCCGAACAACTAATAAAATTATACACGACGCCGTCAAAAAGTACGGCATTTGATTATATCAGCGGAGGGCAAGGGTGTAATATAAAAGATGAAGATCCCTCGGGAATCTTGGCAATATTAAAAAATATATGTATACTGGCTCTGTAATGAATTTTTATATGTATTGATTTACGTATGATGTTTGTTATTCTTTGCTTTAAACGCCGTGTTTGGATGGAAAAATGCCGCATCGAAAAGTTCTGGCTCCTTTGTGATAATGTTAGGGAAGAATAAACAGGATTTATGCATCGCTACAGGCCGAATCACAGAATGTATATCTTTTAAAGGAAAATGATATTCTTATGATTTGCGAAAAACATGTGCATATACTCTTCTATTCTGCGTCTCTGTATTTATATTATATTGGTTTGTATTTTTAAAGAACACTTTAAAAGGAATTCGCTATATTGATGTCTTTGTTACTATTTCTGCATTACATTCGATGGCGTCTTAAATTAGGCATTATAAGGCTTTTCTATTTTCATCATGCCAAAGGATCTATCAAAGTTCAGTTTAAGACAATTTTTTCGCGGTATATCTATCTAAAAAAGTTGCCAACAATCTAACACTATGGTTGATTACCAAGTTTATAAATAACTAGCTTAGCAAGTTTATAATTACATCAGAAATAATTACAAATTTATTCCCAACTATTATCGTAGGTGCAAACTTGTCTGAAATTACTGTAATTATTAATTAGAAGTTTACAGCTCCATGACTTTCAAAATTATCTTCGATAATGTTATAATTTGTAGAGAAACGAATTTTCTCCAATCTGACTCACTAGGTTTTAAAATAAAAGCTACTCTTTTGGAATTTAACCTATGTGTAATGAGATTGAATTAGACCATTACTTATCATACCAACTCAGTGTGGTAAATATCTAATTTGATCAGTCTGATTATTCTGAAGCAAACTTAAGGAATATTAGGTAGCCGAGGAGTTGGTCATTATTTGAGGAATTAAATAATTTACCTACTTATTTAGATTTACGATAACTACTCTAGATATTAATTATAGTTTGGGTATCCACATGGTGAGTGGCGCACAAGTTTTTATTTACAGCTGTAATTTTCCCCCAAAATTTTGACTTTAGTTTTAAAATTTATATTTGTGTCACAAGATTACAACTTTACCTTTAAAAATTGAGTCTTCTTTTTGAAGGGACTATCTTAACCTAAAAAATTATGCAATTTTTGTAATTTAATGCAATAATATTTTGAGCTTTTTTCTAAAATTTCGATATTAAAAGCGACAACTGTTTTTTTTTTTTTGAAAATTTACAATTTCAATTTCCTTTTTTTTAAAAATAAATATCAAGTTGTTCACGAAGTTTCTACATTCCGATTCCAAAGTTGAAAGTTTTGCACTTTTTACTAAAATTTCGTTTTAGTATTAGAATCCCAAATTTAAAAAATAAAGATTTATTTATAAATTGCATTATTTATGGAAATGCTAAAAATTCGACTTTTTCGTCATAAAAGTAGTTACATACATATATACTATACCAAAAAATTAGATAATATTGTAAACTTGTGTAGCGTTTTGCAAAGAGAAAAGCTTTCTCTAAATGATTATACTATTTGCTACTTCCTAAAACTGTTAGTAACTCCAAAATTCGATATTAAAAAGCTATATGTGTTTCCGTCCATTGGTCTGTGTTGGCATGAGATCACGCTATATGTCACAATTCTTGACCGACTTTTGAGATCCTTGTTTCTATCGATTTTGAATTTCTCAGAAAAGTTGATTTAGATTTAAAAGATGATTGGTAGGCTAGTTTATTTTTCATTAAAGGATAATGTATGTAGATTCTAGGGAATAATCAAATTTAGATATAAGAAATTAGGTTTTAAACATATTTTAGATTAGGTTTCTCGCAACAACAACGCAAAGGGGTATGAAACAAACCGCTTTCTTTCTTGAATTGACATAATTGTCAGGGAAATGAAAATTGTACAAATTTTACATTTATTTTTAATTGATGATTTCATCTTTAAACCCTTCAAAAAGGCTGGCATACTACCGAATTTTTTTTTCTTGATTTTCTAGCTGTAAGTCAAAATTATGATTTTAGTCTGAAAATTTATGGAAATTTTAACTTTACATTAACATTTGATTTTAATTTCGACTTTTCTCTAGTAATTTACATTTTTTGTGAAAATTTTGAGTTTGTTTTAAAATCAAAACAAAGTCGACATTTTAAGTTTTTACAAGTAGCAATGCTGAAACAAAAAAAGACTAATAAATGAAAAAAAGATTTTTTCGAAATATAAACTTTTCCAGTTTTAATCCAAAATTACTGATTTTTCGAAATGTGACAGTTTCTCTTCAAAGTATCTCGAAATGATTAAAACAATAATTAACAAATTCTTGAGAATTACACTGACATCTCTAAAATTTGAGTTTTGCATGTTTATTTTTGAAATCGTTACACAATTTATTTTGAACTTATACTCATCAATTCAGGACCAGCAGGAGGAGAAAATTTGAGCTTAAAATAATTAGCCTTAAAGGCGAAAAAAAAGTAACTAAGTAGGAATTAAAAATAAAAAAATTAAATTTTAGACTTCTAGAAAAAGTAGATTTTCGAGAAAAATTTCGAAAACTTTTAAAAAAAAATTCTAACTTTTGAAATTCGATTTTTAACTCGAAAGGGGCAGTTGAGGAAACTCATTTCAGTTTCAAGTTTTTAGTTTCAGTTTCCGGTTTTTAGTATTCGGTTTTCAGTATTCAGTTTCTAGCTTTCAGTTTTTTTGAAGCTTGGGATTTCTAAACTTATCTTTAAAATTCCCAAAATTTTAAAAATTTGGTTTTTCTAATGATTTCGATTGTCCCCTCAAAATTTCAATTTTTTTCTGGAAATCAACTTACATATTATTTTTAAAAATAATAAAACATGCAAAGAAATTTAAAATTTCTTTTGTTTTCCAAAATGTCCATTTTTTACAATTTTGTTTTCAACATTTTGACTTCAATTGTAGAATATATTAAATGTACAGAATGTTCTTCTTTAGGGCCGGATTATGCTTTTATTGAGCCCGAGGCTAAGTTGACTAACGGCCCCATTCCCAATGAATCAGGGTGTTTAAGGGTAGCAAGATTTTGTTTCAGTGGAAGCCACTATTTATTTTGAAAAATCAATAGCCAAAAATTAGAGGTAATTTGCAGCGAATTTTCCGCCTGAATATACATGCAGTTTCGTTCCACTACATGAGTCCTCAAAGTGTGATGCAGTTAGCAGTAGTAAAAATTTTTTTAGAAATGCCAATTTTCGTTTATGCGTTATTTAGAAAAACAATAATTTGAAAAAAAGCTGAAATTTCGGGAAGAAAGTGGAAATTCAAAAGAAGTCGAAATTTTCGGAAGAGTCAAATTTTGATAAAGAAAATCGAATTTCGCTGCTAAAAAAATTTAGAAAAAGGGAGTTTAAAGAAAAATTTGAAATTTTGAGGAAAAGACCAATTTTGTGAAATAAAACTATTTTTGTTCGATTCCTCCTAAGCCTTAGAGGACAATGGTTAAATACTGCTGTACTCTAGCTACAATCATGTTAAGTAAAATGGAATTTTAACATAGAAGTAAAAATTTCGAGAAAAGGCAATTTTTAATCAACTGGTCAAATTTTTACAATATAAGTCGAAACTTTTGGAAAATTGAATTTTGCGAAGAATAACGAAATTAAAAAAGTCGAATAGGAAAAAGTATAAATGTAGAAAAAGCCACCCTGGAGAAAGCCAAACTTTGCGAAAATTTGAATTTTCAAAACAAAGTCGAAATTTCGAACAAAAAAAAAATCAAGTAAAAATTTCAAAAAAAGATAAATGTTAGAAGAAAATAGTAATTTGGATAAAACGTTCTCCTGACCGAATTACATTTTTGGTTCAAGATGAGTCAGAGAAGTAGAAACGCTCTGCTCCGCCTCACAATGTTGCGTCATGTTTTACTTTAGAAAAGGTAAAATTTTGAAATGCCTAAAATTTTAAAGAAAATATATTTGCAGAATTTTTGTTTTTTTTTATTAAAATTAAATCTGACATAATTAAGAAACTTCAGGAAAAACTTTGAAATTGCAAAAAAAATATTTTTGGTAAAAATTGTATAAATGAACATTTCTCTCGCGATTTTAACATTTTTATTAAAAGATCAACGAAAAATGCAAATTTTGGTAAACAACAACACACGCCAAACTAAACGCTTGATATTTTATTGTCAATGCATGTTACATTTTCCAGTTAATTTATCCAAAAGCACGATAAGAAACTAAATATTCGATAAAAATAATAAGGACTCGATAAATGTAATGAACGCTCCATATAAAATGTATGTGCTTATTAAAGTAATAAATGTTCATAAAAATAATAGACGTTCGTACTTGCTAAAATAATAATATTTCGTTAAAAAATATATGTGCAGGATAAATAAAATAACTGCTTTGTATAAAATTTGTATGCATGGTTCCAAAATTAATAAATATTCGATAAAAATATTAGAGGTTCCATAAACAAATTCAAAAGTTTCTTAAATTAATAAATATTTGTTAAAAGACCATAGAGGCTTGTTTACTTAAGGAATGCCAAGTGGCAAATTCTAATGCTTTCTATAGTTATTAAGGTACCAAGGGTCTTATAAGAATAATAACGCACCGAGGTCGACAGTGTACGTCGACCGAGGGCGTTATTATCCTGTAACACCCGTGCTGCTTTCAACGTTTAATGTTCCACAAATCTGCTGTTTAATTAGAATCCACAATTAATTAATTTGACATCTATTATGTCAAAATGATTAAAAGAGAATTCAACTCAAAGATTGTGTTATAAATTTATAATGTCCTAGGACGTTATTATTCGAATAATGTATCTCAAAATAGGTGGTTCTTGTAAAATAACAAACCTGTAAAACATGAAATTATGAAATATTCGGTTTGTCTAAATTTAAAAAGTTTGTATGTCGTCGTGAGCGTAATTAAAAAAAACTTTAAAATGAGTTGTTACTCAACATAGGGTGCCATGTAAAATTTTTGCCCCTTGCCCGATGGGCAACTTCCAAGACACCAAAAGAAAATCGAATTGTCTCAGTTTTTTTTTCTTTTAATGCCAACATTTTTCAGGTTGGAACTTTCTACTAAAACACCCTGTATTTGCGGATGCGACATAATATCGCTTTACTGAAAACTTAATTTAAGAGTGAACATCACTTATCGAACATTTATATTTTTATAGAGTCCAAAATTTCATTTAATAGCGAGTATAAATTTAAGGAGTATTTATATTTATATTGAGAGCATATTTGATTAAAATACTAACCAGAACTTAGCGTGCAAATTGTATATTTTATATTGTAATATTAAAAAATATATACGGCGTTTCCTAATGTCTTATTTTGCGTTTTTAAGTTTTTTATCGAGCATTTAGTAGTTTTTTAGTCTGCAAATTGCAATAAATTACCGGTGTTCATTACGATCCTTTGGAAAACAAGTAGTAAGCTCCAGAAATTTGAAATAAACTAAGGCAACACCACCAGAAAATGGTAAATTTCTAAAAAAGTTACAATTTTGAAAAAAAATGAGTTTTGAGAAAAATAAATTTTAATTAAAAATCGACATTTTCTTTGACTGAAATGTCATTTTGTTTTTAATTAACTATCCACTAAGAACATAACAAAACAGGGAGTACCCTCAGTTTGCGGTAAGGAAATGTCTTTTGATTCTTCCGGGGGCTCCTAATGTCGACGTCTGAGGGCGAGCTCCCTTTCCCCTCCACTCAATTCAGTGATGCCCATTTTTTGGAACATATCATTTGAAATGTTCCTTATTTAAAGAGCTACGATTTTAATTAAATTTAAATAAACGAAGTTCCAATAGCTCGAAAAAAGGACACCTAACAAATGTTTTTGGTCAGCATCAATAGCCGATTATTCTTCATGGTGGACTCTTATTGGTCGGAAATATTATTAATGCAAATTTAAAATTTTCCAAATCGGGTTGCAGAAATGTTAAATAAAATTAATAAACATCAAAAGCAGATGTTTTATTTCTAACACCCATTATGCGAAACTTTACCAACGTTCTGTGGGTATTAAAATATCATGTTTAAGTTGGCTCAAAATTTCGGAGCTGAATAATTATGGCTGAAAATTTAAAATGTTGGCAGAAGAGTAGATTTTGAGTTTGGGGTTGAATTGTGGACTTATTTCTCAAAATTTGTAGTTTCAAATCAAAATTTCGAGCTGAAAAGTAACCCCAGGGAGTTAAGTCATCAAAGAAAAAAAATACGTATGAGATTTTTCATAGAAGATTTTACGAGACTGTTACATTCTTGTCCCGAATTGGCTAAGCTTACGAGTCTTACAAGTGGAAACTGTCATTAGCGAACTAATTATAATGATGAATTAGCTGTTCACAATTGGATGACGTGTGGTTTTAAGCTATTATGACCAAATTAGTATATTTATTAATGTAATGATGCAAACAGAACATAATAATGAATATATGTTATTTTGCTGAATACACCACAATATTTCAGTTTTACGTCCATTTAATAGACAGTTTTGAAGATTTAAATATATATGCACTATTTGTAATAAATTACAGGGTTATATTTAGGGTCGATTAAAATAAAATTATATATATCCATCAGCTATTTGCTAATGTTTAAATTTACATGATTTGTTATTCTATAAAATTTACTTGTAATAATGACAATCATTTGTTGTATTCAGCAGTTAAATATCCACAATGTTTTTACAGAGAACTAAGTAAACATTATAATTAATTTTCATTTGTTGAATTAACCAAAAATTAATTTGCCTGATATTTCTATGCTTGCTTACCAATGTTATTTAGTAATTTGGTTTAAAAGAAGCCAATAGTTTAATAATTAGTTTGTTTTTTTATTACTCAACAATCCTGATACTCTGTTATTAATACATTTGTAGAGCTGAAATAATTGTTTCGATTACTCTGCTTTAAACAGTAGCTGACAGACACCTCACAGCCTCTACGCTGCTGGGTCTAGAAGCATGAAAATTATTTTACATCCGAGTTTTTGTATAACATAGGTGACAAATAAGAAAGGATTTTTCGAAAAGGGTAAAAATAGGGTATTAATTTCGGGTTACATGCTCTCAACAAATAAAACTAATGTTCATATTTAAAGATATGTACAGTGTGTTCAATTTAAGACGCACTCTTTTTGAACATTATTTGCAGAGTTAATAAACCAATAATATTGATACTTTATAATATAAATTTTTAGGTAATTCTTTCCACATTTTTTATTGTTTCACAAGAAAAAACAATTGAACGCGGGAAAAGAAAGATACGGATTGTATTTTATTTTAATGGATTACCCTGTATATTTTTAATTGGTTGGATAGAGAATTAAATGTGTTTTAAAAATATGTAAGACTTGATATATCTGGCACTAATCGTTTATGATTTAAACCGTTGTATTTTAACTTAAATAATAAACGTCATTATCACTAATTTTAAACACCAACAATCATTTTTAACATTTACCATTTTTTTTCAAAGAGGTAACGTTGTAGTATGTGATATTTAAAATTCAAAAAATTGTACAAATCATTAATTGTAATGGCATTCGAATTATGACCACGGTTAAATCGGTATCGTAAAGAAAATCTAATTCTCTATCTAATCGTATAAAAATAGACAGGGTGTTCCAAATACAATTCTATCCGTATCTTTCAATTGTTGTTTCTTGTAAAGAAATGACGTAGAAATCGATATAACGTATGAAAATTATTGGCTAATTAATTCTGGAAATGATGTCCAAAAAGGCACCCTTTAATTACACACCTTCTTAAATTGAACACGGTTACAGTGTAGACGTTAGGTCTCTCTCTTTTCTCTATTTATGAGTCTCCAACTCCAGCAAGTTATTGGTAAATGACAAAATATCTGAAAATAAATATCAAAATATGTGAACAAATTACAACATTTTATAAAGCGACATACGTCATTGGTAATTGGTAATATTATGGAAAGATAAGAATAGGACTTCAGAGTACGGTAAGCCTTTGCAAAAATAAGTTCATTTTATAGTTTCTAAAAATAAGAAATAATTAGAATTTCTTCGCTACATTAAACATTTGTTCTAATTTTGTTCATATTGGAATGAATGCGAGATGGTCTTCAAACTTACGAAAACAGAGATCAAATTTTGAATTTTGTCTTATTGGTGAAATAAAAAAAAGGTGGAATTCTAAGGTGAACTTCTAACTTACGGCAATAAATTTCAAGAAACAAATCGAAATTTTTAAAAAATTAAATCTATAGATAACTATCCCCTCTCAAAATTATATCAAAATTCTTAAAAAATAGTAGAGAATGTTGTAAACTCTATATTTTAAAAATTTCTATAACTTCAGTATATCGTAAAATGAAAATTACTAAAAAAATCGAAAGTTTAAGCGAAAAATTTAAATAATTACAATTTTTAAACCTTACTATGTGAAACTCTTCGATATTCATCACTACTAAGCTCCATTAACAATAAATACAACAAGAAATCTTAAAAATTCCAGGAGGTTTCTATAAATATTTGATATGACTGGTCCTGGCGCTTTTCAGCATGCCGAGATCGTTTACTTGACAATCACTATTTGTTTTATATTATCCGGTACGGGACGAGGATGGAATAGTATATTTCATTAAAGTCCAGAAAATAGGCTTTTCACTTACGCTTATGAAGTCGTGCAAGCACGGAAAAAGCATTTATTGATGAGTAATGAATGATATTTTTCATTATACCTGTCTGACAATAAAAAAAATCTTTTTTCCACGGTCGGGAGTAGAAATCAGTTTCTATGACATCAAAATTAAAACAGAAGTAGTCGATTATTCCCAAGGGAGTAAAATGCTCCCAAGGGAGTTTACATTATGGAGAACGTTTTTCATGCAAAAAAAAGATAAGATTGAAATTATTTATTGACATTTAAATTAAATGTTACATTTGTACAATTTTCAAAATTAATATTAGAAGGAATATTAGTGGTACCTACTAAAACCTGATTAGCAATTTTGGTCTTATTTTCAATGGAGTTCTCGACATAACCCTCAGCGACTGTCGTTGATTTCCAACCAGCATGACGCTCTATTGTCGTGATATCCACACCAGCATCTTCGTAAGTCAGTGACCAGGATAACATGCAGCATCAGGTAATTTTAAATACGAAGCTACTACACTCGAAATTTTTCCCGTGGTATTCTTTCCAACTGGCTGCAAACTACATTTTCCTGCTTTGTAGTACAAAAACAGGCGCTTATGCTTGACGTGGGGAGGACAAAGGGACAGGTATTTTCGAAACAATTCAAGCATATTTCCCACATCGGTAACCAGAAAGGTTCGTGGAATCTTTGTCTTAGTGTTTGGAATTTTTACAATCAAGGAAGAGCCTACATCCTCTAATATCATCTACAGTTAAATTGACTAGTTCATCAGTTAGATAAGCTCCGGCAATCCCCAGAATTAATTCAACCTATAAAAAATCAAAATACTTACTAATTGAAATACCCAACAAAAGTAATCTTACCTTAATCATTAAGAATTCTTTGTCATCTGCACTTGATAGAAAACGGTCGATTTCACCCTTTGTCAATATTTTCGATTTTTTCGCTTGATATCCGTCACCGGTTCTTTTCAAAAATGCCATCAGCTTGGGGAATTTGCTTATATCTATGTTGTCGTAAATTATCAAGCATGACTTAACCATAGATATTGCGCCCATAATGTGGAAGACTTGTAATTCTTTTCATTTTCACTGAAGTATGCCAACAAAACATTCTGGCTGTATACTTGAACATTTTTCTCGGCGCACCACTTTTTGAACTGATTGTAGGTTATATCGTATAAAGATCTTGACTTCGTAGACAGCAAATTGCTTATTGCAATATTTGCAGCCTCCACAATCTCTTCCGACACAATTATTCATTGTGCACTAAACAAACTTTAAACTAAACCAAACTAGCATCTTAATTTAACAATTCTTTTTGTTTGCTTATTTTGTAGTTATGACAATAACTCAAGGACTACTAAATAAATGCTCAAATCCGAATAAAATAATTCTGGTGCTACTTACTTCATAATGACAAAATATGTGTTTTTAAGTTAATGAGACTGTGGAAAAAATAGTATATACCATTCGGGAGAGATGCTATTTTGTCCTCGGTGCATTGTAGCCCTCGGGCTTCAAATTGCACCTCTGCCAAAATAACACATTTCTCTTCCTTATAGTATAATGTACTATTATCTTTTAAAATGAATAATTAGTCGAAAAACTGTCACAATCAATTACAATACAACTATTTAGCGTTGCTAAGGAAAGTGTTGTCAGATTAGACATTATGACAATTTATTGACATTCCTTTAAGTAAAAATAGATTTTAGAGCAAACTTGTTATTTATCGTTAATGAGGAGGTATCGAACCTTACAAAGTTCATGATTAACTTGCAGATCCATTGGAAAGTCTTTTTATGGAAGGACCTAATTCTCTAACTTCAAATACATGGTATTTCGAGAAATAATGACATTTGAGTACGGGAAATTTCTTTCTCCTAACACTATTATAGAAACTGCACATTCTATGACTAAAAACTGTGATTGAACAAATATCATTCCAGCACCTGTTCAAAATACTCGTAATTCTACACACCGTATAGAATATTAATATTCTAGCACGGATTCGACGAATTAAAAGCCGTTTAGATTCATTTTAGGGCGGGATATCCAGTAATTTGTTTTTGTTGTTATGGTTACATGCAGAGACTAAATAGACTGAACCTAACACGGTAAGCAGTGAAGCCAGTTGGAAGCCTGGCGAAAGCCTAGCTCCATCTAGCTCGCAATGCCCTCTTATTATTTGACAGACCTTTGCGAAAATAACATCGGTTTTTTTTAAAGAAAATGGGCTGTAAATATGGGGAAGTGTATTGTGGATCATTGTTGAAACCTCAGTGAACACATTAGTGAAGGAAAATCAAGAGTTTCATTCTTTGGGTAGGTAAAAATAAAATATATAAATATTCAATTATCGGCGTGCGCGCGTCGCCATTTCACTGCAATCATGACGTGTTTACAGCACCGGCTTAACAATATTGTACACAGGCGTCGCGTATTGAAAGAAAATTATTTTACTATTAAACCAAGATGTCTTTGAAAATAGTTCTCCTGAACTTTTACCAAAAAGCACTTATAAAAATTATCCTATTGGTCCAAAAGCCCCTAATTCGAAAGTTTCATCTAAATCGTTAGAACCGTTACGCGGCAAGTCTCGTATTTATAAATTTTACTTAATCCGACCATATCAAAGAGTAGTGGAATGCACCTCCCCACTTCCCCGCATTTTAGCTTCAACTGTACGCCTAAGACAACATTGAAACGTTCAGTCTATTTAGTTACATGTAACAATTAAGGTATTTATTTAAAGCGTCGCGTTTCAAAATTCCAATCTATCTTGAAAGTTTTTCTATAATCTAGTTAAAGAAAGTATAGCATACAACACGTTTGGAATGACATATTCCACGCTCGCGAAACCATAACCCTAGCCTGCGGCTCGGGCTACAAACTTTTCGCTCGTGTGGAATATGCGCCACTTACTTGTAGAATATGCTATTCCTTGCGGTTTCACGGGAAACGCTCATTTTGGGTGCGTTCGGTAGGTAAGTAATATAGCATTTTCAGAGAGTAATAATGAAAAAACTATCTCGGACTGTTTTTTGATAGTTTCTTAGCAACGGACTAACATATTGGAATAACATATTTTGGGGTATGAAATTACGCAGAAAAAGTAGACATTCTCGAAAGATTTCAGAAAAAATAATTTTCTTATACGACTAATTTTTCCTTAACAATTTAACTGTTTAGATAAAGCAAATTATCATTTTTATATTTTGCTATGAAGATAGTGGTGCAAATAAAATTCCCCGATAAGATTCTAAATGCTCTTGACGGCAAAGAGTGAGATATAATCTCCGCAAGACTGCCGATAAAACCGCTACGCTTTCCGTGCATAATTTTTCACAATTTAAGATGTAGCTCAGAGCAAAAAAGGAAAAAGCTGAAATATTTAAACTTTTATTGCCACTTTATATTGTTAGGTTTCAGACTTTCTTCCGGCAGAATTACATTATGGACTTTAGTGGGGGAGACCTTTGGAAATTAATATCTCTCTGCTGCAATAATTGCATCTCCTTTAAATCGGAAAATTAATATTTTATTTCTAATCGGTGCTTTATCTTGGTCTTTGCAGTTAACTACGCGTTCCCTTTTAGCTTTTACGATTTCCATCAGTATGGAATTTGATTAAAGGCTATCGGTGTTCCTCTGAGAATAGCGGAAGCTTTTAAATTCCCCCAGTTGGATCAGATTTTAAATATTACCGACTTTTATACCTTTGTTACTCATATTAAAGTATAAGCTAAACGACTAATGCTGCATTTTTTTTACATCCATTTCACTCAATCCTTTTAACGTTTTTTCTATTTACAACTGTTAGAACATTATTAAGGACTTAAATAAAAAAGATAAAACTAGACATGAACTTAAATTAAATGTGGTCAGGAAATAACTAACTTATTCCCACCATAAGTTAAGATTACATTTTTCCAATTTAACGGCAATATTTACTTGCAATATTAGCAAATCAAAGTGTTAGTATATCAAGCCAACGGTTCTAATGGACTTCACAAAGTAACTTTATCTATATTGATATAAAAATTAACGTTTGAAATTAAACAGTAAAGAATTATGGAAAAACTCTTAAAATCTAAAAGAATAATTTGAATAGCATAACATTTAGCAAGTGTAAATGAACTTGATTTGGAGTCCTTCATCTAATTATGACTTTAATTAAACATTTTCATTCGGTAGTATTAAGATGTACTTTTTAAAATTTATAAAAAGAACAATGGAACTGAATAGAATTCGACAGGTAGCGTCAAGCTGATTGCAGTTAAATAAAACAATCATCTCAAATTTACAACAATTGTGCATTGCATTTTAGTGCAGACAATGTTTGTTTTGGGTGTCGACTGCATTCACTTCAGTTTTAACGGATTCATCGTTGTAATACCCATAAAGACCTTTTTGCATTATTCTAATTTATCCCGAAAATGGGTACGTGATTTTACAAACAAGCCTTTGTTAAATAATACCACAGTTACCAAAGATAAACGAAAGGAATCGTTTGCGCTAATTTACCAAAACCAATTTGTTTATTTCGAAAATACCTGTTATACAGGAATCAAATACACCTAGAATGCTCTTGCATTATATTTTGTGTTTATCACCCATATATACGAAA
The DNA here is from genome assembly GCA_028583605.1 of Dastarcus helophoroides. Taxonomy (NCBI): domain Eukaryota; kingdom Metazoa; phylum Arthropoda; class Insecta; order Coleoptera; family Bothrideridae; genus Dastarcus; species Dastarcus helophoroides. The sequence goes on from CM053332.1 coordinate 2,434,826, forward strand.
CCACTGCAATTACCTATTTGTTTATTTTCAGGATGCATAAGCACTGGAAATATGTAGAAAATCTTCATTATTTGCTGACACAAACAGAAACAGCAGAGCAAATTGTATCTGCATCTTTTTGCAGCCTTAAAATTACTTTCGATGATAAAAAAATTTAGACAGTCCTTTAGGCTGCCGACAGAAAAGAAAAAACTAGGAAATAACAGTATCTAGGTAGTGTAGTTTGAACCCACACTAGTAAACAAGTTAGAATACTGGAAATATTTTAAAATAAATGATGTCAGACTGATCCAGCCTTTTATATTTGTGGTTTGGATGCTTGTAGTTGTGTGGAAACGAATCTTATATTTATTGATAACGAAATCACTTACACATAAACTTTGCACTCTTTTTATTTATTGCACGTAATGTTCAACATCTTGTTAGTACTGTGTGCTGTCATTTCTGGAGCACTGGAGTACCACATTTTACATTTTATTTTTAATAGTAACATATAAATGGTAGATTCTCGAACGATTGAGCACTTCGTCGCAGGCGCGACGTCGTATTAAAACTTCCTTCTTATGAGATGAGAATAGACAATAAACATCATATCCGTTTTGTGGTAAAAACTACTATGGTACTCACTGTTGTATTGTACCGGGTGCCTAACTAAGAGAGGACGCCGGCTATGTCTCAACAACGAATTATCCCACAGCTTTGAGAACAAAAATTAAATAAGAAGAGTGGCCCTGAAAAGTCACTGGAAAATATGTTTAAGGTTCTAAAATGATCGATAGGTGGCGTAATATGTAGAGTTAAATGGAAAATTAGGATTTTCTCGAAATTTTGATTAATTAAGGTATATCGAAAATACTTGCATTGTAATCCTAGAGTAAATTTGATTTGTTTTTTTTTACATTTTTTGTTCTATCTCTGAAAATAAAGTGGTGGGGAGACATCGAGCACAATTTATTTTTAATACCATTTACTTCAGTTAGCTTTAATGAAATTTAACCAATTTAGCCTCTATAGAAAGAGTGTTATTTAGTTTATCAAGATATTTTCATATGTTTTTATTTTAAAATTATTGTTGCTGCTACAGTGCGTTATATAAAATAGTAACCAATTTCTCTATATCTTAAAATGATGGAGAATTGAAAGCCCTAGATATCAATGAAAACTGCAACTCGATATCCTTTGTCTAACTGGAGATATTGGATAGTAAAATTTCAGAAACGTAAAAGCTTGATGATGTTGTTAACTATTTAAAATACGAAGTCAGAGGATGTTTAGAATTTGTCTACATAATATAACAATACTTAATTAACATACCTACAATGATCTAATAGTTATAACAGTAAATAATCTAAAAAACTAACCGTAGAAACCCATAAATGTTCAAAAAAGTAAAAAAGAAGACAATGCATTACATTAAAAATGTTAAATTAATATCAACTATTGCTTGGAGCCCTTAATGTTCAAACTGACTGCAGTCCATCATTTTCATGTAGTGAATCCTCTGACGAATGAACACACTGCAATTTCAACTTTTGCCATTGACCTAAATAGTGTGTGTGTCTTTCGATCATGTCGTTTCTTTTGTAGACTTCTTGGCAAAAACAAGGTCTTCTATTCGCCTGGGGACCGGGATGGCCAAGAAAACTGACTCCCAATTCCTATCCACCTATCACGTGTGGATTAAGGATTAAATTTTACATACTCTAAAACATTTGTAATATTTTGTTCGATGCGACCTCTACGTTATCTTCTGAACACAGGAACATGCACATTTACTTGGTGCGTTGAGATGTATCAGTCGAAGGAATACTCTTTCATTTTAATTACATTTTCCGAGATACTGCACGCGTAGATTTAGCAGCATCAGTTGCATTTTAAAGAATTCGAAATAAATGGTTAGCTTGTTAAATGCTTCTTCATTTGTTTAAATTTTTTAAATTTTATAAAGAAATATAAAAGCGGAAATATTAACTCAGCTAGAAGAGCAGGTAGTAAACACAATTGCAACCAAAAAGATTTGTATTTTTTTATTTCATTTTGGCAGCTAACTTTTTTCAAGGGTCACTTTGCCAATTTTGTAGGCAAACTATGTGATAATTCATAACTTAAAGTTTGTTTGCCAATATCCAAAAGTTATTGAGTTGAGCTTTTTACTAATATTTGGGGCCTTTAATTCTCTATTTTAAGATATTAAAATTGACACATCATTCTATTTAATTTTTTTTTAAAACAGCGCAATGTGTTACCATTTTATATAAGGCGCTGGAGCAGCGAAAATAATTTTAAAATAAAAACATATGAAAGCGCCGTCAATAGACTAAATAACACTCTTTCTATAAAAACTAAATTTGCTAAATTTCCTTAAGGCTACCTGAAGTAAATGGTAATTAAAAAAATTTTTTTGGACGTCTCCCCACCACTTTATTATTAGAGATAAAACAAAAAGTGTGAAACGAAACAAGTCAAAATTACTCTGGAATTAAAAATGCATGTATTTTCAATATACTTTAATTTTTTATTCAGTCCTACGTCCTACGCCACTTAGCAGTCATTTTAGAACTATTTTTCCAGCTATTTTTAAGGGCCACTTTTCTTATTAAAATTTTTTTTCCAAAGCTGTGAAGTGATTCGTTGCTGAGATAGAGCCGACGTCTTTTCTTAGCTGGTACAAGTGATTCTACAAATAAACTATGAAAATAATAATTAAACTAAAACACAATTTAATCAATGCACAATAGTAAATATAATTCAAAAAAAAGTTTTTAGTTCAAAAAACATAACTCATTTACTTCTGACTAGGATCCATTTTCACTTGAAGAAGAAAACATCATCAATTAGAGCAGCTATATGGACACTATAGTTAAAGGAGCTTAATCACAAATTCATACACTAAGCTGAATCGCAAATGAGGCACATTAATAATTTGAGTTAGGCTATGATAACGAAAGCTGGAGGAAATTCAAATCTGGAAAAAATCGCAGGCAAAGTGGATAACACCAACTGGAGACTTCTCCATTTTGCAACTCGGGTCCACGTGGTAGTGCTAAGCGATCTTTTTGTATGAGGTAACACCCAAAACATGGAATCAATTTAAAAATTGTATCACAAAATAAATTTTTTTTAATGATGTGGAGAAAATATCCGGTATTCAAATGAAAAAAGTCATTAAATGTGCTGTAATTTTTGTTAGAAAAGGACATAGCTAAAATGACATGGGATGACTTATCAATTGTTTTGTTTGATTTATCAAATGTCACCGTCAAATTTTGATGTTTTGCTTATGTAAAGAGGTTAGAATTTTATAACTGTTTTTGAAGGCATAAAAAAATCATTAAAAGTTATTTTCTTCGACAAAGTATGGTTTAAATTAACGAAATAAAGAAATTCATAAAACAGAGAGTTTTGAGCGCTGATAATTTTCACGATATAAAATTTTACATTCTAAATAAATAAGGAATCTATGTAGGAATTATGACGTCAAAGGATATTAGGACCATTTTTTTAGATAACAAATCGTAAAATTTAAATTCAGTCCCATATAGCACATAAAACGCAAGAAACAGTTTAATCTGGAGTTCCGAAAGGCTCTAGTTTAGGACCGTTGCTATTTCTGGTTTTATATTACTGATATTGCTGTTGATTTAAACTACTCAAAATGCCTTCTGCATGCTGATGAGCTAAAATTATACAACTGTGGAATATTTTCACCAAGATCTAAATGCAGTGCATAAGTCGAGTGTAAATAATGCACTTACGTTCAACATTCGCAAATGTAGCATTGTATTTCATTCATTGCGTAGCTCAACAATTCGGTTTCAATACAGGATTGCACATGAAGAACTGATCAGATATCAAATAATGTTGTTTGATAACCCTCTCTTTCAAGAAACATTTAATAAATTTTGTAAATGCAGCACTTAAATTACTCGGTTTTAATATTCGAAACTGCAGTGAATTTGATAATTTATATTTTGATGTCATCAAAACACTTTATTATACCATCTAAGGCTTTAGGTTGGAATACGCCTCAGTCATTTGGGATCCACATTAGGCTTACTTGACCAGCATAATCAAAAACTTACAAAGACAATTTTTAAGGTTTTTGCATCTTAAGAAATTCAATAACTATCCCTCTCGGCATATAGATTTAGCTGGAATTGATGCATTATTCGACTTCCAATCACTTCATGTAGAAGACCTGCAAGTGTGGCAGCGTTTATCCATCAACTCGTCAATGGAACCTTGGACTGATATTTGTTACTGCGAAAGTTATTTTTTAATGTGCCCAGACTTAACGCTAGAAATTCTGTGACCTTCTACATATCGAACTGTAGAACGTAGAACAAATATTTTTAAATACTTAACCCTAAACAACATGATACCCATCTCTAACAGCATTGGGGGGGGGGGGATAACTATGATATATTCCTTTGTAACATAAAAATATTGAAATCAATTGTATTCAATTTATATTAAGAATCAAAATTTATTTCGATGCCATATTTGTTAACCCATAACTGGCCGCTAAAAATTCTTAATCGAGCCGCCGCAGAACCGGGCCCTGTTTGCATTTCGAACGTTTGAATACCGGCATTATCCACCGCGATACAAAGCCAAGAGCCGCTAAAATTTATATCATGTATTATGTTTAAATTAATACCATTGATTCTTTAAGGGTTAAACAAGAGTAAAGCTATAAACAAAATAATAATATACGTTTATTCATATAAAACTATAGTAACTAAATAAAACAAACAATTCGAACAATTATTCGGACAAAAAAGTACCTAATTTGAAAATTACATTTCTAATATTTTTTTTTAATGTGGTAGTCCTCAAAACATTTTCCAACACATAGAGGAATTTCACAATATCCGCACATAAAGCAAGTTTCTCTCCTGTGAATTTTGCAAACTTTGCACCGTTTCTGTGGAAATTTTTTTTTCCCCGAACTCTTAAGTTTTACAAGCCTATGTGTTTTTATATCTCCTGAAAGCCTACTTGGTGGATCTTCACGAGAAGCTCTTTTTGATGGGCCTTCAGAAACTTCTGCTTCTAAACCCACATTTTCTTGATTTTCGACCCAACTTCTAGCAACTTCTAGTAAATAAGAGGTAAATTTTATTTTCTTTGCCGGGTTCAATTTCTTGTATATCACAAATGAATTAAATAATGCGCAGTTCAACATAAACATAAAAGCCTTTTTTGTCCATTTCAGACTTTTCCTTATAATAGGATTATAAGAAAGGTATTGATCTGCCAAATCGACACCGTTCATAAACTTATTGTAATGTATAATACTTTCTGGTTTTTTAATAATTTCACCAGTTTTACGATTTATTTTACCGGTTTCTATAAGCCGAGCCTGATGTATCGTTGAGATCATTCTGACATATCTCTTGTCTTTCCATACATGAATTAAAATTTCTTTTTTTCTGCGGAAAACATGATGGCCTCTTTTTAACTTAATTTTTTTTATATCTTGAGGTAACCCACGATTTTCTCTAATTGTACCACATATTCTTATCTTCCTGGAAAGCAAATGCTCTGCTAATTCAACACTATTATAGTAGTTATCCATGTAAACATGGTGCCAAATATTTTCATATTTATCTAAAAGATTTTTTACGAGATTTTGCAACTTTTGTCCACTTCCGTTGTAGAATTTAAAGTTCGTTATGTATGCACTGGGATTCGCATAACATTCTGACAAGCATACCATACTTAGTTATCTTGCCAGGGTTGTAGACTCGGAAACTTAAACGGCCTCTGTGGGGTATCATTGCCTCATCCAATGAAAGATTTTGTTTGGGTTTATAAACTGTGCCAAATTTATTTAAAAAATATTCTGTTATTGGTTCAATTTTGAAGAGCCGATCTGCGTTTTCTGGCATTTCATCATTATTACAAAAATGTAATGATTGTAATATTTGTCTAAACCTATTTCGAGGCATAACTTTGCCAACAATTGGTGTTTCAATATGTAGATCAGTAGACCAATAATCGTTTATACTACTTTTTCTTACCTGCAGGGGCGGCTGGTGCTAATAAAATTTGGGGGTTGCAAAGAGATATTTGCAAAAATGTGCCGAAACTGGAAATTTTAAATTAAGCTTGAGGAATTAGGAGATATTTAGGATTTTAAATTGATGTATCTTGTACATATATAGTATATTGCTACAATTCCCCTTTTTTTATATTCGCAAAAAACAGAAAGAAAAAGAAGAGAAAGTGCATACGACAGACGATCTTTGGCATCTGCAAATTTATTACTAAATTTTTACTGAAATCGAGTATTTCTTGGATTAAGTCCTTTTCTTTGAAGACATCGTTAATGGCCTAATGAATTTTTTTTCCAGACTGGAGAAGCACCACTCTGCATCAGCAGAAGCCATTGGGATAGTTATCAGGATTTTTAAAAGATTTAGAGTTTCACTAAGCTCACTGTTTTCTGAAATAATGTTATAGAGTACAAGTAAATCAAAAGCAGATTTAAACTTTTCTTTTTCGTAGATTACAGTTAGTTCAGTGCTAAGTTTTTATAAATTAAAAAATGGATAGTGGTTTCTTTAAAATTGGTTAAACTTTTCAAAAAAAAGCTAAGGTTGCTGCAATTAAATGGCCAGTGAAGCTAATTCGTTCTTTAGCTTAACAGATAACAATGCCGCATAGGTACTTCTTTAGCTTCGCGAACTACTTCTGTTAAAACTTCGCTTTTTACAAAACACCATCTGCACAATATTTAAGTCATGTATAGGTCATCCATGTCGCTTAATTTCCAGTTTTTTTTTTATACAGATCGGTTAGTGAATGGCTGCGCAATTAAACTTTGCACCGAATTCATTTTTATTTGTGTTTCAAGACTCGCAACATTGACCGATAACAGATTATAATAGCGTATCGATATTTGGTTTGCATCCACAAGTGCAACCTAATGCTTGCTTATGGGCAAGTATTTTAAGCGAACAAAATAAGAGTTAAGGCGCAGGTGCATATGTGTAAAGCAAAGTTTGCAGTCTAGCCTGCAAACCTTGCAAACCATGGACCCAACAATGTTGTCAAACGCTTACGAATCGGCGGAATCCGCTATAGTCATTAGTATGTTTGGTTAATTTGGTAGCTATAAATCTGTTATCAATAAATAAAATAAACAACACAAAGAACAATTTACTTTCTTTTTTATCCCAGCGTTTTTTTGGAGGTTGTGCAAACCTGCAAACCTTAGCACTAGCCGCCACTGCTTACCTGCCCCATTAAAATATTCAAACCAAGAAACTTCTTCATTTCGGCTATTGTTGTATCTGTCCATTGTTTAATCTTTTTCACGGATTTATATTTGTGAATATTTTGCATATGATACCTGTTTGTTTCCTTTACTAATAATTTAAAAAAGTCATCGCCAATAAACAAGTCCACTGTATCTTGTATATTTTCAGAATTTTTTGGAAACACTTTAACACCATCATTTCCCAAAAATGCATTTATATTTATATCACTATCATTTTCGGACCAGTGTGTAGTTGTATTGTTTTCGTTTTCAAACTCTGTACCATCGGAATCACTGCTCTCAGAATCACTTACAATAGGTAAAACTTTTCTTTTAGTATTGATTACAATGTCTGAATCATCGCTCTCATCTGTATCATTTTCATCCCCAGATAATATATCAGCATAAAACTCATTAGTCTCATTGCAAATATTATTCCATTCAAAATCGTCTTCTTCCATTATAAAGCAGGTTAAATAATAAATTAATCTATATTTATTTTAAAACTGATAAAAAACCACTTAAAATAAATCGACTGTTTGATGGCACAAACAAAGTTATTCTGTCAAAAAACGTATTACTACGTCAGCGGCTACTGGATTTTAAATAAAAAATGACGTATTATTACGTCAGCGGCTACTGGATTTCGAACAAAAAATAACGTGTTACTACGTCAGCGGCTACTGGATTTCGGACAAAAAATGACGTATTACTACGTCAGCGGCCAGTAATGAGTTAATATGCATCCACATACCGCTTTATAGTTAGTTAAATATTATGATAACGAAGGCCAGTCAGTACAGGATATACTTCTTCCGGGATTGCACCATGTCAAAGAACTACTAAAAGTGTTCGACGTTTCGCCGACCATCGTAGGGGGCTTCTTTAGGAACAAAGAAACAATAAATAAAAAAGTAAAATACAAGGAAATATACAAAAAAGAAAAAGGTCAATTTCAAATTTAAAATTGGCCTTTTTCTTTTTCTTTTTTGTATATTTTCTTGTATTTTATTTTTCATTTATTGTCGATCCAATCCCGGAAGAAGTATATCCTGTATAGTTAAATATTAACCTTATTTTCAGATTGTAACTGTAGATTACTAATTGCCCTGTAAATGCTAAACACTGTTGGGTAATTTAAAAAAAAATAAAAAACGATAAATAATTATTTGTTGACCATCTAATCAGTAGAATTATGGAAGTTGCGCGGCTACTCATGGTGTATACACGGCAAACATTTCTTTTGATTTTATCGTCAGCCCGAGGGAATTTTGACGCGAACAAAGTCAACGTCACTAATGTTACACGAAATGATCGTGAACTGTTCGCGAACTTTAGGTGAATATTTTGCGAACAGATATTGGATGTTTGTGAGCTGTTTGCAAATACCGCTGGATACGCACCATAAGATTTTCTGACTTAAGGCTAAGTGGTTTCTTGTGGTCGTATCTGAAAAATAAAATTTTATAAATTCGAAATTACAAGTGGATATTTACAATTCTATGTCTTATTGATATTTCTCGAAATAGCCACTTGTTTTCTCTAAATTTCGAAAACAATTTTATAGTTTTTTCCTCAAATCTCCGGTTTAAATTCAAATTATCTTTTATATTCCCAATTTTTTTGACATTCTGTTCTTTTCTAAACTTTTATTTTTGACCTTACATTTCGACCTTTAACAGACATGGTTTTTAGAAATCTATTTCTAAATATAGTAGTTTTTTCAAAAAATTCCAAGATTACTTTTTCAACATGTATTTTTTTTAAAGTTTGATTGTAAACTCAACATTTTAACTTTTCTAGTAATGTTGACATTATTTTTGAAATCTCAAAATTAGTCTTGACATTTTGAACTTTTCCTTTAAGTGTTGGATTGAAGCTCTAAAATGTAATGTCTTTTTTCTCTTAAACTTGATTCTGACTTATACTTATTAAGGTAGATATTCCCAATTGAGAGTACCTAATTCAGACATTTATGTTTGTTTGAATAAAATAAGAAATTTACGACACTAAAATGTACATATACCGGGTGTTTTTTTTAGTTGGGAGGTTACCTTTATATGGAGTATCACTCATTATAAAGGTAAACTGATTTTGTCGATATGGCTAATCGGAACTAAACTGCCTTTCAAAAATATTTTTAACTTCCTCCCACTTCCGGTTATACCGGAAGTAGACATCAACTTTCTTATTTTAAATAGCAACCCCCAAATTTTATATTTTATTTGGATTTTACGTAGAACAATAAGATGAGTTTATGTATACATGTTTATTGCTATCTTTAGTAGTTTTTAAGATATTTCAAGTTTTCGGAAAAAACTGACAGAAAAGAGGGTTATTTTGACTCTTTGTATCTTTTTTATTATTTGCAATAAAAACATGAAATTTGGATTGAAGTCATAAAATATTATGGAAAATATAATAACGTAATCAAGTTTTACATTTATTACACAGGGTGATGGAAATTTTGTGACCTTTATTGTTTTTGTTTTATTCAAAAAAGCTCTGTTTTTTTTAAATGGGAACTATGTGTTTTTTAAACATTTTTGAATTCCTCACGTAAAAAGAAGAAAAAAGTTATATAACTAATTTTTTAAAATTCTGCACCGTTACAGAGATATAATGCAAAATGAAAAAGAAAAATATATCTTTTTTTTTTTAGTAGCAACTTGGTAGTAGTCAACAAAATGTTCAAAAAAAAACACAACCACAAGGCTTAAAAATTTTAGGCTAAATCACATTTAAAAGATAACCGCACAAGACGAATAAATTTTTGGCTAATTGTTAGAATATTTACTGAAAAATGTTGAGGTAGCCACGAATGTAAATTTCGTAAAAATGGTTTGTTAAACAGACTTCTCATTTTTGGAGTAATCAAAATCAACAACAAATGTTCAAGAAAATTTGTCCTTTAACTGTTATGCTGTTAGATTAGAACTCAGGATTTTAAGCGTTAAATTTTACAATGAAAATCAAAATGGAAATTTTTTAGTAATTGTTTTTACGACTACTGCATGACAAGCATATTGCTAGGAACAATCGGATGTGCTTAAAAACGTTACTCAATTCGAAATCTTAAAATATGTCTTTAAATGTATTGAAAGAGAAGATCGGCCTTGTTGTTCTTGATGTAAATTTTTTGCCAATTATTTTTGTTTCCTATTACTTATTATGAATAATTCTTTAGGCTTTTATTGCCCACAGTTAATTTCCTACTTGAACAAACAAGAAATGTTTGATTTTTTTTATTTTGAGATTCATGTAAAATACCTCTGTAACGGCACAAAATTTTAAAAAATAAGTAATATAACTTTTTTCTTCTTTTTATATGAAGAATTCAAAAATGATTAAAAAACCTAAAGTTCCTATTTAAAAAAACAGAGTTTTTTTGAATAAAACAAAAACAGCAAAGATTATAAATTTTCCATCACTCTGTATAATAAATGTAAAATCTGTTTACGTTATTATGGTCCTTATAATATTTTCTGACTTCAACCCAAATTTCATGTTTTTACTGCAAATAATACAAAAGATACAAAGAGTCAAAATAACCCTCTTTTCTGTAATTTTTTTTTAAAATTGAAATATCTTTAAAACAATCAAAGGTAGCAATAAACATGTATACATAAACTCACCTTATTTTTTTACCTAAAATCGAAATAAAACATAAAATTTGTGGGTTGCTAAAAAATTTAAAATAAGAAAGTGGGGGGAAGTTGAAAATATTTTTAGAAGATAGTTTAACCCCGATTAGTCCCATCGACAAAATCAGTTTGCCTTTATAATAAGTAGTATTTCATATAAAGGTAACCTCCCAACTAAAAAAAACACTCGGTATATGTATGTTGAGCCATTCATTAATTAATTTTCTAATTTACCGACATTTTATTTTTTACTGTAAGCCACCTCTAATTAATAAATTTGAACTAAACTTTATTAAAGTTAAATATAATTCGTGTTATTTTAGTAATAAACTTTTAATGAGTGTCTTTATTTTCTGTCGAAATAATGCTCCCTAAATGTCCGATTTTGTTTTTTGTGTAGGAACTAGGTACTTTCATGAATTCTTTTTATTGCTGATCTTGAAAGTATACCAAAAAAAATTAAACACGTTTTTTTCTTTTTTATAATTGAAGGCCTTTTTGGCTTGAACAATCAAAATAAAAAAACACGGTGGAAAGCGGCGAGTTTAACCGAAGAGTAGCTGACGTCACGATTGTTATTCGATCGTATGAGCGTAAACAATAATATTGCATATACGAGAACGAACCAAGTTATTTAACATTTTATATATTGCTAATAGGTTTTGTAAGAATTTTCCTGAAAATCTACCATGGAAAAAAACAAAACAAACACTTATAGGAGTTGTTTTGTACCAAACTGCGGGAATAATTCAAAAAATGAGCTAAACAAAGTGTTTGTGGGTGTTCCTAGGCCAATAAAAGTGAAGAAAAAATGATTCCAAATTGCAAATTATTTCCTAAATATGTTGTGGTCCATGTTTTGAAACAAACTATCAAACTGTGGGAATAATTCAAAAAATGAGCCAAACAAAGTGTTTGTGGGTGCTCTTAAGTAAATGAAAGAGAAAAAAAAATGGTTTCAAATTGCGAATTATTTCCTAAATATTTTACGATCCATGTTTTGAAACATCTATCAAAGGAAAGGACATGTAATCTTTTCAAAATATCTTTCTTTTGGTTATTAAGTTCTTTGCGTATTTTTTATCGAAACTCAAAGCGATTTTTTTTTCCCATAATCGGAATAAGCAACCCAGAATAAACCTTTTTTTAGACACTAACATTAGTAATTGCATATAGGCCTAACATTTTCCACTTGCTTCTCCCTTTGACAAAAAGTTATCATCACTTAGACACTTAATTTAAACACTACAATCATGTCGAACTCCGCCTGGGCAAGGTTCTTATACTGGAAAATCGAGCATTAAAATGATTCCACTCTCTCGGAAAATCAGGTTTTCCTACGACTTAATAGTTTCAACAGCTACTTTTTTTAACTTTATTCTTGTTTCATAGTTTCTTTTGTGGCTACTTTACTGGCTTCAATTTATTTGATTCACAAAACTACTATTTGGAATTGGACATGGAGATGCTTTTTAGATGCCGTAACTACCGTAAGGCAATTCCAATCACATTGATTTCAAATTGTAATTTTAGCAATGTTACAAACCCAGCTGACCTTTTATTTTCCGCAAAACATAAAAAATCCTTAGCTGAGAACAAATAATGTATTTAATTTTTTTTTTTTTTAAATTGAATCATCAATCGGTGCGTAGAAAGTTACAGCTTTTCGTTTATTAGACATATAGAAATATCGTGATAACTGGCCATCAATAGTAGTTTGTACAACAAGAGCGGATATGATGTCCATATCGCACGAAAACGAAGTTTGAACGTGACACCGTAGGCGTTCGAGTGCGATATGGACAATTCGCTCGAGTTGTACAGTAAATTTTTCCCATGACTACGATTCATACAAATAAAAATACGATTTAACAAATCAATAACTTTTCATATGGCATTTACATTTTCTAGTATATTTTACATCAAGTGTCCATGTGTTAATGAAACGTCATAAATTTATTGTAACAAAATTCATATTGAAATACAAATCTTGCCCCCTAAAACCAAGAAAGATTAAAAAACACAACAGAGGTTGCTCTAATGGGCTATCATTTTCAGAGAGATACTGAGTATCCCTCTGGAGATCTCGTGATGCGACTTACCTTATATCCGTTCACAGGACCGATGTGGCTTATCTAGCCTGCTCGCAAGTTATAAAGAAAACAGTAAATATGCGAGTGGGAGTAGGAAAAGGTATTTTTTTGCGGTCGTACTAATTGTTTCTAAACCTTCGTGATAACTTTCAATTTTTTTTTTTTAATTGAAATTTATCACGAAGGTTTTTTTGTTCTTGCTGCTTGGTTGTACAGATATTCTCGAAACCACTTTCTATCCTGCTTAGCCATTGCAATACAGTTAAATGCAGCAAAATAACCTAGCAGAATTACAATCGTGACCTCACGGGCTGCCCAGCCAATCATATGGCGTTTGAGGTCACATGGTTTATTTCACTGTTTTTCAAACAAAATAAATCCCAAAACAATTTATTTGTGGAAAATAAAAAAATACGTATGAATTATTTTTCGTCATATTACTGCTCTTATTATGCAATAGGAAAAATTCGATTAGGCATTTTATAAAAGTATCCAATTTGGATCACCAACATGTCTGATTTTGAAACAACTGCACTATTATTGTCGGAGTTAGGTGATATTGGGATAGTTTTTTTTTTAAAGTTCAATCTATTTGCAAAGGGCAACCTCATTATGCCTTCAAAGCATTGTAAGTAGGATGCGAAAACAAGGATATATGGCGATGAACCGTTTTCTTAAACAAGGATAGGTTATAATTTTTGGGGAAAATTCCGTTCGGTAACGAGTTCCGTAGCTTATAAGTTCTATAGAAAAAAGAGTCTCTGTAGACAGAAGTCCTCACCGTGTCAAGCTGGACCGCACAGGACAGGTCTCCCACTGTCTTGCCTTTGGAGGGATCAATCGTATTAGTTCCTGCGGGCATCTCCCATGGAAGTACTTGTAGAAAAGAGATAATTCACCAACCATCCTCCTGTGCTCTAGTGCTTCGGTCAAACTCTTATGAAAAATATAAATTAAAGTATTTTGTACGAAGTTTTATGGTAAATAACTGGTCAGAACTCCCTAAGAATAATTGCCAAAAAAATAAATATATTGATTAATTTCACTCGTAAATTTTTAATTAGCTATATTAAATAAAGTATAATATAAATCCCTAAAGCCTTTAGGGATTTATATTATACTTTTAAAAGTGTCTGAATTTGGACCATTTACCTTATTAGTGTTTTGATTTTGTTTTAAATTCTCAACTTTATCTCGAAATCTTGACGTTTGTTCTCAAAATTTTCATATAAACTGCAACTTCTGTCAAAATCTTGACGTTCTTTACAAAATTCACATCTTCAATTTTTATTCTAAAATTGTTACTTAATCTTATTTTCCAAAAATTTCGAAAAATTATGCCTTTTTTCCTAGTCTTTTTTTCAAAAATTGTGTTTTCAGTGTTTATTTTTTTCCTAAAAATTCCAAACTGCGTTGTCTCTAGAAATTTTGAGATGTTTAAATTTCGAACTTAACCTCGAAATAAGTGCAAATTCGCAAAATTATGTTGTCTTTCAAATTCGATCTTAAACCGGAAATTTGTTTTTTTGTGACAATTTTTTAAACTTTTTCTTCAATATTTTTGGTTTTTAATTTGTTATTCAAATTTAGATTTCTTCAAGTGATAAAAATGAAATGTTTAAATTGGACGAAAGCTAAATACATCCGATGGAAGTAATTTTTTGCTAAGCATCGTCAAAATTGAAGTCAATATGTAAAATATAATGTCCATAGGCTTAATTGCATAGTCGTGTTATTTCATCTAGTTTCACCGATAAAATTGTGCTGCATAAATGTCCAAGTCACCGTGGTCGATATGTTTTGTTAACTCGATTCGAAATATCTTGATTTTGCTGCGGTTATCGGTCGTTGTAGCCAATTGCTTCCGAATAGCAAGTGAAATTCAAACATTACAATTCCATCGAGTAAATTTATTCTGAACCTACGTCCGCCGGTTGTTCTGATGATCTATCAGCAAATATTCGAGAGATATGCAAACAATGCGTTAGAGCCCAGGGGAAACAGTTCTGACTTTGTTCATGTTATACTGAAATAATACCAAGATTCTTTACTTAAATACAGGGTGTCTCAGTCATTACATCAATAATTTTAACCAAGGATTCGAAACGCTTAGTAAAAACAGAAAATTGAATAAAAAATGCTTATTTAATCTTTTTAAAGAGGGCCAATTAACCCTTAAACTTTTCCCAACAGAGCGTTGCTAGTTCGCAACAAGCTCTCCTAATAAATTTTGTTTACCATTCATTTTATGGGTCAACAAACGCTTATCATGTTACCACGTTACCAGGTGCAACTGGACTGGCTAATGCACATCAAATTTTGACCTATGGTTTCGCTGCATAATAATTTATATTTCCTTACACTTGAAACTTATATGAAAATAATTTCAAAGTGTTAGCCAATAATTAATTAGTTTGACAAAAACTAAAAATTCGAGGAAAGTTAAAAAAACTCAATCACGACTCATCGACAAAATAAACTTTCAATGTTTAAACGGCAGAATTATTTGATTTCAGACCATATTAAACATTTGATTCAAGAAGGTTCAAGAAGGTTTCACCCCTTTACCACATCGGCAATTAAACAAATAATTACGCGAAACGTATTTCGCCAGTAGAACTGGCATTTTCAAGCGTACTAATCTAAAAAGATTAGCAAAAGATGCATCGAGATTCAAATCCATACTGGCGATCTTTTGCGATCTTAATAATTTTAAATTTTCAATGTTAATTTTGTGTCCTGTACTTATCATATGTAGGGCGACACTTGATTTTTCTTCTCTATTCTATCTAAAATGAGCGATATGTTCTTTAAATCTGGTTTTAATGGATCTCTTGGTCTGCTCAACATATGATAAATTAGAATTGTTACAGCTTATTTCGTAAATTCCAGAATTCTCAAGCTTGTCCAATTTATCTTTAGTATTACCCAAATTATTGCGGAGACTGCTATTGGGTGTGTACACTACTTTTACGTTGTTTTCTTTCAGATCTTTACTAATTTTATTGGTGATATTCGGGTAAAATGGTAATTTCACAACGGTTGTAGAAGTGTTATCTTTAGATTGGTCAAGCTTAGAGCAATCCAGAATTATTTTCTTAAATCTACATTTTCTTAACATGCTGTTTACTGTTTCTACGGGTAAACCATTAAAAATAGCAACATCTTTAATGTAAGCTAATTCTTTTGTATATCTGGATTTACTTAGAGAAACATTTAAAAGTCTGTTGATTAAAAAACCTATACTTGCTAATTTCTGTTGTGGACAATGATTAGAATCAGCTCTGATAGAGCGATTTGTATTGGTTTCTTTTCCATATATATCGAACTCTAAAGTATTTTTATTTCTAATAACTAAGCTATCTAAAAACGGGAGTAATCCATTGGTTTCTTTTTCAAATGTAAAATTAATTGAATTGTATTTTGAATTTAATTTATCAACGAAATCTTGAACTTTATATTTACTGGTGTCAAAAACTGCAAAAATGTCATCTATCTATCGTATCCAAATTCAAGGAAAGTTAATTAATTCATTTTTAATTTCTTGTTCAAAATTGTCCATGAAAAGATTTGCTAGAAATGGACTTAATGGATTTCCCATGGTGGTACCATTTGTTTGTTTATAAAATTTATTGTCAAACTGTAAGACGTTCTGTTTTATGCATAATGAAATTAGAGTTAAATATTCTGAAATTACTCCTTTGTCTATTTGATTGAATGTCAAGAGTTCTTCTAAATAATTTAAAGTTTCGGGTATTGATACGCTGGGAAAAAGTGAACTTACATCAAAAGATACCAGAATTTCTGTGGGTGACAAGGTCAAATCTTTAATTTTATTTATAAATTCAGTGGTGTTTTTAATTGAAAGTGATACATTATTGTTCTGAAGTTTTACGAATTCATTGTTAAGCCATTTTGCTAATTGGTAAGTGGGTGCGGTTACACCTGAAATAATTGGTCTCATTGAATTTCCCGGTTTATGAATTTTTGGTAAACAATACAATCTGGGGATCGATGGATTACTCGAGTTAATTTTGTATTTTATTGGGTTGGTAATAAGATTGTTGCATTTGATGGAAGATGGAGCGGTATTTACGAAAAATGTGCCACTGCGAATTCCTAAAGTAGTCCAAATATGTATTTAATATCTCAAGATAGGTGCAGTATACAGAGCATCCAAATTTTTATAGTTTTGTCCCATTTCTTACTATTTCCTGCACAGATAGAGGATCGGGGTTTTTACAAACCCCAAAATTACTTTATCATAACAAAAAGGGCGTATCTCTACCCGTTTTAGCCTAGTTTTGAAAAATTTAAAATGTTTGAAAATCTGACTGTTTGTAGCTCCTTTCCGGTTATCCACAAAAATTTGATTGGAACTGTTCTTATGAGTACAACCATGCCGATTATGGTAATCGTAACGTCACAAGACGAGTACGAATAATAATCGACATTGCATTGAGTATTTAATCGGCATCGTTTGGAGAAATAAAATGGAGCGAAAATTTGAAATATATTTTTTATGTTTATATTTTTTTCGAAACAGCTCTAACGATTTTGATTACACTTTCTAACTTGAGGTTCTTTGAACCAAGAAAACAACATTTATAGTTTTTTGAAAGCTAAATTATTTTTAAAATATTAGTTTTTCAAAGCTTCGACTTTTTAAAAAATTTGCCTTCTTTTAAAATTTGAAATTTTTAAAAATTGTAACCTTTTGAACATTTTGATTTTTAACAATTTTAACTATTTTTTAAATCTGGATTTTTTTTTAAAATTTCGATTTGTTGCAAACTTTTAAATGTGGTTTTTTGAAAATTTCGCTTTCTTAAAATTTGAACTTTTATTTGAGAACTTTGTTTTTTCAAAGTCATATTTTTTTAAAATGCCATTTTTCCAGAAATTTTCAATTATTTTGTAAAATTTCCAACTTTGCTATTCTTTTAAATATCCACATTTTTTGAAAATGTCTTTTTTTTCAAAATGTGAACTTTTTTTTGAAACTGTGATATTTGAAAATTTTGACTTATTGATTATTTTTGAAAATTTAAATTTTTTAAAAATTTCTAGTTTTCTAGCAAATGTTTTACTGTTGTTTCTAAAATTTTAACTGTTCATAACTTCGCTTTTTTTCAACACTAATACCTCAAAGTAAATTGAAAATTTGACTTTTCCGATAATTTTAGTTTTTTTTTTAATATTCCGAATTCAACAATTTTAACTTTATTTAAAATTAGAATCAATAAAAATTAAAATTTTTAGAATTTTGAATTTTATTTGAAAATGTTGACATTTAAAAAAAAATGTTTTTGTCCAAAAATTTTCAACCAAAATTGCGTCTTTTTTAATAAATTTCGACCTTTCTGATAATCTTGTCTTTTCTTTATTAAAGTCACTTTTTAAAAATTAATATTTTTGAAAAGTTCATTGAAAATTGTTCAATTTTGTGAATCTAGATATTTTTTTAAAATTTTATATCTTTTTCAAAATTAATATCATTTCTCAAAATATTATCTTTTCGAAAAATTAAGAATTTTGTTGAAAATTTTATTATCATTTGAAATACTCGATTTTTTTTTTAAGAATGTCAAATCTTTTTTGGAAATTTTAACTTTCTATGAAAATATTGACATTTCGATTGTTTTATTTTAGAAAATGTTGATTGCAAAAGTTTCGATTTTATCAAAATTTTAACTTTTTGGAAAATTGCGACTTTTTTCTAACTTTTCAATTTTTTTTCAAAATGTTAAATTTATTGAAATTTTTAACCCTAAAGCTTCGACTTCTTTCATGTATTTGGGATTTTTTGAAACATTTAGCTTATTTTCAAATCGTCAATTTTATCTAAAATTTCATTTGTTCTAAGTTTTGACATTTTGTAGAATTCAAACATATTTTTAAAAAATTTTGACTTTTAAATGTCGATTTTTTCAAATTTTCGACTTTTAAAAAAATTTTTCTCTTTCTTGGAAATTGGCTTTCAAATTTTTGATTTGATATATTTTTCGAAAATCGTAACTATTTTTGAAAATTTTACGTGCGTGTGTACTTGAAACATATTCAAGTGTCATTTCGTTAGACAAATATCGAACTATTTAAGGAGTTGTTTAAACTTTTGACTATTTCTTGAAGTTTGTATATTTTAAAATTCAACTTTTTTTCAAAATTTCTATTGTTTCCCGAATTTCCACTTTTTGAAAAACTGATGAATGATGTCTTATTAATCGAGGTATCAAATAACAAGCTATATTTCGGAATATGGAATGTGAATACTGAATGATTAGTCGCTCATATCTCATTCAAAGTCAAAGCCATGATAATTTATATTTTACATTCCATATACCATTTCACTCATAATCGCTTTGAAATGAATAATCGCTCTCGGTAGAAGTGCGCAGTTTCATTGAGTTGTTGAATAATTTCTCACTTTTCGGACACTCATATATGGACTATGGAATTTCATTCATAATCGAAATAATCGTATTGAACTCAACAGTTCGGTAGAAAGTGCGCAGTGGTGTCGCGCTATTAGATGGAATATTTGGAATATGAAAAATTCATTTCTCATTTTCAATCATCGAAATACGGCCATAATGAAAATAATTGAATTATATTTCTCATAATCACCCAACACTAAATATTACTTGGTTAAAAACACATCGGCTGACAGATAAGGAATATCGAGTAGGTAAACGTATTTAATGAGTTTGGATTTTTTCTGAGTTAGTGATTATGATTACTCTAGGCAAAAAGAGATAAATCCCTCCCGCTTCCAGGAAAATAACGCATTTAAAAGAAACCATATTTTTTCGGACCTGGTATTGTTAAACTCTGAGGTTAGTTTGAAAGTGTTGCCTTTATCTGTTTCATTTTATGGACCGGCTCCATAAAGTTTCCAAAGTGAGTAAAGCGAACCTTCAGTTTTAAACTTTCGTGGTCGTCGACCGTCTACCGAAGGCTGTAGCTCTTTAAATTTTTGGTATAATGTGACTCGCCAGGCAATTTTCTCATTGACAGATGTAACCCGCGCTTAATATATACATAAGTTGAAATACAAATCTTGTTCCCTGAAACCAAGAAAGATTAAAAAACACAACAAAGGTTGCTCTAACGCGTTTCGACAGCCAAGCTATCATCTTTAGAGAGATACAGCTTGGCTGTCGAAAGGCGTTAGAGCAATCTTTGTTGTGTTTTTTAATCTTTCTTGCTTTCAGGGGACAAGATTTGTATCTTAATTTTTGAAGATAACTAAGGACCAGTCCGTTGCATAACAAAAAATACATAAGTTAATAGAAAATTCGTCGTAGTTTCAAATTTTTTAAAAATAAACACATAACTTATATATTTTTGAAAAGACGAAAAAATGCTATTTTATTTAAGATCATTGACTGCTATGGATTTTGTTTAAAAAAATAAAGCTTTAGGTTATATTGCAAACCACGGGGTCAATTAAAAAGTCATTTACTATACATCATTAAATTCTACCGAAAAAACTGCACGAGGAACAGTTTAAATCAAATTTTTGTAATTAATCGAAAATGAGCTACAAAGGGTCTAGTATTTTCCAAAATTTAAAATTTACCAAAATGGTGCTAAAATGGGCGAAGATACAACATTTTTGTTTTTGTTAAGTTATCTCAAAGTTTTTTAGGTTTGTAAAAATCGCGACCTTATATGTGTGCTGGAAATAGTACTAATAGAGCAAAACCATGGAAAATGGGATGCACTGTACTTACATCAACACTAGTTTTGAAGTGTTTGAGGATTGTGGTATCTATGAAGAAAGATGATCATTTGTTGGTAAACAACTCTTTGATAAATAATTTCAGTGGGTATGATCAGTTTCCTTCATTTTTAGATTTTTTCTTTTAATAAAACTTACACCAATCTCTTTTCAAAATATTCCATACTATTTATGATTTTACATTAAATTACTTGTGCACCTGTTACTTTGGAGTTTTGTGATAAATTTTCCAACGACTTCTTCAGCTCCGAAAGTATGTTACTTAATGTTTGAATATATTATCTTTGAAGCAAAACCTAAACAATGTCAAAATTGCAATTTCTTTTTGTTCTTATTGCAAAATGTTGACATTTTTTCAAAATCCAAAAAGTAGATATTTCTCTATAAAAGTCAAATTTCAAGGTAAAAGCCCAAATTTCTAATTAAAATTTGAAATTTCGAAATAAATTTGAACTACTAAGATTAGAGTCGAAATTCTAGGAAAAATTCCTTCCACACAAAAGTGTGGCTTTCACGTTTGAAGTTGTCTATGTGCTTTTGAAAACCTTTATTTAAAGTTGAGATTTGAAAATGCTTTTGAAATTCTTGATATCAAAGATTTCTAAAAATTTAGAAATTCACTTTAAAACTTTGGCTAAACACAGGAATTTTCAGAGGAAAGTAAAAAGTATAGTTTGCCGTCGAAATTTCGAGTTTAAGCTTTTATTAATCACTTGGTGCTTTTCATTGACAGTTTCACAGTGCTTACCTTACCTTCCTGACCTTATGACATCTAACAAAGAAAAGAAAAGGTTTTTTTTATTAGATCAAATGTTAAAACAAAATAGAAGAGCAAAAATGAGTTTTGGGATAATAAAATTTGTTTTTCGGATGTCTACTCACAAATCATCCATTTATCCATCTATCGTCAATTGTTATTTTTTAATCACTTTTCACGGTTATAATATTCTTTATGTTGTTATGCATTGATGATGAGGTGAAATGGAAAGAAAACTTCGATTTCCATTGCCGCGACCTATGAAGATCTTCTTTTTAGAGTTAATTAAATATTTTGCTTAATTTATTTATTTTTTTTTATGTTTTATTGTTGCCTATTATTTAACTTTTTGTTTTTCTACTTTTTACGGAAATTTCCCTTTAACATTTGAAGAAATAGTAAAAATGTTGTTTATGAATTCAGTAAAAAAGAAATGTAAAAAATTTGCAGCAAACGAAAGTTACTTTCTTGTTAACGTAATATTTTACAAATTTCAGAAGTACGACATTTCGTGTAACAAAGAATATGCTACAAATACGAGGAGAAAGTTTTAATAAAAAACGGACGGAAATTATATCAAACCCCCATTTCCTAATTTCCACATCCACATTCTTTGTTATGCTCATCAAAAAGAGGGTTTATCCCATGTACTACAAACATGACAGTTAATAAAGGCCCCGCAAGACTTTCCAGATGAACTACAAACTGCCAGAAATATACAGTTTTCCCTTAATGTTATTTCACGCGCTAGCGGTTATGGGGAATTGGGATCGGGTCAGTCATCACCATTAAGTAGGACTGGGGTGTAATGCTTTTTCATTTGACGTGTCAGAAACGGGGGTGTTTTATGTTGCCTTGCTTTGATTAAAACTGCGAGATCACACGTAAGCTAGTTTGCCGAGAAGGGAGAGGGATGGATTTTTTAGAACCCCGGACAATCGCCGTTAACGCGAGGTTATTCTATCTTTGACTGGTAATTAAGGCCCAGATGATTGATTATTTAAGTTTCGAACTACAAAACAGAGATTATGAGCTAGTTTTTAATTAGAAAATATTTTCGTGTTAAACAACTCTTTAAAGTGTCAAGAAGATTTACACAAAGGATTTAGCCAATAATTAATAAGAGACCTTTTCTTCCACTTTAGATATAAGTAATAAGCGTTAACCCTTTAATATATTTTACGCTGTAAACTTATCTCATTTATTATTCACAACGGTTAAATTCAGTCGACTGACATGCCTTTTATTGGCAGGGAAGTTGATCAGGATAGAAATAGCAAATGCAAAACAACTTTTTTTACATTTTACTATCAAACATTATAAAAGGATAAATCCAATTTCACTTTTCAAAAAATATTATGCCTTTTTTATATTATAAACTAAAACTCCTACTTAAGAAAATGAGGGGCACAAGGTGAGCTGTTCTTAATTTCAAGGATTCTCCAGGAAGACATTTCGAAGGCAAAATAGAAAATTTGATTCTAAAATTGAATATTCGTTGTTACATTCGGATTTTAAAAATAAATTTTTTAATATAATCTTAAAATACTTTTTTTTTCGAAATTTAAAGTTTATCTCAGGCTTAGAATTTGATTCCAAAATTTTGACTTTTACTTTGAAAATTTGACTTTAAGTTCAAAATGTCACAATCCAGAATTTTTATCTTTTTTTTTTTATCCAAATTTGGTAAGTTGAACCTCTAAAGATCTTTTATATTCACTTGCAAAATAATTTATAAAATAAATCATGTTGGGTTTAAAAGCGAAATCTTTGAAGAATAATTCAAAATGTTGAAAAAAATCTGTTCAAAATTTAGATACAAAATATATCTTTTTCGATATTTTCAGGTTTTGAGGATATAAAAAAACAGAAAAATTTCAAGCTCAAGAATTTTCTTTCACACTTTAGAGTGATTTAAAATTTAATTATAACATTCAATTAAGTATTGCGTTGGTTTCTATGAAAAAATCAATACAATTTTGTCATAACCAATTTTTTCAATTTTGCTGAGTATTTGCAATATTATATTGTTTTTTTAATTTCCAATGACGTTATAAAAATTCGTATATAGCACGTGACTAAAATGTGTTTTTCTTTACTAATGTGTGTACGCCACACTTGCAAAAAAAACACCATTTTAGCCACTTGTTATATAAAATACTATTATTATATTCCTTTTTCCATATGGCTAGTTAAGGTGTTGTCAATAAAAACTAACTTGCTATAAGGATTTAAAGACAAAATTGTCAGTAAAAATCCGTGCGTAATTTGCGCAGCTTTTATTTTCATGATAATTATATTATAATTTTATTTAACTATCTTATATTCATTGTTGTGCAGTTTCAAGCTAGTTTTCAGCTATGTCGCATTGAATATCAGCAGTGGTTATTATTCTTCGGCGATGGCAGTTCCAAAATAAATAAAGACGTTTCAGCTTTGACACACTTGTCCTAGTTTGGGGGGTTCCTTTTTTATTTGTGAATATACGAGAAAAAGGCATTCTTTATAAAAACTTCTGCTTGGTTTTAAATCGCTGAAAATTACATTATTTTGTTTATTTTTTATACAGGGAGAAGTTCAATTATTTGAAAATTCTTAAAAATGACCTGGAGTAAACTGCTGTTAGTTATAATAATATTGAAAAATAATATTTAAAAATATGGTTTAAAATTACAAAAAAATCTTAACTTTCAATTTTTAATTTATTTTCAGAAATTCTTGCAAATAGAATAAAACTGGACTGCAATAGGGTAGCTCTAAAGGTGGGCATTATTGCATTTTGGGTCTGTTCTGCTTAAATGACAGTTGTTGAAGTGATTCCAAAGTTTCTTGTGTCTATAGACAAACTTCTGCTATTGTCTATAGACAAATCGGAAGCTTGTTCTACAATTTCCTCTAAATAAGTAGCAATCACACGCCTGACAAAGTCCCTAGGTCATTTTGAGTTTTGTTCTGGACTGCGTGGAGACACAATCCTCAATTTGTCTATAAATAGTCACTCAATTTTTTCTATTATTGTGTATTAGCCTTTAGGTGGCTCTATACTTAGGAATTTTTGTTTTCTTGAGAAAACACTACTAAGAATGATTTGAAATATTGCAATAACACAGTATGTCTCTGAAGATGATAGCTTGGCTATTGAAACGCGTTAGAGCAATCTTTGTTGTATTTTTTAATCTTTCTTGATTTCAACAAGTATTTTTCCTAAATTTGTGATTGATTTGTGTTAATATTTTGAAAAAATACATGAAATTTGTGATTTCTAGGAAAAGATTAATATGGGGATTCGAAATTTCGGAAAAATATTTTTCTCTTGATTTTTACATTTTTATTTGTAAATTTTCTACGAAAATCTAAATTTATAAAAATAAAGTTCAAAATAAAGGCTGAAATTTCCAGAAAAATTCGAATTTTGAGAAAAAGGAAGAGATTTCGAAAAAAATGAGAAAAAGAAAGACATTTCGAAAAATTTGATAAAACGGAAGAGATTTCAAAAAATTGAGAAAAAGGAAGAGATTTCTAAAAAAAGAATTTATTAAAAGTTCTCAAAAAAAGGTAAAATTTTAGAAAAAAACAACGTCGAATTTCGACAATAGATCAAAATCCAGAACAAATTAAAAACCTGAAATTTTTAGACAAATTTGAATTTTTTGAAAATCTGTAAAATATCAAAAAGAGAAATTGTAAAAATAAACTGGAAACTTAAAAAAATTGTCGAACTTTAAAAAAGTCGAAGTTTTTCAGACAGAAGAAAAAAAGTCAAATTTTGGGCAAAATTTCAAAGAAAAAGTCAAAATTTTAGGAAAACCTCAAAATTTTGACAAAAAATTTGCAATTTTTCAGAGAAAATTTAAATTTTGAGAATAAATTTGAAATTTCGAGAAGACAATTTAAAAAAAAATCAAATATTCTGATAAATTCCTAATTTTGAAAAAATTGGTAAAATAATTTCAAAAGAATTCGTCGAAATTCTCAAAAAAAGCAAAATTTTAGAAAAGGACTTCGTATTTTGAAAATAGATTGAAATGCGCATAACAAATTTAAAAACCTGAAATGTTTAGACAAATTTAAATTTTGTGAAAAATTGTAAAATTTCTAAAAGAGAAATTGTAGAAGTTTTCAGAATTCGAAATTTTTTATAGAAGCAGAAAATACAAAATTTGCATTTTTCCAGAGAAAGTTAAATTTTGAGAATAAATTTGAAATTTCGAAAACAAGACGAATTAAAAAAAATGCAAATGTTCAAATAAATTCTAATTTTGATAAAATTGGTAAAATAATTTCGAAGGAAAAAACAATGTTAATACAACTTCCAGTTTCCAGAAAAATGTTGAACTTTAAGGAAGGTCAAGTTTTAAGAAAAAAAATTAAATTTTGAGATTAAGTCAAACATTTTGAAAATTGACGAATTTCCTAGAAAAAATCACTGCTTGCAGAAACAATAAAATGTTGACATTTTAAAAGTCGAAATTTCGCAAAAAACCTAATTTTGCGAAATAAGTCCAAATTTGTAGAAAATAAATAAAAGTTTAAATGTTTAGTAAACGTCAATATTTCGGCAAAATGTCTAAATTTGAAAATAATTTAAATTATTATTTCTTAATATAACACGTTTTTTAAAACGGCTTAAAAAGTATAAAATAATTTCACATAATTCCATATAGATTTATAACCAAATATAGATGCCTAACCCCATACAGATGGTTCTGAAAATTTGTAATTATGAATTTTTAATAGCTATGAAAATACATGTAAGATTTAAAATGAAAAACATGGGGTGCAGTAAAATTGCTAAGTGCACTATTTATGCATTAGTTATTATCTATGTATGCGCCCTATGTTTTTCGTTAGCCGAAAATTGCAGAAAATATGTCAATAGAAAAGGCATCGAGAGAAACTGTTCTAGTAGTAACATTTGCAGGAACATAAATAATGCACATAAATTTGATGGTTAGGGACTTAGGTTATGTTCGCTTCTCGAAACAAATTTTTTATTTGGGCAATAATTATCATGCTTGAATTAAAATATGGTCAAAGTTTCAAGTCTCTAGATCATCGGGAAGTTAGTTTAAAATGGATTGCAAAATTTGTTGTTTGTACGACTGTCAGACACACATCAATGTCAAACGTCGATTGAGCCTATTTTTTGATCACAGACAATATAGTGACTAATAAAAAAACGTGTAAAAAGGATGAATTTTAAATAGTAGTTTGTGCAACAAGAGCGGATATGATGTCCATATCGCACGAGAACGAAGTTTGAGCACGACGCCGAAGGCGGAGTGCCTCAATCGTTCGAGTGCGATATGGACAATCCGCTCGAGTTGTACAGCGTATTTTTCCCAGGACTACGATCTATCAAAGACTAAAATACGATTTAGCAAATTAATAATTTTTCATGTGACATTTGCAGTTTCTAATATATTTTATATAGTGTCCATGTGTCAATGAAACGTCATAAATTTATCGCAACAAAATTCATATTTACTATTTGATTTTTAAGGTAATCATATCTTGAATATTTCACTTGCAGCCTCAGAAATGTCCGCTGGGGTAAAGTTTACTGATTCTGCACTAAAAGTACTCATTTTAAATATTTTCTTTGGTAAATACCGAAGTCAGTTTGACAGATTCTGTGGTATAATTCTGAATCTAAAAATGACATTTGTCTTTATCGCATGGCGTGATTGGTCAATTTCATATCCACACTAGTGTGGATATGAAATCGATCAATCACGGCGCGACTTTCGTTATATCCGTTCACTAGGCTAATATGGTCTATCTATCCTGCTCGTAAGGTATAAAGAAAACAGTGAATATATGGGTGGGAGTGAGAAAAAGAATATAAAAATTTCGAGACAAATTTTGAAGTGTTGAAGGTCAAAATTTCCCAGAAAAAGACAAATTTGAAGTCAAACATTTTAAAAATATGTAGATATATTTCGTCGAAAAAATCGCAGTTTGCAGAAATGATAAAATGTCAAATTCTAAAAATTGAAAAATCGAAAAAAAAAACTGAATTTTGCCTAACAAGTCCAAATTTGTAGAAAATAAATAAAAGTTTAGTTGTTTGGTAAAAGTCAATTTTGGGGAAAATGCCGAAATTTGGTAAAAGAACAAATTTTAAAAAGAATATTGAAAGTTCTAAAAAAAAGCCAAAGCTTGGAACAATTTCGAAAAAATGTAATTTTGAAAAAAAGTGAAATTTGAGAATAGATTTAAATTTCGGAAAAAGAAAAGTGAAAAAAAAACTCGAAAACTTCAAAAATTATTTTACTTCATATTTCCAATTACTCAAATTTTTACTTTTTTTTATTAAAAAATCGACAAAATATTAATTTTTTTAAAAGGGAGTCGAATTAGACAAAAGTAGACATTTTCATAAATTGACGAGTTCTGAAAAGAAATGAAGATTTGGGATAAAAGTCTAATTTTAGGAACATAATAGATATTAAAAAAGAAGACTGATATACAGAAAAGTTAAAAAAGTGGAAATTGCGAAAAAAGGCAGATTTTGAAGTAAAGGTCTAAATTTTGAGAAATAAAATGCCTTTTGGGCTAAATATATTTTTGTTTGACTACATGAGTCAGAGGAATCTCTTTCTGTCCAATGTTTTGTCTGATTTTTCTGATTTAATTTTGAAATAAAATGTAAAATGAAAAATAAAAAGTTTAAAAGTTTGCCGATCCCTGGTCTGGAGACAGCTCTCCTCCAAAAAGCTATATTACGATTGATTTGGTACAAAATTAGTCAAGATGTAATCATTTTCATGAGGAAAAGTCGTTTTTTTAGCATTTCCTGATAGAGAAAACCACGGCTTCTGTCGTTGTTTTTCGGAAAAAAAGTTAATTATTTTTAAATCTATAGACCAACAAGCACATATATCCATTAAGAATTTTGACTTGTAACGAATCTGATAATAAAAATGTTGCTTATGAAAAACGACAAAATTTAGGTATATTGAAAGGATTTGCTTCAACAAATTCTTAGCCTACAAATATAATTTGATACGTATCCATCAATTTTTTTCATAAAGGTAACAAACCTGTTCATGAAAGAAATTGCTAATTAAGTGAACTTTTTTTAAATTTTCATGTAACAATAACAACCCAATTCAATAAAACTATCAAATTTATTACTCAATACTAAAACGTGTGGTTTCATATGTATTTTAGTGTTTAATGAACAATTCGTAAATTACGAAATCCAATAAAGTGTCGTAAGAATTTATATCTAAAGTAGTTTAAAATGTTTTATAGCTCCAACGAAATTTCCCGATAATATACAGATTCCTTGAACTATTTAAATAAAGCGAAACCTTTTACGATAACGGCTTAGCTGCAATCCCGAAGCCAGACTTTTATAAGACCTTTGGCGGAAAGCCGCCGTGTAAACCGTTATTAAATGAAATAAAGGTGATAATTAAACTAGGTTAAGCTCCGACTAATAATATTAACTCGTAATCGGATGGCTTTAAAGACGAAGCTTCTCCAGAATTTATTTCGCAGATCTCTAGAGACATCAAATTAATGGTGTTTCTAATTATGATTACCCACCAATGGCATTCTGGAAATGTCACCTGCTTCTCTTTGAATCGAAGCCGCATAAGGATTATCTAAAAATAGCCTCGGACTAGTTTTAAATCATTTCTAGCAATTTGTATCAAAATTAGCGAGATGGAATAAATCTGGATCATGTATGCTCATCATAAGAGGGGAAGAATCAAACTTTGCTTTGTTACATTTTAATTTAAAATTTGACACAACTTAGAAATTTTGTGATAAAAGTGAAAACTATTCCAAGAAATCATATTTTATTACAGACGAATTTGCGAGAAATCTCCCGACTGATATTTATTTTATAGACTAGATGAGTCGAAATTTCCAAAATAACTGAAATTTTATGAAAATAATCGAAATTTATAAAAATATTCTTAAATTTTTACCTTTTATTTAAATTTTAACATAATCTTTAGATAAAAAAAAGTTAAAATTTACATGAAACGATTTCCCGAAATTATTGACTTTTATTAAAATGTCGACATAATTTTGAGAAAATAAGTGAAATTTAAAATTTTAAAAAGTAGTTCCCAACATTTTTACTCCTTTTATACGTGAATTTTGACATAAACTTGAAATTTGGTGAAAATGTCATAATTTTCTTTTCGAAAAGAAATCTAAATTTTAGTAAAAGGAAAATTTCCAATTCCAAAATAAAAGCTGAAAATACTGACATTTCTAGAAAATCCGAAATTTAAGAAAAATGAATATTATATTTCGAGAAAAACGGATTTACAAAACAAACCTGAAAGTTCACAAAGAAGAGCAAAATTTAAGAAAAAGCTTAGATATTTTGAAATAAATAGAAATTTCTGAAACAAATTTAAAAGGTCAAAATATTTAGAAAAATTTGAATTTTGTAAAAAATTGTAAAATTTCTCAAAGATAAATTATGAAAATATAAACTGAAAGATTGAAGACAATTGCTGAATTTTAAAAAAGCCGAAGTTTTTTCGCAAAGAAAAAGTCAAATTTTAAGAATAAAGTAAAAATCGTTGGTAAAACCTAAAAGTGCACACCACATCCCACGGGAATTGGTATTTTAGTTTACAGATAGCTTTTCGCAGGAAAAACAGGCAGCTTGTCTTCAAGCTCAACACAAAAATTTACTTTTGTCTCCAAAACTTCCTAACCCTTGTCATATCTCTTTCACAAAAAATATTCCTCACCACATTGCAGTTCACATAGGACTAATTTTTCAAAGGTTGTAAATAAAAATGTTTTGTTCGGTAATCTTGTTTAGTGAACTTACTGTAAGAATTTAAAGATCAAATTGTCAGGCAAAAGTCACTGCGTAATTTGTGCAGTTTCTATTTCCACTACAATTATACTATAATACACTCAATTTCGGTATCTTATGTTCATGGCTAGCTGGTTTCTGGCTAATTTTGAGCATATTGAATATCAACAAAGTTATGTTATTCTTCTTGGGAGATAACACTTCTGAAAAAAATAAACTTGAGGTGTCATTTTTGACACGCTTGTTATATTTTCAACGTTATACAACAAAGAGCACATAACAATTTCTGTGAAATGAAAAGAAAATACTTTTCGTTGAACTAATTTTTCTCGAAAATGAAGGCGAATTACCTTTTGCCCTTTTACACTCTGTTTAAGATGAAGTTGATCTACAATATGTATAAAAGATCCTAAGAAGCCGAAATTCCTAAGTTTGATATTTCCGTAATAAACTGTATTTCTCTTGAATAAAATTTAACATATTTCACCAATCATTTCCAAAATCGTAAAAGTTCTATTCTGAGCAATTCCAGATCAGAAACAAGAATGGCAAAAATTAATTAAGAATTGCGACCTGCAGCGCTATGTGATAATATAAATTTATACAGACTGGCTAGTCGTTTTTTAATGACGAATTTTGGAGTTAATCGCAATTTAAAAAGTAGTAAATAGTGTCATTACCAAGTGAAAGCTTTTGTTCATCCAAGAAGCTATCTTACAACTAATTTGGCGCAAAATTATCTGAGATATAATCATTTTAAAGGAAAAAGTCGTGTTTTTGTCATTTTCTGATAAACCGAAAACCATGACCGACCCGTGTGTGAAGAAGGTTTCAACGAAACGGTCACAATTTTAAGGAAAACTCAGAATTTCGATAAAAAACTCCAATTTTTTCAGAAAAACTCACATCTTGAGAAAATACGTCGAATTAAAAAACTCAAAATTTTCGAACACAGTCGAATTATAAGGAAATTGATAAAAATTATTTTGAAAGAAAGAAAAATGTTGAAAAAATTGCAAATTTTTAAACAACTGAACTTTACAAAAAAAGTGAAAACTTCCCAAAGTCAGCTTTAAAAAAAAGGTCGGAAATTTTGAGATTATGTCAATCTTTTTGAAAAAATATAAAATTCGACGAAATAATCGAAATTTGCAGAAACATAATAAAACTTTAAAGGAAAGTTAAAATTGAGACAAGTCGAATTTTGTTATCTAGAAAGTAAATAAAAGTTTTTAGTGACAATATTAAAAAAAAATGGTGAAATTTGGAAAATAGACCAACCTTGAAAAAAAAAGTAGAAATTTCGAGAAAAAAGCCGCAATGTAGAACAAAGTTAAAAAAACAATTTGAGGAAAATGCCAAAATTTGAGAATAGGTCTTAGTTGAAAAAAAGGAGGATTTTTGAGAAAAGAGTCCAAATTTTCGAAAAATGTTTTGCTCAACATTGCCAAATTATTATTTTTCTCGAAATTTTTCTTTTTTATTAAAAATGTCACTAAATTTCGATAAAAGAACTTTTGAGAAGTAATTCGAAAGTTCCAAAAGATCTAATTATAGATAAGTCAAAATTTACACAAATAGTCGAATTTTAAGAAGAAAGGAAAAATGACGGAATTTAGAAAAAAAATAATGACTTTTCTAGAGAAACCCAAATTTTGATCAAAAAGTATAATTTTCAGTACACAATGGACAATTAAAAAAACTAATATGTACAGATAAAAAAGTGGAAATGTCGAGAAAAAGCATATTTTGAATTAAAAGTTCAAATTTTAAGATAAAGTCTGTACCTTTTCGTTTGACTGTCTGAGGCAGACGGTGGCAATGGCTCCCCCCCTTGTCCCGTTATGACTGTGCTATGTCTGTAACCAACTACAAAACATATCAAATTATCACAAACCATCCGGGAATATAATGGATCAAAAATGTTTCAGATTAAATTTTGGAGAAAAAGCTTTTCGATTTTCTTAACAAATATTGGATAATTTCTCGACGTGAATTTAAATTAATTTTAAATTAGAAATTTTAAACTTCAAATTTTCTCGAAATTCCAATTTTTATCCAGATATTTCTGTTAATTCTGGAAATTATGAATTTAATCTCAAGATTATAAAAAATAATACCAAAATGTCAAGTTTTTTTCTCGAATTACTTGCAAATCTAAAATAAGGTTCTCCATTGATTATTCCAGCCTGCCTCTTTGTCTATGTTTGTTGGTTTTGCAGTAAAATCCCATTTTAATTTTATTTGTTGGTTATATCGGTTAATTCTTACCTCGACCTGGTATTAAAGCAAAAAAAAAAACATTTTACCCCATAATGTATCCCCCATTAATTCGCGCTAAAACCAAGGGAGATAAAATAATATAATGTTCCTTGGTGCTAAGCTGTTGTCTTAAATCCGTTTATTACAATAGTCGTCGTCGAGTTTTACCCCTCTATTTCACGAACTGTATGCGTCTGGAGCAAGGGAGCAGAGAACAGACGATTCACGGCAATTTGAAAGGCTCCTAGCGTATAAATATCATCTTATTATCCCATATAAAAGGACCGCCATTCTTAGCAGATAGTTCGGTTTGAGAAACAACCATTGTTATGAAAACACCGTATTTGAAATTACCAGGAGAAGATGATTTATTCGCCAATCTCCTGAATTTATTAGGGAGCATTATTCGCAGATATGTTTATATTTGGTTTGAGACTGCTTAGTCGGATTAAATTTATGATATGGAGATTTAGTCTGAGGGCAGCCGAGTGTTATGGGAATCTTACGACGATCTTGTTTATTAATGTTTGCGGAAAACCGCGTCTAAAGCGTTCGCGTTTCCCTTTTCCTAAAGGAAGCTTTTCGCTAACCGAAAGCCACTTGTTGGCATTTTTGTAATATTTAATCAACGCATTGTGAAATTATTTGTTTTACATCATTGCAAAAAAGTAAAACAATGCACAGGCTCTTCCGACAATTTTCAACGAAAGAATTGACTTTGGTTTTTGTAATTGTACAATTAAAATTTTGTATTTTTTATCCCCATGATACGTCATTTTATTAAATAAAACAATTGAATTATTTATTCTTAAAACATGACTTTTCCCTCCACGGAAATCGCAGAGATATGTACTGATGACTTTTTCTGAAACGACTTGAAATTTTCATTCAAAATTTCAAGATTAGGTAGAGCTTTTAAGGTGAACATTTGTAAAAGAAGCTTACAATTGAAGTTTAAAATCCATTTGTTAAATGTAAAAATTACAGGATTTCGTATGAATGCATACATAGAATTTGTGTGGCATTGGGCACATTAATTAAATATTGGCGAACACGAATAAATTTGTATTAAATGTCCTTTGTTTGTATGTGGCATAGCCCATTTCAATAAATTTCGGGGCACACGAGTACTTTTGCATTAAATATGTGTGAAATATAACTCACAACATACATTTTCATTTTTATCCAATTTAAGATAATTTCTCACAATTAAATGCAGTGCCAATACAAAAAATATGATAAAAAACAAAGCAACAGTATAATGATGACTTATCTTCTTCATGCATTCTTTAATCCATTTAAGATCAGCGCAACCTACAACAAAAAACGGGTGCCTCTCCTATTTTAACAAGAATCTCACTTCAAAGTCATGCAAGAGGTTCGTCATCACAAGGACACCTAAAAAACCTTTTCACAAGAATTTGGATGAGTGATGATTTTCCTTCTTTGATGAAGAAGATAATGCCGGTAAACTCCTCTCCCTTTTGGAAATTTCCTAAGCTAATTTGAAAGAAATAATAAAATCATATTGGAATATGGGTTTCCTTCGTAACACAAAAGCGGTGAAATTTATTACCATAAACCAGCTGAATTAAACTTGTAACTTAAATACCTTAGCAGAGTTTTCTGTCGTAATGAGAAACATTCATTACAATTAAGTAAAAAGTCAAAATGGCGTTCATTACTCTTCTGAAGAGTTTCGCCTCTGGCAAGGTGCGCGTTTTAAATTTGGTTTTTCATTTCCTGTGTAGTTTACTTGTTTCGCCTTGTTTCACCCACCATGGTAGGAAACTTTGAATTTAAATTAAATTATTTTTCTCTTTATATTACTTTTCGCATTTGACATTTTGGAGTCCCTTGCCACCTAGGGCCTAGAAGGACAACAATTTTCGCTTAACAACAGGGGCAGCGCTGCTCGGCAAAAGAATGCAACTTGGAAATTCAACAAGTAACTTCTTACACCCTCGTGAGATAATGAATACCGTTAATTACCAATGTTATTCATTGCTAGTTGAACATGAATTATATCCAGCGAGGTAAAAATACACGTGGTGCACGTTACAATTTAAAACTGAATCTTTATTAATTATTATTTAAATCAACTTATCAACGTGCAAGCCTTCGTTAGATATAACACGTTAGCTAGGTATAAAACAAAAGTCGAAATTTTCGTACAAAAAATTAAAGACGTCAAAATTATAAGAAGGCCAAATTTAAAATAAATTAAAATTATCGAAATGTCTCAATTTTCACAAAGTTGGAGTCTTTAAATAAAAATCAAAATTTTTAAAATAAGTCAAACTTTGAAAAATGTTGGAATTTTTAATGAGTAATTTCTATAAAAAGCCATATTTTTCTAATAGTCAAATATTTTAAAAGAAGTCGAAATAATTTTCGACAAAAATTAAAGTTTTCAGAAAAATTCCAATACTTGAAAAAAAAATCTTGTTAATAAAATCGAAATTTTCATAAAAGGTCGATTATTTCAATAAGATATTTTTACAAAATAATCAAATTATCTATTCAAATCTATCTAATAAAAGATAATTTCAATTTTACAAAAAAAATAAGTAAAAGTCGAAATCAAGAAGTACAATTTTTCAAAAAAAAAAAAACGTTCAACATTTTAAAAGAAGCAAAATATTCAAAATATTTAAGATTGAAAATTTTGGGAAAAGTTAAAATTTTCAAAATAAGTCAAAACTGTGGAAAAATTAATTTAAAGTGGCGCAATTTACAAAAAAAAAGTCTGAATTTTCAAGGAAAGTCAAAATTTTTAAACAAGCTATACACGTCAAAATTTTCAGCATAAAAATTGCCCAATCAAAAAAATTTTTAAAAAGTCGAAAGTGAAAATAAATAAATTGATATAAAAAAAGTAAAACTTTTCAAAAGAAATTAAAACGTTGAAAATAGTCGACATTTTCATAAAAGCTCAACTTTTCAAAAAAAAAATCAAATTCAGAAAAAGTCACAAATTTCGAGAAAATATCAAAAGAATCAAAAATTTCAAAAGGTCAAAAGCTTGAGAAAACTTGAGAAAAGTTTTCACAAAAGATTCGAATATTTTTGAAAGTGAAAGTTTGTAATTTTCGAAATAAGTTAAAACTCCCAAAAACTATGAAAGTTTTTGTTTTCAGTTTGTAGAAATTTTCAAAAAATTAGGAATAGTCGAAAGGGGTTAGAATTTTAAAAAAGCCATAATTATGTGAACAAGTAAAAATTTTGAAGAAAGAACGAATCTTCAAAAGTCAAAATTTTCAAAAATGTTAAAATTTTTAAAAAATATAAAATAAAAAAGTCAAAAATTTCAAAAAAGTCGACCTTTGTCACAAACGAGAATTTTTCAATAGAAGGGGAAGTCTAACTAATATATGTTTGTCTGCTTTTTGTGGATCAATTTCTGAGCGAATTTAACGAAAATTGGTATAGACCATTCCTTACGATGCGGAATCATTAGTAGGCTACTTTTTATTCTACATTTATGTTATATCCAGGAAGTTTAAATAACTTTTATAACCATTTTTACACGATGTAATCAATCATAGAGAAAACCAAGAATGTCAGCTCTGGAATATTGATTTTGACAGCGAGCTCTCTTCTTAGGACTTCGAACTCTTACCATAAAAGTAGGCATCTGTATACCGATTTCAGTATTATTACGTTATCGTTTTAAAATTTGAACAAAAAATTAATTTCAAAGTTCATTTAAGTGTAAAATTGTTTTTAAACTTCCATTCAGTTTCATTGCAGTTATTGTTGTAAGTTCATGGACGACGTCGCCGGTAGGAATTAATATTTTTTAAAGTCGGATTTTTCGAAAAGAAGTTCAGATTTCGAGAAATGGTCAAAATTTTGAAAAGAATTATTAATTTCCGAAATAGAAATTAAAAAAAAAAATTGTGAGCATTAAAAAAGGCGACATTTCGAAAATAAGTCAAAATTTTGAGAAAAAGTAGAAACTTTGAAAAAAATTTGAAATAATCAAATTAAGTGAAAATCTAAGATCTCAAAATTAAAAAATTTTAAAATTTTGAAAAAAGGTAAAATTTTTTAAACATTACGAGATGTTTGAAAAAATTCGAAATTTTCAAAAAAAATGTGAATCCTTGAAAAATGTCAAGATTTTGAACAAACCAAAACTTAAACAAAGTCAAAATATTCAAAAAAGATCAACATTTTTAAAGAAAAACCCAAAATTTCGAGAATAAGTCGAAACTTTGAAAAGAGGTCGAACACTTGAAAAAGGTTACAAATTTTAACCAAACGAAATATTAAAGAATTCGAAATTTTCAAAACAATCAAAGCTTTTAAAAGGGAGGGACTTTTAAAAGTAGAACTTTTGAAAAATGTCAAAATTCAAAATTTTCAAAACTAATTAAAAAAACACTTTTCTTGAAAAGTAGAAATTTAAAAAAAAATTGCCGACATTTTTAAAAAAGGTAGAACATTTTTCAGAAAACTTGCATACAAATAAATTCCAATTAATGATTTAAAAAACAAGCTGCATTTTGTCAGTCTCAGGCACAATTAGTCAAATTTAGATCACAAACGATATTTAGTTGTTATCTGTAATCAATTTATAGACGTCTACTCACAAACAAAAGTGAAAGTGAGGTTTTTTGTTGACATTTTGAAATTTTGCAGAAAAAGAAGGAATTGACATAAATTGGTTTAACACCATATTTCACAAGTTATGAAATGGCCCATATTTTACGCGGGCGAAAGGTTTGTATCCCCAGCCGCAGGTTTCGCGAGTCTGGAATATGCTGCTCTAAACGTGTTGCACATTATTCTTTCTTTAACAGAGTAACAAAAAATCAGTAAAAGTTCATAAAAATCTTCAAACCGGTTGCACGAGTGTGGAATATGCTACTCCAAATGTGCTGTAGACTATACTTTCTCTTACAGAGTTACAGAAATATCAGTAAAAGTTCATAAAAATCTTGAAACTAGATCACAATTTTGAAATGCGAATCTTTAAATGAATACCGTAATTGCTACATCTAACCATAGCAATTTTTATTTTTTTAAAGGTTAATCCACTCGTAAAGGGGAACCCCATTATGCCTTTAAAGCACTGCGAGTAGGATGCGGAAACAACGATAGATGGCAATGAACCGCCTTCTTAAACAAAGATAGGTTGTAATTTTTGAGAAAAATTCCTTTCGGTAACGAGTTCCATAGCTTGGAAATTCTACAGAAAAAATAGTCTCGGTAGACAGAAGTCCTGTGTCATGCTGGACTGCACAGGAATTAGCTGTCTCCGATTGTCTTCTATGCCTCGAAAATCTTTCCCTTGGAGGGATCGATTCTATTAGTTTCTGTGATCATCTCCCATGATGGTACTTGTAGAAAAGAGATAAGTCACCAACCATCCACCTGTGCTTTAGTGTTTCGAGAGAATCGGTCAAACTCTCGTCATCAATTAGGTTAATTTAATTAAAACAAAATCCTTGATATTTTACCCTAATATCTAAATGGCGTCTGATTCGTCGAAATCCTTGCAGAATAATTCTAAACGGACCGGCGGCAGCGTGTAGAATTATTCTGAACGATGTGCT
Source organism: Dastarcus helophoroides (assembly GCA_028583605.1). NCBI lineage: Eukaryota > Metazoa > Arthropoda > Insecta > Coleoptera > Bothrideridae > Dastarcus > Dastarcus helophoroides. The sequence goes on from CM053332.1 coordinate 2,472,957, forward strand.
GAAATGATATTTGTTCCAACATATTTTTTAGTGTTAGAGAAAAAGACATTTTCATGTGATTATAGAAACTTATTGAATCAGGTAGTAGTAGACTAATATCTGTTACCTTAAAATAATTTTCGGAATTTACTCTGTCCTTTAGAATGAGTCATGGAGCTGAGTTAGCAGTATACATGATGGCAGCTAATTTGGAGTTCATAGTTCAGCATAAGCGTTGTTAAGCTTTAAATGGAAATGCCAGACCTACAAATTACATCAAAGGGGAACAACTCTTGCGCCACCAAATTTAAAAGATCAAAGCCGTTGACGCTGAAAATGTATCATTTAAAGCATTGAACTCTGATAAGTCTTGCTACTGATAAATTGGTATTGTTGAGCTAATAAAGCAATTTTAATTTTCGGCGCCGGCCTTCTTAGATCGGGAGGATTTCCTGTTTGTGAAAGCATTGCTACTTGGAGCGAATATTCATTTTCTGATGCAGCGAAGTTGCCAAAGGGGAAGGCCATTGCAAACTCTATCTCATGTGAGGGAAGTTCATGTTAGATGGAGCGATAAAACCATCGACGTCTAGAACTGACATGGTGGCAGTTAATTGCAGGAACGTGTCACCGTGATCTGCATATTCAGACAGGGGTAGATTCGTGTTTCACAAACTAAGCTATTTACATTTTGGCGGTGCACTGATTGACATCTTTAACTGCAACCTGAAAGACCTCGTTGTAAGCTTCCTTCAGGGCATTTAAATTATTGAGTATAGACAATAGCATAAAATGTATGGGAAATAATTTAGATGCCATTAACATGTTTAAATTGATTGAAAATCAGAGTTGGTTAAATGACGGTCATAAACAAGATTTTCACTGAAACGTATAAATCGGTATCTATTTGAATTCCGAACGTTTCGCGACGGAACACCTATTGGAAATTTTATGTTGTGTTTAAAAGGGAAACATTGTTTTCTTAGTCACGTATTTAATACCTTCAGTTACTCCAGTACTTCGAAGAATGGTATTCTGCAGAATTTACACAAGTTTTAGAGGAGTATTGACTGACATCATCTTGCACTTCTTTCTTAGTTCGAACGCTGAATTCACAAAATGCATTCCATCTAATTCATATGTTGAATTCGTATTTTATCATATTGGAAATATACTTTTTACTATAAAAATTTATATTCCAGGGCGGTTGGAACTTATTGAGATCTAGACTTCTCTCGGAATGTAAAATATGTGTTTTTAAACTTCGTCTTCTTGGTTTAACAATATTTCTCCAATAAGTTTTATGTCTAATATTTATACAAAAGTTATCAAAATATGAAAAAATGGAATACTTTAATCGATGTGGAAAGTATGAGAAAATACTTTTGTTTATAAGACATGAATAATGTGGGAGCAATAGATCATACTTCGTACATATTTATTCAACGTAAATCGTTTCTATATGCGATTACGTTTAATGGTGAACTTTAAAATTTCAGTATTTCGAAAACCATGACTGAGGTTATTGCTGGACAACGGCATGATTATTTCGGTTAACTACATAGACATAACATACATCGTCGGACCAAAAAATGTCCATATTTTATTTTCTTTGCTAGTTTTATTATTAATAAGTAGTTTTTTTATAAAAATTTTCACCAAATATACAACAATATATAAGCTTTTAGACAACTAAAAAAAAATAACGCAACTTTGAAATATATTTCTCCAGGAATTTTTAATTTATTTAAATGTTAACATACTCTTGAAATTTACAAGAAAACTTTTTCTCAAAATTTCCTAAAAACATTGTACTCACACTTAGATTTCTATTAAAATGTCGATCCAATTTTAAAAAAATAAACGAATTTTGTTAAAAAGTCGAAATATTCAAAAAATATTTCAATTTTAAATGGAAATGTCCAGAAACAGAATATATCGAAATTTTGAGATTTAAAGTCAAAATTTGAGGAATAAGATGAATTTCGAAAAATAATTTAAAATCACTGGAAATCAATTTTAAAAAAGAAATTAGGAAAAAAGAGTTAATTAACAAAACGGATTTCTCAAAAAAATCACGATTTTAAAAAAATACGTTTAATTTAGAGAAATTAAGAGAAAAAGATCGCACTTTCTAGAAAATATTTCAACTTTCCACGAAAAAATTTAATTTTAAGTGTAAAATTGGAATTTTGAAAATGAACTAGTAATTTCGAAAACGACGAATTTCGAGAAAAAAAAATTGAAAAAGTCAAAGTTTTCAGTAAATCACATTTAAAATAAAAACCTAACCTCTCACAGAAGCTCGAAAAATGTCTAATATTCAAAAAAAGTTGAAATTTTCAATGGTATAATTTTGTGAAAAAGTCAAACTTTGAGCAAAAAATTGCAATTTCCAAAAACATCATTCTCAAAATTTAAAATTTAGTCAAGACGTTAAATTTATGAAAAATCTTTTTCTCTAAATCCTCAGAAACATTTTTCTTAACATTTTCATTAACATTTCGATCTAATTTGGAGAGAAAACAGTTTCAGAACCATAAAATATTACATTTTGAGATAAAAGTTGAAATTTGTTGAAAAAGACAAGTATTAAGAAAAATTGCGGAATTTCGAAATAAATAAAGGATTTTTCAAACAAAAGTTCAAAAAGTAGAATTTTAACCATAGAATCGAAATTTCGAAAAAGTTGAATCCTGAGGAAAAGGCAAATTTTAGGAAACAGTCTACTTTAGGAGAAAAAGTAAAAATATTAAGAAAGAAGATTTTACCAAGAAAATATTAAATATCGGATATTGAGATAAAATTCAAAATTTCATGAAAAAGAAACCAGTCAAAATTTCCAAAAAGTTAGGTTCTAAATTTTCAAAAATATCTAAAAGTTCAAAAAATTATCGAAATTATCTAGATTTTGAGAAAAATGTGAATATTCATTTACTGCTCGACTCAAAGGAAGACAGGCACCCTCATGTAGCATCAGAAAATGTCCAATATTGTGATACACGTCGAAATTTTGACAAATTCAAAGTTCCAGAAATTTTTTACGTAATTGTCTTACATAATTTTAAATTTCAAAAAAATATACGTATTTAATCAGAAGATAGACCAAATTTCAAGAAAAAGGCAAATTTTATTAACCAAACTAAAAAATTGCAGAATTAAAAAAAGTCGGAATTTCCAGAAATGGCCAAATTTGGGAAAAAACGACAAACTTTTAAATAAAAATTTGAAATTTTGATTAAGTCATGTATGCTAAAAGAAGTGGAATGTTATGAATAAATGCAAAATGTAAAAAAAAAACACAAATTTCGTAAAAAAATACGAAATTTATTTGATTTAATTAATTTCATTAATTATATGATTTAAAGCTAGGTGTAGCTTGGGATGTATCAGAAATTATATTACTTATCTTTTTCAAGATGTTTAAAGTACGTAATAGTAAAATAATCTGTTTTTGTGTTTGGTTGTTTAGGAAAAATAGAATTAATAGAATTTTAGATATTGTTATGCGTTATCGTTTCGAATGATTAACACTTGGTGAATTGTAATCACTTTATTTCTAAACTGACACGGGAACACTGCAATTGTAATACATTTACACTGTATATTAACTTATTCATTGACTAACTTTAGGGAAAGCCGATCGCCTTATATAGGTCCCGCTTCGAGTTTTAGAAGGAACAAGCAGATAAAACATCGTTTGCCGAAATTTCTGGAACGCTTATATGCCGTTTAATTCATTATCGCAGCCGCTTTCCCTTACCAAATTTTCTAGAAAATTCCTAACTAAATTTTTAAGTTTTTACGAAAAAAACGTTTACTTTCTAAATGTTGATACAAGCAACCGTTTTCAAGATATTTGCCTTCAAAGTTTCCCTGTACGTTTATTTTAAGTTATGTAAATGTGAATTTTTCGCAATAGGTTTCAAAATAAATGTAAATGTAATAAAACTGACTCTAAAATAGTCTATATCAAATACTACCATACTGACATTATTATTACACATGTTTTTTAAATTTTTGAAGCAAATTTAAATAAAATAGGATAGGGCGGGGCTAGTTGATCACTTTTTGATTTGACCTCCTATAACTTTAAAACGATGCATCGGATTCATTTACGCCATATGCAGTTAGGTTCGTTATTTAGTCGTCTTCAAACGGTCTAGCGACACAAAAACGATTCGAGTAAAAATTTGGAAGTTATTCCTGGAAAAGCGCAAGCGCTGCAAATCGCACGGTCGGGGCTAGTTGTGCAATGGCTAGAATAAACGGATCGGCTCTATAAAATGATATAAGTATAAAATAAAATTGTTATTTACTAGCAATTATTTATTTAATATTATTATAACATTCTTATATTATTATTATTGCTCTGATAATTTAAATTATTATTACACTTTTAGTATTTTAACTTCTATATTTAAAAATAATTATAAAGTAAATAAATATGAAATTAAAATAGTGACTAATTATGAGACCAGAAATATTACTAGATGATTAACAATTACAAATTATTAATCATCGTTGTCACTATTACAATTAATACAAAAAAAGTTAGACCAACGTTTGGCACACATTTAATGTGGGACCACTGTTTGCAAATCTGCCACTGAATCCAGTTTTCCCCAGGTAAACTCTGAAAGAATTCTTCATTACAAACCAAACAGCTATACTCGTGCTCTTCTGAGTTTGTCTGCAGAATCTTTTTAGAGATTCGTTTCTTTATTTTATTAATTTCAATTTTGGGTTTTTTAATTTTTTTCGGTTTTTTCTTATTTTGTTCTCCTTCTAATGAATTTTTTTCTGGAGTATCTGTCAAAATAGCAGATTCTCTCTTTCTCCTTCAGCTTTAGAGATTTTTCTTAGTCCTGCTTTTGGATAAGGTCGAACAACTTCAGGAGAAAATACTCCTGGTACTTGAGCAAGAACCAAAACGTTTTCTTTGTTTTGATTATTTTGACACGTAGATGCAACAACGGTTGCACCAGGTTGATTAATAACAATTGAATCACTTGCATCAGGTTGACCAGTAACAACTGAAACACTGGCATCGAATTGACTAGCAGCAGCTGGATCACTTGCATTGGATTGACTAACAGCAGCTGGATTATTTGCATCGGGTAGACTAGTAAGAGATAGATCACTCGCATCAGGTTGTTGCTCTAGTTGCTGACATTCCACTTGTACTGGTTCTGGACGATCGGTCACAAATAATGGAGGAAAAATCTTCTTTGGTAAAATTGTTTGGATTAAATGGATAGATGCCGGATTTTTTGAAACCATTAGTTATATTTGTAACCACCGTAGCTAATGGCAGAGAGTATGCTACAATTTTCGGAACATCGTATATTGTTAAGGTCTTTCCTGGATTATTCTTTAACCATGTATCTTGCGCAGTGGCACAATATTTTTTGAAGGGCCCAAAAACAGACACATCTAGTGGTTGCAATTTATGGCTGCAGTGGGGCGGGAATGTCAACATGACAACTCCATTTTCTTTAGCCAAATTTAACGTTTCAATGTTCAAATGAGAGGAATGATTATCTAAAACCAGTAAAACGTGAGATTCTTTTGATGGTCTTACATGCTTGATAAACTGCTGCATAAACTTAAAAAATTCCGCGTCTGTTACCCATCCACTGGGATTGCTTGTCCCGATACAATCTGGAGGTCCGCCTATTAATAAAATGATCTTTGTAATTTTTGCGAGGAAATACAAACATGGAAGGAATTGTATTTCCAGATGCCGACACAGCAGCTACCACGGTAACATCAGTACCTCGTTCTCCTGAAGTCATCGCATCAACATTTTTTTCCCCTTTCCAGCTATAATTTTATTGGGTTTGAATACTGAAGATACCCCTGTCTCATCTACTGTTCCATATCTGACAAGCAGTGAAATTATATTTTGCCATTACTTCAGCCAATTTTTCAAAATAAACTTTAACATTTTTGGCATTGAAAGACCGTAGCTCTGCCGAGACTAGTAGCTTCAGATTTCCTGATAGATAAATCTGGGTTTCTAGCCAGTGAACTTTGTGAGCCAATCCTTATCTGCCATTTTGTTTTCGGACCAGGTAACTGCCATTTTAACCTTAAACTTAACGGCACACTCGTAGGCAACACGACGAGCATCTTTAGGCGCATACCCAAAGAACATCGATGACATTTGAAGCAAATACTCCTTTAAAGAAATTTCTTGTTCATCAGAAAATACTTGTCTGGGTTTTGTATAACCCATGGATGAAGCATTGCCTTTGGACTTCAACTTATATATATATATATATATATATATATATATATATATATATATCTCTTCAAGGTTACCCTGTTAATATTAAATTGTTGGGCTGCACCATTTACACTCATTGCTTCCTCCTATACAGCCTTTGACGCATCATTCAATTGCTGACTTGTAGCTAAACCTCTTGTGGTCTTCCTTTTATATGTACGCATCCTAAAATGTAATAATAATAATTAATATAAGTTATTTTAATTATTACACATTATGTAAGATCATCACATGATACGAATTAATTGATAATTATTAATTTAGTAAAGCAAAATTTAATTTTCTACAATGAACATGTAGTGAGGCTAGTTGAGCAAGCGCTTAGCGCGCCTTGATCAACTAGCTCCAAATGAGGCAACAAATTAAAAGTGAGGTTATAAAAAAATGACAGAAATTAAAAATAAATGATCATACATAATTGAAAAAGCAATAATTAAATAATATTTAAATACTTACGTAATCACGAAAAAGTGTTTTCATGCGAGTGTAGAAACAAAAGTATAAAGACCTTTTTTTTTTCAAGCGCAAAAAAAAACAATGCGTTGTGTTCGTAAGTCTAAGCACCGGACGGCAATTAACAGTCTCGCGATGTGTTCTCCTCCCGTAACACCTTCTTTGCGCCATTTAAACTTTTGTTGTAAGTTGCGTAGTTTTCGAGATATTTCGATTTCACAACTTGCCCTGCTGATCAACTAGCCCTGCCCTACCCTACAAAACAAAATTTATTTTCAAAAATAAGTATGTGGGAAATGATCTTTTTTATGTAAAGGGATTGTAAAAAATTAAAATTCTGGCTGCTCTTTATTAAAATTCATCTCCAAATATCTGCTTTGACTACCCGCACTATTAACATATCTGACATCTCTATGTTAGAAAATAAATTACGTCTTAATTTTTTGGATTTTCTTTATTGAGATTTTCAAAATATAGGTAATAATATCATCAGCAAAGTAATATTTGACATAAATTAGTTTCAAAGCTGTCTTATGATTACTTTTTTTTCAAGCCTACTTCGTTTTCGAAGTATTTCGAAGTAATTACTAAGATATTATATTTTTATAATATCTTAGTAATTTAAGTTTAAAGGCAAATACCTTGGAAACGGTTGCTCGTATCAACTTTCAGAAAGTTCACCTTTTTTACGTAAAATATATGGGGAGATAAAATAACCTATTTAAAATTAATATACGTGGGTCCACAAAAAAGTTATGATGATTTAGAATTATGCAGGATTGTGTAGGTAGCGCTCCCTATCAGCTATTGGTAATATGTTAGCAAATTAGATTTTGTAGACATAAGAAACCCCCTTGTGCCAAATTTTGTACCTATATTACAATTCATTCCATAATTATACGAAAAAATCAAAAATTGTTTTTCAACTTTGACACCCTGTATCTCTGTTAATATCAACTTTTGGTATAAGGTAAATGTAGCTTAAATCACATTATTTTTATTTGAAAAATTCACCATTGCTCTGTGTACCATTACTTATGGTCCACCCTGTATATTTGTAGTTGTGTAGTTTCTAGCTAGATATTAGCTATCTCACAGTGATTATTATTCTTGGGCGATGACTGCTCTGAAATAAATAAATTTGGAATGTCAGTTTTGACACTCTTGTAATCTTTTCATCATCATTTGAACAAATACTACAAAAAAAATTGTAGGAAAAAACTTTTCATTAAATTACGAAGGTAAATCAAATATGAACAGGAATTTGTTTTTAAGAATTTATTGGTACAAGATACATATATGAAAGTTATTAACTATTTTACTGCATAATCTCCTGATTTTGTTATGCATTTTTTCCAGCGGATTGGGAGTTTTTTAATGTTCCAAACATATGATAATCGCATAGTGATAAGTCGGGTGTTCGGATAAGGAGGGTGTTCTGATGTTGCCCAATGCATTTCCTCTAATTTTTGATGTGTCAGATTGGCTGAGTGGAAGCGGGCATTGTCGTAAAGCAACATCACATTTCTGATCGAAAAATTCGCGCCTTCTTTCGCCTGATATGCACTTCATCCATCATCCATCATCCAATAGCTGATAGTAGTAGGCAGCATTAACCGTACGACGTTCATGCAGAAAATCGACCGTGCACAATCCTTTAAAATCCCAAAACACTGTCGCAAGAACCTTTTCAGCTAAGAGGCGAAGTTTTTGCCTTGAAGTATGCACCTTCCCCCTTTCTTCTTCCACTTCATGCTTGCTTATTTTAATTCACGGGTGTAGTGGTGGACCCAAGGCTCAACACACGTAACAATACGTTGCAAAAAACCATCACCTTTACGTTGAAAACTGTCCAAGATGGGGCTGACAAATCTCCAGAAGTTGTTGTTTCTGTTCTTCGTTCGAAAGACAAGGTACCCATCTGGCAAAAATTTATCGAAACCCCAGTTCATCTGTAATGATGATTGGGCACTTCCAAAGCTTATCCATATCTGAAGAGCAATTTCACCAACATTTAAACGGCGATCACCTTCCAAAAGGCATTGAACAGCGTCAATCTTGTTCGCAGTCACACTGGGCCGAGGACCATGGGCATAGGGTTCATGTTCAAGTTGAGTTCTCGCCCTTCCAAAATTTTTTCGTGCGATTTATACACTTGAGTTTTCTTCAAATTAGTATTGCCAAGCTGTGCTTCTGTCTACGAAGAATTTATGTGGGATTTGTACGTTCAATGGCAAGAAATTTAATAACAAGGCGCTGCGCAACGTGCGAATGAACCTCTTGCGCACTCATTGCATTTACAACTGACGAACGGCCAGATCGGAATTCGCTTGAACGCAGGAAGTCACGTGATATCCCCATCTAACATGTCTAAGAGTATGCGCACACTCCCGACGCCTTCATGGCGACATGATAGAAATGCCGATTTATACCTATTTGATTTACTCTCGTAATTTTTCTAGAAAATGAAAGCAAATTATTTGTTACTGTTTTACATTGTACTTAAAAGGAACTTTACTTAAAATTCATACCATATATTTTGTAAGAGAATTTTTACCAACAAAACTATAAGTGTATAAGCTTTTCGGCAATCGACTCAAAAGTCTTGCAGCTGGAATCAATTTTTATATAGAAGGTCTCGAAGATGTTTGTCACTTTGTGTGTTTCGGAAAAAAATAAGATTTTGCATAACACAACTTAGTATGTATTAAAAGGAGTAACATTTCTCTGAGTGTAATTTTTTTTTTTGCTTTTTGAAATATTTCTCCTCTAGTCAAATTTATGACCATTTTAGTAAAGTCCTGCACAATAACAACATTTTACTGAACATTTCGTTAACCATTTTAAATGCTTCCAATATTCAGACCACATGCTTAATAATACGCCTCACAAACGATCTTTGAACACCGAACTCCCTTTCAATATTTCGTGGATTTTTGCCTTAACAATTTAACTATTTAACTGGATTTTGCACATTTTGCCGCAAAATTTCAATATTTCCTTCTATTCCTACATATTTTGATCATATACTTTCTTTTTTTTAATTTGGTAGTCTCTATATTTTGTTTAATTTTTCTAACAAATGAGATTCAGGCCTTATACAACAGTTTTTGCTGGGAAATTCTAAGAATTTTTCTAGCTAGAATTTATTTTTCTTCCTAAAAAAAAATATCGTTCTGGCTTTCTGATAACAACATTAGCATATTCAAATCATTTTTAACATACTGCAATAAAACAATTATTTGACAGTTAGGTATTTTGAATTTTTGGTTAATAAATTATGCTTTCTTTAATGACATTTAAACTACTTAAACATTAATTTCCAAGAATGATAAAGAATTGCGACCTGCTAACAGTCATTTACACATACTGACACTAATTTTTCGATGACGAATTTGGAGTTAATTGCAATCTAAAAATGTAGCAAATGATACTTCGTCTATAGAAAACTTCCCTTTATCGAAAAAGTTATAATACAACTGATTTGGTGAAAAATTGCCCGAGATATAATAATGTATATGACAAAAAGCCGTGTTTCTTGGCGTTCCCGATAACAGAACAAATCCAACGGCGATGTGCAACTTTAAAAGAAACTCTGAATTTATAAAAGATATGTTTAAAATTTAATTTATAAAAAATATAGATCACAATTCGTAGAAGTAGTCGATATTTCAAAATGTCGAAATTGCAAAAATATTCCCAATCTCTAATCATAGCCATATTTTAAGTTAGTCAAAATTTTACAAAATTAAAAATGAAAAATTCTAACTTAAAATTTTAAATTAAATGACGAAGTTCCTAATAACTCCATAATTTATGTATATTTTGGGCAGAAAGTCTATGTTTAAGTATTAAAATTAAAATTCTGAAATAAAAAATATTAAATAAACTTATTTCGAGTTTTCTTTCGTTTAATTTTGAGAAAAAAGCCAAATGTCTTGATTAAAGCTGAATCAAAAAAGTCAAAATTTTTGAAAGAGTTTTAATAGTTTGAGTTTAATATGAAGATTTTTTTGGAAAAAAGTAAAGATATAAAAAGCGGAAGTAGTAAATTTTACAAAATGAGTCGAAGTTTTGAGAAAACACCCGATTTTTGTAAAAATCTTGGATATTTTGTTTTAAAATTGATGATTTAAATAAAAAGTTACAAATATGGTTAAGATTTTGTATTCTGTTTATGCTTTATTTTTATTTTGAGACAACGTGACAGTTGGGCCCTAGCCCCTAAACTCTTCCGCTTGAATGTGCCACTGATCAAATTTTCTATTTGTTTTACTTGGTCATTTAATAGAAGGCGAAAGGTTATTAAACAAAACAGGGCCTAATTTGTTTGATAAACTCTTTATTTGGTGGCTCTTTTAAAATTAGAGAAGGTTTCCAGTGATTGTATTTGATTTTAGGTTCATTATAGAATGTCAAGATCACAAGGTATGTGTAAAGACTAATTAATAAACGTTAAAGCTAATTACATGCAACGTATCCTGTTGACACTGATAATTATATTATTTTCCAGGAATGTAGCTAAATAGCTGAAGGTGTGTACCCTCTATGAATTACTGATAATTTTCGCTGCTCTCATCTTCTCGCTCAATGTTGTAATTAATACTGAGATTTAACAAGTGTCAGTCATATGCGGAACAGAACAACTACATTATATTTAGTTACTCCGTTCTGGAGTTGTCAAAAAGTTATAGAAATACAAATTTTGTACCGTATTGCATTACCTAAAAGCTGCTGGGATGAAATATATGGATTTTATAAGTTTATATCCTAAATATATCAATGCGCTTTTCCACCTTAATTTTTAGGTAAATATCCAAAGTGTCAGCAAATGTCATCGACGTTTGACTGTATAGGTGGTGATAAAATTTGGAACAAAATTCATAATTCCGTCATGTACTGTATTCAAGAAAAACTCTCACACTTAATTTTATCCATGAAAGATAAATTTGTATTTTTTAAAGTTATTGCGCTTTTTTTCTGAAAAATTGTTATGTAAGGTACAATTATTTTTACATCATCCTTTTAGAACTAAAAAGGTCCACAAAAAACAGCAAAAATAAATTAAGCTTGCCATTAAAAAAAACTGTTTTACCAAAAAAATGTACACTTACTTTACCTCGATAGAGTCGACAGTTTTTGAGTAAAATGCATTCAAAAAATGTATTGCTATTGTTTCTTTTCTTTGTTCCCGAAGAAGCCCCCTACGATGGTGGGCGAAACGTCGAACACTCTTAGTAGTTCTTTGACATGGTCCAATCCCGGAAGAAGTATATCCTGTACTGACTCTGGCCGTGGAATCCATTGTTACCACTGTATCGTCTTATTTTTAAAATGAGCAGCCATTACTTTCCCATTAAAGAACCTGTTCAGAAAATGCAATCACTTAATTTTCTATTCCAAAATGAATTGATTCAACCCCCTATTAGCAGAAATTGAAAAATTAAACCAAAGTATTGCTTTAATGCTAAGACGTTAAACTTAAGTTATTTTAACAATCATCTTCTATGTTTCTATGGCCCACTTACAACTTGAACTTTTTTATGGTAACTCCTGGACATGCAATACATTTTTTGAATGCATTTTACTCGAAAACGCTCTACTCTATCGAGATACAGTAAGAGTACCTTTTTTACGTAAAAAAGTCCTACTAATAGATTTTTGGCTTAGAATATAAAAAAAACTTGAAAATGACAAATTTAAGAATAATTTTATTACCCACCCTCCTAATTTTACCCTCCACCGATTCTCACTGAATTAAATTAAATTTTACAGTTTATTTTATAGAGCATTAACATTATAAATGGAAGTGCCAAATTTTAGTTATTTATCTTGTCACGTTTCGAAAAAATCAATAAAAAAACCAGCATTTCGATTTTACCTTTGACACCCTGTATCTCGAAAATGAAGCCTCTTAAGATGTAGGTTTATATGAAATTTTTTACTTATTTTTAGACATAGAATCCGCTGTTAAAATTTTTCAATCTAATTTCGAAACACCTGTATACACAGTATGATTATGAAGTATCCATAATCCCATAGTCTTGTTTTGAGATACAGGGTGAGACATTTTTAAGCAAGAAGTTGTCATTATTAAAGCAATATATTTATTAGGTACCAATATAATTTTTATAAACTATTTGTGAACGTAATTGTACAGCTTTTCAAGATCAAAATCGAAAAATTGGCCGAAAATTGTACATAAATTTACTAAATAAGCCATGTAAATAGTATATTTTGAAGTCTCAAGGAAATAGGTATCTGAAAATCTTTTGGGAAAGTTTTGTATTTATTGCAAGATAATTATTATATTATTATTTACCAACTGTTTTGTGTATTACGACATACTGATCTCCTGTCTTGGCTAAATGAAAATAAGACATCCATGCTATTTGCAACACCGAGCATGTAGTGCGAATCCAGTGATCACTACAATGATTGCTACTTTTGTATGGCCGATAAACAAGGAATTTTGAACAAAATCAAGTATAGTATAGAGTTCTCCATTGTAACTTTTGTAGCAAAACAAATAACTCAAACTGAATTTATGTCTTTCAAAAAGAAGTCAAACTGTAAAATTAGGGCTGTCCAATGTCCAGGGTTGAAAATAACAATGATGATAGTTCTCATCCAAGATCAATATTTAGAGTATTCAACTTTTCTAAGTGTTCTATGTTATCGGCATTTAATTAATTAGGAATCATACAATCTGATACGAGTCTATTAGACTTCATTCTCATTTTTCTTTTTTTTTTCAAATCTTGAAACTGTGAGTCCTTAGTAAAGAAAGATGTTTCACCGGGTGTAAAAGGCTTGAGAAATGGTACCAATGTCGTTGAAATGCAACTATATTAGGCGATTACCACTAGCACTTAAAGGCAAAAGATACTTTCCAAAATAAAAGAAAAAATTAAAAATGTTACCTATTTTGTGTATAATATTTGTTTCTAACAATGCATTTTGTGTTTTTTGCTGCAAATGTATTAATAAAAACTTTTATCCTCGGATTTTCTTTAACAATTAACAAAATAAATCTGTATAACTAAGTGCTTATTTTTTAATTTTTTGAATAATGACCATTTTTAAGAAATGGTACGTGTTAGAAAAATGTTAGGCCTATATTCTTATTAAACGACAAGTATAAATGAATAAATAAGAAAATTTGAAGAGAGTGCTTCAATTTTTTTGAAATTTGTCACACTGTATAATTAGTGAATCTTTAATGAGTAATCTATTTTTTTAGGTAGAGAACAGCTTTCCCTAGAATTTTCTGAACAGAAAGTTGTACAGATTTCAAAAATATAATAATATAGAGGTGTTCCATTTAGAAATCAAAAGTTGGTATCAGATTCAGCGAAAGAGACAGCAGTAAGAATGTCACTTTTATGTCAAAATGTGAGATTTCATAAGTACATCAAGTGTAGTAAGTTTAAAAATTGTATCTTTATAAATAAAGAAAAAATAAGGAGTGCACCATGATCCTGTCACACCCGATATACATACATAGGTCTACCGGTGTGAAATAAGCAACAAAATTTCCAGCAACAAATTTTAATAATGCACTGGTCTGAGGCAAGCAGTAAAAATTTAGTTATTAGAGCTTCGCCAATAATGTGCCATGAAATAATTTCTTTATAAATCCATTTATTATGGTAAACAAAGTTAATTGACACAATAATTTTCCTTTCACCCCATCGATGAGGGAGCAAAATGGGCTTCGTAATAACGTGTTATAAAATCCGTAAAAAATGTTGTCAAAAATTTTCTGTAGAAATCGATTCATTTTAAAATAAAAACCAAGCTGACAATCAGCATTTGTCAGCCTATTCCGTCTGAGGGGGTGAAAATCGCAATAATATATTACAAGAGCTGTAAAAAAAATTGTCACAAAAATTTTTCTTTATAGATCGTTTTATTATTAAAAAAGAACAAGACTGACACTCAACATTTGCCAGCCTACCCCGTCGGAGGGGGTGAAAATCCCAATAATATATTACAAGCGTCGTAAAAAAAATTGTCACAAAAAATTTTCTTTACACATCGTTTTATTATTAAGAGGTAGGCTGGCAAATATTGAGTGTCAGTTTAATTTTTTTTTAATAATAAAACGGTAAGTAAAGACAATTTTTTTGACAAATTTTTTTTACGACACGTAATATATTATTGGGATTTTCACCTCCTCCGAGGGGGTTGGCTGGCAAATGTTGAGTGACAGTTTAATTCTTTTTTAATAATAAAACGATGTCTGGAGAAATTTTTTTGTGACAAATTTTTTTACGACACTTTTAATATATTATTGGGATTTTCACCCCCTCCGACGGGGTAGGCTGGCAAATGTTGAGTGTCAGTTTGATTTTTTTTTATAATAAAATGATGTGCAAAGAAAATTTTTTGTGACAATTTTTTTTTACGACACTTGCAATATATCATAGGGATTTTTATCCCCTCCGACGGGGTAGGCTGGCAAATGTTGAGTGTAGGTTTAATTCTTTTTTAATAATAAAACAATGTATGAAGAAAATTTTTTGTGACACATTTTTTTAAAGCTCCTATAATATATTATTCGGATTTTCTCCCCCTCCGAAAGGGTAGGCTGACAAATGTTGAGTGTTAGTCTTGTTCTTTTCTAATAATAAAACGATCTGTAAAGAAAATTTTTAATGGCAATTTTTTTTATAGCTCTTGTAATATATTATTTCGATTTTCATCCCTTCCGACGGAGTAAGCTGGCAAATGTTGAGTGTCAGTTTGATTCTTTTTTAATAATAAGACGATGTGTAAAGAAAATTTTTTGTGACAAATTTTTTGACACCTCGTATAATATATTATTGGGATTTTCACCCCCTCCGACCGGATAGGCTGGCAAATGTTGAGTGTCAGTTTGATTTTTTTTAATAATAAAACGATCTGAAAAGAAAATTTTTTGTGACAAATTTTTTTACGACACGTGTAATATCGTATATTATTGGAATTTTCACCCCCTCCGACGAAGTAGGCTGGCAAATGTTGAGTGTCAGTTTGATTCTAATAACCAAATTCTTACTGTATGCCTCAGACCAGTGCTTTATCGAATTCATGCACTATTAAAATTTGTTGCTGGAAATGTTGTTGCTTATTTCACAGCGGTCATAGGTCTGGCGGAAACGGAATGTGGAGGCAGGTCCACGGAGCTGGATGTACAACCGGATTCCACTCCTTTAAAATCTCCGACCTACCCATCTCTACTGCACTGGTATTTTCGGTTTAAATATTTGATTTAGACGGGTTTGAAGGTTACGGGTCTTAGACCGTAACGTAATGAGAGTTAACCTTTTGCTTGTTACTTATTTTGTGCTACAGGTCGCAATTCTTAATTGATTTTTGCCATTCTTGTTTCTATTGATTCAGAATTTTTCAGAATAGAATTCTATTGATTGTGGAAATGATTAGTCAAATAGTTTAAATTTTATTAAAGAAAAACCTAGTTCATTAGAAACAAACCTCATATCTTTATTACTTTTATACATATTGTAGGTTAATTTTCTTCTATGTAGGTACAGTGTAAAAAGCTAAGACGTATTTTGTTTTCGAGAAAGTTAATTTAACGAAAAGTTTATTATTTTTATTTCATAGAAATTGTTTTGTGCGCTTTGCTCAAGTAATCTGTATATATCAATGATGGCAAAATTATGACAAGCATGCCAGAATTGAAACGTCAAATTTATTTTTTTCAGAACTATAATCACATTCTAAAATGTGAGATTCTCTAGAAACTATTCATTATACTGTTAATAGAAGGTAAAAATAGAAGCTGCACAATTTACATATTGGCTTACATCGAACCATTTATTTTTAAATCCTTACAGTAAGTTTACCAAACAAAAAACGTTCTACCGAATAACACATTTTTATTTGCAACCACTCTAAATGGTAATTATGCGAAGCGCAATATGATACTGATTATTTTTTGTGAAACACTTGTAGCATAAAGGTTTGTTTGATGTTAGGAATAGTGTTGAGAGTAAAGTAGATTTGTATGTTGAGCTTCAAAACGAACGTTTTGCTTAATTCTGAAAATTTATATAAAACCAATTTCCAAAGATTTAGTATTTTGTATTCGCGTTCCAAGAAATAATTAGTGGTTTTAAGTTCGTGTATCAATTGAAAAAATGTGTAATTCTGTTCACACCAGTAGTTGCGAAATAGATTAGGAATAACCCCATTTCCAAATAAAAACATCTTACTTATTTATTTCCATAAATTAAATAAAACGGTCGTAATTATTTTCCACCTATATGGAATAAACTTAAGCAGTTTTTCCCCTATGGAATTACCTTCTGAAAACTCCTGGCAGATATATACCTGGGTCAAGTTTCGCTCCATTTGTTTTGTAGTAATTGATTAATTGAGTCGAAAACATTATTACTCTTGCAATTTTGATAAAGCAAAGTTTCCAGTTTTGTGCCGTATTTGGAGTTTGGTAATTCATAATGCAGATAGGTTTTAAGTATTTATGTCCATTCGCACAAATAGCGGAAGTAAGCAAAACCGATTGAGGTATACATCTGACCCCATTTTCTTTTAATATGATTGTTTTTCACGATAAAGAATTTAACAAAATCGAAACAAATTAGCTATTCTTGAAGGTGAAACCAAAATGTTTGCTGGAAAATTGAAATAAATCTTGGCAGGATATCATTTCTAAGCATAACAAAGATTTAGAGAGCTTTTACCGCTTTACCATATCGCGATACGTATTTCGCCAGTAGGACTGACATTATCAAATGCATTAATATAATTTACTAGCAAAAGAAGAAGAGAGATCATCTTTCTTAATAAAAATTGAAATACAGAACTTGTCCCCTGAAACCAAGAAAGATTAAAAAATACAACAAACGTTGCTTTAATGCGTTTCGGCAGCCAAGCTGTCATCTTCAGAGAGAAACTAACATCTTATCTTAAAAATTACCCTTATATACAGAATATTCACTTCGTGCCTGATCGACAGCACCCGACCGCGCATACCCATCCAATCATACACGTCGTGGTGTCACAATTCCTTATCTATCGACCTTAACTATTTTTAACAGAGATGAATGGCCTAAAGGCCCAGCGCAACCATTCATAAGGTTGTTTTCCAGCCTTATGGATGGCTAAGCTTTCACATGCATTTAACATATAATTCTCATTTACTACTAATAATCAAGACAATCTGATTACAAGTGGTATTAAGTAAACATAAATTAAAATTATTACTTTATGTAATTATTCTTCTTTTTATTTTAATAAAAAGGAAATTATATTTTAGTTTGATTTATATAAGTGGTGATCCTACAATCTTTAATCGTTCAGCAGCTAGAATATATCCACTGTACGAAAATCTATCCGTTCATTACAAAACTAAAGTTAAAAGAAAAGATTTCTAAAGCACAGCACTGTTAATGTAGAATGTGTACGGGAACATTTTGGAGGCCAAAGCTTACTTAAAATGGATTATTTTTTACTGGCTCTCCATGTCGCCTGACATTGGTTGCCTAAGCAACAAAGTTCTCAATGTTTATGCGCCCTAGTTTCATTCCAACTTTCTTGTAATGCAATAGAACGTATGTATATCTCATTCCAAGTCACTCACGAGTATAAGTCAATTAGAATATCATTACTTTGTACTTAAAAATGTGATAAATCGTAGTCTTTTACTAGAGTAATAAGTAATGTCCGTTTTATTCAAATTATAAAAACTACATGAAAATCAGAATCTTTGTCAAAATGACACATGTCATTCAATTTTCTCGGGCAAACTAGACGATCTCTTAAAATCCGACTGAAGGAACATTTGGCTCATTTGAGGTACGGAAGAACTGAGAAGTCAAGTGTGGCTTGACATGCATTTGAATTAGACCATAGGATAGATAATAATATTAAATTGTTAAGAGTAGTAAATAAGAATTATATGTTAAATGCATGTGAAAGCTTAGCCATCCATAAGGCTGGAAACAACCTTATGAATGGTTGCGCTGGGCCTTTAGGCCATTCATCTCTGTTAAAAATAGTTAAGGTCGATAGGTAAGGCATTGTAATACCACGACGTGTATGATTAGATGGGTATGCGCGTTCGGGTGCTGTCGATCAGGCACGAAGTGAATATTCTTAGTATATAAGGGTAATTTTTAAGATAAGATGTTAGTTTCTCTCTGAAGATGACAGCTTGACTACCGAAACGCGTTAGAGCAACCTTTGTTGTGTTTTTTAATCTTTCCTGGTTTGAGGGGACAAGTTCCGTATTTCAATTTTTGAAGATAATCAAGGACCAGTCCGTTCCACCAAACTTGCTTTGTCAATTTTGCTAAACTTTTGCAGTATTGTATTGTTTTCTAATTTCCAATGACGCTACAAAAATATTGTGTATAACACGTGACTAAAATGTGTTTTTCTTTACTCGTATGGTTTATAGCACTAGCCTTCGGCTTGTGCCATAATTGCCACACTCGTAAAAAAACACCATTTTAGCCACACTCGTAAAAAAATCACCAATTTAGCCACTTGTTATATAATAATATTTTATATAACAAGTGGCTAAAATGGTGTTTTTCTTTACGAGTGTGGCGTTTATGGCACGAGCCGAAGGCGAGTGCTATAAACCGCACGAGTAAAGAAAAACACATTTTAGTCTCGTGTTATATACAATATTTTTTTGTAACGTCATTGGTAATTGGAAAACAATATAATATTAAAAAAATTCAGTAAAATTGACAAAATTGGTTATGACAAAATTGTATTGATTTTTCCATAGAAACCAACGCAATATTTAATTGAGTGTTATAATGAAGTTTTATTTCACTCTAAAGTGTGAAATAAAAAATTTTATTTTACCCTTTTTTCTTTGTTTTACACTTGTCTATAATGACATTGTTTTGATTCATCGAAACTGTTAAATAAATGTCATTTTGGGATATGACGTTACAGAAATACTATTAAAAGACATTAATCAAAAAAAAAAAATAACACTGAGCAAAAATGTTAAAGGGTTTTAAGGCTGATTGATAAGGTATAATCAATAAAACAATAGTCATAAATAAAAAAAGTTGACCGTATGACTCAAAATTTCAAGAGTTAACCGATCTTTAAATTAGAAGTACCAAAATACCAATATAAAATTACGAAAAGTATTATAAAATCATACAATTTTAGATACTGAGAATCTAAACATGTAAGCTATTAATAACTTATTTATCCCATTAGTGTATGACCATAACTTATAAAAGCACCGGAAGGATACTTGAAATTAAATCTCAAATGGGAGAGATGGGATCATTACGCAGTTTCAGAAGAAATCTCAGGAAAATTGTATCGACCAATGCAATTGTCCTAAAGGACAAAAAAAGCATTGATATCGCGACGCTGAATTCCCATTATAGCAAAACTTCAAAACAATTACCGAGTACACATCGAGATATCAACAAATTTATTTGTTCAGTTTTAAACCCTTTAAGCATTTTAAACTTTTTTCATCACCTGTTCATCAAAAACCGCTTTTAGATAGGGCATAGTAGTGCTTTCTCATTTTTAGGGTTCCATACCTTAAAAGAAAAAAAAAAAGACGGAACACTTATATTCTTACTCTTGTGTCCGACCGCCCGTCTGTCACAAAAAGGTTTTCCTAGAAAACTATGTAACGTAGAAATTTGAAATTTTGTAGAGCGCTAGTTCTTGATGACCCACGTAAATATCGACAACTAGCGATTGAAAGTATTATTTGAAAGAGCTACCTCTAAGCTTCCTAAACTATTTTTTTTTATAATTTTTGGTCTAATCGTCTCGAAGCTACAGCTGAAAATGTATCAGAAATGACTAATATTCCATGTTCTTCTAGGTTTCTAACGATGAAATTTAGATTTTAATAGGATTAGCAGATATAGGGCAATATATTAACGGAGAACGGCAGATTATTTCGATATCGTAATAGTTGTTGAGAAAAAAAAAAATTTACGGAAAAATAGGTGCTTGTATTCCACGACTTTTTAGCGCACATAGTAATATTTTTTTTTCAAATAAAAAACTTGATTTAGTAGGTTAGAATGCAGATCAAATTTGTCTTTTACATTATTTCATTTAGACGAATATTTTCGGAGTAAGTACTAGTTCAGGCAACGCAGTAATTGCGGTTGAAATCGAACATTTTAGCATAATCTGAGGCGATCAATCTCATAAACTGTGTTAGTCAAAGACTTATTGCGAATTTCGAATAAATGCTTTTTATCGGGGACATTATTAACACAGTTATCAGTTCCATACATATTTGGATTGATTGTTGATTTGGATTGCAGAAAAATATGTATATATCTGAAAATAGACTTTTTTTTTATTTTTCAATTATAACACAAGAAAATTTGGATAAAAAAAATGATTTTATTTGGTAAGTCAATAGACCGTTCACTGTAGTAATTGGCAAGAAGCCCTAATTGTGCGAGCCCGGCTCGCTCTTGCTTGAATTATTTTTTCAATTTATTTGATCGTAGACAGTATTTTTTATAAAGAACAAAAATGTTCTTTATTATTTATTAACATTTCCTTTATATTCTGGCGAAGATTTAAAGGCCGTCAAAGATTAATACTTTCAAAGGCCCAAAACATAGACAAAATTTAGATATTACTTTCTTTAGACACCCAATCTTTGTTCTTTAATTTTGGCTCTTGTATTTAAGTATTATTATTTCTTTTGAAACATAATGCAACAAAGAATGAGATACTGACATGTACGCGAAAATATTCAATGCAGTAACTCCTATAAAGTTTCGATCGAAAAACAATTTAAAAGTCCTCTATATGGCATTGTTACCCTAAGGTCTCGTGTTTGATTGATGGCCGTTTAGAGGATTGTCTGGGTCCTGTTCGATTGGCAACACCCCTGATTCCCAAAGCTCCCCGTGGAATATCAGAAATACTCTAAGGAGACATCTTCAATAAAAATCCACCCTTCCAATTTCCGACTTATTCATTTATCTGGAGTACGTTCTGTGATGTTTACCTCCGGCAGAATGGAATTCCTAATGCATTCTTCGTCGGGCGTTTGACACGAGAAACATTAATTTAATTGGAGCTCTAGGAAATCTATAAAGTTGGCATTGTTCGGACGGAATAATTTTAAAAATAAAAATACTACTAGTTCAATCACTCTATTGATTAAATTCGTGAAGTGTCAGCAATATATAAATTTCAACTTATCAGCATTACTTGAGACATTTTTCATTCTAGAAATTAACATAGATGTTCAATTGCGATAAAAACACACGAGGAAAAAGTCACATTTTTCATTTTTTTAAACGGAACGATAATTTATCCACTTGGGATTGGGTTCATGATCCAATCATTAAAGTGCACGTTTACCGAGGGACGTTTTATATCTTCTTAATTTATAAACTACAATAAAAATAATTATTCTTAGTTTAATTCATTGTAGAGTACGCATGCCAATTATAAATATCAAACAATTAATTTCAAAGAATATTTTAAATGTCTGATAATTAAACTATCCACTATTTTAAATATAAATAACCTAAAAAATTAATAGTATTTTGTTTCAAATTTTATCATAATCATAAATAGGTAACTCAAATTTATTTGTATAAACCGTGATCATTTTTCGACCCTCACTTTTGGGATCTCGCTTATTTGAAGAACTATGATCTCAAATTTAAAAAGATATGCGTATTTCATTTTCAGCAGTGGATTTTATATAAAAAAGTGTGGCAAATACTTTCTAAGTTTTCTGAATAAATCAAAAATATTCAACTTCTTTATTAGTATTTTTTTAAGAAAAAGTATAAATGCGGAGGTTCCTAATAAATAATAAATAAATCATTAAAGGTTGCTACGTTTTATAAACCAAAATTGTAAAAAAATCATTTTTTATCCATTGTGCTCAAATAAATTAAATGATAAAATATTATTTTATGGCCAAATTAATATAATATTTTACCATTTTTCTTAACATGATGAAGAACATTTTTTTTTGGCGGAACGGACTGGTTTTTGGTGATCTTCAAAAATTGAAATAGAAAACTTATCTCCTGAAACCAAAAAAGATTCTTGGTTTCAGGGGAAAAGATTTATAGTTCAATTTTTTAAGAAAAAATTTCGATATGAATTTTGATAGATATTAACTAGGCATAAAAAAGCAGTTCTTGTAGGTAAAATATTTATTCTACTTCTATCAAATATGATGGGCTTTTATGTCTAACTCGTATCTATCAAAATTCAAAAAAAAATATTTCTAATGGTTTTAAAGTATTGTTGCGCGTTATCGGTTCAAAGATTAATACTGCGTAAATTGTAACCACGTTATTTCCAAACTGATCTCGGAACACTACAATTGTAATTCACTTAATTGACTAACTGACCAATTAACTCACTAGCACTGTTTAATTAATTAACTTTTTCATTGACTGACTGAGGGAAAGCCAACCGCGTTTATATAGATCCCGTTCCCGGTTTCTAGAAGGAACGTACTAATAAGACTTATCGTTTGCGGAAATTTCTGGAGCGCTTATTTGTCGTTTGATTCATTATTATTATTATTCCCCTTATCAAATTTTTCTAGAAAAATTCCTTATTAAATTCTATAATTACATTTTGTAACAGTATTTAAGAAAAAAACGAAAATTTTTCTTTTTTTCAAGACCCTGTATGTTAAAAGTGAAGCGGTTTTTCATAAAATCACTTAAAAATTAGGCTCTTAGCATCTTAAACTTTATTTTTAATGCACATTTTGAAATTAAAATTAAAAATTGAAAGATGTTCCCAAAATTTCAAAATTAAAAATTTAATTATGAAATTTCGATTTAAAAATAAAATTTCAATACTAAATTTAACCTTGACTAATGAAGTTTATTATTTAATTTCGAAAGTTACACTAGCAATTTTGAAAAAAAAAACTATAAATTTTGGGAGAAAACTTAACCTTCTCATGCAATAATTTATTTGACAAATTATACTTCAACAGGCAGAAATAATGGTTACCACAATAAATCAGTGTCGTGTGGAGGCAATATACCACCAACTCAAAAATTTCGAAAACAGCTTATCTAAATGTCCACAATGAATATATTTTTGACAACAAAAAAATAGATCTTTATTTTTGTTTCACTTTGCACATATTTTTTCTGATATGTCTAAAAGATAGTTTATAAAAAACTGTTTAACTTTTGTATTTAAAAAATTTTTGTAGCTCCTGAAACGAAGCTTCTAAGCAACGTGCAAAATATAAAAAAAAAGAACAGCAACGTAAGTTAAAATATTTTTAAGATAGTGGCACTTCCAGTTTAGCCGAAGTGAAGTCAATTTTAATAGAAATTTTTTTGGCGGATGACGTAACTCGAATTTGAAAATTAATTCATTTCATTTATAAAAAGAATCTAAAACCTAAAAAATACTTGAAATTTTGAAAAATGCCCGAAAACTCTATATTCGATAATTTGATAAAAGGCGAGATATTAGCAAAATTTTAAAAAAGTCAAAATTTTTAAATGTGGAAATTTTCGAAAAGTTAAAATTTTTGTATAAAGTCGAAATTTGGCAAAATTTAGAAATTCTTCATAAAAAGTTGGAATCTAAAAAATAATTTTCAAATAAAGTTGAAATTTGCAAAAAGATTCGTAGCTTTTAAAAAAAGAATAGTCCAAAATTTCTAAAAAGTTTAAATTTTGAAAGAATATCAGATTTAAAAAAATAAAAATTTTCAAATAATTGAAAAAGACTAAATTTTGGGGAAAAAAATATTTAATTTATTTTTTAAAGTAAAACTGTCAAGATAATATGAAAATTTCCAAAAAATTTCAAATTTTTTTTTAAAGCCAAAATTCTGAAAAATTTTTATTGAAATGTTTTTTGAAGAAGAAATTTTTAATTATTTAATGAGCCGAAACAGGCTACAATTTAAAAAAATATTGAGATTTCAAGAAGTCAAAATTTTTGAAAAAATACAAAATTTGAAAAGCAGAAATGTCCAAAAACTATCGAAATTTTCAAGAAAGGTCGAAACCTTTGAAAAGGTCGAAGCTGAAAGAAGTCGACATTTTCAAAAAAGTAGAAATTTTTAACATTGGAATTTTAAGAAAAAGTTGAATATTTTAAAAATAGAAAAATATAAAAAGAAGTTCCAATTTCAATCTTCAAGAATCTTGACATTGACATTGACATTTTTATAAAACTGAAAGTTGAAAAAAAAAACAAAATTTTGTAATTGCATGTAAAGGTTTTGAACAAAAGTCATAGCTTTTATTAAAATTGCAATTTTAAAAAATGTTAGAATTTTACAGTAAAAAAAGCAAAATTCTGGAAAAGTAAAATTTTGAAAAAATTGAAATTTTGAAAAATTTTATCCTTGATTATCAAAATCTTCAAAAACTGGAAGTTTTAAAAG
The DNA here is from genome assembly GCA_028583605.1 of Dastarcus helophoroides. Lineage (NCBI taxonomy): Eukaryota > Metazoa > Arthropoda > Insecta > Coleoptera > Bothrideridae > Dastarcus > Dastarcus helophoroides. The sequence continues at coordinate 2,498,078 of CM053332.1, forward strand.
AGGGCAAATTTTTGAAAGAGGTAATTTTTTCAAAAATCTAAATTTTTTTGTCCAGAATGGATAATTAGATTGTTTAAATTAATTTTTTTAAATTAAAAAAAATGATTTGAAATTTTTACCAATACTTTTTAAATATCTAATAAGTTTTTCCTAATATTTTAACATCTATTTAGGCTGCGAATTAGGAATTTTCTTTTTTCAAAATTATTTATATTAAGAAATTAAAATATTTTTTTTGATTTGATTTTTTGTTATTCAAAATAATGGTTTGGGTATTGAAAAATATTTTAAATATATTGTGCATTAGAATAGGTATTATTTCTGAATAATATTTTTGTCTTTGGAAAAATATTTTAAAATTAAAAAACTAGACTTAGAATTTTTTCTTTTCAAAGGATTGTTTATTTAATTATTATTTGATTAAGATTGTTATCAGGCCAAGGTCTTTTCGAGATAATTTTATAAATTTTTGAACAACCGTGAAGCACCTTATTATTTTACTGTCCTGGTTCAGGTGGCGGTAGTCCAAGAGTCACACGCTTGACGTTCGTTGATTCTTTAGTACTTGTCGGAACATTTGTTAGCAATCGAGTATCAAATTGACGAGATCTCACAAGATCGAAACCGGTCTTTGGTTTCCAAAATTTGAATCTAATAAATGTTCAAACCTATTGATTGGTCTGTGCATTAGAACTTTGCCATAATTTCACCAAAAACGTAACTCTTCAATTAAGACGGATTTCAATGGCAAGAGTCGAAGATGGAACTCTGTATATTTTCTAAAGGATGATGTAAGTTACTTTTTCACTCCATTGCCAGGATGATCGGTGTCATCGTCATTTTAATTGCAATACATATTTGCCTACAAATAAGAGAGAAAGATAGTCCATCATTAGATTAAACTGAAGTAGTTTAGAGAATAAATAAGAGGCTGAGATCTAATTAAATTTTTGAAGTTAAAACTTCTTAAGACGCACTGAGCGTTTTTTGATAGGGGCTAAACTTATTGTTTAGCGTCACCATCACGCTAACATGCGTCACTAAAATGCTCAATGTTTACAGTATTTATAACATTCAAGCGTGCTGGTAATGCAATTAAGCGTGATGGTGACAAGAAACCATAAGCTCACTTCCTATCGACAGAAGGAATCGTTCAACTGCGATATGGGCAATCTGTTGAGTTGTACAGTATATTTTTGCTACAACTATAATCCACTAAAAACAAAAATAAGGTTTGAAAAATAATAAAAACATAATAAAAAGCAGCGTTTCAAAACAATTTGTCAAATTGTGTCATCCGTCAATAAACCGTCATAAATTTAATGCAATAAAATTCATATTTTTATCCTTTGTTTTGGAAAAAAAGAGAAAGGATATGACAGTATTAATAAGATATTGAACATTACGTGTAATAAATAAGAACACTGTAAGGTTTTTAAGTGTGTGTCATTATCAATAAATCTTAAATTCGTTTCCACACTATTACAAGTATCCAAATCCCAAACATAAAAAGGGAGGTCAGTTCACAGCATTGCCTTGTGACTAGTGTGAGTTCGAATTACCCTGCATAGAGATTGTTACTTTATAGTTTTCAGTTTTTACTTCTGTCGTCAGTCTGATGATTGTTTAATTTTTTTTTAATATGAATTTCATTACAAGCAAATCAAAACGAAGAAAAATGTTACAAATCAAGTTAGGTAACCACCAAATATTTGTATCTCAAAGGTAGTTTTGGTCACTTCTCTTGTGATATTTATTTCGTCTCACAAATTATTTAATACTTACACAGATAAAACCGTGGGCTCGGCGTCCCCCAGATTTATACATATAATGTACCGCTGGTATGATTTAAAAAAAAGCAACTAATATCACCACATCAAATAGGATTTAGACGTCATCTTTCGACTACCGACAATATGGTAGCCTTCGAAAATTACAATCAAAATGCCTTTTTCCAATCTCAGTATTATTCGATTTAGAGAAACATTCGACCTAACTAGAGATCTGGAATATTACAAATACTTAATTACTGGGGGTTCGGAGGAAATATTATGTACTTTATAGAGTAATTTTTTAAGGATCGGTACTTCAGAGTTATGGTTCATCTTTGTACTTCAGAAAAATATTCTCTTGAAAATGGTGTCCTCATGGTTCTACATTAAGCGAAACCCTATTTGTCATCGCAGTAAATAAATTAGTAGATGGAATCGACCCTAACATACGATATAGTCTTTATGTAGATAACTTGGCAATATACTACCTTAATTCATCACTCCATGAGCTCGAAAATAATCTCCAAGATGCTATAAATCAGATCGCTGCAAATGCCAAGCGACTCGGTTTCCATTTGTCAAAGGACAAAACAAAAGCAATCCATTTTTGCCGTTTACGAAAGCCACATGATTGTCCTTGTCTCACAATTGAAAATATAACAATACCTTATAATGCCACAATCAAAGTTCTAGAAGTAAAGTTTGATGAAAAGCTTCGATGGCGAGAATACAACAATGAGCTACTAATTAAGTGCAAAAAAGTAATTTATATTTTAAGATGTTTGGCTGGGTACACTTGGGGCGCAGACAGGACCACACTTCTCAGGATATATAAAACTCTTATCCTACCGAAAATAGACTACGGTTGCATTGTATATGGATCAGCATCACTTACAACTCTAAAGCGATTAGACGTAATCCAAAGCACCACATTAAGAATAGCTATGATAGCTTTTCGTACAAGTCCAATTGAAGCTATACTTTGTAAATCAGGTGTACCACCGCTGCATATAAGAAGAAGACGTTTGCTTGTGAATTACGGGGTTAAATTACTAGCACTTGAAGCACATCCAAACTCAAAAGACTTTCTACCAAATTCGGATTTTGTAGCAAATTTTAGATGTCGACCGATGAACAGCAGTCCTGTTGCGGTGCGTTCTAATGAATCGATACATATTGCACGTTTACAACTTCCGCCTATCATACCAATAGCAAAATATGAAATACCTCCGTGGAGAATCTCCGTACCTTGTATTCGAACTGACTGCATAAAATATAAGAAAGATACAGTACCAAACGATATTTTTAAGTCTCTATTTTTTAATCTGTTAACTGAATACAAAGACTACAGCACTGAACTAAATACTGTGGCTTGTGATTAAGTCCAAAGAATCTAAAAATATAAGTACGCTTGAAAATGCCAGTTCTGCTGTCGAAATACGTATCGCGTAATTATTTATTTAATTGCCGATGTGGTAAAGGGGTGAAACCTTCTTTGAACTGAATACAAAGAGGCGACATTTATATATAACGATGGATCTAAGACAGATGAAGGTGTTGGTAGCGCAATACACCTTAATAATAAGTGTCACAGTTGGATGTTATCATCATGTGTCAGTATTTTTACCGTTGACTACTGTTTATTGTCATGTCGCCTAACGCCTTACAATTTACTGTTTGCGCAGACTCATATAGTTCCCCAATAGCAATGCAAGACCCCTACACAGAAAATTCTATCGTTTATAACATTCTTTGCCTCATACAAGAAATAAATGAAAGTGGAAAACATGTGTCGTTTGCCTGGGTACCTTCACACCTAGGAATTTATGGAAATGAAGCTGCTGATCGCGTTGCAAAATGTGGTGCTGGAGGAGATTTTATCGACAACAGCTATGACAAGAGAATTGGGAACGCACAACTTCTCAGTTACGTGAAATTAAAGAAAATGTTTCGCCACTACAACTTCCTACAAGTTTTTTAAGAGATAATGAAATACAGATAGTACGCCTAAGAATTGGACATACACACTTCACATTTTCTTACCTAATTAATAACACACAAAGATCCATATGTTCCAATTGCTAACTGCACGCTACATGAAAACAAAAGGCACCTATTAAATATCCCCCCAGCGCGAGACATTGTCATAGCGTTGCAACGCTAATCTCTCAATAACGATAAACCCACCCTAGAAAGAATTTTGCGATTTATAAAAGAAATAAATTTACCAGGGAAATTGTAACAAGAATTACCAACGGATAATAGCGACGCAGCTGATGCCGTCACGAAATTAAATTAAAAAAAAAAAAAATCTTTGTCTGCCTTTACAACAAAAAAGTATAATGTTTGGACTAACGGGTATATAAGATAGATAAATAAAGTAAAATAAACCATTTTGCTAGTTTTGTTTAGCTGATGGTAGTAGCTTTTATGTTCTTATCTTGGCAACTCTAAAGTTTAATAAGAAAACGCTACCCCCATGAATTCCTTTTATATAGAGTTAATGTCAAGATACTAGAAATTTATTTTAATAAGCGCCGTAGTAGGTGAAGTCATTATATATTTAAATTTTAATATTTCAATAGGTCAGAAATCCCTGTTTGACAGTCTGCAGCCGGGGCTTCCGTATTTTCATTTAGACATTCTTAGCAAACTTTTTAATCTAAACACATTTTTGAGGCAAAAAGCGCTCGCTCATAATTACGATTTTAATGGGGTATTAAAGTGTTCGCTGCTGAAATGGAACCTGAAAGTTTTGTTAGTAATCTGTATAAATACCAGAACAATTAACTTGGAATCAACTAACATCAAGAAAACATTTAAGTTTGGTAAAAGCAGTCTTTGTTTACTTGCTTCCTAACTATTAATGGGAAGCTTTGCATAAAGCGTTAAAAACACATTCCTCGAGGTAATACAATTACGTTAAGAAATGCCGCCACATTTCGTATTTACTTTAAACGACGGGAAATCAATTTTTCGTCATTATTAAACCAATGTGCGAAGGATTTCGCCAAGTTGGAAGTTTTACATTTTCACAAAGGAAGTGTGGAGTAGAATAAAGTTCGAATTGTATTCACGACTAAATAGATTGGTAAAACTTTCACGGAGTGCAATTACTTTTAAAGTTAACTCGGAGATAATTGGAAAGAGCAATATTATGGGTTTGTTATTAACCCAAATTTTAACGGAACTAAAACTAAGACTTAATCGAAAACTTGTTCAAGTTACATTCTGTTGGCTGATGAAAATTTCAAGACGATATCGAAGTTTTCCTGTCTCAATTTTGGACTATCGGTTGGGAAAGTTATTTTGTGATTTCTTATAAATAGAAGATTTAGCTCTAACTTTTTATTATTTTTGTTTTTTTAAATATTCGCAGATAAATATTATGAAGAAGCTATAATCGTTATTAGAGATCGATCGAAGTTTCGGTTTCGACCAATTTCAGCCACAAAAGTTTCGGTTGCGGCTTCGGTTTGGACCTAAATCGCTCAAAATTTTCGGTTTAGCCGAATCATCATGTCTCAAATTTAAAATCGTATAATTAGCAAAAAATCAAATAAAAAACAGTCCAAATTTTTAAAAAAAATTAAGGATGCAACCAGTAATTTTAGATAAAAGTTTAATCTAAAAAAAGTTGAAATTTTTTAATAAAAATATCCAATATTTTTTAGGTATAAATTTAAAGAGGGAATTCGGAAAAAAATGAAACAAGAAAAAATTAGTGCTACATTAAAAAACTGAATTTTTAAACACAATTTTTAGAAAAAAATTTACATTTCCAATTTAAATTCTAATTTCGAAAAAAAATTCGAAATTTTTGGAAATTAAATGGAAGTTTTTAGAAAAAGTCACACGTAAGGTTTTCGACTTCTGTTTTGGTTTTTGGCCAAAAATGCATTCCTATGGAAAAAAATTCCGAAGATTATTTTTGGAAACTTTTGAAAAAACCTAGCCCAGGATTCGAGAAATTACCCAAACTTTATTAAAATATAAATTTTTGAAAGAAATTTTAAATTTTCCTTAAAATAGGATCTTAAGAATAAAAAAATTGAAATTTCTGAGCAAAATACTTTTAAATACCCAAAGTTTCACACCTAATCTGAAAAGTCTACGTTCCTTGTTAATTTGAATTAAAAATTTTGAATATATTGATATTCGAAGTTTAGCTCCGAAGTTCCGAATTCGGGGTCAAATTGTTAAAAAATGTTTAGTTTTCAAGTTGAATTTTTTGAAAAAAAAGCAGCTCGAAACTTAAGAAAAATAATTTAGGGATTGAAGCCAAAATTTCGAAGACTTCAGTTTAATTTGATATTTCTGAACTCTTTTAAATACATTGTTGATGTCGTAGAAAAATTGAAATTTCCAATTTAAGTGTAAAATTTTATTTAACTTTAAAATATTTAAATTTGTGCTCGAAAGTAATTCTTTCTAATTTTCAATTTGAAAACTGAAATTAAGAAGCAGCAATGATTTAAATTTTATTAAAAAAAAATTTAGAAATAAAAATTTTAATTTTGAGAAAAAAAGAGTCAACATTTCCAGTTGAAAGTCGACATCTCGAAAAATAAATATCAAATTTGAAATTTTTTAAATATAGTCAAATAAAATCCTAAAATGTATGAAGTACAAAAATATATTTCTCTTTACAGGGAGAGTCATTAGTACGGTAAAGCCGTGTAGCTTCAACAATTATTTTGATTAAAAAAATCTTTTTAACACAAAGGTACATTATCATGAGGCGCACATTTTAAAATTACTGTTTACTATAGGGGATAAATATATACAAATATATACAAATATGTAAATTTAAAATTCTTTTAGGCACTTTTACTTTCTTATAAAATTCCTAACTAGTTCTTCAAATTTTATTTTTTTTTTACTTAAATTATATATTTCAAAGTCGATTTTTTACATCAAATTCGAACTTTTAATCTTGTTTCTGAAATTCGTTAAGAATGGTTTCTGAAATTTCGATTTTCAATTTGATTTTCAATTCAACTCAAACTTTCAAAAATAAGTTAGAATTTTGATTTCAATCATTTTTTTAAATGAATATTAAAATTTTAAGTTTAAATGATTGTCTTGACATTTTAAGAAAAAAAATTAGATTACGAAAAAAGTCTACATTTTAAGTTTAAGGTCATAATTTTAGAAAAGAGTAGAATTTTGAATATAAATTCGAAATGCGAACGCCTGGGTCTTCATAATTTGATAATTCGGGATTCGCGATTCTGTCGAGCAATATTAAATTTATTGAATCGCCCAACAATTTCCACCCTTAACCATCTTCTTACAGAATTCGAATAATTAATTTGTCTTTACACGTCGAGACCGAGATTATGATGTATTGGCCAACTCGGGATGTTATTGTTATTCGATTAAAAAACTGAGAAAATGATAAGGTTCAGGTGTAGCACACCAGACACCAACGTTATTTCTACTTTACAACCGAATCTGCCTTAAATAAAACATCGTCTAAATACAAAATGTCGTAATTCATAATAGAAGAAAAAGTGCAAATTATTAAGTGGTATTTAACCTCCCAGAGCGCTGAAGAAGTCGTTGGGCGATTCGCTTTTTCCTACGAAGATCGACCAATACCTGATGCAAAGACAGTGTTAAATATCGTCCACAAATTTGAAAAATCGGGGTGCATAACTGGTTGTAATAACAAGTGTTGTTTAGAAGAGCGCCAACCTGAAGGTGACAGGCCATTATCCGACGAAAGAATGGCTAAGAAGGTAGCTGTATGTGCATTTATCGAAGCAAATGAACCTTGTTCTAGTAAGCAGATCGCAGAAGAAGTTAATGTGCCATCGCGAACAGTGTGAAATATTTTGGAAAGAAATGGGTACAAGTGTTATAAAGTATCTGAAACCCAAGAGATATTTTCTGAAGATCGATCAAACGTCTTGAGTTTTGTGAGTCTATGAGAGAAAAAGTTAATGCCGATGGAAATTTCTGAAGTCACGTATTGGTTACCGATTAATCATCTTTTTTTCTTCATAGACACTACAGCCATCAAATAGTTCGGTATTGGTCTAGGGAAAATAAGCACTTGAGTATTCCTGTTCGCACACATTACCCTGAGAAGGTAAATGTTTGGGCTCATATGTTAGGAGATTCCATTATTGGGCCATTTTTCATAAATGGAAACCTAACTGCTGACAAATATTTAACTATGCTCCGCAATTAAATAATTCCGACTGTTCAAGCATTGGACACTAACTTTGAGGATGTGTGGTTTCAACAAGATGGTTGTCCAGCCCATAATGATCAACGTGTTAGAACTTTCTTGGAAACCACATTTCCGCAGCGTCTTATTAGTTCGAGGGGCACAATTAAGTGGCCGCCTCGATCCCCCGATTTATCGCCTAACGAGTTCTTCCTTTGGGGATGTCTAAAACAAATAATTTATGGACACGTACAAGGAAGACCACGTAATTTGGATCATTTACGGGCCCGAATTGTAGCAGTCCTAGATAATATTTCCCCTGAGATGTTGGCACGCGTAAGAACTGAATTTTACGACAGATTAGGTTATTGCGAAACACAAGGAGGAGACATTTTTGAACCACTTATTACATAGGCATTTTTTCATCACACCGGGTGATTATTTTATTTATCTTTTAGAATTTTTGTTTTATTTTTTGTCAGACTAGGTTGATTAAAGAAAACAAAATCGTAAAATATCTGCAATTATTTTCATACTTTTTAGGATGTGAAAATAATTGTAGAATCAATTAATACGTAAAGATGTATTTCCCATTTAAAGCGACACTCTTTTATCGAGCTCCGATAAGGTACTAATGCAATATCTACAAGACAGGTCCGCAGTTTACAGCTAAATGCGTGGTCATTGATTTGATAAGCGCGTCTATCGAGCAACACATTGAAACAGTGTAAATCATACCATCCTTCTCTTTCCTTACAGACTTTTGATATGTTCCTGTTCTTTAGACGTTATAGCAGACCGAAATCGTGTACTGGCCCATAGTGTATATATCGAGTTTTTCAAAAAATATTATATTTATAAAATTTGTATTAGTGAATTGTGCAGTGAAAGAAACTCTCGAGAAACATTTGATAATAGGAAACGCCCGCGAGAATGAATCATACGGACAGATAAGCGCTCTAGACATTTCAGCAAGCGATAAGATGTCTTATCTGTACCGGGATCCGTTCTAGAAATCGGAAACGGTACCTATAAATACGCGGTCGTCTTTCCCTCAGTTAGTTAGTTAGTGAGATAGCTCTGTACCTCGGTAGCCATAATAAACTCCTTGAATGACAATTGTGCGCCAGTACAGGAAACGAAGATTGGGCAAGTCAAGTTAGACGTGGACTTGAAACACCTGTTAAAGTAAGAAGCAGTTCTGGCTAGATCATTTCTGCAGAAAAACCACGACGCTTTTACCGATGGAGACCAATATCCTAGGAAGGACGGACACAAAATCAACACCGGTGATGCAACACCTATTCGTCAACCCCATAGAAGATTACCTGCAGCCAAGCAAGATGAAGTCGCAGACTGGTTAAGAAGATGATGAAGGATAGAGTCATCGAGGAGGCTAATGGTCATAGTCTTACCATGTAGTCTTGGTTACAAAGAAGCACGGGTCAACAAGATTCTGTGTCGACCACCGAAAATTAAACGACCTCATTAAGAAGAACAGCTACCTCTTGCCAAGGATTGATGACACCTTAACAACCTTCGTCTGGGTCCACCTGGTTTTCAATTTTGGACTTAAAAAGTGCACATTGGCAAGTGAGCATAGATCCCGACGACAAAGAGAAGACGGCCTTTTCATCTGGGAGTGGATTATATCAGTTCACCGTTATGCCTTTGGACTATGCAACGCACCGGCTACTTTCGAACGTCTAATGGAACTGGTACTTCGAGGATTCACTTGGAAAACTTGCTTGATTTATTTAGATGAGGTTATACTCATAGGCAAAAGCTTTAAAAATCATCTAAAAAATCTTCAAGAAGTCTTCGACAGGTTAAAAAAAGCTAACTTAAAGCTGAATCCGAAGAAATGCTCTTTTTTCCAAAGGAAGGTACTGTATCAGCCGCAGGAGTAGAAACAATTATCAGCAAAACCTAAGCAATCCGTGACTGGCCAAGACCCAAAGATAAACATGAACTGAGAAGTTTTCTGGGGTTATGCACCTATTGCAGAAGATTTGTGAAAGGTTTCGCCAACATCGCTGTGTGTCAGAAGTGGGTGTGTTTACAATTCACGACGTTTTAATTCTCGAACCGATAACACGCAGCAATATAATTAATGTTTCGAGGGAAATTAAAAAAAAATAAATGCAATATAGTATTCAAGTATAAATTCAATATGTTTTAATTTAAATGAAACTATTGGGAGATTTTCTGGTTGTCGTTAACTTTGCTGAAAATTACAAATTTAACCTTGATTTTGTTCTTTTTTATTTTGTGTTTTAATGAATGGATTATTCTTTGTCACAATTATTTTTTATCTTTTCGCCATTTCTGGCACAATTTTGCGTTAAAATTTGAGTTTTATTTTTATAAATTTTGAGCTTTCTTCTGAAATGTCAGCTTCAAAACTTTAAGGTCCTAAGAAAAGGGTCAAATTTTTGACAATTAACATGCGAAATATCAAAAAAAGTTTACTTTATTAAAAATGTTTTTTAAAATTATGTTTTACATCGCAATGCTAAATTTTATTCTGGAACATCTGATTTTGCATTAAAGTTTTTTAAGAAATTTGAAGTTTGTCTAAAACCTCGACTTAAATATCGGAACTTCCAGAGAATTTCAAATATTCGAGTTTAAAATCGAAATTTTGAAAATAAAGGCAAAAATTCGAGAATGGATTTGAAATTGCACACCATGAAGGTTTGTCGTTGTTTACTCTATTATCGAAAAATGCTAAAAAATATATTTTTTCGCCATAAAAATAATTAGATTCTGGGTAATTTTGCATAGAGAAAAGCTTTCTCTAAACGATGATAGTATTTGGTACATTTTCAATGTCCGATTAACTCCAAAATTTGTCATTGAAAAGTGACTGTCAGCGTCAGCCTGCGTAAATGTCTGTTAGTAAGCTGCGTGTCCCAATTCCTAATCGATTCTTGCCATTCTTATTTCCATCCATTCGGCATTTCTCAGAATGGATCCTCGTTGACTTTGGAAATGATTGGACAAATAGTATAAATTTTTTTATTAAATGTGTTCTGATAAATTTTATTCATATTGTAGGTCAAGTTCTTCTCAAGTATAGTGTAAAAGTGTAGCACGGAACTTGTTTTCATTTTCGAGAAAAATTAATTTAACGAACACATTTTTTCTTTTCATTCCTTAACAATTTTTTGTGGTCTTGGTTCAAATGATGGCGAAATTATGACAAGCGTGTCATCGTTCAAGAATAACAATGACTACTGATATTCAATGTGCGATAGCTGAAAACTTTGTAGAAACTGCACAACCATGAATATAAGATGAAGAAGAAATATAGCATAATTGTCATAAAAATAGGAAGCTCCACAAATTACGCAGTGACTTTTATTGACATTTTGTCTTTAAATCCGTAGAGTAAATTCATTAAACAACGTGTTTATTAACGAACAAAATATTATTCTTCATGGTGATCTCTTATTGACCGGAAACATTATGTTTTTTAATTTTATTTAATATTTCTTCGGCCCAGTTTGGAAATATTTAAATTTTTATTGTTTGTTGACAATATTCTAAGACAGTTTCCTGAAATATGACTACGTGATATTTAAATTTATTTAAAACGTCACCTCATGGCAGTTGACAAAATAAGAGGTTATTTTATTTTACATAGAATAGGAAAAATGAAAAATAGAAGACCAAAATTAGATATGAAAGAAAAAGTTGTTTTTTTTCGATAAATTATGAAAATACAAAAATATAAAAAATACATAAAAGATTGTAGCACTGGACATCGATGTTTCGCTCTCATTAGAGCTCGTCAGCAGTGCATAACATGGAAAGGGAATAATGAGGAAGACATTCTTAAAAATAAAAATTTTAAAAAATATAAAACTTTACCGACTTTACTACCGAAGTACTCAAAAATTCGATTTTTAAATTAGAATATCCCAATATTTTCCCGAAGTTCGAATATTGAAACGCAACGTTTCACTTAACATTTCTAGAAAATCTTAAAATTTTAAATTCAAAATCAAACGCATGAGGTAAAATTTCGCGATTGAACTTGGAATTTCGTAATAAATTAATTTTTTTTTTTGATTTCTAAATTCACAATGAAAGTTGACAATTAAGCATTGAAACAATAGTAAAAATTGACAGTTCAAACTTTGATTTATCAATAAAGAAATCGGGATTTATAATAGCAATGAAAAAATCTATAAACATTTTAATAAAGTCGAAACACTGAAATTAGGTACGCAATTAAAAAAAAATTAAAATTTTTAAACAAAATTTAGGGTTAAATAGGGGTTTTAGAAAGAAAGTGTGAATTTTGGTAAAAAGTCAACGTTGCAAAATTTAAAGGAAAAAGAGGATATTTAAAAAATAATTTTCACATTTTGGAAAAAAGAAACAACAACAATTATCGAGCAACATTCAAGTTTTGGGAATAAGTTGAAAATTTCAAAAAAATCCCGAGTCTCTGAGTTTATTCGAAATTTCAAGAAAAAAGAACAATTTCTCCTGCAGAATATTCTAGCTTTAAGGTGAATCCGTTTTCCAGACTGGTTCTAGATTTCTTTTCTTGATAGTAAATCAATTGAAAATGTATTTTTCTAAGCTGAGGTAACAATAATTATCTAGTGCTGCTAATTAGGAAGGATAATTATTGTAATAATTATTTTTGAAGCATGGTTTGCATATATATTTTCAGTTCCATAAATGTAAATAATTCAACGTAATTCATATTTGTGGCACTTTCATCGAAAATGTAATGTTGGAATTTAATGATGTCTTCATTAGTATACTGCAGATATTTCAATGTAACGCAATATTAATATAATAATATTGTTTTGTATGAATTTGAAGCGTTATGTTTTTCGATAATTGTAATACATTTTGTTACTGAATGTTTTTTATCATAAATTAATTGTAGGTATAAATTCTCGCAATAATTTCGTGCAAACAAGTTTAGCTGATTAATTCCTATTTAACGTTAAAATTTCAAAAACCGATCAAATTTTCTATTCTCTTTATGACAGTTTTACGTAACTTTCCTTGAAGCTCTATAAAGTGCTATTGACTGTAGTATGAAAAGCATTATTGGTTATTTTATGAGCCACAGCTGGAACCATATAAATTTCATCTTACTTGTTTACTGTTTTAACGAGAATCGACAATAGCGTACAGAATTAAAGATTCAGAAGTGGGAATGCACAGTCGAGATGAAAGGGAAATAAATTAGATGAAATGAAACCCAGAACCAACAACTTTATAAACAATTTAAAATTTGGCCCATTTAACAACAACAGTACATTAATAGAGTAGTTCAATATTTAGTTGGAAGAAGTATGTAAGACGATAAAAACTACCTTAGTTTTTAAAGTTGTCATGTGCATCATCCGCATGGAATGCGGATACAGAAATTATGTTTTTCAGAAGAGTTTAAATTATTTGCCCTTAAACTTAAACAGTTCGATCGATTTTATTAAAGTTTATCTATTTCAGAGTTTTGGTTAGTTGTAACTATAGATGTTTTGACATCATTTTGCAAGTTCGTTCGATTTATTGATTGAAAGTTAGATGTAATTTCAACTGTCTTGATAGAAAGGTCTTATTTGCTACAGGCTGGGTTTCGTGGCACCAGAGGTAACCTACCCCACTAACTTAAACGAAAAGAAAAGATATGATACTGTATTACACAAAGTGCAGGCCATTAATTAAACCCCTTTTATAAGTTTCGTAGTGCAGTGAAGAAATGTTCCCTGGTGCAGCTGTTTTGGACTGAAAACTGTGAAGGAAAAATTAATGGACTCAAATTAATGATAAGTCACTTATATAACTTCAACTTAACTGCCCATCACACCTTATGAACTTATTTACCTCACATGACTCAAAATATTAAACTTTAATAAAACTTTTACAAGATTTAAAGGAAAGAGACATGTTAGAAAGTAAACTCCTTTCATAGTGCCTATGGTGGAGAAGTCACACATTAAAAAAGTTATTTTTACGGCAAAATCATATTTAAAAAAAAGATGAAAATATAAGTAAACTCACTGACATAGAAAAGATTCACTACCCAAAGATGTTTGCGAATAGATGGAGTTAATCGCGACGCTGCACTCCTTGTGTATAATAAACAAGCAAGCGTAGACTATTGCACCCCTAATAACAATTCCTTATAACATGGTATACTTAAATTTGTCTGTCTACGCTAGTGTGTCGATAAATCACCTAGTTAGTCCAGTTTTCTGTTGAACTTATTTTGCTATTGTCTCTTGAAACTATCAACTTTTAATCGAATCAGTTTGGATTCTCCAAGTTCGTCTGAATCATAAGGAGCGTCTTTAGATAAGTTTGTTGCTTTTACACTGGTCATCTTCCAGGAGTGATTTGTAAGTAATCTTTCACTTAGTTTCTTCATCCGTTACCTCATCTTACCAGTAAAATCAATTAATAAAAGCAAACGTTACTGACAAATTTGCATATTCTAATACTTAAAATATCGCTAGCTTGAAGCGTAGTTAGTTTTTTTCTCTATTAGCTCGTTAAACTGCTCATTGGTCATAAATGCATGGAGATGATTTATTCCTGAAATGAAGTGTATATTTGCAGTTTCGCGGTTTACTGCAATAATTTCACTAGCCGAAAATTATCCATTTTATGCTTAGCTAAATTTAACGATGAGCTATCAATAAATTTTGTATCTACAAAGTATGCATTTCTCGTTTTAATGGCCAACATCCTCTCTGACGAGCGGTAGCCGCCATTTATTTAAAATAGGAATACGATATTTATTTCGAATATGAAAATTGAGAAGACGCATGTTAATAACCTCAGGAGAGGAGAGAAACACCAATCAGATGGAAGTTGTAATGATGCTCGAATAAGTTTTATTTTTAGTTTAATAGATTCTTGTGGTTTTAGAATTTAAGAAAGTGAAAAGTGTTTAGTTTTTTTTTTGCAGCGACTGTATCTTACTGTTGAGACAAGAGAAGGCTGAAACCGGTTAATGGTTATTCGTTATAAATAATTTTAATTGTAGCACGTTCGAATGTTTTATTGAAAAATATTTAATTGACATTATTTGTTAAGTATACAGTCGACTCCCGCTAAAGTTGCGCCCGTTAAAGTTGTCCTGCTCGTTAAAGTTGGCAAGATACGATCGCTAAAGTTCCGCGGATATTCCCCCTCTCTAATTTTCGAACGACGAATAAGACTTCCGAGTTTTAGCGCCACTTTTGAATAACCCACTCAACCGTACAAGGAGCAATACAACATATACATTTTTCGACAATGGTAGGGATGGTAGGGGAGTAGCAACTTTAACGGTCGATCCAATCCGGTGAGCGCAACTTTAGCGGGAGTTTACTCAAACTCATATCGCGCCGAAGGTTCTCGCATTTAATGGATGTTGCTCATTGACCTTGGTGACTGACTGACTTATAACCTGGTTATAGTTTTCAGCAATAATTGGTGGAACTGGCATAGGGTAAAAGTCAGATAGTTGCCCCATATTATGAAATTGTTGATTTTTTGGCGAAAATTTCTAATAATTAAATATACTATTATTCCTCATGAAAGTCATGGCTGTAACTACGTGATAAAGAGTAATTGAATAAAATTATAATCTATATTTTAAATTTTAACAGAACCAAAAAGTCACTTTTCCTAAATAACGACCAGATTCTAGAATTGGTTATATTATTGGATGAACTTGTTTCTGGTTGAGCAGTATTTTTACTGCGAATAGCTGTATTGGTATGATTTAAATAAATAGACTTTGATCATCGATTAGAATTAGTGGTATATTGAATGGACATGGTTTCTGTACTGTTTCTTCAGTTTAATGAACTGCGTTATCTTCGGCGAGAGCTTTAATTGTTTAATGAATTGTCAATTGTCTCAAAAACGCTCTCGGATGTCGTTTTTTGATCAATTTTATTTTTTAAATTTCTCCTTAATGTTCTCGATGGAATTCCCTCTCTACGAAATATTTCGTTGATTCCAAGATTAATTTGATGATTTAGTAAAAGCTGCTATTTAGGTATCTTGCACCCGTTCAACACTTGGAGGAGCTCCAATATTTTGTTATATATTTAAGAGACATTCTTAAACTTTAGTTAAAGGCCATGCAAGGTTCAGCTTTAGCGATAGGGGGTAGATTCCTTTAAGGGTATCTATACTCAAAAAATTAAAGGCTGTCCTTTTAAGTCGGGATATATGCCTTCCTATTTAATTTAAAACACCGTAAGTAAAATTTCATAACTACAAACCATTATTAGTGATACCTAAACCATATATTTACAAATTACAATAAGGTAATAGTAACTTACTTTATAAAACAAAATGTTACACGGTGTCAAAAAATCGTCTTTTCGTATTTTGCGTTTTCAGTGAGACGATTTCTCAAATTTTATGACATAGAAGATCACATGTTCGATGCCTTTGGTTGGCGCTTACATATTAGCGAAATTAGAAGTTTAACTTTTCCATCATGTTATGCTTGCAAACCTCAATTTAAATTTTGGGGCATCTGTCCTAAGGAAACTATTCCAGTTTTGCCCTATAGTAAAACTATTCCTCATAAGTACATAGTAGTGATGTAACGAATATTCGCATTCGCATCCCCATTCGCAAATATTCGCATGTTTTTTTAATATTCGCATTCGCATTTGCGAGAAATTATGCGAATATATTGCGAACGTATTTAGTAATAACACGGGACCTTATTTATGAAATGGCAATGCAACTGCTAAGCTAAGACAGGTTTCCTAAACTTGAGTGATAAAGATTTCAGTAATTTACCCAGTCCCACCTAATAAAAAATATTTCTAAATCCCCTTGTTTTCTCTTCCTACTAGCTAGCAATAATAAGGCAGGGTGCTACGCTTGCTCACCCTCGTTCATACAGCCAACCAAAAATGTATACTCCCAACTGCGAGAACCTTTTCCAGTTTCCATTTGTCTTTTCAAAAAATTAACCCCCTCCTTGAAATTTCGTTATTTTCTCAAAATTTGACTTTTTTCCCAAAATTCGCCTTTTTGTCAAAAAAATTTCCTTTTACTTTTGAAGTGTCAAATTTATTTCAAAACTCGACTTCTTTTTTCAAAATCTGACTTTCTCAAAATTTGGAATTTTTTTTTTAAATTTATCGTTTTCTTCAAAATTTTGTCATATCTTAAAATTATACTTTATCTAAAAATTTGTACTTTTTTAAAATTCGTCTTTCTGCAACTTGAACTTATTTGTCAAACTTCGCATTTTTCTCGTAATTTGGTGGGTCTTTTGATAAAAAAGTAAAAATTCTTAGAACAATATTTATCTGGAAATTTTGAAAAATATTTTTTGAAATTTTTGAATTTTTGTAAAGGTCAAAATGGCAAAAAATGCAAATTTTAAGTTGTTTCTTAAAATTTTAATAGTGGATATTTTCTGATGTTACAGTAGAGCAGGAGGGGAGGGGCTTGTCCCTCACTCCAGCAGTCGTTAAAAAATAAATACAGAGTCAAGAAATTTCGAGTCTTTTTCTTGAAATTTCGACTTTTTTTCCTTAAATTTTCCTTCAAAATTAGCCCTTTTTTTCAAAACTGGGACAAACTTTGACTCTCCCTGGGAAATTTCGAATTATTACTAAATTTAGACTTTTTTCTCGAAATTTCGATCCTTGTTTCCAAATGTCGATCTTTTCCCCGAAATTCTGATTTTTTTTAACTAGCTTATGTTTTCGAAACCTTGATTTTTATTTCGAAAATCATTTTTTCCTCGATATTTCGATTCTTTTCAAATTTTTAAAAAAGTCTGATTTTTATATTAAATTGGATTTGCTAAAAATTCCAACTTATCCCAGAACTGCGTTTTTTATTAAAATACTTCTTTTTTTAAATTACGACTTTATACTCAAAATTCTTTTTCCTTTCAAAATTGGACTGTATTGAAAATTTTGAATATTTTATAAAAATTTCGGCCATTTGTTTTGACTTATTGGAAATTTCAACCTGGTGTTTAAAATTTGGCTTATTCTTAAAGTTTCAAATTGAGCCTTTTAATCCAAAATTTAATTTTTTCTCAAAATCTCGTTTATTTTTTAAAAATTTTGACAAAAATATAGAAATTTTGACACTAAGATTTTTACGAACTTTAGAGAAAAATATTTCTTGTAAATTTCGAGATTGTCAAAATTTAAATAAAAATAAAAATTGTCAGAGAAATATTTTTAAAAACTTGTCTTCTCTTCTCCAAATGCGGTTTATTCTGGAACCAAGAGTTTTATCACAACATTTTTTAAATAGATCCCAGTGAAAAAGTCAACATTCGCATTCGCATTCGCGAATGTTGGAAAACCAACATTCGTTACATCCTTATAAGTATACAGTCGAAAATTAATTACAAATCACTCAATGGGATTTAGATATTTTAAGTATTTATGCGGCTGAATTATGCCTATAAGTTGAAAATGTTTTTAGCAACTGTATCTTATTGACGAAGGAGAAAGGCCGAAATCAATATATGCTTGTTGGTAAATATTTTTAGCTGCAGCGCGTTCCACTGCTTCTGCTTCTATTTTTACCTGTACCTCTACCTCTACCTCTACTCCTACATCTACTTCTACCACTACATCTACTTCTACCCCTACCTCTACTTCTATCTACCTCTACTTGTCTCTACCTCTACCTTCTACTTCTACTTCTACTTCTACTTATACTTATACTTATAAAAAAACGTAAAAAATAGGGATGTATCATGAATCTATTACACTCAATGTATTAAAGTATTTAGTTTGGTGGTTTATTGAAAAAAAAATTGAAAACGAGACCTTATTTTCTTTCATTTTAATTTGCTAATGTTAATTAATAAATACATAAAAAATACACTTTTAATAATGCTTATTCTTGATTAATAACATACCAGAAATTTATCTGCTGATGGAATAGAGGGAAATGAAACGAATGTAGCTATTTTATTTGAATAATTAAATAAATTAATTGTAAAATTACCGCAATATACTTTGCTAAAATGGCGCATTACCGTATTAGATATTAAATAAAGTAGTAGGCTCGAAGGCTTTGATTTCTCTTTAACTCAATTCATTATTGATCATGTATATTTATTGATGGTGCATTTACGGAATTATTTCACATCGATTAGCTTATATCGCCTAATTTTAATAAAATAGAGTTATACAAAATAGGTGAGGCACAAACCACTTCATAACTTTAGGGTCGGACACATATAAGCGATCGCGATAGCGTTCACGATCACGTTCGCGATGGCGATCAGATATGGTTCTAGCAATCAAATGCAGCCGACCACATTTGTCGCGACCTTTCAGCGATATACTTTGACCTTGCAGCGTTTGATCGCTTATCTACGGCGATATAGGAGCATTCGCGATTAAACGCTGCAGATTTTGTTTGATCGTATATGTTAAATTTAACAGATTTTTTAATAAAAAACGAAAAAAAAGGTGATCTTTTATTATATTTAGCACATCGTGACTATAAAAATGTTTGAATTAAAAATAAAGTGCCAAATTGCGAGATATATGAAATTAGGAAGCCGTGATGGGAAAATCTTAATGACATATTTTAATATAAGTACATTAAACAAAAGTTTTGTAGACCTTAAAAATCCAACACCCGTGAATGTCTGCATTCAATGACATGTACAGTGTGTCACGTAAGACACGAAACCTGACATAACTTAGAATCTTGGCTATTAGTTAGGTTGACCAGAAAGTTTGACGTTCAATAGAGAACATTTCGTTTGATGACTAAAAAAGCTCTTTGGTGGCGTAACTATATCGAATTTTATCATTTTCTAATTAAGATTAACTTTCTGAATAAGTCAATATAGCGGTAAAGCGAAAAACATCAAAGACTGGTGAAGTTTTTCCTCATAACCTCATATATTACGTTCGTAATCGCAATCTTGATCGTGGGCGCGATCGCCTATATGTGTTCTTTCCTTTATGTGATCGCGATCGCTATCGCGAAAGTGATCGTGAACGCTATCGCGATCGCTTATATGTGGCCGATGCCTTACTTAAATCGTTTATCTATATAGTGATCCGTTAACAGAATTAAATTTATCTCCAATAGCGACATAAAAGGGTTTTTTGTTAAACTGATACATCTCGTTCAAGATCATGTTAATAAAATTAAAGTGATCGTCTGTGATTTTAAAATAAATTTTACCCATTTATAAGATAGAAAAATTCGTTGAAATGTTTTTAGAATTTTGTCTATCCTTGTATATTTGTCATTCCGAAATTTAATACAAAATTTTACCACGAAATTTCAAGTTTAAGTTCGTTTAAGTCGAAACTCTGAAATTAAGGTTTCAATTTAACAAAACGGAGCAAAATGTAAACAGGACTTTGTATTTTGAAATTAAGCTGTTTTAGAGAAAAATAAAAAGTTTTAGGTTAAAACCCAGAATTAAAAAAAAACTTAAAATTTCCAAAAACTTATATTTATATGAAGCAAATTTTTAAACTTTCGAATTTATTCTCAAATTTGTCACAATAATCTCAGGATTTTGACGGTGATCTCGAATATTCGGATTTTTTTTTTAATTTCAAATTTCAAATTGTGATTTTGTTTGGAGTTTAATCTAGAAAATGTCAACATTTTGACATTAAAGACAAAACTTTGCAAACAAGACACTCATTTTGAGGCAAAAATTAAAATTTTAGGAAACACATTTAAAAATAACTTAATCTTCATTCTAATATTCACAATTTTCTATTAAAATTTCGATTTTAGATGATTAATAAAAAAAACCCGACTTTAAAATTTTAAGATTAAACTCCCTTTATTTTGGAAAAAGGTTAAATTTAAAGGGAAACACAAAATTTTTAAAAATAAAATTTAAGTTTGAATACGGAAAAAATCGAAAGTTCGAGAAAAAAATGTCGAATTGGTAAGAATTTGTTTTTAGTTTTTGAATTTTAAAATGTCAAATTTAAACTAGAAAATTTAATATATGTTTAATAAATATTGTTCAAAAACTTAAAACCTTTAGAAAATTCTAAACTTAGGGAATTTTTTAAAATAACTATATTTATTTTATTCCAAGAAAGCTTTCTATTATTAATTTTGGATATTAAAATTTTTAAATTTTTTTGACCGTTTTCTTAAAATGCTGTCTTAAAAGTCGATTTTTTAATTTCGGTTTAAACTTAAAATTTTTGCTTTTCTTCTAAAATTTCATTTCTAATATTAAAACGGTTTGACGCTTTGACTTTACTTACAAAAGTTCGAACTGTTTTTTAAGTTGAAAGTTAAAATTTGGAAACAAAAGTTGACAATTCAAAATCAAATCTAAAACCTGTGTTTTAATTATAAATTGCACATCACGACCGTTGGTTAAATTGGGAAATGCCAAAAAACACGACGTTTCGCCATAAAAATATATCTCAGGGAATTTTGGACCAAATCAGTTGTAATATGGTTTCTTGGATAAAGTAGGGCTTACTTTAAACGATGATACTCCTTGCTACACTTTTAAAATGCAACTGGCTCCAAAATCCGCCATTGAAAAATAACTGTCAGTATGTGTGCATGTCTGTTATGATGCAACAGATCGTAATTCTTAACCTATTATTGTCATTCTTATTTCTATCGATCTGAAATTTTTCAGAATAGAATCCTACTGATTTTAAAAACGATTGGTCAAATGGTTTAAGTTTTACTAAAGAAAAATATAGTTTATTAGAAAAAAATCAAGCTTAGGAATATCAGGTTTTTATAACTTTCATGCAAATTTTAGGTCAAGTTCCTCTTCAGTTCAGCGTAAAAGGGTAAGACGTAATTCTCTTTCATTAAAAACTCTTTTGTGCTCTTTGTTTAAGTAATTTGTTTATAGTAATGATGGCGAAATTACGACAAGCCTGTCAAATTTGAAAGGTCTTTATTTATTTTAAAACTGTCATTTGAAGAAAACTGATGACATGTGAGAAGCTGAAGCGCTAGATACTATACAATATGGAATATACCATGAATATAAGAAACCGAAATGAAATGTGGTGTAGTATAATTGTAATGGAAACAGAAGCTGCACTAATCGCGTACTGATTGCTACCTATGTCAACGTAGTCCTTACGGTAAGTTCACTAAATAAGATGCTTATTACTACTTAAACATTATAACTGATGGTACGGCAACTGAAATATGAAAAGAAATATTTTTTGTAAAGCGCATATGGCATAAGGTACCTTTACACTAGAAATAGTTTTGGAGACAAAAGTACACTTTTGTTTTAATTATTTATTTTATTTTTATATGTTGAACGTAAAGACAAATGTTCTTTTTTTTACGAAAATTTAACTGTAAACTATAAAACCAATTCCCGTGTAGTCACAAAATTTTGGTTTTTGATCACGACATTTCGAGACCAGGCTGACTACATATATTGACTTAAACTGTGAAATAATTTGAATTTTGGGAAAAAAGTCAAAATTTTGGGCTAAATAAAATTTATAAAAAACAAGTGATAAATTTTCGAGTTTGAAAATGTCAGTTTCATAACTCATTTTTTGGTCAAAAATTCAACAAAAGTGAAAGTTTTGAAATTAAACTGGGAATCTCAATAAAAATGTTTAGTAAATTTAATTGTTCCTTCATACTTTATGAAAATTTGGAATTTTTCAGAAAATTTTATTTTTTTTCTTTAAAATTTGGACTTTCGGCTTTGAAAAAATAAAAATTCCAGCCTAAAATTCCAATTTTACCGAAATATAACACACTTAAAATTTCGTTCTCCATATTTATTTTAAAACTTTCAGGATTTGTAGAAAATGAAGAAGAAAGATTTTGTTAATAAATTTGACTCTGTTTGAAATATTTTCCTTTGCTTTAAATTTCCTAATCTAAACTACGACTTTTTAGTTTTTTTCTTAAGAAATTTTCGAATTCAAGCTTCGAATGTAGAGTGTTTTCAGACATTAGAAGTTTTTTTTCTCAATATTTTAACATTTAACTTTAAATTTCGACTTTTTTTAAAAATCTTCTTTTTGCTTAAACTGGAAATTTTGATAAAACTTAGAATATTTTAAGAATCTTTAATGGATAAGTTCATTTTTTAAAAATAATTTGGGCAAATTGTCAAAATAACAAAAAACCTCTAAATTTAATAAAAGAAAGATCATATCGAACTTTCATTTATAATATCAACTCCAATATTCGACTTAAATGTTGAAATTTTCATCATAAGGTGTTTGTTTATTTTTTTCAAAATTTGTCTAATTTTTTCTAAAACTGCGAGCTAAAACTCGAATGCAGATTTCCTAGAAATTTAAACTTTAATTTCTAAATAATGATTTTCAGTTTCTTGAAACTAGAAGCTAAAAATCAGCCAAGAGTAAGTTGCGCCTAACGTATACATCTACATGAAAAAATGTAGTGGACAAAAATTTGCTCTATATGCTTTGATCAATTAACGCTGTATATTTGATAAGAATTTATATATAATGTAGGTCAAAAAAGGTTTGAATATTTATTAGATTCAGAGTTTTAGGGTCAAAACCGGTTTCAATCTTATCAGATTTCGTTTTATTTGGCAGGCTTGAAGCTGGGTATGCCAATCTGACGAGATCTAATATTAATAATATAGACACCAATCTTTGGTTCCAAATTCCGAATCTAATAATTATTTAAACCTCTTTTTCGGTGCATTATAATTCTACAGAAAAATTATGTCAGTTATTTAAAGAAATAAAAAAGTTTGACCAACAAATAAAATAGTTTATTTCACCAATCGAGAAGAAAAACATTACTACTCAGGTCGAGTTTTTCTATACATGTGTATGTACCTATCTCTAGGAATTTTTAGATACATTAGTTCTTCAAAATTATTGGATGATAAATTTTGTTTTCGATTTCAAATCTATTTTGGGTAAGAAATATTTGAACATCATTTTTTGATGTCTCAAACGCACTTGGCAATTTACAAATTAAGTTCTTGATTTAAAGATAAACAAAATGTTCTAAATGAGAATAGTTTGACATTCTCTTTTACTAGTTTACCAGAAACTAATAGAAAAAAATGTCTTGAATTTTGTCTACGGGTTGCATATCCCCCTAAAAGAAATTTTTTTGAAAGTTTCCTTCTGACTTAAACGTTTGTTAAAAATTGATTTTATTCTTATTTTTACGTAATCACTCATAATAAAATTCCAAAATTTTATTATCTTATATTAAGTAAACACAATAATTTAAAGAAAGTCTGAGTCTCTTAGGAAATTTTAAGAATTAAAATTTAATAGAAATCGCGGACTGTCTTTATGAAACAACAAACATTAAAAGAATAATTCAAATCATTTAAAGTATTCAAAAGTAGGAATGGATTTATAAACCTTGTACTGATAAAACATATATAAAAAAGTGCCTTTGCAACTTTTTGAAGCATGTTCTTGACAGCAGAAGTAAAATTTAAAAATTTTATAGTTACATTGGCGAAGAAAAATGTAAGAAATTTAAATTGAGAAAGTTTCATTTCTTTAAAGTAAAAGTGAAATACTTGGTTTGAGGTTTAATTTTACAATATTTTTTACTGCTCTTTTACTGAAAGCTGTCATTTAAAATAATGGTCATTTTTTAGGAAAAACTCCCCTTTGTTTATAGCTATTGTCCATTTTTCACATATATATTTTATGGATCTCTCAAAATGTTGGAAGTGGCTTGCATTGATTTTGAACCTACGTTCTTAATAAACTGAGTAAATATTTCCATTGTCATCATTGCAGCAGACATAAATTGAATTTTTTTTCAGTCGTATTTATTTGCAAAGCCGATGAAACGAAAACAGGGAACGACTAGAAAATAAACAAATATCAAAATCCTCCATCTGTGTAAAAACTAAAACAACGTCAATATCACTAAGTAAATCTTTACACGCTTTTTTCCTTTCGACTGCCAACATCGGTAATAGGATCATTTCGCAACTTTATTGGTTTAGTTGCTGAAATAATACTCCCAACGAGACCGATTTATTCTTTGTATCGCGACATTTTGCCGTTTCGTCACATGCTAAAACCTTAGATACAGAAAACGGGGCAATACTGACTGACGATCGAACAAGCTGGCAAATGTATCGAAATCAAATTTGCAATTCGCGGACGATATTCCTAAAAATAAAGCCCGGCCATTTTACATTAAATTACCGAAGCTTCGTCCTTAGCTGTCGTTTTGAAAACGGGGGCTTTCCAGATATATCGCGTGTGGAAGGTTATTAGATACGTTATGACATGTATAAAGGGGATGATTGCTCTCAACCCTTTATTCGGCGTGTGCCCTTAACGTAATTAAAACTTTTCCCGCTCATAGAAGGACCCTTTAATAAAATTATCATTGATGATGCCTTTATTCTCCAATAAATAAATCACCTTTATTAAATTTAAAATCCCTTGTTGATACTTGCACTTTTAATATAAAATATGTAATATTAAAATTTAGGTTTTATATTTGGATATCTCCAGAATACGCGTCTGGATTTGTCAAGCTATTGTATTTTGAAGATAAATGTTTATGCAACATGACTACTAAAAACTTTAAACTTCTGATACAAGATATTTGTGCTAAAATTCCAGACAATATTAGAAAGTCTACAGGGATCTTATTTTAGTTGGAAAGTTACCTTTATACGGAGAACCACTTATTATAGAAACTAATTTTATAGGTGGGGCTAAATGTGGCTAAACTTTCTTTTAGAAATATTTTTAACTTCCTCCCATTGCCGGTTATACCAAAAGTAGACACCAACTTTTTTATTTTAAAATACATCCTGAATTTTATTTTTTGTTTAAATTTTGCGTAAAAAATGTTAGTTTATGTATACATGTTTATTGCTATCTTTAATAGTTTTGAAGATATTTCAATTTTTTGGAAAAAAATGACCCAAAAAGGGGTTACTTAGACTCTTTGTATCTTTGTCATTATTTGCAGAAAGAAATTAAGTTTTGATGAATATCATAAAATATTATGATACTACAGTGAAAAAAATTTGATGATTTCTGTTGTTTTTTGTTTTATTCAAAAAACTCTGTTTTTTTTAATGGAAACTATATTGTAACGCAATGTGTAAATAGATGAAATAGAATTTAGAATAGAATTGTAGAACTTAGTAAAGAAAAAAAGGTTTTTGAAAGATCTGATAAGGGGAAAGCGGCCGCGATAACGAAACAAACAGCAGATAAGCGTTTCAGAAATTTCGGCAAACGATAACCCTTATCTGCCGAAAAATTCTAGAAGCCGGGAGCCAAAACTATAAAAGGCGGTAAGTTTTCCCTCAAGTCAGTTAGAGTTAGAGTCAGTGTAATTAGTGAGTGAGTAGAAATTAATAATAAGTGAGTTAATTGTTCAATTGTGGTGATCCAAGTTAAGTTTGGTAATAAAGTGGTGTAATTCACACGTGGTAATCAATTCAAACCGATAAGCCCGTAACATCTGGTGTCAGAAGCGAGATTATTTGTGGATTGAGCGTTATTACTCGGAGAAATCCAAACCAGGTGCCGCAGTTGACTTTATCTCGGACGTTTTAAACTGTTAAATAGTTATACGAGGCGCGTCAAGTAAAATCTTGAACATTCTAGTACGCTTTGTGGATACGAGATTAAAATCGGCCAAAATGGAACAATAATTGCAAGCGATATTAGCGATGATAAAAGACAAAAAAGAACAGGAGGAAGAACAAAGACGACAAGAAAAAGAACAGGAAGAAGAACGAAGACGACAGGAAAAGGAACAGAAGCAACAACGGAGACGACAAGAAAAAGAAGAAGAGGAACAAAGAAGGAATGCCGACAAACAAGAATTGCATGGTCTATTAGTAACTATAACAGAAAAAATGGCAGTAGACGTTGCAAAAATGAGAGAAGAAATGAAAGAACAAATTACAGGAATGAAAGATGAGATGGGCGAAGGTAAAGAAGAAATTGCAGGAATGAAAGGAGATATGGGAGAATTCAAGAAAGAAATTGGTGAAGTAAAAGAAGAATTCAACAGCAAGCTTCTTGATTTGGAAAATGCAACACATAAGAAGATCAGCAACATCAAAAATGAGATGAAGAAGTTACTAAGTGGACAAGTTACACAACATGAATCCGAAAGTGTATCTGCTATTTTTTCCCAAAAAGTGAAACCTCCGACCTATGATGGGAAAACATCCTTCCACACCTACAGAAAACAAATCGAAGCTGCTGCTAAGGCCAATCGGTGGACGGAGGAAGCAAAGGCAACCGCATTGGTGGTATCCCTGCGCGGCGATGCTCTGGAATTACTCCGAACTCTTTCTGATCAAGAACAAGCCAACTATGAAGATCTAGTTAGGGCTTTAGAGTTGCGATTTAAAGACTACCATTTGCAGCAAGTTTTCCAGTAACAGCTGCTAGTTAGAAGGCAGAAAAGTGGCGAAACCCTGCAAGAATTCGAGGCTGACGTGAGAAGACTGGCGTATATTGCCTACCCAACAGCACCAACCAACTTTCTGGAACTTCACGCAGTTAGAATCTTCATAGAAGAAATAAGGTACCCGGGAGTCCAGAGAGTGATACGCTTGTCAAAGGTCCGAACATCAAGGGAGGCACTGATTAGAGCTTTGGAGGTTGAAGCTGCTTACAAGGTTTCAGAGCCAGGGGCGTCACGGAGAATTAGGAAGGCCGACATCGAAGAGGTCGCGAATGACCCCGATCTCGCGAACATTATAAGCGCTAACACGAAGGAAATCAAGGGAATGAACGCAAACATAGGAGCTAGCTTGAAGAAAATGGACGCGAGCATCCAAAAACTGGTAGGAACCCTTAAAGGCAGATTCAACAGAAGCACATGTTACAACTGTGGCAAACTGGGGCATTTCAAGAAAGACTGCAGGTCGGCTCCAAGAAGTCGACAAGCCCCACAGCAGGAAAACTAGAATCAGCCAGTGGGAAGGGGCACTCACTGGCTGGTGTCGAACAACGAGCCCCCAAAACTCTTTCCATCAAACAGATAAAAAGGACCATGGAAAGTTTGGTGGTGGCAGCCAGCGTAGATGGAAGGAATGTACAGGCAACAGTGGACACAGGCGCCATGGTTACTTTGGCACGAAGGAACATCCTACCGTCGCAACCGAAGGTACTGTCGCAAAAAATGGTACTCAGAACGGTTACGGGAGATACTGCGCCAATTATAGGAGAGGCAGACGTCATGATTGGTCTGGGGACACTGCGGATTTTGCATCGGGTGTTGGTGGCAGATATCGAAGACGGGCTGATTCTGGGGATGGACGTAATTAGGCAACATGGCCTTTCTTTCGACCCAGCGCAAAACATTTTAAAGATTGGAAATGAAGAGCTTGTCCTGACTACACCAAATGACACTCCAAAGGAAGTAAGACTGTTTGCCTGAGAAACAGCTGTGGTGCAGGGAAGCAGCGAGAAAACCGTTATGGCTGAGATGGAAGGAGGTTTGGGCTTCTGCGTTGGATTAGTGGAACCGACTTATGACATTTCCAAGAATTTACTAGTGGCGAGATCCGTGGTTAGAACATCTCAGGAGGTACCTGTGAGAGTTGTCAAGGTGTATCCAACAGCACGCTCAATCAAGAAGGGTAGTACTCGGCAGTCTGTACCCCGGTAGCCTCAATAAGCTCATTGGGTGACAATTGTGCGCCAGTGCAGAAAGCGAAGATTGGGCAAGTCAAGTTGGAAGTGGACTTGAAACACTTGTCCAAGGAAGAAGTAGTTCTGGCTAGATCATTTCTCAAGAAAAACCACGGCGTTTTTACCGATAGAGACCGAAATCTAGGAAGGACGGACGTAGTTCGACACAAAATCAACACCGGCGATGCAACACTTATTCGTCAACCCCCTAGAAGATTACCGGTGGCCAAGCAAGAGAAAGTCGCGGGACTGGTTAAGAAGATGTTGAAGGATGGAGTCATCGAGGAGTCCAATAGTCCATGGTCTTCCCCTGTAGTCTTGGTTACAAAGAAGAACGGGTCAACAAGATTCTGTGTCGACTATCGGAAATTAAACGACGTCACTAAAAAGGACAGCTACCCCTTGCCAAGAATTGATGACACCCTAACCACCCTGTCTGGGTCCACCTGGTTTTAAACTTTGGACTTGAAAAGTGGATTTTGGCAAGTGAGCATAAATCCCGACGACAAAGCAAAGACGGCTTTTTCATATGGGAGTGAATTATATTAGTTCACGGTTATGCCTTTTGGACTGTGTAGCGCACCGGCTACTTTCGAACGTCTAATGTAATTGGTACTTCGAGGACTCACTTAGAAAACTTGCTTGGTGTTCTTAGATGATGTCATGCTGATGGGAAAGACCTTTAAAGAACATCTGAAAAACCTTCAAGAAGTCTTCGATAGATTAAAACAAGCTAACTTAAAGCTGAATCTGAAGAAGTGTTCTTTGTTCCAAAGGAAAGTAGAATTCTTGGGCCACACTGTATCAGCCGCAGGAGTGGAAACAAATACCAGCAAGACTCAAGCAATCCGTGACTGGCCAAGACCCAAAGATAAACCTGAACTGAGGAGTTTCCTGGGGTTATGCACCTATTACAGAAGATTTGTGAAAGGTTTCGCCAACATCGCTGCGCCATTACACCGACTAAAGGAAGGAAGAACGACTAATGTCCGGACTCCGGATTGTGATACTGCTTTCCGAAAACTGAAGTCCGCTTTGTGCACAAGCCCTACCTTGGCTTATCCTCAGCAGAATGGAAAATTCGTGCTCGAACCAGACGCCAGCAACGTCGGCGTTGGGGCTGTGCTGTCCCAAGTTCAAGACGGTGAAGAAAGAGTCATCAAATATTACAGCAAGATCCCGACGAAGCCGGAGAGGAACTATTGCACCACCAGGAAGGAACTTCTTGCGATAGTGAAGGCCATGGAACACTTTCACAAGTATTTATACAGGCAAGAATTCCTCATCAGAACAGACCATTCGGTACTTTCTTGGTTTCTCCGAATGAAGAACGCAGGGGGACAGACGGCTAGATGGTTGGAAGGGCTGCAGCAGTATCACTTTAAGGTGCATCATCGACCGGAACGACAACATAACAGAAGACCTTGTGAGGATTGCAAACACTGCAGCCAGAAGACGAATGGACTGTTGAAGGTCTTCGGGAGCTACAGAAGAGCGACACTGATATCGGACCAATATTGGAATGGAAAGAAGCTGGAGATAGACCTGAATGGCAAGAAGTTTCCGACAGAAGTCCAGCTCTTAAGAATTTGTGGGCCCAATGGAAATCCCTCCAGGTAGAGGACGAAGTGCTGAAGAGAGTATGGGAAAGCGCGGATGGAAAGCGCGTCAACTTGCAGTTGGTGGTGCCTCAGGAGGAAATTTCACAGGTCTTGTGGGAGGTGCACAATGGGATTTTTTCAGTAAATGGCCTGAAGCTTATGCCATCCCGAACCAGGAAGCTACCACAGTCGCAATGGTTCTTGTGGACAACTTCATCAGTCGATTTGGTGTTCCCTTGGAACTACACTCGGACCAGGGAAGGAACTTTGAATCGGGGGTTTTCCAAGAGATGTGTCGTCTTCTTGGAACAAGGAAAACTCGAACAACACCTCTTCATCCACGGTCTGATGGAATGGTGGAGAGATTTAACAGGACCTTAGAGAAACATCTTTCGAAGGTCGTTTCCAAACATCAGACAGACTGGGACCGACATCTACCACTGTTTCTGATTTCCTATCGAGCGACAACTCATGAAACTACAAGTCAGACTCCGGCAAAAGTGATATTCGGGAGGGAACTGCGGCTTCCGTGTGACTTGGTGTTTGGATCACCAAGGGAGATCCCCAGGGAGACGATGGGTTTCGTAGACGACTTGAGGGAAGCGATATTGGAGACGCATGCCCTTGTGCGGACGAAGATCAACTTGGCGACGGACCGGATGAACACAAGTTATAACATAAATGCCAACCATGGTGGTTTCAGTGAAGGTGAATTGGTATGGCTATACAACCCTCAGCGAAAAAAAGGAGTTTCGCCGAAGTTTACGCCATCTTGGGAAGGCCGTAAAAAGTGCTGAAGAGGATCAACGATTTGGTATACAGGATCCAGCGTAGCTCCAGCAGTAAAATGAAAGTGGCACACCTGAACAGACTATGCGAATATAGTGGCGAAGTGATTGATTGGAACTGATCGGGAGGATCATTCCTAAGGGGGAGGCAGTTAGTCAGTTAGAATTAGAGTCAGTGTAATTAGTGAGTTAGTAGAAGTTAATAACAAGTGAGTTAATTGTTCAATTGTGGTGATCCAAGTTAAGTTTAGTAATAAAGTGGTGTAATTCACACGTGGTAATCAACTCGAACCGATAAACCCGTAACAATATGTTCTTTAATCATTTTTTTTGGTTTTTTACATAAAAAAAGAAGAGTAGTAACTTTACTTATTTTTTAAAATTTTAACCATTGCAGAGTTATTTAATACAAAACTCAAATTAACAAGCAAACATCTCTGTGGTTTTTTTAAGCAGGAACTTAGTTGTAGGCATTAAAATCTTAAAAAATTAGTGAAAATAAGTAACAGGAAAAAAAAAATTGACAAAAAGAATACAACAAGTGTTCGAAATGACGGCGTTCTGTTTCTATATATTTAAAGACATGTCTTAATATTTCGGATTAAGTATAACCCTTTCAAGCACATTCAATCGTTTCTTGAAATCTTATTTTCATTGACAAGTCATTGCAAAAACGTCTTCTCTAATAATTCTCCAAAGAATAAGGCTAGTGCTGTTATATCTTACGAGCGCGGAGGCCACACTTGCGGACCAACCTTTGTAATCAACTGGGCCTCAAATAAATAGGCGAGATAGTTCTTATCTATTTTATCGTTATCAGTTAATTCTCCATAGTGTTAATAAAATGTATAAGTTGCTTGGTTTAAAAATATATTTTCCAAATGTTGCTAAATATCTCTTTACAAAATATTTCTGTACACTTCAGACAAATATTGAAATTATGATTTATAATTAAAACAAATGATTAAATAATATTTCTTATTTCAATTTTCATTACAAGATTTAACGCTTACAAATTGTGAGTTCCTAATCTAACAGTTAAAGGATGGATTTTCTTGAAGATTTGTTGGACAAATTTGTTGCGGATTTTTATCACCCTTTTTTTAGAAAAAATTCAAATAAAAATAAAATATGAAGTATGATAATTAAAACAAGAAAGTTTGCGTCTATTCTCGGTGTAACCGGAAGTGGAAAAAGGTGAAAATATTTTATAAAGAAAGTTTAGCCTCAATTCATAAGTTAGTCCTTCTTTAAAATAAGTGGTTCTTCGTATATAGGTAACCTCCCAACTAAAAAAAAAGACCCTGTATAAGTTCGATATTCTCAACATATAGAAAACAAAATAATATTTGCAACTTCTAAAGATAGCCATAGATGGTTGTAATTGACGTTGTTTTATGATTACTGGTGTTGCTTGGGGTCGAAAATAGCCAATTCTTTTTGTAAAATAACGAAATTCAACGTTTCCACATTCTTGAAATTTATTTCTATGTAGTATGAACCTAAATTGTGAATCAATTTTTATCTTAATGCTTTGAGAATTAATCCAGGCAATAAGGCGGGAAATAGATAAAAACAATACAGTAAGTTAGATTTTCAAAATTTTTTCTGCATTCGATTTCTGATGACCCAAGGATCATTCACTGCTACTAAGACGAAGTTGCTTGACCCTCCTTCACCCCTTAATCTTGAAAACAATCCCCCCAAATGGGGCGTTTCGCAAAGAAATTCCTAAAGTCCTAGAAGGTTATTTGGGTCGCTGATCACAAATCCTTGGTTGGTTTTTCCGGAAAACTCATAGCATGTACGTAGTAAAATATTTACTTGAAACGGTGTCCTAGAGGTTTTCGAGGTCGCTGATTAAGAATTCGAGATCTGTTTTTCCGAAAAACTCGTTTCCCGGTCGGAAAATCATTAAAATTTTTTAATGTCCTAGTGAGGTTTTGAGACAATATCATAAACCTTATGATAACGAAGGCTTCCACGGTCAGAGTCAGTACAGGATATACTTCTTTAGGGATTGGACCGTGTCAAAAAACTACTAAAAGTGTTCGACGTTTCGCCGGCCATCGTAGGGGGCTTCTTCAGGAACAAAGAAAAGAAACAATAAATAAAAAGAGAAATATAAGAGAATATGCAAAAATGAAAGAATGAAAACGCAAATTTCAAATCAAATTCAAAATTTTCAATTTGAACTGGGTGACAATGCAACATTTTACTCCAATCATGACAATTATTGCGCAAATAAAAAATTTCGGAACCAAACTTGACTTAAAATGAACTTAACCTAAAAACAAACCTAACCTAAAAAATGAGCCCATTTTGAACTATTATCGGGTGTTTTCTATTGTCATTTTTGAAATATTGTAACAAAATGTCATTAAAGAATATAGTAATTAATTTTTCCAGAAAAATTTGATAATGGAAAGAGAAGCGCTCCAAAAATTTCCACAAACGATAAGTCTTATATGTATCTTTCTTCTAGAACCCGGAAGGGGATCTATAAATAGGGGGTCCGGTCGGCTTTTCCCTCAGTTAGTCAATGAATAAGTTAGTTAATTAAACAGTGTTAGTGAATTAATTAGACAGTTGGTCAGTAAAGTGAATTACAACTGTAGTGTTCAGAGATCAGTTTGGAAATAAAGTGGTTACTAATCACGCAGTATTAATCTTCGAACCGATAACGCGCAACAACTGGTGACAGAAGCGAGATTAGTTGTGGATTGTGCTTTATTTCTCGGAGGAATTCGTGCCAGGTCCTGCATTTGGCTTTATCACGGATGTTATAAACTGTTAAGTAGTTTATATGGGGCGCGTCAAGAAAAATCTTGAACATTCTAGATCGTTTTATGGAAACGAGATTAAAATCGGCCTTGCAGTTGCAAGACATATTAGCAATGATGAAAGACAAATAGGAAAATGAGGAAGAACAGAAAAAGAATAATATGAAGAACGAAGACGACAAGAAAAAAACCATGAAGAACAGAAAAGGAATGCAGACAAACAAATATAACAGAAAAGAAACTGTTGAATCTGAGAATAAGCTATGTTTTATGAAATACGTGTAGAATTATCGAAGTAATTCACATATAAAAACATGACTGGGATGTTCTATTTTACAATCCAAAAATTGATTTGGTTTCTGGAAAACTAAACACCCTGTATATAGCAAAATTATTTGAAATAAAAATTTAAACGATTTATTTAAAGTTTTATATTTAATGCCGGCTCCACACTCGCGCCGCGAAAGCCCGTGAAATAGCGCGAACGCTAGTGTGGAGGCTTTCGCGTCTTCGCGTTCGCACTTCGCGCTGTTCCCCGAAGTCGGTTTTTTGGTCCGTGTCAAAGGATTCGAGGGACTTTCGCAAGGCGCAAGCGCGAATGCATCCACACTTGCGGCGTGAATTCAGTCACAGTTTTAGTCTTTTCTAGTGATTATTGTGTGGTTTCAGAGAGGACTACTTTCCTTTTTTTCTTTAATTGGTGTTTATTTTTAATATACAGATAATTATAATATGCTATAGCGCAAAGCGCAGCGGCAGCAGCAGTGGCTACCTGTGGGTCCATTTCTCTTAAAAGAGCGAACTATACTACGAAGTTTGCGAAGTGTGGAGAGGCATGTTTTTCGTGCAAAAATCGCGCGCTAATCGCAGCGTGAATTCACGCAGCGATTCGCGCGCAAGTGTGGAGCCGGTAATAACATTTTTAAAATTAAGATCATATTGGCGATTTATAACTATTAATATTTCTGAAACAATTGAATTTAGATATAGGTATGTGATATAAAACATATGTGGAATTTTTAGGAGAATTCGAAATTGAAAAAATAATTGGGATGTTCTATTAAAAAAACCAAAGTAAACTTTGATTCTGGAAAAACGTAACACCCTAGTATATCGAAAACTTATTTCAATAAAAATTTAAGAGGGGTCTAGAAACTTTTGTATTTAACATTTTTTGTATCTATCGTATTTCGAAAGATAAATGGGGGGTGCATTTATAACCAAAGACCCTGTACAGTCAACAATAGACACAGGATCCATGATTACTGTGGCACACGAGACTCAAGCAATCCGTGACTGGCCAAGACCCAAAGATAAACAGGAATTGAGGAGGTTCCTGCGGTTATGAACCTATTATAGAAAATTTGTAAAAGGTTACGCCATCATCGCTGGGCTGTTACACCGACTAACGAAAGGAGGAGCGCCGTGTTTCTGGACTACCGATTTTGATACCGCTTTCCGAAAACTGAAGTCCGCCTTCTGCACAAGTCCAATCTTAGCTTATCATTAGCATAATGGGAAGTTAGTATTGGACACTGATGACGTCGGCATTAGGGCTGTGCTGTCCCAAGTTCAAGGCGGTGAGGAAAGAGTTATTGAATATTACAGCAAGATTCCGATGAAGCTGGAGAGAAACTATTGCACCACCAGGAAGGAACTTCTTGCGATAGTGAAGGACGTGGAACACTTCCACAAGTATTTGTATGGGCAAGAATTCCTTATCAGGACAGATTATTCGGCGCTTTCTTGGTTACTCTGAATGAAAAATGCAGAGAGGCAGACAGCTAAATGGTTAGAAAGGCTCCAACAGTTTTATTTTAAGGTGCATCATCGACCTAGACGACAGCATAACAACGCTGAGGCTTTGTCCAGAAGATCTTGTGGGGATTGCAAACACTGCAGACGAGTCGAGGACCAAAAGGACATGCTGGATATAAGGGTAACGTCTGTTCAGCCAGAAGATGGATGTACTCTTGAAGGTCTTCGGGATCTACAGAAACACAATGCTGATATCGGACCCATATTGGAATGGAAAGAAGCTGGAGATAGACCCGAATGGCAAGAAGTTTTCTACAAAAGTCCAGCTCTTAAGAATTTGTGGGCTCAATGGAAATCTCTCCAGGTGAGGACAGGGTGCTGAAGAGGGCATAGGAAAGCGCGGATGGAAAGCGTGTCAACGTGCAGTTGGTAGTGCCTCAGAAAAAGATTCCACAGATCTTGTAGGACTTCTGGTGGACATTTAGGGATGAACAATACCCCGGATAAGATTCGGAAACTGTTCTATTGGGTTAACTGCAGGGGGGACGAGAACCAAAGGGACCCTAAAGCAGTATAATGTAAGAGCTCCATTTAAAAGAAATGCAATCGATGTGGCTGGATCATTTTCAGCATCATACGATGAAAACAAGTACATCCTGGTGGCAATGAAATATATCAGTAAATAGCACGAAGCTTAGCCATCCTGAGCCAGGAAGCTACTACACTCGCAAGGGTTCTTGTTGACAACCTCATCTCTTGATTTGATGTTTCCTTAAAACTGCACTCCGACCAAGGAAGGAACTTTGAATCGGGGGTCTTTCAAGAGCGTGGAATTAAGAAGACTTGAACGACACCCCCTTATTCACAGTCTGACGGAATGGTGGAAACATTTAACAGGACTTTGAAGGAACATTTTTCGAAGGTCGTTTCCAAGCATCAGACAGACTGGGACCGAGAACTACCACTGTTTTTAATGGCCTATCGCAGGCAACTCATGAAACTACGGGTCAGACTCCGGCAATAATGATCTTCGGGAGGAAACTATGGCTTCCGCGTGATTTGGTGTTTAGAACACTCAGGGATATCACAGGTTTCGTAGGCAACTTGAGGGAAGCAATGTTGGAGACACATGCCCTGGTGCGGACGAAGATTAACTTGGCGATGGACCGGATGAAAATAAGATATGATGTAAACGACAACCATAGAGGTTTCAGTGAGGGCGAAAGGAGTTTCGCCGAAGTTTATGCCATCTTGGGAATGGCCGTAAAAATTGCTGAAGAGGATCAACAGCAGACTGTGCAAATATAGTAGGAAAATGACTGATTGGAACTGATCGGAACGATCAGTCTTAAGAGGAAGGCAGTGTAACAAAAAGTAATTATAGAATTTAGTAAGGAATTTTTTTAGAAAAAGTTGATAAAGGGAAGCGGCCGCGATAATGAATCATAGGGCAGATAAGCGCTCCAGAAATTTCCACAAACGAAAAGTCTTATCTGTACCTTCCTTCTAGAACCCGGAACGGAATCTATAAATAGGTGGTCTGGTCGGCTTTCCCTTAGTTATTTAGTCAATGAATAAGTTAGTTAATTAAACAGTGTTATTTAGACAGTTGGTCCGTTAAGTGAATTACACTTGTATTGTTCAGAGATCAGTTTGGAAATAAAGTGGTTACAATTCACCCAGCATTAATCTTCGAACCGATAACGCGCAATAATATTATTGTCATTGTATGTCACTACCGTCGTAAGAAAAATCACTATAATCTTCGAAATTGAGGACAATGCTTACAAATCATTACCAGCTAGTAAATTTACTAATACTGATTCGTTTTCATTGATATTTGATGACCTTTATAGGTGTAAAGAGTCCTGTGGTAGCATTACTCATTTTATCTGCGGAAAAAATGAAATTACAAAAAAAATTGAAACCTACAAGGTCACAAGATTGTTTACACCTTTATGAAAGTGTCATCAAAGTTAAAATATCAAATAATGAATCTCAGTTAATCAGTAATTCGTTAAAAATAACGTTGAGGATCGTATCTTAAGAAAGGTCTTGATCGAATAAGTCAAAGCCAATTTTGTCAGGTAAAAGACATACTTTTAATTTGAACTTCTTATATTTTAATTATTCACTAGGCATCCTAATTTACAAGTTTACTTTTGAACTACGATAGTCGACACAACCCACCAGTCAACCGACAAATAAAATTGGTAATGACTTGAGTGAAATATTCATGTCGCCCAACACAAAATAAAATCTATTTGTGCATCAATTATCCATGTATTGTATGCGTTTCATCTTTATAGTTTCAAATCTTATAAATTAAAAATTATTTAGTCACAAATTTTCAGAACTGTCTACATAGACTTAAAAATCTGTATGAAGTTGTAAATCTATATGTGACCAAAAGTTTACACATCCTGTATCTGAGAATTTTCGTAGGTACCTCTAATTGTTTTACTTGAATTGGTCTAGGAAGTTACTAACAGAGACTTTAACGCCTAACAATAAAAATAATAGTGAAGAGAAGGGAAAAAAGAAAATAATAGTATAATTAAATACCTAATATTATTAACTTAATAGTCAATAGAGTATTAGTGACAATTTTCACGATGGCAATAGTCAAGAAGACAGCTGCGCAACACAAGCGACCCAACAACTGCCAGAAAAGAAGCAAAAACAGCAACATAAGCTTTAACATGAATCAGAATCAGAATAAGTTTGCAAGATTAATGCATCTTAAAATGGATTACCAAATTTGACTCAGACACACAACACTAAAAAGTAGAAAATAATTTAAATAAAAAACTTTTTAAATTAACACGTTTTTTTAAAACAGACTAAAAAGTATAAAATAATCTTTCCTCGTTCCTTACAGATTTACAATCATACAAATTTTTAATAACTATAAAAATACTTGCAAAATTTAAATCAAAAAACGTGGGGAGGATCCAATAGATAATATAATTGATGCTTCAATAGTTCGGTTAACAGTTTTAGTGCTGCGCCCCACGTGTTTTGTTTTAAATCTTACACGATGTGTTAAAGAGGCAAAACCTTCTTTTGGATATTATCAACGAATCAGCGTTTTCCATTAATTATTCATTATGAAGTTGACAAAAATTTGCTTAGGTGCTACACGAAGATGAATTTATTTAAAAGCTCTATGCTGCATTAACAGCACTCTCCAAAACCTTTCATTTTTTATTAGAATAGTTAGTTGACAAGACCGAGTGACCTCCAGTCTTCGGTTAAACTTCCGCCGCTGCAGTAACCGAACAAATTTGAATAAGCTTTCGAGCAAATCTAGGAACAAGATGTAATCTCGGCTATACACACTATAATTGCATTATTCAACCAAACAAATCTAGTTTCCAGTTAGGACCTACGACTAACTCGTAACAAGTTGTGGCCCTTTAATTTTATCACGCATAAATTTCTCTAAATGTCCGAGATATGCAAAATCCGCAAAACAGATTGCTGGAGACGATTCAGGACTAGTGTGCAAATTGCGCTTTTTATAACGGTCTCGCATTTGAAAGAAAATAACCTTTTGCAATCGTAAATAAAGTGTAACTGCTGGGGTATTAATTAAATCGGGTAAATCCTTTTCATGGATGTATGTGCGTAAGAGATTATGTACGACAAAAATGCGGACCTTTGAATAAAAAATTTTTGTTGTGGATTAAAGAGATGGAAATGGATAATGAATGTCATCAATTAAGGTAACATTTCGTTAAAAGCTTTCCAAGTGAAGTCCAGAATTCATTTGATAGTCTAGTCAAATATAGACAGTTTTATTGTACTATGAATACCCCCCATGATAACACTAACATTTCTTACAGAGAAAATATTGAGAGATACTGGCTAGTATTCTGCAAAAATGTAAAGGTATTTTTGAAGTAAAAACTTATTTAGGAAGATGGGGGACAAACGAATGGTTTCGCGTTACCCATAACGCTAATTTGAACTACTGACATGCTCTGCTGTCTCGTAGGTACATGTACCTACGTGTCGAAAATTTCGGGGATTTAAATTTCGTCTTCGTTAAAAAAATTGATATTTTATTTTTTCTAAATTCGTGTTTTTCGACATTTGAAATTGACACCGGATTACCGAACGTGTCAGATTACCGAGATGGGACCGTAATTCAAAAATATGGAAGATTTTAACAAAATTACCGGTTTTTCCAAATTACTGCATAATTTCGGTAATCTGACACTCTGGTAATCCGAACTTCACTAATCCGAAAGTCATTTTTTCCCAGAATTCGCGTGCTTTTCCAAAATTTGAATTTTTGAAACTGGTGTCAAACTAGCGAAGTGTCGGATTAGAAGTGTCGGATTACCAAGATGAGACCGTAATTCGAAAATATGGAATATTTAAACAAAACTACAGTTTTTTCCGAATTTTAATTTGCAAATTGTGAAATTGACATTCCCAACCCTTACTTCGTGGAATTTGTTAAGATTCATAATTATTGGGTTTTTACCGTTAATAGAGTTTAATACTTATGAATTATGAATTTTTTATTTTTGATATTACAATTTAAAAGTTGGAAAAAGTTTGTTATATCATAGTTTAAAGTTTTTACTTCTATCGGCAGTCCCCATGACTGCCCAAATTTTTTTTCTTAATAAAAAACTTCGAAAAAATGTATAAAATATTAAGAATTTTTGATAAATTTCTAACTGCATTTTCAAAATTGTGAATTTAAACTTAGGATAGATGCTATAATATTCTTAGTTCTTACTACCAAATTTTTAATGTTAAGCCACCATAAACTTATATCGGTACGTCGGCGCATCTGGCTTTCCTGCGTGTGACGTACTTCACGAAGCAAGAGACCAGACATTTACATTATAAGTATACGGGGTTTTAAGTTGTAATCAATTATTCATTTAATTTATTTACATCTCTTTTTTTTAAATAACTTCCATGGTGACATTCTTTTGTAAATAAATTTATAAACTACTTTTGCTTTATAGTAGATACATTGAGAGTTATTTGTAGGTACATAATTACATATTTGAATATATGTAAGTAATGAACCAGAGATAGGTATTCATGCGGTCCAGCTTTTAGAATGAAACTACATATTCTTAAATTAAAATATTTATTAAACATTGGTAACATTAATCACCTAAATAATTGTGTACTATAACTAGACAAACGAACAATTTATTATTTTTGATACTAAACATAATTTTAGTTTATAATTTAAAAATGAACTAGTTCGTGGGGTAGT
Organism: Dastarcus helophoroides; assembly: GCA_028583605.1. NCBI lineage: Eukaryota > Metazoa > Arthropoda > Insecta > Coleoptera > Bothrideridae > Dastarcus > Dastarcus helophoroides. The sequence goes on from CM053332.1 coordinate 2,538,827, forward strand.
ATTGGAAAGGGGGGCATAATCGAATAGCGAGATAAAACCGGATTTCGATGGTATTTAATAACGATTACTGACATCCACCGTTTAATGGATAAAATAAGTCTATTGGGTATAAATCTATATGTAAAACGAAGATACACCGTCAGAAAGCAATTATTCTTAGCAATTTTTGCTTAATTCTGATCTAAAGATTCTTAATCTAATTTACGGTCATTTTTAAAGGTTCAGCGAATGATGTTGCTTACAAATTTAGTTTCTAATTTTTTGTGCAATAGGATAGACTATCTTATAGGTTTCATTTTGGATGCTTTGTGATATTCTAATAATATTTATCACGCATTTTAGTATTGCATATAACCAAACAGTATGGTTGGGGCATAACCGGATAGGGTAAAACCGAATGCTATCCGGTTGTGCTCCGTCACATTTTTTTAAATTATTTTGTCGCATATTTTTTAAAATTTTGAAATGCCACCCACGTAGTAGAGAAAATTCATTAGGCAAGGATGGCATATGGAAAGTAGGCGCAAAGCAATAGAAGCAGTAGAGGAAAAATAAATAGGCTTCAATAAAGCTGGCTAGAGCCATAAGTGCAAGCAAATTTTTCGGAAAAAGGGTACAAGAGGAAAGTACCGGTTTGTATAACGAAAATCTGAATTAGTTTCTTTGGGACAAATGCAATCTTGCTTGACGTGCTTAAACAGGAGCAGTAGTCCGGTTGTGCCCCGGCTATAGGTGCAAAACTGGATTTTCCTAGATTTCAGAAAATATTTTTTTGTTCAAAGGTTTCATTAAAATAAAAATTTATTTTTCTGTTGGAAATTGATCTACAGTTGTAAGAACATATACCAATATCCCCCCCCCTCTTTCCTTACTAAAAATAAGAACGTTCGTAATTCCCATTACAGGTTTCATTCACTTTGGAATTTATAAAAAAAGATTACAGTTTAAACTCTAACTTTGGAGAAAAGTTAAATTAAAAACTCTAAAATAAATTCGTAACTTTAAATTTAAATTAGGAATAAACAAGCATAAAAATTGAAACTGTTCGATGGGCATTTTCAAAAAAAAAAAAAAAATCGTAATGCATTTAACAATATGAAAATAAAGTCTTACCTTTCAAGAAAATAAAACTATATTTCGAGGTTAAAGTTAAAATCAAAATTTAAAAAATTCTCAATTGTAAAAAGTTCAAAATTAAGTTACCTTCAAATTTTTAAGAAAAAAAACGAAATCTTAGAAAGGGTCATTTTTGCAAAATTCAGAAACTTTGAATTTATAAAAGAAATTAGTTTTAGGAAAAACAGTAAAACCTAAAATCGCAAAATTGAGCTGTCACCATTTTGAAAAAAATATTTCAAATTTGGGAAAAAATTCTCGACAGTTTGGGTTTCAACTGGAGAGATTTAAACTGAAATTTTGTACAATACAAATCAAAACTTTCATAAAAAGTCAAGATGTAAAAAGAAAAAAATTAAACCCTATTAAAAAAAAACTAAAATTTTAAAGCAACCTTGAAATTTCTAGAAATAATAATCTAATAATTAACGTTAATAGTCTAAATTTCTTACTTCACGTTTAAAATTAAAATTGAAAGAAAAAACTCAGCATTTTTGAAAAAAAAAAAACAAATTTTCAGTTTTAATTCGAAATGTGAACACAATGAAAAATTATAGCCACGTCCGAGATTGTTTAAATCGCTAATAATCAAGTTGCATTCAAAGCAACGATGACAAAAAAATCAACAAATTTTTAAAATGAAATTTGAATTTAGCATATTATAATAAGCATTTAACATATTATAATTGCAACTAACGTTATATGTGCTACTAAGTTATTATGAAGCTGCTAAATATTATGACGTTAATAATTATCAATAAAAATTTAATTTTAAGGACACTTAATTTTTAATGATACGATAAATATTTTAATCTTGGAATTTTATAAAGAAAGTTGTAATTTTTGGAAACAATAGAAAGAAAAAAACTAAGTATAGTTCATTCCGAATTTTTCAGGCGAAGTATTCATTTTAGTTCCCAAAAAACTATTCACTAAAGGGAATATAAAATCTATTGCAACTGCATGCTGAAATTTTTTTTTATAATTTGTAATTTTTGACATTTTTTTGTCGAGTTTTGTCGAGCAATATTGTCCCATTTGTTTGCTTCGAAGACAACGTCCTATGAGTGTATGGAAGAGTCTGCAGCATACCCAGCATACCGAACTAACAAAAAAATTCTATAAAACCACTAAAAACCATATTTACAAAAAAAATGCTTGGTTAGGTCAATTTTTATTCCTAAATTGCCAATTAAAAATCTTCTTTCCAACCATCCATTCCTTCACCCTTGAAAGTTAGCAATCCCAACTTAAAAAATTCGAATGGCAAAGTACCCTTTGCGATACTTCGATTAATAGATCTTTTTATGCTAAATGCAACAAAAAAGTTTCTAAAAATCAACTGATAAATAATGGAGATATTTGCCATAATGTTAGCATGTTAGCAATGTTCTGCATCGCATGTTTGCTTCGCAGTTAACGTCGACCTGCGCGCACGGGACGAGTTTGGGTCAAAATCTTAGCATACCGGTCTCGTGTGTTAAACTTAGCGCCTTAAATTTTTGGATTAAAGTAGAAATTTTGATATATAATTCCGGATTTCTATGGAAAAAAGTAATCAAATTGGAAGTTGAAAAACGAAATGTTGATAAAAAAGCTATTTTTACGAAAACTCTTCAAATATACTTGAAATTTATGAAAGCGCTATGAAAATTTTGCTTAATATTGAAATTTCGTCTATATATACATTATAAACTTTTTGAATTATTTCTCAGAATATTGACTTCCAACTTGAAGTTTCTTGATAACAGTTGAAATTTAGAGAAAACATTTCAATATTCAGAGAAATGATTTTATATAAATTTCAAGTCTTATCGAGATTTTGATTTTTTTCCCTCAAATTCCGAGTTTGAGCTTGATATGTTTTTTTTCTAAAACTTCAACATTAAAATCAAAATTAGATCTAAAAATGTAACAGCTTTTTACACATTTACTTTTATGCAACTCTATGCTGCATGCTCCATTTTCAAACCGACCACTAGTTTATTGTACAAATATGGAAATAGCGCTAGCAAAATTAATTACCATAATGGCCATTACATTTACTTTCAATTTTAATAAGGTTGTGACTCCCCGGCGGCAACTCGCAATTTAATTTAAACCGAGGGTAAACTGATACACCAAACCAATTTCTATATAAATTGTTAACGGTTGTAAGATATTTGAATAGGGTAGTCATATAAACGATAGATCAATACGATTTGTAATCAATAATCGTCTTAAATTATTTATTTACATTATGTAACTTTCCACTATAAGTAAATAGAAGCTACCTCCTTAAGGCTTTTTATAACTTTCCAGGTAAATTAACTACAACTAGTAAATAGATAGGCTTGTGATTCTTAATTAGTGTTCCTTACCCCAACTGGAATATGTACAGAATTGTTCTCCTGTCTTTCACTATTTCATCGTTTATGAGATAGTTGACATTTTATTTTTTGGTGGAACGGACTGATCCTTTTTCATTCGAACATCCGACCTAAGCTGTAACGGTTCGAACAATTTAGGTACACGATTGTTGTAATTATCACAGTTTACCATTCCATCCCCATTAACCAGTTTATACCGGTGCGGTGATAAAAATGACCGCGGACATGTAAATTAAAAAATCTCTGACCATAAACTGGTAAAAAAATCCACTTAGCGCTCATGAAATTGATAAAGAAGCTCTAAAGCAGATGATGCACAAAACTTTTAGACCATTTACTTGTCCTAAGGGATTTGCTTTCTCTGTTGAACTATTGGAGTTGGGCGTAAAAATTCTTACCGAGTTATATTGCACTCTACGGATAAACAACGAAGGGATAGCCAACATAAAAGTCGCAGTGAAAGAGAAACTATTAATCTTTAAAATGAGCAAAAACAGTGGGCAACATCTTACTCCGACATCTCGTGACCATTTGTCATTGGTATAGTGGCGAGGTGAGAGAATTCGAAAAGAAGAGGACAATTACAAATCATATAAATCGTTGAGTGAAAGCGAAATATTCGAGTCAAGAAAATATGAGGAAAAACTTTTGGCGTGACATATTTTTTTCTTATCATTCTAAATATTAGTTTTAGTTAAGACAGAATCTAAATTAATTTGAGCAATGGCAATTTTATCCGAAACTTGCGAAAATGTTTGAGGAACATATCATGGAAATCGAAGTTATTCTTGAATAATTTTAAGTAAAACTAAGGGTGCGTTTAGATTAGAGATTTATTTCATGATAGAAATCTCAGGTATCTGAGACTAAATTTCCTTGCCCGTTGACACTATGACACTATGCAGTAATTTGTAAACACTCAGCATAATGTAATATTAACCAATTTGCGACAAAAACAATCATGGATAGTCTTTTAGTTTCCATAGGCCATTAAAAAGTTGTTTTATTTATTTTAGTTTTTTTTATTTTTAGTTATACAGGGCGATGGAGGTTTGCAAATCCAAAAATCACTAAAAAATTTTAATTGAAATGGGCTAAAATATGTCGATATTTTAAGGAAAAAACATAGTAATTAAATCGAAATGAACTATTTCAAAAACAAAGCGATTTTTCGAGATAAGCTAAGGAAGTACAACCTCCGTTGCAAACTGAAGATATATATAAGCTATTTTTGAGTTTAATTTAAGAAAAAGCAGAATTCCGAGAAAATTGTCAAATTCATTAACACATCCTGTATTAAAATTTCAATTTTTTCCAAAAATTTTAAACTAAATTTAATGGATAAATGAAATCTTAAATAAAATTAAAAAACATAATGATTCCGGTCAATAAGAGTTCACCATGAAGAATAAACCCATTCCTCTAACGGAACGAATGGTGAGTGCTTCTAACTACCAAGCTGAAGAGATTTCGGCGGTTAGGAACAGTAGTCACCAAGAGCATGTAAGTTCGACCCACAAGTGTAAAATGCCGGAAGGGGTATTAGTCCCCAGAGTAGTTGTTTCTTGTAGGATCGAGCTTCAAATATTTAAATTTTTAGCACAGTAAATTATTAATAAAATGTCCATTCATGTTAAAAAAAATTTTTAGTATTTTTAAAAATTTTTATTTTTAAGAATTTCTTCCTCATTGTTCCCTTTCCATGTTATGCACTGCTGACGAGCTACAAATGAGAGCGAAACATCGATGTCCAGTGCTACAACCTTTTTTATGTATTTTTTATATTTTTATAATTTATCAAAAAAACAAAATTTTATTTATTTTTTTTTTTCATTTCTAATTTTGGTCGTCTATTTTTCATTTTTCGTATTCTATGTAAAATAAACTAACCTCTTATTTTGTCAACTGTCATGAGGTGACGTTTTATATAAATTTAAATATCCCCTAGTCATATTTTAGAAACTGTTTTAGAATAAAAATATAATAAAAATTTAAATATTTCCAAACTGGGCCGAAGAAATGTTAAATAAAATTAAAAAAACATAATGTGTTCGGTCAATAAGAGTTCACTATGAAGAATAAACCAAAAAAATAAGTTACCTAGGATAAAATAAATTAATTTACAGTCAAAACTTCTACAATTTTGAGAAAAATGCAGAGTCTAAAGACAAAAAGATAATTGAATAGTTTGTTAAAAATATGATTATGGTAGAAAAAATACTAAACATTTGGAATTCCGAAAAAACAAAATTTGAAGAGAAAAAACCAAATTTATAAAAAAAAACAATTAAACTTTTAAATTTTTAAAGTTTAAAAAAGGGGGAACATTTAGGGCGTGAATTCAAAATTTCAAAATTAAGAATCTCCTGAAAAAAAAAAATAAGAGAAAGTCAAAATTTTGGAGTAAAAGGTAACATGGCAAGTTTAAATTCGGAAATTTGAGAAAAACAAAATAAAATGCCTTGAGAAGTTTCAAAAAATAAAATTACATAGAATAAAATATATTAATTTGCAGTCGACACTTCTAAATTATACCGGGTGTTTTTTTTAGATGGGAGGTTACCTTTATATGGAGTATCACTCATTATAAAGGCAAACTGATTTTGTCTTTGGGGCTAATCGGAGCTGAACTTTCTTCCAAAAATATTTTCAACTTTCCTCCCACTTCCGGTTATACCGGAAATATGTATCAACTTTCTTATTTTAAATGACAACCCCCAAATTTTATACTTTATTTGGATTTTACGTAGAACAATAAGGTGATTTTATGTATACATGTTTATTGCTATCTTTGATAGTTTTAAAGATATTTCAATTTTTTGAAAAAAAAAATGACAGAAAAGAGGGTTAATTTAACTCTTTTTATCTTTTTTATTATTTGCAGTAAAAACATGAAATTTAAGTTGATATCATGGAATATTATGGAAACTATAATAACATAATCAGATTTTACATTTATTACACAGGGTGATGGAAATTTTATGATCTTTATTGTTTTTGTTTTATTCAAAAAAACTCTGTTTTTTTAAATGGGAACTATGCGTTTTTTAATCATTTTTGGATTCCTCACGTAAAAAGAAGAAAAAAGTTATGACAATTTTTTTTAAATTCTGCACCGTTGCAGAGATATAATTCAAAATAAAAAAGAAAAATATTTTTTCCCTCTAGTAGCAACTTGGTAGCAGAAAACTAAATGTTCAAAAAAAAAACATAACAAGGCCTAAAAATTTTATTCTAAATAACATTTAAAAGATAACCGTACAAGACGAATAATTTTTGACTCATTGTTAGAATACTTATTGAAAAATGTTTAGGGAGCCACGAATGTAAGTTTCGTAAAAATGGTTTGTTAAACAGACTTCTCATTTTTGGAGTAATGAAAATCAACAACAAATGTTCAAGAAAATTCGTCCTTTAACTGTTATGCTGTTAGATTAGAACTCGGGATTTGTAAGCGTTACATTTTATAATGAAAATCGAAATGGAAATTTCTTAGTGATTTTTTTATGACTACTGCATTACAAGCATAATGCTAGGAACAATCGGATGTGCTTAAAAACGTTACTTAATTCAAAATCTTAAAATATGCCTTTAAATGTATTGAAAGAGAAGATCGTCCTTGTTGTTCTTGATGTAAATTTTTTATCAATTATTTTTTTTTTCGTATTACTTATTATGGTTAATTCTTTAAGCTTTTATCGCCTACAGTTAATTTCCTACTTGAACAAAAAAGACATGCATGATTATTTTTATTTTGAGATTTATGTAAAATACCTCTGTAACAGCACAAGATTTTAAAAAATAAGTAATATAACTTTTTTCTTCTTTTTATGTGAAGAATCCAAAAATGATTAAAAAACATATAGTTCCAATTTAAAAATAGGGTTTTTTTGAATAAAACAAAAACAGCAAGGATTATAAAATTTCCATCACCCTGTATAATAAATGTAAAATCTGATTATGTTATTATTATAGTCTTTATAATATTCCATAATTTTGACCAAAATTTCATGTTTTTACTGCAAATAATAAAAAAAAAGATACAAAGAATCAAAATAACCCTCTTTTCTGTCATTTTTTATTCGAAAAATTAAAATATCTTTAAAACTATCAAAGGTAGCAATAAACATGTATACATAAATCCACCTTATTTTTTTACGCAAAATCTAAATAAAATATAAAATTTGGGGGTTGCCATTTAAAATAAGAAAGTTGATGTCTACTTCCGGTATAACCGGTAGTGGGGGGGAAGATGAAAATATTTTTAGAAGATAGCTTAGCTCCGATTAGCCCCATTGACAAAATCAGTTTGCCTTTATAATAAGTAGTACTCCAGATAAAGGTAATCTCCCAACTAAAAAAAACATCCGGTATAAAAATGTTTGGAAAAAGACAAATATCATAAAAAACTAGCAGTATGAAATTGACAAAAATAGATTAGTTTTGTTTTTTTTTTACACATAAACGAAAAAACAAAGGGACTGAAATATGGTTTTTTTTTGGTCATCTTTATTTCATTCCCTTTGTTCATTAGTTTCTGTGTAAAAAAACTACAAATCTGTTTTTGTCAGTTTCATATTGCTAGTTTTTTTACGAAATTTGCCTTTTCCCAAACCTTTTTATATAATTTAGAAGTATCGGCTGTAAGTTAATTCATTTTATTTGAAGTAGTTTTATTTTTGTTTTGGTCATCTATATTTCAATCCCTTTGTTTTTTGGTTTCTGTGCAAAAAACTACTCACCCATTTTTGTTAAATTTCATGAGGTAACGTTTAAAGAGTTTTAAATATGTTGTGGTCGTGTGTTAAAAAATGTTTTCAAAAGCAAACAATTCAATTATTTAAATAATAATTTTATTGCATCATCGAAAATTAAGTATCCTTTAAGTTAAATCTTTATTAATAATTATTACCCTCATAATATTATAGCAGCTTCGTAATAACTTAGTAGCAAATAATATGTCACTTGCAATTATAATATGTTAGTTAACTATCATAATACCTTACATACAAATTTCTTTTTAAAAAATTGTTGATTTTTCTATATTATCGTTGTCAATGATAGCATAAAGCTTTGAATGCAACTCGATTATTAGCTATTATTTTAAATCGCATAATAATTTCGTTACATTAATAGCTATAAATATCCTACAATTCGGGCTTGGTCAGTACACTAAAATAAAATTTTTGAAATACAAGTCAATAATGATCCTGAAATAAAAAAAATAAAAATGTTTAGTTTGGCCGGAAAATTAAAAAATAAATGTTGAACATTTAAGTTTAAAGCAGACATTTTCAAGGAAAAAATATAAAAATTGTAATAATTTATAAACTGAATTCTCTTTCCAGCTGGCACCATTAAGAATACATTTTTGGTTATTTTTTGAACCCTCGAGATTTCAGTATTAATTTTACCAATGAAATTGGATTTTTAAGTAAACCTTAAATATCATAGAAAAATTTTTAAATATAACATCGAAGCCTAAAAAAATATATAAATCAAAATTTAAATAAAACCAATGACTAAAACATAAATCAAAATTTCTAAAAAGGCTCAGAAATTTTGAAATAAACAAGTGAAAAATTTTTGGGAAATCTCGGAATTTGGACGAAAATGTTGATCTTTTCAGAAAAAGCTTCATATTTCTAAATAAAATAAGTTACAAAAAAACCATAAGAACAAAGTGAATTTAACACTTGACAATTGTGCACTAAAAAAATAGTTACCAAAATAAAAAATAATTGTTCATAAATCGGAAGAGGGCTTAAGCTTTTCCAGATCGGACGACCTAGCCACGCCCATGATTGAAATAAAAATAAATAATATTTAAATTTTAAAGGCAGGTCCTAATACGAATATTGTAAATTGAAAATAAATTCTCTTACTTCGGTTATTCATTTTTCTATATAAAAATGTTTTAACGAACTGTAATTGTAAAATTTGTATTAGTCATTGTATAGTATAAGGAGCTCTCTAGAAACATTTGTTAATGGGAAGCGGCCGAGAGAATGAATCATATCGCAGATAAGCGTTCTAAATATTTCCGCGAGCGCGAGCCCGAGATTCGTCTAGGAAAAGGTATAAATATGCGGCCGCCTCTTCTCTCGATAGTCAGTTAGTTAATCGAATCTTAGTTGGCGTGTTCTGAAATAAGTTTGAAATAAAGTGTTTACAATTCACGGGGTTTTAATTATCGAACCGGTAACAATATTAATGTCTTTAGCATTCACTGATTTGCTGCACAATGATCCTAAAAATAAGCAATTAAAATAATAAACTAAAACATAATTTAACAATGCACAGTATACACACATTGAACTTTCAACGTAGACAGTTCCTCTCACATATTGTAGGCGGTGCCAAGTGTGTGAATAATATGTTAAAAGTAAGACCCTAAAGGTTGTCAACCAATAAATGTTACCTTGTGAGATTCTCGGGGGTAGGGTTCAATCTCCGGTAACTATCACGGATTTCTAATTCACGGAAAATACAGATTAATTCTTAATATTAGCATGTTGGTAACGCGATATTAGTATGTTGGTAGTACGAAACTAAAGATTTTCTCTTATCAAAAATCGCTCAACGCCCCTCTAAAGAAATGTTTACGTCAAAATTATTACATGAATTAGTGCGCCTTTTTTCAACCCCATTTTAAAAGAGGGTAAAAGTAGACATGTAATCAACTTCCTGTTGCAAATGATATCACTTCCCATTCAAAGAACTGTAAGTGTTAAATGGCTTGTAGTTTAATGTTCTACATCGGTTATTGGAGTATGAAGTGCTAAGCTTCGGTAGACAATCTGTTAAGCCAAACCTACACAAATAATTGAATCGTTCGGGTTGCGACTAGGATTAAGAAAAGGGGCTCGTCCAAGCGTTAAAGATTAAATAAACGGAATAGTTGCAACTGTGGCTTATGCTAGTCAATAATGATGCTAATTGGCACCGTTGCTACCTGCAGAATCTCACGAAACATCTCTTTATTGTCACCTTGGTTACATAGCTAATTAGAGATGCTGCATAATGAAATTGGAATTAATAACACATGTGACTAGAGTTGGAATATCAGAGGTCCTTCTTACCAGGATTCGTCAATTGATATAGTGAAAGATACATTTCTTCATGGATTTGGTAGTTGCAAAGAACTACTAAAAGTTTTTGATGTTTCGTCTTTTATTACAGAGTTTATTTAAGAACAAGGGAAAAAATCAAATTTTAAAACTTAAGTTGATAGAAACTTTTGTGTGCTTTTAAATCTTCGGATTCCCAATGTGACTAATTTAAACTTTTTTCCCAAGAAGGTCAACTTTGAATTCTAAATACGAACTTAAAAAGTAAAAATTTTACAGTTAAAATTAAGATTTCGCTTTTCGTCTCGTTAATTTTTTTTCAATTTAACCTCATTTCTGCTGAAATCTCCAGAGTTCGACCGTAATCTAAAAATTTTGACTTTAAGCAGAAGACTTCAAATTTGGTCTAAAAATTTTAAATATAGCCTGAAAATCATCAAAAAATCTTGCCAGATTAATATGCCTTCTAGATTTTTGTAAATAATAAGAAACCTTTTATAAAAAGGCTAAAGTGGATGCAACTTTCAGAAAAAAATATCGATGTAATATGCATAATTACTATGTTCAAAAAGTCAACAAGTTCCAAAATCCTACGTTTTTTTTAATCCACTTGGAGTTAAGAAAGTTTTTTAAAATAATTGATATTATTATCTTCACCTGGAGGAATTTTTCAATATTCATAACCAATGAAACAAAATTTCGTAACGCCATATCGTAAAATGGCATTTATTTAACGGTTTCGATGAACCAAAACAATGTCATCATTGACGAGGGTAAAACAAAAGGAAAAAGCAGGGAAATAATACTATTTTATATAAAAAGTGGCTAAAATGGTGTTTTTCTTTTGTGGCGTTTATGGCACAAGCCGTGGCGAGTAATTATAAAACAATATAATATTGCAAAAATTCAGCAAAAATTAACATAATTGGTTATGACAAACTTGTATTGATTTTTCCATAAAAACCAACGCAATATTTAATTGAGTGTTATAATGAAAGTTTATTTCACTCTAAAGTGTGAAATAATAGTACATTATACTATAAGGGAGAGAATGTGTTATTTTGGCAGAGGTGCAATTTGAAGCCCGAGGGCTACAATGCACCGAGGACAAAATAGCATCTCTCCCGAATGGTATATACTATTTTTTCCACGGTCTCATGAACTTAAAAACACATATTTTGCCATTATGAAGTAAGTAGCACCAGAATTATTGTATTCGGATTTGAGCATTTATTTGGTAGTCGTTGAGTTATTGTCATAACTACAAAATAAACAAACAAAAAGAATTGTTAAATTAAGGTGGTAGTTTGGTTTAGTTTAAAGTTTGTTTAATGCACAATGAATAATTGTGAGTCGGAAGAGATTGTGGAGGCTGCAAATATTGCATTAAGCAATTTGCTGCCTACGAAGTCAAGATCTTTATATGATATAGCCTACAATCGGTTCAAAAAGTGGTGCGCCGAGAAAAATGTTCAAGTATACAGCCAGAATGTTTTGTTGGCATACTTCAGTGAAAATGCAAAGAATTACAAGTCTTCCACATTATGGGCGCAATATTCTATGGTTAAATCATGCTTGATAATTTACGACAACATAGATATAAGCAAATTCCCCAAGCTGATCGCATTTTTGAAAAGAACCGGTGACGGATATCAAGCGAAAAAATCGAAAATATTGACAAAGGGTGAAATCGATCGTTTTCTATCAAGTGCAGAAGACAAAGAATTCCTAATGATTAAGGTAAGATTACTTTTGTTGTTAGGTATTTCAATTATTAAGTATTTTGATTTTTTATAGTTTGGATTAATTCTGGGGATTGCCGGAGCTTGTCGAACTGATGAACTAGTCAATTTAACTGTAGATGATATTGAGGATGTAGGCTCTTCCTTGATTGTAAAAATTCCAAACAATAAGACAAAGATTCAACGAACCTTTCTGGTTAACGATGTGGGAAATATGCTTAAATTGTTTCGAAAATACCTGTCCCTTCGTCCTCCCCACGTCAAGCATAAGTGCTTTTTTTGAACTACAAAGCAGGAAAATGTAGTTCGCAGCCAGTTAGCAAGAATACCATGGGAAAAATTCCGAGTGTAGTAGCTTCGTATTTAGAATTACCTAATGCTGCATGTTATACTGGTCACTGCTTACGAAGATCTTCAGCGACATTACTGGCAGATGCTGATGTGGATATCACCACAATAAAGCGTCATGCTGGTTGGAAATCAACGACAGTCGCTGAGGGTTATGTCGAGAACTCCATTGAAAATAAGACCAAAATTGCTAATTAGGTTTCAGTAGGTACCACTACTAGCGCAATCACAAAAACTGTAAATGTAAGCGAAAGTAATATTCCTTCTAATATTAATTTTGAAAATTGTACAAGTGTAACATTTAATTTAAATGCCAATAAATAATTTTAATGTTATCTTTTTTTTTGAAAAACGTTTTCCATAATGTAAACTCCCTTGGGAGCATTATACTCCCTTGGGAATAATCGACTACTTCTGTTTTAATTTTGATGTCATAGAAACTGATTTCTACTCTCGACCGTGGAAAAATAGTTATTTATGATACAAGTGTTAAAAGTGAAATTTTATTTTGTGAGTGGGGAGTATTGCGGAACGAGCGTAGCGAGTGGAACAACTCCACGAACAAAATAAAATCACTTTTAACAAGTGTATCATACAATATTTTTTGTAAAACTGTTAAATTAAAAAAGAAAATGCTGCCTCTAGAGTTGAATTTTCGATTTATTGTTTGCGTGTTGAATTACATAATTGACAATTACATCTGACAATCAGGTCAGGTGCTGGATAGAGTGTAACTAAGTAAAACAATTGTAAGTTGTTTAATGTTTATTAGTAACCACAATTGAACCTGTCCTAAAATATTGTAAATTTTATGGCTAATAAACATGAATTTTGAAGAAAAGATTGGAAATTAAAGCAATTTTATTATTCCACCAGATATTGAAGAAACAGCAAATACATCAACTGAGACTTATTGCCCCAGAAATCGGGACAAAAATATGATGGTATGAAATAAAGAATCTAGCGGATAACTTCACTCAAAATATATTTTTGATTTACGTCGAAGGAAATTCTAAATTTTGGAATCTCTCTATGATAAAAGCTAGTTTTCAAATCAAGAACAACTAGGATATAAGCAAGTATTAAAACAAGCGTACAAGATTTTTTTGAATGAAGCTCCAGACCAAATATGTAGTAAAAAGTTGCGTCGAACTAAAAGCAACATCTGTCCTAGTTTTTGCATGGATTACTAGCATAAATATCTCTGCAATTACTTCTCAGGAAAACTAAAATAAGTAACCGTTCAGCTTGTAATGGTAATATTAATATTATAAATAAATAATTTATAACTATTTAAATATGTTTTAATGTTTGGAAACCATATTACACAATAATCAAGGACCAGTTCGTTCAACCAAAAAAAGAAAATCTTTCTAATTTTTTCGGTACAGCTTTCTATTTAATAATATTGCATATTGCTATATATCAGCGTTTCCTAAATAGTGGGTCACAACCCGGCACCGGGCCATAAAAATAAAATACCAGGTTGCAAAATTGTCTTCATACTCACACATGATTAGTTCTTTTACATTAAAATGTAATTAAAACATCTTTTGGTGGATCGCGAAGGGGAAATATTAAAAACAACCGGGTCAGGGCAAAAAAAGTTTGGGAAACGCTGCTATATTTACTTTTAACACTAGTGCGAAAAAACTTTATCGCACTAGTGTTAAAAGTATTTTTGACACGTATCATTATAAAAGTCAATTTTTAGTTCACTTATCGATGAACTAAAAATGTCACTTTTAACGACAGTTTTACAAAAAATTATTTATTTCACCCTCTTTCCTTTGTTTTACACTTGTCTATAATGACATTGTTTTGATTCATCGGAACTGTTAAATAAATGTCAATTTGGAATATGACGTTACGAAAAATTCTTTATCGTACCACACGTACCATACGTTTATTTCATAAGCGGCACAGTTATAAAAAACACAATTTTACCCACTTGTTTGGTATTCACAGAAATATAAGTAACAAATAAATACAGTATGATTCCGCTTGACGGTGGTCTATTTGAAGTTGTTTCGGTTTAACGCCTTTTTTATTGGAATAGTGGGATTTCCTGAAAATTGCATCCAGCATTGGACTTCCCTGAAATCCAAAGTACATACAACATACATACATGAATTTTTTTTGGAATGAGGCAACGAAAATTGCTTAAAAAGAGTGTCGAAAAACATTTGGCCAGATCTAAATGAGAACGACAACACTAGATATTGTGTTATTGATATGAACGAAATAGTCGAATTAGCAAAACAAACAGGGTTAGCAAGGTGGAAAATCTCAAAAAAAAATATTTTGATGATAAACTCAAGGGAACAGTGGATCAATAAGACCACAAAAATATTGAAAATAGTGATTCTGAAGAAGATCAAAAAAACTTCAAACGCCATTTCTAAAAATCAATTTAGCTACCGTAACAGAAATTATAAACGAATTAATTGAAAATGGGCCAAAATTTAATAGGAGTTCAAAGGCAAGACGGGGCGCCATGGATGACTTTTTCTCTTACTGAACACAAAAAAAAATACAAATAACATTAGGCACCTTCTTGATAAAGAAGCGGAAAATTGGAAATACGGAAGCATCAGAATGATCTCAAAAATAAATGCTGACTTACTTTTTCCCCTAACCCTTTGACGCTATTTTCCATATCGCTTTGATTTGATGGAACGTAACTCCCACATGAAGCAGGGTTTTACTGTATGAACATTCGACAGTATCTGAATAATTAAATCTTAGTTCTTCCAGACCATGTTTGCTTTAGGGTATCGCCACATCGTCAACAGATTCTACCAGTAGAGTGTTTGGGCGTTATTGTGTCAATAAATTTCATCGACTATAGACACTTATTTGAATACTGTGTCTAATCTGAACTTCTATTCATGGAATATCTAGATGTTCATGCATATAAATGGAAATTGTTGCAACTGTAAATATTTGCCAATGGCTTTGTATGATGTACGAAATTAGGTGACATAACAGCTTACTGGTATAATTCACGACGGTAATGTAAAGCGGTCCGGAAAAACTAAGATAGATTCAGATAATTTAAAATGTTCATATTTGTTATATTTTAATATTAAATACGGTATGTATAAGATGTGGATCGTAATTTGAAAAAAAATATATAATCTATGAAAATAAATATTGTGGACTTATCAAAATAATAAAAATACGTTTTATATGGGAGTGGCGCTTACAACTCTAATAAGTCTTTCAGTAAGAACTATTTTGTAAATGAAAATATGGATTTGGAAGAATCACTTAAATAAATATTAAGTGATAATTTTTAGGAAGAAATCTTATGCCTTCGCTTCACCATCGCATTTCTAAGTGCATCACCACGATCACTAAAAAGTATCTATACTAATGTCCTTTGATGAGTGTCATCAATTTATCAAGTTTAATTTATTTATAAATTTTTCTATTTTGTAGAATAGAATAAAATGAAAAATCTTTTCCTAGCCTTTAACTTTGGAGAACTTAACTGCTAAAGGATGGAGTTGCTAGAAAACCTTTGTATGTATAATATATGCTAATTTTTGATGTAACTTCAGGAACTCTCCTATCAGGAGGGAAATGACAAAAACGTCAGGTACTAACAGCGCCGGATAAAGGGGCGGGCAAGCCTGCCACTGCCCAGGGGGCCAAATTTTGAGGGGCGCCGATATAAAAATATTTTTTTTTCTCTCGTCGCTCGAATTCCAAATGCGCTCGTTATGCTATTCTATATGTTTCATCACTTGTAAGTAAATAACTATTGTATTATTTTCTTGATAAATACATTTTTCACACAGTTCTTTATTGCGAAATTTTGATTTTTTGTCTTTTTTTACAATTTTTTTAATTTGCAGTAAATTTGTATATTTTTGTATGAAAGGGCGCCAAATTTTGTTTTGTCCGGGGCGCTGAAAACCCTACAACCGGCTTCTGGGTACTAATATAGAACTTTCTGTAAGTGAGAGAATTATTTGGATGAATTTCAATATCTGGGTAAAACTGGATAACTATGATCTTAAAGTTAGAAGGAATAGCTAGTCCCTTGAGATTTTCCAGTTTTCCTGAATTCAGTTGTTCTTAAATGGTAGGTTTAGTTTAATTAATGTTTTCGTCGTTATTACCCTCATCTTAAAACATCTCGACCTAAGCTCCTGTATCGTTTATGTCCCTTTTGTTTACATTTTTATCATTTTTCAGTAATAATAAAATGTAAACGTGATTGAAGCCATTAGGCCGGGCGGTGATGGCTTAGTGGTGCATAACAGTCGCGTGTTCACCTCACTAGACACGTCCCGGCAATTGCAGCTGTCTGAATTTCAGCCAAAATGAGAATGCCTTTTGTGCATCTAAAAAGGTTGAAAATTTGTTATCTGCATCGTGCTCCACAGATGCTCACTTAATAGTCATGCGACTACATTGCCCCATTTCAACTTTACGAAACACTAAACCTCTGATTCCATCCTGTCTACCTCGTTATTGACGACGTGTAACTGAAATCTTCGACTCCCTTGCGGTTGCTCGATACGGATTTTAATATTTATGGAAGAAACAAAAAAGGGATAATTTATCACCTTCGATTCGTGCCAAAATTAATTCAAAGAGCAAGTTAAATGAAGCTGAAAGATTGAAACAGGTTTCACTCGGTGAATCTTCAGTAGTTATTAAAGTATTTTATAATGACCCACGGAAGATATTGAAATCGGCCGATTCTGTATAAAAAGGGTCTAATTATCGTTGCTCGGTGTAGAACAACTTTTTGCGTAGTACATTATTGATTTCCACCTGTGACAAGCAGACTAAAACAATAAAACTCTTTATACTGCAGCAATTTCACAAAAACTAGCTTGCGGTAAAGTTGAATTGGTAAACAATTCACACTGCTTGAAGGAAAACGCTTCAGATTTGGCACCTCGCGATCGTGGTTTGATTTATTGACTAATTTTCGAATTTTTATGATAATCTTAATGTAATATCTGATGATAATTTTGAAAAGATCAACTGCAAAATAGCATTTTGAAAAGCATTTTTCCAAACCATCAAGATAATATGTGTTATTCTTGTTAAATTATTTTTATCTCGTAGATTCATCATTGGAAAAAGATACCTATGTAATATGTAGAGTTAGTTCGTCTGTGTGATTTGAATAGAAGCCTATTGTTTTTTGTAAATTTATAGAACAATGTTGCGGTTTAGATTCTTCACAATTGCAGTGTAAAAGAATGAGGCTCAATTCGCTTTCATTAAAAAAAATCGGACTTTCGATTTTTTTTTTATCTCACAGAAATTAATTTGTACCCTTTGCTCAAACATGATGATCACTCCTATCTTTCCGATATTTAAAATATTACCTCTTATCATCAATATTGTCTCTTAAAAATATTATGTAGAGGTAACGATTCTTGTGAAAAATGGCTTTTATTTCCGTCTTTTTAGATTTGTGAAGTGTTGTACCAAGCATTTAAGTCTTGTGTTTGTGTTTAATGGATGAGAAAAACAAATTTATTATTTTCATGTCATAAAGTAATATCAATATGGTCGTTTGCTATGATTCATGGTTCCATTAAAAACAATATGCAATAGAACTCTCTCGATTGCCATGCCCATTACTACCTAAAGTAAGTTTATCCCTAATATTATTCACATACACCAAAAAAGTTTGCAATATGCTAAAACTAATGTATTAATTTTACAAATTTATTACTTAGAACTGAACTTTTTTTTCATTATTTTCATAAATGTTCGACGTTATATGGATACGACTTTTTTTTGCAAATTTAATTGTTGATATCGAAATTTCAGATCTAAACTGAGTTTAAAAGTGAAAAATATGTTCTTTTTCTTCAAATACATTTTTTTCTCAAAATTCCCATTTTAATTAAGAAGTTTGAAATTACAATGAAGATATTAATTTGAAGATCAAAACTAGATCTTCATTTCAAAATTTCGAGTTTAAAATATACAGGGTGAGTCATTAGTAGGGTAAAGCTCTGTAGTTCCTACATATTCTTCGCCAACAACAATATTTTTGGTACAAAGGAATATTAGCAAAAGGCGCACATCCTTAAATTATTTTTTACTATACATGCTGAACATAAATATACAGAGTAGTGCACTAAAGTTACCTTTTTTTAAATAGGACATCCTATATATTTTTACATACTTTGAATTTCTTACAAAATGCTGATTTAAACGATATCAAACAGTAGAGTTCTGCAGTAAACGGTTTTTGAGATATTTAGAAAAATAATGAAAATTAAGTCTAAATTGCAAACTTGCTTGAAAGATGGAAAACACCCAAATGATTTTAATTTAAGCGCCGATTTTGTCAGAAAACTCTTTCTTAGAAAAGGATGTAATTGCATTTAGGTAACAATTGGAGTTATTCAGGGTGATTAGCAAACGCAAAATGACATTTTTCTCCAAAAAATGCAAAGGGTTCACCCTGTATATTTTTTCCATTTCCATTATTCAATAGCTAAGCTTTGGTTTGATATAAATATATGTTGACTAATTCTTATTACATTATTTTAAAAGAAAAGGATATACTGCAATAATCTGCACTAAAAAAAAAAACGATTTGATTATTCCCGGTCTTTCAAACGAGCTTCCAAATTAGAGTGAACTCTTATGAATTTTTCTAAATATCTCAAAAACTATTAATGGCAGACCCCTATATCATTTTAATCAGCATTTTCTATAACATTTAAAAATGTAAAAATATATACAGGGTGATTCATTAAGAATGGGCAATCTCTGAGCTGGAGATACTACACATTAAAATATGGTGATTGAGCTTAACATGCCCTATACAAATGTTGCAGGTTTACTAGGTGCAGGGTGTTCAAAGTTGGAATTTTAATTTGAAACTTCTTAATAATTTTGTGATTTTAAGCAGTATCGTCTGGAAAATTAACAACTTGATGATTTTTGGCATGAGAATTACGAATTTAATCCTGAATATTATACCATTTATACAGGGCGTTAGTTACACCCTGTTACTTAAGTAAATTACAACATATCTTTTTTGCCTAATGAGTTATGGCTAAAATTTCAATTTTGAATAAAAAAGGTACTTTCGTTTATTTCATGTAACTCTATCAGTTTTTGAGTTATTTGCATTTTAAACATTCAATGAATTTGTTTGTTGTAAAATGAATTTATTTTTTTAAATTACTACTATGCGAGGTAACAACAGTAAAGGTAACAAATAACAATCAGTAACAGTAATAAAAGAAAACTTCATAGTAAATGATCAAAATGACCGCCTTCCACTTCAATACACTTTGTAAGGCGTATCCTTAAAGATCTTTGAAGATTAAATAACATTTGGCGATTATTTTTAATAACATTAGCAGCTTCTTGAATTTTCTGTCGTAACCCTTCGATGAAATTAATTGTTATTAATTGTTTCTTTGTAACTTCTAGGTGGGTAAACAAATTCGCTGCCACGCCCAATCCACCGGTGAGGAAAATGTTCATTCAGGTATTGGCGTAATGGCAGAGAAAAATGTGGCGGCGCCCCATCTTGCATAAACCACATGTTCCGCCTTATAGCTAGGGCTACATCTTCTAGTAGTGTGTTTAAATTTTATTCAAGGAAGTTTAAATAGAAGGACCCGTTCAGATTAGGAGGAAGTTTAAAAGGACCAATAAAGAAACCAGATATCACACCACTCCAAATATTTACCTTGAATTCATGATGAAAATGTCGTTCCTTTAGAGCATGTGGATTTTCAAATTCCCACAAATGATCGTTTTTACAATTAAAAACGCCTCGTCTAGTGAACGTCGCCTCATCGGTGAAAAGGAGGTTATTAGGAAAATCCTGGTTTTCGGTTTGTTTACCTAGTATCAATTGAGCAAACTGTAGGCGAACTGGTAAATCTTGATGTAACAAATTTTGGGCAGGAGTATAGTGGTATGAACGGAGATTATTTTTTTTTTTAATTTTCCAGATAGACGATTGGCTTATTTCTGTTGCCGCACTTAACCGACCAGTACTGATATCTGGATTGTCCGAAATACGAACTAAAACCTCGTCTTCATCATCGACGTTGATAGTTTTTCTAGCACCATTTAAGCTTTTAGGACGAAAACACCCTGTTTCGCCTAGACGGGTGTAAATACGTCTAAACAGTTTGTGATTGGGTTGTCTTCGTTTTGGGTATAATTCTAAATACCTTCTGGCTGCACCAATTCTACTATAATTTCACTGAGCAAAAACACAAATTATATCACGCATTTCAGTGTTAGAAAAAATAATACTCAGTAAATTAGAATAGTATATTCTACAACAAGTTATGGAATGGCACATATTCCACACGAGCGAAAAGTTTGTAGCCCGAGCCGCAGGCGAGGGCTACGGTTTCGCGAGTGTGGAATATGCCATTCCAAACGTGTTGTAGACTATACTTTCTCTAACAAGATTATAGAAAAACCCCTAAATATTCATAAAAAACTTCCAAATAGATTACAATTTTGAAACATGACGCTTTAAATAAATACTTTAATTATTACATGTAACCATAGCAACAAAAACAAATTACTTGATATTCCGCCCTAAAATGAACCTAAACGGCTTCTGATTCGCCGAAAGCCGTGCAGAATATTAATATTCTAAACGACCTAAATGTTTCCGACCAATAAAAATAATTTAAAACGGTGTGTAGAATATATTCTGAACGGGTGCTGGAATGACATCTGTTCCATAACAATTTTTAGTGATAGAACGTGCAGTTTCTATGATAGTGTTAGAGAAAAATACAATAAACACTCTTACTTAGCGACAGTAAAATTGTCAAATAGTTCTTTACATGAAAAATTGATAAGTGCTGACACAAGCCTACTTGAAAAAGGTCAAAGTAATAACGGTGGCTTAGGAGTCTTTACACTGAATGTTCAAAATGCAAATAACTCAAAAAATAATAGTTACATGAAATAAACAAATGTATCTTTTTTATTCAGAATTGAACTGTCTTTTAGATTTTCTAATCATTTTAGTCATAACTCATTAGGCAAAAAAGATATGTTGTAATTTACTTAAGTAACAGGGTGTAACTAACGCCCTGTATAAATGGTATAATATTCAGGATTAAATTCGTAATTCTCATGCCAAAAATCATCAAGTTGTTAATTTTCCAGACGATACTGCTTAAAATCACAAAATTATTAAGAAGTTTCAAATTAAATTCCAACTTTGAACACCCTGTATCTCGTAAACCTGCAAGATTTGTATAAGGCATGTTTAGCTCAATCACCATGTTTTAGTGCGTTCAGAGAGTTCGGAGAGTTCAGAGAGTTCAGAAATTGCCCATTCTTAATGAATCACCCTGTAGAGAATTCTATTTAAAAGAAGGCAACTTTAGTGTACCACCCTGTATATATTCATCCTGTATAGTAAAAAATAATTTTAGAATGTGCACCTCGTGGATATGTACCTTAGTACTAACAAGAGTTTTGTTATCAAAATAATTGTAGAAGTTACGGGGCGTTACCATAGTAATGACTCACCCTGTATATGTTTATTTTACTAATTTAACAAACATTTTAGCCAAACCTAAAAATTTCTTATTTTTTCTATACATTTTCATCTACAATGAAAATGCAGTTCTTTTGCCTAATTTTGTTGGTCTCGAAATTTGAATTTTCTTCTAAAAAAATGAGTTTTAATTTAAAATAAAGTATTTTTTTTAAATAACCATTTTAATCTAAATTTCCAATTTTTATTCGATGCTTAATGTCGGAACTTAGGTTTTAAAATTGCAAGTTTGGAATTCCAAATTTTCATTTCTTTAATTATAAGTGTTAATTCAAAATCTCGAGAAAAAGTTCCAAATTTCAAAGAAAAAAAAAATTAAACTTTTTAAAAAAGTCAAACTTTGCAGTCTGACAAATCTACGAAAAACAAGCCTATTTATATTAATAAAAATGTTTTCAAAATTTCAACTTTAATCTTACAATTTCCACTGAATTTTTAATTTTAAATTAGTTTTTTTCCAATTCGAACTTTTTCATATATTTTAAACTATAATTTAAACTAAAAATTTTAAGAAAAAATCGAAATTTAGAAAATAGGTTTAAATCTCTAAAAGTAATTATTTCTTGAAAAAGCCTAAAGTTGGAGTTTAAACTAAAATATTTAAAAAAATGAAAAAAAAAATGTGAGCGCATCTAAAAATTTTGAGACAGAAGTCAATATTTTGAAAAAACTCAATTTATTAACCAATATCTTCCTAAAAATTTGGTACTGTCTTCGAAATTTTATCAAATAATCGGGTTTAAGGTTCGCTAATAATCGAGTTGCATTCAAAGCTTTATCGTATTGTTAACAACGATGACATAAAAAAATCAACAAACTTCTAAAATGACATTTATATTTAAGGTATTATGATAGGTAACTAACGTATTATGTGAAACTAAGTTATTATAAAGCTGCCAAATATTATGAAGTTAATAATTAGCAATAAAGATTTAATTTTAAGTACACTTAATCTTCAATGACACGATAAAAACAAATAAGAAGAGTAATATCGTATTGATCGAAGAGGCCATTAGTTTCTTGCTTAGTGAGAAATAACATTTATTAAAAATTGGCTACGAAGAACACAAAATGAAGTTATTCGTTTATTCAGACAGAAGTATCCTGATGTACCATCCATATCCCAAAGTACCGTAAGCAAGATTGGAAAACAGTTCCAGGAAAATGGGCATTTAAGAAAAACAAGTAATCCCCTTTAGAATGCGCTCAATGAAGATGTCAAAATTAATGTACTACTCTCTGTACAAGAAAATCTTCATGTCCCCACTAGTCAGATAGGTACGGAACTCGAAATTAGCCAGTCTTCAGTTGCAACAACTCTAAAAATGGAAAAATGTTATCCTTATAAAATGACAATCCTCCATGAAGTCTTAAAAGATGATCCGGAGAGAAGATTCCAGTTTTGCGAACAAATGATGGATCTACTGGACAGATATTCTAAGCATAGAAAATATCCTGCTTTCAAAAGAATCAACGTTTATGTTAAATGGTGAGCTAAATCGTCAAAATTGTCGTTACTGGGCAGACAACAACCTACACTGGATGAGGAAAGGCCACACTCAACATTCAGAGAAAGTCAATGTGTGGGCAAGGATTGTTGGTGATCGAGTTATAGGACCAACTTTCTTCCAAGGAAACCTCAATGGGGCAGGATATTTAGAATTCTTGTAGAAAGAGCTAATTCCTGATTTAGCTGTTTTGTTTCCTGATCCGGTCGAAGCTGATGTCCCGAATAGAAACATTTGGTTTCAAGACGGTACCCCTCCTTATTTTGCAAGACCTGTCCGTGAGTATCTGGATGATGTATTTCCGGGTAGATGGATTGATATAAGAGGACCTTTTGAATGGCCCTATAGGTCTCCGGACTTACCACCTATGGACTATTTCTTATAGGGGTATTTGAAGAGCAAAGTTTTTAAGACCAAACCTGCAAATATTGAGGAGTTGAAAAGACGAATAAGACAGGAATGTAGACTAATTTTCCCCGAAGTAAATAGAAATGTTCAAAACGAGTTTCAGTTTCGTTTAGAATATTGTCAGTTAGTAAATGGACAACATTTTAAAGAAAATTTATTGAGTTGAATCAGATTCGTTGATTTTTCAAATTAGTTAATATTTGTTAAATATCTTTTAAATGACAAGAAATAAAAAATTGAAATTTGGTACGCATGTGTAACCTAATATACCTTTTAGGAATAGCTAAGAAAAAAATAGGGTTGCTATTAAAAAAAATTATCGGTGACGTCATATCTAAACTTTGGGACATGCTGTATGAAATTTTCTCACTTTAAAAAGAGCGAAAATTAAAATATTAATCGACAAGTCCGAGTATATTTCAAAAAATAATTTTCTTTGATTTACTGAATTTATTCCAAGTTACAGACTAGCGCTGTATTCTTAATTAAACGGAAAACACTTTTACACTAATTGCAAAAATTCAAAGTTTGCAGAATTTGACAGCAATTTTTCTTGATGCTGGAGGCAAGTACGGTTCGGAATAAATAAGCAATTGTCTGTGGACGGCTCTTAACCCCTTAATAATAATTACAGTACATCTATTTAAAATATAGATGTTATTTGCGGCAAAACACTGCTTGTGACATCTTGAAAAAATAATGAAATTGGAGGTTCCCTCCTCCGTTACTTGACTTTGGGTCAAGTACCGTCGCAACGTATTAAATTTGAAGTATGTGTGCACATTCTGATAGTTCTGAATTTGCACTGTCAGATTTTACTTTTTGTCTTTTCTAAAATCTGCTGTAACTTCTTTTGCATACAGTATTTCACCTATAATCTGGACTTTGATCATTCCGGAACTTCTATATTACCCCTTCCAGACTGGTATTTGATGTATGTATGTATGAGATTAAATTTTAATTCGAATGAATTGGCTCGTAAAATCTGGCAATTTCAACACATTTACTATCACGTTACATAGGAGCTACCCCCCGAGTATCGCTCTTCTTTTATCTCTTACTCGCCTGAAAAAAAGCACTCGCAAACTCATAACCAGTTTATGGCATTTTCAATAACTGTTTAATGTAGGTAACAAGGTTTATTTTAGCATACAAGGCAGCATTAATATTAGAGCTGAGTCAAACAAATACCGAGTTCTTTTTACTCTTCGCCTCTTAGACGCGACACTATACCAGTAAAAGTAAACTCGATTTATTACAACAGCTCGTGCCTTTTGAAGGATGAGTTCAATAAAATTTTATTCCTTTTTTACTTCCTTTTCAAATTCACATTTCCATAAGCTAGTCTATAGAGGATTTCATATTTACTGACTGCAGGCGGCAGCTGTGTATATTTTATAATTAACATGTAGATATGAATGAGCTTTATGTATTTTTGTCTCCTGCGAAACATTTACAAAAAAAACAGGATTTTACCATTTGCACCTAAAAGACAATATTCTCACGCGGATGAATTTTTCATTTCATTTTGTGTTAATTGAAACTGTGCTTTTAGTAGATTGGACAGTTTTCTGAATTAATGATTCAAGGTAGCGATGATCGGCGTTCATACATTTTTAAAAAAAGAATTATCAGAAATTCTGAAGTATGTAAAATATCCCCTAATCAATGCCAGGAACAATAAGCCAACCTTTGTGATTCGTCTCTTGATTTCTGATTTTGAATTGTTTTTAGATGTAAATACTTTATGGATAGTAGATATCTCCTTGGGTTTCAATTTGAAGATCTGAAAGAGAAATAAATTAGACATCTTAAAGTGGCACTTTTGAAAGAAGCATTCAAATGTGATTTATTTTTCATAAATTTTGAGTTCGTTTTCAAAAGTTTTAATTTTAGCCTTCCATTATTTTGCTTTAACCTAATGCATCTATTGATCTATAGAGAAACCGGGGCCAACGTCAACAAGTGGTGGTATTTCTAAGAATCACACAGGCGACGTCTGTTGATTCTATTGATCTGTAGTATTAGAATCCTAGTCTTCTGGGATTTTCCTAGAGAGCACTCGCTTCGCTAGGTGAATGTGTTTGAACTGTTGGTATTTCAGTTACCTATGATTCACTATATACGCCTAAAGGGCTGCATCGCTGTAGTCCAGGTTGCGTTTTATTTGCATTCGACTCTTGTTGGCGTTGGCCATAGTTTTTCTATCGACCAATAGGTGGCGGTAGTATTAAGAGTCACACAACGTCTGTTGATTCTATAGTACTTACTTGCTGGAACATTTGTTGGCATTCGAGTTGGATGTACCAAACTGACGAGATCTAACAACAAGATCAAAACATATCTAATAAATGTTGAAGCCTTATTGGCCTCATTTTCTCGAACCTTCCTATAAGAGAACAACCGCTTTACTAGGTGTTTGTGTTTCAACTGTTTGTAGTTCAGCTATCTTATTATTCACTGTAAATATTTTTTCACAAAAATATTATGAACAAAATTATATACTTTTTTTGTAATTTGACGGATCCTGCATCTGCAATAGTTTAGCAGATCCCAATGGTGACACGTGAAATAGTACTAACCCTGTATACGATGTGTCCCATCGGGAAGCGTCTAATGAATTTGAAAATTTGGCAACTTAGTAAAATCGGCTAAGCCAACAAAACTAATAAATTCGCAAAGTTATGGGACTTCCGATTATAGCGAAAGTTGACACTAACTTCGTTATTTTAAATAAGACATCCTATACAGGGTGAGTCAGAAAGAATAGGCCAACGCTAAACTGAACAAAAATATTACGATTGAACTCAACATGCCTTATACCAATGTGGCTGGTTTACGAGATACAGGGCGTTCAAAATTTAAATTTGTTTCTGAAATTTCTCAATAACCAAAAGAGTTTTGATGCTATAAATCTAAAAATTAATAATTTTATGTTCTTTGGTGTAAGCATTACAAATTTTAAGCTTATTTTGGCCTTTCTCATATTGGGCGCCAGATTCGTCACATTATTTATGTAAATTAATACATATTTTTTTGTCTGTTGAGTTACGCTCAAAACAAAGAAAGAATATAAAAGAACGAACAATTCTACAAAGAAAAGGTAAGTTGTTTAAGTCGTCTTAAGCTATCGGTTTTAAGATATTTGCATTTAAAAGTTTTCATGTATTTTTTTACTATTTTTTAAGGAGCAGATATAATATTTTTTCAAATTTAAAGGATTTAGTTTTTTGGAAAAAATTAATTATCTTCATGAGTTGCGGTAAATAATCCAAGAAGCCGCAAATACATTTATAAATAATAGGGTGATTTTGATTTTGACATTTAAGAAAGTAAAATTTAAAATTTATTGGAACAGGTAGTAGACACTTCCAAACATTCAATTTGAAGTTTGTTATTGTTTCTAATACCAATAATTTTAATTGTTATTTACTGTGGCTTTGAATCATTCTTCGTATCTTTGCATATTGTAATAATAAAAAAAATATAATAAATTACATTGATCCCTTTAAATGTAAATAACTCTAAAACCGATAGCTTTAAGCGACTCAAACAGGAGTATCTTTTCTTTGTAGGTTTGATCCTTCTTTTGTAATATCGATTTGCTTTAAGCATAACTTAACAGATAAAAAAAATATATTTTAATTTACGTAAATAATAATGTAAAATTAGCGCCCTCTAGGGCACATAAAATTCCTAATTCTTACACAAAAAAATAAAATTTCCAAATATTAAATTCATAGCATCAAAACTTTCTCAATTATTGAGAAATTTCAGAATAAAATTTAAACTTTAAACACATTATATCTCTTAAACGAGCGACATTAGTATAAGGCATGTTGAGCTCAGTCGTAATATTTAGCGTTGGCCCATTCTTTCTTACTCACCCTGCATATTGTTGCATTTTATTTTATTTAATACTTAGGCCACTTTGAATAACAAACATTGTTCATGAAATTTATAGTTTTTGAGATAACTGAATTTTTATAAAGAATTTGACAGAAGCAAGGTCCTACCAAGTTCTTTGTATCTAATTTCATATATATGTAATATACGAGTAGAACACCTATGATACTACCTTTTACAACTTTCATAAATTCGTAAACATTATACCGAATTAAATTTACGGCTGTACATTTTGATAAATTCAAACAGCGATAACTTTGTTATCTTAAATCGAACAACAGAACACTATTTTCTGGCCTACCTTGTGCAGATTTAAATTATCTTTTAGCTATAGCTGATATGGGCATTGTGGGGGTTGCTATTATAAGTTTTAAAAATAATTGCAATTTTAACTTTTATTTTTCCATTTCACAGTCATTGAATTCTTATTAAGTAGAATATCCGTGACATAATGAGTAAAAACAAATGAAATGTTCTTAAAAAAGAAACAATCGCTATCGACATAGTGTGTGGTGAAGCTAAAATTAAATCATGACTATTCGAATAATTGGAAATGCTGTTTCGACATTTTAATTATCAACAACAGATTTTCTTCTATTTGATTTCTCTTTGATTGAATTGAAATTTGTGAAATTTTCCACCATTCATTTTAATGTATTTCATGGCTATATTTTATCTGCATATCACATGTTTATTATATTACTTTGTTACATCGTCCAAAAATAATAAACAATTTAAAATAATTCTCATTAATAAAAAAGACGGTCAGGCAGGTTTTAACTCTAACTTCACCACACACTATAAAATAAACTATAAATAATTTAATAAATGGTTGCCCGATACTTTAATTGTCGATAGAGATTATTTCTACTAATTATATCACTGATATGTGCCTTGATAAAAGTTCAGTTAACGTAAAATGGGAAAATAAAATTAAAAAATTGCAATTATTTTTCAAAATTAAAGCAGTAACCCCTATAATTCTGATATCACGTGAAAAATAAATTAAATCTAGGTAAAATAGTGTAACAAAATGTAATTATAAAATTTAGTTGGGAGTTTTCTAGAAAATTTGATAAGGGGAAGAGGGCGCGATAATGAATCAAACGGCAGATAAGCGTTCCAGAAATTTCAACAAACGATAAGTCTTATCTATTTGTTCCTTCTAGAACCCAAAGCGGGACCTATATAAGACTAGTCGCTTTTCTCTCAGTGAGTTAGTTAGAAGCCAATGAATCAGTTAATTAAACAGTGTCAGTGAATTACAATTGTTGTGTTCCGGAATCAGTTGGAAATAAAGTGGTTCCAATTCACCAAGTGCTAATCATTCGAACCGATAACGCGCAACATCTGGTGTCAGAAGCGAGATTATTTGTAGATTGTGCTTTATTTCTCGGCGGAAGTGAATTGTAGCGATAATAAATTAGACTTTACCTCGGACGTTATAAACTGAAAAATAGTTTATACGAAGCACGTCAAGAAAAATCTTGAAGATCGCTTTATGGAACGGGATTAAAATCGGCCAAAAAGGAACAACAATTGCAAGCGATATAAAAGATAACAAAGAGCAAGACGAACAACAAAGGCGATAAGAAAAAGAACAGGAGAAAGAATGAAGACGACAAGAATAAGAACAGGAGGAAGAACGAAGATGGCACCAAAAACAAGAAAAAGAACATAAAAGAAATGCAGACAAACAAGAATTGCATAGTCTATTAGTAAATATAACTGAAAAAATGGTAGTAGACTTTGCAAAAATAAAAAGAAGTGGAAGAAAAAATTACAGGAATGAGTGGCCAAGACCCAAAGATAAACAGGAATTGAGAAGGTTCTTGGGGTTATGCACTTACTACAGAAAATTTGTAAAAAGTAACGCCATCATTGCTGCGCCAGTACACCGACTAACGGAAGGAAGAACGCCGTATGTTTGGACTCCCGATTGTGACACCGCTTTCCGAACACTGAAGTTTGCCCTATGCATAAGCCCTATCTTGGCTTATTCTTGGCAGAATGGGAAATTCGTATTAGATACAGACCCCAGCAACGTCGGCATTGGGGCTGTGCTGTCCCAAGTTCAAGGTGCTAAAGAAAGAGTCATCGAATATCACAGCAAGATCCTGACGAAGCCGGAGAGGAACTATTGCACCACCAGGAAGGAACTTCTCGTGATAGTAAAGGCAAGAATTCTTTATCAGGACAGATCAATCGATGGTTTCTTAGTTAATCTGAATGAAGAACGCAGAGGAGCAGACGGCTAGATGGTCAGGAAGGCTCCAACAGTATCACTTTAAGGTACATCATCGACCGGGACGACAGTATAACAACGCTGACGCTTTGTCCAGAAGACCTTGTGGGGATTGCAAACACTGCAGACGAGTTGAAGACCATAAGGACGTGGTGAATATAAGGGTCACGTCTGTCCAGTCAGAAGATGGATGGACTGTTGAAGGTCTTCGGGAGCTACAGAAGGGCGACGCTGATATCGGACCCATATTGGAATGGAATAAAGCTGGAGATAGACCCGAACGGAAAGAGGTTTCCGACAGGAGTCCAGCTCTTGAGAATTTATGGGCCCAATGGAAATCCCTCCAGGTACAGGACGGGGTGTTGAAGAGAGCATTGGAATGCACGGATGGATATCGCGGATGGAAAGCGCGTCAACTTGCCGTTGGTGGTGCCTCAGGAAAAGATTCCACAGGTTTTGTGGGAGGTGCACAATGAAACCTCTGGTGGACACCTAGGGATAAACAAGATCCTGGAGAAGATTCGGAAACGATACTATTAGGTTAACTGCAGGTAGGACGTCGAGCGGTGGTGTCGAAAATGTGTCACCTGCGCTGCATCCAATTGTCCTTGTACAAGAACCAAAGGGGCAGTATAATATGGGAGCTTCATTTGAAGGAATTGCAATCGAGGGGGCGAGACCATTCCCAGAATCAGACGATGAAAACAAGTAGATCCTGGTGGCCATGGACTATTTCAGTAAATGGCCTGAAGCTTACGCCATCCCGAATCAAGAAGCTACTACAGTGGCAAGGGTTCTTGTGGACGACTTTATCTGTCGATTTGGTGTTTTCTTAAAACTACACTCCGACCAAGGAGGGAACTTCGAATCGGGGGTCTTCCAAGAAGTGTACCGTCTTTCTGGAATAAAGGAAACTGGAACGATACCTCTTCATCCACAGTCTGATGGAATGGTGGAAAGATTTATCAGAACTTTGGAGGAACATCCTTTGAAGTTCGTTTCCAAGCATTAGACAAACTGAGACCAACAACTACCGCTGTTTATAATGGCCTATCGCGCGGCAACTCATGAAACTGCGGGTCAGACTCCGGCAAAACTGATCTTCGGGAGGGAACTGCGGCTTCCGTGTGATTTGGTATTTAAATCACCAAGAAGGGAGACTCCCAGGGTCGAAAAATTTCGACATTTTGATGAAGTATTTAATTTAAGTGATGCTCAGCGATATTTGTTGATAGATTTAACTCTTTTCAAAATTTTGACTTTTTTTTGAAACTTTTCAAATAGAATATACTTTTTTTTAATTTCAACTTCAAACCTATATGTTTTGTTTTCTGTAACACTAAAATAGATCAGCGACGTCCAATTTCGATGTTTGAAACAACATTGTATGGTTTGTCGGAAAAAAAATTATTAAGAAGATACGTAGCCGGCAAAGTTTGACTAGTTCGACATATCTATCAGCTGTTAAGGAGGTACGTATTTGACCGTTCGAGATATCGAATATTTAGAAACGAAAATTCTAGTAGTTGTGAATTGAGAATATAAAGCCAGCCTAAGTTGGTTAGTTGTAAATTAAGTGTTATACCGTTATATTATAAATAAGTGGTAGAATTGTTTAATTTTCCTAGTAAACAATATTTGAATTCTCGAACCGGTAACGCCTAACAGTATATTCTGCAGTAACTGTATTAAGTACAAAGTTGAGGCTAGAAGCTAGTTTATGTGTAATATAACAAAGCAGAAGAAAAGAGAGAACACAGCTCTGGAAAATTTCTGCATTGAATGTAAATGTCTCTGACAAGACATCAGATTGGTATCACCTACATTGCTACATACTGAGTACTAGGATAACTTGAGGTAAAGAACTGGATCATCTGATTCATATGTAATATATAAGCATATTAGGAGATAGAACATACCCCTGCTGAACTCCTTTTTATGTCTTAAGAAGGAATGGAATCGGTTCGGTTTCATATGAATACTAACTACACTGGCTCGGGAATTGAATCTAGAATGTCCTTTATATCTAACACATGTTGAGAGAAAACATAATTCTGGGGATCTCCTGTATTAAATTAAATATCTCATAGGAGGTATAGCTAACGACGATCTGGAGAGTTCTGTAATTTATTTAACTGGATATTAAATCGCAGAACAGCGAAGAAAGTTCATAGGACGTTAGTTTGTTGAGGCAAAACAGGCCGGTTTTTAATTTTAACCAATTTACTTCCTAAACTGTTGGCTCTAAGAATTTTAAAATGACTGATTTAAATTTAGGGAGCTAAATTAATAAAAGAGCTACATTCTAGTCGAAATTTAAAACTATTACCAATTGACTATGGAAAATATGACAATAATTTCCTCCTTTTTGATTATCTAATACTCGTAATTGTTTGGTATTAAGAGGGAGTTCAAAATGTGGATTACTAAAGATTCATTTGAGCGAATCTAATAGTTTGCTACTTTGAAACTGCAAACTCCAAACTGTGGTTTGATATAAACAATCATAATTTGTATATTACTAATTAATTTTTGCCAGAAAATCAGTGTTAGTGCTGTAAGTGCTCGTCGGTTAAATCTCTCTTTACGAACCGTCAATTGAATTAGAAGCTTAGAAAATTGAATTTGGCTAAATCAGCCTAACTGAATTTCGGAATTGAAGCATTGATACACGTCTACAAAAGTTTAAGTTTAAAACCCATTTTGAAACACATCCAGGCTTCATAGCTTGTTTTCTTTGGCCTTGGAAGCTTTCATCACGCTTCACTAGCTTCGATGGTGATTGATTCAGAATTTAGACAAGTAGGAGCTTTCAGTTTGCCGTTTAAATTGGTTGAATGTTTCATACTATAGTTTAGTTTAAGCAAGATATACATTCCTGACGGTTTCCGTGTCGTAATAAAATATAGTTTACATTAGCTTAACCCATTAAGCTCCGGTTCAACGGTGGGTGAAGGGCAAATTTAAGCTTAAAGTTGACGGAGCTCCAGTGTCGTATTAACATGCTGTTAATCAGGTCCTTTGATAGACAAACTCACTTCGACTAGGAAACCTATTAATTTTGCATAGATCGGTGAGATGCAGTCATTAACGGAAACATTGTTTGCATCAAGGCAAATGTCAACGTATGCAGTGCACTCGGCACGTATATGTACAATTTGTGGATGAGAATGTTCAGGAGGTGTGACATTATTCAAAGAACATGAGCAGGAATGTCGAGATTAATTCACAGTTTTCACGAATACAAGATTAATAGAATGGCTTCCAAAAGATTTGATGTCAACAAAAGTTTCTTTCGTGAAAGGTAATCTGAAACGTATGTTTGTCTAACAGCGTGATAATTATAGTCCTTTATTTCGTATTAGACTTAATGGATGAATTTTTCCTCTAACGATGTGAAATATTGTAAATTATAAGGCTCTAGAAAAACCGAATATCTTAGTTCCCATTGTTATAAAAATTAACTTCGTTACACCAGCAATTCCTAGAATAAATAAAGGTGCCAAGGCCATTTAGTTTTAATGAGTGTCCTGTTTGTTGTGATTAGAATTTCTAATTCTAGAATTGCACTTTTATCCTTTATTTTCAACGCTTGTGCGAAACACACACACACACACACACACACATACACACACACACACACACACACACACACACACACACACACACACACACACACACACACACACACACACACACACACACACACACACACACACACACACACACACACACACACACACACACACACACACACACACACACACACACACACACACACACACACACACACACACACACACACACACACACACACATACACACACACATACACACACACATACACACACACATACACACACACACTCACACACACACATACACACACTCACACACACACTCACACACACACTCACACACTTTATTTTTTGGTTAAAATGCTCCCATAATTTTTTTTCGTCTGATGGACGGTTTTAGGTTAAAACAACTATTTAACTTTAACAACTAAGTTTATTATTTTGTATAATGGGTTTACTAATTTTTAAAAATAGTTATAAAATCAATCAGTTTTTTTTAATTCAAAATAAATGTGGCTTTTAGTAAGACTGTTTATCGTTAGTAACAATTCTCTGTTAACTTTTTTTACCCGACGAACGATTTTTAAGTAAAAAAATAAAATGCATTTCTTTGCATTGCGATGGGCGTTTTATGTTCTTTTCTACAAAAGTAATGTCTTATTTTAAGGCAACTTTGTTGTTTCTTTATGAAAATAAAAAAAAGTTGTAAGTTAACAATGTAAGTTAGAGTTATATGTTTTTGGGAAATATTTATTTTTAATAATTAATAAACCCTTAATTCAAAATAAGTAATAGTTATTTATGATGCAAGTGTTAAAAGTGACATTTTATTTTGTGAGTGGGGAGTATTGCGGAACGAGCGTAGCGAGTGGAGCAACCCCACGAACAAAATAAAATCACTTTTAACAAGTGTATCATACAATATTTTTTGTAAAACTGTTAAATTAAAAAAGAAAATCCTGCCTCTAGGGTTAAATTTTCGATTTATTGTTTGCGTGCTGAATTACATAATTGACAATTACATCTGACAATCAAGTCAGGTGCTGGATAGAGTGTAACTAAGTAAAACAATTGTAAGTTGTTTAATGTTTATTAGTAACCACAATTGAACCTGTCCTAAAATATTTTAAATTTTATGGCTAATAAACATGAATTTTGAAGAAAAGATTGGAAATTAAAGCAATTTTATTATTCCACCAGATGTTGAAGAAACAGCAAATACATCAACTGAGATTTATTGCTCCAGAAATCGGGACAAAAATATGATGGTATGAAATAAAGAATCTAGCGGATAACTTCACTCAAAATATATTTTTGAATTACGTCGAAGGAAACTCTAAGTTTTGGAATCTCTTTATGATAAAAGCTAGTTTTCAAATCAAGAACAACTAGGATATAAGCAAGTATTAAAACAAGCGTACAAGATTTTTTTGAATGAAGCTCCAGACCAAATATGTAGTAAAAAGTTGCGTCAAACTAAAAGCAACATCTGTCCTAGTTTTGCATGGATTACTAGCATAAACATCTCTGCAATTACTTCTCAGGAAAACTAAAATAAGTAACCCTTCAGCTTGTAATAGTAATATTAATATTATAAATTAATAATTTATAGCTATTTAAATATGTTTTAATGTTTGGAAACAATATTACACAATAATCAAGGACCAGTCCGTTTAACCAAAAAAAAAATCTTTCTAATTTTTTCAGTACAGCTTTCCATTTAATAATATTGCATATTGCTATATATCAGCGTTTCCTAAATACACCGGGCCATAAAAATAAAATACCAGGTTGCAAAATTGTCTTCATACTCACAAATGATTAGTTCTTGTACATTAAAATGTAATTAAAACATCTTTTAGTGGATCGGGAAGGGGAAATATTAAAAACAACCGGATCAGGGCAAAAAAAGTTTGGGAAAGGCTGCTATATTTACTTTTAACACTAGTGCGAAAAAATTTATCGCACTAGTGTTAAAAGTATTTTTGACACGTATTATTATAAAAGTCAATTTTTAGTTCACTTATCGATGAACTAAAAATGTCACTTTTACTGACAGTTTTACAAAAACATAGTTTTAAAGCTAAATACTTGTTTTAACCGAACACAGTTTATCAGAGGAAACAAATTTAACGGAGCATTTTCACCAAGAAATGAAGGTCGTTTATGAAATTGGTACTTAATTTGTAAAAAAGCAGTGACGTACCATTTTTTTCCTTAAGTATACTCAAAGACATATTAGCATGGATGCCACTGATGGAAGAAAAGCAAATATTTTTCCCGCAAAAAAATTGTGTTTATGCCTAGTTAGTATCTACCAAAATAAAAATAAAAATATTTTGAGTAGTTTCGTAGTATTTAGGTAAAAACTAATATTTTTCTTATTTTTCAAGACCCTGTAACTTAAAAATAACGCAGTTCCGGACCTATGCTAATATAAACTTTTTTTCTTAAAATCACTCAAGGATTTTGCTCCTTAAGTATGAGCACTTAATTTTGAAATACCTGTTTCAGTATTATTATTATTATTTTTAATAAAGATCACAATTTTTTAATAGGTAAACTTTTTTACATATATTGTTAGCTAAACATTCCATATACATATTTTTATTTAATTTCACTCACTGTAACTCTAATTCTAGGTTTTTGGATTTTTAATGCTCCAAGAACTCCACTATAATAATAATTTAGGAACCAAGAAAGACGATGCTAAAGTGGAAAAGGCGTATTTCACTGGCCGACCCGACGCCACTGCAAATTCCGCAATGAATTAAAGAACATCAAGTGGAACTAAAGTTGACTCATGGGGAGTCATACATCCGGCTTCATTTAACCGACCTTTCAACCTGTTCGGAACCTTTTCCGTTAAACGGAAGTAGTGCGAAAGGTAAACGATATCAGGTGTTTTTAAAATTCGTTATTGCTGCATTTTATTTACGAAGGGAACGTTAAGGGGCAGATGGTACTTATATAGACGATATTGTCCGTAGTGATAGTTTTTGAAGTTGTTATTATTTTTATAAGCATTATTTTTCTCAAATTTGAAATATCGTGATGCTAAATAATGAAAATCGTTGGTAAAACCAAAAGCTACGCATGTACGTTGTCCACAATGGCAACAACCTTATCAGATTAACTAATTTAAAATGAAAAGTTTGTATTCTTTCCATCCTAAAACTGAAAAATGTTCAACCTTGAAAGAATGACTGAAGCTTATTTGTATTTGTGGTTTTACTTCAACTTTATCACCTATTAGAAAATCATTCGCAGCGGTGTATAGTGTGGATTAAAATAAGCTTAATTCGCCTCAGTTTATATTATCCCATAAAGTTATATTGCTTTTAGTCTTGTTATTGCCTCGGAGCTTTGTAAATTGTTTATACCTCTCTTTGTGCCCGGTGTTTCTAAATATTTGCAACAGTCCTCCTTAAAAGCCCCAACATACGATAGTAGTTTGCGAATAACGGCCTGATGTTGAAAACAAACATAACGTGTCTGGGTGCAAATTTAGCTTAATACCTCATATTATTTTAGATATTGAATTTGGTTCATTAGGTGGAATAAGGAATAACTAGGGAGGAGTATTAACTAATTAATTCTTATTGATTATAGGTATACATGTGGTATGGTGTTTATTCATATTATTACACAAATGTTACAAATTATTAACATAACAATATGATGCAGTGAGGAAAATGAGTAAATAATTACATTTACAGTGACTACATTTTCTTGGTGGAACGGACTGGTCCTTGGTTATCTTCAAAAATTAAAATACAAAACTTGTCCTCTGAAACCAAGAAAGATTAAAAAACACAACAAAGGTTGCTCTAACGTGTTTTGACAGCCAAGCTATCATCTTCAGAGAGATACTAATCTATCTATCTACCTCTCGTAATTAAACACATGGTATATCGGGTGTAATAGGATCATGGTTCACCATTTTTTACTCTTTTTATAAAGATAAAATTTTCAAAGTTGCTACGCTTGATGTATTTCTAAAATGTTAAATTTTGACATAAAATTGACATTCCCACTGCTGTCACTTTCGCTAAAACTGATACCAAATTTTGATTTTTAAATAAAATACCCTGTACATTAGTACATTTTTGTAATCTGCACAATTTTCTGGACACAATACACATAAAATGAGTAATTTTTAAAGGATCGAAAATTTTTTTGGTCCCATTTTATTTTTTAGCCTTGAAGGTCATGACTCGTCCTAATTAAGGCTAACTGACCACATTAAATAAGGAACAAAATAAATTTGGAAAACTAACGAAGTGTCTTTTCTCTAAATTTGTTTTCCACAGCTACTATCTTATGTTCTTATTGAATAAATCTTCAAATAAATTGAAACCGAATATTTTAAATTACTTTGGCTGTAACTTCAGTGCTATTGATTTCACAGCAAAAATGAAAATATGGTTAGATTGGCTATTAATTATACTTTTTGGTGGTACCAAAGTACCAATATGGTGCTATTTAAGAAAATGGATTTATGACATAAAAACTATTTTTGTTAATTTTATCACGTGATAAAAGAATGAAATAACCCTTTTTTCACGTAATTTGATTTTTTTTAGCGTTAATGTGGTCCATTAGAATTAATTAGAATGATTCCTAGGCTTCTACGCCGAAAAAAAAATGGAACTAAAAAAATTTTCGACTTTTTAAAATTTACTTTTTTAAGTGCATTGATTTAGCAAATTGTGAGAATTCCAAAAATGTAATAATATAGAGGATGTTCTATTTAAAAATCAAAAGTTGGCATCAGTTTTAGCCAAAGTGACAGCAGAAGGAATGTTATGTTTATGTCAAAATTTGACAATTCATAATTACATCAAGTGTGGTAAGTTTAAATATTTTATCTTTATATAAAAAGAAAAAAAAAGGGGTGTACCATGAATCTGTTACACCCGATAGGTAATATTAAATGCAGCTATTCCACTGTTGTAACCAGTGCACTAATCTTCAATGCTTTAAGATTAAGAAAATGAATATACCTTTAAACAACTGTCATATACGAAAGACAATGAGAAATTTTGATACATTTCCTGTATATAGAGCGCTACTAATTTTGACGTAATAACATCCTTTACCCGCCTTTTGTATTGGTTCAATTCGGGTTCGATTAAAATGCAAATTCAACTATGCATATTCAAAGCAATTCTTTCTAGAAAACTGAAAGGATAATCTCAGAGAAAAATGTTGTAATTTTTAAAGTTTAAACTCATTTTCTCCGCTATTACAGGCAACAGTTTTCATTGAAAGACTGTCAGCCATTTCAGGTTACGTCGAAGATTACAAAAATGTATTAAGCTGTACAAAATTAAGCTTCAAACACAATTTATTATTATTATTGAAGCAGCGTCAAGAGCAAATATAAATATCGATATACGGTTTTTTTATTTAGTAGAATTTTGAGATATGCATAATAACTATGTAACGTAATTAATGTAAATAATTCTATCTTTGTGTTAGAAACAACCGAAATGGTTTAATTATATTAGTGATGTAATAACCTGACAAACTTTATAATAAGATACACTATCTGAGTAACAATTTGTAGGTATCTGCTAGCGAAAAATTAGTTACAAACAAGTAATCAATGTTATGTGTTACATATTTGAATAGATAAACGATAAAAGTTTTACCTACGGCCTAAACGCTTATGAGATGCCCATGAAAACAAAATTTTTGGGTCCATTGACAGTTCAGAGAAATTGATTAACACTGATAATGTTAATATCAAAGAAAATGTTGATAAACTTTCTGGATGACATTTTGGATAAATCTCTAGTCTTTCGACATTTACTTTGGTTGGTGCTTCAGCTGATTCGTTGGAATATTAATCATCATCCACCATAAAAAATTTTCCTAGAATTGCAAAATGAAATAAACTTCTTTTCAAAATTTTAATAATTTTCAATTTTTTCTAAATATTTTGACTTTTTTGTGTGATATTTGGTTGAATACAAAATAAAAAAGGCTTTCAGATTTTTTGATAAAAAAGCCAGCGCTGCATTAAAAAAGTGAATGGTTACTCGAAAAGAAAATGTGTGAAAAAAATAAATAATTAGTCTTTAAAATGAATTAATGAAGGTTACAACGATTAATTTTTATCTATTTTTAATATTCCTATATTATCTATATTTATAATATGAAATACAATTACTCATAAAAATTTATCAAAATAACTACTTTAACTTTGTTAAACTTACTAACAAAATATTTAAATTTAAAAAAAAATGAAGTGATCATTTTTAGAACAAGTTAATATTTTTAATTTGAAGTCTCAACTTTTGGAAAAAAAACACAGGAATTGGAAATTTAAATCAATAATTAAACAAAAACATTCTCATGTCATGATAAAATAAACATTTTTAAAAGAGTCCAGATTTCGAGTCAACCTGAAAATTTTTAATGAAAACCTAAAATTATTAAAATAAGTTTTCTAAATTTCGCCGTTAATGTAGTCATTTCTACTTTTCCAGATTTGTTGGATTTTTCAACAAAGAGTGTAATATATTTCACATTTTTATCAAAATTCCTAATTGAAAATTGAAGTTGTAGAATTCGGAAATCTAAATTTTTTTGTAAATCTCAAGCTATTTTCGGAATTTCGGGTTAAAATTTGCAATTTTATTTTTATAAATATTAAGTATCTCTAAATTTTTAGATTTTCAATCTCACTTCAATGAAATATCGCTGGAGTCATAATTCGAAAACAAAGGTTTATATAGGAAAGATGCGTCTTTAAAAATTAACATCGACTCATCCGAGGATTTTTTTGCAAATTCAGTGATATTCAGCAGTAGATATATAATGTTTACTCACAGTGTATGTCTAGTGGTAATCAAGTTAGGGAGAATTGAAATCAGATAAAGCAGAATCATCGGGTACATAAAATGTACGATACGATATATGCAGTGTATTATGCAATATAATGTACAAGTAATGCAATAGGTTAATTTCAATTTTAACAATATGGTATTTATTATGAGCTATATTACTACTATGTTAAACCTGGGGAATGAAACTAAATATAATGTTTAAAGTAAATATGCATATTTAGGGCTTACGAAATAAATAGCCTATAAGTTTCCTTCAATTTCCTTATTCCATTAGAAAACAAATTAAATTAATGCAAATGCGAATCTAACACTTAACTTTATCTGGATTCAAGGAACGTTTAAAGTTGCACGAGAAGGATATTCGATTAAAGTTAATGTTAGTGGGCAGCAGATCATTTACTACGTCAAGTTAAATCCGTTTAAAATTAGAACGCATAAGTCCATTAAATTCGTATAACCCAGATAATGTCGAAAGATATTATGCAGAAATTCATTCCTGCCGAGACCCGCTTTATGTTTTTTCTTTATGATTATCGTCGCTCCCATTGTAGCATTCGCAAATCCATGTCTTGAATTGCTAGCCGGTAATAATGCCTCAGAAATCAAGATGTTATTCTGAAATTTAACTGTATCGTTAAAGGTCATGTCATCAGTCTTGCTTATAATTTTTTTTTTTTTTTTTTCGGAATTATTTACCTAATTCTTTGACGTTTGTTTTTTTTTTATAATTTTGATTATCAATTTATTATTCATGAATAAAACTTGTT
This sequence comes from Dastarcus helophoroides, assembly GCA_028583605.1. Classification (NCBI taxonomy): domain Eukaryota; kingdom Metazoa; phylum Arthropoda; class Insecta; order Coleoptera; family Bothrideridae; genus Dastarcus; species Dastarcus helophoroides. The sequence goes on from CM053332.1 coordinate 2,580,288, forward strand.
TTAGACAGTTTATATTGTGTTTTCAAAATACTTATTACAAAACAAGCTTATCTGTTTAGAGTCCTCACCCAAAAACTATACACCTTTGAGCTTCTCTATCTCGATTATTTTTCATAGTATCAGGTGTAGTTAAAAAAATATTTATCATGTGTTTTTATGGACATTCTCAGTATATGACTAAAAAATAATTGAAGCCCAGATGCAAGCTCGAAGCAATCTAATTTTATTTTTTAAATTAAACACTACTATATCTTTATGTATTTCGATAGTACTGTTGATGCCAAATTCATCAATATGTAATTTATATATCTTGTGATGAGAAATTACTTAGATAATGACAAAAAAATATTGCACAAAATCACAAAAATGTTTACTATATCAAAGAAAAGGTAAATTGGTTTTATATTAAAAAAATCGAAGTTTTTAAATATATTCACAACAAAACAGTAAAAATTCCAATTTTCCTGTTATTATAATAAGAAATTGTTGTGATTTTATGCAATATTTTGTTTGATAATATCGATAAAATTTTTGAGGATAATATACATAGAGGGTCATTTCTTGAAAACGAACCACCCCAAATGTCTAAAAAGCAAAAACGTTATGTGAAAAAGGCCGAAAGCGCTCAATTTTGGTTGTGAGGGGGACACTTAATTAGTATAGTTTTAGACCTGCAGGTACACTCCCTTGGCTCGGGCTGCAGCCCCCGCAAAAATCCTAGATGGGACAGGGGGTTAAAAAGTTTATTGAGTGAAAGCTTCATTTAGCTTTTTGGCTATGTAGTAGTCTTTTATTTCTACTATTAGTTTTTAAGAACATGTTGTTTTTGTGATAAAGATTTGCAAAGTAAAAAGGTGAATGTTTTTCTGTGTTATCAAGTATTTGCTGAAATATAAAACTGTTTCTTATGCATTTATATTGACAATTTGGGCAAAAATGGTGTACTTAGTTTCTGAAAGAGTTGAAATTAATTTTATTAATGTCGCCCACAACAAATGTGTTACTTCCGGCAAGAGTTTTTAATGATAGGCATCCAGATAAGCAATTGAACTATAAATGTGTTATAGAGCTTTTACAAAAATTCACAGACATGGTGTCGGCAGTAAATAAGAAAAGACATGCTAATAGAGTGGTAAATGAAATAACTCAAATTCAGGAAATAAGCCACATTATTGCCAATCTCACTAACTCTTTGCGCCAGACCTCTGAAGCTACTGGGCTTCTATATTCATCAGTTCGTAAACTAACAATAATGCATAAGTTCCATCCTTATAAAATGAAAATTGTCCAAGAGCTTGGTGAAGATTATGACGACATACGAATAGAGTTTTGTGAGTCTATATCGAATTTAGTCACATGGCTTTGTTCAGTGGCGTGTTCTCCATGGAAGCTAGGAAAGCACAGCTTCCCTTATAAAAAGAAAAAATATTACATATTTTATTATATTTAAATGAATATTATTTTATTTTTAAGCCATTTTTCCATGCGACATCTATGAACAGTATTTATTTAGTGTCCTAAACAATGCTTTCACTGATTCACGCCACCCGTCGAAACTCTATATCTCATCGAATACACTCGATAAGCTGTCGGAACACCATATTACAGTCTTTCATTCAGATTCAATGGGAAATATGCTTGCGCCGGCTAAACGTGCCTTATGATATGAATTTGTGTTATTTGTTATTAAGAAGCTGTTTTCAATAATAACTATTATATACTTATTAACTGACTTTTTCACAAATAGTGCCTCTTTATAGCGTTGACGATAAAAATAATTCAGGTAATTTTGTGCGGGAGTAAGCTGTGGGCAGAAAGGGTATAAGCTAAAAGAGCGGTCACATTTAGTAGGTTAGAAAACAGTATCTCGTTAATGAAAAATGGATTTTAAACCTTAAATTTTGAAGAAAAAAGTCTCCTTATTTCGAAAGCTAGATAAACTCTTGCAATACCAAATTTAATAAAACGGTATAACTTACATGTTAGACATTTTTAACTCAAAAACTACAAAAAATGTATAATACAAAATATCTTTTAATTTGTTGGTATGCCTTCTGTTTACAAACGAAAATAATTTATAAACTAAACATGGATTTTCTGATTATCCCGATTATCGTTTTCCAAACTTGTAGTTGTAAGTAAATTTAAATTCGACTTTGTCGCCACCTCGGAAGCGGAGATAGAGGGCGCGTCAAAAAAAAAACGGGCTCTCTGGTCGATCATCCTTTGTAAAGGCAACAGTAAGAACGGAGGGAAAAAAAAGTGATTTCAGAATATACGCGGTTATTTTATTCACACGCCCCCCAAATAGTGTAGGTAAAAATAAATCCAATTTTAAAAATCTGCACAAAAATGTGGACTTTTCTCGAGATTCTTAAGTAGTGTATTATCTTTTACTATTCTCAGAACAGAACGCAGTTTTTCAGCCTTAAAACGGATTAAAAATTTTATTAGAAATTTTACTGGACAAGAAAGACTTTCCAATTCAGCGATGATGACGGTTCAAAATATTTCTAGACAACAAAAATGTTATGATGATGTAATTGATAAATTTTCAAATTGAAGAGGATATTTCCCCTAATATTAATTAAAGCAGGATTTTATTTATTTTGTAATATTAAAAAATAAATTTCGCCTACGGCGTATTTGCTGTTTCTTTTCTGACCAGCTTCCCCATTTATAAAACGGACGCCCCGCTAATAAACACAATGTGCGTTATTGGAATGAGAAGAACCCCCATTTTGTCAGACAAGGTCTTACTCAAGCTGCCCAAAAACTGAATGTTTGGTCTGGGATTCTTGGGGATGCTGTCGTTGGGCCCATATTCATAAATGAAACATTAACTGGTAACATTTACTTGAATATGTTAGAGAACTTCATAGATCCTTTACTAACCGTGGAAATAAAGAATCAGCAAGATTTAGAAGAAAATCAAACGTTGCACGAAAATAATATTTTCTTTTATCAAAATGGAGTTTTACCACATTATGCCTTTAAACGTTCGTAATTGACTTAATAACCGATTGCCGAACCATTGGATTGGCAGACGAGTTGCAATTGACTGGCCAGCACGATACCAGATTTGACAAGTCTAGATTTTTTTCTCTGGGACCATTTAAAATCAGTGATATACAAAATACAACTGGCTAGTTAGGAGGACTTACCACAATGAATTGTTGATTTATGCAGGCGCACTACGCGAGAAACATTTCAAAAAGTGAGACAAGAACTTGAAAACCGGATGTACTACTACCTGGAACATAACAGTGCTCATTGCGAGCACCTTTGGTAAAATTCAACTGTTTTAAACCATATGATTTGCATTTTTAAAGACACTAAATTTTTTTTCATCATTCATGGTGTTTCTTTACTTATTAATTGGCATTTAACTCAGTACTTGAAGTTAAACCCTAAACAGTGCTTCAAACATTAATTTCATTAAAAAATCCATCTTTTTAATAGTTGACATTTCCAAGCATTGATTTTTTGAGTATTTTTGAATGCCTGTAGATGAGTTTGGCGTACTATTGAGTAAAATTAAAAATTGAATCAAAAATGTACAAAAAATTTTGGGAAGCCTAAAAATCAAAAGCATCACATGAACGCGACAAATAGATCTAAAATAAAACAACGTTGATTAATTAAGATACACTGTCTCATTTTAGCCATTCTTCATTGTCGCTCAGGTAAGTATGGGAGCTTCAATTTACTCCAATGTGTTTGAACTACTTTTTTGTCGCTCTGACGCTTGCGATTTATCGCTCGCCAAAAACCGTTTGCCAGCGTGGCCGAACCTTAACAGCTATTGCAAATATGATGCAATATAATATGTAATTTTTAGTATGTTTTATGAAATAAAATGCAATTTAATGTTGATTTCTGTTACTTTTTATAATGCATTTTATAATTCATATTTTGAATACTGTTTAGGGCATAAATCATGCATATTTGTACTTTTATAGTGCATATAATCCAGTCTCTAATTATTATCATTTCCGATAAGGTATTACATTCTATTCCGGTGTCTAGTTTTTTGAATTTGCCTGCTTTGTTGCCAAGTTCAGATAACTTTTACAACAACAAAAAAATTAAATTTCAGAAGTTCCGATGTTTAGCTCCAAGAGTATGTTAACTTATATCTTTTATATGTCAATTTTAACTTGATGTTAGTGAAAGGGTTTTACAGTAGTTTCCATATTTAAAAAAAATGATGTTTCGATATACAGTTCGCAGTAAAACAACCAATTCTGCACTCTGCATTTTTCAATATTCCATTATTACTATGATTACCCATTTCCAATAGTCCGCCCACAAAGCCCCAACTTGTGTAAATGTTGCAACATATACCAAGTTAACGTAAAAAAGGGAACATAATGACTTGACTAACAAAATTATACATAAAAAAAGTAACGAAGTTTTCAGGATACTTCTGTAATCGAGAGTGCAACTGCTAGCCAATTCAATTTCTTTAATAACCTCAAATCCGAATTGAAACGGTTGGGTTTGCCTGCGCAATTATTTAAGTGCTTTCTACTTTTACAACACTACCGTCAGATGGACAGATTAGCAAACGCTACTAAAGTTTAATATGTCCGCCTTTGCCGCAACAAAACTCCTTGTCTTTTATCGTAAGTTTCTTCGAAAAGAACTCATGCGAATAAAGAACGAAAATAAAACTCCATTACATAAATCCAACGGCAACTTTAAACTATAAATCGTCAAGTCTTTACAGAAAACGTTTAAATATATAAGCAGTCTTTGGCGATTGGCGAGAAAAGTTTTCCTTTTCGGAGAGTTTAAGCTGCAGCTCCGATAAAGGAGAAAAATATCTTGCAGCGCTATCAGCTCTGCCTGTTATTTTATTAGAAAAACAATTCAATAAGGACTCCATCAGTCGTCTTTGTGTGCGCGGGAGTGGGACGCATTGACTGATTTAAATCAGCCACACGGACCACTGGCACCAATCACAAAATCGACGTTAGCTGCTGGTAAGGAAGCAGTACTGGGATTTTTTTGGGGGATTTTTTAAAGCTACCCGATCCATATTTCTTATTTTATCTATTTATGTGACTTTCTCAATATCTTTAAGAAGTTGATGTTTCACTTAAAATTCAAATTATCTGTCTTACACAGTGTGTTCTACACACAGAACTTAGGTTAACATGGGTATCTTGGTTAATAGTGAGTGTAGAAAATTTGTTAAATGAGCAAAGAAATGTGAAATTATTTGGTCCATAGAGCTAATCGGGCTATATGGATCAAATGTCCAATGAGCCATTTGGTTGAGAAACATCAAGAAAAAATTAGTAAAACTTAAAAACACCAGTGGTCAAGAAAATAATATTTTTTTGAGTGTTTTCTTCATACTACGAGTGCAATCTTACTAATTTTCAGTACTAAAAAACGAATATTACAAAGAAAATACAAACAAGACCTTTAGTTTCTGTGATACACACTAAGTGAAAGTTCTTATTTTAACGGATTAAGAGAAAATGTCAATTACATTTACCGACAATATTGAAAGTCAATATGATTTTTTCTTAGTGACAAATACCTTTAGGGAGTTTGAATTTAATGAAAAAAACCATGAGTTTGGAAAAGATCATGTGATAGTTTCATTAAGTAATTCGGTGACTTTTGTCTTGCCTTTTGTAATTGAGTTTCCTCGACAGAGTATCCCTATGTATAGAACAACTCAATCATTGTTCCATTTTAAATGCACTGATATTCTTGTTCTATAACAGAAAAGTTCGACAGAATCTTTCTTGGTGCTCATCTGATAATGCGATAGCTTCAAAAACTGTCGCATCCGTATTGATGAAACTTTTGCAGAAATACTGCTGTTAACCAACATTTACTGAATGCAATTATCTTCTCTTTTGTTGCTTAACAATTCATGAATAATTTTCTTTAGGGATTACTAAAATTTCTTTTTTTTTCCTCCAAAACTTCGCTTAAAGTCAGGATTTTATAAATGGTTGAATTTGTAGCTCAACAAAAATATACATACCGTCTTCAACTTTTGCATCATTTAATATAATGAATTCGTCTCCTAAATATTTAAAGGACTGGCTTCCGCAGTTCACAGCTTTGATAACTTTTTTTTACTAAACCCAGCTTTATATAAAGTGGTGGATGAAATTAACTTTTTTTTTCGGATTCACAAGAGGCATGACAAAGACATTTTTCTTGCTAGAATAAGATTGATTTAAAGTCAGACTGCTTCTGTATAATACGATTTCCTATCTCTAAATATGTAGTTTCAAGAAAAAAAAAATGGCATGTCGTTGTAGTCCAAAGCAAGAGATATTTGAATTCGGTAGGGTGATAAGAATCGGTTAATTTTGAGGCCCTAAATATTTTCGCTGTTATGCAGTGTAATTAGTTTAAAGATATATTTTGTTGCTATTCTTTTGCATTTTACTATCCTGTTTCTATTTAACATTCAAAAAATCTTCTGATAAGTAACTCAAAATATCATTATGTCAATCCACAAAAGATAGGCAGACAGCGTGGCGTAGGAACGCTAGTGCTAAATATATAATATTTATTTCTTATTTTTTTAAATTTCATCGATTATGTGGGTTGCAAAAAGACAAAATGAACTTATATTAGAAAAATTTGTATTAAAATCAACAGTTCAAGATCGAAGTTGAAATTTCCTAAGAAAACTTTTTTAATTGTAAGATTTTTGCAAATTTGACCTTCCTATGTCTTTTAAAACTCAAATAAAAGTCAAAATATCAATTAAAAAGTCGAATTTTAGGTTCAAATCAAATTGGCACATTTGACAAAATTAAAGTCAATATTTTTAACAAAACTTTCTAAGAACTTTCTGAAATTTACGAATTTAGAAATTTTAGTTTAAATAATAAATTTTGAAAAAAATTGGAAACTTTTTAAAAAAAGTTTGAAATTTGGATTATATACTTACAGTTAAACATACTAAGTATGTTTTAAAAAAAATGTGGAAGCCGGGTGCAAAGTGTAGGTTTAAACTTGCAATTTTTAAAAAAAGGTCTAAATTTTGCAACAAAACTCGAAAATTATTTAAATGACACAAATTTTCAATTTTGTTTAATAAAAAAATTTACTTTAATTGCAAAAACTTCTTTTAACTGGAATATGTGATTTAAGTTCGAATATTCGACTTTTTTCCACATTTTGAAGTTTAATTTGAAACGCTTATAAGTTGAATATTTCTAAATAAAACTAAAATTTTAAAATAACTTTAAAAAAAAGTTTCTAGAATGAACGCAAAATTTTTATAAATTAATGTACGAAGTTTTGCGAGAAATATTGAAATTTTGAAAATAAACTTTTTTAAATTTTTGAGTTTCTTCTGTCAAAATTTCGATCTTAATCAGAAAATATCGACTTTAAATCCAAATGTTTGACTTTTTCTACAATCTTTTGTAAATATCTTTTAAATGGCAAGGAATAAAAAATGAAATTTGGTACGCATGTGTAACTTGATATACACTTTATGAATAGTTAAGAAAAGAATAGTGTTGGCTTTTAAAAAAATTATTGATGACGTCATATCTTAAATTTGAGACATGCTGTATTAAATTTTCCATTATCAAAAAGAGCTCAAGTTAAAACATTAATCGACATGTCCAAACATATTTCCGAAAAAGGAAACTTTCTTTGATTTACTGAATTTTTTTCAAGTTAAAGACTAGCACTGTATATCATATTATTGCCGCTACTACTATTACTATTATTTCTACTATTATTACTACTATTATTAAGCAAATACGCCCAGATATTATACAAAAAGTTAAAAATGAATGTTACCACCTCATCGATTCGGGATTTGCCAGGGTGCTAATGGTGCACATTTAGAATGTTTTTAAATTAAAACGTGCCTTTCAAAGTTTCATACTGTTTTAATTTCATATTATTTTCGCTTGTGCTAATTACATATGTGTGCTGCAATGCCCTTGAAATGGTCTCTTCAACGAAAGATCACGAGACATTTCATTAAAAAAAATGGGAGTTCGTTCTTGCCGACATATAGGAGAAAAAATACAAAAACCATTCTAAAATGTGGCAAAACTTAAAGAAGAATTGACTTGTTTCAGAAATTTTGCAGGGAAAATATTGGTATTGGTATTAAGGAAGAGTTTTTGTGAGCACTAAAACTTCCGAAAGCCGACTAATGGTGACAGTAGTGGGGCATGTAAAAGTCCAATATTGTTTATTAATTGCTAACTTAAGTATTTCAATTTGTTTGACGAGCATTCTAAAATTTGTGTGATATAGGACAATATGTAATGACCAGAATTTCCGATCGAATCTTCGCCACAATTAAATTATGAAAGTTATCTTTCTGCCTCCCAGCAATAATGAAATTGATGTAATACAGTTAAGTTGTTAGTTTTGCCAATGTTATTCCTCCCAACAAGGTTCACGTTCTTGAGTTTATTTATCGTCTATTAAATTGTACACAATGAGGTTAAATATCAAGAAATTTCAATTTTCTCTCTTATATTTATTAATGGACATATAAACCACAATAACAGTGCTCATAAAATGGTATCTGTTCGATCTTTAATCTGCAATTAGACTGTCATTCATTGCATTTTATAGTAAGCACTTCCGTCCAATAATGTCTGAATTTTTATGAAACATTTATGATAAGCGACACGCATTTTCTAGGTAATTTATGCTATCTGCAAAAATACGTCTCCGGTTTTAGAATTTTAATCAATAGATTATTAGGTAACGTATTATATTTTAGCCCGAGCATCGTAAAAATGGAACGATCGTAAAAATGTTTCGGGTCAACAAATTATATGGGTTTAAAAAGATTAAAGTATACACGTGTTGTAAAAAAATATTACATTAGGGAAATTACCTTTTAAGAACGTATTTCCGCTTAGGCGCACATGCATAACGTGCAACACACTTTGCAGGAAAATTTCGCTTTTTTAAATCTGCCACACTTCTAGTATGCAGGCACTTTTAACACCTCCGACTGATGGGTTTATTTTCAAATCCACTAGTTTGGAAATTATTATAGTTCCTGTGGCAAGAGCAAAGCAGAAAATTAGAATTCCTCCAAAAGGGAAATATGGAAATCCTTGAAACAAATTACAAATTTAAAATACTGGAAATTAGGTCAAAGTAGGCATGAGCGATTTTAAGGAAACATTCATGCTACCACCAATGAAATCAACAACTCGATACATCACTAAATATGCTTATAATTTAGAAATTTTATTTTTAAAATTTTTACTTTAAAGTATAAATTCCAACTTTTAATTTTGAGAAAGAGGAAATCTTTTTCTAAAAAAATATAACGAATATTATGGTCATTTATGATTTTGTTTTAATTGTAAGATCATTTAAGTCTGCTATTGAAAAATTACACGAGGACATTAGGTTTAGCATCTATACAAATATGTATGTAAAGAGAAACATGTCGATAGATATCCAATCGTTTTTAATTATTATTGGAAAATTTGCATGGTGTACACCTTGTTTTACAATCATTTTAAATATTTAAATTTGAAATATTAATCTTTTTCCGGACATGTCGAATTAAAACTTTAATATTATGTTAAATATTTTTTTATATATTTATATTTCCATAATTTATCAAAAAAACAAATTTTTTTTTCATATGTAATTTTGGTCTTCTATTTTTCATTTTTTCCTATTCTATGTAAAATAAACTAACCCCTTGTTGGTCAACTGACATGAGGTGACATTTTAAATAAATTTAGGTATCACGTAGTCATATTTCAATAACTGTTTTAAAATATTATCAACAAACAACAAAAATTTAAATATTGCCAAACTGGGTCGTCGAAATGTTAAATAAAATTAATACATAAATTTACCAGTTCTTTTTATTCATTTTTCTAAAATCCTAAAAATCTTAAAATTTGGAAAAATGTTTATTTTGTAAATCTAGATTTATCAAAACTTCACATTTTTTCTAAACATTTGGACCTTCAAATATTAAAGGTTTTTCTCTAAAAAATTGAAATACAAATATTGTCTCTTGAAACCAAAAGATTAAAAAAGACAACAAAAGTTGCTCTAACGCGCTTTCGGCAGCCAAGCTGTCATCTTCAGAGAGACAAGTTGAAATTTGTGAGAAAAAATAAGAGATAAAGTTTGAAATTTTAAGTTTAACGTGGACATTTCGAGATTAGAGTTGAAATTTCGAGGTAAGATCGAAATGTCGAAATTGTAGAACTTTTGAAAATAGTTATAGTCGAAGTTCTAAGAAATGGTGTTTCGAAAATTAACCTTTCATTTAAAATCTTTTTCAAAAAAGTACTAAATTCGAGTTCAGAATTCAACTTCCTTTCTAAAATCGAATTAAATAACAAAACCTTGAAATCAAAGTTGCAATTCTAAAAAAATCCTTTGTTTTTTTCAAGACTGAACTCGAAATTTCTACTGATACTTTTTTTTTGAGAAAACAGAAATTTAGTAATTGAAATAGAGGTTTGAAGATTATTAAAAATATTGAGATTTCAAGGGTAAATTGAATATTCTGAGAAAACACTATTTATGAGAAATAATGATATTTTGAATTTGAAATCAAACTTCCCACTTTGAAATGTGGAATTTAAAGTCGAAATTTTGAGCTGTAAGGTTTGCAAATTCGAAAAAACAGTATAAATGTTGGGTTTAGACTGCAAAGTTTTAATTAAAATAAAAGTTTCGATTTCGAAGTCTTTTTGTCCCGTCTTTGTTGTTAGAAAATCGCTTTATCGCATTTATCAAAGTTTTTTCTTTAAAGTTACTATTTTTGAAGATTTTTCCTTCTTTGAAAAATGTGGCTTTTTTTGTAGATTACGAAATTTTTCCAAAATTCATTTATTTATCAAAATGTTAAAAGTTTCGCTGGTTTTTGGTTTTTAAAAATTAAGATTTTTTAAATTGGGTTTTTTTTTAAGACTCATTATTTCGAAAATTTCTTATTTTTTTTTTCAAAATTTCAGCCCTTTGCCATTTTTGACTATGTTTCAATATTTTGACTTTTCTAAAAATCTGTTTTTGCAAATTTTAATTTTTTGAAATTTTTCTCAAAATTTTCGGATTTATTCAGCACTTTAACTTTTTTTAAACAGTTTGATTCTATAATTTCGACTTTTCCAAAAGTTTTAAATTTTTTGAACATCTCACATTATTTAATAATTGATTCGCCTTTGCGTCAAAATTTCGACAGTATCTAGAATTTCGGATTTTTTTGATTAAATCGAATTTTCGACTTTTATTCAAAAAACTAAGGGCGGGGGTATGAATATATTTTTTATACTCCGGAGGAGCACAACATAAAAAACTTTGGGAACTCCTGACCTACCGTAATATCACCTTACTAAAGCCAACAAAATTTTACGGGTTAAAGTTTTCAAAGAAAATCTAATTAAAAAAAAACATAAATTTGAAAAGTGGGAACTTTCAAAAAAGTAGAAATAAAAAAGTAACCATTTAAAATTCCCAAGAATTAGTTGAAATGTTAAAATTTTAAATCTAGTAATAACTAATTTAAAGAGTCGTAATTTTTAAAACAAAGGGTAGAATTTTTCACAAATAGGCAAAATTTTTAAAGAAGATCTCAAATTTCTAAAAGATATAAAATTTTGAAGAAATGGAAATTCTCCAAATAGTCAATATTTACATAAAAGTCAAAATTTAAAAATTGCTGAAGCTTTCATAAAAAGTTAAGACTTTGAAATTAAAAAATATCCTAAATTATGAAGAAATGTGGAGACTTAAAAAAAATGAAGAATTTTACGTGAAATCTCGTAAAAACCCAAATTTTTGAAAAGCCGAATTTCCGAATCAAAATAATCAAAAATTTCTAAATTTTTGTTTATTAAAATTTTGAGACTAAAGTTAAAAAAGTTACAAATCTTAAAAAGAAATTCAATAAAAAAACATGAAGTTTTCAAAAAAAAAAGTTAAGAAAAAACCAAAATGTTGAAAAAAATCGGGGCTTCGAACCGGAATTGAACCGAAAACCGAAAAAAAAAACGGTTACTGTCCCCGGAACGAAAACCTGGACGAAGCCAAAAAAAATAGGTTTATTTCAGTTAGTCGAATTTATTTACTTAAAATAGTTTCTACTTGACACTTAAGATTGGAGTTTTTATTTGAATTTTAATTTTTTTTTAATTTCACATAATTTCATGCAATTTTCATCTCATCTTTATCTCTCATTTCTGATTAGATTAGATTAGATTAGATTAGAAACTCACCATTTTCACATTTTCTAGAAAATATTGACTTTATTCCCAAAATTTCAAACCAAATTAAAATTTTAAGTTTTAACTTAAATCTTTTTTCAAAATTTTCGACTTTTTCTTGAAATTTGGATTTTTGTCTGGAAATTACTCGAAATATTGCTCTTCTTTTCCTAAAATTTCGAGTTTTTATTAATTAATTTAAAATAAAAAAGAAATTCTGGTGTATCTTTGGAATAAAGTAGTAGCGTGTTTTTCATTCAAGCTAGGAAATCTCTTTTTTTGCGAATACGAGTTTTTCTGGAAACTCTTCTGAAAAAATTTTGTAAAAAAATTCCAAATTTTCTTCTTTCTTTAAATTTCAATTTTCTTTTCCTAATTTGATATCTTCATTTTTTCAAGTTATTGGTCAAATTTTCGATTTTTCGTGATTTATTTTTTCCTTCAAATTCCATGCGAAATCCCAAATTTAAATTCCTGCTGCCGACTTCCTAAATCCTAATTTTTTTTCAAAGTTTTTACTAAAATCTCGTAGTTTCATATTTAGCCTAGAAATTTTTAAATTTCAAGTCGAAATTTCAGCAAAAAATCCAACATGATATTCCAGTTTAAAGCCGGGAGCTTGGCATTGGTGTCGAAATTTTTACAGTAAACTTGAAATGGTGAATGTTAGAACATGTATAATTTAAACTTGTGATGATTTTGTTTACGTTAAAATAGTAATTTTTATTCTGAAAACTTCGATTTTTTTCTCAAGATTTCGACTTTAGCCTCAAAACTGCGATTTGTTTAGAATTGCGAAATCAAAATGGTGTGTTCTCTTAAATATTCGGTGATTGCTTCTGCTAAATCTCTGGTATAAACTCGAAAGTTCGGCCCTTTGTAAGTTTGGCTTGAACTTTTGTGTCAAAAATCCATTCTAAAAATGTTCAATTTATTCACAAACTTTTTAGCTACAGCTAAAAATTTTTTTAAAATGTTCTCTTAGAAATTGAAATTTGCATTTATTTTTTTCAGAAAATTTGTTGTTACTATTAAAATTTTAATTTTTTCATAGAAAATTTAAATTTAGAAATAATTGAAATTGCATTTTTGTGGAATATTATACTTTTATTCTTAAAATTTACATTTCGATTAAAAATTTCAAAGTTTTGCTTAAAATGTTAGCAGAAGTTAGATTTCAAACGCAAAAGTGCTAATTTGAATTTAATAATGTTATGTTATTTTTTATTATGAATATTAGTTCAAAATCTCGAAAGAATATCAAAATTTAAAGATAAAGGACAACATTTTTGAAAAAGTCTAAGCTTTGAGGAAAAAGAAGCTAAATTTATGACAAACAATTTTTCAAAATTAATCTCAAAATTTCGAGTCCTGACAATTTTGAGCTTTCGAACTAAAAGTCGAATATTCGAAAATTCCAAATTCAAACTTATATTTGTCAACTTTTTATAGTCCAAGTCTTAATTCATAACTTCGAAAAAAATGTCTATAATTAAAGAATAAAAGTCAACATATTTTTTTTCCAGTTTAATCCACTCGCAAAGGGAAAACCCATTATGCTTTCAAGGCACTGCGAGTAGGATACGGAAACAAGGATAGATGGCGATGAACCGCCTTCTTAAACGAGGATAGGTTGTAATTTTTAGGGAAAATTCCTTTCGGTAACAAGTTCCATAACTTGTAAGTTCTATAGAAAAAAAGGTGCCCATAGACAGAAGTCCTCACTGTGTTAAGCTGGACCGCACAGGAATTTGCTGTCTCCGACTGTCTAGTATGCCTCAAGAACCTTGCCCTTGGGGGGATCAATCCTATTAGTTCCAGCGAGCATCTTCCGTGATAGTACTTGTAGAAAAGAGACAAGTCACCAACCATACGCCAATGCTCTAGTGTTTCGAGAGAATCGGTTAGACTTTCGTCATCAATTAGCGAATCGTTCTTCTTTGAATTGAATCCAAGAGAGCTAAAGTGTGTTTTGGCGCTGAACTCCAAACATGAGAACAGTATTCTAGTGTTGGCCTAACTTGAACTTTGTATAGTGTTAATAGCTGATGAGATGTGAAGTACTTTTTAGCTCTAAAAAGAAAGCCTAGCTTATGAGAGGCGGATTTGGCAATGGCGCGCACATGATCGTCCCAAGAGAAGTTAGTGCTCCCATTCACTCCTAGTATAGATAGATTAGATCTCATCGGAAGGATTTTACCTCCCATTAGTATGTTTGTTGCATTATCCCTTGACGTTTTCTTAGAGAAAACCGCGACCTGAGTTTTTGAAGCTTTGAAGTCGACCAAATTGTTCTTACCCCATTTTAGAATAATCTCGAGATCCCGATTAATCGTCTGTATCTGCTGTTCCCTTAGTCGATCTGAAGCAGCGATAGATAATGGTTTGTCGGAGAAAAAAGATGACACAAGGTTACTATCATCTGCGTAGCTGTATATGGGAAAATTGAAGCTGAGAGATCGTTTATGTGTAACAGAAATATAGTAGGAGGCAGAACAGAGCTCTGAGGCACCCCTGCGTTTATCGCAAATGTCCAGGGTGAGATGCCATCGACGACGACCTGAAGAGATCTGTCAGCGAGAAAATTAGATATCAAGTGACAGAGTCCAGGAGGTAGACCATAAGATGTTAATTTGGCGAGAAGAGATCGGTGCCAGACTCTGTCGAAAGCCTTTGAGATACCCAATGCCACAATCCTAGCCTCACCATGTTTTTCCATAGCTGAGTTACAGATATGAGTAACATATGCCAGTAGATCGCCAGTGGAACGTTGTTGTCTAAAACCGTATTGCCTGTCGGAGATGATTCTATTTTCCTCCAGATACTTCAGAATCTCGATGTTGATAACATTTTTCATCACTTTAGATATAACGGGTAACAAAGATATAGGGCGATAGTTGTTAGCCAGAGTCTTTTTTCCCTTTTTAGGGACAGGCTGCGCCCTAGCAGATTTCCAGATTTTGCCAATAAAAAGGGTTAGGAGGTTGCTAGAGAAAGACTAAATTTTGTTTAAAGTCAGTTAGAACAAAAAAATAATGAAAAGTAAATACAAGTTTAAATTTAAAACTTGAAAAGAAAAAAGTTAAAATAAAAACAAAAAGGTAATTACATTAAACAAAACTTTTTGGAAAAATTTACTTTTTTTAGAAATTTTGAAGTTTTCAGCAACATTTCCAGAAAAATATTTGGGTTTAATGGCGGAGACTTCTAAATTAAGGTAGAAATTTTGAAAACTCTTTTTTTAAATAAATTTGAAGTTATTTCTTTAAAATTGTGACTGTCCCGCAAAATTTTAATTCAAAACTTTTTATTCTAAAATTTTTGATTTAAAAGGACCAAATGAAAATAGAAAAGTTTTCATTGATTTTTTTAATTTAATCTTTTTAATCGAAAGTTCTAGAAAACACAGTCGAAACATCAAGAATCAATTTTATTAGAAAAAGCGAGTCAACCAAAATTATGAAAGGAAAGCGAAAAGTCTTTCAAATTTTTGAGTTTAGTAGCCAAAGTTTGTATATTCTAGAAGTTTTCAACTCTAAGGTATATAATTTAAGATTTTTATGAAAATTCCGTGTTTAAATTAAATATCTAAGCCCGGAAATCCGATTTAGTTTCTTATAGTTTAGATTTTTCTTGAAATTTGAACTCAAATTGAACTCAAAATTCAGAGTTTCAGCATGAGATTTTTAAACTTGAAAAATAGAAAATATTTTTCTTTAATTTTGGGCAAGATCAGAGTATTTACGTATTGTAATATTAAAGAAAAAAAGACATTACATTTTCCAAATTATGTTCAAAATTCAATTTTTAATTCGAAAATCTTTTAAAAATCAAAAAGTGAGTCTCCCGGAACTGAACCGAAAATTGGAAAAAGAAAACGTTATTTTTGTGGAAACGAAAACCGGTATTGAACCGATATAATTTTATTGCCGGAACGAAAACCGAAAACCGGAACGAAAAAAATAGCGATTCGAAGCCCTGAAAAAATCGACACTGAAGAAAGTTCAAATTTTCGAAATAAATCAAAAACTTTAAAATATGTGTGCATGGATTCGATTAAAAAAATTCGATATTTTCAGATAAGGACGAAATTTTATAGAAAGTGGAAACTTTTAAAAGTAAAAATTTTGAAAAATGTGAAAACTTTGAGAAATGACCAAATTTCGAAATTTAGAAAATTGGGATTTAGAAAAATCAAACTTTTGAAAAATGAAGTCATCATTTTGAAAAGATACCGTTAAAAGGCGATCTTTTCAAAAAATCAAGAATTTTGATGAAATGGAGAAATTTTCCAAAAAAAGAGTAAATTTCGAAAATTAACTTTTTGTTAATTTTGGTGGTGATACGCCCCCCCCCCCAAGTGTGGAGCCCGATTGGGCCCAATCGCTCCAATCGCCTTAAATCCGGGCTTGTTTACAATGATCTAAGAAATTGTTCCTGCTCTCTAAAGCCTGCCACTTTATTTGTCAGAAATTCGCACTATACAGGGTGATTGGGGAAGAACCGTACATATCCAAAAGGGATGTGCAGGGGACAAGAGTAAATAAAAAAGTTCAATAAACATATGGTCAAATATCAACGGTTATTGAGATCGCAAAGGAAATATGAATCTTTATTGCTTTTTTACGGACGTTTATTATGTGATATTTTATTTTGTGTAGACCGTGCATTTGTAAAAAAAAATTCAGAAGATATTAGTAATTATCAGTTTTATTAAATCAGGTACTTGACCCAATTGTACTAAATAATCGTCTAGCTCGACCTGCAGATTTAGAATTTTTGGAAAATACCTTCATAGATGTACTAGAGGATGTTTCATTAAATAATAGGTAGGTAGGTATTTTCAGCATGATGGTACTCTTGCTCATTTCACTCGTTTTGTGATCGATTATCTTAACAATTATTTTCCTTAGCGTTGGATTTTCTGTGAAATTTCTCAAAATTGGCCACCAAGATTCAACACATTTGAATTCTCTTAATTCCTACTTGTAGATGTAACTCAAATCATTGTTAAAATGATCGATTGCAATAGAACTAAAGTAAACAAGAGCTTACTGACTAATACTCAATGGAAAATCATCTAGTAAATGCATGAAATGACTTTCCAAAAATTTTTAAATCTGCAGGTCGAACTGGACGATTATTTAGTAAAATTGGATCAAGTAATTGGTATAATAATTAATAATAGTGACAATTACTTATGTCTTGTGTGTTTTGTTTTAAAAGCACAGTCTGCACAAAATAATATATCAAATAAAATGTTCACAAATTAGCAATAAAACTACATATTTTATTTGATATCTCTTGATACTTGACTATAGGTTTAGTACACTTTTTGTTCACTTTTATTCCCCCTACACTCTCTTTGAATAAGGACGGTTCCTCTTCAATTACCCCGTAGAAATAAGATAGATTTTTTAATAGAGGTATTGTAGATAGACACTGTAACAATTTATCATTATT
Organism: Dastarcus helophoroides; assembly: GCA_028583605.1. Classification (NCBI taxonomy): domain Eukaryota; kingdom Metazoa; phylum Arthropoda; class Insecta; order Coleoptera; family Bothrideridae; genus Dastarcus; species Dastarcus helophoroides. Next base: position 2,597,966 of record CM053332.1, read on the forward strand.
AATAGACTATTGGTCAAGTTATTCGCAACAAGAAAATACGTAAGTGATTTTCTTATTCAGTTGTTTAAAATGAGATATTGCCTCATAATTAGATGTATAGTGACTAATTGAAAGCTGGTTCAGAAGTTTCCAGCTTTACTCAATTATGAAACATAAAAAAACAGTCCGCCGAACATTAGCTTTGTAAACGAGTGCCCTTCAGGAGAATCCGAGTTTGTAATTCAATCGCACAAAAGACGTAAGGATTTTACAATTGGCAAACAATTTTATCGGACGTTTTACCTGAACAAGCGGGCTATTTTTTGCATTCAACAAGTTGGAAACAAATTCTGGTATAACGAGGCAACCCTCGAAGCAACAAAAGCTTCTGTTTTCTTGACATATGGGTTGTGTTGGAATTTGATTTATTAAGCAAGGTAACTGGATATCGAGCAAAGGCATGCTGCTGCGTAATACAATCGTTTGGGAGATGAATTATCTTCTTCTTGAACGAGCAAACGAATGGGCCGTAGTCTCTCAATTCTGTGAACAATTCCTTTCTATTCAACTAGCCGTCTTATTTATAAACGGCGAAATTACTTGCGTTTTATGTGACGTGAAAGTTATTAGGTACATCAATCTCGGAATAATACCATTATAAAACATACTTTTGTTTTCAATATTTGTATTGAGGTTATTTAGAGCTTGATTGACAGTATGCTCGGACGGCACAAAAGGCTTTTTTACTGGGAATACAATAGTCAGGAACAAACAAATTTAGCTATTTTAATTACTTCTGCCCGCAGAATGTATAATTTTGTATGAAGTTTTCAAGTAATTTTTCAGCAAAACCATTACAGTAGAACTCCGTTAATCTGACCATGACTAGACTAAGGGGTAGGTAGGATTTCGAAAGAGGTCTTACCATCCGAAGTATAAATAATTAAGACAAATTTTTAGTAAAAATGGATTCGCTGAATTACCTACATACATTTTATTTTATTTTTTATTGTTTCCTTCTGCAGATTTGAATAAATATTTTTAAATGTATCAAGAGGAAAGGAGCACAGATGTCATTCAACGTGGTTTAGAATCTTCAAAAGCATTTTTTGTTTACAAAGATTACATAGAAAAAAATCTACAAATTCAAAAATATTAATTTTATGTCATACCAAGATGAAAGTCGAATTATCTGGAGAGACGGACTATCCGAGGTCAGACCAACGTAGTTCTACTGTATTTTGAATTAAAAAAGTTAAGAGTACAATAGTACCACTAGATTTAAAAGTCTTATCGCTACATCACATGACACTCTTTACTCCTCAACTCATCAAACTTCATTAATCATTCATTATAATATTTGGAGATTTAAAGTATTGGAAAGAAACTTAACATTTTAAAAAGAAATTGTAAAATACATAAAATACAAACAAATGTGCCCAAGCCAGTCCTTCATAAGACAAAATCCTGTCAATGACGGAATATACTTACAAATTCTTGTACAAGCCGAAAAATTGTCTAAAACGGAATAAAATGTCAAACTTGTGTTCCTGCTCAGGCAGATTTGATTGTAGATTCCTAACATTTCGATTTTTAATATCGAAATTTTGACTTTAAATTTGAATGCTCGAGTTTTGATTTTTAAACTCGATATATTTTTTCATTTCATTTTTGGACGCAATTTTTCATGAAATAATAATTAAACATGTTTAATTCATTTTTGAATGCCGAGTTCTCTTTTTAATTCGTAGTCAAAAACAATCAGAGAATTTTCATCCATTTAAACAAATTAAATATTTCGAAATTTTTATTATCCTTTTGATGATTCTAAATGTGTAAAATTTTTTTCTAAAATGTCTACTGTACGCTCGAAATTTAGACTTTTCTAAAAATCTTGACTGCTTTTTTTCGATAGACCTATAAATTTAAAAGATTTCAAAGTTAATTTCAGGCTAATGTTGCAAGAAAATCAAATTTATTTAGGGACCAATTTTCATAAAATAGGTCGATGCACAACAACTAGGGTTTCAGGTCAAGAAACAGCATTCTTTACATATCAACATCTAATTTGATCCATTTTCACTTTAGGTTATTTATTATATTTTATCGGTTAATTTACGATTCAGTGCACAAAAATAGCTGTTAATGAGAACATAAGCGAAAGCTCACATTATCTTGTAGATATTGCTTAATGGCTAATTCAAGTCGGTAATAAAAGGAAACTTCAGTAATCAGACTTATGAAATTTTATATCCCAAATCGTAAACTATAACAACCTCATAAAAGTTATTATTTCTTGCTTTTAACGCCATTAGTGATTTTTTTTTAAGTAGCTTAGTCCCAAGCTCTGTCTGCTATTTTTGTATTTATGAATCATTACAACCGCATTAAACTAGAAAAAGTATATTAAATTAAAATTAATTAGTTAATGAGTACAGGACCGGTTCTGCTATTACGTGCAAAGTGTGCAAGGGCAGGGATGGGGGGAAATAAGGAGGCGGCAATCTATTCATGACGAAAATTTAAAAAATATTTTTAAGATATTTAACTCTTGTTAAAATCAAGCAATAAACTTGTTACTTTAATTTACAAAGCAGAATTTTATCTTTAACTATGGCAAACATTTTTTTTTAATTTATACATCATTTGTATATCATTTGTCAAAACGGTGGGTTAAAACTAGAGGTCTCTATGAGCAAAATAAAAAAAAAGACAAAATAATTTTCTCACCTTAAAGAGCATAAAATTGCCAAACTTCAATTTAATACTATGAAAATTTTTGAAATTTCTAAATAAAATTTCGACATTGAACACATTGTATCTCTTAAACCAGCAACATTTCCATGAGGCATGTCTTACTTAATCTATCATATTTTAGTCTTTATAGTGTCTCTAGTTTCAACATTTCCCACTTCTTAATGAATCATCCTGTATAAGCAGATCAATTATTATCATTTATATAGGATTAGTTCTATTTCACGTCTCACTTTTAGAATCTTCGTAACTATTATAGATACAGAGTCGGTTATATTACAAAAAAGTTGCGTAAGTTTGTTTGTAGCATTTTTGTAAAAAGAGATTTAAAATATATCATCTGGTTTCTGAAATGTTTTGAAAAAACTAAAAACTTCCTATTTTTATTTTTTTAAGTGTCTCGTTTGATAATAGACAATTTTATGGAAACTTGGTATTTGAAAATAAATTATCTATTGTATTTCAATGGTAAAGTTAGATTTTATTCAAGTCTTTTAATTTTCAATAGGCGAATCGTCAATTTTTTTCTTCTTATGGGAGCCATATTGGAATTTTACATTGATTGAATATACCCAAACAATGCAATTACAACAATGTATGGCATATGGCAAAAATATTTTGTTTAACTACTCCAGAAGTAATTTTTAGGAATATTAATGGTGGACCATGTTGTAAAAATGGCAAAAGTATTTAAAAGGATCATATATGGTCGTGAACGTCTTAAATTGGGTTAATAATAATTACTAAAAATCAATCTTAATTCAATGTAGGATGACACTTTATTTAAACAGTGACAGGGTAATAGTAAAACAAATGAATTTATAAAATGTATTCGAAATGGCCTCCTTAATAATAAATCATATATATTGTTTTTTTCTGATGGTAAAACCATTGTTTAACAAATAAATGTTTTAACTAATTAAAATGTTATCTGAGTTATCTTTCAAAAAACTTAATTTGCTCCTATCATTGATACTTATAAGCTTGATATAATAATAATAAAATTTTGACAGTCATGACCTACTATTTTAAGTCACAAAAATCACTTGTGTAGAAGTCAAGAAAAGATTTGTCAGATATGCTATACATCGTTGTAATTACATTGTTTTAGACTATTCCGCCAAGTAAAATTATAATATGGTGTCCATAAGAAAAAAAAGTCGACAATCTCATATTGAAAACTAAGCAAGACAAATAAAGTCTCACTTTACCATTAAAATACAATAGACGATTCATATGCAAATATCAAATTTCGTAAAATTATCTTTATAAACAAATGAGATATTTTAAAAAAATAATAATTGTCAGTTTTCAGTTTTTTGAAAATATTTCAGGAGTCAAGTGAAATATTTTAAATCCGTTTTGAATAAAAATATTACAAACATTTTTATACACCTTTTTTAAAATTTAACCGACTCTGTATTCCTAAGAGTTGACAAGATCCTAATGGTGAGACGCGAAACAGTACTAATCCTGTATATAAAAAAAATGGATAGATATGAACTTAGGTTTAATTATATAATTCAAAAAATTAGGCACCTATCAGACTGCTGACAGAAGTAAAGACTTAAAACTAGGAAGTATCACTGTATGTGTAGTATGGTTTGAGTCCATACTACAAACAAGTCAGAATATTGGAAATATTTAGGAAATAAATGCTGTCAAACTGACCTACCTTTTTATATTTGCGTTCTTGTTGCTTGTAGTAGCGTGGAAACAAATATAATATTTACTGATAAGGAAAGACACTTTTTAATTTTACACTCTTTTTATTTATCGCACGTAATGTTTAACATCATATTAGTTCTCGTGCGATATGAAGATCAAATCCAATCCTATTATATAAACTAATGTAATACTCACTCTTGAAGTATACAGTAATTCAACAATTAATTAAAATAATAAAATCAAACTAAAACATTATGTAAACGATGCACAGTAGTCAAATTAACTTATACTAGGTTATTGATATGTTTAAGATAGGTTAAAAGTTGAACATATCAACAGACAGTATAGGTTAGTTGGTTAGGAATGCGTATTTCGCTGTACAAAAGGTCACGGGCTCAAACTCCGGTGCCGATTACGCATGTTTGAAGTAAAAAATTTTTTAGGCACGTTATGCGGTTTTTGGTCGGGGATTAACTTATGATTTCGCATCACCGTCACTCTGAATTGCTTTACCAATATGCTCTAATGCTCATAAACAGATTTCAACAAAATCGCTTCTCACTACAGGGATTTCGAAAACGATAAGAGATACAGCCAGCATCGATTAAATTAGTGCAAAATTGTATAATTTGGCCACGAGTAATATACAGTCGAGAAATCGAAAATATTCCTTTTTGCTATGGAAATTTTTGATAAAAAGTTAAATTTTGGAGTTTTGTTTTTATTTTTTCTTGGCGTTATTTGAAGACTAATCGAATAACTTAAAACCGTTTTTCCTTGGCGTTTCCTATCCATTACAAGATAGCTTAAAAAGTTTTTTTGCTGCCATCATCAAGTACGTTATTATAAATATGGACCTAGAATTGTTATTACATCTTTGTGTAGCTTTTGAATCTCCGACTTCACTAATGTAGCAAACTTTCATGTGGTTAAAAGTTTCGTAACTGAAAGCTACCATCAAGGAAAAGACCTTTTTTCAGATTAAGGTATTTTGTGATTTTGAATAATAGATAACCAGAATGTAATAAAATGTGATAAACGAAATGTGACAGCTATTGTCACTACCTTCCTTTCTTACCAATTAATTACATTTTTATAATTTTATTGTTAATAATAATTACCTATTAATAATGAAAAAAATAATAAAGTCAGGTTAATCTAAAAAAAAAGTTTCTTTCCTAGGATGATTTGAAGTTACGAAACGTATAGTCATAAACATCAAAAAGGTCGGAGATTTAAATAATACACAAAGATGCAATAAAAATTACAGGTCCGCATTTAAAATAATGAGCTTGATGATTAGCAAAAAGACGAAACGTCTAATAAAAAAAACTTCCTACGCTATTTTGTAAAGGATATAAAAAGTTAATACAAAAATGTTTTTAGTTTTTTGATTACTCTTTAAATAACGCCAAGCAATAAAAAAATACAAAAATTTTATTTTTTTTCAAAAATTTCAAGAAGAGCACGTGATATTTTCGATTTCTCAACGAAACATTTCTGATGATCAAATTGTGCAACTTTGCCCCAATTTAACCGATGCTGTATCTCCCACCGTTTTCGAGATATCTGTAGTGACAAACAAATTGAACCAAATTTGATTTCCACTACAGGGATCTTGGAAATGGTTAGAGGTGCCAGGAAGCTTAAATGGGCTTACAAGGAAAGTACCCGAGGTGTACCCCACCGATTTTTTTCATTTTGCGATATGTTATAGTACATAACAAAATATTGGACACGTATTTTTTTTTTAGATGCTAACTCGGCGATTTAAGTGGTGAAACCACCCCTTAAAGTTAACCCCAAAAAACAGTTTTTCTTTAATAACTCAAGAAATAATTAGAATTTTTTGATGAAACAAACGCTCTATTATTTCTCATAAAAAGGCGCTTCTAATAACATATTGGCTATGCTAAAAAGTTGCAACCCCTAATTTTTATGAGGGTGAGTTTTATTTTTTTTCTTATATATTACTTTTTATAATCATATCATTCATAACCAATATGTTGTTAGGAACGCTTTTTTATGAGAAATAATAGAGGGTTTGTTTCACCAAAAAATTCTAATTAATTCTTGAGTTATTAAAGAAAAACTGTTTTTTGGGGTTAAATTTAAGGGGTGGTTTCACCACTTAAATCGCCAAGTTAGCATCTAAAAAAAAATACGTGTCCAATATTTTGTTATGTACTATAACATATCACAAAATGAAAGAAATCGGTGGGGTACACCTCGGGTACTTTCCTTGTTAGTAGAGCAGAATTTAATGCCAATCAATATTTCACCGAGGAAACAATTGAGTTCCAATGTGTTTGATTTTATTTAAAAAAAAACGAAAATGGCCCTTTTTAATAATCAGCTGTAACTCATTTATTTGAAATTCGATCGAAAAAAATTAAAAACCACAGTTAGCTGTTTTTTAAAGGCCTTTTCATTGATGTACGTTAATTTTTTCTGGAGTAATTGTTTCCGACAAAAATTATATCAACTTTATTACTTCTTATAGATACCATATTGAATTGGGTAATTTTCAAATTTGGCATATTTGTCTATTTAACTAGAAATATAACATGCCATACTTCAGATAACAAAGTGGGTTAAATAAAGTAATTTATTATTTTCAAAGAAAGAAAATTATTGTAGGCAAGGCAAGTGGTATAACTTTTAACAATAAAAATACAGTACCCAATTACATAACAGTAATTATTATTGAAAAACCTAAAATATTGTAACAAACTGTGTAATATTTAAATAATTATTAGTATAACCGTAACGTGCATGGGCCCCTTTAAAAGACGTAATTTTTCGAAAACGTGTAGATGTTCTAAAAATTTGTCCACAATTTTTAAGAAAATTCTTTTTTGTCTAACGTGAAATTTTCTAACAAACTAACATTAGAAATGATTCCAATATGTATGCAAATTATCCATCTTAGAATACTTAGAATGGGCACACTTACGTATAAGCCATCGGAAAGTCTCCCCTAATAAATTGCTTAGAATGTATCTGAAAATTACGTCATTTAAAGGGAATCATACATGTTGCGATTATCAATAAATATTTCAATATTATAGTTTTTTACAATATTTTTGGTTTTTAAAAAATAATTTTGCTTTTTAGGGCTGCATTATTTATTATTAAAAGCTGCAGCGATTGCATTGCCTACTATGCTTTATTTTATTAAAATAATACATTACTCTATTTAACTAACTTTGCCACAGACATACATCAAATTAATCAAAAAAATATGATGAATTGGAAAATAATAAAATCCGATATAGCATCCATAAGGTTCACGTAATTATCTCGATAAACAGTTTACTTCAAAAAAAATCAACGTACAGTAATGGAGAGACCGTAAAAACAGCTGTCTGTGGTTTTTGGTTTTTATCGATTTGACTTCAAATGAACAAGTTACAGCTGATTGTTGAACATGGAAATTTTCACTTTTTTCTAAACAAAATCGAGATGAATTAGAATTCAACTCCTTTCTCAGCTGAATATTGTTGCTGTTTGTACTTTGCTTCTTTTAGGCTTTTAGTTCCTTGTAGTGGAAATTAAATTTAGTTCAGCCTGCATGCTGCTAAGATTAGTAATGTAGGTAAGACAAGTCACCACGGTGGGGATAGTAAATCATTATCCCTACCAGTTGTCGCCCAAATCGCTTAAAACAGTTTTTACTTGGAAAATTTGTATTCCTAAATATAGAAAACAGCATCTAGTCATTATGTATTATGTTATCCCCGAATGTTAAGGCCGCCAATATTAAAATCGCAAAGAAGGAGCTTGAAGGGTATTTCTATTACATGTTTGTAGTTTAACGTGATACAAAGATAATTCTTTATGTTTAAAACCAATTTTCTGAGTTAGAATGGGCCATTTTAATAAAGATAGAGAAAAATGTAAAATGTGAACATTATTTTTATCTAGCGAGCAGTGGCGGCTGGTGCTAATAAAATTTAGGGGTTGCAAAGAGACATTTGCAAAAATGTGCCGAAACTGGAAATTTTAAATTAAGCTTGAGGAATTAGGAGATATTTAGAATGTTAAATTGATGTATCTTGTACATATATAGTCATATATAGTATATTGCCAAAATTCCCCTTTTTTATATTCGCAAAAAAACAGAAAGAAAAAGAAGAGAAAGTGCATACGACAGACGATCTTTGGCAGCTGCAAATTTATCAATAAATTTTTACTGAAATCGAGTATTTCTTGGATTAAGTCCTTTTCTTTGAAGACATCGTTAATGAGGACAATCTTTCCTGGCATAATGATTTTTTTTAAAGTATTTATTCTTTCCAGACTGGAGAAGCACCACTCTGCATCAGCAGAAGCCATTGGGATAGTTATCAGGATTTTTAAAAGATTTAGAGTTTCACTAAGCTCACTGTTTTCTGAAATAATGTTATAGAGTACAAGTAAATCAAAAGCAGATTTAAACTTTTCTTTTTCGTAGATTACAGTTAGTTCAGTGCTAAGTTTTTATAAATTAAAAAATAGATAGTGGTTTCTTTAAAATTGGTTAAACTTTTTAAAAAAAAACTAAGGTTGCTGCAATTAAATGGCCAGTGAAGCTAATTCGTTCTTTAGCTTAGCAGATTACAATGTCGCATAGGTACTTCTTTAGCTTCGCGAACTACTTCTGTTAAAACTTCGCTTTTTACAAAACACCATCTGCACAATATTTAAGTCATGTATAGGTCATCCATGTCGCTTAATTTCCAGTTTTTTTTTGATACAGAATGGCTGCGCAATTAAACTTTGCACCGAATTCATTTTTATTTGTGTTTCAAGACTCGCAACATTGACCGATAACAGATTATAATAGCGTATCTGACGTATCGATATTTAGTTTGCATCCACAAGTGCAACCTAATGCTTGCTTATGGGCAAGTATTTTAAGCGAACAAAATAAGAGTTAAGGCGCAGGTGCATATGTGTAAAGCAAAGTTTGCAGGCTGGCCTGCAAACCTTGCAAACCATGGACCCAACGATGTCGTCAAACGCTTACGAATCGGCGGAATCCGCTATAGTCATTAGTATCTTTGGTTGATTTGGTAGCTATAAATCTGTTATCAATAAATAAAATAAACAACACAAAGAACAATTTACTTTCTTTTTTATCCCAGCGTTTTTTTGGAGGTTGTGCAAACCTGCAAACCTTAGCACTAGTCGCCACTGCTAGCGAGTCTTCGAAAGATAAAATTTTTGCGCGTTTGGTTAGAAGACAGTTAAAAATCACTTTTAATCTGAAAACACAATCATAATAATTAGGAAACCTTGGGAGAGAGCGAAATTTTACTTTATTTCCTGGTTAAATTATAAACCCTAAGAAGAATGAAGATCATATAACATTCTACCAGTCATACGTGTACAATACTTTTCGCAAACTGCCAAACATGATTTTATGGAATTTTTTGTACATTCAGCTTTCAGCAATTTCTGGCATAATAACCTGCTAGTTGGGCTGCAAAGATTCAATTATGCCGGGGAAGTCGACGAGGGCACACCAGTGGGTCTTGACTCGAATCCACAGGGGCGCGACTTTACCACAAAAGCCCACTTCCATTTCAACCCGACAAGACGGAATTAATTTGTTCACTTTGGTCGGCTCTTGTTTGGCCTGCGCGATTTTATGAGAACCTATCGAGGCGACATTTAGGGCTTTCCGATCAATTTCGTACAAAATATGACGCCGCCTAAATAACTATCAGTTCGCCATTGGCTTTGCTCACAACTGTCCCTACTTTCATCTGAGGTGGACATATAAGCAAGGATAACCTGTTGGTTTCCCTTCAAATATCAAAACATTGTAAGTTGTAAAAATATACAGTGCGGTCCACCGAAAGGAGTTTCATGTATATTCTCTTTGGGTTTTAACTAGAAATAATGGGAAAATTTTGTTTAACGAAGACCAAGTCTAAATATTTTTATTTGTCCCATATTACTCTATTATATTATATAAAGCGTGACAAATAGGTTTGGAGTTAATTTGTAAAATCTCTATTTCCTGTATGATGTAACCGGGTTTCGGTAGCAACAATTTTTGTCTATTTGTTAAAAATTCGACATATAAACATGGGTTTTTGAGTCCAGAAGAATTAAAAATTCTAAAGATATTTTTATTTGAAATGATTTTGCAAATCCTCATTTTCTTTTCTCAAAATTTCCATTTTAAACTTTCAGTTCAGAAACTTCTATGTTTTTTTACATTTTATTTTCTGTGAGTTTCATTAGTTTTACTAATTTAATTTCTTCTGGACATTTTGAAAGATTTCTCAAAATTATTTTAATTCCAAAATATCGGTTATTAGTTCAAAATGTTGCGTTTATTTCGAAACTTTGACTTTAACCGAACAATTTTAATACTAAAAATATAAGGAACTCGACTAAGAACTCACATTTTAATGGAAAATTAGGAATGTAAAATATTTAAAATTTCAAAAAAAATGGAAAATTCAGAAAAAGTATAAAATCTCCCTTTTTTCTTATATACGAATGGAAAATTTCAAAATTTTTAAATTTAGTGCAAAAAAATTCGAATTTATCATTAAATGTGTTTTTTTCAATTTATTTAACATTTGTTCTGCCCAGTTTGAAAATATTTAAATTTTTATGGTTTGTTGACAATTTTCAAAACAGTTTTTGAAATGCGACTACGTGATATTTAAATTTATTGAAAACGTCACTTCATTACAGTTCACAAATTAGAAGGTTATTTTATTTTACATAGAATAGGAATAATGAAAAATAGGAGACCAAAAATTAGACATGGAAAAAAAAAATTTCATTGTCCATACAATGAAAATTTTTCCTTATCTGTATACAAGAAAAATTTTGAGAACTCCTAATTTTCTGTGTAGCTCTATGTATTACACCACCTAGCGGTCATTTTAGATCCTAAAAAATATTTTGCAGAAATTTTTGGGGGCCACTTTTCTTATTGAAATTTTTTTCTCAAAGCTGTGGGGTGATTCATTGCTGAGATATAGTCGGCGTCCTCTCTTAGTTGGCCTCCCGGTACTTACGGAATTTTAATGTAATCAAGTCCATTCGAATGAAATAAAAAAAGTTAACTAGGTATTAATAACTAGCTGATATGTCAATCGATCCCATTCACTATTTCACAGCCACTACTTTATTTAATTTATTTCTGGTAATCGATTTTTTTAAGTATCGTTTTATTTTAATTTCTGCCTTTTTAAATTTAGTCTTTTTCTAACATTTCTTTTTCTAAAGTTTCGACTATTAAAATCTTAAAACTTTTCAAAGTTTCATGCTTTTCCGATGATCCAAACTATTTAAAAATGTTTGCCCATATTGAATACTTTCACTTTACTGAAACTTTCGATCTTTTTTAATCTTATTCGACTTATCGGACATGTTTACCTTTTTGAAAAATTTGACTTTTTAAACATTTCAACTTTTTTCCATTTAGAATTCCTAAAATTTCAACTTTTCTGAAAATATCAAAATGTCGAGTTTTTTTAATGATATTTTTTGTATAATACCCATTTCATTTCCAAACTTTGAATTTTTTATTAAAATATCGACCTTTTAAAAACTTTCACTTTAACATTTTTTTCACACAATTTTCAACGGTCAAAATTTCGACATTTTTTAAAATTTTACTTTTTTGATGATTTTATTTTTCTTAAGTCTTTTTCTTTCGAAAATTATAAATTTTTTAAAAGCTTAACACCTAAGATTTCTTTAAATATCCATTTTTTTGAAATATTCTATTTTTTAAAATTTCTATTTTATTTTAAAATTTAAACTTTTTTCTGGAAATTTCGACTTTTTATCAAATTTTGGGTTTTTTAAGATTTTCGACTTTCATAATTTGGGCTTTTTTAAAATTTCTGTCTTTTAACAAAAATTGCTTTTTTTTAGTTTTTGCCTTTTAAAATGTAGATTTTATTTTCCAAATTTCCAAAATTATTTTCCAAAAAGTGTCAAACCTTTTGGAAATCTTGACTTTTTGAAAATTCCGATGTTTTTCCAAATTTAAACGTCGAAAATTCTTGCTTTTTTTAAAATTTAAGTTGTTTTTTAATTTCGACTTTTCCAAAAATTCTACCTTTTTTAAAAACACTGAAATTTTATTAATTTTTTAAAAAATTCAACTTTATTCGAAAATTTCGAGTTGTATAAATCGCGACATTTTCTTAAAATGTCGACTTTTTTTGACATTTTGAACTATTTTGCATAATTTCGAATTTATTTGACACTTTCACTGCTTTTTAAAATTTTCGATTTTTTTTTAAATTCCAATCTTTTTAAAAATATGCAATCAAAAATTTTAACTTTTCTAAAAAAATGACATTTATTTTGTTTTTAAATTTTAACTAACCAAAATTTTCTGTTCTTCGTCATTTTTGCTTTTCAACCTTTTATGAACAGCTTTCACCTATAAACAAAAAATGTTGCCAAATACAAAGTCCAAATTATTGTACGAAATACGGAACTAAATTTTCAATATTATATTTAGGAGTTAGGGTCCAAAAATAATTTTTATTTAGACAAATCTTGCTTGGAAATATCCTCTACAGCCTTATTTCCAGGCAAAACTCAATTTATATCAGGAACCATAATGACAAAACAATTTAACATGCGTGGGCGCGGACGGTATCACATAATGCAAATAGCTATAACTTACAAAAATGGGATGGTATCACATAATGCAAATAGCTATAACTTACAAAAATGGGCATATCATTGATCAGTTGATCAAGCATCACATTTGTGATGTTATAATACTCAGTTAAACCAAAAATCAGCATTATTGGCAAACTAATTATTGAAATATAAAATAATAAATACAAGTCCGGTCTGAAAGACCCAACGGCGGGTTAAGGGTTACTGTTAGAACTTTTAGAAATAATTTCAATTGTTACTTTTATTTTCCCATTTCACATTAAATGAATTCTTATCGGGTGTCATATCAGTGACGTTATGAGTAGAAATAATCCTTATCGTATCATCGAAAATTAAGTGTCCTTAAAATTAAATCTTTATTGTATTTATTGACCTCATAATACTTAACAGCTATATAATAACTTAGAAGCACATAATACGTTAGTTACAATTATAATTTGTTTGTTACCTATTATAAAACCCTAAATGCAAATTTAATTTTAAAAGTTTGTTGATTTTTTTAAGTCATCCTTGTCAATGATACGATAAAGCTTTAAATGCAACTCGATTGTTAGCAATTTAAATAATCTCGGACGTGGCCAGAAGACTCGGCTAACACCTCGTCGCCGGGCAAGGTCCGTCCATTTATTATAAATCGCATAATAATTCTCGTTACATTAGTAGCTATTATCGACAATTAAACTGTCAGAAAACCATTTGCCAAATTATTTATAGTTCATTTTATAGTGTGATGAAGCTAAAATGAAAACATGCCTAATCATCTTTTTTAGTAATGACAACTATTTTGAATTGTTTATTATTTTCCTAGCCATGTAACAAAGTAATATCCCAAATATGTGATACAGTGATAAATTTGATGTTCGATATCCAGGTAAGGTAAAGCCTTCATGAAATCCAGTAAAGCGAATTGTAGAAAATCTCCCAAATTTCGCCTCCGTCAAAGAGAAATCAGATAGAAGAAAATTTGTTGTTGGTAATAAAAATGTCGAAAGAGCATTTCCAATTATGTGGACCAGTCATATTTTAATTTTAACTTCATCACATACTATGAACTACTATAAATAATTTGACTGATTGTTTCATAATTTAATTGTCGATATCGATTGTTTCTTTCTTTCGGGTACATTTCAGTTGTTTCTATTCATTATGTCACTGATATGCTACTCGATAAAAATTCAGTGACTGTGAAAAGAACAAAAAAATTAAAATTGCAATTATTTCCAAAAATTGTTAAAGAAACTTCCACAATGCCTATATCAGTTAAAGGATAATTTAAATCTGCATTAGATTGGTTAAAAAAATATCGGGTGTTCTATTTGAGATAACAAAGTTATCGCTGTTTGAATTTACCAAAATATGCAGACCTGAATTCAACACTCGGTATAAGGTTTTTAAACATATAAAAGTTGTGCAAGATAGCTTCGTATGTGTTGTACCCACGTATTAAATATGAAATAAATATCTGGTTTCTGGAAAAAGATACAAAGAATTTCGTGGGACCTTGCATCTGTAAAATTTTTTTATAAAAATCCAATTATCTCAGAAACAATAAATTTTAGAAACAATTTTTGATTTTTAAAGTGGCCTTAAAATATCAAATAAAATACAGAAATATATAAGGTGTCCTTTTGAAAATAACGAAGTTGGTGTCTACTTCCCGTATAAGCGGAAGTATTACAACTTTACGAATACTTTAGTTGTGTTGGCCTCGTAGACTTTGCTAAGTTGTTAAATTTTCAAATCTTTTAGATGAGTACTTTGTCAGATATCGATTGCGGCGATTCCCAGTGGAACCCACTATAGTTTGACGTAAATTATGTGCCCCGGTAATTTTTTGAAATTAATTTTTCCCCTAGTTTATACTAACATTTATTTAACAATATCCACCCATAGTACGAACCTTTGTGTGGACTATCTTCATTCCGTAGCTGTTTGACTTTCGCAACTTTCTTACTGTTTAAGTAGAATTTCCTGCTTTGAATTCGGGAAAAAGTGTAATAAGAATCAACATGAGTTAAATTAAAACATTTCTAAAAGAAACGCTGGATTAATAATTTAGACGTCCTGTAGGGCGTCCCTTCGTAGCTAATCGCCAATTGAAAACTAGCTGTCTGCCTAACAAATTTATTTGGAATTCGTTGCAATTCCGCGCAAAAGGACAAATTCGTAAAAACAAACTCGAAATAAAACTTGGCGGCTAATAAACTCGATTGCATATTAAACTCGAAAGGCGGCGGCTCGAAACGAAATTAAATTTTATGCCGCAAATGGCAACAAATTCATTATATAACGGGAAGCGACTGATTTATTAAAAATTGAACATGGAAAAAAGGCTGAAAGCTGAACCATTTCCAACTGACGGCTGTGCAAAATTATAATCGATGATTTGGTATTATGAATTTTATCGTATCATTGAAATTTAAGTGTCATTAAAATTAAATCTTCATTGACAATTATTAACCTCATAATATTTAGCAGCTTCGTAATAACTTAGTAGCACATAATACGTTAACTTCAACTACAATACATTGATTACCTATTATAATACACATTTTATTTTAAAAATTTGTTTATTTTTTTATGTCATCGTTGTCAATGATAACGATAAAGCTTTGAATGCAACTCGATTAAATGCAAGAAAATTAAAAAATTTCACAAGGTTTTCGATAAATATTTGCTAACACCGGACCAGGTTTCGCATTACTGCATCATCGGCGGTCGTAGCAGCAATTTGTTTAGCCGTTTTTATGCAAACAAGCTCCATGAATTACAGACTCCTACGAATATTCCGTCTAATCCAATTTCTCCTAAAAAAACTTAATTTCTTGGAAACCATAGAAATTCACAAATATTTACAATCTAGTCAATTTACACTTATGAACGAGCAGCTTGATCTTCTAAACACACCTCTAATTGAAGCTTTGGACGAGAATTTGGATTAGATGAAATATTCGTAGGAGTCTGTGATCCATGGAACTTGTTAGCATAACAACGGCTAAACAAATTGCTGGTATGACCGCTGATGATGCAGTAATGCGAAACCTGTTCCGGTGATAGCAAATATTTATCGAAAATCTTGTGGAATTTTTAAATTTTGTTGCGTTTTTATCCTTAATAAAGTTTAATAATTATGAATATTAAAGAATTCCACGAAGTAAGGATTGGAAATGTCAATTACATTACTAGCTATTAATTATTGTCATTACAATATGTAGTTATAGTAACTACAATACTTTCTTTGGTTGAAATTACAAAAGTAAACGGGGAAAATTTCGAAAACCTCGAGTATCCGCACACCTAGCGAATTTTTGATTAGAGTGTTGTTCTGCAGGGAAACTATCAGCCTTTATCTGCTTTCGATGTATTTGAATCTACTTCAGGAATAGATTTCTCGGCAGATATTGGATTTATTTTCAGACGAGACAGAATTTCAATTCATTTCATTTTCCAAATGCGTTCTCTAGCACAAATTTAGTCAACATATTCAGTGGATTGACGGCCGCAAATTAATAACTGCCCCTTTAAAAATTATCCAAATCAATATGCAACATTTAAATGTAATTTCCTTATTTACATAATCAATTCATCCTATTTGGTCCACATGTATATTTGTTGGAGTTATAATTGTTTCTCGATGCCAAATGGCCACAGTGTTATTCCCAGCTATCTTGCGGGCTTAGCAAATTTCCTTTGGGGCTCCCGACTAGTGCCGGTCGTCTAATTAGGGACAAGTTTTAATACAATAAGCGAAAGGTTAACAAACACACTGATTTATCCATTTTCATGTAATTTCCACTTTGGGGAAAACAATGTTAACTCAACTCCTGATTTGATTCTCGCACAAATTTACGTTTAAAGTTTTGCCGCGTAGTAAATAATTCCGGGGTTCCACCTGACAGGTGGTGAAATTGCCCTATTATAAATATTTATTCGAAACGTATCTGCCGCACGCTAGTTGGTTTTATCATCAAACCGTTCCATTTTCGGATTATGGTTAACTTAAAACTTAGTTAACTATAATCTTCTTCAAAATTATTTACAGGAGAGATTACTAGAGAACGATCAAAGTTAGATTTTCGATCGAAATCAAAACTTATACTTATTTATTGCCCTATCGATTCGAAGTTTCTCAGGATAGATTCCATCGATTTTGATAAGAGTGTCCAAGAGTTACTTTTCTATTTTAGAAAAAAATGAGAAATACTTGAATTGTTTATACATGTCAACTTTTTTTCACTAAGGTACTTGCACCAAGAAAGGCCATGGCTCTCATGGCGAACTGACCTTGTTTTGAAAACCATAAAAGTGTCAAGTCGCAGATTTCTTTAATTCGATGGACTACTCAAATGCAGCTTACAGCCATAAACGCAGCCTAATTATAGTAAACCTAATGAGTTTAGGTGACTGTTGAAAGAAACAGAGTCATTGAACTAAAAACAGGTCACAGTGTTTCTATTTGTTTTTTTTTGCGTAGCAGCTTTCCACAGGTAAACATTTTGTGCTTATGTAATAAGGTAAATAGAGGGTTTTCCAACGAAAACTTGACCCCTCTTATAATTAGAAAACAGAGAAATATTTTAGAATTCGCCGAGAACCGTCGATTTATGATCTTTGGGAGACCATTTTTAAAGGTCAAGCGAACTTTATATGTTCATCCCCCTAACCCCTATCAACTTCCACTTTAAAATTTCAAATGGAACTGCCCCACTTGTAGTACATCATCTTAAAGCCCTGTCCCTAGTAAATACAACGGTGCATTGTTTTTAAAAATTGGTTAAAATAAAAAACGAAAAGTTGACAAACCGACATTTATGTAATGGTATGAGAGGCTCACCTATTTTTTGGTTTTATAAAATCGATTTCATAAAAAACATTTTATAGTCTTTAAATGGAACGTGGTGGTCTATAAATTGGATATATTACTTATTCCAAATTGTCCAAAAATAGCTGTAGCATAGTGTCCTTGCATAGAGTAGTTGAGAGCACATTAGCCCTCTTTATCGAAGAAAATGTAATTTTTCGCAAATTTAACAGGCTATAATTAAATAACCGTTTAAAATAGATATCAATTATATTATATTTTTGAAAAGCTTTTTAAACACTCTTTTTCGTGGCGTGAAAAAATTGCATTTCCATTTTAAAAAATATTGAAGCTTTGTGACATTGCAAATTGAATCACCCTATATATAAGTAATATATCAGACTTATAGGTTACCAAGTGCCATTCAAGGAAAATATAAAGTTTTTTTTTAATGAAATTGACTTTATAATGCGCAAAATTTTTTAATTTTCAATCAATTTTAAAAATCAATGCACCAGCGTATTTGCACTAGAAAGGGCCTTAAAATTATGTCTTACAAGTAGGATAATTCTATTTAAAATTTTAGTTTAAATTATACTTTTATTTGAACGTTAATTGTTTTGAAAATTGTCTAAACTTCACTCTGATTATCTTAGAAAAGTGCTTCCCATTAGTGCAATTTACGAAGTTAAAACAATACTAAACGATTCTAAACAATGGTTCATTCTGCAATTCTTTTCAAACAGTTTGAAATGTGGTTCAATCAGGAAGGATCGGCCTAAAAGAAGATTTTGCAGTATACAAATTATTAGGGAAAGGAGATGTTAACGCATTTGTTGATGGATTCACAGTGTTTAAAGAGTATATACATATTTTGAATGAAAATGTAGTTAAAGGGTTGCCCAAGCTATTTGACGATCTTTCTGCTGCGAGGTGGTAAGGAGTGAAATCTACTATAATTACATGGAAAGAAGCTATTCTTGAGCATGTCTTTGGATTTTCAACCTCCATATAAAATATTTCTAGACCTATTTTTTAAAACTTAAGACGAATCAGATCCTACTACATTCACCAGTAGTGCACAAATTTTCTTTCTCATTTGTCTCAGATGCTCCATTTCCGAAACGATACAAAGTGTAGATGGTGTAGGGTTTGCTTCATATGCGAATTCGACGTCTATTAGCAAGCGATGACATTGAACATCTAGGTAGTCTGATTAGAAAAATCACGTTCCATCGAGAAAACACTACGCGAAGTTCCTAGGGCTAAAACTCAATGATCATGATAGTCTTCAGTAATATACCAAGGTAACAAAATGCGTCCAAAATGTTCCCATTGTCGCTATTTTGGTCATGTCCAACATAATTGTTAAAAACTGGAGAAAAACGCAATCAGGCTCCAAAATCTAAAGAACCACATTGTATTTCCAGAGAAGAGTGTCCTGCTATGAATGTGGGAAAGAAGGTTTTATTCGGAACAAGTGTATTTTATTAGAGCCTGCTACAAGTATAACTTGCACCTGATAATTTTTACCACAACACTGTTGTGGGTACTATGAAAGGTGACCAATGCCCCTTGTTCATATTTCTATTTTAAATTTACAAGGTTTGCATGCTAGAAACTATTGTGTCAAAGAATTTACCTATAGTTGAATGAGATGTAAATATGACACTTGCACATGGGATTATCAAAAGAATAAAAGCTTATATCTTCGATGATATTATTATCGATTTCTGATTTCAAGAGTAGCGGCATGCGTTTTGGTGTCGACTTTACCAAAGTTGCTGACATATTCCTTAATGTTCTAAATAATCGCTGGATCTTTTGTGATGATCAGCAATAATATTTTTTATTTAATGATCCATTTAAGCATAAGCTTATGTTCCAACTTTGTATTACTGAAGTGATCTATATATGGCTACGTAACAATAAAGGTCAAGGCCCGTGTTCGAAGAAAAACAAAGCAAAGAGCCTACTTCTTATGCAAGATATCATATTTGCAATGCCTTTCTACAGACTGTCACTTGCCAAGAAAGTGCTTCAAAAGAACGAAAGTCTCTATGCTACAAAATGAAATTTTTCTGAACCCTGGGAAGTGTCAAGTTATAATAAAAAGACCCCAACCAAGATGTGTGAAGGAGGTTTTCTACAGACAGCATTGGGGTTTCGGGAGTCCATTCCAAATTATTCTGTCGTGGTTCCAAATCCTTCAGTGACTTAACCAGGAAGAACGCAAAATGGAAATGGGGGGCAAGAACAACACATGCTCGTATAAAAACGCCCCTTTCTTCAACTCCAATTCTACGTCAAGTACGTTTCAAACTATATCATCCGCTCTTGGTGCAGCTCTTCTTCAGGGGGAAGAAACTGTTTCGCAGACACCAATGGATAAGCAGAAGCCTGTACGAAGAAGACGTGCTCTACCTTGTTTCAATTCAAAGAACATTTGACTTGATTGATGATAACCTATAACTAAGTCTTTAAAGACATTGAGGCACCACAGAGTGCTGATTGGCCACTTGTTTCTTTTCTGCAGGTACTCTCATGGAAGGTGTTTTCTAGAATTGATAAGTCTAAGCCCTTCAATATACAAAACAGTCGGGGGTAGCAAATTCCTGTGCAGTCCAGTTTAGCACAGTGCGAACTATGTTTTTTTCTGTAGAACTTCCAACTCGAGAATTCGTTACAACCTATCCTCGTTTAAAGAGACAATTTATTGTCAACTGTTCACTAATAATAGGTTTGTGCTTTGCGACTGGACTGCACTTATAAGGTACGTGCAACATATAAAGCAGGCAATTTTGAAATTTTTATATATTTTTCATGTTATTATTTAGAGTGCATATGTAGATAAGACATGTAGATGTTAAGTTTAAAATCAAGTTATTTATGTTTCGAGATATAATGTGCTGACCCAGATTCAGAACCTAGTGATTTAAAATATGTTGAATTTAAAGACTGAAATTATGTGATTAAATATAGTCTCTGGAGCTTTAAAGTATTCACTTTTAGAAAGTAATTGTTAATAATTCCCCCTTCGCATGTAATAATTTAGCCACGACAATAGTGGGAAAATAAGTTGCAGTTCTCAAAGAAGCTTGTCGTGTGTTGGTCTGTTACCCATGCATATAATGGTTGTTTCCTATCATGACGACTTCTGAAATCTAGATAATGGATGTGCAGTCGATACATGCTGATTAGGCGGGTGAATTTTTAATCGGGCATAAATTCTCACATTGATTAAATTCTATTAGGAAGAGTCTCCCAATTTTCATTTCAGGCACCTAATGACGATATGCGTGAAGTACATAAACAAGTAGACCCACTCTGATACAGCTAATATGAAAATAAAATATGAGAATAATAAAACACATAAATAATCGGAGTAATTTATAAAAGTTGATTATTTAAAAAAACATCCTTTGAGTTGTTTTTAAGGTACTACTGTAATACTACTAGAATCAAAATAAGGTGACCAACTATTTTTTTTGTTCTAAAAGAGTACACTTTGCAAGTATTTCATAGGTGAAAAAAAAGAGGAAAAAACGATAAAAACTTTATTTTCTTTTAAAAACATATTTTTCTTTGGAGTGGATTTTTTTTGCTAAATGAGGATGTTCGTCTAATAATGTAGCCACATCCGAACAACTTTCATTTTGTATATTAAATTTGATTGTTAAGACGGCAGATAATGTTTTTACAGAAAGTTGCGACTTCTCACTGCTCCAATAATCATTCCCTAGTGAAAATACCCTTTTAACAGCAGCATTAGTGCCTGGACAACATAAGGAAATTTCTAATAAAAATTTTAAATTTTTATGTGGGATATGTTCTACTCTAAAATGCCGAAAGATTTCTACCCATCTTTTGTCAAGTTCTATTTTCTCATCGTTCTATTTCTTCAATTTTTCTTCATTTAAATATAAATTTACTCTTCGAATTTCTTCAAAGAGAAAATTGTCATTAATAACAATATCTTTTACTTCCTTCATTACAAATTCGACTGCTGAAGAAACTTCTTTCCATTCAATTTTACTATTTAGAAGGGTCCATTTGAAACAATTTAATGCTCTAAAGTTCACTATCCATTCTTCGATATATTCATAGCAAATTTTATAAAAAATTTTAACTTCTTTTAAAAATTCATTTTTTATTCCGGGATTGGAATCTTCCAAAACGGTCAGTTTATTCTTTAGACTTAGTGGTAAAAATCCATCATTAAATCTTGATTTACATTGCAGTATGAAATCGTTTAATATAATACAAACTTCTACTGCTGAAATTTGATCTCCTTCAATTTGTAGAGTAATTTTATGAAACAACGACGCCTGACTGTGAATAAAATAAAGCATAGGTTCTGACATATCGTTTTGAAAGAATTTCTTTAAAATTGTAGGACATTTGTCAAGGCTTAAAAAATATGAACGTAGTGGATCATATAACTGCAAAATGCGTTCTAATGCTGGAGTTAAAGCAAGCCATCTGACTTTGGAATAACCAAGCAGTTTTTTTGTATTGAACACCAGCCTCTTCACAAAATTTTTTCAAACTTGCTACCCGCACTGTAAACCGATTGAAATATAAATATATATTTGTAATAATTACTTTCACATCTATTGACATTGAACTTGATGCTGTATTGATGGCATTTGATATAATGTGAGCATTACAACCAATTCCCAAAATATATCGTTTTAGAAGATCTTGTAATTTTGTGTACACACTTTACGGGTGCGTCCTCCAAAATTAGTATTTGTGTTATCAGCCAAGAGCGCTAAAATTTTCTTATTCAAATTGTTGTCTGGTATAACTCGAAATAAGTGATTAGACAAAATGTCTGATATTTCCCCTTCGATTGATTCCAAATTTAAAACCTTAATTTGAATACCGTTCTTAATATCGAAATACCTTACTAAAATTGGATAAAGTTTTATTTCATTGTGATTCGATGCGTCTGATAGAATAGATATATATGATAGAGAATCCAGATTTTCCGATAGCATTTTCTTGCAGTATTCATTAAATATGCTGGTTACGATAGACTTACATTTTGTTCGCGCACAAAAAAAATTTTCGTCACAAAATTTTTTTAATAATTTAGTAGTGCAGTCTATGCTGCGAAAACTTTGATTATGGATTATTGTGTGAAAAGCGAAAGTACCCTCCATAACTGCCAATTTTTTTTCATTAGTTCCAAAAGTATTCCCTTTAAAAAATGTTGTCAGTTTGGATGTTGACGGTGCTGTGTCATGAGACGTTTTATGTGCTTTAGTTTCAATGTGTGCCGTTATTGCACTACGTCAATGAATTGCAATTGAAAATTCCCTATTGCAGATTGTGCATTTAACCAAGGAGTCATCATTTCGATTTTTAACTACAATGAACGGAAACTTTTTTTTTAAATTTTCGTTTAAACGATTTTTCCTTCTTTTGTTATCGCTCATATTTGAATTAATAATCTAAAAATTATATTAGTAATATATTTGTTATTATGATTTTAAATAAATATTATAATCTGATATTATTTAAGTAAAATGAAAATGAAACTATAATATTAATACTTACATGAAACTTCACCTTCACCAGATAAATAAAATAAAATTTTATTTTATTTTGTACACCTCAAATCTTGTTAACGTGAACAAAAAATACGAAATTGTTGGTTTTCTCTAACCTCACATTAATTAAACAGAAAGGGAATTCCCATAAAACTTTGCCATACATACTACGCATGCGTCAAGAGTGTCAAGCATGCCGTACATACTGCACATCAAAGATCAGCCTGGGGATTACATGCACAAATATTGGAGAGATAGATATATCCATCTCTTTTCACAAATGTAATTTTGACGTTGTTAGAAAAAGAGGTCTGTAGTATCTATTTATCTCTCCAGGTACATAATACGGCCTCTCAATTATGCCGGAAACGGCAGCCATATGTGCGCGCGAAATTCAAATCACTGTCAAACTCGTGTCTGGTGTTTGCCCTGTCCTCTGACGTGCCGAAAACGGCAGCCATATGTGCGCGCGAAATGCAAATCACTATCAAACTCGTGTCTGGTGTTTGCCCTGTCCTCTGACGTGCCGGAAACGGCAAGCAATATGCGCGCGTGAAATTCAAATCACTGTCAAAATAATTTTAAATATTTAATTAATAAAATTGAAATAAAATAATCTAAAAAAATGTTTTAGAAATACAAATGAGTATAAAATTATACAAATGAGTACTTTCAGTGTACAGGATTTGAAAAGAGTACGGTTTGCGAAAAAGAGTACCCTTCCTAGTTTTTCTTTATTTATAAAGATAAAATTTACAAACTTTCTGCACTTGATGTATTTATAAAATGTCAAGTTTTGGATATAAAAATGATATTCCTACTGCTGTCAGTTTCAGTAAAACTGATACCAACTTTCGATTTTTAAATGGAACACTCTCTATATTATTACACTTTTGAAATCTGCACAATTTTCTCAATACAATGCACCTTAAATAGGAGATTTTTGAAGTATAAAGAATTTATTTGGTCCCATTTTATTTTTCAAGATAGAAGGCTATGACTCATGCTAATTAATTCTAATGGACCACATTAACGATACAAAAATCAAATCACGTGAAAAAAGGAGTATTTCATTTTTAATCAGGTTACCAGAAATGGTTTTTGTATCATAACTTCATGTTCTTAATTTCAATTTATTTAAAGATTTATTCAATAAGAAGATAAGACGGCTGCGGAAAACAAATTTAAAAAATTAACGCCTCCTATGTTTTATTAGTTGTAATTTTTTGCAGCGTTAATGTGGTCGGTTAAAATTAACTAGGGTGAGTAATGATCGTCTAGGTGGAAAAGTAAAATGGCACCAAAAAATTTTTCAATCCCTTAAACATCACTGTACATTATTAGGAAAATAATGCAGATTCCATAAAGGATGTTCCGTTTAAAAAGCAAAAGTTAGTATCAGTCTTAGCGAAAGTGACAACAGTAGGAATGCTATTTTCATGTCAAAACTTAATATTTGATAAGTACATTAAGTGTAGCACGTTTGAAAATTGTATCTTCATAAATAAAGCATTAACCGGGGGTGCTCCCCGATCCCGTTACATCCGATATATTATCTCGTTTAATTAGCGTAGTATTTAGATTAGACAACGTCGCGATAAAATAAAAAATAGAGAAATTTCTATGCTCGGAAAATGTTATTGTCAAAATCATTCAGTCACAATAAAGAAATATTTTATTGGAAAAGTAAAAGATTTACCTGAAAAAACATTCAAGAACAACCTACCCCAGGTTGATTTGGGCAGCCACGGCAGCCATGACAAATTTGACACAAAAATCTTTCATTTGATCAAAAAGTACGATACTAAAATGAAATTCCCAACACTTTATATTTAATAATAAGTCCAGTACCCCGAAAAGTGATGAGAATGGGACACCTGTAATTTACCTACATGCTATGAGAGGAAAAGGGTAAATTGGTCTGATTGTTTCATGTGCTGCTGGAAATTGTCTAACTTAAATGTTTTTGTAAGTTTTCCTCAATCTCATTAGGATTCTGGGTTGCCCAAAGTTAATCGAAATCAGAGTGATTTAATGTGACGTGTTTGAATTGTTAGTGTCAGTTGAGTGTAAAGATGTTTCCCTTTAAGTGGGATTTTGGCTTGCGTGCAACATCAATAAAGAACTAGAATAACATTTCACTAGATAAAAAGTAATTAGATATAAATATCCTCTGTTATAGACAACAATATCTTTTTCTTAAAGGACAATGACCGTTTATTTACAATATTTCCAATATGAATGAAGTTTAATATCCGCGTCCTACCTATTTTAGAAGTTTCCTTTAAGAATCAAAATATGCTTAGTCCGTTGTTATTAAAACGCCCTGCATGTAAACAAAGCGAGCTTGTTTATATTCAATTTGGGCAGACTAAACAGAAAAACAAAATCCGTGTATATATAAAATCAGAAGTCGTATTTTTTATAACAAGTTGAAGAAGTTTAATTTCTATTTCCAGATTTTACCTTCCAGCACATAAGGAAATAAAATATAAAACAAAGTCTTTCCTAAAACCCGTCTAGACAAAATAAAATAAAATCGTATATTTCTATTAGTTCCCCTGTAAAAATATGAATTACCTAATAAAATGTATAAAGCTACCGCGTTAAAGGGAATTAAAGAGAGTTCACCAGGGCGTGGAATTGGAGAAAATTCAGTTTCATCGTAATTTATGCTTTTAAAACTACATAACATACTAAGGGGTTTTAATTAACATCGGAATCAAACATCTTGATGTGAAACAGGTTCTGTAGGTACGTCGATGGTGTATTCTTGTAATATACGTCTGGTTTGTAGTCATTATGACTTCATTAAGGACATTACTACCTGAAAATATGTAAATTAAAGTTGCTAGATAACCGCTTATTATTCTTATGCTTGAGTCTCAATTTTAGTTTTTATATTACAACTGAAGCTATATCATTATATTTTGGTTAATCACTACCTAAATTTCAATTATTGCATATGTTGTTAAATGAGGTAAAATAAAGTAAATCCATTGAGCATATAGGTGTTCTAAAATTACCATAGGAGCTGACAGATTCTTTATAATATTGCAAGACAGAAATCTTACAATTATATCAAGGCTCCAACCATTTTCAAGCCAATCCCTATTGAATTTCCGCAAAAAAGTTTAATATGTAAGGATAATGTGATTAAAATTTGTAGATTGGCCTATAAATAAATTCACTTATGTTATGATTATGACATAACGCAATGAAGTTTGATTAGTGAGATAAACGTTCAGAATCTTTCGAGTTAATTTGCTAATAAATATATGTCCGTCTGTTTAAATGTTATAACCGCTTTTGCATCATTAATGGTTTAACCATTGTGAATGCTTCGGGTTGGTTTTTGTCCTCTAATTCAGTGACTTAAGTCGCGATCGCGATGCACAAGTATGTCGTTGGAATTACTCAGACGTGTAGCAAACATAGCAAACAGCAAAAGGAATGATTGAAAATTATTTGTAGGGGTACCTTTTTTTTTAGACAAAAATTATTAATTTGTAGAAACACGAAACTTTGAGATTAAGGTCTTAGCCTTAACACACAGTTTCTTAAAAAAAAGTAATTGTAAAAAAAACTTGAAAATTTGTTTAAAAAAAATAAGATGAAAATCTTTTAAGGAATAGGGTCAAGTGGGGTACTTGAAAACGGTTTGGAAGTTTAAAGTTTAAAGCTTCATGTACTGTTAATGAAAATTAAATTGGGGCATCTTTATGATTGATACAATTAGTTACTAAGTTTTATGTCATTTTATACTGTTAAATATGCAAATTTTGTGGAATGACCCCCTGGTTTTTAATAACCGTCGAAAATATTGGGGTAATTGGAAACAGCCATTTTGGAGGTACTATAATTTCAGATGTATTTTATTGATACTCTTATTATCTTCTGTTTAGGCAGTGGAGTCAGATATCATTTTTGCTTTCTGTATTTTGGTATAAGGTCTAATTGATGATCTGGAAAATTTGTAGCATCTACAGGACATATTTCAGTAGATGCAAAACCTCAGATGACATTGGCAGACTTTTAAACTGCTGGTTAGTGCGCTTAAAGTTTTACTAATTAAACTAGAAATGACAGTCTTTAATTTCCATTAATTTAAAGTTTCTAGAGTTGGATATTTTAAAAATAAATAACCTGTTTCCATTTACCCCGATTTTACAATTATCCCACTTGACCCTAATTCGAATTCGAAATTTTTCAAAAATGTTCGAAGCTGAAAGAAGTTTAATCTTTGAGGAAGAACGTTCAAAAAGGTTTTTGAAGAAAAACTATAACAGACTTTTTTCCAAAACAGTCGAACTTTTGGGAAATTATCCTAACGTTGATAAAAAAAAATTCTATAAATTTTAAGAAACGCCCTTTGCTCTTTTAACAAAAGTTAAGAAAATGCCTTATTTTGAGTTGAGTTGTTTGTTTAAATAGAAAAAAAAAACAAATTCTAGACAAATATAGGTTGAACCAAATTTAAATTCCACTACAGGAATTTCGTAAACTATTAGAGATACAAGAAAGCTTAAATAAGCAAAGTAGTGCAGAATTTAATGCATAAAAATATTTTGCTAAGAAAACAATCGAATTCTAATTCTACTTGGTTTTATTTAGTAAAAACTGAAAATTGCCATTTTTAAAAATCAGCTGTAACTTGTCTATTTGAAGTCCGATTGGAAAAATTCAAAAATTATAATTGGTTGTTTTCAAGGTTATTTCATTGGTGTAAGTTATTTTTTTCTAAACTTATCTGTTTCTGAGAAAATTGAGAAAATTATACCAACTTTGCTATTTCTTATGGACGCTATATTCAATTTTATCATTTTCGAATTTAGAATATTTTTCTAATTAATTTGATATATGACATGCTATACTTAAAATGTGGCAAATTGGATTAAATGAAGTAATTTGTTATTTTTAAACAAAAAAATTATAGTAGGCTATGCAAGTGAGATATCTTTTGGTAATAAAAGTACAATATGTACCTAATTACGTAACAATAATTATTGAAAAACTAAAAATATTGCAACAAACTGTGCAATATTGAAACAGTTAGTATAATTGTAAGCTGCATGCATCCCTTTAAATAGCGTAACTCTATGAAAACGTGTAGATGTTCTCAAAATTTTGTCGCTGAATACTTATTCGTGTGAAGTGAAATATCTAAAACTAACATTAGAAACGAATCTCATATTTATGCAAATTATCCGCCTTAGAACACCTAACTTCTAGAGAAATCTAGAACGCGCACTTAGGCATGAGTCATGAGAAAATCGCCCTAAATAGAATTCTTAGAATGTTCTGAGAATTAACGTTATTTAAAGGGAATCATACACGTTACTATTATTAATAATTATTTCAAAATTATACTGTTTGTTACAATAATTTTGGTTTTTTAATAATATTTATTACTTTTCACTGCATCTTATATTATTAAGAGCTATAGCAATTGCACTGCCTACTATAATTTTTTTTATTTTACAATAAATTATTTTATTTACCCCACTTTGCCACATTTGAAGTATGCTATGACATACATCAAATTAATCAGAAAAATATGCCTAATTTGAAAATCATAAAAAATAACAAAGTTGGTGTAACTTCCTCGAAAACAATTAAATTAGGAAAAAATTAAATACACCAATAAAAAGGCCTTTAAATAACAACTAATTGCAGTTTTTGAATTTTTTTCAATCGAACTTCAAATAGACAAGTTGGAGCTGATTATTAAAAATGGCGATTTTCACTTTTTTCTAAATAAAAACAAGACGAATTGGAATTCAATTGTTTTCTCAGGGGAATATTGTTAGGCATTAAATTAGCTTTACTTTGCCTATTTAAGCTTCCTTGTATCTCTAATAATTTACGAGTTTCCTGTAGTGGAAATAAAATTTGGTTCAACCTGTATAGTAAATAAAAAAAAATAAAAAAAAAATAGAAAAAAATCGAATTTTAAAGAAGAGGAATCAGAATTTTAATAAAATTCCAAAAGTTTAGGAATATTGAGTTTTAGAAGAAAATCTCGAAATGTATAAAAAAAACTTAATGAAAAAGTCCGAAATCTCGAGAAAAAAATCAAATCTCCGATACTCTAAATTCCTCTTTAAACATTTTTAGAGACTGGTCAAAATTTAGAGGTAAGGTCGAAATATTGAGGAAAAATCCAAAATTTCTTTAAGATATTTATGGATATGGAAATCTCGGGAAAAGTCAAAATTTCAAATGAAATTCAAATTTGCTGTAAGAGTAATTTGTAGAGAAAAATGCAAATTTTCGGAAAAATGTCGAAATGTCTATATAAAATAAAAAGGCGAATTTTTAATCAAAAAGGCTAACTTTACGAACATTTTTTGTAAAAGAAATCAACAGTTATATCAAAACTTCATAAAAGATGCTCCAATTATCACAAATTTTGAAAGAAACAACATTTCTTGACCGAAAAATTTAATATTTAAAAAAAAGTCGAATTTTGAGAAATTCTTGAAATTTCAAGAAAGAAAACAAAATTTCTATAAATTTTGAAACAAAATTCATTTCTTTTTAAAAAATTGAAAAAAGAGAATTTAGAGAAAAGTTAAATTTTAAAGAAAAAATAGAAATTTCAACTAAAATGTTGAAATTCAGAGGAAAAATTTGAAACTCCATATTCAAATTTCTTAAAAAAAGAAATGTGAAAATATTAGAAAATTTAAAAAATGTTAAATTTCCTTGTAAAATTTAAACTAAATTCGTAATTTTGAGCAAAATCCGAGAAGTTCGATTTTGAGAAAAAAAAATCGAAAAACCAAAATTTCACGAAACATGTTTAAATCCTTGAAAAATTCTATTTTAAAAAAATGAGGAAGTTTGGAGGAAGAACCTTCGTGAAGTTTTGCAAAAAACTATAAATTCTAATATATAAAATTCTCGGTCGTGGTGTTTGTTGCCAAACTCCTCCGAAACGACTGGACCTATTTTGATGAAATTTTGTGTGCTTATCGGGTAGTTCTGAGAATCGGCCAACATCTATTCTTCATACCCCTAAATGCTAAGGGTGTTCCACCCAAAAATTTTTTTTTTCTACAAAATTCTTTGTTACAACAAATACATACAATTCTAAATTTTCACCCTTATACGATCAACCCCTGATTTTTAATTTTGTGAAAATAGTTTTAAATTAAAACAGAAAATTTTACGTGTTTAATAAATATACGTGTTTTATTATTGTGAAAGGTAAGTCAAATAATAATAATAATAATAATAATAATAATAATAATAATAATAATAATAATAATAATAATAATAATAATAATAATAATAATAATAATAATAATAATAATAATAATAATAATAATAATAATAATAATAATAATAATAATAATAATAATAATAATAATAACCCATGAGGGGTTGCTAGTCCCCCATCGGGCGCCTCCCCAGGTGGCGGGTAGGGGAACGCCTTCCATATATGGATGACACCGGGGAAATAAAATACCCGCGGCGGACCAAAAGTAACAAGTAGCGTCTGATCCTAAAAGGACGGCTACAGACAGCGTCTGTACCCCATGCAAGGGGCGGCTGAAAACAAACCTGGCAGAAGGTGATAAAATGCAAATTAAATTTAAACATATGTATAATTTACGGAATAATCGGGTGAATCGACATTGTACCACCATAACCTATTGTCGCGACCCGGATTTAGGTAGAGGGTCCGGTTCGGAAAGTGAGCTACAGTCTCCCTCGACTAGCGGTAGGGACAGCGTGATGTCGAGTACGGCCACTGTCACTAACAACTTGGAGGAACCTACCAACGAGACTCCTCAACCAGCAGTTGATGTTTCAAAGGCGACACCAGTCACAATGCCTACCACCACAAAGGCTGGTTTACCAAGGAAACGCATGAAATGGACTGATGATTTAAATTCTTTTATCATGCGTTCCTATTATATAATTACTAACATGGAAACTGATTTAACAACTTA
This sequence comes from Dastarcus helophoroides, assembly GCA_028583605.1. Taxonomy (NCBI): domain Eukaryota; kingdom Metazoa; phylum Arthropoda; class Insecta; order Coleoptera; family Bothrideridae; genus Dastarcus; species Dastarcus helophoroides. The sequence goes on from CM053332.1 coordinate 2,629,345, forward strand.
TAGATATGCCCTTCATCAAGCATTCACAGAGAAATATCCTGACTTAAGTCATCTTACAGAGCAACGAATTGCTGATCAACGAAGAGCAATCTTAAAAAATAATCTTCTTCCACAACCCGTATTAAACCAACTCCGAGGAGAGGCACTACTCGAAATTAAAAGTCATGAAAACATATTACCAGCTACTGACTTTGGAACAACTAATGATGGAGATTTAACAGATAATGACAACATGCATCAGAATAATGATCACAATCTTGAGTATCAGCACAGAAGCCATGAAACTCCTACCAATATGGCTTTAAGTGAGTTGCGTAGAGCACTTGCAGAATTTGAGGATATGAACCCAGTATATAGACCTAAACTTCCCAAATTAAGAACCAATGCGAATACTAACAGCATCATTATGGCGTTCAATCAAATACTAAAAGATGTAGCAGTGGATTTCAGTACACTGGAACGTCTCCATTCTCTGATATATTGTGGAGCCGTCGCTGTACTCCGTATTCATAAACAAAAAATAGGCGTAACATCTTTGCTGAGAATTAAAAAAAAACCGTTTTGGCAACAAAGACTTGAAAAAACTATTAACAATATTAGAAAAGAATTGGGGCAGTTAACAGCATACAGAAAAACTAAATCGCCATCAAAGCGGTTAAAATCACGAGTGAAAAAACCTTTCCCAAAAATCAAGACTCAAGAAAATCATCCAAACCATCAACATCAACTGGACGACTACATGGATGTACTTAAACAAAAACTAAAGGCCAAAACCAAGAGGCTTACTCGATACATAAAGTGTACAAAAAGAAAACAGGAAAACTACCTATTTCAGAACAATCAAAAACTATTTAATAGGCAGCTTAATGGTACCACAATTACAGATGCCCAACCAAAACCCAACAAACAACAACTTACCGAGTACTGAGCATCTATATGGTCAGTTCCTAAAGAACACAAAAGAAATGCTCACTGGATAAAAACAGAACAGAGAGAAATTCATACCCTACAAATGAACTTCGAGGCAATTAGTGAAGATGAAGTGAATACCACGATGAAATCTACAAGCAACTGGAAAGCGCCTGGAGTTGACAAGATACAGAACTTCTGGTATAAAAAATTTAACAGTTTGCATGTCAACCTAGCAGAACAATTTACATATGTTATTAACCATCCTAAAGAAACCCCAATTTTTCTCACATTAGGATCTACGTTCATGTTACCAAAAGGCCAACAAACACATGATCCAGCCCAATACAGGCCCATCACATGTTTGCCAACTTTATACAAAGTATTAACAGCCTGTATTACTAACCGCATCTATAAACATGTGACTGAACATAACCTGCTGACCGAAGAACAAAAAGGATGCAGGAAAAGTCACCAAGGATGTAAAGAACAGTTGATTCGGTTATACTTAAACAAGCAAAGGGAAAAACGTAATTTGCATACCGCCTTTATAGATTATAAGAAAGCCTTTGACAGCGTCCCTCATTCCTGGCTTGTACATGTATTACAAATATACAATATTCACCCTACAGTAATAGCATTTCTGGAGAATGTCATGACACATTGGCGAACAAATTTAAATATATATATATATATATATATATATATATATATATATATATATATATATATATACTGACAACGAGATAATCAGTACGGATGAGATCTGCATTCGAAGAGGCATATTCCAAGGAGATTCCTTAAGTCCGTTGTGGTTTTGCCTGGCACTCAACCCGCTGTCCACAACCAACTCAGACTTATGCAGAAAATGCCAGCAAAAATCTGAAACATTCCAGCACATTACATCTGGCTGCTCTCATCTGGCTAATACTGATTATTTACTTAGACATAATCAAGTGTGTAATATCATTCACCAAAAATTGGCCATTAAATACGGATTCCTCAACACGTACACGCCATACTATAAATACGAGCCACAAGCGGTACTTGAAAACGAATCTTTTAAACTTTATTACGACCGAACAATTATCACCGACAGAAGAGTAATGAACAATCGGCCGGACATCGTAGTAATGAATAAAAAGAAGAAAAATATACAACTGGTCGATGTAACTATTCCAAACAACAACAATTTAATGGAAAAATACCGGGAAAAAAAAAGACAAGTACGCAGAATTAGCATTAGAAATGGGACAAATCTGGCACTCTAACAGAGTAGAAATAATACCAGTAGTGGTGTCGTCAACTGGATTTATTCCTAAAAACCTTCATAAGGGCATAGACACACTAGGACTACATAAGAACACATACGTTGATATCCAAAAGGCTGTTATATTGAATACCTGTCGCATTGTAAGAAAGTTTTTAAGCACAAACTAAGATACAGACCTACCCCTGTAGTATTTAAGTATACTTGGGATGGTTAAATGAATACCAGCAACAGGCTGAGAAACAAGACATACTAATAATAATAATAATAATAATAATAATAATAATAATAATAATAATAATAAATCTAAACTCGCAGTAGATGAGCAGTATCTTGTCAATTGACCGATACCTGCAATACAACGTCGCTAAGACAGACAGAACTGATAATAATAATAATAATAGTAATAATAATAATAATAATAATAATAATAATAATAATAATCGATGGTAGGTTCTGTGCCTACCATGGTTGTAACGGGTAACGGGGAATCAGGGTTCGATACTCATACCCAATGTACGTTTAATATTCACGTTAGAAAAGTGAAACGTGCGCACAATAGGTTACGCACGAAAACATAACGAGGTCATCCGATCACTAGATTTTAGTCCCCATATTTTTTTCATGCCGAGGGCCTTATATGAAAATCGATTATTAAGGAGTAAACTCCATTTAATGAAACAGTATGTGCTTTTTTTTAATTTGTTATTTTTTTATTATTTATAACCTAAAAATTCATTAATGTCTTTTAAATTCACACCCATAACGAATACAATATTAAGTTACTTTTTTGTCAAAAATAAGCAGTTCAAATTAATTTATTTATATGTTCTATGTACAGTCAACGATGCCAACAAGACGCAAAGGGTCCAATTTGAGTCATCGAACAAACAAATCAAGAGACATGCAAGTTAGAAGAGCACAAAGATCATGCGAACAAATCCCACAAGACAATGAAGATGTTCGTGTGAGCATGGCGCAGTTACGTGAATCACAATCGCAAGAAGCACGACACGAACAAAATTCAACAAAGACAAGTACAACGAAGAGAAGCGCGCAGATTCGTAGTCAACAGACGTAGAGCAATTGACCAACAACGCCGACAAGTACTTCGAGGATTTACATCAGATTCATTCCTTCGACTAGCATTCCAGTATGAGCCTGATGTTGAATATATGCTCATTACAAAGTGGTCATTGGTACTTTGGACAAGGAATGCCCGCATTGTCGTGCACTTAAATTTAAAAATGAGCCAGTCGGGATGTGTTGCTCATCAGGAAAAGTGCAACTAACGGAAATTGAAACACCACCTGAACCATTGAACGGCTTATTTATCGGTACAGATCCACATTCTAGCCTTTTTAAAAATATTTCCTAAAAGAATATTTCCTAGAAATAACGTATATGGCAAAACAACGTTTGCCGTTTGGGGGTAGAAGAAAAGGTCCGAATATGGGCCCCCATTATGTTTTTTTCTATATTACTTAAACGGCTAACGTAGTTGGAATCTGAAAATTGGCATATCGTTACTCTACAGATTTACAAATAATAAATATAAAAGAATATAATAATATTAAATGAAATCTGAACCGGTTGTCATTTTTTAACTTAGGGTCAGAGTGTTTGAAGCATGGGCCCCCATAAAAACAAATACAATAATGGTATGTAATTTAAAATGTTAAAATAAACTTTTACTGGAATTTAAATTGAATTTAAAAAATTAGATTTATTTTTGTTATGGAACGTTGCGGTGAAATAATAAATGGCGAAACCAATTTTTCAGTCTTTCTAAATTTTGGTGCTTTGGGAAGATCCATTTTCTCTAATATTATTTATTGGCACTTTTAGCGCATTTCCTGATACTGCCAATCCAGAATAAGTACAAAATTTAAATATTGGTGGACTATTAGCAACAAAGCATCATTAGGAAACAAACACTCGAATTTATTTTTACAGGTTTGGTATGGGCATTTCAATACAAAAATAAAACTTTATATAAGCATTAGCCATTTTGTCTACACTCGTAGACTCTCATATTCAGTTTTAAACCTAACAAATATCTTACTTACACCTTACCTTAACAAAATACTTAAATTTTCAACAACAAAAAATTGCTATAAACTATCAACAATGCAAAACAAAAACTGAACGTGGTATTGAATATTTCTAGCCTTCAGCTAGACATGTTTTAAGAACTTGCTTAAAGCTGTCAATCAATAAACTAGCATGATTTGATGGGGACCCATATTAAGGGTCCATATTCAGACCTTTTCCTCTACTGTCGGTTTTAGAATTACTGTTCAGAATTTCATGAAGCTGGACAAACTGATTGCTTATAGTAAGATAATGATATAGTTAAATTTTTGAAAAGCCACCGAGAAGCAATAAAAAGTTGCTGACATTTGAATTTTCATGCTCTTAACATTGCGCCTTATGAGAAATCAAATATTTTAACATTTTTTCCATAAGTACCGTTCAGATTTCAGTAAAAGATAAGAAATGACAGGAAAATAAAATATAAAACATTTTAGAGACTTCGAAGTACAGCTTTAGAGCATGTGATAGAAGTAATTAACAAATAAATATCAAAAATTAATTTTTTATCGTACTTTTGCATATTTTATTAGATATGACAATGTTGTGAAATATGAATGAGAAATACATGACACAAAATTAATATTGAAAATTTAAAATTATTAAAATCTGGTACGGATAACGGGAGAACTGAAGATATACACCAACAATAGGTCACACACCCTAAGACTGACAAGATACCATAAACAGCAACTGGTTTACTAAAGTTTATTGGCAGCAGATCAAATAGCAAAAAAACGGAAACAGAAAAGAAAGCAAAAAAACGGACAGTATCGATTTGAATCTCAAGGAATCAATAGAGAGCAGATTCGACGCCTTCTAAGTAAAATATGATGGTGTCAGGACCAATCATTAAACAGAGTATTTTTTTAGTTGGGAGGTTACCTTTATATGGAGTACCACTTAACAGAAAAACAAACTAATTTTGTGAATGGGGCTAAACTTACATTTAAAAATATTCAAATCCAAAATTTCATTTTTTTCTGTATATAATGACAAAGATACAGAAAGTCAAAGTAAGTCTCGTTTCTGTTATTTTTTTCTGAATAATAGAAATATCTTCAAAGCTATCAAAGATAGAAATTAACGTGTATATATCAACTTAACTTATTTTTTTAAGAACAACCCAAATAAAAAAATAAAATTTGGGGATTGCTATTAAAAATAAGAAAGTTGGTGGTGTCTACTTCCGGTGTAATCGGAAGTGATAGAAAGTTGAAAATGTTTTTGATAAATAGTTTATTTTCGATTAGCCCGATCTACAGAATTAGTTTGTCTTTATAATAAGTGGTTTTCCGTGTAGATCTAATTTCCCAATTAAAAAAAAACACCCTGTATGTATATTGTACATGTTGTAATTTATTGCCCTTCCTAGTCATTAATATTGAGCTAAATTTTGGCCTCGCGTGTAAATTCCCCTGGATAACGTTTCAGATTACGTTTTCCGAAACTTTGACTTTTCAAAAAATTTCGCTCTTGAAACTGCGGGCTTCAACAATTCTTACTAAATTTCACTTTAAAATTGGAAATGTAGGCTTTTCCCAGAAATATTGCCTTGTTTTTCTTAAAATTTTAATTTCAATTTCATTAGCCTTCTAAACTAATAATTTGTAATTTTTCTCAAAATTTTACATATTTTTTATATAAGGCCGTATCTTTAATTGTATAATTGTTAAATACAGGAATTATAAATTTTTGAAATAAATATCAAGATCTTCATCAAAATGTCTGCATTTTACAAACATTTTCATTTCATTGTTAACATTTTTACTTATGAATTTTTCTAAAATTTAAAATTTTGGTTTTTACCGAAAATTAGGACTTTATTTTAGAAATTTTGAATTAAAATTTTGATATTTAATTCCTAAATTATTAATTTATATCTTTATTTTTTAAAAGTCGGAAGTTAAATTAGAAATTTTCGAAAACATATTTTTTACATAAATTTTTGTTTTAAGAGTGTACATAGGTATATTCTTTGATGGTTAATTATTTCTCAGAATGTTAAGTTTAAACTCGATATTTTGATACTTCTCTTAAAATATCGATATACTTTTGGTTTAAAATATTAAAAAAATTGAAAGTGACAAAATTAAAAACAATTTTATTACCCCCTCCCTGTTCCTAGTTTTACCGCCATTGATCACACTGAATAAAATTTTGCAGTTTATTTATAGAGCTTTAAAATTCCAATAGATGTGCCAAATTTTAGTTATTCATCTTGTTACGTTTTAAAAAAATCAATGAAAAACCAACATTTCTATATTTAACCTATTTTTTAAAATCTTCCATTAAAATCCAATACTTACTTATTGGATCTATAAAGGTAGGATTTTAATCACAAATAAATCGTCTATTTGTCAATGGAGTATATAACAATTATATGTATACAGTGACTCACAGCTTAAATGATGCAGTTATTATATTTTATTATAAAAGCGCATATAAAAATAAGCAAATGAAAACTGGGGGAAATGTTGGTTGTAGTAAATAGGGGTATGTATATGTAATTTACCCCCCAAATAATATGTATACAATGCTGACAATAACCAAAATATAAAAGAAACTTTGTGGAAACCTGTAAATCTGATATATCAGCTTAAAAGATGCAGGCGGCAGCACCTGCCCGTATCGATAGGGTTATATGGGGATTTCCCGATTTTGGCAAGCAGTGGATACTGATAAAAGTAAATGTTAATTTTCTGCCAAAATATTTTATCCAAACGTGTGTAAAAGTACTGATATTAATATGGGCCGTCGTACCACAATTGAAGAACGACAATTGGTGATTAATCATTTTAATAATGGTTACAGCCAAAGACAAATCGCTAAAATGGTAAATAAAAGTATAGGAACCGTTCAGCATATTATAGAACGTTATACCAAAGAAAATCGAATCTTAAACAAATCAAGAAAAGCTTGACAAATACGAAGAACGGCGGATTTTAAGGGAGGTCACCAAAAACCCGAAATAAAGTGCTCCAAAATTAACAACAGTAATTCAGAAGACCTTGGGAAAGCAATGTTGCACTGAGACAGTTCGACGGGTTTTAAGAAGAGGTACTTTTCATGGAAGAATAGCCCGCAATAAACCTCTTATTAGTGCAAAAAATATAAAACTAAGAATTGAATTCGTCCGAAAGTATGTCGATAAGGATATGGCGTTCTGGAGGTCAGTACTGTTTGCTGATGAAACTAAGATCAATCTCTTCGCATCAGATAGGAAGATAACTGTGTGGAGAAAATCTAATGAAGAACTAAAATTTAAGAATTTAAAGGCTACTGTTAAACACACTCAACACCTAATGCTTTGGGGTTGTATGTCTTCTGCGGGGGTTGGAGAAATACACTTTATTGATGGCATAATGAATCAGCATTATTACTTGAATATTTTAAAACACCACCAACAATCTAGTGCTGGGAAATCAAATATTCAGCAGAATTTTTAGTTCTGTCACGGCAACGACCCAAAACATTCAGCCCGTAGTGTACGTAAGTGGTTACTGTATAATTGTCCTAGGTATCTTAAAACACCTCCACAGTCACCTGATATTCATGTCATTGAGAATGTATGGTCAGTCTTGAAGAAAAAAATAGCTCAACGTAACGTCAGCAACAAAAATGAGTTGAAGAGGGCTATTGTCGAAGAATGGAATGCAATTTCCCCTCAATACACTGAAAATTTAGTACAATCTATGCCTAAAAGTTTGCAGTCCATTCTTGACAACAAAGGAGCCTCTACAAGTTATTAATAAAGTAAGCAAGTGTGGTATCATCTACTGATATGACGCTTGCATCATTTTAGCTGTGAGCTCTAATTGTAGAGACATCCTTCTGTTTTCATTTTTTTGTTAAATATTTTAGTTTAAAAATTTAATTTATATTAAAGTTTAAACTAGGTTTACAAACGTTTATAATTTCTATTAAATCCATGTGTTTAGTCCTTTCTGGATGTTTGTCCAAGTAGTCTTATTTGTTGTACATCCATTGCATCATTTAAGCTGTGAGTCACTGTATATTTGCATTCTGGAGAACTTGTAGAATTCAAATATGTAAAAATATATAGGGTGTTCCATAAGAAAAAACAGACTTGAAATTGATTCATCCTATATACATACACCAAAATACATTTTTTATTAAAAAATTTAAAAATCCAAAAGAAACTATGTAGGATTACATAATCAAATCTTCAAAATAGTCAAAAATAAGGAAAATAAAGGAGGGGTCCATTTAAAAAGACTAACCCTATACAAAACATGTATGTATATCTAAATTGCATATTATCAATTTTCTATAGAATCAATTCGAGTATTTATTAATATGGTTGGCAATGCCAGGTAGTAAGTAAAAGAATGTAAATTTTAATAACATCAGTTAAGACAGGAAAATTACAAATCTTATTCTATTTGAATTACTGAAAGTACATTGTATTTGTGGCAACAATAAGTAGATCTGAACTAGATTGCTTAATTTCTATTACCGAAGTATCACACACAATGCAGTCAAACATTTGTGTCAATCTTATGCTAATACAAGCTAGTTGATATTTGTTATTTTTCACATTTTATATGTTTTAACATGTATTTAAATATGCTTTTCCTCGAAAGTTGCTATGAAATCTAAGAGGTTTCGCAATATGTACATAGTGTTACGTGCTTTATCGGTTCGAATTGATACACGTGATGGATTTATTCCCACTTTATTACTGAACTCAACTTGAATCACCACAATTTACAATTAACTCACTTCTACTAACTTACTAATTGCACTGATTCTAACTGACTGACTCGAGGGAAAACTGACCGCCTTTTTATAGTTTCGGCCCGCGTTCTTCCAGAATTTTCGGCAGATAAGGCTTATCGAATGCCGAAATTTCTGGAACGCTTATCTGCCGTTTGTTTCGTTATCGCGGCCGCTTTCCCCTTATCAGAACCTTCTAGAAACCTTTTTTATTTACTAAATTCTACAATTCTATCCTAAATCCTATTTCATCTATTTACATTGCGTTACAATAGTATATACACTGTTTTGTTTTACTAAAAATTAAATGAAACATTGTGAACAAAATGCTTTCAAGAGAAAGAGTAGAACATGAAAATCAAAGTTTGACGTAAAAAATGTTATTTACCTTTAAAAATAAAAATACTGCATTAACGTAACGCAACCAAGGGTGCCAGAGTCTGCACCTCTTATCGTTTTTTCAGAAAAAAATTGTTAGCTTCTGTTTGGATGCACAGTTTGGTTTCAACTGCTATTCACCTAGGCGAGGATTGCATCAGCTTAAATATTTTAAATGTAAATAGGGTTAACTTCCATGTTACTGGAACGCTATTGTGATGTTTTAATTAAATTTATTATAAGAAGGTTCATAACTATTAAATTTTACTAACGATAAAAACGCAACAAAACGTAAAAATCAAAAAAGATTTTCGATAAATATTAATAATAATATTATATAATTAATATTATATTATAATTAATATTAATAAAGTTTAATAGTTTTGAATATTAAAGAATTCCACGAAGTAAGGGTTGGATATGTCAATTATAAGAAGGTATTAGTGAAAGCAGGCAAATTTTTATTATGTTATACAGTCTGTCCAAAAAGTATGGAATATTGCCTGTACCTTTTAAAACACACGTTTTAGGGAAAAATAACTCTAATTAAAGTTGAATGGTCATTACTTACGGATGCTATAGCATCCTTAACTTTTGTGTATGTTTACAATTCTTGTCGTTAATATGGAGACATGTTTATTTTTTTTAAGTAGCAACGTATATATTTTTGTCACCTTTGAATACAACTTTTGTTTCTTAATATTATAACGTATTTTGTTTATAGGGTTAGATATTAGAAAAGACAAAAATTTTGTTTTCAAAATTTAAAATTTGAGATAAGAGTTTCCAGATTTTATTAGATATAGGATACTAAAATGATACCATGAAGTGCCCAATTGTTATATTTAATTGCAAGTGATAATAAGTTGTCGATTTATAAGAAAATAAATAAATAATAAATTTAAGTGAAAAAGAAAGGGTGGAATTTCTTATGGTTTCGGTATGCGAAGATACAAAAAGATTGCAAATGAAAGTGTGTGCGCTATTCAACCGTAGGAGCGGAACAATTGAGTGGCCGGCTAGATTCCCAGACTAGACACCGTTTGGGTTTTTTGATGGGATCCTTAAAACTAATGTGATAAAGACTGGATAGTTTGAAAGACCTTATTGCTCGAATTACTGACTATATTAACAACATATAGCAGGAAACTCAATAACTTTCTCAGAAATTTTCGTGATAAATCAAAACATTGCTCAGAAAATGATGGAGATCAAATTGAATATTTATTAAATTAAATAGGCTTTTTGCAAATAAATTATATATATTTTTTAATCTGATATAAACTCGATTGTTTTATTAAGTAACCCTATGAGCAAAGTGTGCTATGATATTAAAAAATAAAAAAATTCAAAAATGACAAAAATATGTAGGTTGCAATTTAAAAAAATGAACATGTATTCATAGCAAGAAGAGTTGTAAGCAGAAAAGAAGTTGAGGTTGACATATTATCCGTCGTCAATAACCATTTAACTTTTATTAAGGTAATTTTTCTCTAAAACGTATACACGAAAATACAGTCAATATTTCATATTTTTGAACACATAGACCAAGTTTAATATTAAATTGAGATTGTTATAACTATAGCAATTTAAAATTTCTCAAATTATATCTTGGTAACCTTCTTTGGAAAATATTTGCCCCTTGCAAAATGACTCAATAAAAGTTGAAATTTAGAAATTATAGCGAAATTATATTTCAAAAATAAAATTTTTGGATTAAAAAATTGGCGATTGAAGTCGAAACTATCAAATTAAAGCCGACGTTCCTGAAATATTAAATAAAAATTCGAAATAGTATATTTAAAATTTCAGTTTGAGGAAAAAAGTTGAAAAATAAATCAAGATCTTAGGTTTAAACTGAAAATATTAATAGAAGAGTCAAATTTTAGATTTAAAAGGCCAACTCTGGATATCGTTAAAAAGAATAAAAAAATGAAAACAAAATTTCATGAAAAAAAGTTTGAACATTTCTAAATTAAAGTGACAATTCAAAATATTGAACAACTTTTCGACTTTCTATAAAATGAAAATAAACTTATTGTTAATGAAAAATTATTTGACATTGATATTTCTCGATTAATGCGGTAATGTTAAAATTGTTGAAATTCTTTTAGACTTTTAAGTAAAAAAAAAGAAAATGGAAATTTAGAGTTTAACGCCAAAGTGTTTGTTCTTTATCGTTTATATAAGGAAAGAAAAATTCGAAAGTTCAACTTGACATTCTAAATTTCAAAATCTAAATTTCCTATCAAAAAAAATCAAAATTTTTAAAAGATCAAATTCTGAATTTATTTTAAAATAAATTGATTACAAGTTCCTAATCTCAATTTGAAAATAAAGATTTCAAGAAGAAAGTCTCGCGAATTTAAACACTAAAAGATGAAAGTAGAAATATTTCGTTCAAAATGTTTAATAAAGACAAATTTTAATTCAATGTCAAGGTGAATTTTAAAAAACATTTGTAAAAAATATTGAGAAAAGCATGCCATTGTAGACAAAAATTTTAACATTTCAGCTTTTTATAACAATAAGTAAAATCTATAATAAAATCTAAAAAAGATTCCAAAGTTTGGTTTTCAATTTAGAATTTCAAAAAATAAAACCGAAAGGAGTAAGGTTAAATTATCGCCATGTTTAGTATTAAACTTCCCAAGAAATTCCATACTGGGGTCCAAATTTTTCAGTTATATTATGATTTCAATATTAAACCTGAGATTCCGATATAAATCTCAAGTTTAAACCTAAAATTTTGTTATTATATCAAAATATTGATTTTTTCTTTTCTTTTTACTAAAACTTAGGTTAAATTCTGTACATCAGGTAACTACCATTAAGTGACGTAATCAGATAAAGCCGCTTGCAATGACAAATTCAGTTGTATTCCAAAGTACTTTTATTGGCTTTGGAGCAACTGCGCCCGTTAATACATTAAGGAAATGAAAATATGAAGTATAACGACGTGTCTGGCATATCAAAGAGAATCTTATAACCCCCATCCAGTTTTATACAATTCATTTATAATTATGCTGGGGTGTTTCGAATGCTCGACAGGAAGGGTATAGATTTTAAAGCTGGGGCCCCCGTATTTGCCTTTCAACTGTATTCGCTATTTTCTAACAACATAAGGAAAGAGAAAAGCTGTCTTGTTTGATGTTTTAATTAATACTCTTCCAGGAAAAGTTATCATTTTATTCTCTTTGTTGGTTTAACCATTCTTGGTCGTTAATATTTTAGGGGTGTTTTTGAATGACGGACAAATGGATCGGTTTTAATAAAACTTTGTACAAATTATTTCACATTCAATCATGTTTTAGCATAAAGAATTTATATGCAATAAAGTAATTGGCTTTCTCCTTTCGTTCAGTCTTCTTGCTGATGTTGGCAGGATGTAAAAATAAAACACAACTAGCTTCTTTAGCATACTTAATTACAAAAAGATAGTAGACAATTGAACTCCCACAATTTTACTATTGTTTAAAGTGTTGGCTTTTAATCAAAATTTAAATTAATGCACCAGTTTAACTTACCTTATTTGTCCATATGGGTTCACATGTTACTCGGCATAAGTATATGTTATTGATATGTAAAAAAGAAACCTTTTTTTAACTCTCTTCTTTTTGTTGGGTATTCGGCTACCTGTGTTATATTATGTTTCCAATGGCAGAAGCAATACATTCCCGGACGACAATGTAAATTGTGGCCGAGGCGTTAGCCTAGACTGTAATGGATTTTCCGTCGTGGATGCCTCGAACGTGATTTAGCACATATAGTAGATATAGAATAATTTTGTAGAATTAAAGAGATTAATTTGTGTACTATAATATATTAATAGTTTTAAATAATCGTTATAATAAACTTGCTTGTAACAAAGGTTTGACTAGACTGACTATTCTAAATAAAATACATACATTTCACACCCTGATCCTTTTTCGCGACGGGGTTTCCGCTTATTGTTTAGTTAGATCTTACAAGTGGCGGAAACGTCCTACACATAATAAGAATAAGTAATTTAAATGAAACAGATGTAAAAACTTTGGTACCCAGAAGGATCCGGACCCAAGTGGGTAGGTACATTATAGTGCTAACAAATATCGTAGTTCGGAAATGCGCTTTTACTACGAGGGACAATAATATTTTTTCTGAAATCGCAATCAATATTATTTAAATTAGGAATTTTTTTATAAATTCATGAAATTTTTTATTATCATGGTCATTGTAAAAGTTACCTGCTTTTTCTGACTAGGACGGAAATAGTATAGCGCCTTACACGAGGGGAAAAACGTATACTTGCTGATTTTTGTTGTGGAATATGATTAGGATAAGCTGCGCTAAAGCGATTTGTATTGGTTTCTTTTCTATACAGTCTATACACTCGATCAATACCTGACAAAGTACTTATTTAAATAATTTGGAAATTTAACAACTAAGCAAGGTCGAAAAAGACCAACACAACTAAAATATTCGCAAAGTTGTAGTACTTCCAGTTATACCGGAAGTTGACACAAAATTCGTTATTTTAAATAAGGCACCCTATATATTTTTGCATTTTTGGATTTTATTTAATATAACAAACATTGTTCTTTAAATTTATAGTTTTTGAGATATAGGGTGTCTTTTTTGTATGCAGTTTTATTGGCTTTTTCCCGCCGGTCACTCCTTTCACAATCCTGAATTTCAGTACCTTCTATTAAGGAATGGCAATCTGTTATAGATTGCCGCAAACAGCGATTGCGTTGGATCTTGGTTTGTCAATCGCTGTTTGGGACTCAACACTGAAAAACACTTAAAACTATATTAAAATTTAAACGACGTAAAAAATAAATAACAGCAAGATTATTTAAAATTTAACGTTTCGGGCATTGTTATTCTCTACCCGTCGTCAGAAAATCAATTCAAATTTATTCCTTTACAAATTTGTGTAAGCTGTCAGAAAGTAATTCTGACAGTTTATTAGGTTATTCCCTAGGTGATTTTAAGGCGACCTAGTTGTTTTTCTCGTTTTAACAATTGCAGCCACATACCATTTATATCAATCGAACAGTTCGCGACACAGTTATCTCCATTTAGTTTCTTTAATTTTTCTTTTTTTATAATATGTTTTTCTGCCAATAATGCAGGATTTTGTCCACTGAATTCTGTGATCGTATTGAAAAGAGTGTTGGCAAATTTTCGATTTTGAAAAATCTCCCTTACATATGTAATTCTTATGTTCGTTAATACAAATCCACATAGGTTTTGATGTTTCACCTATGTAAATTTTGTTGCATTCGCAGGTTATTTTATAAATACAATTTTTTTTATGTTGTGTTTCATTTTTTGGTTTTGTATTTACTAGTAATGATCTTAGAGTATTTTGGGTTTTGAATGCTGTACGTATATTGAATTTTTGGCCTATTCGTTTGATATAGAGAAACAATTCATATCAACCAGAATCCTGATACACTTAATGGAGATAAGGGACCATTGCCCTCCAGTTTATTAAAGGTTATTTGTGGCAGGTTAAAACTGCATGCACCAGATGTGTTAAACAATTAGGGTAAAGACACACGAAGCGTTTTTCGCCGAGTCGGCAACAAATTGGAGCAAACACACAACTCGTCTTCAAAGCTATCAACGCGTGAACGTGTTGACAGTTGTTCTGAAACTAATGGATTTTCACGACGAATTCATAATTTTAGCCGCCGTAATGTATTGTCGATTGAAGAATAAAGAAAACATCGTATGTGAGAATATCCAATGTTTCAGGAACGTAATGAAAAAAGTCGATTTTATGCTCTATTCAATAACATTCTAGTTGTAATGTAATGACGCTTCTATTTTATTGAACTTCTTCCCTGCCACTGCATTTGAAAAATTACAGTTTAAAATCTCAGAAAGGTTGAGCGCGAGCAATATTTGACAACAAGGCTTAATATCCACAGCTTAAAAACCGCTCGTCGTGTGAACACTTTCGTAAAGCAAGAATAGCTTATGGTACGCTTGAAGCCATGAAAATGCGTGCAGCGCATCTTTCGGAGTACTATACATACGCTCGAGACAGTCTCGGCGTAACGCTTCCTGTGTTTATTACCATTTAATCAGACTGAACCAAATGCCGAGTCGACTGCCGACCGCGAAACCCGTTTTGTGTATCTTTACCCTTAGAAATAGGAAATAAAGCAAAAAAACCGCCAATATCGATTTAAATCTTCATGCAGATGATGTCGATGCTTCTTTTGCTAATCGAATAAGATTGGTGCGCTTGAAAATCGCAGTTCTACTGGTGAAATACGTATCGCGTAATTATTTATTTAATTGCTGATGCGGTAAAGGGGTAAAACCTATGGACTTGATCATAAGCCACAGTGCTTAGTTCCGTGCTCTAGAGAAAAATACATTTAATAGCAAACTTGTTACTTACTGATACTGATCCGTTGGAAAGTTTTTTTACATAATTGGTCTAACGTCAAATACATAGTATTTCGAGAGCTATGATCTTAGAGTAAAGATACACGAAGCGGTTTTCGCAGAGTCGGCGGCGGGAATTAGTATATTACATATCGAGGTGAAAAGTGTTTTATTCCCGTTGAGACAATTTCTCGGGACAAGAAAAGTAAAGAATTTGATTACTTCAAAAAATAATTTCAATATCCTACAAACTGGGCTCGGTAAATTAAAATAAAATATTTGAAATAATTCAAGAAGAGTTGATAATGATCCAAAAATAAAAAAAAAATGAATTTTTCCTAAAATTTTAACGTTTGACTCAAAATTTCTTATTTTTTTTTCTTTATTTTTTTTCCTTTTCGTAGGCTTTTGACCTTGAAGGTTGCGTCAGAAATTTTGAAAAGGGGAGCAATTTCAATAATAAAGTAAAATGTTTGTTTGATTTCCCAGATTTTGACTTTGGTCAAGGTTTGGAAATTATTGACAAAAGTTTAACAATAGTCAAAATTTTGCGATTATATTCAGAATAATTAAAATTTTAAAGGAAATTTGAAGTCGAAAGTTAGAGTTTCGGGGCTACCAAGCAAGCAATTAGTCAAGTAAAACATCGAGCTGTTTGGTTTTCTCTTTCAGTAAGATTGTTACTAAAAAAAGTTTTCAAAAACTAAAAATATGGTCGATCGAAATAGAAGAAGCAATATAAGGTAAAAAACAGTCTTATAAACAATATCTTAGCAGTCCAAATGAACATAATTAGGAAATATGCAAACATAAGAAAAAGAAATGTCTTGAAAAGCAAATGAAGAATCCTGGGATCGATTTATAAGTAATATAGAAAATTATAGACAAGGGAGACAAACTTTAGCACACAAAGTAATGAAATCTTTAAACAACCAAGAAAATCACAGAATACAAATAAACAACATTGCAGACAACTCTGGTATCAAGAAAACGCAGACGAAAGAGCGATTCAAGAAGAAATTGTGAAAGGTCTGGATGATATAGATTTAGCTGAATTGACAGAAGCTCTTAAATCTACCAAAAACAGAAAAGCGACAGGCATAGATGGTATAAATGCCGAATTATGGAAACATGGCGGACTAATGTTGCACCTGCGAGTATTATACCTAAATAACGGAAGTTGAAAAAATAGTATTTTTCCTGGCAACTGGAGAAGGGCAAAAGTAATTTCATTGTTTAAAAAAGACGACAAGAACAATCCTCAAAACTATAGTGGAACTAGTTATTAGATACGGTTTATAAAATTTATGCCAGAATACTAAATAACAGATTGAAAGTAATTTCAGAAGAGTTAATAGAGGAAGAACAAATAGGTTTTAGAAGAGGCAGATCAACAATTGATGGAATCTTCACGATACAAAAAGTCATAGAAAAACACAGAGAATACAACAGAGAAACCCATACAAGTATTATAGAATTTGAGAAAGCTTTTGACAATGTAAACAGGTGCAAATTATGGAACATTATGGAGGGACGGGGATACTCAAGACACTTAATACGAACGATACAAAGTCTATACATTAACATTACAATCCTACAATCCTAGTAGATATAGATGGAAAACTAAGTAGAGAAATAACAACAAATAAAGGAATTAGGCAGGGTTGCTGCATATCGCCAACTCTCTTGAACATACACATAGACAACATTATAAAAGAATGAAAAATGAAACATTCTGCAGGAATATACCTAGATCAGGATACTATCTTAAACTCCCTTTTATATGCCGATGACCTAGTACTCTTTGCAGAAACAGAAGGCGATCTACAAAGACACATGTATACCTTACAAAATATCTGCCAAGAATGCGAATATGAAAATATCAACAAATAAGACAAGATCTTTGAAATAAACGACAAAATAACATAAAATAAAATTAAGTGGAAAGAACATGTAGAACGAATGGATGAAAAAAGGTTGCCTGCCAAAGCAAGATTTTATAGATGTATTGGAAAAACAAGTATTGGTAGGCCAAGAAAAAGATGAATATCGTAATAGGCAATAATGTCTAAAACCTGAAGTGAAGAAGAAGAAGAAGATATATTTTGTAGGTTTGTAGTGTTGTAAACGTAAGTTGATTAAAAAGAAAAAAAGAAAAATGAAAAAAGTTCTTTACCTTCTAACCAATCAACTCAAAGAAATAATAGATAAAGCCGAAGCCAGAGATAACTTCTGAAACCTAAGGACTTCGGGTTAAATTCGGAAAGCTGGTAGCCTCAACCTAACTTAATCCAATCCGTCGAACAGCCAAACAGCAATCGGCTAACTGACCGTTAGTCAATTCAAAAATAAGATGTTTCATATCATAAACTTAATCCACCTTCCATGAAAAAGAAACAGCAATCAAGAAATTACGTTACTTCGTCTTTTAAGATACTTATATTAAGAGTTAAATATTAAGCTGAGACTTTAACCGGTTTGAAATGATCGTCCATCTCTCCGAAATTGCACGGATCGAGATTATTACGCAGTGGCATTATCTATATATCCCATAAATGTTCACTTGAGCATTAAAGCTTTGAATCAGCTCTACTGATAAGATTATATGGCTAAAACCCTTAGAAGTTCTTTGAATTAATAAATAAGCCCCGTCCAATATATTTGCATATTGATAACTTTCTAAAGACTTCGCTTTAGACGTAAAAGCGTGCAAATTGAGCATTTAAAGCAGCTATTAATTATTTAGATTGCATCTCGGATATTCAAGAATAAGTTGAATGCATTTTTTATGACTAAATGCTAACAATTACATAGCTTTTATACGGCAATTCATAACCGACCCTTGTCGCGAGCGACTTAGGGAAAATAAAACAAGAAAAACACGCTTTTGAAAAAGCTCCACAAAAGAAATATTTAATAAACTCCATGGATAGAACTCTAATTGTTTAAAAATATGTCTTTTATATACGAGCCCCTTCCCATTTCAGTTGGCCCACCTTAAGATTTATTAGAGATTTCGCATTGGGGTGGAAAAAATAGAAAGAAATAATCGAATTCCAAATTGTTTATTCTTTTAACAGTATTTTTATTACATTGTAATTACATAAAATGCATATTAGGTAAATAAAACTGATAATTACCACAAAATGTAAACAAATAGAAAAAAATGTGAACAAATACGTTAAATTAAGAAAACAACAATTTTATTATTTACCACTCGGTAACATCTCCTTTGTTTTATATAACAGCTATAATTCATTGGGGCATAGTATTAACCAAATCTTGGCAAAATTTTGGTGTCAAAGAATCCCATATTTCTTGAAGCCTTTGCTTCAGTTCAGGGATTATTCGTGCATGATGTTTCCGCACCTTTTTCGTCTCGTGCCATAAAGTTTCTATGGGTGATAAATCCGGAATACTAAAAAGCTATTTTAAAGGTGGTATAGTATGGTCTTTTATCCATTTTAAGCTTCTTTTAGAGGTGTGACATGTTGCGCCGTCCTCTTGAAATACGAATTCTTAGCAGGATGTCAAAAATTCGTTCATGACCGGTAAAAGTGGTTCTTCTAAAATGGTATTTGTTTGTATGGAGTTTTCCTACTTTTGTTGACGACATCCTACTCCACACCATGACAGATGCAGGAAATTTTACTTTTCTTTTGAGGCAGTCGGGATAGAACGCCTCATTTATTTTTTTGAATAACTCTAACTGAATCAAATACAAACTTCGAACCGTGCCTCATCGCTCCATAACTAAAATACCCAATCCTCATATTCTTTTGCCCATCTGAACCTATTTCTCTTTTGCTGTGTTGTTAACAGTGATTTTTCTTTGGCCTAATGCAAAATTGTCATTCCTAATTTTACAAGTTTAAGGTTTTTATTGAAAAACGCACCTTATAAGTCCCAAATCTCAATTTATGAGCTTCTCTGTGAGTTGTTGATATAGAAATACGTCTTTCAACACTACCGCTCTACAAAGCACTTAACTGAAGGTAATTGGCAAGTCTGTTTTTGTTGATAATTCTTTTTAATGATCTTCAGTCTGCACTGGTAATTTTGCTTTTTTCACATATCGGGGCTTTGTAGTGACTGAACCGCTCATTTTATACCTTCTAACTATATTTTTTACACTATACCGCGGTAACTCTAATGAATTTGCAATTTTAAAGTTTGATTTTCCACATTTAAAAAATTTAATGATAAGTGAACAAATTTTGTCATCGATCACCTTTCCTCTACCCTTTTTGAAAAATGCAACTACCCTGAAGCTGCATCAAATGCATTCTGACAGCTGTGAGTAATAGTAATTGTTTTGACATATGCTGTCCACAGTCATCTTCGGAATGTAGGCTTACCTTGTAATGGCGTATTATTGCAACATTTTCGTTTGTTTGTTACAAATCCGAATAGGGAATAATAAAGTTGGTGTTTTTTACTGAAAATTATTAAATATATGTTATTAAGTATTTTTTTGGCTAAAAACAGCTTCTAGTATTTATTATATTTAATTAATAACCAAAAATCTAAAATTTTAATAGCTGGGCCAACTGAAATGGGAAGGGGCTCGTATTTCGACTGCAAGTGCTTGAATAAAAATATTGATATTAAAGTAAAATAGAATAAAGTACCTAGTTTATAAAAAAAATAAAATTTCAACATTTTCCCAATTGAGGTTCTTTTTTCAAATTGCAACAGTGTTTTAAAAAAATGTCAAGTCAATTTTTTATTAACATTTCGACTGTAAATTCGGACTTTTGAGAAGGTAAAGACGAGAAAAATTGAAAATTTTTATAGAAATTTGGATTCAATTTCCTCTGAAAACATTTTCTGTAAACTTTGAAGTATTTTAACATTTTTAATTTCTATTTAAAATTTTGACTATAAATTCCAATTTTTTTTCAATTCCAAAACCAAATTTTTTTCTACAATCTCTTTTAGGACGCAAAAAATTCAACCTAAAAGAAATGTTAGTTATTTCTGGCATTTTAAATTATTACGCTCTCGAAAATTTAAATTTTGGCTTCAAATTTTTGAGTTGTTCTTAAATTTTGGAATACAATAGATTTGAACATTTATCAGATTCAGAGTTTGGAAACCAAATAGTAATTTAGGTCTTGTTAGATCTTGTCGGTTTGGTCACACCCAACTCGAACTTGGCAAATGCTCTGTTGGCAAATATGCACTAAGAAATTACAAACATTGCTGTGATACGTATTGGTTTGTAACAGTTTCAAAAGCATCATGCAAATGGAGTATACGACATAAGATGAAGGCGATCTTTTGTTTCCAAGCTCGGAATCTGACAGATGTCCAGACCTGTCTATCTAGTACCGGGATATCAAAAATTATCTTGGTCAAGGGTGGTTGTGGAATGTAAAACGTGTGTCTTACTTTACGTTTGAAATAATTATGTCACTGTCACACTGACATACATCAATAACCTACAAATTTCATACCTATTTATTTCAGTTGTAAAACAATAATGAACTACAAATTATGAAATAACGGTTTTAGTAACAAGAAAAACTAAATTACAGTAATTGTTGGAAATGTCCCCCGTTTTGTTCGATGCACAAGTTGACGCACCTCCTCATACTGTGAAAAGCGTTTTGCAGCATTTCTGGCGTTATGGTTGCACATTGCTGAACAATTTTTTGTTGCAGTTCTTGCAAATTATTTACCGGAGTTGCGAAATCTTGTTTTTTAAGTAAGGAAATATAAAATAGTCCATAATTATCAAACAAGGTGATCTCGAAAGAAACTTAACTTCTGTATGCAAACTTATCAGCCGGTCATCAAAAAACTCGCGGAGGAAAGCAATATTTTCTCGTGTAGTATGTGCTGTTGCACCGCCGTGCTGAAAATAACCGTACCAAAGTTCATCATCGTTTAACTGTTGCACAAATTTAGCCAAAAAGTTGTGTCTGTACCTTTCTGCATTGGCGGTGAAATCGAAAAAAATTGGCCCAATTATTCTTCTGCGAGAAACTGCCATCCAAACACCAATTTTTTGAGGATAGTAGTGGCGATTCAGTAAAAACATGAGGGTTATTCATTGCTCCACATTCGTATATTTTGAAGAATTGATGTATCCCGAAAGGTGAAACCTCGCTTCGTCAGAAAAAAAAGTTAAGTCCAAGAGATCGTCATTCATTAAATTATTGACAAACCAATGGCAGTAAGCAAGCCGTCTGGGGTGGTCTGCGAGCAGAAGAGCTTGATATGCTTGCATCTTATATGGATGCATGTTCAAGTCTTTCTTTAAAATCTTCTGGCATGTTCCATAAGAAAGTTCAATTTCCTGAGGAAGACGTTTCAAAGGTTTTGCAGGCTCCTCTTCCATACGTTGACGAACGTCATTGACAACTGCTTCTGTACGAACTCTTGGTCTACTAGCACCTTTTTTATGAGTCACACAACCAGTTTCGCGAAACACTTCAACACAATTTGTAAGGCACGCATAAAAATTGTCCGGTAATATTGCTACGTTTGGGAAGTGCACTCGAAAATTGTCCAAACATAAACGTTGACTGTATTGCCAATGTCCATTAACTAGCGCACCCTTTCGAAAATAGGTTTCAATCATGAAAATTTTGTGCTGTGTGGTAAGAGACATGATTCAAAAACTGGATTAGAAAATTTCAGCACAATGACTTGAGAGATTCTGACACGACAAAGCATATTCAAAAATTTAAAGTAAGGCACACGTTTTACATTCCACAAACACCTTTGACCAAGACAATTTTTGATATCCCGGTAGAATATTGTTTCTGTTGGTGGTTCAGCTTCCTATAATCGGATAGGCCATGTTTAAAAGACTCCACCATATTGCAGTTAAATTTTATATTTTTAAAGCTCACGTTTGCAACTTTTTGACATCGAAAAAGAGAGAGAAAAATGGGAAATTTTCGGAGAAATTAGAATTTTTGGAAAAACAGTATATTTTGCAAAAGTTTCGATTGACAGAGTTTTCTTTAGAATAGATTGTGAAGGACTATTTTTTAACGCTGCCTAACAATATCTTGAAGATATCAAGCTGTTGGAAAAGTGCTGGAGTATGTAGTTAAAATGTTGCAGCAAAAGAAATATGTCTGAACAACTCCATTCGTTCGTAATTAGGTAGATAACTTCATACACTTTAGTTATAATTTCAGTTTTAAGTTCAAGTTACATAAAGTTCCACGTTTATAAGCCTTCTTCCATTTAACTGAAAATTGAAATTGTAAAATGTAGTCAGAGTTCAATTGTTAGTTCATTATTCTTTCTTTATATCTAGATTCAGAAAACAAGGATACAATTTTCACTATTTTCATTTAGGTTTGTCTTATGGCAAAATTTAAGCGGGGCAGGAAGTTAATTAAGTCCGCGAGAGTACATTGTAATATATGAGCGGCGCGCTCTATTCGTATATGAGAAAAGTTTTAATAATTAAATAAATAACCCAAGCATAGATTGTACTCGAATATTTGCGTCCAAGTTAGATAGCGTTGCATTATATTCTGTTTTTACTTAGATTAATTTCAAGCAAATGGCACATGGGAATTTACGTGGAAATTCGGTGGTTATGTATGTATATCTGTTCAGCTAATTTTCAATCATCTCTGCCGGTTTTTATTCGATAAACTGTATTATAAATAATTCAGATATGTCTACTTTGTATAGATGCTGTCTTTCAACAATGTATGTTTTTATAGCTCACGGGATGCACTCGAGCACTCAACTTCAGTTATTGACACATACATCAAGAGACTTTAATATAATTCTCTTAAAATTTTCATTTTCATTTTATAGATCTCCAGCTTCTCTTGGCTTGATTGCTTCATTTGCTATTATACTGAAAATGAATTTTGCAAAATAATGTAATGTTAACTGGACTTTTGTTAACTTTTGATTTTTATGTTGTTAAATTTGAACAATGTTCAACTAAAACCAATGGTTACAAAATCAACTCTGAATTGACCTGTTTGTGTCCAGATATAATATCATTTTTAATGATCCTATATTGTTTCTATGTAGAGGTAGGTATATGTATAGATTTTTAGGAGGGTAGGTTGAAAAGTAATGTACACATGCTTATATAGCGAAAACGAAATGACCCTGAGAAGCATGCCAGGTGGAATTCATAACCTAAACAGTAAATTTTAAGAAACAGAAGTATGGAGACATGTTCCAGTGCCTATGTCACTGCGATTTAAACAGCGTGCCTGATATCAAAATATTAAATGCCCCAAACGTGAATCCTACTAAGTAAAAGAAAAGTTTGAATATCAACACCCGACTTCCCCTCAGGCAAATAAGTTCAAAATACATGTACCCACAAAAATATCGTTTGAGTGTATTTTGGAATGTTTATAGACTTTATATGATTCAATTTGCTGAAACAAGGGGTCAATGGTAAATTCTTGTTAGTGCATACAGACTTTTAAATACCTCCGACATCGAGCGGATAATAATCTTGCAACAAGACAACGCTTCTCTAGGAAATAGAGGCGGCACATTTTGAACTATATTTTTGGGACGATTGGACTGAAAATTATAAAAAAAAATATTTATTATTTCAAACGATATCTCACACAATATATATATATATTTTATTTTGGCTAAAAAATATTTATTTTTGAAAATTTGAAAGGCTGAATTTGTAGTACAATTAATAACCTCTCTCTGAGTCGCAGCAGTTTGGTCCAATTGCATTAAATTATACAACTTATATCAGTTGGCGCAAAAGTTGCATTTTTGCGATTTTGAAAAATGTTGGAGAATTATGAACCACTTTGTAAATCGTTTAAAAAATGAAAAAATATGGTAGAAAAATCTTTTATTTTTGACTTAAAATGGCAGAAGATTTGTTATGAAAGTTCTAAAGGAAATTATTAGTCGTACCAAAAAACGATTAGAAATTGCAGAAAAATAATACTGTTTTAAATTTTCATGAATAATCGCTTGTATGCATCAAGTACATAAAGTTAGCTTGTAAAGTGTAAATAATTGACTCATCTACAATTATCCCACAAAAGTGGTCCGTAATTCTCTGAACGTCCTTTTGTATAATATGGTAGCATCTGACTAATCCAATAAAAACTTCATGCAAAATTTCATGTTTATGTCGAAGACTTAAGGTTCCGTGAATATTATGAAGATATTTACCTTAGTAGATTTTCAAAAAGTGCGGTCAAATTAGTGGAAAAAATTACATTTATTTATTTATTATTAAATTTCGATTTGATATCGAAGCGAGGTAACGGTTCGTGTACACAAGTCGAGTACGCAAGGAAAAAATAAGCTTTACGATAGTTATTTGTAGCTATCAATCACTACTAGAGAAAATAGTAGTTTGTACAACAAGAGCGAATATGATGTCCATATCGCACGAGAACGAAGTTTGAGCACGACGCCGTAGGCGGAGTGCCACAATCGTTCGAGTACGATATGGACAATCCGCTCGAGTTGTACACCGTATTTTTCGTACGACTACGATCTATCAAATACTAAAATAAGATTTAGCAAATTGATAATTTTTCATGTGACTTTTGCGGTTTCTAATATATTTTATATAGTGTCCATGTGTCAATGAAACCTCATAAATTTATCGTAACAAAATTCGTATTTTCTATTTGATTTCTAAGGTAATAATATCTTAAATATTTCAGTTGCAGCCCCAAAATGTCCGCTGGGGTAAAGTTTACTGATTCTGCACTAAAAGCACTCATTTAAAATATTTTCTTTGCTTAATACCGAAGTCAGTTTGACAGATTTCATGGTATAATTCTAAATCTAAAAATGACATTCGCTTTTTATCGCATGCCTTGATTGGTCAACACACTAGTGTGAATATGAAATCGACCAATCACGGCGCGACTTTCGTTATATCCATTCACTAGACTGATATGGTCTATTTATCCTGCTCGCAAGGTATAAAGAAAACAGTGAATATACAGGTGGGAGTGGGAAAAATATAAAGCTGGTCCGGAATTCCCCGTGATCCAGAATACCCCAGATTGTCCTATTAACTAAAACTTGATTTTTCGGAGATTATATTACTTTATTATAAAATATTTTCTTCTTCTAATCCTTGGCTGGCAAAATTTACGTAAGTCTTCGAGAATTAACGCTGTGCATAATTTCAAATTTCTACGTTACATAGTTTTTTTTTTTATAGTTTAATCCACTTCGAAAAGGATAACCCTATTATGCTTTCAAAGCACCGCAAATAGGATGTGGAAAAAGGAAAAAATGGCGATGAACCGCCTTTTTAAACAAGGATAGGTTGTAATATTTGGGAAAAATTACCTTCGGTAACAAGTTCCATAGCTTGGAAGTTCTATAGAAGAAAGAGCCACCGTAGACAGAAGTCCTCACTGCGTCCAGCTGGACCGCATAGGAATATAGGAATTTGCTGCCTCCGATTGTCTTGTATGCCTCAAAAATCTTGGCCTTGGGGGGATCAATTTTATTAGTTTCTGTGAACATTTTCCATTAAAGTACTTGCAAAAAAAGAGATAAGTCACCTACCATACGCCTGTGCTCTAGTGTTTCAAGAGAATCGGTCAAACTCTCGTCATCAATTAGGTGAATCGCTCTTCTCTGAATTGAATTCAAAAAAGCTAAAGTGTGCTTTGGGGCTGAACTCCAAACATAAGAACAGTATTCTAGTGTTGGTCTAACTTGAGCTTTGTATAGTGTGAGTAGCTGATGGGATGTGAAGTACTTTATAGCTCTAAAAAGAAATCCTAGCTTCTTAGAGGCGGATTTGGCAATGGAGCGCACATGATCGTCCCAACAGAAGCTAGTGCTTGCACTTCTAGTATATACAGATTATATCCTTCGAGAGGATTTTACCGTCCATTTCAATATTTGTTGCATTATCCCTTAATATTTTCTTAGAGAAAACCGCGGCCTGAGTTTTCTTACCCCATTCCAGAATGATTTCGAGATCCCGATTAATTATCTGTATCTGCTGTTCCCTTAGTCGATCTGAAGCAGCGACGGATAATGGTTTGTCGGAGAAAAAAGTTATTACCAGGCCACTATCATCAGCGTAGCTGTATATCGGATTGAAAGTTAAAGCTAAGAGATCGTTTATGTGTAACAGAAACAGAGTAAAAGACAGGACAGACCCCTGAGGCACCCCTGAATTAATCGCAAATGTCTTAGATGAGATGCCATCGACGACGACCTGAAGTGATCTGTCAGCGAGAAAAGTGGATATAAAATGACAGATTACAGAAGGAAGACCATAGGATGTTAATTTGGCGAGAAGAGATCGGTTCCAGACTCTGTCGAAGGCTTTTGAGATATCCAATGCCACAACCCTAGGCTCACTATGTTTTGTCATAGCCGAGTTACAGATATGAGTAATATATGCCAGTAGATCGCCAGTTGAGCGTTGTTGTCTAAAACGGTATTGCCTGTTCAAAATGATTCTATTCTTCTCCAGATATTTGAGAATCTTGATGTTGATAACCTTTTTCATCACTTTAGATATAACGGGTAACAAAGATATAGGGCGATAGTTTTTAGCCAGATTGCTTTTTTTCCTTTTTGGAGACAGGCTGCACCCTAGCAGATTTCCAGATGTTAGGGAATACACCTTTGTTGTAAGAGGACAGGAGTGAGCTCTGGAGCGCACTTTCTTAAGAACAATAGCAGGGATTCCATCAAGGCCATAAGCTTTCGATGTATTTAGTTCGAGAATAATCTTCCCGACTATGCGTTGTCTGAAAACAAAAACAACTTCAGGGATCGAAGTGCCAACCTTAGGAAGAATAGGAGATTCTGCGTTTCGAGAATCAAGGTAAGAATTTTCAGCAAACACTAAGGCTAGCAGGTCAGTCTTTTCCTTAAAGGTAGTCGTAATACTGTTGTTGTCATCGAGTAAAGGTTGAAAATTTGAAGATGTAAAATTATTTCCAATTGACTTTGCAAATCCCCAAAAGGACCTAGAACCGTTTGGACAGTTGATAAATCTCTGGCGCATTTTATGATCGAAATCACTTTTTGCCTCGTCAATAACCTGTTTACAACAATTTCGTCCATTTACAAAGGTGATCCGAGTCTCCACTGAGGGATTATTTCTCCAACGACGATATACGCGATTTTTACAACAGACAGCCCGAGCACATTTTTGCTGAACCAAGGTTTATTGAAGACAGACTTCTTTTGGGAATGGAATCAGGATAGTTTCAGTGATGAATTAGACGACTGAGAAAGAGTTGTCCTGAGTTGAAGTAGCAGCAGTTTTCGAGAAAAACCTCTTTATGAGAAATGGAGAGACAAGAGCGAGATTGTAAGTGCTCCAATTTTTACATATAAGGAACGGAATCCCAAAAATTAGAAATTGTAAATTTATAATTCTGAGAAAAGATCTATGACAAAATCCCTAGTTTAGGACGAAAATTTTGATTAAAATAGAGAATGGATCAGTATTTGGATTTCAAACTTACAATGTTCGATATTTTATTTTATATTTGAACTACTTACAATCCGGAATGCCCCCAAAAATTGAATATATTCAAATTTAAAGTTAAAAGTTTAGTTTATTCAGTTTGTAGGACAAACTAAATAATGTCGATATTTAACTTGAAATTTCGATGACAAGGTCAAAATATTGAAAAAAGTTTCAAATTTAAAGTCAGAATCTTAAGAGCGAACTGTTTGTAATTTAAAGCAAAAATTTAAGTTTAAAGTCGGAATTTTTAATAATTAAATATTTTTTTTAACTCAGCGTTGAATTATTGAAAGAAAAATCTGTTTTTATATTTTTGGTTGGAACTGGGGAGATGATGTGAAAAAGGTCAACAAAAAAACCTTTCATCTTTTTGAATTTTGAAACAAATTTTTGAATAAAAAGTTGAATTTTAAATGATTTTCAAACTTTGAGTTTACCTTCGACATTATAAAATGTTTTTCAGATTTTAATTAACAGAAAGTCAAAAAAATTATAACCTTAGAGTTACAAGTTGTGAAATTCAAAATCTAAATTTTACTTTATTTTGGTATTTTTAATTGCTAATTTTGACTGCTCCAAAGCATCGACACTTTCACATAGAAATTTTGATTTGAGCACTTATTGAAATATATATATATATATATATATATATATATATATATATATATATATACCGGGTGTTTTTTTTTAGTTGGGAGGTTACCTTTATATGGAGTATCACTCATTATAAAGGCAAACTGATTTTGTCGATAGGGCTATTCGGAGCTAAACTAGTTTTTAAAAATATTTTTAACTTCCTGCCACTTTCGGTTATACCGGAAAAAGACATCAACTTTGTTATTTTAAATGACAAGTTGGATTTTACGTAGAAAAATAAGGTGAGTTTATGTATACATGTTTATTGCTATCTTTGATAGTTTTAAGGATATTTTAATTTTTCGAAAAAAAATGACAGAAAAGAGGGTTATTTTGACCCTTCGTATCTTTTTTAATATTTGCAGTAAAAACATGAAATTTGGGTGGAAGTCATGGAATATTATGGAGACTATAATAACGTAATCAGGTTTCCCATTTATTACACAGGGTGATGGAAATTTTATGATCTTTATTGTTTTTGTTTTATTCAAAAAAACTCTGTTTTTTAAAATGGGAACTATGTGTTTTTTAATCATTTTTGCATTCCTCACGTAAAAAGAAGGAAAAGTTAAATAACTAATTTTTTAAAATTCTGCACCGTTACAGAGATATAATTTAAAATAAAAAAGAAAAATATATCTTTTTTTTCTAATAGCAATTTGGTAGTAGACAACAAAATATTAAAAAAAAACATAACCACAAGGCCTAAAAATTTTAGGCTAAATAACATTTAAAAGATAGCCGTACAAGACGGATAAGTTTTAGGCTAATTGTTAGATTACTTATTGAAAAATATTTAGGAAGTCACGAATGTAAGTTTCGTAAAAATAATTTGTTAAACAGACTTCTCATTTTTAAAGTAATGAAAATCAACAACAAATGTTCAAGAAAATTCGTCCTTTAACTATTATACTGTTAGATTAGAACTCAGAATGTGTAAGCGTCAAATTTTATAATGAAAATCGAAATGGAAATTTTTTAGTGATTTTTTTACGACTACTGCATGACAAGCTTATTGTTAGGAACAATCGGATTTGCTTAAAAACGTTACTCAATTCGAAATCTTAAAATATGCCTTTACATGTATTGAAACCGAAGATCGTCCTTGTTCTTGATGTAAATTTTTTGTCAATTATTTTTATTTTATTATTTATTATAATTAATTCTTTAAGCTTTTATTGCCTACAGTTAATTTCCTACTTGCACAAAAAAGAGATGTTTGATTATTTTTATTTTGAGATTTATGTAAAATACCTCTGCAACGGCACAAAATTTTAAAAAATAAGTTATATAATTTTTTTCTTCTTTTTATGTGAAGAATCCAAAAATGATTAAAAAACATATAGTTCCAATTTAAAAAAATAGAGTTTTTTTGAATAAAACAAAAACAGCAAAGATTATAAAATTTCCATCACCCTATATAATAAATGTCAAATTTAATTACGTTATTATAATCTCTATAATATTCTGTGACCTCAACTTAAATTTCATGTTTTTACTGCAAATAATAAAAAAGATACAAAGAGTCAAAATAACCCTCTTTTCTGTCATTTTTTTTTCGAAAAATTAAAATATCTTTAAAACTATCAAAGATAGCAATAAACATGTATACATAAACTTACATTATTTTTTTACGTAAAATTCAAATAAAATATAAAATTTGGGGGTTGCTATTTAAAATAAGAAAGTTGATGTTTGCTTCCGGTATAATCGGTAGTGGGGAGAAGTTAAAAATATTTTTAGAAGATAGTTTAGCCACGATTAGCCCCATCGACAAAATTAGTTTGCCTTTATAACAAGTTACTCCATATAAAGGTAACCTCCCAACTAGAAAAAACACCCGGTATATATATATATATATATATATATATACTGCTGCAGCGGCTAACTCAGACTCCGGTCCATACACATTCCAACTGGGCGCAGGCCTATATACACGCGTTATACAGGCGTTACATTTCGTCAGTCATTGAGGCTCCACTGCCCAGCGGTTTACTCAGACTCCTAGTGTATCTGCAGTTATTGAGCCTCCATTTATATTTATACGATCACATCCAGCCTCCGAACAGTGTTGCCGAAATGACTTTACTGCGATGATGTAAGCTTTTTAACAGCTTTGGTGTCGATAAAATGCTTAATGCGGGAGAGGAATCAATTAATAGCACGGATACACAGAAAACATAACCTCGCGCTAAATTAAATATCCAAGAAGCTGTTGTGGTTAGCTGGTAGCTTTCAAAAGTAATACTGGATCTTTCTAAATGTGTATTTTTAATACTAAAATTTATTTTCAATTCTATTTCAACTT
Source organism: Dastarcus helophoroides (assembly GCA_028583605.1). Lineage (NCBI taxonomy): Eukaryota > Metazoa > Arthropoda > Insecta > Coleoptera > Bothrideridae > Dastarcus > Dastarcus helophoroides. The sequence continues at coordinate 2,660,518 of CM053332.1, forward strand.
GTTACAACTAGGATTTATTAAACATTTTGCTTAACCCTTGGAATATTGTTAAGCATTTAAGTAATTCGATTTGTTATGGTGACTTCGCTGTTTAATTATAAATTATGTGCATAAATTACTACACAGAAGAAAATCACCGAAAATCAGGGTTAACAAATACATTAGTAACATTTCGAAACGTTCTCGAAGAACTTCAAGAGCAAAAATTAAGTATTGTACTGCTGTGTTTAGAACCGAAACCAATTTAAACTGGTGAGAATATGTAAAGTATATGGGCATAGCAACAATCATCTTAAAAGGACACCTTTAGTGCCTTCGACCTTCCATGTAAATCTAAAGGCAAGAAACTGGAAAGTGTTTTCATACTTTAAAACTTATTTTGGTTAAGTATACGTGTATTTATTACTATAATTTAAGAATTTAATAAAACATGCGTGACAGCTAATTTTGTTTTTTATTTTACTACACCTCATTTCAGAACATGTACTTTTCAGGGAACTTTACATTGGACGAATAAGAATAATTAGGACGTTTTCATAAATGAAGTTGCTTGTGTTAAGTTTTGTTTTTTGATTTCTTCTTACAATTAAAAGATGGTTTTGTGTTGGTTATTACAAGTTTGATGTTTGTTTTTGCTACTACAATTTGAAAAATGTGCGTACCTTTAGCAAAAAGAAGATTTAGCAAATACTTAATTGCGATTTTATATCTTCAATTTAAGCAATTAAGCAGTTTTGGCTATTTACACTTTATTTTCTGTGTAATATAATTTTTGTTGATTTTTTTGAAATTTGAAATTTAAATAGAAGTTTCTCTCAAGGGTTATGTTTTTTCTCCTTTTTATCGCTGAGGAAAATTTTGTTTATAAAATAGAGCTCGTTTTTTTGGCGATAGAAATTATTAGAGGTTAGGAGTTTCCAGCAGCAAAACTTGGGACAAAAACATCAAATTTCAAATCGAAGTATTTAAAAACAATGAAAATTTTCAACCTAAACTTTAAATTCATGTACTTGTTACTTAAAAACCAAAACTTCAAACTCAAATTTTTGACTTTAATTTTAAATTTCAGGGATAGAGTTAAACGTTTACTTCGGGTTTTAAAATGTAGAGAGGAACATCCAATTCAAAGTCCAAACGTGAAGTTTTGAAAAGAAATGCATCATTCAGAGAAAAAACTCTTGATTTATACAATAAAACTTTGAAAACTCGAAGTTATTACCAAATTTTCAATTTTAGTCACGGAGTTTCAACTTTTAAACCTCACAAGGAACGTTTCTTATGACGTTTTTGTGCGTACATTACGTAATGAATAGTTCTTATTCTGTAAAAGATTACTACAAAAAATAATAATGGCTTTCAGAATTCTAAATAAGTAATTATAAATAGTATTCCGGTATTTAAAATTAACATTTCTAGAAGTACCTTGGAGCAAGTGATAAAGAGATTGGTTTTGGCGCTGAAGGTCATGCGTTCAATTCCTACGAGTTCCATTTTTTTTTCTTTTTTTTTATAGATTTTTTTAATTTTTATATTTTTAAGTGCTTACCTTGGCAGTAATGAATATATAATAAATTCAAATAACAATCTTCTCACAAAAAAATGTCACCATTGTATAAAATAATTAATACTTTTAGCTCTTCAGTTCGAACTGTCATCTAAAACTTGATGTCTTCGATAAGTATAGCTGTTCATTTATTTGCGCGACTGTAAATATATGTGAGATTTTATTGCTTGCAAAAAAATTAAGCTTTTGGTTTGAAACTTAAATGTTGATCACTTTTCTAGAAGCCGTAGAAATTCATGGATATTGCGTTAGCACCATGTTACACTAAGCTAGACCTTTTAAACGCATCTTTAATACTTTAATAGAAGCTTTACTTGGAAGTTAAAAATAAACGAAGTCCTGAAATATTCGTATAATTCTGAGTGATCCATGGAGTAGTTATCATGATTATGCCAACGTACACTGCTGTTTAGATTCATTACATAACTATTAATAATAAGGTAAGCATAAAAAACATGAGAAGTTAATAAATCTGTAAAAAATCGAAAAAAAAAAGAAGCGACACTCGTCGGATTCGATCGCATAACCTTCGGCGTTTTAATAGGTCCTTTACCAACTAAGCTGGCGATTTATATGTAGCAAAATTTTATGAAATGCTAAAAAATGTAAAGTGTAGAAAATTATAGATATCTGATATCAAAATTTATGACAATAACAGCGGTTTCCGATTTTCTATCAAAATGTCTACTTTTTCTAAATATTCTTAAGTTGGCATCAAATTTTTCAGTGTGAAAATTTAAAATTGGAGTGTTATTTATAAACGAAGCTGTGATCAAAATAATTAAACATTTTAGTTCTGACGAAAAATTTTTATTAAACTTGGAAAAAACAATTCAAAATTCTAAATGTCAACGTTATAGCTGTAAATTTATCTATTTGGGCTTCAACAGTTTAAAGTAGATATTGGAAAAAAATCAATATTTAACTTTGAAATCAAAATTTGGGATTTAAATCTGAAATTTCAGCTCCTTTATTTACGTTTCAACTATATCTCTAAATGTCCAGAAAAAAAATCAAAATTTTAAATACAGAATTATAATTTCTAGTTGACAGGAGAAATCAACAATAAGCAGCAAATACCTCGAAAACCTAGTGTTTCAAATTGCGCGCGGTGTTCTTTGCTTGCGCGCTCTGTGCTCTGTCATTCAATATTAATATCAACCATGGCAAAATGGGGCATTTGTTTAATCAACAAGTCAACGATGCCGAAAAGGGAAACCTGGCTCATCGTATCAATATTATCCAAACATGGTAGAAATATTGTACATACTTATTGTTAATACAGTTTATCGATTGAAAGTATCAATAACAGTGATGTCAATAAGGTGAAAGTGAGCCGTGACCGATATTGACCAATACAAGATCGAAGGAGTACATAATATTTACTAGGCCCCATTTAATATTACCCTACAAGGTAAATAGGATTTAGTGTAAAGTCACATACATATTTGTCAGTTAATAATTACGTCAAATGTCACCCTCATCTTCTTTTTAGTTTTAATTCGTTTAATGTGGAACAAGGAAAACCAAACTCAACAAGTAAGAATGACAAAAGGGATAATTAGACACAGCTCTTTTTCAAGGAATTGGAAGTGGCAAAAATTCAGTGCTGTGTTTAAATCAGAAGCAATTTCATGTGCAAATTCAAGTGATGTTAAATTTTATCTCGAGCTGCTCTTTTAATGATTCATGTTTAAAAACTCCGGGTATGAAGTGTATTTGTAACTCTAACTTTAAGAATTCAGCAAAACATGCAATGCAGCTGATTTTATTTCCCATGTTATTGAACTTAATTTCACTCGATGCATATTATATGCATTTTTAGTGGAATTTTACATGTTGCTCGAAAACAAATAACCATCTCTTTTTAGTTTGAATTAGTTTAATGTGAAATAAGGAAAACCTAACTCAACAAATAAGAATGACAAAAAGAATATTTAAATACAAATCTTCTTCAAAGAACTGGAAATGGCAAAAATTCAGTGCTATGTTTAAATCCGAAGCAATTTCATATGCAAACCCAAGTGATGTTAAACTTTATTTCAAACTGATCGTTTAATGATTTCGTGTTTAAAAACTAAGTTTATGAAGTGTATTTGTAATTCTAACCCTAAGAATTCGGGAAACATGCATTGCAGCTGATTTTAGTTTCCATGTTATTGAACTTATTTTCACTCGGTGCATATTATATGCATTTTTAAGGAAATTTTACATGTCATGCTCTAAAACAAGTATAAATCTGTAAAATTAGATGTTCTATAAATAGTTCTTTGCTAGGTGTAAGTGAACCTAGGTGTATACCTTGACTTAATTTTGTTTTGAAGAAATGATCCAGTATTTTACAAGTGTTAAATTTAGCATGTAATTGCGATTTGCATTTTTAATTAGATATAAAATTATTATTTGTTGTTGATTTTATTTTAAAATTGGACAGATAAATAAAAGTTTATTTTAATTATTGCATATTATTTTCCTTTTGTAGATTATAAATTATAACTAAAGCTATGAGCTTTCTAGATAGCTTTTTATATGTAGTATTTTTTCTAATTTTTTTTTTTTTCGAATTTGATAGTTACATAACTGGTAACAACCTCATTCTGTTTTCCTTATATGACAAGATTAACATATCATTGAAAAATAATTAGGTAAAGTTGATCGTTGCAATGTTATTGAATCAATGATATTTTTAATACTCGTGTAATGAAACACTGAAATTCAAATAAAAAAATATACTTTTCTGGCTCCTGATAAAACTTTTTTAAATGAAGAAGGCCAACAAAAAACATTTTATAACCCATCCCTCCTCTCAAATATTAATATGGATAACAAACTCGATTCAGTTTTCATTATTGGTTTAACAGCTATTTAAAAATTGAAAAACAAATCTTGTCCTCTGAAACCAAGAAAGATTTAAAAACAAAACAAAGGTTGCTCTAACGCGTTTCGACAGCCAAGCTATCATTATCAGAGAAATACTTACTGATAGCTTGGCTGTCGAAAAGCGTTAGAGCAGCCTTTGATGTGTTTTTTAATCTTTCTTAATTTCAGGAGACAAGTTTTGCAATTTAATTTTTAAAGATAACCAAGGACCAGTCCGTTCCACCAAAATTAACAGCTAATAGTTTTGAATTCTATACTATGTAGGTATTTTAGGGATTTCACTAGCTGGTATTCATGTAAAACATGCATATTCAAATTTTTGGGAAAGGGTACAGCTCGTATTTTTGTCGATAGAAATTATTAGGGGCTAACGATGTCAGTTTTCCCACAGCAAAATGCGAAACAAAGCGATCAACTTAAAAATGAAATTTATTAAAAAAGTTCGAAAAATTTCCATACTGAACTTGACATTAAAAATTTTTGCTTGAAAATCAAACTCTAAAACCTAAAATTTCGAATTTTATTTCAACATTTCAGAAAAACAGTTTAATGTTTGTTTCCAAATTTAAAATTTCTACATCGACATGTTAAGATTTCGAATTTTTGCTCAAAATTTCAAATTCAGTCCAAAAAATCTACGGAAAGCTCAACTTTAAAATTTAAATTTCAAGTAAAGTTCCAAATCCTCCCAATTTTAAGTTCGTGTTTTTATTTCTTCTTAAAAATAAAATAAAGTTGAACTCTAAACTTAAAAGTTGCACTTTTTCTCGAATTTTGAATATATACCTATTCTGGAAACTGTTATTTTAATTTCGACCTTTACTTTAAAATATCGACTTTACAATAAAACTTACGATATTTTTTTCAAAATTTTTACTTTCTCTGAAAATTTTGAAATTTTCTACAATTTTTCTAGTTTGGACGTGCAAATATTCAAAACTGGAGGAATATTTTAATTTAATTATTTTATAAACGCAACTTTGAACAAAATATTCAAAAATTTGAGTTATAATTAACCAAAAGTTTGAAAAAAGTGTGAAATGTAAATTAGGCAAAAAATATCTAAATTGTAAATTGATAATGTTAAAATATCAAGATTAGTGCGGCTATTTTCAGTAGTGTTAACATTTTGACTTTAAATGTATTGTAGATATTGAGGGAAAATCAAAATTTTGAATATTATTTCAAAACCTTAGCTTTTTTTCTTTAAATTTTAAGTATAACTTAAAATGTCCAGAGAAAAATCAAAATTTCAAATATAAAATTAAAATTTATAGTTTATAGGAGAAATATTTAAAAAATAGGTTGTGTTACATGAATTAAATATTCAGTAATAAAACAACAGGACGAATATCACACTTACCATTTTAGTCATTATGAGAGTTCATTAGTTAGGTTTAAAGGTGCAGATTGGAATTTATATTCATGAAATTACATTATTAATAAGTAAATAAATATGTAAGATAACATTTCTATCGACACTTGTCAAAATCCAGAAAAGACCAACTGGATAATTTTAGTGGTAAAAAATAGAGGTAGTCACAATTAATAAAACTATCTCACTCTTTTCAATTTTCTATCTATATGAATAAATACCAAAAAAACCAAATACTTTTAGATTTATTATATGACACTAAAAATTTAGAAACGTATGTTTGGCAGCTAATTTTCTTCTGTTCATGTACTTTATTTTATTTCGTGAATAACCATTTTAAGACCTTGATATTTCTGAATTAAAGCTCACTTTTTTCGCGCTTTAAACTAAAGTTAAAAATAATCAATAAAATGAAAATGCGTTAATTTCTAAATGTCTAAATTTATAGTATGAACAGCTATTTTGTATGATATTCTACTAATTAACAAAAGTTATTTGCACGTTTTTCACTTTGTGTAGAACCCAAACTTATGTCTCATTGTAAATTTAAATTAATTTTACACCGCGCCGGTTCGATTTACGCGGGCATTTGCAGGAATGAAACAGCGCGGAGGGGTAAACCTAGAGCTAAGTGTACTGAAGTTCTCATTGGTTTGTTCAAGAGAAATGCATTTATTAGAAGCATACGACGTTGCCGATGTTTTGGAGGCTGGGTGAACCGCTGGCTTGAAATTTAGATACGCCTTGGGGATATACGAATCGATCGAAGCGACTCGTAGCGGCAAACGAGTAAACTTGATTTTATACGGCTATCCAAAAACCGGCAAGTTAAGCTCCACCGTTTTTTTATTGCAAACGCATCTAGGACCCTTGTAGACCCCTCTGAGCTTGTTAAATGGGCTGGTCACTCAGCGTCCGTATATCGGACGCCGAGTTTCGCCGGACGCTGACTGACATTCAATTTTTACATTGCGGAGGCTGACTTATACCCTATATAAATGTATATATATATATATATATATATATATATATATATATATATATAAGCTTAGTCGGTATTTTGAGTAAAAAATTCTAATTTAAGGTGAAAGTGAAAGTTTATTGAAATAAAACTTCAACTTCGAAAAAGTCGAAATTTCGAGATTAAAGTCGAGGTCAAAATATTCAATCAGATGGCAAATTAGGATTATTTTTCTTAAAAAAAACAAAATCATAAGTTTGGATTCGCAATATATTCTATTTATTCAGAATATTTCAGAACTAGAAAATTTATAGAACAAGTTAACATTTAAGATTTATAGATTTGGTTTTTTTGAAATATCGTTTTTTTCAAAATTTTTAGTTTAAATTTAAAATCATTTTATATAGATTTTATTTCTATAATTTTGACTTTAAACTTGAAATTGAAATCTTCCCAAAAATGTTAACCCTTTTTTAATTATCCAATTTACACTAAAAATGAAAAAACCTAAATATTCTTATTAAAAATTGTGACAGTATTAGAAAAAAAAGAAGAAACTGGCAATATTATTCAAAAAATAAAATGTCGATAAAAAATAATTACGCAAATTTAAGCCCATGTAAAGTTGCAATAATAATATTTCATCAGATTTGCTCCGTCTTTAGTATTAAAAAAAAAAAATAGTACCAGGAATCCAAAATTTAGCTTTTAATAAAAAATTCAAATATAAAAAATGCGTCAAATATTTTTCGGTGCTAACTTGTAAGCCTTTAAATCGCTTAACATTTCTCCCATTTAACCTGCGTATTCAGAGATGCTCACTCTGGTATTCCTTATCTTGGACGTAGTGTAAAATATGGCGAATTCGCCGGATTTGTGCATTTGCGCTAAATAATTAGACCCGGCTTTTCTTAATGTTTCCATGGACACATCGAACTGTTTTCTCCAAGTTATAAACTTTTCCGTTACATAGCTGTTTACTAATTCTTTGGCAACAATTATATTCGTTAAACATCTACGAAAGAAAAGGTCTCGTTAAACAGGAGACTAGGCAGTAAAAAGTGACGAAGTCTGTAAAATTTTCATACTAACAATAAGATCGGACGAGAAGGATTCAATTAATAAGCACAAAAACTCCGCTAACCCACTTAACTGTCTAATGTAAACGGTCCAATAAAAAAAAGAATAAATTATTTCCACCTCTTTAAAATTAAATACTCCGAGAACTTGCTACTTCCAATAAATGGACTGGGTAATGCGGGCAGTAAAAGACCGTTTGACACACGATAATTAATAACGCACGTTTCAGGAGCGCGGAAGGACCTTTACAAATTTCTTTCGTCTCATTTATATTGCGGACGAGCTGAAAGAGTGAGGACTAGGGTGACATTAAACACTAATGCTATCGGTGCGGATTCCATTAAAATTATATTCCGAGTAGGACAAAGAACAGAAAAAAGTGTTGAGTATGGAACTATCATTTTGTTCCCTATTTTTACTTCATTACTGGTAAAGAGCTTCATTCAATAAGAAAACTGTCTACATTAGACTAGCTAATGACGTACTTGTATAATTTATGCTGGTATTGTAAGGAAGAACTAGTCGACTGAAAAACCTCTTTATTAACGCAGAACCGAAACTATTGAAGTCAGTAAAACAAAATTTGGTCAGTATGTTCCATTCATGATATAGGTAAGAAATATGAAGAAATTTTGCGAAATTTGTTCTTTAAGGGGATAAAAAATGGATGTAATGAAGTTTTGCATGTTAACACAATGTATTTTAATCACTTCGGTTTCATGAAAATAAATTAGGTAAGAGATTTGTTTTAAAATAGATTTGTTCAGTATAAATTGTTATAATCGTATGTTAGGCATTAGAGATCAGATAGGGCTAAAAATAAATACATCTTAAACCTATTACGAATTATTACAAAAATGTAGTGTATATTTGTACTCAAAAATACGAAAATAAAATACTCTACTTAACGAATAATTTATTTATTGCACTTTATACAAGTGAATCACATGTATTGCAGTCTGGACATTGTCTAACCTGGCAAAACTAGAATAGATCGGTAGTGCTATTTTTCAGTAAACCAGTTTATTGAAATATTTCAACAATGCAAAGTAGTACTTTCAGATATACGTAATTATCACGTAAATTTCTATAAATATTTTTTTTGTAACGTCATATACTAAACAATATTCCGTTAACAAAACAATTGAATCCCAATTCGTGTTGACTTTATATAGAAAAAAGTGAAAATCGCCGTTCTGGAAAATCAACTATATCTTGTTCATTTAAAACCCAATTTAAAAAATTCCAAAACTAAATTTAGTTGTTTTTTAAGGTCGTTTCATTAATAAACGTTATTTTTTTTAACTTTAACTGTTTCCGAGAGAATTATACAAACTTTGTTATTTCTTATGGACGCCATATTGAATTTTATTATTTTTGAATTCAGTATATTTTTCTGATTAATTTGATATAGGACATATCATACTTTAATTGTGGCAAAGCGGGTTACATAAAATAATTTATTATTTTTAAATAAAAAAAAAATATAGTAGGCAATGCAAATGCCATAACTTTTAATAATAAAGATTCAGTACCTAATTAGGTAACAATAATTATTGAAAAACTAATAATAGTATAATAGTAACGTGCATGCACCCCTTTAAATAGCGGAATTCTATGAAGACGTGTAGATGTTCTAAACATTTTATCGGCAATTTTTACAAAAATTCTTTTAACATTGAATACTTATTTCTGTAACGTAAAGTATTTAACAAATTAACATCAGAAATGTCTCTTACATGTATGCACATCATCCATCTTAGAATACTTAACCTCTAGAGAAGTTAGAACGCGCACTTGCATATGAGTCATGAGAAAGTTCTGAGAATTATATCGTTTAAAAGGAATCATATACTTTACGGTTATTCATAAATATTTTAATATTATATAAATTGTTACAAGTTTTTGAATTTTTTAATAATAATTATTGCTTTTTTAGGAACAGCCTTTTTTATTATTAAGAGCTACAGCGATTGTATTGTCTACTATAATTTTTTTTTACTAATAAATTATTTCATTTAATCCACTTTGTCATATTCCGAAGGACGCCGTGACAACATCAAATTAATCAAAAAAATATGCTGAATTCGAAAATGATAACATTCAATATAGTCCTATAATGCACAGACCAATAGGTTTGAACATTTATAAGATTCGAAGTTTGGAAACCAAATACCGGTTTCGATCTTGTTAGATCTCGTCAGTTTGGTATATCCAACTCGAATGCTAATAAATGTTCCGACAAGTAAGTACTAAAACATTCACAGGCGTCAAGCGAGTGACTCTTTAGTACTACCACCTATTGGTCCATAGAGAAACTATGGCCATCGCCAACAATGTCGTATGCAAGAAGAATGCAACCTAGACCACAAATTCATGCAGCCCTCCAGGCATGTATAGTGAATCATAGGTAGCTGAACTACCAACAGTTGAAACACTGCCACCTAGCATACGACATTGTTGGCGATGGACATAGTTTCTCTATGAACCAATAGGTGGTAGTACTAAGGAGTCACTCGCTTGACGCCTGTGAATGTTTTAGTACTTACTTGTCGGAACATTTATTAGCATTCGAGTTGGATATACCAAACTGACGAGATCTAACAAGATCGAAACCGGTATTTGGTTTCCAAACTTCGAATCTTATAAATGTTCAAACCTATTGGTCTGTGCATTATAGAATCCTTGCCTTCTTGGGAACTCTCCTAGAGAGCAACCGCTTCGCTAGGTGGCAGTGTTTCAACTGTTGGTAGTTCAGCTAGCTATGATTCCACTATACACGCCTGGAGGGCTGCATGAATTTGTAGTCTAGGTTGCATTCTTCTTGCATATTCAATATAGTGTTTATAAGAAATAACAAAGTTGACATAATTTTTTTGGAAATAGTTTATTTCAAAAAAAATAACGTACACCATTAAAAAGGCCTTAAAAAACAGCTACCTATAATTCCACTATACACGCCTGGAGGGCTGCATGAATTTGTAGTCTAGGTTGCATTCTTCTTGCATATTCAATATAGTGTTTATAAGAAATAACAAAGTTGACATAATTTTTTTGGAAATAGTTTATTTCAAAAAAAATAACGTACACCATTAAAAAGGCCTTAAAGAACAGCTAATTATGGAATTTGATTTTTTCGATCGGACTTTAAGTAAAAAAGTACAGCTGATGATTATTAAAAATTCCGATTTTCAGTTTTTTCTAAATAAAATCAAGACGAACCTGAATTCAATTGTTTTCTCAGCGAATATTTTTAGGCATTATATTCTCCACTACTTTGCCGATTTAAGCTTCCTTGTATCTCTAACAGTTTCCAAGTTCCCTATACTGGAAATCAAATTTGGTTCAACCTGTATACTTAAATAACCTTTAAGGGTAAGTAACATTTTCGTTATTGTTCTTAGAATTTCCTGATGCTATAAAGTGGCGGCTGGTCCTATAGAGCGCAAGAGCGCGCGCACCTCGTGAAATGAGTAATTAATTTTTTTCTGTTTAATGTAAAAGACAAGGATTTATCACATTTTTAGGTACTAAATAATGACCTCTTACTTAACTAGAACTTGTGCATTACTTGGAATAAAGTGCGCATATGTTTTATTCCATTATGAGGAAATTTAAATAAGTTGGTGCGCTCAACTAAGCACTACTGTACGATTCCTATCAACGGCATCCTCGCGTTACGTAGAAACAATAAACTACGGAGCGCGCATTAAAGTTAGCGCAGTACGCCGCTCCCCCACGGGATGTCGGATGATGAGTACGAGACAGAGTTTGAAGTGAAATATTTATTTTTCATGTGATAAGATTTCTGTTACAGCTTTTGTGTCTTAATTTTGTTTCGAAATGGAGGATAGATTTTCATATTGTCAATCAATTATGTTTCGATTATCTAATTATTAACATAAAAAGAAGTCATATGAGTTACAAATTTTGTTACGTGTAATAGATCTGCAATCAATCTGGCAGTAGCATATCCTGTTAAATCTGTCTGCGTTGTATGTTATTGTTGTGATTGTCTGATTTGTATGATTTAAATATTTAAACAAATTTTAAAATAAGTGACACAGACTAAACACTTTGAAGGTTTAAAACTATAAATGTTCAGTCATTTAAATTATAATAAAAGTTACGAGAATGTTTTGTGTATTATTATTATGCATTACTACTTAACAAGGAAAAACAAGTAGGGATGCAAACGATAGTTTGATGTTTTCAAAACATCGATATATTGTTTGTAAACATCAATGTTTCAACATCGATTCTAAAACATAAAAGATATCGATACATCGTTTAGTTTACAAACGATGTTTGAAAAATCGATGTATCGTATCGCGATGGAATTAGCGCCAACTATTGCATAGAATTAATATTGATGGTACAAAGAACCACACAATTTTGTAACTAGTCGCTTGATGACAGCAGTGTATCTTTAACAAATTAATACTGAAGCTTAGCGACAGGCATACAAACACTACAATTATCTGACAATTCATAGTTTAGATAATTTTATTTATTTGGCAACCTATAAAAAAACACAAATTTTGAAAGGAAAATGAGAATTTTTAAAAAAGTATTAATTTGAAAACTCGAAACTATAAGCAGAATTTTCACAATTATTTATTATTTATTTAATATTTAAAATAAAATTCTTACCTATCAACATTCCTAGTTTGAACTTCAAATATTCGGTTCCTTTAAGACAACTTACTTTACATAAATTTCTTTTTTTTTAACTTTTAATTTTGTTAATTTCGTATTTTAATTGAAAACCTTCAGAAAAAAAGTCAAAATTTTCATAAAAAAGATAAACATTTCTAGAAATAGACCAATTTTCAAGCTAGAAATAAAAATGTCCAAATTAAAACCTAAACAGAATTTTCAAAATTTCGGACCTAATTTCCAAATTTGGAATATTTGAAAAGTTGTCAATTTTTAAATAAATAAATCTTCATACTTAATACAAGAAATTATAAATTTTCAATAAAATTCCTTGTCTAAATTTGAAAATTGCATACTTTTTAATTCCAAATTTTCTTAAAAATCTCGAACTTTTCCTGACATTGTGTATTAAATTTTTATTGTTATAAATTTTGGTTTTTGTTCGAATTGTTTTCCCCAAATCCGGACTTTAATCTAAAAGTTTTATCGAAATTGTGAACATTTTTTTTAATATTTAAGATTAAAGTGGAAAATTTTAGTACTTTCAGCTTTTAAATGTCAAAGTTTCTTCCCATGTATGTCTATAATTTCGAAATGTCTGCTTTGTTCGAATAATTTAAACTTCAAATGTACTCTTCGGCTCAAAAATTTTTTTACAAAATTCTACTTTTTCAAAATATCCAGTTTTTTGGAAATCTTGCCTTTTTATTGAACATTTCAACTTTTCATGAAAATGTCAATATTTTTCAAAATTTCGACTAAGTAAAAATTTTCGTATATTTTTCCGTTCTTTAAAATTTCTAGTTTTTCAAAAATTTGGAACTTTTTGAAAATTTCGATTTTCAAAAAATTTCGGATTCTTCTGAAAATTTTGATTTTTTAAATTTTTGACTCTTTTTGAAAATTACTAAGACTCAAAGTTTGGCTTTTTTAAGAGTTTAGCATTTTTACAAACTGCTTTGACTTTTATAAAAAGTTTGAGTTTATATAAAAATTTCGAATTGTTTTCAAAAATCTGGAATTTCTTCTGAAAATTTTAATTTTTTATGAAAATTCAACATTTTTCAAAATTTTAACTCTCAATTCCTTCAAAATTTCGACATTTTTTTAGATATTTTTATTTTTTAAAATTCCTTGAATTTTTCTAAACTTTTCACTTTTTATCAAAAACTTTCGATTTTGTTTTTAAATTTCAATGTTTTTTAAATTGTCGATTATTTTTTTTTTAATTCTGGCGTTATTTTAAAATTTCAACTATTTTGAAAAATTCAGATTTTTTCAAGTCACATTTTTTCAAAATTTCACCTATTTTTAAAATTTTTGGCTATTTCTCAAAATTTCGAATTTTTCGTTAAATCTTTACTTTTCCAAAATTACATTTTTTTAAGTTAATTTAGATGAAATTAGAACCATTTCATAAAAAAATTTGAAATTTTCTTGAAAGGCATCTTTTGAAATTTTCCAGTTGTCTTCAAAATTTCGACTTTCTTTTTAAACATTTCGATATTTTTCAATTTTCAACAGTATTTAAAAATATCGTCCTCTTTGAAATTTTGACTATTTTATAAAATTTCGACCTTTTTTGAAAATCTTCACTTTGGTCAAAATTACAATTTATCTTCAAATGAAATTAGTAAAAAGAAAATTTCGCTTTTTGTTGAAAATCGGATATTTTCAAATTTTTTTGAAAATGTTGTCTTGAATATTTTTACTATTTCTTTCAGAATTTCCACATTTTTGGAAATTTTAAATTTTATGAAAATGTCGATATTTTTCTAAATTTTAACCTGAAATTTCGATTCAAAATTCGTCTGTTAAAATTCCGACTTTCTCGAAAATTTGAAATGTTTTCAAATATTTCGTTTTTTAAGAATTTTCGAATTCTTTTTTTTTAATTAGTGCGACTCAAAAATTTTCAATATTTCATATTTTCTCAAAACTTCGCTTTTTTTAAATTTCGTCTTTTATAAAGTTTGGCATTTTTATAAAATTTTGCCTGACGTTTAAAAAAAAGTTTTATCGAAATTTAGACTTTTTTTTGAAAAACCTGAATTTTTTTATGAAAATTTTAACGTTTCAAAATTTAGCCTTTTCTTTTAAATTTCCGAAGTTCCTCAAAATTTTAAGTTCTTTTTCAAAATTTTTGGTATTTTAAAAATTTTGACATTTTTAAAATTCGTTTATTTTTCAAAATTCCAAAATTTGTAATAAACCAGATTTTTTTTTATAAATTTTAGTTTTTTCCGAAAATTTGAGTTTTTTTGACATTTCATAAAAAAAATCAAAGAAATTAGGCGAAGAAAGACCATCAACCAATAAACAGTGTTAGAAACTCGAGTTTAAAGGCGAATTGTCGAGTTTTCCTCGAAATTTCGACTTCAATCTCGAAATATTAACTTTTTTCCCGAAATTCCAGGAGTAAAGTCAAAATTTCGACTTTAATCTCAAATTTCGACTTTAACCTGAAAATTTCGAGAAAAAGTCGACGTTTTGGTTATTAAAAATTGAAGTAACTGAACACATCCTACCGGCATCTGTCAATATTGTATGGCTAACCTAATTTTTGTGTATATTTATGGTCGAATGTTCGAGATTAAAGTTGAAATTTTGACTTTGACCTTAGAATTTCTAGAAATTTCGAGAAAAAATTGAAATTCCAATTAAACTCGGAATGAAAAAAAAATTCTTTCTAAATTGATGTCCTTTTCTACACTTTCCGAATTTTGACTTCTTAAACTCGCAATTAAATATTTCACATCAGAAAAACATCAATGTATCAATACCGAATACCGATGTTTAAGACATTGATGTTTCATTGAAAAAAATATCGATGTTCACACACCGATGCTTTTTTGAACGATGTTGCATCCCTAAAAACAAGTACTTAACTATAAAATGATAAATGCTAAATGCGTACGTGTCGGCTGATCGATTGCGTTTACTACTTGTGCCGCTTACAGGCCTAACTGCCAATGGTACCGCTATTCACAAAAAGATAGCAGCGCCCATTCTAAGGCCTAATAATTAATTTGTTGATTTGGTATTTGGTTCTAAATTGTAGAAAAAAATAGTTCGTTGAATAAAAACCCACCACTAATTATGACATTATCAGTATGCGTGAAAATTTGTATGTTTGTCAGTGTCAGTATTCTGCTTCAGGTTTTAGAAGATTTAGTTGTGTTTCTAAAATGAACAGCATTTTTACTTCCACTAGAAGAGAAAGTGAAAATAAAAGAACTAGGTAGGCGTTGGCCAGTGATAAAATTGGAATCAAAAATGTGAAAAATAAATAAATAAATAAATAAAATATTATTAAATACCACGCCTTACAAAAAGCGTTTGTTTCTCCTAAATTTAATCCCTTGCTGCGGCATTGAAGTCACCTAAACTTTAACTATTAATATTTTTTGCATCTGCGCACCCCCTGTCAAAAAGTCACCAGCCGCCAATGATGCTATAGGTTGATAATTACGATGTGATTTATTCCCTTTGAAACCTTTACTTTTTTACCACTTGCTTGTCGAACGATCGTCAAAAATTGAGCTTTAAGAAATGTCGACGTAAAGTCCAAATTTGTAGTTACTGGAAATTTAGTATGTACCAAGTAAAAATTAAAAAAAATAATAGTGATATTTTTAATTTTTTAAAAAATTATACAACTTTTTTCTAAGAATTCGTCTCTTTTTCAACATTATTGACTTATCAAATGTTCACTTTTTTTTAAATTGCAATTTTTTCATAAAATTTAATGCTTTTCTCCATTTTGACTTTTTTTTTTGGAAATTCCGTTTTTTTCCAAATATTGTGATTTTTCTTAATATTGGCTTTTTATGACAATTTCGATTTTTGAAAATCCAAGTTTTTGGAAATTTTGACTTGTTTCCCAACATATGCATTTTATTTAATTTATGTATTTTATCTCAAATTTTGATAGCTTTTGTTTCTTCGAACTTTCTTTGAAAATTTTGACTTTCTTACAAGTCGATGCTTTTCTCGAAAGCTCGAGCTTTTTTTCAAAATTCGTCATTTCTTTGGAAATCATATCATATTTCTGAGTTTTGTATTAAATTCGTTTTGTTCTCTAATTTTGATATTTTGTTAGAACTTTTCTTGAGATCTTGAAATTTTTCTCATCTCACCTTTTCTTTACAGTTCGATTTTTAAGAAATTTTATGTTTTCCATAAAAAATCGACAATTTCCCCAACATAATTTCGGTCTTATCCACACAAATTCGGATTTTATGTTAGAATTCAACTTTTTCTGGAAATTTCAAAAATTTTAAAATTGACATAAAAGGCGAAAATTCCGAGAAAACTGTACTTTTCTAAATTTGACTTTTTTGGAAGTTTCCGCTGATTGAATAAAATGTAAATAATATTAGATAATATCAGCGAAGGAGATTTCATTTTTTCGGCTGTCAACTTGTCCTACAACCATGACTAAGCATTTTATGCTTAAATATGAAAATATAAAGAATAAGGTGTATTGGTAGAAGAAATTTGAAATTTTGAGAAACGAACAAACTTTATAAAAGAAGAATTCTGAAATTTATTGGTTGAATGTATTGGAAGCGTACTTCGATTCTCTGACTCTATGAAGCTCTCAACTTTATGAATGTACATTTGTTTAGGTAGAGCTTCAATTGTATTGCCTTTATCGGCTTTGGTTAAGATTAGATTATTTTGGGATATTTTGGATCTTTACTTTTGAAATGACATATTTGTAATTTTGGCAGGCTGATTCGAAAAAGACGACCCTATAATACCAAATTAGTCTTCACCGAAGGAGATAAACGGTAAATAATCATTAAAAATCCAGAAGCTCCAAAACTGTATGGAGTGGTAAAACTACATAAATAAATTTTACCAATAAGACCTGTTGTTTCCTACACACAGACTACAAATACAATTTTTGCAAAAAAGTTAACTAAGATCCTGTTAAATATAATTTTACTTTTAAATATACTATTAAAAATTCTCAAGATTTAATAACAAAACTGAAAGAACAGTATTTACCTCGCAATTGAAAATTCTTACTATTAATCAAATCATTTTTGGAAAGGAAAAACACAAATCCAAACTTAACAGCTGAGATAATTGAGTTGTTTCAGGTGTGCGTGACCCAAGAATATTTTACATTTGAAGGAAAGTATTATTTGCAAAATTAAGGTCTTCCAATGGGTAGTCCAATTTCACCTACCTTATAAAATATATTTATGGATAATTTAGAAAACAAATTATTTAATTCTCATGAGTCGAGAAATATCCTCCTTTGGTATGGATATGTAGATGATATACTAGCTGATTTTCCGGGCTCTTTCTAGGCAATTACATAAATTTTTAGAATACATTAATCGTCTACTTTCAAATATTAAATTTACTACATGAAAATGAAATACATTTTCTGGATTTAACCATATTAAAGAACTGAGATGAATTAGAATTTTCAATTTATAGAAAACCTACGCATACAGACGTTATAAGTCCAAATGATTGCTTACATCCAATTTCACACAAATTGGCAGCATACAAATTGATGATAAATAGAGCTTATATAGGTACCAATAAATGAAGAAAATTTTAATCGAAAAATAAAGTTAATTAATGAAATAGCTTATAGTAATGGATATTCTGAAAACACAATTAATAGATTAATATCTAAAAAGAACACAAATTAGCTATTAATTCTATTTTTAGTAAACAACCAAACAAAAAAACAGACTATTTTGCTATTACATATTTTGAAAACATCTCGATAACCGATATAATTTCTCATACATCCCAAGCGAAACCTAGCTTTAAATCATGTAATTCGTTAAGTAACATGATTTTCAGGGCAAATGAAAAAATTCCACGACTTGGTAAATCTGATATTTATAAATTAAATTTCTCTGTCTACATAGGTCAAACATAACGTAATTTTCACATTAGGTACAGCGAACATCTTGCTGCCTTCAGAAATAAACATCTAGAAGGATCAAATTTTGCAAAGCATCTATTAGAAATACAACATAAACTTACATGCGCGAACACAGTAAAAGTATTACATATTTGTAATAACACTACAAAACTTAATTTTTTGGAACCCATAGAAATTCACAAATAATTACAATCTAGTCAATTTACACTTATCAACGAGCAACTTGATCTTCTGAACACACCTCTAATTGAAGCTTTAGACGAGAATTCGGATTAGACGGAATATTCGTAGGAGTATGTGATCCATGGTGCTTGTTAGCATAACAACGGCTAAACAAATTGCTGGTATAATCGCCGATGTGATGCGAAACCTGGTCTGGTGTTAGCAAATATTTATCGAAACATTGTGGAAATTTTAATATCTGTTGCTTTTTGATCGTTAATAAAGTTTAATAGTTATGAATATTAAAGAATTCCACAAAATAAAGGTTGGAAATGTCAATTCTCCAAAATTGACAAAATTTAACTCCGAACAAAGTATATGATTACACAACACTTGTTCTAACGCGTTCGATAACCAAGTTATCATCTTCATAGAAATACTAAAAACTAATCTAAAATTAAACCGTTTTATTTATACTGAAAATATTAACTCTTGCACAATCGACCGCATGCGAACTCGAACTCGCCTGCGCACCTAATCATACACGACGTTGTTTAATTGTTTCTTTCTTGGTGAAATGTTTTTTTAAATAATTTCTGAATATAAATAGTTATCAACCTTTAGAAAGGTTCGTTTGATCGGGAAGCAATTAGTCCTTACATTTAAATGTCAATGTTGAATTATTGTGTATCTGAACAAAAAATAACTTCTATAGACACGACTTGGCAAATCTGATCCAAATGCGGAACTAGGAGCTATTAAACTGGCACTAACAATGTTTTGATTGAATTTTTCTCTCTCTCTCTCTCTTTCTATGCAACTATCCACAATAATTGGCTCGACATGGCCCTAACCGCCCCGAGCTGCAAGATCCTGTTATTCAAACACAAAGAGCTCTCCTGCTATATCAATTAACTTGTACATATTGAAGAGGGTCGAACGGTAAGAATTAAAGTTTAACCAAAATCCATTGTATCCACTTCCCTTCATCTAAAAAGTGAGCCCGGGGGGCGTAAAATAACGGAGGAAATTGAAATCGTTAGTTCAGCGCAACTAGATAACTAACAATCGAATTAAAATTCAGTGAGTCGGATATTATTTTTAGCTCGAAGATGAAAAATAATGCATGATAGGAAAATTTATAACCTTGGGGCAATCTATGCAATTTAGTAGCCCTACTTATAAATCTTATTAAATATATTTTAAACTAATAATTAAAGAAAATCTGGTAACCAAAAATTTTTAAGTGAAGCATAAAAAATTAATGAAAAAATTAATCATCTGTGTGGCACCATAAAATATCGGATCAGATAAATAGAGTTGATAATTGTTACTCTACAACTAATAATAACCAACAAAGAACTAAATATTCAGAAACTCAGCTGTGTCGAATACGGGGTGTGACAATTTAGAAACAAGATTGGCTGGGATTATAAACCTGCTTTAATCATAGAATTTTACAATTTAACTTTTATCTCCTTTAATTTCCTCCTCTTTCCATTGTTTAAAGAAGTGCTGCAGCTCATCAACTACCAACCGTTTCAGCAGGTGTGCCATTTTTGTCTTCGCCTCCTCAATGGATGGACAATGGGGTTCCTTCACTTTGGGGAAGAGAAAGAAGTCTCAGGGTGCCAAATTTGGTAAATATAAGCGATAGTTAAGCAATGGAGTTCTTTTATTTGAAGTTAAATACGTTGATGTACTATGAAAAAAATATTTAAAGCTGAATAACTCGTAAATGCAGCCTCCCTGCTTTAAGGTATCTTTAACCGTCAGTTTAAAATTTGACGAGAAATCTAAAAATTAAATAATATAAACGGTGTTCTATTTAAAAAAAAAAAGTGAAGTTGGTTAAGGCTCAGGTTGAACCAAACACCTTGTATAGTTAAAAATATTTTACAAACACAATAAAAATAAAAGTAACTTTTGTAAAATAATATGTTTTCTAAAGTAACTGATAACGGAGCTATAGAACATGTATCTTGAGTGAGACACACTGTATACAAGTTGATTTAATTTCGACTTGCATGTTTTGATATACATTTAAAACCGTTTCAAACCTCGACGACTCGAGACATCGAAATGCACTCAGAGCAAATGGTGCCTGTTTGAAATGTGTTTAGAGCAGTGCCGGTTACCGTCGTGAATACTTACAGCGTTTCTTTAATGTAATTCGAATATGCATTACAATTGTGCATTCCGATTCCTCGAAACAACATTTTAGTAAAACAAGGTTTTCAGACGTCTTCATTGATAAAATTCATTTGAAGTATCTCATAAAAATATTAGCAGAGCAAATCATCATTGGTAAAATCAAAAGTGAACGACTCAGAAATTTAGTTTTACACCTTAAAGTGACATTGTACACTACATCCGTTGGTTGTGGTTTGCTATATTACCGGGAAATACCAAGAAACATGACGTTTTGCCATAAAATTAATTAAATCTCGGATAATTTTGCATAAAATCAGTTGTAATAGGTGCTTTTGAATAAAAAAGAAGTTTCTCTAGACGTCATTTAGCAAAGTTTTTAAATTTTGATGAACTCCAAAATTGGTCATTGAAAAACGACTGTCAGTCTTAATGAATATTTGTTACCACACTACAGCTCGCAATACTTAACCGACTTTTGCAATTCTTGTTTCTATTGATTCGGAATATCTCAGAATAGAACCCTATTGGTTTTGGAAATTATTGATCAAATAGTTTAAAATTTATTAAAGAAAAATTTAGTTTATTGGAAAAAATCAAACTAAAGAATCTAAGGTTTTTATAAGTTTTATTCATATTGTATGTCAAGTTCCTCTCAAGTACAATGCAAAGAATAAGACATAACTCTCTTTCATTTTCGAGAAAAATTAATTTAGCCAAAAGTTCTTTTCTCAAACTCAAAATCGTACTTTTACCGCATAAATACGTCACTTGACTACATAACAACCGCCACTCCCAATTAAACACAGTTGGGGATAAAACAAGCACTAAAACAACTCCTAGAGCGACATTTAAAATGGTTTGAGCACAATTTTAAAAATTATTTTCAGTAGCAAGACTCATTTTTATAATTATTATTAATGTGTAATTTAAACTCAATTCGATGGCACTTGTCAGATTAATAGGTTACGAAAATAAACAGATAATTTGCTAAAATTTCTAAGTAGTGTTTTCATATCTACACTGCTTCTTAAAAGTACAAAATAAATGGCAACCAGAAGGTTCTCCTCAAGGTCTCTCCTCAACCGACCGTTTGAGTCCTGTGACCTTCAAACCCGTCTATGTTGAAAATCTAATATGAAACTGTCCAGTGCAGTAGAAATGGGAAAGTCCGAGACTTTGGAGGAATTGAATTGTGCTATATATTCAGTTCTTTTCAGCTGCTTTTCTTTAGAATTGAAGTATCATATTTCATTCTACCAATTTTGTTGTAGGATTTAATTCTTTAAAGTAATTCAAATAATTACTCAAATAATATCATAACCTAATAATTGAAATAATATGAGGTGCGCCTATGTAAAAAAGCAGTTTATAATAATTCGAGGTCACAGGCTGTCGGCATCAACCACACAGAGTTAAGGTGAGAGTTAACCTTCTGGTTGTTATTTATTTTGTGTTCAAAATAACGGATAAGTTATATAAAATTGTTAACAAATATAAAAGTATTTCTCTGAATATTATAGCTTGGTTGTCAAAACACGTTGGAGTAACTTTTGTTGTGTTTTTTAATCTTTCTTGGTTTCAGCGGACAAGATTTGTATTTCAATTTTTAAAGATAACCAAGGAACAGTTCGTTCCACCAAAACAAATATATTAAAGGAAGTTCCGACAGGTGAATTTTTATTACTAGATTACCACTTAGCCCCCATTCTTTCACCCCTAAGCAGTAGCAACCCCGTGTTTAAAAATTCAAATAGCAAAGTACTCTTGTGAAACCTCTGTTGACAGAAATTTTTATTTTGCATGAAACAGTAAACATTGTTTTATAATCGGTTAATAAATAGCGGAGATATTCAATAAAATGAATCAAATAGAAAGTGTCGATATTCGAGCACGGATTGCTAACCCGATTACGGCAATGAGTAGTTTAAACAACTGCAACTTGCTTCGTAGTTCTGCCAAACATAATTTAGTAGATTGACTTGCCAAGACTGCCATTTTTACCCACATTAGATTATTTTCTCTGATTTTGTTTAAAACACTAAAGTTTGTTTTAGTAGACCTGAAAATATTGAGATATTAAAGAAAATGATCTACCAAGAAATCAGCTCTATTATCTTAGGAAACGACAGAAAGTGTTGAACAAGCCTTAGTGCTAGATTAAGATTTTGTCTTGTCGTTAACGGACAACATATGATATAGTTTTTAAATTGGCTGGTTTATCAGTTTATCAAAATTCTTTTTAGTATTAGAGGACGTAATGAGAAAGGCAAAATGCAATTGTTTTAACCATTAATTTTTGTCTATTTGAACAAAGCCAGCTTGCTCGAAAATTTGCCCTTATTCAAACTCATTTCAGCCAATATCTCCGTTATTTATCAACCAATCAAGAAAAACTTATGTTGTTGCATTCAGTATAAAAAGATCTATTAATCAATGTATCGCAAGAAATACCTTGCTATTTGAATTTTCAAAGTTGTGGTTGCTAGCCCTTAGGAGAAAGGAGTGTGAGTTTGAAAATTACGTGCCAAAATGGCCAATAGAAATAAAAATAATGAGTCTGAGCATTTTTCTAAAATATGTTTCTTTACGATTTTATAGAATTTATTCATTACTGTAGAATCATTTATTTATAACTATCTCAAAATGCAAAACAATAGTATAAACAATCAGTTTTACTAAACTCGTATAACTTTAAGTTACTCAAACGGTATACTCATTTAGTAAAACTTGTCGTTTAATATACTATTACGCTAAAGCAGATATTTATGTGTTGAAAAAGAACTTTCTGCTTTTCTGTGAAAATTGAACTGTGGTGTGCACTTTTGGTTTTACTAACGATTTTAATTTTTACGAAATTATGGCATCTTTATTTTAAACTTCATATTTGAATATCAAAATTTTAAGATGAAAGCAGCAAATTTGAAGAATTGGTAAAAGTAAGGAGTTAAAAATTCGGTCATCTGCATCGAAAAGCCAATTGATGGAAATACGTAGTTTGCTATGGGGATGTATTAACAATTAAAAAACAAATGACATATTTGTTTTGAAAACATTCCCATATATATTATAATCACTTTTATCGAGAAAATTTCAATTTGGAGTCATAGTCCATAAAAGAGCAAATAATGACCATCTGTTTTGATGTGCAATGCCTCGATGCCTCTTTACGCATGTTTTAATGCAGGGGTGGCCAATACAAAGCATCTCGCGGCTCGCGGCCCATTTTGGAAATGCACCATAACTCCCCGGGCCGCATGAGGACCTTATTTTGGTCACTAAAAAATGTTAGAGGGAAGTAATACACAAAAGAAGTAGAACTGAAGATCTTTTTTTGGTCGACAAGAAATGTTTAGCCAGAGTAGTACGAAAAACAGAAACTTGTGAAAGTATGATCCTGCGGGCCGTGTTCTAGGGGGGTCGAGAAATTGTTCTAGAACCACTGCGGGTTGGCCGCCCCTATTTTAACAAAATATGCTTTCAAAGGTTTTCTTAGTTAGAATTCAAGTTTGCTACTAATTCTGACTCTTATTGTAATGACATTCTATCAAGTGTACAAAAAGTCTTTCCATCTAGTGTATTTTATAATGCACAGACCAATAGGTTTGAACATTTATTAGATTCGAAGTTTGGAACCAAATACCGGTTTCGATCTTGTTAGATCTCGTCAGTTTGGTATATCCAACTCGAATGCTAACAAATGTTCCGACAAGTAAGCATTGTTAGCATTCGAATTGGATATACCAAACTGACGAGATCTTCTGGGAACTCTCCTAGAGAGCAACCGCTTGGCTAGGTGGCAGTGTTTCAACTGTTGGTAGGTCAGCTACCTATGATTCACTATACACGCCTGGAGGGCTGCATGAATTTGTAGTCTAGGTTGCATTCTTCTTGCATATCTAGTGTATTGTTGTCATTTCTTGAAATCTTCATATATATTCCTTACTTGATCCAAATTGACATTAAACTTTGACATGAAAATTCTGCAGTACAATCAGGAATAAAAAGGTCTATTCGTTATTGATTTCTAGGCGTTTTTAAAGTGGGAATTAACAATTTTCATTGTAAAATCAAGTCAATAAAACAATTTTTTAAGGTCATGTTTGTTTACTTGTCGTTCATGAGATCGATCAAATAAGTAGTGTTCACAAAACATCGATAGGAACTATCGATAATATTGATAGTTTTGAATAACGGAAGCTATCGATAGTAATGTTTCACAGTACCGATAATTCTTACAAGCAACATTCGTCTTTTAATAAAGGTGTTAAATGTTTCGTTACAAATCTTAAGACCTTTTATTTTAAATTCGAGGTTTAAGCTTGAATTTTTCACACTCAAAAATTCCAAAAACATTTAACGTTTAGTTCTAAAAATTCTCATTAAAAAAAACAAATTTAAATTAAAGTTTCATTTATCAAAAAAATTCTCGCTAATTCTCCAAAATTCACAAGAAATATTTTTCTTGAAGTTTCCTAAAAATTACGGGAAAAATAAAATTTGAATGCCTTTTTTTACCCCTCAGGATCGAATCGCTTTATAAAATTCTCGCAGGGGACGTAGGTAGGTAATCGTCTACCGTCTACCGATCGTCACTAAAATCGATCTTTTTGTTTAAACTTACATTCAATTTCCTAAGTTTCCTAAAATTTCAGCATATTGAGATTTTTATCAAAATATCTATTTAATTTTGGAAAAATAAAGAATTTAAAAAAAAAATAGAAATTTTGAGCAAATTATGATCGGACATTTCCAGAAACATCGCATTTTGATGGATAAGAAACATGAAATATTTGGAAATTTTAAGTAAAATAAAAACAGAAAAAGCCAAAACATGGATTTTAAAAAAATAATGATTTTTGAAATATACTGTCAAAATATATAGAAAAGTCGAAAAGTTTAAAATATAATTCATAATTTTCAAGAGAAAGCTCAATTTTAAAACAAAGAAGATATTTTTTTTAAATATTCCTAGTTTCGAAAACAACGACCTTGGAGAAAAAAAATCAATTTTAGGAAAGTCTCATTTTTTACAAAAGCAAATTTAAAATAAAAACTCAACCTTTCGGAAGGAATTGAAAAATGCCAAAATATTTCTAAAGATGTTGTGAAAAAGTCGCAATTATTATTTCTTTATTACAATTTTAACATAATATTTAAATTTTAGTAAAGAATTGAACATTTTTCTTGAACTTCCCCAAACATATTTTTCTCAACATTTTTGATAGTATGCCGAGAAAACAGACGAATTTCGGAAAAACCGAATTTTAAGAAAAATTTCGAGGAAAAAATGGACCTATTTTGAAATAATATTTTGAAATTTTGCGAAATAATTGAAATAAGGCGAATTTTAAGATAAGAGTTGAATTTACCGGAGTAAAATTTAAAAAATTCGAAATAAAAAAAAGTAACAGAATTTTGACAAAAAAAATTTAAAAAAAGCCCAAAATGTAGATTTTTTTGAGAATAAGATCGAAATTTCGAAAAAATTAATTTTAACAGAAAAAATCGAAATATCCAGAAAAGTTAAGTGCCGAATTTTGAGATAAAAATAATGGACAAACTTTAAAAAGCCAGTCAAAATTTCTGAAAAGTCAAATTTAAAAAAATATCAAAGTCTTCAGAAAAATTCGATGTTAATAAAGATAATGGAATTTCGAAAAAAAAAAACGAAATCTTGGGAGAACAGTCGAAATTTCGACTACCAAATAAAGAAAAAGATCGAAATTTTTCAAAAGCAAAATTTAAAAAAAAAATAGAATTTTTAGAATAGTCTAAACTGAACAAAAAAAATTTTAATCAAAAAAAAAGGACGAATTTCGAGGAAAATATTTAAATTTCCAGGAACATACAGGATCGGATTTAAGATAAATTTTAAATTTTCAAAAAAAACTGAGTAAAATATCGAAATTCCGATTTTTTAAATTCGTTTTCATTTCGATTTTGTTCTAGGAATTTTGAAAAACAAACGAATTTGAAAAAGAAAAATTCGAAATTTGAAGAGAAAGACCGAAATTTCGAGAAAAAGGGCAAAATTTAGTAAACATGCGAAATTACCCAGAGTCTCATTTTACTGAAATTTTGGAAGACGGACGAATTTTGAGAAATATGAAATTTCCGGAATCGGAGACCCCCTAAGATTTCCAAAAAAAGCATTATCAAAATTTCCAGATAAACTATCGATGTATAGTGAACACTACAAATAAGGAACATGCGTAAATGTGACAAAAAATGACAGCAGCATAATAGAAGGAAAAACTTGTTGCGTACACGGTAGTAACAATTGAGTGATCCAAAGTGATTTATTGAAAACTTAATATGTGGATTTTTGATGATACTATTTGGATTGTTCACGAATTTGAAGCGTCTAACCATAATAATTCATTGCGGTTTGTTTTCAACCTCACCTTTCAAAAAATAACGTTTTTACTAGTCGTATTTTTATGTTTTTTGCTAAAAAATGGTTTTCCCTCCTACTCTATTATCAACCTAATTTTTTATTTATGTTATTATAAAATACCCCTAAGCTTTACACATGATAATGTATAAGTCAGGTTTTCCGACGCGACATCCGTATTTTATGTTTGCTTTTTTAGAATTTGCGTGTCTTTCTTCATTTGGTGACCCCAAATATTACAGGGTTTAGAAGTGAAAACGTTCGAGAAAATATAATAATTTCATAATTTTACCGATTCTCATATTAAATAATTTAACACTATTTTTAAACATGCGTTAGTGATTAAAATGAAATGTTTGCCGGTATATCTATATTCGTTTTTGGTAAGGATTTCATTTTAGCTACTTAGGTATCTTTAAAAATAACATTAAAAAATGAATCATTATCAGTAAAATTATAATGTCTCGAAATTCTCCGAATCATAACCCCTATAAATTTGATGTTACCGAGTGCAGAAAGTTAAGATTTTTCCAAAATAGCAAATAAAAAATGCAGGTGTCATTTTAAAGTTCAAAAATTAGTTATTAAAGCAACAAAATAAGAGCTAAGAAAACAAAATCAAAGTCACTGTAAAGTGACAAATAATTAACCAAAAAAGTTTATTTGACACATTTTTTCTATAAACATCTTTAAAAAAGTTATAGGTAATGTTTTATAATATATACGCCGGACCCTGATAAGCCAAACGGCTCGTCTATCTGTTAATTTTCTTAAATATACAAAAAGGATGTCATGTTTAAATTGCTTTAGGCATAAGATATTTATTTAGTAGAAACTGAGTAAGTTTATTAAGAAATAGGTACTCTCCACAATTCATTGTTCATTAAAACAAAATCTGTACTTAAATGTTTTTCGCATACAAAATCTTGAGTTGACAACAGCCGGCCATTTCGCGAGATTTTTCACCTCCTCACCTCAACTTTGTCCTTAGGTACTCGAAACAACGACACTTTTTCATAGCAGCTTTTATAATCACTGTTGCACATAGCCACAAAACAAGTCTTGCCCATTTTGTAAATAAAATATAAATATAAGACTGAAAAATTGCGGAACCATTGCATAAAGTATCAACACTTGCATAAGAAAACACTGCCTAATCTACTCAAGGCAGCCCTTCTTCCGTCTATCCTTCATATGGTGTTCTCTTTTCAATCGTCTCCGGTTTTAGTGCGACTTATCACAACAGTGAGATATAGCGGGTTACCTTACCAGTCTTATATTATATCATGACTTTACAACAAGTTTAGAAGAAATTGATTTTAAATTTAAAGCGAACGTAGAAACAAAGTAACTGTAAAGGTAATTATAAATCTGGTAAACGAAAGCAAATTCTAGGATTACTCGTAAATAGTTACCCAAATAACATATAATTGTAGGTTTAAACTGAAGCTGAATTATCTTTAAATTCAACCAGATTATATCTGTACATTTCGTAGAATTTTATATTCACTTAACGATGCATTTAAGAAAATGGATCTAATCGCCTTCTGCCAGCACGATCGCATCGAGGTATTTGCTCCAAATATGGTCCAAATCATGAAATAAGAGCTCCTACGTAAGATGTAATTTTCAAACTGGTTTTACGTGGATGGAGGCTGGACTATCGGTGTATGTGCAACAGATTGCTCGTTGTTTGATCATGACTTCAATCGCTTTAAAATTAAACGTTTGTTTCATGACAATTTAAAGGTCACGAGCTTCGTTCTGCCGAGTTGCAGTGTGGAGGGAATGTTACACTTCTGTTATTGTGACAAATGTGAATATTTTGGCTAAAAATAAATGTAGCCTCAACAGCTTAGGCAAAAAAAGACAAGTAATCACCACATGTTACTCACTATCGGTAATTATTGAAGCTGAGCGATACATATGTAATTCCAAATGTCCAGCATTATCCAACGTAACGATCTAATGGAGAAGTTTGCATTTTTTTCTTATTGATTAATTAGAAATATTTAAGTAAAGTGATACAAATATCTGAAAGAATCATTAAAATATCTCTAGAAATAAAAAAGTTGTGGACCTTTGAAATTAGCGCTTGTAAGAATAAATTTTACCGTTGACGTCAGTTGATCTAATCCACATGGGTAGAACATAAAACAGTTTAAAAGTCGATAGAAAAATACCTGCCTCGTAGATTTCGGTCCTCTAAAACATATTCAAAAATTAGCAAAACCCACGAGCTTTTCTTTTGTTCAGTGATTTGTGATGCGACGAACTCGGACGGGTCAAATGACGTCACACACACAGACGTTCGCGCTAAAATAACTTCAATAATCTATTCCTCAGTCATGTATTAACGGATATCAAAAATTTTTTCAGTGATTTATTAGTTTTGATTTATATTTTAATTTCATAACATTAAACATAGTATTAACAACATCATGAAACTTCTCCATTGTTTGGAAAAAGTTTCACCGACTCTATATATGTTGACATTTATATTAGTACTAAAGTACTTATCATTCTTTGCTTTTTTTCACACTATGTTATTTTTACATATCTCTGGCTCTTGCCATTCTGACGTCCATTCAATGAGCTAAAACAGCGTTTTCTAAACTTTTTTGTCTTGGCCCGGCTATTTTTATATCTCCCCTTCGTGACTCACTAACAGATTTTTTAGCTATTATTTTTCTTCTCAAATTTTTGACATTTTGAGGTTAGAGGTCAAAATTTCGTCTTTTCTTTTTAGAATTTTTTAATTTTCTTTTCGCAAAATTTCACTTTTGATCTTGAAGTTTTGCCTTGAAATCTAAAGTTGAAATTTCAAAGTTCGACCTCTTTAATCCTAAAACTGGATTTTTCCCCCATGCTGACCTTCTCTTTAAATTTCGGTACTTTCTGAAACTTTTTCGAGTACATTTAATTCTTTATATTTTTTGAAAGGTCACTGTTAAAATAAAGCCTTTCGTTGAAATTTTGCTATTTGAAATTTCAAGAAAAAATATACAGGTTAAACCAAATTTGATTTCCACTACAGGGATTTCGTAAACCATTAGAGATACAAGGAAGCTTAAATGGGACAAATATGGCAGAATTTAACGCCTAATATTATTCCGCTGCGAAAACAATTGAATTCCAATTCGTCTTGATTTTATTTAGAAAAAACTAAAAATCGAAATTTTTAAAAATCAGCTGTAACTTGTTTATTTGAAATCCGATTGAAAAAATTTAAAAACTGTAACTAGTTGTTTTTTGAGGCCTTTGCATTGATGTAAGTTAATTTTTTCTAAATTCAATTGTTTCCGAAAAAAATTGTCAACTTTGGTATTTCTTAAGGACGCCATATTGGATTTTAGCATTTTAAAAACTAACATATTTTTCTCATTAATTTGATGTATGTCATGCCATACTTCAAATGTGGCAAAGTGGCTTAAATAAACTAATTTTTTATTTTTAAACAAAAAAATTATAGTAGGCGACGCAAGTACCATAAATTTTAATAATAAAAAATACAGTTACCAAAAAAGCAATAATTATTATTAAAAAACCAAAAATATCATAAACTGTATAGTATTGAAATAATTATTAATAATCGTAACGTGCATGATTCCCTTTAAATTATTTAATTCTCAGAACATTATTATTATTTTATTAAGGACGACTTTCCCATGACTCATAGGCAAGTGTGCGTTCTTGACTTCTCTAGAAGTTAAATATTTTAAGACGGATAATGTGCATTAATATGAGAGTCATTTCTAATGTTAGATTGTTAGATATTTTATGTTACACGAATAAGTATTTAATGTTAAAAGAATTTTTGTAAAAATTGCCGACAAAATTTTTGGAACATCTACAGGTTTTCATAGAATTACGCCATTTAAAGGAGTGCGTGCACTTTATGATTACACTAATAACTGTTTAAATATTGCACAGTTTGTTACAATATTTTTAGTTTTTTAATAATTATTGTTACGTAATTAGGTACTGCATTTTTATTATTAACAGCTATGACACTTGCATCGCCTACTCCAATTTTTTTTGTTTAAAATTAAAAAAATAGTTTAGTTTCCAAATTTGAAGTATGGCATGTCATACCTATATCAAATTAATCAGAAAAATATGCCAAATTTGAAAATGATAAAATCCAATATGGCGTCCGTAAGAAATAACAAAGTTGACATAATTTCTCGGAAATAGTTAAATTAAAAAAAATAACTTACATCAACGAAAAGACCTCAAAAAACAACTAGTTACAGTTTTGAAATTTTTTTAATCGAGTTTCAAATAAACAAGTTACAGCTGTTTTTTAAAAATGGCGATTTTCAGTTTTTTCTAAATAAAACCATGACGAATTGAAATTCAATTGTTTTCTAAGCAAAATAATATTAGGCATTAAATTCTGGACTACTTTGCCCATTTAAGCTTCCTTGTATCTCTAATAGTTTACGAGATCCCTATAGTGGAAATACAATTTAGTTCAACCTGTATATGTTCTAATATTATACCCTAAAACCGAAATTATGAAAATAAGGAAACATGAAATGGCAAAGGTTTTTAAAAAATTTCCAACTTAGTGTGCTGATACTTAACCTAAATTTACAACTTTTTTTAAAAGTTTTTGACTTTAGAAAACGAAGTGAAGATACCCTATCTAAATTTTTAAAAAACTTAAAATTTTGAAAAAAGTCGAAATTTTGAAATAAATTAAAATTTGAAAACAAAAATGAGAATTTTGAAAATTTTTTTTAGAATTGTTTTTAATTAAAATTAAAATTTCATTTCCTTTTTATATTTTCAAACAAAGGTTTAATTTTTTCGCAATTTCTGGTCAAAACTCAAAATCGTCTTTTTTTGGATAACATTTTTTTAAAATTGAAATTGACATTGATTTTATACAAACTTGTAGTAAAAATTTAAAATTTTTTATATCTAAGATATTGAGTTTAAAACGGACATTTTTCTTTAAATTTAGAAACCTGAAGTTATAATTAGAATTTTTTTTTAACTTTTCACCATTTCCCTCAGTTTCCATTTTAATTTAAAAAATGAAAAAGTCGATTTCTAGTCATAAAAGAAAATTTCAAAATATGTACGATTTTAAACGTTGAATTTTAACTTTTTATTGCGAATGCAATATTTCAATTCTTATCAATATTTTACATCTTTAATTTTCAATATCTGTGAATCAACCAGCAATTTTAAGAAAAATATCAAAATTTAAAATGTTAAAAAAATCAATACTTTTTAAAGGAAGTCAAAATTTTGGAGAAAAAAAAAGTGGACATCCTCTATAAAAATCGTACTTTAAAAAAAATCGGAAATTTGATAAAAAATGGAAATTTTTAAAATTAGGAAAAAATTTTAAAAAGCAGTAGAAATTTTTAAAAAATTCGAAACTTTGAAAATAAAACTTGATATTTTGAAATGCCTAAATTTTAAAAGTAAAAATTTTCAAAAAATGTTGAAATTTGAGAAACTTTGATGACATTCTGAAAAAGTCTAACAAAGCCGAAATATTCGGAGAAAGTTAATCATGTGAACAAAAGTCAAAATTAAACAAAGTAAAATTGTTTGTAGTAAACAATTGCAAAAAATAAATTTCGAGAATGACAAAATGTACAAAAAAATGAAAATACCCTGTCTAAATTTTCAAAACAGTCAAAATTTGAAACCAAAGTCGAAATTTCGATAAAAAATAAAATTTAAAAACAAAAATTAGACTTTTGATTTACAGAAAAAGTCAAAATTTTGAGAAACATTAGTTTAACGTAAAATTTTTGGGAGAAACTCAAAATGTTGATAAAAATGAGAATTTAAAAAAAGTGAAAATCTTGGAATGTAGATTTTTTTTAATAAATTAATATTTATAAGAAGTTGAAAATGTCGATAAAAAAGTGAAAATTTGATATCGAAATGTTTACAAAAAACTTTTAAAAATAATAAAAATTTTGAAAGGCCGAAATTTCAAAAATTCAAAGTTTTCAAATAGTTGAATTCTTAAAAAAAAAAGAAGTAATTTTCATAAAAATCAAATTTTTTAGAAAAAAGTAAAAATAATGTCAGAATGTCATCATTTCGAAAAAAGCAGAATTTTTTAAAAAAGTTCAGCTTTCGTAAAAAGTCAAAATTTTCATTAAATAAAATTTTACAAAGTTTCCAAATGCTACAAAAAATTCGCAATTTTATGACCAAGTAGGTAATTCAGAAAATAACTGGAATTTTTCAAAAATCAAATGAAAACTTCGATAAATATTGTTACGGGCTTATCGGTTCGAATTGATTACCAGTGTGAATTACACCACTTTATTACCAAACTTAACTTGGATTACCACAATTCAACAATTAACTCACTTATTATTAACTTCTACTAACTCACTAATTACACTGACTCTAACTGACTGACTTGAGAGAAAACTGACCGCCTTATATAGTTTTGGCATCCAGGTTCTAGAACAATGCGGCAGATAAGGCTTATCGTTTACCGAAATTTCGGGAAAGCTTATCTGCCGTCTGCTTCGATATCGCGGTCGCTTTCCCCTTATCAGATCATTCTAGAGACTTTTCTTATGTACTAAATTCTACAATTCTATTCTAAATTCTATTCCATCTATTTACATTGCGTACACTGTCTTCCCCTTAGGAATGATCGTCCCGATCAGTTCCAATCAGTCACTTCGCCACTATATTTGCAAAGTCTGTTCAGGTGTACCACTTTCATTTTACTCCTGGACCTACGCTGGATCCTATATAACAAGTGGTTGATCCTCTTCAGCACTTTGTACGGCCCTTCCCAAGATGGCGTAAACTTTGGCGAAACTCCTTTCTTTCGCTGAGGGTTGTATAGCCATACCAATTTGCCTTCACTGAAACCACCATGGTTTGCATTTATGTCATACCTTGTCTTCATCCGGTCCGTTGCCAAGTTGATCTTCGTCCACACAAGGGCATGCGTCTCCAATATCGCTTCCCTCAAGTCGTCTACCAAACCCATCGTCTCCCTGGGGATCTCCCTTGGTGATCCAAACACCAAGTGACACGGAAGTCGCAGTTCCCTCCCGAAGATCACTTTTGCCGGAGTCTGACCTATAGTTTCATGAGTTGCCGCGCGATAGGCCATTAGAAACATTAGATGTCGGTCCCAGTTTGTCCGATGCTTGGAAACGACCTTCGAAAGATGTTCATCGAAAGTTCTGTTAAACCTTTTCACCATTCCATCAGACTGAGGATGAAGAGGTGTCGTTCGAGTTTTCTTTATTCCAAGAAGACGACACATCTCTTGGAAAACCCCCGATTCAAAGTTCCTTCCCTGGTCCGAGTGTAGTTCCAAGGGAACACCAAATCGACAGATGAAGTTGTCCACAAGAACCTTTGCGACTGTGGTAGCTTCCTGGTTCGGGATGGCATAAGCTTCAGGCCATTTACTGAAATAATCCATGGCCACCAGGATGTACTCGTTGCCATCGTCTGACGCTGGGAATGGCCGTGCCACATCGATTGCAATTCTTTCGAATGGAGCTCCCGCATTGTATTGCTTCAGGGCCCTTTTTGTTCTTGTACGAGGACCCTTGGATGCAGCGCAGGTGACACATTTTCGACGCCACCGCTCGACGTCCTCCCGGCAGTTTACCCAATAGAACCGTTTTCGTACCTTCTCCAGGGTCTTGTTCATCCCTAGATGTCCACCAGAGGTCCCATTATGCACCTCCTACAAGACCTGTGGAATCTTCTCCTGAGGCACCACCAACTGCAAGTTGACACGCTTTCCATCCGCGCTTTCCCATGCTCTCTTCAGTACCCCGTCCTCGACCTGGAGGGATTTCCATTGAGCCCACAAATTCTTAAGAGCTCAACTTCTGTCGGAAACCTCTTGCCATTCCGGTCTGTCTCCAGCTTTTTTCCATTCAAATATGGGTCCGATATCAGTGTCGCTCTTCTGTAGCTCCCGAAGAACTTCAACAGTCCATTCGTCTTCTGCCTGGACAGAAGTGATTCTTATATCTACCGTGTCCTCATGGTCTTCAACTCGTCTGCAGTATTTGCAATCCCCACAAGGTCCTCTGGACAAAGCATCAGCGTTGTTATGCTGTCGTCCCGGTCGATGATGCACCTTAAAGTGATACTGCTGGAGCCTTTCTAACCATCTAGCCGTCTGTCCCTCCGCGTTCTTCATTCGGAGTAACCAAGAAAGTGCCGAATGGTCTGTTTTGATGAGAAATTCTTGTTCGTACAAATACTTGTAAAAGTGTTCCACGGCCTTCACTATCGCAAGTAGTTCTTCCTGGTGGTGCAATAGTTCCTCTCCGGCTTCGTCAGGATCTTGCTGTAATATTCGATCACTCGTTCTTCACCGCCTCGAACTCGAACAGCTCCAATGCCGACGTTGCTGGCATCTGTGTCTAACACAAACTTTCCATTCTGCTGAGGATAAGCCAATATAGGGCTTGTACACAAGGCGGACTTTAGTTTATGGAAAGCGGTATTACAGTCGGGAGTCCAGACGTACGGCCTTTTTCCTTCCGTTAGTTGATGTAACGGCGCAGCGATGTTTGCGAAACCTTTCACAAATCTTCTGTAATAGGTACATAACCCCAGGAAACTCCTCAGTTCATGTTTATCTTTGGGTCTTGGCCAGTCACGAATTGCTTGAGTCTTGCTGATATTTGTTTCTACTCCTGCGGCTAATACAGTGTGGCCCAATAAATTCACTTCTTTGGATTCAGCTTTAAGTTGGCTTGCTTTAATCTGTCGAAAACTTTTTGAAGATTTTCTAAATGTTCTTTAAAGCTCTTGCCCATCACCATGACGTCATCTAGGTAAACCAAGCAGGTTTTCCAAGTGAGTCCTCGAAGTACCAGTTTCATTAAACGTTCGACAGTAGCCGGTGCGTTACATAGTTCAAAAGCATAACCGTGAACTGATATAATCCACTCCCTGACGAAAAGGCCGTCTTCTCTTTGTCATCGGTATCTACGCTCACCTGCCAATATCCACCTTTCAAGTCCAGAGTTGAAAACCAGGTGGATCCAGACAAGGTTGTTAGGGTGTCATCAATTCTTGGCAAGGGGTAGCTGTCCTTCTTCGTGACGTCGTTTAATTTTTGGTAGTCGACACAGAATCTTGTTGACCCGTCCTTCTTTGTAACTAAGACTACAGGGGAAGACCATGGAGTATTGGACTCCTCAATAACTCCATCCTTCATTATCTTCTTAACCAGTCCCGCGACTTCCTCTTGCTTGGCCACCGGTAATCTTCTAGGGGGTTGACGAATAGGTGTTGTATCGCCGGTGTTGATTTTGTATCGAACTACTTCCGTCCTTCCTAGATTTTGATCTCCATCAGTAAAATCGCCGTGGTTTTCCTTGAGAAATGATCTAGCCAGAACTGCTTCTTCCTTAGACAAGTGTTTCAAGTCCACTTCCAACTTGACTTGCCCAATCTTCACTTCTTGTGCGCACAATTATCACCCAAGGAGCTTCTTGAGGCTACCGGGGTACAGACTGCCAGAGTACTACCCTTCTTGATTGAGCGTGCTGTTGGATACACGTTGGCAACTCTCACAGGTACTTTCTGAGATGTTCTAACCATGGATCTCGCCACTAGTAAATTCTTGAAAATGTCATAAGTCGGTTCCACTAATCCAACGCAGCAGCCCAAATCTCCTTCCATCACAGCCATAACCCTGCACCACAGCTCTTTAGCAGGCAAACAGTATTACCTCCGTTGGAGTGTCCTTTGGTGTTGTTAGAACAAGCTCTTCATTCTCAATCTTCAAAATGTTCTGCTCTGGGTCAAAAGTAAAGCCGTGTTGGCTGATTACGTCCATCCCCAGAATCAGCTCGTCTTCGATATCTGCCACCGACACCCTATGCAAAATCCGCAGTTTCCCCAGACCAATCATGACGTCTGCCTCTCCTCTAATTGGCGCAGTATCTCCCCTAATCGTTCCGAGGACCATTCTTTGCAACAGTACCTTTGGTTGTGACGGTAAGATGTTCCTTCGTGCTAAAGTAACCATGGCGCCTGTGTCCACTGTTGCCTTCCATCTACGCTGGCTGCCACTACCAAACTTTCCATGGTCCTTTTTACCTGTTTGATGGAAAGAGTTTTGGGGGCTCGTTGTTCGACACCAGCCAGTGAGGGCCCTTTCCCACTGGCTGATTTTAGTTTTCCTGCTGTGGGACTTGTCGACTCCTCGGGGCTGACCTGCAGTCCTTCTTGAAGTGCCCCGGTTTGCCACAGTTGTAACATGTGCTTTTGTTGGATCTGCCTTTAAGGGTTCCCACCAGTTCTTGGATGCTCCCCTCCATTTTCTTCATGCACGCGTTCATTTCCTTTATATTAGCGTTTATGTTTCCGTTCATTTTCTTCATGTTCGCGTTCATTTCCTTCATGTTGGCGTTTATGTTCACGAGATCAGGTTCATTTGTCGCCTCTTCGATGTCTGATTTCCTTATTCTGCGTGACGCCCCTGGCTCTGAAACCTTGTAAGCGGCTTCAACCTCCAAAGCTCTAATCCGTGCCTCCCTTGATGTTCGGATGTTTGACAGGTGTATCACACTCTGAACTTCCGGGTCTCTTATTCCTTCTATGAAGATTCTAACTGCGTGAAGTTCCAGAAAGTGGGTTGGTGCTGTTGGATAGGCGATATACGCCAATCTTCTCACGTCAGACTCGAATTCTTGCAGCGTTTCGCCACTTTTCTGCCTTCTCACTAGCAGCTGCGACGGGACAACTTGCTGCAAATGATGATCTCCAAATCTCAGCTCTAGAGCTCTAACTAGATCTTCATAGTTGGCTTGTTCTTGATCCGATAGAGTTTGGAGTAATTCCAGAGCATCTCCGCACAGGGATATCACTAATGAGGTTGCCTTTGCTTGCTCCGTCCATTAATTGGCCTGTTTTCTGTAGGTGTGGAAGGATGTTTTTCCATCATAGGTCGGAGGTTTCACTTTTTGGGAAGAAATAGCGGGTACACTTTCGGATTTGTGTTGTGTGACTTGTCCACTTAGCAACCTCTTCATGTTTTGTTCGGTGTTGCTGATCTTTTTGTGTGTTGTATTTTCCAAATCAAGAAGCTTGCTGTTGAAATGTTCTTTTACTTTTCCAATTTCTTCCTTGACTTCGCCAATCTCTTCTTGAATTTCTTCTCGCATTCCTATAATTTGTTCTTTCATTTTTGCAACGTCTTCCCCCATTTTTTCAGTTATATTTGCTAATAGAGCTTTTTTGGGTCGCTGATCAAGAAATCCGAGGTTTGCTTTTCCGAAAAACTCTTTTTCCGGTCGGAAAATCAACAAAATTTGCCCTTTTAGGTACTTTCAATGTCGTAAAATTTTTATTCTCTCAAAGCCCCAACAAGCCCACTACGATATTAAAAAATTTTCATGATTTTCCTACCAGAAAATGAGTTTTCGAGAAAAACAGATCTCGGATTATTAATCAGCGACCCCGAAAATACCTAGGACACCGTTTCGAGTAAAAATTTTACTACATACAAGCCTACCGGAGAAGCCTACTTCCGAGAAAACCAACCAGCGACACAAATAACCTCCTAGCATGCATTTCCGAGGCAATTTGTGTTAATTTTCCCAACTTTGGGAATTTCTTCGCGAGACGCCACATTTGGGGGGTTGTTTTCAAGATTAAGGGACGAAGGAGGGTCGGGCGACTTTGTCTTAGGAGCAGTGAATTATTATTAGGTCATCAGAAATTAAATGCAGAAAGAATTTTGAAAATCTAACTTAGTATATTATTTTTATCTATTTCCCGGCTTATTGCCTGGATTATTGGGAAACTCTGAGCTAGAATATCCTGTCCTAGCTTCTGCATACATAGAATCTATTTAAGAGTTAAGCTTCAAGGAAGCACATTACTGATTTTAGATTTAACACAGAAGAGAAGTTAAGTGTGGCTGGCCCAACATATGATAAACACAGGAGACAAAATTAATATTTAGAATTTGAAATTGACAAGATCTGTTACAAATAATAGAAAAATGCGTACGAAACAACTCAAATAACCAAGATGCTACAAATTCTTAACTTTGACTAAGAACCATTGACGGGATCTGGTTTATACTCACTCTAGGTACTAGCCGTAGTAAGAGTTGTCTATTAGGGTCATTGAAAATTTGCTTCAATCTTTCAAACAAATAAATCGCTAGAAAATCGAAAACATTTTCCCATAAATTATTATAAAAAATATAATAGAAAAATGTTCTCGGCATATTCTGCCTCTATGAACATATACGGCGTGCAAGTTTCCAAATAAAACAACAATGCGACGGTTTGCCGAGTTACCGCGTTGGCGTTTTTGCAAAAAAAAGAGCCAACAACTGCAACTACACACCCACCGCCATAATTAAATAAACAACGCCGTTAATATCACTTTGTTTTGCGCATTGAAAGTCTAGTCTCTGAAGAAATCAAGGGACCCCTCGACCGCCGATACGCTGACGAAAATTGATTTAGAATTCAATTAAACGGGGCGCGCATGTCGCGCGGTAAGTGCGACTTTCATAAATTAGGAATTTGTTTAACTAAATCTCTGGAATGAAATACGATGCGTTCGAAGTTCGAAAATTGGCTCGCCAAACGGCCGCACTGTTTGAAACTTTTATGAATATTCGGCAGTTTTTCGTTCCATTATAGTTTTGGCAAAATAAAATGCACGGATAGCGCTTTAATCAATCTGTTTAAGATGTTAAATCAATTTTTCGCTTTCATTCTTTATTTTATTGGTGTGCGAGTTTACTAAAGTAATAATTTTATTCTTATCGTAGCAAATACAGAATGTTCAGCGTACAAAGCAAAAGCAAGGCGTGTTTAAAAGAATGAAATTGATGATGGTTGCTTAAAGACGGAACGTCGAATGAAAAAACTAATGACACATTGTCTAAGCTCAAGCTTCAAGTTGCACCGATAACGTTTCATCTGGTTTTTTATATCATGGTTATTAATGTCGGACATAAATAAAATTTTAAAAAATGTAAAAATTTGCATTTTTTAAGTACCTCTAAAAATAAAAATCATATGAAAAGTTTCTAGAAGTCATTTTGTTAGTCTTTTGCGTAACTTTTTTCCGATTTAACCGAATCTGTATCTATTGTCGTTTCCGAGATGCCCATACTGGCCTTCCTTATCTTTAATAGGGTATACTCCAAAATTATTTTTATAAGGTTTATTGGCATAATTCTCATCAACTCGTTGATGTGAACCTTCTAAATTATTTTTCAAGAGCAGTCACGAAGAGAAGGCAACAAATAATTAGAAAAGTTTATAGGGTCTGGTGTTGGTGTATGTATCAAATTACCCGATCTTGTTAAAAATATTCATTTCTAATTTGATTATTGTTACTTTGTCAGTAAATAGCTGAAAAAATGTTAGTGTAATATATTTCCTGATTTATTGAGTCTGATAAACAATTTTATTAAAATTATGATTTATGTGTTTCTTTAGGAATGTATGCTCTTGCAAATCTTTGATGTCATAATTCCATTCCAGACCTCTATTTTTTTATATAACATCTCTCATGCAAATTATTAGATTTTCAGAATTTGAATGTGTTTCGTCAATTTAAATCATATTTCGTCAAAGAAATTATTTTTCTAAAAATTTTCTGTTTCCTTCGAAGGCTCATGAAGATAATATAAATAGGTTTTTAAGTAACTAGAAAATAGTAATTATGACAGCAAACTTATTTTATACACCAAAACTCATTTTACGTGTTTTAAGTTTTGCCGAAAAAAATTCTTTTGGAAGATAAACACCTCTTAGAGTAAATACGTGCAAATGTTTTAAGAACTTCGGCGCTTGCCTTAGTGTATTCCGTAGCCGAATATTGCTGCCCAGCTTGGATAAACAGCAGCCATACAAAAAACCATCAATCACCTTTCTACATGAAACTATGCGAACTATCACCGGCACCATTAAGAGCACCCCTGTCCAGTGGTTACCGGTCCGATCGAACATAGAGCTCCCCAACTGAATTGACAGTTAGGTCTGACTCACTAATGTATAAAATGTATTAAAAACGATCAACTCCCCATCCTCTAAAACTGCACCAACCATCCCAGCCACATGAAGTGAAAGAAACCGCTGCCATGGATATTGGGGCAAAATCTGATCAACAACAACGTTAATATCGACCAAGTCTGGTGAGAAGAATGGATAAGAACCAACCCAGACTTCTTACACTTAACCTCGGATCTAACTAAACGCCCCCCCGGGTTTACGTATTAACCACGGAAGAAGCCATTACTGAACACATAAATGGGGAAAATCTGAAAATCAGGATTGAGAGTGCGGTCACCTAGCCCAAACCTCCCACCATCTGGTGCTTAAGTGCCCCACGAAATCATTTTGGTAAATATTCTCAAAATGACATAAAGATTCAGACATAACCTACAAAGAAAGTTGGTCATATAGCTACTCACTCCTGACTGTTCACAATGTGCAAACGATGGGCAGATGTGCGTTTAAAGGGACCACAGTCTTTCATCGTAGGCGTGGGGACAGGTTATCAAGCGAGTTAAATTTTTAATTCTATGTCTGTGGCGCAATGGCTACACGATTGCGCCACATAATTTTCCTCCTATAAAAAGTCGCTGAACGCGAGTAAAGAAATAAGTTTTCACTTCAAAAATTACATCTGATACTTTACAACTACAATTAATGTAAAACAAGATCTTAATTCCATTGCGTAATATTATATGTAATTTATTAAATGTATTTTGCATTTCAAAACACATAAAAACTTTAACAATTTTCACGTTAGGTCCTTAGTGTTGTGGAATAAAAGTCGTACGCCCAGAATGTTTCTTTGTAAACCATGTATGTGTTGTTGGTAGGGTCAACGGCTTACCTGGAGGCCGCCTATACGCTGAACTCGAGTAAAAACCAAACGTGTTATCCCTTCTTCTTGATGCTGGCTCGTCCGACTACTGTAACCGAGTCTGGGCTTAATTCATTTATTGTAATGAAATATTATACCTTGTCAACGCACATAAAATATCCGGTTACAAATGCTATTAACAGTGTAAATACTCGAGAAAGTAGCAGAATGGGTACAGCCGTTTTATTTCTTTTTGCCCTTGCTACTTCATGATGTTAATGGACAGAAATTAAAAGTGTGTAGATAGATCACGATAGGAAATATTGCGCTAGGGATTTTAATGAGGTCTATGATTGGTTTTTAAACTAAATATAAATTGTAGGAGTCTTATTAAATGCTGCTACTCTACTTCACCTCTTCACCAGTTCTTTATTATCTGTAACACCAACAAACAACATTTTATTTGTATCCACTACGAAGTATTAGATTTTATTAATTTGATGGTACTGCTTAGGGAAATAAAATTAAGTATTTAACGCTGGCACTAATTATATGACACACAGTTCAATAAAAGTCAAGGTCTTGGATGAAGGTTCCAAAATGTATAAAATTCTGAAGAAAATTCATCCAGTCCTAAAGAATCATGAAAATGGATGTAGCCTTCTGAAATTGTCATCACAATTGAACTGATATCGAACTTTAAAATTTGATGGAAACTTAGTTGAAAAACATGTGATCTAATGAAAAAATTTAATGGGCCAGATCTTACAAAACACACATAAAAAACGGTAACTCTTTAAACTACACCCACCACCACATACTTGCATCACATCGTTGAAAAGATCGTTTTAATGTGTTTAGCGAAAAAAATGGTATTTAAAAGCAGCATCATATTATTATTGCATATTTGGATTCTATATAACATTTTTTAAATTTTTATTAAAACTATATACTGACCTAAATCCATAGTTTCCACAGAATAAACTATTTTTGAAATTAAATACAAAATTGACATATAAATCATAGCTTAAATTTCATCCCCTTGTAGGTCTATGCATAATTGTTTATTCAAAAATCAAATGCAAGATTATTGTG
This sequence comes from Dastarcus helophoroides, assembly GCA_028583605.1. Lineage (NCBI taxonomy): Eukaryota > Metazoa > Arthropoda > Insecta > Coleoptera > Bothrideridae > Dastarcus > Dastarcus helophoroides. The sequence goes on from CM053332.1 coordinate 2,703,594, forward strand.
GAAATGTTATCTCATCTTTACTGCTTAATCTGTTAATAAATGTACTTGAGCTACGTTGCCAACGTTCATAATTCGACTAACAAAGACTTTTCCCTTAAAAATGAAGCGATAGACTATATGGCTGCCCAGCTCATAATCTTATTTATCCAATTCTAAACAGCCAAACGAACAAGAGCGTGATTTTCAGTGATTTAGTTTACGTCGAACTTAGAATTCTATCGGAGTAGTTATGAAAGCAGTTTTGGCTCTAATCTCGTTTAGGAGGCTGATCCCCAGACTATTTCATTTAAACGGAGAGCCCTCGGCTATCAGATCTTCGACGTCAAAACACGTGTTTTACAAGTTAACGTTTAACAAAACCATCCAGAGATATTCAATAGGATGTTATAAAAAAAAGTACGCGAGTTGAAAACTATCCAAAGGCGATGTCTGCGATGGAAAATTTAAATTCAGCAGAATTCATTCAGGTCCTTCGATGTGGAAAATAAAACAAGAATCTCTGTTGAAATAGAAGATTCTTAAAGAGAGGATTGATTTAGTTAACGGGTTAGAACTTACGAAATTAGAAGGCAATTCTCAAAAATTTGTAATTCGTGTAAAAATGTCAAAAGTTCGATAACATCCTTGTTACTTAAATTGATTTATATCAGTTATTAATGGGAGTTGAACAAAGAATATATCTTCAAATATTGAGACCTAAAACGAACTGCATCAAATATTAAATTTTATATAGTAATAATAAATAATGGACTATTGTTCAAAAATTATTTTGCCAAGATATCAAAACATCGATCATTTGCTTTAAGAAAAAACGTATATTTCTTTTATTTCTTTTTATTTTTTCTCTATTTTTACTTTTTTATTTTCTTTCTTCCTTTCTTTTTTTATTTCTTTTTTTATTTATTTAGACAAAGTATATTCATAATAAAACATTTCTGGAAATTTGAAAAAAAAGTGAAATGTTCAGAAATGTTAGAATGTGGAGAGAATGTGGAATGGAAAATCAAAATAAATTTAATTTTTGGGAAAATTTTAAGACTGCGCTGTTATTGGGGCACCCAAAAATTATATAGTTGGTGGATGCGCGAGCAAACATTCTTCGAATTCTATATATTAATATGTATGTACAACCAAAATCTGAGGCGATTGTTATCGAAATGCTTTTAATATGCAAATAGTTCTCAACCTAGTTTCAAGTTAGATTGCTGTTCGTTTATTTTTCTACTCATTCCATCAACGCATATTTTGATGAATCGGAATTTCAACAATAAAGCGTCACAACGAAAATATAATCTTATACAAAGCGGAATAAAAGCATAATGGGATATTTGTCGTTTGCACGTGTGCTGTGCATTCTGAAGTTTGATGCCACGTAGCTTTTTCATTTGACATATATCCGCTATTTAAATTTTCCAATTAAACGTGGCTCTAGTTATACATCATGGTACACAATTTTTAAAGGCGATATTTCATACATTTTTTTGGAATTATTCGGCAAGTTTCATTGTGGAGATTTGTCACCTGAATCGCTTATGATTCCACTACGCCATTTCTAGAAACCTAAGAATGGCTGAATCGAATCCATAATCGAGATGTGTTTAATCGAGGTAAACCGAATAATGGCAAAATCAAATCTATAGATGCCAGTAGAGACATATATAAATTCGATTTATGAATATCCATTACAGACAAGAGCATGAATATTAATCATTTACAGAACTTCGCAGTATCTATTGGATCTTCATAGATTTGATTCAATTTCTATTTACTAGCAAATACATACCAACATATGTTTGTAAAGATCACTATTTGTCAGTTACATCAACAGATGCCTAGGGCACGATCTTTCCTCTAATCCGATTATAAGCCTACACAAATATAATCTAAAAAAAAATAAATAAGAAACAGCAGATTCATTGGCGAGACCCGCAAAAGCCTCCAAAGATCTCCAAAAATGCTTAAACTTAAAAGCAGGCTAATGACTGTCGAATGAGAAAAACTGAAAAAAAAAGATAAAACGCGAAACTAAAAATCTGGAAAGCATGTTAAGACATGTTGGGAAAAATTAAAAATATTGCGAAATATTACTGATAAGCAAACTAGTTGCCTACTTACTAACCAGCCATAAAATTAATACTGAAAACCGTACTTCCTTAAATGCATCCTAATAGACCAAACAAGTATTCCGAGACTAATACAATTTTAAGTCAGCAAAAAAAGGTATTAAAAGGTTATAATAAAGATAGCGCCACTTAGTAATTAGTGTAACAGCAAAGATAAAAAATACTGGTAATTAACGTACGCTGAGCCACATAAAATGAGAAAACACCCGAAACAGAAATACGAGCGTTGGAGAGTGTTATCAGCCTAACTCTCGAAACGCATTAGGAGACTGAAAATAACGAGAGACTTACCATGTGGCCCACGGATGAACGCCTGCTAATCATAGGCCTCTACCGTTGACGGTATGCGGCTCTGTATTGAAGTCGGGGGAACCTTGTTTAGTAATCTCCAATTATCTGGGCCATCACTGGGCAGATACATAATACTTATTGCACAAATGATGATGGATGCCACCAAAATGCGCTTCACACAAAAGCCGTTACGAAAATGACCAGAAAAGGCGGTGTTTTGTCAAGAATGGAAACTTCAAGCGACTATGGCGACGCAGGCGCTTGAAGAATGGCTACCCTCGCAAACAGGGGAAATGAGAAATGTTTGTGGAAATTAATGAAATATCGCTGCTCATAGGTAAACCCAACGGCACCATAAAATATTTTAGGAAAGTTCTAATATATATTTCCTAAATTGATATGGCTTACTTATGCTTTCATATTTATTACCAAACCTATAAAATAAATAAGGTGTATTTTTAAGGCTGCATGATTTGATTTTCAAAATTTTCCCTTATAAAAAAAAAGAATTTAACCTTGATCAGCCACAAAAAATGGCGTTTTTTTATTAGACGTTCGTGTGTGGTGACCAAGTTGCACAAGTGCACGCCTATAACGGCGGCCCTAATTATGGAGTTTAAATTTTTATTATAACTAGCGATAGCATCCAAGAAACCACTTCTAAAAGAGATTAGAAATACCTATTCCCCCTGCCTCCTCCCAAAGAAGTCATGACTTTTCCAAAATGAACCACATTTTAAGCCAGCTTTTAATTAATGAAGGGGGTGAAATTATCTAATAATGAATCAGTCATATTGTGAATTAATTCCGGATTTAACTTTATATGAAAGCAGAAACCAATTTCATGTCAGAGATGTAATTATTTACTCTACTCTGTAGGAGTACTCGTCTGCTACTATTAGCAGATGAAAGCGTGTCAGTTTCATGATAAACTTTCGGGGGCAAAACGAATTTGTCGCAATTCGGAACACAATAATTGAAAATATGAACATTCAGCTCGACGGTCACAGTGCCATTAATTAACAGGACAAATAAACCGTCACTTATAATAACGACTTACTTTGATAATAAATGCAGCAATTGCTCTCAAAGGAAAGTTTACCGTTGCTGTGCAAAATGGACAAATTAAATCGGACTAGACAAATGAATGTCGCACAGAAAGAGACTTGTGCTGGAGCTCCGGTCAGATAATGGAACAAGAATAATTTAAAATGTAAAAATAATCTGACGTAGCGTGTGCTCGCCTTGGGCTGTATCACGTTCTGATTTTAACACAGCGTGGTACGTTGCTTCTCAGTGGCGTCGCTAGTTCACCAATTAAGTAACTCGTTACGGTGGATGAAATATGACTCACCATTCTTTAAAGGCCTTATTAGTACGGTTGCAGGAATGTGATATGGGGTCCTTTTTTCAGCCATAGACAGGTTTTTACACCCCGGTATTTTCTCCACGTCGTAGATAATAGGTGGACGCTCTAAAAGCGGTAGCCAAATACTTAAACCAATAATTTAAGAACGAGTTAATTATAAGATTCCATTGCTTTAGGAGCCTCTTTTTTCCACTTATTATGTTTGTAAATATTTTTCTCTCAAAATTGATATTTTTCTTAAATTGGGTAGTTTTATTTAAAAAAACTAAATATTAAATTAGTTTAGTTTAGGTTAGCCAGTTAACCAGGTTAAAATAAAAATTTTGAGTAAGTTTAATATAACATCGGCTAGTTTTAATACTAACTGACAATTTGCAAAATTTAGTCACTACTAAGATGGGTACATTGATACTATAAGTATTGACGGTCTAATTCATTTCATTATAAATGTAAGACAAATCCAAATCTTCTAATTTATCATAAAAACGTCAAATAAGTAATTATTTTTGGTTTTTTTTTTCATTTGCTTTAAAGGCATTTACTGTTTGTTATATTTTAATGTAGCGAATCCAAAAAAAAGAAGAGGCATCTAATCAATAAATTTATCAATTAAAGAAAGTGTCCCACGATTATCATCGTCAGAGAAATCGGAAATGTTGAAAATTATAGAATGGAAATACCAACGGGGGTAAGTGCTAAAATAATATATTAAACAACAGGTGTAGAAAATAAAAGTTTTACTAAACGACTATAGCGTTTGTATACGAGCGAGCCCAGCAAGCTAGTAACTTAAAGCTATACGAGTTTAATAAAACTACTTTCCTCACGAGTTTGTTGGCACTATTTTTTCGTAGTTTGCGATATTACAAAGTTAGAACTTTTTTTAAGTTTAATCCACTCGCAAAGGGCAAACCCATTTCGCTTTGATGCTTTCAGAGTACCGCGAGTAGGATGCGGAAGCAAGAATAGATGGCGATGAACCACCTTCTTAAACAAGGGTAGGTTGTAAAGTTATATAGAAAAAAGAGTCTCCATAGACAGAAGTCCTCATTTGTTAAACTGGACCGCACAGGATTTGCTGTCTCTGACTGTCTTGTATGCCTTAAAAATCTTACCCTTGAAGGGATCAGTACTATTAGTTCCTAAGAGCATCGCCCATGAAAGTCAATTTATCTGTTTATTATTTTCGTAACCTAGTAACCTGACGGCTTTGTTGATTTACATAACAATAAATAACAAGTATCATTTTTGTGGATTAAATTTAGTTTAAAACACACGTTATCACATTAATAATAATAAAAATGAGTCTTGGTACTAAAAAGAATTTAGAAAACTGTGTCCAAGACATGTTAAATGCCGTTCTAGAAGCTTCTGTGCATTTTATGTCCAACTGTGTTAAATTGACAGTGACGGTCGCTATGAAGTAGTGGCGTATCTATGCTGTAAAAAGCCATTTCACTAAACGATTTTAAGTCTAACAAAGTAGCTCATTATCTGTCAAAATGCAAAAAATAGCTATTAATGTAACAAGATTATTATGCAATTCTTCTTCTTGGTCGGAAACATTATGTTTATTAATTTTATTTAACATTTATGTATCCCAGTTTGGAAATATTTAAATTTTCATTAATGAAAGTTGACAGTATTTTCAAACATTTTTTGAAATATGCTTATGGGATATCTAAATTTATTTAAAACGTCACCTGATGATAGTTGACAAAACATATTTTAGTTTATTTTACACACAATAGGAAAAATGAAACATAAAAAAGCAAAATTAGACATGAAAAAGGTTTTCTTTAAATAAATTATGAAAATATAAAAAATATAAAAAAAGGTTGTAGCACTGGACATCGATGTTTCGCTCTCATTTCACCTCGTCAGCAGCGCATAACATGGAAAGGCAACAATGAGGAAGAAGTACTTAAAAAAAATTGAAATATATCAAATTTTTTTAACATGAGTGGACTTAATTATTGATGAAACATAGCGAAGTGTGCCGAGTGGGGTTTTCGCTCAGTATTATGGACTTCCGCCTCTTTAATAAGACCCTTTCTTTTTCTTATTTTGTCAAAATCTATTGAAAGAGATGGTTGTAGAAAATTTCCATTTAATATTAATATGTATAAAACTATAATTTCATCTTCTCTTTTTCTAATTCGTCAGTAAAGATATTTTAGATAGAATTTTTCATTTTGTTTGTTCTAAGTAACCTCAAACCACAAATAACCTTATAACTTTAATTACCATTGACCAATATTCGTAGTTCTTTAAGAAAGATGCGATGGGAGGCGTATCAAAGTAACCTCATTCTCAGTTTGACTTTGATCACTTTTATTTAATTTTTTCTCCTTTGTGTGTTATTAACTAAAGTTGATATTCCCATTTTTAAAATTTTTTTAATTGGGGTATAATTAAAAAAGATGTACTGATTTGAATTTCTAAATTGATCAATCCATCACGGGATGTAATTTTAAAGCAACTTATGACACAATTAGATTTTTGGCTACTTTTTTCGGAATCTGGTCCAGTGTACGATGCCTTAACTTAACCGCATCATCTTGAAGTCTCTCTTGAGTAGAGGAAAAAATTAAAATGGCAAAGTGCAAGATCGGAAAGTAAGAAGGTTGTGGAATCGGTTCAAAATTCACGTTCGAATAATTTTGAAGCTTAAGAATTCTACCCTAATGTACTTTTTACCCGATCTTGCAATTTGGTTTTGTTCGTGTTCTACAATCATGTATGTATTATCCTACTCTACCCTATTAAAATATAGAAATTTGGAGCCAAGTGAGCCGCTATATACCGGGTGTTTTTTTCAGTTGGGAGGTTACCTTTATATGGAGTATCACTTATTATAAAGGCAAACTGATTTTGTCGATGAGGCTAATCGGAGCCAAACTACCATCCAAAAATATTTTCAACTTCCTCCCATTTCCGGTTATACCGGAAATAGGTATCAACTTTCTTATTTTAAATAACAACCCCCAAATTTTATACGTAAAAAAATAAGGTGAGTTTATGTATACATGTTTATTGCTATCTTTGATAGTTTTAAAGATATTTCAATTTTTCGAAAAAAAAATGACAGAAAAGAGGTTTATTTTAACTCTTTGTATTATTTGCAGTAAAAACATGAAATTTGGGTTGAAGTCATGAAATATTATGGAAACTATAATAACATAATCAGGTTTTACATTTAATACACAGGGGGATGGAAATTTTATGATCTTTATTGTTTTTGTCTTATTAAAAAAAACTCTGTTTTTTTAAATGGGAACTATGCCTTTTTTAAACATTTTTGGATTCTTCACGCAAAAAGAAGAAAAAAGTGATATGACTAAATTTTTAAAATTTTGCACCGTTAAAGAGATATAATTCAAAATAAAAAAGAAAAATATATTTTTTTTCCTCTAGTAGCAACTTGGTAGCAGAAAACAAAATTTTCAAAAAAAAAACATAACCACAAGGCCTTAAAATTTTAGGCTGAATAACATTTAAAAGATAACCGTACAAGACGAATAAGTTTTTGACTAATTGTTAGAATACTTATTAAAAAATGTTTAGGGAGCCACGAATGTAAGTTTCGTAAAAATGGTTTGTTAAACAGACTTCTCATTTTTGGAATAATAAAAATCAACAACAAATGTTCTAGAAAATTCGTTCTTTAACTGTTATGCTATTAGATTAGAACTCAGGATTTGTAAGCGTTAAATTTTATAATGAAAATCGAAAAGGAAATGTTTTAGTGATGTTTTCTACGACTACTGCATGACAAGCATATTGCTAGGAACAATCGAATGTGCTTAAAAACATATATTCAATTCGAAATCTTAAAATATGCCTTTAAATATATTGAAACAGAAGATCGTCCTTGTTGTTCTTGATGTAAATTTTTGTCAATTTTTTTTCCTATTACTCATTATGATTAGTTCTTTAAGCTTTTATTGCCTACAGTTAATTTCCTACTTGAACAAAAAAGACATATTTGATTATTTTTATTTTGAGATTTATGTAAAATATCTCTGTAACGGCACAAAATTTAAAAAAAAAAGAAATATACTTTTTTTCTTCTTTTTATGTGAAGAATCCAAAAATGATTAAAAAACATATAATTCCCATTTAAAAAAACAGAGTTTTTTTGAATAAAATAAAAACAGCAAAGATTATAAAATTTCCATCACTCCGTATAATAAATGTAAAATCTGATTACGTTATTATAGCCTTTATAATATTCCGTGACTTCAACCCAAATTTCATGTTCTTACTGCAAATATTAAGAAAGATACAAAGAGTGAAAATAACCCTCTTTTCTGTCATTTTTTTTCGAAAAATTAAAATATCTCTAAAACTATCAACGTTAGCAATAAACATGTATACATAAACTTACCTTATTTTTTTACGTAAAATCTAAATAAAATATAAAATTTGGGGGTTGCCATTTAAAATAAGAAAGTTGATGTCTACTTCCCTTATAACCGGTAGTGGGGGGAAGTTGAAAATATTTTTAGAAGATAGTTTAGCTTCGATTAGCCCCATCAACAAAATCAGTTTGCCTTTATAATTAGTAATACTCCAGGTAAACGTAACCTCCCAACTAAAAAAAAACACCCGGTATATTGACAAAATTAAGCCCAAGTGTATGTTTGATTTGTGCTTAAAACAGCAATACAGTTCTTAGTTTTCTATATAATTCAGTTTAAGTTAATATTGTGAAAAATATTAAATTTGAATAGTGCCTTGTTGAAGAGAATTTGACGATCCTATTAGGTACTCATGATACCATGTCGTTGTACCAGAAAACAATTTTTTCAAGCAACTGAATAAAAAATGAAAGGGAATACTATTTATTGTTCGTTTCGTTGTTAAATAGGCTTTTTATACCAAAGTCAGTTGGGGCTCTATTGATCTGTATTTCCGGGTTTTATATAGAATGGCATGTTGTTAATTACATTCCTTAATGATATATGAAACAGTGGTGAAAAGTTTTGTTTCCTACATACATTTTAAGTGTAATATGCAAATTTGAAATGGAATATACCATTACTTGAAAACTTGCTACTAAAACAATTAATTAATGGCGACTTTACACATTATTATACAGCTGTTGAAAAATGGGTGTAGAAGTTATATAATTAAGTATCATTAAAACCTAAATATTGTGTTTATTTTGCTGTTGTGTAACATTTAGTAAATGGAATTGAAATATAACTCCATTTCATTATTGTATTGTCGTGTAATGTATAGTCGACAATATTTTCCAATTCAAACTAATGAACTTAAATTATTCTGAAACCACGCCTCCAAAAATTATAGTTCTAAACCAAAAGTAACATAGATTATTACTGAAACATTATAAAAGTAAATATAAAATCAATTAGTTATCTGAGAGAATCATCAAACTTCAAGTTTATTGATTTTTATCGAAAGACACGTAAATTAATAGTTACGCTACTGTTGTTTAAATATAATTTTATTATCAAATTACATCAAGATGCCCAAATACGTAAATATTACAATTTTAATTAATGTCAGATCAGAGATTTTTTTTAAATTCGGGTGGAATATTGAAGAGGCATACCCTTATTTCTCCTTTGATCATTTGAAAATATTCTCTTTTATTGTTTTTTATTGACGTGTGTTCGTTTTCTTGAAATTTTTTGTTCAGACACAAGTAACTTTGTATAACTTTAACATTTTATTGTAAAGTGCTATTTTTCTGAAAATTCTTGTCTAGATTTTAAACTCGAAAATTCTTCTAAATGTCAACGTTGTTTTTTTAAAAACTTTCAGTTTAAAGGTAAAGAGTCCTGCTTTTCAAAATTCCAGCATTAAAATCGAAATTTATTTAAGTTTCGGATTCCCTTTGTAAACACAATTCGTGCAAAATTTTCAAAATTTGCAATCTAATAAGTTAATTTCAAGAAAATGGCTATTTTTCAAGCAAAGGCAGATTTTTCAATAGTTCAGCAAAAAAAAACAAAGTATTGAACAAAGGTCTACATTTTCAAAACGAATAGAAAGTTTTGAAAGGTCAATGTTCGTTTAAGGGAAATTTTTATAAAAAGTCAGAATATAGTATTAAAAAATCCAAATTAAAATTAAAATAATGAAATCTATGAAAAAATCAACTTTTTGAGCACAGGTTTAAACCTGACAAATTAATCAAGATTTTAAAAAAAGACGAAATTGTGAAACAGTTGAAAATAAGTCATAAATGGGAAAAACCAAAAATTGTGCGAAAAACTTGAAATATGTAATGTTCAAAATAAATCAAATTATTTAACTCTGAAAAGTTATTTAACTCAATAAAGTCAGGATTTTCCGAAAGGTAAACTATTTTAAGAAAAGTAGAAATCTTGCAAAAAAAGTCGAAAATTAAAAAGTTTCAAAAATAAATATAAAACGTCAATAAGAACGAAATTTTGAAAAAAAAATCAAAATTTTTAAAAATAGTCGCAAATTTGATGAGTCGAAATTTTTTCCAAAAAATGCAAAAGAATTCAAAATGTTTGAACTTTCACAAGAGAAAATTTTAATAAAGAGAAAAAGTTTAAATTTTTGAAAAGGTCAGAAAATATACATCCAAAGCCAAATTTTAAGAAATTGAGAATTCCCAACAAAGTTATAATTTAAGGACAAGTTGGTCGAAATTTTGTCAATCAAGTAAAAATTTTGAAGGAAAGTGGATTTTTCCTAATGTCTAAATTTGCAATAAAAATTGATTTCTTCCAAAAAAGTGCAAAAGTTTCATTCAAAAAATAATCATTTAAAATAAGACGAAATTTTCAAAAAATTTTGAAATATTCAAACTTTAGAAAGGTCCAAATTTTGAAAATGAAACAAAACAATTTTAGTTAAGAGGTCCAAATTTTCAAAAAAAAAACTGAAGAAAACCCGAAAATTTGAAAAAAACAGGTAAACATTTTCAGAAATGTCAAAATGTTAAAAAGGTCCTTTGACTGTTTCAAAATTTCAAAAAAGTTAAAAATTAAAAAATGTTAATTTTGAAAAAAGTAAAAATATTTAAAGAAAAATCTTTCATTGGAAATATAAAATCGTGTACTCCTTAGTAACCAATAGAATCTCGGTCTGGGCCACATGACTACTCTCAGGTCAGAAAATTCTTTCTGTGGGCCTGAGTCGTTATCCTCAAGATTCAAAATAAAAAAGTAGCAAAATATAACTCGCAATGAGTTATCTTGAACTATACTTAAGTGAATTTTCAAGAAAATGCTTAAACCTAAACGCTGCTCTAGATACTGGAGCAGAGACGAATAATAATTGTATGATTTTGGTAAATACTTTTATGGAAGATGTTCACAAGAACTGATGTCACTGTTCAACCCCGGATCCAGGAGGGGGAAACAGTTACACGTGCCCCTGTCGCCAAGTTCGTAAATATGGTTATGGCACGATGGCACGATTGTGGGGCAGATGACCTTTTTTTTTAGAAGTGAAATGTATTTTGGGCGTCAATGTTAAGTTTTTTCCCCTACTTAGCAAATCCCTGTTTGACCCAACTTTGGAACAGTGACAACGTCCATTTATGACAAAACTTCCAAACTTTGGAATTTTTGTCAAGCGAGGTTTCTCCCGATAATTGCTTATTCTCTTTCAAAGCGGCAGTTACCATTTGTGGGTGAATTGTATACTCAAAAAAAAACTTCTAGAACAATCTAAGTAACTTGATTTCAACGAATATTTGAATGGCATGAGCTTCAATGGACAAACCAGCTTTCTTATAAGACAAAAGAGCAAAAAGTTTGGACACGGAGTTCACGGAGTTGCTGTTTTCATAGAGCAACTACCCTTCTAAAGTTTGTCTGCATTCAAAAGGGCATTTTAAAATAATTTTGAAACGTAACTAATTTATAGAACAAAGTCAAATGGAAGTGGTTATCTCTTGGTACAAAAGTTGCATTAGATATTACATGCCGTTTCATATTTTATAAATTAGCTTGTTTATTTTTATTTATTTGTTAATCCTTCGTTTATTTATGAATAGCATGCTACGCCGTCATTTTATTCACCTTATCGCAGTTCATACAAACTTTATGGCACGAGCTGAAACATACTTTTATGTCGGTAGATGCCAGATACAACATCCTCTACGACTTTTTATGCATTTATGAAATACTGCTTATTGCAGTAGTAAATATATGAGTTTCAGGGTTCGTAACGGCGCCAAATTTATTGAACTGAATTAAATAAAAAGTGCCAAAATATTAAGATGACTTTTCGAGATTTTAACAAAATAAAGGCCTCCTGAACATCTATGAAATCAAATTTTTATAAAAATTTGAGAGGACAATAGTAATCAAAGTCAGGTTAATTGGCAAAAAAAAAATCTGAAAAGATTTTATTTTATAAGTGGGGAAGCTGATGGGAAAAGGAACACCAAAAACATTTTTCCTTTTTACATATTTGGGGGTTAAGTAGCTTTAAAAATATAAGTACGATTTTTTTACGTTAGATGATAAAACTGCCTACTTACTTAAAATTACCGTGTAATTCTAATTACACGTCGCAATTAGTCGAAATTTTCACGTTAAAGTTCCACTTCTGATCCACATTTCAAGAAAAATGTCAAGATTTCAATCTTGAATTAAAAACTACAGAAAAATTAAAATTTTTGGTTTAACTAAAAAAGTTGCTTTTTTATTTTTAAAAACAAAGTTTACATTTTGAAAAACATTCAATTTCAAAGAAAAGATAAAATTTCGAATTTTTTATTTAAAATTTTCGAGTTTGACTTCAAAATTCGAGTTGAAGTTAGAAATTTTAAAAAGTAGTGAAAAAAGTCAGTTTTGAAAAATTTTTTAATTTCTATTTTTTCTTTCGGCTCCAAGATTGAAATGATTGGTTTTAATCTCAAAAGTTTAGCATAAATATCTGAATTCGAAATTTTATTTAAAAAAGCTCGATATTTAGTTTTCCTCCAAATTTCGAGTTTATATTGAAATTTTGAAATTTGAAAATATACACTTTTTACAGTTTCAGAGTTTTTTCAAAATTTCGACTTAATTTCTTAATCTTTCTTTCTTCCATAATTTTTGATATAATATTGATGCATTTATTTTTTAATTTTCGGGATAATGTTATTACAAGGTGATTCAAAATGTAGTACCGGAAATTCCGTATCGTATTTTGGAGCCCAAAATAAAACGAAAATTTTATATAAACATATGTCATAAAACGCTTCGTTTTCCAGTTCCAGGGTGTGGAAGGTTAGTTCCTAATTATAGTTTTTAATTAAGAGTTGGAAACGTGTACAGATAATTGAATAAAATTTGCCACAACTTTATACCCTTTTGTACCCTTTTCAAAAATTTAGGAGTTAATTGACACCAGTGGCGGGTATATTGTGGGTGGCGGTGCTTAAAGTGTGCCTTATTTATTTCGTGGGCACTTTTGGAGCAATTTTTTCACAAAAGTATAAACCACAAATATTTTTACAAAAAAAGATACTTGTACGGAAATTCGATATTGTCAGCGGTTTTGGAGTACAGTCGACTCCCTCTAAAGTTGCGCCCGTTAAAGTTGCGCGCTCGTTAAAACTGTCAGGATATGATCGTTAAAGTTGCGCGGATATTCCCCGACTCTAATTTTCGAACAACGAATTGGACTTCCGAGTTTTAGCGCCGCATTTGAATAACCCACTCAACCGCGTAAGGAGTAATAAAACATATATATTTTTCGACAAAGGTAGGGATTTCGGAGAGTAGCAACTTTAACGGTCGATCCAGTACGGTGAGCGCAACTTTAGCGGGAGTCTACTTTAAAATGCATTTTTATATTTCGATGCATTAAAGGCGCTTGCCCAAAAATATGAAATGTAACACATAGTTGGCATTGAAATCAAAGAAAATAAATAGTATTAACATTTCCATGTTTTTTTGTCACCGTGGCCACTTTGAGCAATTTCTGTTAATAAAAGCTAATGTTTTTAAGTTTGTTATGTACAAAATATTTGCGAAACAAATTTTTTATTTAAATATTTGCTAAAAATATTTTATTAGCTAATATGGTTATTAACACCATAGAATAGACAAGTGAGGAAAAAAGAAGTAATTTAATTTTTAATTTTCAAGAAAATAATTCGAAATTTAGAGACAAATTTAGAAATTTGGAGAATAATAGTCAGCATTTTGAGAAAAATAATAACTTGTTCTCAAAATTGAAAGTTTCCTAAAGGTTAAGTTGATTTGAAAGCACTTCCCAAAAAAGGCTAATATTTATTTTTAGTCAAATTGTTGTGATTAAAATAAAGGGCACATTCAGAAACTTTTTCTGGGTGAGGAGCACAATGGCTAGACGAAGATGGGATGCTATCATAAGTTCTGTACGTTTCTCGATTTTTATATCAGTGCTCTGGGTCGCCTGAGGGGGGAGGGTGCGCCTGTGCCTTCTTTTTGAATCCTGAAATGGAAGTTTTGGATGGAAGGCAAAAATTTAAAAATCGGTTTTAGATCAGTTTTAAATAAAACAAGTGAAATACAATTTTTTTTTCTATCGGACTTCATTTTTCAGATATTAGACTACGAAATTTTATATTAAAAAAATCAAAGTTAACTTAACTAAAAAAAAATAATTCAACATGCTTTTAAACCGGACCAAAAAGTATAAAATGATTTCTCCTAGCTCCATACAGATTTATAATCTTATACCGATTCCTAACCCCATGCCTGAAAATTGGTGATAATAAATTTGTAATAGCTATGAAAATATTTGTAGGATTTAAAACTGATGTTTAGTAAACACAATTGTAGACGAAAAATTTTTAAACAGAAATTTTGAGATTATCTAAACAACAAAACTTGAAAATGTTCAAAATTTATTAAATAAATTTCAAATTTAAAGTCAGAAATGTTGCAAATGCAGATATAAAAATAACAAGAAAAATTCGAAATAAATTTTAGAAAATCGATCTTCAAGGGAAATCTTAAAATTTAAAAAAAAAACAAAATTGCTAGAAATAGACTAATTGTAAGTTTAGAAACAAAGTCCAAATTTCAGAAAAACTAAAAATTTTAGGTTGTAGACTAATTTTTAAAATAAAAGTTTTTTCTCGAAATTTTGATTTTAATAATTCCGACTTGAAATATTTGTCTTTTTTTTTCTAACTTTAGATGTTAAATAAAGAATTCTAAAAAACCAAGCGCAAATTAATAGTTGAAGTTCAATACCCGGAATTTAAGAAAAGAAAAATTTTCAAAAAACTTCAAATCACTTTTTTTCTGAAAAAAATTAGCTTCAAATTATTTAGATAAAAATTTGAAAGGGGTTATTTCGTCGACATTTCAAAGAAGAAGCTTTTATAATATTCATTTAATAATCACAAAATTTAAAGTGAAGCGAAAAAAATATGGGAAGAATTGCTAACAAAATATCCAAATTTCTATTTTTTATCTTCGACTTTTGCTTAAAAATTTAAAATTTCTAGAAAGTCAAGAGTTCCTGAATAAAATGGGAATTTGAAGAGAGCAATAAAATTGTAATTTTAAATCTGGAATATTCAGAGAAAGTTAAGAGTTTGAAAATTAAATGTTTAAAAAAAGTTCCCAGGTTTTTGAATATTATTCAAAAGGAATTGTTTTGAAAATTTCCAAAATTCATGGCATAGACAATCGGTCAAATTGCCGCCCTTCTCGATTAGTTGTCGTTACGTGGCAAACAATCCGAACATCTAAACGCGGCGACCGTAAATTGATGGATGGTTGATAGATTTTGACAATATCAGTAACGAATCCTTAAAGGAGTATACATTTGAGCCTTGGACAGGTTACACGAAAAAATTGGGTTTATATTTTGGAAGATTTGGGAAAGTTAAACGCAACTAAAATATCTTTAATCCATAAAAGCTCTCGACAAAATACGTATGAGACACAAGAAAAGATGCACCTTAATAATTTCGTTTTCAATTCTATTCTAACTAGATGCTTTTTAGAGAATAAACTGTTTGTTTTGTAGATTGTTTTGTAGAAATTTATATGGAGAACATATGGTGAAAATCTCGATGCTACTGCTGATATCCGTGACATGTTTATTTCCTTAAGAAGATTAGTTCTTTACCCCTCATTGAAAGTAAATCTGTTTTTATCAAAGCACACTCTCTTAAGAGGATTTTATTTCACAAAATATGATAGAGGTGAAGCATATTAGCAAAATGATGTTTCCCTGGCGAAGTTTTTCAGACGCGTTTTTTTTTTCTTGACAAGGATTTATAACATTATTCGCAACCTCTTTCCCCCTTTTTACAAAATAAATCAAATTTCACGTCGTAATCCTCTTTTACACTCCACCGTGTCTCATATATTTTATATATATTGCTTTTTAAATTTATGAAATGTGAGTATGATTTTATCAGGAAAATATGATATTTATGTTTCGATACATGTCGAAGGTGTTTTCAAGAAAAAAAAGTGCATTAAAGGCGGCAATCAATTTCCCTTAAAATGAAACACTCGCTGCGGTAGTGTATTGCAATAACTGTGAGAGCTCAGAACTTCGCCCCGTGCAGCTTCAACATCAAAGCAATTTGCTACATGCCGAGTTCCTCTAACGGTATCCTACCCCCAAGAAACAATCTTTCTAATAAAGATTATATCATGTCCGAAACAAGCAGGAATATTTGTCTCTGTATTAAAAAGCAACTTTTTTTCTGAGGAATTCATATCATTCCGAGACATTTCAAGCGAATCTGATACACATAATTAGCCAAATCAGCATAAATTTAGAATTCTTAGGGATGTTTCTTCTGCCTAGGGTAAATCTAGTTTACAAATTGTTACTATCGAATAATTTCGGTAAGGTATATACAGACTCAAATTTTGAAATTACACAACTTGGGTCATGTACTGATTTTTTCATCAAAACGGAATATGTACTGATTTTAGATATTATAGTTTTTCATTCAAGTAGAAAGCATATTTCTTTATACTTCACACATTTCTATAGCGCAAATTTAAGTAAGTTATTTTTTTATATGTCAAGTCTTTCTTGAAATTGTAGATTTTGTTAAATCAAAATTTTGAGTTCATTTAAACATTAAATTTAATTTTTTTCCTGGATCCTATGTTTTCATACACAACAAGTTGTAAATTTATTTATGGAGGAACTTATTACGCAAAATGAAAACATAAAATGAAAGGGCGACTGGTGATTTGTTTTTCCCTCAATTCTCTCGGTAGTTACCTACGGAACTGAAGAAAGAAATAAGTAGCAATCTTTTCCCCAAAAAGTTTTCTCGGAAAACTTATAACTAATTTTAATTCTTAAAATATTTTCCCTTAAATGCTTATTTTTCAGAAAACCTTTAGTATAAAGACGAATTTAATTACGAAAAAATGTTAAAAAAATATAGTTAGTCATAGCGGCTACCGAGAAAGGTTATTTTTTGAACTTTATTACTCATCTTACTCGTAGCTACATAATACTGTTGAAATTAAAGCCTGTTGGTTATAAAAATTAGCGCAATGTTGTTGAAAACCATAGATTTTTTTCTATCGAAAATCGCTCAACGGACGTAAAGAGGATTTCACTTAAAAAAAATCTTAAAATGGATTATTATGTTCATTTTAAAGAAAAAATGTTGCTGCAAAATGCGTATTTTAATATGCAAGAGAATATAAAAATTTTAGCAGAACTAACCTATGTCTCAAAAATTTTGGCAAAGAATATTTAACGATGTTCTTCCGTCCGTGGTCCGAGGCAGATTCGCTTTGGATTTTTTAGCATGTTGAAGTTTTTTATAGGCATTAAGTGCTGGCCTAACTGCCTAACCCCCAATCTGGAGGACCAGGTGCTTTGTTTTCGAAGTGTTCATCCTCTAGACCGATTGCCTGACAGAGCTTAGAGATCGGTCTTCCCTTTGAATGGTTCTTCCGCCTTTTTTTCTTGAAGAAGCCGTTGACCGGTTTTCACTTGTAACCCTAGGCAGGGCCCCTTACAGGGTGCTATCATCTCGGCAAGATGAGCCCTGGTTTATTTACGAGGTGTTACTCCACGATCCCTCCTCCTTTTTCGTTCTGGCTTGAGACAGGCATCGGTGGAGTTTAAAGATATTCTTTTGTAATAAATAACTTAATATAAACGTATATTATTTACCATAATTATCACCTTAGGTTTAGTAACTAATAAAATATCAGCTTAAACTAAAAAAGTGGTCCATGCTGTTCAACGAGGCGCAATTTTCTAGTAATATTCATCAGGATTTGGACGGTTTAAACCTAAACTTAAAGTACTTTTCTGAAAATTCTAGCCATTAATTGTTTTGTTTTCTATTTTCCACCCCACATCACACACTCTGCGGGATAAAAGTGTCTAAAAATCTTCAATTAGAAAGGCTTGAGTTAAATTAAGGGGATTATATGTTGTTTTGATTAAACAAATTTTGTGTTGCCTTTAGAATAACAATAACAAAAGGATACCAAGCAGCCCAAAATATTATATCATCTCCAGCGTGATGATCATGTACAAAAATAAATTTCCTCAGACATTTTTTTATCTATCCCCCACTGGTTCCTCCCTTTTTCTTTGCCCTTTGGGTTGTTTTATGAAACTATAAACCCCCTATGTGTTTCCCTATTTGTGTCAGGTCCATTCAATTGACGATTTTTAGGTACTTTTATGTCATAAAATATATGACGGTAGGTGGCAAGCAAAAACAAAGAACAGCTAATGTGTAAAATTTTCCAAAGCATACTCGCAGTTGATGTTAATGTTCAAGTTTCTTAAAACCTAATGAGTCACATTCGCAGAAAATCGCTCCCTATTGAACAGCACGGGCCCATTTTGTCTAAGCTAATAATTTCATTATTTATTATGCTGCTAATTACGATAAATAATATAAATTAAAATGAAATTATCTATCACAAAAAAGTGTGGTTAAATATTTTGTGCCAAAACTTTTGAGTCATATGTTATTGCTACTATTTATGTGACATTTCTTCTTAATTGTTACTTTCAAAATATTTACATTCAAAATAGAAATCCAACCTTAATTTAAATTGTTTCTTTTATATTTTTTCTTTGCTAATTGTATAATGTCGAAACTTGTCGAAAACACACAGGGTGCGCCAGTGTGTGGGCAGAGGATAGCTCCTAAGCCAGAAGAGATATCGAAATGAAATTTTGGGTATTGGCGTTCATCTGTAGGAAGCAAAATTTAAAATTGTTTTTATTTTATTGTACTAATAATATGCAGAGTCTCAACATAAACTTATTTTTTTTTAATAGAACATCTTTTATATTTGTGCATATTTGGATAGTCCTATTAAAATGTAGCAAAATATTATAAGGTTTATTGAAGTTTCGATTGGTAGATTGCCTATCTAGGGGTTCATAAAACCGAAAGCAGGACTCCGATGTAGCCATTTGTAAATATTCAATTTGATTCAATGTTAATCAATCTGCGACATAAGAAATAATTGATAGTCTTGTAGTTTTTATAAACCATTCTTTAGCTATGCCAGAGACTAAATAGACTGAATGCTTCAATTTCATAGCATGAGAACCGTTGAATGTAAAATACGGGGAAGAATGGAACTAGGTATCGGCCTACTCTTGACACTGCCATATTAGGTCAAATTTGTAAATATTAAACTTTCCGCGAAACGGCGACTCGCGCACGTGGATAATTGAATATTTATATATTTTATTTTTACCTACCCAAAGAATGAAACTCTTGATTTTCCTTCACTAATAGGACAGTGTTCCACAATACATTTTCTCGTGTATAATGCCTATTTGCTAAAACAAAACAAGAATGTAATTTTAAATTTCATTTGCATGAAAACTATCATAGGTAGCCCCACCTAATATAGTATTGTTGAGAATGTAACTTTATCTGCCTTTAATATTAGCTAATAAAAATAGACCACTCAAATTTTTTTTAGCAATTTTTGAATTTACAAACCTCTATCACTCTGTATAACAAAACATTATGTGACAATCTTTCTATCGTGTTCAAAAAGGACAAGGCTATCAATGATTTTTTATGTCGCAAATCGGATAATACTACATCATACTGAATGTCTACAAATGGCTGCATTGAAGTTCTGCTTTCAGATTAAAAGCATCTACCAGCAAAACGATTCATCGAACTCCCACACACCTTATACTAATTTGCTGCATTTGGTTAGGGCTATCCAAATTTTTAAAAATATACAGGGCTCTATTTAAAAAAACGCAAGTTTATGTCAAAACTCTGTATATGATAAGAGCAATAAAATAAAAATAATTTCAAAATGTGCTCTCCATAGATGTATGTTGTCAGTTGACAGAATTTCATTTTGATATCCCTTCAGGCTTAGAAGCTATTCTCCGTTCACACACTAATGGAGGACCCTGTATATTATTTTAGCATAATTATAAAATATAGGAACAATATACTGTATGCATTATGTTATTGATTGGGGAAAATGCCTTATCCACAATAACACAAAAATCAAAATGGGTTGAATAATAGGGTATTAAACTCTTATATTTAAATTGTCTTAAAATATTCGCACTGCTACGCTGTATTATTCGGTACAACTTTTTATTTCCTTTAGATTATACAAAAAATGTGTGAAATGCAATTCACCTATTTAAATTGGAATGGAAACACGAGCCACAAATGGTGACGTCATTTGTAGAGCAACTAAACAAGCGCAAATAACGTTCAGTATCGTGTGTTAACATTTTTATATGAAATGATAAATTTTACGTGATATTTGGTTTCAAACTGTAAGTCTAGAATTGTAAAGATATAACAGAAATCACTGATAAGACTTTCAGATGATACTAAAAGGAGGAAGACCCAGTTACAACTTGAGAGATCCACTTTCGAGATTCATCGATAGTAGGATTTCGTTCGATGACCAGAAAGAGCATAAAAAAGGGTCGTTATATTTTAAACAAATAGGGATGACGCCGCCGATATGGTGGTTCATATGGGGCGGCAATGCTAAATTGTAAGGATAAATTAAAAAATGTGTCAGGCCGAAAAATACGTTTTTTTTGCATTTTTTAGGTATAGACACGTTAAGCGATTTAGGATAGGAGGTAAACTTACAATTTCGCGTTTAGATCACTCATGTAAAGCTCAAGTGTATTAGGTTAGATTCGTTTTCACACGACTACAAGCATCCAAACCACAAACATAAAAAATTAGGTCAGTTTGACGGGATTCATGTAAAAATATCTCCAAAATCCTGACTTGTTTACTTGCGTGGGTTCGAAATACAGTACATAGACATTGTTATTTCCTAGTTTTAAGTTTTTATTTCTATCGACAGCCTCCAAGGACTGCCTAATATTGATTTAGTTGTGAAAAAATATACACAGAGGATTTGAGGACCTTTTGTTTAAACAAAACAAATTCGAGGGGATTAATAAATATAATTTTTAAAAAAAAGTTTTGTAAAAAGTCATTAGTTTTTGATTTATAGACCCATAAATTTATCAGAAATAAAATGTATTTAATTAAAACTGCAACCCCTATACTGATTTTTAAAATTGAGTTTTAAAATATACAGTGTGTTACAAGATGAAGTACTTATTTACGGATTTACGAGAAAAAGTCATTCTTTATAAAAACTCCTGCCACAAAAGATGATTCAGAGTATTGAAATAAAATTTAATTTTAATCAAACTTGACAAATCAACAAGAATATTTGTTTCAAGATGATTTCTTGCAGCTTCTCTCCAGACAGCACAGAAGATTCAGTTTTGCCACAAGTTACATTTGAAAACATTTGTAATTGTAACTGATGAGATCCAACAAGATTTGGTTCCCAAACTCTGAATTTGATAAATATTCAAATCTGTCGATCTGTGCACTCAAATTGAGAAAATAAAACTGCAGATACAAAATGCCTGTAGAGAATTGTACAGATAGCAGAAGTTAGAAAAAAAATCAGGTAATAATGGTTATAAGCAAATACCTAAATATTTTCTTATGTTTAACTTTGGTTTGTAACCTATGTTGTAGAATTTTTGGAAATTAAACCTTAAACCTTATTTTAAAAATTATTAGAAATTGTAAACTACATTTCTTAGTAACAGCTTTCAATGCCGTCAAAAACAAAAACAATTTATTGTTGGCCATTTTTGTTGTTGTTTTTTAATCTTTCTTGGTTTCAGGGGACAAGATTTTTATTTCATTTTTTGAAGATAACCAAAGATCAGTCCGTTTCACTAAAACGTCTACTGCACTATTGCAGAAATTTTATATTTAAATATACAGGTTGGACCATAAGTAATGGTACATAGAGCAAGAGTAGATTTTTTGCATAAAAATAACGTGATTTAGCCCCCTTATACCAAAAGTTGATATTAACAGATGCAGCGTGTCAAAGTTAAAAAAACTTGTGATTTTTTCTCATAACTGATGAATACATGTTATTATACAAGAAATTTGGCATAGGGGGGTTTCTTTGGTCAAGAAATTCTAATTTGCTAACATATTGTCAGTAACTCATCGAGGGCGCCACCTTCGCTACCTTGTATTATTCTAAAGCATCATACGTTTTTTTGTGTCTTCATGTACACTTATTTTAAATAGATAATTTTATTTGCCTATATTTTATACGTAAAAAGGGTATATTTTCTAAATGTTGATACAAGCAACCGTTTTCAAGATATTTGCCTTCAAAGTTTGCCGTACGTTTATTTTAAGTTATGTAAATGTGAATTTTTTGCAGTAGGTTTCAAAATAAAAGTAATAAAACTGACTCTTAAATAATTTATATCAAATATTAGTCTACTGATATTATTATTACACAAAGTTTTTAAATTTCTAAAGTTTAAATAAATAAGTTTAAATAAAATACCAAAACAAAATTTATTTTCAAAAATAAATATGTGAGAAATGACATTTTTTATGTAAAGAGATTGTAAACAATTAAAAATTGTCTTTCATTAAAATTCATCTCCAAATATCTGCTTTGACCACCCAGACTATTAAAATCTTTTTTTGCGGACTCAGAGATCATATCTCACATCTCTATGTTAGAAAATAAATTTCGTCTTAATTTTTTGGACTTACTTTATCGAGATCTTCAAAATTTAGATAACAATATTATCAGCAAAGTAATATTTGACATAAATTAGTTTCAAAGCTGTCTTATGATTACTTTTTTTTCAAGCCTACTTCGAAAATTTAATATTTTAGTAATTTAAAACCAAGGCATATCAAGCTTTAAAGGCAAATATCTTGGAAAAGGTTGCTCGTATCAACTTTCAGAAAGTAAAACGTCAAAAATATGAGGAAATAAAATAACCGATTTAAAATTAATATACGTGGGTGCACAAAATGTTAAGATGATTTAGAATTGTGCAGGATAGCGCAGGTAGCGTCCCCTATCAGTTATTGGTAATATGTTAGCAAATTAAAGTTTGTCGACTTAGGAAACCCCCTTGTGCCAAACTTCGCACCTATATTAAAATTCATTCCATAATTATAAGAAAAAATCGAAATTTCTTTTTCAACTTTGCCACCCTGTATCTCTGTTAATATCAAGTTTTGGCATAAGGTAAAGGTAGCTAAATCACATTATTTTTATTCAAAAAATCCACTATTGCTCTGTGTACCATTACTTACGGTTCAGCCTGTATATTCATATGTGAACAGAAACAAATAAAGCATCATTTATTTAAAAAAATAAAATGCTAGCTTTTTTCTTGAATGTTCGTGCTAGTATATATTTTAAAATTCAAAAACTAAGACTTCTCTTTAGAAATATTGATTAAATTAGACATTTATAGCAAAAAATGAAAATATTTTAAGTTTAACAATATGAAACACTCTGTACTTTTAACTCATATAGCATTAGATCATACTTTTTGAGACACACGTATTGCATATTTTACAAATTTTGTCAAACATGACCTCAATAAATGTTAGTAATCTAATATGTGTTCACTTTAAAACGTTTCCTAAAGGAAATATTCACGAACTTGAAATGAAGACAGATAAAAAAGTTGTATTCTCTTTATATTAGACATTCTTTGATGTTTCGTTACACAATAGCTTCATCAAAAGGCTAGTATTTAAATAAGTTAGTAAGATGCCAACTACTAACCTTTGGATAAAACTGCTCTACAGTGAAACTTATTAAGGAATTTGTAAGGTAAGAAAAGTTACAACTCTTTCATTTCACCTTAACATTTTTTACATCTTTAAAGGAGATACATGAGTACACATTATAGGAGTTGCACTTGTTTGTAAACGTAGTGGTTTTCGAAATGCAAATTTACAATCGGAAAAGAGAAACCTTGGAGTTTTATTGTATCCAGTGGTCACCGAATTTATCATTTTACTTAAAACACTGCGAATATTCCCATCGGAAATGAAAATAATGTTTAGACACCGCGCTGATGTTATCGATGTATGACGCCCAGATCCTGTTATTAGACTAATGAGGGTGTTAAAGGCAGATACGAACGAAGAAGCCTTAGCACCTTAGGACCTATACACAGTCAGTGATTAGTAACGGTAAAGCCCTGTTGCTCCTGCAATTTCTTCCATAATAAAAGTGATTTTGGAACAAAGGTGAACTAGCATGAGAGCCATAGAGTAATGAAGTTACCAATTAACTTAATTTGGAAATGTCTACATATGTAAAGTAGAGTATCCTCGCGTTAAACATTTTTTAATTTCTTGTTCTTTCACCGAACAATGTTTTGCTCTAATGGAGGGATGAGCAAGATGCGGCCCGCCTAACATTTTTGTGTGGCCCGCCTAAGCTCGACTATTTTAGGTAAAAATTTTGGAAAACCATTGTCAAACTATTTGACGAAAAAAAAAGAACTTACCATTTGGCAGAAACAAATGTTGTCAAAAAACACTATACATTTTCCATACTTGAGAAAAGAAACTCCTTCAGGTGGAAGTAAATATGACCAATTTGAATAGAGATATAACATATTTCGATCCGAAGTAAGTACAAATGAAATTAATAGATTTAAAAAACAATCTTAATTTGAGCATCAAATTTCACAATATGGACATTCAAAAATTCTAGCAAAACTACCTAAATGATTTTTAATAAACTTCCACGATTAGTCAGGCATGCAATGCAAATCATGAAATATCTTAGACATGAGCGTACGCAAGATTTTCTTCAAGAGGGGGCAACAAACATTATTCTGAAACATTCATGGGCAAAAAAAACCTTCTGGCTTTGTAATGTATATTTTGACTTAAAAATTACAACACTGGGGACATCGCATTTTCAGATGAAATTCAAAATTTCGAAAAAAGCCCAACCATAAAAAAAATTTCTCGGAGAACTTTAAGAAATGTCGAAATTTTGAAAAGGTGGAAATGTATAAAAAGACGAAATTTCCAAAAGTAAATTTTTGTGAAATAGCTGTAATGTCCAGAACAAGTCTAATTCAGGTTAAAAAAGCAACTTTTAAAAATAATTTTCTCAGAATTTTTATTTTGTTTCAGTTTGTCATATTTTTGATATTTTTCAAAATATTTTTTTCTCATAATTTCCTAAAAATATTTTTTCAGGTTATCTAGATTTCTATTAAAGTTTCAATCCAATATGAAAAAAAAACGAATTTTGTAAAAAAGTCCAAATCTTCAGAAAAAATTCAATTTTAAATGGAAATGTCCAGAAACAGATCAAATCGAATTTTGAGATAAAAGTCAAAATTTGGAGAATAAGATAAATTTCGAACAAGTTGAAATTATCGGGAATCAAATTAAAAAAAGTCAGAGCAAGAAACTTCAAAAAAACTTTACGATTTTTGAAACTTACGTTGCAAGTTCCAGAAAAATATTGAACTTTTTAGAAAATATTCCAAATTTTCAAAACAAGGTGCCATTTTAGGAGGGAAATTGGAAAAAATGAAGTTTTCAACAAATCATATTCAAAATAAAAACCTAACCATTTTCAAAATCTCGAGAAATTTTCAAAATTGAAAATAGTCAAAATTTTCAAAAGTCTAATTTTGTGAACGGCTCAATTTTTAAAAAAAGTCCAATTTTAAGAAACAAAAATCGCAATTTTCAAAAACATTGTTCTCAAAATTTAAAATTCGGTAAAGATGTTGAATTTACAAGAAATCTTTTTCTTGAAATCTTCAAAAACATTTTTCGCAAAATTTGTATTTACATTTCGATCTCACTTTAAGAGAAAAGTGAACATTTTCAGATCCATTTGCTTTAATAGTCGTAATTTATTGAAAACGACAAATATTCAAGAAAATGACAAAATTTTGAAATAATTAAACCATTTTTGAAAAAGTTTAAAAAGTAGGATTTTGAAAATAAGATCGAAATTTTGAAAAAGACAAATTTTGAGGAAAGGGCAAATTTTAGGCAAAAGACTAATTTGGAAAATGTGAAACTTTTAAAAACAAAAAAAGAGAATATACCAGGAAGAAGAAAAAATTTATATAAATATTAAATATTCAGATAAAAATCAAGATTTCCTAAAAAAGACAAACTTTAGGAAACCAGTCAAAATTCCTAAAAAAAATCAGAATCTAAAAGATAGAAGTTTTCAGTTCAAAAAAATATCGGAATTTGGAAAAAAAGTGAAATTTCAAGAAAACTTTGAAATGGACAAAAAAAATTGCCCAAAGAAAGTCAAATTAAAAAAAAAAAGGAGAAAGTGAAAAAAATTAGTCAAAACCGCGAGAAAAAGACGATATTGTGGGAGAACTTTTGCAAAAAAGATCTGAATTTTGAGGATAAGCGATTATTCTTAGTGAAATTTCAAAATTTCCCAGAAACAACAGATTTTCTCGAAATTCAGAAAAAAAGCAAGTTTTAAGAAAAAAATCGAATATCTATTTTTTCTGGAATCCTCGAGTCAGAAGAAGACAAGCCCGAAATTTGGATTTAAAAATGGTTGAAATTTACAAAGAAATTTTTGTCCTTTTACAAAAATTCTAAATTTCAAAAAAATATACCTTTTTCTCAGAAGATCGACCATATTTCCAGAAAAGGGCAAATTTAGAAAAAAAAATTAGGAAGCTGAATTTTATGAATAAATGCAAAATTTCAAAAGAAAAAGACAAATTTTGAAAAAAAATATACGAAATTTGAGAAAAAGGTACCAATTTTGAAAAAGGTTTCAAAAAAAGGATGAATTCCAAGGAATTGGAAAGTCACCTAATTGAATACATATACATTTTCAGTTTGCTGCATAAAGCAAACGCCCAGCATTCGTATTTTTTTCACATGCGGCCTGCACAACATTTCTAGCCTTGTAATTGGCCGGCTCTAGAAAAAGGTTGCTCATCCCTGCTCTAATGTATCGTAGGTACATGTGAAGCCACAAGAAAATTAAAACACCCCGAGATCGGTGAGGTTCGAAACTGGGACCCGCCATGCCCAAGCCTATTGCTGTAACACTGCGTCACGGACTCTGGGTAAAGTGGAACCTAAATTTGCCAGATAATCTAACCCTACCGCTGAATTTAAATTTAATATGCGAAAATGTGTTTACTATAATTGTTTAAATTGTGTTTTAATTTGATAGTTATTATTCCTATTTTCTCGGTAAACGAAAGTTGACTATATCAGAAAAGAAAAGAAAACTCTCTCAAATTACGGGCAGGCGTCAATTCAAAAAACGGATGCGAAGTGCTTGATTGAAATCGGCGTAATAAGGATATGTTTCACACGACGCACATAATTTCGCCTGCGCATTGCGAACAACTCTGGACATTTAATGACATTATTTAAAACCTTCATTAAATACTTTGATTTCACTAATATTATAGCCTCCACGGTTATAAGTTTTCATTTTTGTGCTTTTGTGACCCACTTATTGTTTTTTTTTCTTCATGGTAGACCCTTATTGACCGGAAATATTATGTTTTTTTCAATTTATTTAACATTTCTTCAGCCCAGTTTGGAAATATTTAAATTTTTATGGTTTGTTGAAAATTTTCTAAACAATTTTTGAAATGCGACTACGTGATATTTAAAATTTATTGAAAACATCACTTCAAGACAGTTCACAAATTAAGAGGTTAGTTTATTTTACATAGAATAGGAATAATGAAAAATAGAAGATCAAAAATTTTTTGATAAATTAGGAAAATGTAAAAAATACATAAAAAAGGTTGTAGCACTGGACATCGATGTTTCGCTCTCATTTGAGCTCGTCAGCAGTGCATAACATGGAAAGGGAACAATGAAGAAGAAATATTTAAAAATAATTTTTTTTTTATTGTTGTCAAATATGAAATTGCAGGGTGTATTTTTGTTTCAAATTAAGAAATTTAATTACGAAATAATTGTGGTGAATACTTTGGATAATATCAGGATAGATAAATGGAAAGGTTCGGATAACACCAGGATCAAGACTAGCTAGTATTAATCGTCTGTTAGCTGAGTTTAATGAAAGTAGACTAAAATATTAGGTATGTATCTCTGTACTTAGGTATGTAGATATCAAAATAATTATTATAGTTTAGTTCGAGAACTGCTTCACATTCTATAACATTAGGAAAAATGAACTGTGTCAAACATGCAAAAGATAGTTTTAATTTTCTTCACAATACAACAACTTTATGTAGCATAATAAAACTTCCCAAATATATTGAAGTAAAATAATGAAGAACATACTCATACCCAGGCAAAGAATTATCGAACAGCAACACTAAGACTATTGGAGCTTGTGATGAATTAAAAATATTCTGAGAAATCTGCATAAAAAAAGCAAAAACCTTTATTACATTTTGTACAGTTAAATACTAAATAAATATTTTTTAAATTATTTTTTTATGACCAGAGTTTAATGTATCCTTTTTATGTTGCTGAGTGAACTATTTCTTTATAAATACAAGTGGCGCAGAAAGCTGCCTATGAAGGACACATAAGGATACATAAAGGTAAAATTGTTTTAATTCTACGTATTTTGCATATCGATTCATTCAACGAAGGCTGTAGTAACTCATTTCCAGTATTGAGATAATTCAAATTAAATTTTTTACATAATCACAAAAAATCAGAACATTGAAAACATATTTTTTTTAAATATCTTGAAATTTGCCATGCAAATACAAAATTTAGATAGTGTGACAGCTTTTCTAATATGCAGCAACTCAAAAGAGACAACATAAAAGACTAGACCGTATACAACTATAAAATATATAAAAACTTGAAATAATAATTTTAATTTAAAAATCATGATTGTTTTTTTCATATTGCAATTTGAAAATTAAAAAAAGCACTATTATATCATAGTTTTAAGTTTTCACTTCTGTCGGCTCCCATAACTACCCAATTTTTTTATACTAGGTGATAATATGCCAACTGCCAAAAAATAAAACTAAAATTAATTAATTAATTAATACTAAATTAATGGATTTTATTTTATTTAATGATTATTTTACAATAAATTTTAGAAGCGTCCATTAAAGATAAGTGGTTGTTGCGTTGAATATTAAAAAAAAAATGTAACCAACTGTAGGTGTAAACTTTGTATTAGTAATTGTGTAGTGTAAGGAATTCTCTGGAATCATTTATTAATGGGAAGCGGCCGCGAGAATGAATCATGCGGCAGATTAGCGATCTAGACTTTTCCGCGAGCGCGAGCCCGATCTGTTGAAAATCCGTCTAGAAGCCTGGAACGCTATAAATATGCGGTCGCCTTTTACCTCGATAGTCAGTCAGGTAGTCAAATCACAGGGTTTTAATTATCGAACCGGTAACACGCAACAATAATTTCCTAACAAAAAATATAAATTTAAGGTTTGAAAATTTGGCAGGCGACAAGAGAGTCAATTAAAATGAATTCGTTGGTATTATTGGTCAGAGGAATAATTTCCTTTAATAGTAATAATGTGCATTACATTGTAATAAAATAAACGAATTTTCCGATATCTATCAAGTAAATTATTACACCGAGCTTATCTGTCTCTGTGGTATTTCTAGAAATGTAATGTTGATTTTAAACGTTTGCCGAACATTAAAAACATTAATCAAAAAGCTTTCGAATGGTCCCCGAGGAAAACTTCTGAATTAATAATGAAACTACAAATGGGGGATAGTGTTCACAATCGATAAGAGATATTGACGCGACGATACATTTAGATTGAGCCGCAATGAGTGCAACGCATAGGGAAAAGAAAAGAAAGTAAAAACATCCCCATGTCGTTACGTATACGGCAGCAGAACTCAGCTGTCAGCGGTGGATTATTCAAAGCAGAACAGCACGCGTAGGCCAAATGCCACCGCTATTATTATGGGGTAGGTTAGTGAGGGTGTCGCAACTGGATGGGAGTACGCCCTTAGGACCACTGCGTCTAATCTCGGAGAATTTTTATCACAAGCCTAAAGACGAAATGTTCACTTGTTTGTAGTTTACATATTGTTTAGTAAATATCGACATTTTCTTCCATCAGTAGTATCCTGCAAGCGCCCAAAATTATGAATTGCTTCTTATTTTCTTCGAAGGTGTCTTGAAATGGAGAGTTTTTATCAAAGATCTAACTTTAGTTTTGATATCTTTAAAAGAGTCGTAATTTAGAATTTGTCCTAGAAATTTAAAACAATTTTGAAAATATCGACAGTGGAAAGTTTTGTTAAAATGCAAAATATTTACTTCAGAAATAATTAGAAATTGGAGATTGAAATAACATTTTTAGGACAGTTTAAAATATTTTTTTCTGTATCCAATATCCAATAAAATAAACTTGAAATTTCGATAAAAAAATTGTATATTATTATTATATATCTACATAAATAAAAATAATAATATTGCTCCCAATTTGATTTCTTTAGCATAATTTAAATATTACGCCAAATTTAAATAAAATTGAAACAATTTTCCCAAAATTTAACTTTTTCTTCACAAAATTCAAATTTTGGGATTAATTTCTTTCGTAATTTTTCGAGCTTATTCGAAAGTTTAGGCTATTATTTAAAATTTTGTCCTTATTCCAAATATTGGTTTTCTTTTCGAAATTTGTGTTTTCCTAAATTACAATTTTGTACTCCAAATTCTAATTTTTCCATTTAAAATTAAAGTTTGATTTCAAACATTTCAATTTATTTCTCAGAAAATCGAAATTTATATTTCTTAATATTAGATTGCTTTTAAATACCTTTTTTTCAATTGACTTCCCGGAATTGCACGTTTTTTTCTTATTCGTCTTATCCTCGAAATTCTGAGAATAACATTTTTAGGATATTACAAGAGGTTTCCTGTAAGTTTCGTGATTATTATGTCAAAATTTAAATAAAGTAAACATTCTGAAAAAAATATTTTTAGGAATTGTAATTTTATTTTCTCTAAATGCAATTTATTCCGGAAATTGTGACTTTTTTCACAAAATTTATTTTTTGCGAAGTTCGATATTTTTCGAAGTTTTTCGAAAGGTTCGGTTTTTATTTTTCCCAGGTTCAGTTGTTGTTCGAAATTTCGACTTTAATCTGGAAATTCGATCCGCCCAGTTCATGCAGCTGAGTCAAAAAATACAGACAGTGTCTTTATTACATTTAAAGTCGGACACTAATAATTACGTTTAATAAAAGTGTTTCAAAATTGGCAATAGTGTAATATGCAAAAGATAATAATGTAACAAGAGTGAATAGTTGTTTTTCAAATAAGAAATATTAAAAATATAGGAACTTTGCCAGTTGGAGCGTCCCAAATATTACTAAACCATTTAAACTACCTTTAAATAGCTCATCTATAGTGGAAAGTCGGACATTTTCGCTCTGGGAGTGTAGGGTACTGAAAGCGCTCTTTTGATGAAGCCTGTGGATGTACTGGGAAGCCGCTTATAAATAATAAACATGCAGGAAACAAATGTGGCATCATATGAAATTTGTTATTAAATATCCTGAATTTTACAAACAAGAACCTGCAGTACATGATATTATTTATAGATACGAAAAGGAAGGCCGATTAAAAAATTACGATAAATTCTAGAAAAATTAATAATTGTACACGATGGGCGTTGGATATTACGGTAAATTAAGGATAATAGTTCAAGACAAGCGCAGTTAAACTAATGGTAAAAGCAGTCACATATTTGGGAAAAGACCCTAACTCAGAGAATATCCGTACAGTATTTCATTTTATTAAAGCATTTCCGAAGAATAAACATAGACATAAAAGATTGAAGTTTGCGAAAAAGTATGTTTATAAAAATGTCCGCCTTTGGAAATCAGTTATATTTGTGAAGAAAAGTTAGTTAAATGTTTAGGAATGGAATGGTTTGTTAAAGGATTGGAGAAAACCTCGGGAGAACTGAAATTGAAAAACCTTCAAGAGACACTGCAACATGGTCGAGGAGGTATTTTCGTTTTGGAGGTGCATAGCAACTGCTGGAATAGGGGATATGCATTTCGTAGAAAGAAATATGAAGCAATATGTGTATCTTGATATTTTAAAAACAATTTCTTGTCAAAATGTTGATACTGAAAGCGTTGGGTTGCGAACCAAGTTTTTGCCGAATTAGAACAACAATCCTTAACAAATCACTCGTTATGTTGGCCAATGGTTTCTGTACAAGTGCTCTTGTTTAGTTAATCAAATCTGCAGATCTTATTGTTAGTCCAATAGAACATTTGTTGGATTAATTAAATAAGGGCATGAAGAAATGCCAAAATTTAACCGGCAGCCCCGGCGTCTACAGACAGAGGAAAGGTGCCTGAAGAATTATTAGCCGCAATTATTAAAACTAACATTCGTTGCATTTATTTCAAGTGTATAATTACGAGATCAGATTTGCTTGGGTTTCTACAACATCTAAAGTAACCATTTTGGGTTACAATTATATTAACTTAGATATAGTTATTAATAACTTATTATTATATTTTGACGCATTTTTATCAATAATAAATGTTATATGTTTTGTTATTCAAGTAATTATTAAAATATTCAATTTTTCTAAGTTTGAGTTTATTCTTCAAATTTCTTGAAAAGAGTTAACATTTTAAGAAAAAGTCAAACGAGTATAAAACCAAATTTTTGAAAAAAACATTTATAATAATATGTATGTTGTATGTTTATCTTTCTGACTCTGCTTAGAAATACTTGAACTAGTTTTTATTTTAGTTTTAAATCGAAATCGAACTCACAAAGACAATTGGATAAATTAAGTATTTATACGATCATATGGAAATATTCTATGCATAAATAACATTAATAAAGAAAGGTGTGCCCGAAAAAAGTTGGTCTATATATAATGGGCATGCCTCGAGGAGGCCGCATAATGCCCCGTTCTTAATGTAGTCATTAGTCTAGCAAACTAGAAACCATTAAAGTCACAAGCATACGTTTCGCCTTAATTGAGAAGCGGCTTTGTTTCAAACCGAACGAATCTACATCGAAATACATATAATGCCTTCTTGAACGCCTAATAATTAGCCTTCTAATATAAAGGAAAAATTAGACAGGACCATTTCTCTTTCACGTTCCGAAATACGAAGTTATTTTCCGTTAAATGAGTAGGAGGGGTAGAAATGTAAAATGATGCATTCAAATACACCATTTTAAAGTTTGTTCCCTTATTTCTGTATTTAGACTTTATTTAAATAATGAAGCTGTGATATTAATTAAAGTAGGATAATACAGAACCAAAAATATACAGTACGTTTCAATGAAAATTATCCACCACAAATAACTTTTTAGATCCTCATTTTTAGGAGAAACGGATACCAATAAATATTTACTAATCACTTTAGATTATGAATTTTCTTAGTAATCATTCAGCTAACTAGTCTAGCATAAAAGATTTATACAAAATCAAGTCGTGTTATTACAATGGAGAATAACCACAATTTTAGGTTTTCAGTTCACGGTATACTACATTGAAAATAAATAAACACTGCGTTTAAATTATTTCGATATCTTATATAGTTTTCAAGATATTTAATTTATTAGATTGATTTCAGCTGATGGACCGCGCTCCATACTGTGACGTCATATTACATATTCGCGCGTATGTTGCATTTATGCTCGCACAGTTTAAGCACTAAAACTGGCTAAAACTCTTAACATGCCCAATCCAAAAAGTAAGAAATATTGCTTTCTGCCAAATTCTGTAAACATGACAACAAATGCACGGGAAAAATTTATTTCTGTTGTTTTATTTGACGCCAAAATTCGAAAGAAATAACAAAAGCTATGAAGTGTGTACTATAAGGAAGATCGCGTTGATGTATGAAACAAGTATTTTTTATTACTAAATGTCGTATTGCTAATTGTCACAATTATTCTTTTTGGAAAAGAAAATGTTCATGTTTATTTATCACTTATTATTAGGTTCTTATGTTACATGTAGGTGCCAGCGTTGGCAATAACTTAATTTAGATATTTTTTCACCGACAACGTTTGACTTTATATTTACTATGATTAACTAAGCTTACTAAAATATCTTTGTTTTAGAGTTTTAAGCTTTCAAAATTGTCAAGAAAAAATAACTTTATTTCCCAACGTGTTGGTATTTGGATACACAAGGTGATTCAAACTTCATTGTAGGTATTTTAGGAGCGGATTTTTAGGGTGAAAATAAGACTTGTTTCTACAAATATGTATTCTAAAGTGCAGCCATGTCTCTGCGAGCTACAATCATCATAATTTGTGCAAGAAAAATCAATTATGTATATCAAATTACGACTAGAGTTAATGAAAATCTTCCGAAAATTTGCGATCCTTTTTTTTAAATATAATTTAAACCCAATTTTGGGGAGACAGATGGGGTTTACACGTTACAAGAAATTTTAAATTCTGTTGCCTTAAATAGCAGAGAAATATTGCGATTGCTTTTTAAAAAATACTTCTTATTATAGTCACCAAAACGTCGAATATCTTAAATAATTCTCTTGTCACTTCTGTTCCGAGAAACAAACACAATAACTACAACAATTTAACAGTACAAAAATATTAAATGCAAAATGTTAATAAAAAAGATGAACCTGGAACTTTGTTAAAATGGCATTTTCTGGATTCAAAAACCCAATTTAACAAATTTTATTAAAATCATTTAAGCCAGTTCGGTGATAAAATGTATTTTCGTGAAAAAGTTTCCTAGTGGTTGAACCCTTTAAATACGAGAGATTTACATCCAGAAAATGGATACCCTAAATCGCCTAACGCCTAACTTATGAAAAACATCAGGTGATGATGAGAAATGATTATCCAAAATTTTTATTAAAAAGGGGCGATACTTAGATCAACTTAACTTGTTTATTAGTGTAAAAGGTAAACCATAAAAGTTTCCTGTAGTACAAAACTATACTTATCTTGCTTTTGATGTCGATACATATAAAAATATAACAAAACTAATACAAAGCGGTCGGTCCGCACCGCGAGTGTGGTATCGTATATATATGACGTCACGTAGCGAAACGCGCGCTCGCAAATTATTCGTAATTAACTGATATTAATAACTCTTTAAATTGAAAACTACTTGGTCTATTTGACTGAAACAAAAACATTTGTTTTCCTAGACATCTTAGCTACAGTTTCACGAATTTTGAAGAGGTTTTGCCTACCCATGGACATTGTCCATTATCACAGTGAGGCAGCAGCAAGTTAAGTTATCCAACATACAAACTGAGAGAAGAAAATTTCTGAAAGTGTTCATCATAGGAGATTCTCAAAAAACTCAAGACGAGAAAACGTCTACAATACCATAAGTAATAACAGCGTACCGTG
Source organism: Dastarcus helophoroides (assembly GCA_028583605.1). Lineage (NCBI taxonomy): Eukaryota > Metazoa > Arthropoda > Insecta > Coleoptera > Bothrideridae > Dastarcus > Dastarcus helophoroides. The sequence goes on from CM053332.1 coordinate 2,739,008, forward strand.
CCATAAAGATTATCATAATTAATTTCAAAAGAAAAACTGCAGTATTGATTGAATTTCTTAGTGGAAATTGAACGTACATTCCAATTACAATTTAACGGATTCGACATTATTATTGCCCCTGAATGCCGTAGGAGTAATTTTCCATTAGTGTGAAGTAACAGTCGGACCCGGATAAGTGAGAACTGAATAACTGAAAGAATTCTATAGCAGTGAGAATAATAACAAAACCTAAATAAGTAGGAATCAGCAAACGCCAACGCTATGTAGCTTATAAATTTCTTGGAATAACCAAGCGTGGAAGAAAGATATGTCTTTTTCTCAGAATATCAACACAATGTTGGCGTTAACCCTAGCAATGAAGAATGGACCTGATTTGTTTCCCACCGAAATATGTCCAAGAAAATATTTTTAAGCACTTTATGAAGGTTGATGACATGAAGCTGATGACATTGTTAACAATTGTGAAAAACATGTTGATAGTATGACAGTACATATGAAAATGTTGCTCATTTTAAAACAACAAAAAACTTTAAATGCTCTAGCTCTAAAGATGTTCCACCGTTTTTTGATCAAAAGAAATTTCTCAAGAGAGATTTCTTACAATAAACAAATAACAAAAGTTGATATAAATATAAATACTGAAGTAAATACACTAGAACTCCATTAATTTCACCATGACATAACTAAGGTTAGATCATCCAAAGTATAAAAAATTAAGACAAATTTTAAGAAAAATATGTTTTCTGGATTACCTACACGCATACTCATATTATAACTAATAATAATAATAATAAATTTTCTTTAATTTGTTTATCATATGTATGTAATATATTTGTTATAAACCTTAAAGGGAAGATAAATTTTTTCCTGTTCCAAATATAAATAACAAGCTTTTGCATCTCTATCACTTCATACTTTTAAATGTATCAAAAAGGGAGGAATGGAGATGCTATTTAAAGTCCTTTACAGACTTCAAAAGCATCTTTTGGTTACAAATGGTACATAGAATGAATTGCACACACTACAGATTTAATAATATTAATTTTATGTGGTATCAAGATGAAGGTCGGTTTATGTGGAGAGTCGGACCGTCCGAGGTCAGACCAACGGATTTCTATTGTACATAAATAATTTACCTCATGTTTCCTTATATCTCTGTAAGTGAGAGAAACTACTTCTGTACCTCTATAAGTGAGAAACTGGCTAAATGAAAAACCTCTATAAGCAAACATAAATCCAGGTACTTTGAATTCTATCTTATCTGTGCTTAAAACCCTAAAGCACACACATTTGGAAAAGCGAAGCAACACTTCTTACAAATGTGTAGAGTGTAGAGTGTAGACATCAATATCAAATAATGCAAGATTTATAAAACGATTGGGACCAGATAGAACCAATTCCATAGAAGCGGTTAGTCGGGTGCAAACCTCAACGGTTATAAAAGACCTCAAATTAGCAATATAACCACATAGATTACATTGCGATAGTATTAATGCTTATTGACTTTTGTCAAATGAAATCAACAAAAGAGTAATAGGAGGGTAAATCAAATATGAACCGGAATTTGTTTTTAAAAATTTATAGGTATAATATACAACATATATGACAATTATTAACTATTTTTCTACATAATTTCCTGCTTTTGTTATGCATTTTTCCAAAGGATTGGGAGTTTTTAATGCCACCATCATAACAAGAAGGGAGGCGTGTTTGCAGCCAACTGAGCACAAATGTCTTAACAGCAGGATCATCATGGAATCACTCACTTCCTACAGCTTCTTTCAGTGACTCAAATATATGATAAACGCATGGTGATTAGTAGGGACTATGAAGAGGGTGTTCTAATGTTGCCCAATGCATTTCCTCTACCTTTTGATGTGTCAGATTGGCTGAGTGGGGGCGGGCATTATCGTGAACCAATTCCACATTTCTGACTGAAAATTCGCGCCTATTCCTCAAACAATAGCTGGCAGTAGTAAGCATCATTAACCGTACGACGTTCATGCAGAAAATCGACATGTACAACAGCGTTAATCTTTTTCGAAGTCACACTGGTCCGAGGACGACGGGCATGGGGTTCATTTTTAACTTGACTTCGTCCTTCCAAAAATTTTTGTGCCATTCATACACTTGAGTTTTCTTCAAGCAAGTAGTCCCTAAACTGTGCTTCTAGTCTACGAGGAATTTCGACCGGCTTTACATCTTCAAAGGCAAGAAATTTAATAATAATGCGCTGCGCAACGTACGGATGAAACTCTTACCCACTCATTGTATTTTCAACTGACGAACGGAGAGAACGGAATTCGCTTGAGCGCAGGAAGTCACATGATATCCCACCTAAGATGTCTAAGAGTATGAGCACACTCCCGACGTTGTCATGGCAACATAATAGAAACTCCGGTTCATATTTGAGTTACCCTCGTAGATTAGCTTTAAAAAAATAGTCAAAACTTTACCAAGCGCTTACCAACAAACATCCCATTTTTATATATATTAATCCAAGTTGACTGGAAGCTGCCACCGAAGATGAATCGTGAAGAGATTCAAATAACATCAAACATATTTCAAAATTAAACCTCTCACATTTATCTTAATTTGTATTTGTTGAAATTTAGACTTCTCATACTTTATATTTTCGTCGAAAGTTCGAATTTATTTCCAAAATTTGACGTAATCTCCGAGTTATTCCAAAAATTAACCCTTTTGTTGCTAATATTAACTTCTGTTTCAAAATTTGTCTTTTTACTGAACACTAATAACTGCGCCTTCTTTGCGAGCATAATACTCAAGAATACGCAATTGCGAGAGGTTTTTTCGGAATTTAATTTTTTTATTCATAGCTGATAAGAGTTACTAATGTATTAAAAAGATGTATGTGTTTTTCAGTTATTTTAACAAAAATATACTGTTCACTACACTAAATTCATACTATTAACCGCCTTTCCACTATGTAAACATGTTAACAAAACAAGCAACATTTTTGATAAAAATGGTTTTTTAATCGGAAAAGAATATTATTTGGAAATTTAAAATTTTTTCTCGCTTCAGCAATAAAAAAATATTCAAATCACGTCAGTTTTTTCGGGCATCAATGCCAAAATGAGTGTTGCCTTCCCTTAAAATCATTTGTTTCTACAGGCCATGTAAAAATAATTATATATTATAAAGGGCGAAAACAATTGTGGATAATTGGACTAACACAGAGTTGTAAGTCCTTAGGTGGAAACGACTGACGTTTCAACAATCACAGGGCAGGGGTTGATTCTTGCTACGAGTGCAGCCCTCCGCAGATATGCAGCGGTTAAATGGGGTGCAGTAAGAATAACACCTACGAGGTAATTAAGATAAAATGAAACAAGAACGTGACGGTGACTCCACTAATTTCACCGAGATACTAGTATATAAATAACAAACTTTGAATACAGAGTTAATGGACTAGCTAATAACAGTCCTAACATCCACTAACAATATTTTTCTTCGCTTTAATTTAAATTTCATGAATATAAATAGGCAATGGAATTAAAAATAGGGCATTTGTGGTCAAATCCTGAAACAGTCTCTCTGAAAATGGCATTTTGCATTTCCCATGTTATTAATTGTGTGTTTCCTTAGGATATTTAAACATATTTCAAGATAAAAAAATATACACTCAAAAAAAGTAAATAATAAGCAATTGTCAATTTTCCTTAAATAACCTCTTTCTTCCTAAATTTCGGAAAATATATTTAATTGTTTAAATAATTTAAAGCTAATGTGACAGTAGATTTCCTTAGAATTTATTATTTCAAGGGTAAAATACGTATGTTTGTTCAGTCATAAATTAAAAATTACATTTCTTGTTGACATTAAGATACATAAAGTAGACAATATGGTGTCAGCTTACCCCCTAATACCCATTACAAACAGGACTACGCGCCCTTTTCCTGTAAAATTTTTGTTAAAAGTTAATCTATACGCTTACGCAACCATTGGTGTTGCTTTTGAACACTCAGATGTACTTAATGAAATTTTTGTTGAGTTTGTAATTTTGGTTTTTAATTCAATTATCTCATTTCGTTGAAAGAAAAGCGTAATTAAATATATCAATTATATAGCAGCATTGCGCTCATTTTATTTTGATAAAGGAATAAAAATGAGCTGATAATCCTACAAGCTGAGAACTAAAAACAATCCAAACATGGATGCGTCTGGATAATAAAATAAAAATAGTTTTTGTTTAACTTTTAAACAAGTTTCTCATCAGGAAACTTTTCCAGAAGTAGAGGGTAACAATAACATAATGGATTTAGCAAATATGCAGAATGAAAGAAAAAATGCCTAATTGTGTTGAAAAATTTTCACGGGTTATAAATATATACAGTATTGAAGAAAAGTGTTGATATCGTATTAATAAAAGCTAGAGATCCAAAATCGACCAAAACTAAGTATTTTCAACTATAAACTCGAACTTAAATATAAATCAAAACTTACGTGAAACTAAACATTTATAAAAGTGTTTCGGGAATAAACCCAATTTTAAAAATTTCATTTTTGAACAAAAAAAAGAGTATTAATTTCAGATTTAAAATGGCAGAGAAAATCCAAAATTAAGGAACTGAATATTTATAATAAAAAATCAATAGAAAAATTAACTCGGACATTCGAATTTCAAAAAAGAAATGTGGAGAAAAGGTTTAATATTCCAGATTTAAATTTGAAACTTCGAAGAGAAGTAGATGATGAAAGATTATGGGCGAAATTTTTAATATTTAAATCAAAATTTCTATAAAACTAGTCGACATTTCGGGTTTAGGTCAACATATGAAAAAATAAAAATCCCAGGTTTAAACTCGGAATTTTGAGAAACTCAACAAATTTTGTCATTTATTATTTATAATATACAATAAAAAATATTTTAAAATTTTAAATTAATTCTTGAAGTTTTGAATTGAATCTCGAATTTCGTGAGTAATTTATTTAATTTTGTTCCAAAATTTCACTTGAAGCTTTAACATTATCGAAGAACTTTAAATCTTAAATTTAAAATCGATGATTTTAAGGAAATTTCAACAGTTTGGAATTAATCTTAGAAAATTCGAAATTACCTAATCTTAAATCGTAAAGAATGTTAAATTTTTGCGCTTAAAAATGTGAAGCTTTAACTTCGTATTTTGAGAAAAAGTGACCGATTTTGTAAATAACTTAAATTTTATAAAAATAAAATTTAAATTTGAGCACGCCGTCTTACGAAAAAAATGGAGATTTTGATAAAAACTTGCCTTTTTTAAAGACTCCTTAAAATGTCAATGGTAAATTTAAATTTTTATAGAATTTTCACTATACATTATATTCTATTTTTTGTTTAGAAATTTTGAGAATTTATTTTTCCATTTTTTTGGAGAAATGCTCTTTTTGCGATATTCTTTCTGTTTATGCTGAATACTGCAACTTCTATGGCAGCTTTAATTTTTTCTCTAATTGCATTTTTAATTTTGCAATTTATCTGTTGCATTATGATCTTCGATTATTTCAATTTTAAAAATGGATATAAATATAGAAATAATAATAGGACCTAAGCTAAGTATATGATATTTTGACGTTTGACTTTTAAAACATTTATTACATATCGTAGTTGCATAATAGATTTTTTTTAAACTGTCACTAAAAGAGACATTTTTAGTTCACTGATAAGTGAACTAGAAATTGACTTTTATGATGACACGTGTCAAAAACACTTTTAACACTAGTGCGAAATAGTATATTCTACAACAAGTTATGGAATGGCACATATTCCACACGAGCGAAAAGTTTGTAGCCCGAGCTGCAGGCGAGGGCTACGGTTTCGCGAGTGTGGAATATGCCATTCCAAACGTGTTGTAGACTATACTTTCTCTAACAAGATTATAGAAAAACCCCTAAATATCCATAAAAAACTTCAAGTAAATTACAATTTTGAAACACGACGCTTTAAATAAATACCTTAATTATTACATGTAACCTTAGTAACAAAAACAAATTACTTGATATTCCGCCCTAAAATAAACCTAAACGGCTTCTGATTCGCCGAAAGCCGTGCAGAATATTAATATTCTAAACGACCTAAATGTTTCCGACCAATAAGAATCATTTAAAACGGTGTGTAGAATATATTCTGAACGGGTGCTGGAATGACATCTGTTCTATAACAATTTTTAGTGATAGAATGTGCAGTTTCTATGATAGTGTTAGAGAAAAGTTTTTTTCTTTTGGTTCTTGATTATTATGTAATATTCTTTACAAACATTAAAACATATTCAAATAGTTATAAATTATTTATTTGTAATATTAATATTACTATTACAATCTGAACGGTTACTTATTTTAGTTTTCCTGAGAAGTAATTGCAGAGGTATTTATGCTAGTAATCCATGCAAAAACTACGATGGATGTTGCTTTTAGTCTTCACAATATGAAACAAAGATTTTTCTGATTCATTAATTTACAAAATTCTTCAAGGCGACACTCCAAATAATTCAAAAATTGACGCAACTTTTTACTACTACTACTATATCCTAGTTGTTCTTGCTTGAAAACTAGTTTTTATCATAGAGAGATTCCATAACTTAGAATTTCCTTCGACCTAAAACAAAAATATATTTTTAGTAAAATTATCTGCTAAATTCTTTATTTCATACCATCATATTTTTGTCCCGATTTCTGGAGCAATAAATCTCAGTTGATGTGTTTGCTGTTTCTTCAATAGCTGGTGGAATAATGAAATTGTTTTAATTTCCAATCTTTTCTCTGAAATTCATGTTTATTAGCCATAAAATTTACAATATTTTAAGACAGGTTCAATTGTGGTTACTAATAAACATTAAACAATTTACAATTGTTTTACTTAGTTACACTTTATCCGGTACCTGACTCTAAAATTTAACTAAAAAAAACCATAAATTTTCATTTTAATCACAAAATATTTAAATTTAAACTTTAATATTCGACTTTTTTAAAATTTTCTTCAAAACATTAATATTTTTTGAAAAAACTGAAAATTTCTTAAAAACATTTTATTAAATAATTTAAGATTTTAAAATGTTGATTACATTTAAAAAATTCCGAAATTGTTCCTTATTTCCAAAAATTTTGACTCAAACCTCGAAATGTTAAGGTACAGGATTTTTTCCTATGATTTGCCACCCCACTTCAGACTTTTTTAAGAAAATACAGACATATTTTTATACAAAAATTGCCGAATTTTACTTAATTTTTTTAATCTGTGAACGAAATAAAAAATGACAATCGCAAAATAGCAGAATTCAATCAAGGTTGTTTTTTAAACGCACCGTGTATATTATGGCTTTCGAAGTTCTCCTATTTTTCTGATTCCAAATATATACAATAAGTCTATATTTAGACTTTATTTTCTGCAATTATTCAAATAAATAATACCTAAAATCACCATTGCGCTAAATTAATTGCCATAGCTAAAATGTTTTCGAGGAAGGGGGGCAATTCAATACATTCACTACCGAAATAAACCCTCTTTTCAAGAAAAAGCGTTGAATTTTTTAAATAACAAGGAAAACAATGGGGTCGAAACTTTCCAAAAAAAGTGGGCATTTTAAATAAAGGTTAATAATGTCTTCAAAATAATTATATTTCAATTCAAAATGATTCAATTTACAAAAAGGTCCAAAAAAGTATATATCAATTCAAAATGATCAAAATTAAAAATAGTCTAAATTTTGAAAAGTCGAATTTTTCAGGAGAGATTCAAATTTAGTATAAGATTTTCGAAAAATATTTAGATTTTCAATAAGATCAAAATATATAACTATAGAATTTCCAGAAAAAGAAGAAATTCGACATAAGTCAAAATTTTGAAAAAGTGCGATATTCTGAGAGTTGAAGTTTTCAAAATAATTCGAAATCTTGGAAAAAGTGTAAATATTCAAAAAAAGGTTACATTTTCAATAAAAATCAAAAATTAAATCTCTTTAAAGTGAAAATTTTAAAAAAGACGAAATTTAAAAATTATATTCCAAAAATTAAAGTTTTCAAAAATATATAATTGGAATTTTTGAAACAGTCGTTATCTAAAAATAAATTTAAGTTCCCAAAACCTTCTCCTTGGGTCTGTCCTGACGGAATTAAGTTTCAAACATATTTAAAATTTTAAAATTAAATCCCTATTTGCAAAGAAATTTAGAAATTTTGAATTCGATTGGAAAATTTGGACATTAAAAGAATGTTTTAATCAATTTTGTAATCTTTAAATTTCTAAATATACTTTTTGACTCTTTTCTCAAGAAAATAGTGTTTATTGCTCTTAATGCGACTTTTTTTACAAGTTTCTTACAGAAATTTAGAGTTTGTTTTTTAAAAACTTCCACTTATGTCTCGAAAATTGACTTTCTTCAACACTATTATAGAAACTGCACATTCTATGACTAAAAATTGTGATGGAACAAATGTCATATCAGTACCCGTTCAGAATATTCGTAATTATACACACCGTTTAGAATTTTAATATTCTAGCGCGGCTTTCGACGAATCAGAAGCCGTTTAGTTTCATTTTAGGGCGGAATATCAAGTAATTTGTTTTTGTTGCTATGGTTGCATGTAACAATTAAGGTATTTATTGAAAGTCTCGCGTTTCAAATTTGTAATCTATTTTTAAGGTTTTTATGAACATTTAGGGGTTTTTTCATAATCTTGTTAGAGAAAGTATAGTCTACAACACCTTTGGAATGGCATATTCCACACTCGTGAAACCGTAACCCTCGCCTGCGCCTCGGGCTACAAACTTTTCGCTCGTATGGAATATGCGCCATTCCACAACTTGTTGTAAAATATACTATTTTGAGGAAATTCATAGTTTTCAATTTTTTTGTACAATTTAATTCCGAATTCGACATTTGACTTAAACTTAGTAATGTCGACTCTAAAGTTTTGAATTCAAATCTAATAAGACAAATATAGTATTGTAAAATTAGGCGCGAAATTTAGGATATTTAAAAAATATTTTTTTGAAATTTGAAACTAAAACAAATATTTCCTGTCTAAATTTCGTGCGAATTTCTCGAAACTTGACACATTTTTTTAATCAAAACAATCTTTAGAAATATAAGGGTAAATCAAATATGAACCGGAATTTGTAAAAGTTTATTAGTACAAGATACCTATGTATATAAAACTTATTAACAATTTTTCTACATAATTTCCTGATTTTGTTATGCATTTTTCCCAACGGATTGGGAGTTTTTTATACCATCATCATAAAAAAAAGGGAGGCGTGTTTGCGCACAAATGTCTCAACAGCAGAAGCATCATCATGGAATCGCTCACCTCCTAGAGCTTCTGCCTCTGAAGTAGTCATAGAAATTGTCAAAAGGATTTTAATTAATTTTGTAATTTCACTAAAAACATCATCTAGGTTATTTTTCAAGATAAATTTCAGCAGATCAATTCATTTACAATACTCATGAATATCAGACCTAGAATAAAATACTTTTAGTTCAGTTGAAAGTTTTTCTTTGTCAATCATGGGATATGCATCAGTGGTCAGTACTATATCTTCTGTGGGATCTTCATTCTTAAAAGTAGAGAAGAGTGTGTTGTCGAACAATTTAGCAGCCACTTATTAGTGGAAGAATATCTGTCCAATATATCAACAATTATACAGTCACACACTTCTGCCATGAGTGTTTTTGAAGGATTCTCACAGTACTTTGAATTTCTTAATTCTAAAATAGCAGTTTTGAAATGGCTGTATATTCGTTAACTTTAAACACACTAATTTCTCGAGATTGCATTTATTTTTTATCAAAGTAAAACCAACTGGGCAAATGTAAGAAAATTTAATATTACAAAAAATACAGTCGAAAGCTCATGACGAAATTTAAAAAAATCTCCATAGTTATTTTAACATTTTTTATTGAAATGTTAAGATAAAATCGACATTTCATATTCAATTTAAGTAAAGACAAAATTTAAAAATAAATTTTTTAAAACAAAATTTAATTTAATCTTTAATTTAGAAGATTATTGCATGACTTAGGGCAAACAATTATCATCGCATTATTTATCGTTATCTATTAATACTATTTTAAAAATAATAAAATAACTCATTTTTGCAAACCAAATTGTCTCCAAAGGTTTTTATTTTTTCTGAAATAATTACGTAAAACTTTTTTCCTAAGTAGATTTAATAAATTAATACAAATCCCAATTGACAAACAATATTTAACTGAATATTAATTATTTGCAACATAAAGCATTTTTCGTTGGACATAATGTTGCTTTTCTACAACTCGCATTAAATCAAAACAAAATAATTTTGAAATAATGGCGCTAAATATGCGTTCGATTCAAATTGCTTTGATTTCGCTCACGAAATTACTTCGCCGGAAATGATGGTAAGCGCAAGCTCTAGCGTTGTGCCGGGATAGATTGTAATGGCAGAGTATAGCCGCTAATCCAATACGCCACCACAGTATAGATATTAGATTACGCATGCAGTAGCGACAAGAAGTGTCGGTACCTTTGATCTTGAAGCAGCTAAAATCGTTGACCTTCAGTGGAGTCAGCCATGTTGGGGATTGTACGCGCCCGCGAAAATTTAAATTTATTTATTAAACAAAACCATCAAGTTTATTAATTTCAATAGTTTTTATTGTTTAAATTCTGATTTATTACTTTACAAATAGTCCAGAAATACTTGTTCTCGTGTATTTCGTAATTACTTATAACCTGATAAGTATAAAGAATACCCAAAGAAAAACTAAACACAGATTGTGACTGACGGCAAAATAATTTCTACAGGAAATAACTTATTTATTTTTTTTGTATAAAACTGGCAAATGCGAGTATAATAAAACAGTTTTTTTAATAAAACAAATTGGGTGTACCCAAATATTACCGTTTGCCGTCTTTTGGAAATTAAAAAGAAGCTGATTTTATTAAATTATTATTGCTGTTAGAGTTACATTTATAAATAGAACATGTAAATTCTCCTATTTTCTCTTTTATTTGGTTTCATCCTATTAACGCAATGAATTATAACAAGACAGGCATTTAAATAAAACTGATCCAGTGTTGCCAGATGGCGAAAAATCTCCTTAAAAATCCCACAATTCGGATGAAAATCCCTGACCATATCAAATTTCTAGAACATCCATAAATGTGATAAATTGTCTTACATTTTCACCATGAATGAATAACATATGAACCTAAAAAAAAATCATATTCACTCAATTGCTGATTTTCCCGAACATCTGGGAACTCTGACCTGACATTCAACGACCATAGATCTTATTTCTGGTTATCATAGAACACTGTGACGCCATGTTCGGGGTTGTGCAAATTGACGCATGAGCAAACAAAATTCGTGACAAAATTTTAGCTGCTACTGTATGCGTAAGCTAATATCTATACTGACGCCACGATCAGTACTGCGGGAAGAGCACTGCTTTCTCGTCTTTGCATTAGCATATGAAGCTTTCTATGCGCGCAAACGTACAACGTTCAAATACCTCGTTGAAACTGTGAAGCGCACAGTTCCTTATTCCATACAAATAAATGTTTTGTGACAAATATTTACGTTTGCATCTTTTTTCATAAATTGGGGCATTGCTACTGACATTAACCTTAAGGGTTATATGTATATTGTACAAATGCATATAAGAAAAGAGCAAAAGAAAAAAAATCTCCTCCGAAAGCTATTTTCAATTTCAGCCATAAGTCTAGTTTTGATTGGACTCTAACAAAAATTGTGATAAAATTCCCATTTTTTCGTAGATCTGACATTTACATGTTTAAGTTCCTCAGCCTGATTTTCAGCTACAAAAACCAATATTCCTTTATTGGTGGTTACCTACACAAATCTGAAGTGTGACCACTAATAGAGTAGGTTAATTACTTGGTTGACGAGAATCGAGGTAGGGATTAACATTTTTTCAATCAACGGAATCAACGGAAAGAATTAAGGTGTTATATTGCCTGTAGCGGGATTCGAGGGTGCATCAGTTTGCTGTAGTAACTATCATACGTTACTCAGGGACGGAGACCAAAAATGACACAAAACATTACTTATGTTATAATGCAGGGGTTAGTGATATATTGACTATTCGCACAAAGTTCTCAAATTGGTGTTGAGGTGGAAATTAAGAAATAATGGTGGCGCCCTTTACAAAAACGACGCCTTCATCTACCATTAGACATAAAATAAATTTTAAAAGCTGTATAATGGCAAAATGATAAAATGTTAAAAGAGGCATAAACAATATAACTCCTTTTCTAGTAAAATCTTCCTATTCATTTATTCAAGATAAATTATTTACTAAAGCGAATGCACATTAGGTGTGAAGTTCGGATTTGGGTTAATTGACTTTTGATAAAGGTGGAAAGACTGTAGTTAAAACATGGCAAAAATATTGTGACATAATAAAGAGACAATCCCCTACGAAACAATATACCGTGTGCCCAAAAAGTATGGAATATTGACTGTAACTTAGGAAATAAAAATGACCTTAATAAAAGTTGAATGGTTATTAAAAACGGATAATGTGGGAACTTCAACTTTTCATTGCAAGTCCTGCTATTATGGAAAAATGTTCATTTCTTTTAAATAGCAACATATATTTTTCGACATTTTTGAATATATATTTTTGTTTCTTAATATTATAATTTACCTTGCTGATATTCTCAGTAATTCGAGTACTAAGATCTTTTCAATAATTTGGCCAGTCTTTATCGCTTTAGTTTTAAGGGCCCCATGAAAAAAGTCAAAGGTTGTCAAGCCTGGAATTCTTGCAGGCCACTCAATTGTTCGTTTCCGACCACTGAATAGTCCACACCTCTATTTTTTATCATTCTCTATCGTCATCTTTCGGAAACTTAAGAAGTTCCATTTTTTCATTTTCACTTACATTTACTACGTAGGTATATATTTTCTTATAAATCGTCCAATTATTATCACTTACAATTGAATAAAATAACTTGGCACTTTTTTACGTCATTTTATCAACCAACATCTAATATGATCGGGATTTTTTGATTCCAAATTTTAAATTTAAAAAAAAAATTAAAATTAAATTTTCAGTTATTTTAATAACATTATAAATAAAATATTTTATGACACTAACAAACAAAAGCTGTATTCAAAACAAAAAATATAGGTTGCTGTTAAAAAAAATGAATCTATCTCCACAGCCACAAGAGTTACAAAGATTAAAAAAAGTTGTAATGGCGATAGTATATCCGTTATTAATAACTATTCAACTTTAACTAAGATGATTTTTACTAAAACAACAATATTGTATAATTTTTGGACATAAAACATTTTAAAAAATCTGAGCCTCCTTTGAACGTGCCCCTTCAAAATTTTTTCATTTCTATGCATATGTTGGAATTTCATTAACCAATTAAGCAAGAAAGGCTTAAGTTGCCTTGGGAGGCCCTTGAATGACAAGTAAGTTTCGGTTACACAAAGATAAAAAAAACGGTCTAACATCCCAATTGCAGGATTGCATCCACTGCCAAGGTAGTAGCGCTCGGTGGATTTCTAAACGAGGCGCAGAAGATTGCAATGAAAAGCGGACAAGTTATATTCCAAAGTTTATTTTAAAATCGATGGATGCATCGCATACTGGATTGGTCTCTCGAGTGGTCTTCAAGCGAGGCCAGAATGTAAAATTCAGGACCGCGGTGGTCCGCCAATTACTATCTGCACTTTGTTGTCCGCATAACGGCTTAATAAAATATTAGAAAAGCAGATATGAAAGCTGAATTTCCTCGTAAATAATGGAAAAGTTCAGTCGACTTCAGCATTAAAAGTTACAAGACCGAGCGTGTTTATTGAAAATATTATGTAGCAGTAACGGAAAAGTGCAAACTTGCGTAGTGTTACCGCAGATTATTTTTGTAGAATACTGGCAGTTATTTAATTTTGTTTTTAGTAAACAACTAAGCGACCTTTTGTGCTGATTTCATTAGTCGATTTGAATTAATTTATCCAAGGGAGCTTACCCTTTGCTTAAATTAATTTAAAGTCGTAGGTTTTGTGCCAATAAACGATAGAATTACTCAAATCTTAGGTGATGGGATTACTTATAATTTACTTTTACTCGTAGTAAAAAGTAATTTATGATTGAAAGAAGCCAAAAATATGCAGTTTTGTTGCCATATAACCCCAGAAACGTAAACAAGAACAACGTTTAACAAAAAACGACACACTTCTGTAATAATTACCAGATTTAATTTGGCTTATCTTTCAACGAAATTGGATAATTGCGTTAAAAACCGAAATTACGGACCTAACACAAACGTGGTTAAGCGCTGTTGACGGTTCAAATGAAACACAAACGGTAATGTAGGCATGTAAATTAATTTCCAGCAAAAATTAGAGCAGAAAGAAAACCAACCTCGCCTGAGAGCTGTGGCCGTATTGCTTACTTTATACACTCTAAGGGCACCCACGGAAAAATAATTAACCTTATGACGTAATTTCTGTGATATGGCCTAATAAGGGTATTTATAATATCGCACGGCGCATCCGCCACAACTCTTGACTGCAGGCGTAAATTATAGATCTCTGTTGAGGTGATATTTCTGGTTGGAAACTCATTTCAATATTAGAAAGAATGTTTATCTTATTATTTACTAAAATAATATGTTAGAATGTGGAACCTGCTAATTATTTTACATAGGCCAGGTCGGATCAAGCACACGATAATATCACCGTTATAGACGGTGTTATGTATGGACGTTTCGCCTTTTAAACAGGGAAGCCGTTAAAAATGTCTTTAATTAATTTACAATTTTAAACTGAAAATGCCGACTCGCAATTGTGTATTTTTATAAATCTCAGGCACTTTTTTTTGTTTACAACTGTTTAATTCAAAACACCCAACTTTTCCTGGATACTTTTATTTCTAACTTTTATAACTTGGAATTTTAACATTGTCCAAAATATCGAGAATTTTAAAAATAAATTTACAGAATTTTTCCAAAATTCCTAGTGCATATACTATTTTCATTTTCATTTTCTTGATCTAAGGATAGGGGGGCATAACCGGATACTTAATTTTAATACCGTGGAAAAGATATCAAAAACCTGTTTATTGAGAAAATAAATATTGGTACATGTTCCTACAACTGTAGACCAAATTCGAACAGAAAAATAAATCTTTATTTTAATTTAACTTTTAAACAAAAAATATTTTCTGAAATATGGGAAAATCCGGTTTTACCCCTATACCCGGGGCACAACCGGACTACTGCTGCTGTTTAACCACTTTAAGCAAGATTGCATTTCTCCTAAAGAAATTAATTCACTTTTTCTTCATGCAAAGGGGTAATTTTCTCTCTCTAGCCAGCCTATTTATTTTTTCTCTACTGCTTCTATTGTTTTGCGCCTAGTTTCCATATCCCCACCTTGCCTAATGAATTTTCTCTAGTATGTGGGTGGCATTTTAAAATTTTAAAAAATACGCTACAAAATAACCTAAAAATATAACGGAGCACAACCGGATAGCATACAGTCTTGCCCTATCCGGTTGTGCCTCAAGCATACTATTTGGTTATATGCAATGCTAAAATGCATCACAATATTATTAGAATGTCATGAAGCATACACAATGAAACCTATAAGATAGCCTATTCATTGCGCAACAAATTACAAACTATATTTATAAACATCATTTGCTGGACCTTTAAAAATGACCATAAATTAGATTAGGGATGACCAAATCAGAATTGAGTAAAAATTACTAAGAAAAATAGCTTTCTGATTGCATATCTTTGTTTAACATACAGATTTATATTTAACCAAATCAATACGAAATACAAAAAACAGTTTAATGAAAATTTTTTAGTTTCAGTTTTGTAGACCTCAAGTTGTTAACAAAAAAAAAAATTAAATTAATAGTTCCAAAACCTCTTTACTCATTGTGCTAACATTCTTAACTTATATTTATAGCATTCAGACCTATTGTTTCCGAGGAATCTTAGCAAAGGTTATATACTGGTTAGTAATTTTCTCCATTCACCTCCCCATTTTACCGCTCAGAACCTTTAGCAGCTTTCTTAAACAAATAGTTCCAGGAAACAAGTTACTCAATTTCAAAATAAATTTGTCTCTTAAAAAATTGCCTACAGTCAATCATTCTTGAAAGAAAAAAGGCTATATGATGTCCCTTGTTTTGGTTTGTGCCTTTTTTACAAAGTCAACGTGAAAATAGAAAATGTTTTCTCAAAATTTGGTTTAAAATCTTTCTATTTTAAATTTCAAATTCAAAACTTAAAGAAAAAACGCAGAATTTTTTAAAATTATACCTTAAAGTCAAAATTTTGAAAATAAGGTCACATTTACCTCACACAGACAGCTCTTTTCTTATCTCTTCGTAACCTTTGATCATCTACAGACGAATTATCCAAACGCTGAGGTTTTCTTTCTCGGTGACTTCAACGTACACAACATCCCCTGGTTAAAATTCTCTTCCCGAACTGACGACGCGGGAAGGGTGGCAGAGGTTTTCGCCATCACTTGTGAATTATAGCAATTAATTGAGAAACCCACAAGAATTCCTGATGTAGATATCCATCAACCTAATCTATTTGACCTTTTGCTTACAAAATCTTTAAATTCGTGACATCACCTCTTGGAAATTCAGATCACAAGCTTGTAGCAGCCTCTCGCTCGCTTCATATACCACCTCCTTTTCAGACACAGTTCCGTGGGGTTTGGCACTTTAACCCTGCTAACTGTAAAGAATTAAGAGACTTCTTTGCATTTTTCCCATGGCAGGAAGTCTGCTTTAGCTCTGACAACACTTCCTCAGTCGCCGAATCCATCACTGAAAATATTCTGTTCAGTATGGAATGCTAAATTCCCCACTCTCAAAAGAAGTCTGCCTTCAGTAAATCGTTGACGAAATAATCCCTCAGTCGAGACTCGAACCACATTCCCAGATGCACGAAATTCTAGTAAACAGGTTATTGACGAGGCAAAAAGTGATTTCGATTGTAAAATGCGCCAGAGGCTTATCAACTGCCCGAATGGTTCGAAGTCCTTTTGGGGATTTGCTAAGTCGATTGGAAAGAATTTAAGATCTTCAAATTTTCCATCTTTACTTGATGAAAATAACAATATTGCAACTACTTCCAAGGAAAAGGCTGACATGCTAGCCTTAATGTTTGCTGAACATTTCAGTCTTGATTCCTGAACCACAGAACCTCCTATTCTTCCTAAGGTTAGCACTTCGATATCTTAAGTTGTTTTCAGACAGCGCATAGTTAGGAAGATTCTCCTCGAGCTCGATACATCGAAAGCTTTCGGCCTGGATATTGTTCTTAAGAAGTGCGCTCCAGAGTTGACTCCTGTCCTAAGCAAATTGTTCACACGTTCTTACAACAAAGGCGTATTTCGGAAAATTTGGAAATCTTTTAGGGTGCAGCCTGTTCTCAAAAAGCGAAAAAGGAACCGGGCTAACAACTATCGCCCTATATCTTTGTTGCCCTTTATATCTAAAGTGATGGAAAAGGTTACCAACATGGAGATTCTGAAATATCTGGAGGAGAATAGAATAATCTCGAACAGGCAATACAGTTTTAGACAACAACGCTCGATGTTTATTAATTTTATTTAACATTTCTTTGGCCCAGTTTGGAAATATTTAAATTTTTATTGTTTGTTGACAATATTCTAAAACAGTTTCTGAAATATGACTATGTGATATTTAAATTTATTTAAACCGTCACCTCATGACAGTTGACAAAATAAGAGGTTAGTTTATTTTACATAGAATAGGAAAAATAAAAAATAGAAGATTAAAATTAGATATGCAAATAATTTTGTTTTTTTGATAAATTATGAAAATATAAAAATATAAAAAATATATAAAAAAGGGTGTAGCACTAGACATCGATGTTTCGCTCTCATTTGAGCTCATCAGCAGTGCTGATGAAGGGAACAATGAGGAAGAAATTCTTAAAAACAAAAATTTTAAAAAATATAAAAAAAAATTTACATGAACAGACGTTTCATCAATAATTTACTGTGGTAAAAATTTAAATCTCTGAAGCCCGATCCACAAAAACAACTACTCCGAGGGCTAATACCCCTTCCGGCATTGAACTACACTTGTTTGTCGAACTTACATGCTCTTGGTAATTATTATTCCTAACCACCGAAATCTCTTCAGCTTGGTAGTCAGACGCACTCACCATTTGCGGAGTCCGTTCGTTCCGTTAGAGGAATAGGTTTATTCTTCATGGTGAACTCTTATTGACCGAAAACATTATGTTTATTAATTTTATTTAACATTTCTTCGGCCCAGTGTGGAAATATTTAAATTTTTATTATTTGCTGACAATATTCTAAAACAATAAAAATTTAAATATTTCCAAACTGGGCCAAACAAATGTTAAATAAAATTAATAAACATAATATTTCCGGTCAATAAGAGTTCACCATAAAGAATCGCTCGACTGGCGATCTACTGGCATATGTTATTCATTTCTGTAACTTAACGATGGAAAAACATGGTGAGGCTAGGATTGTGGCATTGAAGATCTGAAAGGCCTTTGACAGAGTCTGGCATCGATCCCTTTTCGCCAAATTAATATCTTATGGTCTTTTTCCTGGACTCTGTCATTTCACGTCCAACTTTCTCGCTGACAGATCTCTTCAGATCGTCGTCGATGGCATCTCATCCGAGACATTTGCGATTAATGCAGGGGTACCTCAGGGGTCTTTCCTCTCTCCTACTTTGTTTCTGTTACACATAAATGATCTCTTAGCTTCAACTTCCAATCTTATATACAGCTACGCAGATGACAGTAGCCTTGTGTCACCTTTTTTTCCGACAAACTATTATCCGTCGCTGCTTCAGATAGACTAAGAGAACAGCAGATACAGATTATTAATCGAGACCTCGAAATCATTCTAGAATGGGGTAAGAAAAATGTGATCGACTTCAACACTTCAAAAACTCAGACCGAAGTTTTTCCTAAGAAAACAGCAAGGGATAATACAACCAACATACTAATGGAAGATAAAATCCTCCCGATGGGATATAATCTGTCTATTCTGGGAGTGAATGCGAGCACTTACTTCTTTTGGGACGATCATGTGCGCGCCATTGCCAAATCCGTCTCTCAGAAGCTAGGTTTTCTTTTTAGAGCTAAAAAGTACTTTACATCTCATCAGCTACTCACACTGTACAAAGCTCAAGTAAGGCCAGCACTAGAATATTGTTCTCATTTTTTGAGTTCAGCCCCAAAGCACACTTTAGCTCTTTTGGATTCAATTCAATTAGGAGCGATTCGCCTAATTGCTGACGAGAGTTTGATCGATTCTCTCGAAAAACTACAGCACAGGTGGATGGTTGGTGACTTGTGTCATTTCTACGAGTACAATCATGGAAAATGCTCGCAGGAATTCATAGGATTGATCCCCCAAGGGCAAGATTCTTGAGGCACACAAAACAGTCGGAGACAACAAATTCCTGTGCGGTCCAGCTTGACACAGTGAGGACTTCTGTCTACGGAGATCTTTTTTTCCATAGAATTTCCAAGATATGGCATTCGTTACCGAAAGAAATGTTTCCCAAAAATTACAACCTATCCTTGTTTAGAAAGGCGGTTCATCACCAACTATCCTTGTTTCCGCATCCTACTTGCAGTGCCTTGAAGGCATAATGAGGTTACTCTTTGCGAGTGGATTAAACTTAAAAAAAAACTTCTGAGAGGAAACCTAAAATGTAAAACTTTTAAAAAAATTCCCAATTTGAACTTTCAATTTTTTACGTTTAATCCAAAAATTTGGTTTTTTTTTTTTTGGTTTTGACTTTTTTGTAAAAATTTTGACTTAATTTTTTTTTAAATTAAAGTTAAATGATCCTTTTATTTTTAGTTTTTTCAATACAAACGCTTATTATTTCTTTTTCTCGCAACTTCTCGTCTAAATTTAAATTCGTCTTTTCCTAGCCAATTTCAGGCAAACATTTTTTCAACATTGAAATTTATTGACATTGATTTTTTACAAACTTTCAGTGAAAATGGAAAACTTTTTAAACCTAAGATATAGACTATAAATAGAAATTTGGAGTTTATTCTTGAAATTTAGAAATCAGAAGTTATAATTGGTTTTCTCTTTAGAACTTTTCACCATTTCTTCTAAAATTTTCATTTTAAATAAAAAAGTTGATGTAAATTTGAAAATACAAACCTAAACGTGGAATTCTAGCTTCTTTATTGTGAGTCCAATATTTCAATTCTTATCAAAACTATAAATTTAAATATTTAGTTTATTGTTTCTGTGAATTTAGGCCAGCAAATTTAAGAAAAATATCAAAATTTAAAATTTTTACAAAAACAATATCTACTTTTTAAAGAAAGTCAAAATTTCGAAAAAAAAAGAACGAATTGTAATAAGAAATGTTTCCAATAAGTTTACATTGTGAAAAAAAATAGAAATTTTTACAATAAAAGTAGGTATCTTAAAATGCCAAAATTTTCAAAAAGTCAACATTTCAACACAAAAGTTGAGACGCGTTGAAATGCTGAAACAGCCAAAAAAATAAATAATGTACAAAAAGTCAAAATTAAAACTTTTAAGACTTCTTCTTCTTTTTCTTTTTCTTCGTTAGCCCGTTCTCATCCACTTCTGGATATAGGCCTCTTCCAAGTTTTTCCACCGGTCTCTATCTTGAGCATTCGAGATCCAGTTTTCACCAGCTCGCCTCTGAATATCGTCTCTTTATCTTGTTTGAGGGCATCTGACACTTCGTTTAGTTCTCCTGAGCCTCCATTGTGTTATCGTCTTCGTCAATCGTCGCCGCCATTTATTAGTGGTTACACGTTCTATGACATGGACGACTCTGTTTCTCTCTCTGTAGAAGTCAAAAATTGCAAAAAGTAATTTTCGAGAGAGCCAAAATGTGTGAAAAAGTCAAAATTCTCACTCTTAGTTTTCAAATGTAGATCTTTTTAAAATTAAATTTACAAAGTCAGAATTTTGAGCAAGGCTTAAAATTTGAAGTCAAACTTATGAGAAAATGCCTTTTGATAAAAATGGGCACTTGAAATAGTGGAAATTTTAAAATGACAAATTTTTGTAATAAATCGATTAAAACTCAAATCTCAAAACTTCGATAAAAAAAAGAAAACGTAAAATCGAAATTTTTACAAAAAACAATCAAAATTTAGAAATAGTTAAAAATTTGAAATGTTGAAATTTTCAAAACAGTCGTAATTCTCGTAAAAATCGAATTCTTCAGAAAAAAGTTAAAGCAATGTTCAGAATTTGATCATTTCGAGAAAGATCAGAATTATTTAAAAAAGTTCACCTTTTGAGAAGAGTCGATATTGTTAAATAAAAAATGTAGTAGGTTTGTAAGTTTTCCAAACTGGGCCGAAGAAATATTAAATAAAATTAATAAACAGGTTTTTAAAAGTTGCAAAAAATCGTAATTTTAAGGCAAAGTATGAAATTTGAAAAATAAATCGAATTTTTGAAAAATAAAGTAAAAACTTCGAGGATATGTCAAAATTTTCAAAACCAATTAAATAACATTTTCAGGAAAAAACCTGTTTTATTTACAAAAAGTTCAAATTTTTAAATGTTGAAGTTTCAAAGAAAGTCTAAATTTTCAATAAAAAAACTATAAACACTAGAAATTTCAAAAAAGCGGAATTCTGCAAAAATTTTGGATTTTTTTATAATAAAAATTTTTAAAAATATCATTTAAAACTTTCAAAACGAGTAACAATTTTGAAAAAGGTTGAGATTTGGAGTGGAACAAAATGTTCAAAAAAAAAGTTGAAAAGTTCAGAAAAGGAGAAAAATGAAATTTTTGCAAAAATTTTAATTATGTATTATAGAAGTAGAAATATTCAATAAAAAAATTAATTTTTTAAACTAAGCAGTGTTTGCTATAATGTGCAACGAACAGAAAAACACAGATTTACATAGACCTTCACAATTTTCACCGATAACGCGGTAAATTCTCGGCCATAAATAACTACGATTTATAAAAAAAGAGTTTTTCCGAAATCGGTCTAGAATGCCTACTTTCTCGACGCAATTTCAAGCCGCAAAATACGTTATTCCAATATTTTAGTCCGTCGCTAAAGAGTCATCACAAAACAGCCAAAAACTACAATGACAATGACGTTGAAAAATGTCATTAATTTATAAAAATGCCTTAAAGAAAGGCCACCGCCTTATATAGTTTTGGCTCCCGGGTTCTAGCAAAATCCCGCAGATAAGGCTTATCGTTTGCCGAAATTTCTGGAACGCTTATCTGCCGTTTGCTTTGTTATCGCGGCCGCTTTACCCTTATCAGATCTTTCTAGAAAATTTTCTCACGTACTAAATTCTATAATTTACAATACTATTAATAAAAAATAGTTTCCGAATACAAAATTGCCAAGAAAAAATAATTTAATAAAAATCCTTATAACCCATTTGTTGCTAGTGTTGAAGTTGGAAATTTATATTCATTTCATTAGGTTTATTTATTATTTTCTAAGCTTCTAAAAAGGCGATATATCGGGTGGTAGTTTTCTTTGCCTTCTTGTCCATTTGATTGATCATAAGTTTTACCAGGTCATATTTTATTTTAACGGCTGCAACATTGAAAGGATTAATTTATTCTGAAAAAAATCTTTTTCTGGAAAAATTTTGCTAGCCATGACCCACACAGGTATGGCGGTATAGCGCGGACCTTAAAATCATACAAGTAAGCGAGGATAATATTTCTTATTGACTAAATAGATATACAATCAACGTACATTGTTTTGTAGATTTAGTGTATGTCTTTCTATTAGAACAATGAACGGTAAATCGATAGTTATAAAAAATGAAAATATTCGATTATTTTTTCTGCATTGTATATATTTTTGGTCTGGGGGGCACGTAGTCTTGTGCTCTTATGGACATGCTGCCGCTACTTGTTATAACCTAAATTAAAAGAAATTACCTGTTATTAATTATCTCAGAAAATTAAATTTATGTAAAACTTATATTCGCTGAAAAGATAAACATCTTAAATACCAAAAAAAATTATCATATTAGTCATTAAAAATTCACCAATTACTGGGGATCGGACCTTAACTTTTACATTTTTTTCATCATCTACTGAATCAATACATTTAAATACATAGCCCTCATTTCACAAACTTAATTAAATAGATTTGCAAATAATCGCTTTTCTTCGATTCTCCGAGAAGACGAACATTTAATAAACCAACCCTCCCAGTGCTGCTATCTATTGAAAAAAATTACTATCACGGCAAAAGTTCTAACTTTATTGATAAAATATTGCTAACTAGCTTTGACAATAGAAAAAGAGCATATAAATGTTTCTGATAACGAATCAGTCAGATGTTCATCCTTTACGTCTTCCTTTTGTTTAATATCCTTAAAAATTTTGTTGTTGTTGGAGTTGCAATAAGTCGCATACCAAATTGATGTCCATCCACACATAATAGAAAACGTCACCTCTTAAAGCGCATTAAACCTATCCGTGTTTTTGTTGGCGTTAGTGAGCCGGCGAGAAGTCTATCTTTTTTCCGCAATACACTTTATTAGTTCCCTTTGAAAAGCAAACTGAAGTTTTAATGACATATTTTCTCGGTTTCGCTTGAAAGAGATTCGAACGTAGGGCGGAAAGTATGGGTCTTTTGAAGCGATAACGAACCACTACACTTTCAGAAAGCAGGTGGTCTCCTTTGACTAGAAGGAACGCGACTCTAGACCTTAGACTTGTGTAGATTACGACTTATAAATCCCCTTGGTGGTTTACACGCTTAAAACTGTGATCGTTAATTATTTCGCCCGAATATTTCACGAAAGCTGGGCCGCATATGCGACCAACACGTGTTCTGCATGATAATAAGATTTTGTCTGCTACAAACGCGTGAACCCTCGTGAAGAATACCCTTCATAGACGATTTTAAAATATAATTATTATTTAATAAAAAAAAAATATATTTCATTTACTACTTTTTATAACCGACTGAAAACAATAAAATAATTTCTGTTAGCGACTATCAATTCACCAATAAAAATATTTATTGTTAAAAGAAAAAAGGTTGTGCGCATGCAATCGATACAATTGATGCATTAATAGATCACATAAATCACTAACAATTTTATTGCACTGTCAATGGTTTGAATTGTTTTGGAGTTTTCGCAATGACAGCTACTTTCTATATTCCTCACTATTATCATCATTACATGCGTCCCACGTTTTCTGTTTTAAATCTGATGAGATTTCCATAGCTGTTCAAAAGGCATAAGCCCAAAAAAAAATCTTGCCACTCTCGGAACGGGAACCTAGTCCTTGCGTTACGTAACCTATTAAAATTGACCATGTTTAAGACCGACCAAAATAAATCGAATAACATTGTAGCGCAACATTCGCTATTTTATAATAGGAAATTAAAGAACTATATACATATACAAAATAATTAAAAATAATATTTGGGAAACAATTTTATTATTTATCAAAATCAAATGCATTAATAACACACCTATCTTAAAGTAAAATGTATTTTTTCCGCAAAGAAATAGGACCTTTGCACTGCAGAAAGGTTTAACCAACATTTTGAAAGAATATTTTCAGTCTTTTGTTTAAAGAGAAAGTTCAGATATTTTATGTCTTTTTCTGAATCTTAATATTTAAAATCTTTTTTTTTCTTTTTTCTCTTCTTTCTCAAAATTTCGAGTTCAATCTTAAATTCGAGTTTTTTTTTCAATTTCGATACGTCTTTCAAAATCATATGTTTAATCTTAATTTCAATGTCTTTCTCGTTCAATTTAGAATTTAAGTCAGAAATTTTAAGAGATTTTTACTTCATTAATTTCTGACTTTTTCTCTAAATTTTAGGAAAAATATATAGACTGGACATTTTTAAGAAGTGAGTCAAAAATTGCAGAAGTCGAAATTTGGGGAAAAACTCCAAAATTTATAAAAGTAAAACCTATTTTTCCGAAAATCGAAATTTCCCTGTCATTTTTAAGACAAAACTAGAATTCTAATAACATAATAACATAAACAAAAGTAGAAAATAAGATTTTAACTTTAAAAACTAAATTTATACAAAGGAAAGAGAGTTTAGGTCTTAGGATCAAATTTTAGACTTTGTGCCAGAAATATTGAGATAGCAGCTGAACTTTTGAAGATAAAGAAAAGAGATTTTCTGCGAGATTGAACTCAGATATTTGCCAAATATTTCTAAAATATAAAGGTAAAATAAGGTCTAGCTTTTGACCTACTTCCCAAAATTTCCGGTTTAAATTCGAGATTTGGAGATTATAATTCAAATTTTTAGATAAAAGTCGATCTTCTGAGATTTGTTTAAAAATGTTGAAGACGAACTCTCCACTATTTTCCCAACATTTTTTCATAAAAACAACTCGCAGGGCGCGCAGCTTTTACCAACAATTTTATCCTTATTATTACTATGACCTTGCATTTTACTACAAGTTAAAATTCGCCGTCCCTGCTTGGGTAAAAAATACTTTTAAAAGATATGAAAGACACTTAATTTTCATTAAAATTTCATGAAGATACGTAAATTTGATTAACATTGCTCCATTGTGGAAATATCAACCCAAGAACAACAAAACGACGTAAGACTGTTAAAATGAATTTAGAGGTTAAGTCACAGTTGTAATAAATTTAATGTTAAAAACACTCTGTTCGAAATCCGATGGTGGATTCAGAATTCCCAGAAGGAGGTGTTTAATGTTAATGTTTATTCATAAGTAGAGCCCGGAAGTTATGGCGTTTGCCATTTGATGCCATATTTGCCATTTTTTCCAATTTTCAGATTATTTTGCCATTTTTTGCCTTATTTTCAGAAAAACAATGATATAAAAAAAGATTTAAATTGCATCAATTAAAATTTTATAATAATTGTAATTCTCATAATTGATCTTTATTTGATTAATGAGTAATATCTGGTCCATTAACCATGGTGTAGGCAGAATTTGCTTCAGGGGGAAGCATTAATTATCTTGAAAAATCGATGAACAAAAAAGACATAATTTGTAAAGAACCTTTCGGTCGAATATTTGTAAACATTTAACTACATTATATTGTTATTTACTTACATGAACTGGGGGTAGGAATTTCGAAAAATAACTAATCAGTTAGAAAATCGATTTTAAAATAGAAATCGCTACTTTCCGAATATTTCAAAAAATTTCGAAATTTTAAAAACAAAAATTCACAATTTCCAAAAGTCAAATTTTGTGAAAAAGGCAGCATTAGAAAAAAAAAGCAATTTCCAAAGATCAGAATTCTTACCTTATTCAAATGTTGACAATCCTTAAATTTACAAGAAATCTTTCTAGGAATTGTTAGCTTTATATTAAAATTTCGATACAATTTTGGAAAAATGAACGAAATTTAAGAGGGTGTTATTTAGAGAAAAAAATCTAATTTCGAGTTCAAATTTCCATAAACATAATTTTGAAGTACAAGTCAAAATTTCAAAAATTAGACGAATTACGCAAACCAAGCTAAAAGTCCCAAAAGTCAAATTTCAAGGAAATTTTCAGAAAAACCTAAATACTAATGAAAAAATTTGAAATAATAAACGATTTTTGAAAAATTCAGTCGAAATTTAGAAAAAAAGGGTGATATTTCCAAGAAAACCAGTTTTGGAAAAAAAAAATTAAAAAAATCAAAATTAAACTAAGAGATTAATATTTCGGAAAGATCGGAAAACCTCAAAAATTCGAAAAATATTAAAATTTATAAGTCAAATTTTGTTAAAAAAAGTTGCCAGTTCCACGTGAAATTAAATCTTGAAATATTCTTTCTCTGAAAAAATCGAAATTTCAGAAATATCGAATTTTGAAATTACAATCTGAAATCTCGAGAATAATGCGAATTTTGATACACGAGCTGAATTTTCTAGAAAGTAAAATTTGAAAAGGTGAAACTTTTCAGAAAAAAAACATACATTAAGGAAAATGTAAATACACTTTTTTAGAAAAAGGCGAATTTTGGAAAAAAAAACTTATTTTACGAGGAGATCATTCGAGGAAAAGCTAAATATGGAGTTTGTGTTAAAAATTTTAATCTTTTGAAATCAGTAAAACAAGTCAAATTAGAAAAAAGTTTAAACCTTTAGAAGAATCCCAATGTTGAAAATATAACGGACTTTAGAGGAGAAATCGAAATACCAAGAAAAAGATAAAACTTCAAAAAAATGTTACCTTTTCCAGAAAAAATTATTAAAATTAATTAAGAAAAAAACGTCGATTTAAGAAAAAAAAGACGCATTTTGAAAAAAAATAGTCGAAATTTCGAAGAAAAGTAACATTTCAAAATAAATGGATATTTGCATTTGCCAAAATTTTTGAAAAATTATCTAAGAGTGTGAATAAAATTGTTTGCAAATTTATCTTTTTAGAACAATTCATTTTTGAAAAATATGAAAGTTCTCAAACAAAAATTGTTCGCACAATTTTGACAAAAAGTCAAATTTTGATAAGTTGAAATTTGAGGAAACCTCTGTTAAAAAATTCGAATTTTTCAGAAAAAAAGATAATTCGAAAATAAAAACAACGAATTTTGAGACAAAAATTATACAACTTTTTAGAAAATCAGATTTTGCAAAGCAAAATCTAAAACAATCACAATTTAGAAAATGACAAATATAGAGAAAGAGGGAAATTTTAGGATAAAATAAATCTAAGGGAAAAATTCAAAATTTTAAGAAAAAGACGAACTTCAAGGAAATACTAAGGTTTCTAAATGTGGAAAGAGATGAAAATCAAAGTTTCACGAAAAAGGCAAAAAACTTCTGACAATTTCCAAAAAGACAGGTTCTAAAAAGCCCAGGATTAAGAACTGCAACAGAACAGAATAAGAAAAAATAATAAAAAAAAATACCTAAAATTGAAAAGGAATCCAGAATTTTTTATAAAAAGTCTAATTTGGAATTTGAAATAAATTTGAACTTTTCAAAAAATGCAAATTTTGCCTTTTTGCAGAACTTCCAAAAAATATTTTTCAGAATCCTCCAATCAATATTTTTCTCCAAACCTTTGCCTTTTTATCAAAATATCGCAAAAAAATCACATTTTGGTTAATAAGGCCAAAGTTGCAGAAATTAGAATTGTAAAAAGAGTCGAAATTTTCACAAAAAAACAAATTTTTAGAAATGGCGAAAATTTGAAAAAGACCTGACGAAATTGAAGATAAAAATTCAAAATTTTGAGGAAAAAAGACGACAAGTTTTAGAAATACATTTGAAGAAAAAAAACGAATTTTATAAAAGAAGTCTAAATTTCGAGAAATATGTCGACATTTTTGCCTTCAAACTTCGAGAAATATGTCGAAATTTGAAAGCAAAAATTTAGGAATTACTTGAAAATATTCTGGAAAGTTATTTTCTAAAAAAATCGAGTCTTACAGAAAAAGCCAGACATAGGAGAAAAAGATCGAATTTTAGAAAGAAAAGTCGACATTTTGAAAAATTGAAATTTCAATTTGAAAAAGGTCGAATTTTGTGAATAGAATCATAATTTTGGAAGAAAAGACAAATTTTGACAAAAGTAATCCTTTCAGGAAAAAGGCGAATTTGGAGGAAAAATTTACCATTTTGAAATAGAATGGAAATTTCGCAGAGAAAACCAAATTTAAGAATAAGGTTTAAATTTGTTGAAAAAAAATTTTCTCGCAGCTTATTTTTTTTAAATGTAATGTTTCCAAAACCCAAAATCTGTAAATAAATATTTTTACTTTTTATCAAAAGATCGACCAAATTTGGAAAGAAAATTAAATTTTAAGAAAACTGAGGAAAGTCGTATTTTGAAAACAGTCGAAATTTTCAGAAAAATCTGTATTTTGAGAAACAATTTCGAACGAAAAACGACGAATTTTAAAATAAAAATTCGAAACCTTGAGAAAGTCAGAAAAAATTAATTTGTTGGAAAAACTCGAAACCTCGAGGTAAAAACGAATTTTGAAATATAAAAATGAAAATTTCTGGATAAACTCCTTTTCAGGTTGAATATGTATTTTTAGTTGACTGCATAAGCCAGAGGGGGGGAAAGTGACATCAATCTGGTACTACATTGCTATGAGAGAAAGGTCTTTTTCCATATACATATAAACCTATAATAATAAAAAATTTTAAATGCCATTTTATACGTTGTTACTGCTATTTTCGCCTATTTTATTTGCCATTTATGGCGCCAAAACTTAACTTTTTTACTGCCACAACTTCCTGGCTCTACTCATAAGGAATAGGTTATTAGTGTCGTTAGTGCTGTTTATATATCAAACTTTTCGAATCATACCTTAGAACAGTGATTTCTAACCAATGTATCGCGACTAGTGTGTCGTTGGAAATTCCCAGGTGTATCGCCAAAATATGAGTTCATAAAAATTTACAAATAAATAATAGACATTTTTTGTCATAGTCAAGAGTAAGTTTTTTTTGGTTGTCTGAAATTTATTTGGCACTCATTAGATTAGATTATGGGAAAGCAATTTTTTTAATTATCAAAATTGGGAATTGGTCAATAGGCCGTTTTTTTTGTCATCAAAAAATTCTTAAAGATCATTAATGTGTTTTTTACACAATACCAAACGTGCGTCGCTACCAAAAAAAGTTGGAAAACATTGCGTTATAATATACCAAACTGTCAAGACAGAAGTCCGGAACCAAAACCAGCGCATCAGGGATCCATCCCTGTCAATAACGTTTATAAAATTAATATAATAACAAACACGTAAAGTTCTCTTTCGATTACAAACTATGAACTGCTAAAAATAATAATAGTACGTTCCATTTCTAGGCAGTAGGATAAATAAATTGCTTATCTAATCTAAAGATGTCAGACCTGACATTTACAATCTGGATTTCTCCATTCATTCCACTAATGGGCCACCGTTTTAAGAAACGGCATCAGCAGTTGAAATTTTACATTATGGATCAATAAACATCGACAATGCGTCCCGTATGCTTGTGACGTATTGAAAAGCGCACGTTATCAGGGACTTTTACAAATGACGGCCCTCAACGAGACGGGATATTCTCTGGCGAGCCGCAAACCACAGGCACGTTTCCATCCGGGAACATCTATAAATCCCGCTTTGAATGATTTGACGTTAAATAATTTTTAACCGGTGACGCCTAAAAAATCCGATCACCGGCATAGAATTTAATCCCTAAACAATATGGGACCCGGAGGCTTAATGATCGAAATACTTCGCAAATTGCTTCTAAATGAGATGCGAAACTGCCAACGCTACCAACTTTACGAATAATAATTAACGAGGTTTTAAAGCGGAAATAAAAATCTGCCTTAAAAAGAACAATTTTACAAAAGAAAATTTCGAAAAGCAGCTTCCCTTTTGTGTCGATGAATGACAAACCAAAGTAATGGGAACAATAACGGGTGCTTACTGCTTTTTAAAGTCGAACATACAAGTAAATAAGAATTTAAGTATTTTTCAAAGTATACAAAGGGCAACCACGAAGATGCCAGAGAGTGCCCGTCACCCGCCGCTGTCCAAAAATCAGTTTAATACCTATGGCTAAGATCATAGTCAGAAATTTATTTCAGATTGAAGGCGCTCCTGAGTTGACTCCTGTTCTAAAGCATCCAAGCAAGTTGCTCATCCTTTCTTACAACATATACACATCAGGAAAGTCAAACACTGCCCACTAGGGAGAATCTTTATAAGATATTTAACATTGAGAGCTAATAGTGGGATAGATGGGCGGAGCCTTGTATTCTCCTACACCGGTATAAAAAATTCAACGCAGAGCGCAGCGATCAGTGCTGATGGAGATTTCAGTAGTACATCATAGCTTCTAACGTATTTTGTTACGGGATTACTACTGACAGGCAAAAATTTTAGTAAAATTTGCGTACCATATGCTGTTTGTTCTTTTAGTCCGTTGATTTAATCAACGTCTGAGGCAAAATAAAACTAATATTCTTTGATAACCAAAATACATAAACCAGATTTCCTAAACAAAAAAAAAATAATAACTCCAATGAAGAATATAACATAATAACTCTTTAAATATTACAATATAAGGAGTTCAAATAGGCCGCCGGACTGTGCTAAACAATATTCCAGTCTGTTGTAAAACTCTCGACGAGTTTTTTCTAACATCTAAACTGGAAGATACGAGCATGCTGCGTCAAAGTAGGGGAATACCTTCAGCGGCCGTAGAAAACTATGGAAGGGACAATTCTTAGCGTTTTACATGGACAATGAAAAATTTTCCTTATCTGTATACAACATATTATGGTACAGCATATATAAATCTGCTAAGGTGCATCAAAAGGAATGTGGGTAGCTATCGCCTTATATCTTTGTTATTGGTTATTTTCAAAGTGGTGGAGAAGGTTATTAACGTAGAGATTTTCAAATATCTAGAAGAGAATAAAATAATTTCGGGCAGGTAATACGGTTTTAGACAAACAGTGTTCAACTAGCGACCTCCTGGCATATGTAACCCATGTCTGGAACTCAGCTATGGAGAAATTCAGGTTGTGGCATTTGATATCTCAAAAGCCTTTGACAGAGACTGGCACCAATCTCTTCTCTACAAATGGGCTGCCATTTATCATTTGATATTTTCTCATCCAAGATATTTGTGCAATTAATACAGAAGCCCCAGGGGCCATAAACGATCTCCTAACTCTAATTTTCAATCGGATAATACAGCTATGCAGATGATAATTGCCCGGTGTCAGCCTTTTTTCTCCGACAAAGCATTATTCGTCGCTGCTTCAAATAGACTGAGAGAAACAGCAGATACAGATGATTAATAAGGATCTTGAGATCGTTCTGGATTGAAGAAAGAAAAACCCGGTCGACTGGCCGCTGTTTTTTTTAAACATAAATATTCAACCAACATCGTCTTTAGGGGTTGATATACGTTTTATCCCCCACCATGACAAATCTTGTATCGCGTCCTAGGGTACACCGCCTACATGGAGAGCAAAGAGAGGGTTCGAACTTTAATTAGTAACTTTACTATATACTATATTCTTTACTATGTACTAATGCAGTGTGCCTCACCCGAAATCGCCGCGATCGATATCTGTCAAAGAACTCATCTAAAAATTTAACAATTTAGCAAGTCGAGGAGACCAATACAACGAAAATATTCGCTTGTAGTTGTAGTTACTAGGTAGTTGTAGTACTTCTGGTTATATCAGAAGGTGACAGTAACTTTCGTTACTTTACTTATATATTTTTATACATTTTTATTTTTATATATTTGATGTTTGATGGAACGGACTGGTCCTTGGTTATCTTCAAAAATTGAAATACAGAACTTGTCCCCTGAAACCAAGAAAGATTAAAAAACACAACAAAGGTTACTCTAACGCGTTTCGACAGCCAAGCTGTCATCTTTAGAGAGAAACTAATATCTAATCTTCAAATTAACCCTTATATACTAAGAATATTCACTTCATGCGTAATCGGCCGCACCCGAACGCGCATGCCCATCCAATCATACACGTCGTTGTGTCACAATTCCTTATCTATCGACCTTAACTATTTTTAACAGAGATGAATGGCCTAAAGGTCCAGCGCCACCATTCATAAGGTTGTTTCCAGCCTTATGGATGGCTAAGCTTTCACATGCATTTAACATATAATTCTTATTATCTACTCTTAACAATTTAATATTATTATCTATCCTATGATCTAATTCAAAGGCATGTCGAGCCATACTTGACTTCTCAGTTCTTCCGTACCTCAAATGAGCCAAATGTTCCTTCAGTCGGATTTTAAGAGATCGTCTAGTTTGCCCGACATACTTTTGAGGACAATCCCTGCATGAAATTTCGTAAATACCAGACTTATCTGTTTGCTCCACTTTATCCTTTAAACTACCCAAAAGTGAATTTAATTTTCCGCTAGAAGTATAAATAATCCGAAAGCCCTGGTTTCGTAAAATTCCACCCAAACCCTGCGTGAGCGAGGGTTCAAATTGAAGTGAGACGAATTTAAAGTTTTTGTTTTCATCGGCTCGGAAAGTTGCAGTATTCACTAATTCACATTTGAATGCGCATGCGCCTTCGGGTGCGGCCGATCACGCATGAAGTGAATATTCTTTGTTTATAGGGGTTAATTTTAAGATTAGATGTTAGTTTCTCTATGAAGATGACAGCTTGGCTGTCGAAACGCGTTAGAGCAACCTTTGTTGTGTTTTTTAATATTTCTTGGTTTCAGGGGACAAGTTCTGTATTTCAATATATTTGATATTTTAAGGCCACTTTAAATAACAAATATCGTTTGAGATAATTGGATTTTTATAAAAAATTTGACAGATGTAAGGTCTCACAAAATTCTTTGTACCTTTTTGTAAAAACCAGACATTCATTTCATGTTTGGTACGTGAATAGAACGCATACGAAGCTATCTTGCACAATTTTTATTAGTTCGGAAACATTATACTAAGTGTTGAATTCACGTCCGAAAATTTTGATAAATTCAAACAGCGATAACTTTGTTATTTTAAATGAAACACTCTATATTTTTTTAGCCTACCTTATGTAGATTTAGTTATTTTTTACCTGATATAAGATTTCTAAGGGTTGTTAAAACTTCTGAAAATAATTGCATTTTTTTACTTTTATTTTCCCATTTCACATTAAATGAACGCATAGCAGTGGAGTTATGAGGAGAAATATTCTGTATCGACAACTAAACTATCAAGAAACTATTTGTCAAATTATTTATAGTTTATTTTCTAGTATGTTGTGAAACTAAAATGAAAACATGCCTGACCATTCGTTTTAGTAATGAGAATTGTTTTAAATTGTTTATTATTTTCTGGCGATGTAACAAATTAATCATAAGCATGTGATACAGTGATAAATTTGCTTTTTGAGATCAAGATAAGGTAACGCCCTCATAAAATCCAGTAAAGCATAAAGTAGAAAATGTCACAAATTTCGACTCCGTCAAAGAGACATAAGAGAGAAGAAAATCTCTTGATAATAAAAATGTCGAAATAGCATTTCTAATTTTGTCTACTAGTCATGTTTAAATTTTAGCTTCATCGCACAATATAAATTAATTTGACTCATTGTTTCACAATTAAATTGTCGATATCAATTGTTTTTTTTTTCCAGTATATTTTATATGTTTCTACTTATTATGTTGCTGATATGCTACTCAATAAAAACTTAACGACTGTCAAATAAAAATAAAAGTTACAATTGCTAGTATTTTTTAAAGTTGTAAAGAAAACGCTTACAATGCCTATATCAGTTAAAATATAATTTAAATCTGCACAAGATAGGTCAGAAAAATATAGGGTGTTCCATTTGAGATAAAAAAAGTTATCGCTGTTTGAATTTACAAAAACGTGGTCGTGAATTCACCACTAGGTGTAATGTTCTTTTTTTAATTTATTAAATTTGTGAAAAATAATTTCATATGTGTTATACTAACACGCCAAATATAAAACTAATATCTGTTTTCTGGAAAAAGGTACAAAGAATTTCGTAAGACCTTGCGTCTCTCAAATTTTTTATAAAAATCCAGTTTTCTCAAAAACTGTAAATTTAAAGTTGCCTTAAAATATAAAATAAAATACATAAATACATAGGGCGCCTTATTTAAAATAACGAAGTTGGTGTCAACTTCCGGTATAACCGGAAATACTACAACTTTGCTAATATTTTAGTTGTGTTGGTCTTATAGACTTTGCTAAATTGCTACGTTATTGATCGCAGCGACTCCCGGTGGGACACGCTGTACAGTGCGTTTCAATGAGAACTATCGACCCAACATTTTCGTACTATTTATACTGATGACAATAGTCAAAGAGTGAGAAGCATTAACAATATAATAGTATTTGTAAACTATTTGACGACTGACAAACATTACAACATAATTTATAGCTACTAATTAAGTACTACATTGTTCTAATGGTTCACGGGATCTAAGAACGGATTGAAGCAAAGCAATATCTACAGCTAATTTTTTAAATTTTGCTCTTCCTCGAAAAAAAAAGCAGCACTTAAAAATATGTAACAAAATTAAAGAAAATTGATGTAAAGGTTTATGAAAATGGGATATAAGGGTCTATGGCTAATAAAGTGCACAAACCAGAAAGAGTGGCCTGTAACGAAGCCAGGAAAATGGCCGTTTTAGGGAAAGTTGTTTTCCATTGCCAGCAGAATAATAGCTCTAATATTAGAGAATCGCAAAAATTTATTCAAGGATTTATTTATGTTTAAAAATAATAAGGCACATTTAAGGCAGGTCTCTACATGAATATCGAAGGGAGAAAAGGTGCAATGATGGAGTGATCACGTAGGTCACCTGATTTGACATCCCTGGATTCCTTTCAGTTAGTTCTGTTATTTAAAAATAAAAATCTACACAACACAACCAAAATCCATAAATAAGTTACGAGAAAGGATTATTGATGAATGTCGTAAATTGATCCCAAATGTGTTACCATAAGTAATGTTAGCGGTGCCTTTGAAGCTAGATTATATCATTGTATATAAGTCAGTCCCGAACACATACAGGGTGAGCGAAACTCGATGTCTCGGCGCTATTATATGATAAGAAAAAAAGATATAAGAAATCTGAAAAAAGATTTTTTGATTGGATTGACTAAAGTCCATTTTAGGTCCCAATTTGCATATTTTTCCAGATTTGGAAACCAAAGTTATGACATCATTGAATTTTTTTCTTTAGAAACATACCTATATTTTTGCATGTTTAAAAAGGGCTAATTTTTCTAAACAAATTTTGTAAACAAAAAAATTTGATATATTTTTTTAAAAGTTATAAGCAAATTTATTGTAAAAATTGTATTATTAAAAATTTGCAATTAATACGATTTAATCAAACAGCCTTTGGAAACAAATCTATTAAATATTTTTAGGTTTAGAATAACATGTTTGGGGTATCTCAAAAAGTATTTACTTGCTCTTTTAGGGTTCTGTTGAAATTCCCCATAAACTAATAAATATTACAATGTGAGTCAGAAAGAAAAGACCTAACGCAAAACCGGAGATAATAGAAACCAAAATATTACGATTGAGCTCAACATGCCTTATATTAATGTGGCTGGTTTAAGAGATACAGGACGTTCAAAGCTTAAATTTTATTCTGAAATTTCTCAATAATTGGGAAGGTTTTGGTGCTATAAATCTAATATTTTAGCTTTAGATGACTTAAAGTTATTTTAGCTAACTTACTTTAGCTTACTTTAGCTTTATTTTACTTCAGCTTAAGACGAACTTAAACAAGAGTACCTTTTCTTTGTAGAATTGATCCTTCTTTTATGCTATCTACTTGTTTTAAGTACAAATCAATAGATAAAAAAAATATATTTTAATTTACGTAAATGATTATGTAAAGCTAGCGCCTTCTAGGAACAACAATTCGAAATTCTCACACCGGAAAACATACAATTCTCAAATATTAAATTTACTAGCATTAAAACTTTCTCAATTATTAAAAAATTTTAGAATAAAATTTAAACTTTGAATGCCATGTATCTCTTAAACCGACCAAATTGGTATAAGGCATGTTGGGCTCAATCGTAATATTTTGATGTCTAGTGTCTCCAGTTTAGCGTTGGCCCATTCTTTATGAGTGACCCTGTATATCATTTGCGTGAACATTTTTCCAAGTCAAATGGCAACATAAAATATTTGTCAACCATTAGTTCAATTATTGACAGATGCCACTATACTTTTCTTTTTAATTTAATGCATTTCCAGAGGCTACTTGTTTAAATCGTAGTAATTACGAATTTTTGATAATATTCTTTTTTTACAATAAAATTGCATATAACTTTTTAACTAAAAAAGATACCATTTTTTTCTTAACAAAATTTGTTAGAAAAATTAGGTCTTTTTAAATATGCAAAAATACAGGTATGTTTTTGGGAAAAAAAGCTTAATGACGTCATTATTTTGGTTTCCAAATGTGGAAAAATATGCAAATTTGACTTAAAATGGACCTTGTTCAATCCAATTCAAGTACTTTGTTTCTGATGTCCTATATCGTTTTTTCTTTTCTTAGAATAGAGCTGAGACATCGAGTTTCGCTCACCCTGTACATTTTTAAAATGTACTCGTCGGGAGAGTTTCAAAACTCTAAGAGAATATAGGGTGTCGTATTTAAAATAAAAACAGGAGGGGTTAGTCAAAGGGTGCAGGGATGATAGTTACACTTAGTAAAAATACGAAATATTCCCCCAGCGTAAGCTAATTGACGTATTTTTGCGTTTTTAAAAAGATTTGAATCTAAAAAACTATTTAAGGTGGATAGTTTCCATTGACACTGGATACTATTTACTACATACGGTACGTTACTTACCGCTACGGTATGTTTACACTAGACACTTGATTCGATACATTTATCGCTGGGATAAAATATATTGTTACGGGCTTATCGGTTCGATTGATTACACTTATCGAATAAGACCCACTTTATTACTGAACTCAACAATTTACAATTAACTCACTTCTACTAACTCACTAATTGCACTGATTCTAACTGACTGACTCGAGGGAAAACTGACCGCCTTTTTATAGTTTCGGCCCGCGTTCTTCCAGAATTTTCGGCAGATAAGGCTTATCGAATGCCGAAATTTCTGGAACGCTTATCTGCCGTTTGTTTCGTTATCGCGGCCGCTTTCCCCTTATCAGAACCTTCTAGAAACTTTTTTTATTTACTAAATTCTACAATTCTATTCTAAATCCTATTTCATCTATTTACATTGCGTTACACTGCCTCCCCCTTAGGAATGATCGTCCCGATCAGTTCCAATCAGTCACTTCGCCACTAAATTTGCATAGTCTGTTCAGGTGTACCACTTTCATTTTACTCCTGGAGCTACGCTGGATCCTGTATACCAAGTCGTTGATCCTCTTCAGCACTTTGTACGGCCCTTCCCAAGATGGCGTAAACTTTGGCGAAACTCCTTTCTTTCGCTGAGGGTTGTATAGCCATACCAACTCGCCCTCACTGAAACCACCATGATTGGCACTCACGTCATACCTGGCCTTCATCCGGTCCGTCGCCAAGTTGATCTTCGTCCGCACCAGAGCATGCGTCTCCAGTATCGCTTCCCTCAAGTCATCTACGAAACCCATCGTTTCCCTGGGGACCTCCATTGGTGATGCAAACACCAAGTCACACGGAAGCCGCAGTTCCCTCCCGAAGATCACTTTTGCCGGGGTCTGACTTGTAGTTTCATGAGTTGCCGCGCGATAGGCCATCAGAAACAGTGGTAGATGTCGGTCCCAGTCGGTCTGATGTTTGGAAACGACCTTCGAAAGATGTTCCTCTAATGTCCTGTTAAATCTCTTTACCATTCCGTCAGACTGCGGATGAAGACGTGTTGTTCGAGTTTTCCTTATTCCAAGAAGACGACACACCTCTTGGAAAACCCCCGATTCAAAGTTCCTTCCTTGGTCCGAGTGTAGTTCCAAGGGAACATTGAATCGACAGATGAAGTTGTCCACAAGAACCCTTGCGACTGTGGTGGCTTCCTGGTTCGGGATGGCATAAGCTTCAGGCCATTTACTGAAATAATCCATGGCCACCAGGATGTACTTGTTTCCATCGTCTGAAACTGGGAATGGTCCTGCCACATCGATTGCAATTCTTTCAAATGGAGCTCCCACATTATATTGCTTCAGGGCCCCTTTTGTTCTCGTACGGGGACCCTTGGATGCAGCACAGGTGACACATTTCCGACACCACCGCTCGACGTCCTCCCTGCAGTTGACCCAATAGAACCGTTTTCGAACCTTCTCCAGGGTCTTGTTCATCCCTAGGTGTCCACCTGAGGTCCCATTGTGCACCTCCCACAAGACCTGTGGAATCTTCTCCTGAGGCACTACCAACTGCAAGTTGACACGCTTTCCATCCGCGCTTTCCCATGCTCTCTTCAGTACCCCGTCCTCGACCTGGAGGGATTCCCATTGAGCCCACAAATTCTTAAGAGCTGGACTTCTGTCGGAAACTTCTTGCCATTCCGGTCTGTCTCCAGCTTCTTTCCATTCCAATATGGGTCCGATATCAGCGTCGCTCCTCTGTAGCTTCCGAAGACCTTCAACAGTCCATTCGTCTTCTGGCTGGACAGAAGTGACCCTTATATCCACCATGTCCTCATGGTCCTCAACTCGTTTGCAGTGTTTGCAATCACCACAGGGTCTTCTGGACAAAGCGTCAGCGTTTTTATGCTGTCGTCCCGGTCGATGATGCACCTTGAAGTGATACTGCTGAAGCCTTTCTAACCATCTAGCCGTCTGTCCCTCCGCGTTCTTCATTCGGAGTAACCAAGAAAGTGCCGAATGATCTGTCCTGATAAGGAATTCTTGCCCATATAAATACTTGTGAAAGTGTTCCACGGCCTTCACTATCGCAAGTAGTTCCTTCCTGGTGGTGCAATAGTTCCTCTCCGGCTTCGTCAGGATCTTGCTGTAATACTCGATTACTCTTTCTTCACCGCCTTGAACTTGGGACAGCACAGCCCCAATGCCGATGTTACTGGCATCAGTGTCTAACACGAACTTCCCATTCTGCTGAGGATACGCCAAGATAGGGCTTGTACACAAGGCGGACTTCAATTTTCGGAAAGCGGTATCACAGTCTGGAGTCCAGACGTACGGCCTTCTTCCTTCCGTTAGTTGATGCAACGGCGCAGCGATGTTGGCGAAACCTTTCACAAATCTTCTGTAATAGGTGCACAACCCAAGAAACTTCCTTAGTTCATGTTTATCTTTGGGTTTTGGCCAGTCACAGATTGCTTGAGTATCGTGTGCCACAGTAACCTTGACTCCTGGGTCCACTGTTGCCTGCACATTTCTTCCATTCCCGCTGGCTTCCACCACCTCTTTGGTCCTTTTTATCTGTTTGATGGGAAGAATTCTGGGGACTGATTTTGTGGGGCTTGTCGACGTCTTATGGGTTGACCTGCAATTCTTCTTGATGTGTCCCGGTTTGCCACAGCTGTAACATGTTATGCTTTTGCTGGATCGACTTTTAAGAGCTCCCAGCAGTTCTTTGATGCTCGCGTTCACATCCTTCATGCTAGCGTTCATGTTCGCCTTTATTAACTCCATGTTAGCACTTATATGCGCGTTCGTCTCCTTTATGTCAACGCTCATGTTCTCAAGATCAGGGTTATTCGCAACCTCCTCGATGTCGGCCTTCCTTAGTCTTCGTGAGGCCTCTGATTCCGAAACCTTGTAAGCAGCTTCAACCTCTAGAGCTCTAATCAGTGCCTCTCTCGATGTACGGAAGTTTGACAAGCGCATCACTTTTTGGACTTCTGGGTCTCTTATTCCTTCTATAAAAATTCTAGCTGCGTAAAGTTCCAGAAATTCGGTTGGTGCTGTTGGATAGGCGGCATGAGCCAGTCTTTTTACGTCAGCCTCGAATTCTTGCAGCGTTTCATCACTTTTCTGCTTCCTTACTAGTAGTTGCGACTGGGCTACTTGCGGCAAATGATGGTCTCCAAATCTCAGCTCGAAAGCCCTAACTAAATCTTCATAGTTAGCTAGTTCGTGGTCAGATAGAGCTCGGAGTAGTTCCAGAGCTTCTCCGCGCAGGGAAACCACCAATGAGGTTGCCTTTGCTTCTTCCGTCCACCGATTTGCCTTAGCAGCAGCTTCGAACTGTTTTCTGTAGGTGTGGAAGGACGTTTTTCCGTCATAGGTCGGAGGTTTTACCTTTTGGGAAGAACTAGCAGGTACACTTTCTGATTCATGTTGTGTGCTTTGTCCACTTAGCAACTTTTTCATGTTGCTGATCTCCCTCCTTGTTGCATTTTCCAAATCAAGAAGCTTGCTGTTGAATTTTTCTTTTACTTCCCCAATTTCTTCCCTGACTTCGCCAATCTCTTCTTGCATTTCTTCTCGCATTCCTGTAATTTGTTCTTTCATTTCTCCTTTCATTCTTGTAATTTGCTCTTTCATTTCTTCTTTCATTTTTGTAACGTCTACTTCCATTTTTTCAGTTATATTTGCCAGTAGACTATGCAATTCTTGTTTTTCTGCATTCCTCCTCTGTTCTTCTTGTCGTCTTCGTTCTTCCTCCTGTTCTTTTTCTTGTCGTCTTCGTTCTTCCTCCTGTTCTTTTTCTTGTCGTCTTCGTTCTTCGTCTTGTCGTCTTCGTTCTTCCTCCTGTTCTTTTTCTTGTCGTCTCCGTTCTTCCTCCTGTTCTTTTTCTTGTCGTCTTCGTTCTTCCTCCTGTTCTTTTTCTTGTCGTCTTCGTTCTTCGTCTTGTCGTCTTCGTTCTTCCTCCTGTTCTTTTTCTTGTCGTCTTCGTTCTTCGTCTTGTCGTCTTCGTTCTTCCTCCTGTTCTTTTTCTTGTCGTCTTCTTTCTTCCTCCTGTTCTTTTTCTTGCCGTCTTTGTTCTGCTTGGTCTTTAAACATTGCTAATAACGCTTGCATTTGTTGTTCCATTTTGGCCGATTTTAATCTCGTATCCATAAAGCGTATCTGAATGTTCAAGATTTTACTTGACGCGCCTCGTATAACTATTTAACAGTTTAAAACGTCCGAGATAAAGCCAATTACGGCACCTGGCACGAATTTTTTTTCGAGTAATAAAGCACAATCCACGAATAATCCCGCTTCTGACACCAGATGTTACGGGCTTATCGGTTCGATTGATTACACTTATCGAATAAGACCCACTTTATTACTGAACTCAACAATTTACAATTAACTCACTTCTACTAACTCACTAATTGCACTGATTCTAACTGACTGACTCGAGGGAAAACTGACCGCCTTTTTATAGTTTCGGCCCGCGTTCTTCCAGAATTTTCGGCAGATAAGGCTTATCGAATGCCGAAATTTCTGGAACGCTTATCTGCCGTTTGTTTCGTTATCGCGACCGCTTTCCCCTTATCAGAACCTTCTAGAAACTTTTTTTATTTACTAAATTCTACAATTCTATTCTAAATCCTATTTCATCTATTTACATTGCGTTACAATATTAAGTATCAAATATCCCGAGGGAAGCTATCCGAGACTTATTTACACAACAGCACAAAGTTATACAGTCCTTCCCAAAAGTAAATTCTATAAAACTGGTAACAAACATATTTAAAAAAAAATGCTCGAACATGTCGATTTTTTTTAAATTACCACTTAGCAGTTACGACTTAGCAACTCCAACTTAAATTTTAAAAGCAAAGTACTCCTTGTGGCACCTTTATTGATAGATTTTTTATACTGAATGCAACAAAAAAAATTTCTTCTAATCGGTTGATAAATAATGGAGATATTTACGAAAATATATTAAATTGAAAGTGCCACTATTCCAGTGGGTGCTGCTGACGCGACTGTAGCCCTGAATAGTTTAAACAATTAGAACTTGTTTGCAATTTTCCAAAAGATAATTTAGTGGATTAACCCAATTAGGTTGTATTCTCTTATTTTATATAAAAACTAGAGTTTGTTTTAATATATTTGAAAATATTGAGGCATTGGAGGAAATGGCTCGCCAAGAAATCAGCTTATATTATCTCATGAATGGTAGACAGTGTTCAACAAACCCTAGTGACTAGATTGAGAAATATAAAGAAACTTTGGGGATTTTGGTGATCTCTAATGTTACTAGGTAATAGGTTCAGGGAACTAAACTTTAAATTCTGTTTGATTTTCAATATA
This sequence comes from Dastarcus helophoroides, assembly GCA_028583605.1. Lineage (NCBI taxonomy): Eukaryota > Metazoa > Arthropoda > Insecta > Coleoptera > Bothrideridae > Dastarcus > Dastarcus helophoroides. Next base: position 2,781,645 of record CM053332.1, read on the forward strand.
ATGTAAATACGAATATGCTGGAAACATAATTCCAATAACAAAGTTTTCTAGTTTCATGTTTTACAAGCAGCTTAACGTATAGGTCTTCTCCACTAATGATATATGTTATCATATTATTATTGATTACAAACTAATAATATCGCTAAGCTATAATATTAACCCAGGAATGAATAAAAAATGAGGATCTTTCTGCCGGAAGCAAGTCGTGCTAAAGCGCAATGTTTCACAATTAACGTGGACACCTTGTTTGGTTATTTACCTAGTAACATGTTAATTAGTGCGGTAAACAAATTCAGAGAAGAGACCAGACAGGCAGCAAGCTTTCATATCCAATTTACAGTTAACCTAGATCTTCGAGCAACATGACAAATCAATATAAGGCAGAATGACTGGCCATTTCAAAGCGATACAATGGAACTAATGCCAAAAGAAATTCCATTAAGAACGGTAAATAGCAAAGTGAAAAAGTTTTAAAATAGAGTGAAAGATTTTCTATTGGAGAAAAATTACTGCAGGGAATGCTCAGATAATTGAGGCGCTTTAACTTTTTATATTTTTACTTAGGACGGAATGTTTGTATTCATAATAAAAGCCAGCAATTACTGTTTTGCCGGAATAAAGTGATATGAACATTCTTAAGACTTTTTTATTAAATAAATTTAGATAAAAGTCTGCTCGTGTCCACCCTATTGGATATTGCTTGTATCAGCTCATAGTTTCTATAAAAATCGTATGTTTAAATGAGGATCTATCATCAAGGAGCAAGAGTCCATTAGAGACCAAAATAAAAACACGCAAAAATTTACAGGGTGTGTCAGTTAAAATAAAGAAGTTAGCGCCAATTTCCGCTATAATTAAAAGTAGTTTGTAAATATTTATATTCTGTTGACTTCACCGACTTTGTTAAGTTGACAAATCTTAGATTTTTTTAGAAATGTACTTTGCCGTATATCAACCACAGCGATTTCTAGTGGAACACACTGTGTACGTTAGGTACATAAACCAACTGACATTTTTTAAAAGCAAATTTAAATGATCATATCAAATAAACACATCACAAGTATCTTTGCTACTCTATATAGAGAATGACTTTCTTTATTCAAAATGGTTCATTAAAAATTTTAATTTAGATTCTAAGGTAAAAATATTAGAAATAAAACTTCTAGATTAAAAGCTTTCGCAATTATAGTTTAAAATTTCATCAAATAAGACCAAAATTTCGAGGAAAGATCACAATCTTCATCATTTTAGAATTTCGACATCAGGACGAATTAAAAAAAATCGTTATTTTAATTTCAAATTCAAAATGTTAAGACATGAGTTAAAATGTCGAGTTTAACATTGATTTTTTGAAAATACTTATAAAAAATTTATGAATAAGAATCCAAACATTATATTTAAAATCACAATTTTATTTGAAAAAAAGTTTGAAAGATAGTTGTGCGTAAAACAGACTGTCAAAAAAGCAAAGTTGGAAATTTAGCTTTTATAATTCAAATTTTTGTTTTTTTTTGTTATAATTGGTCAAATCTCAAAAAATTTTAGATATAACAGAAAAAAAGAGAAATTTCTGGATGAGTGTTATTAAAGCAATATTTTAGAAGGATTGAAACTTTTAGTACAATTCCGAAAAATGGTTCACATTTTCCACATCAGACTAAAAGTTTAAAAAAATATTTCTAAGGAAAGTGGAAAAGACGTCTATTTTTAAACATGTAAAAAAATCGATTTTCCGATTTTTTCCAAGATACATTCAAAATAAAATAAAGAAAGCGCTCCGAAGTACAACTTTAAACTTAGAGTAAACAAAAAAAAAACCGAAAATAAAACGAATTTTTAACGTTATTTTTAAAACACTTGGGAGAAAAATTCAAAAAAAGGATTTCAACTTTGATTTTAAAATCAAAATTGAGAGCTAGGGTGGTCAACTTTTTTTGTCAACCGGTTAAACAAAATCTTGTTGCGTGTTATCGGTTTTAAAATTAAAACTTCGTTAATTGTAAAAACCTTATTTCTAACTTATTTCGGAACACCACAATTATAATTCACTTAACTATTAGACTATTTGACTAACTAACTAACTGAGGGAAAGGCGTTTTTATACCCTTCCAGTTTTGTAGAACGGAATCCGTACAGATAAGATTATCGCTTACAGAATAGAGAATTCCTTACACAATCAATAATACAAATTTTATGGTATTTACAGTATTCTTTTACAGTATTCTGACGCGGGTCGGATCAGAAATCCTTGATAAAACAAAAAATGAGCCTCATGTGAGTTGTTCCAGAAATCTTGATTTTTATACCACAATTCGTTTGTTTTTAAATTTAGTTTTTATTCTAAATTTATCTTTATGGAAATTTTAATATAGTTTTCAAATATCAAGCTTTTTTAAATATGCAATTTTTTCCCAAAATCCGAATTTCTTTTGTTAGACTTTTTCTCGAAACTTTGTCAACATTTCAAGTTTCGTTTCAAAATGCGTCTATTTTTTAAAATTATTGTAGAAATTAGACCATTCCCGAAAACTGACTATTAGATCTCATTTTCTAAAAATTTCATTTGGGTTTTTAGGTTTCGTCATTCTTTTCAAATTTTAACTTTTCTCTCAAAATTGTTTCTGAAAAAATTATAGTTGACATTTTTAACCCTTACCGTGTAGGGTTGAGATTTAATATTTATAACCAATTATCTGTATTAACAATAAATATAGCAACAGATATAAAAAAATTCCGGGATGTTTGGCTAAAAGTTTGATATGACCGAACCAGGTTTCGCTTTTCAACATCGTCGACGGTCATACCGTCTTTTATAATTTAACTTTTTCTGAAACATTTAATTTTCATTTATATTTTGCACTGTGTTTGGGATTTTAATTAACTCTAAAAATTCTTCCCTTTTTAAAAATTTCTACCTAATTCCCAAAATTTGACTTTTTTCTCACAAATTAATTTTTTACTCGGGTATTCAAAACTTTACTTAAAAAATAGACTATTCCAATTTGTCCTTTTCTAGAAATTCAAATCAAAAGTTTGCATTTGTAGTACCAAAATTTGGCATTTTCTGTTTCTCGAAATTTCAATATTTCCCTCTACATTTCTTTTGCTCGAAATTTTGCCTTTTTTTCCTTTTCAAATTAGATCCAATTTTAGTAAAAATAAAGGGTAAAAATTTCACTCGAAATTTCTGCTTTCTATTTTTTCAAATTTAAACTTTTGCGTTTTTGCAAATTTTGACTTTTGCCTACAATTTGTCATTTATTAAAATTTACACTTTTTTTAAATATTTGGTCTTTTTATTTTCCTTATTTAACAACATTTCAGAAATTAAAAAAATAACTAATTCAAAATTCTACTTTATTTTTCAAAATTTGACTTTCTATGGTTATTTCAAGGGTCAGTCTTTTTCCGGAAATTTGAATATTTGTTCCAAATTCGACTTTTTTGAATTGGTCTTCCTCTCAAAATTAAATTAATTCTCAAAAGTCATATTTTTTTTTTTCGATATTTTGACTTCAATCTAAATTTTTTATCAAACATACGATTTTTTGCCAGCTATTGATTATGTGGTAAATTTTCCCGTTTTCTATTTCATTATTTTTTAGAAACAATTGGTTTTTTCCAGAAATGTTTAATTTTATCTCACAATCAGGCATTCTCTGTTTATAGAAATTTTAATTTTGATTCAAAACTCGTCTTATTTCAAGATTTTTTCCTCTTGAAAATAAATCCTGATTTTATTAGAAGGGTTAAAAATTCTGCCGATATTTCGACTTTTTTCTCAAAATTTGCTTCTTTTATTTCTGAAAATTTGGATCTTTTATTTGAAATTTATTTTCTTTATTAAAATTTTGACGTTTGTTCTATATCTTCTACTTTTAGTTTGAGTTTATTTTCACTATTCGACTTTTGTCTCAAAATTTGACTCTGTTGAGAAAATTCTTTTTTGTAAAGCTCTTTCTTTTTCTGTATATTTAAATTTTTTTTCTAAATTTGACCATTTCTAAACTGGCATATTTCTTAAATTCTTGAAATTTCAATATTTTTTAAAATGCAGTTTTTTTTTTAAATTTCCGTTTTCTTGCCAAATTTCGACTCTTTCCTTAAAATTTCACTTTATGTCACTAAAATCAACATTCCTCAAAAATAACCTTTTACTTAATATAGAAGTTTTTTGGAATTTCTATTATTTTCTTAATATTTGTCAAGTATGGTTCTCGAAATTTCTATTTTTCCTTCGAAATTCGTCCTTTTCCAGAAGATCACTATTTTCTTTTTCTCGAAATCAAGTCGAAATTTTATAAAGTAACGTAAAAATTTATCCCGAAATGTCGATTATGAAATAGAGTTATTTTGTTACGAATTTTAATTTTTAGACTGGGCCTTTTATAGACATTTCAATTTATTTTTGGAATTACCTTTTTCAAAATGTCAGCGTTATTTCCAAAATTTCACTCTTTTTTTTTCAAAAGCTAAGAAAAAAATTGACTCTTTTTCTCTTAAATTTCTTTTCAAAATTGTTTTTTAGAATGTATATTTTTCCCTTTCATTGTTCCCCAAAGGCTTTCTCTGGAAATGTTGACTTTTACCTTAAAATTTAACATTTTTGTTTCCTGAAATTGCGATACTTTTTAATTCTTTTTCGAATTTAAGATAAAATGTTATTAAAAAATTTTAATCTTTTTCTTAAATTTTCCAGAGAATATGTCAGAATTTAAATGAAAAAGTGATAGTTTATGTCATTTGATTATAATTTTTCAAAATTTGTTTATATACAAAAAATTAAGGCAAAAAGGAAAAACCTTGAAATTTTTATGAGAACCAAATTTAAGCTCAAAATCAGGAAAACAAAATAAAGAATTTAAAATGTTTGGACAATGGTGGCAAAACAGATTTTTTTTAATTTTGCGAAACATAAAAACTTGTAAAAAATCTATTGTTTATATTTATGCATCGGGAAGGATTCGACATCGTCGTGGGCTCACTCCCGATTTAAAGGATAAAAGTAGAGGTTTCAAGCTTAAAGTAAAACTTTTCAGATCAAAGTTAAAAAATCCTATAATCCGTAACCACTTGATGTATACTTGAGTTTGGCTCACGTATACACCATTGGTCAGATTCGAGTTGGGTATGTTAAAACTGATGGGATCTGACAAAATTGAATCCAGTCTTTGGTTCCAAAACTCTGAATCTAATAAATATTTGGACTCACCGATTTGTGCATCAGAGTTTCCGTTCAGTTAAATATAGGGTTGAAAGTCCACACTAGATTTTTATCAAATCGATAACGTGGGCTTTTTTGTTTCACTTTTACACTTTAATACATCTCTAACAATAATCTAAAAAAAATTGGACATTAAAAATAAGAAGTAAATTGAAATACACTTGCTGTTGCTTTTTTTTGGATATATTTTTTTTTCGTTGTACTTAAAAATAGAGTTCTGAGGCCTGTTACGTTTGATATTTTTTGGTTAAAACTCGAGTTTGTTATATTTGCAATAGCAAATCGTTTGTAAAACGAAATGTACACACCACAGAAATTGCTTTTATGGTTTACAATTAATTTTTTGCAAAAAGTTCGCCAAGCTCAACACATAAAAATCTACTTTTGTCCCTAATAATATCCCTAACATAAACAAACTCACCTTATTCCTCATTGCAATTGCGACTAATTAGAATGGCTACTTATAAATAAAAATATTTTGTTTGATAACAAGCATCTTGTTTAGTGAACTTACTCTAAGGATTGAAAGACAAAATTGTCATGTAAAAGTCAGTGCCCAATTTGCGCATCTTCTAATTTCATGACAATTATATTACAGCAGATTTAATTTCGCTATCTTATATTTGTGGTTCTGTAGTTTATATTTAGTTTTCGGCAATTTTCACGCTGATTGTTGGACAATGACAGTTTTGAAATAAATAAATTTAAGGTGTCAGTTTTGACACGCTTGTCATAATTTCATCATCATTTGAGCAAAAATCACAAAAAAATTTCTATGAAATTAAACGAAAAAACTTTTCGTTAAATTAATTCTTCTTGGAAATAAAAGCGAATTATCTCATACCCTTTTACCGTGAACTTACAAGGAACTTGACCTATAATATGTATAAAAGTTATCAGATCCTAAGATTCCTCAGTTTTATTTTTCGCCAACTAACTATATTGTTCTTTAATAAAATTTAAACTATTTAGCCAATTATTTCCAAAATCAATAGGGTTCTATTCTGATAAATTCCGAATCGATAGAATCGATAGGGATTGCGACCTGTAGGGTGATATAAGTGCACACAGACTGACAGTTATTTTTTAATGAGAAATTTTGGCGTTAATCGCAATTTAAAAAATGTAGCAAATGGTATCACCTTTTAGAAAAAGATGTCCTCTATTTAAAACTATATTACATTACAACTGATTTGGTGCATAATTACCCAAGATATAATCATTTTTATGACACAACATAATGTTTTCTGATCAACGGTCATGATGTGCAATAAGTTATATCTAATTTCCAAGATTTAAACTGAAAACTTGCAAGTTAAACAATTAGTTCTATGCAGAATATAAAAATAACGTTCCTTACCTGGTATCAAGACTTCTGAAGAATATTATGCAGAATGTCTGCAAATTTTACCGACAACGCTAGAGAGTAGATTCAGGACGATAAACAAATACGATTTACGAAAAAAAGTTCATTAAAAGTTTTTAGTTTACGAGTTATAAGCTGCCAAAGTTGTCCAGAAAAAAAAATAATTGTAATTATAACTCCATAACCTCCTTATTGATCGTGTCAAAATTTTAAACACATATTAAGGCTTATCATTTTCCAGAATATTAGAAAAGACGATGTACCAGCACATACAAATTAGTGCAATAAATACAAAGAGAGGAATAGTTCTATATTAAGAGTGGTAAGATGAGTAACTGAGAAGACAGGATGTTTGCCACGTGACCTTTGATAAAAGCCTGCAATATTAACGTGATGTGGTAAGGGATTTGCATGAGTTTAAACTATAAATCAATTATTTTCTGGTGTTTTTTCACTATTTTGCTGAACGCAGACTACATTGTTTTATCTTAATAATGAAATACTTTAATTTCAAAGTTTCTATGGGCATACATGTATCATGTATGTAATACTAAAGATATGTATTCACAATTTCATGTTTGAGGTCCTTACTTATACATATTTACTCATTCTTACTATAATATTTTGAACTTTACTTTTTACATTTTATACGCCTAATTTATAATATAGTTTACCTTATAAGTCTAGTCCATCTGCACACCACGACTATTGCTCTATTATTGGGAAAGGCCAAAAAAATACGAATTTCGCCATAAAAATGCTAATATCTCGGGTAATTTTGCACCAAAGTTGTAATATAGCTTTTTGTTTAAAAGAGAGCTTTCTCTAAACGATGATACCTTTTGTTATACTCTGTGAATGTCTGTTATCACGCTGAATCTCACAATTCTTAACCTAATTTTGTCATTCTGGTTTCTACCAATTCAAATTTACTTAGAATATAACACTATTGATTTCGAAAATGATTGGTCAAATAGTTTAAATTTTATTTTTAAAAACATAGTTTATTAGAGAAAAGTCAAAATCTCAGATTCTTATCACTTTTTTAATATTGTAGGTCAAATTTCTCGCAAGAATAATGTATATATTTTTTCATTTCATCGAAATTGCTTTGCACTCTTTGTTCAAATGATGACGATATTATAACAAGCATGCAAAGGTGACACGTCAAATGTATGTATTTCAGAACTGTCATTGTCCAACAACCAGCGTGAAAATTACCGAAAACTAAATATAAACTACAGAACCACAAATATAAGATAGCGAAATTAAATCTACTGTAATATAATTGTCATGAAATTAGAAGCTGGACAAATTGGGCACTGACTTTTAGATGACAATTTTATCTTTCAATCCTTAGAGTAAGTTCACTAAACAAGATGCTTGTTATCAAACAAAATATTTTTATTTATAAGTAGCCATTCTAATTAGTCGCAATTGCAATGAGGAATAAGGTGAATATGTTTATGTTGGGGATATTATTAGGGACAAAAGTAGATTTTTATGTGTTGAGCTTGACGAACTTTTTGCGAAAAATTAACTGTAAACTATAAAAGCAATTTCTGTGGTGTGTACCTTTCGTTTTACAAACGATTTGCTATTGCAAATATAACAAATTCGAGTTTTAACCAAAAAATATCAAACGTAACAGGCTTCAGAACTCTATTTTTAAGTACAACGAAAAAAATATATCCAAAAAAAGCAACAGCAAGTCTATTTCAATTTACTTCTTATTCTTAATGTCCAATTTTTTTTAGATTATTGTTAGCTTATATGTATGCTTAGCTTTTGAAAAAAAAAGAGTGAAATTTTGGAAATAACGCTGACATTTTGAAAAAGGTAATTCTGAAAATAAATTGAAATTTCTATGAAAGGCCCAGTCTAAAAATTAAAATTCATAACAAAATAACTCTATTTCATAATCCACATTTCGGGATAAATTTTTACGTTACTTTATAAAATTTCGACTTGATTTCGAGAAAAAGAAAATAGTGAACTTCGGGAAAAGGACGAATTTCGAAGGAAAAATTACCTGAGCTGAAAACTAGCTAGAGACTACAACCATGAATATAAGATAGCGAAATGAAATGTACTGTAGTATAACTGTCATGGAAACCGAAGTTGCACAAATTAAACACCGACTTTTAACTGACTAGCCAACTTTTGCAGAAAAAATAAAAGATAACATTTATTACAAAAATTAGTTAATTCCAAATGGTTGAATTTCTTTAAAAAGCAAACAGTTAATAAACAATGGTAAAAAATATATTATTGATTCTTAAAATGAATAACTTTCGTTAATTTATGCCTAATTCTATTTACTATTTCATTTAAACTACTATTTTCATGGGGTAATCATATGGTGAAACTCTGAACAATAGAATAGAGACCTTCTAATGTCTTAAAATCTTGTATATTACGACACATTGCTGTTAGGGCCCTTTGGTAAAGTGAACACTTTTTAGCCTCTACTAGTCTTCACGCAAGCGCCGCGCCGGTCTATCTTTACCGAGATGCTGTCTAGCTACTCTAGCTCATCTCGACTCGATCGCTCTATCTCTCTCGCGACATTTTGTCTTTTGTCCTTTTGCCCTTGAAAGAAAAGTTGAAACTTCACATCCATATAAGGATATAAACATTTCCAATGTTAAAAAATAAATAAACTAATGTAATAATGTTTGTTCGTTTTGTTTCAAATTTGCTTTCATTATTGTAGAGGTGAACTTCAACTCATGTTTATTACCTATAAAAATAATAACATTTTGCCCAGATAACCATTTACCACCATTTGCATTTTGCCGAGTTGACCCTACAAGTTGTTATGTAACTGACCATTTTGTCGAGTTGGTCTGCTCCTATTTGACCCTACCCGTTCAACAAACGTATATATATATATATATATATATATATATATATATATATATATAATAGTAAAAGTTCTGATGGTCAAAAGGGGTGGGTAGTATAATGCTTTCACTAAGACTACGCGAAATGATAAGCCTCAATAATCTAAATTTATAATTAAAATTTCGACACGATCGGTAAAGAGGTTATGGAGTTATAATTAAAATAATTGAAATACGAATCTTGTTCCCTGAAATCAAGAAAGATTAAAAATCACAACAAAGTTTGCTTTAACGCTTTTCGTTGGCCATCTTCAGATGCGAGTTTATATTTCAGTTTTTGAAGATACCCAAGGACCAGTCCATTCCACCAAAATTAAAATACTTAGTTTTCAATTACTGAAATAACTCATTTTTGAAAATGTAGTGGGTACTGATATTGTTAGCAAAATGAACAAATATAATTTTCACTTTATCAGAAACATCCACATCAGAATTAGGAGGCATCTTCCATATCAAAGAAAAACAATTAATTACTATAATATATATGACGTGAATGTGTCATTCAATAATATGATCTTTTGTCATTATAATATTCTAATTATATAATTGTAGTTTTCTTTGGTTCCTTGTAAATTGCATTCTCCATGTATCGTTCATGCACCACCATAAAAGTCAGGTGTAATTCGAAACAACTTGAAATATGTTAAATAGAGTTACGTGGAAATCGTTGTGTTCTTGACAAACTCCAATAATTGTTTTAATTTGTAATGAATTTCGAAGTAATTATTTGTCTTACCACTGAATTTGTCGACTTTGAAACATTTGGATTTAAAATTATATGAAACATGCCCTTTAATCATTCAAAATATTTAACTTCTGCATTTAAAAACGAACAAAATAAACCACATGTGACAAGGCAGGGTGCTTAACTTTAGGGCAAATGTCGCCGTTCGCAGCAATTTCCTGTCGAGGGGCATTTAATGGACGCGGCCCACTTCCCGTTTGCGTCATGAACTTCTCCAAATTACTCTTGCAGCTTTTAAATATTTTGACAAGATAGCACGGCTTTTAACGTGCATTACTCGAAAGAAGGATTTTATTTTCATTCTTTTGCAAGATTTTTTCACCTAATAATAATTTATGGTCGAAATAAAATAAAATTAAACGGAATCTTGAAAGAAAATATAATATTTGGCTACTCCTTAGCTCTTCAGAATAGCGGAAGTGTTAAAACTTAAATCAGCTAAAAGGAGGAAATCATAGTAGGAAAAAGTTGTGTCTCCCTTTAACACAATATCCTGTTCTCTTGCAGATACATTAGGCTACAGGAAAATAAACTACGGGATATATTAAATGATTTTCAAAAGGCTGTATTTCGAAAAAAGTTAGTTGCAGATCAAAATAAAAAAAAAGCTTCGGAATTCTACTTTTTAGATATTGAATTTAATTGTTTTTAACGAAGCAGTTTTTGAGGTCAATATAAGAAAATCGTTGAGTAAAGAATTTTCCAAATTTCTGATTAATTGAAAAGGTCCATGGATTTTAATAATCTTTTTAGGGTTCCGCACCTTAAAAGGAAAAACGGAACCCGTATAATTGCACTCTAGTGTTTGGTCGTCCGTCTTTCAAAAAGATATTTTCTTCGAAAACTATGTAACATAGGAAATTGAAATATTGCAAAGCATTAGGTCTTAATAACTTTACCCAAATACCCCCAGCGAACGATTTAAAAAATATAATAATTTATAATAAAATGGGTTATTTTGGTTACACAAAAATCAAGTTTTAGTTAATATATTATGTGTGGTATTATTTGAAAGAGCTTTCTCTAGGAATTTTAAAATATACTGTTTTATAATTTTTGGTCCAATGGTCTTAAAAATATAGCACAAAATGTGCAAGAAATGACCCACCGTGATCTCCTAGACTTCTAAAAATAAAATTTTGATTTTAATAAAGTTAGTAGATAATAGATAATAGATTATAGAAAAACTGGAGGTTTTTTAGACATTGTAATAGTTTTTGAGAAAAAAATATGGAAAAATAAGGTGCTTGCATTCCAAGGACTTTTTGACCTGTATTGTATTAATTTTTTCAAATAAAAAACTTGATTTAGCCGAAGGATAAAATGTAGATTAAATTTGTTTTTTACATTTAGATAAATATTTTTAAAGTTAACACAGGTTTATTAAATTGCACTCGGCTCGGTGATTGCGGTTGGAATCGAATATTTTAGCGCAATTCGAGGACGATTTCATAAATTGAGTTAATCATCCACTCGTTGCGAATTGCGAATGAATGTTTTTTACCTGAGATCTTAACACAGTCACCAGTTCAATAAATATTGCCGTTGCTTGTAGAAAAAAATGTGTATTTGAAATAATCATTTTTTTATTTTTCAAATAATAAGACAAGAAAATTGGGATAACATTTCTAGACATAAGTAGAAATTATTTAATTTGGTCTATTGACCATTCACTGCAGTAATTGTTATGGAACCCTAATTGTGCGAGCCCACCCGCTCTTGGCTGATTTTTTTTCTCATGATTCCATCACAAGTTTCCTTTAGACAATTTTAATCATCCTATGATTTTAATCATTCAAAATAAAAAAGCCATTTCTGACTGTTAGAATCAATATTTTGGGAAACCTACTAGGCAGAAGTTTTTCACTTTTGACGAACTAAATAAATAAATAATAATAATATAAAGGTTGATTGAGATTAGGAATATTTGCTTAACTTGGCATAACTCCAGAAGAAAACTCCTAAAAATTTTAAAGAGCCACAATTTTTTTTTCTTTATTTTTTTTTCATTGTTCTTGGTACAACTGAATTTGTTATTTCAGCTAAAAATCAAATTATAGATAAATTTTTCACTTATTCAGGGTAAAATTGTATCAACTCTTTTCCCAAAATTTCTGGAAAATTTCATTTATACATTTAATTTTTTTTTCAAACTTCTTAACCCTAAAAATTTAAAAAGAATAAACTTCAAATTTAAATAGCAATTGTTTTTTCTAGCAAATTTCAATTTTTCTCGAATTCGCGTTCCATATTGGGCGCTAAACTATGGCACGACTAGCCTGATGTTGTAAAATCAAATAATCTGCTGTTTTTCAATCATCATTGCATTTGCTACTGAATCTGTTTATTTAAGACTTTTAATCTACAGGTGTCTCAGTTAAAATGACAAGTATTTGGAAGGATTAACAAGATTAGAAAACCTAAATAAAATATTCTTTCATTTAAAACAAGAGTATATCAACCCATAAATTTCCCCTAACAAGGCAATGCTGATTGAAAATAAATTTTAAGAAACATTGCCTATGATTTCAACAAGACGCTTTATTACGAATTACGATGGTAGGTGCAAAGGAGGTGAGGCTTTGAGACAGAGAAAATGTAGCCAATCTAATGGGCAACAAATGTTTACATTTTACGCCGTATAATTTCCAGAATTTTCATACACTTGAAACAAATATTTTTTTATAATATGTTTTTTTTTTGTTTCTTTAATCAGCCGGCCTGAGAGAAAGTAACTAAAATAAAGCTAATTTCAATGAATGCTCTTAATTTTCACGTACAACACGTAAATCGAAAAATTCCATTCAGTTATATCTTTTACTCTATTGATATTATCGGCAATGTGTGGCTATCATCAGTAAACCTCGATTTTACCGTTTGTCACGCGAACAACCACTAATCAACTATCAGACAAATTGTAATTCAGTCCTCGTAAATTCGCCAATCCACGGATAATATCGTTATTTACACGGCCGGCATGAAACGGATCGTGCATCATGCCCAATAATTAGTAATTATCCTCTCCCTCTCTTAAATGCAGCCAGCCACCGCACATTTCGGACGTTTTTGCCGGGATGATAAGTTGCCCCATTTTAGCCTGCGGCCGACCGGCGATATGTTATTATATATCTCGAAAGAGGAGAGAGCCGAGTTATCAAATTAAATGGGATGAATGATGCATCCCTACGATACTTAATAATAACAGTCCTCTATAAGCAGAAAAGAAGCAGCTGAGGTTCAAAGAAAGTTTTTATTGATTACACCGTCTGAATTTTGAAAATGTTCAGTAACAGCTTCTGGAGAAAAAAAGGTAAAAGAAAATAAAAATATCTTTAATTTTAAAGTTTAAAACAAATCAGGCGTGGATCCAGTATGGGGGCAATGGGGGCAATTGCGCCCTCGGTGACAACCCAGTGTATCATCACAAGAATTATTATGGAGCATCAGTTATCTAATTTTATTGTGGAAGAATTTTTTGCCCAATCGACATTTGTTTTTCAATTCTTTGTATATTTTTCTGTAGAGAATTGCATGATCTGCAAACAGTGTCACCGAAAAGAGAAACAAATGACCTGAGGTTTGGCATTTATAGGAACCCGATGAGGTGCTTCGTGAATTTCAAACATGATACGACCTTATTTTTAGTCGTGAGAAGTAAAAAGTGATCTCTGGTCGTCAAAAATAAAATTGTATACTGCTCCTCCTTTTAGTCGTCCCGAGAATTCAAGGAAAGTACCTTAGCTCCCTGCTCACAATTTAGAAATCAAATAAATATTACTTCTTAGCACACAATAAGAGATATGGACCTCATAATTGCCCCCTAGCCCGGACATTTTTTCGATGGGTCTGTCTGTAAATTTAGTATTAACATGTTACGAGTTTTTTGCATTTTGATTTTTCATCGAGTACATTTTATAGTCATATTAAGAAGAAAGGAGTGCACCTCTTTTGTAATAGTTTATACTGTTTTACCTAAACTTTTTCATTTTAGTTAGGCTGCGTAATTTATCTATGTATTGGCTTTTCAGATATTGGCCGCACCGTTGTTTGATTTAATCGTGATAATTCTGCGAAATTTTTCAGTTGTAACGGTTAATTATTTCATTATGTATTATTAGAAATTTTTACTCTGATTTTATAATCTTTTGTAATGTTGTTTTGAAAATTTTAACTAGTGTATTTTCAAAAATTTGTTATTCTCATCGTCTTAATTATCTTTCTTCCTCATAATATGAATAAGTATCCGTTTCTAAAGATTTAAATAACCTTATCAGTAAAGTTAGATGCTATGCTAATTGAAAGCATTCCCAGCATTCCCATTTTCGGTTAGTAGTCTCTCACTTCAATTTATTTTTTTAGTTTTGTATGATATTGTTTGAGGTATAACTTGAAAAGATGAAAACTGCCTGACGTCCCTTTTTGCGAATTTCTGGAGCAGTGCGACTCAGAAACATTTGGAGGTTTATATAAGTATTAAAAAACCATATGAGCTTATAAACACACTTATTCTGAAAATTAATAATCATAAACAGACACTTTAGTTGCGTCCATAGAGATTCGGATGTCAACACAATTACCTCTTTATCACCAAAAAAATGAAGCTGGGTTAATTTTAGTGTTAAAGAAAACAAAATGCTGTAATTTTCGGTTTAAATCGTTTATCCGCTTCAGTATAGCTCTAAAATACGCTATTCCCGGTTTTGAATAAGTACATTTAGCAGGCAATTATACCCATAAAACATAGAGTTTACATCGTCTCGAAGCTCGTTATAGACAAATTTATGTCTTATTTAATATAACGTCAGTTCGAAGCAGAGAAACTCCACTAATTTCAGAGAACACGGTTTATCTCTAACTGAACCACTGTCTACAACAGTTGATTGCTAAATGTACTTCTGATGTTCATCCGAAATGTAAGCCGTTATTTCGGCTTGTAATATATTTTGCATAGATCTCGCACATTTAACAAATACATTCAGATGAAGCTTACATATTTATGGAATCGTACTTTAGCCCAATTCGCAGCTTAGCGAAGTTAAATTACCGAATCAGCTAATACCGAACACTCATTTTGGTCATTACTTAATACAATAGATTGAATTATATGCCACTCGTCTTTATGTAGAATGCATACACATTTCGTAAATTTAATATATTCCTACATATTTCTAACAAATTCTTAAGAAAAAGTTCGGGAAAAAATTATCCCTCTGAAGATGATTACTTGGCTATCGAAACGAGTTAGAAAAGTGTTGTTGTGTTTTTAATCTTTGTTGGTTTCAGGAGACAAGATTTACTTACCAATTTTTGAGATTTCGAGACAGATAAATAGTAAAAGAATTCTTAAAATTTTAAGTTTTTTTCTCGAATATTTGATTACTATAATTTCAAAATTTCGATCTTAAATTTAAATTTTGATTTTAAAGTCGAAAATTTGAGAAATATTTTGAAATTTTAACAATTGCTGCTTTAGTACATATATTACAATTCGAAATGTTAAGGTTTTTTCTCAAAATTCTAAAGTTAATCCCATGATTTTGACTTAAACATGAAATGTTAACTGTTTTTATACTTCAGTTTATGTGAAATAATAAATATGATTTCCATTTTTCTTTACGATAACGAAGGCTTCCACGGCCAGAGTCAGTACAGGATATATGTTAGCTATCTAAGATATTTAGTGTAAGAAATGGTCAGATCGCCACTTGACCACCGGAAGCATGTGGACTGACCAGCGACATTATTAGAACAATAGAACACATGTGGGGTAAAACTTGGTGTTTTGAAGTAGTCTGTAGGTTTTGTACAAAAGAATTGCATCCCAGATCTCGGCGATGTCAGTTCATTTAATAAACGTCGTTAAGTTTACATAAAACGCGTTTCTTTTTTCGGAGCTATCAAGACCTGATAGTGATCCCGAACAATATACTTCTTCCTATATTTTCTTGTATTTTATTTCTTTGTTCCTGAAGAAGCCCCAATGATAGTGGGCGAAACGTCAAACACTTTTAGTAGTTATTGGACACGATCCAACCTCGGAAGAAGTATATCCTTTTGTCTTTGTATTTTTTTTAAATTATTGTAGGTATTATGTAAAGGAGAAGCGGGAATAAAATGGATATTCAGATAGATTTTGACTTTATGCCTTTGTGACAATTTTCCCTAATGCGTGACGCTGATAGATGGGAACTTTTCGTCTGACAAAAACGTGTTTTATCTGCACGTTTTCCGCTTGCAATTTTATTAATGCCTCCTAACACATCATTAATAAATATTTTCTCTGCAGAGTTGATTAAAAAAGCATACAAATGCCGAGGGCTAATTATTCCAGGAGGTGTTGTGCCATTATTGTAAAACATAATAGCCTTTGTTTATTAAGAGCGAACATCAAAAGTGCCTTTGTTGAAAATTAATAATTTCATAACGGGAACTTTTTGCTAGACATAGGGCCCTTTGTCTACTAATAGAAGACATGGGGCCATCGTGCGATAAAAAGAGATAGATTGACAACTTATTTTTATGACATGGTTCATCACGTACTCGTTTTTGTCACTTGGGGAAACCTGCCTGTGTAATTAATTTATCATTTGTATGAATACGAGAGGGTTCTCCGCTGAAATTTTCCTCACCCAACTACAAAATTTGCTCAGTAAATATTAAAATTTGTAAAAATGTATACGTTCTAAATATGATAATATTGCTTTTATCCATAGCCATCTTATATAAATTATATATATATATATATATATATATATATATATATATATATATATATATATAATTAGTAATAAATTGCCTCCCTAGTGTTAACATACTCTGTACAACTTATACAGTCCTAGTCTGTAATTGGGAATAAATTCAATAAATCAAAGACAGTATTTTTTTCGGAAATATGCTTGGTGACGTCGATTAATATTTTAATTTGCGCTCTTTTTTAGGTAGGAAAATTTTATAGAGAATGTCCAAAACTTAAGATATAACCTCATTGATAATTTTTTTATATAGCAACCCTATTTTTTTCTTGACTATTCTTAAATGATATATAAAGTTATACATGCGTACCAAATTTCTATGTTTTATTTCTTGTTCATTTAAAAGATCTTTAACAAATATTAACTAATTTGAAAAATTAACGAATCTGATTCGACTTAATAATCTTTCTTCAATAAATGTTCAAAATGTTGTCCATTTACTAACTGACAATACCCTAAACGGAACTGAAACTCGTTTTAAACATTTCTAATTACTTCAGGGGACATCTCCGTAGCTAATCGTTATTAAAATTTCAGTCTCGTGGGTTTCAGTTTGGTACGGCATTTTGGTCGATTTTTTAATTAATGGTGTTTCTTACTAAACGACAAACTAATAGCCTCTTCGATCAATACGATATTACTCCTCTTTTATAAGATTATAAGACTTTTTTTATAAGATTGTAATATGACGTCAACCCAGTTTGATGAAAAATGTCAAAGAATACCTTCTGATACGCGATTTTTAAACTTTATGAAAACTGTATTGCATTGAATCAAATTTCTTGATTTTTTGAATTAGTTATTTAATTTGTAAATATCTTTTAAATAACAAAAAATAAAAAATTGAAATTTGGTACGCATGTGTAACTTGATATATCCTTTAAGAATAGTGAAGAAAAAAATGGGGTTGCTATTTAAAAAAATTGACGATGACACCATATCTTAAATTTGGAACATGCTGTATAAAATTTTCCTACATCAAAAAGAGCGCAATTTAAAATATTAATCGATATGTCCAAATATATTTCTGAAAAAAAAACTGTCTTCGATTTACTGAATTTATTTCAAGTTACAGACTACCACTGTATACCTCAAATCACAGTAAAAGTACAAAAGTAGGTGTAATAACCTCCTTGATAGACATTATTATCAGAATTATTTCTGAGAGTAGACAAATTGTGTAGGGAGAATATTTTAAATCATTTCCATTTCTGACGACGAGCAGAGAGGTGAACTGCCCGAAATATTAAATATAATTATTTATATTTATTGTTAATTTTTACAGAAGTTTTTAAGTGTTTTTTAGTGAGTGTTAAGTCACAAACAGCGATTGACAAACTTATATCTAACGAAATCGTCGTCTGGGATTCCTTTAACGAAAAAAGGTAACTGAAAATCTAGACGTGTGGAAGAAGCAACTTGTGAAGAAAATGCCACTCAACACTCTTTTCTCAAAATTTTACAATAAAACATTTCTTCCTTTTTTAAAATGAGTTATTTTTGTGGAAATTTCGATGTTTAAAATTATTTTCCTTTTTTAAATCCGTTATTTTTCTCAAAATGCAATATCTTCTATTTGTTAGGTTCTCGTAAATTTGATTTATTCTCAAAAATAGTTTTATTGTTTCATAATTTCGATCTTCTTCTCAAAATTTGAATTCTGTCAGAAATTTTGAATTTTTCTCAAAATATTGATCTTTACTCAAAATTCTGACTGCTTCCCAAATTCGTATATTTTTTAAAAAATCATGGTTTTGCAGAAAGTTTGACTTTTTCCCAAAATTTTGGCTTATTTTTCATATTCCGATATTTTTCATTTCTCTAAACATCGATTTTTTTCAAAATATCAAAAAAAAACGAGCAAAATATATTTTTAAAATTAGGCGAAAAATACTTTCTGAAACTTTCAACTTTCTCCTCGAAGTTTCATTTGGAGAAATTTAAAAAAAAGAGATAATTACGAAAAAATATTTTAGGGAATTTCTACTCTTTTCTCGTTCCGTTTGTCTTTTCCTCCTAATTGAAAAAAATAAAACTGTTGCCTCAAAATTCGTTATTTTTCTCAAAATTAGGCAGCAAAAATTTCGTGGCAAATATTTTGTTGAACATTTTTTAAGAAATACTTTTTTGGAATTTTCAACTTTTCTTTAAGATATATTGACATTTAAATATGCAGGGTGAGTCATTAGAAAGGTAAAACCCTTGAGCTCCTATAATTTTTTTATAATAAACATAATTACATTAGCATGAGAGGCATCCTCCAACACTATTTTTCACTATACATAGTGAATATATCGGGTGTTTTTTTTATTTGGCTATGTTACCTTTATAGGGTACCTTTATAGGTACCACTTATTATAAAAACAAACTGATTTTGTTGATGGGGCCAATCGGGGTTAAACTTTCTTTTAAAAATATTTTCAACTTCCTCCCATTTCCGGTTATACAGGAGTTAGACATTAACTTTCTTATTTTAAATGATAACCGCCATGTTTTATATTTTATTTAAATTTTAAGTAAGAAAATAAGGTCAGTTAACATATACATGTTTATTGCCATCTTTAGTAGTTTTAAGGATATTTTAATTTTTCGAAAAAAAATGACAGAAAAGAGGGTTATTTTGATTTTTTCTATCTTTTCTATTATTTGCATAAAAAAAAAGAAATGAGGTCATGGAATATTATGGAGACTATAGTAACGTAATTAGGTTTTACATTTATTACACGAGGTGACGGAAATTTTATGATCTTTATTGTTTTAGTTTTATTTAAAAAAGCTCTGTTTTTTAAATAGGAACTATATGTTTTTTAATCATTTTTGGATTTCTCAGATAAAAAGGAGAAAAAAGTTATACGACTAATTTTTTTAAATTCTTACACCGTTACAGAGATACAATTCAAAATAAAACCTAAAAAATATATCTTTTTTTTCCTCCAATAGCTAACTTGGCAGTTGACAAAAAAATTTTGAAAAAAAAACCTTAGCACAAGGCCTACAAATTTTAGGCTAAATAACATTTAAAAGATAACCATACAAGACGAACAAGTTTCTGGTTAAATGTTAGAATACTTACTGATAAATATTTATGGAGCCACGAATTTAGGTTTTGTAAAAATGATTTTTTAAACAGATATCTTATTTTTGGAGTAATGAAACTCAACAACAAATGTTCAAGAAAATACGTCCTTTAAGGGTTATGCTGTTAGGTTAGAACTCAGGATTTGTAACTGTTAAATTTTATAATGAAAATCAAAATGAAAAATATTATTTAATCATTTTTTTTTAGTCATAAATAAATCCTTATTTCATTATTTGTCTAAAGTATACAGAAACATTTTGAAATGAGATATTGAGCCACATTTGGAAAATATACGAATGTACATTTGATTAATAGTATGGAGCTCATAACGGTAAAGTAGACGACGAATTTCTCGTCCACTTATTTGACACCCAGTTTATTACAAACGATGGTCCGCATGCGTGGCTACCATGCCCCCAAGATAAAACAACGACTAATGGATAACAAGAATAATGCTAGGAATGATCCGATGTGCTTAAAAAGTACATACAATACATCCAATACATTTAAAGGCAAATTTTAAAATTTGCCTTTAAATGTATTGAAAGAGAAAACCGTCACTGTTGTCCTTGTAATTTTTTTGTCAATTATTTTATTTTTCTTTTACTTATTATAATTAACTCTTTAAGCTTCTATTGCTTTCAGCTAATTTCCTACTTGAAAAAAGATATGTTTGATTCTTTATATTTTGAGTTTCATGTAAAATACCTCTGTAACAGTGCAAAATTTTGGAAAATTAGTAGGGTATATTTTTCTTCTTGTTATGTAAAGAATCTAAAACTGATGAAAAAACATATAGATCTTATTTAAAAAAACAGAGTTTATTTGAATGAAAGAAAATCATTAAAGATCATAAAATTTTCGTCACTCTGTATTATAAATGTAAAACCTGATTATGACATTATAGTCTCCATAATATTCCATGACTTCAATCCAAAGGTCATTCCTTTTCTGCAAATAATAAAAAAGATACAAAGAGTCAAAACGTGGTACTCCATATAAGGGTAACCTCCCAACTAAATAAGCGCGAGAGCGAGTAACCTAAAGCTATAATAGTTTAGTAAAACTGCTTTTCTAACGAGTTTAGTTTATAATATTTTTTTCGCATTTTGTGATAGTTATAAATAAATAATTACAGATATGAAAGCACTATAACGTTAGAAATTTTAAAAATGTAAGTATCTGTTATTTCTGAGACGGCTTTTCTCGATTTACAGTAACAATAGTTGACAAGTGTCATTTTTTTCGGTCTATTTAAGTTTAAATTACACATTTATAAGTTATAAAAGTGACTCTTTATACTGAAAAAGAATTTAGAAAATTGTGACCAAAAACATATACCGCTCTAGAAGTATAATTCGAGTTTATTTTATTTGAACTGTGTTTAACACTGACAGGTTGCCTATATAGCATAGTGACTTATTTATGCATCCAAGCTGCTAGCCTTACTTAACGATTTTGAGTTTTGTAAAATAGCACATTACCTGTCAAAATCCGATAAAAAAATAGTTTTTACTCAAGAAAGCTATTTCATTCGGTAAGAAATTAAATTTTAAACAAAACTGTTCGTATTCCCAAAAAGTAAGGTCTGCGATAGTTTTTGAGATCCATATTTGAATTTTATTGTCCAATTTTGGTGTTGTGTTTTTTTAAATGCTGTATCTTTTTTAATCTGGGTTTTGGATGCGTTTTACAAAATTCGTCCTTTATCAACAGGTGATAATGTTATAACAACAGTAAATTGTATACTTCCTGAAGAAGATACTAACCATAGAAATCTATTGCCGTTTACAAAATGAAAATATACCTTTATTTTCCGAGATATTGGGTGTAGAAATGTTAACTGAAACACCTTGTTCAAGGTTGCTTTTTTTTAAGCAACACCCTTTATACTTTTGCATATTTGAATGTCTACATCATTCTGAGTTGACACAGATATTCACCGATAATGGAGAATTAAATAATTTAACATTAACTGTGGGATTTTCATAATTTATTTCTAGCAATTAAAAGTGCAAAAGTAACAAACAGTTTTAATAAACTCTGTAAAAAATTTTAATATTTGTGTTCATTTGATGTCTAACAAATTTAAAACTGAGACAATGCAAAAACCTACTTACATAACCCATTATTGCACTACAAAAGTATCATTACTTATAGGAGAATCTCCACTGACAAGCAAACTTCAAACGAAACATTATAGTATTTTAGCCAAGTAAAGTGGTAATTTTTAGTAGGAGATACAAAATTAAAAAGTGTCCTCGTGCTTCTAAAAAATGACCTAATCGTTTAATAACTTCTATTTCTATCAGAGTCTTTATATTGTGAAGTGACCTTAGTGTCGTAAGTTTAAGTTTTAGTAATATACATCACACACATAGAGGTCAATCACAATTATGATTTTTTCTGTACAGTATTGTTAAATTGAAATTTTAGGACTAAGCAACGTGGGAAATAAGAAAGATAATACCAATTTTTAGTGAATTCGTACTGGAGAGTCGAGGGGTTAGATAAAGGATACGTTTTCTGCCAAGTATAAGATTTGCATAAAGAAACAGTATGAAAGAGATAAATGAGGCCAATAAAATCCAGTAATAAGTTGCTGTTCAGCATTCTTAAAGTGCATCTAATGAAAAATTGAAAACAACATACCTTGAGGCACTCAATATAATAGAAAACATACATTTTGTTCAAATATTCAAGAACTCATATCTGAAAGAAACGAATATGATATGAGCTAAAATATCATAGCTTTTTAAGGTTGACATGATATCTGGTATATCGATATTTTCTTCGGCAGTTATAACATAAATACAAAAGTTGTCCTGTAAGATCCCTTAAATTTATATCACTATAGTGGTGAGAAATTTATATTGTCGGTGATAGATGTCTACGCATGGATTTTAAATAAACTTGTTGGACTTTAAATGTTTTGTGAGGTAATACGACGTAGGCAGACCGCCAGCCTTCAGGGTATAGCCAGGTAAATTTTTAAATTAATAGAAGCTATACAGCGTCTAAGAACTCACACATTTTCAAGTGACGAGATGTTCAGATCCGATATCTTCCAGAAAGAATGTTAGTTCATTACAGTAAAAATTGGTTGCCTCGGGGAATCTTTTAAAGACCCGACCAATGTGTGAATTGGGGGATAATTTATGGCCCTACATTTTCTCTATTTTCTAGTTGTTTTTAAATCCTTGTACCACACCGCAATAGATTAGTTAGTTAATTAGATTAGCACGCTTGAGAAATTCTGTTTAGAGTTGCCAAATATTTCTCAGGAAAATGTTTATTTTTCAAATAAGAAAAATTAGTATGAAAAAAGTTTCATTATGCACTGTGCCTCAAGACTCCCAGCAAGATATCTCGGTTAGTTAGAAAGAAGTAAAACATTGCTTAGGTAATGCCTACAACATCAAAATATGCAAATCATTAATTGATACCTTCAGCTCTCGAATAAGTTGTTGGATGATTCGCTTTTCACGTGAAAATTGGCCGACAGTGGTAACGTATTGCAGAAAACTTTAAATGAAAAAATAAAAGTAAAATCGCGAAGTGGGTAATAAAGTGAGTAATATTCGACGTTCAGTTTTGTGAATCTATAAGGAAAACATGTGATGCCGAAGGAGATTTTTGCTGTTTACCGGGAATTCTTTTTTTTTTCTTCATGGATTAAATAATTCTGAAAAATAATACCTGGGTGTTTCTCTAAGTATACTCTGACTTTTGACTGAGAAACATACATATAAACAAGAAATTAGAAAGGGTAGAAGATGATTTGCTTTACTTATTTTTATTGCATGTCCTAAGTATATATATATATATATATATATATATATATATATATATATATATTTAGGACATACAATAAAAATAAGTAAAGTAAATCAGACAGCGGAAATAAGACGAAGAATGAGACTGACTTGGGCGGCTTTTGCGAAAATGAAATATATACTGAGAAATAAGGATATCCCTATCAATCTGTGGTTTGCTAGTAGCGACCTATGGCCTAGAAACAATGGCATTGACAAGAAAGACTACGAGCCAACTGAGAGTAATGCAAAGAGCGATGGAGCGGAAGATGCTCAGGATACAAGCAAGAAATAGATGGTTTCAGTTATCACAGGACAGATCAGCACGAAAGAGGCCTACATTCAGGAGTGGACAGAAAACGGCCAAAAAGAAGCAGAATAGATTCTGACTTTAGGCTGTGTTAGGAAATTTCATTCACAGTTTTTATACCAACAACAAACTAGCTTCTGACGAATATTTAACATGCCCCAAAATTAAATAATAAATAAAAAGAATTTGTGAATGTGTCGTTTAGTTATTCCTTTTTTTATGATTTGTCTTTTACTTTGTTTTGTCTAATTATTTTTATAAGATTTATTTTTTAGAATTTCTGTGTTACTTTTCGTCAAACCGGTTAATTAGCGAAACCAAAAATATAAAGTAGGTGCAATTATATTTTCATATTAGTTTTAGATATGTGGAAATAAAAATAGTTAAGCGGCGAGAAAGTTACATATAGATTTGTTGAGTGACAACTTGATAAGCATGT
Organism: Dastarcus helophoroides; assembly: GCA_028583605.1. Lineage (NCBI taxonomy): Eukaryota > Metazoa > Arthropoda > Insecta > Coleoptera > Bothrideridae > Dastarcus > Dastarcus helophoroides. Next base: position 2,806,281 of record CM053332.1, read on the forward strand.
GTTGATCTAAGGAATCGTAAACCATTTACTGCTATCAGCATCGCCGTGTTAGGGAGAGTCTACGAGTTGATTTGTTTTTATCTTAAAAGATCAATTTTATTTTTCGTTTGTTTTGTAATCTCTACCCTTACCAAGCTTTCCACTTTCCGGATACGTGGTTAAAATTTATGACATTTTGACTGAGATACCCTGCATAGCAGTCAAATATTCTAAGTACATGAAACATCAAACCGTTTTGAATAAAAAATAAATTGGAAACTTCTATAGGATATAAGATATCGAAAATGATTGAACTCTTTTGCCTTTACATTACACATGAAGTCCAAGTTATTATAAATTGTTATGAAAAGGTGAAAGAATCAAAATAACTTTGTAATAACTTCCAACTTTCGCTTTGAGGATGTGTGCGTTTCACCTCAAATTCGCTCTCCTTCGACTCTGATTTCATATTTATCACATCAGCGACCACTAATCTGGAATCAAGAAAATTACAATTGGACTTTTATATTCATAAATGGCGATCTAGATTACTGATGACTATAATTGCGGAAATTTGGCAACTAACTCTACAAATCCCAGAAAAACATATACGATTACATAGAGACGTTTCCATGAATAATATAGTAGACGAGGCAGACTGAACAACAATAGATAATTATTTTCTGAAACTAGAATAGCCATTTTTAAAGGATAATTTATCTGAATACGAATCAAATTTGAATGTAGATAACTCAGTACGGGCTGCAATTATATTTACATCCCATTTGTATTAATACCTAAAAACAGTTCTTCCAACTGCTGACTGAATTACAAGATGAAGGCTTAGAAAAAGATAATACTGGTTCCATATTTGCCATTTTGGGATTAAATTTAAAATATCGGATATGTAATCAATATTTAAAGAAAATGAATTTATTAAAAAGATTTTAGTTAAAATTTTATTAACATTTCAATCAAGGTTTTCCTTTCAAAATTTCGCTTTTAAAATTCTCTTGAAGAATGTAGTTTGGGACCACTTAAGATATTAAGAATCTACAGATTTTTTCAAAATTTTTTGAGTTTTTCAAAATTCCCATTGCCGTCCTCGATTTTTGTTTAACTTTCGACTTAAAATTATATATCCAGATTTTTCCCTGAAATATTGCCTTATTTTTTTCAAACTTTTGCCTTTCAACTCCATTCGACTCTCTCAACATTTCGTTTTTAAACTTAAAATTTAATATTAAAACTCACTTATTAATTCCGAATTGTTCTCCAAAGTTTCAAAGTTTCCTCAACTGTTGGTGTTTACCTTTTTTTACCTCGATGATTTGATTTTTTTATTAAACATCCAATTCGAAATCCAAGAAAATTAAACTTAGATTGAAAAAAATAGCCTAAATTATAAAATTGGGAAAAAATGCAACCGAAAATGTTTATGGGAAAAAAGGTTTAAATTTCGAAAAAACTAAATTTTGACTTTAAAAAAATTCTGGGTTTAAATATTTAGAAGCAAAGGTCCGAATATGGGCCCCTATTTGAATTTTTCAATATTACTCAAACGGCTTAACTAATTGAAATCTGATAATTGGCACATCGTTAGTCTATAGACTTATAAATAATCCATTCACATTAAAATTTTTCCCATATAAAGGTAAATAATAATATTAAATTAAATCTAAACTGTTGCCATTTTTTACTTTGGGTCAGAGTGTTTGAAATATGGGCTCCCATATATAATTGTAATTGTAATCTATATAATTTAAAATATGAATAAAAACTTTTACGGGAATTCAAATTAAATTTAAAAAATTTCATTTTTCTTTTATTATGAAACGTAGCGACAAAAATAGTAAACGACAGAAAAAAATTTTCAGCCTTTTTAAATGTCGGTGCTTTAGAAAGATCTATTTCCTCTTATATTTTTTAGGGACTTTTTTAGCACACTTTCTAACATTACTTATCCAAAAATGGTGCAAAATTTAAACATTAGTGTAAATATTATGACCTTTCAAGGGGCCCATATTAGCAACTCAACATTATTAGGAAACAAATACTCGAATATATGTCTCCAGGTTGGGTATGGGCATTTCAGTAAAAAAAATAATATTTAAGCTTGTATACAATTTATACAGCTTTTATACAGGATGAGTCCGGAATAATGGGCCAACGCAAAAATGGAGATGCTACACACCAAAATATTATGATTCAACTCAACATGCCTTTACAATGTTGCTGATTTAAGTGATGCAGCGTGTTCAAAGTTTAGGTTTTATTCTGAACATTTTCAGTAATTGAGCAAATTTTGATGCTATAAATCTAATATTTGGGAATTTATGTTTTTCGGTGTAAGAATTACGAATTTTAGGTTCATTTTGACCCAGTCCTCGAGAGCGATAGTTAAACATTATTATTTACGTAAATTAAAACATATTTTTTTTATCTGTTAAGCTATACTTTAAACAAGTATATATTTTAAAACAACGGTCAATTCTACAAAGAAAAGGTACTTTTGTTTATGCTGTTCAAATCTATCGGTTTTTAAGTTACTTGCATTTCAATGTAATTTATTCTGATTTTTTCAATCTTAAAATTTGCAATGATACGGGAAAGCAATCAAAGCAACAGTAAATAACAATTCAAATTTTTGCCACTAGAGGCAGTGGCAAATTTCAAATTCAATGTTGCAAGTGTTTATCATCAATTTCAAAAAAAATTATATTTCATTTTGTAAAATGTCAAAATAAAAATTTTTCTCTTATTTTTAAATCTATTTGCGGCTTTTTGGATTATTTTTTTCGACTTCTGAAAGCAATTTAATTCTTCCTGATAAACTAAGTTCCCAAAATTGAAAAAAAAACAGTAATACCCGCGTCTTAAAAAATCGTAAAAAATACATTAAAACTTTTAAATGCAAATATCTTAAGAATCGGTAGATTTAGACGACTTCTTTATTTGCTTTGAGTGTAACTCAACAGACAAAAAATATGTTTGAATTTACATGGCGATTAATATGGCGAAACTAGGGCCCTCTAGGAGAAAGGTGAAAATAAGCGTAAAATTCGTAATCCTTTCCATAAAAAATCATAAAAGTTTCAATTTTTTGATTTATAATATTAAAACTTTTTCAGATATTAAAAAATTTCAGAATAAAATTTAAACTTTAAACCTGTATCTCGTAAACCAGCCACAGTGGTATAAAGCATGTAATATTTTCGTGTCTAGTATTTCCGGTTTAGTGTTGGCCCATTCTTTCTGACTCATTCTGTATAATATTTATCCGTTTTGTTATCACCCCTAATCATATTCAGTTTTACTCCCACCAATATCTTATCAAAGAATTACCTTAACAAAATACTTAAATTTTCCAAAATACAAATTTTGCTATAAACTATTAACAATGTTAAACGAAAACTGAATATAGTATCGAATATTTTTAGCGTTCAGTTAAACATGTTTGAAACATTTGCTTAAAGATGTCAGTAAGTTAGGATAATGGGGATGATAGGGACCCATATTAATTAATGTTAAATTTGAAGAAAAAAATACAACTAATAAACAAAACAAAATGTTAAATAAATTGAAAAAAAACATAATAAACAAAACATCTCGATCTCTGAATTTGAATTATTGAAGGAGCTAACTTGGAACTATAAGGAAAAGTCGAAATTGTGAAAAATAATCAAAGCTTATAGTCATTTATCCCGGAATTTAAAAAAAAAAGTCAAAATTTCGAAATTAAACCTGAAATTTTGAAAGAAATAGACAAACTTTTATATTTGTTTTTGAATTTTTAGGGAAAAATGAACATCTGGAATCCTAATTTGGGAAAAGATAAAAAGCTTCCAAAACATGATTTTATCGAAATTTTCAGTTCATATTTAAAATTTCTAGAGGTACTTTGTTAACATCGAAATTTCTCTAATTTCAGATCAAGTGTTGGAATTATGACGAAAGTCGGAAATTAGTAAACTAAATACATATTTATAATGAAATTTTGAGTTTAAACACAACATTGAGTTTAAACACAACATTTCGTGAATAAATCAACCAAGAGTGGGTCAGGATCGCACAATTAGGGTTCCGTGCCAGTTACTACAGTGGACAGTGAATAGACCACATTAAATCATTTTTACTTATGTATTGAAATGCATATCTTGCCCCCTGAAGCCACTTCGAAAATCGCTCAAATGTGAACTGAATTCGTGCAAAATATGTCACATTTTCTTGTCTAGGAATAAGATGGGATATTCCCAGTTGAGAAATCCCAATTTTCTGGATTTTCAAATTACCTAAAAAAAACTCGGCAATTGAAACAGAAGTGCACTCGTTTTTCATGTTAGATATTCCTCCTTCCACAATCGAAAAGGGTTTAAAGTTAAAGGTTTTGAATTCACTGAAGAATGATTTGAAAATAAATATATAATATCGAAATTGGGGGTTCAAAATTTTGAATTTATTCTACGGTTCTGGACAATTTGAAAACGCACGTTATTACCTGGACAAATTTAATTAATGCGGATATCAAATCTATATGATTTGGTTTTGACCATTACGTTAGAAAAAGTAATTTACTGGTGGCATGAGGAGCACAATTATATTACGAATCTGTTTATCGAATTATACATTATATTATCATGTGCAAATGCAACACGAAATACAATTTATATCTTCGAAATTAATAATAATAATTGTTATCTGGCGTATATTGCTTACTCTACATTATTGGATAGATACATGCATATAAGCAATTTAGGTTATTCTATTATAAAGCATTCATGGAACTTTGCGCCACTTTATCAGAATAGAAAAGCGTATTGATTCCAATCGATAGGTATCCATTAAAATTTTAAGCTTGTTGTCAACTATAATTAATTTATTAAATGTGTTTTTGCATTATATTCGCTCTACATTAAACAATAAAGGAATTTAAATATTGAATTATTATTGATGGTATTGAAAAATAGACAAAGATAAATTGAAACAATATTTTTATTTCCAGTCCAGTGCCCCGCAAATTTATTAAATTAAAAAATATTTTCCTTGTGGACAAATTAATGTAATTTATGACAAACATATTTAGGCTGAATACATTCATCAGTCACAATTTTTTTAACCAAGTACCTATTTCAGCACCAATTCCCTTCGTCCTTCGTATGAGTATAATTTATTATATTTAGTGCAAAAACCAGTATTAAGGAAAAGAAAGTTGATTCTTAAAATTTCTCAGTTTTTTTAAAATTCCAATCGCAAAGACAAAAATTTCAAGTGGTAACTTAACGACTAAAGGTAAGACTTCCATAAAAACTTAGATTTGCCTTAAAAAATGGTTGCTAGATTTAGAGTTTGTCCATTTTTGTCGAAAATTCGGAATTAAACTAGAAATTTCGAGATGATTTAAGTTTCGCTATCAATATTACAGTCGCAATTTCGAGTTGAAAGTCAAATGCAGATTAAGGTGGAAAACTGTTTAAAAAATAAGGTAAATTGAAGTAAAATTTCAAAAGAAAAATCAGAATTTCTAGCATTACATAGGGTCCCAAGGTGAATTAATAAAACAAAATACGGTACCCAATTTCCTGTAGGATATGCAGTTCTTTTACTTTGTAACATCATAAAAAAATAATATTTTTTTAATGCATCAAAAGTAAAATTCATATTATTTATTAAAAGCGCTGAAGAAAGATCGTAAATTAAATAAAAATCACTTTCCTGATCAGCTCTTTTATTTACAAAAACACGACATGTATGCTCCTGCCTTAACTTAGTATATTATAAGTTTCGGGGGTCCATGGCTAATAATATTTATTAATATAGAAATTAATTCAGTAATTTGTCCAATCCTACATAATAAAATGGATGGGGTTCTTGTTCTTTTCTTGCTCTTGCTGCCAAGCGTAAAATTAACACTCAACTACAGGGACATTTTCCAAGAATTTTCAGTCTTTTTTCTTTAAAATTTACCCTTGCCTCTGAAATTTCAACATTTTCTTAAAATTTCGACTTTTTTCTCAAAATTTGTCTTTTTTCATAAAATTTATCTTTTTAGTTTAAAATTTTAAAATTTCCTTTATCTTGGTCTTAAAATGTTGAACTTTTATATCAAAATTCGTCTTTTGTGGGAATTGAGCCATTTCGCAACATTCGAAATTTTCGGCAAATTCCGACTTGTTTGTCGAAATTCGCCTTTTTCTTGACAGGTCAATTTTATGATAAAACTATAAATGTTGAAAGAAATACTTATCTGAAAATTTTTATAAATACTTTTTGGAAATTTTGAAAAAGTCGATTATTCGATAAAATATTTTTTTGGACGTGAAAACTGTTTTTTTTTAATCCACATTCCTTAACGTACCAAATTTTTTCTCAAAATTTCGATGTTTATCTCAATATTGAGCATTTTCTGCCTTCAAAGTAGGGCAGGAAAGGCAGCTTGTCTCCCTGTTAACATCAGGTAACCATCAGAAATAAATATTCAGTTCAAAAATTTAGACTTATTCTTTTTCCCCGAAATGTTTTCAAAGTTCGCACTCTTTTCGAAATCTCGACACAATTTGACTTTCTCTGGAAAATTTCGAATTTTTACTAAATATCAATTTTTTTCTTGAAATTTCAATTTCGTTCTAAAAATTGTGATCTTTCTTTTAAATCTGAATTTTCCTTTAAATTCCTTTAAAGTTTTCTAAAATACTTTTTTTCGAAATTCTGCAATTTTTCTTAATATTGTTATCTGAAAACTTCAAATTTTTTTAATTAAAATTCGCCTTATTTTTGAAATTTCGATTATTATTTTAAAATGCGCTGTTTCATGATTCTATAAATGTTAACTCCCCTTCATTTATAACGCAATTTAAATATCATCTCAAAATTTAGATAAAAAGTTTTGAATTCGAAAAAAAGTATCTTTGGAAATTGCAATTTTGTTTTTCAAAATTCGATTTTTACTGAAAACTTCTTCCTTCTTTCATAAAATTCAACCATTTTTCGAAAGGTTAGGTTTTTTACTTAAAATTTGGTCTACTGAAAATACCAACTTTTTCCCAAAATTGTTTTTTTTTTCCCGAAATTCCTCTTTTTCTAAATCACGACTTTACACTTAAAATTCTTCTTCTCCCTTTCAAAATTGGAGTGTGTTTTGAAAATTTTCAATATTTTCTAGAATATTCTACGTTTTCCGATAATTTCCTTATGTTTTATTTGATTTTTCATAAATTACAAATTGTTTCTCAAAATTTCAACTTTTTCTCTAAATTTGTTTGTTTTTCAACAATTGGGTTAATTTTTAACTAAAATTTTAAATATAAAATTTTGATAAACAAATTTCTTGTTTTCAAAATTTATATAAAATAAAAATTCTGAGAGAAATATTTTTAAAAATTCTTTTTTCAAATTGGTCTTTTTCTGGAAGTTGCAACTTTTTCACAAAATTCCACTTTAGGAGGTTTTGGCTAATTTAAAAGGTTTTATTTGATGGGTTTGGTTTTTATTGTAAATTCGATTTTCTGGCCTTTTTCTAAAGTTCGGTTTTCTTTCGAAATTTCGTCTTGAATCCTAGAAATTTGATCCCCCAACAATAGTTAAGTAAAACCGGAAGGTGTTTTGGTTCATTATTTTGGTGTATCAAATTTTCAAAATGGTTGTTGCTTTCTCTTAAACGTAGTCCTGTCTAGGGGTATGAAAAGGGATCCATGTTCCTTCTGAAATTTTCAAATTGGCCCACGACTACAAAAAGTTGTGCTCTACAACAATGCTGGATTCGGTTTCTGTAAAAAATGCAATATTTTCTCAATATATATTTTTTTAGAGTGACATGTTTTTGGGTGAGTTTTTATATTTGAATTTTAGATGAAGAAAATCCCATTTAAATACTTTTTCCACAGCACATGACTGCGATATCAATTGATCACTTCGGTTTGGTCCACCGCAGAAAACCTAAAAAATGTCCCTCTTCTAAAAGAAAAATATTATTATAATAAATCTCTAGCGATTACAATATGAAAATGTGTTTTATCTGTTTTGTTTCGCGTTAGGGCATATAAATGCTGCACGCTTGGACCGCCACTTACGGGCGAGCTTTTGTATTTTTACATCGTACGCAATATTTTACCTAAATATGACTAGAGATAAAGCTACAAATTTAGCAGTGCTTTTAAAAATTTCAAATATTTTCCTGCTGCGAAAATGAAAATATTTTCGTCCTCTCTAATGCACAACAACATACATGCAAAGCCGTGTTTCAAGCCACAAGGTTACATTTTACTTAAAATATTAAGTAAAATTTAATGCTCGGTCAGAATTCTTGCGGATTTTGAAGTTAGTAATTGGATAGATTGGTTTAACGTTTTATTTGGGACGTGAATGCAATGGGTAGTTTAATAAAAGCCAAAGTTTCCTCATAGTTATGAAAATATTTGTTTACCAGTAGCTCAAACGAACAAAAAGAGAGCTACAAAGTATACCAAGATATTCGGTTCTCATTAAAAGTTCGGATAGAGTTTATTACAGTTAATTTTTGAGAATCGTGCAGGGCTTTAGAATGAACCTTTTTGTTTTGCGGCTTAAGAATAATTTGTCTAGACTTGTAATTACGGTCTTATGGCTGTGGTCAATGCATTACAGGATAGGGCACGAATGTCGTTAGCTGGTAAATAAGAAATATACTATTAAATTTTTTTATCTTTGGACCGTTCTGCTACTGTAATTGTCTTTATAATTGCTAATTACAAAACGGAAATATGAAAACTGCAATTTACTTGTCTTCTGATAAGCTCCCAGTTTTGTGCCATGTACGTCATTAAATAGAGATCTCCAGATAAATTACTTGGCTATACATGGCGTCCACAAATTTCACCTACAGTGCTTGACTGCAGATCCACAATGACCAATACATACGACCCATAGCACAATTTTTATACAGGTTGGACTATAAGTAATGGTACACAGGGCAAAAATGGATTTTTCGTATAAAAATAATGTGATTTAGTTATATTTACCTTATACCAAAAGCTGATATTAACAGAGATGCAGCATGTCAAAGTTTAAAAATAAATTTCGATTTTTTCGTATAACTATTGAATAAATTGTAATATAGGCACGAAATTTGACACAAGGGGGTTTCTTAAGTCAACGAACTCTAATTTGCTAACATATTACTTACAATAGCTGATAGGGGGCGCTACCTGCGCTACCCTGCATAAGTCTAAATCATAACTTTTTTGTGCACCCGCGTATATTAATTTTAAAATGGCAGTTTTATTTCTCTATATTTTTTTCTTAAAAAAAGCATACTTTCTGAAAGTTGTTACAAGCATTCCCAAGATATTTGTAGCAGGCTTGAAAAAAAGTAAAAATAAAACAGCTTTCAAAGTGATTTATGTCAAATATTACTTTGCTGATAATATTATAACCTAAACGTTGAAAATCTCAATAAAGAAAATCCAAGAAATTAAGACAACTTATTTTCTAACATTGAGACATAAGATATAATCTCTAAGTCCACACAAAAAAAATTTAATGATCTGGGTGGTCAAAGCAGATACGGTGAAATCTTCCTTAACGGACACCTCTAATGAACGGACACCTCTATTAAGCGGACAGTTTTTTATAGTCCAGAATTGTATCATAGAAAATTCTATACAATAGAACCTCTGTTGAGCAGATTCTCTGTTGGGGTGACGCGGACATGTATTTCTACACACAACATGCCAATGTTCTCTCCTAACCGGACACCACAAAATTATACGCAATGTTGCATTGACAGGATATTTCACTGAAACATATCGAAAGGAAAAAGTAAATTCGCCAAAAGATATCTTCAACGTAAACCAGTTCTCTATCGACGCTTCACTTGAAGAACGGAAAAGTAGTTACATATTTTTTATTTTAAAATAAATAAGCAGAAATCAAAAATTGTCTTATTTTGCAGCTAAATTTCGAGTTTTTTTTTTTAAATTTGAATTTTAAGCAGTGGAGTTTTTTTAGGAATTTCGACTATTTTGTCATAATTTCCAATTTGACTTATAATTTTTTTCAGTTCAAATTATAACTCGAAAGAGGAAAAGTACAATTAAAAATAATAAAAAAAATTTCTAATCAAAATGGAAACTATTGAAAAAAAAACTAAGGTAATTTGAAAATTAACAAAATATCCATTTAATTTTTCATAAAAAATTTGAGGTCTAATATTAAGATATGTTGTAAAAATTTCGTATTTAAATAAAATTTTTAAGCTTAGAAATATTTCCACTTCCAATATTTTCTCACCTATCGGTGTCAAAACTCGAATTTCTTTTTTATAAATTTTGGGTGTCTCTCGAAGTTTGAATTTTTGTTTTCAGTTTGAAGTTTACGTTTAAAATCTTAAAATTTTTTATAAATTTTTGGTTTAAAATCGAAATTTAAAATAAAAAAATATATATATATAAATATATAATTCCAAATGAAAAAGTCATAATTTTGAAAAAAGTTTTATCTATTTTAAAAAATTCCCAAAATTTCGGGTTTGTCCTCAACTCTGAAACTTAAACCCTAATGTCGAGAAAAGTTTAATTTTAGATTTCAAAATTTTCGCTTCAGTTTATTTATTAATTAATTATAATATTAATGCTTTAATTAAAATCAAAATTTCCAGAGAACATATTTTAATGTTCACTTTGAGGTAAGATTTCAACTTTTTAAAGGACCTATTATCTGAAGAAGGTTTTTTTAGAAAACTCCAATAATCTTCCTTCAGCATTTTTTTGCATTTGGATTTTAATCACAAATTTTCGACCTTAAAGTTGCATTTAAGGAAACAATTAGAAATGTCAAGATTTATCTTGAAATTTTGAAAAATGTGAAGATATATAAAAAAACAATAGACATTTTGTAATATTGATTGTTTAATAAAAATTGAACATTCAAGTTTTAAGGGAAAAAACTGAAAATTTAGATTGAACTCGTTTCAGCCTTTTTTTAACATTTTGACTTTATTTACACGTTTTTAGAAATTTCACAATTTTCACTCATTTCTCAAAATTTTGATTTTACAGTGTACAGCTTTATTTCTTAACGTTAAATATGTTGAGTATTAATTTGAAATTTCATCTTCTTTGTCAAAATTTTGAGTTTTCTTCAAACTGTAAATTTTGACGTTTAAATCAAGAAATTTAAACGTGCAGTAAAAAAACAAAAATTTTAAGTACCAAGACATTTCTGATGTCTGATATCTGAAAAAACGGAAATAATAAGTAAGCAAACAAATTGTGGTTACCGTGCCTCATAAACGGACATCTCCGATATGCGGACATATTTTGGCAGTCCCGAAGGTGTCCGCTTATGAGAGAGTTCACTGTTTCACTGGACTTGGATATGAATTTTAATAAAAGACAGCCAGAGTTTTAATTGTTTAGAATCCCTTTACATGAAAAAGTATATTTCTCGCATACTTATTTTTAAAAATAAATTTTGTTTTGGTATTTTATTTAAATTTGCGTTAGTTTGAAAAATATGTGAAATAATAATGGCCGTAGAGTAATATTTCATAAAAACTATTTAAGAATCAGTTTTATTACTTTTAATTTGGAAAAACTCACATTTACATAACTTAAAATAAACATGCGGCAAACTTTAATGACAAATGCCTTGAAAACGCTTGCTTGTATAACATTAAGAAAGTATACCTTTTTTACGTAAAAAATGCAGACAAATAAGAATACCTATTTAGAATAAGACACAAAAAAGTTGTGATGCTTTAGGGCAATGCAGGGTAGCGCAGATGGCGTCCCCTATGAGTTACTGACAATTTGTTAGCAAATTAAAATTTATCGACCAAAGAAACCCCCCTATGTCAAAACTCTTGTCTATATTAAAATGTGTTCATCAGTTATGCGAAAAAATCAATTTTTTTTTCAACTTCAACACCATGTATCTTGATTAACATTAACTTTTAGTATAAGGTAAATGTAGCTAAATCACGTTATTTTTATACGAAAATTTCACTCTTGCTCTATGTACCATTACTTATGATCCACCCTCTATATCTATTTTTCGAAAGTTAATTGGGGGATGCTTTTATAACCAAGAACCGCGCACCTGCGTAAAACTGATTCAAAGAAGAAATTACTATAAATCGAATAAATTGCCAATTAAAAAATTTCAGGAGTTAATGAAATCCAGAGGTTAATTTTAAGTTACCATTAGAAATGAGATTGACATTAGAAGACGAAATATTTTAGAATATGGTGACATTTATACCTAAGTTGTCCTATTAAAAAAAAAATACAATCATGGTAAATGCGATTGATCGAGAATATGACCTTACCAGGTAGGCAGAAAAAAAACTACCTACACACTACACCGCTCTCACTAACATGAGATTCCCGGAAATGATGTCTTAATGGTTTTTGAACTATATTTTCCATTTTCAACGCGGTCAGAAAACTGATTATGACGTTATTTTTTTAGTGATAACTGAAAAACTAATAACTCATCATTACATTTTTTTCAATAATCATATTTATTTTGCGTCATGAATATAGAGTCAAGCATTCTCAGTGAAATTTGCTATCGTACTGTATTTTCGTCTTCAGTTTTCAGGTCGCACATAAGTGTGTAGTTAGAAAATGCGAAGAATTTGTTTTCTTTCGGATGCCCCTGTGAGGTTAGAGCTCAAACATTTTCTTTTAGTATCCTTTAGACTAATTTCACCTCTACGAAAAATGTTTTTTCCCGAACGATCCACGCTTACGTTAAAACAAAAGGTCCTGAAATAATATTATCATTAAAGGTAAAGTGGGGTTGGCATAAGCATCACATTATTTAACTATTATGGTTTACTTATCAGATAAGTATATAGAGATAAAGCTTTAAAGGGCTCTTAGCAATGTCAGCATATTGGGGAAAGAAATTTTAGGTTATCTTATTATCTGGAACATGTTAAACCCTATTAGTTGTGGAAAAAATCCAATTCGAGAACTGTGAAGTAATTATCTCTTTACAACAGACAGGCCCGGATTTAAAGCTATTGCAGCGATTGGGCCCAATCGGGCCCCGCACTTGAAGGACCCCGCATCACAACCAAAATTAGCAAAAAGTTTTTTGGAACTTAAAGCCAACTGCTTTGGACGATAAAGGATAAATTACAAATTATTCAAATCATTAAAAATATATTTATTTTAAGTTCGCATTGATGTATGAGATTTATTTTTGCGTTTATTATAATACTAGCTTCTACCCGCGGCTTCGTCCGCGTGGAACTAAATAACTGTTTTTCTAAAAAATGTTAACACTTTACTTCTTCGAGGTTTGATTTTCTTAAAAAAAACTTTTCATGTTAAGCATTACCCGTTTCCCGGTGCAGTCATTAATTGAATTTACCAACCAAGTTTAGGTTGCTATATCCAGAGATTTAGGTTATGTATTGGTCCGTTAATGGTTTAGCTGGCTAAAAGTCGAAATTTTCAACAAAAAAATCAATTTTAATAAATGGAAATGTCCAGAAGCAGAATATATCGAATTTTGAGGTAAAAGTCACAATTTGCAGAATAAATGAATTCCTAACAATAATTTGAAATCACTAAGAATCAAATTTAAAAAAAATATAGAAAAAAACAAATAATTAACAAAACGGACTTCGATAAAACATCGCGATTTTTGAAAAATAGTTCCAATTTGGAGAAATTAACAGAAAAAGATCGCACTTTCTAGAAAATATTTCAATTTTCCAAGAGAAATTTCAATTTTAAGATTAAAATTGGAATTTTGAAAACAAATTAGTAATTTTGAAAGGGAAGAATTTCGAGCAAAAAAATTTTAAAAAATCTGGGTTTTCAGTAAATCACATTAAAAATTAAAAACTAACCTTTCACAGAAGCTCAAAAAATGTCCAAGATTAAAAAAAGCTAACATTTTTAATCGTCTAATTTCGTGAAAAAATCGAATTTTAAGAAAGAATTGCAATTTCCAAAAACATCTCAAAATTTAAAATTCACCAAAGACATTGAATTTATAAAAAATATTTTTCTATAAATCTTCAAAAATATTTTTCTCGACATTTTTATTAACATGCGGATCTAATTTACAGAGAAAACATTCTCAGAATCATAAAATATCACATTTTGAGTGGAAAGTGGAAATTTGTTGAAAAAGACAAATATCAAGAAAAATTGCGGAATTTCGAAATAAATCAACGATTTTTGAAACAGAAGTTCAAAAAAGTAAAATTTTGGGAATAAAATCGAAAAGGAAACTTTTAAGAAAAAGACTATTTTAAAAGAAAAGTTACAAATTTTGAGAAAAAAGAGAATTTATCAAGAAAATATTAAATATCAGATATTGAGACCAAACTTAAAACTTGATGAAAAAGAAACCAGTCGAAATTTCCTAAAAATTAAATTCTAAATTTTGATAAATGCCTAAATGTTTAGAAAATTATCGAAATTTGAAAAAAAAACGATATTTCGAGAACACTTCGAAAAGGACAAAAGATTCAAAATGTTATAGAGAAAGTCAGCTTTCAAGAACAAAGTTGGAATTAAAAAAAATAATCTAAACTCTGAAAAAAACACGAAGTTAGGAGAAAATGATCAAAATTCTGCAAAAAAATCTAAAGTTTAAGAAAAATCGTCTAGTCTTTCATTTAAAATTTGAAATATTCCAGAAAGAGTAAGATTTTCTCAAAATTAAGAAAAAGAAGCGAATTTTAAGAAAAAAAACGAGATTTTAAGAAAAAAATGGTAATTTCTGGGGTGAATATTTATTTTCTCTTAAATGCTCAATTCAGAGGAAGACATGCGCCCTACCTTGCCTCATGTGGCGTCAAAGAATGTCCAATATTGTGATACAAGTCGAAATTATGACAAACACATTGAAACTTCCCGAAAATTTTTTTCTAATTTTCTTACAAAAATTTTAAATTTCAAAACAATATGCTTTTTTTATCAGAAGATCTACCAAATTTCGTGGAAAAGGCAAATTTTAACAAACAAGCTGAAATTTTCAGAATTCAAAAAAAAGTCGAAATTTTCCGAAAAAAGCGAATTTCCAGAAATGGCGAAATTTCGAAAAAGAAAACGACAAACCTATAAATGAAAATTTGAACTTTTGATAGTCATGTTTGATACGAGAAGTGAAATTTTATGAATAAATTCAAAATTTGAAATTTTGTAAAAAAATAAAATTTGAGAAAAATTGAAATTTGGAAAAATATTTTAAGGAAAGCATATATTTTGAAGCTGAAAAGAAAATTTTTGGCCCCCCAGTTAAATACATAAATTTTCGGTTTGCAGCATGAACTAGCCCTATTCTAGCTACGCCTATGGTTAACTAGGATATATCCCTTAATATTACGTGTAAAGGGTTACAAAGCAAAACGGTCTATAATACTATTAAAAAAATAGTTAACAAAAATAAAACTTTATGTAATCAACTATCCAAAGTTAAAACAGTCGTGCAATTTCTTGGTTTGTTAAATTGAGAGAATTTAATTTGTTTTGTTTTACATATAAATTCGAATACAGCACAAACATTATTTTACTTCTGCTAGCTGCTTAGCCAAAACAAAAACTAAAAAAAATAGAGGGCCCCGCAAAAAAAAATGTAATCGCACTTATTGGATCCTGGTCTGTGAACAGATTTCATATAAGTGGCTGATTTTCGGTACATGTATGTAGTAGCTATTACCCGCGACTTCGTCTGGGGATTTCAGTGAATAATTAAAACTTCACAGAAAAACTGTTCAAAATTAAAGAGAGTTTTTAAATTTCTTGACTTGACGGATCAATTTATCTGTTTTAATGTTTTAGTTTGTCTCTGCAATACATGGTTCCGCCTATCAAATATGCTTTCTTATTTATGAAATTGGTTTAGGTAAACGTAAGAAAATTAATTTAATCAGCTATGTACAGTTTTAGAAAGTTCGTGTGGATTACAGTATTTTCTTTTGACTAAAGGGTTTATCAAACCCTATAATATCATCATATTTGAAAAGAAACGCTTTACCCGAATATACAAAATTATTCTGTAAGTTCCATTTCAAATAATAAAATTAATATTTCGTGAACAGTTTTAAAAACACCCTATATAAACTTGAATACACGGAAAAGATCACAAAAGAACAAAACAAAATCGACAGTTTCGAGAGATTATTTATAAAACAATATTTCCTTTTGTTTCTGAAGGTTATGCATTACTTTTCGCTACAAGCGAAAGGTGTCTATATCAGACAAGGACAAAGCACACGGTACGGGTTTAATACTACTTTACCTGAGATTAGTTAAAAGTACAATTTTGTCTCTAATGAAAATATGGTGACCCGAAAAAGACTTTATATTTTTATATAAAAATAAGTGTTGCCGTTGCACTCTTTAAAATACAGGAGATTTCTTTTCAAATACAGATTTACCAAAATATGGACGAACCTGTAAAATACGGGAGATCTGGCAACTATCACCACAGAAAAGCCGAAAAGAGGAGGGGTTGAGCCCTATAGAGTTATGACTTTGTTAAACTATCTGACTTCCTCTAAAAAATCCTACCTGCAAAGTTACATTAAGTTTGAAGCCTCATCGTTAGATGGCGCCATCTTCGTGTCATTATTGCCAAGTTTTGCATTTATTTACATAGAAAATGAGTAGTGCCATATGCGCGAGAATAGAACATCGAGAAACTGCGCGAAATCTGACAATACTGAAGCGAACAAACAGACAGACAAACACACTTTCGCATTTATATATTAGTAAGGATTATGAATAAAATAAAACTAACTCCTTTAACTATTGGGTTGGGTAATAAGCAAATTTCATTTTTTTTTTCAAATTTACGATATTTTATTTTTAACTTTAGAATTATCAATAGGCCAATTAGTGACATATTTTTCGTCGTTATTTATGACCTCTTAATATCGAACAAATTTCTTGATGTCTCTCGAATAAAACCAAGATTTTAACATGTTTAACGCGTAAACCATCCATGGGGCGTTCGTTCTTTCATTACATCCTTACCACATATGACACAAATTTTCCGAGGAAATTAAGTGGTTTTTTTTTCGTTGTCTTGATTAAAAACAAAAAAGAACAAATGCCGAAAATGATTGATTTTACCTGCTTGACATTGCATCAATAAAAAAAATGAAATTTAACAAAAATTAAATTTACGAGGCAACTAAAATCACAGTCTGATGGGGCAATAAGTCCTCTTTCGAATGACATGTCATTTTGACCATGATTCTAATTTTTATGTGAATTTTTTAATTTGAATATGAGACATTACTTATTACCTCACTTAATATTTACATATTGTTTTAAGGATGCATTTTACAGTTTGAAAAAAAAAAATTAGGGTTCCGTACCAATTACTACAGTGAACAGTCAATAGACCAAATTAAATAATTTTTACTCATATATGAGTCCAAAGAAGGTTTCACCCCTTTACCACATCGGCAATTAAAGGGGTGAAACCTTCTTTGGACTTAATCATAAGCCACAGTGTTTAGTTCAGTGCTTTAGACTCATATATGAATTTAAAATTTTATACAAATTTTTATGTGTGATAATTGAAAAATAAAAAAAATGTCTATTTTCAGATATACACACTTTGTCCATAACCAATCCAAATATTTATGAAACTAATAACTGTGTTAATAATGTCTCAGATAAAAAGCATTCATTCGCAATTCCCAATAAGTCTATGATTATACTCTGTTCACCCAAGACATATAAACAAAGCGGGATATTTGAATAAAGTGTTTCTATTGGTTTAATTTGAAAATCCTTTTTTCACATACACCAAAAGAGTTTGGTTGATCACGTAATTAGTTGAATTATTTTGTTTCTTAATATTGTGTGAATCTGTATTTTTTTAAGAAGGAGTGACCTACTATATCTCTTAGTAACCAGAGTTTGTGAGATCGTCTAGAATCGCGCTAACATGTTCGATTCCAAGCTCAATAACTACGTTGCGTGCAATTTAATAAACTAGTGCTAACTCCGAAAATATTTATATAAATGAAATAATGAAAAAAAAAATTTGATCTGTACTCTATTCTTTAGCCTAAATAAGTGGTTTATTAAAAAAAATTTATTACAATATGGGCCAAAAGCCTTGGTAGTTTTCCATAAAATATCTTCTTTCCTAACAACTGTTGCGATGTCGAAAAAACCTGCAGTTTTTAGTAAAAGAATAGGGGGAGAGGAACTGTCGTGTCTGACACATTTCAAGCAGTATCTTTAGGATAATTGGACCAAAGATAATGGAAAAATATTTTAGGATCCTTAGAGATAGCTCTTTTAAATGATAATTTACACGATATATTGACTAAGACTTGATTTCGCAGACACCAAATTAACCTCCATTTTGTTATAAAATATTTTTTTTCTAATCGCTGGCTGGCAGTATTTGCGTGTCTCATCGAGAACTAATGCTATGCAAAATTTCATATTTCTGCATTACGTAGTTTTCGAGGAAAACCTCTTTGTGATAGGCGCACGGATGGACATGAGAGTAAGATTAAAAAGATTCGGTTTTTTCCTTTGAAGGTACGGAACAATAAAAATCGTCTCCAGGAAAAATTATTTGGGAGCGAATAGTCAGTTTCGATTGGAGTTCGTAGATTTCTATTTTGATCCTGAAATTTTATGTAATGCCTCAAAATTTTTTAAGAAATACGTACCACCTTTAATATTTCAACTGTTTTATAAAATATGAAATTATGCAAAGCACGTCAATTTTATATTTAAGGGAGGGGGGTATATTTTCAGTTAATTTTCAACTAAATTATCTCAACCCTTGAGCTGGGGCGGAGACAACCCATGAAATTTTATATGGGAAGTCGTTCAATTGCCCTTTTAAGTATACCACATACTTGACTTTTCTGTCCAATAGTTTTGAAAAATCAAGAAAAACTCCTAAACAAGCTAGATAATAAATGTAATTGTAATGAAACATAAACAAGTTGGTAAAAAGTAATATTGTCCATTACATTGATGTAGTCTGCTCTCGAATGCCTATCTAACGTTCCGAAAAATTTGTACTTCAATTTCTCTACACGCAGCTGTAATTCTTCCCTTCAATTCTTCCAAATCTCGAGGCTGTGTTTTTTAAATAATCGATTTAAGGTATCCCCACAGAAAAAATCTAAAGGCATTAAATCGGGCGATCGTGGTGGCCATTCGAATGCTCTCTATTATATCATCAAAACGATTTAAGTAGCGCTTACCGGTTAGTTTTCCCTCAATCAATATAAGTCCAAAAATTGTATTTCCAAGTGGATTAGCCCATACGTTAATTTTTTCTAGATACTGTGAATTATCTTCCCTAAAATGTCGTAGATTTTTATTGCTCCAGTATCGGCGATTTGTTTGCCAATTAAGGAAAAAGGTACACTCATCACAGAAACAAATGTTGTTTAAAATATTTTGGTTGTTATTTATGAAATCTGTCCTTCTGTCAAAATCGTCATCAAAAAGTTGTTGAAAAATTTGCATTTTGAATTTATTTAATTTTAGCGCTGTCCTTACTGTTTCATGTAACATTCCTACTTCGCGAGCTACAGTACGAAATGAGGTGGTCGGGTCCGCAGTGAAGGTGCTTAAAACTTCTATTTGAGCTGCTTCATTTAAAACACGTCTACTTCTTCTTTTTATATTGGAAACAGGACCGGTTTCAGTAGATTTTGCAACTAATTCCAAGGCATACTTGTGATTAGACTTACTGTGGGAATGTTTCTCATTGAAAATTACTGCCGTTCTTCTAGCGCATCTTTCAGATTCTCCGTAAATGAAAATAATCTCCGTTCTTTGTTGAAGTGTGTACACCATTTTTGCAAACAATTTAAAAAACGCACAACCTTAAGCTCGCAAAACTGAATTTATAGTGAAGGTAAATAATAAAAAAATTAACAAAAAACTGAAGAAGGCTTTACGTTCTTTTTATCTCTGAACATTTGATACCGACATATCATTTCTTTCTTTATTTCTACCAAGCATTTAAATATTCCTTCGTAGCAAAAAGCAAAAGTAAACTTTAAACGGCTATTTGACTTCTATGCCATCCACTTTAATCAATTAATTTAAATAATATCGATATAATTACTGTTCCTAGCACCTATGGCATATTTGGGGGTTTTTCCTGATTTTTCGAAAAGTACTAAAAAGAAAGGTCAAGGGTGTGCTATACTTAAAAATGCAATTGAACGACCTTTCAAATGAGGTACCGCTCAATCCCCCTTCCTATTTAAGATTTTAGGAGTTATCTTCGCCCCAGCTCAAGGGTTGATGTAAAAAATCAGCTGAAAAGATGTTCCCCTTGAAAATAAAATTGACGTGTTTTTCCCTAATTCCATTTTTTATAAAGCTAAAATATTAAAGGTGGTACGTTTTCAAATTGACACACTGTATAATTTAATAAACAGGGAATCGAAATTTTTAATTTAAAATCCTAATTAAAAAAAAAGTAATACAAAACTATAAAACAGAAGTCAGTTCCCAGAAACATATTTTAAATAAATATCTGATCACTTTTTCTTCAATTCCAAATTTTTCTTTCCGGTTTTAAGGTCGTAAGCTGCGGTTTATTACAAAAAGGGAAAACATTTCAGTTTAAAATCGCAGTTTTGGTTTCAGTCTTGAAATTTCCTGTTTACCTCCTAAATTTCGACTTTTATCTTAAAATTGTAACTTTCATCATAACAAATTCTACAGGTCAAGAAAAAATTTTGAAAATGAAATTCGAAGCCTTGGGTTTGAAAGTCAGAGAGTTAACAATAGAAATTTGAAGAACAAACTTGGAGGCGTTATAAAATACTCAATTTTGGGAAAAGCTGGATCGTATTCAAGTTTTCAAAAACGTTGGACTTTTTTTCTTTCTTTTTCGACTTTAAGTCTTAATATCAACGTCAGTGCTAAAAATTTGACAAAATCTAAAGTTGATATTTTAAAAAAAAACTTGATTCGAGTTTTTCTAAAATTTTGGATTATTTTTCTCAAAATCAACAAATACAAATTTCTATTAACTGGGAATTTAATTTAACACATTTTTGTCACATTGACAACCTAAATACCTCCGTTTGAATTTATCGTCCCGTACAAATGTCTGGATCGTCCGCTCCTAGAGTGGTACCCTATTAGCGTTATTCTAGCAACAACTAATCAATAAAATTGAATTTTTTAAAAGTTCACCGCATGAGCAAGTGTTCTTCTTTCAAAAGGATGAAGTAAATTACACTTAATCCGAAGGAGAGGTTCGAAATAACAAGCTGTGTTGATAGAGAGATAAATACAAGTTAGGGTGCTTAGAAAACGGGACCCCATCGAGGAAGAATGGTCACTATGTATACGAGGCATGCCGGACAATTTTCTTCGACGTTAACTAAATTTGCCTGCAGCCTCACAAAGCCGCTCGATGTCATTTATTTTTTCACCTGGTCCATCGGTCAGGTTCTTGTTGCCACGTCCGTAATCTTCGAATTTGTATGCATTGTTATTTATGGGGTTCTTTGTCCGCCTCGTGAACCGTTTTTATTTTAATGGAATTTTTTGTTCCTCCTCCGCGGCTGAATCTTATACTGAAATAGAGTGTTGTTTTGTAACATTATTTTACGTCAGCTGAAAATATACATATCATGTTGTATGCATATAGAATTATATAATATTTGTTTTATACGATAAAAAACTGGAGAATTTCGCATACAAAAACAATGAATTTTCGGTAAAACCAAAAGTAAATCAAGGCAGTTTTTTTTAATAATTACTGCGGAAATAGCCATTACAAAAATTGTTCGAAACATAACGCCTTGCACCTTGCGATCTGCGGCTTAATTTGCTTCGTAAACAAAATTGAAGAAATAAATATCGAGACTTCAATTTTAAATTCAAATTGTTAACAAAAAAGACAAAATTTACATTTTTCGAAAAAGAAATATCAAAGAGGAAAGAAAGAACTAATTATTGTATTAAAATAAAATGAAATTTCATGAAGAAGATTTGAAATAGACCTCTCCGGATTAAATTGCGGATTTCAAGATTCTAATAAAAATCTTTTGGAAGTTTAAGAAATAAAATAGGCACTTTTGGACACTGCCGACTGAAAAGAAAATTTAAAACAACGAAATATGTAGTGTAGTTCGAACCCACAATACTAAAAAGGTCAGAATATAGGAAATATATGAAAATAAATTCTGCCAAACTGACTTACCTTTTTATATTTGTGGTTTGGGATGCTTGTAGTGTGTGGATACGAACCTAATATTTATTAATAAAGAGATACACTTTAATATGATCTAGTGTTACCAGTAGAATATACCTTTATATATACCTTTAAGGGCATATTAATAAGTGTGTGTAAGTAAGGGTGTTGGTCACGCGAAACCACAAATTTATCTCCTATCCAAAATCGCTCAACGCTCGTAAAGAAGTGTTCTCTTCAAAAAAATTTGAAATTTAGCTTTTAAGCTAAAACTTACGCTTTTTCTCATCTAGATATTCGAAATTTTAATAACTTTAAATTTCAAATTTTAAAAAGGCCAACAGTATGTTATTAAAGAAAAAATTTCGAGGAAACTGAATTTTTTTTAAGTTAAAGGTCGAAATTTTGAGTTTTCTCTTAAACATAAATTAAAAAGACACAAATTTTACTTCAAGAATTAAAATTTGAAGAAAAAAATCGTAAATCTTAACTCTAAATTTCCAAATCAAATTCGTGATTTTGGTATTTCATTCAAAGTTTCAGGATAAATTATAACTTTCTAATATAACTTTTAAGCTAAATTTTGAAAAATATTTCTAAAGAAAGTTAAAAAAGAACAAATATCGATTTTAAAACAAAAATTCTTCGGCTAATTTCGAAAAAAAATTCAAAAGATGTTTGGGATTAATACCTTCATTATTCCATTGTTTCCTATAATTTCTAACGCTGCGGGGCACGTTCTTTTGAAATTTTTAAATACTTGTCGAATTTGCAACCTCAAATCACATTTGTTTTTGGTAATTTTTAAAAAAGGTTTGCTATAAAGTTGAAACTCCAACCTATTTCAGAAAACTTAAGTTTTAAGTTAGATTTTAAATTCCAAATTTTTTTATTTTTATTTTTCTGAAAATTCTCAATTTAAAATTTTGGTTTTCACTTTTTCCCAGGATTTTCCATTTTAAACTAGGTATATTTAAGCCTGTTGCTAGCTATTTTTATTATTTTTTAGACATGTATACCTACTTTCACCTCTTTCTTGGAAATTTCGTGTTTGAGTATGAAATTTTGGTATATTTCTTTTTATAAGTTTCAAGTGTTTTTCCTTAAAGCTTCGCAATTATACCTTTAACGTCTTTTTTTTTCAACAATGTTTTCAAAATTCAAAATTTTGACATTTTAACTTAATGTAAAGTAAAATTGCGTGTTTTTGTAGAAAAAATTTCTACACTCAAAAACTTACCATTTTTTTTTAGTCCGACTCGAAACCCGAAAATCTAATCCGTAATTTTTTAAATCTAGATTCCCTTGAAAATTGGTATTTCCTTTCAAAATTCACACTTTTAATTTTTACACTATTTTCCTTAAAAATTTGGTTTCAAACTCCAAATTCTTTTTCTAGAAAACATCATGACATTTTGACCTGAAATATCGAGTTTTTTATCTAAATTTCGAGGAAGTATTTATTATTATTTTCACATTTTCTTTTTTCCTAAAATGTATTTTAATCTGTAAAATTTTTCGTTAAACGAATTAACTGCCTTTAACTTAAAATTTTGACTTAGGGATTTTAATTTTTTTTTTGAAATTTCGATCCTTAACCCAATCTTTTGAATTTTTTCGAAATTTTGGGTTTAAGCTTAAGATTCCTTGAGTTATTTTTTTCAAAATTTTGTCATTTTTTCATAATTTCATTTTCACTTTTGTAATAAATTTTGATTATTAACTTAAAAGTTCAAAAAAAGTATTAATAAATTTATATAAGATAAATAATTCAATTAAGAATAGTCTTAATTTATATCTTTTTTCCTAGTAGTTCTTTTGAAAACTCAAAATTTTGACTTTGAGTAGAATTGTTGGTAATATTTTCAAAATTTTGACTTCTTTATAAACTTTTTGTTATTCGAAAATTTTCTCACGAAAAAAGGTTTGCATTTTTAATTGCAATCGCTAAGACGACTTACCTTGTTAATTTTTTTTTTAATAAATGTTTCTACATTATTCCCAAAATGTTATGTTCAACCTTAAATACCATCGAATCGACATTTTCTGAATATGTTGATTTTGTTCTTAACTGTAGCTTTAAACTCTAATATCGCCTTTTTTCATCGAAATTTCCACCAGTTTTTGTCGTAAACTTTATTTTGTAAAATTCCATTTCGCAGCTCTGCCTACATATACTTTGTTAAAAAATAATAATTTTGGGGGGTCAAATTTCAGTGAACAAACAAGTGAGACAGCTGAACATTTAAGAATGCCTCTGAGAGTATGATGAAAATGTTATAGTCTTAATATTTTTTGTCTTTTCAAAATATATCAGTTTGTTTAAATGAAATGGAATTATATGTTTATATCTATATTTTTTTTCAAATAAATACTTGGCGCTAAATAGCAAATGCTTAAAAAATTAATTAAAATAAGAAATTAGAACAAAAAAATACAACAAACGTTTGAAATAATGACCTTTTTTCGAAAGTAGACTGTAATATTAAAATGACGTTTTTACAATTTTTAGATCATTTTTTCTCAAAGATTAGTCCATATCTGAAAACGTCGAGTTTAGAATTCAAATTGTTTTATACATTATGTTAAAATTCCAAGTTCATGAGATTGTGGTTTCAAGTTTGAAATTTCTTTCTTTTTTTTTTCTAAAACTTTGGCCACAGACTTAGGAGATTGTGTTTGAAATTTTGATTTTAATCGAGAATTTGTATTAACAGGGCATTTTTTTAAATTACTTTTACTTTTAACTATGAGACCTAGACTTTCTCCAGAACTCCCAACTTAAAATTTAGATTGTGTTGTTGAAATCTAGAAGTTTTTCTTAAAACTTTGTGCTTAAGATAGATATATATTTTCAATTTTCCTTTTTATTTTCAACTGTAGAATTTATTTATAACCTGTTTAAAGTCGAACTTTCTATACATATGTATAGGTATGTTAAAGTCGAAAAGTCGAAGTAAAATTAGCAGGATTGAAGTCAAAGTGGAATTTTTAACTTTGGACATTTTAAGAATAGAACAAAACGCAAAAGTGTAAGTTTTAAAACGTATTTTATGACATTCTTATAACTTTATAATTGCTTTACGAAATTTTGAGTAAAAGTCAACATTTTAGGATTAAAGTTAAAATTTTGAAGTAAAATCTAAAATTTCAAGATTTTGGTATAAGGTCATTGACCGATAATTTTTTGCATGAATACAGATTATAATATTGGCCAATTTTTCGATCACTCGTGTGTAGTGTAGCATACGACATTATTAGCAATGATTGATCGGCCGACTAAAAAATCATTTATGATAGATTGACCTAAGTTTGAATTTCTAAGCAAAAATATAAAAGGGAGAAAAAAAAAACAACAAGACAGATAAGATTGTTTATTTCAGTAAAGTTTCGCCTCTGGTACGATGGACATACTGAGTTATCGTGTTCTTCTGTCCGAACAATCTTCTACTTTGAACCATTTTTCATTTCAAAAAGTTTTACCTCTAGTATGGTGGACATATTGATGTAACGTGAACAAACGTGAATTTGATTTTTCATTTTTTTACATTTTTTTCGTGTATTTTATTATAAATTTTATTTTTTTTTGTTTCTGAAGAAGTCCCTTACGATGGTTGCTAAAACGTCGAACAGTTTTAGAAGTTCTTTGACATGGTCCAACCTCGGAAGGATTTTTTTTACTTAACTCTAACCTCGGGAAAGCCTTCGTTATCAAATACCAGTCAACCATAAATGACACATTGGCTCCGGAAGTTTGGCAACGTCAGACAAAAACTGATAAGAATTTTGAAACTCAAATATTATGGCTTGCCTCAATAAAATTAAATCTATGTCAAAATCTTCAACCTTCAAATCCTTTACTCTGGTAAATTTGTTGTAAGAGTAGAACTCCTGTTATGCCGAAATAAAAGAGTTCGGTAATTTATATTTAATGTTAGTTCTGATCCTAACTAAACGATTACGACAATAATAGACGGCCTTTAGATGTGCTGTTGGCAGATTTATTACCCACAAGAGAATCCGTAAGTCAAATAACAGTACTTCTTTTTGTTAATATTGAATTAAAAAATAAAGATAATTCAATTGCAAGTAACACTTAAATTACATTTTATTTTAACTCACAGCTTGAAATCGACCTCTCGACTTTTTTTTATTTGTACTCTAAAGTCAAAATTTTTTAGGATAGAATCAAATTTTCTATATGGAAACGTAAATTTCAAATTTCAGTTTTAAACTAATTCTTTTTTAAACATTTAAACTTGGGAAGCTGTTTGTAGAAAGTAATTTCTTTTGCAAAAGATGTAATTACAATGAAATAGGGTAGAAAAAATGATTGGAGTTGTGTGCAAGGTGAACCATTAAAAGATCGTATTAGGTGAAACTAACTTGGGGAGTAATTATTGCCGTTCCTAGTTAATGCAACGATGCAAGCTGAAATTGATATAACAAATAAAAGTTTGAATTATACAAATTTTACTTCATTTTTCTATTCTGATGACCCGTCAGCGCCCACTAATTGACATATACATCAGGTAGCACTCAAATAAACGTCGCTGCATCCTGACATTGTAATTGACGTTTGTTTTTAAACCGTTAGGATTTATCGGTTAAAAATAACCCTTGGCGGGTTTCGGAGTTGGTGTGGCTGAACGATAATGTTTTTATTTTCAACTGAATCTGTTTACTTGAGCGTGATAGGCATCCAGAAAATTAAAACATGTGACTGTCAGGTTCCGTTGATGCTTTCCTAATTTCATTTTTATCTAAACGAGCTTTCACGTTTGATTTATGCAGGGGAGTGTTGCTTTGGTTTTTTAGCGATATTCAATCAAAGTAATTTAGTTTCAGCACATTTACATACTCATAACAATCACATAGTAGATTCTTTTTACTTTTACCATGTTTCAATCGATAAAATATTATTTTTTCTCAAACGTAAGTCTATGCCAGTGCCATGGTGTGCCTATAGATTTTAGCGTCAAGTCACTTTAAAGAAATAATTAAAAAAGAATCGGGAAAAAATTTTAATTTTCAGAAAAAAAAGTCCAAACTTTGAGAATAAGGTCAACATTTAGAACAACCAAATGAACTATTTTAAAGAAACGCGATCTTCATAAAATATATCATCAATACATACTAAAAAAACTCCGCAACGTTTAATCAAATGTCAGATAATGTCGTACCATGTTTCGCTTTTTAAATCAGTCAAATAAGACGAAATAATTGATAAATCTCAAAATAAAAGAAACCAAGCTGAAAATTTGCATAAAGCTTTGTTTTAAGGTTCTAAACGTGAGATGAAAGGTCCATAACGTGGATAACATTTTAAACAAAACTTGTAGAGAATGTTGTGTTACAAGTTTGGTAATAGCAATTAACATGTGAAACACAGGAAGCTAAATATTAAAAAAGATTGATTTTTGTGAATTTTGATCTTTAATATCTTGACTGGCAGGCACGAAATTTTATGAAGCTTTTCAGCCCAGATTTAGAAACTTAGAAGAAAACTTTGCGCAAATTTTCAGCTTATCTTCTATTTCGAGGTTGAATTCTTATTTGACTGGGAGATTTCAGCATCATCGGGACATTACTGATTGAAAATCAAAGACCTGTCGCATAATATCTAACGTTTGTTTAAAGATCGTGGAATTTTTGATTCTTATTTTATTTTTTATTTAAAAATTTTTTTATCATCAATGTTGCGTCTTTTTTTGCAAAATTTGGAATTTCTCTCAAAGTTTCTAAATTAATTTTATAATCATTCGATTATATAATTAATTTTTTTATCTAAATATTTTAAGGTATAACCAGCAACTCTCTATAGATAAATTAAGTTTTTGTCAACTCTTCAAAGGTCAGAGTTTAAACATAATTTTACAGTCAAAATTTTAGAAAATGTTTATTCGCTTTGTAAATTTTTATTTGCTAGGTAAGTTTTTATTTTTTTTCAAAATTTCGAATAAAAATATAAATGTTTTACAAACAAGTTTCTTCTGCGAAATTTGACATTTTACCGTAAGACTTTGGGAGGAACACTGTTGAAAAAAGTCATTTTTAAATAAAAGCCGATAGGCAAGGAACATTTAAATATCCAAAAAACGGTAGCATTAAATTTTTAGACAAATAATTTGGAATAAAAAGACAATATTATTTATGTAAAAAACTAAAAATTAGGAAATGTATTTCTCACAATTTCTAATAAATTTTCTTTTATATCACACAAGACAGCTGTATTTTGAAAATTGCATTTTTTTTATAAAGATTTCACTTTTAAACTTGACTAATTTCAACTTAATAATCAAAATTTCGAACTTTTTAACAAAATTTCGAGGTAAAATTTGATTTTTTTAGAAATACTGAGATCAAATTTACAGGGTGTTTTTGAATAAAATACTAATGCTGGAGGAGCATAATCTTTACACGATTTTAAGAAATAAAGTTTTTATCAACATAGGTCCCGAACCTCTTAATTTTTAAGATACACTGTGTTGAAATTTAAGAAATAATTTGGTGATACCGCTTGAAATAATTTTTTTGAATTTAAGTCAATACTAACTAGGCATAAAAACGCATATTTTGCAAGTAACATATTTGCTCTACTTCTGTCAGTGGCGTCCGCACGTCCCTTAGTTTACTTAGCGAAAAAAATAAAGTGGTTACGGACCTATGTTGAGAAAAACTTTTTTCCTTAAATAACCCAAGGATTATTTTCTTTAAGTTTAAGCATCTTATTCGAAAACACCCTCTATATGTTGAATGTATAATATTTATTTTATTTTAACCTCAAAAATGAAATACAAAATAAAGTATTTACTTTTCGAATCTCAAATTAAGACTTGCAATTTACGTAATACCTTCTGTTTAATTTCAAATTATGGCTCGAGGAAAAGGAAAGATGAAATTTCTAGACAATGACCACATTTCAGAAAAAGAGCAGAGTAGAGAGGACGATTTTAAAGCCAACATTTGATTAAAAAAACATTAACGTGCAAATAGTAAAAAATTGAAGAAAAAACTTTAAATTCGTAAAATATGCCTTTTCTAACCAAAAGATACAAACTGATCAATTTTTGACGGGGTTGGAATTAGTTTTAAAGGTTTTCTAGGAGATGGCGTTGTAAACGTATGTTTCATGTGGGCACTCAAAAACTATATTCGCGCCAAAGCCCTATATTATAGCTTGGATTGTCAGTATGTGTCATCTTGCGCAAGTGTAAACAATATACATTCCAAGACCATTTAATATGTCGACTTTCGTGCTGAATAAACGCAATTTGCGTTAAGCTTTATTATTCTGCTTCCATTTGAAGAAAACTGCTGCTGCGAGTCGTCTGCTGCTCGAGGAAGCTGACGGGGTTTATACTTCATCGATTTCGACATGTGAGTACTGTTTTCGACTCTTCAAAAGTGGTGATTTTGACACCGAGGACAAGGAACGTCCCGGTCAGCCGAAAAAGTTTGAAGACGAAGAACTGGAGGCGTTACTAGGCGAAGATCCGCGTCAAACGCTCCAAGAATTGTCCGTATCATTGGGAGTTGACTTGTCAACAGTCGGCAAACGTCTCAAAGCCATGAGTATGATTCAGAAGCAAGGAAATTGGGAGCCATACGAACTGAAGCCGAGAAACGTGGAGAGGCGGCTTATGACGTGCGAACAGCTGCTCGCGCGTCAAAAAGGAAAGGTTTTTTGCATCGCATCGTCACTGGCGATGAAAATTGGATCCATTACGATAACCCCAAACGTAAAAAATCGTATGGATACCCCGGCCACACATCGTCATCAACGCCAAGACCGAATATCCATGGATCCAAGCTCATGCTCTGTATTTGGTGGGATCAGCTGGGCGTCATTTAATATGAGCTGCTCAAACCGAACGAAACCATCACCGGGGACCTCTACTGAACACAATTGATGCGTTTGAGCCGGGCATTGAAGGAAAAATGGCCGCAATTCGAGCAGCGGCACGACAAAGTCATTTTGCAGCATGACAACGCTCGTCCTCATGTCGCAAAACCCGTCAAAAAGTACTTGGAAACGTTGAAATGGGATGTTCTACCACACCCGCCGTATTCCCCAGATATTGCCCCGTCCAATTACTACTTTTTCCGATCGATGGCACATGGCTTGACTGACCAGCACTTAACCTCTTACGAGGAAACGAAAAAATGGATCGATACATGGATCGCATCAAAAGACGAACTGTTCTTCCGAGCTGATATCCGAAAATTGACAGAAAGATGGAAAAAAATAGTGGCGATGGACAATACTTTGAATAATCGATTTGTAACCGTTTTTGCTAAATAAAGCCTCAAATTTCGAAAAAAAACCTTTAAAACTAATTCCAACCCCATAATATAAATTTTTCAGAATTTTCATGCTCTCCTGAAAGCTTTCGTCTTAGGTCTTTGAATAAAAAAAAACTCTTATTGAACTTTCAACGCATCACGAACGAAGACTTGTACTGAAAAATAAATAAATAATAATTCGTCAATTGAGGTATCTGATGATACAATCGCTCATATTCAAATATTCCGAACGGACAAATGAGCACATATTTTATATTTATTTGAAGTTGCCACTTTGCTCTCTAGCATAATGATAGCATTAATTATTCAGGTTTGTTTCTCTATGTGCACAGCGAACGATTTTCATATGTCATAAAATTGTAATTTCAGTGTAATTATTAGTATCCGTAACTTTATTATCAGTTTTAATATTTGTTTGTTATATTCTGAATAAAATGTTCTATATTTTAATTGCAGAGGAAAATGTTCTCTCTATATTACTCAAATAGAATTGTGAAACTTATTGTGGTCGAGCCAGTCCACTAATTGCAATAAGTTGAATTTTATTATTCTAATTATAAATTTCAACCGATAAAATGTTTGTCGTCATTTCTATTTCAGAAAAATTTGTCTTTTTTCCCAAATTTTCGGTTTAAACTTCAAATTCTTGAGAGAAAAGTTAAAATACAATTGGAAATTTAACTATTTTCTTCAAATTTGGAGCTTTACCTTAAAATGTCTAGTCTTTTTAAACAAAAACCTTCATTTTATAAAATCTGCTTTAACTTTTCTACTTGTTGGACGACGGAAAAAACATTTTATGATTTTTGCTTGTTTTTTAAAAGTTTTATAGTGTCGTAGTTAATTATTTTTTCAATTAAATAATTTCTGAGAAAATTATAACAACTTTCTTTTTCCGAGTTAGTAATTTGATATATTATTTGTTATATGTCAAAAGTGAAACATAAGCATCGCTACAAAAAACAACATATTTATGTTGTTTTTCAATAGTAATATTAAAAATGTACAGGCTGGACCATAACTAATAGTACACAGAGCAAGAGTGGATTTTTCGTTATAATATAGACACAAAATTTAGCACAAAGCGGTTTTTTAAGTCGACAAACTTTGTAAACATATTACCAATAGCTGATAGGGGTAGCTACCAGCGCTATCCTCCATGATTCTAAATCATCATAAGTTTTTTGTGTACCCAGCACGAGCATCCATTTCCAAGATATTTTCCTTTAAAGTTTGAAGTGCCTTCGTTCTAAATTACCAAGATATTAAATTTTCGAAGAAGGCTTGAAAAAAAAAGTAATAATAAGACAAATTTTAAAGTTATTTATGTCAAATATGACTTTGCTGATAATATTATTATCTAGATTTTGCAAATCTAAATAAAGAAAATGCAAAAAATTAAGACATGATTTATTTTCCAACATAGAGATGTGAGAAATGATCTCTGACTCAGCACAAGAAAATTTTAATAGTCTGGATGATCAAAGCAGAGATTTGGATATGAATTCCAATAAGAGACTTTGACACCCTGTATCTCGGTTAATATCCACCTTTGTTATAAGGCAAATGTGGCTAAATCACGTTATTTTTATACGAAAAATCCACTCTTGCTCTATGTACCATTACTTATAGTCTATTCTGTATAAAATGCAATATTAACTATTGAACATAAATAAATATTCTTTCGGATGCGTATATAAAACTTGATTTTAATAATAAACTAAATAAATTTAACCTATAAACTTTGTAGATTTGATGTGTAATGAACCGTTCCAACAGTTTAAAAATGGATAATAAGTATTTTGAATGCCAATAAATAATTATTTTCACTTGATTTTTTAAAAAATTTGTCCAAATCAAAAATTTTATTAATGGAGAAGTTCTAGAGATTTAAAACCTGTTTCAAATTTCCTCTCCATTGCCACAAGAGCATTGTCCAAGATTAACAGAAGGTTCACAAAATAGGTATTTAGAACACAAAATTAATACTTTTTAGCATTTTTTATGATATTTTCTTGTGTTAATTTCTTCACTTTTATATTTACGTTTATTTCCAATTTTATGCTTAGATGTTAATAAGTACATTCTAACAGTACCATATATCACTACACTACTGCTTCTTTTATTATCTATTAGTATTTATCATAAATGTTTTTTCATGGCCTACTAATTTAAAAAACATAACATAAACGTTATTTTCTTGTGACGACTTATATATTTCACTTTTGACCTATAACTTGTAACATATCAAATTTCTCAAAAAATTATGCTGAATTCGAAAATGAGAAAATCCAATATGGCACTTTAATAAAAAACAAAGGTACCATAATTTTCTCAGAAATTATTTAACACAAAAAAACAATTAGCTATGCCACTGGAAAGCTATTTGGAAGCCAAACAAAATGATTTTTATTTTTGCCAATCAGACTACAAATAAAGAAATTACAGCAGATTTTAAAAAATAAGATTTTTCAGTTTTTTCTTTTTTCTTAATAAAATCTAAACAAGCTAGTATTCAATTGTCTTCTTAACGGCATGTTAATAAGCATAAAATTTCGCACCACTTAGTCTATTTAACGGACTTTCTGTTTTCAATAATAACGAAGTTAGCCATGAAATCCCACGTCCACTGGGATACACTGTATATAGAGTCTTTGAAAAAAGAAGTAATTTAATGTAAACATATTAAAAAAGATGATTGTTCGCTATGTTTCTGTTACTACCACTTCAAAAGAAGATTGAGAACCAGTGATTTAGTTGCTGCAGTAAACCCAATTTCCATAGTAAATCTACTTGTCAATTACAAGCGACATCTTTGGAACAAAATGTTTGTCAAAGCTTCGAGTTTTAAATACTTTGAAAAGAATTATGAAACTTATGGCGGTGAATGGTTTTTCTATATTTACTTTTGTAGTGAACAAAATATTATTGAATAAACAACTTTCCTAGAAGCGCCATGTTCTGAAAGAAATGCTTTGCATAAAAGGCTTATGCAAACTTCGAGTAGAATTGTCGGTCGAGTTGTGGCTCTATTTGGTGTGTACAATACGAACTTTAAATAGCTCTGTCATTATATTTGGCTTCATTCATGTGTATGGTCCATTTGAAGCTTTTGTTGCATTTATACATATTAATAATAACTAAGTTTTGTGACGGTATATGTAGTCGTTGCAAAGAGATAACCAGAATGAAAGAGCACGAGGCCATAGCCCATCCATAAACCGTAATTGAAGCACAAAGCCATTTTTTCGTCCCAGCACCCTTTGTGAAATGTAACTTTCGAGCTTAATTGTTAAATGGGGCAAATTGCTTTCCATTACCTTTTTTTTTATTAAAAGTTACCTTTTTATCCTAAAAAATTAATGGAGAACAAAATATAAATATAAGTATAAATGTATATTCTCTCTCCAATCATATACAGAATTCAGTAACGTCGTTCATCGGTATTTCCATTTTATATCGTATTCTATTTAGAAGATTATTTCAAACTATTATCTTTTAACAATCCAGGCTAAATTGAATTCTTTTTTTAATTAAAAGCGACTGATGCTGATATTACTATTAAGTATTCCTTTTACCTTATTATTTTCTAGTAGTAGGATGCCTCAGTAATTATGTTACGATCATTAATATTAATCATATTTTCGAAAGGCCCAATAAAGGAAGAAAATCGAAAAAAATGTTATTAGACATTCTGAAAATTGGAGGAATCAACCCATGATTGCAACAATTTCTTTGACCACGAATAACCCAGTCAGTCATTTCAGGTGTTTTAAACCCCAATCTGCAGAAAAAATCCTAGTAAGCTGAATTTTTGTCTACACCTTTATTACGACATTTTAATGAATCTGCAAAGAATCGAAATTGATATCGTGCCGTTTAAAAAAGTTATAAAAGTCAAAAGGTCAAGAAAATCAGTTTTTCGCAAATATCTCGCGACCTATTGCTCGAAGGTCAATAAAAGTCATTACAAAAATTGTTCATGATACAATTATCTATAAAAAAATGCCTTTTGCATTTTTCTGTAACTGAGAAAGCGACTAGAATGCATTCACATATGATATTGTATACCGAACACAAGGCCTAAATTCTTTTAATTCATTTTTAAGTATATAAAATATTAAATAAATACATTTTTAAGTATATTATTTTTTAGTATGTACATATTTTTAAGTATATTAAAAACTTTCATCTGATGTTATTTTTGTGAAAAATATACTAATATTATAGAGGTCTCGGAACTTAGTAAACACTTTGATCATGGTTACTAGGTAACCATTGATCCTTTATTGCTGTTTCAACGAATTAGTTTAAATACAAAATTTAAGGAAAATCTTTGTGAATATTTACAATATTAATTAGGTCCATATCCAACAGCACTATTTGATAAAGTTGGCATGAGAAAAACTCAAAAATCAAAAATATATGACTACTTCGAGCCAATTAATTATAAAGAAGTTTGTGTATAATTGATGATGGATTTTTTATGCATCGTGTCATGTGACAAAACAGAAACATTTAATATTATCAATAATAAATATCTTAATTATTTATCAAACAATTCGCTACAAATACTCTTGTTATTTTTGATGGTTACTCCGATACCAGTAAAAATATCTAAGCCATGAAACATTTAAGACGAACCGCTGCCTTTTCTACATCTTGTGAAGTGCACCTCAATGAATCGATGGAAGTTCCTATCAGTCAAGAAAAATTTTTATCTAATCGATTAAACATAAGAAAATAATTAAAATGCTAATTCAGAAGTTTGAAGAAGTCGATATTGCTACAAGACAATCAAGTGATGTTAATGTCCTACTAGTTGAAACAGCGATTGAAAAATCAATGAATAATACTACAATTATTGTTGGTGAAGACATAGATCTATTGGTACTTCTCATAGCACGCACACAAATACTTGATTAACCTATAACATCAATGTTCTTTAAGAAACCAGGAAAAAAACAATATTATAACAAAAATATACTCAACTGCTAGCCTCAACAAGTATCCACATTATAAGAAAAACATGTTGTTTCTACATGCCATGTCCGGATGTGATCCAACTTCAACACTGTTTGGAAAAGGAAAAATGAAAATTATGAATATGTTTGAAAAAAGACTCAAAATCAGAACAGCCGATAGATAATTACAGATATTGTAGCTTTGCTAAACTAACAAGACAAAACGCTGCTGTGAAATTTCCATTATTGCCACCTACTTCTTCAGTAGCTCAACAGCATATTTATCGAGTGTATTATCAAATACAAACGTGACTGGAAAGAGAAATTGATCTAGAACAGTGGGATTGGGAGTTAAAAAATTACATACTGCAGCCAGAAACAACTTTATTACCACCAGCACCCGATGATCTACCAAACGCAATCTTTTGTAATTGTACAAAAGTTTGTGGTGGCAAATGTGGATGCAAAAAACTTGCTCTAAGGTTTGTGGACATTGCCGTGTCCAGTCGGAATCAACTAATGATGAAAATAATGAAGATGTCGACTTAAGTGTAGGAATAAGTCCACTCGATGTTTTGTCAGCAACTTTTAATGATAGAGAAACTGAGGACTTCGACAATGAATGAATAAAAAATATTGTCTTAAAACTAAAGGCTCGAGTTTCTATCAAAATGTGGTCATTTTGTCGAACTTTTTCATAGACATTCAAAATTTGTATATTTTCATTATTTTGATTTTTTCTCATATTTTCGTCTGAAATCAAGACATTTCAAAAATTTGAAAGTAAAGTCAAAATTTCAAAAAAATGGTAGCATATTTGAGTTAAAAATCGAACTTTTGATAGTAAACTTGAAATGCTGACTTGTTTCCTAAAGTACTTAATTAAACTTCTAATTTTCTACATGAAAAGTTCGACCTTTTTTTTATCAATATTTCGACTTTCATTTTAAAATTGCGAAATTATACCCACTGTTTTTATAATTTTGAAATCTTTTTTTTGTTAAAATATTACAACTTTTTCTCACAAAGTACTGACCCACCTAAGTTTAGACTTTTTTCTCAAAATGATTAATTTTGAGTTTGTTTACTTTTTACAAACTTCTTGGCTGGATTTGTTTTACTTTTTTCAAACGTTTAGAATTTGAAAAGAAAACTTCGGCTTTCTTCTCGCACTTTTGCTATTTATCTCGAAAATTCAATTTTTTTGCAAAATTTTAATCCAGAAGTTGAAATTGATTCACTTTTCCCGCTTTTCCGTTTTCTAATTTTCATTAAAATTTTTGAAGCTTTCCTCAAAATATTTACTTTAGCCTTACGGTGCGTTTACACTAAACACTTTATTCCGTACTTTTCTCTCTGACATAAAAATATATTTTCTCTCTGACGTAATCTCTGACTATCCTGTGGGAAGCTATCTTCTTCCAATTGTGCAGGTAAGTCTCGGCTTCTCTCAGGATAGTTGACACTTATAGTCAGATAGAAATGTACGGAATAAAGTGTCTAATCTAAATGCAAAATTAAGGTGTAAATTTAAAAATTCAGAGTTAAATATTTTTATTTTCAGCTTTAATTTGCAAACCTAAGAAAAGGTCCAAATTTGGAAAGAAAAATAAATTTTTTTAGAAAAAGTTTATATTTCCAGTATAATAAATCAAAGGTTCGAAAAAAGAAACTGAATTTATTAATGAAAGTTTTTTAACAATTTTAAAGTTAAAAGTAAAAACTTTCGAATAAAAATCCACGATCTCAGACCTTCTCTCGAAATTTCAAATATTCTAGAGTTTGTCAATTTTTGAGTAGAAAGTCTAATACACCTACTTGACATTTTTTTTCAAAATTTTGTTCTTAAAGTCGAAAATTGCATATTTTTTTAATTCAAGATTTTTTTTAAGCCTCGACTTTTTTTTATCCAACATTTTGTGTTAAACCTGTATTTTTTTTTATACGCTTTACGTGTTTTTCGAAATTTTAATTGTTTTCTTCAAATTTGGAGTCTGGCCTTAATTTTTTTAAGCCCGAGTATTTGAAAATTTTTATAAATGTTTGAGATTGAGATAGAAACTTTAAAAATTTCGAGATTACCTTATTTTTTTCAAATGTACCGAGTGAGCGAAACTTGATGTCTCAGCTCTACTGCAAGAAAAGGAAGAATGATATAAAAAATATGAAAAGCAGTTCTTAATTGAGATTGAGTAAGGTCCATTTTAAGCCAAATCTGTATAATGTTCAATATTTAAAAACCGAAGGAATGACGTCATCAAATTTTTTTTCTTCAAAAACATACCTCTATTTTTACACATTTCAAAAGAACTAATTTTTATAAACAAATTTCGCACATAAAAAAATTTGGTATATTTTTCCGTTAAAAAGTTATAATAAAATTTATTGTAAAAAAATATTATTAAAAATTCGAAATCGTTGCGATTTAATCAAACAACCTTGATAACAAATCTGTTAAATATTTTTAGGCTTGAAAAAACATGTTCGGGGTATCTCAGAGCGTATTCATCTGCTCTTCTAGGGTTTTTTGGGTTTCCCCATAAACTAATAAATAATACGTCGTTTGCGTGAAGATTTTTCAAAGTCAAATGGCAAAAATAAGTTTGCTAACCCTTAGTTGAATTACTGCCAGAAGGCCATTGTGCTTTGATTTTTGATTTATTGCATTTCCAAAGTCTATTTGTTTAAATCACACTTATTTTTACAATATAATTGCTTATAACTATTTAACCAAAAAAGAGCAAAAATATAGGCATGTTTCTAAAAAAAAGTTCAATGACGTCATTACTTTTGTTTTCCTATAGGGAAAAATATACAAATTTAGCTGAAGATGGACCTTACTAAATCCTATTTAAAAACCTTTTTTCAGATTTTTTATATAATTTTTCATTTTCTTTTAATAGAGCCGAGACATCGAATTTCGCTCACCCTGTACTAGGTATTCTTTTATAATGTCGCCCCATCATAACTTTTTTGTTTTTCGCATTTTGAGAAAAATGTTGAATATAAAAGTTGTACAAAATGATGTAAGCTATTTGTAGAATACATTTATGTACATATACAGGATATTGCAGAAATAAGTGGCAGATAGAAGTTTTATTTTTGTCTATTGTTAACTTTCTAGAATCTTCAGAAATTCTGAATATTGCTTCTGTAACATGTGCTTTACCCTAAATTTAATAGTTTTGGAGATATTCGCAATTTAAAATTATTATTTTTAATAAGTGTTTGTAAAATTGATCGTTTTCCTTTTTATGAATAAGGCATATTTATCTAAAAATGCATATTTACTAAATATATAACTCTCGGTTACTATGAGAATCTCGTAGAATATTTATTCTTGAATCTTAAAATGCCAATACCTTTAGGTCAGCACATGTTTTAGAAAAAAAAGTTGACAAGACACAGGCTGCTCTACTGAAAGAATATAACTTTTATCTGTCACTCATTTCTGCAATATCCTGCATATACAAAAATATATTCTACAACTAGTCTAAATTGTTTTGCACAACTTTTGTATTCAACATTTTTGTCTAACGTGAAAAATAGAAAAGTTAAGATGGGAAGACATTATAAAATATCATCCTGTACAAGTGTAACCTCGAAATATCCATTTTTATTAAAAATTTTAAGCTTCAAGCGAAATCTCGGGTTTAAAAAAATAAAGGATTATACTTTTAAATTAGGAATTTAGAAAATAAACCCACCGTTTCGAAAAATTGGTAACTTAGATGCAATAATTTTAATAAAATGGAGTTTATTCTAAAGTTTTAGAAAAAATAGAAAATTTTATGATTTCTGAAGAAAAAAATAGAAAAGATTACAGGAGTGATTTGCAATCTTTTGTGTCCGTCGACCCAAAAGTAGTAACATACATATTTTTAAGGTGACTCACGAAAATTAGAAACCCCAATTTAATGCTGAACGACTAAAAAATAAAAATAACTTCTACTTTAAAACTTTCATGACGGCTAAACAATAAAAGTATGTGTTCACATGTCGCGACCCATTTTTAAATCTCCGTCACCCAATGATTGCGATCCACTATCGTCGAAAACTGTTCTTCTAAAGACTATACCCTGGTTACCTTATATAGGCAGAACCAAATTTGATTTCCACTACAGACAGTTCTAAAACTATTACAGACACGAAAAATTTTAAATGGGCAAAGTAGTGCAGAATTTAATGGCTAGCAATGTTCCGCTGAGAAAACAATTGAATTGCAATTCGTCTTGATTTTATTTAGAAAAAACTGAAAATCACCATTTTAAATAATCAGCTGCAACTTGTTTATTTGAAGTCCAATAAAAAACACTATAAAAAAATCAAGAACTACAGTTAGCTCTTTTTTAACGCCCTTTCTTTGATGTACGTTTGATTGATTTCTGTTTTCGAGAAAATTATGTCAATTCTGTATATTTTTCTTCTGATTAATTTATACGTCATGTACCTCAAATATGGCAAAAATACGGTCCCTAAAAATGCAATAATTATTATTGAAAAACAAAAAATGTTGTATTAATATTGATATATTTATTAATAATCTCATAAATTCTCATAAACATTCTATGAATTTTATTAGGAACGACTTGCTTATGACTCATACGCAGATGTGAGTTCTAAACTTCTCTAGAAGTTAAGTATTCTAAACGGATAATCTGCATAAATATGAAAGTCTTTTCTCAGGTTAGTTTGTTAGATATTTAACGTTAGACGAAAAGTTTTCACTATTAAAAGAATTTTTGTAAAATTTGATGAAAAAGTTAACCGTATTGGAATGCTTTAATAAGGATAAAGGGTAACCGCTAAAATTGTAGATTTTTTTCAGGTGACTACGAAAAAAGGGTTTTATTCTGCAACTTAATTTACATAAATATTATGTGTACTTAAAGTTCTATCTTACTTTAATACTAGTTTTTCCTATTTTTCTTTGGTTTATGGTCTCTCAAAACTAGTTACACTAAGACCCCGCTTAAGCTGCTCCGCTTAGCCATGTTTTAGTTTAACGCTTTTAATTGGAATAGTGGAATTTTCTGAAAATTCCACGCACCATTGGGCTTCCCCTAAATCCAAAATACATACAAAATACACATATATATAAGATATTTTTGAATTTGGTAGCGAAAAAATATTTGGAGGAAGTGTGAAAAAACACTTGGCCAGATCTGAACGAAAAGGATGACATTAGAAAATCTGTTGTTGGTATGAACGAAACAGTTGAATTAGCGAAACAAAGAAGTTTAGAAATGTGGAAGACCTCAAAAAAATTTTGATGGCGAGGAAATAGTGGATCAAGAAGAACACAAAAATATTAAAAATAGTCATCCTGAAAAAAAAGCAAAACACACTTTCAAAGACATAAAACCGCTATAACGCCACTATAAAGGAAATTATAACCCAATTTATTGAAAATGAAGTAGATTTGGATATGAGTTCGAAGGCAAGGCGGGGTGCCATGGATGCCTTGCCCACATATTGACAACTTCTTATCGGCGTAAAAGAAAAATAAAAATGACACCAGGCACCTACTTGATAAAAAAAGCGGAAAATTGGAAATGCAGAATCTGAATGATTTAATAATTGGTGACTTACTTACTTTTTACATCCTTTTTGCCCTAACCCCATTATTTACATGAAGAGATGACCTCGTTTAACGTTGTTTCGTATAACGCTCCACTTGGTTGGAACGTAACCCCCGCGTTAAACGGGATTTTACTCTATTTGGTTTTAGGTCTCCAACAGTGGTAATATAGTTGATCCTGAAATGTATCGTTAAGAATAATGGCACTTGTATTTTCTGTTAATATATTTTTTATAATAATAAACTACTATAAAGCGCAGCCGCGGGCAAGTTTCCACTGACAAAATTTTTAAAACACGTACACTTTTTCATAGAATTACATAATTTAAAGGGGTCCATGCACGTTACGATTATACTAATAACTATTTCAATATTATACAGCTTGTTACAATATTTTTAGTTTTTCAGTAATTTTTGTTACATAGGTAGGTACTGCATTTTTATTATTAAAAGTTATGGTATTTGCTGCTTTATTTAATCCCCTTTATCACATTTGAAGACTGACATGTTGTACAACAAATTAACCAAAAAATATATTCTCAATTTAAAAATGGCAAAACTTGATATGGCTTTTAGAAGAAATAATAAAGTTGATATAATTTTCTCGCAAACATGTTATTTTAGAGAAAAATAAGGTACACTAATGCAAGGGCTTTTGATTTGTTTTTTGATCGGACTTCAAATAAACAAATTACAGCTCATTATAAAAAATGCCGAATTTGAGTTTTTTCTCAATAAATTCAAGACGAATTGGAATTTAATTATTATTTTCTCATCAAAATATTGTTAGGCATTAAATTCTGCACTACTTTTCCCATTTAAGCTTCTTTGTACCTCTAACCGTTTCCGAGATTCCTGTAGTAGAAATTAAATTTGGTTCACCCTGTATAGTATGTAGTTTCACATCGGTTAGATTTATTTTTTATTCACCCTAATGTTTTGTCTCGTGTCATATGCTTTTCATAAAAGTTGACAACTTTCAGTAAGTTTGTTTTAATCCCATCAAATCCAACGTGTGTATTTTCAAAAAAGTTCTTGGTATAATATAAATGCTTAACATCATAATAATATTGGGTCATGCTAACTCATCAAATAATGCTTTTTTGTACGTGTCCATTCAAAATAACACCGTCTTCGAAATTGCCAAATATGGAGTAATATCCTGTTTTTTCCATAATGCATCTTTTACCCCAGTTGGCAAACGACAATTTCGCGTGATTTTGCCCTACATGTGCCATTCGCTTTGATTAAACTCAGAAATTATACATTTTTTAGCCGGTGAAACAAATTATTTATCGACAAAACATAAACATTTGTGACACATTCGCGTCGCCCATAATATACAATTTTTTCATAAGATTTATAGGAGATGTAATATAATTGTTGTTACTTATGTTGTTTTTGAATATTTTACCTCTTAAACATCCCATGGTGAGTTTTTTAAAATGCCCTTAAGAAGAAAGCAATTAGTGTAATAAATCGCACCTTTTCTGCGGATACTTAGCAAATGTTCTCTCTCTTGGGTATCATTTGCCCTAATGTTTTTCGTAAATAAAATCTATTATTTTCTACTTAATTTGGCCCTGACCTTTATAAACTTTTGTAGAAAATCTTACGAATAACCTTAGCCTTTTGTGCAAAATAAGTGAGTTCAATAACTCTCGCTTTTCTCGAACGCAATTTATGGTCTTTGAAAAACAAACATTTACTCGTAAAGTTAAAACCCATATGTTAGACTTTCAAGTTAATTTCTAAGAGCTTCACACGAAGATAAAACTTCTAATGAATGACGCTAGGAAATTTCAACGCAAAAACAAGCCAGATGATGACTTTTCACAGTTAAACGCTCTCCGGGAGATAAATAATTAACCAGATTCAGCGCATTTGTTTATAAACTTGACCACAAAAAATGCCTTCAATGGCTGCTGCATAGGTAAGACCCGAGAGCCGCAAGGTGGGGATTTAAATGGACAACTTGTACGTTTGTCTCACTCCAATCTCTATCGCACGCCGCTGCTAGGACTACTAACGCGAATGTGACAGTTGCTTGTTGATTGTATCCTTATCTTCCTCTCTCTATGCACAGAAGTGCTAATACTTCTTCGTCCGCCAGCTGGCGATCGCAGCGCCGCAACGGACGCCAAAGCTAGCGAGTTTACCGCTCATTCTTGAACGTACTCTACAGCGGGGAGGTTGCTATCGGTTGCCGGCACGATAGACGAGAGACGCGTAACTGAAAAGTTTTCCAAACTTTACAAAGTCGCGAAAAATCGATGCTTTTTGTGAAAAAGTGACCTGGGTAGTTGAGGAGGGCACCTGTGGATGTTTTAGTGGTTGTTTCAGGCGCTTTCAGCAATACTGTTATTGTGCTATGAAAAGTTTCAGTGTTTCAGTGCTTTAACCGCTTCGACTCTCTCGTCCTTTGGAATTTAGGACTCCGAGACCATGCTGTAGTGTTTACATTTTTTGGCGGCGTGTAGGATTGTTGCGACTTTCAAGGGACTTTTCTGCGATTCCACCATGGATTTTTGTGATACAATACTGGCGAAAATATTCATTCTCGCTGTTGGATTAGGTGAGTAAATTTCAACGCGTTCAGGGAGTCGGGTTTAAAACAAACTTTCGATTCCGGATTGTTTTTAGTTTCAGTCCGTCTAATGGGATTAGTTTCTCGATTTCAATGGCTTCGGCTTTGTTTGTTTTGAGTTCGCGCTTGAATCGGTTGCACTGAAATAAAGTCGATTTTTCTCGATTGCACATCCCGAAATAAAGTACGTTTTAACATGATGGTTAGTTTAAGAACTATTGAGAACAATTTGTGAGTTTAGTTATTTTTGGACCTGATCAATTTCAGTTAGCTTGATACCTACTGTTACTTACAGATTGATTTTCATAGAAGCCCAGATGTTTAAATTTTATGTCTATAGATCTATAGATACCAAAGCTGTTGGTTGGCTTTTTAGCATGAAACTTATAATTTCTGTCTCTACACGACTGGGATT
This sequence comes from Dastarcus helophoroides, assembly GCA_028583605.1. Classification (NCBI taxonomy): domain Eukaryota; kingdom Metazoa; phylum Arthropoda; class Insecta; order Coleoptera; family Bothrideridae; genus Dastarcus; species Dastarcus helophoroides. The sequence goes on from CM053332.1 coordinate 2,850,272, forward strand.
GGTGCATGAAGGTAGATTTTCGTGCTTGATAATTTGCCTGTTGGTATCTAAATGGGATACTTATGGGATCACGAAGGCTTCCAAGATCAAAGTCGCGATAAAATGGATTTTTTCTAAGATTAGACTGTCAGGAAACTTTAAAGTATTTAAAGTTCATCTTGCCATCTTATGGTCCTTTTTAGGAACTAAAATAAAAACATAGACACAAGTGCACCGAACTAGAGACGAAATTCTTCAGTAGAAGAGCTACTTTTGTCTCTCGTATGGAATGGTTGACATAAATGTGCTGCTTTATTTTGATTATTTTTATTGTTTTTTGCTGTTTTCATCCCGGAAGTGTTTTTCTTATGTCATGGTTGATTTATTGTTTTGTCATTTGTTCTGAGTTTTGATTTTCATTTCATTTTCCTGTTAGAAGAGTTTCGTCTCTGATATGGTGGATATAAGTATTGAGTTGTTGAGTTATAATATCTTAACTTTTGGTTCCATGCCACTTTGCCCCCAGAAGTTTCACTTCTGATATACTTAACCTGCGGAGTTATCTTGTTCCTCTGTTTTGAAGTTTTGTTTTAAATTTCACTTTTTTTTTTCAAAAAAAAATTTCCTCTGATGGCGTTGGTATAGTGAACTGTTAGGCTACTGAATATTCACTATTTTGCCGCCTTCACGTCACATACCAATCATACCCTCTGGTATGGTTGGTATACTGGATTACCATGATTTTCTGTTTTGACTAATTTTTAACTTTGCGCCACTTGCATTTTGAAGGAGTTTCCCTTTAGTAATGATTGACATACTGATTGTGAGTTATAATTTGCTTTTCTTGCTTGTACTTTGGTTTCTATTTCAGTTTTCATCCGGAAAAGTTTCATGTTCTATATATTCTAAATCACCATGCTTTCCTGTTTTGAATAATTTGCCTTTTTGTGCCACCTTTACTCGAATATGAGTTGCCACTTTCCAATATTTTGATTATTTTGTTTGTCTATATCACTTCATTTCGAAAGAGTTTCGCTTCTAATATGGATGATGATGTGAGTTATTACAATTTTCTGTCCTGAATTTTAGTTCAATTTCACTTTTCCTTCAGAAGAGTTTTGCCTCTAATATATCGGGTGTAACAGGATTATCATGGTACACTCTCTATTTTTTTCTTTATTTATAAAGATAAAGCTTTTAAACTTGCAATACTTGATGTACTTAAGAAATGTCAAATTTTGACACAAAAATGACATTCCTACTGCTGTCACGTCCACTAAACACCCGGTATATTATTATATTTTTAGAATTTGCACATTTCTCTGAATACAATACATCTAAAATGAGTGAATTTTAAAAGATCAAAAATTTTTTTGGTCAAATTTTATTTTTCACCCTAGAAGACTATGGCTCATTCTAATTAATTGTAGTGGACCACATTAACGCTACAAAAATCAAATCTCTTGAAAAAAGAAGTATTTCATTCTTTTCTTATGTGATAAAGTTAAGAAAAATGGTTTTTATATCACAACTTTATTTTCTTAAATGGCAGTATATTGTTGGTACGTCGAAAAAATAGTAATTAATAGAGAAACCAACCATATTTTCATTTTTGGTATGAAATCAGCTAAAAGAATTCAAAATATTCGCTTTCAATTTATTTGAAGATTTATTCAATACGAACACAAGATAGCTCTGAAAAACAAATGAAAAAACTGACTTTTCCCAAGTGTTCCCAATTTAAATTTTTGCAGCGTTAATGTGGTCGATTAGAGTTAATTAGAATCTGTCATGACCTAAGTTGAAAAATGAAATGGGATCAAAAAAATGTTGGATCCTTTATTTATTTTATGTGTATTATATTCAGAAAATTGTGTAGATTCTAAAAATGTAATAATATACAGGATGTTCGATTTAAAAATTAAAAGTTGATATCAGTTTTAGTGAAAATGACAGCAGTAGGAATATCATTTTATGTTAAAATTTAACATTAAATCAGTTCATCAAGTATAAGAAAAAAGCAAAAAATAGGAGGTGTACCATGATCCTGTTACACCCGGTAGGTACTGAATTATTTATGTATTTTGTGTCACCTTCATTTCGGAAGACTGTTGCTTAAATAAGGTTGATTTAATTAGTTGCCTTAATCTTTACTCTTTTGATTTTAGTTTCCATTCCATTTTCCTTTCTAAAGAGTGTCATCTTTGGCCTGATTGATCTACAGAAAAAGCCTCTTATATCGATTATTTTACCTTTTCCTGTCACGAACTTTCGTTTTTATTTCATGTGTTGTCCAGAAACATTTATCCTTGGATTTTATTCCCATATCCTGATGTGCCTCCTGATACGTTTTGATTTTTATTGCTAACTTGACTAGTATTAGTTGATTTTCCAGGTTTCTACCTGCAACCTTACTCTTAAAGTTTGAGCTCTGAATAATGGTCTCCTAGCATGAGGTGTGGAGATGGGAAGTTGATTTTGAAACTTGGTAATTTTAGTTAGACCTCAAGGCATGAACTGTTTCGGATAGTTTTCAAATTTGATATATGCAGATCTAGTCCAAGGTCTGAGGACCAACCAGAACAGATGGATGGGTTCTTAACACAAAACTTAACTTTATTAGTCGCAATCAAGATTTGCGTTTTTTTTTAATTAAAAGTTTTTTACACTATCTACATTTAATTATTTCTGTTATAAACTAATCTAAAAGCTTTTGTAAACCACCGGTACTATTTGTGAACATCCTTGAGAATTATATCAGGTTCTCACTTAAAATTTCAACTCCGTCGACCGTTTTCAAGCCTGAACAATTTAATTTTAAGGAAGTAAAAGAACTTAACTCATCCCAAATCTAGGTCCTATTGGAATCCTTAAGAATTTTGAAGTGAATCTAATCACCTGATCTAGGTATTTAATCTTAGGAATAAAGTTAAAGCCTTTTTCTTAATTTATGCTGCGCAGACAGTCGACGCATGTTTAGGACTTAGTTCTTCGTAAAATAATAAAAAATTCCGCACTAATTTGTGTATGTTGTTAAGGGTTATAGCAATCCCAAAAACTGGACCTAAGGTAAGGTAAGACTTCAGTTTTTTCAGAAAAATCCAAGTGTTGCATTCTTGATATAGTTCGGATTTTAATAACTCAAACAATTTGTCTAAAATCTTGACCGTTGCAACATATTCTCTATAAGGTTGACAGGAAATTTTCAAGTTTTCGTATGATTATTTACTTACATATACCGGTTTTTTTTTTAGTTGGGAGGTTACCTTTTTATGGAGTATCACTTATTATAAAAGCAAACTGATTTTGCCGATGGGGCTAATCGGAGCTAAACTACCTTTCAAAAATATTCCTCCCACTTCCGGTTACACCGGAAGTAGACACCAACTTTCTTATTTTAAATGGCAACCCCCAAATTTTATGCTTTATTTGAATTTTGCCTAGAAAAATAAGGTGAGTTTATGAATACATATTTATTGCTATCTTTGATAGTTTTAAAGATATTTCAATTTTTCGAAAAAGAAAATGACAGAAAAGAGGGTTATTTTGACTCTTTGTATCTTTTTTATTATTTGCAGTAAAAACATGAAATTTAAGTTGAAATCATGGAATATTATGGAGACTATAATAACGTAATCGGGTTTTACATTTATTATACAGGGTGATGGAAATTTTAACGTCTTTATTGTTTTTGTTTTATTCAAAAAAAAAACTCTGTTTTTTTAAATAGGAGCTATGCGTTTTTAATCATTTTTGGATTCTTCAGGTAAAAAGATGAAAAAAGTTATATGACTAATTTCTTAAAATTCTGCACCGTTACAGAGATATAATTTAAAATAAAAAAGCAAAATATATCTTTTTTTTTCTCTAGTTGCAACTTGGTAGTAGAAAACAAAATTTCAAAAAAAAAACATAACCACAAGGCCTAAAAATTTTAGGCTAAATAACATTTAAAAGATAACCGTACAAGACGAATAAATCTTTGACTAATTGTTAGAATACTTATTGAAAAATGTGTAGGAAGCCACGAATGTAAGTTTTGTAAAAATGGTTTGTTAAACAGATTTCTCATTTTTGGGGTAATGAAAATCAACAACAAGATTAAAGGGAGTTTTTAAATTTCTTGAATTAACGAATCAATTTATTTTTCCTAATTTATCTCTGTAATAGATGGTACTACCGATCAAATGTACTTTATTTGCTAATAAAACTGTCAAACCATTAAAATAAAAGAATCCTACATCCAAAGATGGTAAAGTTGCACCTCATCATTACATGTCGTTGTCGTCGCTATCATATTTTGCATTTATTTCTGTGGTCATATCCGTAATACTTCATATATGGCTGTGGCGATTATATAGAAGCATAACATATATCTAAGACAGGGAGTAGCGCCCTATCACCTTATGGTGTTATCAAACTGTCAGACCTTCATATTTTTTAAGAGAGAATCCTACCTGCAAAGTTAGATGACGCTTTCGTCATATTGTTGTTGCCAAGTTTTGCATTTATTTACACAGAAAATGCTTTGTACCATATGAAGGAGAGTAGAACATCAAAAATGTGCACCAAATCTGGCAACAACACTAAGGCAGACAGACAGACAAACTGACTTTCGCATTTATATATTAGTATAGATTGGGTTGTGACAAAATTATGTTGACCTGTTAGATGTGCTAATAGTTAAGAATTATTTTAAAGAATAACAACAAAACAATCGCTGTATGCGTGCCGTATGCTCAACTTGTTATCCTTTTTCTTTTCCTACTTCCTTCTCTTTAACCTTGTTTACCATATTGTTTAAAAGCTTCAGTCACCTGAAGAGCTTGGCCTAAATCCTCCTCATTAGTTATAAACTTTTTGAATCAGTTGTCATTAGTGTACCACAATTTTATACTCACATCGTTCATTCTACAGTCTATAGATATCTACTTTAGTCAACGGTTTTATTTGTGTGTTATTATATTTCAGTTTTTACTGGGGTAGTCGTCATGTGTTCAGTCCAGGGTGGCTGATAAGCACGGTTAGGGTAACCTTCGTAGGTCGTGCGCAGTTTGTGCACTTTTCAAACAAAACGGCCTTTATACTACCTTTGGCAAGCTGCAAACTTTCTCCATATGCTTTGAAATTTTAGGCAGTAATCGATGACGAATCGAATGAATAAATAAATATATCAATTAATCTGTTGTTGCGATAAGTTGTTTGTGTATTTAGTAGATTGGTTTCACTTCATCACGCTAAAAGGATGAAAAACGTTTAGGTGTTTATTTCTTTAAGGAAACGCGTATCGGTTTTCTTTTAGAGTGTTCAGGCTTTACATATAAATTAACCTTGGGGGCCAAACAACTTTTCTTTTTCAGCAAAACTCCCAAACTCGCGAACATTTAACTTTCGACATTTCCCAAATAAACGAATTCCGCCTTTTTACAAAAATTGTTTCGCATATTATTAAAGTTCTCACAGTATCATATTATTTGAAGTTCAAGAATTTAAAAAACACACTTCCGATCTTCATTCCAAATAGTTTAGTAAACTAAAAAAAATATTTCAGTTGTAACAAATTTCTATTTTTCTTTCCTATTGGATAGAAATCTAACCTACTTCTTTGTCAAATGTCACAAAGTAATGTTTAAAATAAGCTTTTCATGTAAAAATCAAAAATCAAAATTTCGATAAATATTTTCTGTAAAAATTGGATAACCGAAAGTTATGTAACCTTTGAGTTGTCTTGTTTTGTTTAACTGTCGTTTCGTATAAAAAATGTCATTAATGGAAATAATTTCAGCTAGTAAACCATTAACAATAACTTTCAATTTATCGTTAGCTTGAACTTTCTATAATAAAAACAACTTTAGTGGACTATTTCAATTATATGTAAACTAAAGCCAATTTAGGACAGAGCTAGAAAAATGTTTTAGGGTTTTTGTTTGGCTGGAGATTTCCACAACCTTGCCCACCAACAACTCTAAACATTATTAAAGTTAAATTTTGTGTTCTTCGGTTAGATACCATGTTTGTAAAAGAAACTTTCCAGACTTAAATAATTGCGCCCATTAAGCGCTAAATGACAATGCGATTACCATTGTGGGTCTCAAGTCGATTGATTTATTTGGAAACAACTTTCCTCTGCATATATTTACTTGAAATGATATTACGCCCATTCAATTCCACGTACATATTAACATACCTCCGAATTCGAGAACTGAATGGTGTTGAATATATCCATTTATTCTAATTACTTTTCCATTTGTTATATGAAATTTGAATATAGCCTGAAAGGCAGCATTTAGAAAAACAGGTTTTATGGCCGATTTCTTAACGAAATGCAGATAACTATTTGGAAATTTAAATGTACACCTAAGATATTTGTTTGGAGAAACCAGGTTTTTAAGGTTAAAGTTTTTAGGACTTATCGGTTGATAAGTATACTATCAATAAACCCAAATTTTGTGACAAAGTCTTGATTAATCGATTAATATCAAATTTGATTGTGCATTTATTTAATTAAATAAAATAGATTTCTGAAACATACCATATAAATATACCTAATGGAAGCATCTGAATTCAAAATAACTACTGTCCATTCGTAAGCTCATTTGGTCTATGCCTGTTCTCTAGAAAAAAACAGTTTTTTTTTAGAATTTCAAATTCAATCTAAAAATGTGAATTTTGGTCTTATAATTTGTTGATTTTAAAAGCGATTTCGAGGTTTGTCTGGAAACTTTCATCAAACCTGAACTTATGTTATATTTTCAAATTTTTCTTCAATTTTTTCTTTTATATTGAAATTTTGACTTTTCTACAAATGTTCACCTTAATTTTAGAATTCACACATTAAATTGAATTTACAAAATTAATTAGGATAAGTATAACAATCATTGTTTTATTACGTACTCAATACCAAAAAACTAGTATTTTCGGGTATTTTCAACTGTAATTTTAGATATTCTAATTCTATGGAACTCATTAGGTCTTGAAATCCAAAAAAATTATACTTGGGAGTGGATAAAAAAATTAGGCAAAATGTTTTCCGTATTCAGAGCAACGATTAGAAAATGACAATCAAGTTAATACTCTCATGCGAAATTTAACAGAACAAAGTTTCAACGGACACTAGTTGCTGGTCTAGTGGCCTTAATCCAAATTATCTAATGGACGAGATTGATTGCAGCTTTCTCACTCCCTAAAGTGATGACTTATCATGCAGTATATCGATCTGAAACAGATTATGTTATTAACGTTTTCTCCCATCGTTAGGTGCACTACATCGAATTACTCATCGGCTAAAGTAATTTCTGAAACATGTTGAACTGCATCTCGGGAGAATCGGTAAACTATTTTCGTTCAAGTGGGTAATTCTCTTTTGGGGTTGATTCGACAATGTCCTCGGCTGAATTTTAAGCATCCGCAATTATATTTTGAAGTCTCGACCGGAATCGTATTCCACTTAGGAACGTGTTTCCTCTTCCGCACGCCTATTCTTAGATTATTTTGTTTCTCGTTTAAGGAAACAAGGCACGGAGCAATTTATTTTATTTTTATTTAGAATTCCCAATACGGGGAGCGCTCCTGCACAGGAGGTTGGATAACGAACGTAATAAAGGGGAAGCTACCTACTTAGCAGCTTTGAACTATTTTCGTTTCAATGATTCGCCACGTTGAGAATGGAATGGATTCGGGTCTGTTGCATATGGTTTTAGAAATTTAAGTAATGTGAAACTGGAAAAATTTTATTATAGGTACAGAAAGAGTTTGAACTTGAAATTTCTACTTTTTCTCCTAAAGTTTGAACTTCAAACTCGAATTTCGAATTTTTCTCAACCTGTTTACTAAATTTTTTATTAAATTTTGAAATCCCTTTTGTTAATTATTTTATTTAAATTTCAAATTTCTACCCTCTTAGAAAAACGTTGAGTTTGAGTAATTTTTTCTCCCAAAATTCGATCTTTTTAGAGCATTCATTTTTTTTTCGAAATTTTTACTTAAATGTGCAAATTTCACCATGACAATTTTTTTTTCTAAAAATATGCCTTTTTGTCCACTTTTTTTAGTTTAACCTCTAAAGTCAAAAAGTCCAATTTCGAGAAATTTTTTATAATTTGTTGTTTTTTATTCCAAACATCAACCTTTTTCTCAAGGTCCAATTTTTGCTTTTGACTTGCAAGTTTCGACTGGAGGTCTCGATTTTTTTCGAAATTAAAATTTTATTCCATTTTTCTCGAAAGTTCCGGTTTAGATCAAATTTACTATTTTTTTCCCGAAATGACCTCTTTCATTTTCCACCTTCGGTTTCGTCTCATAATGTTTCAATGAATCTTTCATATCCAAAATTTGACCTTGGAACATAAAATGTTTGCCTTTTTCGTCGACATTTTTACTCCAAATTCAAAATTTCGATCTTTTGGTGAACTTCACTTTTGTTTGATTATTTTTATTTTGTTCCGTTTTCATTTAGTTTGGTAATTTTGATTTCATTTAAAACTAGAAATTTCAATTTCTTTTTTTCAAAATTTCAAATTAGATAAATTTGATTTCTACAATTTGGGCTTTATACCCATTTATACCTTTTAAAAGAGCTTTTCATTTTTTAAAATTATTTTCGCCTTTATTACTATTTGGCTTTTTCATTACAAACTGCAAATTTCTTCTCAAAACTTTTACTTCTTTTCAAATGTCCAATTTAAACGAGTTTTTCTAATATTTTGACTTCAACTTAAGAATTTTCATTTTTTATGATATTTGAAATTTTCATTTTGTTATTTTGTAACTTGGTTTTTTTAACAGACTTCTAATTATTTTCTCTAAATCTATACTTTCCTCCTCAATGTTTCAATTTTTTATAAAACTGTAATTTTTTTCAAATTCCTATTTTTGCAAAGTTCTAACTTGTTTATTATCTTAACCTTTTTTGTTTCTAAAATTTAGATTTTAAAGCACAAATTTCGAGAAGTTTCTTCGTATGTATTAATTTTTTTAACTCTTAACTTTCACCAATTCGTTTCCTAAAATTTCAATTGTAAATTTCTCTCAAATTCCGAAAAGTTCGATGAAATTTTAGCATCTTAATTTCGAATCGAAAGTTCAATAAAAGAAGCTAAATTAAAAATCCAAATTTTAATTTTAACCTTTTAATTTCGTATTTAAATCCGAGCCTTTTAAAAGTTCGTATTTAATGTGACACTTTTAAATTTAGTTAATAAAATTTTTTAAGCTTGGCAAAAAACAAAAACCCCCCTCCCACATGCTTGATTTCATTTGCAGAAAAAAAAATTCAATAAATATAGTGTGCATATAGATGTTTTTTTATTGGGCCAGTTGTCTTTTCTAGGTCATTTTAAAAATTGGACAATTTGCATGAAACTGAATAATTGGGTTACCTTTTCAAATGACATTTTCAAATCTTGAAATTTGTTAAGAAACTCGTACAAGTAAGTTTTTTCATTGCATCTTCCCCAAAGTTTTCGATCTTTTGAATCAGTAGGTACAAGGGTTCAAGGGTACAAGAAAGCAATGAAAAATGATATTGTAATAAAGTTCAACCTATCCTAAGAGGGGAAGTAAAATGCAAAAGTTGCAAATCAGAGAAAATTCACGCTAGATTAGACTTCACTTCCAACTACGGTAAACTTTTTGTAACTGCCAATTAGTTTATAAATTTTTGGTATTAGTCACAAAGTTGATGGATACTTTCTAGTTGAATAAACATCCTGTGCCTAATTTGCAAAAAAATCCATCAATGTTGATTATAAACAAGAAATTTTTATCTCAGGGGCGCGTCGTTCAAATTCTTTTCTTTACAAATAAAATACAAATACACACCATTTGTTTTATATGTCATTTCTAAAAGGAATAATATTTCACTTTTATCCCTTATTCTCTTAAGGTCTTACATCTAACTCTGATGTAAAATTTAAACTCAGAGGAATAAGACCGTTCGTCAAAAAGACATAAGGTAAAACCTTCGCGGTGCGTTAGGTTTAAAAATGTCGTTTTACTAGGGAGGTCCCCGAGAATCGAGCTTAAAAAATACAAAAAAATTCAGCACGTCGACAAATTGCGAACAAGGCGACTTTTCATTTTCGATTAATTTTTCACATTTTGGCGGCGACGTTCGGGAAAGTCGTCGTCGGCAACTCTTGGATTTCAATCATCTTACATTGACAAAGCCGCACTTTCTCCATTGGGCTCTTTATTGCCTCGCCTTATTTTCTCTTTGACCCTTTTTAAGGCTCCTGGCCATTTTCGCCATTTTTCACTCGATAAGGTGCATTATTTAACATCTATGGAAAAACCGCTTTATTCCCTTGTCGTTAGAAATTGCTATTTGTCCCCTATTACTTTTTTAAAGTCTGAACTTTAAAGTTTATAATACATTATTACTAAGTCACGTCGTTGTATATTTAGCATTAGAAATTTTACTTGAGCTGTCAAGTTAACGTGTAGGGAACCAAGTAATTAGACATCAGTAAGGACATACAGTAATCCTTATAATGCATGATGTTTCGCGACATCTTAGCTGGATGTATTTATTACAATATATCTGCGGCCGTTCACAGGTGCAGTTTTAGTGTCGTTTCGTGTCAGTGGCGTTGTATTCCATAATTAATGAGAAATATATTTTTACAAATTATGTAACCGTGTAGTTACATTTTCATGAAATTGATGTAGGGGAGAACCGGAATCAATATTATACGTTCAAATAGCCGGAATTACAGTCAAACCTCCCTATAGCGAATTCCTAAATCCTACAAAAAAATTATTATAGAGAGGTTTTCCTTATAGGGAGGTAACATTAAAAATAAATAAAGTTTATATGCTTCCAGGGATTCCAAACTTGATGGCGAAGTCCTTTTTTTTAAATTCTGATTATAATACTATTGTTCAATTGAACTTTTTCGCTGAACATGAACGCTTTTGTCTTCGATATTTTTTTTGCAATTTTACTATGCTTATCCTTCTTGCATTAGAACTGAACTGAAAAAGAAAATATTTTAATAGGCCAACGAAATCATTTGCATGGGGTAAAATTGAACTTTATCCGAACCAAATGCAATTACAAACTAATTAAACCTTGGAAAGTCATTGGTATGGGTATCCCAAAAATTAAGACATCTTTCTGAACGGACGCATTTAAAAACTAACTAAACCTTCGAAAATCTTGGGTCAAAAATTCACTGTATGGTGGTATTGCGTTCGTTATATAGAGGAATTCGTTACACGGGGGTTTGTTATAGGGATGTTTGACTATACTTGCTTTCTGCAATTCTGCAGTTTGGATTTCGTTAAAATCTTTAACTTTTCAAGGTACTGTACTACGTAGAAAATAAGTACAAACGTTTGAAAAAATTGTCTCTGTTATTATCTAGAAATTCGCGAATCTGAAGATGTTGCTAATGATCGTTGGGAAATATATCTTGAATATTATTTATATATTTTATAATACTTGCATCCATCTGTTTTTTTTTTTGTGGAACGGACTGATGCTTGGTTATCTTCAAAAATTGAAATACAAATTTTGTCCCTTCAAACCAAGAAAGATTAAAAAACACAACAAAGGTTGCTCTAACGCGTTTCGAGAAGCTATCGCTAGCTGCTATAGCAGAGATATAACGTACGAGTATCTCTCTGAAGATAATAGCTGGCTATCGAAACGCGTCGGAGCAACCTTTGTTGTGTTTTTTAATCTTTCTTGGTTTCAGAGGACAAGATTTATATTTCAATCCATCTGGTACGTTCGCAATTTGCACATTGTCTTCTAATTATTTTCATAGGAAGAAGCAAATTACCTAATAAACGAATTGGTAGTCTGGGGGAAAAAGTACATACCATCTAATTATTTGCGCGTTTTGGTCTCGTGTATGTTAATATTTTACCCTAATTTATTTTTACTACTGTAGGCACGATTCCAATGAGGAGATAATGCTGGTCTGCCGGGGATATCTTCTATACCTAATCGTCATTTCTTAATTCTAATAACAAAGATATAATAATTTCTCATAAACTGATACAAATGAATTATTTACATTTTGACACACTTATTCATTCGCTCACTTGTATTACACCTTAGTTTGATTCATGGTAATATGGTATTATCACAAGCCTTAGCTCAAATTATTCATATTTTATGTAAACTTGTCAATATTGTACGTATATATAATCTAACATGCCACAAGCAAAAAATATCGCTAAATGAAAAGGTATCAGGCCACGGTACAGCCTCATTGAAAATTTAGTTTTAAACATTTTGCTCTTGTCATGCGGTTTAAATTGTGTCGACGACACGAAAAACTGCAATCTACTCCTGACTGCATTTAAATGCCTTGGGAAAATATTGATTAATTGTACAGCTGGGAATTTATCTATTTCACAGTGTTTTCTGGCCACAAGCTTCCATTTAATTAAAATAGACGTCGAGGTACAAAGAAATGTCGGCTTTGAGTATATTTGTTGCAAATGCATCTCGAACTGACGCTATTCGTAAAGAACCGGTGCTTTATCAAAGCAAAGAGATGGTTTCAAGAAGAGTAAAAGGAATAATCATTTTATTCGAGATAGATTTAAAAGTTTTGGGCAATGATAAACGATATTGTAAAAAAAGTCAAATTGTAGTCTGCTTTGCTTAGAAAGGCTTTCGCACCAAAAGCGTGAATTCTATAAATGTATATAACATAAAACATCTTAATAACAATAAAATAAATGTTTTCTCAAACTTTCGCATTTTCTCAAAATTTAGACTTTCTTCTTCTTAAATTTATCTTAAAGTTGTTAGTTGCTTTTATGCCATTTCGAGTTCAAATTGAAACTTTCGATTGTTTTTACGAAATCTGATATTTGCACACGGAATTTCAAATTTTCATGACTTCTCAAAATTCCAGTTGATTAGTTTCTAATTTTTTCCCCAACATTTTGACTTGAAACTCAAAATTTCGACTCTTTTCTCCAAATTTTAATTTTAACTTCGAAACTTCGAGGTTTCTTTAATTTGCGAGCTTGTTCCTTAAAATATTAGTTTTAGATTTCCATTTACTATTTCAATTTTCAGAAAGCTCCGAATTCAAGCTAAAAATTTTTGTGTTTTTTAAAACACTTTTTTTCTAAATTTTCACTTTCGTCTTTCCAGTTCAAAACCAAGCCCGAAAAATAGTTTTCTGTTTTAAATAAATGTGGAATATATGTTCACAATTTGAAATTTATTTTCAAATTGGATGTTTGGGTAAGTCAAAAACGCTTAACACATTTTCAGAAAGTTCACCTAAAAGTTAATTTAAAAAAGTAGCAAATCTTACCAATGTCTACAGAACGCTCTCCTCCGTCTAAAAAGCTGTACTGCTTTACTAGAATTGATTTTGTGCAATATTACCCCAGATATAATCATTGTTATGGCGAAAAGCTGTACTACAACTGATTTTGTGCAAAATTAGCGAAGTTTTGGAGAAAAGTCGTGTTTTTCTGGTATTCCGGTAATTGAGCAAACCACGACCGGTGTGCAACTAAAGTTATTAATTTACATTTTTTAACAACGAAGTAGAAAAATACCAAGCTTAAATAATAAATTTCGAGAAAAAAAGTCAAAATTTCTAGAAGAGGTAAAAAAATACTTTTTCTAGAAATTTTGATTTTTTTTCTCGAAATTTATTATTTAAGCTCGATATTTTTTTAAAGCAACCATTGTTGTGTTTTTTAATCTTTCTTGGTTTCAGGGAAAAAGATTTGTATTTCAATTTTTCTAGAAAAGGTAAAAAATTTGAGTTTTAGGTCGGAACTTTTAGAAAGAAAATGAGAAATTAATCGGTTTCGAAATATCCCAAAATTTATATAAAAAATAACTTGAAATGTGAAAAAATGCCTGAGTTTTTAACCTTTAACTTGAAATCTCGAACAAAAGGTCGAAATCTCGAGATTAAAAAGAATCGCCAAGAAAAATATGGAAAGTTTAAGTTGAAGTCGAAATATTAGAAAAAAAAAGTAAAAAACGAAGAAGTAAAATTTTTCAAAAAACACTTGAACCTAATTTACATAACAAAATTTTCAAAATTTCGAAAAGAACATCGACGTTTTCAGACCGAATTCGAAATTTTACAAGAAATATTGAGAAAAAAAATCCAAGTTAAAATTAAAACCTTAGTTTTGTGGAGAAACTTCGGAAATTTAGAGGTTACCTTCGAAATTTTTAAAATGCAAATCCAAATTGTCAGAAAAAGGAAACATTTCAGCACAAACTGTAAATTTTAGGGAAAAAATGTAAAGTGTGAATTTTGCGAAAACATTCAAAGTTTCGAAGAAGCTTTAGTTTACAATTTTACAATCGAAATCTAAAGAAAGAAGTGGAAATTTCGAGCTTACGTTAAAATTTTGAAAAATTTCAAATCATTAATAAGTTATATTAAATTTCGAGTTTAGATTGAACTTTCGGCATTAGTTCAACTTTTTTCCTATTTGACAAGTTTCCAGTTAAATAAGTGATAAAAAGTTGATAATTTTAAATATTGAACCATACATTAGGATATTATTTATGCAGATTTTTCCTTCTCTACTTTCTGTATTTATGTGGTATTTTAATAATTTTTGGTTACCTGAGGATGGTAAACAGGGCAGTGCGGTAAATTTTCTCAGTATGATGCAACTCTTCGAAATGCCGCCCATAATTTTTTTTAATTTAAAATAAACAAAACAACCTTTGATTATGATTTGAATGATCAATTAATAGCTAAGTGTAAGCTTAAAGCAGAACTGTCAACCCATATGTAGCAGTTATTTCAAAATTTCGATTAAAATATTTAATTTTTGTAATATCGTATAACACAAAATATCGAAATCTATGTCGAAATTATGACCTCTTTGGGGTATTTTTAAATTTGACTGTTTTTCTCAGATTCTGACTTTGAACTTGAAATTTCGACTTTTTCTCAAAGATTCGACAATAGTTTTTAAATTTAGATTTTAAACAATTTTATTCCTAAAATTACGAAAATAATAAAAAGTGAAAACTTAAAATATAATTTAATCACGAATTACTTTTTAATTTAATTCTATCATTCTCAAAAATTTAGGAGTTTTTTTAAATCAAAATTTAAACTTCTCCTCGAAATAAAAGTTAACAATTTTAGTTTTCACATGTTTATCTAAAAATTTTTGAAATTTTGATAGCAACATATAGAGTTTTTCCCGAAATTTTATAAGCAGTCCTTTGTTATTTGTATTTTAGGTTCGAAGTCATTCCTGAAATGTTGGGATTTTTTTTATTTATGTATTAACATCGCTTGGGGTTGAAATTCGACTAAAACCAAATACATGTTAATATGAAATTCTCAATTATTGCCTTGATGATTTGGGGAAAGGTCCCACTCCTTCCCTCAAATTATAAAATTCCACTCTTTTTGAAAATGTATGATTTTTTGATCGACAATTTTGACCTGTTTAAAAATTTCTATTTTTTTTTTATTTGAAATTTTTTCTCAGAATTTCGACCTTCCCTCTAAATTTCAACATGTTTTCAACATTATGAACTTTTATTGTTAAAATTATGAACTTGCGACTTTTTTAAAATTTCACCTTAACAACAAACTGAATCTTTGGTAACTTCCACTTTATTTTTCGAAATTTAAATACTTTTTAAATTTACAATGTTTTGTATATGTTCACTCCATAATTGGGTTTTTATTTTGAGGATTTTGAGTTTTTCAATATTTCGGATTTTTCTCGAAATTATTACTTTTATCACTTCGTATTTCTTTGAAAAATTCTTTTTTGAAAATGTCAGTTTTTAAAAATGTCGACTCGAATTTTTGACCATTTGAAAGTTTTGATTTTTTTTTGAAAATTTTGCCTTTTTAAACATTTTAACTTTTGTCAAAATGTTGACCCTTAAAAACGGCGATTTTTCAAATAATTTACTTTTTAAAAAGGGTGGATCGTTTTTTTTCAATTTCCACCTTATTTAAAAGACTTGACCTTCCTTGCAAAATCCTGCTTTTTTTGAAAATATTCACTTTCATTTGAAGGTTTGACTTTTCTTAATATCGCGACTTTTTAAATATTTTCATTTCTTTAAAGATTGAGTTATTTTTTTCAAAATTTCTCCTTTTTTTTAAGTTGTCACCTTCTTGGAATATTCCTTTAAAATTTTTCGATTTTTTTCGAAGTATCGACTCTTCGGGATTTCAAATTTCGAAATTGTGCCTTTTTGAATATTTCGACTTTTGTTTAAATATTTTTGAAATTCTATTTTTTGAAAATGTTGACTTTTTCTCTTTTTGATTATTTTAAAAATTTTGATCCTCAATTTCAACTTTAGAAAATTTTTATTTTTGAAAAATTTTAATTTTGGAAATTTCGATTTTTTATTTTTAGAAGTTATAAGGTTCGAATATTTCCAAATTTTGACCTTTGTTGGGATTTGAGTTTTTTTGAACATTACAAATTTTATTCAGTATGTTTATTTTCCTAGTTTACTTTTTAGAAGAATTTCGTCTGTTCTGAGGTTATTGATTTTATCGTGAAATCTCGACTTACTTTTTGATAATTGTGAAATTTTTTTTTCGGTAAGTTTTTGCAACTTTTTGATTTTTTCAAAATGTCGACTGAAAATTTTGTTCTTTTTTTACAATTTTAACTATTATTAAAAATTCGAACCATTTTTCAAATTTTCGATGGTTTCTTAAGGTTTCAACTTACTTGAAAGTTGTAACTTATTTTCAGTATCTCAACTTTTGCTCTAAATTTCTAATAATTTTTAAATTTTGTCCATCTTTAATCTCAACAATTTTAAAAACATTTTTCAGGCTTCGATTCTTTTTTGAAATTTCTAGTTAAGTTTCGAAAATGATAAGAATTTTAAAATGTAAACGCAGAAGTTTGAGAAAAAAAATGAAAATTTCGGGAAAAAAATCGAAATTTATGAAGAAACTATCAAACTTCTTTTTAGTATTTTTTTTTCTTTTTCATGAATATCATATAATTAAGAGTCATAAAAGAACACTAAAATTTCAACGGGAGCAGCAGCAACTCAACAAAGAGCCGCATGCAGCGCTCAGAGCCGCATTTGCCCGCCCTTGACATAAACCGATATGGAAAAGCGATGTGTAAAAGTTTTTAATTATTGAATGGCTCAAATTAAATGTTGATTTAGCTGCCTCTTTAAGGTGTCGCCTGATGCGGTTGCGTCTTTGCATTATAGCACGGCTCGGCCCTGATAATAAAAAAACAGAAGACGTACAGTCGAAAGAAAAATTTTAACTCCGCCTTCGGCATCTATTTTTCCTTTCACTTTGAAATATGAATCTATATTTATAAGACGTCACCTTAAATATGTTTAGACAGGCCGTTTGGTAAATTGTTACATAAATAACCGAGGTAACCAAAATCCCCTCCTGTATGCAAAGACTAATGCTTTCCATTACAGCAGGTTAGTTTCCAGCATAAAAAAAACGCGCACTTTGTGTGTTTTACTATCGGCATCCTTGCATTTTTTATGAAGACAAATGGAACAAAAAATGGGGTTGCAAATTTCATGCCACATTTTAAAGCATCATCGTTTGACGCATTGAGTTTTAAGATGCAAAAAATTGATGTCTGCACTGCAAATATATGCTGCCGACTGAGACTATTAGTAGATTGCGGGGTTCAATAAGTTAATATGACCCATGTACCACACCAAATTTATTAAAAAACTGTGTGCCCCTTGTTGGGGTAATTGCTTTGTTACTATGCTTTCCATGTTTTTAATTGGGAGTTTAAGATTTTGACTCCAGGATCCAACCCTTTTAATTTTTCAGTTATCTTTTTTGTATTTGATCCTGGAGTCTATCTTTTTTGATCCTGACTATCTCTTTATTAATCTTATTTAAAAACGAATCTAGATTTACTTAGGTGAGTAGATCAAATAAACCTTTTTTTATCACAGTAGTAACGCTCTTATAAATGCTGCCTAAACTCTAGACCATAATTATTATATTCTACATCAATGGCCTGCTATATTCATATAAAAAATAAACAAGTGAAATATTTTATTTTTCTTTATCCAATAGAATATAAAACCTTGACTTTCTTATTAGAATCGTGTCTCGATTTTTCCTCTGGCGAAGTAATTATTGTCCATTCTAGATTGTTTCACTTCATTAGGTAAAGGTTGAAACGTTTTAATTAAACATGTGGCCAGAATTCCAATGCGGATACACCATTTTATTGCAGGTTGCCCGATAACTGTCACAGGTAAATTAAGTGCCTTTGCTAGTTGACATCAGAGATTACGCATTACAGGAAAGCATTTCTAATTTATTAGAAAGGTTTACTGCGTTTCTGAACATGTAACCAACGGATAAAAGCTCGTTTGTTCGAAGGAACGAACTTATCCAAAAGCTGAAATCAAAATTTAGACTTTAGTACATTGTTCCCGAAAGCTCGATTTAATGTTCGCTCAATTAAGAGACTATTTCAATTGGATTTATTAGATTAATTTGGTTGTTGGTAAAATAAGAAAAAAGTGGGTGGCAAAAAATGAAAACATTTTGAGAAACACACCAAAATTAAATCGTTTAACATTAAACTACAATTACAATTATTTGAATTCTAAACGTAGAAGTAATTCCCATTTTAGCATTATTCAATATTTTTAGGGTTCCTCTTAAGAAGTTATTTTGTTTACTCTGTTAAGCCATACATACAAAACTATGCAAGTTAACATTGTATGGATTTCTTTTGTTTTGTCCTCTATGCAAATTAAACTAAATGTGTGGTTGCGTGGGTTTTGAATTCTAGATATACCAAAACAAAGAAAATGACTGATACACATGTTCATTCTAAGCTTTTCATTATAAATTCACTTTAGTTTTCATGAATAATCATTCCAGAATAAGATGACTAAGGAGAAAAGCGTTCAAGGTAACCAAAGACGTTGAGATTTAAGACCGCCTAGACTTTTTACACCGTCAACTTCTTTCGTTGAATCATATCAAAGCCGACAACCTATTCGATATTAATAAGACATCAAAAGCCTTTCTCCACTTTCACACTAACAAACTACCAGATTAAAATATTCCATCAGCTCCGAAGTAATGTACGAAAATCCACTTTGTTCTTCGTGGTTTTGCATTTCAATATCTTGATGTAGTCGAGTTACAAAAGGCTGCAATTCAAAGAAATTTATTCATCTTGGAATAATATATTCACAGGGCACCATTTTAACGCGACTTGGAGAATCAAAAATAATGAATATCATTAAGGGAATAGAGTTTTCCTGTAATTTTCAAATCCAATTTTCGATGCTGATTGTTCTTTTACGAGTAAATGGAGGAAGTCGAATGAATATTAATGAATTTCAAGAATGTAGACGCAGCAACTTTTAATTTTTGGGCTTTATTTCAAAAGTTACATCACTTTTCGTCAATGCTAACATTAATAAGAAGTACTTGCATCTTACAGAGAGCTAGCAGTCATCTAGGACTTCAAATGCAGAGATGATTTTTTATATTTTTTTTAGTTACCTACTTGGTAAATTTTGACGACTTCAACAATAGACTGAAACGAAATAAATAACACAAAAGCAATCATCAGAAATATATTTTGGAATACGGGCAGGGCCCTATTAAGATTTTACGGGCCCGAGGCTCATTTCAACTATTAGGCCCTTGATCTTTGTAGGGTAGTGGGACGTAGCCAGATTCTCTTACATGAGGAGGCAGTGTTATTTATTTTGAAAAATGAATGATCAAAAATAAGATGCCTAATTAACAGCAAATTTCTCTCGCTTCATTACATAAACCCTCAGAGTAGAAGAGGATCAATTATTGCCTTACCAACACCTGTACTAGAAAGGAACGAGTTTTAAGATAAAAGTCAAGATTTCGAGGAAAAAGAATTTTTGATAAAAAAAACTAAATTGTTACATCAAAAAATCCAATGTTGAATCTAAATCGAAATTTTAAAAACCGACTAAAAAAATGCCACCATTTCGAAATAAGTCTATTTTCGAGAAAAGCATGGCAATTTGTGACATTTTTCAGGGTAAACCAAATTTCAAAAAAAAGTCGAAATATTTTAAAATATATTTCCCGGAATAATTTTTACTTTTTCATTTAACATTTTGACATGAAAGTTCTAGAAGAAAGTCTTTTTAAGACTGCTTTTCTTTTCTAAATTTCCAAACAAATATTTTTATCAAAACATTCGAGTTTTTTATAATTACGAGCTAATAGATATTTATCAAATAAACAAATTTTGCGAAAAAGTTAACAATTTTGTCAGAAGTTTGAATTATTCGTTTAAATTTTAACTAACTTTGAAATTTCGAGACGAAATTTGAATTTTCAAGAAATATGTTTCTTATAATTTTTAAAAAATATTTTCGCCAACAATTTTATTAGATTTTTGATCTAATTGTGAGAAATGAATGAATTTTGATTAGAAAAAACAATTTCGATAAAAAGATGAATTCCGAGAAAAAATTGAAATTTTTACAAGCGGGAATGATGGAATTTAAAGATAGAAAAATCGAAAATTTAAAAAATCAAATTAAAAAAAATCAGAATGTGCCAAATTTTGCGAAAAATTTAAATATTTTGGGAAAAACACAATTTTGTAGTTATTTAGAAAAAATCGAAATTTCCAAGAGAAAGTCTCATTTTATGGAAAGCTGATTGAACTTAATAAAAGAAATGAGAATCAAATCTTAGGAAAAATAAGTTAATTTGAAAGAACTTTGGAATAGAATAATTTCAAAATAAAGCTAATACATAATATATTTTCCTTTGTCTACATAAACCAGAGGGGATAAGTGTTTCACCCTGCCGCATTGTGACTTTGTGACGAATAGATCGATTTTCGACAGAAAAATCAACATTTTTATGAAAAGGGGTAAAATTTTTGCTAGAAATCATTAGTTTCTTGATATTCTTACTTTAATTTCTTGTTTTCAAACGGAAATGTTGACAAATATCTACTATAAATGCTGACTGTTTTTAGAAATCTTCACCATTTTTTTGGTGCTTCCAATGAATCAGTAATGAGTTAACAACGATACAGACAAGAAGGTAATAACGAAAAATAAAATTTTTCGCATTTTGACTGATAATGTGCCATGTTGCCATTGATAAAATGGTACTTTCATTTCTTTGTTACTTGCAGTCCACTACAAAATAAGTAACAACCAGAAGGTTAACTCTCGTCTTATCTCTTTTTGGTCGATGCCGACAACCTATGACCTCGAATTGTTATAAACTGCTTTTTTACATAGGGACACCGCATATTATTCCAGTTATTATGTTGCAATATTATATGAGTAATTGTTGAAATTACTTTAAAAAATAAAATCAAACAATAAAGTTGGTAGAACCAAAATGATATCTTCAATCCTAAAGAAAAGGATCCTCTGATAGATATATAACCGGACTCGACTCCTTTAAAATCTCGGACCTTCACATCTCTGCTGCACTGGCAGTTTCGCCATAGATTTTCGGCATAGATGACTTTGAAGGTCATGGGACCCAAATGGTCGCTTGAGGAGAGTTAACCTGCTGGTTGTTATTTATTTTGTGAATCCACTGCAAAACAACATTCACAGTTGCACGTAAAATAATCTCGAATACGTTTCTAGAGCGGCAGTAGATTTGCTGATCCGACAATAATTCACTGCTTGTGAGACAGATTTTAGCCCAGCAGACTTTTAGCGACTTTGAGAAAGAGTACCTTTTTTATATAAAAAGTGTTGCTTTTTACGATTATGGCACTTTTGTGTCGAAATATTGCAATACAAAAAAGTTACGGCAAAAAATAATCGCGGGCAACCCCCTACACACCACGCCACTGCTTATTTAAAAAATATGTTACATGAGAATATGCCTAATCCAATTCTTTAACTGCTTGCCCAATTTCATGACTTTGCTACTAACCGTTAACTTTTTGTAGTAAAAAAACCACTTTAGGGGCGCCATCTTTAAATGGTCATATCTCCGTTAGGAGGCAATTTAAAGAAAAAAATGTATTTCAACATTTTTCATATTTTAATGTGTAGAATATGCTCCTGAAGTAGCGGCCCGGACTTTTGTAACACCCTGTATAAAAAGGCTATTTATAACAAGTCAAGGTTACAGGTTTAAAGGTAGATTTTAGGAGCAGTAGGGCTGCTATGTAGCCATTATATTAACATGTTATGCTAACGTGCAGAATGAAACATCGAAATTTCGCGAGATGTGTAATTTCAGATTGCGAATACGTAAAAACCATACTTTTATAAATTTTCATTTTTTACCATTTCATTCACAATATCTCCCTACATAATATATCATTTCTATCAGAATCTATAGAAAGGGTTGGTCGCCATAAATTAAAATCTGTTCGAAATCATTCTTCGCTTATACCTGATAATGTTAAAAATCGTAAAGTTTGTCACTGAATATCTCGGTTTCGGTACCGGCATGGGTCTTTTTTTTTGTAACATGTTGCGGAAATTTACAAAAAAACTTATAGAAAAGCAATTGACCAGTGTACTTACTTAACAGTTTTGACATCTAATTGCAACTTTCTTAAAGGATCATAGCGATATGTAAATTTAGTCTGGTTTTTGTTAAGATTAGATCTGTAAACATTAAAATGCAGTCACTTTCACATGACGTTTTCTCGCAAATGTCGACAGTTAAACGTTAATTGCTAGATAATATATGAAAACACCGTCAATTAATATAAAAGTGCACCGATTATAAATATGGATTACGAGAATGATATTTAACTTCTTTGCGAGTGTGCGCTCCGTAATTTATCACATAAAACGGCTGCAAATTGCACGTTTTACGTGCTTTATCCTTGAACGAGTTGAAATACAATAAAAAACTATCGCATTCCTCAATTTATAACCTCGTTAAGGCACCAGTAGGAAAGCGTAATATTACTGTATGGGCGAAATGTGTTTCCACCTTTGACATCTCTTCTGTAGCAGTTGAGGCACCTTTTTTGTCTCAAGTTTTGCCAAGGTGGATAACAATGATGGGCGCAGCTGAGGGAGGGGAGCCTGAGATAGCTCACCTCAAAAATATTTAAATATAACACATATATACAGAACAAAAAGTGAATTACCTTCTCATATTGGGGCTGAGGCGAGGGAGGGGAGCCTGAGATAGCTCACCTCAAAAATATTTAAATATAACACATATATACAGAACAAAAAGTGAATTACCTTCTCATATTGGGGCTTGCCTTTTAGGTTTGGTGGTTTTACTTTGCTCATGAAAAGAGTAAATAGAACGGAACATAAATTCGGAAAGAACGTTTTGTCCAAAAACAAGGCATGACTAGCGATAACAATATTTCGGCATCTTAGTGAAGACTCTTAATAACTCGGTATATTTGTGGAGGAACCCAGTAATTAGATATCTTAACGGAAGACACCATAATCGAGTTTGTTAGCTTAAGCCTAATACATTTTTAAAAACTAATTGCCACTGTAAACTTTCCTCAAAAGATAACCCTTGAAAAATATTTAACTTTTTATCTAAATCTATCAATTGCCATAGTTTACACTACACTATACCATTAAATATTTTTAAAGGACGTTTTGTTATTTTACAAAAGAAAAAATCGTCTTTAAAAAGTAGAGTTCAGCAGAACTGCCCAGTTTTTGGATTTCTTTTTAAACTTCCTATAGATGTAGTTCCTTGGCTAAATAAGCTACTATTTAGCATAGCAGTATTGGTTGTGATACGTTTGCAGCTTTAACTTTAACCAGTTGCCAGCGCACTCATTCGTAAAGCTTTGCGTAGCATATGTATAACATTTGCTTAGATATTTTGATGGCACTTTATGAAGTGTTGGAAATTCAACGTTCCTGTTCATCAAAAGTGTTTGTAACCCTTATCAGTCGACTTTATGGCCCAGCTAAGATAAAGCACATGCAGGTGTGTAGGAGTGCTGCTTGGATGTGAATTGTTTGACTTTATGCTTATCATTTCCGCTTCGGTCTGATTCCATTTTATTGTACAATTCGCTTTATTTACACAAGTAGTGTTGAAATTCCTGCAATATCAGATCGTAAGGAAGCGGTTATAGATGCTGCTCCTTTGGGAATATAAGTTTAACTTTGTCTTGCAATTTAGACCGAAATTGTCTCCCTTCGGCTAAGTATCAATGCTTGGAAGATTAATTGCATGTTACAGAGTCCTGAAGTATTTCGTTTGAGAAATGTCTCAATAATTAGTTGTGAAGTATTTAAACGAAAAATCTTTGCAGGCTAGTAGGAAATAAGTTTGTTTTAAACATGCTCATGGGGTATTTGGGGCAGGATTTGAGAGCTAACCCTCTCAAAACTTTTCCAAAAATATTCTAACATTATCACACTCATTGAACTAAAAAGTAAAATTATATCTAAATTGCTTCTACAGACTTAAAGCATTCAATATTTTGAAAAATTGTTTAATTATTTGCTGTCAAAAGAGAACATTCACTGATTTGTAATCGATACTGCAGAGATAAGGTGATGTTTAATAGTTTAGCCATGCTCGCATGCCAAGTACCTCATGCAGCAAAACACCATGCTACGATGGTTAAGTTCTTAAACATCAATATACGTGTAACGTATCGATTCGAATTCGGTAAATTGTCTCGTTTGACAGCGAATAATTAAACAATTTTTCAAAATATTAAAGATAAACCAGGATAAGAAAAAAGAAACGTTACGAGTCTCAGAACAGATTGGAACTTTTGGTACTAGAATAATAATTTAACTCTCCAATCAACTTCGCTTCGAAACAAGTTTCTCACTAACCCGATAGCATAGTAAATTGTTAAAATTATGACATTTAACTTTTTTTCATTAAATTTATTGTAATTTGACAGTGTAAGTTACAATTTGGATTAAGACGAATCAAGTGACATATTATTCGTTAAAATTGGTTCAGCATTGAAGACTCCACGGAGTCATGAATTATCTCACATACTTCCAAACATAG
Organism: Dastarcus helophoroides; assembly: GCA_028583605.1. Classification (NCBI taxonomy): domain Eukaryota; kingdom Metazoa; phylum Arthropoda; class Insecta; order Coleoptera; family Bothrideridae; genus Dastarcus; species Dastarcus helophoroides. The sequence continues at coordinate 2,875,183 of CM053332.1, forward strand.
CCTAATATAGCCTTAAACTTGAATTAAGACGAATCGAATGACACGCATTCGCTAAAATTTAAATTAGTTGAAAGTTTGAAAAAGAAAATCATAAAATGAAATTCCTTGAATAAGCTAATATTTGGGAAAAAGTAGCTGTAGAAAAGTTCACAAATAAGAAATTTTGAGAGAAAAGTTTCTCTTAAAAAGCGTTACCGCGCAGGCCATAGAATTTCGCCTTGGTTTTGTTTAATATATTTTGGACATTGAGTGCTGCCCCCAGGTCTGATACCTTAATCTCCTCCCTGAATATCATAAGTTGGTTAAGCACAATACTAGAAATTTTGGCCTGCACCTATCTTTAAGATAAAGGAAACAGAAAGCATTTCTGAGGCAAAGACCCATTCCAAATAAAAAGAATCTACATCATAATGACAGTAATGAAGTCTTGTTGGATTTTATAAATTCGCCTCATTTTTTTCAAACGTAGAAAATTTTCGCTTCGAGGCCCATGGCAACTTTTTTATCAGTGCAGCAGGGTTTCCCAAATTATAAATTAAATATTCATCATTGCCCTAAAAGCAATATAAATTTTTCAGGCAGCAACATTCGTTTGAGAAAGCAAATTTTATTTTGGCGTTGCGTATTTGCAAACTCTCGGTCGTTAATATTTTATCGGCATAAATAGCAGAAATTTCAGATTTCTCCTATAAATTAGCATTAATAATTTGGACATTGTTAGTAATAATTTATACAAAGTTTTAAGAAATGGGGGGATGAAGCGGCTGAAGCGTCCGATTTCTTTATGTAAATATCGCGCTAAAATCCGAAGGATTTTAGGGGAATGCTAACATGTTTGTGAATTTATAACGTATTTAAATGAAGGAGGCAAAGGGCGCAATAAAGTTATCGGTGTTGACATTTAATATCTGCTTATTATTTATAACTTGACGTTGTGCGGGAAAAATTGGCTTTCGGTGGTTATTCATAATTTAATTCTTTCACTTCCTTCGAAATTTACAATTTCCTTTGTTAAGAGCCTGCTTTCGGAGTTAATTACTTCTGTTCTCATCCTCTTAAAATTTATAATTCATACGTTTTCTTAATAGAAGGCTAAATAATTACTTTGAGGAATATGGAAATTAGTTCGCCAGTTCAGGAATTTAAATTCATTTTAATTTGATCGTCCTTGCAAGTAAAAGCGAGAGTTCCTATCTTATAAGCACATCTAAGTTAAATTAGGAAAAGTGAAAAAAAAAGCATAATCAAGTACGAGTCCCATTCAAGTAGAGAAAGATTCTGCACCACAACCGATAGTTTTCATTTCATATGAATGAATTAGCAATAATTATTTCAATTTTTTTGTCCTCTCCATTTTGAAAATATGTAGAAACTCGTACATTTTTGCGTATGCTTAGGGTTCCATAAATTTAATGTTAAAACGAAATCATTATAATCGTGATCACGTGTCCGTTCGTCTATGATAGGTTTTTCTTGAAAACGTAGGAATCTGAATTTTTATGGGGTTTGTAGTTATTAGCTCGTAGATTAAAAACGCCTCAAATATTTAGTTGCAGTTAATAATATTTTCTTTTTTTTTTCAGGTAAGCCCTTCGTGAAAACTGAATAGAATTCTTTCCAATTCTATTTACGGGAAATTTTAAACTTAACCTTATGTTTCAAGAAGGGTGAGTATAGAGGAGGAATAATAATTTTACAAGTACAAAGTCTTATAATGTGGAACCAAAGAACTCCTATATAATCTACCCACCCATTTCGGACACCTAATAAAAAATATAAATATTTTCTTTTCTTATGAGATGAAGGAAACCAGTTTTCTAATTATTATGCCGAAGTCAATAGCATTAGTAGTTTCCGAGATAATCTCATCCGACAAATTTAACTAAGAAACTAGTACTAAAATTAAACCAATTTAATACTAAACCTAAAAAATATATCCACGCTTAGATTTCGAACCCAAAGATGAAATTCACATGAACACTTGAATCTTTTACAGACGTGCTTTTGAAATTTGCATTTTTAAACCTAAACGAATATTCTATCGAAAAATCGTATAAATAAAAATCTGAGAATATTTCCTAAAAATAAATTACGTTTTTTTAGAATTTTTAACATTCAGCATTGAAGATTTGGGATAAAACTTGGAATTTTTAGAAAAAAGTGGCCTCTGTTCAAGTTTGAGGTTCATTTTCAAATCCTGAACTTATTTTGAGCAAAAGTTAAAAATTTGTATTGTAACGAAATGTAAATTATAGAATTTAGTACTTAAGAAAATTTTCTAGAAAGATCTGATAAGGGGAAAGCGGCCGCGAAGCAAACGGCAGATAAGCATTCCAAAATATTCGGCAAACGATAAGCCTTATCTGCGGGATTTTTCTAGAAGCCGGGAGCCAAAACTATATAAGGCGGTCGCCTTTCCCTCGAATTAGTTAGAATCAGTCAATGTAATTAGTGAGTTAGTAGTTAGACATCAATAAGTGAGTTCATTATTCAGTTGTAGTGTTCCGAGCAAGGACTAAATAGACTGAACGCTTCAATATCGTAACATGTGAACAGCTGAATGTAAAACCCAGGGAAGTGGGGTGCTGCATCCCACTGCTCTTTGACATGTAAATTAATTAAGTAAAATTTATAAATACGTAACTTGCCGCGTAACGGTTCTAACGATTTAGATATGAAACTTTGGAATTTTTTTGGGCCAAAGGATAATTTTGATAAGTGCTTTTTGATATAAGTTCAGGAGAACTATTTTCAAAGACCTCTTGGTTTAATACTAAATAATTCTCTTTCAATACGCGACGCCTGTGTACAATATTGTTAAGCCGGTGATGTAAACACGTGATGATTGCAGTGAAACGATGACGCGCGCATGCCGGTAATTGAATATTTATATATTTTATTTTTACTTTCCCAAAGAATGAAACTCTTAATTTTCCTTTACTAATGGGTTCACTGCCGTTTCGACAATGTTCCACAATACACTTTCCCATATTTACAGCCCATTTTCTAAAAAACAACCGAGGATATCTTCGCAAAGGTTTGTCAAATAATAAGAAGGCGTTGTGAGCCAGGTGGAGCTAGGCTTTCGCCAGGCTTTCAGCTGGCTTCACTGCTTACCGTGTTACGTTCAGTCTATTTAGTTCTGGTTCCGAGTTTAGTTTAGTAATAAAGTCGGGTATTATTCAATTCACGTGTTAATAATCAATTCGAACCGATAAGCCCGCAACAGTATAATATGTACGTAATGTATATAGGAAATTTAGAAATGATGTCCAAATTTCTACTTTAGTACTAAAAATATTTGAATAACTAGATTCATATTGAAATCGAAATTTTTAGTTTGAACTTACTTTCGAAAATTTTAGATTTTATAATTTATTTACATATGATATAAATAGATAGAAGTCGTTAAAAAATAAATTTGAAGTTAATCTGGATAATTGCATTTTATTTTAATTCCATATTTATTTCGAAACCTTGACTTTTGAAGTGAAAATGGAACCTTATCGAATAGTCGAGTTAAAAAAAATATTGATTTAAAAGCAGCCGGTTGCAATTAAACTTGGAATTTTGAGAAGAAAAGACGTTGTTTCACGAAATTGAAGGTTAGGTTCGACATTTTGAGAATATCTTCATATATTTTCGAATTTTGTCGAAATTCCGAGTTGAAGCGCTTATTCGTAAGATTTCGATATTTTGTATTCAAACTCGAAAATAAGAGCTTTTTTTCTTATTTCGCGCGACTAATTTAAACATGAATTGTTTTCTGTTTTTTCTAAAACTTCTGAAACCAATAGTAGTGTTTTAATTTTTGGTATTAGGTTTTTATTATAACTTTACAGTATGCTTCATTTAAATAAAAATATAAACAAACTTTCTACTTATTATACAACTCAATAATACTGCCCATTTATTATGCGTGTATGAGTTAAGATTTAAATAAAAGCCAACATCACCAACAACAAAAAATTCGACCACATATAGAAAACCAGAGGTATGAAATCCTTTTTATTTTATAAATATCCCGAAACTCCAAGTTTAAACTTCGGTCTGTACAGTTCGAATTTTATTTCGAAATGTTGGTTCTTTGTTTTTCAACATTGCGATTTTAAGTTAGAAAACAGGTGTTAGCTGTTGATGTTTTTAAATTTCGACCCTTGACCTAACATTAGGGAAAACATTAATCTTACAAGATAGATATGGTTTTCTCCTAGAAATTGCAATTTTAAACTCGAAATCTAGAATTTAATGTCAAGTTTCAATTTGTTTCTCAAAATATCGAAATTAAAATTTCATTTTTCTAAAAATTAATGCTTGTTTTTATTTGTAAATTTTTTCTTCTTCTCATACTTTACTGCTTGTGGAATTTCGATTTTAAACTCGAAATATCGAGAAGTTACTACTTTATAGGTATCTCGTTTCCCTCGAAATTTGGACTTTTTTTTTAAATATATGATTTTTTTTCATACCATCTTGACTTTCGTATCAAAAAATGGATTTTTTAGAAGATTTATACTTTTGCTCTACAATTTTGACTTTAGGAGAGAAATTTAAACTGTTGTTTAAGAAATGGAGTTGTAAAATAAATCGACTTTAGTAAAAAAAATTATGTCTTTGCTTCAAAATTTTAAGTATATAGGTTCTTTTGAATCTTTTCAGGCAATTTTAATCTAAAACTTGAAATTTTTTAATGAACCAGTTTTTTCTTGAAATTTCCATTTTTTTTATTTTCAATTTTCTCCCGAAATCGCGAGTTTAAATTTGAAATATTTACTGTTGTTGCAAAATGTGTGATGTCTTCTGTTTTCTTCAAACTCGAAAAGTTTAGGACTCATTATTTGATGAACTTCCAGTTGATTGCCAACATTTTTTTTAATATCCACATTTTTACTGATTGGGATTTTCGACCTTAAAAGCGAAATTTCGATTATTTTAATACATCTATTCCTAATCATGAAATTTGGAATTAAATTGTCCAGTTTAAATTTTAATCCCAAAATTTGAACGTTAATAGCGAAGTAACTAACGAATTATTCGTTCCTGTAAATAACATATCAACGACAATTAAAAAATAAATGAATAATAAAAAGGAACCTTATTTAATATTTAATAATTCAAATTTGACAAGCGTGTGAAAGCAAGTTTGTTAAAGTGACATAAAAATAACGTAAATTTAATTTATTTCAAAGGTCAATCAGGAAGAAAGTGATAATGAAAAGAAAATGTTGGATAAGTTAGCAACCCCACAAAAAATTCGGCAGGATTTTCTATTCAATTAGTTATTTTTTTGCACTCGATGCTACTATTTAGCTCACATGTAACATGCAACTGGCATCGCGGAAAGCTGGGATTTTTATTATTGTTTTTTCTAATATATATGTCAACTCAAACTCGACATTAATAGAAATTACCATTTAAAAAGTTGTATAGTTTTTTCTACAAATTTCAACCTTTTTTGGTTTGTAGCTTAACCTCGAGTTTTTTTTATTATATTTTAATAGCTTTTTTTTAAATGTCCAGTATCAAACTGTTTAGAATGTTTCTTGCAAGGAAATATATTTTAGCCATGGACTCAATTTAATTTAGGGTACATTCAAAAGAAGCTAGTTCATCATGAAGAACACTGAGAACATTTGTTGAATCAGAATTGAAATATACTGTCTCAAGTAGCCTTGCAAATAAAATACGTCTAGACTGTACTAGTCGGTCCTGTAAACATGTAATAGCGGACCATGGATAACTGAACTACCAACAGTTGACCCACTGACGCTTAGCAAAAATAGTCACTTTTACAAATTATGGACTTTAATTTTTAATCTATGCACAGGGTAGTAGGTTTGAACATTTATCAGATTCAGAATTTGGGAACCAAAGACCGATTTCTGTCTCGTTAGATCTCGTCGATCTGGCATACCTAATCTGAATCATTCGAATTAGGTATACCAGACCGATGGAATTCTATATAATCGAAACTCTGAATCTGATTAATATTCAAACTTATTGATCTGTGCATTCAAATAAGTAACCCTTTTAAAAGATATTTAAAGGTTCAATTTAATTGGGAAAGAGCGATTCTATTTATAGGTGCAACCTTTAGACAACTTTTAAAGCTTCTAGGTTTTAAAATAAAAACGTTTTTAATGATATTATTATTTGAAGGACTACATTTCAACTTGTTTTCATTTGATTTGTTATAAGATTTAGTTTAAAGTGTTATCACGGGTGCAACCAAATCGGCGCACCTTTCCAGGTCATAGTACAAGAACGCAAAAATCTATTGATTGTGAAACATTTATTAAATTATCTTCTGATATTTTGAAAGACTTTAATCAATTTATTAAAATAAATAATAATAAAAACAAAGATAAACAATAAATAATTCACTTTTGAAGCAATCGTGGGTGCACCATCAATTTGTCCGGTATGCAAAGCGTCTTAATTTCTGTGAACATTAACGTCATTATAAGCAAATAATGGACAAAATATAAAATAAAGCAATGCATATTACTAATTAGCACACTATTTTGCTATAAAGCGATAGCTTAAAACCTAAAGACAAACTATCTTCTTTTATGAGAGTGACTGAGGTGCTAATTTTCAGTTCGCATTTTGCACCAAACCTTTGAAGAGTACAGTTTCTAAGAAGAACTCGATATAAGAGCTTTTAAAATGTTGACCAGTTGACCAGGCAAATATATTTTACTAGAATTGGCAATATAAATGATCCCTCCTACGAGGGGTGGCCAGGAAAGGACGAATGTCTTTGCCCATTCTCCGACTTCACATTAACAATATAACAGATATTTGCTAAAAGATTTTTGGCTTCAGTAAAACTTCCCAGGGAATATTTATAGTTTCTAATATAGTAGGATGAATTACCATTACCTGCTTACTTATGCACATAACAATAGGTTTGAACATCATTAGAATCCTTGTCTTCTAGGAACTTTCCTAAAGAGCAACCGCTTCGCTAGGTGGCAGTGTTTCAACTGTTGGTAGTTCAGCTACGTATGATTCACTATACACGCCTGGAGGGCTACATGAATTTGTAGGTCTAGGTTGTATTCTACTTGCATATTACCTTGCTTAGCGAAAGAGGTAAAATTAAAGAAACTACTCATGTATTTAGAATACCTGCCCCTAATGCAAAAATGTTGGCCATTTTTTGGGATACATTTTGGTCCCAGACCCTTAACAGTTGTATAGCGTAGAGCTAAATCGAAAATTGATTCTTTTACTCAAATACGAATATAAAGGAAAAAAGGTCAAATTTGATTCTAAATATTATATTTACACCCTCAAAATATTGAACTACAAATATATAAAGCTTTGGTTGTTCAATCATTCCTTGTTAAATTTGAATTATTTTTTTAAATACATACAATCGATTTGTAAATTGTAATTCTCGAGGAATATTCGTCTCGACAATGAATTGCAGAATTTATAAGTTCTATAGAAAAAAATCTTCTTTGTGTGAAACTGGACTGCTGATAAACTTACATTCAAAGAATAAACCTATTATGAAAATCTTGGAGGCGTCGCCAATAGAAGGCATACATAGATGGCGATAAGCCAAAAATACTACTTTTTGTAACAAACTTTAAATTATAAAAATGACTATAAATTGAAGTGTCCCTGTGTCAAAAATAACTGCACGGGAATTGACTCTGACTTTATATCGGAAATTGGAGTCATGAAAACCACAATTTTCTGTGAAGTTTTTAGCTTGGGGTTGTTGTCGAATATGTTTAACCTAAAACTGTACTTTTTTTGTTAGCTTTTCTTTCCGAAATTGTATAATCTTCGTAAGATTGTTCGTTACCTGTGGTAATCTAGCTAAGATTACTCCAAACAAATTTTTACCAAAAAAGTCCCTAAAAGTTGGAGTTTTGGAATAGGACTCGGGCGTCGAAGAATATAAAAAGTGCAGTAGTAAATTAAATAGTCCATGATGAATTCTTTTCCTTTTGCATTTTTCTCCGAAGAAGAAACTATAAAACATGAATTTGAAATTCACACAAACGCTTCAAGATATTGATGGAATAAGTGAATAGTGAGCGGTTAGAAGAACATTAAAAATAACTTCCTATTTAATTACTTCAAGATGCCGAGAACAAATAGTAGTAAATAATAGCATCCATTTCAATAACACGGCGTTGTAAGTCTTGTACATCACACGATATCATAAATTATAACTAGTTAGGAACATCTTGCAACCTCATCGAATATCAATTGGTAACACAATAGTAGCACTAAAGATAAGTTCATCTTTTGTAATTTCAGACACGCTGGCTTTTAGCCATTCGTTCCGTTAAATAAAAACAAGCAATAAGATGCGTCTGTCGGTCTTAACTGTGGGCTTTGGAACAAATCGCAACTTCGAGGATGCCAAAGATTTACAAAGTTGCATCTACGAGAAGCGAGGCACACTAGCGGGATTTACAGCAATTATCACATTCATAATGACAGTCAAGTCGCCCATTACAGAAGTTACATATCCAAGCAGACGAGACGCCAAAGGCAAACATCTCGCTAATCTTCCATAGAATTAGGACTTAACTGCACCAGGAGCTGAGATCGCATGCCAACTTCCCCTCTCACGCTACCCCGGGGATGTGATCTTTCCAAGCATTATAGAAACTAATTGACGTTGGCGAATTTTGAATGCGAAACGCGAAAAATACACCTCGTTTCGACGAAAGGGCACGCTTCCCTAACAGTTTGAAGACTTTATTGATATTGCTTTATATTTAGATCATCTCGTTGTTGACGCGAATACAATACTGTAAAGATTTGCTCGCAAAATTGGTTTCTAAGCTGAATGCTTGAAAAGAATTCAGACTTTTGCTCTGCATTATTAAGTTACTGGGTAGAAATGGATTAAATGCAAGATTCTGTAATAATGCATCATGTTGTATTAAGGTGGATTAACTAAAGTAGGTAGTGTTTTGCCTGCTTACGCTAATGGTTAATAAATGTGTTTCAAGCACAATTACTATACATATTTCTTTAATGATTGGGGTATATTTTTCTCTGGTAAGTTGATTTTCCTTCATCACCAATTGTTTACAATAGTGCTTTAATACTCTAATTTCTGAATATGCTTCAATTAACTTTGAAGTGTTGAAATAGTTATTACTTTATTACTAATCTCAACGTGTCCAGACTCCTTTAATTGATATTATCCAGTTTGTTAGACGATGTTAGGGGAGTAACTCACATGCAAGTGTCTGATCCAGAAGTCTAATATTCTGATACATGTGACCTACATAAATAGACGCCCCTGATGGGATAATTTACCCCTTCTCTGACTTTTGTCTGTGCAAGGTTAAATAAAGTCATATTTCTAAATAAAATAATTTCTCATTTTATTTGAATAGAACAATAGATTCAAAGGTTCGCGGTCCTTATTCTACTACCCGCTAGAATTGTAGGTGACGCGCAATATTTCAAACATAAACATCAAATAAAGTTGCTAGCATAATTAAGTTCTAAGATGTGAAATGTTGAACTACTAGAATAAAAATAGCCTAAAGTGTACTTCTAAAAATACTCCAAATTTTTATTGACGTCGATTTAGCATTTAACAGAATTGATTAGCCCGGACAAATGATAAGTCGACAGACAAGCTTATTATACGGAGTGATTCAGAAAAAATGAGGCAACGCTAAACTGGAGATACTACGGACTAAAATATTACGAATGAGTTCAACATACCTTGTATACCGATGTCGCTGGTTTAAAAGATAGGGGGTATTCAAAGTTGAAATGTTATTCTGAAAGTTTCTAAATAGTTGGGAAAGTTTTGATACTATAAATATATTTGGGAATTTTATGGTCCTTCGGTGTGAGAATTACGAATTTTAGGTTTATTTTGACCCTGCCCCTAGAGGGCGCTAAGTAAATAAAAACATATTTTTTTTTATTTGTTGATTTATGCTTAAAGCAAGTAGATATTATAAGAGAACAATCAATTTTACATAGAAAAGGTTGAGGTCGGCCTAAATCTATCGGTATTTGAGTTATTTGCATTTAAAAGATTCAATGTAATTTATTATCTTTTATTCTTAAAATATGTAAAGACACGGGGAAGCAATGAAAGCAATAGTAAATAACAACTAAAATTATTGGTACTAGAGACAGTGACAAACTACCAAATTCAATGTTTCGAAGTGTCTAGCACCAACTTAAATATATTTTAAATTTCACTTTCTTAAGTGTCAAAATCAAACTTTCTCTATTATTTTTAAATGTATTAGCTGCTTCCTGGATTATTTTTTACAAATCGTGAAAATAATTGAATTCTTAATGATAAATAAAATTCTTTAAATTTAAAAAAAAATATAGTAATATCTGCGCCTTAAAAAAATCGTAACCAAATACGTTAAAACTTTTAAACGCAAATATCTTAGAAACCGATAGATTTAGACGACTTAAACAAGAGTACCTTTTCTTTGTAGAATTGATCGTTATATTATATTCTCTGTTTGTCTTAAGCATAACTTCAACCTACAAAGAAATATATGTTTCTATTTACATAACTAATATGGCGAAACTAGAAGCAAGATTAAAATAAGCTTAAATTTAGTAATCCTTACACCAAAAACCATAGAATTTTTAATTTTTAGATTTGTAGCATCACGTTTTTTCCATTATTGAGAAATTTCAGAATAAAATTTAAGTTTTGAACGCCCTGTATTTCATAAACCAACACATTGGCATAAGGTATATCGAGATCAATCTTAATATTTTTGTGTCTAGTATTTCAAGTTTAACGTTGGCCCATTCTTTCTGACTCTGAAAGATAGGGAATACATCTTTCTTTTGAGACGCGACCTATTATTAACTGATGATCTGGAGTTTTGGAAGAAGAAATAGTCGATCAAAAGCCAAACAAAATAAGCTAATTATTACTAAAGCACTGAACTAAACACTGTGGCTTGTGATTAAGTCCAAAAAGAGTTCACCCCTTTACCACATCGGCAATTAAATAAATAATTACGCGATACGTATTTCGCCAGCAGAACTGGCATTTTCAAGCGTACTAATCTATCGATTTGAATCTCAATGTAGATGACGTCGATGCATCTTTTGCTAATCTTTTTAGATTAGTACGCTTGAAAATGCCAGTTCTGCTGGCGAAATACGTATCGCGTAATTATTTATTTAATTGCCGATGTGGTAAAGGGGTGAAACCTTCTTGGACTTAAGCTAATTATTGGTTGTGTGAGCAGAGTTACACTGCGACATTAAAAACATCTGTAAAAATGTAGTCAATTCCAGATATGTGGCTTAAATTCCTCTAAAGACCTTAAGATACCTAAAATGGGCTATAGATCAAAGCCGAAAGTTGGAGAACATTTTTTTTTATATAAATATTTTCGACTTTATCTCAAAATTTCAAATTTAACCTTGCATATTATTCATTTCCGTGAAACTTCCACTTTAACCTAATGATTTCGATTTTTTCTAGAGATTTTGCTATTTTTTCAAAATTTTTGTCATTGACTTCAATATTTTAAATTTTGTTTCGTGATTTCGAATTTAAATTTTAGATTAAAACAATGAAGGATTCCTGATTTGAACCTGAGAGTTTCAGAAAAGCACCCAGTATTCTAATTGTATAAAAAGTTCCAGTTTTAACACAAACTTTTAAGGAAAATGTAGTTTGGAGTTTTAACTGAACAAACATTTCGAGAAAATTTTTAAAATTTGCAATTAGGTCAGAGATTCGAGAAAAAATTCCTATTATAATTTCAAGATTTAGGTCGAAATTTGACAAAAATAATCAAAATATCGAGCAATATTTTATGTTGCGTCATCGGTGAAGAAATGCATATGTCGGTTTCACACAGGTTATTTAATTTTTAGCACTATAAAAACATAAGACTTAAGTTTCCACTCCTATTTTTTATCCAAAAAAAAAAAAAGAAAACATTGGAAAACTTTGAAATTAATAAAAGAATTCTAAACTCTTCGAATTTTATTCGACTTTACCTTCGAATTTCGACTTTTCCAAAATTCCATTTTTTTCTCAAGATAACGATTTTTAAACTCAAATATTTGCTCTAATTCTCAAAACTATGGGAAATACCTAAAGTTTTTATGAGAAATATATCGTCGTCATTCCGCTTTTAATTTCGAAACTTTGACATTTTATGGGGAATTTTGAGTTTAAAAATCGAAATTACTAGAAAACGTTCGGATACTTGTATTTATTTGAAGTCAACACTTGCGGTTTAAAAAAGAAATTTTATACATGTTTTTATGCATTTCAATTTTTTTGGAAATGTTTGCTTTTTTGTAAAAATTAGGAGTTTAAATTATGTTTATTAATCTATGGATATAAATGTTAAAAATTTTAAGTTTTAAATATTGTTTTGTTATGACTTTCTGAAATGTTGCCTTCTTATCAACATTTTGAGTTTAAACTGTATTTAAGGAAGAGTTATTCTTTCCCAAAAATTTTAAGTTGATCTCGAATCTCTTTTTTCTTTGTTCCTAAACATCAAATTTGAAATTTCGAATTTTATTTTTGCTGTGCTTTTCCTTTAACTTCGATGTAAAGCTGAAATTTAGCTCAAAACATCAAAATCATTAGAAGAAAAGCCGACATTTTTGTAAAGAAAAAGGTATTCCAGATTTTGTCTTTAATTTCGAAATTATCACTTTTTTAAAAAGTTTCAGATTAAAAATTGAAATTTGGAGGAAACCATTGAATATTCATTTTAAAATCTAAATTTGCGGTTAAAGGCGAACATGTGTACTAAATTTTTTTATTAAATACTGAAGGTTAATCGACAATCTCAAATGTTGTTTCAAATTTTGGTTTTTCATCAACTTTCCGATGTTGAACTATATATGTCAAAAGTAATATTTGCCTCTCAAAATATTTAGCTGATCTCGAATTTAAATTCTTTTTGGTAGTTTTCGAGTTTAAAATAACAATTTTTACACTTATTTCTCCTAAATCTTCAACTTCAAGTTAAAAATTTTTAGTTTAATTTTTACTGGCCCTTTTTTCCAAATTATAAAAAAAACAAAAAATTTGATAAAGAGAAAAGTCTAAAATTTCAACGAAATTTCCAGAATACCGCCGAACATTCGTGTTTAACATCCAAATTTGGGGTCAAATAATTTGCCTTTTTTCATGAAAATTTTGAATTTAATTCAAAATTTTGATTTTTTTTATTCACAACTTTTTATCAACATTCCGGGTTTAAACTTTATCAGCATTCTGGGCTTAAATTATAGGTATTTATTAAAAATGGTATTTATTTATCAAATTTTTGAATTAATCTCGACATTTTTATTGCTGTCTTTCGGAGGCTCCGAGTTAGCAATTTTTCCATCTTTCTTCTAAAATTTCCCCCTCAAATAAAATTTGGGTTTTTATTTCTAGTGACATTTTTTTCTAATTTCAATGGAAACTCGAAATTTTAAGGACAGAGTCAAAATTTCAAGAACAATTATTATTTATCTGTTGAAAAGGTTTAATATGCTTTTTTATATTTATAGAAAAAGGTTTTACTTCTCAAATTTCTTTTTCGAAATGTTGACGGTTTTCTTAGGTTTACGAATTTTTAATTTTTTGGAAGGTTTTAAAATCAAACTAGAATGTTAGATTTTTGCTTTTATTGAACGATTTCTTTAATTTAAAATAATGTTCAAACACAAACTCATTGTCGAATTTTCGTAAAAATTCAGAATTTATAGAAAAGAATTGTTCAAAATTTTCAGAGAGTTGTCAAAGTAAACAGTTAGAGACAAGATATTGAGGAAAAACTCAAGTTTAAGGTAAGTATTAACATTCAAAATCTAGATTTCGTCTTTAAGGTACGAAGTTTTATGAAAAAAAAAACTAAATATATAAATGACCGAAAATAAAATAAAAGTTGTGATGGGTGTGAAATATCAATACTAATCCTGATTCGGTTTTGAATTTAAATATTAGACCGTTTTCATTCAATTTTCAAATGAAAGATGAGGTTAAATTCGTAATTTCCAAAAAAAGTACCTAATTATAAGATAAAAATTGAATAAAAAAACGAAAACTGTAAGTAACATTTTGAGATAAAATTTGAAATTTCGGGAAAAAATCAAAAATATTGAAGTTTACAAATGACATTTTTTGAAAAATTCAAATAAATGGAAAACGTCTCAAAATTTTGAATTTACACTCAAGTTAAGTAATTTAGTAATCCTTACACCAAAAACCATAGAATTTTTAATTTTTAGATTTGTTGCATCAGTTTTTTCCATTATTGAGAAATTTCAAAATAAAATTTAAGTTTTGAACGCCCTGTATTTCATAAACCAACACATTGGCATAAGGTATATCGAGATCAATCTTAATATTTTTGTGTCTAGTATTTCAAGTTTAACGTTGGCCCATTCTTTCTGACTCTGAAAGATAGGGAATACATAGATAGGGAATAAATGGAAAACGTCTCAAAATTTTGAATTTACACTCAAAGTTTCAACTTTTTAAACTTAAATATTCTGTTTTTACCTCAAAATTTCAACTTATAAACGCGAAATTTTTGTCCTAAATGTCAATTTGTTTTTTACCGAAGATAGAAACATCTCGAAACTGGAGATACTAGATACAACAATAAGAGAACTTGGTCAAACATGTCATGTTATTATTTTAAGAGTTCCAAGTATTGAAAGTTCAAATTCCATTCCTAAGTATCCATTGGAACTTGTTTTAATATTGCTAATGAGTACCAGGCAGACGACGCTGGTTTATATATCCTCCTATTTTAGTAAATTAAGGCATAAATATTTGCTTGAGAATTTATTATGTATAAAAACCTATAGACAATTTTTATTTGTTTGTCAACATGAAATTTAATCTTATCCAATTTTTGACAATGAACATGATTGGGGAACCAAGGGAAACACTGTTAAATAAACCCCTCTAGGGAGTTGTGTGGCCGAAAGTCACAATTTTATTTGACCTTCCCATTTAATTTCCAAAAATATTTGTCTTTTAAAGATTTAAAATCCGATATTTCACGAACCATCCCTCACCTAAAAAGTATAGATAGCTTTATTGTAGAGAATTATAAGGTTTATGTACGTAGTGTTTTTACGACAATATTCACGGTTTGGAAGATATTTGCGACAAACTGATTTATATAACATTTAAGCTTAAATGAGATGGTTAACATAGCTGAATTTAAGCCAAAGAACTAAAGAACCTAAAACATTTTTAAGAAAATACTCCACCTATTAGTGAAAGATTCATCTGAGTCGATGTAGTCGTTTGCTAAATTAGGTCAGACAAACAGCTAGACAGAATGACAAAAATTCTAAAGAGTTCTGTGTCACTTTTATAACATGTAAAAAATCATATGAGTTTATAAATCAAAAGACAGGTTGTATATTATTTTGAAATCACATTTTATTAATATAGATTATAATGAAATATAATCGGGATAAGCTTTTCAGCAATCCGAACATACCAGTTGTTACAACTTTATTAGTGAGTAAATAACGAAGTGATGAAATAAAGCAAGGAAAGCCTAGTTTTTATGTGTTTCATGGAAACTTTCATTAAAGCGGGATCAGTGTTATTTGAAATCCATTTTTTATAAGTGTCTCAGTGGTTGTTACGATTTTTGGTTCCGCTGTTGTGCGAATTTCAGCTTACATTTAAACTACTTTCAAACTTTCTGAAAGGGCTTTACGCGATGTCTGCTTCTGGCAGTGCGAGAGAATTCAACGAGGACTGATAAAGGTCCTTGTTAAATTAGGGGATGCAGCAGAAAACGCTAGCTCACCGTTCGAGGTTCGAGATCATACCGTAATTCGTAAACGCAGACCTTTGCTAAATCCTCTAATCAGGACCGGGAGCGTTGAGCTACGTTTTATTTCATTTTGCACATGGCCTGCATAGTTTTGCGTAAAATTTGCGCGTAATTTTAGTCATGTAAACCGTCGTTACCGACGAAATGCAAGTCAGAATTGCTACCGTGTATGTCGAAATTATTTAGACCAATACCGCGGGGAAGTTAGAATTTAGGTCGTTCGTTTCTTGTTGTTAAACATTTTGGTTGATACGTTTTCAAAGCAGCGTAATTTGGACTAAATAATAAACATTGTTTTTAACCCCCATAGATGTTTATATATTTAATAGAATCGCTAAGCCTATACCGATTTCGGCTTCCTTGGCTTCATCAGTTATATGTTCGTTGTAAATCTATCATATATCTAACTTAAAATATCCATTAGTCAGCTGCATTAACGAACACAGATTCCATTGAATATGGTGTAACTGACTTTCGACTGTATCTTATGAGGACATTTTTGCTACATGCTAATTAAAGGAATTAAAGTTACCCCACTATAGTGACTTGTAACATTCGTTACATCGTACTTTTGGTTATATTGAGGGTCAACTCAATCCTTATCGTCAGAAGTTGGGGGTTTTATCAAGTTACGTCGGAAAACAACTTAATTCATTGAATAACACAATGGTGACCCAAGTAATTAGAAGACTGGTCAGAAAAAAAATAGTAAATAAGAAACTGAAATTCACATTTTACAATTTTTTATTCATTATTCCACATTTCGTGAAGATAAAACTTTTTATTCCAGCTGAAAATCAATGACGGAAATCGTATTGGTTTTGTACAATGACAAATAAACGAGATTACGAAATCAGAATTTATCTTCAAAATCCATCAGGAGTGTTGGGGAGACATAACTGTTCATGCAGGGCGAGCTTGTGTGCAACTCAGATTAAAAATGTAACATTTATCAAACTAGCGACATTTAGCACGGCTTTTGCGCTCACCTCGATAATGAATACAAATGAGCGAGTACGGCTATGGCGACATGATTTGGTGTGTATTGTGTAACTTTACAAGTCCCTGCATTTCATTTCCTTGAAGGAGTGGGTGAATGCTACACGTCTAATGATAAACGAGCCATTTTGCAACGAACCTTTACGTTATATATGTCATAAAATCAACTTTGTGTGTCTGACAGTAGACCAGTCCTTTGTCGAGAATTGGATTGTGAATTAACAGTATAATATGGGTGTGGTCAAGCGCCAAGATTCATATTTGATTGTAGTACTAACGCAATAATAATGACGCCAATCTCTTTTTATGTGAAATGCAAGGCACTGATATTAAAAGCAAATCAACCATCGAGCTAATCAAACAAGTAAATGTCATGCAAAAGAATTTGGGTTGAAAGCATTTTACTAGAATGTAAGGTAATATTCAATTTTGTCGCTACCAATTATACAAATATGTTTTACTAGCAACTGCCAGTGACTTCGTCTGTTGAATTCGTAATTGGAGTACAAACTAAAGGAAAAACTATCCTAAATTAAAGAAAGTTTTTTAATTTGTTACACTGACGGATCAGTTTGCTTTGTTTTCATGTTTTAATTTGTTTATGATTTTAATTAAAAACCAGATTTAATAGACTGCTGTAAAATGATGCTGTCGATCAAACGTACCTTCTCATTTATAAAATCAGTTTGGAAAAACATAATAAAACTAACTTAATCAGCTAGGCACATATTTAAAGAGTTTGTACAGATTGCAGAATAATGTTTTGTTGAAAATTCTTGATATGCTCTTGCCTACCGGTGTCCAGATGTACATTGGGTAGCAAAGTTGCGTCCTATCGCGTTGGATAACATCGTCAGACTATTATGTTATAAGAATATTTTGTGAAAAGTTAGGGTTAGGATGTGCTGTCTCTTTAGATGAAGCTGTTGTCGCTGTTAAATCATTAATTTACATAGAAAATGGAGAAAGGTTGTTTATTCTTTCTGAATATGATATTAGTTTGGGAGTATCTGGTACAGTTTTACAAGATAAAATATAACCTACTAACTCTCCTACCTTTTAAATCAATTTTCTTCAAAATTGTGAAAAACTGACAAACACACTTTTGCATTTATATATTAGTTAGGATTCGGTTCTTTTCTAGAACCTGATTCTATATCAAGGCAACGAAGATCGAAAGGTAACCTCACTTTTTACTCGACTTCATGAATATTAAATTACATTAAGGAAGCTAAATTATCTAAAATTTTGTAAATTTAATGTTTATCCAAAGTGCTGGAACCAAAGATTAAAATCAAGTTTCTAAGATATAACAACAATCGTACGAGGAAAGATTTCGAATCTATTTACCTGGTTATGAAACAAACAAGTGACATTTTTTCCTTTTTGTTTTAAGATTGTAATAATCATTCATTTACAGCTTCTGTATTTGGTAGTTCAAACTTCTTTCTACAATTTTTCATTAAAATTTTGAAATTTTTACACATTTATAATTTAAAGAAAATTTCTAGAGAAACTTTCCAGATCTATAACTAATTTTTGAGTCGTCTAACAATTTGTTTTAGAAATTGCGCCTATTTGTGGAAAATATTTCATAGAAATCTTCGTTTTCTCTAGAAATTTGTATGGAAAAGTTGACTCTTGTATAGAAGTTTCGAACTCCATTTTCAAATTTTGAACCTTTTCTTTTTTCAACATTTTAACTTGCTTTTCATTTTAACTTTTTTTTTAATTTTCGATTTTATTGTTTATTTTTTTATCCCCGAATGTCAATTTTTTTAAATTTCGATATAATTTCGAAATCTAAGACTTTTTCCTCAACAAAATTAGAATTTCAATTTTAAACTCGAAGTGTCCACCTAAAATTAATAAAAAAACAGACATTTTGAATTTTTAATGTGTTGTACATTTTTTGTAATTTTCTTTTTTTTAGAAATTTTGAACCTTAATTTTTGAATTTTAAATTTAAATTTGAAATGTCGCCATCTATCCTTGTTTTCGCATCCTACCCGCAGTGCTTTGAAGGCATAATGGGGTTACCTTTTGTGAGTGGATTAAACTTAAAAAAAAAGAATTTTTAGATGATTGCAGGAAAAACACATTCTCTGGAATTTTCAACTTCCTTCTTTAAGGAAATTAATCTTCAGGAGCAACCCACTTTCTGAAACTTCTTTTAAAGGAACTAATTTTTGAGCCCCCTAACCTTTCTTTTTTAGGAAAGCTGTGCCCTTTTTTATAAAAATTTTTTTATCGAAATGCTTTTGCTTAATTTGCTACAAAATTTTGACGTCTCTTAAAATTTCTACTTTATTTTCGAAATTTTCACTTCCGCCCGATTTTTCTGAAAGATGTCGATTCAATCTTGAAATCAAGACTTTTCTCAGAAAAATTAATATCAGAAAAAGATTTTTCATTTTAAGTTTTTATAGAGGAAAGCTACATTTGGAGTGTTTTATATATTTGTAACTAATGTTCTTATTCTGAAATTTTGAATTTAATTGTTGAATTTTAAATTTAAATTTAAAATGTCAATTTTTTATAGGAAAATAATTTTTAGAAAATTTCACGGAAAAATGGAAATTTTAGGCAAATGTCAAAAAAAGATTTTAAAACGTTTCTGGAATTTTCCACTTTCTGCTCGAAAGAAAATAATCCTTAGGAACCATAACTCTTCAAATTTCTACTTTTCTAAAAGACTTCCTTTGCAAATTTGAAATATTTTCAACACATAATTTTTACAATAGAATTCCACGTTTTTTTAATATTCACCTTAAATTTTGAATTTCAGGATTGATTTAAAAATCTAAATGTTTTTATAGTGGAAAAATTATAGAAATTCTTGAAGAGGAACCAGAAATTTCTAGATTATATTTTCTTAATACTTGTCACCTTTTTCTCCAACTCTTAACAATTTTTTTTTTAAATAAATTTTCGCTCTCGATTTCAAATTTTTCTTCGGATATTTTATTTTCTCAAACTTTCGACTTAATATCGAAATTTAGACTTTTTCAGAGAGATTTAGAAATTTCTAGAAATTTGGACCTTTCAAAAAGAAAATTATTTTTAGGAAGTCATTTTTCCTTTTTTCAAAAACAGTATTTCAAAATTTCGCCACTTATAATTCTTTTTCAATGTTCAACTTTTTTTTCCCGAAATTGTCTTTTTCTTCGGAATGGTCATGTTTTTATAAAATGTTTTTTTTTTGCAAATTTCGACTTTTTTCTCTCAAACTGTTGACTTTTTTTTGAACATTTCGATTTTAATCTAGAAATTTCAATATTTTTCAAAAAAAGGTTGGTTCTTAGTTTGAAATTGAAATCTTAATTGTTTTCATTTTTTGTAAAATATTTTATTGAACATTTCGAAAAAATCTCTCCAAATGTTTAGCAAATCATTTTACCTGAACGACATGGTCTCAAGTTTTCGACTTTTACACGTTTAATCTTAAAGGTAATTTTCTTATAGTAGTGACTACTTACAGCACAACATTACTTTATTTTAATATCAATAATTAAACTTTTTTAACTTACGTAGACAGAAAAAAAGTATGGTAAACGAATTGTTATTAATAATGACACAGAGATACGTCAAAATATTAAATCTAATCAAAAATTAATAATCAACTAACTCAACATATGAAGATGTCACCTATTAATTGATTGATTTAGAAAATGCTCTTGTATCCTTAAAATTAATATTTTTAAGTGATATTCCACAGCTGTCGAATAATCCTCAATCACATCAGCGCCAACACACGAAAGCAATATCTGAAAAACGTGCACTTGCAAGATACATACAGTTGAGGAAGGTAAAGAAATTGACAACGAATATCCCAATTCGGCCCTCTGAATTTATCTCTTTTCTATAGTGAAAAAAACACTTCCGAGGACGTCCCTTTTTTTAGATAATGGGTTGAAAGATGCTGTAGAGGATTTTTACAGAGCTACCAAATACATTTTTTTAAACACCAATGAGTTGAATAAGTGGTTGACTAAGGCCGAATAGTAGCTTAAGTAAGTAGGTTGAGCAAGTGTCTAAAATTTAGTTAAATACCATTTAGTAACTCTCGTTGTGAATGTCTATGAAGTAGAAACACATACTGCGAATCTGCGTGCTCTTCCATAATTGAACTGACCTCTACCCGAAAATGTTACCGCTTAGGTAACGAACTCATGGTCCAATACTGTCCGATAGAGTATAAATCAGGTTGATTCTCTGGTTCACACCAAATAATTTCTAATATACTTTGAGGTTAATGTCCAAAATTGGATTCATAGCGGTGTCTACAATTGGGTCTTGTGAGTTTTCAATTACCTTCCTTTCGTCCGACGAGCAATATAACTTTGTATGAACTGATTTAGAAACGTTGGAGGCTGCCGAGCCACTTTTCAAATATTAAACACGTAGCTGAAACACATTTATGTGTCTCGTTGCCGTTCACTGGCCTCTGGAGCCATGAAATTTATATTCTGAATTACCCGGAGATTTTCGCGACCCATTATCCTGTCAAATCTTCCTAAAAATACGCCTAGGTGTGCGTGTTAAGCAGAATTATTTAAATAAAATCGATAGCGCTGACAAGGTTTTTCTGTATTTGGCATTTATGTTCCCGGCTTTCATTATGCAAAAGAGCATGAATAAGTGAGTGTTAATCGGATATTTTTCAGGTTTACGAATATACTTCCTTGTGTTTTGTTTTAATGTGTTTTGAAACGTTCAGTTCATAAGATTTTTAGGGCCTTTGAGTTTCAGTGTTTATTCTCGGGAGGGTCGTAAATACTTTGGGGTGA
Organism: Dastarcus helophoroides; assembly: GCA_028583605.1. Lineage (NCBI taxonomy): Eukaryota > Metazoa > Arthropoda > Insecta > Coleoptera > Bothrideridae > Dastarcus > Dastarcus helophoroides. The sequence goes on from CM053332.1 coordinate 2,896,787, forward strand.
AAGTAAATATTATCGCAGCTGCCGGACTGAAGTGGCGGAACCGTAAAAACTTAACTGTCCTTTCGAAGTCATTAATAAAAGTCGTCCCAGAGAACTATTTAAATGTTCAAGCTTTTAATTCTAACAGATTGCGACTTAAAACTCGTCATATTTTCGCCTAGTCGCATTTCAAATTGTTTCGGCTCTATTACCGACTTTTGTAAGTAGATGAAATATGCATTGGAGCTTTTCCGAGCGGCAAACAAATGGGCGAACATTCATAGTTCGTTTCTTCTCATTCATATTTTCCGAGGAACACAAATACTTTTGTTCAGCTCCTTCTTCTTTTCCATTCATTAAAGTCAGACACTGCTGTTGTGAATAATCCCTTAATTGGCTCTAATAAATCCTTTTAATTAAAATGCAGTCTAACCAGAACTAGTCCAGTTCATTTTGTTTTCCTTCCGCCTTAATTCTGTCGAAAAGGCTTTCAAACGCGTTTCTTGTAACGAACAAATCGATCCAGCATTTGATTTTAATGCCGCTACCAGCTTTGTGAAAAGGTGCTCAATTTACAAGTTGAGATCTTTTCTAGTCTTTCTCAGTTTATTTAAGTTTTCTATAAAAACAAAATTACATTATACATTACAAATAAATCGATATTAATTGTCCACAGTCAATGTTACCATACAGGGTGGACCATAAGTAATGGTACATAGAGTAAGAGTAGATTTTTCGTATAAAAATAATGTGATTTAGCCACATTTACCTTATACCAAAAGTTGATATTAACAGAGATACAGGGTGTCAAAATAGAAAAAAAAACTTGTGATTTTTTCGCATAACTGATGAACACATTTCGCTATAGGCAAGAAATTTGGCATAGGGGGGTTTCTTTGGTCAAGAAATTTTAATTTACTAACAGATTGTCAGTAATTCATAGGGGGCGCCACCTGCGCTACCTTGTATTATTCTAAAGCATCATAACTTTTTTGTGCCTTCATGTGTACTTATTTTAAAAGGATATTTTTATTTACCTACATTTTTTACGTAAAAAAGGTATACTTTTTAAATGTTGATACAAGCAATCGTTTTTAAGATATTTGCCTTCAAATTTTGCAGTACGTTTATTTTAAGTTATGTAAATGTGAATTTTTCGCAGTAGTTTCAAAATAAAAGTAATAAAAGTGATTCTAAAATAGTTTGTATCAAATATTACTCGACTGGGATAATTAAATTTCTAAAGTAAATTTAAATTAAATACCAAAACAAAATTTGTTTTCAAAAATAAGTATGTTGGAAATGACCTTTTTCATGTGAAGGGATTGTAAAAAATTAAAAATCTGGCTGTCTTTTATTGAAATTTATCTCCAAATATCTGCTTTGACCACCCAGACTATTAAAATTTTCTTGTGCGGAACTCAGAGATCATATCTGACATCTCTATGTTAGAAAATAAATTACGTCTTAATTTTTTTGATTTTCTGTAATGAAATTTTCAAAATTTAGGTGATAATATTATCAGCAAAGTAATATTTGACATAAATTAGTTTCAAAGCTGTTTTATGATTACTTTGTTTTCAAATCTCCTTCAAAATTTAATATCTTAGTAATTTAAAACCAAGGCACGTCAAGCTTTAAAGGCAAATATCTTGGAAACGGTTGCTCGTATCAACTTTCAGAAAGTACACCTTTTTTACGTAAAAAATATGGGGGAATAAAATAACCCTATTTAAAATTAATATACGTGGGTGCACAAAAAAGTTATAATGATTTAGAATTATGCAGGAGAGCGCAGGTAGCGCCCCCTATCAACTATTGATAGTATGTTAGCAAATTAGAGTTTGTCGACTTAAGGAACTCCCTTGTGCCAAATTTCGTGCCTATATTACAATTCATTCCATAATTATACGAAAAAATCGAAATTTTTTTTACAACTTTGACACCCTGTATCTCTGTTAATATCAACTTTTGGTATAAGATAAATGTAGCTAAATCACATTATTTTTATTCGAAAATTCCACCATTGCTCTCTGTATCATTACTTATGGTCCATCCCTGTATATTACGTCTTATTTTCATTTCCAATATCTTTAATAAAATGTAATTTATTTACCTGAATTACTGAATTCATCCTATTCGAGATTATTTGGATGCTTTTAAATTCATAAAGTTAATGGCTTTACTTTGATAACGCAAGGCATACAAACAACTCAACGTACCGAGACTAGGGACACAAGAATTTTTCTTGTGCTACAGAGTTATTGCAAGCCTTTTAATTTGCTTTAAATCCACTCCAGAGGGTTCATAAATGATTCAAGGTATGGGCGACATTTACAAAAAGATGGTAAAGTATCGCTCGGTTTTAGCAACAACAAGAGCTAGTGTTATCAGCATAGAGTGATTCACTTTGATTGTCAGTTTGAGAAAGGTGACCTTTTTCAGTTTCCGACTAAAACTGGATGCTAAATGAATGATCAATGCATCTATTTCATAGTGATAATATAATTTAGCTAATTAAAAGTGTTTAAACTGAATGTATAATCCTCCGCATAGCTTATTTCTGGCGCCACCCATGGAGAGTCACAAAATATTCTAAAACAATCGTCAAGTGGCTAACTTCATTTATTTGGTCATTTTGTTCTAAAGATTTATGAATAGTTTTCATTATTTTTTTTTACTTTATTTATACCAGTACACCACACATCACCTACTTTGCACCTGAAGTTTGCGAACTTTTTTCCACGATTATTTTACAACATTTTGTAAAGAATTCTCTACCAGAAAATTGCTAATTAGACGACAATTTTCAAATCAGCGTGCCATTCCCTTTAAAATAACTGCCATCAACTAAATCCCCGTATTTTGTTTTAAAGATTTCATACGGGTCAATATAAATGCGGTCGAATGTGACTTTTGGTATGACGGAACGAGATAGTCCTGGGTAAATTGAATTTTTCACGTTATGTCGCTTCCCATTTCATCCTGTTCTTTGCTCGACTTCAAAAGAATGTGTCGGAATATAATACGTAAATTATGTTGTAACTTTTTCAATAAACGTCCAATGAATCCTAAAGAATACGAGAGGGACATGCATCTTTATTACGTCGAGAAATGAGCCTCAAAATAAGAACAAGAGTTCGCATATTACGATTCGTTTTATAAGGGGAATCTGCCTTCGTTTTGGTTTAGCTGGTCCAATTATTTCAACCAAAATTAGCAATATGACCGAGAACAAATTAAGTAAGAAAACAGATATAAAATGAAAGATGCTTCATTATTGTTGCACAAAAATTTAAGGTAGAATTTCCGCAGTCAAAATATTACAATTTCGTTTTTGAAACACAAGGTGTTAAAATTTCTTTTAAAAAACTGTCTTTTATTATAATATCTAGAAAAGTTTGTGACAGTTTTGTACAGTTTATTTTAATCTTAATTAATCTTATTGAATTATCTCTCTGACCAAAGTAGTTGAGTAAACTCGGAGGCGTGCAACGAGGAGAGAAGGATGGGTTTTGTATGTAAGTATATTCGGTATATTGTAATTTTTTTGTAAATTTAGTAATTTTTTCCAGAAGACCATACAGCAATATAACATATTTATTTATGAATGGTTTTCTCATGTTTCCTCTCGACTTAAAAAATGTTTCTAGGCACACTTCTGGAAAATATAAAATTATACTATCTTGGAAAAGAAAAGTTTTTGGACATGAGTTAATATGACCTTTTTTTTTCATATTTTGCCTCAAGGAATCCGACCTTGAATTTTCAAGTAAACATTAAGGAAATACGCTGTATAACTACACTGTTGACAATTTTCGAATATCAAAAAATGTTCAATAAAGAAAGATATTTGGTTTGTGAAAACTTTAATCAATAGCAATACATAAGCTTGCAAAAACATATTTAGTTGCATCTCGCGAAGAAGGTCAATAAAGTCTATGAACGTGCTAGAAATTATTGCGCCTTAAGGGTCATCGAGGAGTAACCCTTGACCTCATCAAAGAAAATTCATAACTTTAAGCGGAGAAAGTAATTAATTAGTTCCTTAATAGGTGAAGTCTATTGTAGGTGTTGCTGTATGTGAGCTGTAGATTTTCCGAAGAGATTTCAAGTCGTGAGCTCATGTCGAACGGAGTGTGCCCCTCATTACGGATGCTGTAAAGAGGCCAAACGTCCGTCTCGCTCTACGGTCACGTAGCGGTATGAATAACCGTGGGCAAAAGTTCCAACTAAATATACTCGAATATTTCCATATGAAATTTCAAAGATAATGTTGCTTGGGTACCCTATGACTTGCTTGAAAAGAGAACAAACAGTAGCCCTGTTTTATTAATTATTTGTGTACTTTCTTTGGAAATTTCAAATAGCGCCAATACAAAATTCATAACATTCGCCATTTTTTGTTAAGTTACACAGAGTAACAGAGTTTCTTAAATTAAAGATTAAGCAGTTTTTTGTCATATTTCTTGTACCTGGTGTGGTAGAAAACTAAATTCTTCACAATGTTGATTCCTAACACTTTTGCTCAATGACAGGTACAAAATTACCAATAAAATTATTAGGTACAAAAATAGCCATGTAATTTCATTTAAACATTATTTGAAAGCTTTATTTTTTTTGTAGGTTATTCATTTCATGATTTCACTGCTTTATATTGTAGGCATTAATTAGGAAAATAAAATCGACTTTTAATCAATCAGAAAACAAAGGCTGAGAATTATACATTCCTTAAAAAATTTACAAGTGGATTTTCAAGGCGATGTGCTAAATCACTGAACAATTAGAAAGAAACAAAATCACAAATTCAATAAATATGGGCAAAAATAACCCGAACCAGTTCTACAAAGTCTGCAGCATCTTCGAAATTTGTTTGCTTGTATAAGGTCAACAAGTTCTTTACTGTCTTGAAGGCAAATACTTTCGGTGTAGGTTCTGATTTCAATTTAAACTCTTGTTTAATGGAGCCAAATATGAAATAGTCCGAAAAAATTGGATATACGAGGGAGTCCGTAAATTAAGGTCTCCAATTTTTTTTAAGTAGTAAACATCATTTTATTGCAAAACCAAGTATAGATTCTGAAAACTTGGACTTAAGCTATTTTTCTACGTAGTCTCTATCTCGATTGATGCACTTTTGAAGTCGCTCTGGGAGTTTTTTTATACCTGCGTCGTATCACTCTCCCGCAGACTCGCGCCGAAAAAAATCGACAGCTGCCTTCAGCTCTTCGTCGCTTGAGAATTTCGTTCCCCTAAGTGTTGTCTTAAGATAAGGAACAAATTATAGTCACTGGGAGTCAAATCGGGGCTGTATGAAGGAAGGTCACGTATTTCCCACACAAATTTGGTGAAATCTATCGTGGTGGTTCAAATTCAAAATAAAATCAATTTTAATCTTTTTCCTCGTATAAATCTTTTAACTTTTTTCAAAATTTCATTTTAAACTCCAAATTTTTATTTTTCCAATAATTTGAAATGAGAATTTCTGAAAAATGTTATTTCAAGTTTAAGCTTAAAATCTGTTATTCAGGATGAGTAATACCTCTCAAAAGGTCAATAATTAAAGTACCGAAAATTCATCAAAAAGTCGAAGATTTTATAAAAGTCTTTTTACTGAAAATGTGGAAGTTACGGAAAAAATCAGAAACTTTTATGAAAAATATCAACAGCTTGAAGAAATCCGAAGGTTTTTTTTTAAAAACAAAATTTCGATGAGCACACGGGATTTTTGTAAAGACAATATGTTTCGAAATTTGTTTATAAATGTTTGTTTATAAAAAATTGACCATTTTAAATTTAATTCTAAAATTTATAAATTAAATTTAAAAAATTCAAGAGAAAAGTAATAACATTAAAACAAAATTCAAATGATTATCTTTAAGTTTAATTTACTTAAAATTTGAATATTGTTTTAATTAAAAGTGGAAAGTACGAAAAAATCTAGAATAAAAAAAAATAATCAAAAAATGTCCATAAACAAGGCTTTAAAGAAATTTTGAAAAAATAGTCAAAATTTCGCTACTTTGTTCATTTAAACTTCCTTGTATCTCTAATAATTCCCTGTAGTGAAAATAAAATTTGGCTCAGCCTATATAAGCTCCATTTGCAATTGTTTGAATGAACGGTTATTCTACCGAGTGATTACAAGACCGACGAGAAGTCATAAGACATATTTCGTAAACTAAAGCTTAGGCTTTGTTCTCATTCTCCTGTAACGCGAAAAATACAAACCGTCCTAAAATGTGGATAAACTGGAAAAAACCTGTCTCAGAAATTTTTCGGGGAAAAATTCGGTACAGTTTAATTGAATTTCGTATATTGATGCAATATTCATTTTGATCATGTTTATCATTATGTTCCTATTAACATCATTTCCACACCAGATAGATACAACCAATTTGATCCCCTTGTTCTCCAACTGGTCGTTAATTTCGTCTAAAACACGCGCAACATGCAGAAATAAGTGCCCTCGGGCGTTTGTAGTTGGAACGCAGAAAGACAAAATGTCGGTAAACTTTCGACGAAGTTAGATCATTAGAAACTCCTTTTTCCACCCGAGCGATAGTTTAAATAACAAATTCTCGAACTACACTTGTAACCGAGTGAACTGTACTCGAAAACTTTATTTCTTAAACTCTAAGTGGCGAAACGTTAGTGTTTCATCCAGAATTTTCAGCAACAAGGTAAGAAAACTTCGAAATATAAATCCGAAACTTCGGCAGACGTAAGGACGTCTCAGATTCGCAAAAAAGACGCTAAAAGCAAGCTTGTACTTTTGACTACGTGATAAATTGCCTCAGCCTCCAGGGAAAGGTTAGTAGTGTATAAAATTAGACAAAAACGCTTTACATCCAAACTAAAATGGAATTTCTTAATAAACTTCTTCTTTTCTAATAAAGTTCCACTACAGTCTGAAAATGAGTTTATCGCCATGAACTTCTTACTCTGAATTCAAATAAGAACTTTTCGAATGGCGTGCGAGCCTTGAATACAATCGTAAAGAAGCCGGATGTAAAAAAGGTAAACAATAGATAAAGAAACACTATTTCCACGAAAACCTGGAGAATATAAATGAGAGAGTTAGCGGAAATTCTCTTTTATTAATAAAATTATATTCATAACAATAAGTGAAGTTTTCAGAAATGCTGTATCTTTGCAGAAGGTAATTTGATTTCGCTTCGATAACTCAGGCAACTTTTAGAATGGGGCCATTGTTTGGAAATTTTCGTAATTAAGCTTTTGCATTCATCGATGTTACGGCTCTGGCGAGCCAATTTTCTAATTGGACTCGAACGTGGAGATTTTATTAAAGTGACCGTAACTAGCTGATTATATTTAATAAAATCTTTCGCTCAAGTTAAAATTGTCAATAGGAAATTTTGCTTTTTATAGTACAGGTAATATAAGTGCACCCTGCAGAGTCAACTAATACATTTTTTTTATTTAGGGGATTTTTTCGAAGTGTTGACCTTTTCTTTAAAATTCGATCTTATTTTCATAATTGCCACATCTCTGTAAATATGTTTTAATACAGTTTTCGAACTTTTTCGTCAGTGTTCGACTTTAATTTAAAAATGTTGAGTTTAGTTCGATTTGTTTTTAAATTTTTGTTTTAGAGTCTTCTAGAACTCTCGATTTTACTCGAAATTGTTTTTTTCACGACTTTTCCATAATAATTTATTTTTGAAAGAAATTTAGTGTTTCTCTCGAAAATACAAGAGTTTTCTCTTAAACATTTTCATAGACATTTTATACAATAGATGTTTTGTAGAGAAGTTTTAATTTTTGTCTCGAACTGTCAATGTTCCTCTTTATTTTTTCAAAAATACCTTTTTCTCAAAAGTTTAAATTTTTTATCGAAAGACTGAAGTTTCAGTTGTAATTTTAATGTTGATTTTTTTCTTGAAATGTCGACTTTTTCTTTAAACGTACTTTTTAAATCTTTCGAGATTTTTCTCAAAAACTGGAGAAATAAACTTTTCTCTAAACATTGTATAGATGAATTTCATTTTGTTTTTTTTTTTCAATACAGGGTCCGCCATTAGTGCGTGAACGGAGAATAGCTCTCAACCCTGAGAAGATATCAAAATGAAATTTCGCTTGGATCACATTTTAAAATTATTTTCATTTTGTTGTACTAATCATATACAGAGTGTTAATATAAACTTACTTTTTTTAAATAGAACAGTCTGTATATTTTTACATATTTGGATAGCCCTATAAAAATGCAGCAAAATAATTTAAGGTTTATGGGGTTCTGATGGGTCGTTTTCTTAATAGAGGATCATAAATCCGGAGACAGGACTCTGATGCAGTCAATCGTAAACACTCAGTATGATGTAGTATTGAACAATTTACAACAAACATAATCATTAATAGGCTTTTAGTTTCCATAAACCATAAACATCTTATCTTATGTTTTTTACTTATACAGAGTGATCAAGGTTTGCAAATCCAAAAATTACTGAACAATTTTAAATGGAATGGTCTATCTTTATTACCTAATGTAAAAAGAAGATAAAATTTACCTTCCAACAATACTACATTATGTGGGATTACATTTGATAGTTTTCATGCAAATGAACTTTTCATTTAAAATTTTTTTGCTAATTATTAGATTTGCAAACCTAAGTCACCCTGTAAAACTAAAAAATATACAACATTCTTATGGCTTATAAAAACTTAAGACTATCAATGATTGCTTATGTCGCAAATTCATACAGAGTGTTTACGAATGGCTGCATCGGAGTTCTGTTTTCGGATTTAGGAGCCTCAAAAGGAAAATAGCCCATCAAAAGCCCCATAAACCTTATACTATTTTGTTGCATTTTTATGGTGCTATTTAAATATGAAAAAATATACAGGGTGTTATTTAAGAAAAACAAAGTTTATGTTAACACTCTGTATATGATCAGTGCAATAAAATAAAAATAATTTAAAAATGTGCCCCCTATAGATGTACGTTACTGGACAAAATTTTATTTTAATATCTCTTCGGACTTTCGAAAGTTTTCATGTAAACGATCCTATAAAATACATATTTTTAATTGTCAATTTTTCGGGCACCCAGTTAAATATCTGCGCAGTTTCGATTATTATTTACGAATATTAACAATTTGTTTAAATGTTAATAGTACCAACTATCTATTTAATTAGTAATAATTACAAATAATCCTAGTTGTGTTTACCAAAAACTCAAAATTAAAGATAATTTATTTGTAAGTTAATTTGCATTAAACCTGTCGAAAAAAAGAAACTTCATGTAATTGGTATTGTTGGAAAGGTTATTTTATCTTTTTTTCATAATAGGTAATAAAAATGGGTCATTATATTTAAAACTTTTTAGTAATTTTTGGATTTGCAAACCTCGATCACTCTGTATAATTAAAAAACATAAGACAACATGTTTATGGAAACTAAAAGACTATTAATGATTATGTTTGTTGCAAATTCGTCAATACTACATCATACTGAGTGTTTACGAATGACTGCATCAGAGTCCTGTCTTCGGATTTATGATCGTCTATAAGGAAAATACAGGCTGTTCTATTTTACAAAAAGTAAGTTTATATCAACACTCTGTATATGATTGGTACAATAAAATGAAAATAATTTTAAAATGTGCTCCCTATAGATATCCACCACTGGACAAAATTTCATTTTAATATCTTCTCAGGCTTAAGAGCTATCTTCCGTCCACGCACTAATGGCGGACCCTGTATAAAATTTGCAGAAATTAAATTGTTCCAGTCCAAATATCAATGGAACAAATTGGTCCCCGGTTATCTTCAAAAATTGAAATACAATTCAGTATCTCTCTGAAGAACATAGCTTGGCAATCGAAACGCATTAGACCAAACATTTTTGATTTTTTTAAATCTCTTGGTTTCAGGGAACAAGATTTGTATTCCAATTTTTATATTTCAACTTGTTTCTCGAAATTTTAGAATTAAAATAATTATAATAATAATCCCAAACCTTAAAACGAATAAATACACGAAAGAAATAATTAACACAATAAATAAACAGGTTGATTAGCCAAAAAATTCTAAACAGCAGCAATCTAGTAGATATCCGCACTCTAGTTTATATTGGAGCAACAACAGCAATAACAATGCTTAAACAAAACATAGATAACTTAAAAACCAGAAAAACGGCACAGAAAAACCGGAAACCACCATGGGAAAAAAAATAAAAAATTGGAAGGCACCCAGACAAGACAAAATACATAACTATTGGTGGAAGATATTCAACATCACGCACTAAAAAATTTCAGCACTCCTTATTAAGATACTTATAGATAATGAATATATACCTGAGTTCATGACTGAAGGGATTACATATTTACTCCCCTAAACCATACCAGCAAGTAGAGACTCCAGTAAATATAGACCGATTACTTGTCTTCCCACAATATGTAAAATATTTACCGCCATTATTACAGAAAAAATCCATCACCACTTAGAAAATAAGGACATACTTACGTGGGAACAAAAAGGATGCAGAAAAGCTACAAAGGTCTGTAAGGATCAACTCCCAATAAACGCAGTTGTGACAGGAAAAATTAGAAAAACCAAAAAACATCTCTACTCAACCTACATTGATTATAAAAAGCATTTGATAGCGTCCCACACTCATGGCTGATAGAAATATGACGCATTTATAAAATGTATCCACATACCATAGGTACTATGGAAAAAGCAATGAAAAAATTGAAAACTACTCTTACTATCGGTACAACACAAAGAAACACAGGAAGTGCAAACATTCGGTCAGGAATCTTTCAAGGGGACGCGCTTAGTGCTTTGTGGTTTTGCATGGCACTAAATCCGCTTTCCAATTTCATTAACGGAAAAAAGAAAGATGTAGTACTTTTAGAAGATCAAAACATAAGCCACTTACTTTATATGGACAATATCAAATTATTTGCGGAACCAAAAAAAGACTTTCAAGAACTAATAAATAATGTTGCTACCTACAGCAATGATATAAAAATGCAGTTTAGAGTAGACAAAAACGCAATGAAAAAAGGAAAATGGATAAGACATGAGGGCTGTGATACGGGACAAGAACGAATAGATGAAATGGAAGAAGAAGAACTATATAAATACTTACGAACAAGCCAGAGGAATTGATTGCAAACGGTCCAAAAGTTTAAAACAGGACTAAAACTATTAATGAAGACAAAACTATACTCCAAAAATGTGATGAATGCAATCAACACATTCGCAATATCCTATACTGACGTACAGTTTTGGAATACTCACATGAACAAAAACAGAGTTAGAAGACCTAAATAGAAGCATACGTACATTAAGTACAAAATATCGGCTCCATCACCCCCAAAAGCTCAATTGAAAGATTCCATCTATCACGCCCACAAGGAGGCCGTGGAGTAATTGGTATTACCATCCTTCATGACAGATTGCAAACTTAAGAACATATTTTCATGAAAAAGCAATACAAAACAATATATACAGATGCATAGTCTCGCTCCATAGAAATATCACCCCGTTAAAGCTATTGGCGATTCAAATTAAAAGTTCGCGCCAACTATCAGCTGATCGCAAGTAGGTCGCTTGCTTATAACCTATCTTTAAGGCTATAATATGTATGTAAAGATTAGGCATCTCCTATGAATATTTTCTTATTTTGCCAAGCAGTTTTTATAATTTTCATGTAATTATATGTATATTAAGAGGACAATAATTAAGGTAGTTAAAACAAGCGGACTGTTTATACAAATTATAATGGATTCGGGGAAAAAGCTTTTATGTTTTGGAATAGGGACAGTGCATAAGCATCTTAATCTTGTTTTTACAGCTCAACTTCTGTATGGAATAATTGTTAAAAGGTAAATTTATCATTATAAGCCTCAATCCTCAGGAATATTATTTTAATTTACTAGAACAGTTTAACGTTGAAGAAAATTTAAAATAAACTAATAAGATTTGAATTGCACATTACATCGAATAAAATTCCTTCACGATAGCATCCACCTATTCCTAACTACTGAATTAAATTACAACATTCAAAAATTGTTTATCAGATGCTTTAACCTCCTATATCTTACTGATACAAGTAATAATCACAACTAATAAACTGTATTAACAATAAATTCCACAATAAATATTAAAAAGTCCACGATATTTTGACAAGTGACTGATATGACTGGACCAGGGTTCGTTTTTTAGCACCGTAATCAGCCAAGAAGGATTCATTTCAGTGATGAATTTTAAAATTTGGTTACCCTTACCATTTTGATTCAGCAGCATAGACATGTTGCTGTTTAAACTAGAATTTAAGTACGTTCTGGAATACTTCTAATGTTTGGAAATTATTTAAAACATTAGTCACGTAGTTATGGTATCGTAAATGTCCTTCTTGAGGAGAAATGGAATAGCTGGCTGTAAAACTGTAAAAATTGATAACATTTAGTAAAATATATCGTTAACTGTCTCAACAATAGAAATGTTACGGAAGAGAAATAATAGCCCTGTATATGAAATATCATGTTTTTTAGTTTCATGGAACAAAGAATGTTAGCAAGAGCCTTCTAAATATTTTCTCTTGTATATTTTTGTGTAATGCAGCCATAAACAATGCCAAAAATCTTTGATTTACTTTTTATTTGATTTCAAGTAAATTCCATATTCTGCAATAATGAATAACTAAATTTAAAAAGTCTATAAATATAGGTAGGTAAATGCCTACAACTACTTTAGGTACTTAGATACAAACTAATCAAACCATTAACTTCTGATTCTAACATCAACTAATCGAAAATTGAACGCTTGTTATGACTACATTCAAAAAGCAAACGCCATATCAAAATGTAAACAAACCTGTGACCTACACGCAGTAGTTATAATTGTCACCACCAGAGGGGGTGATCCTTAGCTGGAAATGCCAATCCACAGAACTAAACGCACTGGCTCAACCCAACAACAAAATCGAACGATGGCTCAGCAAGGAACTACATGGTAGATACCCAACGAGTGTAAAAGCAGAGCAGATAGACGGATTCGCCATTGCGATTCAAGATCAAGTAACCGCCCCAGCAAACTATCGTAAATGCATAATGAAACAACCAGCATTAAACACCTATTGCAGAATGTGTGGAAATCAAAATGAAACCATTGACCCTGTTATAAGTGGATGTCGAACACTGGCGCCAACAGAGTACAGGCAGAGATACAACAATGTAGGAGAAATAGTATAACAAGCAGTTCTAAGACAATTTAAACAAGAACATCAAAAGCATCTCCCTGAAGATGATAGCTTGGCTATCGAAACGCGTTAGAGCAATCTTCGTTGTGTTTTTTAATCTTTCATGGTTTCAGGGGACAAGATTTGTATTTTAATTATCAAAAGATACCCTATTACAAAACGTTTATAGACGTTTCGAGTTTTTTGTTATGAATTTTGAATATTTTTGAAATTTTGGCTTTTTCTGGAAATGAATTTTCTGTAAATATTTTTTTTGTTTTTAATTTTTCCTAGAAATGTTGAGCTAATTATCTCGACATTTTGATTTTTTATCGAAATTTTAAATTATCTGTAAAAATATTATCGATATTTCAGTTTTTCCTTCAAATGACGATTTTATTTTGTTTAATTGTTTGTAAACTTTCGACTAATCCCAACATTTTGTATGGTCATGTCGAGTCTTTTTCGAAAATTTTGACTGGTTGTCGAAATTTCATTTTAAAGAAATCTCGATTTATTTCTTGAATTGTTGACTTTTCTTTAAAGAATTTGTTATTTTCGTGTTTTTTCTTCAAATTTAATTTTTTCGGGAGATTTCGATTTTTGTCTAAAAAAATATTTCTCAATGTTGCATTTTTTTGACACTTTTCAATACAATCTTTTAAACTCTAGAAAATTCGACTTTTCTCATTTTACAATTATTTCGAGATTGTTTCTCGGAAATTTGGATTGTTTCGAAATTTTGACTTTTCTCCCAAATATAAACATTTTCCTAAAATATTTTATAGAAATTGCTAGTTGTACCTAATTTCAATTTCATTTTATTTAGCATATGTCGATTTTTCTGTGAGCATTTTTGGCGATTTTCTTATAAAAAAATTTAATATACAAATTTCGGGTCTTTTCTAGGCAGTTGCAAATCGGACTTACAGGACGAATCTAAAAATTTAATTTTCTCACATAAAATTGCAAGAACCTGAACTCAATTCTCGTTGAAACCTGTAAAAATTGCTGTGCCTTTGTATGGGCACACCATTTCACCAGATACTGTGAATATTGCTTTCCGAGAATTATTTAGCTAAGACAAATCATGGGAAAATAAGGCTTATGAAACATTGTTCTAAAGTGGGCAGCGTTTTATTTCTTAAGATAGATAGCCCGTCTCTCCCATTTTGAAAAGACGACCCGGTTTTTCAAAAGAGGAGGGAGTGGTTTGTGAAGTGTTGATTGAATTTTTATGAAACTTACAGTTACAGCGGCATAATCAAAGTAGCTTCTTGGGTAAGTCACTTAATTATGTCATTTAAAAATCTTGTTCAATATAAACTCACTACCTGGAGCTCTAATATTAACAAAAAGCCAGCGATTCATAAAATATTCATGATAAACTTCTTACGGTGCGGCAGTTTAAAATTATAACCTATAAATAAAAAATGTTGATAATAAATGTAAATTACGACGAAGTTTAGTGGTAATTCTCCAAACTCCCTCCGATTCCAATCTTTCGAGCGTGAAATTTATGATTTATAAATAAAGATCTAGATTTACTTGGGGTATTATAATATTACGCCCACTCTTGGCCACAACCTCAACTAATTTGCATCAACGGCAATTCCGAGAAAGACTGTCCATTACAAAACTTCTTCGAATCAAACATCACTGTATTATTAATGTGGTGTTTTATGGCCCAGAGGCAAAGAATCCTGCCTCCACTCGATATTGCTGGAACGACTTCGATAAATAACAGTTTGACGGTTGAAAATAAATATATTTTGTGCTATTAATAGTGACCTACCAACTAATGCGAAGAAGTCGAAAGTTGGGGAAGAAATATGACGGGGCGAGCTAATTTAGGACAAATTATTCGATTTATATACAACGATGCAAGTCCTAAGAAACTGTGGGTCTCTGGAGGACCATAAAAAATGGAACGTCTTTTTTATTTATTTTAACGAGGAATTTATATACCGAAACTGGGGATATAGAGGAAAACACGGTCAAGCGCGAGTAAGACAGGCAAGGAGGTTCCACTTCACTAACTATAAGAATATTATGTGGATCGCAAAACGACTTATAAACAAATTAAAAAAAGCATTCCTTTTAGGGTACATAGTATGTATAGCACAGCCAGCCGGAGCCGTTGTTATTTACGAACGCACGCACTTCCATCGAAGTGTGAAAGCTCGAACTAGGAAAGAGTGTTCCATAGTTAAGGCGAATCTTATCATGTAAGAGAGAGGTCAGTAAATTCCTTTTTAGCATGATTTCATAAACCGTGCTGGTCACTGATGTATATTTTGAGACTTTTGGTATTAAAATTATGGCATCATATTTTGTAAAAGATTCACAACATTTTTTTTCGAAGTGGTTTTTAATTAAAATTAAAAAGAACGTTTTACCTCTATTGGATAGGTACTGCCTCTTGCCGTTTCCGAGATTCTAATTTCGAGACTCTTCGTAGCAACCTCTATACAAAATTTGGATATTATGCATTTAATATGCTTCATATAACAGGAACATTTTGTTTGATTAGCTTTGCCAGATACAGCAGTTTGGCAGATTTGTTTTTCACAATTTAAAGTCCATTGTTTCAGACATTACGTCGGCTAACTCGTTTAAAATGGAATAAACTATGTTAAGTATACACTGAAGTTGAAAGTTTAGATTTTGGGGTTCCAAGATAATTAACTTAATCTTTTAGAAACTTCGGAAAGAAGTACATTAGGGGCAACCGTAAAAGGCATCCCAACATGTAGGTGATTACAAGTAATTAAATCTAACTTTAGTATCATGTACGCCCAAACTTTAAATGCTAACAAATTCTATTAATAAAAGTAAGTTATGTGAGTTTTCAGAAGCTGTTTGGCACAATACCACCTCTGATGTTTGTTTTTGAAAGAATTTAATGATCCGAAATAGGAACTACTGCTTAGTAAAACGTGATGTTTAACATTTCCATTTCATTTATTCCCGAAGTAATTCTGTACTTCCGGTAGTGGTATTATCGGACGATCTAAATTGAGTAATTTCTGGATCAATTGACAAATTCCGTGCAATGATTTTAACTTGGCGCGGGTTGTTCGTGCACGGCCATTCCAGCGGAAGTAAAATTAACAATTACCCCCCAATATAGAAGCTTTTATCTGATAGATTGGAATTTCCTCCGAATAGGAAAACTTTCGGTTGAATAAATTTGCTTAACCGACGATGGCGATATGACCTTTCATTATATAGGCTCTAGAACTAAATTAATTGATGATTTGAAGAATTTACGTATTCAGCATCAAATTGCATTAGTGACAAAAAAACCTACAACACATATGATTGAAGCTTCGTGTAATAATTCAGACTAACGTAAATTATTTTTTCAGGCATCTTTCAAAATATATTCCGGCGTCATTTATCCGATATCAAAATTGATTAACATTTAAAATTTCAATAGATAACTGTATAATCTGTTATATTGTAAAGTAAGTACCAGGTATTTTGATTTTATTTGATTATGATTTGCATAGCCGTGAATAAAATCAGTCCTAATTTGAATAAAATTTAGCATAATTTGGATAAATTAGACGTGAATCCGAACAAAATCGACCACAATTTAAATAAAGTCCACTCCAACTTTAGAAAAATAAACGAATTTCGGGAAAAAGTCGAAATTTTGATAAAAAGCCCAATTTTAAATAGAAGTTTCCAGAAACTTTAGACATTTAATTTTGAAATACAATTCGAAACTTGAGGACGAAATTTCTTAATTTCTATAAAATATTCAAATTTACAAAAACACGAATTACGAATAAAGCCCAATTATGGGAAAAAGTCGGAATTTGCAGTAAATGAAATTTAAAATAAAAATTCAACCGCTTGCAAAGACTCGAATGTCGAAATTTCGGAAAAAGTTAAAATTTACAAAGGTCGAATTTGGTGAAAAAAAGTGTGAAATTTTCAGAAAAATCGAATTTTGAAAAAAACATCGCAATTTTTTCAAATTCTCAATTTTTAATTAAATTTTGTATATTGTTAAAGTGTTCTTAAAATTTCCGAAACATATTTTTCTCGACGTTTCTACTTATATTTCTTAACATTCCGATGTAATTTAGAGAAAATAGACATATTTGGGAGAGTCAAAATTTCAAGGATAAGCCAATTCCGAGAAAAAAATCAACATTTCTACGAATATAAAACATCACATTTTGATCTAAAAACCAAAACTTTGAAAATAAAAAGAAATATAAGAAACAAGTTGCAATTTTCGTAGTAGAAGTTTTCAGAAAAAGACGGATATTAAGAAAAATGGCAGAATTTCGAAAAAGTCTAGTTTTTTGAAAGAGAGATCCAAAAAGTAGAATTTTCAGAATAAAGGCGATATTTCCCAAAAGAGGATTTTCATTAAAAGGCGTGTCTTAGGATAAAAGACTAATTTTAAGTGAAAGAGTCAAAATTTCGAAAAAAAGACGATGTTGGAGGAAAAAGTCTAAATTATAAGACATGCAAAATATAGAATTCGGCGATAAAAACCACAAAATAAAAATTTCCGGAATGGTATATTGTACAACAAGTTATTGAAATGGCGCATATTCCACACGAGCGAAAAGTTTGTAGCCCGAACCGCAGGTGACTTCAAAAAAAAGGGGAATTTTGAAAAACAGAAACGAAATTTCGATACAAGAAATTAAAATTTTGCCCAGAAACTCAAATTTTGAGAAAATAGTCATTTTCTTTTAAAAAAACTTTTGATTTCTCGAAACATAAAGGATCGGGTTGTGATAAGTCAAAATATTTCAGTAAAATAATAAAACATAAAAATTTTGACAAATAAATTCTTCGACATTTTTGAAAACCCAAACGAATTTTGAAATAAAAATCGAAATTTCGAGAAAAGATCGATATTTTGAGACAAAGTCGAAATTTTGAGAAAAAAATCGACCTTTGGGAAAAATACGATATTTCTCAGAGAGAGTTAAATTTTGTCCAAAGTTTGAAAAAGGGGCGAATATAGAGAAAAATTTCAGGGAAAGAAGTCGAAATTTCAAGAAAAAGTGGAAAAGTCGTGATGCTGAAACTGTCCAATATTGAGACAAACGTCGAAATTTTGAGAAATAAATTGGAACTCGAATTTTGTCTTTTTATAAAAATTTATATTTTCCAGGTAAATGATAATCCAGTTGAAATTTGTAGAAAGTCGGATTTTAAAATAGTCGAAAATTTCGAATTTTAGGAATGAATTCGGAATTTCAAATAAAATGAGAAGTTTTGTAAAAAAAGACAATTTCCGAAAAAAAGTCTAAATCTCAAGGAAAATAAAGGTTTTCAAGAAAAATTGAAAATTTCCCGAAAAGATTCCCGCGGTCAAGAATATAAATTTTAGGTAACTTTCTATTAAATTTTTACTCGTAATTTCGTACACCCAAGGGAAATAGCTGAATGTAACTAATTTTAGTCAGTTAATTTTGGTTAATACCATAATTAAATCAAAATAACTAATATCTTTTTTTTTTCAGGTAAGCCACTAATGTTGAAATTGGTAACTTTTTTCCAACTTTCTATCTACACTTTTGAAATTGTATTGCTTCAAGAAGGGTAAGTACAGAGGACAAATAAAAATCTGAACGAAATGTAAATGTTTCATCAGCTGCATTTAACGTAATAGTTTTTGGCATTACAAGTGATTCTGCTCAAAGCCAAAGTGAATTGGGAAACTTCTGTGCATTTCGAGCTGAGCACATCTTATCTGCCGTTGACATACCAATTTACATACTTAAAACTTAAATTGTCTACGTAACTGACAACATCAAACTAAAGTAAACAGGAACACGAATCGCAGTAATCTAAAAATTTAAAATCCAACTTTAGAGAATAGATTTAAAATTGACAGTCCTTGGAGAGAATGAAAAGTTTTCCTCCCCTAGTAAAGAGAAGTTCACCCTCGAGCGTCTTAGACGGCGGTCGTCAAAATTAAATTCTACACCGGAAAAGCGCTGGTAAGAAAGCTCTCGTTATTACCATTTTTTTTTCCGAATTCACCTTCTCGCCAATCAGTAAAACGATTCGGCCCGAAGCCATTTCATAAATACCCCAAAATTATCGCCACGTTTCAACGGAGGAATTTACAATTTAAATACTTAATGCCAAAGATAAATATCTATTCGAAACACTTTTATGACATTTTCATGTCGTTATTTGCATTTATTGCGTATTTCGTTAAAAAAACGTTTCCTTGTGTGTTGCATTATTTAGAAGTCGTTAGCAAATATTAAAATGTGCGTGTTAAAAAGCCGTTGCGTCAACAATTTTTTCGTTGGCCACTTTTCGTTACCAATTTTTTGTTGTTCAGTTGGAAAGATCACAACTTTTGTAATCCGACGTCAATGTTCCCAAGTGATTTTAAGTCAAGAAGATTTGAAATAACCTAAAATGGAAAAATGTAATTGAATAATTTCAGAAATATTTTCTGTTTCGTTTAAGTTCCAGACGGATATTTTTCCATAAAAGGCATAATTTGAATGCCTTTTATGCAAGAAAATTCCGATAAGGCGTGTTTTTAAAAGAGAATTTCGCCGAACTGGCCCAAGGCGGAAAAAGTTTACGAACCAGTCGACTGACTATCTGAGGTCTTTATTATTATACGTATTTTACATTTCTATAAGTAGATAATAGAATCTCTACATCTTCATGGATAAAGCAAATATATCCACTTAAAACATATTTTATTAGGTCAAAGTTGGCCGTTATATACTGTGTAAGGACTTTAATCGTAATAAATTCGATATCAAAATTTTTCTACACTTCTCAAAGTTTGAATATAGTTACCCTCTTTTTTGAAGCAATATACGAAATGTAGATCTTCAGCGAGGGTGGAAACCTCTTCTTTTTTTTTTTCAATGCGCAATATGACCTCTCATTGAAAAAGTAACAAAAAGGCGAATCCACCGAACTCCTCGTATTTAATATTTTTCAAGAGTTGCTTAGCAGTAAATTGTTACATTTAATTACATTTTAATGTAATAATTGCTCATAATATGCACTATATTCTTGCTGGCAACTCTCTTATCTGTGTGTTACTGACCACGGGATTTGGGAATAATTGACATAGAATTGGCATAAGTTCGTCCGGATAAAAAGAAGATCTCTTTCAACTTTAGGATTCTTAAACTAAAACACTTGATATTTTTTAAAATATAAATCTTCGGAATTTTCTAAAAAGTTTCATTTTTTCCAAAATTTTTCTGCTTAAAGTTGAAGTTTCTATACTTGAATATTTAAAAATTGTAATTATACCAGGTTTTTTACGACATACGATACGTACGATTACTTGATTTAAAAAAGGTTTTGTTTTGGGGATGGATAGGGGACCCATTGGTTGTACATTTTAAAATTACTTCTCTAATCTACAGGTGTCCGAAAAGCATAAAACATGTCAAAGTTGTATTTTTTTTAAATAAAACAAAAATAAAAGCATGTTTCATTGAGGTTTACCTCACCTAAACTCTAAGGATTTGGAGATATTTTGTAATGTAAGTAGTAAGAATTTTAACGCTTAAATTCCCAAAACTTATTTTAGCTATCAAAACCAAAGTTATGTTGAATTCTACTAATTGATTAGGTTTTGTGTCACACATTTAAAAAATGTATAACCTGTATAACACAGGGGGCCCGAAAATTATAACTAATTAAGTAGAAATTTTAAACGCTAATAACTTATTTCTTTTAGATACAACACCCTGTATCTTTAAGGTCAGTTGAATAATTTAATTATCTATCAAATACTATTGAGCTTCCCTATAGCTACCTGTTTGCGTTTTCACAAAAAAAACGTACACTTTCAAAATGGGAACCGATTTTACCAAATTTAATAGTTATCAAGCCAGCTAGGACATGTTCAAAAAATCAGAGCTACTTGTAATAGATAGCAGATTTAAAGAAAAAATGTTTGACAATCAGCATTTAAAATTTTAAATATTATGGATTCATTTTCCGCAAAATAGGGACCGTTTAATTTCAGTTTACCTGTTTTTTTTAGGGAAATATGTAAAAACAAAGTTTCTAACACATCTCCAACAAAAACCAGGTAGTATGAAGAAAATTATCGTCAGAAGTTTCATAAAATAAATGAGCAGAAATATTGATAAATGCTGGTGAAAACTTTGTTCGTTTAAGAGTCAAAGGATCCTCATTTTAAACACTTATAATAGAACAATCTTCTTTATTGTGTTTGAAACATTCTTTTATTTGTATTCCTTTAAATTAATCCATAATATTTAAAATGACGATTATCAAATGTTTTTTCCTTCAACCTACTGTTCATTATAAGTAGTACTGATTTTTGAAAATGTCACTTTACTGAATCGAATAAATATTAAATTTGTTAAAATCGGTTTCCATTTTCAAAATGTGCGTTTTATATGAAAACGCAAACGGTTAGCTATAGGAATGTTTGATAACATTTGATCGAAAAATATATTCTACATCTAATAGTTGATATAAAATGCAGGGTGTTAGTTTTTAAAATAAACAAGTTATTAGCGATTAAAAATTGTACTTATTTGGTCATAATTTTTGCAGAACCCGTATTCAGTAACCAAAAATAATATAATTAATTAGTAGAACTTAACCTAAATTTGGTTTTAATGTCTGAAACACGTGTGGAGAATTTAAACCTTGAAATTCTTACCACATTTTTACAAAAATCAAAATATCTCAAAAACCTTAAATTTTAACTGAGACACACCTTCATGAAACTCGCTTTTATGTTGACATTAGAATCCAAAGATGGAAAAATATATAGGATATTCCATTTAACTTTGATACGTTTTGTGATTTTAGAACATCCTGTACATTATGAAACAAATTGTAAAATGTACCATTTTTAAATTCAAGTATTGCCAGTATAATCTTTCATGTCCTATGTCGTGAATAACCCAGTATATTTTCAGTTTTTGTTTTTAAATTCGACTTTCTTCGAATAATTCAAGTTTTAGCTTTCACTTTTTTCCTAACATTCGAACTTCAAATTCCTGTTAACTAAAAGTATCTAACACAAATAAAAATGATGTTTCACATTTGATTGCAAATTTTCAACTTTCTTCCCAAAGTATCTCGTTAAAACTAGATTATTTTATTAATGTTTTCCAAAACTGTGAACTTTGTTCTTTAAATTTTGGGCTTGAACTTGAGAAACTTTTTATACTTAAAAATGTTATATATTTTTTAAGATAAATATCGAGTGTTTTCTTGAAATCCCATTTTTTTTTGTCGAACTCTGTAGTTCAATTTAAAATGTTTTTCGTTTTTATAAAAGGTTGAGTTTCTCTAAATTTCTAGATTTTCTATATATTTGCTGTTAAAATTAAATTTTATTTAATAAATTTCGACTATTTATGTAAGTGTAGACTTCTTTCTCCATGTTCCAAAACATTAAATGATGCAAACTCAAACATTTGGGAATTTGGATACATCTCCAATTTATTTCTAGAAATTTCTACTTTTTTTTTAATTTTAAAGTTTAAGCTCTTTTTTAACCTTTTGTTGGGGGCCGTCATAGGCCCTGCCACCTAGATTCTAAATCCTTTGTAATTTCCGCAAGTTTGTTCGAGTCTCAATCGGCATTACATATACCGGCCTTTAGATCCAGGCTCAACATCTGACCTACATTCATTCCTTCCAGATCTTCTGGTCCTAATGTTTCTTTGCCAGTCAGATTATAATTGTATCTTGCAAGGTTTGGACAAGCACACACAATGTGTATGTAGATTTGTTTCATTTTTAGTCCCACACAGTCGACATCGGTCGCTTTCTGCTAGGTTGAGTTTAAGCAAGAGTCCTTTAAAGTTCCCGTGGCCGATGAGCAGACCTAGTGCTTTGCTGAGTCTGTTTTATTCATTGCAATAAGTGCTTCAGCTCTTGATTGCAAAAGTTTATCAATTAGGAGTCTTGCTATCCTGCAGGTGGTTATGTTTTTCCAGTCAAACTTAAAATTTTACTTTTTTTTCTTTCAAACTTCTATTTTATCTATTTTTCTCCCAATTTAGAGTTCCAAGTGTGTACTGAAGTTGCAATTATGTGTGAAAAAATTATTATCTTTATGTTGCACCATTTAGGACAAGGTATAAAACTCCATTTAAATTGTAAAGGAAAATTTGCATTTTATTGTAAAAGTTATACAACTGCAATTATAAACGCCATAAACGGTTTTGCAATTTTAATAGGTAATTAAAGTGCAGTACACACAAAATATAATATGATTAAATTCCGGACTCTAATAGAGGGTAAAACAGATTAAACTGAAATTGTAATGTAGGCAGTATTTAGCTCGGTTTTCCTCTCAGGTGAAATATTCAAAGCCGTATATTGTAAATTTATTAAAAAACCTGCGAATAAAACGAAGCGTTCTACTTTGACAAATCCCGAAACGATTCAGTTATAATAAAAGGGGAGGAAATAAAGGCTCTTCTGTTTGGAAAAGTTTTCTTTTTATAAAAAAGGCAAATCTGCTGGCATCACAATAAACAAGACACGTATTTCCCCGATAAGAGCTCATGTTCCTTCACTGGAGGGCCTTTTTTATATTTGGTTGGAAGCGGCAATATTTCGAATATAAAAAGGCGAATTGGAAATCTGTGTTCCTTATTACCACAAAGTTATCGTGATTTCGATTTCACTGAAATAGGTAGAATTTAATTTGCCTTAATTCTGAAAATTATCGAAATTATCCTTACATTAGCAACTCTTGAATGCCAAGTCCCAGATACCTCCATTAGGATGAATACTCACCTGGCTAAGGATAAGCCATGCTGACAAAACATGAATGTTGACATCCTTAATTGAATATGAATAAGCTCCAAGGGTCAATGTTATAGAAGGAGCTTATTGATTAATCATTAATGGAATTGAACGATTCATTTAAATAAGTTTTTTGAAATTATGTTCTAGAAATTCTAATCCATAATTTCGATTTACATTTTCAAATATCGATGCGATATTTTTGCAAAAATTCAATTATTTTTCGACATTCTGATCTTAGCTACAATTGGGAGGAAAGTATGAGGTTGAATTAAAATGTGATCAAAAAATTTTAAAATTCGAAGTTTAATTGTATTATTTCTATTGTGGAAATGCCATAGAGAACGAGTGGCAAAAAACATGATTTTTAGTTTTTGTTTCAAATAAATATTAAACTCGTTCACCAAAATTTTAACCGTGATTCCAAGTGCTAATTCTTCTTGTTTGCGTACTAACCTACATTAATAATTAATTAATGAACTTCATAACAGTAATACAGACCGTAATATAATGTTTTTCGTGAATAACTTCAAACTTGGTATTTGTTACTTACCCCCTTTTGTACTGGCACTCTATATTTCGAGAAATATGCATGTAACAATGTCTGCAAATCTGATTAATCAATCGCTAAGTATTTTTATTTTTAATTTTTTATATTCAAATTTTCATTTTTTGCCTTAAATACTTAATGTTTTAACAGTTTTCTTCGATTTTCCAATTTAAAAATTTTCGTAAATTTACAATATCTTCTTCGAAATTTGATCGAAATTTCGAATATTATGGAGACTAACTTTTCACTCCTATCTCATACTGAAGGGTAATCTCTGAACTGAAGGGTTTTAGAATTAATCGAAAATCTATGCTCAAAGTGGAAATTTAAGTCACGAATTAGAAAATTTAATTTGAACTTCGAATTTTGAAGGAAAAATGTGGAATTCTCGAAACTTAGATTAAAATAAAAATTTAAGAGAAAACCTAAAAATTGGAAGAAAATGTGTATTTCAAATTTTGAGCATATTTTGGAAATTCATTAATTTTTTTCACGAAAAATACTGTTGAATGAATTATTTTTTCAAAAAGTTTTCGAATTTTTCGCGAATTTCCCATTTTTTTTTTTAAATATCGAATTTTCTATCTGAATTTTCTTTAATCTACCATAAAAATTAAGATCTCCTTCTCATGACATTTTAACTTTAGTCATGAAATTTTAATATTTCTGGGTGGAAAATTTGCACTTAAAATCAGAAAATACGAGTTTAAAGTTGTGATTTCAAAAGACCAAAAAAAATCGATTTTAAAGTCATTCTTTATGTAACATGTTGATAATTTAACTTAAACTTTAGATAGAAGAATAAAAATACTAGAAAATATCGAAAATTTCTAGAAAAATTTTGATATCTATTTTTTTTAAGGTTTCGAAATATCCAGTTTAATCTCATTGTAAATGGTCAATTGTCAATTTATCGAAATCTGTAAGAAAATTTTAACTCAAATTTTTCTTTTGGTTCCGAAAGTTTCTGTTCGAAATATCGAGTTCTTTGTTTGAAATTTAAGTTTTTTTCTCAATTTTTTTATTGACATTCTACCCCTTTTTCCTAAGTTTCGCTTTTTAACCCCAAATTTTAACGCACTGAATCTTGACAATAAATTTTACCTTAATGACTATCCTCAAAATTTCCTCATTCGAAAATTTTAGGTTAAAAGACGAAACATTTGACTTTAAAGTTGAAATTTTAAAATAAAAGTTAAAAGAAGGATTATCTAAAGAATAAAAGAAAAATAATAGAAATTCGAATCCTCTAAAAATTTCTTTAAAATTTCTTCTCGAAATGTTTTAAAAGTAATTCGAATTTTTCCCAAAAAATTGATTTTTTTTTCATAAATTTCAAATATTTCCTCGCAATTTTCATTTTAATTCTGAAATTTTGTTTTAATTAGAATTTAATTACCTTCCCACTGAAGTCGAAATCTACTTAATAAAACACTGAACACTCAGTGACAGACAACGCGCAGTCTAAATCTACATTCCTAATATAACGCATGAAAGGCAAGACAGGATTTTTCAAAATTCATCCTTAGAGTATTAAATACTGAATGAAAATTTGTATAAAAGTTCGTCACTTTTAAAGTTAGAAATAGAAATTTGAGCTTAAGCCTCTGTTTAAAAGTAAGTTGTATCAGCGTTTTTGAAAATTACCCTCCGAAGATAAAATAAAGGACAAAAGTTCGTGTGGGAAACTTGAACTTAGAAATATGCTTAGAGTAAAGTCTTTTCTCGCAGGCCCAACAACCCACAAATAGTTCGATATTGGTCTAAAGAGAATAAGCGCTTAAGTACTTATCTATTTGTAAGAATGCAACTAAAATTTTTAAAAATAATCACAATTTTCGTAAAAATATTGAAATCATGAAAGAAATTCCCAATTTAAAAAATCGAACATTTTCAAAAAAGTACGTAGTTTTAAAAAATCGAAAATTTTAAAAAAGTCGAAAATTTTCAGTTCGAAATCTTAAAATTGAATTAAAATTCTGAAAAATGTAGTAATTTTTAAAAATAGTTAAGATTCCTTAAAAGGCCACAATTTTGAAAAATATTAAAGTTTCGAAAGGTAATATTTGAAAAATTTCAAATTTTCAAATAGTTGAAATTTTGAAAAGTAGACTAAAATATTAAAAAAGATCAAAATGTTAAGGTCAAAATTTCAAAAAAAGCTAAAATTTTGGGAGGGTCGAAAATGTGGTAAAAATTTTCAAAAAAGTTGAAAGTGAAAAAGGTCAATTTTATTAGAAAGATTAAACTCGGAAAAAAATTAAGATCTTCAAAAAAGGCAACATTTTCACAAAATTGTCAAAATTTTTATAAAATACACACATTGTCAAATATTTCAAAAATTTGAAAAAAATGACAAATTTTTTTTAAATTCCCAATTTTTAAAAAGATGAAGATTTGGAAGAAGTCTAACATTTCAAAAAAGCTAAAATTTTGAAAAAGTTGAAATTTAAAAACAAGGTGAAAAATTTTAGTGAGATTTTCCAAAAAGGAAATTTTCGAAAATTCGAAATATTGAAGACTTGCCAAATTTATCAGAAAAGCTGAAAAGTTCATATTTTGGAAACAGTCGAAATTTTGAATAAATAAAACTACCAAATTTTTGATTGAAAATATTCAGAAACCATTAAATTTTTGAAAAAGGATTAAAATTTTTTAACAAAATTAAAATTTTTAAAAAGAAACCTCCACATTTTGAAAAATCACAATATTTTACAAAATTGGAAAATATAGGGTAAGTTCTAGAAATAATAATTTTATTTTTTTTGAATAATCAACAATTTCAAAAAGTCTACATTTAGAAAAATGTCGCGATTTAAAATAATTGAGAACTTTGAAGAAAGTTAAAATAAAAAAAAACTGAATTGCAAAAAATCGAAAATTTGAAATATAGTTAAAAATTAAAACATAATCGAAATTTTTAACAATCAAAATTTTCATAAATTCGTAGCTTTAAAAAACATTAAACTTTCAAAGAAAAATAAGAATTTTTAAAGCGGAAATTTTGAAGAATGTCGATATTTTCGAATTTAAAAAATCTTAATTTCGAAGAAAAAAGCGTAATTTCAAAAAATCTCAATTTTCAAAAATGTTACAATCCACGAGAAAATCGTTAATTTTAACAAAACACAATTTCCAAAAAATAATAATTTTCAGAGTGGACATTTCGAAAAAAGGTAAATCTTTAAAACAGTCAAGACTTTCAATAAAACAGTCAAGACTTTCAAACAAACTGTAAACTTTGAACAATTTTTCTAAGAAAAATCGTAACTTTCAAAAAATAGCAATTTTCAAAATAGTCGACACTTTAAAACCTCAATATTTTGAGAAAAGTTCCACATTAAAGATTTCCAAATTTTGACAAGTCGAAGTTTTGCAAAAAAAACCTAAAATTTAAAACCCCGAAATTTGAATTTATAAAAATCCAACATTTCAAAAACTTCGAAATTCTCAAAAATTGTCAGTTTTAGGTATTCGAAAATCAAAATTTTCAAAAAAGTAAAAAATATCGGAAAAGCCGAAATTTTGGATAAGTTGAAATCTTTTTTTGACTTTTGAGAACAATTCGTTCATAAAACTAGATATTTTTAAAAAATTCTAAATTCAAAAAAAATTGGGATTTTGAAAAACATCTGAATGTTGTAAATGTCAAATTATTAGAAAAGACAAAATTTTCCACAAGTTTAAAGTACGAAAAAAAGTCCCAAGTTTTTGGAAAACGAATATTTTTAAACCAAAATCAAAGTGTTTGGAACAAACGAAATTTAAAAAGATGAAACCTTAGAAAAATCGAAATTTTGGGTAAATGTCGAAGTCTAGAAAAATCGATTAATTTAATTAACATTTTAAAGCACGTAGTGGAAGTGGCAATAATGAATAGAGTAGGCTACGTCAGTTAGTTTCAGGTATAAAATTGAAAATTTGACCTTTAAATTATAACTTAAGGAAAACGAAGACATCCTATAAAACGGTAAAATTAAAAAAAATAATCTTCTTTTTCTTCTAGTTTAGAAATACATTTTTCATCATTTCCGTCTCCTACTCGCAGTCCTCCAAGATATTAATAGGTATACCATTTACTTAAATTTCGATTATTCCAAATATTTCAAATTTTGTCTTTGAGTTTTTATTTTAATCTCGGAAATTTCAAATATCTTGAAATTTAGATCATTTCCTCAAAAGTTCTTAAAATTTAGAATTTTTTTCAAAAATGTCAACATTTTTTGGCGGCGAACTCCACCTATCACTTGGCAAAATACTTGCCAATGGTTGTTTTTCCAAATTCAGTCTTTTTATCGAACTTTTGATTGGTTGAAGTTTTCTGTTGACTTAATATGTAGGCTAAAAGTCAGTTTGGCGTAAGAAAACATACGTGAGAATCCACAAAAATTCAATTTACAGCAACATTCTATATGGGAAAACTTTTTGCACACTTGTTACTAGAAGGCTGTGAAATTGAGTTTGGCGTCCTTAATTTAAATATTTTCTAATTATTGTGGTATCCCTGAGCCAACTGTAACTACTGACCGACAATCATATACCGCAAACTTTTGCATAAACATAAACCAAACATCGTATTTCTATGTTATCAAGTCTAATAAAAATTTATCAGCTATGTTATTTACTTAATTAAATTTACACTTGACAACGAAACGTTTTGCTGTAAAATTCAAAATCGAGCTGATTCTGTGATTTTTTATTAAATGCCCTAAATGGTGAATGTTTACAGGAGATAGCTTCCTATGGCAAGCCGACAGTTTGTTCTGAAATACAATGCAATTTTCGGCTAATGGGATGGCGCATATTCAGAAGGCAGGCATATGAGTTAAGTTGACCATTTAGTGGAAGTGCTAAACTAAACGTAATTGTATGTACAGTTACCGTCATGCAAAAAATCTTCGCCGAGATAGAATAAAACACATATGACCGATTTAAGATCGATTGGACCGTTATTTAACCTCCATAGCTTTCGAGATTTACGCAGGAGAGTTGGAGCAAGTCGGTATAATTTAATTCGCAGCGCGAAAAAATGCCTCCCAGCTTCATAACTTTTTAGAATCCGTTTTGGCAAACTTCCTCATTATCTCGAAGTTCAGAACCCACCCGCGAATTTGCAACACTTCAGGTCTTATATCTTAAATGGTAAGAGTTTTCATTATTTGAACATGAGATGCTGTTCTAATAAGCTGCACTAGAACGAGTTTTTTCGTTCGGTAGACTGAAGATTGTTAAAAGTAATGATGCCCTAACATGACACACAAACAAAAGCAGAGATTTTTTTTCCTTCATCAATTCAACTGCGAATCACGCAATACCTGATTCTTCAATCAGTGACATTCTAAATGGGTTAAACTTCATTTAAGCGTTATGGAAAAAGATACTTTTGTTTAGTCAGTAGTGTAATAATCCAATATGATACATTATTCAGGCAGCAAAATCCGTAGAGGTTAGCGACATCGCAAATGCTAATATCGAATGTAAATGTGTTAATACTAATATCCGATACAAGAGTATTGCGTGGTTAGGCCGCTGTTATATTCGATATTTGTCAAAAAGGCATTATTCAACGGGAACGGCCATTTGCGGCGACACAAGCCACAAATTAATTGCGATTGTCGTAACAAGATTTTAATCAAAAACGCATTTTAAGTCGCATTTGTGATGCGAAAGCTTTACTAATTGGAAACGAATAAATTATCCACATTACGGCTGGAAACCCAATTAATTTTATATCAGGTCTTGCTAATGTGCATTTTTCCATTGTGCCTACTGAACTGTTAAAAACATTTCTAAGCCTCAAACATTACAAAAAGTATTTTAAAAAGCACTTCAGTTAGTTGGAAGCGTCAAGGAAAGTTATTTGGCAAACATTACAAAACATTTATTTTTATTGAATCATGAAGGTTTTTATAAGAAATTTTGACGAAACCTTCGATTAAAACGTAATAACTTCGTGTGAAAGATGCACTAAATGTTTTTGGTTTCTACATACCCCCACTTGCGTTTAATTTGTTGATGAAGTGCTTAGTGACTTTCTTAATAGAGTTACGTAAAAAGAGTTCTTAATTACAGTCAAAGAAATTTAATTTTTCTACAGTTTTCTATAAAAAAATAAACTTCTTACAAAAATTATTGAGTCGATTATAAAGGCAAGACTCTTCTTTAAGGATTATTATTATTTACAAGATAATGGCCAAAAGTAGTAAGAAGCCTAAGCCCTAAGGATTTCCATCCTTCCTTGAAATTAATCAAGCTCTAAATCTAACACAAAAGTATGGATTTTTGCCTACATCAAGTAGTGAAACATGTAATTTCAATTAATCAATTTTTTACTGGATGTTTTCAAGCGCTACAATTACAAGAACGATAATGAAAAATTAGTTAGAGTACCGAATTTTGGTGATATGTATTAAATAAAAAAAATAATTTCTTTGGATTCATAACATTGCCAAAACAATTTTGAAAATGTTCAATGATAATTGGATTTGATTGTAGCAATTTTAAATAAACGATTCGAGGTTCAACATAAACTGTCTTCTACTTACAAATGCAGTTAGTTAGGGAACAAACATTTGAACAGTTGAAATATTTAAAAAAGGGTAACATTTGGTATTTCTTTGATTAAATTATTGGGGGAAAGTCTAAATTTCGCGAAAATAGACCAGTTTCTAAGAAACAATAATCGACCTGTTGAGAAACAGTTCAAAATTGCTTAAAATGTTTTTGGAAAAAAAATTGAAAAATAAAGTTGACAATTTCAGAAAAAAAAACAAATTCTTATAACTTTTTTTGGGAAAAGTGGTTATTTTGAGAAAAAAGGTTAACATTTTCACAATAATTCCGAAAAAAAAAATAAAAAGATAGAAGTACTTCAGGTAAAGTTGACTTCAGCAAAAATCCGAAATTTCGTGAAAATATCCTTTCACTAAAAGTTTGAAAGGAAGGTCGAAGTTTTACCAAACAAAAGTTGATGCAAGAATACTTTAAGCAAGAAGTCAAAACCGGAGGAAAATACTAATTACATTTTTCGAAGAAAAGTACAAATTTTGCAAAAAGTTTGAAAACTCAAGAAAAAACTGAATCTAGTTAATTAGAAACTCGAGTATTCAAGTAACAAGAATCAAAATTTTGAGGGAAAGGGAAGTCAAAATATTAATGGAAAAATATAAAAAAATGGAAATAATTTTTATAAAACGGCATTTATAAAGAGCTCAAAATGTAATAGTAATACTCGAGATTTTTTTCTTTAAATATCTGAAAGAAAAGTCGAAGTTTCACGAACATCTTTAATTTGGGCAAAAGGTAAAACCTGGAGAAAATATTAATTTTATTTTTTTGGAGAAAAGTCCAAATTTCGTTGAATAAAGCTCAAGAATCTAAAAATTTTATGGCTCATAATTTTGGGACGAAAGGGAAGTTAAAATCTTAAGAAAAATAACTAGAAATGTTAAGATAAAAAAAAACAGAAATGATTTCTAAATAGATATTGCGTCGAATTTCGATAATTTAAGTTAAAATTTTGACGAAAAGTGAGTACTTTGAGTTAAAAATTAAAATTACTTATATAGGGAATTCGAAATTTCAATTAAAAAAACCGTGGATATTTAAAAAAAATACATTTCTTTGGTTACATTTTTCAAATTGTCCAAATTTCGCAAAAGAAGTAAAAGTTCGTCAAAAAAAAACGCAAAATGTTAAGAAAAAATCTCGAAATTCTACGAAATTCTATTGAAATATTTATAAAAAATTCGAAATTTCAAAAAAAAATAAAAAGCGAAATTTTCAGATAAAGATCAAAATTTCAAAAATTGATTAATAATTTTTGCATTATGTGGCCAGGCTTCGAGAAAAATTTCGACATATTGGAAACAATTTTTAAAAAAGATTAAAATTGTTGGGAAAAAAAGTGCAAATTTTAAGAAAAAACAAGAAATGTCTGTAACGATCTGCTTTAAAAAGAAAGTCAAAAGTTCGAGAAAAAAGTCAATTCTTTGACCAAAGACTGAACACTTCGAAAAAACTGCAAACAATGCTAGAAAAAATATTTCAGAGAAGAGGGGATATTTTCAAAAAAATCTAGACTTCGGCAAAATGTCTCGAGAATTGTTCCATTAATTTTTTCAAGTCCTAGTCCCAATTTGCAAAAAAATAAAAATTTCCTTAAAAAAAAACGAAATTTTAGGAAAAATCTCGAAACCAATATATGTCTAGAGAAAACTTTTAGGTGACAAAGATTTCAAGAAAATAATGTACTTACACTAAATTTATTTTAGCTTCAGCGAGCCTAGTTTGAAGCTAAAGTAAATTTAATATAATTCAATTTTACAAGTCATAAACAATCCAAAATAAATAAGAAAAAAATTCGACATTTTTAGAATTTCGAGAAAAAAATGTCGAAATTTTAAGAAATTTTCAGAATTTCTTTCATTAAATTTTTTAATGAAACGTCCCAATCCGTGAAAAAATGTATATATGTGAAGACAAAAATGTCGAATAAAAGGCTTTAAATTCCATACATATTTTAGACAAATGTAAAATTTTAAAATTAAAAGGATTCAGTACACGTTTATTTATAAAAAATGTCGAAATTTTAAGGAAAGTCTGAAAATTGTCATGTTTTATGTTCACAGAAAAGTAAAAATAGATTGAGAAGAAAAGGAAGTCGAAATTTTGGGAGAGATTAGAAATTTCCGTGACAAAATTTATAGATAATCTAAATTACTAAAAGGGTTAAAGGTTTATCAAAAAACTAGATTTGGAGAAAAAGTTAGAAATTCCTGTACAAAATCGACAACATTTTAAGATGAAAGTCGACATTTCAAATATCCTCTAAATTTCCTCATTCATATTTTAGAAAAATGTTCAAATTTAAAAAAAAAGTGAAAATATCATAAAATAAATCGGAAATTTTCACAACAGCTGGCATTTCTGAAAACACTTTTTTTCCAGAAAAATGTAAAAATGTTCACAAAAATTAGAAATTTCGAGAAAAAACTAGAATTTTAAAAAAAATTCGAAGTTTTCAGAAAAAGTTGAAATTTCCTTCTATGTATTTAAGTGAACTCAAATATCTCAGAAAAATAATCGAAATTTAGAACTTTGGAAATAATTATAAAGTAACAAATATTAATTTTTTTCAGAACAGTTTTTATATAGAGAATTTTGGGAGAATCTTTAAGTTCCTATAATATATATATATATATATATATATATATATATATTAGAGACAAGTCGAAATTTCAGGATAAAAGTACTAATTTCCGTAGAAGTAACAAATACTCTTTGTATGAATTTTTTATTGAAAAATGGAATTTTCGAAAAAAAGGTCTAAATTTCGACAAAATGATCGAAATTTTGGGAGAAACTCGAAATTTGTTTAAACATTTTGACAAAAAATGTCGAAATTTCAAAAAAATTATCGAACTTTTGGGAAATACTGGAAAATACTGTAAAGATATTTTATGGAGAATTTTTTTTGTCTTTTTTTTTGTACAGATATAAGTTTCTAGAACAAGATGACATAATAAGAAAAACTCCGAAATTTTGGAAATAATCGAAATTCACATGAATTTAAAAAAACTTGAGTTCTTCAAAAAATAATGCGAAGTTTAAAAAATTGTCGAAATAATAATAAAATGATAAATATTAATTTTTTGGGAAAATGTTTTTACCGATTTTGGAGACGTCCCCAAAATTTCTATTAAAAGATTAGTCCAAAGCGAGAAAAAATTAGAAATTTCGAGAAAAAATCTTGTATAACTTTTTTTATAGAAATGTAGACGTTTCGAGAAAAATATCGAACTTTTGGGAGAAACTCGAATCTTCTTTAAATATTGGAACATCTGAGAGTAAACCTGAAACTTCTGTGAAAGCATTTTATAAAAAAAACTTAAATTTTCGTTTACCTTTTCATCAACATGTTCACGGTCTAACTTTGAAAAATATTCAAATTGTTGAAAAAATGAAAACTGTTGGAAATAAGAAAAATGAATTTTGACATGCAACCAATTCTCAAGAGCAAGTGTTTAAAAATGTCTTCAAAGTTTACCCCACAACATTTGACAAATAAATAAATTAGGTTTTTTCATTGCCTGGAAAATAACTAGAATTTTTTCAGAATTTATTTTGAGAGAAGTCGAAAAAAAATCGTCAATATCTTAAGCGGAACCCCACAATTTGTAAAATGTAAACTTTTTAGTAAATTTCAACTTTTCTATAAAAAAGCTTCAATGAGTTTGTCAATAATTTTGTTACTTAGACAATGAGTATACACTTTAATAAAGTCGATAAAAAAGTTTGGCAAATATAAAGATTTGTATGCTGTTTATAAGCACTCTGTAACCAATCGCTGATATTCAATCTAAGCTTTCAGATCATTGTGAAGAAATCCACTGAATTGTTTTTTTGAGTAACCTAGTAGAAAAGTGTTTTGCTATCCTTTAAACTTATTTTTATACTCATCACTGGCCTGAACAAAATAATTGCAACGTAATCTGTACACTACTATAAACATAAACGAAGACAAATCTTTTACCATTAACTAAACACCCATTGCATTAGTTTTTAATTTGTACTTATTTAGAATTTAACTCTCTCTAGAAATTGCAGAACATGAAAACTAAAAAGTACCTATAAATACAATTAATTTTACAGAATATTTATCCGTTTCCCTCCATATTAAGATTCTTATCTTTTGCCAAATATTTTGTGTTTATTTTTCAGATTTCGACAAATCAAAAACTAATTGCTGGACTATTTCCTAAAAAACCTAAGGTTCCAGAGTTATAGAAAATTGACCAGATCATAAAATAGCCAAAGAATTTGCTAATAATTTATTTATAAACCTAAAACCTGTTTTATGTGGGGTGTAAATTATCAAAAAAAAAATTGTTTTATCTTCCCTTTATTTTCAAATATCATTTAATATATGGAATTACTTGGACTACTGAATCTAAAACAACCGGATCATTAGAGGTTGTAAAAATAAATCTCAAAAGAAAACAAAATCTAAAACTAGTCGTTATTTATATCGGGAGTTTCTTTTATCGAAATGTCATTAGCATAAAATGGCAATCTAATGGACCTCTTAGGTCATCCTTTTAAAATATCTGTAGAAATTCTTAGTCATTTATAACATCTGAAAACTTTCTATTGTCGAATAGTCTGCAAATTTTATATCAATAAACTAAAGAACACCTAATTTATTGTTGCAAAAACTTAAACTAAGAGTAATTATTTCTTTCAATAAACACTCTTCTCTCTTTTTAAATGATCTTTGATCGAATGTTTAACTTATTAATATCAACTGAAATTCAAAATCTACATTCAAGAGTACAAACACAAGGTGAATGTTTCTAAATTTTCTTAAATTCTAAGATCCCTTTTCTAAAAAAAATTATATTATCTGCCAAATGTCTTTCCTTAAGTAAATTATCTCTTCTAAGATAGAGACTTTCTAAAAGAGAATCTTTTTCCCCTTAAGTTTTCTTAGTTAAAAACTAAAATTTTATTTTCTAAGTTTTTATTCTTCCAAGTTTCTTTAAGAGTGATAATGTCTATTTCTTATTGCAGGCTGCAGTAAGGGGATATTTTTTTCCAAGTTGCTTCCACTATGTCAATGGAGGCATTGAAATCATATTAATTTAATAAGAAACTTAAAAATTTGAGCCAAACCTGATTATAACATGTCATTTACCTTGACATATGTTACATGATATAAAGCTTACATGCTTCACATTTGAGACGCGATCGTATTTCGCTGTGGTTTCCATTCACGTGGTTAACAAGTTATTGTTTGCTTTTAAATCAATAATGGAATTTCGGTCCAACTAATGGAAAAAAATAACTTGTTGCATAGCGTCGAAGTTTTAAATATTTAGGGAACATACCCGTTCCTATTTGACTAATTGTGGCCGCCGCCGAACCCAAAATCAACGGATTAAATTTTGCTATTTCAGGAAGAACAAGGTGCAGTTCGCATCGTTACAGAGAGAAAGTTGAATTTGGCAAATAGTGGGCCGAGCTTAATTCAAGCTAAGATCGAAATTTATTTGGTTATCTTATGAATGGCTCTTGAGTTTCTTTTTCTTTATCCAAAAATCAGGGTCACATAAATGTACCATGATTGTTTTGCGTGTGGGGAATTTAGCTTCAGTGAAATGAAGTAAACGTGAGGTCATTACGAATGCAATTAGAGGCCACTTAAGACTTGAGAAACCTTAAAATTAAAACCTTACCCGCAGATATATTCTTTGTCTCGACCGTAAACGAGAGGTTTACGACTTATAATAAACTAATGGACGTCATATTTTGTAATAAGAGTGTTGTGCTTTGTCGTATTATTATGATATTAATTATGCAAGGGAAGTTTTCCCTGTTCTGTGGATAAAATATAACAAAACAATAGTAGGGAAGGACTTTAAATAATAATTCCAAACAAAGGACTTAAAGAGTAACTGCTATAATAACCAGCACATATCTTATTTCGGGCATTAGTGTTTAAGTTTATTTAATCAATGTAGCAAATTTCAGCAAGTTTAAATCCCCTCGAAACGAATCCCCTAAAGAGATAATGGAATCTTCTCTTATAAATTTGGTTCTTTAAGAAAATAATCTTCTTTTTTCATTTTCTAAAAATAAAATCTGCAGCTCTCACCAAGCTTTATCTTTGAGAAAAGGATTCCATTTTAAATTTATTTGATGACTTAAGTCAAGCGCCTTCAAAAACCTTCTAACAGTTCTCTGAAGTAGATCTCCTCCTATAAGTTTTGTTTTCTAAGAGAACAACCTTCTCTTCCAAAATTTCTTTTTTAAAAAAGAAATTTCTTTTTTAACTAGCTTTGCCTAAGAGATGATTTTCCTCTGAAAAGTTCATTATCTAAAAGCTCTAAGAAAAGTATCTTCATCTCTGAAATTTCCCATGAGAAAGAGTCTTCTCTAATTTCTTGTCAAAAGTGAGTTCTGTCTTCTAAATTTCCAGAGAGGGAAGTTCTCTTTTCTGAGATTCCTCTAAAGAGGGGGTTCAGTTCATTATCTAATTGAATAAATAGTTTTTCTTAACGCTTTCTCCCTTCTAAATTTCCTTAAGCAAGAGCTTCTCTTCTCAATTTTCCCAGAGTCGTTATTTCTAAGCTTCGTCTAAGAAAAGAATTTTTCCTTAAACGTTTTTATAACTTCACAACATAATCACCACAAAGCAACACTACGTCGTTGGCTTGCTGAGAAGATGTTTTGCATTGTACTTAAAATATCTCATTACCTTGCTATCAGACCCCGTAATTTTATTTCGAAAATCAAAACTTCCTGAAATATAAATCACATATTAAACAAATAACTGTAATTTGGTCCCTTCACCTTTTTTTTTTTGATGTGGGTTAGGTCAGAGTCGTTTCCTAAATTAGTTTCCTGTTACATGTTACTCTAAAATATCCAAATAATGGACTGGATGCCCTGTTAGCACTAAAGCGGATATTTCGTGAGAGTTTCTCTTTTTTTCCTCCAATTTCGGTTTGAATTTATCGCAACACTTTGCAGAGATAGCAAAATTACAATTACGAAGAGCCACGAAACTCGGACAATAAAAGAACAAACACCGACGGCCCACGAAAATACGGCCGCTTTGTAATTCGAGAATATCTCCTAAGATTCTCAGATTTTATTGCAGACGAGCAGTTTTACCTTTAAATACTGAGATGCCATGTCGCTTGATGCCGTTTTAATAGAAGGTGGTACATTTTATCGCGATCTATTCAATTCCAGGCCTTTGTTGTTCCTGCTGCTGCTGCTGGTGGATTTCATGCGAGCTGAAACGTAATGGAGTTTTTCAACTTTCACGTATTGTTCTTTACGACTTTAAGGAAGCACATTGTGTGTTGCAACAAAAGAGACAATATTTTATTTATACGGAGTTCATCACGAAACCGCCAAAAGCTGTGCGATGGCTGGCGTGCTCTTGCTGCAGCAGATGCCGCATTTAATAAAAAAAAAATCGTTCGATTGTCGAGCGTTTGTATTGTCGATCACTAGATATCTAAATGTTGCAAATGTCTTTACGGAGTAAACGTTCCCATTGAGATCTACATGTGAGATACCAGTACGAAAGTGTAAAATAGTGAATAATAGTCAACACGTTCCCTAAAGCCCACTAGTGGACAATACAAACTTTCTGATGGGCCCTAGCATCAAAACTTTTTTATATTTTATTCTTCTAATTTTTTTCGGTTTAAAGCGCTTCCACACCAACCGGGGTACTGAATCGATGAAGGATCAGAAATATTAAAAGTAAAAAATTAACCAAACATATTTATTGTTAGAATTAGTAGGCGGTAAGAAAATGTTATTTCCAACAAAAACACAAAAAAGCCGGTATACATACAGGGTGGGAAAATTGAACTGTCAACTAATCAAAGTGCTGAATTATTTTTATTTTTTCATCATGTTGCCAAGTAGCGCAGTTCTTATAGTGCATCACCAATTTTCAATATGGTCACCCTTTACGCGTACCATAGCCTTTAGACTAGTCTAAAAACGAATCGCACGCTACCCAAGTGTGATTTTGAAACGATTCACATCTTGGTAGTTTTTAGTGCCAGCTCTGATCTTTAGTAGAATCTTCCAAATAGGAAAGTCCGTCGAATTTGCATCTGGAGAACTTTGCTAGCCACTGTGTTGAAGAAATGAAGTGTAAAAAGTTGCTTTTTAGCCATTCTTGGTTGACTTGTTCTCGGTCTGTACCCGAAATGTTTGTGCGCCCAAAGTTTCACGGTGCATTCCCGCGTTTATTTTGACCCTGCGGTCCAAGATGCGAACGTTTATGGCGATCCAAACGATCACCAATGATACCATCTGCTTCCTACTGACCATTCGGAGTGGTACATTTTTAAAAGACTTCTTTGGCAAGTTAACTTCGTCATTTTGTTGGCTAATGTGTTACTCAATTAGAAATGGAGCTTCGCCAGAGAAAACAAAATTCTGTAACTCACCACTTGCGGCCAAACGAAGTAACTTCTTGACTCGTTTCGATATAACTTTTTTTTGTTTCAGTGTAAGAATAGGTAGTTTCTGGAAGGTCAAGGGCTTTAATCAGAGCTGATTTTGCAATATTCGTTGCACACTTGGAGCTGATATTTTCAAATAATTCATAGAAATTTTCAGCGGCTAATTTTCTGGCATAACTTTTAGAACATCTTTCGACTACCACCATAACGTTTTTGCAATGATGCCAGTATCATTGAATCTTTTTATGGTCCGATGCACAAGAAATTTATTTACGTTCAAATGCCGGATCTCTCTAATCATTGTCTTTTACGATTTTCTACCAAATATAAAGGAATAACACCGTTCGGTTTAAACTCCAGGGCTTAACATTTTTTTCTCTCAAGAAGAACATGCAAGGCGCTCTGTTCACTCATAAACAACATAATGGAGTACAATTACATAAATTTTGAGACATCTATCATCAACGGTTTGGCAGATATAGTAGTTTGAAATTAGTTAACTGTTCAATTGAGCCACCCCATCCCAATCCATGACTCTCTAAAAAAAATGTTTATAAAATAGTTTTGGCAAGATTTACCTTGTTACTAGAAAGAGTGTTTGTTAAGAGCGTTCCAACCCAGCTTTTAAATTAAACAAGTCACTCTAAACGACGTTGCAATTCATGCTCTTCCCAGAGATCCTCCCTTTTGTTGTTCATTTATCTCGCCTGCAGAATCAGCTCAAAGAGGAGTCATATCATTACCAAGAGCATTATAATTCACTTGTGACGGCCGTATTCTTAAAATATCCCGTCTTTTTGCCGCAAATATTCCCCTGTCGGAGCGTGTAAAATGTGGCGAACACACGCTTAAATGTCGTCCCGCTCCTCCATCTATTCGTGCCAAATGGCTGGGGAAAATCTAATGCGAGACGGTGCAAATGAGAGCAGAAGAAAGAACAACGGCCTCGCTCGACAAACAAAAGACACATGTCGTGGGTAACTGACGTCAAGCGATGTCCATTGTTCCAAGCCGGAAACTTATCAAAACGTCTAAACAAGGCCCATTGAAAATGATAGTTCTTCAACGGTCCACTGTCATTATTTACGTGGGATCCAGAATAATTGGTCATTTATTAGCGCAGTGGCCTGAAATTGTGGCCGAAGTATTCACAACTTCCTTTTGGGCAATTTAGTTGCAAATAAACTGAAGCTTGGACGCTTATTATCGATTGAAACATTAGCAGATGATTTTGATATTACTTCTGCAAATCAACTATAATTTAGTGCCTTTGACAACAATATTTTGACTGACGAAATACGCATCGCATATGAGCTGCTAATTACCAGTGTATTAAGGTTAGTTAGACATTAGATTACGACAATCAGATCATTTGGGACTTTTAGACATCACTCTTAAAAGATATTTCGCTTGTAAATAAATAAACTTAAGGTAGTACTGTCGATACTGCTTGAGTCAAAACCACATCAAAAGCATACATTTGTTTGAGCTTACCTTCAGAGCCGGTTTGAGTTTGTAAACAAAATAGGCTTGACTACAAATAAAATATAATTTAATACTCACAAAAAAATCAAAGAGTCTTTTCCAAATCGTCCCTTAAAGCGCTCAACTATTCTAAATTTCTTTCCGTTATATTTTTCCCTTAATAATTTGAATAAAGAGTGCAATGTGTGACGCAATTGTGTTCACATGTCACTTAGGAATTGTCAATATTAGCGGTTTTTAATGCGTAGTCCGCTCGACGAATGTGTAGTTATAATGTAACTCAAAATTAAGTTTAGTTGTCTAGGGTTAAGAAGAAAGTCTCCATCTGCAACTTTTGTTTTCGAGAAAAACAAACTTTTCCTTTTAATCTAGTTTCTTTAGAAACAGCATCTTTTATTTTTCTCGATTTTCTATAAGAATATTTTTTCCTAAATTTTTTTACTTAAAAAATGAA
The DNA here is from genome assembly GCA_028583605.1 of Dastarcus helophoroides. NCBI lineage: Eukaryota > Metazoa > Arthropoda > Insecta > Coleoptera > Bothrideridae > Dastarcus > Dastarcus helophoroides. Next base: position 2,938,239 of record CM053332.1, read on the forward strand.
TGTCATACATATTTCCTTCGCAAATAAAATAATGTTTATTTTGGTTGTTACATAAGAAGATAACGGTCTCTTCTAAGCGTCGTTATTTATAATTTTCTTCCAATTTTCTTCCTTAAGAAGAGTACGTGTTCAAAATCTCTTATTTAAGAAGATCTGCTTCTATGGGAATTCCTTTTCTGAAAAAGAATCTGTTTTTCTATATATACTTCTATAAAAAGAGAAATTATTGTCTAAGTTTGTTGGTTTAATAAGAAATTAGGTCCCTCCCTAGTTTTTTTAAAGACCAACTCATCAATAATTTATTTCCTCAGGAAGAAAATATAAGTATTATGTCTTCTTAAGGACAGTATCATGTCTTCTAAATTTACTTCTCTAAAAGGACAATATCCTTTTCGAAATGTTCTAGTTTCCTCTAAGAAGATTGAATTTCTGCACAAAGTTTCTTTTCAGAAAGGAAAATTAGTCCATCAAAATTTTCTTTTTAAGAAGAACGTTTTGTGTTTTAACACACAAGCTCTAGAATAATTTCTTCTATTCTAAAGTTATTCTTTTGGAGAAAGAATACTCACTTTTAAATTTTCGTATTTCCTCTCATAAGAGAAGATGTCTTCTCAAAATAGGAGAATTAGTTCATCTTATTTCTTTCTCTAAGAAGAACATATTTTCTCCAAGGTAAGGTGAGAATATTATCTAAAAAAATATTTTTGTAGAGAATGAAAATGAGAAAAGAATCTACGACCGTTTCTTTCTCTGCAAAAACTCTATTCGACAATGCATTTAAAATGTCTATAGAATAGTATATTCCACAAGTTATGGAATGGTGCATATTCCACACGAGCGAAAAGTTTGTAGCCTGAGCCCGCGAGTGCGGGTGCTGGAATGACATTTGTTCCATCACAATTTTTAGTCATAATAGTGTAAAACATATTAGTTGGATAAATTTTTTTTTAAAACATTCGATTTTTAATATTAATATCGCATTTTGTAAACAGTAAAATAACAATAATTTGTTTTTGGATGTTTAAAACTCAAATCGATACTTTGTTACCATTTCATAATGAAGTAGCTTAACACGTTTCATGAATTAAGTCCCTTAAGGATATCGCAATAGTTGTGTTATTTTGATTAAATTTTAATCAAAACCGCAACGAAGAAAAATATTTAAGTAGGCATTCCATAACATTATTAAATTATTTCACACATTTTCGTCTGTCTTGAATGCGAACCTTTACGCTTTTCTCCTTGGAAATATTCCACATTTTCCCTGAACAAATGCTCGGAATTTCGCCCCTTTTTCTATTTATAACATAATTGAAAGAAAAAAAAAGCACAAAGCTGTATAAAGCTTTTTACATTATGAACTTCCCAGGATACGTGCAAAAAGTACCCTTTGAGACCTCGTCGGAAACGTGGAGTATTTTTCATTTCTTTCATTTCGCGGAACCTTATTGAATCGTGGACAGACGGATAATATTAAAATTTAAATGAAAATATCTGCGGTCGGGATTTTCGAGCAAATTAAACAAATGGAATATAAATATTTCGAGGCTACAACGCAAATCTCTAACAAGATTATGCAGCTAATGGTTACAGTGGGAATTTGCGGCAACAAATAATTTAATTTGCCAGTTAAACAATTTCACCGCTTGATAACTGAATTATTTCTATTTTCAAATACGCATTTGTATTTAATAATTTTGCTACGACTACTGGACTTAGCTATTCTATTTGAATTGGCGCGAAAACGGGAGCCGCCATGTTGAAATAGATGGTGATGTCATTTGTAGAGAAACCAATTAAGGCAGGTAACGTTCAGTATCATACGTTACAATTTTCATATGAAATAATTAGTTTTCGTTATTATACGTGATGTGTGCAACTGTAAGGACACCACAGTAATTGCTCATAAGACTTTTAGGTGCCATTAAAAAGAAAGACTTGGTTACAACTTGCAAAAAGAGGTCCATAACATCAAGTAAAAATATGTTATATTTTTGTGAATATCACTTTGATTATGGTATTATTTCATACCATACATCCGAAATGGTTAAATAAAATTAATTCACTTAAATCTGATGTTAAAGTAACAAACATGACATAATAATTATGCGAAAACCTCCACTTATCTTATTTGCCATATTGTTGCGTATTATCGGTTCGAAAATTAAAACTTCGTGAATTTTAAACACTTTATTCACACTTATTTCGACACGCTACAATTATGGTTCACTTAACTAGCAGACTATCTAACTATCTGACTATCCGATTAACTAACTGACTCCCTGAAGGAAAAACGACCGCGTATTTATAGGTACCTTTCCGGATTCTAGAACTCTGTACAGATAAGACTTATCGTTTGCGGAAACGTCTAGAGCGCTTATCCGGCGTATGATTCATTTTCGCGGCCACTTCCCATTATCAAATGTTTCTAAAAAGATTCTTACACCACATATCACCAACATAAACTTTACAACCACACTTTGTTACAATATTAACAAACCGTAATAAATAAAATAACATTTACATGAAATTGATCCTCACAAAAATATAATATACTTTTAGAAGAAGTGTGCGATAGCTCTAGGCGCTAGGTGGCAAAAGGGCACTAAATTTGTTGATAATATGGGGCGGCGATCCTATATTGTAAGGATAAACTCAAATCGAAAAAGATCAGAAGATGTCATATTGGCAAGTTGCATTGAGGATCTTTTTAGTTGTTAAAATTTGTTAGGGAGAGGTCCGTTTTTTTAATCTAAAATATTGAGAGAGGGTAGTTGAGGGTCTTTTGTTCAAGCGAAAAAAAATTGTTAAGGCGAAAGTACATCATTTTTTCCTTTTTTTTTTAGTTTTTTAATAAAATATAATTAAATGGAGTGCAATAGTCATGGACCTCTTCCTTAGTCGCCAAAATTTATTAGAACTAAATAAAACAATTGATATGTTACGAAAAACACGTTTTATTAGAGACGCCAAATAATAATAATCTCGCTCCACACTGTTAAAGATCTAGGGCCGCCGCGTTTACACGATAGTAAATTAATCCATATTTCCATAAACAAGAGCAAAAGTATTACAAAACGTAAAAAAGCACGATAGAATAGCCAAAAGTAAACATTAGCGAACGGGCAGAAGTTCGTTATGCTGAACAAATGACGTCACACTTACAACCATCACGTTTTGTAACAAACGTTCATAGAGCAAAATATTGCAATTTCAAAATTGTAATAATGAGCTAATTACGAGTTTTTATAAATAAAAAGCGATAATTTCTTATTTTTTATTCATTAATTTTTTATGTTTACATCATCTAATAAGATATTTCTTATGGTGTCAACTACTCTATTGCATTCCAAACATTCGAAAAGTGGCAAACGAAAATAGGAAAAATTACTAACAGAGAAATCAAAGAATAGAAATCTGAATTCTGTTATGATAATAATAGGACGAGGTCACTGACACATGTCCCATTTTGACAGATTTTTTTGAAGTGTTGTTTCTTCTTATTTAGTTTTTCCTTTCTAAAATCTTATTTTTGTTTTTAGTGGATTGTATGTACTGGTAAGAAAAATAAGCTCTATAGCTAGAGCACACAAACAGCTACAGTACTCGCTTTTGTAATGCACAGTGATTCGACAGTTAATCCGTTGAACTAAAGAAAAATTAGACAATGCACAGTGGTCAATTTAACTTATAGCAGGCACACATATGTGTAATCCAGTTAAAATTTGTCATTAGACCACATAGCTCAATTGAATAAGGCGACGGATTTCGCATAATAGGTCTGATAGGTCAAGGGTTCTAACTCCGGTACCAGTTAGAGGTTTCTTAATTTTACTGGACATCTTATTCCTAGCTGCATTACTACTGATATTAAAGCAGGTTGGTAAGGCTAATAAGCGTGATAGTGACACGAATTCCCCCTATCAGAAATCTTTCAAGGCGCCTAAAGATTTTTTCACTTCAGAAATGTTGGTCCAGCACCAAAAAAGAGGTTGAGAAATGCTGTCGCTTGTCTAGGAGTTGTACATTCCCCCATTTATCGAGTGAGCAATCGATTTTTTTAAATTTATATATTCTGTCATAAACATATCTCAAAAATTATTAATTTAAATTTAAATCAACACCGATATCTGAAACTTAAAATGAACCTTCAGCGGTATCTTAATGTCAAATGTGCCATCTCTATTTCACTTGTAAAGCCTCAGTGGGCATTACTAAAAAAGGAAAAGTGGAATTTGTAGACGAATCCCCTCAGGCCCAAAGATAAAGTTACTAAGTCTCTTTAGACACTCCGAATTTAATCTTTTTTTATAGCACACAGGTACACTCGAAATCATTTTTGTGAATAATTTAGAAGTTGTGGGAACCATCTGGTTTCATTTTTAATAAAATTTAAAACACGCTGAAGTGATGAAGCTTTTATCCACAATATATATGACAATGATTAAAATTGGAGCTTCAATTTACATGAAAATTTGTTAGTTTGGGGCTATTATTTTAATTGTGTAATGGTGCTTTTGAAAACAACAGCGAAATTTCCCCAATATCGCATGTCTTTCAAACCCTTTATCACGTCCAAGTTTACACATTCGATTATGTACTTTTAATTAGAACTTTTAACGTAATCTCTTAATCTTTGTTAATTATTCTACTTTCAAAGTTTCGCTACAGTTTTTATAGGATCATTAGTAGCTGGTGCACGAACATACCTTTAATTATTACTCAGCTTTTTTTACCCCCTTTTTTGCTACTAATATCTGAGAGCTGCTTTAATTATAATGAATTTGAAGTTCTTTTTTAATTATTGTAATAAGAGTTGCGCCCTAAATTATAACTTACAATCCAAAATCGGAGCCTTCTATCGCGAATTATCCTTCTAGCGAGTCCGTTATAAAGGATTGCTTTTCAAGAACAATTTCAGTCCGCCTAATATACTGGGACCCAACTTCATGAACAAAGTTACCTCAATGCATACACCCTTTATTCAAAATATCAGTCCTCTCGTTCGAATTATATGCCGCGAATATGAATACTTTGGAAACTCCCTTCTGAATAGGTAATGCCGAGGCAAATTCTGGGACACATCTTTGTCAAGTAACGCTCTCGCACTTTCCGCCAAAATCTAAACTTTCAAGTAAATATTTTAGGGACAAACAGGGAAGATCGTTTATCATACAGCCCCATTTTGAATAGATATCAAATTATTTCGGCTCTTATACCGAGTAATTTTTACTTGATTTAATATTGACGGATTTTCTCCTTGGGGAAGTCCTGATGCGAAAGAATAAAGTACGAAGAGAAGTCAGTCCAGGTGTCGTGAGGTTATATCGATTTTTAATGTGATAACGGCAAGCTTTTCCCGTATCACATGGAGCTCGAGGAAATGCTTAAAATGATAACGTCGAGTAAACACAATAAAGTATGCGATAAAATATCTTCTTAGCTCGCTCGAGTACACAACTTCCTTTGTTGCGATGTTATAGAACCTGATTATGTCTTAATTATCGTCGCAGATATCTTGCTGAATGCTTTTTGACATGGCGATGAATTTTACAAAGAGTCTGACAAAAATTTGCAATTAATATCAGTCGCATTCGCGCATGCCTGCCTCTCCATGAACGAAAAACAGCGGGATCAACAAAGCTGCATTTTTAAAATGAGTTTTGTTCGAATTAATTTCTTCTAAATTAAAGTGGAGACGGCTCGAACCTAATATACTGGTACAATTTCGCTTATTTCAGCATTCAGTTGACAAAAAAGTCAACAGTATTTCTCGTCCAGAGATAAGGAAGAATGTTGGCTACACTTCCAGTAGGGCAGACGCCTTTAAACCAACATCGAAAAATATCTGTCACTACTACGTTTAATAGAAAATTCTTTCGCTTTATTTCGCAGCTGCCTTCCTAAAGGCTTCCAAGTAAATATTTCTCTTTCGCTTGGAAAACGTATTTAATTAGAACACAGAGCGAAGGACTGTTAAAAATGAAGTCAAATAATTTGTTGATGAACGAGGAATTCTCTTTACTGAATGTCCAATAAAAACAATTGTCAGCTATTAGCCGACAGCAATGATTTTCTTTATTGGTTTGTGCCAAGTTGATATTTGGAAAATTTTAAATATTTTATTAACGTCCTTAACCTTTACGGATGCCAAAATTAGTTTCACGTTATAATTTATTAATTATTTCCCAATGTTCGTTTCACCATATAATCACCCGACTATTGTTTCTCGTGCACACCATAACAATAATTATTTATTTGTAAACCTATTGTCTATAAGTATGTTTGGAAACTCCCGTTTCTGTAATTGAATTTGGGCGAAATGAGCACTTCATCGCGTAATTGTAATATATGGTGAGAATATTTCCCATGAATTTCACTGTAAGAATTTGAAATAATCTTTTTACGTTATTGGTGTGATGAAGTGGAATTTATCATTAAAATTCTGATGTTACAGGAGTCAAATTATATCACCTATGTTTCTTTCGTTTATCAACATTTAAAAATTGTATAATATTAAAAAGTCGATTTTGTTTTTCATTTCTTAAATATTTTCCTTGTAATTTTTTGTAGTTTTCATTTATTATTTCTTTTGTTCCCGAAGAAGCCCCCTACGATGTTGGATGAAACGTCGAACACTTTTAATAGTTCCTTGACACCGGAAGAAGTATATCCTGTACTGACTCTAGGTGCGAAAGCCTTCGTTATGACATGCTTAAATAATTTCCTGACATAATCCAATCCGAAAAAATATGTTTTCTTGAAGAATTTGTAAGGAACAGGAAGAGATCTTTCAGAAAACCTATCTCTGACAAAAGGCAGACATTCCAGCTGGGGTCAAAAGAAAGAACAAACAGGTCAACAGTTGGACGAAATAATGAAAAAAGTCACCCTCGGGACTTCTGGGTTAGTGTGGCCAGTTTGAGAGAAAATTATCTTAGGTTTCCAAATGAACTTCGGGAGCTGATTGCAAAGGACGACCTACTGCTGACCCACAGCGATTTTACATCCCAAATCTGAACAACCAAAGAGGTTGTTTCGGAATCCTTTACAAAAATGTTCCTTAGCTTAGGGAAAATTCCGTTGCTTTAAGTAAAACCTCTTTAAGTAAAAACGGCATTTAACATTTAAGCCACGTAAAGAGCGGAAACGTCAGATAACTCTAAGACGGCTAACAGCGCAATTGCAAACCCATTCAGTATGGAGTACCCAAATTTAAGAAGCCTCGGAAAAAAGCCGCTGCCTAGGGAGCGCCAGGGGAGCTCTAATTAAATACAGCTGAACATGCAGAAGTACAAGATGAGTATGCTCTCGTTGAAAGTGTTTTGCCTGATCAAATGCAGACAACCACTAAAGCAGGAAAAACAAGACATCGAATCAAATGGACAACAGAAATGAATAAGGATGTGATTCGCTGTTACATGAAAAGCACAAAAGGGGAAACAGACCTAACCCTCTACAGACCAGAACTTCACCGACTTTTTGTGGAAATGTATCCAAACATTGCACCTAAATTAAATGAGCAAAATGTAGTGGATAGAAAAAGGGCCATCATAACGAGAAAGCTATTATCACCTATGGAAATTTCTAATATAAGAGAAGAAGTAAAACAACAAATCAATAGAGCACCTGAAAATGAAATAAACAACACTGAAGAAGAAGCAGATGAAAGTATTAGCAATGAGATGGAAGAGGATGATCCAAATGGAGGTACAGAAGAAGCACAGGAACTCTTAAGTGGGACTGAAACATTAACATCTCGAAAAATAAACATCAGACGAGGAATTTTCCAAGGAGACTCGGTAAACGCGCTCTGGTTTTGTATATGTTTACACCCCTTAAGTCGAATGATAAAAACAACTGGGTATGGATTCACATTGGGTAAGAATGATCAAAGTACACCTACAACCATTTACTTTACATGGACGATGTAAAACTGTACGCAAATTCAAAAACACAAATGGATAAACTTCTAGATTTAACAGTAACCTTTAGTAAATCTATAACAATGGAACTAAGTGCTGACAAAGGCCAAATGATACACTTACAAAAAGGAATGTTAACAAATGAAGAAGGTTACAAAATAAGCAACAAACAAGTCATTGATAGCCTGACAAAAGAAGACACCTATAAATATCTTGGATTGAGTCAGCTGAGAGGAATAAATCACACTGAAATGAAACAAAAGCTTAAAGAAGAATTTCAGACAAGGCTTGACTTAATTTTAAAGTCATACTTAAGCGGAACCTGTAAGATAAAAGGAATTAATGAATTTGCAATCCCAGTCATGACATATTCATATGGACTTATCAACTGGACACAAACAGATTTACAAGAAGCGGAAAGAAAAATACGAACAACGTTAACAAAACATCGAATGTTCCATCCAAATTCAGCTATTGAACGAGTAACTCTTCCGACAACAGAAGGACTGGAGATAACAAGTTTAAGTCAACTCTGTGAAACTCAAATAAACAACTTGAGACAATATTTCCACAAAAAATCATTTACCGACAAAATGTTTAAAACAACATGCAAACATGACGAGCAAATAACTCCACCTAGGTAACGAAGACAGAGAACCAGTGAGAGAACGTAAATTCATCGAATCACAACTTAGGAATTGGACACAGAAGACACTGCAAGCATCTCACCCAAGCTATCTCAATCTAGATATAGCTGACAAGGAAGCATCTAACATATGGCTCAAAAACGGATCCCTATATGGTGAAACTATAGACTTTATGATGGCGATTCAAGACAGAATGATGAACACAAAAATATATCGAAAATATATCCTTAAAGAACTAAATGTAAACGATAAATGTAGAAGATGTGCTGCAGATAAGGAAACTATCGAACATGTAATAGGAGGTTGCACTACCTTTGCCCAAATGGAATACACCCAGAGCCATAACAACGTTGCCAAATCTTAATCTAGCGAAACAACTTAAACTCTAAAACACCGAAGTACCGCATTATAAATATGTTCCCGCCAATGTCCTGGAGAACAACTACTACAAAATATACTGGGATAGAGAAATAAGAACAGATGTAAAAGTACAAGCCAACGGACTTATCTAGAATAAAATAGAAATAGAAATAGACATAATTGATGTTGCGGTACCACTAAACAACAATGTGCAAACAACTTACGCTACAAAATTCAACAAATACATTGAGTTGTAGAATGAAATAAAACAAATGTGGAAAGCAAAAAAAGGTGACCATCAGACCTATAATAATCTCTGCTACAGGGATAATACCCAAATCACTAACTGATGAAATAGAAAAACTCTATCTAAAATACCTCCTGCCGCTAATTCAAAAATCTGTTATTTTGGACATATGCCACATCGTCAGAAGATTCTTAATCTCAAAGAAGATTTGTAAACTTTACGCAGAGTAGAACTTGACCAAGTCCGTTCGATGTGCAAAGACCGCAAACATTAAGCCGTTTAAAACCGAGCACAATAAATTAATAATAATAATAATAATAATAATAACAAAGAAAGCGTAAACACATCACAATTATTTTTGCAAATTCCGGACAGTGGGAAAATTTAAACTTCTACCAAGCCATAAAGCAGTAAAAGTGTTGCTCAAGAAGTATTTTATTTTTGTACATAACTTCCATTAACATTTACCTACTTGGTCTAGCTTTTTGTAGTAGAACGATACCCTCAAAAATTGGGATAAAACAATAATAGTTATGATTTTTTTCCGTATTCAATTTCAAGCTCGTCCATTTTTTTACAAACCATCAAAATCTTGAAGAGCTTCAGATTGGCCAAAAGTCAACCAAATGAAATTTCGCGAAATAAATGAAAGATGTCAAAGTACCTTGACAACAAAAAATCACTATCCTTCATAAACAACTCATAAGGTACCTCGTATTATTAATCTGGAAAATGTTGCTCGGATGTGTTTATAATGCTTACTGCGGTATGTTTTAATTCGCTTTGATTAGTGCAGAGGTTTTGTATGTTTCTCCGCGGAAAGCTCTTTGATGATAAAACGTTTAAACCGTTAGGACTTCCGACATTTTCTCCAGATGAACTTGCATGTTTAATTAGTCCACGAAAAAGCCTCGGGTGAGGAGAACTTGATTCCTAAGCATGCTGTTTTGAATTTCATTTATTTAATGACGTACGGTGCTCATTTTATTATACACCTGCATCTCTTCGTCCACATAAATTGAAGATTAACAGGTTTAATGGGAATACAAGGATTTAAATGAGATGAAAACATTTTTATTAAATGACACGTTCGTTACATATAAACATAACACGAATATGGCGTTGAATTTAAATTGAACAATTTCTATTAACGCCGATAGAATAATTTTAATATTATTAGGACCAAAATTATAGACAAGTCACGGCGAATGAACATTTTACTTCGCTGGACGTGTTTCGAATAATTGAGTTGGAAGACAGACCAGTGCTTTCGTTTTCGCAGTTTGAGTATAGAACTATCCAAAACGAATTTATTAAAGCAGGGCTTGCATCTAGGGTGCCCCACTGCTGAAACTTAACCTCCAAAAATCGTATTTTAAGGCATTCTTAAAGACACTCTAAAAAGAACTATTTAAAGTTTATTATTAAATTGTAAACATATTGCGCTATACAGTATTTAGAGCAAAATTATAACATAATTAAAATAAAAATTCCCTTAGGTTGTCCAACAGGATTTATTAATATTATTGTACACAACCAACCTGTGTGGCTCGGAACCCACGGGCTGTAAGCTTAAATACCCTGTACATAAATGCGTTCCTGCGTCAGAAAAATATAACAAGAGACCTAAATGACAATTGATAATAATTATCATCAGCAGTATTCATTAGGCACTTCAAATGTTTACTTGACATGCCTTTATTTGTGGTATTTTGTGTAAGAAACTGTCAGAACGTACCAACCAAACAAGTTTTAAATTACATTCAGGCAGCACGCCGCTAAGTAAGAACTTTATAACAGAATTAACGAATTTTCTTTCTTTTCAGGTAAGACCGCCGCCGCAATATTGGTGCCTTCCTTCGCTAAGGATAAGTACACTTATCATTTTACTTAATTTGCCCACCGCAGTAATATCTTTTTCCTTCCTTTTTTCGTATAAGTTCTCGTTCAGAAAACTTCAGTTTATTTTAACGAAGAGGTTCGCAGAGGGGCAAGGGTCGATTATGCCCACAAAAAATTCGGATTCCTCGGATTTTTTATAGAACGCACTCCTGTCCCTTCTTACCTTCAGACGTTTCTAAATCCGCTTTACACACCAAAGAACAAATAAAGTGCCAAATTTCTCGAACATTATAACCGAATTTCCCCGAGCCGGATTTTTAAATCTAGAAATTTAATGAAACTCTTTCTACTAAAGCAATGAGATCGGAAAGTATGTCGCTTTATGAGACTGAGTTAGCTTCCAGACATTTCATAGAGTTTTTGCCCTTCGCAGGCTGCTGGATATCCATACTTTAATTAAACGCCACAGTGGATGTAATTTAATTCACTATTTGTAGAATGCAAGAACCGTATCAAATAAGAAAAAAAGCCTTATCAGCAGCTTTGCCTCACATGCCCCAACAATGGCGAATGCGGGAACAAAGGCGTCAAACTCTTTCTAATAATTCTTTCAAAGACGACATTTCTTAACGAAACTAATGACTCGTATGAATATCCCCTAAGCCCTCTTCGCTCCGAAGGCACCGAATTGATAAAAAACCGCAATAGACGCGCCAGTTACTGCGCTTGATGGCAAACAATATGTTTAAAGTAGCTGGGGTGCTGATTGCGCCCTATTTTATTGCGTCATAATCGTTTCCTGGCAACAACACTTTAAGGGGATGCATATCTGAGATAATATGGGAGTTTTCACACAGTTGAAATCTATCAAAATATTTTTGGTTGCTTGTCTAGTCAACAGTCATTATATACTTTTGTTCTGATCTTGGGCTTCCTTGTTATGTGAAATTTTATTTTATAGAATTTGAATTTTTTCTTAGAGGCTTTTCTCTTAAATTCCAAATTTAGACTTAACAGTTTTAAACCAAACAAAATTTAAATATATTTCAGATGTTTTTCTCAAAATGTTGAAGTAATTTTGTGAAAGTGTTGATTTCTGAAATTTTCGAATTTTTTCCACAAAACTTTTATTTTAAACTCGAAAGTTCGATTTTTTTCGTGCTAACTCAAGAATGCTTTTATATAATTTTCGAGTTTTTTGCTAAATTTGAGCTTTTTATTTAAAATGCCTAAGATCATCTTCATATTCTTATTTTCATCTATTTCAATTATCTCCAAAAGAGGGAAAGATAATGAGAATAGTATTCCAGTACTTTCAGCTTTATAGAGCGATTACCTGATGATTAGGTAGAAAATACATTGTCACTTAAAAAAGAAAGTCCATTTTCGGAGAGGGAGATTTGGAACACATGGTCATCTCAAGAAAAGTTGGTGCTTATATTTACTCCTAAAATGAACTGATTCGGTTACATGGATGGGATTATACCATCCGCGAGGATATTGGTTGCATGAATGGGATTGTACCATCCGCAAAGAATATTCGTTGCATTATCCTTTGAGGTTATCTTAGAGAAAAAAGCAGCCTCAATTTTTGAAGCACTAAAGTCATTCTTTCCCCGTTCAGGAACGATCTCAAGGTCACGATTAATCATCTCTGAGGTTTCCTTAGCATGTCTTGTCATTTATAAATCTGAATATCAAATGAAGAAGCTTCATAAAAACCTCAAAGATATTAATTTAAACTCGAGTTGAAACGAGGCATATCTTTCCTGAAGATATAATAATAAAAAAAGCAAAGAAATGCTTTGAAGTTTTGTACACAATACTCACTAACAATACAGAATACAGAATAGTGTGTTGCTCTTTTTTAATAAATTTCGTTTCAAAATTAAATTGATATTAATCTTTATCTCTACTTTAAGTTTTTTTGAAGGAATTTATTTTATTTTCACAAGTCTCTCATTTGCAAAATATTCTTATGATAAAATACACATTGCTGGTGTTTTTTATTATATCTATAAGTGAAGGTTTGTGCTTGGTTGTTCCTAAAATCAAAATCCCATATAAAGTATAGTCCAAACTAACCGGTTAATTGCAATCAATATAAATGCATTCTTTCGCTGGGCAGGATGTTCACGTAAAATAAAAGATATTATGCCAAAATGAAAATGGTAAATTATTCCCACAAATTTTAGGTTTCGAATAAATTCTAAATATATTGTGTTATTTAGGGACAATTCTTTGCATTATTCGGAGTAAAAAATATCTTTGCAATATCAGACGTTTACCTGCTAACTTAGACTGACACTTCAAAAGACCAAAGATACAAAAGGACATGCGGGAGTTGGAAACCAAAACTCAGGTAACATAAAAGCTTTGAGTTACAGTTGCCTGCGAAGGAAACGGTCACAAAATAACCTGCACCCTCATGAGGGTACCACCCCACGGTTTATACAACCACCAGAGAGTAAAATTAAGCCAAAGGAAATAACAAAGAAATGCCTTCATGGGCCTACGGTGCATACAGTTTGAATAAGTTTCGAGACTGCTGCCGGCCCTTTGGCAACTAGATCGGTCGGTCTGATATTTAAGGGGTCGAAGCGGAACGAATTCCGAGACTTCTAGCGATCGAGACACGTTTTTGTCTTCGTCGACTACCTTTCTGTGTAATTAACCGAAAATTTAATCGAAAATATAATTGACTTTGGAGCCCAGGTATTATAACTATATATAACTGGAGGCTGGACCCCCAATTTATTTTAATAAGCTTAAGAGCTGAAAGACATACGATAATATGTTTCGCCAGAACGTATTCTAATTAATGCACTATGTTTAAAATTCCTTGACAAACTGAGTGTTACGAAGGTCAAATGAAATAAAAGTATTCAAAACCCGTTTTTTTAGATATTTTTTTTCCTGCGAATAGAAAATGTAACACCAGGGAGGAGATGCCGTTGCTACCCCAGAAATCTTTTAAAACTCATCACTTGATTGTATACGTTTAGAACTAATCATAGTTGTGAAAGAGACGTAAAGATATTTCTAAGTCGGTAAAATTCCTAAAACGATTATACTTTATGGAATTCGCATCATGAAAAGTTAAAAACTTGCTCGCGAGAAACGCTTTGCACGAAAAAAATAGAAACAGGACTAAAAGATACAACATAAAAATCATTTATGGACGACCGCCGTTAAAATCAAAAAGGATTTTATGTTAAAACTTTCGGTGATATTTCACGTTGAAAATTTTTACAACCTTTTTCCGTTCCAGCTGCGAATGTATCACTGTTAACGAGAAATTGTTTTAAACGCATTATCCCCGAAAATTTCTGCCAACCCCATTCGCAAGCTACGTTTTAATTTGGAAGTTTCCACCGGTGCGTTTTCCACGTCCAATTTATTTTTGTGCATAAAATTTGGAATTAATATAATTAACTTTTCATGTAAATGCTCGACCTTTGTAGCTCTAATTAAAATGAATGATTGCATTTTCATTCCCGACACATATTGGATATAATTTGGGATTTCTAGCACATACGGTAATTAATTTTCGAGAAAAATTGAATTATCACCATCTCTTGATTGAATTTTATTGTATCAAAGAGTTAGTTTGCATATTTGGCTTTAAATACATCTAACAATTTTTTTTAATTCCCCAGGTCCAATCAAATCTATGTTTATCAGATTAAGTAAGCCTCAAGACCTCCATTAATACCAGATCAGAAACCACTTTGTAGACTGTGGTGATTCCATTGGAATTGATTTCAACTGCTTAATTCAGTTTCGATTTACAAATTGACGCAACCTAATTAAGAGTTATTTTTATATAGAGACGATGACTCATTCAAAGCTTATTATGGATTCTGTTCCCCCCAAATAAACTTATTGTGCTCTTTGTATCTGCTTTTGAGCTTAGTTCAAAACATTTGAACATTTAATTCGAAATGGTAAATCTAAATTCAAAATTGTAAAAATTAAATAATATAAATATATTAATAAATAAGAACCACATTTTGGCACTAAATTCCAAAATTTGAAGACATTTTTCTTGACATTTCAATTTTAATACCAGAGTTTAGACTTTTTCTAAAAGTAATGGAGTATGCGAAATTTCGGATTTAAAATGTGAAGAGTTAAGTTATAATTAAAAATTTCGCGAATATAAACTTTTCTCATGTGATAACAACTTCACTTATTTTATTTAACGAGGTCAAAGCTAAAGCAAATGAGTGCATAGATTATGATTAGCTAACTATGATATAGTATTTTGTCAGCAGAACTGACACTTTTAAACATACTGACGCCTTACAGGAGTAGGAGTAGCGAATTAGCTGCAACCTTCCCTGTTTTGCATTTTTTCCCGTACATTACAGGTCGCTGATCGAATGGTAAATTAATTGGGGAAACATAACGTCAAATCCATTATTTCATCGTCTTCAAAGATGCAATATTTGCCATACTACTACTTTCCTTTTCGTTACAGGAGTTTCGCCTCTGGTATGGTTAACATATTAAGTTACTGTACTTTTTCTGTCTTGAATGTCTTGTCTTTGTGCCATTTTCATTTGAAAGAGTGTCTCCTCTGATATTGTTACATACTGAATTGCCATGTCCTTCTGCTTTTCATCACAGATTTTTTCAGACTGGTTATCATGCTCTTCTGTACTGAATGAATCCCTTTGCCCTCCTTTTTATGCTACTTTCACTTCAGAAGTTTTCGCATTTAAAACGGTTGATTGTGAGTTATCCTTTTCTTTTGTCTTGAATTTGCCGTTTACATTGATCCTTAAGTAGTTTCCTAAGATGACCAGTTAAAGCTTTTAGCAGTTTCTTGGCACTCTTTAATCCATATATCTTTTATTGCTCTATTAAAAGATTTAAATTCATGTGCTGAAGCATAAGGTAAACGTGAGATACAGAAAAATGTTTTCAACGTTAACACACATAAACGATCACACGTTTACATGCATATTTATGCGACACAACATTCAATATCATCCAATGGATGGATTTTTTAAAGTAATTTCAAGGTCAGTGACTTCGTCTCCAGAATATACGATCCGTTAAAAATTCTTGCGTAACAGCAACAGCCGAATAATCTATTGAATTTGCATATTAGTTAATTTTATTAAACGAAAGACGAAAGGCGTCTTCTATTTTAATGTAGATGAAAACATGATACGTTGTTGAATTTATATTCAAGTAATAAAACGAAGACTATTTCAAAAGAAACATTAGTTTCAAAGCTAGTAACAACAAAGATAAATTAATAGTTGAATATAAATCACAGATATATATACATATATTGTATTTATAAGACACCTAAATAAATATTCATTATAGTTATCTAACTCTGAAAGACTTTTAGGGGATGCATGAGAAATTAATTTAAATGTAAATTAACAAAATTAACATTTAAAACAACGGGATACATTTTGAGGCATGGAAGAGCAACCAAGTCTTTGCACAATCACCTGAAGATACTAAAATAGTTTTCAGGGACTAGTTATTTTTGCACATATTTTAAAGGTGTGTCAATGGTTATTATTTTGATTTTTTTTTCAAATGATTGGACAAGGAAAGCGTAAATTATTATTAAATAAGTATTGATTAGTTTTGAATCAGACAAGGGAAACGAAGCAGAATAAAGAAAAAAAATACAATCAGGTTATATACGATATAACTAAGCTCACAAAGGTTAATTGGTAGTGAAGTAACTTTCTTGTAATATTTGTTTGCTTACACATAGCAACATTCATCGAATACAAGCGCCATCGACACATATATGTAATACTTCTATATGGCCAGTTCCTCGTTTCTTGTGGGAAATACTTCTCTTTCTCGCTCACCTTCACACTTGGTGATGAGTCGCAATGCGCAGGTGTTACAAATCATCTGTACATTGGCCAAAGTCAGCTGTGACGGCCAAACATAAACATCGGTTTAACCCGCGCGTTGCGATTCTTTCATTTCGTTCATTCATGCGCAATACGCAATAATCACGGATGTTCCATCTTTATCGGATTTGGTCAGAATAAACTCGCGAAGAGAATAGGGAAGCTGGCCATATACACATCAGGAAAGTCAAACACTATCCATAGGGAGAATGATAATGAGAGATTTTAACATTGAGAGCTGATAGTGGGATAGATGGGCGGCACCTTGTATTCTCCTACATCGGTGTAAACAATTCAACGCAGAGCGCAGCTATCAGTGCTGGTGGAGATTTCAGTAGTACATCATAGCTTCTAACGTGTTTTGTGAGGGGATTACTCCTGGCAGGCAACAATTTTATTAAAATTTGCGTACCACATGCTGCTTGTTCTTTTAGTCCGTTGATTTAAACAACGTCTGAGGCAAAATAAAACTAATATTCTTTGATAACCAAAATAAACAAACGAGATTTCATAAACAAAATTAATAATAACTCAAATGAAGAATATAACATAATAACTCTTTAAATATTACAATATAAGGAGTTCAAATAGGCCGTCAGACTGTGTTAAACAATATTCCAGTTTGTTGTAAAACTCCTGACGAGTTTTTTCTAACATCTAAACTGGAAGATACTAGCGTGCTGCGTCAAAGTAGGGGAATACGTTCAGCGGCCGTACAAAACTATGGAAGGGACAATTCTTAGCGTTTTGCATGGACAATGAAAATTTTCCCTTATCTGTAGAAGCATTACATATATGCATCGCTGTTAAAGTTAACAAACAATGTAGGTTATATTTACAACCAATAATCTTCAGTGTCAGCCTTCCTCAGTATGGCACAGTCATATTCAACTACAAATTAAATATCACTCAATATTTTCCACTGTCCAATTTGTGCTTTTTCATGGTAAAAAATACTTATAATTTAAAATGTTTTTCTGTACATAGACAGAAAATGTCCAAAAAAAATAATTCGGTAACGAGCTATTGCTTTCACTATTAGCACAAAGGCGGGAGTCGTAGTACTACGATTTATCTCGACTCTAGCTTAAAGGCGGGAGTCGTAGTGCTACGATTTATCTCGACTGTAGCTTAAAGGCGGGAGTCGTAGTAATACGATTTATCTCGACTGTAACTTAAAGGCGGGAGTCGTATTAGTACGGTGTGCAACCACATTGCGCAATCCATGCGTCACTTTACATTTGTATTTAGTACGTTTTGTAGTTTTGTGGTTTGAAGCTGTTCGGTTGTTCCAATTCTACTTACTGTAAATTACCTAACATACTTTCGTCAATATCCCCCGCCTTTAATGTGTTAGCATGAATGTCGACAAAGTCTTTAATTTTGTGAATCGATGGGCATTTTAAAACAACGTACGTCTTCTTTCATATTACCTATTTAAGGGGGGAAAAATAATGCAGCGTATTTTTTGATAGCACATTTTTAAGCATTTTTTCCTTCATATATTTTTGAAACAAAAGAATTACGAAAATTGGGACTACTTAATTTATCTAGTGTTCCAATGAAAATATTTAAACTAGATTTTACGATAACATTTTTAAAAGAGCTTGCCTGAGAGATTCGTTATTATTTATTTATTAACAGCGAATGTGAAATGTGATGTTGCTGTGATATAATTTAAATTATTACAGAGAGTGTTTTAACATCTACAATTACACGATATTTTAAAAAATATGTGTTTAATTAGACCACTTTTTGTTTCTGGAGTCATTTTTCACACACAAGTGCACTTACGCAAAGCAGTTTAAAGTTAAATCAGAAAAGAAATATTCTTTGGACAATTTTATCATTTTACCTGGATATCTGTTTTTACTGTCAGTTGTTCTGCACCATAACATCAGGCAAATTTTAAAGGGGCGGGGTGGGTCATAAAAGTAATTATTATTAAATTACCCTTCTTGTTATTATGATGGATTATTAAGTACATAGTTCTGCTTAGATCCTTCAGAAGTAAATAAACTTGCGAAAACCCATAGAAAAAGATAAATAGGCACGAACATTGAAATTTAAGGAATAACTCATGAAAAGCGCTGAAAAAGGTAAAAAGGTAGGATCGTAAAATTTTACTTAAAATCTGGCCTCTAGTTATTAGTAAGCCACATAAATACTCGTGAGATCGAAATCCCATTGAGATATTAGTAACTGAATTTCGACTGTATCTGAAGAGAAACATTTTTCCTACTTGCTAATTGCAGCAGTTATTGCTGAGAATTACAACCAGGTTGTGTACGATGTAACAAAAGTGACAAATGTCACTCTTAGTGAGATATTATGGATTGGATAACATCCATTCAATACAGGAGCCCTTGGCGTGACATGTATTTAACGCATAGCGAACATGTTCCTCGTAAGAAACAGCCAGAAATCAGTTATAAATTACTGAACGGGATTTAGATCTCTTGAGTATTAAGGTAGCTGACTAATGGTTATAAGTTGAAAATGTTTCGCAGACTGTACCACAGTGATAAGGCCAACAAAGATCGAAACAATTCGATGGTTGTCTGTTGCAAATACATTTAATTACAGGGACCAATACCTATTTTATTCACATTTTTGTTTATTTCATGTTACTTAGGTCAAGGTGCGGAGTGAACGCGGAACAACCCATATATAATCTTATTTCTCAAATACCCTGTACATAGAAATTACAGAACCAGATCAGGTGTATTCTTGTTGTTAATGGATAGCAGCAATTATAGACGCTACCAAAACTGAAACATTAGAAACCCAAGCAGTTTTACTTATTAAAAATATTTCAGGCCATTGGAAATCATGTTTGAGGTGACTTCGTCACTTCTCAGTCACGCACTAATTAATCTCTTCAAAACCTCAAGGGCCGTCCGTCTCTCTAACACCTTTTTTACGTTTTCCATTTCGATATTTATAAGAAATGGCGCAACGTTTTATTATTAATACCATCGGTTGCCACGCGATGTTTTTTCCCGCGAATTTCCATTTAAGATTGATTAGAGGCCGAGGAAAACCTTATCGACAACAAATTATGAGTTTTTAATCTACAGCCAAAAAACGGTCTTTCTCCTAAACTCACAAATTGGATTTCGTAACACGCAAATGTAATTTGACTGGATCAACCGCTAATGCTCGAATTTGTCCCGAATCATTGAGAAAACGATTTAGTGCTCGAAGGCGAAATTCCACACGCTCGTTCTACGTTTGTACAAGAATTAATAGGGAACATTAAGCGACAGGGAAAATCGTGTTAACTTCGCTTAGATTTTGCTTGTGTTTTTTTCATGGTTAGTCCACTCGGCGGGAATAAATTTAGAAAGCAATGGACCGACTCTTTAAAGGGAGAAAGGTGGAAACTCTTTGAAAATTTCTATTCTGAAGCAATTTCAAGGGCTTGAAAGTTCTTTAAATAAAGGTCTCCATAGATAAAAGTCAAGTTGGATTGCTCAGGAGTATGATATTGGATGCCTTATGGGTATTCCTTTTGAAAAATCAGAAGCATTAGTTCTTAAGAACCTCTTCCATAAAAATACAGGGTGGGGCTGTGAAAAGCCTTTTTTTCTGGAGGTGGCTAGGGACAAGTGGGAAACCGGGGAGGGGGATGGTTCTATGAAGTGGGAAGCTTAATTACTATACAACCTTGAACTGGAGAACAACAAGATTTCGCTGTCAAAACATTTTACCTCAACATGCTGAAAACCTTTTTCATTTCACGATTGCGAAAATTTTCAGCTAGTGACAACAGTTTCTTCCAACAAAATGAAGCAGGGCAACCAGCTACATGGCAGTTATATAAATGAATTTCTCAGGAACCCGAATTTAAGAAGTTCTTCGGGCCATCGCATCAGTGGTAATGCAGATGTAAATTGCGGCGGATAAATTTAGGTGTTATTCTAAACCATGTAAATTTCGGCCGGTCTAGTCCTTGGCAGGGGGCTGGTGACAATGAGATTTACTAATTACATGTCTTGGAAACGGTGCATTTTGCTAGAAATAAATTCTAAAATTGGCCTTAATAGTTTATCTATATGAAAATATATTTTCTTTGCTGTTAACAAACAAATATAGTTTAGTTTAAGTTAGTCCCCATACCCATCATCCCCTATGTTCACTTTTGATTTAGCAAATATGAGTTCGAAAATTAATGTGATTGAAAGTACTCGCGGGAAAAAGTTATTACTTGTGGACAATTATAAATATTATAAGAAAAAAGTTGCACTGGTAAAATATATACTGATGGAAATATAGCAATATCCAGAAAAGACAGCAGAAACTATAACCATGCAGCAGATGTAATAAAAATCAAAAACATTTACTTCGTGTTTTTGCAAAAGAAAAGCAAGAGACAATATTTTTATGGCTCCTTCCAAATTTTGCTATATGCTGTACGATCCTCAGAAAACTACTCAACCTTATCAACGTTGAGAGGACCATTTATAATATTCGTGGAAAACTATTCACAGTAGATTAATTGAAAAAAGTGGGTAATTAACTGAAATGAAAATTTTGTACTAAGTAACGATTCAAAACAGCATTTATTAGTTTTTTCTTGTCTAATTTAATTTTTTTAATTGTAGTACTATTTTCATGAATCGAACTTTCTCATACTGCACAAATTTTTTTAAACAACTTTTTTTCATCCATGTGTTAAAAATGGACACTACATCCCCATTGTTGTCTGCCTATTAATTGACAAAACATTTCAATCATACAAGAGTTGCATTCAAGATATCGTAGAGAAATGCAAAGAACAAAATTTGAATTTTAAACCATCGAAAATGGTGACAGATTTTCAAATATCAATTCACATAGCAATCACGCATGTATGCTTTATAATTATACTGTTGTACTGTAAGTGAAATAAAAAGGATTTCTCTAGCATTCGTTGTATTATTGCTGTCTAGAAACTCAGTAGAGGCCATTTTAAATCCAGCCACAATGTACATTACTCATCACAATATACCAGCGCAATTTACATAGATGGAGAAATGTCCACCGCAATATATATTCGCCGCAGCGGTACTGAAACAAGTTTGTGAAATATCGTATTCCGTAATATTTTCGAAGCATGTTTGGAAAACAATCATAAATGATTTTAAAAATTGAACTTTTCATTGCTTAAAAACAATTTTCCACACATGTTATTTAACATTTTTGCAATACGTTAATTTTTCTATCAATTTTTTATTTCATTTGAGCTATTTGAAAAGAAGGACTCTTCACTCCCCCACCCTTGTAAAAAATAATTCCAAAGATACTTAATCACTTACAATGACTTCCCTATCCTAGGATGTCTTGTTAAAAAGAACACAACAGTAAGGCCTAGCGCTGACATGCAATTTTCAGTTGCGCAACTGTTTGGTTTCAAGAGTGACTGCTATGGGTTTATATGGTAGCGCGCTCACATGCAACTAAAAGTTGCTGCAACTAAACAGTTTGTGTTGTCCAATTTGTATCACATTGAGTTAAATGCACTGGCGCTGACTTGCAACTGAAACCAGACAATTTGTAGAATATGATCATCGTAGACGAAAAAGGGTGTAATTTAATTTCTAGTGTAGATTTTTAAACTTGTAACATTATTAATTTATATTAGGGTATAATGTAATTTCTTCGTGTAGAACTATTAAACTTGTTACATCAATTGGTTCCAGTAATAATTCTGAAGTACTCTTGTTATCTATAAGCTTTATAACCCTTGATTTTTGTTCCTTTGCCTTTCTACAGTTAGGTGACAAGACACAATGAACCATATCGCACCTTTTCCCTTTCAGTGCCTAGAAGTTACTTTACCAATATTGGTGTTTTGTTTCTGTATCTTTGCAGGAGAAAAAAGGAACTTCAATATTTCTTAACGTGTACTTGCGATCACTACGGTATCCAATTTTTTATATTATATAATTTTTTAGTAACCCTATTATGTAGAAATTTTCCCAACTAAAAAAAGATTTCTTTGACTTTAAACTTCAATTATAAAATATACAACTTGAACTTTTGTACTCAAGTTTATTTTCAGTTCTAATAGTGCTATAAAATGTTTTTCAAAAAAATCCATTTCCAAAATAAACAAAGTCATTAATTGAATTTATGAATTTCAACGTGAACTAATATTTCAGGGCGATTTTAGTTTTAAGGTTTGTTAACCTTTAAAGGGGATATATCCAATATATTCACTGCCGTTTTTGTGTCTCATTTCCTCACAAAGAGTTACTAATCAACGTCAATTGAAACTTAAAATTTTCAGCTTAGTGACTCGATGCCTCCAAAATTTACGCCGCCAAATGAAAGGGAATTTTTAGAAAACAATAGGCGGTTTGCGTCACTGAAAATTCAAGTTTTAATTCATATCGCTGCTAGTTTATAAGCACTTCAAGTTCTAAAAAATTTTTTACTTTCTGTTCAATTACTCCAATCAGTTCAAAATGTGGTGTAAAGTACGTAACCCAGTTACTTCTAAATTAAATTTTTTTATAGTTCAGAAGTAGCGTCAATTGATTATAATGTATGGTTGATGGTCGAAAATGTCTACATTTCTAATAAAGCCTTTTTAGAAAACAATTTTAAATTTGAATTAACTTAAGGTTTTGTTAAATTTTAAAATTTATATTCGACATTTTTATGCACGAAAAAAAATTTCTCATAAAATGTTTAACTTATTCTCGAAATTTCATATTTAGATTTGAATTTGTTTTAGTTTTCTCTGCAAAATTACCTATTTCATGTTCCGAAATTAAAGCGGAAATTTTGAAAATTACTTCGTGTCTAGTGTCAGTTTTCCCAAATTTTCGAGTATAAACTTGTTATTTTCTTACATCAGATTTTTGAGGTATAACATTTAGAAATAGTCTAAATTTTGAGTAAAAGTTTAAAATGGTTTAAAAAATGGAAATTTCATATTTTTTAATAATTCTAAACGTTTAGGAAATTCTACATTTATCAAAAAATGATGACCTTTCGGGCAAAAAATCGAATATTCTAGTTTTTACCAAACTTCCGGATTTAAAATCTTAAATGCGAAAAATTTATTGAATTCCTTTGTTTATTTTCGAGTTTTCCTCAAAATTTTATATTCAGGTTTGAAATTGTGCTTATAATTGGACTTTTTTCGAAAAAAATCCATTTTTCAAAAATAAGACGAAAGTCATTAATTGAAATTTATGAAATTTTCAAAAAACGTGGAAAACTAAAATTTTAGGTCGATATTTTGAGCCTTTTAAGGGTTCTGTACCTTAAAAGGAAAATGCCAAACCCTTATAATTTCACTCTCGTTTGGGTCCGTCCGTCTGTCACAAAGAGGTTATCTTCGAAAACTACTTACGTAGAAATTTAAAATTTTGCACAGCGTTAGTACTCGATAACCCCCGAAAATACCGCCAGCCAACGATTAAAAAAAGAAAATATTTTACAATAAAATGGGCGGTTTATCTGGTCTTCGCAAAATCAAGTTTTAATTAATATCGTGTGAAGTATCATTTGAAAGGGCTACTTCTAAGAGTCCTAAGATAATTTTTTTTATTTTTCAGTTCAATCGTCCCAAAGATACGGTTCAAAATGTATCAAAAATGATCGTTAACCCCCCCCCATGTTCTTCTAAAGATAAAATTTAGATTTTAATAGAGTTAGTGGATATTGGGCCATTGATTATGAGAAAATTGCTAGTTGTTTCGAAATCGTAATAGTTGTTGAGAAAAAAATGTTTTATGGAATACTACGGGTTTGCATTTCAAGGCATTTCGACCCATATAGTAATTTTTTCCAAATAAAAAATTTAGGATAGAATGCAGATCAAATTTGTCTCTTACGTTTGTTTATTTAGATGAATGTTCTCGGAGTTAGCACTAGTTTACGCAACTTGTGCTTGGAATCGAACATTTTAGCGCGATCCGCGCCGATGTCATAAATTGTCTTTGTCATCAACTTATTGCGAATTGCGAATGAATACTTTTTATCTGAGACATTATAAACACAGGGCTATAAATATTTGGATTGATTGTAGAAAAAAGTGTGTATATCTGGGAATAGACAATTTTTTTTATTTTTCAATTATTACAGGAAAATGTGGCTAAAATTTCAAATTCATACGTAAAAAAATGATTTAATTTGGTATATTGACTGTTCATTGTAGTAATCGATACGGAACCCTAATTGTGTGGGCCCGTCTCGCTATTGGCTGAAGTATTTTTTTAAAGCTGTGACGCTTTCATCACAATAGCGAGTTTAAATTTATTATTTTTAAATATTTAGGTGCTTATTTTTTTTCAGAAAAATAAACAAAATTTGCAGAGAAAATGAAAATTAAAAAAAAAATCTAAAATTAGAGTCAGTTAAAGGTATAAAAAAAATTGGCAAAGGTTAGACTTTTACTTCGATATGTTTCCCGAAAATTAGACCGAAGAAATTGTCAAATTTTTGTAAAAATTTTGAACTTAAGCTTAACCTTAACATTGTTACTAAGGGTTGTTACCTCCTCAGTTTTGACCCGGAGTCTCCGAATTCAGCGAGGTATCTTCAGGTTCCGGGTTTACCCGATTATTTCTACGAGTTGATCGTTTTGAAAGTGAAGAGAATTTTTTTAGTCATCAATTTACATTTGCAACGGTAAACAAATTTAAAATATGAGGACCTTTTTTTTTTGGTCAATAACATTTTTAAGTGACAAATATATAAGATCCATTTTTATTGGAGCAATAATGGCAACCCTAGTTGTTAAGTAGGCAAATAAATTTGTGAAGTTGTACATTTCTAATTATTTTCAAACTATGCCATTTTTTTGCCAATTTTTGAATTTAAAATTAAAATTTGTAAACTGGGAAATTTTTCAATCAATTTGAAAATCAAGGAGATAGTCAGAATTAAAAAAAAATCATCTAATAAAAAAGTGTACAACCCAAAATGTTTAATTTTTTTAATAAAATTTTTAATTTCTGACTTTTCGAAACTTCAATTTGAAAGTCCAAACTACGAAATTAATTTGAAAATTCAAAAAATATCTTGATGGTTTAAACATTTTTTATGTAAATGTTTAGGATTTTTTTTTCGAAATTGTGACTTTTTCTAAAAATTCCGAATATTTAGAGTTTTGTTTTACTGTCAACTTAAAAAGTAAAAGTGTAGGTATACCTTTCCTAGAAAACAACTTAAGAGTTAGATTTTTTTATAAATTTTCGAACTCAGAATGTTTCGTAATTGGGTAAATATAATTACAGAAATTACCTATAAAAAGCTGTAAATTTTCGCAAAAAAGTTTCAATCAAATTTTACATGTTTTTTTTTTATTGAAATGTCGGAGTTTTTTAACTAAATTGCCGTAATTTTTTAGGACTTCACAGTTTTTATGTTAATTCTACGAATTCTTACTGAAACTATTATATTTTCTATTTCTTTTAAATTATTAAATTTTCAGTAAAAAACTTTTTCATCAAAATTTCATTGAAAATATTCAGATTTTCAGCTAAAAAAAAATGACATTCTTAAACAGCTTTGCATCTTTAAAATATAAGTGTAGCTTTATTATTTTTATTTGATTAAATCGAACCAGCTTAGATGGCGCCCCAAATTTTCTTTTGCACGTGACCCTTCGTTACCTAGTTACGCCAATGCTTAAGTTAAAGTTTTATCATAAGCAATTGATCTTTTTTTAAGGGGAATTGGAAAGAGCTCGAAACATGAGAACAGCACTCCAGCGTTGGTTTAACATTGGATTTGTTTTTCGGGCTTTGTTAGGTACACTTGCACGAAAAACAAAGGCCGTTTATTTTCTTTTAAAGGAGATTTTGAGAGGTAAGGTGGCTGGCCTCTTGTCCAATTAAAGATAAGAAGAGTGAATGAACCAAAATGTTAACGAAGAATAGGAACTTCCTCAGGTGAAGTTCAAACGAACGGAATACTTCCTGCCATTTTAATTCCAAATCTTCTCTCTTTTTGGTACTTTGGATTATTTCATTGTTTAACTAATAAGATTATTATTCCTTAAATTTGTTGACTTCCATATTCAATTGAAATAGTGAAAATAAGACATATTTCTCCAAAATTAAGTTATTAGGAATAAGATGGTACATGTCTTGATCCTAATCAATGATGATATGTCATAAATATAAGCTTCCTGTATTTATAGCGCATCACGTGCTGTAAATATAACAAAACTGGAATATGTATGACGTAATGAATAGGATCATCTTCTTTGTATCATAACATACATCTTGCCCGTTTTCCTCAGTTTACAGCCAATCATTGAAAGACTAATAACAAGCTTGTTTTTTTAAATTTGTACCCACTCCTAAATCTTAGAAATTTACAGAAATTATACGCCGATTCAATTACTGGTTAGAGATTGTACATTTTTGGAGGGAGACTTTGGTTTTAATGCTCTTTTGTACTTAGACAAATATAGCTCTTTTTTATTCATCTCGATATAAAGGATGCCAATATCAACTAGATTTTTGATGAAAACCTATTTCCTGGAGCAAAATTGACAATTTCTCCTGACATTATTTACATCCTTTCGAAGTATTGCATTCTGCCCTGAATCACTGAGAGATAGCCGAACAAAATGTGTTTTGTTGCCTTGTTCGAAAAGTTTTATAATATACAGAAATCGTTACTAATTTTGATTACTATCTTCAGGAAATACTTCAAGGGGCAATGGTCAGTAACAGGACCAGTGACTAGTCTCAAATAGTTCTTGGGTAGATCGATAGATTTTTTGATTTCTCTGGCGAATAATTAAACAAGAACCATTTCGCTTGTCTATGATCTGAAATATTTTCCAGAGGATGCTCATCTGTCCATTTTCCCAATTCTGGAATTCTGCTGAAATTGTTTTAGGTAATACCAAAAAACGATTTGGTTCCACATAAGAGTACCTTGACTCCTGTTTTTGCAAAGTTACCATTTCATTTCCTTCTACTCTGTCAGTAGCAGGTTTTTATTTAGTTTCCTTTTATTCTATCATAGCCTGGCATCCTCATTGTATGTATATTGACAGTTCCTGTAGGTGTTATTTGCACTTCCAAACAATTAGTAAGTGTAACATTAGAGAACCCTAAAAGCTGTCTTAGTAGGTTTAAATTCTACCATATTCTGGTTGTTATTTAACGGAAAATTTGATTGTAAATGAGATATACCTTAATAATTTATATAAACTAGATTGCACAAAGTATATAAGTGTAAAGAAACAAAGTCTTTCTAAAAGATGAATTTCGCTTATAGTCAACGTAGCGAATAAAATGTTAACGTACCCTGCAGTAGAACTCGAACACTCGACCAGTTTCATGTGGAAGGCAATTAAAACGCTTAATCTGGAAAAAGTGGAAAATAATTCCAAGCAACATTACCTTGCAATTAATTGATACCTTTCTATTTCGAACGTCAAGATAACAAAGTGGACTTGCTTTCGCGCGGAATCAACGCCAACTAGAGCGTAAAATTGCCAGTCTAACAAAGAACCGCAACTAACAAGGCCTTAGTTAAAAACTCAATCAGAAAATATTGCATCGGAGTTTTAAAAATTAACGAAGCCGGAAAGTCAATTTTACAAAACATCGCTAACCATCTGTCGCTCCCAGCTAGAACGTTGCACAATCTTTGGCGCTATTTAGTTCAACGTTAATTTTAAACGAAGAAGGCGATTTTTTTAATGGCGTAGGATAGAAGGCTGCGTTTTTGCATTAAACAAAAGGCGGAATAATTGTGTCGTTCGTGCAACGGCGGTCGGTCTTTTTTCTCTAATCATTCGCACTTTGCGGAATTCTCTTTCTCGGTTGTTTTGTGAAAGCTTCATCAATTTTAATAAACCACGGGGAATGCCGCAAATGTAACTAAGCGACAGGTTTTCTCATTTGATAAAACAGAGCGTTTTTTTCTCTGTATATTTGACAGAAATAAATGTACTTGTTTTATTCATGGAGTCGACTTAGGATTAGTTAAAGGTTTCAGTGCTGAGACTTCGTATTTATTATTAATGTACAACAACAGGAATTAATATGTTATCTTAAAACATAGATATTAAGAGTGCAGCAGCGCAAAAGAACAAAAGCTCGTTTTTAATATTAAACTCGTTCTTCTATTACGTGAAAAGTTTTGATCTTAATGGAAACGTATGGTCCAACTTCAGGAAAATAGCCCAAGTTTTCTAATCATTCTCATGAAAAATTTGTGAAGGGAACTAGTCTGGCTTCAGCAATTTCAGATTTCATGTAAACTTACTTAGAAATTTATGATCGATATATTTCTTTTTGAATTAACGCCCGCACAGCCAGGTTAGAAGAAGAAGAAGAAGTAAAAGAAAGGACTTTTCTCCTTTTGATTTGCGGCAGTCGATTAAGCCATAATGATAAATAAGTAAAAGCCACAAATATGAAAAGTCAAAATATCGAATAAGAACTGCGCGGGCGTATAGTAAGAGACTATTTTCTTAGCAGAGAGTTAGGCTCTACGATACGTTTTTGATGGGGCACAATGTATATTTATAATTTTTCTTAACTAAGTACACTTTATAACGATACCACTTATAAGAGATTCTCTGTAATTTATTTGCGAAGTATTCAAATTTGTATACAGTTTTATTGGCTTTTTCTTCGCCGGTCACTCCTTTCACAATCCTAAATTTCAGTACCTTTTATTAAGGAATGGCAATCTGTTATAGATTGCCGCAAAGAGCGATTGCATTGGATCTTGGTTTGTCACATAATTGTGAAAGGAGTGACCGGCGAAGAAAAAGCCAATAAAACTGCATACAAACACTTATAAGAGGTTGAATATAGCGAGTAAACTATTGATCACTTAAACTGTGTTGTTCTAGTTATAAAGTATCTCGATATTTTTCATACGGCAGCAATTTCTGTGATGTTTTCAAATTTTTGTTGACGTTTTTGAAGTGAAAACTTCTTTAGGCGCACTAAGCGACTAAGGATAGGGGAAAAATGGATAAAATTGCCTTATATGTAATCCACAGTTCTTTGAATTACTAGTTTATTGCTCTACCACAGTGCCACTGACTAAATTGAATATGCCAAACTGTGTATATTATAATTGTTTAAATTGTCAAAAGACGAGATACCCACCTGGTGGAAATTTTTTGAAACCCCAGCTCATCTGTAATGATTGATTGAGCACTCCTAAAGCTTATCCCTAGCTGAGCGTTAAGTTCTCTAACAGTTAAATGGCGATCACCTTCCAAATGGCGTTAAACAGCGTTAATCTTGTCCGCAGTTACACTGGTCCGAGGACGACGGACATGGAGCTCATTTTCAACTTGAGCTCGTCCTTCGAAAAATTGTTTGTGCCATTCATACACTTGAGTTTTCTTCAAACAAGTATCCCCAAACTGTGGTTCTAGTGTACGAAGAATTTCGGCTGGCTTTACACCTTCAACGACAAGAAATTTAATAATAATGCACTGCACAACGTGCGGATGAACTTCTTCCTCACTTATTGTATTTACAACTGACGGACAGCGAGAACGGCATTCGCTTAAGCGCAGGAAGTCATGTGATATCCCCACCTAACATGTCTAAGAGTATGCGCACACTCCCGACGCCCTCATGGCGACATGATAGAAATTCCGGTTCATATTTGATTTACCCTCGCATTATTAGTAGCAGCCAACTTGCTACTGCAAAACAACATGTATCTGTCTGTCAGATGATATATGGAAACTTACGTCTTCAGGTCATAATCCTTGACCCAATGTTTTTGTTTTATTATTATTTTTTCTGTTAATTTATAATTTATCGAAAGGGAAACTTTTCAACGTTGGAAGTAATTGCTCATATAGTTTAATTTTTATTTAATAATAATCCAACTAAACTGTGGTAGCATAATCCAATTCATTAAGTATATTTGTTTCTTGTTATAATTTTTGTGCGGATCTTCGTGACTTCATTTCTTTCCGCTCCCTACTACTACTACTACTACTACTATGAAGTCATGAACTGACTTGGCTATTTATAAAAGCAATTTACAGAATCTGATTTTTTAATTTAGCAACGATTCTTAAAGATTTGACATTAAAACTAAATTTTAACTATTTCTGAATTCACTTTTAATATTTTCGTACAGTTGACATTATTCATAAAACGTTCTATATCGAAAAATATTCATTTATAAAATATTTTTGCACTTTATTTACTGTGAGTTCATACCTATCATGTATTTTTATTGTTTCAGGTAAGTTCGCTTGTCGCCTAATGCAGTAAGTTGTTAGTTTATAAAATTCTTAGTCGCAACGATTTAGATAATAATATTAGCAAGATCTCCTCTGAATCAAAAAATTATATTACTGATTGATTTTTATCCTCAAAATAAAACAATTTCAAACCTCTTTCGAAATAGTGCATCTTCATTGTAATTTGATAGACCATGAAATGCATCTCTGCTATAAATTATAAAAAAAGGATTTAAGCATTTACGTTGAGATAACAGACATTCCCAATTTTGACGACATATTGCCTTGTGGGAATATCTCGTTAAACTGCAGCTATTTAATTTATTGTCCACAAAATCTAGTTAATAGGCGCAATAAAAAAATGTTGGATTTATAACAAAGTGTATATATTCAAGATCTGTGTACTAAATAAGTCCGACAGATTCAGATTTATTTAGATTGTGTTCAGTTAAATTGAAAAACTAGCTATTTCATCAACAGGGCTTAAGTAACGCTGCTCTGTTTGGAATTGTTGAATTGGTTGAAAATAAAAACAATCATTATGAAAATCATAGACAAGACGTTCAAAATTTTGATGTTAGTTGGGCTGGTTGCAACTTCTAATATCCCTAAGCCACATTCAAGCAATGAATAGAATTAAACATCCATCTAATTCACATGTGTATCCAATTATATTTTGACAACAAAGAAATAAGAAATCCATGCCCCCAGCTCTGTTTTTTACACTTCCACCATTCTACTTAGGTCATCAACTTTAATAGAAACTTAACACCAACCGTCATTTCTAATATTAATTGCATTCTTGCCTCAGCCGCATTTTTATTTGATCCCAACACCTTCTCGATGAGAAATATACGATAGGCTTAAATACGCCCTGAAAAACATCAAAGACCATTTAGGGCTTAAATGATTAAAACTGTAGCTCGAGTCTCAAGGTTCTAAGAATGTGAATATATGAATTGGTGAGCCATCGAATGCTTCTAGATAAGTGGAAGCTAGGTACCACCCTATAATTAAAGCCTGTTTCATTATCTGACACGTCTGAAACTTAATCTGTAGGTCATGAGTTATTGTTTTGGTAATTATGAAGAACATACGAGGGCTTAACAAAAGGCTTGTGATCTCAATTTTTCCGATAGCAGTGTTTTGACCATTTACACAATTTATTGCCGTTTTTATTATTTATTTTAGTTGCAATCTACTGTGACAATTGATCCTTATTATTTTAGTTGACTGATTTTCAAAGCCTTAAATGGAAATTAGTTAACGTAACTATTTCTATATTTAAATTACCTCTAAGAATAGAATTGAATTTAACTAAAAACGCACATCCGTAAACTTTAACACCAGCAGACGACAATGTCGCATTCAACGAAGAAAATACACTGTTCGAATTGGAAGTGAATTATATTGCAGCAGGATTCTTTATCAACTGTCTCTAGAATAGAAAATCCAATAGAACCTCCCAGTTTCTGAAAAAAGCTCAAAGGTAATAGGATTCTAATTGCAGCTGAAGAGAAGTACATCAATGTTGCATTCAATAGAGAAGGCACAAAGAGCTGTCTGAATAATTTACTTCGCTTACTTTGTTTTGTCTGCCGCAAGTTCAGAGTTTCAGCGTCTAACTGTACTTATAGCGTTCGAATCAGCGTATTAAATAACCAACGAAACAAGGTAGCAAAGGTCTTACAGGCACGTGTTGAATGCGCAAAAGGAGATCGCAACTTCCTTCCTTGTCAGTCGCAGCAACCTTAACCAGAAGCACAAAAGGAACGACTCTCGAGGTGTGTAATTGCTAAGGTAGGTCAGAGGAAGGCAATTTTGAGTCAATCTTAAGGTCATTTGGACTTAAACTGATTTCCGCGGACTGGTTTGCCGGGTGTGGCCGCCTGAAGAATGGTAACACTAAAGTAAAATTAATTAAGATCAAGATATGGCGCACTCGACATCTGTGGTATAAACTTTGAATTTTATTCATAGTACTATTTTTTTTGATAATCAGAAGTACGATGCAACTTTAAATGTTACAAAGGTCACAGTGTGGGACAACTTTTAAATCTTGTATTATGGATTTGTATCATAGCAGATTCCATTGAATAAATACAAACCTCCTCAGCGTGACATGCGTTTAGATAAATTAAAGTTAACAAATAATGTCAATTAAATCTTTTGTAAAGAAACAGTACGAACGTGCTTAACAGGGTGGTTCAGTCATAGTGGCATTAATTTTAACTACATGTTCAGATGGCTTAATAAAGGCAGAAAATCAACAAAAAAAATTATTCGGCTTTTTAAAATAGACCCAAATAACCCAATGACTTTTCCGCAACCGTCGGTGCCACCAGCATCATTTAATGTTTTTGTATTGTCATTTAGACATAACCTAGCAATGTTTTGTTTATTTGTTTCGCCCGAGTCCCAACTGCGCATCCATAAATTCTTCTTTCTATTTATCTCTGCCTTAGAGTCAGTGACAGCTCAAAAAGAGGTTTAAATTATGATTTTAAAATATATTTTTTCAGTGTAATTATACCTGAAAATTTTTTTTAATCACGTATTCGTATTATACTCATTTTTCTCTATCTTCTCTTAAAATTAATGCCATTATGACTGAATCACCCTGAATGTTACGAACATTTACAATCAAAACCATAGACTGGTTGCGGCCTTCCGTGGCCTCATCATCATGGTACGGTTGTTGTAAATACTTCCAATTTATACCTATAAGTTAGGTTATTGCTTATTAAACTAACACTTTCGACGTAACCTAAAATATTTCAAATTAAAATTAATTTTTTTTCCAAATTTCGAATTCTTTCTAGAGATTTTGACTCCCTAAAGATGATGTTTCCAGAAGAATGTCGACATTTTTTCCTGATATTCAGAATTTAAAGTCGAAGTTATGGAAAAAATGCGACTTCGAGAATTGAAACAAAAATTCCGAAATTTTTTATAAATTGTTGGTGTTTTCCATAAATGTGACGTTTCTTTCGAAAATTCGTATGCAATTTGGAAATCTTTAAAACATTTAAATGCAAAGTTATATGAAAATTTCAAGATTAAGAATGAAATTTCGAAAATTTAACTAGAATTTCAATAAAACAAAAATCTTCACATTTTCCAAAAAAAAAAGAAATGAATTTTTTAATTTCGAAATTTCAGATTTACTTAAAATTTAGGTTTAAACGACATGTGACTTTAAGTAAATCCGCATTTAAATCTCATGATTCCGACGAGTTTTAATTCGAAGAAATAGAGAAAAATTCGAAAATTTAAATTGCAGTATAACTTTAAAATCGTGAGTAAGAAACTGCAGTTTGCTACATCTATTCGAAAGGTCAGAATATCGACGTCTTTCTTAACATTTCGAAAGTAATTGAAACTTTTGATATTAGAATCAAATATAAAGTTTTTTACACTCAAAGTCGGACACTGTTAGTTATATGTAATAAAAGCTTTCTACAATTGGTAATAGTGTAATATGCAAAAGATAATAATGCAACAAAACTGAATAGTTGTTTTCTAAATGAGAAGCAGCAAAAAAGTAGGAACCTTGCCGGTTGGAGAGTCCCTAATATTCCTAAACGTTTTTGACTACCTTCAAATAGCTCACAGTAGAAAGTCGGATAGTTCCAATCGAGCTCTGGTAGTGTACGATACTGAAAGCGCTCTTCTCATGAATTGGTAATGGTGTAATATGCAAAAGATAATAATGCAACAAGAGTGAATAGTTGTTTTCCAAATGAGAAGCAGCAAAAAAGTAAGAACTTTGCCAGTTGGAGAGTCCCTAATATTCCTAAACTTTTTTGACTACCTTAAAATAGCTCACAGTAAAAAGTCCGATAGTTCCAATCGAGCTCTGACAAAAAATTACAGAGTCCCTTCATTATACGAAAATTTGTTATTGAGCATAATGAACATGAAAAATCTGGTACAAAAATAGACTCTACTATACAAATAAGAACCTGTATTACATGATATTATTCATAGATACGAAAAGGAAGGCCGATTAAAAAATCAGCAACAACAGTATAGTACGGCAACTCCTAGAAAAAATAGTAATTATACACGATGAGCATTAAATATTACGGCAAATTAAGGAGATTTCAAGATGAGCGCATTTAAACTAACCGTAGAAGCATTTACGTATTTAGGAAAATATCCCAACAAGATTCGTAGTGAATTAAACATTTGCAGATTTTATAGAAATTTGGAAATTCTGCTTGAAATATAAGAGATTTTTCTCGTTAGTTCTAGTATTAGCTCAAAATTTTCCAAATTTTAGAGAAAAATGTTAAAAATTTTGCATTTTAATTATGAAATTTCAAATTTTTTCTTGATATTTCAACTTTGAACTTAAAATATCGAAAAAACTTCGGGCGTTTCAATATTTTCCTTGAAATTTTAATTTTAGGGTCGAAATTTTGAGAAAAAGACTTTCACTTAAAAGGTGAAATTTAAGAGTGCAGCTTCAAAATTAGAGATATTTCTGCTAACATTTTATATTTTCGTCAGAAATTGAATTGTAAATTTCAGGATTCAAATTAAATCTCGAATTAAATTATCATGAATAAATTGGAGATAAGGAGAATGATGTATCTCTGTGAGAACCTCGAAATTTCTAAGAAAAACTTCTAATTTCGATTTTATTCTCGTAACTTCAGGTTTAATATCGAAATTCCATATTAACAGGAAATATCAAGAATTTTTAAAAATTTCGAGTTTGGAATTTTTTCTTGAAGCTTTATGTTTAAAGTTGCAGTTTCACAAAACGGTCAGGGCTTTCTACTAGAAGGTAAAAATTTCTAGAAGAACGTTAAAATTTAATAAATACCTATAAAGCCATAAAATTTTGGTCCTAAACACAGTATTTCAAGATTGAAATCAAAATTACTTTTGAAGCTTGAGTCTCAAATTTTGGTTTATTTTCTTGTAAGTACTCTCGAATTGTAATTGAAATGTCGAACTTTTAAGATTTCTTGCAAAATTTCTCATTTTTTTTTTTTCGGTGCGAAGAAAAAGAGAACTTTCGAAATTGAAATTAACTGAAAACTTTGAATTTGTTGGAAGTGTTATTTTTTAACCACAAATATCAAAACCAGACTCGAAATTTTAATACGATGTCGTTTTTTAATAAAAACTGAATTTCAAAAGAAAATTGGAAATATTGAGAAAAATTCCAGTTTTCAATATATTATTTAACTCGAAAGTTCAACTTCCGTCACTGAATTTGTCAATAATCAGTAACATTAAAGATGAAAAAACCTAAAGTGTCTGAATACGATTTTTTTTAATTTTGGACATAACTTATTTACTATTATCGTTATGTAAAAAAGTCTTTGAACAAAGAATTAGAAAATGCAATTTTTTCACAAAAAAAACTTGAAATTTCCCCTATTGTCTCGTAATGTTGATTTTAATTATATAATTTTTAACATTTCCAAATAATCAAAGTTTAATTCCAACATGTCAATTTCAAGTTTTAAGATTTCGAATTCGCATTTCAAAATTTCCTATTTAAACTGGAAATATAGATACATATAATTTTTGTTCCAGATTTTCTGTTTATAGTTGAGATTTAATTTCGAATGTTTTTCTAAATTTTAAATATTTTCTAAAATTTACAGGTTTAAATTATTATTTTTTAATATTTTTTAATAATGTGTGTAAGCTAAAAAAATATGAAGAAATTTTTATTTTTTTAAAGTTGATATATGTTTTACAAATTAACCATTTTAGTGTGAATTTTTTGCCATCTTGCTCTTATTTTGTCTTTAAAATCGCAATTTTTGCTTTCTTTTGAAATTAGGTTTTAATTTTAAAATTTCAATGTTTTTTTTTAATTTGAAAATGCATTTTTTACAAATTAGTCCATTGAGAGATACAAAGTTGTCAAAGCTTGAACTCAAAATTCTGCATTCAAATTCCCAAGTTTAAGAAAAAGAAAGAAAAAAAATTTTGAAATTGGAGGCCGGGTTCTAGTTTTAAATAATGATTGAAAAGTTGAAGATTTGAGTGAAATGGAGGGATGTACACTTTGCAGCAAATCTGTTTGGTTTTCTCCTAAACTTCAGAATTTAAAGTCGAGCTTAAAGTTGAAATTTTTAAAAATAAAATCGAAATTTCAAGTTTAGAAAAGCAACCGAAGGAAGTTGATACAAAATATTTTAATTATCTGGCAGCACTGGTCATTAGTGTCTACTTTATACATTACAATAGCCCAAGAATAAATTTGATGACTACCCAAAATATTTTACAAAATTACCATTTGACTTGATTATTACCAATATTCAGAATGTACTACAGGATACCCGTAACATATTTTCAATTTAAATCAATTTCTAAAGTTTTTTTTTTTAATAGGCCCTCTAGACATTACTGAAGAATTTGGCCCTTGGAGAGCCTTTGCCTTGAGGAAGTAATTGAAAAATAAATATGATTTTTAAAATATTTCCTTTACAAAGTTAACCGAACATAGTTGTAATACATCGAGTTTTAGTTTGTGTATTGTATCGACAGACTCGCACTTTAATAGCCTGCTATCAATATTAACTATAATTTTGAGAACGTAATAGGTTTATGCCGAGAAACTGATGCAAGTTCACTCACCAAAGTACATCCTAACATGATTATTAAGTTCTTAATATTTCGGCTATAATACCATCTGAGAATATTATATATCAATTATTGGAAACTGTTTCTGCAAGATCCCAACTTTCGTTGTTCGACAACTGCAAGAACATCTTTTTGTCGAAGTCATTTTCGGCTTATATAATTGAAGATCTAAAATTAGATTTTATGGGGAAAAAACTTCCCATTAAAGTGCGATGTAATTAAAGCTTTAAGCGACATACTTCGAGGTCATTATGGACAAAAAAATGCAATTTCGATATGGCGTGGTGGTTTCTGAACACGCAGCAGAGATCTAAAGATGTGAACCAAATTGAATCAAGTTTGATTACTTTACGTTAATGTCGGGCAGGTGTAAAAAAGTAAATTATTTTTCCATTATATCTTAATATTTCATGAGGGATGGACATAAATTCAATTATGTGTAATTATGGAATATTTACTAAATATGTTCATTTTCCTGGAGTTGTATATTTGCCGAATTTGAGGTCTGCAGCATTAAAATATTTGCTTTAAAATGTAGTATGTCGAACTTATGTTAGAATAACAATTGAGACTTAGGCAGAATTATGGAAGGAACGTTTGCGGGACGTGGTAAAAGAAGGAATTCGTCATGTTACACATATGATCTCATGTACAATTGTAAAATTTTCAAGCAACAGGCGCTTATGTTTTACGAGATGTGTTCCGAATCATGCTTCGAATATATGAATATATAAATGCACAAGGGGTGGTATCCTACTTATATTTCGTACGAATTTCTTCCAGTTTGTTCCTCCTTTGTATACTTATATTTTCATTTTCGTCGGTAGCAGATAGGTTATTGAAGGGGTCACGTAATAAGATTTGTACTTTAGCAAATACGCCTTTATTTTGTACTTTTTTTTACGTTGCTTCTTCTGCCTTGTTCTTATTAGCAGCAGCTGTCGTAAACTGGATTCGAATTTGCTTTGTGAAAACACAGAGGAAACACACCATTCCAATGGAATTAGTTGACAAATAATGGTTTTTAGGTTATATAACACACTAAGTTTTACCTGATACTTTCTTAGGTATTCTCTGTCTAGATATTGAAAATCACTAAGTTTCTATAATATTTTTATTCAAATTAATATACCCCTCTCAAATCTCTATGTGCTAAAATATCTATTAGCAAGTTGGAACTAATTGAGCTGGTATCAAAGCGATACCTGCAAAACTTTATTAATTCTTTATTTGCACTCTATCTTTTGAAGCTACTTCCAGTTTAGCACAGACGAATAAATGGCTGCATATAGTGCTCACACTGTTAATCCTCAATATCCTAGACAATATTTCTTGACACTCTCATTTATCAGATTCTAGTTGAATACACAAAACTAAACATGATCTAATAAATTCGATGCACTGACCGGCAGATTTGAAAATCTATTACATTCAGATTTTGGGAACCAGAAATGAGTTTCGATTTCGACCTGAAAAATATGTTCCGATCTTCTGGTCTGTGCATTAAAATAATGCCTCTGGAAGATTTCAGAGTCACCGTTTTTTACTGAACCTCAATGCACTATTGCACTCCAGGTATTTTCAATTTGCGAGATCTAATAAAAAGACCGAAACCAATTTTTAGTTTTTTCTTTTATTTTGAATCCTTATTGACTCGTCTTGAAATACGTACACTAAATTCATTTTAGATTAGTGAAATTTTCAGATCTCAAACATGAATCTGATAAATTGATAAATCTATGAGTTGGAATGTTGTCACTTGTCACTTTTTTCACAGTTTTAGGCCGTTTTTAGAGTCATGTGGGTAGCACCCGTCACCCGCGAGAATTTTTTCAAACCTCAGCACCCGCTAAAGTTTTCTCAGTTTTGCCTTTTAGGGTCACCCGAATATCGGACGGGCATTATGCAGATATTATAAATGAAAACCATTATTATTGGCTTAATTAATTTTAAGTTTATCCATTGATAACCTCGATGTCTATGTGTTAGGAATCTTTATAAGTTTTAAGAAAACTTAAAAAAGTAAGTAAAACACAATTAAACTTTTGGTTATGTGGGTCTATTTTTCTCGAACGATAAGTTTTTTTTGTAATTAAAAAAATACAGAAACATTCCGGTATTAAGAGTATTCTACACAGCTTAACAAAAATATTTGCATTTTGTCTGGGATCTTATGAGTACTAGGCTCGAAAATTGATATACAAATCTTGTCCCCTGAAACCAAGAAAGATTGAAAAACTCAACAGTTGCTCTAACGCGTTTCGTGGCTTGGCTATCGAAACGATTTAGAGCAACTGTTGTTGTGTTTTTACTGTGGAGATAAGCAAGGATCAGTCTGTTCCACAAAAAAAGGTTCTAACCCCTAACTACTAGCACCAATTGTCCTCCCCATGCCCACAGCAAGTCCATCAATAATTACTCTTGATATATGCATTATTCATGATTGTACACGACAGAAAAAAAAACATACCGCCCGCGTTACATTAAACGACATAATATGTCTAGTGGCTACCACGCAAGCGGGTGCCTGCGAGGCGTGAGAC
The DNA here is from genome assembly GCA_028583605.1 of Dastarcus helophoroides. Taxonomy (NCBI): domain Eukaryota; kingdom Metazoa; phylum Arthropoda; class Insecta; order Coleoptera; family Bothrideridae; genus Dastarcus; species Dastarcus helophoroides. The sequence continues at coordinate 2,978,509 of CM053332.1, forward strand.
CGTTTTTAGAGTCACGCGGGTGGCACCCGTCATCCGAACGATTTTTTTCAAACCTGAGCACCCGCTAAAGTTTTCTCTGTTTTGCCTTTTAGAGTCACGCGGGTAACGCACGTGTGTTATGAAGATGTTATAAATATAAATAAAAACAATTATTATTGTATTTATTATTTTAAGTTTATTCATTGATAGCCTCAATGTCTGTGTGTTAGGATCCTTAAAAGTTTCAAGAAAATTAAAAAAAATGGGTAAGTTACAATTAAACTTTTGATGAGATGGGTGTAGTTTCCTCAAGTTGTCAGTGTTTTTATAATTAAAAAAATACAGAAACATTCCAGTACTAATAGTATTCTGCACAGCTCAATAAAAATATTTCTACTTTGTCTGGGATCCTATAGGTAATAAGCTCGAATCCCTAACTACTTGCCCCAATTGTCCTCTCCATGCGCACAGCAAATGCGTCAATAATTACGCTTTCAGTTTCAATATATTCAATATTCATCATTGTACATGAACGTACGGCCCGTGTCACACTGAACGACATAATATGTCCAATGGCTCTCACGCGACTGGCGACGCATCCGCGTGCGGCCACCCGTCCCATTCTAAATAACTTGCTGCAAACAAATGTATCCTATCTACCCACGCGCGGGTGGCGGCTGCTACCCGCGTGACTCTAAAAACGGCCTGAGAGTAGGCGCGGGTGCAGGACACCCGCGACGGGCGGGTGCTGCAAACAAATGTGTCCTGCCTACCCGCACGCGGGTGACGGGTGCTAGCCGCGGGGGTGGCACCCGTCACCCGCGCGCGGGTAGGTAGGATACAATTGTTTGCAGCGACGCACCCGCACGCGGTCACCCGTTCCACTCTAAATAACTTGCTGCAAACAAATGTATTCTGCCTACCCGCGCGCGGCTGACGGCTGCTACCCGTGTGACTCTAAAAACGGCCTTAGTGACTGCAGCTTTTTAATTTCTATATTGCTAGTTTGTTAAAACATCAACCAGGAAAAAGTATTTTTATGAGGGAATCAGATTTCTGCATGATTTATATAATAAAATTATACAAGATGTTTTAAAAAAAAGTAGTGCAAATGGTATCGGTGAATCTGCACCTAAAAAGAATATGTTTATATAAAAATGTAAACTAAATGTTATAAATGTTCATCCCGTCAAAGTTTCATGGAATATAATTTGTAATTTGAAAGCCAAAAAATGTTATGCAAATTTTTCACTAGTGTATGTGTAACTTCTCAACAATTTTTCGGAATTTTTTTCCCTTGGAGGGGACTCAAATAAGCATCCCATAAATATTTTTTTGATACCATTTATTTGTTTGACAAAAAATGGGGATTAAAAACTATGTTTCAGATGGCCTGACTTCTTTTAAAATTTTCATTAGGAATATCACAAGAGAATGAGAATAATTTGAAAATAATTCGACAGATTGCGAAAAGTTCTTGCCAGGCAACAGGCACGAGAGCTCGTAGGACTTGAGCGGCTATTGCCGAATGAAAACAAGTTTGAGGGGAATCTGTCGAATTATTTTCCAATAATTATTTTTACTCCCGAGTGATATTCGACAGATCTTTTTTTGCACTTTTAGCATTTGTGAATAATTTAAAACCAATTTGAAAGTTTCGAATATTCTATTAAGTTTATTGCAGTACAAACCTTGCATTAATTTGGGATTTTGTTTGGACTCTTTTCTTATTCATTTCTTATTATCTTGTTCGTTAAATTTATCCGAATTATATACCAAGTTTTTTAAAATAGCAGCCAGTTTTGCTGATCATGTTTTTTTCTCAATTTATAAAATTTCTTTCATCGCGACATGATTGAAACTGTTTCCATATAAAAGTGTTATTTTATTATGGTATTTTTATATGCATTTGCTTTGATTTTCACACTAATTTCATTCTCTGACGCTGAAATGAACCGGTTTTATTTGATTTTACTGTCAAAGTTAACAACATACATCGACAAAAACAAAATACTTAAAAATTCTCGCTGGGATAAAGTGGGTAGATTATTCTCACTGATTTCACTGGATAAATTTAAACATGCGATCAAAAATACTGCTAGAAGAGTGGACTATAGAAACGTCAAAACAGGAATTTCGAGTTCTTTAAAATTCGGCCTTTTTCTCACAATCAAGTTTGTTAATGAGTTTTCTCCCGAAATGTTGTCTTTCAAAATTTCAAACTCGAAACTCTAGAGTGTATATTTTTGGTTAAAGCTTGGAACAGAAGCCAAAAAGAAGAGACCTCAAGCGTACACTTTTTATTTTCTATTTCTTAAATTTTGTTTTTTTTATGAATTTCAATTTATCAGAAATGTTGAATTTTATCTTGAAATTGCGAAATTTTTTTGCAAATTTTAAACCCAAACCGAAATTTCAATTTTCTTTTTTTTTTCGAAATATCGATTTTTTTCCAAATTTTTAGTAAACACTTAAAAATCGTATTTGTTTTCCCTAACATTTTTCTTTTTTAGAATATTTTAACTTTATTTTTCAAATTTACAATTTTTTTTTTATAGATAGTTCTACGCTGGTTTAATCTCAAAACGGTTTTTTTTTTAATGTTTTTTTGTTAAACAAGCCTATCAAGTGCTTAGGGCGAAATAGTTAATTTAGACTAAGGTCCTCCAACAGTATTGTATATCAGAAGGTATGCATGTCTAACAAAATATTCTTTTAACCTCTATCATCTAAAGTAAAATATGTCACGACGAGTTTGAAGTAAAATATGCACCAGTTTCACTTATATATATAAATTCAATCTGGGATCGCGACACTTAACATCCTCTTTTCGTTATTAATCGTATTTGACTTCTATCGATAAAATCTTATCCCCTGGTGTTAATTTTGTAAGGTCGATGTGATTGATGTTTCCAACCGGTGTTCGATCATTTTGACCATTAACTGAAGATTTGTCATTGTGTCCGAACTTATCTGATGGAAATAATCCAGCTTTCCAACAGCTTCTCGTTCAACACCGATGTTGGAATTCATCCTTGGCCCGACAACATCTTTTATGCTCATTTAAATCAGATTTTGGTTGGTGCCTTGTACGGTAACCCAAGTGCTTCAGTTCAGCAGTACATATTTTAAAGACTGGTATGAAATATAGATTTTAGTGATTGGGATAGAGGGAAATTTAATGAAAATTGGGCAAGGAGAAACACACAAAACATTTATAAAAGTCAACATTTTTTACATTTTTGTCAATGATGGCCTTATGCCAGCGACTAATTCGATCTTATGCTTAAGGTTTTTAACCCAGAATACCTCAAAGGCGTATTAAGACAAAGTTGTCAAAAATTCCCCTCATAAAGAATTCTTTTAGTTTAAATATTCAGTTGCCTCGCCCCAAACAAATAAAATATGGGCCGTAGTTTGAAAACACTTTGAAGTATAATTTAGGGCGCTTTTTTTATTGATTTATATGCCGCCTTCGTATTATAGCTCTCAGGTTTCGTGCGTTAAAATAACCATTTATTTAACTCTGTTCTTTTTTTCGGTTTTTCTTAAAAGATACTAGTCACATACGAATCTTATTAGAAGTGTAGCAACTTGAGTGAAAAAATACGACCCTCAAATATAAATAAGGATCAAAAGAAAATCAGTTTCGGATTTCTATTCCGTTTGTGGCGTCTGTGTTTCGTATCCCCGCTCGAAATTATTGGCTCTTCTCCAGGTCGAGTGCTGCTTTGATATCCTCACCGTTTAGAAGCAATAGAAGGTCTACTTTATTTGACGGAGATCTTATCATTTTAAAAACTTTATTATCCGAGTTGAAATGTTTTAACCTTCTCTTGTTTATCATGAACCCTTTTATATTTGTTTATCTTAAATTCGACGTAGACAAATTCTCTTTGTATAAATGCTGCAATTAGAGATGTACCGTTATTACGAATGGTTGCCTGAGAATAATCATAAATTAAGAAAGGGAAATGAGAGTATTATTTCGTGTTTTTTTAATATCGCCCGGAAGGCGTTCGTCGTTAAATTAAAAGAAATCCGACAGCCCCATATTTGCATCTGACATCTCTGGCAGATTTAAAACCGAGAAACCTCCGTTCCGTACGACAAAAGTTTCATATCCTTACAAAGTTTTTCGCTTTAATTTGATAACTGTTTAAATTCCTCAGATCTAATCCGTCCCCCAATTTGCGTACAAAGAACAAGATGTCGAAATAACTGACATGTTCTGTTTAGATAACGAACGGACCGTTTTAATTTAATGAGATTTGACAGTTTCCGACTTATCAAACAAAAATCGAATGAATCTTAGCGCTCGGAGCTGCAGCAAATTTAGACAAAGAATCTTTGGATTTTAATTGCTTCAGCATTATTTGTTTTAAAATATCTAATCAGTTGTTTAATAATCCTCAACAAAATTTATAATTTTTAAAATAGTTATCGCTTTAGTAACCTGAAAGAGAATTTACATGATTTTGTTAACATGATTTTGTTATAAATTACCAAAGACCTCTTTAACTCTTTTATTGATAATAACTAGAAGGAAAGGTAGAAACGGATTGATAACCTTTTCTCTTATTGATGGGAAAAAACGGCATGAAATAAAATTTTTACTGACAAGAAGATCCATAGTCCACACAACCGAGTAAAAAAGTCGCATAAGCCTAAATTATATCTCAAAACATGATCTTCTAAATTAATTTGATCATTATGCTCAGAAAAACAATGATGAATATTTCGACACAATAAAGGTTTCGTAACAGCATTTATGATATGAATTTTTAAATCAAGATAAGATTTTAAGATTGGTCATTTGTCGAACTAGATGAAAGTAAGTCACGCCGAGGGCGCTTGTATCAATGGATGTTGCGATGCAAACCGTGATACAAGCTTTGCCTCATTTACGTTGCATCGTAATAAACTTGTATATATTAGTATATACAAGGCTTATTATTTTAAATTATTCGAAAAATGGAAAATTAATTATTATTTGTTTCACAGAAACTCCACACTTTACAAAACATTTTTGATTTTTTGTATGCTAAATTTGATCCCTTTTTATCCCATTAAAATCCCAGTAAACGAGGAGATTAGCCATTTACTTTTTTCTGGTATACCACATCGTGGTGCTATTCACAAAAATAATTTAGTTCCTTTGTAGCCTTAATATATGGTCAGTCAGAATTAATTAGGACGAATCATAGACATTCTACATTGAAAAATAAAATGGATAAATACATTATCAATACTTTATGTCGGTGTATATTCAAAAATTGTAATATAGGGGATTTTCTATTTAAAAATTTGACAGTACTAGAAATATGATTTTCATTGACCTTTTATTGAGTGTAGTAGTAAGTTTTAATATTTTCGCTTAATAAATTAAGTAAAAACATTAGGTGTACTAAAAGGTTGTTACAGCCAATATAGAAATAAAGACGGAATTATTTGTAGTTAATTGAAGGTGACTATTTAAATTTCTCTGCGATCAGTCATTTCCGAAACACATTTAGCTAAAGCAAGTTAATCATAAGCCTCACAAATGACGGAATTTTTAATCAATGTGAAAGAACACTTGGTTGATCGTTCAACCTACAGCATCGCGGACTCCACATATAACCAGTTTCTTAGAAAAAATGAGAGTATAGTTAACCGCAAGAATGATGATCACGGCCGAGGAAGTTTGATACCTTAAGATCTGTGAGATTAACGTGTCGTGGCTATAAAATAGTGCTGAAACAATAGAAACTGGAGAAGTTGTAATTAGAATTCAAGGTTAAATAAGTAATAGTTCAAACAACCAGGTGAACCGTAAATATGCCCACTAGAAACGGAAAACTAAAGTTAGTAATTCTTATGTAAAATTGTATTTTTTACCTTGATATTTATGTTTCCTTCGCTTGCGTCATATTTCCTATTTTAACACTATTTATGTCTACTAACTGAAAGTTGCAGTCACAGCTTGGAGTTTTCACCCACAAAAATTGCGACATGACATTCGCATTTTACCTCGATATTCATTACGACATGGTGTACCTATTTTGACGCTATTTATAATAATGCAACCGGTTCCGGAAACGTAAAAAACTTACAACGAAATCTTCTTAAATTAAAATCTCCAAGACGGTATACATTATTTTCAGACGCAAAATGTATCTGGCATACAATATGGTGAAGCGTAACCCTCCCGGAAAATCTCGTTTGTGTTCTATTTCCCACCGGAATTGAAGAATTTTATTTGTTTGTGGTATTGTAAATTAGAATTTGATTTCTTGCTACGCTGGTTTTTATTTCGTCGAGAAAGATAGTGTTATTATCGATTCAGCGTTACATACGAAAGGCAATCTGCTCGCATCATGCATGGAATTTAATAGAAATGCGCTTTCTACCTTGTTCTGCATCATTCGGGAACTGATGATTGCATTTCGATGGAAGGTTTTAGATTAGAAGACGTTCTTATGATATTTTATCCATTATGCATGTAGAAACACGATGTCAATTTCATGTGAAAAATCCATCAAGCGCGATCTAAAAAGTAAGAAAGACATGACTCAGAAATTACGATTATATTGCGAAACATAACTATTAGCAAAATTAGGCTAAATTTAAGAATAAAATTTGCATAACTTAGAAACTACTTCTTTGGTTAAGCAAACGTCACCAGAGGTATGAATTTCTCTGGTTAACTTCTGATAAGGTTCGACTTTATGTCGACATATTTCTGCAAATAACTTTATATTTTGGTCTGCTACTTATTTCGCGAATTGTAAACACGAAGTCAGAAATTGTATTAGTAGCAAGTATAGCGAAAATATGTAATTACAATTCCATAATATTTGATATCCCTTATTATACAGATTTTATGTAACTCGAAATTATCAATATTATGAAACTGTCATTATTATCATTGTTTTCTTGTACGTTCTCTCGGTGAAAACAAACAAAAAAAATTTTCTCAATCAAGAAAATTAGCAGGCCTTCTGGAAGTGTGTTATAGCAAATGCGTTATAGCATATTAACAAACCTTAAAATCTTAGGCTAAAATAGTCTTCTTTTTGGTAGTCAACTTAAATATTAAAAAGAATAATGCAATCAACTTTGAGTACAACAAACCACCAAGGACATCTTTAAAATTGTCGTTATAGCCAAATGTTAGTTATAAACAAACAAGAAATGCATACTTTTTTATGGAGCGTTGGAACATAATTTTATTAATTGTAAGCGCTCGTTCGCTATATGTGGAGTTCGTCATATCCAAAGCTGACTACTTTGAAATCTTAGCTACACATATAAGGTATTTTGTTCAAATAATAACCTCACTCTCTTTTCACTGCTCACAAAAAAAATTGGCATCTCAAGAAAATTTTTACTCCACAGAACATAAAAGATTCCATTATTTTTCACCTCTGGTCAAAATTCGACTAATTGTGTCTGTAAAGCCACAAAATTCGACTTTCACATACTTCACTAATTTTAATTTATTTGTATGTTAGTACTTAATCTAACCTTGATCTTGGAAATGTTGCCTTTTTTTTAACATTTCGCCATTTCAACATTTCCAATTCTTTCAGTACTTATTTTAACATTTTTGAAACATTTCAAATTTTTTGATAAATTAGGTTTATTTTAAAATGTAAACCGTTCTAAAAATTTCCTCTTTTTGTAAAAATGATGACTTTTTTTAAGGTTTGGACTTTTTTTCAGGATTATACCGTCGTTTTTGAACATTCAAATTTTTTTAATCTAATCGTGTATTCAATAATTTAACCTTTTTGGACATTTCGACTTTTTCGCCAAATTTTAATTTTCTCTTAAACTTTAATTAATATTTTCAAATTTTTCCTTCTGCAAATTTCACCTTTTTATCTATAAATTTTGAATTTTTTTTTTTGAAAAATTGGATTTTTTTTCAAAATAACTTGTTGAAAATTGCGACATTTTCAAAATTTTCCTCCATTTCTCAAAATATTGACCCTTGAAAATTTGAAATTTTTTTCAAAATTTCGACCTTCTATGAACAAATTTTAAACTTTTTTGGAAATTTTGGCTTTCTTTCAAAAGTTAACTTTTTCTAGAAATTCTGTTTAAAAATTCGGACCTCTTTGGCCTCTTCCTTTAAAATTTAGACTTTTCTATTAATTTGATCTTTTTGAAAAATTCTACTTTTTAAAATTCAACTATTATTGAAAGTTTCTACTCTTTGTGAAAAATTAAACGTCTTTAAAAAATTTCAACTTTTTTTCCTAAAAATTTATACATTTCAAAATCTTTACATTTTTTCAGAACGTCCATTTTTTAATACTTTGACTTTCTTTAATTTTGTCTTGTTTTCAATTTCGACTTATTTGTAACTCTGAAAATTTTTAAATATTATCATTTTCTTCTAGATATATTGCTTCAAATTTTCGGCCTCGAAAAATTTCGACTTCTTAAAATTTCGACTTTTTTGCAAAGTATAAACTTTGATTAAAATTCGACCTTGCCAAATTGTTACTCTTATTGAAAGTTTCAGATTTCTTTTGAAGAATTCAACATTATTTTAAAATTTAGGATTTTTTCAAATTTTTTTTGAAAATTTAGTCATTTCAAAGTTTTTAGTTTTTTTCTCGACTTTCATTTTTTCCAAATGTTGACTATCCTCAATTTTCAATTTAGACTTTTTTTAAATTACCTATGTCTTTTTTTTCAAAATTAATTTATATACTGACGAGACCAAGGAAGGCCGACACTTAGTCTATGGTTGCTGTTGTACATATTTTCAATTTTCGGCACGTTTAACTGTTTAACTACAGAACATTTAATTGGTCATTTTCTACATTATCACTTTTTTCTAAAAATTTTGTTTGCAGTTCTCGACCTCCTCAAAGTTTTGACTTTTTCTCAAAATTCTGACTCATTTTGAAAGTTTCGACCATCTTTCAAAATTTGAATACCCCGAAATGTCAACTTTTTGAAAATTTCATCTTTTTGAAAAATTCCACCTTTTTCGAAAGGTAATTTTTTTAAATTTTATTTACCCTTTTAAAAATTCCGACATTTTCTTCTCGAATATTTTGGTGTATGTTTTTTTTTTGGAACATTTAGACTCTTTGAAAATTTAATTTTCTTAAAATTTCGACCTGTTTATAAATTACAATTTTCTCAAGATAATAAGAATTTCAATATTTTTTAATCAACTTTTTCAATATTTCAACCATTTTTCGAAATTTCGACTATTTCAAATTTTTAAAAGAATTTCACATTTTTTTCAAAAACTCCAGTTTTTGATTGAGAATGGTTACTTTTTTCAAAATTTTGACTTAAAGATCGCTACAATTTTGGTAGAGTTCGACGTTTTTGTAAATTTCAGAGTTTTTTGAAGGAAGAAGTAAAATCTTAAAAACAAAGATTATTTTTCAAAATTTGTACTTTTTTCTACTTTTTATAAATTTCATAATTCTTAAAGTTTCAATTATTTTGAAACTTTCAGCCTTTTCTGCAAATTTAAACTGCTGAAACATTTGACTTTTTTTGAAAACTTGAATTCTTATACAAATTTAATTTTACAGATATTTGTAAATTTCGTTTTTTTTAAATATTCGAAATTTCAAAATGTTCGCCTTTTTCAAAATTTTGACTTTTTCTTCGGTATTCTCTCATTTCAGTATATCTGCAGAAAATAATCAATTTCAGTGATAGAATTAGAGTTATCTCAGTCGTTTGAAATTGAATCTTAGAATTACAAAAAACTAATAGGAACTAGTGTTTGATTCAAATTACTCAAATTTTTTGGCGAAAAGTGAAAGTTTTTTTATTATTAACTTCCTGCAAAGTTCCGCGTCTTCAGTAGGCAAGTTCAAAGGACAAACTATTTCACGTGCTGTAAATAGCATACTATTGCCCGCTGGGAGGTAAGAAGTTTATTTAACTTTCTTCATCGAAAATTATAACAAGTACCTTAATTGCGATTTTTCAGAGTATTTTAACTCCTTCGCGAAGCAGCGGGCTGCAGCTAACTATTTGAACTCTGTTGAATGTTAAGCATGCAAATAACGAGTGATGTTTACCAAATCGTTTAATTTGCTGCAATGAGCTTTAAAAATATGAAGCATTCCTAGTTGTAATTTTGGTACATATTTTGAATTATCTCGGGTATTTCGAATTGCCATCTCGATAGGCCTATATTACACTGAGAGAGTTTGTTTCTATATCAGATTAAATACATTTAATCTGTAAACAATTTTTTATTTTGGCGCATCCGCCAAATATTTCCGACTGCAATAAATTTATTCCACTGTTAGTTCCTTCTTACTGAAGCGTATTTTACTCTTGAAATACCTATCTATGGTAGTTGCATTTGGAAAATGTCAAGAAAAGTATAAATAGTAGTGGTGTTAACTCCTTAACATATATACCTGAAAAAAAACTGTTATGCTCAATTCTCTCTCTATCTCGAAAATAAAAAGGATGTTTGTTATTGTTCCTTCTACAAATGTAAATGCTCAATTTATTGAAAGTTTAAAAACAGTGAATCAGTTCAGTAACTTGGTTTCCATCGAGAATTTTTTAGGTCGTTATTCGTGGTCAAAACGCGTCAGATTGCTAAATTCTTTGATAGGTGTCTAACGTTTAATATAAAATCGACAAAACTCGTGGATATGCTGCATACCTATGATTAAACGACTGTCAACATCAAAAATCTAATTCGTAAATATAAAAAAACATGCTGCAGATTGACGATATTTGGATTTTTAAAACCAATACATATGTTGACAAGGATGCCAAAAGCATAAATCAAGTCGGGTGTTGACCGACGCGAAAAAACGATATACAAGACATTTGATAAATCTATCTTTGGCCTCGCCGACATATTGCCGGAAAAGTGATCTCCATTGTAGGCGACGCAGCTTCAGAATCGATAGGCGAAGAGCCCGGTAGTCCCAAATATTAATGTCTGCTTTCATTATTTTCCATCTTCTAGACACGAAAACGATAAAACATAATAGCGACATTAAATAGTGACAGAACATCCTTTTTATAATGAATGTTGACTCTATTACAACGTCCTATTACACAGTATCGCTTTGAAAGACAGCTAAATAAAATCGAATACAAGACAAGAATAAATCCTGAATCTTGTTAGGAAATTTTTTAGTTACGGTATCATTTGAACCAGATACTATTTGAACATATGAATCTTAGTAAAAGATTTTTTATTAAGGTTGGTGGGTTATATTATAATGGTTCACAGGGTAATTCACATAAGAGTAGGACTTTCAAAAGACCCAAATGCAACTCAATGTACGATACAATATTCATTAATAAATAGATTCAATAAAAGTTACTTTGTAAATTAGTTGTTTATTTACAAATGCCACAAATAACTGACATTTCCGACCCTTCTTTAATATTCATAACTATTAAACTTTATTAACGCTGAAGAAGCAACAGATATTAAAAATTCCACAATGTTTCGATAGATATTTGCTAACATCAGACCAGGTTTCGCAATACTGCATCATCGGCAATTGCTGGTATGACCACCTAAACTATTTTGAAATTTGTTCGGAACTGTGTACTGACAAAAATCTCGATTTAGACGGTAGCGCGATTATGTTTATGAGCATGAATTAGCCTTTTAGTTACAAAAAAACAGAGAATTTGGAAAAGATGCAATTTTACACAAGGAAAAATTTTCCAAATCCTTTCCCACATTACAGTTTCAATATTGGCTCCCAAAAAATGTGACAACCTCTTTTCATCCTTTAAATTGAGTTTCTCTAGTATATTAAATGATAAAGAATGATAGTTTTGAGGAAAGTGAATGTCTAAAGATCCACATGAAACAGAATCATTTAAAACGCTTCGTAACTTTTTCTTCGATACCGATTGAAGTTGAGAAAATAATAAATCGTTCACTGATCCGGCGGAAGCCCCACAAAAGTGAGAACCGCCGCGCTTATTACAATAATAAAATGAGGCCGCTACCGTAGAAATGGAACCAGATACCCGGCTATGTGATACCGACAGCCATTTCTGAGAATTTATGTAACTTGTTTAATGCACAAAACGTGTGAAAGAGGTGTTTCCACATATTACAATTCTGACCCGTCTCACTTATTCTCCGGAGGTTATGTAACGTTTTAATAATAGAATATTTTATTTGTTTCTATGAAAGTGGTGTCTGGAATACGACACAATTGAAAAAACTAGACGACGTTTTTCATATGACGGAGAAAAATTGTTAATTTGGAGACGACGAAAGTTACGAAATTGTGTGAGATCTGAAGGTCCCTTTTTAAAATGTTATTATCTATTGCACAACGGTGACAGTCGTTATACAATTTTCTCCTATTTATTGACATGTATTGCACATGCTTGTTCTTTTAAAATATTTACAAGACTAATCCGTTTTTAATCATGCATTTATCATTTAACTTTTGGTCACTGATTGACAGACTTATAAATATGAGAACGTTAATGTGTTTTTGAATCCAGCAATATACTGTTTCATACAAACACCGCAGTTATGCTTGTCACTTGGGAAAAGGGAATTTTACAAAAGTACCTACATTCTGCTGTCAGACGCTAGACAGGGTTCATTACCAATCCGGTTTTTTTTAAATAAATTACTTGTGGGTCTAGAAGCGTGAATTTTGCACTGGAGTTTTTCAGATAATCTAATAGGAGAGCACTAAAGAAAACATTTTCGAAATTTAGATTCTAAGAGAGTGAAAACATGTATATACAATTTTCATGTTATGAATCAGCTTTCAGGTCGAATGATCTGCATGGTTCGGAACGAGGTTCGTAACGAGTTTCGATTCGCGACGTGGTTTTTATCTATTTAGTTGCATAACGTTGTCAAAAATTCTTATGATCAAGAACCCAAATTATCTTCTGATATTTAGTAGCATCTCAGACCAAGTCACCGGCTACCTCTAGTATTGCATAACATACAAAGCCTATGAAGGATAAAAAAGAAATGTCCTGTAAATATATTCAGGTATTTTTAAGGCGTCGGCTCCATTTGATTTTATTACACTTAATTTTGACAATAAATTACACGGTTCATTATATAATTCAATAAAATTCGGGGCACTTTTTCCCAACTAGATCGTATTTTATATGCAAATATCTTTCGGACGAAACACCCTAATGATAGTAATAACCGAAAGAAACCGGATCATTTTCAGATATAATAATACGAAACACGCCCAATCCAAGAAAGTTTCGTCGAACATCACAAACGCCCATGTTCATTTATAGAAGATTTAAACACCTGCCTCAAATTACACCTTATATGAGCAAAGTAGTTGAAAGCTTTTAAAACTCTTTGACGAAAACGTAAATTATTGTTTATGTGACTGTAACACTCTCATATCCTTCACACTTAACTGATTCTTATATTTTTATTATTTCAAATCCAGTAGGATCATATACTTACTTTCATAGTAAATTTAAAATATTCTCCTTCCTTCGCGCTTAGCTTCTTCCTTCATTAATTCGTTTCTTCTGTCATTCGTTCGTGTGTCCGTTCATTCGTTCGTGCCTTCATTCGTTCGTTCGTTCATTCTTTCTTTCGTGGGTTTGTTCATTTGTTCGTTCTGATTCGTTCGTTCGTTCTTTTGTTTGTTCGTTCGTTTGTTCGTTCTTTCGTTCGTTGGTTTTTTCGTTCTTTCATTCTTTCGTTCTTTCATTCCTTCGTTCTTTCGTTATTTGGTTCTTTTGTTCTTCCATTCTTTCGTTCGTTCGATTGTTCGATCTTCCGTCCTTCCTGCTTTTTCATTAGAGATCTCAGCTTTAACATTTGTATCTTTTAAAAAAGTCCCTATAATCGAGCTTAAAGTCAAAATTTCAAAATTATTTTAGAAAGTCGAGATAAAACTCGAAAGAAATTTCCTTCACATAAATTATAAACTTTTTTCAAAATCTTAAGTTTCTCCGTTAAATTTTGAGTTTCATCTTAAAATTTTGAATCTAAAACTGTCCTTACAACTTTACGTAAATTACCTAAAGTGTACTAACAAAAGATCTGCATAAAGACCGCATGTAGCATATATTTCTTTACCTTTGAAATATTTTGAAGCTGCTTGGAGTTTTGTTTTGGCTTCAGGTTTCTCGAAGATATATTTTGGCTTCAATTTTATTACCGCCTTGTTAAAACGAGCGAGAAATTAGAGCATGTGTACTTGAGTTATCTCTTTCACTCGACAGTTTTCCTTATCATCTACGTCAGAAGCGCTTCTAACGAACCCTAAAGAAAGAAAAAAATCAAACGTGCAACGTTAATTAAAGTAATATGCACCGTAGTAGTAATTAATGGATCGTAATAGGGGAAATTTTAAAATCACACCGAGCTTTATTACATCCGTTGAATTACAAACGGATCTTTTCTCAGACTGGATACTAATTAATTTAAAACAAACAGAAGTTCTAACGAACATACCCGACTGTTAATGACATCTTTAGGAGATGGGGGACGCTACTATAAGCAAAGAAAATGTGTTAAAACTGTTTAAACTCGTTTTTCTCTCAATTCAACCGACAGATGCGTAATAGGACGACTGAATCTGATATTTTTAATTATAACTCGTTGAAAGGCTCTCGGAAAATATCAGTCTTTATAGTGTTTTTATATTTGTTACTGAATTTGAAATTTTCGGTCACTGACACTATTATTATTAATACTTTTTCTGAAAGAAAAACAGGTAAATTGTTAAATAAATTTCAGTTAATATCAATTTGCAAAACGTTAAATTTTAGTGAAGTTCAAAGATAGTTTTGCCAGTTTTCTGCTTCTGCTAATTGGCAAAAATTTCTGAAACAAATTTTCGCATGCAATGGGTAGGTACTTAAAGTTGAAACTGCGAGCGAAATATTTAATTTGAGTTTAAAGTTCAAATATTTAAAAGTGAAATGTGAATTTTAATTATCGAATTGTGAAGTTTATTTTTAAAAAATCTTGGAGCTTTAAAAAGTTGTTGAAGTCAAAATTTGAAGTTTATATTAAAAAAGTAAAAAATCAACATTTTCAAAAAAAAGTAAAAATGTTCAGTTTGAAGTAAATTTGAAACTTAGCATATGTTAAAATAGTGAACTTAAAGTACAAATGTACAAATGCGTTATGAATAAAACTTTAACATTTCTGAAATAAACATTTTCTAAAAAGTCGACATTTCCAGAAAGAAAGCTAGTAAGGTGTGGTGTGTGTACAAAATTTTGTTTCTAAAAAAATATTTGCAACATTTGTTTAAAATGTTAGGAAACATATTGTAAGTTCTATAAAAAAGTTGAAAATTCGGGTTTAAAATTCTAATAAAATACTACCCCATAAAAAATGCTTCTTTTTATTCTTAGAGAATAATTCTCGTCTTTGTGTTGGGTTAATCTTCTCTCAGTAGATACTTCATCAAATGGCTATTATAGGTAGATTTTGGTGCTTTTGTGTATCTTGTTATCAGTATCAGTAAATATAATTGTTACAGCAACCACATTCCAGTTCGGTAAATAGAGTAAATTCCCAACTTTAGTGAAATATTGAAATGCTGAAGCGCACTAATCAGCTTATATGCCTTCTGAAATGTGCATTAACTAATAATGGTTAATCCTTGCAATGAAAATTACAGAGGAGGACTGCGGGGCCGCGGTAATTCTCCCTCCAGAGGTTTCAAATAGAATCTAACTTTAACGAGCGAAACAGAGGTTTTGCACTCGTAACACAACCCTAGAACAAAGCTCTTATATGAGAGCTGTGTTGCAAACGTGAGATGCAAACATATCATTTGCTGTTACCACCATCTGATTTAGCCTTGGTGTCAGAAAATTGCCAAAGTTTAAACGTAGCAGCTTTTTCATTTTATTCCAAGTTTTCCTTAAAATTTCTACTTTTTTCTCAAAATAGCTTAACTTTTTTCCAAAATTTTGATTTTAAACTCAAAGTTTCGAATTTCCCTCAAATTTTATAGCTTTGGTTTGTAGTTGCATTGTATTGGAATTTCGTCTTCGAAATTTTGAATTTCTTCTCAAAAGTATCAATGTTTTTTTTAAATTTTGATAAATTTTTATTTTTAAGCTGAAAATTGTGCTTGTTTTTAGATGTATTAATTTGTTGAACTTTCGATATTACTAACATAAATTTGAACTTTTTATGGATAATTTTTTTCGCAGATTTCGCTATTAAAATTTTGAGTTTTTTTCAGTGTTTGGCTTTATTTTATAAATATGTACATGTTTTTTCTTAAAATTTCGACCCAAAATTCGAAACGTAATTTTTTATGTATTATATATTTAAACATTTATTCTCCAAATTCAAAATATGTATTTGCAATTTTAGAATATTTCTTCCTAAAATTTTAAAACTAATACTAAAAATTTTGAGCTTAAATTGAAAATTTTAATAAAAAGTTGAAATATTTCAAATAAAAATTTATATCTTTTTACTTTGAAATTTAAAATATATTGAACATGAAATTTAAAATATATTGAACATTTTTAAATATTGAGGTTGAAATCGAATTTTGTATATTATAGGGCAAGTTTCGATATTACAGTCGAAAATTGGATACAGTTAAAAATGCTTAACCGTAAGTTGCAAATTTTTTGTTTACATTTTAACTATATTTCGAGATTAAAGTTTAAATTAAATAGAAAAAAGCCAAATTTGGTAGTTTAACATAGAGAATGTCTCAAAACTTCCAGGAACATACATAAATCATTTATTTTAATTATTATTAATCCAATTAGACATTGGATTTAATTGCATACCAAAATGTGTCATTTGCCCGTGAGAGGAGTTCAAAGCCTATTTGAAAAATCACATTTTTATCGGCTTTTTCCAAGTAAGAAAACGAATTTAAATTAAATTTGTCACTTGGACACATAAAAAGATGTCACTATTTACAATAACTAGAGAATTGCAAAGAAAATTAAAGGGTTTAAACCAAAGCTTGTTTCGGCTCCAATGGTGGCTGCTTGCCTCGCTTCCAGTATTACGATGAGGAAATAGGACAGATTGCAATTAAGGAGAGCGAGGACATAAGACCGGGTTTGGCAACCGGGCATCTCGCTGAACTTATCAGTCTAGTTGCCTAACGGCCGACCGGTTTGCGCGACGGCAAAAACTGGCTTTACAGTGTTGCCCCTTCGCTCGAGGTCAATCGTGCACCTGCCGTTGTTTGTACCATCAGATGGCCCCGACGATTTTCAAGACAACAACTTGCAAGTGCACTACGGCGTAAACGAATTACAAAACTGGAACTTTAAATCGGCCCGGTGGTGGTTGGATGACTTATTTCGTCGCGTTATTATTGCTTTTGATATCGGCGTCTTCCGCTGGCAACAACGATCCTGTTGTACAGTTGCAGGGTCACGATGGCCTCACGGGTCAACAACTCGTGTAGTTGAGTTGATTATTGAAGATTGAAGTGGGAGAGATAGCTAGTTTGCACTTCTATAGTTGAGGAAAATTACAATTTTCTCCAACATCGTCCTTTATGTTTAAAACAGTTCAACACTTTACACTTAATAAAGTTCCAACGAGAGTTGCAAAGGAAACTTATTTGCTTTATTATTTAAATATTTCTCAAGAATTAAAACTTTAATTGCATCTGCCAATATTGAGCATTTAAAAAAAAATTTGTATATTTTTACAGAAATATTGTCAATTCAAATCTTATCCAAGAATACATTTTACGATAATCGTTCTCCTGTCAAATACTTTCTTTTCAAATGCAATTCTAATCGCGTTATTGTCATAAATTTCGACGCAATATCTAATAAATGGACAATGTTTCCTTTAGGATTATTTGCTGATGTACAGAGTTTCATATGCTGTTAAGAAGTTTCAGTCTCGGTGTCTTATATATTCTTCAACTTTTGAATAACACTTTGTCTCTGTTAGATCTAAAGTGAACAACACTGTGCTCTTTGATTATCGAATTTCAGTAAATTTGTTTTGTCATCCTACACAAGTTATTTCCTAGTTGTTGCAATAAGGAAGGAAAAATCAAGAAAATGTAAAAACACGAAGTGTCGAGAAATAATTGCACCAGACATTTTTACCGAGAAAATGAAATCTTGGAAAAGAAAATAGAAAAAGTAAAAATTTGGAGAAAAAAACTTACATTTTCTCTTTCAAATATTTCTAATAAAAAAATCAAAATTCTGGAAAAAACGAAAAGTTTAACTTTCGGTAAAAAATCTAATTTTACGTATTAAATATTTTAGAGAAAAGTCGACATTTGGATAACTAATATTAAAAGTATTGTCAAAAAAAAGTTTTTTTTTCTATAAAAGCAATTAAGTAAGTCGAAATTTGGAGAAAAAATGTTGACAAGTCGAGATTTTAAGCAAATGTGCGAATTTCTATAAACAGTGAAAATTTGTTACTAAATATTTCTAGTGACTTGAAAATTTGATAATAATGAAATGACAGTGATGCCCTACTGAGGCCTAATAAGTAAAACAGTCGCTGTAAAAAAACTTATTGGCATATGTGGTGTCTGTAATAATTAGGAAGTTTCCATTTTTTTCAAAATACGCTCAATTGTCCTAAAAATTATAAAAGGAGCAAACAAATTTTTTTTGAAATATCAAAAAAATGGCTGACTTATGGTTCTTTGAAGTTTAAATTTGTTACGTTCTCTCAATTTGGCGCTGAAAACATCTGTAACGCCATAAAACATGATAGGAGTCTGGATCGCCTAAAGTCGCCTTGTTTTTGCCGTGCTCTTTCAGTTAACATTATTTCCCTGCACTTTGCAAATCTTGTTCCCGTTGAAAACAATCGTCATTTCGTCCTAAATAATAATCAGCAAAAAATGAGTGCAAAAAATTGCACATATAAATATTTTATTGTTCCTAAATGTAGAAATACTGTTGTCTCTTGCCTTCTATCCGGATCTGCCACGAAACTATTTAATTTTACGAAGAAATAGACCATAATTTTTATCGCCCTTAAACATAAATAATATTTTTGTAAATAAATCGTTCTTACATAAAAAAAATAACTTCAAAACCAAACACTGATATCGACATACTGCAAAACAGTCACATCACTATACCTCTAGCTAAATACACACCAATTTTTTAAATAACAATTACTATACCCTAATCAATTTGGATTGCACAGAATACTGTTTTACCTAAAAATGGTTCTCACGGGGATGATCCTAAATTGTGTCCCACGATAGAGTACTAAAGGGGGATTTTTTTTATTTGTGGTTTTATGACAAAAAGTCATTCTTTTTAAAAACTCCTGCTTGACCTCAATTACATCTTTTTTTCGAGAGTTTTTGTACAGGGAGTTCAATTATTTGAAAATTTCAAAAAATGGCAAAAAGTAAATTGTTGTTTTTTATTGTTGTGATTTAAGATCAAGCAGGAGTTTTTATAAAGAATGATTTTTTCTCGTTAATCCACAAATAAAAAAGAAACCCTTCTTCAGTGCTTTATCTTGAGACACAGTGTATGTTAAACCTTCCATTCTTACCTCTTAAAAAATTTAACAATATAATTTTTCGTACTTAGTAATACTTCTTCATAATTTCAATCTAACTATTTATGTAAGTATAATCAGTTTAAAAATTCCTAAGAAAATAGTGAAATAGTCTATTTATTTTGAAACTTTTGCATCCCGGATTTCTGCACTGAAAAAAAAAGAAAATCCATAATCCACTTTCGGTAAATTTTTGGAATCACCACGAACAAAACCTTCTTTTATGGCCGATTATTTCTTGACAATAACAAAGTAAAATATTTCATTGCTGTCACACTAACCCTATAGTTTATTAGTTTAGAGACAGTAACAGCATGCCGGGTAGTGCCTAGTGACGTCACACAACATTTGCAGAGTCGCCTGTACCATAAATACTTTAAAGTGTAATAACTTATCCAAATTTGAAGATATTGGAATAATTCTTTCAGTAATTTTTTAAGTTTTCTATTTACTATCACCTAAAATTAAATTAAATGTTAAAATTAGTGGAACTTTTGATTAGTGGAAACATCCTAATTACGGCAGTGCTGCTGTCTTAGGAACAACAATATTTAAAAGAAAATAATAAAATTAATGCGGAATTTTTAAGCAACAGATTTCCCTTGCTTTTTTAACAGACAGAATACCGATCTATAAATGAGATAGCAAAATGAAATTTCTCGAATAAATTCGAAATTTCGAGAGAAAACTTATAAAACCTTTAAACAAATTGCAAAAATAAATTCAACTCTCTGTTGTTTTTTCACAGAACGATGAATAATTCGATAAAAAACAGAAAAAAATGTTTGGAGAGATCTGGAAATTTTAAGAAAATATTTGAAAATTTATTTAAGCAATGTCCAGATAAAAGAAAAATTTCTATATTTTTTCAAAATTTCCAGGAGCAATTTTGAACGTACATCGAGATTTACACAGTTGTAATTTTGAGTAAAAGCGCCAAGTTTGAAAAAATAAGTCGAAATTTCTAGAGAAAATTTAAAATATTTGGATATTAAAGTTGTTATTTAAAACTTTTACATATCGGAAGAAAAATTCTTATTGCAAGAGAAAATTGTCAAATCTTTTAAAAGAATGATTATTAAAAAAATAAAATTTATATATGTTTAAAAATGTTTTGAAGAAAAATTGATCAAAATTTTAAGGAAAAAGTCGAAATCTCTAATGGTGAAAATTGTTATAGGTGCTAAATATTTTAATTGGGAAACAATTGGCAATTTTGAACAAAATTTGAAATTTTTAGAAAATACTGTTTCAGAAAAAAAGACCTTAATTTAGAGAAACATATATGTCGAAAATGATTTTTAATCCCCTATTTGTTTATGAAAAAAGTCCAAATTTGGCGTAACAATTCGAAATTGGAAAAAACTAAAACTAAAATGAGTCGAATTTATTCATGAAATTGTAACTGTATTTCCAAACATACGAATTTTAGGTATTTTCTTTATTACAGAGAAATACTTCGATATTTCAAGAAAATAATCGAAATGTCTATAAAATAATCCAGAAGAAAAAATCGAAATTGCAATGTTTTAGAGAAAGCTGATATTTTGAGGAAAGATGAGATTTGCAATAAATAAACATATTCCAAAGAAAAAATATGGAAGTTGGAGAACTAAATCGAAATTGCAATAAAACTTTTTTAGGGATAATTCAAAATCGCTTTTCCCTTTTTTTCGCATTTTACATAAACACTTTTTTAATAAAAATTTGGAGCCTAAATTTCTCAAAACAAAAAACATTACTATTATCGATTCGTCCTCTTTAATTTTATATCGAGACCTGATTTATACAATTAGAGGTCGAACTTATAAAGCTGTAAATCATATCTACCATTATTTACTAAATTGTCACCATCAGACGCAAACTTCTAAAAATAACACAGGTCCACAAAAAAGTGGTGTGTGCTGGGAGCCGGATTATGATTTTCTAGGGTATTTTTTCCCGCTGAACACGAATCTGAAGTCAAATTTGGGGGTCAGTCAGCTAATAATGGAGAAAACCCAAAAAACTGAT
The DNA here is from genome assembly GCA_028583605.1 of Dastarcus helophoroides. Lineage (NCBI taxonomy): Eukaryota > Metazoa > Arthropoda > Insecta > Coleoptera > Bothrideridae > Dastarcus > Dastarcus helophoroides. Next base: position 2,999,981 of record CM053332.1, read on the forward strand.
AAAAGTCACTATATTTTTATCGATTTTTTGGGTTTTTCTCCATTATTTGCTCATTGACCCCCACCTTTGACTTCAGATTCGTATTCAGCAGGAAAAATTCCCTAGAAAGCCATATTCCGGTCCCCAGCATAGACCATTTTTTTGGCGGACCTGTGTAATTTTTACAATTCGTTGTTGGCCTCCCTATGCGTTCATGTGTTCCAGTTTTTGCACAAAACTTCTTCAAAGTCGATCATTTGAACAGCGTAGCTTTTCAAAGAAATCTCTTTATTTAACAAACTTACAATAATTTATTACGTAAAATGCAAAAAAATGTGTCAAATAAGCAACATTACATATTATCATTTCATGTTACCTTTATTTGATTTCAATGATTTTTAATTTTATTTAATTTTTAAATCGTAAAGCAGAACATTATAATTAAATTATTGACATTCAAAATAATTGCACTTGATCATTTGTAAAAATATGAATACTGAAAAACCAGAAAAAGTTAAATAAGATATTCAAACAGATGAAAGTTTAAAAATAGAATTAATTAACTAACAATAAATATATTTAGTTTACAAGAAAATGTTTCAATATACCTGTCTAATCATGTAACCTAGCGCACTAATTATTATTTTAATATTTGTAAATCTACAAACTTACAAAAACAGTAAAATATTAGATTTATTTGGAATTTTTTTCATTATAAAGCTTAACGCTAGAATTAACCATTTGCAATTGCTTAAACTTTAATAATAATGATAATAAATTGGTTCTATTTACTATTTAAAATTAATAAGTCTTTTTAAATTCTAATATTAATATTACTATTTACTTTAATTATAACTGTTTTTAATATAACTTTTGAATTATGAAATCTATTTTTTCTAAATTCTTTATTTACCTGAAAAGTTCTAGATCATGACTTTCTTTGAGTTTAACAAATTACAAATTACTATTTTCTAGGAACTGTAGTTCATTAAGAAAAATACTTGTTAGATTTCTTTTAAATGGGATATGATTTTGTGATATAATTTATGCAATAGAGCCTTATTCCTAATTTTAAACGTTCATGAAGCTGTATTGATTTTTTTTAACTCAAAGTGATTGTAGTAAATAAAATTAGTTAGTAACTTTCAGATCTTTCTAGTGCTGCTTGCATATCCAATTATGGTAATATTCAAATTAATAAATCAAAAGTAAGACTGCCTAATCCGTGTATCTAGAGCACGGCTTTCACGTCGTTTATAAACGACTTCAGGTACTTCTGAATCTAGATCGATCGATTAGGATTAATAAATATCATTTTATTGAAGAGTTTCCAAGCTTTATACCTTCAAGTGAAACTCACTAATAATTTACAGACAAACGAATCGTCTACAACGAAAATCTTTAATTTAAAAAGGCTAATCATAAGTTTGTGGATACCCGATAAAGCAGATAACGATCTAAACTTAAAGGGAACTTGACTTCAAACTCTGAAAGATTGGAGACTCCGACGTTACGTTAGAACACAAACCGTGCCGCGGTGTTGCCATCTCTTCAGTTTAAAACTTCGTTAACGCTCCTTCGAGTCGGCCGTTAAAAAACGCGTTGTCATCCGCTCTGTTAAATAAATATTAGTTTTGGTTTTAAGCAAACACTTTACGCTGTTTTAAGCAAAAGAAATTAGAAGAAATCATGCATAAAATGAGAAACTTCTTACGACGCTGAACGATAATATTCAAATGGCGGGCGGCGTTTTTTAACTTTTGTGGAACATCATATGGAAATTACAATTAACTGTCGTTCTGCTTTGAGACTATGAGTAATTCTAAGTTTTCGTTTTATTGATTTACTTTGGAAATGTAATTAGAAAAAGTGCATTTGGAATTCCGTTTCTTGTAAAAAGCGATATTGACAAACTTGGGCGTGTAATATGTAAACAACTGGGTTAGGAAACTTATTTAAGAAAAATAGGACATAGTTCTTTTAATGATTAGAAATATTGCATAAAAACGATATATCAATATTTCGAAAGTAGATAAAAACATCAATATAATATTAATGTCATTTATTTATGAAAATATAAGGATAAGATTATTTCGGCTAGAAAGTCAGACAAAAACTGAACAACATTAAAACAAGTCACAAATGCTTTTTTGTTCCCCTACCTCCCCCCACCCAAAAAACAACGTACAATTGGCTCACACGTAAATGCCATAAAAACTTTACAAATTAAAGCCACATTTCAAAATGAAACATCTTTTATAGCTTACTTAGCTAACCTAACCCAAATAAATCGGAAATTTTTCTCTACTTGCCGAAATTTCAATTTTAATCTAGAAATTTCCACTCAAAATTTTGATATTTTTTAACCACAATATTTTGACTTTAAATGCAAAATTTTGATATTTAAACTTTCGAAAAAAACTTCTTTCCAATTTCGTATGTAGTTATAACTTTTTCCAGAAATTTCGATTTTTTTGGCGAAAGTTCGACTTATTTCTTTCTGCTCCAGTTTCAAAATTTAAATGTGAAAATCTCAAATTTTTTATTAAAGTTTATTTCTGTTTTAAAAGTTTTCTACGAAATTTCGGCTTTTTCTCGGAATTTGGCTTTTTACACCTTTAAAAACAAATGCCGAGGAAAAGTGGAAATTTTACCCTAGTTTCTCTTGAAATTACTTTTCCCATTTTAGCCCCAAATTCTGACGTTATTCTGGAATTTGAATTTGAAGCACACAATTTCGACTTTAAAACCAAAATTTAGAGAAAATTTTTGCGCAGAAATTCGGGGTGCTTCCGAAAATTTCAACCTTTTTCTCAAACATATTGTGACTTTCTTCTCGAAACTTCGACTTCAATCTGAAAATTTGGACTTTGGACACAAAATTTCTACTTAAAAGCGAAATTCTGAAAAAATGTTTTGTATAGAAATTGCAGTCCCTTCAATGTTTTTTTGTTTTCTTGCAAACCTATGACTTTTTTCTCGAAATTTCGACTTTAAACTCGAAATTTCCAACTTTTATCTTTAGATTACTTTCTTCAATTACTAATTAATTTTACTTAAAAATGTCAGATTTTTATCTGATCACTTGAAACTCGAAATATCGAAATAGTATCAAAATTTCATTTTTCTATGAGATTTTTGACTTTAATCTTGAAACTTGTGTGTTTTTTCGAGGGTAAAATCGAGATTTTTCCCAAAATTTCGACTTGTAACTTAAAATCAAGGAAGTTTAGAAAAAAATTGTGTAGAAATTTCCAACTATTTATTGAAATTTGGAGTTTAAACTTGTTTCAATTTTGAGCTCTAAATATCTTCTACCAAAATGTTGCTTTTAGCTGTACTTTCCACCTTACTTGCAATGTTATCATTAATAACGGAATTTCATGTTTAAACTTAAAGATTTTAAACGAAAACTATCTATTTTCAGCATCGACATTTTGAAAAATTTTGTCTACAAAGTTAAAATTCATTCTGAAATCAAAATTTCGGCTTCGAGCTCAAAATGTCGAGAAAAATTTGTTAATATAGGACAAATTTTTTACTGAAACCATTTTTTTTTAATTTTACCTTTAGGCTTTAAATTTCCATTTAATAAAAACTGAAAAGACATTTTCCGAAATTTGGGAATTTCGCTAATAAATTTTGAGTTTTCTTCGCAAAACTTTGGGTTCAGTTCCAAAATTTCAGCCGTAAGCTACAAATTTCGTGATTACTGTACCCAGGAGTTTCAAATTTAAACCCGAATTTTGAGACACTTTTTTTACAAGCTTTTATCGAATTTTTTAAAATGAACATTTTTGGCTTTAGAGACGAAACTGCAGATTTTTTTTTCAATTCTATGTTTTTTAGAAGTTATAACCGAGACTTCGACTTCGAATCCAAACATTTATTTTTATTTTATTTATTTTTATTCACTAGAACTAATTGTTACTTGAAATTGTGCATTTAACTCTAAATTTCGATTTTGGTGTCAACATGTCGAATTCTTTTGGAAAATTCTTGATTTTACCTATAAATTTCTACATGTTTTCCCCCAAAACTTTGTTTTTAACTTAAAATGTGGAAAAAATGGAAAAGGAATAAAATTTCATAGCTTTTTGGATTTAAATCTCTATGTTTGGATTTTAAACCCGAAATTTTGATTTTAAGCATAAAATTTCGACTTTACACTAGAAATTTTGATCGAAATTAAAAAAAATTAAAAATTTCCTCCAATGGTAAAATAGAAATTAAATTTAAAATTCAATTACAAATTCCGGTTTTAAACTAGAATTTTCGTTATTAATATCAGAAGTTCAGCCTTAAACTTTGAAATTATAGGTTTTTTCGAATTTAGTGTTTCATGCTCGAACTTCCAACTTCAACCTCAGAAGAAAAACCAAGAAATTTGACCATTCATCAGACTTAGACTTTGGAAACCAATGCCGGTTTCGATCTAATTAGATCTCGTCATTTAGGCATACCCAACTCGTATACTGACAAATGTCCCGGTACCCAAACTTGAATTTGAATCGAATAAATGTTCAAATCTATTATTGGTCTGTGCATCGGAATAACGTTTCTGACCTTTCAGAGTTACCAGTTCTGTAAAGCTCGAGTGGATCAACTGTTGGCACTTCAGTTACCTATAATCCTCTAATATAAGGGACTGCATTATTGCTATCGAGGTCATATTCTATTTGCAACATTTCGACATCTCACAGTTAGTAAAAGTTTACAAATTTCAGGTTTTTTACCAAATGTGCAAATTTTTCTTGAATTGAATTTTGATGTTTTTTTTTTTAATTACAACTTCATTTCGGCATTTCTCTTTGCGTTCTTTTTGAGAGTATTTGTTTGGTGAAGCATTTTACTCCGCGCTCTCTTTTGATGCAAAATTATGTCGCAATACAAGCAAAATTTGTTCGGATATATTAAAGAAAAAATAGAGACAACAATCCCCAAAGGGTTGAGGTAGATTGCATTTCTCAAAAGCGCACAATTATACGTGCGAATTTAGACAACTGTACCAGAATCGGATCTGGAAATATCAAAACACTCATTATTTAAGTGTCCACAAATTGAGATTTGGAATAGAGCAGAATAACGTGTTATCTGTACATAAATATTGTCACAAACTATAATCTTGAATTAGTTATAGTAATCGTAACATATATGGACTTCTTCAAGTTGTATAATTTTTAAATTTACTAAGAAGGTAAGGAATTATTGAAGGGGCTTTCCCACGACTGGATGAAGTGACTCATATGCAAATTTTAGACCTCTCTAGAAGTCGAATATTCTGGAACGGATGACCTACATAAAGAGATGCAAGTTCCTAACTTTACTTATTTATTTTTTTTTAATGTAAACTTGTTAACAAGATAAGCGAATTCCAATTATTAAGAATGCCAGTTTCTCACTTACCAAGTTGGTTTTGCCCCCTACCCCCTTCTAGTTTGCTGATGCCTTCATTTGCTCTCCGTCATCCGCTCCTGACTTCTGCAACACTGAACGGCTATCCACAACCCGTTTTATACAAATAAAATAGTGTCCCTTAGAATATGTTTTAATTACCAAACCTGTCCCTTGTAACGTCATGAAAGTTTTGGTGACCATCCCTTCCTTCCCATAAAAAGCGTTACGTGGTTTATGGATGACCCGTTACTGGATATTTTGAAGATTTGCAGATTAATTTTGAATTGAAAAACTTCACACCTGAAGTACATGCACATTGTATAGAGAAGAATTAAAACTGGTATATAATAACATGAAGTACATAAGCAGCAGATATCTTAAATACCTAAAAATATTTGCAGTAATTGCTTAATTGTATCACTTTTCACATTTTGCAATCATCAATTGAATTCGTCACCGTGGATCGGTTCTTAGTCAAGATGTAGTGCATCATTTTTAGATATCAAAATTAATATGTCAAAACCTATCATATATTTCCTGCATGATTAATGTCGAATTTAAGTCACTGTCAAAGCGGATTTGTAACTGGGCGGAATTCCAAAAGTAAATAAAAATATATCGTTAATTAAATGGAGTTTACATTAAAGCTTTTCATGAATTATTGATGTGTACTGTGAATATCGCACATTATTTGATACCACAAGGACTGCGTGTAAATATTCCTTTGTAAATATATTATTGTGTGACTATGTGACATACAGGCTGTTTCAGTTACGTATTTAGATACTTTGCTACAAAGCTGGTAGTGTTGAAATATAATCTTAGGAGACTTTTCTAAGTTGCCACATTTAATGTCTCAATTAATTTTTTTAAACCTCGCATTGGTCATGTCATATTTGACTTTATTCAGATAAAACCTGGAGCGAAAAATGAGTCATTTAAATTGAATATGTAAAACTCATGAACCATTCTAAGGAATAACCCAGAATACGGCGCAGGCTTAATATAACTTTAAAAAAAACTGAAGAGACATTTCTAATAGTAGTAATAGCGAGACTTTCTCATGTCTTAAGCAAGGACCCATACGCAAGTATTTGTTCTAGACCTTTCTGGAAATCGAATATTCTGGAACGGGTGACTTACATAAATATATGGAATACGAATACATTCTTCGGCGTCAAATAAAGGTATTTTTCAGTCATTTATCAAGGTTTCCGCTTACATGACCCAGCCTTAACTATGCTTTAATGCTCTCATTTTTTTTTGGTTTTATCATGGAGCTACTTATAATTGTTCTTTATCTAGGGTTTCGAGTAACTAAAATATAAAAGTGAAATTCTTCTACGTTGCTACTTATTTATAATCCGGTGGCGCTGCACCGGAGGTGCCCGACACATTATTTTTTTCAGCGAGTTATTGTTTACATGTCCGACTTCCGTGAAAAACGACGCGTTTCATATGCTCGACCTGTTGCTTTCTGAGAGCCTTCTCGAAAAGCCACCTTAAACAGTATTGATTATGGGTATGAATTTTGTCATTCTTGTCACGTTTTAGAGAAACTTTGAAATTCTTTCCATCCTTCGAGACCTGTGCGTGTCTGCCTCTTAAATTTTTAACCTGACTGGGTCGTAGGTACGTGGCGACGATATTTAATTCCACCGGTTGGATAGGTGCGGGTTATACGGGGGGGTTTATTCAGGAAACATAATCCGCTTCGCTCGTAGAACTAATGTCTCCATTGTTCGTTTCTATTAGGAAAATGTTTATGGTACATGAAACGCGATACTTACACATTAACCCTCTGAATCTGAAATGATGAAGACGTAAATGTCATTCTATTCATTCGATTTATAACACAATAGTTTTCATCGCCATAGCAAGTATATTTTGGGGCTTTTATATTTCTGCTTTCGCTCGATGTCAGTTTACAGAATATTCTGAATTATATAGTTCATTGATTCCAAATTCTGGCAAGGAACTCGTAAATAATAAAAGACCCCTCCTTGCAAGAGAACCCGTCAACAACCATACTGTTCAAAATATAATCGATGACACAATTATACAGATTAAAATAAAGAACTAGACCATCAATAATTATTTTATTAATTACTAGCAAACCTGAATGACTTTGCGTAATTTTAAATATTTAGGGTTAGTCGGAAGGATCGCATCAAATTCCAAGAATTTTTATTATGTGTAAATACTGTAAAAAGATTCATATGATCTTATTCAATTGTAGCGATGCGCACGCACAGTTAGTTTTGTGAAAGCTGTAGGGTAAATATTTTTTTGTCTAGCTTTCAAAAGTTATTTTTTTTGGTGGAACGGACTGGTCCTTGGTTATCTTCAAAAATTCAAATAAAAATATTGTCCCCTGAAACCAAGAAAGATTAAAAAACACAACAGAGGTTGTTTTAATGTGTTTCGATAGCCAAGCTATCATCTTCAGAGAGATACTGATCTCTCTGAAGATGATAGCTTCGCTACCGAAACGCGCAACCTCTGTTATGTTTTTTAATCTTTCTTGGTTTCAGGGGACAAGATTTGTATTTCAATTCTAAAAAACCTCAAAAAAACAACCTACCACCAATAAGAAGTAGTGTTGAGTCAAGAAAGCGACGCAGAATGCAGGATGCGACTGCCAATCAACAATCGCTTTTATATAAAAGGCAGATATTACTTTTTACGTCAATACCGTTAGACTTTAGTTTCTCAAAGTAGGTGGCTGAAATATTGAACAGAAAATATTTTTTGGTTGTTGCACACAAATTTAATCATTCCTAAAGCAGGACACAATTTAACTTTAGCAATTTTGAAGTTAATATTAAACTAAACGGTCACTTCTAGCCTATTTCCTAATTCATTCTACTCGTAAAAGTTAATCGCTCATCTAAAAAGGTCAATATCTTGTAACTAACAAAAGCCAGAAGCAAATAATCCGTGGATAAAATGAGCGCGACTCGATTATGTGGTTGAACGATTGGCTGGGAGGTGCGTCCTAATAAGACGCACGTGACGGAAGAGCGAAAAACAAATCAATCTTAGATCGAGCAATAGAAACCCGAATTACATGCTCGGCTTCACCTGAATCCAGTCACTTATCTGTTCAGCGATTTATATGCAGGATTCATATCGAACTGTTAAAAGACATAATAAAACTGTTACGGCAATCGTCTTGGGTAATAGCAATTTTACTCGGGACTCGGCAGCTCGGGACTAAAGAGAATTTCAATTTTGTTTTTGTGATGATAACTAGCCAAGAAGCTCAAGATGAGATCTATTCGGGGGATTTATTGCGGATCCGCCGGGAGATATGTTAAATACTCAACTTTAACTTGCAATCGTTTCAGACCATCAAAACGCAAAATTCGACGTATTCGATGAATCCTTTACAGGCTCATCACAAGATATTTAAAAATTAGCAAACCATTGCTGGTATATTAATGAAAATTAGATATTCATGAATTCAGTTAGACGGTCATGCTCGTGCTCTATTCAATATGACATAAAGGCGGCATGTATACGTGCTTTTAATTAAACATATTTGGGGTGAACTACATCAAAGGGCTCAACGAGACCTCGCATATAATTATGAAGAGTACTAAAAAATAATAAAGCAAGACCGCGGGGAATCTTTAATTTTCTGGTTAAATCATGCGATGTATCCATCGCATGGAGCTTCAATTAGAAAAAGATTAGAAACTACTACTTGTGTGGTTTATAGTTATACGACATGATGCGAGCTCGCGTAATGACCGTATAAAAACTAATGACCAAGAAAAGATTTGACGATAATGATACAATCTCAAAGGGTTAGATTGGCGACGAAGGGAATAAAAAAGTAGAAGCCTCCTTCTAAAAACGATAACAGCCAATAAGCTTGCTCTTGGAAAGGATTATCATCAACCTTGCGGTTCTAAGCGAAAATTGGCAGGGCAATTTTTATTTAAGGTTTTATCCTATTAATCAAGAGTAGGTCGATCCAGCTTGAGGTATTAAGTTCCTAAACAACCCTTAAGCTTGGAATCATCGAGAAAAATTGATTCTACGGATTTTATATTGGAAAGTGAAATATTCATGACATAGATCCACTTCGAAGTGTAAATAAATGTTATATTTTGTAATGCGTGCAGCGCATCCGATACAACGTCGAAAGTAAATGAAAATAGGGAAAATATGCGAAGCGAACAACCCTCCTTTATTGCCGATTCTGTTCGTTTGATGTTAAACAAATATGTGTACCTTTTATAGACAGGCTGCATATAAAATGTCCTCGGAATGATATTTTCAAATATAATAAAATAGGATAGGTATAATGCATAAAAACTTTAGTTTTTAAATGCACAATAAAATTAAAGTATGCATTCATATGTAGAGTAAATGTTAATTATTGATTTTCACTCATTTCGAATTATATTTTTTGATACGAAATGAAAACGTTTGGAAATATATTTTAATGGGCATTGGAGGTGCAATTAATGGATTTCTCCTTGTAATAAAAGTCGTGACATGTAAGTAAAATTTAGTTTTCTCACTGCCAGTGGCGGCTCGTGACTAGAATTAGTGGGGGTGCTGCTCAAGAAAATTTTGAGCCGTTATTTTAAAATTATGTTAAAGAAAATAAATATACCTAGAAAAAAAATTTAATTGGAAACTTGACAAGATCCTAAAATAATAAAATCAATGTTTTTTTACATATTAAATGGCTACCCTTCAAACTTTCATTTAAAAGAGAAATCTATTCTTCTTGTTTTAATTTGTGCGAAAAGATCAATAATTTTCTCTTTGATCTCTGGATGAGAACTAAAGAAATCTTTTTCAATTAAAAGCACAGAGGGCATTTAGACTTTCTGAATTCATAGTGCTTCTTAGAAAAGTTTTAATCCTTTTCAGTGTTGAAAAGCAGCGTTCTGTCTCTGAAGTAGTCATAGGAATTGTCAAAAAGATTTTAATTAATTTTTTAATTTAACTAAAAATATCATCTAGATTATTTTCCAAGATAAATTTCAGCAGACCAATTCATTTACAATAATCATGAATATCAGACCTAGAATAGTTCAGTTGAAAGTTTTTCTTTGTCAATCATGAGATCTGCATCAGTGGTCAGTACTATCTCTTCTGTGGGATGTTCATTTTTAAAAGCAGAGAAGAGTGTATTGTCGAACAATTTAGCAGCCACTAAATAACTAGTAGAAAAATATCTGTCCAATTTATCAACAATTATACAGTCACACACTTTTTTAGCTTCTGTCATCCGTGTTTTTGAAGGATTCTCACAGTACTTTGAATTTCTTAATTCTAAAATAGCAGTTTTGAAATTGGTTGTATATTCGTTAACTTTAAACACACTAATTTCTCGAGGTTGCATTTATTTTTTATCAATGTAAAATAAACTGGCCATCGCAACTGAAACAAAATTCAATATTACAAAAAATACAGTCGAGAGCATACTAAAATCGAAATTAAAAAAAAAATCTCCATATTTATTTTAAAAATTGTGATTGAAATTTTAGGATAAAATCGATATTTCCTATTTATTCAATTTGAGTAAAAAGACAAAATTTAATTTAATCTTTAATTTAGAAGATTATTGCATGATTTAAGGCAGAACATTATCATTTCATTATTTATCGTTATCTATTAATACGATTTTAAAAATAAAAATGAATTATTCTTTATAAAATAACTCATTTTTGCAAACCAAATTGTCTCCAAAAGTTTTTATTTTTTCTGAAGTAATTGCTAAAACTTTTTTCTTAAGTAGAGTTATTAAATTAATACTAAACCCAACTGACAAACAATATTTAATGGAATATTAATTATTTGCAACATAAAGCATTTTTCGTTGGACATAATGTTACTTTTTTACAACACGCATTAAATCAAAACAAGACAAGTTTGAAATAATGGCGCTAAATTACTTCGCCGGGAATGATGGTAACCGAAAGCTTTAGCGTTGTGCCGGGATAGATTGTAATGGCAGAGAATAGCTGCTAATCAAATGCGCCACGGGCAGTACTGCGGAAAGAGCAGTACTTTCTCGCCTTTGCAGTAGCATATGAAGCTTTCTATGCGCGCAAGCGTACAACGTTCAAATACCTCGTCGTTGAAACTGCGAAGAGCACAGTTCCTTACTCCATACCAATACTTACGTTTGCATCTTTTTTCATGAATTGGGGCATTGCTCCTGACATTAACCTCAAGGGTTATATGTATATTGTACAAATACATATAAAAAAAAGAGCAAAAGAAAAAAAACTCATATTAAAGGTTATTGATAGATGGAAGTTGGGGGTGCTGCAGTTCCGCAGTGCCTATATGCGAGCCGCCACTGCTCACTGCGCAAAGTCATGCAGTATGAAGTCCTACGAATTGAATTGTCTAAGGTCGGATTAATCAGTAGACAAGTAAGGCCAATGTCTGGGGCTGAATTCAATATACATATACATATATATACACATACATTGTTTCCTTTCCATGTTATGCACTGCTGAGGAGCTCAAATGAGAGCGAATCATCGATGTCCAGTGCTACAACCTTTTTTTTATATTTTTTTTATGTTTTTAGAATTTATCAAATAAACAAAAGTTTTTTTCTTATATCTAATTTTGGTCTTCTATTTTTAATTTTTTTCCTATTCTATGTAAAATAAACTAACCCATTTTTTTGTTTTAAATAAATTTAAATATTACGTAGTCATGTTTCAAACACTATTTTAGAATATTGTCAACAAACAATAAAAATTTAAATATTTCCAAATTGGGTCGCAGAAATATTAAATAAAATTAATAAACCTAATGTTTCCGACCAATAAGAGTCCACCATGAAGAATAAAGATTTTAAGGTTATGGTGGGACTATTAAATGGAATTCGAAACTTATAAAAGTTTCCTGAAACTTTCGAGAAACATGCACTTGAAAAATAAAATCAAAATTTTTGAATTTAAAGTAGAAAGAGAAAGCAGAAACTGAACTTTTGAAACAGAAAGTCAGACTTTAGAAAAATAAACTTAATTTAGATAAAACATTTGTTTATCGAAATTTTAAGCTTATTCTAGAAATTCTCAAAAAACTTAAACCCCAAATTAAAAAATCATAATTACAAAACTAAATTTCGAGAAAAATTTCGAAATTAAAATGAAATTTGAAATAAAATCGAAGTTTATAAATCTTTTCTCACAATTTCGAGATAAAAAGTCTGCATTTTGAAATCAACTTCAACATTTCTATTTTTTAATTATCAAAAGTCATCGTTTTTTGATAAAAAATAAAATTTAAAACTTAAAAAATTTAGAAAAAAATCAAAATTTTAAGGGTTAAACTCCAAATTTCGAAAATTAAATCGACATTTATAAGAAGACCTTACCTGAGATTTATAAATAAAAGCTTCAATGTCAAAGTTAAGTTTTTAAAAAATAAAAAAAAATTTTCAAGTTTCAGTTTTAGAAAGCTAATGAATAAAAATTAAACGTTTAAATTCGTAATTTTGAAAAAGAAACCTAAAAGTGTGGAAAAATATGATTTATATAAAAAAATGTTAACAGACATTTTAAAAAATCTATTTTTAAGTTTAAACATAAAAATTGAAACTCTGAGTTTTGAAAAAAAGTCTTAATTTGGAGAAAGACACAAGACTTAACCTAATTTTTCGACATTAAAATCGAAATTAAAAAAAGGAAAATAAGTTAATTAAAAAAAATCGAATTTTCAGAACGGTTTAAGACTAAACTCAAATTTTGCGCTTTAATTTTTTTGAAATACATATTTGACGTGAAGTAATAATTATTTAGTTTTTTACTTACATCTCATCGTCCCGTTTTAGAAATATGTCTAAATTCTTGAAAACATATTCAACTGAAACTGAAAAAAAAAATGGATTTGACATATACAACGGTGTGATATTGAAGAAATTCTTCAAACATCACTTCATGATATTCCACAAATATTCCTTTTAATTATGTAGAACATAAACAACATAAATTGAAATAATTGACAAATACATAGTATTGATGAACAGACAGAAATCTAAGAAAACAAAATACAGCAGTCTTCCCTGAAAGTGTAATAAAAAAATGAATTTTTTCAGTTTAAAATAGAAATTTTTAAAAAAAATAAAAATTTAGATTGTGAACATGGTGTTACGAACCAAAATTTCAAAAATAAATTAATTTTCCAAGAAAATGACTCATAAATAAATATTTTAAATTTCAGGTGCAAACTACTAGTAGATTATGGTGGAAATGTTGAAAAAAAGTCAAAATATCTAGAAAAAGTTTAAATTTGCTGTTGTAACAAAAAGTCAAAATACAACCTGTTAACTGTAAAATTTGGGAAAAATGTCAAAATTCTGAAAAATAATCCAACATTTTTACATGTTACAAGAAACGGTGACAATTACGATTAAAATCTTGATTTTGAGAAAAGAAAAGCACAATTATTACAAATTGTACAATTATATGCATAAAAACCAACAAATGTCTGGGGTTATGTATCTATGTTTTTTTAACTGTCCGGATTCAGTTAATCTGTTATTGTATGTCATTTTTTTGTCAAATAAATTAAAAGAGTGCTTTCCAAATTGGACGTCAGTTTTCGATGCACCTGAAGGCATATTCGATAAATTTCAACCTCTAGGATACCAGTGCAATAAAATGTAATATGCCATCATTTTTATAATATATGACCCATATTCCTTCGCATGTACCATGCAGATAAATATACGTGTAGTACGTGGACCTATGAAATCGTGACGTAAGTTCGTGATCGATTTTATTAACACACAACAGAGATGGGCCGCTTTTATCAATATGTCTCCAACTATTTCGTTATAAATCATGCCTCTTCGGTTATTTATCATCAGATCTTTCGACATCCGCGCCAAAGGAAATTCGAGTGTGCCTTTTTTCACGACGGTATGGGACGCGAAATTCCGCCCGACACAGAAAAAAAGGAGGAAATCAATTTGGTGGAAGTCGCTGCAGAAACTATTAATAACATCGAATGAATTTTGAGCGAGCTGACGTCGACAAATATAAAAGTGGAGGATAATTAATTATTTTCGAGTGTGTGAGATGCACCACTTAACTGTTAAGTACTCGGTAATAAACGTCGAGATAAGAGATGTTAACAAATGATTGATAAGTTCCTTTCGAATTAGAAGGTATGTGAGATTGACGTCGCTTATTTGAGAATCGGGGTATATCATGTTTTGCGGAAAAATATTTTGTAAAACTTAACTACTAATTTACGAAAAGACGTGAAATGAGATAATTTTATGGTTACCATCCCATGTACTTAATAACTCTTAACACGGGTGGGTCTAGACGTCTAAAAGCATGTAGTTTTGCACAAGAGTTACTTATGTAAAATAAAGTGACCACTAACTGTAAGACAGAATATTTTGAAATCCAGCCTCTAGAAGAATGAAAATCTGTATATACATTTCATTAGAAACTTATATAAATGTCGAAGTTTCCAGATTAAGGATGAAATTTGTTTTTTATAAATTTTCTTCAGTTTTTTTTTCGCAGATTTTATGGTACATAGATTCAAGAGGAGTTTTTCTAAATATTTTGACTTTTTTTTCTCTTAAAACATATAAATTGGGGTTTGATCTCAAGGTTTTGGAAAAATAGAAAAAATTTCGAAAAGGCTTCGAAATTTCTTATTCAAATGTCGCTATAACGAGTCGATATTTTAATAACACTTTTGTTAATAGATTTGTCTTTTTTATCTATTACGAGGTTAAATCAAATATGAACCGGAATTTGTTTTTAAAAATTTATTTGTACAAGATACATATATGAAGAATATTAACTGTTTTTCTACATAATCTCCTGATTTTGATATGCATTTTTCCCTACGGATTGAGTTTTTAATCTCATCATCATAAAAATAAGGGAGGTGTGTTGCCAGTTGCACACAAATGTCCCAACAATAGCATCATCATGGCATCGCTTACCTCCTAGAGCTTCTTTCAGTGGCCCAAATACATAATAATCGCAGGTGATAAGTCGGAACTGTAAGGAGGGTGCTCTAACGTTGCCCAATGCATTTCCTCTAATTTTTGATGTGTCAGATTAGCTGAGTGGGGGCGGGCAGTGCTATGAAGCAAAATCACATTTCACCGAAACTCGCACCTCTTCCGCCAATATGCAAGTTTTGCTTCATTCAATATCTGGCAGTAGTACGCAGCATTAACCGTATGACGTTCATGCGGAGTGCACAAAAGGCGTTGAACATCATTAATCTTGTCCCCAGTCACACTGGTCCGAGGACGACGGGCATGGTGTTCATTTTCAAATTGAGTTCGTACTTCCAAAAATTTGTTGTGTCATTCATACAATTTAATAATAATGCGCTGCACAACATGCGGATGAACTCTTGCTCACCTATTGCATTTGTAATTGACGAACGGCGAGAATGGAATTCGCTCGAGTGCAGGGAGTCAAGGGATATCCCCACCTAACATGTCTAAAAGTATGAGCACACTCCCGACGCCCGCGACATGATAGAAATTCCTGTTCATATTTCATTTACTCTCGAATTATTATTTTTTCCTAAATTTTAACTACACTCGACATCTAAAATTTTTCCAGAAATTATGACGTTTCAACTTTTTCCTCGACTTTTACGCTAAAACTAAAAATTTTAGGTTTATATTAAAAATTTTGAATAACCATTTACATGTTCGCCTTTTTCCTTGATGGTTTGAAATTTTAGAATTGAGATTTTGATGAATCCTTATTAATTAATTAAGTTTAGTTTTTCAAAATTTTTATTAATTCGAATGATGGATTTCTTTAAACTTTTTTTCTCTCTAAATCTGAACATTTCAAATTAAATGCGCCAATGATTTATACATGTGTATCAATGTAATATGTTGCTCAAGAATCCCTAAAATAGTGCTCTAAAAGAACCAAAGTTCGCACGCCTGTGTCAGATATTAATACTATTTTATAAAACTTAACCAAATACACCAACCAATCGACCAAATGAATTTATATTATAGTTCAAAATCATGGATGTTAATTACAGGAAAGGCATTTTACAAAAATGATAAGAGGCTACTACAGACCTGCATGAGTGAGTAGGCATCGTCCGATTACAAGTACACGTACTCGTTTTATGAGTACAACAATGCCGATTAAAGTAATCGTGACGTCATGAGATGAGTATGAGTAGTAATCGGCATCGCGTCCGATTATGTAATCGGCATCGTTAAAATGAAGAGCATAAGCCCTTGGAGAACACAAATAATATTATCCTGACATATTTGTGACTAATAGCACTGCAAAACGAATACATCTGCAAACAAAGAAGAATACAAAAGCAAAAACAACAACAAAACATGATCCAGGCGATAAATCAAATATAAGATTAAATAAATTTGGTTAAATTGACATTTGTCAGCAGGCATATTTGACAAATATTTTTAAAAGTCACGTCACATGTGCACGATTACAAATGAGTATATTCGGTACAATGCCAACAATGCTGCGATGCGGCGATGCCAATTCCTCGATTACATACTCGGGAAAAGTAATCGGTGATTTTAATCCGATTAAATTTGTACTTACTCGTGCAGGTCTCTAGAGCCTACATATAATAAAGATTGAACAAGATCGAGAATAATCGATAGCGTGAATGTCAAATGACGAAAGTTCAAAAAATAGAAGAAAAAAAAACAAAAGACAATAAAAATGGGTGTCAAAATATGACATAGCAAAAATGAGATACATATGTTAAAACTGCCAGAAGAATAACAACTGACATGAGACAAATTACTTTACTGCATCCTGTTCTAATAAAATTAAACAATGGAGAAATAGAACGAATATATTCTATTTAAATTCTTTGTATTGCCAAAACAATAATCCATCACGCCAAACTTGATTAAACTAAATGTAGCTTTTATGTTTAATATTTAATAGCATCGAGGTCTGTTACAATTTGCTTTTAAAATTGAATCGCTTTTCTACAAAGCGAATACGATATTAATAAACTATATTAGTTTTAGTACCAATACCAGAAGAGAAAGCATTTCGATGTATTTTTCGTGATATGCTTGATATTTAGTTAATATCATTTCAACGCCAACCTACTGAATATTTATCGGAAAATTAGCGAATCAATTAAAATAAAATGTTTTCGTAACGATTTCCAAAATCAGCTTGCTAAAAATTTAACTAAAAGTTACATTTTTTGCTGCCAAATAAAATTAATTTGGTTTTAAAAAATATATCAATGACTAGTTTACACAGCCAGTCATAGTTTAGACAAAAATTTAGATAATACTGAAGAAAAATTCGATAAGCTTGAACATTAAGGAATATACGAAGTTAGCTGGAACAGCAGTAATTATCATATATAGGGTAGACCAAGAGATCCATTGAAATAAGATACAAGCAGCACATTACTCATTTTAAGTATATAAGGAAGACAAATCAAGGTGGTCCAGCATATATGATAAACCCAGTATCCAACATTAACGTTGAAAATTTTAAATTGTTAATGTCTATTACAAATAACAAAGAACTAGACGCATAAGAAACAAATCCCATCAACAAGAAGGTACACATCCTGTGACCATTGGTGGCCTCTAGTTTATTAATATTTGGTAATAGCATAACAAAAACGAGATTTATAAAAATTTGAAACTAGGAGAAAAAGCAAAGAATGGATTTAAACCTCAACGAAGATGAGTTCGACGCTTCTATTGCTGATTAATTTGATCAATATGCTTCATAATGTCAGTTTCTATTAGTGGACATCAAATCCAGAAAATATAGGGTGATTCATCAAGAATGGTCAATCTCTGAACTGGAGATACTACACACCAAAATATGGTGATTGAGCTTAACATGCCTTATACAAATGTTCCAGGTTTACGAAGTACAGGATGTTCATAGTTGGAATTTTAACTTGAAACTTCTTAATAATTTTGTGATTTTAAGCAGTATCGTCTGGAAAATTGGCAACTTTATGTTTTTTGGCATGAGAATTACGAACTTAATGCTTAATTTCGCTCTATTTATACAGGGCGTTAGTTACACCCTGTTACTTAAGTAAATTACAACATATCTTTTTTGTCTAATGAGTTATGGCTAAAATGACTAGAAAATCTAAAAGGCAGTTCAATTTTGAATAAAAAATGGTAGTCTTGTTTATTTCATGTACTCTATCAGTTTTTGAGATTTTTGCATTTTTAACATTCAATGAATTTGTTTGTTGTGAAATAAATTTATTCTTTTAAATTACTACTATGCGAGGTGCCAACAAAACACAGAGAGATGGAGTAAGAAGTGAAAACGTAAGAGGGACCTGTAAAGTTGATAACATCAACGGTTGGATCAAAAATCAAAGGCTGATGTGGAACGAACATATCAACAGAATAAATGAGAGTAGATTGGTTAAAATAGCGACGATTCTGTCACCAAATTGCAGAAGAGCGTTGGGAATACCAAGGAAAAGATGATGTAGAGATACCGATGACAAATAGGCAATTGTGCCAAAATTAAAAACGGAAGAAGAAGCAAAATATGTATCGCGTAATTAGTCATTAATTACACAGGTCCACAAAAAAAGTGGTGTGCTAGGAGCCGGACGATGATTTTCTGGAGTATTTTGTCCCGCTGAACACGAATCTGACGTCAAAATGGGGAGTCAATGAGCAAATAATCAAGAAAAAGCCAAAAAACCGATAAAAGTCACCAATAAAAGTATTTTATTGGTTTTTTGAGTTATTCTAGATTATTTGCTGATTGACCTCCAATTTTGACTTCAGATTCGTATTCGGCGGTAAAAAATACCCTAAAAAATTATGGTTCGGCCCCCAGCACACGCCACTCTTTTTTGTGGACCTGTGTTATGGATGTATTTGGACAAGAGTTCAATAGATTTTAGAAGGAGTGTCGAAATTTGAGGGCATTTCTAACTTATGTTCTAAAATGTTTGTTCTGTTACTTATTCACTTATTTTATTACTTATTTTAAGTAAAAAAATTAGAATCTTGAAGACTTTATTACTTTCACCAAAATTAGAATGTTATTAATCAAGTTAAGGGTCCACATATACAGATAAAGAAAATATTTAAATATTCATGTAAAACGCTAAGGAAAATGCCTTTCTAAATCTGTCGCCTCGTTTGCAGCTCCTCTGAACCTACTCTCCTATTTTACTGGAGCCATCCCGTTTCTTTATTTAATTTGTTTACCAATTAATACAAGTTATTATTTAGCCTCAGAGGACATAAAACAGTGATTAAATCAACGGACTAAAAGAACATGTAGAGAATGCACTTCCGAATAAAATTTTTGTGTACTTGTTCCAGTAACAATACATCTAAGAGCAATGATATAGTACTGAAATGTCCACTGCCACTGGTTATTGCTTCAGAACGTCTTTTATCAATATTGTTCCACTTTCCATTCAATTGGTTTGGTCGGTGTAGGGGAACACAAGGCCCGACATACTCTCAATGTTAAATCTCCCATTAAATTCTCCATATAAACAGTTAAAAACTTTCCTTATGTGTATGTATGTATTTTACCAATCGAATAAAATTTGACTTTTCTGATGGCCACAATTTTCATTGCAGCTGATCTTCTTCAGCATAAATTGTGTTCCGATGAAATTAATGTTGTCGGTGGTCAAATTGACGTTCTAGGTAATCCAAAGATATGTCAACTAAAGAAAACTTTTTGGACAACGAAACGCATTCTTCAAGTAAACTATAGCTGAAATTTAAGAATTTCGATTTTTCAATTGGTCAGTTTTTTGAGCTTATGCAATACTTTCTAGTTAAAACATTTCAAGATTTTAGATAATCAATTTAGAGTTACGTTTGAAATGCAGAAGTTGGTTTCTTGGACATTGAATTGATATGGTCTTTGATAAAAAATCATTGTCTTAGAATTTGTTTAATTTTGGTTTCTTATCTTTCAGCTAATCAAATTTCTTTATTGATGGTTTTTTATATCTTCAAGTCTAAGCTTCTTAGTCGACCAAATTGTTGTTTCAGTGTCCCAATACAATCCATGCAATCAAAACATAATTCAAGTAAAGAGATTCTTCTTTTTGAGATAGTGAAATAAATTCGTCAAGTGGTTTAACTTTAGAGGATAAAATAGGTTTTAGCCTTCGTTCGATTGATTCTTCAGATGGTCGAATTATCTTAAGCAGTGACCCAAAACATATTTGCGTAACTAAGAAGACCATCCATGTAATAAAATTATTTGAATTCTTTCTTGACAATGAAGATTCAAAATCATCAAAAACTGAAAGACCGATGGACCATAAATACATACTTCTCCCTAAACTTAGTTTTCAACTTCGAAGGATTTTCCCATGCTACTGGATGTTATTTACATTAGATGCTTTTCTTTCTTGTGTAATATACATCTAATGGAAGTAAATACAATGAGCTGAAAGTGGCTTAAAATAGTAGGTTACCGAGTATCAAACAATCTACGCGGGTGCATAAGGTTGTAAATTTAATGCCCATTGTTCCGAGGAACACATTACAAATTGTATTTCATCTCTAAATACACTCCCACAGCCTATTTCGCTATGGCAGACGTTTTATATTAATTAGTATGCTTAAAGTATGTTAATTTATCTGAGAGAACTGCCGTTTTGTCTCTCATAATTTACATATAATTCATTCTTATTATTCTATTCTGAATAAATAATGTCGACTAAAGTTGCGCGGCCCATTCAAAACAAATAAGAGACGTTAGTTCGGTTCTGGGAGTGTTTAATATTTAATTAAAGTAGATAAATATTGGTTGAGTTATTTAAAATAATATGTTCTCATAAATGCTATTGGTCTGATTGTTATTATTGAATATGTATTTATATTAGTCCTGCTGTAATCCCACGTTAATAACACTTTCGCTCTAAACGCAATTAAAATCAATTCGAAAGGTGTTCAATCTACACTAATTACCCTAATCGCTAACAATTGATATTTAAATGCAACTTTTTTATATTGCTGTAACATTTAATTGTACGTTCCACTCCAATTTCCGTTAATAGACGAATTTCTTTCAATAGAATTAGCTGAGTTTTCTTAAAATGTTAAAGCTCTAAGGGATTTTCTTCTTTAAATTTACTGTTCTACAAGGTGATTCCAAAAGTAGTACCATAACTTCTGGATCATATTTTAGAGCCCAAAATAAGACAAAAAGTTTATATAATCATATGTCGTAAAACGCTTCGTTTCCGAGTTATAGGGTGTGGAAAATTATTTCCTGATTATAGTTTTTTATTAATAGTTGCGAAATATGTACAAATAATTAAATGAAATTTGACACAATTCCATACCCTTTCCTGGCCTTCCAAAAATTTCAGAATAAATTAGCACAACTTAACCAGTGGTGGGTATAACGAGGGGGGCGGTGTTTAAAACGAGCCTTATTTATTTTATGTAACACTTTTGTGGCAATTTTTCATCAAAAATATAAACTACAAACATTTTTACATAAAAGAGGTACTCCTACTGAAATTCGATATTGTCAGCGGGTTTTAAGTAAAAGGCATTTTTATATTTCGATGCATTAAAAGCGCTTGCCCAAAAATATGGAACGTAACACATAGTTGGCATTGAAATGAAAGAAAATAAATAGTATTAACATTTTTATGTTTTCTCGTCATCGATGGCCACTTTGAGCAGTTTTCTGTAAATAAAAGCTAATGTTTTTAAATTTGTTATTTATTAAATATATACGAAACATTTTTTTACTTAATTATTAAGTTAAAAATATTTTTTTTGTAAAGTACATTTTAGGTAATAAACATATCATAGCTTTTCTTTCATTTTAAAGTCAACTGTATGTTACATCCGATATTTTTGGGGGAGGGTTTTTAATGCATCGAGATATAAAAATGCATTTTACTCGAAAACGGATAACAATATCGAGTTTCAGAAAGAGCACCTGTAAAAAAGTTTGTAATTTATATTTTTGTTACGAAACTAAAACAAAAGTGCACACAAAATAAATAAGGCACATTTTAAGCACTGCTCCCATCGATATACTCGCCACTGGTTAAGTTTTGTTAATTTATTCCTACATTTTTTGAAAGGACGCAAAGTGGTATAAAGTTGGGTCAAATTTCATTCAAATATCTGTATACGTTTCGCAACTATTAATAAAAACTATAATCAGGAACTAACCTTCCACACCCCTGTAACTCGGAAACGAAGCATTTTACGACACATGTTTGTATAAAGTTTTCAGTCTTATTTTGGACTTCAAAATACGATCCAGAATATATGGTACTACTTTTAGAATCACCTTGTAGATTAAGGTCATTGCAATTTTAGAACATTGAATGAGTTGAATTTAGAACTAGACTTAGTTAAGAATTCAACAAGCAAAACTGTCTTTTAAATAGAATAGAATTGTATTTAAATCTGGGGATCCTAATAGATGGACATCTTGGATAATTGGATAACGTTTCCCTGGTATGTAAAAGCTTTAAATAGCATCATAGAGAGTTTAAAATCTTAGATCTTTAGACCAGTAGATAATTTTCTGATAGAAGTTGCAGTTATAGAGAGTTTCTTTAGGAATTTAAGAGTTAAGATCATTATTTGTTATTCATGGAAACAGCAGAAAAAGCTTATTAAAGATTTTACATTTTTTTTTACGATTTTGTGCTCTAGACCGATGTCATTAAAGTTTCACAACTCTAGATGCATTTTTTTGATTACATACAATAGATTGCTCTACAGACTGCGTAAATAGTATTGCATCAAAGGGGATTACATAGAAACTGTTTGACATTTAGATTTGACATTTGGTTAGGTTAAACATAAATACCCACATTTTGATATAAGTTTTATTTGTGTTTTATGACTGGTGTTTATCAGAGGCAGCCATCTTGAAATTTTTAAATAGCAACCTAGGTTTTGTTTGGTGTCATTTAGCAGGTAATTGATTTATAAATACAATGCGGTACATTACCATAAGCTTGTTTATTCTAAATTGGTGAAACAATTACACAAGTACTTAAGTCAACGTTAAGTCTAAATGTCAAACCGTACCTACATAATCCGATTTGGTGCAACACTTCTTCCGCACCCTGTAAAAATTTTCTTAGAAAAACAACTGTAAATGAGTTCTCTTAATTTGGAAAATTTGAAAACCTCTAGAATAATTTCGTTGAGATATTAAAGCTCCAAATGACTTTCCCTAGGAATTTTATCTAATTTTTAGTTTTCTTGAAAAATTAGAATAGATGGAAAAATTACTTTTAAAATATGAGGATTTAATTAATTTCTTTAGGAGTTTAAAGTTCCAAATAATGTTTTCTCAGCGCGACAGATGATTTGGGATGATCATGTCAAATTGACATTTCTGGCGGTTAATCTTAAAAATCAAATTTCATGCTCGCAGTACCTAAAATTTCAAACCTCGTTTAAAACGGCATAGCTCTTCAGTTCCACGTTCTACTTGTAGTGTTTTCAGAGCCTTTGCAAGTGGATTGTTCCTAAAAAAAAAACATCCGAAGAATCTGCTTGAGTAGCTTAAGAGTCAGTTTGAAATTGAAGAGATTACTTATTTACCGGAAATGCAATTTTATCTCTTGAAACTTGAATCCATGCAGCTTCAATAGAACATCCGATAGAATTATCTTGGTGCCCCTATACAATTTTATACTTCGCATGCAACGTGGTGGTTTTTCTTACGAGATTTCGATTTCGCAGGGTCACGTTTACATCGGTGGCAAATGTTTCAGCATTTAAATCACACCTTTAATTTGTTTATACCGCAAAGCGTCAATCAACGAACAAAGGGCCTAATAAAAATCCAATATTCAAATTTATCTTGATTACCGGGCAAAATGACACATTTCAATCAGGTGATTTATTGCAGATCTCTAATGGGATTCTCGCGAAATTGTCCATCCATCGCATCGGGGAATATCCAAAAAATGCAAATGCGCGGAATTCTGCACACATTTGGGGCAAAAATTTAATTCAATTTTACCCGATCGG
Source organism: Dastarcus helophoroides (assembly GCA_028583605.1). Taxonomy (NCBI): domain Eukaryota; kingdom Metazoa; phylum Arthropoda; class Insecta; order Coleoptera; family Bothrideridae; genus Dastarcus; species Dastarcus helophoroides. Next base: position 3,024,359 of record CM053332.1, read on the forward strand.
AGATATAAACAGAAGGCCTTTAGTCCATTATTACACTGAAGTTTCATTAAGTTTTCATTTAGATATTGATGTATATCTAGATGGTCTCTTCTATTGATACACAGTCAAAGCGTTTTATATTTGAAAAATCTGTGACTAGTCGAGCCAAAACTCTCCATGATATTTCATTTATATGTATATGCGCTTTGTTGGAAACATATTCATTTTTGATTTTTCTTTTCAGTGACTGTAGCAAATGCTGACGAAATTAAGGATACGCGAGAGGGGGAAGATGTAACGCTGGAATGCAGATTCTCTCCGCAGACTTCAAGAGAGACTTTAACGTATTATTGGGCGAAAAATAACAAAGATACACACGACAATGTCGCAATAGGAAATGTACCATTAGATAACAACTACAAGTGAGTATTTCGTTAAATTTTATGACCTAAAAAAAGCATTTGTAACAAACCTTGAAGTAACTGAATACTTATTGTGCCTGTCTATCCAAGGAGTCAATTTGGGGGTATTTTTATCTTTAAACATAAAAACTAGGGTTAAGACGATAATAAGTGACATTTGACCTGACCTTTTACAAAGTTCGTTATGCATTTGATGCTTTGTTTAACGTCTTCGGTAAGATAATGAGACTCAAGAAGTATACAATAAGACATTTTATCTTTGGTAGATTCTCAATCGTTGAGAACTTTGTCACTTGTTGCACAAATCCTGAAAGATAGTTCAAAAATGAATTTTCCTGTTAGTTTTTTTTATTCCTATTGCTCAAGTTTCAACTAAATCAGAAAACATTTCCAATACAAGCGTAACTTCAGCAAACTTCTAGTGATAAATGCCATCGAGGGCCTAGATGAATAAAACTAAAACGAATTCGACGATAAATCTTAGAATATAACGCCTCGCAGATTAAAGTGATAAATCTACTGACCTTACTAATTGGCTTAGTATTATAAATAAGCGTTCCAACATTTTAATGGCGTCTAAAGGATTTATAACGCATTTCAACAAAGTTAATATTGGCCCGATAAAGGTTAATACGGTATTTCGACCTGTACTAATTTATATTTGGAAACAATGTAAAGTTACCGGGTCTGAATAATTAAGCTACGCTGAAAAGTTGCCGAAAATCTGACGGGATGAACTAATTCCCTGAGCTTATTTCAGCCATTGTACTACTCACTAACTTACGTAATAGGTTTACGTACAGACGCTAAACATCTTAAACAATAAAATTTCCTAATGCATGTCTTAAACTTTGTAAACTAACGACGCATTGGTAAATCTAAACCCCACAGGTTAGACAAGTTCAAAGGAACTCCGAAGGATTTAAAATAGATGTATAATCTCAATAAAACTGTTATGTATTAATTTTTGTATCACAATTTAGGTAACTCGAAACCTTATTAAAAATAATATTACATAAAAGGATGTAGGTATTGAAAAAAAATTGACGGTATTGACATTATTTGAAAGTCAATAAAGTATAACTTCAATTTACAAAGGATTTTAAAATCATTAATTGAACCATCCGAGTAATTTTTTTAATAAATAAATAACGCCATGATGAATTTTATTTCACACTTCTAGCATTACTCGATAATTTTTCATTGCTGACCAAGTAAAATTGAAATTTCTAAAGAAAAATATAACTTGTTTCAAAATAGAAATTGCCAGCAAATTACTAGAAATTTTTTTTGGTGGAACGGAATGGTTCTTGATTAAATCCAAAAATTGACCAAACCAACATGATCGGAGAAATGCTGGCCTAGTGAAGTATTTTTTTGATAGCTGACTATCGAAACGCGTTAGAACAAGTGTTGTATTTTTTAATGTTTCTTGGTTTCATAGGACAAAATCTGTATATCAATTTTAAAAAATTCTATTGCTATTTTGAATCTTTTTTCAAAATATTTTCTACTTCATATTTCAATTCTAAAATTCAAAACTTTAACTTCAGTTCTCAATATTGAGTGTTTAATCATGAAATTTTGAGAGTGTTTGTGGAATTTCTGATTCTAATGTTAAGATCTGGATTTTGTCATATTTTTGTCTTCAACTTCGAAATTTTGAGTATCTAAAAATCGACAAAAAATTAAAAGTCTTTCTTTGGTATGGAAATTCTTTCATTATGGTATGAATGTTAAAAAAAATTGAACTACTACTAATTTCGATTTTTGCTTAATTTCTAGGTATATTTGTTAAAATTTAGGCCATAAATACAAAATATGAAGGCTAGGGGCCAAATTTTCGAGATTAAAGTTTATATTTTGATAAAAAATGTTTTCAAGTTTGAACTTGAAACGAATTTTTAATTTTTCCTTAATGTTTAGGTTCCCTCTTGTAACTTTTAATTTTTTGAGATTAAAGTCGAAATTCCGAGTCGAATTTTTTAGAAAAATGACGAAATTTAACATAGAACTGAAAATTTTTAACCTTTTCAAAAAAATTAGATTCTTGAGATTGAAATAAAAATTTAAAACCGTAAATTTCTAATTTTTCAATATTTTAACTTTCAAATAACAAAAATAACAATTTATTTTGTTAATATTTAGCATTTAATTCGAAACACTAGTCTGAGTTCTAAAATTAAAGCCTAAAAATTTTGATGAAGAGGAACATACGAGCTTAAGCTTGAAATTTCGAAAATGTCGAAATCTTGAGATTTAAATCAAAATTTCTATAGAAGCTCGAAATCCTTACCTTTTTTCAAAATTTCTAATCCACGCTGATAATTCTTAACTTCATAATAAAAATGTAAAGTATAAATTTGAATTTCTGATTTGTTTTGAAATTCGAGTTTTCTTCAAAATTCAATTTCGGGGTTAAAATGTGGAAAAGACAGAAATAGCAATTCAAAGTTCGGGTTTCTGAAAACACATATTTAAAAACGATGGTTTCGCCAACGATTGAAAATTTCTAATTTCCGTTCGAAATAAAAATTTTGGTTTTTTACATCGAAAATTCGACCTTTAACTTGGCAGTTGTGTAAAAAATTGTTGGCGATCCAGATAACTTCGCTCGCCTTCTCTTATTTAGGTCACCCAATGAGATGATAAGTGATTCTATTCAGCAACCGAAGAATCACCCCTAAAGATGTTGCAATACATTATAGAAAAGGACTCATCTGAAGGTTTCACAAATGTTAAGATTACTAATAATGAATTAAATAAACACGAAGAGTTTGTTCAGAATTTAACCGAGGATGGTTGGTTATTGACGCAGTTCGCGCTTAATTCTCAAATGATGGTGTGAATTATTGGAAAATTTACTGAAAGGCACGAATTTTTCGGCGTGCTTTTAAAACGCTTTTAATATGAAAACAAAGTGCACGGCGTATTAGAGATAACGTACGACCGCCGCTAATTTTTGTTTGGGCAAAAACGCGAGAACAGTAATTGCTGAAAAAAAGTTATTTACGATTCAGAAATCACGATAAACCGTCGAGAATAAAAGGTCGACGGCGAATAAAAGAAATATATCACGAGAAGGGTTTTAAGCTATTATTACTGGATTAGGGCCATTTACCATTTAATTTTCTCGTAGCAACTTGGGTTTACTTTGATGTTACTTCCTGTTTTTTCATTCCCATTTCCATATTGCTGCTTTTGGTTTGTACACGTAAACAAATTTGCCCGGTTTTCGCAGATGAAATAAAACGAATGAATGCAGCCAGCCTTGGAGGATTCCCGGAAGCTTGAAATTTTGCAGAATTCTATTAGACCAAGTAAAATAGTCTCCGTTTTTTAATAGTCTCGGGGCGAATATGAATAAAAATGTGGTAGAACGCAATTTCTAAATAACTATTATAAAAGGTTTAGTGCAAAAAGCTCATTCTCATCGAGAAAATTGCTGTTTCCGTAGATTTACCTGCATGATATAAGAACGGTAATATTTTCCCACTGCAACTGTCAAGAGCTAGATTATTTCTTTGTGAGAACTTATTAACGCCAGCATAATTACAGCGTTCAGATAAACATGATTAATCGCTCTGTAAAAGACGAGCAAGCTATATAATAGTATTTTAGCGTATACCAAAAGGATTTCGCTTAAATTCTGAATTGAAGTCAACTGATTTAATCTAAAATTGAGTTTTTGTCTGAGCTTCTCTTCCAATGAAAGAAATCCTCAGCATGTTTTGAAATTAAATATCTCATCGAGTATTGAAAAGTTTTCAATGTTTTTCAAAATGTAGACTTAAAGATGATGAATGAAAATAAATCTTTCATAGACTTCCTTACATTAAAGATCAGATCATTCCTTCATTCTGTCTACCTATCTGTCCGTCCGTCTGACTATATATCTATTTATAAGTCTTTTTTTTGTGAACCGGACTGGTCCTTGCTTATCTTCAAAAATTGAAATACAAATCTTGTCTTTTGAAACCAAGAAAGATTAAAAAACACAACAATGGTTGCTCTAACGCGTTTCGATAGCCAAGCTATTATCTTCAGGGAGATATCTCTGAAACGAAGAAAGATTAAAAAACACAACAAAAGTTGCTCTAACGCGTTTCGACAGCCAAGCTATCATCTTCAGAGAAATATCTCTGAAACCAAGAAAAATTAAAAAACACAACAAAAGTTGCTCTAACGCGTTTCGACAGCCAAACTATCATCTTCAGAGAAATATCTCTGGAACCAAGAAAAATTAAAAAACACAACAAAGGTTACTCTAACGCGTTTCGATAGCCTCATCAATATTTTCAAATTTAAGTGGAAATAATTTAAAATTTAAAAGAGATATCATATAGTTTTTGAGTTAATATCAAAAATGTTAAAAATGTATATATGCATTACATCTTCTGCTCTATCGCCGAGGAATGCATAGCGAGAAATCTGAAATAATTCATTGATAAATTGAAATACAAATCTTTAAAATCTTCAAAGATTGAAATACAAATCTTGTCTCCTAAAACCAAGAAAGATTAAAAAACACAGCAATGGTTACTCTAACGCGTTTCGATAGCCAAGCTATCATCTTCGGAGAGTCACATTATCTCTCTGAAGACGATAGAGATAGCTTGGTTATCGAAACGCGTTAGAGCAACCATTGTTGTGTTTTTTAATATATTTTGGTTTCAGGGGACAAGATTTGTATTTCAATTTTTAAAGATATACAAGGACCAGTACATTCCACCAAAATTCATTGATCGATATTTATGTAAATAATGCAGGAATGAGATTTATTTGGCATTGATATTTATCCGAAAACCTTACAAGGAATCCTCATAGTTATACAGTCGAATTATTTTTTCGTATTATTATTATTATAATCCAACTGAAATTGCAACTTTGCCTGAATTTCAACTATGAGACAATAGCCTAATGTGTCGTAAGAAATTTTGGCAGCTTTACACTTTTAATGGAATTATACAGCGTGTTCAAAATGAAACTGACCTGTTGTTAACTTTCTTATTGTTAAAGATATAACTTTGGGTAAATTAGCAAAGTTGTGTAATTTTTATTGCTGATTATTGGGGTGAAAAAAAAAACAATTTAAAATCGTGTTTTTGAGTTTTGGCATAGAGTTCCAATTTTTACATGGAACATCCCATATATCTTATGTTTTTATGAAAGATAATGAAATTTAGAATTAAATTAAAAAGCTTTGCCAAATTGAATAATAACAGAATTAAAAGACGTAAAGGTATATCAGAAGACATCGAAAAGTAATAGGAAATTAGCCTAGTATGCTATGTCACTCCTACCAAACATAATACATTACTTCTTTTGTAGAGAATATAAATAAATATAAATTATGTAGTAAACATTTGTGTGATATTTGTTCTTTAGAAAATATTTATAAGAAAAATTGTATTACATTTTAGTTTAAATAAAATTGTTGTCATGGTTAAATTCGGCTAAAGAAATAGCTTAAAAAATAACCTAGAAAAAACTTTACATTTATAATTATAATCACGCAATTCATCCAGTTGCTTTATGACTATTTTCATCTCCTTAAAAAATGACTGACACTAATTTTCAGAAATAATTCAATTGTGTCACCCCACAATAGCTTTAACGAGCGCTACACTCGTTGAAATTGAAACTACTTGTCACAATTATAAATGTAAATAAGTTTCAGGCTGAAATATGGCCGATGCAACTCCATTCTCAATTTCGTATACAAATTAAAGTATGCAAATCACGAACATTCTGAGCCATTCGCCAAACGTTTAGAATAATAATCGTCTAAATGAAACTGCTGCGCTAATGTTGGCCTTTTGTGTAAAAATGCAGAAAACGGTTTGAATAAATATTTGGTGCGATAATTAAATTCACGACCAGCGACTGGAGTGTTTTTCTTATAAATGCTGAATTCTTTCGGTTAACTTACAAAAGTAAGAAACGAAGTAAATTCTCACCCTAAGGAGAAGTTTCCTTGCAAATTCTTTCAGGTGTAAAATAATGTAATTGTAAAGTAAAATTTTGCTTAGTTTTGGAAATATGAAATTTCTGTAATTTAAGGTCATGGTAGCCATACTTGTCTTCACCGAAACTATTAAAGAAATATATAACACTAAAATTAGGACACAAAATTAGATTATACAGGCTAGGTATTTGCAATAGACCATGAAAACGTTTCCCAAAATATTGTTTTAAAGTACACCAGCCAATTAACACCATAAATTTGATTTAGTCAGGTGAACTATTGGCCAAATTATCCATAAATATATCAAAGGTTAAATTAGTGACTTTTAAGCTGATAACTAAAAGTCACACTGGGAAAACTAAAGTGATTAAAAATTCCACTATTATGCATAAATATAAAACTGAGATGCCTGCTGTGATGAAATAACTGCCTTTTTATAAGCTTATGTATCGTTTTTTATATAACATGAAAACCTATTTAAATGTTTTTAAAATTTATTTTATTTATTTACTCGCAATAATTTCAGAAACGGCTAAAGCGATGTAACCTACCTTCCACCGAGCCTCACTTGGGAGGAGATCGCTCCTTAAATTCTTTAAATCATGTGATTTCCGGGAAATTTTTTATTGGTAAAAATGAAATCGTGCTTGCAGCACATGACCATAAGAAAATGTTTCTATTGGTAGATATAACACGCAAACTCTCCATTAACACAATATTACTGTGACTATGAGTATATCTAAATAGTGGCGTAATAGAAACTGCATCAGTATAAAGAGCCATTGCTCATTACAAAAATGAATGCCTTTCGTCGATTTTTTTTTCGTGGTTTACTACATTTTAATAATGAGTAGAAGATTACATTCATGGCTTTTAAATATGTAAAGTAAAAGCGGAAAAAATCCAGTATATAAGCAATATTGCTCTCATCAACGCCACCATTGTCTTGTATACACACCTTGCCCTCATTGTGTTTTATTACTTCAAAAGCGCGAGGGGATGTATAAATCTTGAACGGAGCAATTTCGCTCTGCATTACCGAGCAGCCTGGTACAAATAAGTACATTAAAGGCGCACAATATGGCGAAATTTGCTAACAAATAAGATGGGTAATATATGGAGCGACAGTGATGGTGCACAAAGAGCGCGATGGTGGATGCTGCTGCATCTGTGGTTTCCTGCTCTCGCGGTGGTTTCCTGCGTTGGTAGCATTGTACGATGCTCGAGTTTCCCACCATTCATCAACCATAATATCAGACGCGAGCCGCTGCTCAAAATAAATCCTTTCTCGGTGTTATTTTTAATAAAATTTCCGATAAAACCAGTTGCGCAATTTTAAGGTAGACGTCGTGTCGGTCTGACAACTTTTCAGGCGTCGCTTTTAAACTTTCTATCAGCAGGATATAAGATTTCGGAAGCCTCATGATAAGTTGAAAAAAAAAATAGTATACGACTGGTTGAAGAGGGTTGACTTTCTGAGTCGATAAATTCAACTACATTCTTGATAATTTAAATATTGATAAGCAAAATATGTGTACGACAAAATCAATCAATTTCTTGCTGTTTATTATACTTATTTAACGCGTTTTTCATTTTAAAAATTTGAGAGATATGAGAAGCATAGGAGTAAAATCTCTGGAGTTTGAAATCTAAAAAAATAGGTTTTCCGAAATGAATTAACAAACAGTACTCTGAAATTTTGAAAGATTAGATCAAAATATCTAAAAAACGGTTTAATTAATATTAAAAAATATATTATACCTACATTAGAATTGAAAAAAAAAAGTATAAATTGACAGTAGCATTTCTAAAAAGAGTTATTTGATTTTGAAACTCCTAATTTTTGAGTTTGCAATCGAAATTTTGGGGAGCAAAAAGGCGTATGAACAACTTAAAACCTGGGAAAAAAAGAAAAGAAATTTGAGAAAATAAACCTCTAAAATTTTCATGAAAACGAAATTCTGGAAATTTTGAAACTTTCTGAATTGTCTCCTGGTTTTCTCAACAATTTAATCTTGATTTTATTTTTGTTTCTTTCTTTGTTCTGAAGTTCGACTGTACCTAATGTCGAATTATCGCCTCGAATCTTAAACTTTTAACTTTGTTTGGGAAATCAGATATTTCTGTTAAGAAGTTTCTTAGACAAATATCGACATTTTAAGAAGAAATTTGAAATTACTATGCAATAATTTTTTAGAAAAATGAAATTGCGAGAAAGGGTCGAATTATCAAACAAATGTCGAAATTCTCTGAAGTGAAAATTATATTGTAGAAAAATTATTTAGAGAAAAATCGAAAAGCTAACGAAATTTCTATTTAAAAAAAAACTGAATTTCCTTCAAAACTGAAGACGAGTCTAAATTTCGATACAAAATTTGTGATTTTCAGAGAAAAAATATAGATACCTATAAATCTTTGTTTGGAGAGACATCAAAATTTTAAGAAATATTTTCAAATTTCTGTAAATAAATGTTTGTAAGGAATAATCGAATTCAAATTATAAGAAATATCTTAAAACTTCAATTACAAACGATAGTTAAAAAAATCATAAGTTCGCGAAAAATATTGAAATTAAAAAACAAACACTAAGAAAATTTTTCTTTTTAAGAAAAATTTAAATTTTTGGCAACAAGGGTAGGTGGTAGCAAAAAACAATATTTTTTTAAAAATAACTTCATATTTGTTTTAAAAAAGTTTACAAAAGAACCGAAATTTTGTAAAAATAAGCTAAATTTAGAGATCCAAATTCGGAGAGAAAACTAGACATTTGTATGTATTTTTATCCAGAGAGAACCCGAAATTTTGAGAAAAAGTCCAATGTTCAAAAAAAAATTAAATGACTATTTTATGCAATTTTTAATAAAAAACGAAATTTTCAGAAAGAATCAGAAATTTTAACAAAACATTGAACATTTTCATATCTAATGCGAAGTTTCTTTTATAACAATTTAGAGTCCAAATTTCCTAAAAAAACCAAATTTTGTGAAAACATTAGCTACATTTTTTATTTTAGAGTAAAAGTGTTGAGGAAAAATTCTAAATTTTTGAAAAAATAATTGCTGAAAAAATCCGGAATTTCATAGAATTTCAATCAAAAGTTATTTTAACAAAAACCCGCCTTCGCACGAAATATTGAAATTTTGAAAATAAAACCGAAATTTCTGAATAACAAAATTTCAGAGAAGAGCCGAAGCTTCAAGATTAAGTTGAATTTCGAGAAAATGATCAAATGTTGAAAAAATCGAAATTACTATTGAAACATTTGTTTTTGAGAAAAATTGAAGTTTCTAGGCAAAACCCTAAATGTTGATTAAAAAACTTTAAATTTCTATTAAAAACTCAACATTTCTTTCAAAACATTTTAACATAAAATTCGAACCTTCGCGAATAATCTAAATTTAGAAAAACAATTCCAAATTTTGGCAAAGAAATCTATTTGCAGTTGAAAAATTTTAAGAAATATTTCTAAAAAATGTTCCTTATAAAGTAGTGAGCAAAATTTCACAATTTTTATGAAGAAATTGTTTAGGTAAGACTCGACATTTTCAAAAAGATCTTCAAATTTCTACGAACAAGATGTTTATATAAATCTTAATTTTCAGAAAAGAAAACTTCAAATTTGTATAAATTTTTATTTTTGTGAACAGTAGAAAATTTCAATTCCAAAAACAAAACTCGAAATTTTTATAGATGTAAAATGTTTACAGAAAAATTTTAATTTCGATAAAAAGTGAAAATTTCGATACGGATTCCTATGTTCCAAAAAAAATCCCAAATTTTATTAAAAAATTGGAAATTCCCCTTAAAAAAGTTCTTTCTTTTAATGTTTTTTTACAGAAAAGAAGAAATTTTGCCAAAGTCCAAATTTGGAGAAAAAGTTTAAAATCTCTACGTTTTTCAGGGGGAATTTTGAGAAAAAATCGAACTTCCAATTTTTTTTTTAAATCGAAATTTATAGCATTTCTATTAAAAAAAATTGTAAACAATCCTATTTTGGCGAAAAATTTCGAAAACAACAACCAACAATTTTTAAACGTAATTAAGTTTTTAGAAATAAGTCAAAATTTCAAGAAAAGTCGAGATTTTGGAACACAAGGGGTAAATAAATGAGAAATGGAAATATATTTATTATTTAGAAAAAAGCCAAATTTTGATGAAAAATTCGTAATCTTGACAAAAAACAAAATTTTTAAGTAAAAAAATCCAAATAAAAAAATTGAAATTTCGCCAAAAAAGTTCAAATTTCAAAAATAAATCCAAATTTAAAAAAAAAAAGAAAGAAAGTTCAAATTACTTTTAAAAACTGTAGATAAACTGAAATTTCTTGGGAAAATACGAAATTAAAAAGGTTTAAATTTCTACAAAACTTTTTACTGATAGACATAAAAAAGTTTGACGAAAGTCGAAATTTTGAAAAACAATATATTTTTAGAACAATGTCAACATTTTTAGAAATTTCAAGAAAAACTTAAAACATCTTTAAAAAAATAGAAATATTTTCAGAACAGTTGTACAGTGCATCCCATTTTCAGTGGTTTTAACATATGACTACTATTTCCAGCATAGATAAAGGATAGTCGTTTTTACAATTTTGTGAGATAAACTTGGACAAAACAAAAATGTATCTTTACCCGTTTTAGTACAATTTTGAAAAATTAAAGATTTTCGAAAATGTTACACTGTTTGTTGCTCATTTCCGGTTAACTACAAAAATTTGACCAAAATTGTTCCTGATGCAGTTTTTTCTGTTGAATTTTATGATATCAATGATTTTGGAGTTATAACCTAAAGCTCTGTTTTTTCAAATGGAAACCATAGCAGGCACTTATGTTAAATGAAAAATTGTTTTTTCCTGTTTTCAAAAACATATAGGTTTATGTATTTATTTTAAGAAATGTCGGAGTTATTAGGATTTTTTATTAACTTGTATTGTATTTGGCGCGAGTTTGTGTATTACATTTACCAATGAGAAAATTTTCTGGCGAGCTGTGTGATGTCAAACATTTAAGAAGCTATTTCCTTTAGAGAGAAGGGGACGCTTGGCGGCGACGACGGGTCAGAAGCGACGGTTCGTTTTATTTTGTTTGGAATTTTATAAAACTGCTGTAACAAGGTAGATGGAAGCATTTCTATTCTAATAGCTTGTAACTAATGTTAAAGTTTAACGCGTTTGTTTCTAAGGAGCAGGAAATGGCTAAATATTCGTATGCTCAACGTTGAATTGATGTGAAATTAGTAACCTTAAAAGAGGTTAGTTGGCACTGTTTCAAAAATATTATGCTAGTAATGCGAAGGTCCAGGTTTCAATCATATTTAAGGATTTAGACACTCAAATCCGTAGATACAAAAACGTTGTGTGAGAAAGAAGAGATAATTACAAACCTAAATGATGACGTACTCCTAAATTATAGAATAATTGTGACATGACATGATCCTTTCAGAATGTGTACCAGGTAGTCTTGCCTCTTGTGGAAGTTAACCAAATTTATTTATCTTATATTTCGTTTTACATTTAGTCATGTTTTGTTGTTGTTTTAACTTTTGCTATTCTTTTATATGGCGTTCAAAAGTAGTCGTTATAATTATGTCAAGACATAATTTCTCTTCAATTTTTTTAATGGAGATTTCAAGATTTAATATAGTAATAAATAAACTTTATTTGTAAAAATTTTGACTTTTCTGTAAATTTTTTCATGGACATTTTGACTATTTTCTTGATATTTAGCTCGAACTTACGTTTGCAGATCAATTTTTATTATTATAGATCGAAAATCAGAATTATGAGTTGAACAAATTTATTATTGCCGCCACACTTTAGATGTTCATTTATTTTTCAGTTTTTTATTTTTCATTACAAAGAAAACGCATTTTTGTACAAAGCAGTACAAAAGCATTTTCTTTATTCAGTTTGAGCGGAAAATGTTGCGAGAGGAATTAGATTCAGTAATAAAATTTTGTTACTAGTCAGCAGGCGCGGATTAGGCTGCATGGTGCCCTGTGCAACTCACTGGTGCAATTCCCTGTGAAAATATTTTTGAGGACTAAAAATAAAAAAGCCATCAATTTACTTCGGTGGGGGCCCCTAAATATTTTTTGAAAGCGTATCTCGTTGTGTTAAAACATTTTACGACTATAAAAAAGGGAAGTCATGCACTTTAGCCCCCAGTACATGGTTCACATTAGTAAATCGACCTTGCTAGTCAGTAAACTGCAGAAAAATATTTTTTATATTTTAAATACACAAAATAATAGGAGTTGTCCAAATTTATTTACCCTAGGCAGTAGATTGTTTGTAAATTGGCTTTCAATTTAGACAATAACCACTAACTATCCAATTCAAGTGAAAATATAACCACATTGAGTTAGCTTCAGGCAATAATACTTACCTGGGCTTGCACTATTACTTGTAACTCATAAATATCTAATATCAAGGTATAGATAGATATAAATAATGAGTTCGAATTTACGATTATACCACTAACAAGTAAGTAACAGAACTTAAAGTAATAACAGTTTATCGATTATCACTTGTACTTAATATTTGACTAACAAAACAAACATTTATCAATTCATAATTAATTTACTGGTTTATGTAAGGTGTGCTTGTCACAAAGTAGGGAGCAGTATTAAATATTAACATGCAATAAAATTTTGTGTCGGTTGGTAACATTATTACCCAGAAAAGTTTTACTAAACTTTGACTGAATGGGATAAATTGTTTTCTTTATTGTCACTAATTAAAAGATCTCCTTAATTATTTACGGCTTGTGCCAGTTTGGAATACGATTACGATTTATTTTCGAAAACACAATGAATAATGACGATTTAATTACAGCTTAAACCCAATTCGAGTCTCACGAGTTAACAAGAGAAGGACAGGAGAATAAACTTAGTTGATGCATGTGTTTTCTTCGTAACTCTAGTCTAAGAATAAGCAATGAGTTATAAACTACTCCCAGTAATTAGGGGATATAAAAGAAATCACAAATATTTAGGTAATTTTAAAGAAGTTACTAGTTTTCAGATTTTGAGTTAAATTTTTAGCATCAGCAGTTTTTAAATAATTATAAAAAAAGTCATTGGGATGTTTTCGAAATTTTTGGTTGCTTTTAAAAAACTCCAGGGACTTTAATTTTTCCACTAATGTTATCCCGAAGGTATTCTAGATAACATTTATTTGTCTTTATTTGGATTATTTGAAAGCCATGCGATAGCTTTTTGCTAAGTTATCGTCGTTCGAAGCTAAACTGTCATGTTTGAATTTGATAATAAGAAAAAATATGTATTTTATTTCTGCTTTGAACAACGAATAACTCAGCAAAACATCGTACAAGTCTCGACGATAAGATTAAATTATTTAAAACTAAAATCCCTTATTTAAGCTATAAGAATCACTGGAAGAAATTATAGAAGTCCGTGAATCTTTTTATAGGCAATTACCTAATCAAAATCTGCTCACAAAAAAAATGAATTCAAAATCTGGAAATTAGAAACTAGATGTAATTTTCGTTTTTCGCATTTTGATTGGTAATATGCCACTTTACCACATTCAAAAGCATTTAGTAAAGTGGCACTTTACCGCATAGATACGTCACTTTAATGCATAGCAAGCATTACTATCAATTAAACAGTTGCGCCTAAAATAGCTCAAAGACGCTTCTAGAGCAAAATAAAAAATGTCTTAGGAACAGTTTTTCATTTTTTTTTTTCACTAGCAAGACTCATTTTTATAATTATTGTCAACTATTGTTTTGTAAATTGATTTTGTTAAATTTCTAACTTTGGAATGCTTTCATATCTAGAATTATTTATTGATAACTATCAGAAAATGCGAAAAAATAGTATAAACAAACTCGTGAGAAAAGCAGTTTTACTAAACTCATATAGCTTTAACTTGCTCGCTCACTGCGCTCGCTCATTCTCAAACCCTATACTCGTTTGATATAACTTTGCTTTTCTACGTATTGTTTAATATACTATCTTCTATTTTTTTCCTAGCCATTTTTCTCAGGTTGCAGCTTTTTGAAAATCATATATAAGTTTAAAATTTAAGATTTTTCTTCTCCCTTAATTTCTGTAACCAGAGTATAAATGGCATTAAAGACTTCTACAAGACACAAGAACTTGATCACAGAACTCTAACAAACACAAGGCACAACTAGAATACGAGCAACTTCTAAAAAGTCTACTTTCAGCAACTCCACCAACTAATCCTACAATCTTATCATAAGTCACAAAGCATAATGTGCTTTCTAACAGAAGTAGATGTAAGAGTTTTATGATTTTCTTTTTCCTACGTTTTCTGCTTTATAAACTTAGGAAAAACGTTTTGGCTCTGCAGTTGATCAATATAATAGAAACAAAACAGTGACTACTAAAAGTAGTCTTATCTAATTCATAACTAATTAAAACAAAATGAATGGATCGACGTCAATTTAACAAATTATGATTTGGAGCGAATTGCTAGTAATTTTGGATAATTAACTATGTTATTTTTTTTAATTAATATTTTAGGCTGTTTTGTGTTATTACGTTTAATGATACTTGGACTTTGTACAGGGACAATATATGTTATATGTGCATCCGCCCAAAAACTGCAAACACGCCACCCAAATTAATGTTGAATTCAAATACGGTACATATTTACCTTTCGTATTTTTGTCACAATCGCGGTAAAGTAATTCTACTTATTTATGTTAATTTTCCCTGACGATTAAAAATGTTGGCCGACATATTCGTTTCGCATAACCCCCATCCCAAATTCTAATTGTTTCTCGTTTTATGTCCGATAGTGGAATTACGAGGCAGTTTGTCTGAGTTGATTCAGAATTAAAAGGGACATGAACAATTCTGATTACCGTCCTTCACTTGCCGGGTCCAATTTATCATGCTTTTATAATCAATAATCCTCCCGTTGTTGAACATTCTGCTTACAAAGCTAACCTGACCTATTATTCTCTTTAAATATTACGTGCATCACTCAAATCGCGAACTACTGACATCAGACTTAAAGCGATCAATTACCAAAATTAAATTCAATTCGAAGTTCCAATCTAATTTCTTACTAAATGAGAACGTTTTATCTAATTTGTTTAGTATAACATAAATTGAAAATATTGATTATGACGTTTGATCCATTAGTACAATTGAAGTATTCCAAAAAAATGTTTAAGGTTCAGAATGTGTTCTTGTATTGAAAATCTTCGGTTGCAGTGGTCGGTATCTGCGGCTGAAAGAAAAGGTCATGGTTAAGAGAGATTTACGTACCAAACGTTATCGTAAGCAATCGACAACAATGAGTAACACAAATACTTCGAAAATCCATACATACATTTAATTAAAGGAAAAAAAAATTGTAGCCAAACAAACTTTTTCCGTACAGTCGTAATTCGGCAACAATTGCACTTCTCTTCTACCATATCATCTAAACAACGATTTTATTCGCATACATTTAAATGTGGATTCTCCTTTTGCAGGCTGAATTACCATCCGGAAAAGGGTATCTACGATCTGCTAATTTCCAACGCCAGCTACGATCGAGATAACGGTCGATTCGAATGCAAAGTGAAAGCCGGTGGTTCAGGAGCCAATTTGCACGTGCAGAGGTACACACTCACGGTATTGACGGTGCCCCAGACGCCAGCCATCGCGCCCGGCACTCAAGTAGCTGTCACCGAAGGCAAGCGACAGGAGCTGACGTGCAGCAGTATTGGAGGATCTCCTGATCCTCAAGTGAAAGTGGTACCGAGAAGGTAAGTTTTTACTAGTGGAATATTTTTTGTGAACATAGAGATGTTATCGAAAAATTTACCTGAAAGTATGTTAACCGTTCAGTCTGGACATCTCATTTTCATAACACTAGCCTGAATCTGGGGGTCTCACAGACTCCTATATTTGAGGGGCACTTTGACTAAAATTGACAAACTAGGGTTGCGGGAGGATAATTAGTTCCTAAATGAAAAGCTTTATAGTATAAATAATCAACTCTTATATTGAGGATCTACAATTATTATCAAAAATCAAAAAACCTGAAATGTTTAGTTTTATTTGACAAGAGATCACTTGGAGTAATATTATTAAAATTTATTTATATAATATCAAGAAAAATCTGGGTTTTTTAAGTTTGTTTGTAATCAAATAAAAAAAACAAAAAAGTTGCCTCCAAACTATTAAGAAAAAAAAATCGATCGATATTAATAAAATAATTGGCATTCCTTACAGAAGAACTTTGAACATTGCATACAAACTGGCTTGCTACATACTAGATATGTATTCATTGATTTTCTATGCAGTCTTAGCAACATTTTTTTCTTTCATTTTGACTAGATTTTTAAGAATGGACACCTTCTATATTTTTTTTATTACCTAAAACTCCCTCGAAAGTTAAACTCATATCCCTTAGCAATGCTTTTGTTGAGATGTATGATTTTTGCGTACAAGGAAGAACTTAAAAATGTGTTAAACTTTTTTTAAACATATTTTTTTAAAAATCCGTAGTTTTTGTCCAATATAATTTTACCAATGAGACATCTGCGCGATACAACCTAATAAGGGCTTTCTGCAATTATCTCCGATTCCCTAATTGTGCCCAGCTTGTCTGCCTTAATTGAACGTACCTAATTTAAATCAAAAATACAATAGATTTGATGATTTTTAGAAGGTAGTTCAACCAACGGAAGGGGTCATTACATAGTCATTAACTCTAAATTTTTGATTCTATTATCTAAAAATTTTATTCTTAAGACAAAGTAATTTTTATATTATAAATTACACTGGGGAACAGCAATTTAATTGTCTCATTCATTTTAAGTTCTGCCACTGTTTTGATGAAAGTTTGATTTTTAGTGAGCTACCGAATCTGTGGATCATAAAACATACTGGCCTTTAACTTTCCAATGGATAGTTAGGAAATGCCACAATAGATACTTCAAACAATATGCAATATTTGAAAAAAAATGAAAAATTTTAATTTTAGAATGAAAAATTTGGAACAAGAGTCAAAAATTCTAGAAATTATTCGAAATCAATATATTTTTAAAAATCGATTTTTTAAACTTTAAGTTTAAATACGTAATTTTGGAAAAAAAAAGATACCTGCTTTATAAAAGGAATTTTAAAAAGTATTATTTTTAACTATAATCAGAAACTTCTTAGATAAACGTCCAAATTTAAATATAAAACTCATAAGAAAAATACTCAGGAATTTTCGACTTTAAAATTTAAAGCTCAGAAGTGCAAGAAAAAGTCAAAATTTTGACTTTAAATTCGAAATTTTTTAAAAAAAAGTTTAAACTTTAAGATCAAGTCAAAATTTTAAGAATCAAGGTTGAACTCCTAAAAAGAGTTTACCTTTTGAGTTTTTCATCGGATTTTTTAAAGAAAAAGTTACAAATTCAAACTTGAAGTCAAGATTTTGAGAGTAAACTCAACATTTCGAAAGTGTTAAAATTTAGGGGTAATTCTCAAAGTTTGAGATAAAGAGAGAGAGAGAGAGAGAGAGAGAGAGAGAGAGAGGAAAAAAAAAGAAAAATATCGATTAAAACCTGAAATTTCAAGCCTGACATTTTGTAAAACATTTTTCTTTAATAAATCAAACTTTTTTTCAAATACCCAATTTTTTTTGAAATTTCGACTTTAAGTTTCAAGCTTAAATAAATTTTAGAAAAAGATGTATATGGGCTGAGAAGCCTAAAATTGATAATAACGAATTTCAAATTAACGAAAAATTTAAATCGAAACCCAAAATTTTGTAAATTTTTTTAAAGCCGAAATTTAGGTTTTTAAAATAAAATTTTCACTTTGACAGAAATTTTCTAAGAGTTTAATGTTCAAACTTTAAGCTTTTGAAAATTGAAATTCGAACAATTTAAAACTAAAAATTTATAAAAATATAAATTTTCGCATTTAAAACTTTTAAGATTATCTCGAAAAATTTTGTTTGACTTTTTATTAATTCAACGCTTCTATAAAGATTGGGATTTCAAAATTAAATTCAATATTTAAAAAGAAAAATAAATTTAATTTTTTTCTCGAAGATATTTATCCCGTTTTATTTAGGAAATTCTTTTCTCCAGATTGAATTCGAAATTTAAACTAAATCTTTTTTTTTTGGCTTTCTTCTCTTCTTAATATTTAGACCTTTTTCTCCCAAAGAATTAAAAGTTAAATTTTGAACTTGGGATTCTAGGAATTAATGAAATTTCAAAAATTTCTTGAAAAATTCAAAATGTTAAAAGAAATTGAAAATTTTGATAGTTTTGATAATAGATTTGACCTTAGACGTTTAAAGTTTAAACTAATTTAAAAAGCTTGAAAATTTCTGGTTTAAAATCGAAATTTGTTGTCATAGATCACAGAAAAAAAATGTTTTTTAAAAATATTTTTATCTTAAAAGATGTTTGAGGTGTTTTACCCTTTTTTTTATAAGTCACTTCAACCCTAATAGTGTTTTTTATTTTGTTTATTCATTTTTCTAATTTTTTTTTTTTTTCGCTTTTGTGGCTCGCATAAAATTTTTTACTTGTGATCTGGCTCTAAACAACTTAAAGATTGGGCATCACTGGACTAGAATATACTCAACTGACTTTTTTATGACGAAATTATTAACATCAATACTAACTTAATATCATAATATAGTGATGATTTAGTCCCTGTCGATTATGCAATTATGATTAAGCCGACCACAAACATTTTGGATGATTTTCAAGAAGCAGAAATAATTAGTAATTAAACAAAATTTTGACACACTTTTTTATGAACGGACATCTTCATTAAGCGAGCATATTTTGCCAGTCCCGAAGGTGTTCGCTTAAGAGAGATTTCATTGTATATTGAATTTTTTGCTTCAACACTAGCACTACTAGACAGTACAGTTAATGTCAACTGAAAACTTTGCCTTTCATTTGTCTGTGTGATAGATTCTATATTGGTCTTTTTACACATTCTGGCCGTTGAATGCTCTATTATACTAAAGCACCAAGCAATTTTGCAACATATCAAGTTTAATGTAGCGTTTGGGTAATAGTAAATCTTTCTCTTTGTAAATAGTGATAGCAGTGTAGCTATTGATAAATAATATTTATCTAAATTCCCGTAATACAGCTTCGCTGCTAATAATTTCGGTTTTCGCTAAGTTTAATGGGGGTCTTCGTGCTTATCACTTCTTTCCGCACCTTACTATTTCAATACTTATGTATGTCAACTTCTTGATTTGAAAACGATTTCCTATTATTTCCTACTATTTCGTCGTAAACACAATACCAAAAATTTAGGGTTCTTTCTTGAAAATTCTACTTTTTTGGAATCCTTGATTATAGATAACTAGGTATTACTCGCGACTTCCCCTGCGGATTTAAGTGATAATTAGAATTTAACAGAAAAATTGTCCAAAATTAAAGAGAGTTTTTAAATTTCTGACGGATCAATCTAATTTGTCTCTGTAATAGATAGTGCTGCCGATTAAATATACTTTCTTATTGATGAAACTGTCAAACCATTAAAATAAAAGAATCCTACATGCAAAGACGGTAAAGTTGTACCTCATCATTAGATGTTGCCGTCATCGCCGTCATATTTTGCATTTATTGCTGTGGGATTATTATACGAAATGTGCAATATACAAGTATAACATATATGGAAGAGAGGGAGTCGCGCTCTATCGCGTTATAACGCTGTCAAACTGTCAGACCTTTATATTTCTAATAAAAGAATAGTACCTGCAAAGTTTTAAGTTTGGACCCTTATCGTCCTTATTCGTCATATAGTGGTTGCCAAGTTTTACATTTATTTAAATAGAAAGTGAATCGTGCCATATGGGCCAGAGTAAAACATCGAGAAAGTGCGCGAAATCTGGCAACAACACTGAGGCAGACAAGCAGACAGACAAACTGACTTTCGCATTTATATATTAATGGATGAAACTGATTAAAACATTGATTTAGGCACCTTGTGGGATGTCAGGAATACATGATGAAAGGGAAAACACGAGTAGTATGCCACAATTGCGCCATCCAACGCATCAAAGAGATATCTGGTGCCATCATAATGCAACAATGAGGTAGTTAGAATGCTCGACGTGCGTCAGACGAGGTGGTAATAACAAGAAAAATTCCCAATGAATGAATGTACATTACAATCCTTGCACAGGAAAAATACTCATATGCATAACAACCAGCAGCAAACACATGCACTCCATTAAATTTAATAACATTTGGTGTCTTTGTATGTTTTTATTCTCGTCTACAATTCACGTATAAACAAACACATGTGTTGCATAGAAGCCTTAAAAGCAGTTATACGCGAGTTATTTCAAGGAAATAACTTTAAATTTACAACACCATCAAATATTTATTGAGATGTTCAAGACTTTGAGTTACAGACACTATATTTCTAGTTTGTCATTTACTGTTGAAAAATGGCACTCTGTGGACGTTATTACGGTTATTGCACTCACAAATGTATACGAATTCGCGTTTGTCGGAGAAGAACTCGAAATGACAGTTGGAAATTTGAAAAGCACGTTTAAGTTTAGTAACTCCGTCAATTTATCACTTCGCACCTTCTGCAAGACACTGCAGCATATGCAACGAAACGTCTTTACTGGCCGATTTAAATCATTCAACCACCATTAGCGAGATAACTTGGTCTAGATACAAGGCTTTGTAATTAAAACTGAGATAAGACTAAGGTTTACGCTATGGGCTAAATGCGCCGCAGCGGATTAGAGCCAAGGAGCGAATCAAGTTCCTTACCACTTTTGAAACCTGCATGTGCTCCTTGCAACTTATTTTTTTCTAATGAAAATGTTCTAACCTGCTTATCAAAAAATTGAAAGTTAACTTACTTGATGTATTCAAGAAATGCTTTAAAAAATATTGTAAAAATGGTAACGCTCAGTTATGTTTGGAAAAATTTATTATTGTTTGATCGATTTCAGTCCAGTAACCCGTATCTATAGCTCAGTCAGGAGAAATCGATGAAACATTAACATAGATTGTAAAATATATTTTTATTACTGTTTTATATAGCAGTTCGTGAGGCCCCGGTCTCTCCAATCAGAGAGACTTATTGCGCCTCTTGTGTCTCCCAGAATTTTGCTCCTTTGAGGGAGACAGTTCAAGAAGAAGAACGAAGCTTAGAATCTTTTTGTTCGAAACCTGCTTAAACTTCTCTTAATCCAATTTTTAAATACAAAAGTATTGTTCCTGTGTGCCTTAAAGTATTCACAATGGTACACTAATTGTTGGGGATCTTCTTCCTCTCTGCACTCACTGCATATTGGATCTGTAACCAGTCCAATGTCGTAGAGATGTTTTCTCATATGGCAGTGACCCCTAATGACAGATAAATGCCCTTTCTACATATGTGTATAGGAAAGAGTTACCGGTAGTGCCTTACCTTGCCTTTGTCCTGGAATTTCGTTTCAGTATTATTTTATGCCATCTTTGGAACTTTTTGCTTTTGGCTCGCGGCAACTGTAAAGAAATTTTATGTTAGGTTTTCTGGATTCAAGTTTTTTTTTCGGCATCATTTTGCAACTCTGTGACCTGCAACTATTAGGTTTTAAAAATTCTTTTTTTTTTGTCTTCACTTTTTAAATTCTGGAATGTGGTTCGGCTACAATTTTGAACTCGTATTTTGACTCCAATCTACTAAGAGGTTAGGCATCACTGCTGTAATATTTAGTAGACAAAAAACGTTGTTTCGATTCTTGACAAATACTATGCAAATATGAAATTTTAGCGACCGATTTAGAAAAAAATTTGCGAAATGTAACCTTTACAGTCGAAAATTAAACTATTTTTAAATAAATCAAACGATTTGCAAATTTCTCAAAATATTTTTTAATTTTAACAATTAATATGACATTCAAAAAGATCCGACAAACATCATTTTCTGATACCTGAAAAAGGGATATTTTTGAAAATTTTGTACCGTGGCAGAATAAAAAATATTGTAGGTTTTCGGAGAACATAGTTTAGAAAATCCTGATTTGCACTGCTAGTTTAGTGCTTTTATCTATTTTCTGTACACTTGATGTAGATTCCTACGATGACACCTTAAGAATAGCTCATTTAAATGGATTTCATTCCCCTAATTACTCATTTATAAGGACGAGGCACGTTTCGTTGTTTCAAAGTAATAAACACCCTCTGATTGGAGAAATTAATTTCTGGGATTGTTTAATTTACGAACCTTTATGATAGCTGTCAGAATTCTTAATGACTTTACAAAGGCCTCAACAATGGGGAAACACGTAAACGATCAAATTATCCTTTCTAGTAACGATAATTCTTTACAGGTATCCGATTAGTGGAACAGACCATCCATCATTGTCTGCCTGATATGCATTTATCAAGCGGCCATTATTTTTAATTTTGTTATATGTGAAACAACATGACAACACTTAGTGTTGCCTTATAACAACAATGGCGTTAGTGATCCGTTGAAAAAAAAGGCAATGGCTTTCATTATCGCACAATAAATCATTTAATATTACGTCGTGTTATATTCCGGAAAAAAGAGCTAAATGGATGATATTTTTTTAATGATGTATGCACCCAAAATAGAATTCACTGATATAATTTTGTAATCGGGCTTACTTCATAATTTATTCCAGCATTTCCACCTCACATTACCGATAATGAGGAAAAATATGAATTCTATACAATTTTTATAACTTCGAAGTACAATTTTCATGACATGCATAATTTCGATTTTCAACTCCTTTCTGAACTAATGCTAGGCAATTTATTCCTCCAGCTTGTAAATGTTGTATAAGAAAATATCGAACTGATTTTTCCCGATAATGACACGTTGGTTAGCTGCATTTCCAGGAAGATGCGAATGGTTTTGTAATAGATATATAATTGTGTATCTCCTCCAACTGCAAATTACAGGAAACGCAGAACGAAAGAAATTTTTTCTCATGATTCTCATAATGTACGCGGAATGAAGTAGCATGTCGCTTGTATGTATCCAGGTCATTCTCTCAAGTTTTTATTTCGTGCAACTATGTGTTTGATAATTTCAGTAATTACCTCTCCAAGGGTTCCATGGTAGTCAAGTCGATTTAGATTTCGTTCAAGCATTCAATGCTACCCAACATTCGTTCAATGAAACCACAATATGAGTTAGAATTTCGAATTGTCCGATTATACATCATCAGATTTTGCTTCCTTGAGCTATTCCTGAATGAATAGATACTGCTAAACTAACTTGTAAATTTCCGTTACCAATAATTGCATACTCTAGAGATTATATGTTATATTTTTTTAATTTTTTTCGTCGCATTTTGTGATAAATTATTATTGCAGCTTGGTTGGGAAGAGCCCTGACCTAGCGCCATTAATTTACAATTTTCTTTGAAATTTGAACATTTTGTATGATAAAACATCGCCTGTTATGATGACTTGTTCACTTGTTTTAGATATTCGCTATTATAAAGTATTATGAAGTCGCGAAAAAGATGGCAAAAAGTCACGAAAGAAAATAAAAGGTATCGCTAATAAAAGCAAAGCATACAAAGTAGTAGAGAGCATGGAGAAGTGCTCATAAATGATAACCGCTAGCGTTGTTGCATAACAAGAATATTTTTTTAATAAAAATTAACAAACGGGTCAATCATTTCCAGAAATAATAGTTTTCTGTTTTGATACAGTGTTAATCGACAGAAACAAGCACATGAATCGATTAAGAATTGCCGCCTGTAACGTGTTTACATACATATTTTTTAATCAATCAGGATTCCAATGCAAAATTTTAAGTCAATCTGCAAAATTTCTCCGAAATATCAACAGTCGAAAAACTGTGGCCATTTTAGACCATGCGATGTCTTCGGATGGACATATCGCTATAATGTTTTATGTGTTATGCCTTTTATTTGATGCGTCCACAAGCCATGCCATCCGAAGAAGAATTATGGTCTAAAATCCGCCTAGCTTATCTGCTATTAACTTTAATGACAAATTTTCGTCTATAATTTCCAGGAAATAGGTCCGAAGTTATAAGTTGAAATTTTAGGTTCAATAACCAGACTTTTTTCGCGGACCCTTGAATTCAATTTTAAAATTTCGTCTTTTACCTTGAAACTAGGTCAGTTCTAACTTTAAATTCAGAACTTTGACTTTAAAGTGTGTCTCTAAAACTGGAAATTTTAAGAAAAACAAAGTTTGAAGATAAAAAATAAGAAAAAAACTTTTACTGTAAACCGATATTTCGAAGAGTCAAAATTAAAAAATGCTTAAACGAGTAGTTCCAATATATTAGGAAAGCAGGCTTAAAAAATAATCACAATTCCAAATTTAAATTGGAAAAAGCTGAAATTTCCATAAAAATACAAAATTATTTTAAATTAATATAATTTTTTCCAAATCTCAAATTTGAATAATCTTAGGAGAGGCTTAGAAAAGTTTAAACTCTTAAAAAGGTTATACGTTTTAGCTATAAATTTCAAGAGACCTAAAGATCGAAATTAAATTGAAACTGCGAAAAGATTCCAAATTTTGAAATTTTCCGATATAAAATAAAATTATTAAGAAAACTTAAAAAGGGTTAGGTTTAAACTATAAATTTTGATAAAGGCTTTGACATTTTCAAAAAAAGGAGATTTGAAGAAAAAACTCGAAATTTACAAAATAAAACCTTAAAGTCTCCAGTTTGAACGGAAATTTTATGAAAAACAGGAGAAAATAAGCTCGGAATATATTGTTTGCAAGTTGTTTTACTTTTTAAGTCAAAACTACAAAAAAGAAAGAAAAAAATTGAACTGGAATTTTGGGATTAAAGTAAAGAGATAAAAATGCAAGTTTTATCTCGAAATGAACATCTGAAAATATGGGAAAAAGTCATGGGTTTTAGGCAAAAGAGGACTTCAATCTAATGCTCATAAATTCCATTTAAATCTTGAGAAAGGTAGACATTTCAAGAGAGACAAGGTAGACAAGGTATTATTTTAATTTGTAGAATCAGTGTATAGTGCACCAGTGCATACCAGAAAAAGTTTTACAACAAGAGAGGACATGATGTTTATATCTTACGAGAAGGCTCAATTGTTCGGAAATGTTTTTTGTTTTACAGCAATTAATTAAATGTTGAACATTGTGTGCAATCAATGAAAATAGTGTAAAATTTATATGTGACTTTATTATCAATAAATAATATTAGATTCGTTTCCACGCGACTACAACTATCCAAAGAAATGTAGGTCAGTTTGACAGCACTTATTTTAAAAGATTTCCAGTATTCAAACTTTTTTACTCGTGCGAGTTCAAACTACCCTACAAAGACATTGTTATTTCCTAGGTTTAAGTTTTTAGTTTTGTCAGCAGCCTCCAAGAGTGCCTATTTTTTATTTTTTGTCGACTTTCGGAAACCCTTACTGAAAATTAAATATCCAAACGAAGCAATTTTAAAAATAAAAATAATCTCTTTTCGAAATTTCAAATTTTTTGGTATTTTGTCATTGTTTTTAATTTTATTTATTTAACTAGATTCTGGTTTTCAGTATATGATTTTAAAAGTCAAAAAAAAGGAAAGAAAAAAGAGAAAAATGTTTGTCGACATTTTTACTTTCCTTAAAATCCAATGTCTCAAAAATGCAAATTTCGGTTTTTCTCTAAAACATCGGCGTCGACTTTAAACACAAAATGTAAACATGTGTACGCAGAATTAAATCATACTCTCTCAAATCTTTGTTAACAGTTTCAGCTTTAAATTCAAACGACCTCGACATTTTCATTTTGCCAGTAGACTATGATTTCTATATAAGCTTTAAGATTTTGTTGATTTTCTCCAAATTCCAAGTGCAAACGTAAAATTTTTACAATTTTGTCTAAAATTTTAATTCTAAAATCAAGAAAAAATACCTAATTATGTCAAATATTTCCAATTTTTTTAGAAGTTTTGATTTTCTTTTTGATAATTTTTAGTTTAAATTCAAGATTATTGCTTTGTATAATTATAGAATCGAAATTTCCAAATTATTGTAAAATAAATGAATTGTGTTCAATCTCAACAAGTTCGTGTGGAATTTGGTGGATGCGCTGGGACATTCTAATTAAGTAATATATTTTTAAGGGTGAACGTTATTTAATGTGACGTAGAAACAAAGCTTCTTTTAATTGACAGTTTCTCTAAAAATGTCTGGAACATTTTAGTTTTTGTAGGATAATTCTTCTACCCCATGCAGACACCAAAATTTAAAATCAAATTACAAAGAAGTTTAATTTTTCGACAAGCAGTTTTGAAAGTTGTTATTGACAGCAACAACTTAGCTACTGTATGCTAAGATTTAATGATATCATTTCTTCTAGTATTACAATTGTTTTCATCAAATGAAGGCTGTGAGTATATCTATAGTTTCGAAAAGCCCGGCAACATTAAAATTTCATCTCGATTCCATCACGATCTTATGTCCTTAAATGAAACAGTTAATAAAAAAAAATAATCTTAAGCAAAAAGTTTTACTCGAAAATGTATCCGGAAAATTTTAATATAAAAAATTTTAATAAAAAAATCTTCATTTTTTTCACTTCCGTATTTTCAAACACATGTTTAGAGCAAATTTTGCACATATAATATATGTATGTGGATGAAAGATCATAAAATAACATAAATTTAAGTTTCTATCTCAACCAGTGGCGGGGTTACAGGTAACCTGTGATATTGTTTTAGAAAAAAAGTGGTATGGGGCTGAATAAAATGAAATTTAATTCTGAATAAAAGTTGTCTCTTGGCATTTTGTCGTACATGTCTCTGATTGCGTCATGTCGTTGATTTTGTAAAAAATCACTTTCCTTGATACTTTTATTAGGGAAAATTTGTAAATAAAACATAGGACAATAAATCCCAAAAATCTAAATTGTGGCACAAAGGTGACAAACATAAAAAAATGTCATGAGATAACTTAAATATTATTTCATTTTATTTTATCCAGTATCGTACCATTTTTTTTTCTTAAATTATATTCAAATATTACCTGTAACTTTGCCACTGGTTTGTTTTATCACATTTTATGGCAATCCATCCATGTATCATGTGTGCAGAATTTGGTTTATATTTTATATATCGTTAGAATTTCAGAGATAAAAAATTAATTTTTTTTAAATAAAATTTTAACACCTTGTATTTTTTTTGCTAAGAGTTTCCGGATACATTTTCATATGAAACCCTTTGCTAAAAATGTATTTACCTGTTTCATTTAAGGCAGTTAAAACGGAGACTTTCTGTATAACATATTATTGATTAAAGCTAATTTTTCAATAAAACCTTGAGTTTTATTTCACTTAAAAAAATTGAAAATAATTTATTATCAAACTAATATTTATGTCCACATTTGTTAACATATGCGGTATAATAATCTTTTTTACTAAATTGGATGCTGAATTAATTTGGTCGACAAATAAAATTACACTCTATTTTTGTTTTATACTATTAATGAAATTGTCAGAAAAATTAACCAAAATGAGTTCGGGGCTAAATTAAAATGTAAAATCACATCGTTGAAATATGTTAAAGTTAAAAACAATACATTTTTTTTCATTAGAAGCAAATAAATAACAGAACCAGTGGAAAATGTTATGTTTAATTGTAGTGAAAGGAGTTAATGAAACTATCCACGTTAAATAAATACCGCACTGCAAACATATCAACTTGATTAATTATTTGAAACAGCTACAAAATAGTACCCTAAAATCAACCCTTTTCACCGAATTATCCAGCCAGATTTAGAGACAAATTCCTCAAATTGTAATACTGCCCTTGAATAACCCTTTTCCCTGTAATACAAAGAGTTGGCATGGAAGCCCTCCAAGTCGAAATCATAGATTACCGCATTTACTCATGGATGCTGTTGACATACACGTTACAGCACGCTATTATTAATAAAGCATATATTTCTCGTGTCCTTTATTCCGACGGTTTTCTCTATAACGCTCAGAAGGAGCATGTTTTCTCTTTTTCTCACAGGTGAAAGTTTACTGGAAATTTCGAAAGTTATTTCATAATTTAAAAAAAAACAGTTATCCCGAATTTAATTTCGAAATTTCGTTTTTAAAAGTGGAAATTTTAATAAAGTTGCATTTCAAATTAAAATTCAAATCTTGCTTTTGTCAAAATTTCGACCTTACTCTTGAAATTTAAACTATAATAATATTTAAAATTCGACTTCAATTTCGACATTGAAAAAAATGAAATATTGTTTCAAGTCTTTACTTAAAATGTTGGCATAAATCGTGGCATTTTCGAATCTAAAGGCAAAAAAGTTAAACTGAAATTTTAATCTTCATTCCCGAAACTTTTTGAACATATAGCGTTGAAATTTCGAAATTAATGAAACAATTTCCAGATTAAAGTTAAAGTTACTAAAATGGAAGGTTTTAATTTCTCAACCTAAAATTTTTAAAAGCTCAAAAACGGCAGACTGGCAAGTTTGAGGAATATTTTAAAATTTCTACAAAAGAAAACGCGAAATTCATAAAGAAAATGTTCCTGCTATATATAGGTTACTCACAAAAAGACTATTTTGGTTGAAGTGAAGTACAATCCAATTAAAACCCCCGTACACAAAGCTGCAATATCTATAGCACTAAAAGAAAAAGTATTTGTAAATTTGAAGTTAAAATTCTTCACAAATGTAAGTTGGAAAACCGGATATTTAATAAATGTGAAAATTTCGAAGAAAACTTTGGAATTTATAAAAGCTTTTTCTTGAAATTTTCAGTTTAAAGTCTAATTATTAGAAATCGGCTTGACAAAACTAAACATTTTCAAGTTTAGATTCCATATTTCCAGAAAAAGTCGAAATTCTAAAAAAAATCAAATTTCAAAAAATCTCTTTACGTCTAAAATCGAAATTTTTGGAAAAAAAACAGTAAGTCCGAATCAATTAGTAGTTTCTTGAATGCCACTATCTAAATGATCCCCTGTTCTAAGGAAAACATAAATTGGCACGTTCAACATGCAAGAACAGTTTCGTCAAAAATTACTTATCAAATATGTTGCTCTTTGATCAGTTTAATAAATAACGTGCACCTTTAACATAACAAATCATTCGGAATAATGCCGCAACAAATTGAAAATCGAGAATTCAATTAACCGCAACCAACCTGGCATTAAAAGGTTCAAGCGACAAACGCCGAAAATGAGTCAAAAATGAAAAAAAGTCGAGAATTACGATCAAATTGAACACTTACGCTTGTTGATACAATTAAATAATTAAATAACGGGCAAAGTGGTTTTTTATTTGTACGGCGGAAATTAATTTACTTCTCTCGTTCTATTTATGACGAATAAACATCAGCCTTTTAGGACAGAAATTTCTCGGTTGCGAAAAAAGTATGCCACGCATTTACAGCCAGTTTTTACAACTCGTGCCGTTTTATGAACCCGCCGAAAAAATATGTCATTTTCAACTTCATCATTTTGTCCGGTATTAAATTTTTATCCAAATTCTAGTCGAAGTAGAAAGTTTATTAAGTACAAGTGGAAGCTTTGGTCAAGAGGATTTATATTTGCAGATTCTGATGGTTTTTACTTTTAAAGGTTTGTTATACTGAATTATTCGAAAAGGGGATTATTACAGTTTAAATTTTTTAACAAAAAAAATATTTTTAATTAATTTTGCTTAAATTTGGCAGTAAGTCAAATTCCTAGACAAAAGTCAAAATTTTGTAATAGAAATCAAAACTTTGAACTTAAAATGAGAATGTGAGGAAAAAACACCAAGAAATAGAAATTTCGGCATTACAATTGGAACTAAACAAAACCCCAAAATTTTATAGAAATTGATTTTCGATTTAAAATTAGAGACTTAAGTCATAATTTTGACAGAAATTATAAAAATGAACTTAGGGTCCATGAAAAAAAAGGTTCAAACTCCTGAAGATGAAAAAAAAAAATTGGGGCAAAAACGCAAAAAATGTAATTTTTGGGAATAACTATGTATTTTGAAATATTAAAACTAATAGATCAGAAATTCAGAATTAAAACCAAAAATCTTGAGAAGGAACTTGAAATGTCTAAAAAATAATAAAAAATCAAATATTAATTTAGATTAAAATCGATATATTTTTTAAGACGGCCCAAAAAGTATAAAATAATTTCTAGTTCCATACAGGTTCATAACTACTTACAGATTCCTGACTCCATACAGGTGATCCCGAAATTTGTGATTATGAATTTTTAATAACTATGAAAATGCTTGCAAGATTTAAAATGTTAAAAAAGTTTAAATTGTACGAAAACATTCGAAATTATAAACGTTAATTTTAGAAATTTGAGTTTTTTTAAGAATATTTATGTTTTTCTGGAAAACTGAAATTGAAATTTTAAATTTATTGTTCCTAGGGGAAATTTTTCAGATGAAAATGGATTGAAAAAGTTCGAAAAATAGAAGTCAGATTTAAAGAAAAGAAATAAAGATTTGAACGGTATGTGTAAACTTGGAATTTAGAGATAACTAATATATAAAATTAAGGAAGAACCCAGAATTTCTAAAGAATTTTTATAGAATCTTCTCAAAAAGCTTTAAACTTTTAAACCATTTTTTAATTTAAAACATTTCATCACATGATAAAAATATTTAAATACTTTTTGACGTTAATTTTATTTTTTGTAGCATTTATAATTAATTGATCGACTATATTCACAACTATTAAGAACAATAGATATTAAAAATTGCGTATTGTTTCGATAAATATTTGCTAACACAGAACCAGGTTTCGCATTACTGCATCATCGGAGGTTATAGCAGCAATTTGTTTAGCCGTTGTTATACTAACAAGCTCCATGGCTCACAGACTCCTACGAATATTCCGTCTAATCCGAATTCTCGTTCAAAGCTTCAATTAGAGGTGTGTTCAGAAGATGCTCATTCATAAATGCAAATTGACTTGATTGTAAATATTTGTGGATTTCTATGGTGCCAATAAATCGAAATAATTTTAATAGAGAAATTAAGATAATTAAACAAATAGCTTACAGCAATGGATATTCTGAAAACACAATTAATAGATTAATATCTAAAAAAGAACACAAATTAGCTATTAACTCTATTTTTCCTAAACAACCAAACATAAAAACAAACTATTTTGCTTATTCTTCATAGTAGACCCTTATTGACCGGAAATATTATGTTTTTTTCAATTTATTTAACATTTCTTCGGCCCAGTTTGGAAATATTTAAATTTTTATGGTTTGTTGACAATTTTCTAAACAATTTTCAATAAATTTAAATATCACGTAGTCGCATTTCAAAAATTGTTTAGAAAATTGTCAACAAACCACAAAAATTTAAATATTTCCAAACTGGGCCGAAGAAATGTTAAATAAATTGAAAAAAAACAAACTATTTTGCTATTACATATTTTGGAAACATCTCGAGAAAGAGAAGTAATATAATTTCTCATAGACCCCAAGCGACACCTAGCTTTAAATCATATAATTCATTAATTAGCATGATTTTTAACGCAAAAGAAAAAACTTGGTAAATCTGAAATTTATAAATTGAATTGCTCTGAGTGTAATGCTGTCCCCTTAGGTCAAACATCACGTAATTTTCAGATTAGGTATAGCGAACATCTTGCTGCCTTGAGAAATAAACATCCAGAAAGATCAATTTTTGCAAAGCATCTATTAGAAACACAACATAAACTTACATGCGCGAACAAAGTAAAAGTATTACATGTTTGTAATATCACTAAAAAACTTAATGTCTTGGAAGCCATAGAAATTCACAAATATTTACAATCTAGTCAATTTACACTTATGAACGAGCAGTTTGATCTTCTGAACACACCTCTAATTGAAGCTTTGGACGAGAATTCGGATTAGATGGAATATTCGTAGAAGTATGTGATCCATGGACCTTTTTAGCATGACAACAGCTAAAAAGATTGCTGGCATAACCGCCGACGATGCAGCAATCCGAAACTTGATCCGGTGTTAGCAGATATTTATCGAAACATTGTGGTATTTTTAATATATGTTGCTTTTTAATTGTTAATAAAGTTTAATAGTTATGAATATTAAAGAATTCCACGAAGTAAGGATTGGAAATGTCAGTGATCGACTATAATTATTTAATATTGCCATTTAGATTAAAAAATGAAATTGAAATCTAAATATTTTTCAGTTATTCAAAACTCCCTTATTGTATGTCTATCGCATTCAGATAATTGTTCCAGTTCCAAAGATGCAATAATATATAGTGTTCTATTTAAAAATCAAAATTCCATCACTTTAGGTGAAACTCACAGTAGTTGGAAACTTTTATCATTAATAATCATCATAAATAGAGAAAACTGGGGGGTGTACTATAGATCTGGTGCACAAAATATTTATAACTGTCGCATTTAAAAACCACCATGTCATGTTTTTTTTTTCAAATACTGAACTCAATATACATAATGTATAAAAAATATAAGAATTTTTCTTTTAGGTTCTAGTAGTTATTAGCTTCATCTGTCATATTCCTAATTTCGAATAATGTATATATTTGTATAATTACATTTAAAAAGGATCAACTAAATCAAAAATGTTTCTAGGTTTTAGAAGATTTGAGAAATTTTCCTGTCGACTATGAAGAAAAAGTTATTGTGATATACAATTGCGAGGCAACATAAAATTTGTGTCGAAAAGTAATTTGGGCGGGTTACTGATGGATAAGTTATTCATGGCCCTTTCTCGTGCCCAATTAAACAGTAATAACTCGAAGGGTTCGCTAAAATATTTAATAAAAAGCGTAAAATAATTGCCCCCGGAAAATTTAGAGAAATTGATATCAGTCTCATTTTTATGGCTGTGTCTGGAGAACGGACGTCCCTAATGAAATCCGAAATAAACGGCGAAATATAGAAAAATAAAACGTTATGTAAATTCGGTTTTATTTTCCTATTTGCGTCCGGAGAGAAGCGTTTAAGGTTATTGGATAAAAAATGAATTAATTGGTGAAATTTTAATGCCAGTGAAAATGTAAATGCAAAAATACCAATCTATATGTAAATTAACTATCAATATTTACGATTATAACGTATTTCTCCGTTTTTAAATGCCCTGCAATTCAGCGTCTACGAAAGTAAACTATTGGGTTAAAACAAAGAGAGAAACATCCCTTATTGCCCTAACCACGGTTCCACAGTTCTAATTGCCATTTCTTCCAAGTTTAACTAGTGCAAAATATACTGACAGCCACTTGCTCTGAATTATTCGTCACAATAAAATTATTCAGGAATAGACGATAATGTTGTTACTTGTTTCGATTTGAAACCAATCATTGCAGTGGTTGGCTCCAAATCAAAACAAGTGACAAAATTATAATCTATCCCAGAATTATCTTATTTTAAAACAAGATATTTTTTATCTAACTAATTATTCTCTGGTGTTTAGTCTTTTGTGCGCGGGGTGTGTGTGAAATTTTGCAATCGGATTAACAAGAAGACAAGAAAGCGCGCTTAAAATTTTTCTTAATTGATATGTTATTATTATTATTTTTAGGATTTCCGGTTGAGTAAAATTACTAACTAAATCTCTTTTAATAAATATTTCTTTAATCCACAACGTATTTCAATCCCATCGAATTCGCAAAAGCGGTTCGTAGGAAAAAAATCTTTTTTAAAAATTCGAATTTTTTGTTGTTGTAAATATCAACAATTTCAAGATGATATTTAGTGTGTCTCAATTTCACTTAGAAAGCAACCCTTTCTTTAAATTCTATAAGAGATTACCAATCCTTAACAAAAGGTAATTGAAAATCTGAATTTGTGGAAGAAGCAACTTGCGAAGAAAAAGCCAATTAAAAAAATGCATGAAATAAAACCCGAGATTTCGAGATTACTTCCAAAATTTCCAAACTTCAAGATTTTTTAAGCCATTAGGCATTAGGCAAATGCAAAAAGAACTATAAAAGTGTAAAGGAGACCAATCGACTAGATCTTTAAGAATCTAGTTATAAGGTTATTGTTTCTTGAAGCTAATTTTGAATTATCTATCAGTTTTTATTCTATAGATGAAAATGATTTTTGAAGAGTTTCTTCGATGTATATGAGATTAGAAATTTGATTTGTGACTACATCGAACCTGTTAATCGGCCGAGGTTTCTTATTCAAGTGCAGATACGTAATTGTACCAGCAACCAATTATTACTAAATCTAGTTGACGATTCTAAAGCTTAATCCTCTTGACGTGTAAATACATCCGATTCCGGAATGTTTTGGGGAATTGGATTTAAATTTATTTATGTTTAATGTCGAAATATTCGTGAATAGGTTAGCCACAAACTCAATTAATCACATTGCCATTATTCACTTCCCGTCGATGTACGGGGAAAATGGCGGACTTCCTATTCGATGTTTTGTCTTACAAGTTATTGCCCCATTGTTAAGACGATTATATATCGTGGGAAATGAGGATAATGAATACTTCTGTACAAATATGCTTTCTTGACAAATATGGCGTACTATTGTATGATATTAAGTAGTGTGAACCTTTACTGGAGACGTAAGTAGGAGTTGGTTATTTGTACACTTTTTAGGTCTTCTCATTAAGAAGCTAGACAAATTTGTTTTTAGTGGGTAAGGAAAGCTAACTCGATTACATTATTGTCGCATTTACGCCCATAACTGAGATTGGTTAAATCGGAGTTACTTTAGAATTGTGTAGACTGACCCAAAAGATCTTAACTACAAAAGAGAACATTTTGCGATTATCTAATATCAAAAGATTTATTAAGGGTGGAAGTTCGTAAGTTCATGTAAAATTGATGACCAAAAAAATAATAATATCTTCGTATTTAATCTTAAGTTTGATTGTAAAATCTAAATTGACAATTGACAACAAAAAATCCGCAGTTTCTAAGTAATATGTTTAAATACTATTGCAATTGATATTTTTCAAAAAAGAAAGGTAAAATTCAATGAAAAATCAAGTGATTTGTACCTCTCGTCAAAGAGTCAAAAGAAAATTAATCTAATTATTCGGAAAACATCAATTCAGTCCCGATGGCACATTTTAACGTCAATTCAGTCCGGTCATAATATCTGTAGGTACGTCAATTCAGTCCCGGGCTATCGAATGAGATGTATCATTTCAGTCCCATTGAAATTAAATATGATAGATAAAAACCATAGGTACAGCTGATATAACTTAACTTTTATACATATCCCTGTTCAGGGGGCAGGTTGTGTAATAAAAAACGTATATAATTTGTAATACAGACAACCATAAAAACATGAACAATTTATTGTAATAAAGTTTATATACAAATTAGAAACAAACATGCCTAATTATACTATAATATATGGACTAACTTAAATTAATGCAAAGAAATTTAAACGAAACCTCCTTGCATAGTAATATCTTTTCTAATTGACATATTCCTTACTTCTCTCACGTATTTTCTTTTTCAATAATCGCTTTGCTTTTTTTGCTTAATGTACTTCTTAACTGAATGTACGCCTTACCTTTCAATTCTTCAAAAAAGGTAAAAATATTAAGATGTGGGCAATTAAAAAGTATATTTAGCCGTTCGTGGAAAGATTCGCGGGAATTGGTCATTCTGTTGCTTGACTAGAAAATTCTACCCACATTTGCGGTATAAAAAGCGAATCTTCCGCAACATAAGTGTCTATTACATAGTCACGAAATTCTATGATTTTTTCATCACAAGGGAGTTCAGTTATGTCCTCAATGAAGACATTGGATACATCTTCAGCATTCAAAATGAAAGTTCCAAAAAATATCTTAAAAAATTTTCGTTTTCTGATTTTGACCCACACTCTCGAGATAGACATAGAGACTGTATTTTGGGATGGCAAGTCTGCGCTAAATCGAAACGAAAATATTATCACATGTACCTGGATCATCATTAACGTCTGGTATTTGGGACTGAATCGACGTACGGGTAAATGACCCCGGACTGAATTGACGTAGTTGTAAAAGAAATTAAGAATCATTAGACTGAATTCACGTCAACCATAATTTTTACTATTTCCTTGAAATGTTAGGTTTAAAGTTTAAAGTTGACATTAATTTTTAATCTGGAAATGTTGTCTTTGTTCTCGAATTTTCAACTTTAATTCTGAAGTTTCGACTTTAATTAAGAAATTGGACTTTGATTCCGAAACTGCAATTTTAATTTTATTATGTTTTTAATTTTCTTCTCATAATTTCTGCTTGCGTTTTAAATAAAAAAAGGGGGAATAAGGAAAATTTGCAATTACACTACTTCAATAACAATGTTTCAACTTAAATCTCGAAATTTTGAGTTTAAGATAGAAATTTAGTATTTTTCCTGAAAATTCATCTTTGAACGCAAAGTATCAAGCTTACTTCAAAATGTTTATTCTTTCTCAGATAAAATTTCTGTTTAGAATTAGATTTTAATCTTGAAGTTGTTATTATTTGTCTAAAATCTTAACCTCAATCTCGAAGACTGAACATTATTTAATGATAAAATTTAGACTTGAAACCCTCAATTTCGACTTGAATCTCATATTTTAAGTTTTTGTTAAAACCTTATAGTTAAGATTCAAATTTTGAAAACATAAATCCAAAATTCGATTAAATGTTTAGTTTGCTACTGGAAAATTTCTAGAAAGAAGTCAAAGTTTCGACGGAAAAACTTAATTTATTGCAATGTTGAGAAAAATGTGTTGTATGTCAAAATTTCGAAAGATACCAGTAAATAAAAAAAAATTCTCAGGATTTTAAGGATTTTTGTCGAAAATATAAATTGAAATTATGAGACATAGTCTACATTTCAAAAAAAAAGAAATCGAAAAAGGGTGTTTTTAAAAAATTATACCCTTTAGAAAAAAACCTTAATGATAAACATTAAAAGTGTAAACCCAGAAAAGCAGATATTTTTGGAGAAATGTCAAGATTTTAAAAATAAAACTATTGGTCGAATTTTTGATAATTAAAAATATAAATATAAATTGAAATTAAAGTTAAAAACATCGAGTGGGCAAATGTATACCCAAATTTTCAGATTAACGTCAAAATTTGAAGAAATTTTCAACAATTCAACAAAATTATAAAAGCTTGGATTTTTGGGACAAAATCGGAATTTTGCAAAAACGCTCGAAGTTTAGAAAAGAAAATTAATAAAAAAAAATGGCGAACAACCGAAACTTCGGTTTCAGTCACTTTGGGACAAAAAAAACTCGTTTAGATGTTAGCTCAAAACGGCCAACAATTCGTCTCCAAACTTAAAAAAAAACTTTTCAGAAAATGAAGTGGAAACTTATAATAAAAATATTCTAAAATTTTGAAAAATCGACATTAAAATGTCGAGTTAATGCTAGAATTTTCTATTTTAGTATAGAAAATTGGATTTTAGACTCACATATTCAAATTTTGAACTTCCAACATTTACATGGATTTAACTTGAAGCTTAAGGTCTCTATAAAAACTCAAAATTGTGAATTGACGGGCTAGTCCTCGAGAAAAAAAAATCCAACATTTGGCAGTTAAAGTTGGAATTTTGAAAAAACTATAACCTGAACTTTTTTCGAAATTTAAATTTTTTTACTTTCGAAATTTCGACATCAAGTATGTACGTATAATCCTAAAGGCGAAATTTCAAAATTAAAGATTAATATCGAACATTTTAAAAAACAAGTTTGCGTTAATTTAATTTTTCTTTCAAACTTCTCAATTGACACTTAGGCTCAAAATTAAGACTTTTCTTCTGGAAACTTCAAATTAAAATTCAATATTAATAAAAAATTTTAAATTCGAAATTTCGGGAAAACAGTAAACATTTCAAAGATCATCTCGGAATTACCTCGGAATTTTGATCAAAAAAATTCCCCGCAAAAATATTAGAATTTATTCTTGAAATTTCTCTCGGAACCTGAACATTTCTGGAAAGTCGAAATTCGAAAATGTTTATTAATTAATTTATGTTTTCAAAGCTTTCACTTCATTTTGATAATTCTGAAACTATTACTTATTTTTTAAATTTGTTCTTCAAACTTAAAATTTCAACCCTTATTTTTGAGACTTATTAGATTTGAGATGAGATTCTCAAAATTTGAAATTTTGTTGTTATTTTGATGATTTTGGAAGTGAAACTTATATTCTAAAATTTTGAATTCAAAATAGAAATATTTGCACTTTATTTTCAAAACTTTCGATTCCCACTTATTCCACTTTCGAATTTAATCCCAAATAATTGGAATCTCAAGTTTTTATATATTTATTTTGCAAGGAAAATTTTGAAATTTTAATCGAGAGCTTCGAAAAGTTTACCGCTTGAGACCCGCAACTTGCCTGAATCAAGTACATTTTCGAGCGTGGTACTCTTCAAAAATATATTTAACTAATTCTCTTTTTCTGTTTCGACTCGACAAATATGATTTTTTTTGTAAATATGGATTTCTTTTGCAAGAACCCCTACAACTTATTTGTTAAAATCCTTTGAACAGAAAAATTGATATTTGCTTAATGTTGAACAAGAAATCTATTTTTTTTTAATGAAAAATTATCTATAATATTAAATTTCAAATTATTCTGATACCAAAAATTATCTAAGATTATTTTGTTTCAGGTTCTCTGTATCCTTTAGACGCCAACCTCAAGAACGGAGGATCTAGAGATCAAGCCACCACAGCAACGCTTTCAATTATTCCGAACAAAGACGACGACGGAGCCGTTTTTCGATGCGAAGTTTGGAATAGAGCTCTGCCGGAAAATAAAAAGCTCGTAACCAGCATCAGCCTAAGTGTTAACTGTAAGTAAATCAAAACCACATAAATACCTTATTTTCTCACATATTTTTATTTTCTAACTGACGCTGACGCCGCTCCGGTGGACTGTGGACCATTAAATTTTGTTTTACACTCCCGCCAACGTAATGCATCATAGAATATTTATTTTACTCTTCTTTGTTTTAAGATTTGATACGGACGCCACAGGGAGTCGAAATCTTGTATACATTGTACATTTCGAGTGTAAATATAAATAAATATGTCTCATTTTTGACACTAAAAGGGAGGTTTTATGCGTTTAAGTAAATATACAGGAGATGGCTGGAATAGCATCCGGTCTGCGTGTTCCAATCTATTCCGAGGAATTTGCCAGATGTCTTTCATCTCTTAATAAAAGGCCGTGAATGTGTAAACTCAGGAGCGGTAGAAAGGTGATCTGGTTTCGAGTGAAAGCCGATAAACTCGAAACTTCATTACGTTTTATTAATGTATCAGTAAACAGTTTACCTCTTTTTGCAAACCCGTATAAATACTGCCTTTAGCATAAACATTGCAAGATATTCAAATAACAACGATGTATTTTTCCAGCTGACAACTTAATTAATTTTTCTTAGAGAAAATTGCTAAAATATATATATATTCAAAAAGT
Source organism: Dastarcus helophoroides (assembly GCA_028583605.1). Classification (NCBI taxonomy): domain Eukaryota; kingdom Metazoa; phylum Arthropoda; class Insecta; order Coleoptera; family Bothrideridae; genus Dastarcus; species Dastarcus helophoroides. The sequence continues at coordinate 3,064,085 of CM053332.1, forward strand.
ATTTTAATAGAACGAAAATTTTTATGGCGCGCATTGCTCACTCTTTTTTTCCTTGTTAAAAATGTTCAAAGGAAAGAATCAGGTTTGTAATATTTTTCGCTTGTTCAGATTTTTGTTTTTTAAGCAGTAAAAGGAATTCATATTAAAGCTTTTTAACAACCGATGCATAAAAAGCTCACTTCCTAGCATGAATATAAAAGGTTAAATGAAACGAAGCTAAGTGAAAAATAAAGTAACGCTCTTACGACTGCAGTCGTATTTTTTCTAAAACCAACAAACACGGTAGGGAAACAGTTCTTGAAAATTATTTAAATTATTGCAAATGAATAGGTAGATGTTGAATAATTAAAAATGAGAAAATAAGATGAAATAAAAAAGCATGCCTCATTTTATTAACCTGGGTTTCTAAAGTTAAAAAAAATCAGAGCTATATAAGTTAGAAACACTCCATGCATCTCAGAATACAGACATTTATTTATTTTATAATTAATTACAATAATTAATAATCATAATCACAGGCCCGGTCTGGTCAGAAGACAGATCGGGCAAATGCCTGATTGGCAATGAAATCTCTGATATTAGTCCTTTACTATACTTTCCTTTAAACAGGCAATTGCAAAACCAAAATAAATATTTAGTGCTCAATTACAACTTGCTTGTGCAAAATAAGATAACTAATTGGTTACAAATATCGTTACGAAGACTTTCACGGCGGGTGTTTAAAAAAAACTTTGGACCGGTCACATAATTACTAAAAGTGTTCGACAATTCGCCAACCATTGTTCTGGTTTAAGGAAACTAACTAAATTGGAGACAGTATGTCAGTAAAATTTTTCAGTTTAAGGTTAAAATATCGATAAAAAAAGTCGAGAATTAATTCTAAATCTATAAAATTAAATTGCGCGGTGTACACTTTTGATTTTGTCAACTATTTTATGTTGCTAAGATATCCATTCAGTTGAAATATTATCTAAGAATCTAAGGGAACACTTGAAGTCCAGTCAAAGTAGGTGTTCAACATAGACAAAATTCTCACAACTGATATTTCTAGTAACCTAAATTACCTTTATATACGAGAAAAATTCTACTCTTGCTGAAAATGAAAATAATTCCCACTGGAGAAAAATCTGAAACGAAGATTCCACGTGTGGCACGTTCAAATAAGTGCATTTCAAAGTGGCTGAAATAAAAAAGTAATGATATACTCACATATACATTTATTTTATGAACTGCAGTGTATATAAAAAAGAAAATAGTGAAATGAAGGAATAAACCCAAGGGGTTAATTAATGCTTTTAATGTCGAAGATGTAAAAAGTAAAATATAGGCATTAGAGGGCGATATATTTAATGATAGGTGCTTTGAGCTTGATCCTTAGTTTCTCCAATGAATAATTTAACGATATAATGCCAGTATGCAGTTAAATATTACAATACGGGAGTTTGACTTACTCCCATTATTATACATAATTGACTTTAAGTCATAAAGCTATTCAACAGATAATGAAAGGATGAATTCGGATTATCTTGATTCGCTACCATTTCCTGGTCAATTCCTTTTACCTATTCTAAATGAGATTGTTAAAACAAAACTTAACTGCTTTTTCATTTTTAGATCCTTATTGAGTCGCCTTTTTTACCAGTTTGGATATTTTTCAAAACGGGAGCCTGAAAATTTTATCGAAAACTCGAGAAACTATTATTTCACGCCAAACAGTCAAAAATAGAAATTGGAAACATGGGCTAATAAACTTCGTAATCCTGTACTTAACTTGGCTATAATTAATTATCTATTAACGTGTTTATCCATCCGAAAGTATTAAGCTTTCGAAATTATTTAATATTAACTAGTTCGTCGGATGGATATAATTAAAATTAACCTTTATAGTCAGAATCAAGATTGCGTTACACTTCAATAGAAGCGCAGTTTATCATTTCCATCAAATACAGATTGTTCCCCATATTCAGAGGCCTGATTTTCATTTCCGCCAATCAATTTTGCAGAAATAGGAATTTGGCAACCTGTCCCAAACAGTAATTGACTAATTGAATTCCTAGGTAATAATCTTAACCAAGGTTAGGCAACTGCAGTTTGCTCAAATTAAATTCCTTTAAGAACCCGGATTATAGTTATTAAGCGAAATAAGGTCACTATATTTTTTTTAACCTCTAACATATACAGAGACTACATTAAATATTTCAGTGGTCTATTCCTGAGTTAATTGTAAGAAAAAGTTATACCCTGTATAGTTGAAATTTTACTCAAGCTCGAATTTGAGTGGCACTAATTTTATTAATTAACTTTCTTGTGTGTCTATTCGCTACAAATTTTACAGTCGATTTTGAACTAACATAACGATGAACTCGAGATTTGAAGCTTTAAACGTGACTTTGATCTAGGTGACAATATAATAAGTGCCGCTTAATAGAATCATGGTGGTACAAATCATTTTCATTCTAATAACCGGCGATTTTATAAAGTGAAGGGTATTTAACCTAATCAAATTGGACATTTAATAATAATTTACTGTTAACAATTAAGAACTTTGACACAAAGTTATTCATTAGTTTAAGCAGAAATTTTTAAAAAATCTATAATTTTTATTTATTTTTGTGTAATGGCGGGACACAAGTAGGCTTAAGAAGGAATGTCTGCAGAATGATATAATATAAGAGTGGTAATGTAACCTGTTGTATCTCATTTTACGCGAAGTGGCACTAAAAGCGGAGACGATTGAAAAGAGAGCACTATATGAAGGATCGACAGTAGAAGGGCTGCCTTGAGTAGATTAAACATTGCTTTCTTATGCTGATGTTAATATTTTATGCAATTTTTCGGTTTTATATTTATATTTTAATTACAAAATGGACAAGACTTGTTTTGTGCCTATGTGCGACAGTGGTTATAGAAGCTGTCATGGATAAAAAAGATTGATCATATTCCATCCCTTGAATTGGTTAACCAGCAAAGTAATTAAAACAAAAAATTATTTTTGTATATTTAAGAACGAAAAATGATATTATTAGACACACGAGCCATTTGGTTTATCAGGATTTAGCGTATGTATAGAACATTTGCTATAACTTTTTTAAAAACTTTTATAAAAATAATGTGACAGATAAACTTTTCTTGGTTAATTATTTATCACTTTCCAGTAAGTTTGATTTCGTTTTCCCTGTTTTATGTTGTTGCTTTGGTAACTAATTTTTGAATTTTCAAATGACACCTGTATTTTTTATCTGCTGTTTTGTAATCACCTTAACTTTCTGCATTCGGTAACATCAAATTTATAGGTGTTTGATTCGCAGAATTTCGAGAAATAATTTTACTCATTTTTATTATTCAAAGGTATCTAAGCAGCTAAAATGAAATTCTTACTAAGATGAACATAGATATACTGGCAAAAATTTAATTTTAATTGCTAACGCATGTTTAAAAATAGTATTACATTATTTAACATGGGAATCAGTAAAATTATGAAATTATTATTTTTTCGAAGTTTTCATTTCTAAACCCTGTAATATTTGGGGTCACCAAATGCAAAAAGACAACCAAATTCTAAAAAAGCAATCAAAAAATACGGATGTTCGGAAGTTCGTTAACGTAGCAATGAAACAAAAGCAAGGAAAAAGAAATGAAGGTCACCAGAAAGTGGGAAATAATTAACCAAAAAAAAGTTTATTTCAAACATTTTTTTATAAAAGGTTACAACTAATATTCCACGCCGGACGGTGCCGTATACTTTGCATAGCGTTACGCTAGTTCTTAAATATCTTACTGTCTATATGTCCCGATTACATGCCACATTTCGCTTCGCATCGGAGTACCTGACTTATACATTTAATTATCATGGTCTCCTGCTATCTCAAATTATCTCCAGTTCAGCATTTATCCCCAATTTGTTCTCCTTAGTTAATTAAACTTTCATCTAAAATACAATAAATTTGATAAAAATTTACAATTTATAATTACAATGTTCAAACATCGGAGGACGTTATTAAATTAGTAAACAGTTGTACTTTAAGTTTTTGATTCGATTATCCGAAAATTTGATTCTTATTACCGGATATTTTTACATTGTAAATTTTGACTGGTTCCGTCCCAAAACATTTGATTTTATTAAGCAGCTGATGTTATAAACCGCTGATTATATTAAGCAGCATCTACTGGATTCTAAACCAATGATGATAATAAATCCAAAAATAATAATTTCCAAGAAACGAAAAGCTGACTTCTAACCTCCAAATGTTGAATAATGTGAAACATTTTTCTTTTTTTTTATTTAAAATTTTGTTAGGAAAGCTATATAATTGTTAGATAATTTTAATGAGTAAAAAAAGAGATTTAATCCAGAAGTAAATAAGTTGAAATAAACTGAATCATAATAATTTCTAATTGAAATGTCGATATTGAGTGCAATCGGTGACTGGAAAAATTCAACAATTTACATACGTTCTAAACCTTCAATTTTATTTTCGGCTCATATATTAAAATCCCTGCAGATATAAATTGCCATGAAAAATCAGGAAAAATATCTGCTTTTAAAGATAAATTGTCAGTATGCTTTCATGCATATATGTAAGTTTTGCAAAATATGTCACCTCATCTACTCAATTGAGTCAAACAAGGATAAAAAATTATTTTTGTTAATCCACATGTCTGACAAATCTGCAGATTTGGACCAAATAAGGAGACGAGACATTTTCATATTATTTTTCGCAGACATTTCAGGTTTTTCTTTAAATTGTCCTTTTAATCACAAAATTTCAATTTTCATTCCTATACTACGACGCTTTTCTATTTTTTACCTTCAACCACAAAATTTTGACATTAATTTTGAATTTCTCTTCAAAATTCGACTTTTTCTTAAAATTATGAATTAAAACTCGAAATGTAGATTTCTTCTTAGTTTTAATTATTTTCTCAACTTGCGACTTAAATCTTCTCAAGAAATTTCAATTAAACTTTCGAAATTTGGACACTGAACTTAAAAATTTCATTTATTTTTGACTTTCGATTTTAAACTCGAAACTTTGAATACCAATTTTTTTAACTTCAGAAACGAAATCTAAAGTTTGCATTGAGTGGAAAAATTAAAATCTTATATTCTAAATTCAGAATTTAAGATAAAAAAATGAAAAACTTAAAATTTTTTCTCGAACTATATCGAAATTACCAATCCTAACCCCAAATTTCTAATTTTTCGATTTTTTAAAATTTCATATTTTCCAATAATTTTGACTTCTAAAAATTTCGTGCTTTGTTTCCAAATTTTTCTGTCAAACTTTTAATTTTCACCTTTAAATTTCGATTCTTTTCGCTTAACTTCGAAAATAAGATTTGCTTTTTCCTGTGGCAATTTGAGGAATCAAATCAAAATTGCAATTTCGAAAAATTTGACTTTAAGGTCAAAATTTTAACTACAACCTTAAACATTTTAAATTTGGTACATATTTAAGAAATGATTTTATTTTCAAAATATTTATCTTGAAAAACTTTTAAATCTATATCAATAAAATCGAAGAGGTTAAGTGTCTGTATGTCGACTAATCTTTTTTTCAGTCTACCCTCGAAAACAATCGATTTTAATTAAACTTTCTATAAAATGTAGAGTATTTTAAAGGATATCTTTTAGACAATTTCTACTTCGGTAAAACTCAACATTTTACTTCTAAGAGCTTGCTGTGGTAACAATTTTATTTAAGGTTATAATACAAAACATATAAAGGATAAACCTATCCGCAATGTTTATGGCGGCTATAATATTACGCGCCACCTGCAATTCTAGCGAGTACTAGAATAAAAATTACGAATCTTTGAATCCATGATTCTATTAAAATCAAACGAGAATTTTTTTTTTTGTTGAAATATAACGTTATTAGACCTTGAGCAGACAAAGTCGCGGGGGTCAGCTAGTCTTAAATATAGTTCTTTTCTGAAAGGTTTATTTTAAATGTGAACATGTCTTTAAATTTTATCGTATCGTTGAAAATTAAGTGTCCTTAAAGATAAATCTTTGTTGATAATTATTAACCTCATAATATTTAGCAGCTTCATAATAACTTAGTAGCACATAATACGTTAATTACAATTATAATACGTTAGTTACCTACCACATACCCTAAATGCAAATTTCATTTTAAAAGTTTGATTTTTTATGTCATCGTTGTCAATAATACGATAAAGCTTTGAATGCAACTCGATTATTAACGATTTAAACAATCTCGGACGTGGCCAGGCGACTCGGCGAACGCCTCGTCGCCTGGCAACGTCCTCGATTATTATAAATCGCATAATATTCTGGTTACATTAATAGCTATAAAGTGCAATTTTTCATAAATTTCATAATTGATAGCCCTTAAAACTACCCAGCATCTTTTTTTAAATATTATATGATTATTTACACGATATTGTGAAAACACAAAGTATTAATATTTTTTGTTCCATTTATTCAAAATGGGTTATTTAAATAAATCAGCCAAATGTTCCATTTAGACTCGGATTCTAGGATTTAAACTTAATATTATTCCAATGTTTTACATCTTTTGCGCAATCTGACATTTACGCGACGTTGCAACTAAATTACGTCAGTTTTAAATTCACTTTATCTTTCGAACGATGTCGCGAGTTTTGCCAAGTTTTCTATGCAGCAACTAGAAATTTGCATAAACCAATCCATAGCCAGCCAGTTCCTAGAAAATAATTTCCTCCTTCTATATATGTCGTTCGCCTGAAATTCATATCGATACGTTGTACTCGACGGAGGCATTTTAACAATTCATCGTCTATTGAAACACATAAACGCTGGAAAAATGACAGAAAATAAACTGAAACGCAGTTTTCGATTGTCTATAGTGAAAAATAGCAATTTTACCTTCGATTGAAAAAAGGACAAATCTACATGGAACGAGTTTGAATGATTGAGGATCTTCTGGGAAGTCGATTTTTATTAGATAAATTGCCCAAGAAGACATATGTTTGGCATTTATCATCACCCCGACTGAAATCCCTATTGAATAGGGCAGATCCAGTTAGGTATTCATACCAATCGCGCGGAAACTTCATGAATAATTGCCGTTTTTGTGCTTTCTCTACATCTGTTTATATATGTATATAAAGCAATACGAGGTTTGCTTCTGAACTTTTTTGGTATTTTTCGCCAGACAAGCTTAAGCTAGACTTGAGCAGAATATTAATGTATCTACTAGTTTTCCTGAATGTTCCTTCTTTAGGGACGAATTAAACTGAATAAGTTTGGATTTTCTGTTGAACTTTTTTTTAATACAATCCACTTGTAAAGGGTCACCCTATTATGTCCTTGGATCACTGGGAGTAGGAGGAGAAAATAAAAATAGATAACAATGAATCACCGCTTTAAAAGAGGATAAGTTATACTTGTCGGGGAAAATTATGCTTATCACCAAAAATAAAAGTTTTCTCAGGCTACACAGGAATTTTCTGCCTCCGACTGTCTGTATGCTTTAAGAATATTGCTTAAAAGCAAAGAGAAGGAGCATCAGGGCCATCAGTTCCCCCATATTTGACAACTAGGATAGAATTAAAAGCAACCAAGAGGTACATTCTCTTATTTGATTTTGGAAAATTCTGCCATGAGTGTATTATCTAAAAGTCAAAAAATTAAGAAGAAATTAACCAAATGCTTTCACAGCCTTTTTCTTTCTTCAGAAGTAAAACTAAATAAGAATGGAAAGACTGTTAGTTACTCTATTTACTATACTTTTTCATTGATAAAATTAAAGTATAGTAAAGTTCTTATGTAACCCTTTATCTGACTGTTGTAATTTTTTCCTGGAAGAGCACAGGAACTGGAACTAGTTTTCTAACTAAAATATATAGATAGGAAAAAGTATAATGTTAATTAAAAATGGTTAACATAAAAAAATGATACTAGCTCCAGAAAAAGTTTAAATAATTCTGTTTCTGAAGACTCTTTCAATATTTCTCAAAGGCAATAAACTACATTTTATAAGAATCGTCAGAAATACCTGTCAGGGTTAAAAAGAATTATCGCGACAGCCATAAAAACTGCATTAAAAATTGTTAACAAAAACAATGATCAGTTGGCTCACAAAACATAGAGACCAAGAAGAGGGAGCATTAAATGATCAACACAGAAAGACTTAGGTGGTGAGCTTTTTAGAGGATAAAATTGCGAAACTTTAAACAGTAGTGGACATAACTCCCACCGCCAGTATAAAATTGTTGGAAAACGTAAAAGTTTTTAAATTAGCGGTTATTTCAGCTGAATCCATCATAACTGCAGTCGACAGTTTGTCGTGTTGTTTATTCGGAATGAGTTTGTTTGCGTTTAATTTTAAAGTCTCGAAAGTTTCGCGTGATTAACAAGAAATTCCACTTGTATAAGCTGGAACTTTGGAATTTGTTTGAGGCATCACTCGATGAATTTACTTTTAGGTCCTAATTTAATTACACCTTGAATAGCTGCTCCTAATTTCCAATAATCTGAAGGTTGCTTCATAAATCAATACTAATTTCGCGTTTTAATTGAGAAATTAACTCGCTCACATAATTTAGGGTGATAATTAGGACGGTCGACGTTCTCGCTTATTATATTTTAAAGTTCTGAGTTTGAGTTACTTAATGGTGCAGATTGGAAGGTAGAGGGTGTAATTTTTTTTTTAATGAGGACACGGAATTGCGTTCAAAGTTTAAAACTTATTATCGGACATTTTATTCTATAAAAGAGGAATTTTAAGTGTTTGTCGTGCCTGTTAATTGGAAGCACACTTGCTCTACGCCATCTAGGGCCCCATACGGTAATAATTCAATGCCATCTTAATGAGATAGTATAGAATATTTCAAAGGTAATAGGTGCGATGTTTTCATTAGTTGCAATTCGAGACGATTTATGTTTCTCTCCGTATTTGCAATAATTTTACGTTTACGCCTTTATTACTTGCCCCATTACATGCAGATGCAGCTAGAGCGATAATTAGGGACATATAAATGGTCCCAATATTTCTAACTTTAGCTTCTAAACTTATAGCAGATTCGCACATGTCTTTTTTATTTACTTGGTAATGGAGCAACACTTTAGCAAAAAGCTTTGTTTTGAAATAGAAATTGGTGTTAAATTTTCTTTAACAAAATATCAAAAGTTCATCGAAGAAAATGTTTGATGGCTACTTAAATAAAGATCGTTCTTGTATAAGGGAAATAAGTTTTATTTTACCATGACGAACTGAAATTATTTTCTGAGCAATACAATATCTTCAGAAATGACTTACTTCGAAATATGTACAAATATGTAGGTAGTTAGTCGATTATTTCTCTTCGACTTTCATCCATCACTGTTGTATGACAGGAACGCTGATGAACAGTTTTTAATCTTTGTCATTAATTCTCTTTCAATATTATTTGTTTCCACGGAGGAGTTACTTGGGGTATAAAGTGGTATGTCTTAAATGCAGCAAGTATTCATTTCAAATTGCCCACAGTATGAGAAAGATAAATATTTGCTGGCTCTTTGGGAGATAACTAGTGGACGCCCGGGAATTCGTTAGCAACTCCTGCTCTAGAATACAGTATTTTCCAGAAAAAATATTTATAATTCCATCTTTAATGTCATCTTTTTGCTGTCTAGAATAAAAATGTACACCAACCAATTTGTATCGATTAATTTACTATTTTGTTACTTCTTATGTAATCTGTATATATTTGTAACGAATTTATCTTTTTCAGACTTTCCTCGAGTGGAAGTAGGGCCGGAAAATCCGCTACGCGTAGAGCGCGATTCGCAAGCCACTCTACAATGCAACGTCGATTCGAAGCCGAAGGTGCACAGTGTGCGATGGACGAGAAACAGCAGATCTATCAGTTCCTCAAACAACCACGTTATCCACCGCGTGAGCATTCAAGATGCCGGAAAGTACACCTGCAGCGCAGATAACGGTCTCGGCAAAGTGGGCGAGAAGGAAATAACCCTGGACGTGTTGTACGCTCCGATTGTCACGTTAGAAGCGAAAACAAAGGAGGCCGAGGAGGGCGAATCGGTTTACATCAAATGCAACGTCTCTTCCAATCCACCGCCCCACACCGTCGAGTGGGTTAAAGACGGCAAACCGGACTTCCGGCAATCCGGAGATACGCTTCGGCTTAGCCATGTCGTCGCCGAAAATTCCGGAACGTACATTTGTAGAGCAGTCAATATCATAACCCCGAGCTCGTTACCCATTAGAAGGACGGAGAAAATCGGAAACGCTTCCATTGCTCTTCTAATCCGTCATAAACCGGGACGAGCGAGGATCATGCCAGATAAGCCTATTGCTACGGAAGGCTCCGCCGTCACGCTAACATGCACAGCTACACCTCCTGGCTGGCCGGCCCCACAATATCGCTGGTTTAGAATCGGCAGCGATGGCCAACCTACCGTTTTAGCCACAGGCACCAAGTACACCATCTCCAACGCCAATTTGGCAACCGAAGGCGTTTACAATTGCCAAGCCACGAACGAATTAGGTCCCGGAGAGATCGCTTCGGTTAACCTCGAAGTTCACCAACCGCCAAACTTTAAGTTCAAGCTCAAGCCGTTAGATACGAAACGGGTGGGTGACCCGAATTTTTCCATAGCTTGCAGTGCAAAAGGTAAACCGAAACCCAGCGTGAGGTGGTTGAAGGATGGCGAAGAATTAACACCAGATGCCAATATGTTTGAGGTGAGGACTGAAAATTCAGAAACGACGAATGGAGCCGTCAGCGTTCAGAGCGTTCTCAAGTTCAACGGTAAGGCCAGAACGAATAAGAATCAACTACTACCTTCCGATCGAGGCATCTATACTTGTTCATTCGAAAATGAGGTCAAGAAGGCCGAATCCAGTATGCTTCTGAAAATAGAACGTAAGTAGACTTAGAATCTGATAAAGTAATATTGTAAACTCAACCAACATTTATACATACATACATACATATACGTGATATGTGGAGTATATGTCAGAATCAGAAACAGTTTTCGCGAACACTACACATTGAAGGACCGTGGAATTGACGATATCCTTGTCAGTTTGCCTAACAAGCTCCATCATGGATTGACTCCTGCCTTAGGCAGATTGTTGTTCACTCTTCTTTAGAACAATGGTAACACTTAAAAATCTAATATAGTGTCTCTAAAAATAGAAAATGAAAAATGAGTTGAGGTTTCCCGTGATTCCTATTGATTCCTGAATTAAACCTGTATCAGTTTAGAACCGATTTGTCCAATTTCATCACTCGATACTGAAAGACGTCTTTAGCGCTGACAACAGTTAAACCAGTTTAGTATCAAATTTGAAGGAGCTAACTTAGTGCAAGGTCAACCTAAAAGCTATGGAAGGTATAGAGGAAGAGCACTATATCATATGAATATTGAACTTGAAAAGTTGGCGACTAAGTAGAAGTTCAAGAAATGAACGAAGTGATGCTAGGGTATCATCAGAATTTGTTATGAATTCGGCGATTGTAATTAAATTCACTGTTTTGGTTATTTACATAATTCCTAGTCCTACTAACTATTTTTAATAAATATCGCCAAGAGTTTAAACGTATTAAATAATGACCTTAATATTATGGTAATACGGCGTCTTTCTGAAATTGAGGTTCGTCCTTTCATCTTTAATTCTTTTTTCTACTCATACTTTAACACTTTATTTAAAATTCTTCATTTTTACTACACTAGTGTCATCTTAATGTAATACTATTTAAAAAACTCATTTGCATACAGGAGATGATGCTCCTTACCTTTAAGAGACCCTTTAGTCGGAGGCTGGTACCCAGAATTCACTTTGAGATTGGTTCTGCCATATTTCGTCTCGATTCTTTTACAAAAAGTAATTGTCCATGAAGAAGAATGATTCGAGTTAAAGAAAAACATTCACAAAATATGAAAGTCTGACAGATCAAAGTATCAGAAATGACATAATGTACTGTGACAGATGAAATGTGGAGCAAGAGTGCAGAACTCAGACTAGAGGGTCTCTACTAGCCTTCGTAGTAAAAGTCAAGAGATTTCTCAGGAAAAGTACGTTCTGGTTAAGAACTTTGTTATCTGTTCCATTTAAAATAAAGCACAAATCTGAGAATCAGTTCTGATGTGCAATAAAATAATTTTCGAATTAAATATTTCAAAAAAAAGGGATAACTTCGAAAAAACGTTTACAATAAAAAAATGTTTTATGTCCTATAGGTCAGTTTTTTACGATAACCACTCTCTTTTCAGACACATTAAATGAAAATTAATGCCCTAGGGTATTATAAATATCTATAAAGCCCTAGGGTATTATAAATATCTATAACGCCCTAGGATATTATAAATTTATAACACGAAATCATGTTTGGTTTAAAAACAATTTTGATTTTTACTCTCTTTTAAATCAAACCATTCTGAACATGATGTATGTCAAATTAGTAAATCGAAATGAACGTCCAAAGAAAAATAGAAAAATATTCGAATTAAATAACAGACTTCTAGGACATTAAACGTCCTATAATAAATTTCAAATTTGTGCCAGACTGTAAAACTACATTTAAACTTAAAGTTTAAATTCTGAACCTTGTTTACTTCAATTTTCTGACAAAAAACCTTCGATTTTTAAACTTAAATTTTGTTTATGCAAAAGCAAAATATTACAATTAAAGCTGAAATTTTGTGATAAAGATGGACATTTTGGGAAGAACATGGATATTTGTTTAAGCTTGCAAATAAGTCGTCTCAGTCAACGCAGTGATTATTTAGCAGGTATGATCTGCTCAAGGGAAAGTTTAAAACACTATGAAATCTGACATTTATAGCTCAGATCCAAAATCGGTTTCGGTCTTATTTGACGACACAGACAATCTGATCCTCAATTCTCATTTCTAGATTTGATGAGTATTTCAATCTATACTTGCTTGATATATGTTCCATTGTAGGAACGAAGGAAAGAATTTTTAATTCTGTAGGCGCAAAAGTTGATATCAGCGATATTAAAGAATTGGAACTCCGAATTAAAACGAAATCAATAATTGAGGACAAAACATTTCAAAAATAAACTATTCATTTGCCCCAGAAGTTGTATAAAATGTTTTATTAACTTTATTATCAGTTGAAAAAACTATATACAGTAGGTAGAATATATTGTGTAGCATGGAACGCTGACTTCGATGCAAGTCTCATAAATTTACCCTTACTCTCATTTATCCTTACGTACAATTACTTGGATAGACCTGCATCAAGCTTTGAATCAAATTAAATATTTAGGTTAGAACAGGATTCATATATTACAAAGTGGTTGTTGTCCTAAACAACGAAACATAGAAGCCATTTATATTTCATACAACCACTTTCCCTGTGGCGAAATCGAATTAAGCTTGTCAACTTTAAGAACTATTTCGCGCAAGCAGACACTAAAAACAAAGTTAGCAAAGGAATCATGATTAAATTCGTGAATAAAAATCAAGTTAAAATAATAATCGTCATATTCAAGGCGCAAAAAGTTAGAAAGTTAACTCGGGCAACTTTTAATCTTTCGCGTTTCGCCTGGAAAATTAATGAAAAGAAATTTTCCCGTAGGAATTTTTAGTGCTTTAGCTTATTAAAGCTGCATGCTCTCGGCGTAAAAATCTTAATTGCAATCAGAAACATTGATTAACACGGGCGCTTGCCAAGTTATTTAGTTAAATGTCTGCGAATTATGTAAAACGTCGGAAAGCGAACCAGACGAAAATAATTATCCTGTAAAATACGTTTCTCTATCTTATATTAACTAAAAATCCTCCTAGGATGTTATAAGAATCATTTCGTTCATTTTTTTAGTAGTTTTAGAATCGATTTAGAAATATATGACCAGTCGTCTTCTTTATGTAGAATTCGATACTAATAAAATCAAAATTAAAGATTATTTTTAACCAAAAGTTTTAATTTCAAGAAAAATTAGAAATTTTAAAAATGTTTTTAACTATAGTATTTACTCGAAACCTCGGCTTTTTTCGAATTTATGACTTTGGAATTATGAATTATTATTATGAGATTCGACAGACTATATTAACAATTTTTTGGTTCAAGGTCAAGAGTTTGAGTTTTCAAAGTCCGGAAATTCGAGTATGAACTCGAAACTTAATAAGGAAATTAAAAACTTCGAGTCGAAATTTCAGATTTCGAATAAGTGGAAAAAACCTGGATTTTTTTACGTTTTCCTCGAAATTTTGACATTTCCCCCGAAATTTAATCTTAGCCACAAAGTATCGACACCAAATAAAATATATGAGGTTGCTTTATGAAAATTTTAACCTCCATTTTGAAATTTAGTCTTTTTTCTCGAATACTTCACTTCAATCTCGTGGTTCGACCTTATCCAGCAAATTTCTACGCTACAGAAAAATTGGTAGAAGTACCATTTTCCGAAAATCTACCTTTTTAAAAGTTGCAGATTCGACTTAAATTAAAATTTAAAATATATACAAACTACAAATTTGGAGAAAAAATATGGGTGTTTCCAAATGTCAGCTGGAGAGAAATTTGCAATTTGAAATTTTTTACACAACATTGAAACTTTCTAGGAAATTTCTATTTTTTTAGTAATTTTGAATTTTTCCCAAACTGTGATTTTAATCTCGAAATTCCAATTTCCATTTAGTCTCTACTTTAACAATAACATTTTGGTTTTATTCTCACAACATGAATGTAATAAAAACCTCAACTGAAAGTTCAATAATCCATTTTGTTAAAGTCGAAATTTTAAGAACAAAATTTAAAACATATTTAGCAAAAAACAGAAATTCCAAAAAAATATTAAACCTTCCAAGAAGAGTTTTTTTATTTTGTTGATTTTCTCAATATTTCAACTTTGTTTTTCAAATTTCCTTTTCAATGTTGTTATCACTAAATTTTATATTTTTAATTATTTTTATAACATCTTTTGTAGAAGTCACTACTTTGGCAGAAGTTTCAAGCTTTTTCTGCAAATGTTAATTTTAATTTCAAAATTTCGACTTTCGAACCAACTTATCTTCTTTAATGTTCTTCGATTTTTCACTTTCTCTTCAAAATAATGAAAAAAACGCCCCAAGTTTCAGTTTAAAAATCGAAAAATTCGTCTCTAAAGTCAGATTTTAGGCAAACTCAAAAATTTCAAATCTAAACTTGAAAGTTTATGAAAGTAGACACTCTAAAAAACATTACTTTCTTCTTCGAATGTTCAACTCGTCAACTATATTCTAGAAATTGTTAAATTTTTAAGTTGGATTTTGAGAATTTCTTAGACATTAGGTAACAAATTTTTTTTCATATAAATTCATATTACAAAAAATGTTTCAGAATATTGTCAACTTTCATTATAAAATTAATAAACGAATTATTCCTAAAAGAAACTACACCTTTCAAGTTCAAACTTGCATAAATTTGAACGTTAATGTCAAAACTTAATGTTTGAATTTTTTCTTAAAACTGCGATGTCAAATATAGATGTTTAAAAGAGTTTTTTTTCCAAAAAACCTGAACAAGAAAAAACCTTAATATCCAAACGAAAAATCTGAAGACCTGAAGACACAAAATTTAAAAACTAACCTTAAAATTAGAATAAACCGGAAATATTTTCTTTGGGAAGAAGTCGAAATTTTAAGGAAACATTTAGAATTAAAAAACTTAATCACTTCATTTTTTGTTATAAGTTATAACTTATAAAAATAAATTTCAAATTTTGGCATAAAATTTAAAGAATGACTTTAAAAAGGAAAAAAGACGAACGTTTCCCAGTTTTTAATTAAACTATTACCCCGCTTTCTGAAAAAAAGTAGAAATTTCAAGTAAAAACTTGAAACTAAAAAAGTGTCAGAAATTTTAAGAAACTCTTTCGAAAGTTTATTGTAAACTATGAAATAGAAATTCAAAATCCGAAGTTCAAATATTCAATTCAAAATTTCTAGGAAAACTGAGATTATAAAGTTCATTTTACAATTTCTAATTTTTTATTGTAGCTTCAATTTAATAAGAAAGTATTAAAAAAAAAGCAGAAATTTGAAGAAAAAAGTCGACATGTCTAAGAAAAATATTTTCACAATATGCTAATAGTACTTACTATCATCAGTTAAAAAAAATGTTATCTAATCGAATTATTTTTTTGATTAGTTTTAGTAATGCACAGACCGGTAGATTAGTGCGTTTATTAGATTCAGAGTTCGGGCTCCAGGAACCGGTTTCAATCTTATTAGATCTCATAAGAATGATATTACCAACCCAAATCCGATAATGTACCACCACCTGCAAGTATAGCAGCTACTTTTACTTCACTTCGTACAAGCAACTCCTATAAACGTCATGTATCAAACCAACAACTTCCACACAATTCAGATCATCGGTTAGATTAATCAAAAACTTATTTTGTAGGCTTCTCTGACAAAAAAAAAACTTATTACTTAGTTTTTATATTAACTTGTTCTTCATTTATTTTGAAAAAAAATATTTTATTTAAATTTTTAACATGTAGGATAATTATTTTTTTCAAAATACATGAAGAAACAGTCAACGAAAAACTTCTCGTCGAATAATCCGGAAATTTTTGATTAATATGGTAATATGTCAATAGATTAGTGGGTTGCTTTCTAGCAACTAGTCGTTTTCCGCGACAAACTTATATCGATATGCTGAAATTTTGACGCAAACTCGTCCCGTGCGCGCAAGTTGACATTAACTGCGAAGCAAATTGCGATGCAGAACATTGCTAACATACTAACATGCTAACATTTTGGCAAATATCTCCGTTACTTATCAACTAATCTTAAAATGTTTTTTTCTGTTGAATTCAGAATAAAAGGATCTATTAATCAAGGTATCGTAAGGGATACCTCGCTATTTGAATTTTTAAAGTTGGGATTGCTAGCTCTCAGGAATGAAGGAGTGGTAGGTTGAAAAATATATGCTTAAGCGGCAATTTAGAAATAAAAATCCACCTGTCCGAGCTTTTTTTGGAATATGTTTGTTCGCGGTTTTATAGAAAATCGAGGTATCGTAAGGGGGACTTCGCTATTTGAATTTTTAAAGTTGGGATTGCTAGCTCTCAGGAATGAAGGAGTGGTAGGTTGAAAAATATATGCTTAAGCGGCAATTTAGAAATAAAAATCCACCTGTCCGAGCTTTTTTTGGAATATGTTTGTTCGCGGTTTTATAGAAAATCGAGGTATCGTAAGGGGGACTTCGCTATTTGAATTTTTAAAGTTGGGATTGCTAGCTCTTAGGAGTGAAGGAGTGGTAGGTTGAGAAATATATGCTTAGGTGGCAATTTAGAAATAAAAATCGACCTGTCCGAGCTTTTTTTTGGAATATGTTTGTTCGCAGTTTTATTGAATTGATTCGTTACTTCGGCAATCACAGCATAGTGTAAACATCTGGGCTTTTGCATCGCGAACTACGTCACAAGATGCGCTTCGACATACCGGTATAAGTCTATTGTGGTCTTTTTCAAATTAACTTTAACCAAATTTTTCATCACTTTTTGGTTATTAATAAATGTGATGGCTTTATAAATTACATTTTTTTTCAGACGAGCCCATCGTTCTTCATTTATATAACAAGGTTGCCTACGACCTGTCAGAAACAGCCGAAGTAGTGTGCAAAGTGCAGGCCTATCCCAAGCCGGAATTCAAATGGTACTACGGGCTCAACGAGGCTCCGCTCCATTCTTCCTCAGGAGGGCCATTATGTGATCCATACCAACGTCGAGGACAATGACATCTACACCAGCATTTTGAGAATTTCCAACATCAAAAAACACGACTACGGCGAATACAACTGTCAGGTGATTAACAACTTGGGCACCATCAATTCCAGAATCAGACTTCAGCCGAAAGGACCTCCCGAAAAACCAACGAAATTGAGTGCTGTCTACACTGGTCACAATTATGTCACATTGAACTGGGAACCTGGCTTTAACGGAGGCATATTCAACACCAAATACTTTGTATCATACAAGAAGGTTTCCGATGAAAATGAAGTTGCTGTGGAAGGATGTGGATTAGTCACTAAATCAGCGGATTGGTCTGAAGTGGATTGTCAGCAGCAAGTACCTTGTAACGTTTCCCATCTCGATCAACATCAAAGCTATTTGTTTAAAGTAAGTTTCAATAAAGATTGTTGTTTCGTTAAATGATATCATATATTTTAGGTGAAAGCCTTAAACACGAAAGGAAACAGCGAAAATTCTCACGAGGTTCGTGTATCCACACGCGTGGATCGTATTCCGTTGGCACACCGCGTCGCTTACGATCCGGCCACCCACGTACTTTCAATAAATATCCCGCCGACATGTCTACCTTTAGAAGCCGTGGTTGAAACGATAAGCAGCGAAAATCATCCCCTGCCGATATGGCAAGTAGTAGATACTATTCCCTTGCAAGTTTCGGGAATAGTCCCCACCTACAAAGAAACGAGTCTGGAGCCGATGTCTGCTTCTAAAGGAAGGTCTTTAGTGGACGAGCCCATTGGTGTAAACGACGACTATCACCCGAGAGTCCGAGTGAAATTGTGTTTGCGGACACATCCGGATCATTGTGGAGAATTCGTTGAAGCCGAACGTAAGTTTGTTTACAAGTTATTCTACTCGGATTAATTCCGATTGAGAACTGTCTGCAATTCGCCGTTCTTTTATTTGCACGCTATTATCAAAGTTATATGCAGAATGCTACCAGATTGCAATGTTTTAAGCAATTAATTAGTGACTCAAATAGTTAACTCAACCGAAACATTTTGGTATAAAGTAAACAACACGATCACGTGGGTCACGTGCCAATATTTTACACGGGTTGTGTCGTAGAAAGCATTATAGCTAGAAGATTGCCAACATATTGGAGGAGATATCAATTAAAATAAAGCAGATAAGATGCATTCAATGTTATTTTTGTAAATCAATTAAATTAGCCATCTTATTTTGATAGTCTTCATCAAGGTCTTTTACACCTTAATCCCTGGAATTAATTAAGGGGGTGGCAATATCCATCTTTAAGTCCTTGGCCTTCTTCTTCTACAAGATTCAATCTAGAAGAAGCAGTTACTTTTGCTCCAGAACTTTCCTAAATTATCTACTGTATACTTCAAAGGTCCAAAAACTCCTAATAAAAACTTTTTCAGACAAATTGTGTATATTTCTATATTTTTAAATTGTCCTTAAACTTGAATAACTTGTAACTTGTTTGCAAATAATATTATATTATTAATTCTTACATAAAAAGAAGAAACTTGATTAGAAAAAATCTCACTCTTGATATTTCTCTATGCGAAGATGATGAAATAAATGCTAAGATGATTACGCATTTTTGCACTTAAATATCACTTTCAGTGAATTCCTTTGTAGACAATCCTCTTGAAATCACAGAAATTAGCTCTCTTCTTTGACTTCACTAAACGTAACTGCACCCCTCTATGAGATACTATAAGTTTTTTGGCAACATGCTATTTGCGTCACTTCTGCTCCAGTACTATCCTAACCTATCTGCTAGTGGTCTACACAGATACAGATACATAACAATACTCTTCTAAAAAAGATTTCGGTAACCTTTAACGACAAAATGGATTAAAAATTGTTTAAGAAGGCGGTTCATCGCCATCTATCCTTGTTTCCGCATCCCACTCGCAATGCTTTGAAGGCATAATGAGGTTACCCTTTGCGAGTGGATTAAACTAAAAAAATATAAATAAATTCGAAGTTGATTTATTTTCAAAATTTTTGTTTTTATACTTTTCTATGGACAATCATAATTAGAGGAAACGTCTGCCTCTTTAATACATCTCGATACGTATTTTTCAGTTAAATCAGGATTCTCAGGAGTAGTTAAATAAAATTGATTGATAAAAGTAGTACCCAACTACATATAATTTGAATTAATACTATTAATTATTAGTATTAGTAATTATGAGTAATCAGCGATGTGAAACTTCAGCTTCCCAAGTTGATGTCCAAAGTAAATATTAACTTTAAAAAAGAAGAAATTAACAAACAAGTTCCAAGGTTTAAATTTAAATTTGGAGCTTAAACTTCCAATTTTAATTTGCTATTTTTATTTATACGTTTATTGTTATTTTTTCAACTATCTAGTTTGGGCAAATTTTGTTTTTCAAGTCAAAATTTCAATATTTTCTAAGAATTTCGATCTTTAGTTTTGGAAATTTCAATTTTAGTCTGCGTAATTATAACACTTAGGTTACACTTAGGATACTTGATTAGTTTTGAAACTAACCAGTTCGTTTTCAAAACAACTAACGAAGCTGCTATTTTGAAGGAATCAGACGTTTCCAACAAAATAGCAGTTATTCAGTTAATAGTTTAGAAACTAGCTGATCAATATACAAACGATCTACTTACTATGGTTAAAATGGGAATTTTGAGTAGTAGTGCGCAAAGTTTATTTCACTGTCTATAAATATGGGTACTTTGTTGTTTTAATTACGTGGATTCACGAGCTAATTTCATTTCATTATAAATGTAAGACAAATCCTTATTCTAAATCTTCTAATTTATCACACAAACAACAAATAAGTAATTATATTATTTGCTTTGGAGGCATTTACTGTTTGTTTTATTTTAGTGTCCAACAGAATTGTCGAATTTCAAAAATAAAGCAAGGGATACACTAATAAATAACCCTTATCCACTAAAAAAATCATCGTCGTCTAAAAATTCGGAAACTTTTAAAAATTGTAAATTTAGTTCCGACAGTCATGAAGCTTGAACTATTAAAAACCAGAAATCTTTGCAAGTGGGACAGAACACAAGACCAATAATTAAAGAATCGGAAATATTCCACCCAAATTAGGACAGCTGATACCTCTATCTAGAGCTGACATATTTACATTTCTTGTTATAAACCTTTTGCTGCACTTGCACGAAATAAATAACAACCAGAAGGTTAACTCTCGTCACGTGACCGTTTGAGTCCCGTGCCCTTCAAGCCTGTCTATGTTGAAAATCTATGTTGAAAGTGCCAGTGCTGTAGGGATGGCAAGGTCCGAGATTTTAAGGAAATCATGTTCGGTTATATATCCAACTCTTAGACGCTTTTCTTTAGAATTGAAGTGTCATATTTCGTTCTACCAATTTTAGTGTTTGAAAGAAACTCCTAGAATTACTCAAATATTATCAAAACATAATAATTGAAATACTGTGCGGTACGCCTATGTAAAAAAGTTGTTTATAACAATTTGAGGTTACAGGTTGTCGGCATCGACCACAAAGAGATAAGACGAGAGTTAATCTTCCGGTGTTTACTTATTTTGTGACATTGGCATCTAACGTAATCCTAATTACTTCTTGATACTGAAATATATTCAAATGTTGTCCGAAGTGTACTTTCAGCAGCTTTTGAATGTAGCAGTTTTTGAATATAAACGAAATAATTCTCAACTAGCTTACACATAACCTCACTCCTGCTATTTTGGGCAACTAAAACGATTGCAGTAACCGTATTAACTCACAGTACGAACTGTTAGTATACAAGGTTAACAACGTATTTGGTTAATGTTAAAACAATCACATAAAAAGTATAAATAAACCAAAGCAAATAATTAGTTTGCATACTAACCAGGTATTTTCTAAACTCGCAATTTAGCATCCGCTATTTTGTTGGAAATAGCTTATTTCTTTAAAATAGCAGTTAATTTAGTACGTTTGCAAACTAGATTATTAGATTTAAAACTAACCAAGTATTCATTTTAGCCGTAACATATATAAAACTCGGGAATAAAATTTTCTTTCGATTTTTGTTTTTATTATTTTTTTCTTCTATAACTTTGAGTGTAAACTTATAATTTACTTTTTTACAAATTGATTCTTTTTTCGAAAATTGGACATTTCTTTTAAAATGGCGCGGTAAAATTTTCCAGATTAGAAAACAAAAATAATCTAAAAGTTTATAAAAAACAAAAAAGTCAACATGTAAAATTTAAACTCGAAATTTCCCAGAGGAAATGTCAAACGTTGAGAAAAAGTCGAAATTTTGAATTTAAAATCAAAATTTCAGAAAAAAACATTCATAAGTAATATTTCGTTCTTAAATTCGGGATTTTGAAAATAGTCGAAATTTTGAAAATAAGCTTTACATTTTATTAGGGGAATCTATATTGGAAAGTTTTCAGAACATTTTGAGAAAAAAGTGAAAATTTCTTGAATGTTCGACATTAACAGATATTTTGTAAAAAAGCAAGTGTTTACAATCCTTAAAAATCTTTACAAAAAATTAGCATTTTAAGACCGAAGTTAAAATTTCGAAAGAATAATTAGAACTAATTCGTAAAGAATAATTTTGAGTTTGAAGTAAAAATATTTTGAAATCGTAGAACACTTGAAATTGTGATAAAAACAAAAAACTTAGTTATTCTAATTAATTTAAAACTTAAGATTTCAAAAATGTGTACATTAGAATATAAATTTTGAAAAAATATCTAAATTATTAGGAAAAATCGGAATTTTAAATTTAATGTAGAAAATTTGGAACAAAAGTGCTAAAAAAGTTAATTATACATTTTGATGCAGGAGTCAACATTTCTAGAGTCGAGGCATCATAAAAAAATCAGGACTGTTGCAAAACATTAAAATGTTAAATTTAAAAGATGAATTTCTAATTTTAGATTTCGAATTTCGAAAAACAAATTGAAATTTCGGAATTAAGGTCAATATTTCAAAGAAATAAAAGAATATCTGGAAAATATAATTTTTTTATATTACAATTAATATAATAGGAAATAAATCCGAGAGAGTATAAATATTAATGTGAATATTAAGAAAAAAAAATTCTAAATGTATTATAATTATAAACTACAGAAAATATCACAAAATTAAACTAAACATTTCCGGAATAAATGTTTGGATTTAATATAGAAATTTTATGGAAAAAGAAATAACCCTTGGAAGATTGAACCCTGAATTTAATAATAAAATATTTCAAATTTCGAAATAACTAGAAATTTTCAAAATTAAAAATAAACAATATAATAATAATTAAGGAAATAAAAATCACAATTTTAAAGTATCAATTAGAATTTTCAGAAAACAATCGGGTTTAAAATTGAACTTTTAACAAAAAAAGATCCACATTTTCTGAAGAAATAATAAATAAATAATTTGATGTTTCGTGATGCCTGTCCTCCGGGACATTCGCCCTCCTGCTCCTAACCGACCCTGAGCAATATTGAAAAGAAGTAGAATTTTCTCGTTAAAAAGTGTTTGTTCAAGAGTTTAATGGATACTAGTTTATATTGTGGCAAGTAATTATACTTCGATTATATTTCAGTGGGATCAGCATACATCAGAGAAGCTTCAGCCATAACTACGCCAACACTGATTGCCATAATAGTGTCCTGCATCGTATTTGTCCTGTTCATCGGTGTGGTGCTGATTTTCTGCAAATGCAAACGGAACGCCTCGAAGAAATCCCAAGAAAAAGACTACGAAATGGACTCTGTCAGACCCACAATTGTGCCTCAACAAAATCAAGCGCCACCTCCGTACTATCCGTCCACCGGTATGGAAAATAAAGCCTTGGAACATTCGCTAGATCTCGCCTTGGCCATGGAGGACCAGAAAACGGTTTACGCTACTCAGAATGGATATGGATATCATGTGGCTAATCCCGATCTGCAATCGAGGCAAAATATCAACAATGGAGACTGTAAGTAATTAGTTTGTCAGGAAATGCAATGCAAGATCTTTGCCACCCCTGATTGACTTAAACAATAATTATCTGCTGACAAAGCATAATATTTTCAAATATAGCTGTTCAGTCTCTAAAGGAAGGATAAACATTTAACCTTTACATTTTATTTTTCAGGGGGCAACATGGCGTACATAGAGAACAGCTACTCAAATTCAAACAACGGCGGCAGCGTCAACTCCCAGGATTCTCTCTGGCAAATGAAAATGGCGGCAGCGTCGACCAACTCAAACAATCAGCTGCAACCTCCTCACCACATGAATATAGACTAGGCAAAATTCGTACGGTTACGATCCCATAACGCACGGCGGTTATGGTGCCGTCGACGATTACGCCACCTATCCCCACATAACGACTCAGAGTAATCATGGCGATGATTACATGAGAAATAGCAACAATCCGTCCAGACAAGACTACTGCAGCGACCCCTATGCAGCTGTTCACAAGCCGAAGAAACGCATCGAGCAACATATCGGTAAGTTCCGGACTTATTTTGTCAATAAATAAGTAAATGTGTCATTATATCTTGGGAAACGTCCATCATTATTACCTCTTGCGAATATTTTTTGTATCTTTGGTATATTAGATTATTTCCAAGTGAATGCTGGGTAGAAAATCTTAAATTCTTATTCTTGTGGCAAAATTAATAAAATAAATCTTTTCATATAACACCTGACATAACCAAAAAAATAAGCTCCTTCGAATTTGCAAAAATGAATATCGCGCCCATAAAAATATCAAGTTTATTCGAGCAACATTTTCAGTAAGAGGAATAAATCAAAATAAACAGTGATTTTAATTCTTTATAAAAATTGCTCGAATGTAACCACCAGAAATCAGTGGCATTGTTAATCTTCGAGAAAAATGCAAATTAAAAATTGTATTTTTATTATTTTTTTCAAATAATTCAACAAGCAACAAGATGTTTATTGCATATTTTTCAAGATTTAAATACTTGGCGATAATATAATGTAACCAACATCAGTATTCCTCAAATAAGCGACATCCCAATGGTGAAAATTGAGCATAGTTCATGATTATTATGATGAATTAGGATTGCCCCATATGAAATCCAAATGTTAGTTTTACTCACATGCGTCATCTCTTGTACAGCAGAAAAAGCTCGGAATTTATTCCGATATAAATAGTTGCTATTTACTACCCTCCTAATATATTCAGATACAACAATCAGATTGTTTATTGATAAGTTATTAACTTGTTTCACAAAATACCAAGGTTTTTAGTGTATTTTTTTTTGCTTCATTTACCGAAAAAGTAATGTCACTCTTCTTTTTCATTAATACGTTTATATCAGAGGTTGAGGTGGTTTAATCCTTGGTAAGTGAAAATATTAAACGTTAGCGTTATTAATTAACCATTTTTGTCATGTGCAAAATCTAAATTGTGATTGGAATGTTAGAACCTTTATTTTTGTGATTGTTTACGAACGTAATATGCAGCAATTTCTGTTAAGAATGAAGCTTGATTTATTTCCTTACATTAAATGTTTCAAATAATTTATAAGCTACGTAGAAACAGAAGCTAAAGCAGAAGATTTTAATGAAGCATTAATAAATACATCACACACAATTGTGCAGTAAAATATGAGTCGCATAAATTTTACTTTTGAATTTGTCACTTGCTAGATAATATTCATGGGGGCAAGCTGAAAAAATTAGGTGTATTGTAATTTTATTCTTCAATGTATCACTTGCTAGATAATATTAATGAGAGCAAGTTGAAAAAAATCGACAAGTTTAATTCCTCTAGGTATAATTTAACGTAAAGATTAAATCTCGGATAACAAAAAATTGCTCTTTTGAAAATCCGTGGAATTATTTTTAATAATTTTTTTTAAGAAACTTCGTACTGTCTGATTAGTACTTCTACTTTAGCTTTCAAATCTGTAGATTACCATATTTTTGTTAAAAGCCTTGAATGTTGTAGCTTAGCTACAAAGTAGCGGTGTAATTCGATCTAACGCCCATCTTTTTGCAGATTCTCCTTATCACGACGTTAGTGGACTGCCCGATCCATACTTGGAGCAAATGGAAGACGAAAAACCCCCCCAACACATGTCGCTTAGCTACGAAGAAAGCCTGGAAAGCGGCTATTCGACTCCCAACTCTAGAACACGACGAGTCATTCGCGAAATAATCGTTTAACGCATGCAACGTTTCGAACCTTTTAAGCGCTTTTATGTCATTATCACAAACCGTTTTAACCACACAACTGCATAACTTCACGTTTTACTTATCCATATTAAAAACAATTTTTATTAAGTACCTGAACTATTTAAAACTACTAGTGTTATGTGGATGTTTATTTGATGCCATGTGACTTAACTTTAGCCATTTCCCAGCGAATTCGATGGGAAAAATGTGGACGAATTCGAAAGATATTTTGTAATTAAAATGTGATTATAATTGCAATAAGTATTGTTGTGCTCTATTGTTGTATTGTTTTTAAAAAAAGTCGACGATCGAAGTGTATTACTTTTCCGATTTTCCAAATTAGGACTGAGCGAAGTCACAATCGAATCGCTTTACTTTTTTCTAATTTGGCTGTGTGAAGAGATTGAGACAACATTTGAGTGCCAAAGAAAAGTAGTACGCTCCGTCTGGAATGTGTTTTTACGTGTTAATATACACTTAATTGTATGTAGAATTATTTTATGCCACTAGATTAAGGTTTTATTTGTAAAAAGTGACCGAAGGGTAAGTCGACTTAAACTTGGGTCATTTTATATTTTATTATATTTTAATTGCTCAAAATGTTTAATTTTGGAGTAACGGATCTCAAAAGATTTTATTAAAGCAAATCTATGACACAACTTTTAAATATTGATCGATTGTATACAAATTGTTTTGTATATAGGTAATAAAGACTATCTTTGTAAATTTTAGGTATAATTAAGATAATTACAATTAAATTTTAATGTAAATATAAATATTATGAATTTTTTGTAAAATTAATTTTTGTAAATAAATGTCTACATGAGAATAAATGTTTCATTTAGCCCATTTTGAGAAATTGGTGGGATAATTAACTTACAGTAACAATTTAAGACTATATTATTTACTCAAATTCAGTCTTCTCAAATAGCGTGGCATGCCTTTTGTAAATGGGTAAGCTAATAGGGAAAGAAGCAGCAAATGTGATATTTTATAACCAGATTTGCATTGTTCAAAGCAGTGCTGCAGCTTGTCAACCCCCAACCATTTTAGCAGGTGGGCTGTTTTTGTCTTCGCCTCTTCAACGGTTGCAAAAATGGGTTCCCTTCAAGTTGCCAAATCAGGTGAATATGTAGGATGGTCAAGCACTGGAATCCGTTTATCGGCAAGAAACCTCTTAACCTAACCGTTGACTGCCGAGGCGTTTTTCTGCTGCATCATTCACGCGTCGTTCCCCCAGAAATGCTACCACTTCTTCCTCACTTGTTCCCTTAGTCCTGGTCAACACCTCAATGAAATAATGTTGGTTTACCTTCTGACCCTCAGCCCCCACTCAACCATCGAAGATAACTATTAGCATTGCCTTGAATTTCGACTTGGTCAATCTTGCTTTTTTCATTCTTGGAGATTCAGAAGACTTCCAATGCATCGATTGTCTCTTTATTTCGGGACCATACTAGAAAATCCAAGTTTCGTCACAGGTGATGATGTTTTCCAACCAGTCAGGCGTCTACATTACAGGCTGCTGCAAGGATGCCAGCGTCTCTCCATTTATTCCTCTGCTGCTGAGTGAGGTTTTTTCCAGAACCAATTTCGCATGTCAAGTTCATTGGGCAAAATTTGCCGTACTGTCTCTTTGTTGATATTCACCATGTCTGCAATCATTTTCACACAGACGTCTACATTTGTGAACATATTTTTTTTATTTTTCTGAGTGTTTTCATCAGTTTTCGAGATCGCAGGAAATTTTAGTACAGATGATATACTGTGTGGTATTTTTCTCTGTTAATCTCCCCATTTTATCAATCATAACTTTTGCAGTGGTCGCATTTTTTAAAGTTCAATCCACTCGCAAAGTCAACTCTATTATGTTTTAGAGTACTGCGTGTAGGATGCGGAAATATAGACGGCGAAATGAACAGCGTTAGACCTCAGAGAAAAGGCCATTCAATTCCATTAAAATTTTGTCTCTTTTGAGAAAATTGTCTACAGATAACCCTTCTTGAGAAAAAGATCTATTTTAATCTATTTCTTTCCATTTGTGTAGTAAGCGCAATTTTAAATCTTTATGCTTCATGGATTTTGGCAACATTTGTGTAATGTCCTGCCATCAAGTAATGTCATTATAGTAGTTTGCTTCAACTGGATCCATATTTTTTATTTTAATATTAACATTTTCTAGTTGTGGCTGTTTTTAAAAATATACTGCCAGTATATAGGGTGTCCACCTAGTGCGGAATAGAAAGATATCTCAGTAGTAATTGAAGCTACGGAAAACTTTTAAGAAACAATTCCTCCTCTTTTTCAAAGCTCTACAAAAATAAAATATGGCGGAGTATATAGAGTGTTTATTTTTCCCTATAGAGGGACCAACTTTAATTTTTTAAATTACAACCTCAATTTGTATTTGTGTTCACACACACTTTGATTTGTTCAAAAAAGGAAAATTTTTTTCAACATTTCCCTTTTCTCAAAATTTCTACTTTAAAAAAATTGCTTATTTCCACTTAATTTCCACTTTTTTTCAAATTTTTAACTGTTTAAATATTTGGACGTTATAAAAAATTTCTGCTTCTGCATCTTTTTTTTTAATTTGGCTTCAAAAATTGCATTTTTTTGTAAAAATTTGGTCTTTTGAGCTTTGAATTTGAAAATTTTTACTTTTTTAAATTTTTTTTTAAATTTTTTATAACTTAAATATTAGAATTTTTTCAAAATTTTGATTTTTCTTTGTATTAATTTTTACGAAAATTTTGACTTCAAAATTTCGACTTTTTTCAAAATTGTACTCACACTTTAACAAAAAAATTATCTTTTTTGAACATTTTGTCTCTTTAAAACTTCGACTTTCCGAAAAATTGGGAATTTTTTGTAATATTTCTCCTTATATTTCACACATTTTTAAATTAAAGTTTCCACTATTTTTCAAAATTACCACTTCTTTCGAAATTTCAAATACTTTAATTCAAATTTTCCCTTTAAGCACTCTAGAATGTAATTTTGGTGAGAAATCTAAGTGGAACCTTTCACTTTCATTCACTGAAAACGTAATCATTAACATGTAGACAGGCGGAGATATTTTTATTTCGTCCCTCACTTTAGCCTCTAATAGTTGGATAAGTTTCAGATGTGTTGATGAAATGGTGCTATTAGGTGTTCGAGTACTTTGCACTTTTTTTTAATTTGGAAAATATTTACTACAGCTATTGTAAAAGAGAAGATCATATTTTACAGGCCTTGAGCAGATGCAACATCATCTCGACATTCTTTTCCTAAGGGAAATTTAGTTTTTGAAGTTACTGAAAGTTGTATCATGTCTGAGGAAATAATGGCAGTCCAAGTTTTCAAAGATAATAAAAACAGTAGTGTAAATGGCATGGTGTTATCGGTTAAATACATCAAGTTAGCAAAAAATAGAAGGAAACCGTTTTTTCCTCAATTATAAACTGAAGCTGGTTCATTGATGATGGAAATGAAAAACAGACAATTTCTAGCTTAGCAAATTGTTCTTTTAACAATATCATATTTGAATTTGCTGGCATGCTTGCAGAAAATAGTGATATACTGCTCTTTTAGTTAGGAGCAGCAAGGCAAGGTTGAGAACCCAAAGAGTTTTAGTTTTCTTGGACCGATATAGGACAACGCAAGATTGATACGAATGTTTTAATTGCAGACACTACATAACCTACACTAGTGCCTTTATTCTTATGAATTTGCACTACATTGACTCTCAAAGATGGATTCACTTTTAGTAACCTAAAGGACTTAAATTTTCTTTGGCAAAAGAACACTAATATGATATTGCATCTGCTTAAAGTGAGTAAAATATGATGCTCTCCTTTAACATCGCTGAGAAGCTGAAGCTGAGGTTGGGAAAATAAAGTATATGCTTAGCAAATTAAAGATTCAGAAAGCACTCGAGCACTCAATACAATTTCATTAACAGTTCTACGTTTTATTCAACTATTAGAGCTAGAGGTTATAGCAAGGAACGAAGTAAAAAATATCCGTCTATCTACTTGTTAATGATTATGTTTTAATATTCTTTCTCGGTGAAGAAACTGGGTGAATGCGAAGAATTCGGGGAAGAAAAGTGTACACTCATAAAACTGTTCACTAGTTCACCAATTTTTTCTGTTCTTTGACGTTTACAAGGAATAAACAATTTTTATTAAATTGAAAAAGTAGTTTTTAATTGGATGATATTATTAAATTGTATTTAACTTTGATTTACAATGGAGCCAAAGGTAATTTATACGTATCAAACATGAACGGAATCTAAACTAGAAAACATCTGGTTAGGTAGCTATTTTTGATTTATGTGCACAGGTATATGTAATTAAAATATTGTGGTAGCCCCTATACGCAAAATTTAATCCTCTACAACTTTTCATCCAAGCGGCAAAAAAGTGCCCTTTTTTGGCTATGAATTGCTGTTGTACCACTGCACCGAATCTGAAGTTTTGGGTAACCATCTTATCCAGAATTTAATGCTCTATAATTCTTGTTACAACTATTTTTTTTTTTTGTAAGAAGCACCGTTTAAGACTTATCTCTCGAAAATGGAAAAAAGTGCAAACATTTCAGGGTTTTTTTGGGCTGAAAAGTTTGGCTCACCTCCAGAGACCGTGCAAACTCAGATTATTGATACTGTGATGAGCGACCGGTGTGATTAGTGAATGATTGTATATAGTTTTTTTTTTCAAAATAGTCGGATTTTGCTCATCTTTAAACATTTTCGAAGAATAATTAACCTTCGATTTTCAGACCCAATTTGTCTACGTTGTGTTTAAAATTATTTTATTTCAATAAATTGTAACCCCAGTTCGTAGAGTCGACAGGGAAGTGTTATCAAATTCAAACAACAATTGACCTCAACATTTTATTACAATATGTCAAAAAATAAATCAACAAAATTTCAAGTTTGTGATTTTCAAGTGTTCTTAAACATAATACAACAAATTAAAGTGAACCTGTTTGTTTTAACTTGTTTAAATTTGCTGGACACAGATCTGAGAGAAATATTTCTTTAGAAAATTAAGAGAATTCGTTAAGCACAATTAATCTGACAGTCCCTGTTTAGTTCTTTCGCTCGTATATGGTGCGTCGGTTATTAATTTCCCAAAGTTTATCTTAACCCTAATAATTGCAAGGTTTTCCCCTAGCTTGCCATTTAGCCATTTGCCAAAGGTTTTCAAACCAAACGCAGCTAACTTTGTACCTGATTATCGGTGGGTGTTCGCTGGTTAGTTTGTACACAAAGGTTCTCAAACTATTTTCAAGTGTCTGTTTTTATTCCCCAATTCTTGTGTTTTTTGTCGCTTCTATATTCAAGCATTCGTCACATAGCATACAGTTTTCTGGTAAAGCTTTGAGCTAACAATATCCAAAGGATAATGTTACGAGAAAAAGGAGCTCAAGCTTAGAAATGAAATTGTGATTTATCGTAATAAATCAAATTCATAAATGTTGATTCAATCTCATAGATCTCTCTCTTTCTCACTTTCCTTTTGTTTACTTGTTCCTTTGAGTTTTTTTTCTTTCTGTTTTCAAACCCAATCACTCGAACTCAAACCAGTGTCATAAAATAGACTAGAAAGATTGATCAAATTTTGTAGAAACTTTCTGAGCAGAATTTTTTCGTTCCAAACACTACATCTACTTCTACGGCTACTAGTCTAATAGAAGGGGCGTTTTCTGGCTTAGAAAGTGGCTAAACTTGACTTAGCACAAAAAAACATTTAAATTAAAATTAGAAACTGGCAAGAACTTCTCATTTCTTTCATCAAGATATTTCCCTAATGAAAGCTGATGCTGATACTGCTCGTTCACCTACGTTAGTACACCCCATTGAACAGATCTATACGGCTCTCTTTGGGCCAGGTTGTCTTGTCCTATATTTTTGGGATTCAAGCAACCTACGAAGGAGAATCTGCGAATGAGGTAGCACAAGGTGAATACACCAAAACAAGAACTAGGTAAGAGCTTATTGTAGCTTATGCTTCTAGGATGTTAAGGTGTACAATGCCCACGTTTCTAGAACTTGCAGAACACCATCAGTAAAATCCAAATATATGTGTCTGCTGCCAGTTACCGGACCTTTGTGGTGATTGGTATAAATGATTTTGGAACCCCTGGAAACTCAGCTTCCAACAGCAGAACACTAAAATCGAACTTAAGGAAATGAAAATGTTTGTATGAAGCGAATGCGTTTTATTTTCTTTTCTTTTTCCTGTCTTTCTATTCTTATTTTGTTTTATTTTTGTTTCCTTTTTTTTCAGAAACCGAGACTGGTAGTTGCACCAGTCAGCTGTAGGGTTCTTAGCCCTATAATATTTTTCTAACAACGACTTTCTCATTCACTCGTTTTGTTGTGGAATTTTTTAAATTCATCTCTCCTTTTTTTACGCTTCCCAACCCCATATTAATCAAAGTTAGGAACAAGTATTTTCTCAAATTTTATGGCAGATTAATTAAGTCATATAAGAGCGAAAAATCATCATACAAAATCGTCGGACAATTTAAAATTTACTTGCCTATTTTTTTTCGTAGCAAACATCACACAAATGGCTCAAGAACTTCACGTTGAACAGAAATTGTTTTTTTTGTGTTCATTCACGTTAATTTGCACAAACAGAAACAACTTTTTAAATTTCCCACATGTTGGTACTCGTTTTTATAAGTCCGGGAGTTGACCATAATTTTAACTAGATTTATCGAAGTTTAGTATTGGACTACCTTAAAGTTGGTCTTTGGTGTTTTATCTTCACGTCCCCTACCCAAAATTTCTGGGGACCAAAGATATCCTCTGCATCTCGCTAGAGGGCATGAGGATGCAGAATCTCTACTAATTTAAATATTTCTAATCCAAATTAACCCGTAAATTAATTTTGAAGGATTCTTAAAATGCAAACCAAACTGCAAACCCATTTTGGATGATGCCATCCCCTTATCTTATAAGCTTTACTTCGATAACTGAAATTTAAATAAGTTACAATTGAACGTGTTTATAAGGGCGTTTTTTGAACGTCAAATTCCTCCAATCTTCCACCACATGGTCTTGCCGAGAGATTTGCTACGGTCTCCTTTATTGACATGTTACCCTTATTTATTACTTTACTTTTCAGGGGTCCTTCAAAGCTAACATGTTCTTTTACTCAGATATCCGTATTTATGTGTGGTTAAATCATTTTTTTGAAACAAACCAGGTCTAACAAATAACCCTTATCTAATTTGTGAACTGCTAAGAAATCTGTTTCTCACGCAAAACATTATGTTACAAAGAATTTTTATAATACAGTATTTGTAGATTTAATATTTCCAAGAAAAATAAAAAAAAATTCAATTAAATAAAACAAACGAGGAAATAGAACAGTTTAGTAGAACTCGACTCACCACAATACTTAACATCAAATAAAGGCTTTAAAATGATTTCCAGCTTTCTCCGAACTTTTTCACCAAATAATTCTAATTTCTCTGGCCTACATGTCCATTAGGCGAATATATTTTGGCAGTCCCAAAGGTGTCCAGAGACAGATTTCACTGTACATTGAAAACGTTTATAGCTTTTAAATTTGAAATTGGCAGAATATTGACAAATCAAAATTTTAAGTTTAAGAAAAACTTTAAAAAATCGACGTTCAGAACTGGTGATTTAAATGCGCTTTAGATATTGTTAATAAAATACAAATATTATTTTGCAAAAATGTTGTAATTTCAAAGTAATGAATAGCAAATAAATGAGCCTGAATATGTTCGAAAATATGAGTGCATTTATATGGAAGTATCTATAATGAGTTACCAAGCTAGCAAATTATCATCGCTAGGCAATTTTTCTGAAGTATTCCAGACGTCGAAAGTCAACATGACGTCAAACTAAATAAACCAATATTTGACATGATAGTAGCGCATATAAAAAAGTTTATCTGTTTGTAGTTTAATGCACTAAATCGCAAGATAATAAACCTGAGACGAAATGAGACAAGAAATCAGGAAAACAGAAATTTAAACGTTTCATGTCCTAAAAAGTAGAACGGGCCCAATCGATCCGTTACTGTCAACGCGACCAGCGCAGTCGCTTTTAATCTCAAATCTCAAGAAACATGATGTTTATAAAATGTGATATTTGCACGTTATACGGTAATTTAGAAAGAGTTACATTATAAAAAAACTTTCGTAGTGATAATGTTGATCGTTATTAACCGACGAAGAAGATATTAAAATATGTTTATTCTTTGTGCAATAATAGCAGCTTTAAATTTGTATATTCAAGAAACGACGCTATCTAATTAACAAATACCAGAGATTGTTTGTGTTTACTGTTATTATCTCTGATATGGTATTTTACCTAAAAAAACTTTGTTTGTTCCTGCAATAAAACCACAAATTTATTACATCCTAAGATTAAGTAGAAGTGGCAAATCATGGGTAATCTCCAAGCCAACGAAGGTAAACCGCCGAAGGTGGGCAAATCTCCTGGCAAAGTCAAAGGTTTAATGAAGATAAGGGCCAAACGGGGCAAAGATGATATCCAATTCACGGGCGTTGCATCCGAAGCGATAGAGAGTGCGCCTGCGGAAGAGGAATCAGCTGTTGAAGATAAACAACCGGCTCCGCCAGAAAAACCGCCGGCAAAAACAAAACCGAAAGCGCCTCCGCCACCCGATGCATTCGCCATGGCCGACACGTGGTATTCCACCTCGGAGATCGCCGGCAATGAGGAAAAAAAAGTTTCACCACCTAGTGCGCCTTCTTCGAATTCAAATTCGCACTTTACGGATCCGCAAACTCCAGTCAGTTATGCAGCGGATGTAAACAAAAGTTGCGGCGGTTGTTTCGAAGCGGAAGTGCAGAGTGCCGCTCAAGAGAATTTTTTGCACAATTTGACTTTGAATAGCTTTAAATTGAATGACTATAGGGCGAGATATGAGGAAGAGAAAAATAGGAAGATGAGTAAGTTAGGTGTATCGAGGACTAGCCAAATTAGTCTTGATAATGACCCACGTGAGTGTTTTGTGACTGAGAACGTTGAAATTGTGACCAAATATGATTACGGTGATAACTACGATGGTGGAACAGAAGATATTCTCGATACGTCCAAGAGAAGTTTGCCCGAAAGTAGAGGAGACAAGTCCCCTGTTGCAGCAAATTATTAAGAGGATGTCAGAGGTCGATTTAACGGAAAGTGGTAAGAAAAAATATTTTTATCATTTAAACTTTAGTGTCACAAAATTTATTTACTTTCTTATGCAAAGTGTTTCATAAGTTTATTTCAATATTTAGGGCAATTATTTTTTCAAAAATTTCTACAAACCGCATACTCTAACGGCCTTGTTTCCAAGTTACAACTAGAGCTCACTCTAGCATTTACGTCGTCTCTTACAAAAGAGCAAAATGCTGCCCTTTAAATATTTTCTTTTTAAAAATATTTTTAACTAAATAAATTTCCTAAACTTTTCCTTCGAAGGAACACTTCCTGAGTCAATAAATAAACTAATAATAATAAAGGAAGCATAACGGGTATCAATTTATAATTTTTTATTAAATTTCCCCTTTATTAAAATGTTGACATTTAGTTTTTTCATCGTTTTCCTAAAATTTGAAATTTCGAATTTTAAACTGGAATTTTTCGATTTAAAGTTACAATTTTTACCCTATAATAATAGGGTAAAAATTGCAACTTTAAGTCGAAAAATTCCAGTTTAAAATTCGAAATTTAAAATTTTTTCTGTCAGTTTAATATTAAACTCTAACTTCCGATTTTTTCTCGAAAATTCACTATTAAAGTTGCAATTTTTATTTTACTTTTTGTGAATGTAGATGACTAAACTTTAGGCTGAAAGTTTTTATTTTTATTTACTGAAATTTAAACATCTCAGGATTCTTTCAGTTTATTTTATTTTGTATGCTTGTTTGCTGATTTTGTGGAATTTTTTTTGCTATTTATTATTGTTATTATTGTGCAAAATAAAAAGTGTCAATACTTTAGTATTCTCTTTAACATTAAGATTCTTTTTCTTGGCATTATTTGAAGACTAATCAGAAACTAAAAACTCTTTTATTGGCGTTTTTTATTCTTTACAAAATAGATATTTCGTCTTTTCGCTACCATCATCAAGCAAAACTATTTTTAATATAAAATGCCACACGCGTTTCACAAATAAATCTTTTCGTCATATTGTCTTTCCCACATGATCAGTTACAATGTTTCCAAACAAAAATATTTTGTTAAGTATTAATCATCTTGTTTAATAAACTTACTGCAAGGATTTAAAGGCAGAATTGTCAGCTAAAAGTCAGTGTGTAATTTGTGCAGCTCTATTTCCTTGACAATAATTATGCTACAATACATTTGATTTCGATATTTTATATCCATGATTGCGTAGTTTTTAGCTAGTTTTTTCATTGAATATCAGCATCGATTATTATTATTATTATTATTATTATTGGGCAATTACTGTTCTCAAATAAATAAGTTTAACTTGTCATAATTTCTTCTTCATTTAAACAAGGAGCGCAAAAAAGATTTCTATGAAATCAAAAAAGAAAAATCTTTCCCTTAAATTATTACTTATCAGTATTATTTCTTTTTTCGAAAATGAAAGCGATTACACTTTTATCCTGCACTTAAGAGGAACTTGACCTACAATATGGTTAAGTTTTATAAGAACCCGATGATTCGTAAGTTTGATTTTCTTCTAATAAAGTGTTTTTATATAAAAAAAATTTAATTATTTGACCAGTCACTTCCAAAGTCAATATGGTTATATTCTAAGAAAGTCTGAACCGATAGAAACAAGAATGTTAAGGTTATGATTAGAATGGGTTAAGAATTACGACCTGCAGCGTGATAACAGATATTTACACAGATTGACAGTCATTTTTCAATGACGAATTTAAGTTTAATTACAATTTTAAAATGTAGCAAATTATATTACCCTCGAAATAAAGCTCTCCTCTATACAAAAAACTACATTACAAGTAATTTAATGCAAAAATACACAAGATATGATCATTTGTATGGGGAAAAATCTTGTTTTTTGGCATTTCTCGATAATAGAGCAAGCCACGACCAACAGCCACAGTCGCGGTGTACAATATAAACTCGGAATTTTAAAAATAAAATCTAAATTTCGAGATTGTACTTAGATACATACATATTAACATATTTTGGTGGAACGGACTTCAAAAACTTGAAATACAAATCTTGTCCCTGAATCCAAGAAGGATTAAAAAACACGTCAAAGGTTGCTCTAACGCGTTTCGATAGCCAAGCTATCATCTTGGTTCTTGGTTCTTGGTTTCTAGGGGACAAGATGTGTATTTCAATATTAGCATATTTTGAATCAAAATTAATAATATAAATTTTTGAGATTAGAAGCAAGATATTCCAAAAAGAGTAAAATGTTACTCAAATTACTCAAAAACAGAAAATTGAAATTTCGGAGTCAATGGCTTTTAAGTCTAAATTTTAGGAAAAAAAAGGCCAATTGTACTCCTAGCCAAAAAATGTGTGAAAATGTAGAAACTTAGAGTAAATAAAAATTGAGCAACACAAAAGTTTGCGAAAAGGGACTACTTTAATTTTACATTTTATGAGAAAAGGCGAGTAACGAAATTTTATATTCTAATCTCAAAAATAATGAAAAAGTTGCAATTTTGAAAAAAAAACACGAACTGCAAGTTTAAATTGGGAATTTTCTTACCCAAGTCAGAATTTTTTATTCTCAAAACAATCTTAATAAATCTCGGCTTTAAATTAGAATATTACAATATTTTACTTCTTTCTTGAAATTGTAATACTTAAAGTTCTAATTTCTATAATTTATATAAAGAGAGTTCAGTCGAAAAGTTGAGAAAAAACTTAACGTCTTAAATTTCACGTCGAAATTGTTATAGCAAAAAAAATCGAGTTTTTAGATTAAAAGTTGAAAACAGAAGATGCAGATTTGTTAAAAAATGTTTTGTATACTGGTTGAACCAAATTTGATTTCCACTACAGGGATCTTGTAAACCATTAGAGATGCAAGGAAACTTAAATGGGAAAAGTAGTGCGGAATTTAATGCCTTATATTATTCCGCTGAGAAAAGAGTTGAATTCCAATTCGTCTTGATTTTATTTAGAAAAACTGAAAATCGCCATTTTTAAAAATCAGCTGTAGTGTGTTTATTTGAAGTCCGATTGAAAAAATGTAAAAACTTCAATTAGTTGTTTTTATTGGTGCTACCGGGTGACCAATTAAGCAAGGACGTTGGCTATATCGCAGCAACGAACCATCCCATAGATTTGAGAAAAAAATTTCAATAAGTAAAGTGGCCCTGAAAAATCGCTGGAAAATATTTTTGAGGTTCTAACATGACCGCTAGGTGGCGCAATACGTGAAACTAAATAGAAAATTAGGATTTTCTCGAAATTTTGCTTAATTAAGGTATATTGAAAATGCATGCATTGTAATCCTAGAGTAGTTTCAATATATTTTTGTTCCTACACTCTTTCTTCTATCTCGAAAAATGAAGAGGTGGGGGGACATTGAAAAAAAATTTTTAAATACCTATTTACTTCAGTTAGCCTCAATAAAATTTAACAAATGTAGTCTCTATAGAAAGAGTGTTATTTAGTCTATCAAAAGCACTTTCATATGTTTTTATTTTAAAATTATTGTCGTTGCTACAGCGCGTTATATAAAATGGTAATAAATTTCGCCGTTTTTCTAAAAAAAATTAAATAGGAAGATATGTCAATTCTGATATTTTAAAATAGAGAATTAAAAGCCCTAGATATCAGTGAAAACTGCAACTCGATATCTTTTATCTAACCGGAGATATTGGCAAATAAAATTTCAGTTACGTAAAAGCTTGATGATGTTTACTATATAGAATACAAAATCAGAGAATCAGAGGAGGTTTAGAATTTGTCTTACATAATATAAAAATAAGTAATTAACATACCTACAATGATCTAATAGTAATAATAGTGAATAATGTAAAAAAATTAACCGAAGAAACAATCTAATATTTAAAAAAGTAAAAAAAAAGACACTGCATTACATTAAAAATGTTAAATTAATATCCTCTATTGACTGGAGCCCTAGATGTTCAAACTGATTGCAGCCCATCATTTTCATGCAGTGAATCCTCTGACGAATGAACAGCACTGCAATTTTAAATTTTACCATTGACCATTCTACCCCTCTAAATATTGTTTCTTATTCTTTCGATCATGCCCTTTCTTTTGTAGGCTTGTTGGCAAAAACAAGGTCTTCTATTGGCCCGACAAATAAAAATCAAGGCAAGTCAGATCTGGGGACCTGGATGACCAAGAAAACTGACTTCCACTTCCTATCTACCTGCCACGTGGGCCTGGTTTTGCACGGTGGTTCATCATATGTCATTAGCTATTGTTCCAGCACTTAAATGAGGATTTAATTTCACATATTCTAAAACAGTTATAATATTTTGCTCGATGCCACCTCTACGTTATCTTCTGAACATAGCAACATGCACATATCCTGTGGTGCGTATGCGATATATCAGTCGAAGGAAAGCTCTTTCACTTTGATTACGTTTTTCGGGATACTGCACCCGTAGATTTAGCAGCATCACCTGCATTTTCATGCATTCGAAATAAATGGTTAGTTAGCATGCTTCTTTATTTGTTTAAATCTTTATAATTTTAAAAATTGAAATACAAATCTTGAAACCAATTTTTTATTTTATAAAGAAATGTAAAAGAGGAAATAACAATTCCGTTAGAAGAGCAGGTAGTAAACACATTTGCAACCTTAAAGATTTGCACTTTTTTATTTTATTTTCCCAGTTAATTTTTTTCAAGGGCCACTTTACCAGTTTTGTAGATAAACTATGTGATGATTTATAACTTAAACTTTGTTTGTCAATGTCTTCGGTTAGACAAAAGATATCGAGTTGCGATTTTTACTAGTATTTAGAGCCTTTAATTCTCTATTTTAAGATATCCAAATTGACATATCATTCTATTTAATGTTTTTTAGAAAAAATGCGAAATTTGTTACCATTTTATATAACGTACTGTAGCAGCGACAATAATTTTAAAATAAAAACACGTGAAAGTGCCGTCGATAGACTAAGTAGCACTCTTTCGATAAAGACTAAATTTGTTAAATTTCCTTAAAGCTAACTGAACTAAATGGTATTTAAAAAATGTTCTTCGACGTCTCCCCACCACTTTATTTTTAAAGACAGAACAAAAAGTGTAAAGCAAAACAAATCGAAAATATTCTAGGATTACAATGCATGTATTTTTCATATACCTTAATTAGGCAAAATTCCAAGAAAATCCTAATTTTCTATTCAGTCTTACCTATTACGCCACCTAGCGGTCATTTTAGAACTTCAAAAATATTTTCCAGCGATTTTTCAGGGCCACTTTTCTTATTGAAATTTTTTCCCCAAAGCTGTAAAGTGATTCGTTGCTGAGATATAGCCGGCGTCCTTTCTTAGTTGTCCACCCGGTACATTATTTTTTTCTAAATTCAACCGTTTCCGAGAATATTATGTCAACTTTGTTATTTTTTGAAGACGCGATTCTATCATTTTCGAATTTAACATATTTTTCGGATTAATTTGATTATATGTTATGCTGTACTTGAAATGTGGTAAAGTAGGTTAAATAAACTAATTTTTTATTTTTAAACAAAAAATTTACAGTAGGCGACGCAAGTGTCATAACTTTTAATAATAAAAAATATAGTTCCTAACAAAGCAATTATTATTATTAAAAAACGAAAAATATTAAAACAAACTGTATAGTATTGAAATATTCATTAATAATCGTAACGTGCATGATTCCCTTTAAAATACGTAATTATCAAAACATTGTAAGGGCTTTATTAAGGACGACATTTCCAAGACTCATACGCCACTGTGCGTTCTAGACTTCTCTAGAAGTTTTAAGACGGATAGTGTGCACAAATATGAAAATCATTTCTAATGTTAGATTGTTAGATATTTCACGTTACACGAATAAGTATTCAATGTTAAAAGAATTTTTGTAAAAATTGCCGACAAAATTTTTAAAACATCCACACATTTTTATAGAATTACACCATTTAATGAAGTCCATGCACGTTAAGGTTATATTAATAACTGTTTAAATTTTGCACAGTTTGTTACAATATTTTTAGTTTTTCAATAATTATTGTTACGTAATTAGGTACTGTATTTTTATTATTAATAGTTTTGGCACTAGCATCGCCTACTATAATTTTTTTGTTTAAAAATAAAAAATTAGTTCATTTAACCTACTTTGTCACATTTGAAGTATGGCATGTTAGATAGCAAATTAAATCAGAAAAATATGTTAAATTCAAAAATGATAAAATATAATATGGCGTCCATACGAAATAACAAAGTTGATATAATTTTCTCGAAAACAGTTAAATTTAGAAAAAAATTAACTTACACCAGTGAAAAGGCCTTAAAAAACAACTAATTACAGTTTTTGAATTTTTTCAATCAGACTTCAAAGTTACAGCTGATTTTTAAGAATTGCGATTTTCAGTTTTTTCTAAATAAAATCAAGACGAATTGAAATTCAATTGTTTTCTGGACAGAATAATATTGGGCATTACTTTGCTTATTTAAGCTTCCTTGTGTCTCTAATAGTTTACGAGATCCCTATAGTGGAAATCAAATTTGGTTCAACCTGTAGAATTCATTTCTCTACAATTCAGAAATTCACTAAAGTAACAATTAGTCATAAATTGAATAACTAAAACTTAAAACTATTTAAAGATAAAATTCGTATCAACATTTTTTTAACGCCGATATAACTTAATAACGTTTGACCTTTAGCAAAAAATAATTTACATGTTTTTTGCGGAGAATGTCTTTACAAATAATTCTCATTTATACTTTTTACAATTTTTTATTCTGAATGGACTATAAAAAGTTTGAGATAAAATTGAAAATTCACAAAACCTTTAACTTTGCAATAGCAATTTTCAGTTTGCAAGAGAAGCTTCTCTTGGATGCTCAAGCTTATTGGACGTTATTCATAATATTTAAATACGTGTGAGAGGATACGATTAAACGATAATAATTAATTTGCAATGGGAAATGATCGGTATGCATATCTGTTGTTTTTTGATTCCACAAAAACAAAACAATCTACACCTGCATATCAGTGGCGGTTTTAGAGTCACGCGGGTGACGCCCGTCACCCGCGCGATTTTTTTCAAACCTGAGCACCCGCTAAAGTTTTCTCTGTTTTGCCTTTTAGAGTCACGCGAGGTAACGGACGGGTGCAGATATTATAAGTATAAATGAAAATAATTATTATTGCCTTAATTAATTTAGAGTTTATCCATTAATAGCCTCAATGTCTGTGTGTTGGGGTCTTTAAAAGTTTCAAAAAAATTTTGAAAAAAATAAGTAAGTTACAATTAAACTTTTGATGAGATGGGTAGTTTCCTTAAGTGATCAGTTTTTTTTTAAAAAAGCACACCAACATTTCAGCACTTAATTAAAATATTTTCACTTTGTCTGGGATCCTATGAGGGTTAAGCTCGAATGTCTGACTACTTGCTCCAAGTGTCCTCCCCATGCGCACAGCAAATCCGTCAAGAACTAAGCTTTCAGTTTCGATATATTCAATATTCATGATTATACACCATAGGAAAATATGAACATATGGCCCGTGTCACACTGAAAGACATAATATATCCAATGGCTTTCACGCGAGCGGGTGCCCGCGAGGCGTGAGAGTAGGCGCGGTTGCAAAAGACACCCGCGACGGACGACGCACCCGCGTGCGGCCACCCGTTCCATTCTAAATAACTTGCTGCAAACAAATGTATCCTACCTACCCGCGCGCGGGTGACGGGTGCTACCCGCGTGACTCTAAAAACGGCCAAAGAGGCGGCATAAGCAGCTAAATCAAAATATAATTTGAGCCATTCAATAATTACCAATTTTTAGGCCGTTTTTAGAGTCAGGCGGGTGGCACCCGTCACCCGCGCGATTTTTTTTAAATCTGAGCACCCGCTAAAGTTTTCTCTGTTTTGCCTTTAGAGTCACGCGGGTAACGGACGGGTGTTATGCAGATATTATAAGTATAAATGAAAATAATTATTATTGCCTTAATTAATTTAGAGTTTATCCATTGATAGCCTCAATGTCTGTGTGTTGGGGTCTTTAAAAGTTTCAAGAAAATTTTGAAAAAAATGAGTAAGTTACAATTAAACTTTTGATGAGATGGGTGTAGTTTCCTCAAGCGATCAGTTTTTTTTAAAAAAAACACACCAACGTTTCAGTACTTAATAAAAATATTGTCACTTTATCTGGGATCCTATGAGTTTTAAGCTTGAATGTCTGACTACTTGTCCCAAGTGTCCTCCCCATGCGCACAGCAAATCCGTCAATAACTAAGCTTTCAGTTTCGATATATTCAATATTCATGATTGTACACCATAGGAAAAAATGAACAAATGGCCCGTGTCACACTGAAAGACATAATATGTCCCAATGGCTCTCACGCGAGCGGGTGCCCGCTAGGCGTGAGAGTAGGCGCGGGTGCAAAAGACACCCGCGACGGGTGATGCACCCGCACGCGGTCACCCGTTCCACTCTAAATAACTTGCTGCAAATAAATGTATTTTGCCTACCCACGCGCGGGTGACGGGTGCTACCCGCGTGACTCTAAAAACGGCCTTACACATCGCTTTTCTATGCGGCTCTGAGCGCTGCATGCGGCTCTTCGTCGAGTGTGGCTCCCGTTGAAATGTTAATGTTTTTTTTCATTAATTCAGAGCTTTTTTTATAACTCTTGATTATTTGATGTTCATGAAAAAGAAAAAAAAAACTAAAATAAAAATTTGATAGTTTCTTCATAAATGTAGAGTTCTTTCTCGAAATTTTCATTTTTTTTTCTCAAAATTCCGAGTTTACATTTTAAAATTCGTATCATTTTCTAGACTATTCTAGAATTTTCGAAAAAAAATCGAAATGTGAAAAATTTCTTTGAAAATTTTGGGATCAAAGATGAAGAAATAAATTTCAAGAATATAGTCAATATTTCAAAAAGTCAAAATAAAATATAAGTTTAAAGTCAAAATTTTAGGAGAAACGTGTCAATTAAAACTGAGAAATTAGAATCAGGAAAAATAATAATTTACGTAATACACAAAAAAATGCCAACATTGCATTCTTTACACATGAAATTTTCATTTTGAGAAAAAATTTAATATTTGTAGAAAAAGTCAAAATTTCAAGTTTCAAATCAAAATATAAAAACTGGAACTGAAAGCTATCGAAATCCATAGAAAAAAGTCAAAATTTACAAAATAAAAGAACTAATAATAATAATAGTTTAAAAAAGTGGCAATTTTAAAAAAGCTAAAAACCAAGACAGGGCTTTAAAAAGGTTCAAACTTTAAAAACCCGACATATAAAAAAAGATTATTAAAAATTTAGAGCAAAACTGGATATTTTGAAGTTGGGTTATAACTATTAATTTAAAAGATGATTGGAACTTTTGACAAAAGTGAAAATTGTGAAGAAGAACAAGATCTTTAAAGTCAAATTTTGAACAAATAAAAAATTGCAAAAAACTTACCGAGAAAAAATTTCAGAATTCATTAAAAAAAACATTTTTAAGAAAAAAATTCGAAATTTTGAAAAAAAAATTAAAAATATTCAGAAAAAGAATATTCAGAAAAAAATTAAATCTTGAAAGATTCAAAATTTTTAAAATTAAAGAATTCCACAAAAAGTAAAGTAAAAACTGAGAGAACAAATCAAATTTTTGAAAATTAA
Organism: Dastarcus helophoroides; assembly: GCA_028583605.1. Classification (NCBI taxonomy): domain Eukaryota; kingdom Metazoa; phylum Arthropoda; class Insecta; order Coleoptera; family Bothrideridae; genus Dastarcus; species Dastarcus helophoroides. Next base: position 3,108,736 of record CM053332.1, read on the forward strand.
TGGAAATTTAAAAAAAAGAGTGAAAATTACTAAAAAAAATTGGGAAATTTTTGAAAGTCGAGATTTTACGATAAAATCAAACGAAATTCCTCTAAAAAGTAAACTAAGAAAATAGGAATCCTAAGCAAAATTAGAAATGTTCAAATTAACTCAAAATCCTGAGAAAGGTCAAAATTTGGAAATATTTGAACTTCAAATTGAAACAAAAAGTAAACGTCTTTATTCAATTTTTTTTAAAGTAGAATTTTTTGAAAGAGTCAACATTTTGCAAAAAGTAGAAAAAGATTGTGAATAAAGTTAATATTTGAAAAAGTAACATTTTTCAAAAATTAAAATTTTTGAAAGTTGAAATCGAAGATCAAAATTTTTTAAATAATCTAAAATTTAAGATAAAGTCATGATTAAAAAAGTGAAAATTTTGAAAAGACTTGGAAACTGGAATTTGAAATTCTCAATAGGAGCGCTAACATTTGCAAAAGATCGAAATTTTCAAGTCAGTTAAAAAAAATTGGATTTCAAAAACGTCAAAGCAAAAAGAGTCGAAATATTCAAAAAGGCAAAACTTCGAAAAAAATTTTGAAATCTCGAAAAGAGCAGATATTTCGAAAAAACCGAAAATTTAAAATAAGTAGATATATTTAAAAAAGGTAATATTTGTCAAAAAATGTAGAAATTTTGAAAAAGATTGAATTTTAAAAAAATTCGAATAAAAGTCGATATTTTCAAAAAAAGTAGGATTTTTTAAATCTTTTAAATACAGTGGAAATTGTTCAAAAAGACAAAATTTTCAAAAAAGAGTAGAATTTAAAAAATTCAAAACTTTCAAAAGGTCAAATATTCTAGAATCGAAATTTTCAGTCACATTTTTCAAAAACTAAAATTTTCAATAAAGCCGAATTTCTCAAAGAAAGTTAAAATTTTTAACAAAATAAAAATTTCGAGAAAAAGTCGAAATATGAAAAAAATCAAAATTTTCAAAAAGAGCCCAATATGAAGTGAACATATTCAAAAAATGTAAAAGTTAAAAAGTATTTAAATTTTGAAAAGTAAATTTCAGGTTACCAAAGATTCTTTTCTTTCTTAAGCTGAAATTTTAAAAAAGTGACAAGTTTATAATTTTTAACATAAAAATGCATAATATTCAAAAAAAGTCTAAATTTCGAGAAAAGGTCGTAATTCTGAGAAAAAATTGAGATTTTAAAAAGAAAGTAGAAATTTATAAACAGGTCAAAATTGTCGATGAAAAATGATACATTTTCAAAAAGAGTAGAATTTTTCATATTCCTGCTCCTTTCCTCAAATTATCAAGGCAAGAAATGAGAATTGCCTACAAACATATATTGGGTTTGGATGGAATTTCGACCACAAGTGATCCTAGTAATACATAAATAAAAAATCCCAACATTTCGGGAGTAATACAGAAATTAAAATACAAATTGCAGAACAAAAAACTGTTTATAAAATTTTGGAAAAAAAGTCTAAATATAGATATTAGAATCAAAATTTTAGATAAACATTTAAAAACAAAAGGTCGAGGAAAAATTTAAATTTTGATCAAAAATACTTCTACATTTTTGAGAATAATAAAGAGAATTAAATTAAAAAGTCGAAATTTCGAATTTAAAGTCAGAATTTGGGGAAAAAAGTCAAATTTGAGATTGCTGCAAGAATGTTATAATTTCGACATAGATTTCCATATTTGTATTATACGATATTACAAAAATTGATTATTTTAATGGAAACTTTGAAATAATTGCTGCTCATGTTTTGACAGTTCTGCTTTAGACTTACACTTAACTTTTTATTGATCATTTAACCCACAATCGAAGTTCTTTTATTTATTTGTTTTAAACAAAAAATTGCAGAGAAGAAGATTAAAAAATTTGGAGCTGAAAGTCTAAGTTTCGAGATTCCGGGCGACATTTTGAGAAAAAAATTTCAATTTCAGTCTCAGAAATTGTGTAACCTATTTCTTTAAATTTTAACTTTATAACCAACATTTCAAAGAATAATTCTAAAACCCTGAAATTTCTAAAAAAAAATGTATTTTGGATAAATGTTGAAATTTCGAGAGAAAAAATTGAAAAAACTGTTTTTTTTTTTCATAATTTGAACTCAGAAATGTCAAATTTAAACTTGGAATTTCATTATTTTTTAAATTTAATTTAATTCGATTTTTAAGGTCAAAATGTCTAGGCAAAAACCAAAATTACAAAATTCTAAAAATTATTTTTTATAAATTTCAACTTTTTTCTCAGAATTCTAAACTTATATTTGAAATAACTAACTTGAATTATAACTAGCTATTGTTCGAGACTTCGTCAGCGAACTTGAATAAATCACTGCGTTCATGCAAGTGAATGGATGTTTAAAAACTATTTTTCATTTAATGGAAATTGATTTTATTTTTTAGTTTAAATTGCAAACCCGTAACGCAATATTGCTGAAATTGGTAACAGAGATGCCTACTTTTATGATAATAGTTCTGGGAACTAAGAAGAGAGGTCACTGTCATAATAAAAATTACAATGTTAACACTCTTGCCTTCTTCTATGATTGTTTATATCGTAAAAAAGCTTGTAACGGTTTTTTTCTCCACATAATATAAATTTGGGATGTAATGTATCGTACTTACTATTCTGCATCGTAAGGAATGTCTATATCAATTTGGGTCAAGTTAGCTTCAGTAATTCAACATTGGAAATCAGACAAAGAAACAAACACATATTCGTATTTTTATATTATTAAGGATTATTTTCTTGAAATGGACAACTTTTAAAAGTGAAAATCCAAAAATTTTACAATCTTTAAAAAATTAATCTACACATTTAGAGTTTAAAGTTGAAATTCTACTTCAGAAGTTAAAATTTCGAATTTAAAATTCGAAATGTAAAAATAAAGTCAAAAAATTCGGAATTTCTACTAAAATGTTCCTAGAAATGTTGAGCTTAAAGTCGAAATTTGGAAATTGCATTGAAATTTTAAAAATAGAGTTTGAAATGTCTAAGAGAAAAATCTTTCTGAAAATTTTGACATCGGAATTTTTAAATTAAGTCCAAAATTTCGAGTTCAAATTCAAAATCTACATTTTAATGAGGAAATAATTTGTGAATTATAAAAATTTCGAAATTTCGAATTTAAAGCCAACATTTCGTTTGAGCTTGAAATGTTATAATAAATTCTTTATTCTATAAATTAAAAAATATCGAATTTAAGAAACTTCTGATTTAAAATTTGTCGAAATATGAAATTTTTTAACAATAAATTCGGACTATAATACGAAATATCTAGAGAAAAAAAAACAGAACTTCGGAAAGAAAAAAAAATTTAATTTTGAGCTTAAACATTGTGAAACTATGTATTATGCTCGCATAATTATTAATTTATACACGAAGTATAATTTTTATTTGATGTAAATCTATTGTAAGTATTAAATGTAATTATTGCTTAAGTTTGGGACGATAATTACTGAAATAATGAACACTTAGAGAAGAGACATGGATTTCGATTATAATTGCCGTCGGACAAATTCGACTTATCTACATAATTACATGTACACTTTATCAACAACAAGTACTTGCTTTTTAAATACCAGAACTTTTGCATTTGATAGTGTAGTGTAATAATATTATCATTTGATGGCTATAAATAAAATGTCGGCTAATATAAAAAAAATATATTTCAGAACATATAGTACAAGATAAACATTATTTATTATTTACGTCAAATATTGGTTACGTACTTTTGTCATCGTTTACATCACTGCTAACTATAAATAAACCAATGGTTAGGGATTGTCTGTTGCTTATTTGCATTTTTGTTATATTGTACTCTTATCATAGCAGCGAAGTCCTAAAATAAATAACAAGCAGAAGATTCAAGCCCGTCTATGGCGAAAATCTATGGCGAAACCCCCAGTGCAGCAGAGATGCGAAGGTCCTGTTATGTATCCAGCTCTGTGGATCCTTTTCTTTAGGATTGAAGTATCCTTATTTCGTTCTTTATTGCATTTTATTGTAGGATTTAATTTTTTAAGTAATTACTCAAATAATATCATAGCATAATAATTGGAATAATATACGATGAGCCTATGTAAAAAAGCAGTTTATAACAATACGAGGTCACAGTCTGTCGGCATCGACCACAAAGAGATAAGGGCGAGAGTTAACCTTCTGGTTGTTACTTATTTTGTGGCGAAGTTATGGGGCCAGTATTGTGCAGTAGGCAGTAGGCCCTTACTGTGCAAGGTGCAGGTTTTTATTAGATTCAATTTAAAATGCACATTGTTTGCTTAGCATTTTTAAACGCTGCATAAATGTCATCTGCACAATTAGAAAAGGTCTTATGTACTAGGCTAAGTTCCCTCCGGTAATTCAATTAGCCCCTAAAAATGTTCGAACATTATCGAAAATCAAACTTTCAAACAAAAAAAATCCAAAGTTAAAAGAAATAATTTGATTTAATTTTACACAATTTCGAGAAAAATACGTTTTCTAAAGGTTAAAATTAAAATTTTGAGGAATAAAAGGAACAGATTTAAGCATATAGTTTATGAAAAAAAAAATGAAATTTTCATCCTTTTTTAAATCATTGTCTGGAAGCGTTGAGTTTAAAGTTAAACCCACAGAAAAGAAGTGTAAACACTAGGAGTTCAAAATAACCAGAAAAGAACGGAAGGTTCCGAAAACATATCAATTTATGATAAAGTTTCAAAATTCATATTTGAAATTTAGAAAAAATGTAGAAATTAAACCTTTAAAGTCGAAATGGTAGTAGAAAAAAACAAACATTACAGCCCAAAAAACTAAAGTTTCTAAAATAAAAGAAAATTATATAAATACTTGAAATCTGAAATATCAAAATATAGAAATTTGGAAATTAAAATTGACGAAGAACTAAAATGTAAATATTATGAAAAATCGAGGTTTTGAATTTAAGTTAAAAAAAATTTTAAGAAAGGAAAAATTGAAAATGCAAGGTGAGAGTTTTGCAAAAAATGTATGTTGATAATATTTTGATAATTAAATAAATTTCCTCTAAGAAATCAATATTTCGAAGATGTCAAAATTTCAGAGAGAAAACCCTGAAAGTTGCATATTTCAGATTAGAATTTCGAGAAAAAAAATTCGATAAAAATAGGAAAGTTTTATAGCAAATTTTCCAGACGAAACTCAAGAAAAAGGTAGGGCTATCAGAAAAATATTAAAATCTCTTGAAAAAGAACAAAGTCCAAGTTTGTTTTGACAATTTTCAGAAAAAAAAGTCAAAACATCTTTTAATATTTTTGAGATACAGTGGAAATCTCTCTCAAAAGACAAACTAAGTTTGGCCCATAAGGAAAAAATGTTGCCGAAACGAAGTAAAAATTATAAGTTTAAACTCGGAATTTCGATAAGAAATCAATATTTTCTGTAAAAAAGTGGAATTTAAAAAATATTTTGGATGAAACTCGACCAAAATATAGAACTACTGAAAAAAAATTAAAGTTTCTTTAAATAAACAAAGTTTTGCGTTTAATTTTAACATTCAAGGAAAAAGTTGAAAATGCAATTGTTGCTCAGAATTTCAGAGTAAATGAACATTTCCAGATTAAAGACGACATTTAGAATTTAAACTTCGAAAAAAGAAATAACATTTTTTTTATTCTAGAATGTTTATATTATGTAAAAGTAATAAATATTAATATGGACATCCCTTATTTATTTAGAAAGTAGCGGTTACCCGCGACTTCGTCCGCGTGGAATTAGATAACTTTTAACGTTTTTTCTAGGAAATGTTAACATGCTGCTTTACTTCCTCCGGGTTTAATTTCCTAAAAAAAAAAACTTTAAGTGTTAGGCATTCTATAATGCACAGACCAATCCAACATTTATTAGATTCGAAGTTTGGAAACCAAGTACCGGTTTTGATCTTGTTAGATCTCGTCAGTTTGGTATATCCAACTCGAATGCTAACAAATGTTCCGACAAGTAAGTACTAAAACATTCACAGGCGTCAAGCGAGTGACTCTTAGTACTACCACCTATTGGTCCATAGAGAAACTATATAATGAAATGTGTTCATCAGTTATGCGAAAAAAATCACAATTTTTTTTTTCAACTTTGACACCCTGTACCTCTGTTAATATCAACTTTTGGTAGAAGGTAAATGTGGCCATATCACGTTATTTTTATACGAAAAATCCACTCTTGCTCTATGAACCATTACTTATGGTCCCTCCTGTGTATCAGTCAGTTTCCATTTTTATATATAAAAGATATCACAAAATTAGGTTTGTTGATAACTACTGTAAAACGAGATTAAAATTATACTAATAGATGCTCAATTTGTCGTCCTTCATTTTGCAAACAGCTTTGAAACCAATATTATGTGAATCACCCTGAATATTTCACATTGAGCTGAAGTTAAATAAAAGCTTGTAATGTAGCTGATAAATAGCTCGGAACACTAATTGCGCAAGTACGACTTGCACTTGAGCGGTATTTATTTATCCTAGATACGTCGAAAGAAATTGTGTAGTAACTTTATTACAAAAATGTGCCAATTTTTATTTCAGAATTTGCATATAATGCATCAATTGATATAGATTTGACTTATAAGTAAAATCATGTCATGATGATCTTAAAATTCTCTAATTGCTATTATATGTCTATCTAAAATATATCTACATCGAGGATAATCGTCATCTAAATCGAAAAATAATGAATTGATGATGACTCATTTTTAACAAAACTTATTGTACTAAAGCTTCATAATAACATAATAGTTTTTAAGGTATACTGGGAGATTGTGCATGGAAGCAGATAAGTTTCTTTCAGATCCTCTGTTTAAATAAAAAATAATAAAAATATTTTGAAATAAAAATTCAAACAAAATATTTGATGGCTATAGTGAATTCCATTGGAAAGGTGTGTGATTGGTGAGTTAAAAATTTTTCTATTTAACGTTTAGTTGATTTCATTAATGAGAAAGTAAATTAACCCTTTATTTTTTGGTGATCCCTCGCCACATCAAATTTAAAGACCAACCAAAGGTTAGGTATTCGTTTAGTCTTAACCAAAAAACTATGGTTCGTAATAAGTAATGTCTGTTTTTTTTTCAAATTTAATATATTTTATTTTTAACTCAATAAGGTAATTAGTGATATGGTTGTTATTTATGACCTCCCGACGCCTAACTAGTTCCTTGATGCTTCTTTTCCAGAAATTCTGTAGTTTTGACTCGAAAAACGCATCCAAACAAGTTTTTAACCTACTTAAATTATCCATTGAGTGTTCGTTCATTCATTAGATCATTACCATATATCGGAAGTAAAAACTTATGCTACACCACAGATTTCTTTATTTGTGAAGATTAAAATATTCAGTCTTGGTACACTTAATACATTTATAAGACGTCAATTGTTGACATAAAAAAATATTCCTACTGCTGTCAGTTTTGCCAGAACTGATACCAATTTTTCATTTTTAAATATTTGGAATCTGCACAATTTTTTGAATAAAATGTACATAAAATAAGTAATGTTTGCGGTAATAATAATTTTTTAATCCATTTCATTTGTCAACCGATAAGGTCGTAATTCGTCCTAATAAAGTCACGACTCACCACGTTAACGCTGCAAATTAGGAAAACTTAACAAACTTTAATTTTCTTTCATTATTTATTCACAAATCTTACATTCTTATTGAATAAATCTTATAATGAATTGAAACCGAATATTTTGAACTCTTTTGATTATAACTTCAGCTCTAATAATTTTATAGCAAAAATGAAAATATAGTTAGATTCATTATTAAGAGAGAGCGGATTATATACACAGCTTTTTTAACAAAATATCCGTATATTATATGCAGATTTTGAACAAAATATGCATCATAGTTACAATTGTATGCACATTAATATGCATTTTATGCATCAAAAATCCAAAAAATTGGGTATGATATAAGACAAACATTTAATAACCATTTAAAAACCATTCAATATTAAATTATTCCTATGAATCAGAAGTATTAAAATTATATTTTCACATATATAATAATTATCAACAATTTGTCTGAACTAAAATTTCTTGGCGCATATTATTTCAAATGTACAGTGTGTCCCACTGGGAATCGCCGCGATCGATATCTGACAAAGTACTTAACTAAAAAATGTTAAAATTTAACAACTTAACAAAGTCAACAAGGCCAACACAACTAAAATATTCGCAAAGTTGTAATACTTCTGCTTATACGGTAACTTCGTTATTTTAAATAAGACACCCTATATATTTTTGCATTTTTGGATTTTATTTAATATTTGAAGGTTACTTTGGAAAACAAACATTGTTCCTAAATTTTATAGTTTTTGAAATAATTGGATTTTTATTAAAAATTTGACAGATGCAAGGTCCCACGAGTTTTATTGTCGACAGATATTATTTCTTCTCATAACGTCACTGATATACAACCGATAAGAGTCCATTTAATGTGAAATAGGAAAATAAAAATAAAAAAATGCAATTATTTCCAAAAGTTGTAACAACCCTTAAAAAGCTAATATCAGGTAAGAGATAATTAAAAACTACATAAGATAGGCTAAAAAATCTAGGGTGTTCTATTTAAAATAACAAAGTTATCGCTATCTGAATTTATCAAAATGTTCAGACGTGAATTCAACACTCGCTATAATGTTTTTGAGCTTATAGAAGTTGTGCAAGATAGCTTCGTATGTGTTCTGCTGACGCACCAAATATCAAATTAATAACTGGCTTCCCAAAAAAGAAACAAAGAATTTCGTGGGACCTTGCATCAGTCAAATTTTTGATAAAAATCCAATTATCTTAAAAACTAAAACTAAAAAAAATTTTAAGAACAATGTTTGTTATCCAAAGTGGCATTAAAATATTAAATAAAATCCAAAAATGGAAAAATATCTAGGGTATCTCATTTAAAATAACGAAGTTGGTTTAACTGGAAGTACTACAACTTTGCGAATATTTTGGTTGTGTTGGCCCCGTCGACTTTGCTAAATTGTTAAATTTTCAAATTTTTTAGATAAGTACTTTGTCAGATATAGATTGTGGCGATTCCCGGTGGGACACACTGTATACCGTATTTGAAAATTACTAGGAATCGCTTTTTCTGTTGAAAATTTTAGAGCCATATTACTTCTGAATTTAACATTAGTTTTTGGTGAAATTTTAATCATTTACACAACCTTTCATGTTCTTTCAAATGAGGATAGAAACATTTCATTAAAATCATCAGCAAAAAAGTTTTCACCAGAAAAGTTGCTTCAGTTACTTTTAACTGCCTCGTAGAAATAGGAGTCTAAGAACCAGTGGCGTATTCTTCATGGAAGCTAGGGATGCGCCCCCCTTACAAAATCATCATCATTTTATTTTAAAATCTATTTTTTTCGCACAACAGTTCGCACTATTTATTGATATTGGTAACACTTATGTTCAAAATTTAACAATTTTTTAAAAGTTTTAACTTTTTTGAAAATTTTGACGTTTAAAATTTCAATTTATTGTTGAAAATTTTGACTCTTTTGAAAATTTAGACATTCCATCATTTTACTTTTTTCAAAATTTTAATTTCCTAAAATTTCAACCTTTTTTTCTTAAAATTTTAACTTTTCTGAAAATCTTAACCTTTTCCAAATTTTTCATTTTATTATAAAATTTTGTCTTTATTTTTTAAATTCGATTTTTAATTAGTAGTTTAACTTCGACGTTTCAAAAGTAATTCATTTTTTTTTCAAAATTTTTTACTTTTTCTCGAAATTCCAATTTTCGATGTTTTTCTGAAAAGAAACTTTTAAAAAAATTTATACTTATATAAGTTATACTTATGAAAATTGTGATTTCATAAAAATTTTGCGACTTTTTGTTAAAAAATTTCGGCTCTCCCGAAATTTAAATAATTTTGATTATTTTCCAATTTTATGTCAAAATTTCGACTTTTTTGTAAATTTCGACTTTTTTTGAAAAATACCGTTTTTCTGAAAATTTTGAATATTTCTCAATCAAATACATAAATACCTTTTTTTGAAAACTTCGAATATTCTGAAAATGTTGACATTTTTTTTTAATTTCGACTTGTAAATTCAGATAACAAAATTGACATTTTTTTTTTAAATTTAGTCCTTTTCTTAAAATTCTGTTTGAAAGTTTGTAGCTATTTCAAAATATATGCTGTTTTAATTTTCAACTTTTTCTTCAAATACAACTTTTTGTGAATAAAACGTTTTTTGAAAAATTACTTTTTATTAAAAATTTGAACCATTTATTTGAAAAATTCAAGATTTTTCAAAATATCAACTTTTTCTTAAAAATATACAAAAATGCATGTTTTTGAAATCTTTTTAATGAAAATATCGACTTTTTTGAAAATTAAGATCTAAAAATTGAAACTACCCAACATTTCCGCTTTTTTTAAAACTCTGGGCAAACATTTTTGCGAAAATTTACATTCTTTAAAATAGTTTGACTTTTTTGCACTTTTCTTCATAATTTTTTACTTATGCTGAAAATTTCGACTTTTTAAAAAAATGTTTTTCCAAAATCTAGTTTTTTTCGTGGCGTTTTGACCTCTTTTAGAACATATCCAAGTTTTTCTAAAATTCAAGTTTTTCGGAAAAACTGAATTATTTCTGAAAATATTGACACATTTTGAATTTTTTTGAAAATTGGCCTTTTTTCGAAAAATTAGACTTTCCAAAATTAGACATTTTCTCAAAATTTTCTCTCCAAATTTCAAACTGTTCTTGAAATTTAGGTTTCTTTGTAATTTTTAGTTTTTTTTCAAGTTTCACGTTAAATTTTTTCTTCAAAAATTCTACCTTTTTAAATTTTGATTTATTACTGAAAACTGCGACCTTTTTGAAAATTTACACATTTTAACATATTAACTTTACAAAACTTTTCTTTTTCAACTTTTTCTCATGATGTCGACTTTTTTGATTGGAAATTTCAATTTTTCTTAAGATTTAGACCTTTTAAAATTTTTAATTATATGGAAAATTTCGACTTTTTGAAAATTTGGGTTTTTCTACAGTTTAGAACTTCCTAAAATATTGACTACTTTCTAAAAAAACTCAATGTTAACTTTTTTGAAAAATTGACCTAAATATTTCAACCTTTTTAAAAATTTGGACTTATTTTTGAATAATTCGAATTTTTCGAAATATTAACTTTTTCTCAAAATTTCCACTTTATACTTTTTTACAACTATCTTTTTTTTTAAATACACTTTTTTGAAATTTTTGACTTTTCAGAATTGTGACTTTTTTTCAAAAATTGTCTTTCAGAATATCGACTTTTCCGATTTTTCCGATTTTTCGTTTGAATTTTTTTGAACATTTCGAGATTTTTTAAAAATAAATTTACATTTTTTTAATAATTAAATTTTCTTTAAATATTGAAATTTTAAAGAAAATCCCAAAAAAAAATATTCTTGCCCAAGTTCCATTTTGTAATTAAAATTATTCTTGTAATTTTTTAACACAGATTTTTAGTTTAATCTTGACCTTTTTGTTCTCTTCTAATTTACAATTTTAATTCGAAATTTTGAGTAATGATCCAAATTTAAAGAGAAAAATTCCAAAAATAAATTAGTGCAAAAACCAAACTGAACATTCAAGAAATAATATTCAAAGTTTACCTTGAAATTGGAAAATTTGGATTTCCTTAAAATAAATTTGAACTAACATCTGGATTTAGATTTAAAATTTTCAATTTTTTTCTCACATAGAAACACGACAAAATAAATGTTACTTTTTGAATGCCAATGCTAATGCATTCAAAATGTAATCAGTTGAAAGCAAAACTACCTATATTATACGAGCCAAATATGTAAATATATCTAGTACATATTTACCTACTTAAAATTGTAATAATCATATAGTTGCTGATTGGACAAAAATTTTACCCGTGGAATTTACATTTTGAAAAAATAACGACTTTAATTTAGGCAACATTTTATTTTAGTGTTAAAATTCACACTTTTTCTTGTCAGCTGCAACAAAAATATGCCGAAATATGCGAAGTTTTAAAAATATGCCAGCACACAAAAATATGCCAGCACACAAAAATATGCAAAACATGCATGCATATGCAAGTTGCATAAAATGCGCTCTCTAGTTAATAATTATACTTTTTCGTTGTGTCATAGTACTAATATGGTGCTATTCAAAAAATAAAATTATGACATAAAAATTAACTTTGTGGACCTTAAAACCTAATTAAAGAATGAAGCTTCTTTTTTCATATGATAAGATTTTTGTGGAAAAATTAAAATTGCATGTTTAATTCCGAATTTTGAGAAAAAGCCCAACGTTTCGAAAAAAAGTAATAATTTATATAATATGCATTTATAATTCCTCGTTTTATATCTTAACAAGCGAACAAAAATAAAAGAATTTGCCACAAATATTGACAGAATGAGAATACTAATCTCAGATTCAAGCTAATCTTAGGAATCTGGTGGTATTAGGATTAATATCTGCGATAACATCAAAAAATTTGTTTACCGCACGCTAAAAATATTTCTATTTTAACTTTTAGGTCATCCAGAGTACAAAAGACAAACATCCGCTCCTCTTGATACGAGATTGTCAACGGAAAATCTATTCGACGGAAAGGCAGGTCGAGAATCGAAGATAACGAAGCCAAAATTCGTGCCAGAAAAACTCGATTTTCGGCTCTATGAAAAATTCGAAGGTGAGTGGATGTGTTTTTTGGAACGATGCTTAATGTCGACCTGACGGTAAATTTTTAGCCCAATAGGTCAGTCATTTTTAAAGGATAATTGACCAAAACACTCAAATCAAAACTCAATAATATTTTATTTTTATAATAATATATATATATATATATATATATATATATATATATAGGGTGAGTCACTAAGCAGGAATCGGTCTTTGGTAGGCGTATCGTTCAAAATATCGAAAAATGTTTTGAATAAAAGTTGTTCGAAATAAAGTTCTCCACAACCTAAAATTATTGCCAAATATGACAGCCTTTCAGTTGCACCGGAAATGAACACAACTTTCTTATTTTAAATAGAACACCCTATGTATTTTTACATTTTTGGATTCCTTGTTAAAAATAAATATGAATTTATTAAGACAACATAGGGCCTTAGTTGAACCGTTTTCGCGTAATTTAATTTTTTTGGTTAAATTTGACAATTTCGGAGCTTGACGCCATTAACGATATTTTCCAAACGCAATGACTCAGAGTTGTGTGGCATACGATTTTGGATTCAGGAAGAAATGGAGTATTTGTTTTTGTTTTTAGTGGGTCATAGTCGTACTCCTATGGCGTCGTGCTAAAACTTAATGCTCGTGAAATATGAACATTATGTCCGCTCTTATTGCATAAACTAATATAGTACTCACTTCTGTTCTGTATACAGTGATTTTACAATTAAACGATCAAAATAATACTTAAATTAAAACATAATTTAAACAACACACAGTACTCAATTTAACTTATAATAGGCGTATTGAAATGTTTAAGTTAAAACTTGAACTTATCAACAGACACTATATTAGTTAAATTAGTTGGTTAGGGCTGTGCATTTCGCTGATAGGTCTGATAGATCGTAGCTTCAAACCCCTGAGAAGATCACACTTTTTAAAGTGAGAATTTCTTTTGATGCATTGGGTGGTCTTTTTTACGGAGTAAGCTTATGGTTTCGCGTAACCATCACGCTAAATTGTCTTACCAACATCCTCTAATGTTATATGCAGTGCTAGTCTGTAACTTGAAATAAATTCAGTAAATCAAAGACAGTTTTTTTTCGGAAATATGCTCGGACACGACGATGAATATTTTAATTGCGCCCTTTTTGAAATAGGAAAATTTTTGACAGAATGTCCCAAATTTAAGATATGACGTCTGTGACAATTTGATAATTTTTTTAAATAGCAACCCTGTTTTTTTTCTTGATTATTCTTAACGACTATATCAAGTTACACATGCGTACTAAATTTCAATTTTTTTATTGCTTGTCATAAAAAAGATTTTTAACAAATATTAACGAATTTTAAAAATCAAGAAATCTGATTCAACTCAATAATCTCTCTTGTTCGAAATGTTGTCCATTTACTAACTGAAAATACCCTAAACGAAACTGAAACATGTTTTAAACATTCCTAATTACTTCGAGAGAAATTAGTCTAAACTCCTCTCTTATTCGTCCTTTCAACTCCTCAATATTTACAGGTTTGGTTTTAAAATCTTTGCTCTTCAAATACCCCCATAAGAAATAGTCCATAGGTGTTAAGTCCGGAGACCTGGATGACCATTCAAAAGATCTTCTATCAATCTATCTGCCTGAAAATACATTATCCAGATACTCACGGTCTTGCAAAAAGAGGAGGGGCACCGTCTTGTTTAAGATTGTGATAAGACGTCAACCTAGTTTGACAAAAAATGTCAAACGAATACCTTTTGATACGCGATTTTTGTACTTTATGAAAATTGTTTTTAATTGTTATTAGTTATTAAATTTGTAAATATCTTTTAACTGACCAGGAATAAAAAATTGAAATTTAGTACACATGTGTAACTTGATATACCCTTTAAGAATAGTCAAGAAATAAAATAGGGTAGCCATTTAAAAAAAAATTGTCGATGACGTCAAATCATGAATTTGCAACATGCTGTATAAAATTTTCCCACATCAAAAAGAGCGCAAATTAAAATATTAATCGACGTGTCCAAGCATATTTCCAAAAAAAAACTGTCTTTGATTTACTGAATTTATTCCAAGTTACAGATTAGCACTGTATACTGTTAACATTGAGCATGTTGGAACCGCAAATTAACCTAATGGTGACGCAAAACCATAAGTTTTCCTACTATCAAAATTTGCTCAACGCGCCCAAAGAAGATTTTACTTAAAAAATGCAACTGAAGGAATTCAAAACGTAAACAGTTCCGGTTTTCTTTTTGCATATATTTCAGCCAGTCTGTTATAATTTAACTAACATTGTAATTTCAAATAAGCTAGATCCTAAGGTAAGGATGAATGGGCAGCCTAGTTGCAAATCCTCTTCCATTAATTAAAGAAAAACTCTGATTAATAAGCTTGTGCCGAATTCCCGATGTATTAATTAATTAAAATGCGATTCGATCACGAAAGAGCCGCAGAGAATTTAATTAAACCGTAGGTGGTTTGTGTATCACATATCAAATGTTATTGAAACCGAGCAGTGTTCATTTCTAATGTAATTTTATTAACTCGTCATAAGTGGAAATAATCTAAAAACAAATTAATGTGGCTGCAAAGTGATCCAACGTCATAGGTCCTCCGATAACTGACTTTTTTTTACATTAACGTATTGTTTTGAAATTCGATGATATGCATTCGGTCTCATCTCCGTTTCCTAGAAATTAATCGATCGAATTCAAGTGGCAATGGACACGGAAACCTTCATTGAATATGACAGAATCACTACCGTTTTATATCTGTAGATGTAGTGTGGATAAAAACACAATAAAAATCTACCAGATACAATCCCCACGGAACAGTAAGTAATCTCAAACTTTTTGTTAATTGTGGTAGTTTAACAGCAGAGTGCTCAACAATAAGGAAAGAATTGGAGACGAATTTTTGAATTTCAAGCAAAAATTTGAATATTTGAGTTTTAACGAAATTTCTAGTTTTTACTTTGCTAAGTTCGAACTTTTTCGAGAAAAAAATCATAATTAAGATATGAAAGTTTACATTTCGAGGATAAAGAACCATTTTTAAAAAGTTTAAATTTTGAGTTTTCAACAAAAATTTCAAGTTTCACTTAGGGAGTACCTATTGAGTACAAAAAAAGTAAATTTATTAACAGAAGCTTTCTCAAAATTTCAACATGGGTAACTATCGCGTGTTTAATTGAAGAAGCCATCAACGGTGCTGTTGGAAGAAGACGTGGCGAAAAAGGCATGCAATTACTTATTGGTTGTTTAGTGTTTTGGTTGAGCTGTCAAGTTTCATTTTAACATCTTATTTATGCAACGAAGTTATAATTTTCTCAAACAAAAGAAAATCTTTTAAAAAACGATTTCGGTTAATGAGGTCTTCGGGTAACCTTAAGCAACGTCACTGGGTCTTTCATCAGCAGTTTGTCATGATCAAATGTATTAAAACCTAGCACTTGTCTATCACTGATAACCTAATTAAACTAGTTAATTAATTTTTTTTAAATGTTGATAACCAGCTTTATGACTTTTTCAACTCAACACCCGATAGATATTTTGAAATAATGAGGGATATTTCGGAAAAATTCGATATTTCAATATTAATGCAGGAATTTTTAAATATATTTTACGTAAATTTCGTTTTCTTTTTAGTTGGCACTTTTCTACAAATTGCCGATTTACACTTGGCTTTTATTATTTTTTTTAATTTCGAACGAAAAAGTTGAAATCTCAAGGGAAAGTTCGGATTTTCATTTAAAATAAAAATTTCGAAGAAAAAAAATGTTGGATTGTGGATTGTTATATCGGAATTTGGAAAATTTTGGACCAAATTTTTAATATTCGAAATTTTATCAAAATTCCGAATTTAAACTAATAGATTTTAGGTCAAAAATTCGAGAAACTTTAAATGAGTTTTAATTTTTTTTAATTTTGAGATTTTTTTTAATATGTTGTATTTAATTTCAAATTTTTTCTTGATAATGTAAGTTCTCTCTATATTTGATCCGTTTTTCTTTAAATTCTATTTTCAGCTTGCAATTCTTAAACTTGTAAGAGAACTTTTATTATACATTTTAAAATGGAATCTAGCGTCTAACTTTAAAGCTAAATTTTCAGTTTTAAGCTCCAAATTAAAAAAAAACAAATTTCAATCCGAAAAGTGTTTCACGGCATTTCGACTGTAATCAACATTTTAATAATTTTAAAGTTGCAATGTTAAGGAATTCACTAGAAATGTTACGGTTTTAACTTCTAATCCTCACAAGAAAATCAACATTTCTAAAAAATTCGGACTTTTTCTAATTTTGATTTTTTCGGAAATCTTAGTTTCAAAATTGAAAGTTTTAATAAAAAAAAGAAATGTTTAAATTAACCGTGTTTCGAACTTTTCTTCAAATTTCCGCTTTTTATCTAAACGAAAAGTATTTTTTTTAATTTTCGTGTTTTTCGTAAAAGTTGAAAATTTTAGGTTTAAAATTGAAATATCTCGAAATTTAATTTAAACTTTAAATTTCCTTAGTCTAAAAATTTCGAATTGGAAGTCGATTTTTCAAATTTGGTCTTAAAAGGTTGATCTCGTTCCTTAGAATATCGCTTTCTAAAAAATCTTGAATTTTTCTGGTATTTTTACTTTCTTCCGGAACCATCAACTTTGATTTCAAAAAGGTCACAATTTTCAGGACTTTCCCAAAAATTCGATATCAGTCAAATTTCCGATTTTTACCTATTTTAAAATTAATATGTAATTGCTTGAAATTTTAGTTTTAATCATAAAACAACTTCAAAGTCAAAATTAAAAAATAACGACAGTTTAAACTTGGAATTCTAAGAACAAAATCAAAAAAAAGTCGAAATATCGGAAGAAAAATAGGAAAAAAAATGAATTTTTTACTTTAATCAAAAAATTTGGATCTCAAACCCTAGATTTTCAGTTTCTTTTCAAAAAAAAAAGTTTACTTTCGAAATTTTAACCCTAAAGTACAGTACAATCTCAGTGAGCCGGCACTATAAAAAACCGACAAGTGCCGGATTAATGAATTTGTCGGATTATTGAAAAATATTTAAATAGAAAAAAAACACAGTTGATTATATTTTCTTTCACTCGACATCTGCAACTCATTAACTTAAAAAACAAATAAGTCATATGCACAATTGCCATAGTCAAAAGTATTTATTTGCATAAAAAGTTTTGACATGTCAGATATTTCGGCAGACAGGGCTAAATTTGGTGTCGGATTATTGGACATTTGAGAGTAGTGTAGTATTGTACCGGGATATCAAAAATTATCTTGGTCAAGGGTGGTTGTGGAATGTAAAACGTGTGTCTTACGTTACGTTTGAAATAATTATGTCACTGTCACACTGACATCATCAATAACCTACAAATTTCATATCTATTTATTTCAGTTGTAAAACAATAATGAACTACAAATTATGAAATAACGGTTTTAGTAACAAGAAAAACTAAATTACAGTAATTGTTGGAAATGTCTCCCGTTTTGTTCGATGCTCAAGTTTACGCGCCTCCTCATGCTGTGAAGAGCGTTTTGCAGCATTTCTGGCGTTATGGTTGCACATTGCTGAACAATTCTTTGTTGCAGTTGTTTTAAATTATTGCGAAAATCTTGTTTTTTAAGTAAGGAAATATAAAATAGTCCATAATTGTCAAACAAGGTGATCTCGGATGAAACTCAACTTCTGTATGCAAACTTATCAGCCGGTCATTAAGAAACTCGCGGAGGAAAGCAATATTTTCTTGTGTAGTATGTGCTGTTGCACCGTCGTGCTGGAAATAACCGTACCGAAGTTCATCATCGTTTAACTGTTGCACAAATTCAGCCAAAAAGTTGTGTCTGTACCTTTCTGCGTTGACGATGAAATAAAAAAAAATTGGCCTAATTATTCTTCTGCGAGAAACTGCCATCCAAACACCAATTTTTTGAACATGTAGTGGCGATTCAGTAAAACATGAAGGTTATCATTGCTCCACATTTGCATATTTTGAGAATTGATGTATCCCGAAAGGTAGAACCACGCTTCGTCAGAAAAAAAGTTAAGTCCAGAAGATCGCTATTCATTAAATTATTGACAAACCAATGGCAGTAAGCAAGGCGTCTGAGGTGGTCTGCGGGCAGAAGAGCTTGATATGCTTGCATCTTATATGGATGCATGTTCAAGTTTTTCTTTAAAATCTTCTTCTGACATGTTCCATAAGAAAGTCCAATTTCCTGAGAAAGACGTTTCAAAGGTTTTGCAGGCTCCTCTTCCATACGTTGACGAACGTCATTGACAACTTCTTCTGTACGAACTCTTGGTCTACCAGCACCTTTTTTATGAATCACACAACCAGTTTTGCGAAACACTTCAACACAATTTGTAAGGCATGCATAAAAATTATCCGGTAATATTGCCACATTTGAGAAGTGCTCTCGAAAATTGTCCAAACACAAACGTTGACTATATTGCCAATTTCTATTAACTAGCGCACCCGTTCGAAAATAGGCTTCAATCATGAAAATTTTGTGCTGTGTGGTAAGAGGCATGATTCAAAAACTGGATTAGAAAATTTCAGCACAATGACTTGACAGATTTTGACACAACAAAACATATTCAAAAATTTAAAGTAAGACACATGCTTTACATGCCACAACCACCCTTGACCAAGATAATTTTTGATATCCCGGTATATTGTTTATACAAATACGAATAAATGACTATGAAAACTACTGCCACAGTCACAGTAAATAAAAGAGCCCAAGTTGACTTCATCAAATTCAGCATTTTAAACTTTACCATGAAGAAATTGTTCACTCCTAGACCAGACAACTTTTCAATTAGAAAGTAGAGAATATAATTATATTATAATTAAACAAATATTTTAGCACTTCTGTGTATGAATAATTATATTTATCTGAAGCCTAGTATTATATTAGTATTTTTTTATTTTTGTTTTACGTTATGAGTTATCAGGTAGATGTATTTTGCAGATTCTGAGAATGTTTTAAAAACAAGATATAAAAGGCATTTTACTGAATCAGGGCTTCTGGTTCTACTTTTTAAGATACCTAATAGCTTTTTAATTCCACACGTTATACCTAATTTATAGTTTTATTATATTTATAATAGATGAATTTCAAACATAAAGGTGAAGGCCGGAATTGGCAACCCACATGTCAACTAAACAAGATATAACTCTGTCAATTTATTACATCCACAATAATTGCTAATCGATATCAAGCGGTTGTAAAAAATTAAATTGTCTAATCACATTTCACCTAATTATAAACTTCGCACCTTGAAGTCTCGATTACTTCATGGGTTCTAGTTTAACAGGTTTTTTTTACATTTAAAGGATATCACGCATTAGCACAAAATACTAATTACTGTCATTTTGATTGTTTTAATGAATGACTGAAATAAACACGATGAAGGGAAAACCACTAAAAATTAGAAAAAATCATATCTGAACTAATTACAGCAATCTATTACTTTGGGTGATTTGTAACTTGGGCAATTCAGTTCAACCGGCCTTCTAATGACCATCCATTCGAAATTGTGACTCGCCACGCTTTTTGAACTTGCAGAACGGCGTGATCATCAAGGCATGTATCCTTCTGGCGAAACTCGGGTGCAACCGCTCAGTCAGACAATTAATTCTTTTTGTGATCGATGCGACATCGCGTTAAAATCGGTTTATTTGTGTTAAAGGTTATATGCTAGTGAACTGGTACATATCGGAATTGAGCGAAGGCCATTATCTGCTCAATCAGGTGAACAGCAAGGATTTGAAGTTGCTCGCGATACAGTTCTGCACGCACCTGCTGGCCGTCGGCGTCCTCAAGCAGCTGCCCGACAAGGACGTCCCCATCTACGACATTTTTAAGGTAATTTTTACTTTTTTTGTCCTATTTTGAAGTAAAACAAAATAAGTTTTAAAAAGCGCTTGTAAAAGCAGGCGGACCTAATGGGTGGAGGGGGCGTGAAGTGGTATTTTTTAATGTTTTTGTCTAAATTCAAAAATTGTTACCAACTATTTGATTAAAGTTGTCATGTAATCATGTCCCACTTTACACAATGGGACCATTCCGTTTTTAGGAAGTTTCTCTAGATGTCCACAAGCCAATATATTCAGCTGCCACAAAGAGGGACACTAACAATTCGAAAAGGGTGAAAAATAGGATGTGGGATTTACATAATTTATAACGTACACTATTAAAATTATGGCATTTGGGGTGCATTATTGTCAAAATATATTATCATTTTTATGCCTTTACCCACTGTACCGTCGAGTGGAATTGCTCAAAGAATTTTGTAATAAAATTAATATAGAACGGGGTTTCTTAAACCAGTGGTCTACAAAATGGGGTAGGCATACCTTGTGGGATATGCATACGATACGTTACATTTCTCTTCAAATGTGTTGTAACATGTTTTTAGGCACGACAAGCTTTTCTTGTTCGTCAAAAATATTGCGAACATGACGAGTGTTTTGATAGTTAATTAGTTGTTATACGGGTATAATTTATGAAGTATTTTTATCATAAGGGTACGCGGTTAAAAATGAGGAGTTGGCGAGAAGAAGGATAAAGGTGCATCGGCTTTAAAATTGAGATAACATTTTTGTTTTCGAGCACTTTTACCACTTTTTCAAAAGAAAAGTAAATATAGTCTTAAGTTAGTGTTTACAATAATGTAGTCTCATGCTTTACCAATACTTGCAAACATAATATGACAGAAAAAAAGTTTTTATTGTTGGTCGTTTTTATTTTTCTAATTTTTTTTTCTTTTTTAAGCAAAACCACATTATTGCGATATTTTAGTTATAGCACATCATTATTTGCTCAAATAATGTTTAAAAAACTGTGCAGTACCCTAATTATATCTACTGGAACCTTCGAACAAAACGTGCAGAGTGTTCCATTTTCGGTACCTTTCCGGGGGATTGGAGATGGTATTAAAGATAGAATGTTCCGGTTGTCACTTTACTGTCATACGTTAGGATCACATAAAAGGTTCTAGTGTACAGGATGATATTAAAAATCTTGGCTCAACATTATTGCATCAAACGCGAGCCACTTTCATCATTTTCCAATAAACGCCAAAACAACTGTTAACTCTAAATGAAAAACTATCAACGTTTTATGTGCAAATGTTTACCAGGTATAGAGTTTATGCAAAAATGTATAGATTGTAGCAACTATTTTGATTTTAAGAAAATGTGTACCCTCATCTTTCTTTCCACCAACTCCTCAAATATTTCCTAGACTACACTTCTAAACAACTTTTGCAGACTAATTTTCTATTGTAATTTCTGATTTAAACTTTAAATTTCTGATTTTTTAAAATATTTCAACTTTGGAGTTAAAATTTTGGAAAAGTCAGTTTCTAATTTTCTAAAGAAAAACTTTTTATCTTATTTTCAAATTTGGTATTTCTATTTTTTTAATTTTCAATTTAAAATCAAAAACTCGTTTTATTATCAGAAATTTTGATAATTTAAGAATTAAAATCCAACTTTCAGGATTAAACTTGAAATTTCACTGATAAAACTTGACATTTTTTTAATTTCTTCTCAAAATCTTGCATGTAAACCTGTATTTCTTATTTTGTTTAAAACTTTGACTTAAGATTTAAAATTTAGTCTTTATTTTGAAAAAAATTAACCAGGCTTCTCAAAATTTTAGTCTTCAAATTTTAACTTTGTCCTGTTAGAACCCAAGATTTTAATATAACTTTTATTTTCCCAAAATTGAGACTTCCGTGTTTGAATTTTAAACTCGAAAATTTAGGAATATTCTTATAAATTTCTAGTACTTTCAAAGATATATTTTTAACAACTTTCTTCTAAAATGTTTACTTTAAGACCATGATATCAGTTGAATGTCTAATTCATTTTATAAATATCAAGTGTCTCTGAAATTTAAAGTTATTTATTAAAATTTCGAGTTTAAAAAAAGTCGAACATTCAGATTTTTTTAAATAATTTGCAATTTTTTTCTTAAAGTTTCTATTGTGTTCCAAACATTTTAAATTGCGTTTAAAATTTTTAACAGTTTTCCCAGCAGTTCCAGCTAATAATGGACCTTCCGACTTTTTTTGATTTTGACTTTAACCATTAAATTCTAACTTCAACATCGAAATCTCGATTACATGAATTTTAAAAATAAACGAAGATATCCCTTAGTTTTAAATTAAGCTGGCAGTTTTTTATTTTGTAACATCAAAGAAGAAAATTAGTAATTTTTGTTAGCCAGAATCGTAAAAAACGGCTAGATGTATTCATATAGAACATTATTCACAAATATGTCTGGAATATTACGTGGAACTTAGACAAAATAATATTAAAGTGTCTCTATTTAAATTAAGAAAGCTGACACATACTTCAGATTTAGGTAGCTGGTATTCAGTCAGATGTTCAAATCTATCGAATTGAGAAGTAGATTGATTCAGTTCATGGTATTATTAATAGAACAAATTAGGTGCAATATGAACATACTTTAGAACTCTTCAAATATTGTAGGATTTTTATTGCTAGATTCTGTAAATCCTAAGGTAAAAAAATAAAAGAATTCCAAGATGCCTAATGAGCAGTAGCGAAATAAACTCAACCTCCCTTTTGGACTGTCGATTCCAGATTTGAGAAAATGAAATAGAACACTTTTTCTGTAATATCAAAGTCCCTCAAAATATATTCCCCAAATTCGTCATCAGTTCTCTGACTAAAACCTACAAGGTTTAAATCCAGCATTTTAAAGAGCATCACGCTTAAAATCTTTTAATATTTACTGAGTTAAGCCGCTATTCAAAATATATCTTAAAGTGTACAATAGTTAGAAAGAAGCTGTGCGCTCTTTAAACTATAAAAAAAAAATGTAAGCTTGTATTTCTTACAGCCTGACTGCATTTACTACTGGGCACACGCCGAAATTCCTGCGTCAGTACCTCAGACTCCCGGTCGTTTAAGTATGGTCTCCTGGCCGCCAATGTCTCCTAATTCATCGGAAGCATTCGCCCCTTCTCCAACCGGCACAACCGAAGCTATAATATCGACAACACCACGCACACCCGATGAACACATTCAAGACCTGCACAACGCATCATTGAGTGAAATACCTCGAAGACAAGAGTTCAAAAATTCGGCCAGGGACGTGGAAATCCTATCCCTTGAAGAGGAGATAAAAAGATTGAAACAAGAAGTAGAAAAATACAAGACCTTGGTCGAAATACAGACATTGACAGCGAATGCCGTCAAAGATTTTGGATCGCCAGTTGATGAAACGCGTAAACCTATCTGTGATAGTATTTTAAATCAGAGTGACAAATTTAGTGAAATTATAAGTGATAATAGGACGCAATCTCAAAATGAGATGCATACTTTAAAATCTGCCTCCTCGCAAACCGATTTAAGTAAGGAAACAAATGGTAGGTATTTTATTTATGATACATATTTCTTCTGTTGATGCTTCACTTCTTGCATATGTCGATATAAAATAGTCTACATCCCAATAATGGAAAATGTTTGCCATACACACGGGTATTTTCATAACATTTTTCATTTAAGAATGTTTTTCAGGAAAACCAGCCAAGGAGACGAGTGTACAAACGATAAATAGCACTAGGGTAGATGTTGTTGAAAACTCTACCCAAACGGAAGCTACCTCTTTCGAAGAACCTCATTCGAAGCCAAAAGAATATTCTGCCACAAAAAGCGAACAAAACCAAATTTCTCATGCAAATTGTTTACCTCCACCGATACCTCCACCACTTCCTATTCCTGCTGCTTGTGCTCCTCCTCCACCTCCTCTTCCACTTTGTCCACCTTCAGCAGGAGGTCCGCCAAAGCCTCCTCCGCCGCCACCACCACTACCAGGCATAGGAGGACCTCCACCTCCTCCGCCACCATTTCCTGGCAGCGTAGGTCCTCCACCACCGCCGCCACTTCCCGGCATAGGCCCACCTCCACCGCAGCCACCACCGGGCCTAAGTGGACCTCCTCCTCCGCCGCCGCTTCCTGGAATTGGTGGACCTCCGCCACCACCCCCTGGTATATGCGGGCCACCACCTCCACCCCCTCCGGGATGCGGACCACCGCCACCGCCTCTTGGACCAGCGCCGTTGCCAGCGCCACCTGTTGGAGGTTTTAGTTTGCAGAAAGCTGGTGAGTATATTTTTGTGTTTTTGAAAAATGCTTTAGGCAGAATCTATGAAAATAAAAGTAATTTGACCCCAAAAAATCATAAAATTATCACGTAATATCGAATTTATCGACAATCTCTTAAAATAAAATCATTTCTAAGACCAAAGTTACATTCTTTGAAAGTGCTGCGGCGTATGAATCAAATAAGATTTATTACTTTTATTCAATGAGCATCTGAATGACCAAGGCCTAAAACAAACACAGGGTATTCGTTAAAGAATGGAATTTTAACGGAACATCATTCGCTGCGTTTTTAAGTCAATAGAGAAAACCAGTAGCGTGCAAACTATATTTTCGAAGACATTTCCTAAAAAGTAAATATTACCCCCACCCGCAAAGCGAAAATAAATAACATTTTAATAATAATAACAACATTTTGTAAATGTTGAATGTTTTTCTAGCGTAAAAGGTATACTTGTTGAATGAAAATGATGATATTGTTGTTATTCATTCCAACTCATAGATGTAACAATATAGTCTGGACGTAACCTGGAAAAATATGCAGGATGTTTTATTTAAATAAAAAAATTGGGGGATACTTCCTGTTAAATCAGAGGAAACAAAAATTGTTTCAGATCAACTATTATTTGTCACAATTTTTGCCAAATTTACAAAATTTTTGACAAACAGGACAACAAAAACTCATGATGTATTTTAAAATTTTTTGAAATTTTAGGTTTCTAAATAGTGGAAATTTCGCAACTAAGAAGGTGTTTTGGTTATCGAAATTGTTATTGCTTGGAATATCCTCTGATCCACCAGTGGAAGTTGATAAATTAAAGTGTAAAGTAAAGACGTCTAAATGTATCTTTACTTAAACTCCAAATTTGAATTTTTTACTAATATAATGATGTTTTGGAAAACCATTTTAATCCTTAGATGCATACTTTTTTTTCTCGAAATTGCCAAAATCTTTTTTTATAAATCATAAATTTATTCCAAAACTTTTTTCTTTAAATTTCATGCTTTCAGTGTTTATATCTTTTCCAAAAATTAAATTTTAAACTCCTTATTCTGTTCTTTCTACAAATATTCACTTGTCATGTCACCCTTTAAATTTTTTGCAAAAATTATATTTTCAATTAGACAAGAAATTTGCAATTTAGGGATTTTAATTTAAAATTTCACCACCAATTTTGTTTTCTCCAAATTTTGAGTTTAATTCTTTTTTATTTTTAAATTCAAAAGTTCACAAATATCTATTTTGATATGAATGAATGAATTTTTACATTTTTTTTTTAATAATTTTAAAAGCACCTAAATTTTCAAAATTTTTTGAAAAGTTGGAGATGCTAATTTTAAAGGAAATAAAGATTAAAATCTTCAAAATAGTCTTGGAAAAAGACGAAATTAAAATAATGGAGAAATTTTCAGAAAGTTAAAAAATTCTTAAATTTGAAAAAGTCGTAATTAAAAAAAACTATATTTTTAAAACATTTAAATGTTCAAATTTTTCACATTTTGAGACAAATGGGAAGTTTTGGAAAAAAGTTAAACTTTTAAAAATCTCAATACCTACCTTCAAATAAACAAAGAGAAATGTTTAAAAAAAGAACTAAATTGTCAATAAAGTCGAGATTAAAAAAACTGAATCGAAAAGATTTAGTTTTTAAAACGGTGGGAATTTAAAAAAAATCGAAAGTTTGAAAAAAGAAATTAAAATTTCCGAAAAAGTTAAAATTTTCAAAAGGTTGAAATTTTCATTTGGTCGAAAATTTTAAAAAGTCCAAATTTGGAAGTAAAATCAACCTAAAAAACATTTGATGTTCCAAAAAACTCGACACTTAAAAAAATAAAGTTTAAAAAAACAAAATTCTGAAATATTTGAAATTTTCAAAACCAAATTGACAAAAAAGTAATAGGTAAAGGAAAAATTAAGATTTTTACATAAAAGTCAAAAATTGTTGAAAAGGGTGAAATTTACAAAAGAAAGTCAAAATTTCGAAGAAGATCGAAAAAAATTTAAAGTTTTCAACAAAAGTCGTAATTTAAAAAAAATCAAATTCCTAAGTAGCCTAAGTTTTCAAAAAAAAAGTAAAAGCTTTTAAAAAGATCTCTAAATTTTTGAAAAAGTTAAAATTTTCAGAATAACAATTCTAAAATTTAAAAAGAGATCCAAATTATAAAAATCGTAACTCCAAAAAGTCAAAATGTTCAAAATAGGTAAAATTTTGGTAAAAGGTGAAATTTTGGAAACAATGGAATTTTAAGAAAGTTATCTTTCAAGAAAAACTCGACACTTTTAGACAAAATAAAAGAAATTTTAAAAAAATCTCGAAATTATCAAAATGAATAAAGGTTTAAAAAACCGAAATTTAAAAAATATCCTAATTTTAAGAAATGCTGAACTTTTCAAAACAAAATTTTTGAAAAAGTCAACACCTTCAAAAAGTTTAAATTTCAAAAAAGTCAAAAATTTTAAAAAGTCCAAATTTTGAAAAGAAGTCAAAATCTTAAAATAAAATTGTTATTAAAAAGAAACATCCAATTTTCCAATGCAATCGGCATTTTCGAAAAGAGAATTAAAACAACCGAAATGTTGAAAGAGTAAAAGTTACCAAAGTCAAATATAAAAAATCAAAAGTTGAAATTTTCAAAGAAGTTAAAAAATGTTGGAAAAAAGTCGAAATTTTTAAACCCAAGATACGAAATATACCTCATTTTATCCTACAAGATTATTCCAGATACTTTCAAATAAATACTTTAACCAGAAACGTAGATAAATTTATCAGCGTCATATGATTTGATTTCATCATTGATATTTGATACTGTATTAAAGGCAATTATTCATTTAATTCCGCGGACGAAGTCACAGGTAACAGCTAGTATTAAATAAACCAGGACTTTGTTTATTTGGTAATATTAAAAAATAAATTTGACCTAAGGCGTTTTTTTACTGTTTACTGTTTCTTTTCTGACCAGTTTCTCCATTTGTAAAAAGCACGCCACGCCACTGATATCATCGTTTCTGTTTAAAGATATTTAATAGTTCTATATTTTAATCCA
Organism: Dastarcus helophoroides; assembly: GCA_028583605.1. Taxonomy (NCBI): domain Eukaryota; kingdom Metazoa; phylum Arthropoda; class Insecta; order Coleoptera; family Bothrideridae; genus Dastarcus; species Dastarcus helophoroides. The sequence continues at coordinate 3,136,629 of CM053332.1, forward strand.
TCTCTGTACATTAACGTACACTTTCGGACAAAAGTAGAGCAACTAATTGCTTTTTTTCCTTTAAATTAACTTAAGTAATATTTCGTAACATTTTGATAAAGTTATACAAAATGTAAAATAAAAAATATTTAGAAATTTTAAAAATCCATGAAGAAGAATGCGTCAAAAGAAAAGCAACAAATCGTATTCAACAGTATTTATTTTACGTATCACAATAAAAAACAAAAATGCATTACAGTAACTAAAATTACTATTTTAATATAATTAAATGTCCCTTACTATTATTTGTCGGCAACGTCATCGAGAAATCAAATTTTGAAGAATGTTTTCAAGAAGACTGATCAATGTGATTGATTCTAATTACTATCAACGATTCTTTATTTGTAAACATTTCTGAACGAATTTGACTTTCTACCTCTTCCCACAAATTCTCAGTGGGGTAAAGATCTGGGAACTGTGCCGGCCATTACAAAACCCTAAAGTCATTTTCTTACAACCACTCTCGAACAATTTGTGAAGATTGTTTTGGATTGTTGTGTTGGAAAAGATAAAGGAATGGCATTTCCTATTCTGGATAAGGTAGCATTACATTTTGCATGATATCCCTATAATCAAAATCATGGTATCATTAATCAAGTGTAAAGGACCGACCATTTTGCATGAGAAACAACCCCAAAAAAAAGCTACATTCACAATGTTTAAGAGTGGGTGTAACATGTTTGGGATTAAATCTTGTGTTGATTGGGCGCCTTACACGTTTCATTCTATCAAAATTAAAAAATTTATGAGGGGTTTCATCGCTAAATAAGACTTTTTCCTCTTGTCTGCCGTCCAGTTTAAATCTCGACGTGCAAAGGCAAGCTTTGCTAGTCTATTTTGTTTTTTAGCAGGACGTCTACTAAATAATTTTGCATCCACCAATCTTGTCTGAACAGTCCATGGGAGAATTATAATTCCTAGGATTTCAATTATAATTCTAAGTACCACATTTTCAAGGATCATTTTGAGAAAATTCTTTTAATGTATCTGTCGCTCCGTATTGTTTTTCTTGGTATTCCAGATTTTGGTAAATTCTCTAAATGTCCCCTTTCAGTAAACAATGAAATTATTTTTCATATGCTGTACCTGGGTAACACAAACTGTCTTGAACTTGCGGCTTGTTTTTCACCTTCCAAAAATGCATTCACTATTTTCTGCTTTAATTCCTTCGAAATTGGAATTCGTCTTGGCATGATTAATTAATATCAATCTAGTAACTAGGAAAAAATCGTACAAAGTTACCTGAGTCTTGATTTTTAATTAAAATTTTATTTTTAGAAAACACCTAAAATATTGCTTTACTATTGAAAATAAAAATACTTAATATCAGTGTAAATGTGTTTTTTTGGAACTACTTAACATCATCGACCTACTTTGATATTTTAAAACACATTGCATTTAAATGTAAAATCATGCATTTATTAATATAAATTGGAGATTTGAAAATTTTTCTAAAGTGTTGCTATATTTTTGTCCGATAGTGCACATAATTCTTATTTATGTAACAAAATAATAAATAATATAACTAGAAAGCTTATTTTTTGTGAATATTTAATTGCATTTAACTGAGCAATACCAGTATTTTTTATGTTTTTTTTTTTGAGTTATAGTATTCAGAAAGCACCTTTCCTTTTTGTTTGCCTAGATGCATCTCCAACTCCAGTGTACTTAGGTAAGACAGCTAATATACAAGATGCTTAAGAAGCTTCTGGTACTGACTTTGTATCTCTTATAATATTTAAGGCTATTCAAGGACGTATTAATGCACAAAGCTTTTTAACTGAAAAACTGCTTAGCTTATGTAATCGTAATGCAGACGTCTTTAAGATAATGCACCAGCTTGTGTAAAATCCATGGAGCTTTCACAATTTCTTTACAATGTTCCTATGCGCTAACTCAACCCAGTTTATCTTCCAGCACTTCGAAAAACGCCTTTAAATCCGCCGGTGCCTATGAAACCCCTCTATTGGACCAGAATCATAGCACCCTCACCTGGAGCTGTCCAGTCGGCTTCCAGCTCCGCGGTGTGGAACGAAATTGACGAACTTTCTCTTGAACAAATTGGCGAATTTTCCGATTTGTTCTCCAGACAAGTGGTGACGAGAAAGCCAACGATTAAAAAAATAGAAGTGAAGACAAAAACTGAAGCAGTTAAAATATTGGACGCTAAGCGGTCTCAAAACGTTGGAATACTCGCCCAAAGTCTTCACGTGGATTTACAAGAAATCGAAAACGCCATCTACAATTTTGATACTTCCTTGGTCAGTTTAGAAGTCTTGAGTCAAATCAAGGATAGCGTAAGTATTTTATCTACTGCAAACAACATTTCGAACTGAAAATGCTTTCAGAGTGCCACGGCCGAAGAGCTGGAAATGATTAGACACCATTTAACAACTAAGCCTGACATCCCGTTAGATAAACCTGAGATGTTTCTTCACTATTTATCTCAGATTTCAAATTTTAAAGAACGAATTGACTGCCTGCTGTTCCAAGTTGATTTTGATGACGCGGTCAGCACCATAAGCCACACTTTATCAAACATGAAAGCAACTTGCGAAGTAAGTTCAGACAAATTTTGTGCAGAACTGCCATCTTTTTTTATTACTTTGGAGGGGCTATTATATTATTCTAGTGCAAAAGTTTATGGTTGGATTCTTTAAGTCAGAATATGAAAAAAAGTTTATATTAACATAGGTTCGAACCCGGTTCATTTCCGACATATGGGGTATTCAAATATTCAAATATGAAATTAAAAAAAGATACTTTAGAAAATGTTACTCCTTTTCTAGATATTTTAATATTCATTCATAAACTGTTTCATTTGGATTTGGTTTTTCAAATAGTTTTATTAGAGGCCTATAAAAGTTTCAGTTTCGACCAATTTCGGGTAAAATACGTTTCGAACTCGATGTCGGCCCGAAATCGGTCGAATCTTCGACTCGCTCATGACTAAGAAATTTCAATTTTAAATAAAGGATATAAAAGAAAAAATTAAAATTTAAAAAAAAAACTGGATATTTGACCCAAAATTTCAATTTTAAAAAAGAATAATATTATAATTTTCAACTTTAAGCTATAACCTTGAAGAAAGACGCCGAAATTAAAAAAAAATCGATATTTACAAATAAAGAGCTACTCTTTGGAGTTTTAAATTTAAACACGTAAAAAATTTAAGCTGTACAATAAAATTTTGAAAACAAAATTTCGGGGAAAAAAGATTTATATTTGATTTTAATCTAAAGAAACAGGTAAACATTGTAGGTTTAAAATCAATATTTCAAAAAAACTCGTAATTTTTATAATAAACAATTTTTCAAATTTCGGGTTTATGCTTCAATTTGTGACGTTAATCTCGAAAATTCAATTGTAAAGTCGAATATTCGATGTTTCTCGAAATTGCAACATTTTAACCGAACATTTTATATTTTAGAAAAACTTACAATTTTAAAAACACAAAGATACTAGAATTTTAATATTTTGTAATTTAACTTAAAACTTTGAAGTTATTTAAAAAAATTAGATTTCTGCGAAATTTCTTTTTTATATTGTAGAATTTTGGATTAGAACAAAATGCCTAATTTTTGAGTGAAAAATTTTAAACTTTCACTTCTTATTTAGAGAAAAAAGTTTAGATTTTGAGGAAAAACAAAATTTATAAAAGAAAAATTCAATTTTAATTTCAAATTTGAATTTAAAATTTTGATTTTTTTTCTGGAAATTTTAAATTAAAACTGAAATTAAAAAAGCAACACCATCTATAAATTAAACTCAAAATTTTGTAATAATAGTCAGTATTTCGAAGAAAATCTTGAAATGTTTGTAAAATGAAAATTCTGAAAATATTGATTTTATTTAAACTAGAATATTTTCATCGAAATCTTAAAATTAAAAAAAAATGAGAAATTATGAGGACTGCCGACAGAAGTGAAAACAATACTATGATATAACAGGTTTTTTTTAATCTTCAAATTGTAATATCAAAATTAAAAATTTCATAATTTGTAAATTAAAATTATTATTTCTATTTTTTATATCTCTTATATTTGTATACAATCTAGTCTTTGATTTTGTCTATTTTGGGTTACTACATATTATAAAACCTGTCACACTATCTAAATTTTATATTTGCATAGCAAATTTCAAGATATTTCAAAAAAATATGTTTTCAATGTACTGATTTTTCGAATTAGCGCAGAGGAGGATTAGCGAGGTTCGGATTAGCGAAGTTCGAATTAGCGAGGTTCGGATTAGAAGGGTGTCAGATTATCAAAATTATGTGGTAATTAAAAAAAACTGCAATTTTTTTTTAATCTGCCATACTTTCGAATTACGGTTCATCTCGATAATTCGACACGTTCGGTAACCAGGTGCCAATTTCAAAGGTCGCCGAAAAAAACCGAATTTAGAAAAAAATTAAAGCACGATTTAAACAATTATAATATACACATTTTTGCATATTCAATTTAAACTCAAGGGTAGAGTTAGATTATCTGTCAAGTAGTTTAAATTGGCGTTTTTTTGGTCACGCGAAACCATTCGTTTGTCCCCTATATAGAGCCTAAAGGAGTTTTCACTTCCAAAAATCGGTAGTTTTAAGGACTGCCGACAGAAGTAAAAACTTAAAGCTATGATATAACAGCGTTTTTTTTTTAATTTTCACTTTGAAAATTCACATAGTCTTATACTTATTTTCGATAATTTTGACTTCTTCAAAATTTGACAAAGTTCGAAAGTTTGAAAAAATTGAAATTTTCGGAAAAATAGAACATTTTGAAAAAATCGAAATTTTTAAAATATCGAAACTTGCAAATAAATCAAAATTGTCATTATCAAAATGTTCAAAAAATTCAAGTTTCCAAAAAGTTGAGTTGCAAATAAATCAAAATTGTCATTATCAAAATTTTCATCCAAATTTTCAAAAAATTCAAATTTCCAAAAAGTTCAGTTTTCATCACATTAAAAATTTCAAGGAAAATTAAAATTTTGGAAAAATATAATATTTTCAAAAAAGTTCAAAATTTTCAAAAAAAAAACATCTAAATTTTAAAAAAAAGTCAAACTAAAATGACAAAGTATTGAAAGAAAAGGTCAAAATTTTCAAAACTGAATAATCCAGGATTTTAAAAAAAGTCGATCCAAAAATTCTCAAATTTTCAAAATTTGAAGATCGAAATTTAAAAAAAAAATCGAAATTTTCAAAGGAAGGTTGCGATTTAAAAAAGACTTATCAAGAAAGTCAAATTCTTAAAAAAAAGTCGCAAATTTCAAAAATCAAAATTTGTAGACGAAATTTTCGAAAGCTGAAATTTTCAAAAAACACTCAAAATTTTGAAAAAATTGAGAATTTTTTTAAATTAAAATGACAGTATTGAAAAAAAGGGCCGAAATTTGAAAACAATCCAAATTTTACAAAAAGTTCATTGAAAAAGTCTCAAACTTTCAAAATTTGAAAATACCGAAATTTTGGTAAAAATTTGTACATAAGATCAAGAATTTAAAAGCAAGCACGGGAGAAAATTGAATTCTTCAAGAAAATAGCGCAGATTTAACAGAATCAAAATTTGTATAAAAGTTAAAATTTTCGAAAAAGGTTGAAATTTTGCAAAAATAGCGAATTTTTTGACTAAAATGATAAAGTATTGCCGGAAGCGCCGAGAGTTAAAAAAATCAATCCAGATGTTTTAAAAAAGGTCATTTCAAAAAACGTCAGACTTTTAAATTTTGACAAAGATCGAAATTTTGAAAATAAAATCGAAATTTTTTATATGAAACTTAGATTTTTATTTCTAGAATTAGACTCTTCATCTTAAACTCAAAATTAAAGCTCACAAACTTGTAAAGTTAAAGTTTATGAAATTTCGAAAAATATAAAATTAAATTTTTCAATACTGTTGGAAATTCTTTCAATTATTTGAATTTGTTTTTTAGTTTTTTTAGTAACTACCAAGGCGATTTGGAGAAAAGCGTATAACCATAGCTCTTTCTTTATATATTTTAGTTTGGCAGAGGAAACATTAGTTATAATGTAAATTTTATCAAGTACTTATTAGTAAACTTTGGTTTTGTTTTTGGACGAAAACAGAGGACACATGCCGAAATTCAGTTTCAATTTTCGTTTGGGGAAAATTCTACTTTCAGTCGGTCTCTAATTTTTATTCAAATCCAACTTTCAAATCTTCAGTACAAATTAAAAATTTTAAAAATGTAATGGACATTTTGATATTAAACCCGAGGTTTGATAAATTTCGAACTTGAATTTAATCGTTCGCCCATAATTTTTTTTTTTTGTAGTATGTAGTTTAAAATAAACTTTTCTGGTTAAAGTTAAAATGTCAAAAAAGTTCGAAAATTCGATTTTAAACCCAAGTAAGAGATGACCTAACTTCGCTCGTGTTAATATCTCTCATCTCTAATCTTATCTAAAGGCCAACCAATTTGCTAAATAAACTTTCACTCTTGGAAAACATGCTTTTATTTAGTGCAGAAGCTTTTTCACTTTAAATAATAATTCGTCACTCGGCCCTGCTACCAACATTAATTTCTTCAAACGACTCCTTTAAAATTATTAACATTCAAATAATAAAAAAATAACAAATTTTTCAGTACTTGGTGAAGAGCATTGAATTAAAAAAAGTCCTGGCCATCATCCTAACCTTTGGCAATTACATGAACGGGGGGAATGTGACCAGAGGACAAGCGGACGGCTTCGGTCTAGAAATTTTATCAAAATTGAAGGACGTAAAATCCAAGGATTCTAAAATTACGCTGCTTCATTTCGTCGTGAGGACTTACATCAAAGATATGAAGGTTATTTTTGACCAAAACGTTACCTTACCGGTACCAGAAGCCTGGTGATATTAGAAGAGCCGCATCCGTAAACTTTGATGAACTGAAAATTCAGCTGCACCAGCTGCAAAAGAAACTTAAAGGTAACCAAATTTCAATAAAATAAATAATCGAATTAGTCTTAGCTTTAATGTCTTCACAATTTATATTCGTGAAAATAAAATATTAATTAAATATACATTGGTTTAATCATTGCCTGAAATATATTCAGTCAACGGTTTAATGGAAAATAACTATAGAAAGGTGACAGAACAATTTTTGTTCGGCTATTTAAATAATAAAATTACAAATAGTAATAAACTTATTCGCCTTTTTAGAATGCGAGAGACAAACCGATACGGTTATAGAAGCTTCCCAAGACACCGAATACCTTCAACCCTTTAAGGACAAAATGACGACATTTTTAGATAATTCTAAAAAGCAGTTAGGATCCGAATTCGAAAATTTGGAGGAGTGCAAACAAACGTTTATAGAAACGATGAAATTTTACCTTTTCAAACCCAAGACTGGTACGCTGGAAACATTCCCACCAAATTCATTTTTCGAGCTATGGTTATCTTTCTGCGTAGATTTTAAGGATATTTTTAAGAAAGAACTCATAAGACTGGAGGAGGAAAAGTAAGATCAGCTCCAAGCCGGTTGTGGATTAGTTTAACTTGATTGCTTTCAGGATAAAAGAACTGAAGAAGAAAGAAAATGAGAGGAAATCAGGAATGCCTACAATTAAAGAACGAGAAAACGGACTTAAAGCTAAAATAAGGAAATTTAAGGAGAAACAAGGAAATAAATAGCGCTCTAGGTTAGAATACGTTCTGATACTTAGCTTTCCATTTCATTTTCTTACTAGTCGAATGATAAAAGTTAATCCAATAGGGGAAAATCTTTTGATGGTTTTAATAACTACGAACTTTTAAAAAAGAGATATATTGCATTGTTAAGTAATTAGTAAGTTAAAAAATATGTAGAAATATTGTTTATAACGGATTTGTTGTATAAAATATACATATAAAGTTTAGTTAGCATCTTCTTTTCTTAATGATTAAATACATGAAAGAATGCCGTTTCATTTATTTTTAATTTTGCATTTTTATTTACTCCCACATTTTTCTTAGGATATGAATTATCTTCCAGAATGTTGGATATTTGCGGGTTGTACATTTTTCGTTCCTTTACAAGCTTTCTCTTTAAAAACTAATGCACCATTTGTGGCAGTTCGTTCTTGATTCATTGATGTACAGATCATTCAGTGATACATAGAACACTGTCCTTAGAATGAATATAATGGGAAATTTAACATTAACAGCATGTCGGTGGGCTAGATAAGCAGGGTTTTGTATCCTCCTACACCTACCGAACCAATTGAATGGAGAACGGAAAGATATTGATAAGAGATATTCCGTGGCGACAATGAGTGCCAGTGGAAATTTCAGTACCTCAGAATAAGTGAAGAAATGGGCTTCCTCCGCCAAAATAGAGAAGTACTTTCAGAGGACCTGTAGGCGAAGCAACAGATTTAGGAAGAGATTTCCCTTAACATTCTACATGGACAGTTAACCATTTTCCTTTCCTGAATATTATTCTATTACTAAATAAATAACGAAAAATCATGGCAGTAACATATTCTGGTATTCTGGTGCATAATTTATTTCAAAAAATAATTTACTTGGAAGCACATAGCCCACAATCCTCGTAGAAAATCAGTAATGTCAGAGTCAGATGGTGACATTTTGTGGCATAATGCCCATTACATTTCAGAGACCCCTAATAGCACCCACACTCATTACATTTTCACATTTCACTATATTGGGAGGATGAGCTTCTAATTCTTAGCGACATTTTTACTTTTTTCTAGGCAGTTAGAATTTAGACTTAAAATTTTTCAGATTTTTTTGACCTCAATCTTCAAATTTTATTAATAAACAGTAAATTTGTAAAAAATGTCTAAATTTCGAAAGAAAAAAAAATCAGTATATTAGTGGAGTTTAGAGGTTTTGAACTCGGATTACAGGTACAGTGAGTGAAATTAAATATAAACATATGGAATGTTTAGCTAATAATACATGTAAAAAAGTTTAAGTATTAAAAAATTGTGATAATAAACTGGAAGTTTCAAAAGAAGGTGCCCATACTTAAGGAGCATAATCCTTGAGCTATTTTAAGAAAAAAATGTATATCAGCACAGGTCCGGAACCCCTTCATTTTTAAGTTGTAAAATCCCTGGGCCTAAGCTTCCTAGGGAGACCGGATCGGCAAGTGCCGAATGGCCGGTCTTATTAATCTGATATTATAAATTTTCCTAAAACACTAGAATAACCAGGGTCGGACTGGCCAAAGGGCAGATCGGAGCAAATACCAGATGGGGTATTGAGAAAAATCATATATTAAAAAAAGAAATAAAAGAATCTTTATCAATCCGTATTTAAATTTTTTCTACATAAAATATCTTTTTTCAACATCTCTACTTTTTTTTCGAAACACTATAAATGTCAATTTCGGTTTTTTTAGAAAAATTCCCAATTTTTAATTATTTTACTTTTTTTGAAGGTTTCGAATTTTTTGCAAAATGTTTCCAATATTTTTTTTTAATTTCTGCTGAAGTTGTCGACCTTTTTTGAACATTTTGATCATTTCTCAAAATTTGGACTTTTTCTCGAAATGTCGATTTTCTTTAATTTGGCTTTTCAAAAATGTGTACTTTAGAAACTTGAAGTTTTTGGGAATTTCAGTTTTGGAAAGTTTCGCCTTATTTTTGAAATTTTCGACCCTCTGTAAAAATTTCGAGTTTACAAATTACCTACGAGTTTACAACCAAAAGTTTGGTATTATTTTAAGAAATTTAGGTTTTTTTCAAAATTGGTAATTTGTTGAAATCTTATTGACTTTAAATTTATAATTTTTATTTTATTCATATTTCGACTTCAATCTCGATGGGGTTGTTAGAGATACGGTATTTCGGATCTGAATACGGATATGGATATATAACGAATATTAAATGGGTTTCGGTTACGGATATGAAATTATTTCTGATATCCGATTGTTTCGGATATTATTTCGGTTAAAGATATGTTTAAATTACTTTTGGTGATTAAGAATAAAAGATCTTTAAGTTATATCTACTTAATAAAACTCTAAACACTTACTAACAGATAACCTATAGCCCAAACCAATCAATTTAGAAGCATAAAGCACATGAGTTCTTTATATAACGTAGGTGAGCACTAAGAAAGGATTTCTAAAAATTTGTCCCACAAGAACGTTAACTAACTAGGAAAGTACCCGACGTGTACCTCACCGATTTTTTTCATTTTGTGATATGTTACAGTACATAATAAAATATTTGACACGTATTTTTTTTTAGATGCTAACTCGGCGATTTCCACGGCGATCACCTTTTCCAATGCTTTTTTTGTAAAATCCCAAGACAAGTCAATTTTATTTTTTAATTTTCTTAGTGACATTGCCAAATTCCATAAAATTTAAATAAATAAATTTAAAAGTTGGTATAAAAGAAAAGAATTAAACCCACCCATATACAAATTGGGGGTTGCAACCCCTTGGCATAACTGATACGTTTTTAGAAGCACATTCTTATGGAAAATAACGTAACAATGGTTTTACCGAAAAATTCCAATTTATTCTTGAGATATTAAAGAAAAACTTTTTTGGGGGTTATCTTTAGGGGGTGGGAAGTTCACCACCTAAATCACAAATTTAGCATCTAAAAAAATTGTTGATACATTATTTTGATGAAATATCAATATATAATAAGTTACAGGTGAAAAAATAAATCTTTTGATTCGCAATCTAATAATGAACAAATCCATGGGGTTCTCCAAGGGTCATAAAAATAGGGGTGTTACGTTATTTCACTTTTAATGCAAAATATATGTCAAAATAATTATTATAGAAATAAAATTGAAAACATACGTTGTGTTTTACTTTCCATATCACTATAGAAAAAAATTAAGTCAAGGGGTAAATCATCCCTTTCAAGGATTATATTTGCAAAACCCCGAGATAGGTCAATTTTTCAATTTGATAAAATTAAAGATGTTGCGATTTTTAATGGTTTCCCCGTAGAAACAGTAAACAGCATGTTAAGAAAATGTAGATTTAAGAAAATAATTCAGGATTGCTCTAAGCTTAACCAATCTAAAGATAACACTCCTACAACCGTTGTGAAATTACCATTTTACCCAAATATCACTAATAAAATTAATAAAGTTCTAAAAGAAAACAACGTAAAAGTAGTGTACACAGCCAATAACAGTCTCCGCAATAATTTGGGTAATGCTAAAGATAAATTGGACAAGCTTGAGAATTCCGGAATTTACGAAATAAGCTGTAATAATTGTAATTTATCATATGTTGGACAGATCAAGAGATCCATTAAAACCAGATTTAAAGAACATATCGCTCATTTTAGATGCAATAGAGAAGAAAAATCAAGTGTCGCCCTACATATGATAAATACAGGACACAAAATTAACTTTGAAAATCTAAAATTGTTAAGATCGGTCACAAATAGCAGAGAACTTGATGCATACGAAACAATTTATATCAATCAGAGGCCAGTTACCCTTAACGGAGATAAAGGACCATTGGCGGCCTCCAGTTTATTGAAGGCTATTTGTGGCAGGTCAAAATTGCATGCACCAGATGTGTTAAACAATTAGAAATAGGAAAGAAAGCAAAAGACCGCCAGTATCGATTTGAATCTCAATGCAGATGACATCGATGCATCTTTTGCTAATCTTTTTAGATTAGTGCGCTTGAAAATGCCAGTTCTGCTGGCGAAATACGTATCGCGTAATTATTTATTTAATTGCCGATGTGGTAAAGGGGTGAAACCTTCTTTGGAAAATTCGGTTGTTCAAAAGCTGATATTTAAGAAAAAAATTGAAACTCACCCCCATAAAAATTAGGGGTTGCAACTTTTTAACATAACCAATATGTTTTAGGAGCACTTTTTTATGAGAAATAACAGAGCGTTTGTTTCATCAAAAAATTCTAATTAATTCTTGAGTTATTAAAGAAAAATTGTTTTTTGGGGTTAACTTTAAGGGGTGGTTTCACCACTTAAATCGCCGAGTTAGCATCTAAAAAAAAATACGTGACCAATATTTTGTTATGTACTATAACATATCACAAAATGAAAAAAATCGGTGGGGTACACCTCGGGTACTTTCCTTGTAAGTGACAAAAATGTGTATGACAATTCCTCACTTTTGAAGTTAAAAATATGTAAATTGGTGTTTAGATGTTAGTTTATAAAAAACAATCAGTTGTATCAGCATTTTTGGCAACGACGAATTCGTATTCGAAAGTACAAAATCTGCGATTTGTAGAAGAAAAATTATTTTTACATTACGAACAATGGCAAATATTTTAAAAAGAAACGATTATTAGTCATTAGATACAAATTTCTTGATTTTTGTGAATCTATGAGGAAAAGCAGGTAATGCTGTTGAAAACTTCTTAAACAAGTACTGTTTACAGTCGAATTATTATTTTTTTTCTTTGTAGGGGCGATAACTCTCAGATAATTAATTTGATGTTGGTCTAAGGAAGATAACCACTTAGGTGTTCCTCCAAATACACATGTCAAATTTTTAAAAAACTCACAATTTTCGAAAAAATGACATTATTAAATAAATCTAAAATTTGAAATCAAAATTTGCGAAAAAATGCCATTTTTAAAAAAGTTGAAAATATGAAAAAGTCCTACATTAAAAACGGTTAAAATTTTCAAACGAAAGTCGAAATATTAAAAACCTACTTAAAATTTTAATAAATGTCGAAATTGTGAAATATAAAAACCCTAAACAGTTCAAATTTTAAAAATGCTGAGATTTTAAAGAAAACAATATTGTCAAAATAAAAGTTCAAAATTTTCAACACAAGTCAGTTTTGAAAAATAGGCAAAATTTTGGAGTCGATATTTTCAAAAAAATAAAAAATGGTGCAAATTTTGAAAAAACGTTAAAAATGTTAAAAAGATTACAATTCGAGGTTTTGAAAAAAGTCGAAATTTTCATGGAAAGTTAAAATAAAAAAAGTAAAGGTTTTAAAAAATCAAAATGTTGAAATAAATGTCACAATTTTGAAAAAGTCGACATTTTCACAGAATTCGTGTATTTGAAATTACAAGAAATGTTCAATCAACAAAAATCAAAATTGAAGAAATACCAAAATTATCAGAAAATTCAAAATTTTTAAAGTTTCAAAATTTTGAAAAGTTAAAAATTTGGGTTAATTGAAAATGTAAAAAGAGAAAGAAATGAAAAACAATTAAATATGGGTAAAAATTCTAAATTTTTAAAAAGTTAAGATTTGCAGAAAGGTTGAAATTTTGAAAAAATAAGAACATATTAAAAGAACCACAAAATTATAGCAAAAATTTCAAAAAAGCTATCTTTCCAAAAATGTTCCAATTGAAAAAAATGGAAATTTTCAAATAGTCATAATTTTAAAATAGTTGGACCTTAAAAAAGAAGTCAAATTTTTTTTAAAATCAAATTTTAATTTAAATTTTCAGAAAGGGTCGAAAATTTAAAAAATCGAATTTTATAAAAAAAGTCTAGCTGTCAAAAAAACTACATTCTTGAAAGAAGAGATTAAAAAAATTAAATTTTGGAAAAAATCTAAGCTTTAAAAAGTCGAACTTTAGAAATAAATCGAAAATTTATTAGATGTGGCAACGTCGTTTCAGTATAAACAATTCTGTGACTTTACATGGTTGTTTACTTCAGTTTTAAAGTTATGCGTTGATTGAATATGTATTCAATCAACGAGTTATGTGACAAATTTTGCAAGACTTCCCGTTAATTAATATGCTAACCTAACCTACTGGAGCCTGTTGTTGAACGTTTTTATGTAACTCTGTTACTTTTTCAATAAAATATTTCTTTATTGTGGCTGAATAATTTTAATTATGACATTGTTCAGTCGTATCAAAATTCCTCTGTCTTTTATTCCATCGCGACGTTGCCTAATCTGAATACTACGTTAATCAAAAGAGGCATTGTATACTTTTGATGTGTTGTTGACCCTAGCAGTATCGACAGTACTACCTTAAAAAAATGACCAGAATACCGAAAAAGGCAACCTAGTCATTTTTCTTCATGACAATGCTCCATCGTATCCAAAAAAACCGGTTCGCGACTCATTGGAAGCACTTAACTCGGAAGTTCTACCCCATGCGGCTTACTCGGCAGTCTTAGCTGCTTCCGATTACCACTTGTTTGCATCAATGGGTCACGCGCTTGCTGAGCAACGCTTTGGTTCGTTTGGAGATTTGAAAAAATGCCTCAATGAATGACTCGCAGCAAAATTGAAAGATTTTTACTGGCGTGGTATTCACAAGTTGCCCGAAAGATGGATTTAAATGTATAACAAGCGATGAAGTATACTTCGCAGCAAAATTGAACGATTTTTACTGGCGTGGTATTCACAAGTTGCCCGAAAGATGGATTTAAATGTATAACAAGCGATGAAGTATACTTCGCATAAAGCACTTTTTATCATTGCTTCGAATTTAATATATCTTTTTTAGAACAAAGATCCGCATTTCATATTTGTACACCTGGTAATCCAACAACACAACTAAGAAAATTAAAGACCAGAAAATTTACTTATTAACAATAATGAAGATAGTAGAATACAAAATATATTTTATTTTCAAAACGCATAGACAATAACAAGTTTTAACAAATTAAATGTATTTAAGTAGCTCTCAAATTTAACTGATTTCAATTTTATTAAAACCCACGGTTCAGAATTCCCTCGGTTCAGTTTTGACCATTTTTTCGATTTTAATTGTAACGTTGGCTTCAGACCGCTCTTTTTTTATCTTACTGGTGTTGGACCATTCGCTTTTTATGTTTTTCTTACGAAGCGACGGTTCCTTTTTAATGCCACTCGTACCTGGTACCGCCCAATCCATTGTATCTACAAAGGTGTTAGAGAAAAGCATATTCTTTTTCTGCGAAGCATTTCCCTGAGATTTACGAGCTTTCTGCCTTTTTTTGCTCGCTTTTTGTTGTTGTAATTGAACATTAAGCAATTTTGTTTGGGTCTTAAATACAAGTTTGTCCTGATTTGGGGAAGTGTTCTTTTTCCCCTTAACCTTTTTCTTTAATTGTTTTACAATTGTACTGGGGGAATCAGAATAACTTCGATTTCTATTTTTGTTCTGATTTGGCGAGTTGTTCTTTGTGCCCTTTTTCGCCTTGACTGTTTTCTTCGATTTTTTTGCAATAGTTGTACTGGGTGGATCAGGGTACCCTTTATTTTGGTCTCTTATATTTGATGCCCTGCCGAGTTTCTTGTTTGGGCTTTTGTTATACATTTGTACAATATTTGGGCTTTTACACTGATTTTGAATTAAGGCAATTTTTGCCTGCTTTTTCTTTTTTTTAGGCTTCTTTGGTGTAAGTGATACTGTGTTATTATTTTTATTAGAGTTTTTAATGGATAATGGATGACTAATTCTCTTTTTATTTTTATTTACTTTCACAGGTTTGACTAGGACTTCTAAATTTCTTTTATTTTGGTGGTAAGCATTCTGTTCTCTACTTGACAACGTCTCATTTGAAAAAGAATCATCTTTTTTAAACCTCTTTATGGGGTTATTTTGATTAGTATCACTGTTGGATCTTGAGATTTTTCTCTTCTTTGATTTCAGTTTTGTGGGATTGGTTAAATTGCACTGCGATTCCTCAAAGCCATCAACACAATTTTGCCCTAATTTACCGCCACCAAGTTCTGCTTTATTTAACCGTGCCCGATTTTTTCGCTTATTCTTCTTCTTTGGCGATTTTGCAGATTCAAATGAACTACAATGTGAACTTTGTTTTGAGGATATAATTTGTCTCACTTGATTTACATTATTTGTTTCTTTGGTCCATGATTTATGTAATCTTGCCAATTTTTTGCTCTGTCTTGGCGATTTTGTAGATTCAGATGAGCTGCTTTCAAATGCACTAGTTTTCTTTGGAGAAATATTTCTTTGTGCTTTATTTGCATCACCACTGTCTATACACCTTGCTCGTTTAGCCCACATTGTACTTATAACTGGATCAGAATCTGGAACATGACACAGATTCTCTTGTTTTGTCCCTAGTTCATTACAACTTGATTCTGTACTATGTAATTTTATAGTTCTTTTCCTACTTTCCCCATTTTTTAATTCAGAAACTTTAACATCTCTTTCTTTACTGCCTGTGTATGGTAAGGTTTTACTGGCTTTGTTTTTCGGTTCGTAGTTAGATGTTATACTTGACTTTTCCGTTTCTGCTTTTCCCTGCTTCAATGGCAAATTTTCCAATACATCTCCTAAGAAAACAACACTGTCTTCCAAAGTCTGCAATCGTCTACTGACTGTGTTTGCCAAATTATCAATTTCAGTGAGTTTAGATGCAGTCTGTGATATTTTCTTGTTTAATATATTATCTAATAAAATAATACTGTCTTCTGATGCAATTTTAGTAGAACTCTCCCTCCTATCGATATTATTTGATTTCGCCTCTCTATTATCAACTACGGTGTCCTCTAAAACAATAACACCATCTTTTGAGCTTAAAGAATCTTCAATTTCGCTATCAGATTTGAGAACAGTCTCACTTTCACTGAGACTGATGACGCTCTGTTCCCTCAGGGGTATAGGTTCCCCAATATCACTATCTAAGTACCCTCTAAGTGATGTAACATTACGTTTTAAAAATTCGTCAATTCCCCGTCGAGTTTTGGCAACCTCTTTCTGAATACTATTTCTGCAAGTAAACGAGTCATCAGGTACTTCAATATATTCAGAACAAAACTCAACATCATCATCGTCATCATCATCAAATTCTGACAAATCAAACAATGGAATAACATCATCATCTATTTCATCATCAACCTCAATAACCTTCTTGTCTAAATCTCCCCAATCTATTCCCAACCAATCTTCTAAATTTTTCGGAAATTTATAATCATCAGGCAACCATGAACGACCAGGATTTTTCAACTTGTTATGTAGTGGAAGCAGACGAACATACAAATTACATGAATACTTTAACATATTCTTCGACAACACGTAAATTCGCGAAACTAAAGCATACAAAATGATGGCTAGCTTCCAAAAGTGTCCAATCGAAAGTCTAGCTTCAAGTACCTCAGCGGATATTTGGGAAGTTTGAAGCACTCGACACATTAAACTACCCAAACCTTGCAGCCGTACCAGTATGTAATCCAGCATATTTTTTGTTGGCATGTAAACATCTTCATGGGAGTCTCTTACTGGCAGCAAATTGAGAAATTTCCTTAGAGCGATGGATATATCGATGTGCATGTAGTTCAATAATGCACGATTCGTCTTTTCTAAAACTTTCAAATCCTTGGAGCTGCGAAATTTCATTTTCATTCTGTAGATGCATCGTGACAACAGAGCTGCCTCTGCATTCAGGTAATGTCGGTCGTTGTAGAATAATTTTGCTTCTTCCAAGATGTTGTGCAAGGTGTTCAACATCTTAAAATAAACGGTGAAGAATTCTGATTTCAGCTAAGACAAACTACCTACCGACATAGTGATCTGATCTGTAAGTGCTCGTTGGGGGAGCTTTTAAGGCTTTATTGTTCCAAAATTCCATTTAGTTTTAATGTTCACATTGATCAAAAACAAGACTAACCTTGATAGCATTCCTTTGAATTTTAAGGTTAAAGTCAAAGACAAGGTAAAGCTTTTGACACAAGACATATGGTTTTGAGTACAGACAGAATATCAGTCCATTGAACTAGAAAAGAATACCAAAGATTAGAAGTTTGAAATGTCTATAATAGACTAAATTGGTCTGCCATTTTGAAATATAAATGTCACTAGAGGATATAAATCCTTATTTTAATATCTCATTTATTTTTTCAATTATTAGAATTCATGACCACCATTATAACGCACATTAAAGGAATAAATTTATTACTTCGAAAAATGAATGACTCGTCATATAGCGAGATATTTATTTTACATGTAGGGTTGATTGAATAAATATTTGTTTCAATATTTAATATATATTTAAATAAATATTTATTTAGTAAACGCATGGAGTCGTTTAGGTAAGAGCGATGAATTCCAGAAAATGTCAAAATTTTGAGTTTAAAGTTAAAATTTCAAAAATAAGAATCGTAATTTATAAAAACATTCGACGTTAAACATCCAAATGAGCAGAAAAGTAGAAATATCTAAAGCTAAAATATAAAATTTTGCGGAAATTTAGAAAAAAATAAATATTAAGAAACTGAACCTTTCTAGATTGAAGTCGAAATTTTAAGAACAAAAGTAAAAACTGAAATGTTAATGTTTGGATTATTATTTTTCAAAATATTCACTGCATCATATTTCTTTTACATGTGACGCCATCTGTGTGACAGACAAAAATACCAAAATTTTAAGTTTAAAGCTAGGACTTTGAAAATAAGAATTAAAAATGTTCAAGAGTTTAACATCCAAACTAGAAAAAAAGTAGAAATATCTAGATAAAGATCTAAATTTATAAAAATATTCAAACATTAAGACATTAATTTTTCTAGTTTGGAGTCGAAACTTTAAGACCAAAAGTACAAATTAACTCATGTGTGGATTTTGAGAAAAAAGTCTCAGTTTGAAGACTTCCATTTTAAATGTAAAAAAATCTGAGAAAATGAGTCAACCTTTCGAGAGTAAAAGTGGGAATTTCAAAATAGAGATAAAATAAAAACCAGATTATATAAGAAAAACATGCTTCGAAGTTTCAAGTAGATATATCGGAAAATTTTGGTTTTTGGTGTATTCACATGAAATAATCAAAATAAAATTATTTGTTGACTAAGGTCAAATTTAAAACTTATTGAAACTATCTATTAAAAAGTTAAAACTTTGAATTAGAAGTCAAAATTTTAGGCAAAAACTAAGAATTAAAAGAGTAAAATTTGAGAAAAGATCGAAATTCCGAAATAAAATCCATAACAACATTTTGATGCAGAACATAAATTTCGAAACAAACAATGAAAGTTAGTAGAAAAATCAAAATTTTCAAGTTTGTTTTTTTGGATGGAATTTCCGAAAGGGACTTAATGTTTAAAGCTCTTCGAAATTAAGTTTGAATAAAAGATAAACATCTTTAGAAAAGGTAAAAATTTTAGGTTTAAAATCGAAATTTTGGAAGGCAGTTCAGTTGAAACTTTAAAAAATAAAAGTTTAAAAAAGAATCCATAATTTATGTAAAATAAAACTTTGCCGACATTTTGAGAAATTTAATCAACATTTTGAAAAAAGAATGAAAGTTACACAAATACTTAAATGTTCTAAATCAAAGATTCAAAATGAAAATTAGAAATAATAAAATATTGAGTTTATAAATTTCGAAATTCGCGAAAAAGAACGAAATTTTGGGATTAAGGTAGAAAATTGGAAACATTGTTATAATTAATTGGTATGGTGAAATTTTGGGTTTAAAATTGTGATTTTAGGAAAAACCCAAATTTGAACTTTGAAACAAAAAATCGAATTTTCCAAAGAATTCACAATATAATTAAAGAATTTTTAGATATTTCAACAAAATTATTAGTTGGCTCTTTGCAAAAACTTAAAGTTTGAAAAATATCAACATTTCCGAGATCAAAGTGAAAAATGAAAAAAAAGTTTGAAAATGTGGAAAGATAAAACTTTGGGGTAGTTATAGAAAATTTAAAATAAAGTCAAAAATGTAAAATTTGGAATTTAAGGTCGATCTTTTAGAAAACAACTTTTCTCTATGTTCTTAAAATTAAGTGAGTGGCATTTTCTTCGCCAGTTGCTTCTTCCAGACGTCTAAATATTCAGTTACCCTTTTTCGTTAAGGAATGACAATCTGTTATAGATTGCTGCAAACAGCGATTGCGTTAGATCTTAGTTTGTCAATCGCAGTTTGTGACTTAACACACACTAAAAAACACTTAAAAACTACAAAATTTGTCTACTGACAGAAATAATTCTGACAGTTTAATGTGTCATTCCCTAGGTGATTTGGAGATGACCTATTTGTTTATCCTTTTCCAACAATGGCAACCACATACCCTATGAAACTGAACAATTCGTTACACAATTATCTTCGTTTTTTAAGAGTTTTTTAGTAAGTGTTAAGTCACAAACAGCGATTAACAAACTAAGGATCTAACGCAATCGCTGTTTGGGACAATCTGTAAAAGATTGCCATTCCTTAACGAAAAAAGACTGACAACTTAGACGATTGGAAGAAGCAGCTGGCGAAGAAAATGCCACTCAACAGGAATGGAATTAACGAAACTTCGCAAAAAAGATACAGAGAATATTTAGTTCTCGTATTGTGGACTTATATCATAATAAAGTTATAAATTTATTAACTCTGGATGGTGAACCTGCATCATAATAAAGTGATAAACTTATTAGAAGGATGTCATAAGTATTGAATTCAATATTCAATTCAAGCCATAAATTTGATTGAATATATGGAGCGAAAATGTCCGACAGACTTGTAAGTTTTCCGAAAGAAGTTTCATTTCTTATTTGGTGCTTTTATTCGAAAATTCTATAATCTCAAATGTCAGAGTTATGTAACGTCAAATGTCAAAGAAATGAATCATAACCTTACCGTTCAAAATATGCTCCTTTAGTTTTAGTTTGAATGAAAGTTTTCCTAATCTTATAATGTTTACGCTTTTACATCATCAAAGGTTTTTTTACAGGGCCTTACAACAAAGCACTAAGTTTAAGGTAAGGTTCCAACTACTTATACGATATTCTTGGACTATACCCGGAGTTTATCTCACTCTTGTTTGTTTTGCTGCAGAACAGCACAGTACAAGAACCAATAGTTGCCCAATCCATAATTTTGGAAAAACAAATAGAAGAACCCATAGTTGTATTAGCAGAAGGTAACGATGCGGATTTAATAGGGCCACCACATCCCATATCAAATCTTAGACCGATCATAAGAAGGAGGCCTCTGCTGGAATCCAATTTGCAGAGAAAACTTAGAGAATTTCAAGATGCTACCCAGGAGTGGAACCAAGAATTTTGGGCGAAACATAATACCAAATTTAAAAAGGTTAGACCATGCTATATATTAAATCCATTTTTGAGGCGTTCAGATTAAAAAGCAGATTTTAACTTCCTTATGAAAAACTATGTAACTACTGTATGTCAAACAAGATTCAATTTGCTACATATCTTAACTCCAAAGCCAAAACCATGAATCTGCAAATCAATAGTTTTGCGATAATTGACTTAAATATTTGCAGAATTGCCATAAATAGTTAAAGGAATCTAATTCATTTGCTGTTGTATTGATGATGGACTACTATGGTTTTGCAGACATATTTGTGTTTTTGTTGCTGACAATTTTCATGGTTAACTGTGTTGCCTTTGCACATAGGCAAAATACAGTAAGTTATACATTCATGATTTTGGTCTTCTAATGTTCAAATATTTTTAGTAAGAGTAGCGCATTTAAATTTACACGTTTGCATGCAAAGGGACTTTCTTATTTTTTGCCAAATTAGAAATCTAACGTTTTGTTTAAAATCTAAATGATTCATTTAGAGAAATATCATGGATTATGATTTCAGGAACGTCAGGTTTTTATTAATGAAAGATCGACTTCTGAGGACCAACAGTTGACACCTCAGGAAATGAGTGAATTTTATAAGAAATTCTTGGATGATCACTGGGAGGTCCACATGAAGTACAACTTTGCCTGGTATAGGAAGAATTTTTCAATGACCCTTTTGGCATTAGTTGTTGAATTAGAAAAAATTATGTTTAAGTTTCATAGGCCCTTTAAACAGCAATTCCTGAAACATTAGTATTCTAAGGCTTATTAAAGTAATATTTATTTATATTGTTTTTTTTCCCTTAGTCTAATGTCCTGCAGAATAGATATGAGGAGGTATTAGTAAAAGCTTGTTGGTTACAAAACTTACAAAGTTCAAAAGAATTATTATACATTTACAGTGAAGTTTCCCATAGCAGACAGCTCCATGGAACGGATATCTATAAAAGTGGACAGTTTTTCATGGTCAGGAATTGTATAATGAAAAGTCCCATATAAATAAATCTTTGTTGGAAGGATGCGGATACACATTTCCACAAGGTGTCAAAGTTTTCCCTTAACCGGACATCACAAAATTATGTCCAATGATGATGGAAGATTTCACTCAAACATTTTGAAAAGAAAAAGTAAATTAGCCAAGGGATATCTTCAATGTAGACCAGTTCTCCATGGAAGCTTCACTTGAAGAATGGGAAAGTGGATATTTTTTGTTTTAAAAGGAAGAAGTAGGAACCAAAAATTTCTAATTTTCCAGCTAAATTTCGACTTTTTTCTCGAAATTTTAAAACTCTTAAGAAGTCGAGTTTTTTTCAGAATTTCATCTACTTTACTCAAAGTTCCCAAATTTTTTTTAAATCGATTTTCAATTCCAAAGAGAAAAGTTACAATCTTTACAAAAGTCAAAATTTTTAATCAAAATAAAAACTACAAACAAAAAAACAATGTTATTTGAAAATTTACAAAATATCCACTTTCATGAGGAAGTTTTGATTTTTTATATAAATTTTGAAGATGAATAATCCAGATGATATACAAATTCAGATTTTAAACAAAATTTTTAAGCTCAGAAATATTTCCACTTCCAAAGTTTTCTCAACTTTTGGTGTCAAAACTCGAATTTATTTTTTATAAATTTTTAGTTTTTTCCGAAGTTTGAATGTTTATTTTAAATTTGAATTTAAAGCTCCAACTTCTTAAACTCGAAATTTCAAAACCTTTTTTTATAAAGTTTGAAGTTAAAATGGAGATTTGAAGTAAAAATATCAAATATTGGTAATATTAATCCAAATTTCGAATAAAAAAGTCATAGTTTTAATAAAAGCTCTATTTTAAAAAATTTACAAAATTTTGTATTTGTTCTCAATATGCTGGACTTGAACTCCAATTTTGAGAAAAATTGCAAAAGTTTAATTTTAGATTCCAAAAGTGTTCACTTCAGTTTAGAAATTTATACTTTAATTAAAATGGAAGTTTTTATCTATTTAATCTACCAATTAATTTTCTTTTTTTTTTTTAATTAATGATTTCGGTACTTATAATGAAATCTGGAGGTTATTTTTAGACATTTGGAAGTTTCTTCTCAAAATTTCAACTTTAAAGTTAATTTCAATAAAATTTTTTGCAGAAAATCTTCCCTGAAAAGTTAAAATTTCAGCTCCAAATATCTAAAATATTTTTTGAAAAATCGTCCTTTAGCATTCTGCCTGGATTTAGACTTTGATCACAAATTTTCGACCTCAAAATCACATTTAAGAACACAATTAAAAATTTTAATATCAGACTTGAAATTTTGAAAAAAAAAAGTGAAGATATATGAAAAAATTAGAAATGTAATTTTGACTCTGCAACTAAATAAGTAATTCCGCAAATAATGATACTGCGCTATGTGGCAAGGTTGTCACGCTAATTGTATTTCTTTAATACTAGTAACTAGTACGTATTTCAGTGTATAAACCTTGTTACAAATAAAATGGAGCCCCGGGCAAGGGCACCTGCTTCAGCGCGCCAGGAACAGCGCTGTATTCTGAGGCTGCTACAAAGGTAGTACTGAAATGAATGAACTTGTTCGCCACTTGACCAAGTTAAGGCTGATAGGACTTGTCGATGAAGTCTCCGGAAAGCGCTTGGACAGACTATGGTGGGGCTCTATTTGGTCTCCAGCAAGAGAGCAAAGCTCTGCTTATCTCCTTCCAACAAACAAAAATGCTAGCTCGTTAGACTGGAGGGTCCCATCTGCTTGAATGGCAAATTTTTTATTAGCTCCGATATTCATAAAGAATTCATTAATCACTTTAATGAAATTCATTATTGGAAGGCAAATATTTATGGTCCGGAGATAAGTTCATTCTGCAATCATCTTCGACTCTTGGGAAGGAAAAAAATATCTAACTGATTTTTAAATTGAAAGTCATAGCTAAAACTCCTAATTTCGAGTTTGAAGTTAATTTAGAGAAAAAATTCGAAAGGAAATGAAAGAGCTGAACAAAAACACTCAAAAAATTATTGATTATTAGATAATTGCTATCATTTTGGTTCCTTCTTTTTTAAATTTAAAATTTTTAACCTTGCCAGCCTCATAAACATAAATAATGCAATGTAAATTCTTTTTTAATAAATCTTTTTAAGTAAATAAAGATTGTCAAATTCTAACTGGCAAACATTTTACTGTAGGTTGTAATATCTAAACAATCCAATGTAAAAAAGAAAAATGTGCAGTCAGTTTCATATATAACAAATGAACACTTGTAATATAATTATGATCCAAAGTTCCACAAGAAAGTATGTACACATTTCTTGTTCATTTATAACGAACATCCAGCTATCATGAACTATTAAAAGATCCCCTTGATGGTTTGTTATATCCCCGTTTAACTGTATCTAGTTAAGATTTTTCATTTTATATACTTAACTCTCCCCTCTGCCATCAGTTGTCAAAAATTTTTATGTAACTTAAATAATCTTTCCATGTTTATGAAGTAGCACTGGGCCGCAATTGCAAAATAAAGATCAAATGGAATCAAATTACAAACATATAGTACGACTTTATTCATAATTTAAATATAATAAAAAAATTAAAACAGTCTTTGAATCACCTAAGAGACATACCACACTGGGCACTGACACACTTGAATTTACAAATTAGAAAATTATAGTTCATCATGCTCAGCATCAACTTCTTTTTCTTCGCTTTCTTCATCAGGAATACCATCCTCAGGTACATCTTCTTCTTCTTCCACTTGCTCATCAAGTGGTATGCCCATAGTCTTCCTCATCATCGCCTCTATACTCTGGGCGAAATCCGCAGAATCCTTCAGCATATAACCAGATCTCAAAGTCGCTGTTCTAAACAACATATTCGCCATATCAACCGCTACTGGATCGGCCGGATCATCTTGAACCCTTTTCAACAATTCTTTCATCAGAGGATGTCTGGGATTCACCTCTAGAGTCTTCTTCTGGTTGAGGTAGTACGACCTCTGGGGGTCATCAGATTTTTGATGCGCGTTGGATGTGGCCAAACGCTCCATGTTGCCGGTCCAGCCAAACATGCTGGCCACTAGGGCGCAAGGTGAGTCCGATAATCGTTCAGAGACGGTGGCTTTGGCAATTTGATCCTTTAAGGCGTCTTGGGCTAACCATTTGGTTAAGGGTTCGAATCGTTCTTGGAGTTGCTTCAGTTGGTCTTTGTTACCCTCAGCATCTGCCAGAGAGAAACCTTCCTTGGCGACATTCTGGAATTTCTTGCCTTCGAATTCTGGTATGGCAGAAATTGTGTACTCATCGACGGCTTCCGTTAGGTAGAGAACTTCGTAGCCTTTGCGGAGGAGTCTTTCCACAAATGGCGACTTTTCGACCTCTTCTTTACTGGCGCCAGCCATGTAAAAAATTCTGTCTTGTTTGGGCTTCATCCTTTTTACATAGTCGCCTAAAGAAGTGTAGCTATCACCGTTGGAGGATAAAAATTGCAGGAGCTTAGCCAAACGGGTTCTGTTGGCGGGATCTTCAATAACTCCTAATTTGACGTTTGTAGAGTACTCCTTCCAGAATTTTTCATACTCTTCCTCAGGCAGCTTCTTAAGCATATCCAGTACTTTTCTTACAAGCTTTTTCTTGATCACCTTAATCAACTTGTGTTGCTGCAAAGTCTCTCTCGATACATTTAAGGGTAAATCATCGGAATCCACCACCCCCATTATAAATCTTAGATATGATGGCATCATATCGTTGAATTCGTCCGTGATGAAAACTCTTCTCACGTAGAGTTTGATGTTGTCCGTTTTGGTACCGTACTTATTGAAACTGTCAGAAGGTTGCACTTTTGGAACGAAAAGTAATGCCTTAAAAGTGACTTCGCCTTCGGCCACAAAATGCACTTTGGTCAAGGGCTCGCTGTTATCCTTCGTAAGCGCCTTATAAAATTCGTCGTATTCCTTTTCCTCGACTTCCGCTGGTTTCTTGGTCCAAATCGGTTTGCTGTCGTTCAAAAGCTCCCAATCCCAAACGGTTTTCTCGACTTTCTTCGTCTTCGGCTTTTCTTCCTTCTCTTCCTCAACTGCAACCTCGTCTTCAACGGCATCCTCTTTCTTCTCCTCGCTCTCTTCTTCAATAGCTTCCTCAACCTGCTCTGTCCGACTCGTCCACATGTAAATAGGGAAGTTGATGAATTGTGAGTACTTCTTCACCAAATTCCTCACTGTGTCATGCTCCAGGAAATCCTTAGCTTCAGGTTTTAAAACAAGGCTCACGGTTGTGCCTCTCTTCAATGTGTCTTCCCTAGGATCTTCCACAATGCTAAAGCTGTTGGCGTCAGACTCCCAAATGTACTGCTTATCAGAGTTGTGCTTGGAGGTGACGATGACTTTGTCGGCGACTAGGAAAGCGGAGTAGAATCCCACACCGAATTGGCCGATCATATCGTTCATATCCTGGGCGGTTGAAGCGTCTTGCATCTTATTCAAAAATTCCGCAGTTCCCGATTTCGCGATCGTACCCAAGTTGTTGATCAAGTCTTGTTTGGTCATTCCGATGCCCGTGTCGGTGATATGTAACATGCCGGTGTCTTTGTCCGCCTTAATTCGGATATTTAGTTCAGACGATGCATCCAACACACTTTTATCTGTCAGTGATAACATGCGGATTTTGTCTAAGGCATCTGAAGCGTTCGAAATCAATTCCCTCAGGAAGATCTACAATAATAGAGATTGTTATTTTTTCTAAAGCATATTTGGCTTAATTTAAAATTTACCTCTTTGTTTCTGTATAGAGAGTTAATAATGAGTTTCATCATGCGATTGACCTCGGTTTGGAAAGCGAATTTTTCCGATTTTTCCCTCAGTTCCTTCAATTGGGCAACATTCAAGCCATCTAATTTTATTGCTTCTTCTTCTCGTTTGACAACTTCATCATCTAGAAACAAAATAAGTATTACTGAAAAGTTAATTTCCTATACAACTTAAAAGAGATTAATTATAACACAGTAACAGTACAACAATGATGTTTTTAAATGCTTAAGGTATATTCAAATGTCGCTTAAAATTGTCCTTTTTTTTTAAAGGTACCAAATGATATACTGATTTTATTAAAACTAAAACAGCAATTTTTCAATTGTCTTGGGAAATTTTGGGGAAAAATAAATATTACAAGTTTACGCTAAAATGTTTGAGGAAAACGGCGAAATTTGAGAAAAATATTCGAAACTTATTTTTAAAAATCGAATTTATGTATTTTAAGTTTAAAAATGAAACTGAAAAATAAAGGTCAACTATTGAGAACAATTCTAAGTTTATAAAAGGAATTATACATAGTTTTAAAAGGAAATTTCTAGAAAAAAACTTAATTTTGGAATTTAACAAAGAAATCTCGAGATAAGCACAAACATTTATAAAATATAAGTGCAGAATTTTTACGTTTAACTTCAACCTTAAGACAAAAATTCAAGGGAAGAGTCTAACGAAGAAACACTAAGATTTGTATCGAAAAAATCAAATTTTAATACAGAAACCTCGAGAGAAAGGTCAAAATTTCGGGAATAAATTCCAGATTTTCTTGAAAAAAGTCAAACAAGCTTTGAAATTAAAGATGAAACTTTAAAAAAACAAGTTAATATTTCGGAAAAAACTTACAGATTTACAATAAAAGATATTAAGTTCAGAAAAACCCCATTAGTCCGACCCTCTTGATAATCCGACCTTCATCTTGGTATTATATAAAGATAATATTTTTGAATTTTAGCTTGTGGATTTTTTTAATGTAAACTTGTAAATAAAAGATGCTTTTGAAGCGTCTAAAGCACGTTGAACGACATCTGTACTCCTCCCCATTTGATACATTTAAAACTGTAAAGTGATAGATGCAAAAGCTTGTCATTCAAATCTGCAGAAGAAAACAATTTTGGCATAATTTGAATGTTTATATTAAAAATATTATATACATATCGATTGAAAATAAAAAAATGCATTATATTAGGTAAAATTTGTACGTAGGTAATTCGGAGAAAACATTTTTACCTAAAATATGTCTTAATTTTTTATACCTCGGATGGTTCGACTTTTTTTGGAATCCGACCTACTCCTTAGTTCCATCATGGTCGGATTAACGGAGTTCTACTGTAATTAATTAATAGTTTCTAGTTCACTTTAAAATTCTTGGTGTAATCTATCCACTTGTTTTCAAATTAAAAAAAAAAATCGATTTTGAGAAAAAAAATCACAAATTTAAAAAAAAGGGGGGTTTATTTAAAAAGAAATTTGGACCTTTTTGCATATTTCGACCAATTTTAATTTTAAAAAATGTCGTTCTCTTCTGAATATTTCGACCAAAAATTTCGAGATTTCAATACTTCCACTTTTTTTTTCAAAATTTCGACATCATAAATGCTGAATCTTTACATTTCAATACTTTCAGATATGCACTTTTTTAAAATTTGCAAAAAATGTTGATTCTGAGCCATTCGCTATTTTCAAAGGCCGTAATTATCAAAAAAAGTTTAAAGAAAAAGTTTAAAGTTTTAGTTTTTTTTAAATTGATTTAAATGTGGCCTTTTTTTTAGAAATTTAAGGGGCTCTAACGCGTTTCGACAGCCAAGCTGTCATCTTCAGAGAGAAACTGGTTTTTTAATCTTTCTTGGTTTCAGGGGACAAGTTGGGTATTTCTTTTTCAAAATTTCCAATTTAAAGTTTAAATGAATCTAAAAATACCGAACATTACAGGTTCAAACTGTTAACTTCGACAAAATAAAATTTGCACCAATTCTCTTGACTTTAAAAATAAGAATGATAAATTAGTAAATACACCTAGCCTAAGAATGTAATATTGATCAAACAAATATGGAGGACCAAGATGAAGGATCCGAGTATATTCTAGATAAACAAAAGCCATTTAAGCTATGTTTCACGGAAAAAATACCCCTAGGGAGATCTAATATTCGAATTGAGCGTCCCTTGAGAGTTCGTAAGTGACTAAATTTTAAAAGCAAACATTTTATTATCACCCTTTTACCATAGCACCTATCTTGACAACGAAATTTTATATTGGGAGGCAAGAACATTTTGATGATGAACAAGTAGAAGTGAATCTAAAGAAACTTGTGGTTCATGGACCAAGAGAAAAATATCATTACCCTTTAACAGAAGGGCAAACGTACGAGTACACAATTAGAACCTAATTTATCAAGCTTATGCACCTCCTTTATTTCAGTTATGGATGGTACCATGATTACAAGCTTTCAAAAGTTGACAGGAATGACCTAAGGTTTAATTTTCCAAAACGGACAGATCCTCTAATATATGAGCATTTAATGAACTATGCCAAAATCCGATAGTTATAGTTAACCCACCTGTCCTGGAGCCTTCCCTGGATGCTCCCAAATCCAAATCAACTTTTTCAATTGAGGGCTCAACATTTTCTTCTGCGTAACATCGTGTACTGCATCCTGCAAAAAGTTTGATTTTATAACCTATTAACACTGACGTTTGAGATTATTACCGATTAAAAGTAATAAACTTAGCCACAAGAAAACGTTTTCCTTCATTTTGCTCCCACTAGCACTGCTTTCAGTACATTCAACTTAAGTTATCAACCGGCGTTTTCAACTTCAAAAAAAAACTCTGCACATCAACCGACGACAACTAAGAAATACGATTCTAGAAGTACATCTGTCAGTTGTTGACCAATCAAAGAGCACCACGCTTGACGACGAATAAAAATTGATGACTGGGACCAATCAAATTGTAACAATGCAGAACTTGTCCAAATGGCCGCCTGCAACTGGCTACTCAAAATTGGCGGCATTCAAATTTCATTGTTATTCTTATTTGCTGATTACCGGAAATATTACGTTTTATTACCACAAAACCAGATTAATTCTTTGTAATAAGTACATACATGTGTACATTTAATACATACTGCTAAGTTTATCGTTTTGGCTTTGATTACGTTATTCCCTTAATCACTTGTACATGTAGGTTTTTATAAAATTTGAACACTTTGTAACAACGCAAAGGATTCGCACTTGATTTTTGTTTCGCAAAAATGTTCGACGGATTTTGGATTCTAAAGACAATATCGTAATTAATAATATAAGGATTAAATAAGTTATTTCTTTTATATTTTATGTTGTAGGTATATTTGTTTATAAAGGGCATGGTAGGAAACTAATGGATAAATAAAGTATGCCTTCTAGAATTGAGAAAATTTTAAAGGCTTTTTTTTTATTAGGAATTTTTTAAAATTCGTGAAATCTAAATTTGTTTACAGTCTCCAAATTTGGAAACTCGAAAACATTTTTCCCGAGCAACGCACAATAAAAGATAAGAAGGGTTATTAATATTTTTATGGGTGAATTATATCCTTAGATAAGAAATTTTGTTTAAATGAACCACAAAATCTAAATTGTTGCTCGAGATATCTATTATCTCAATGATAAATGTGAAATAGTATATGCAACACGTAATATTTTGCTACTTCTGCGCCCTCTCTTGGGAAAATATGTAAGCTTTAATGAGATTGAGGCTTAGTGAGCTAAACCAGGTAAAAATCAATTTACAAAACCTATAATTAAGTGTTTACGATGCTTTAGAAGTAAAACATTGTAAAAATTATTTTAAATTTAGTTATTTAAAAAATAATCTTGCTATCGATTCTTGTGCTTTAAATTTGCAAATAACAAATTTACATTAGTTTCGCTATTGTTCGACAGATGTCGCATTCCCACTAATTAGTCACAGTGGATTAAATTCAGAGACCAAAGTTAAATCTTTGTAGCTGTGGTCCTATAATTTTTTGAATAACAAAAATCCTTGTAATGCACATGAACCCTACAATAAGACGAACATTTTAAAATTATTTTTCAGAACACAGAGTCACATACATATATCGGATGTTCAGTTGAAAAAGTCATCAAGTGTATTTTGCTCAAAAATTCTTTTCTAATTTCTTTTTTTCAGATTTTGGAGTTCAAACTTTAGATTTCTAAATTTTTTAAAACATCAAATAAGTATATGGTCGTAATATTGGATTTAGTGCAGATGTTTTGAAGTTTAATTCATTTCTGTGTTGAAAATTTGGCCTTTCATTTTAAAATTTCGACTTTTTTGATAGAAATTTTTTGCATTGTTGGGTTTTCGACTTTGGACCATATTGTGTCAAGTTAGAATTTAATCTTGACTAAGGGACCAAGTCCGTTCCACAAAAAAATATTAAGTGTAGCAAGTTGGGATATTGATATTTATAAATAATAAAAAAATATATGGGATGTACCAAAAATTTGTCATACCCGATATATTTAGCCAACGGCAACGGCTTGGAAGTCATTGGAAAAATAAAAATACTCTTTTTAGAAATCATTGTGTTTCCCAAAATTCAAAGTTTATTATCCAAATTTCCAGTTTTTCTCCTTTTGATATATCCCAAATTCGAACTTAGAAAATTGGAAATGGCAGCAACACCAATAATCGATCTGTTGTTTAAAAGTTGAACATTTCTGGAAAAGTTAAAATTTTGACAAATGTAAGAAATTTTGAAAAATTATAGTCCATACATTCAATTTGTTTCTTCTAAATTTCTGACTTAAAGCTTAGATTTCTTACAAGAAAATTTAACTTTTAACAATAAAGAGATAATAATCGAGTATTTGAGGATATGAGTAGGATGTGTAATAGAATTTAAAAAGTAGGTAGGTCAGTCAAATTCGTCTCAAAATGGGGCGATTGGTGAAATAATTTGGAGAAAGCTGGAAATTGATTATTTAATGTTAAATATAAGTAATCTGATTTTGCACGGTCTGAGAAGGTGAATTTAACTTTATAGCCCAAGAAAACCGCGAAATGTTTGCACTTTTTTCCATTTTTCAGTGATAACTCTTAAACAACGCTTCTTACTAAAAAATAGTTATTACAAAAAGTGTAGAGCATTAAATTCTGGTTGAAATTTGGTGCAGTAGTATAGCAGCAATTGAAAGAAGAAGAATGAGAAGTATTAGATGATTATAAATCAGATGAATAATTTTCTCCAATTTCTTTGAATTCACACCGCTTTCATCATTTCTAATAGTAACCTTTCTTATAATTAAATAATATTTAATTAAATAGAACCGCAACAGATCGTGAAATAGGCCCGCCGGGGAAACCATGTTAAAAAAACGTGCCAATTACAGTACCTCACAGGTAAGTAAGTAAGTAAGTAAGTAAATATTTTATTTAGTAAATGATCTAATACATTACTCATGAATTTAATTATATAAACAATAATTTAACATGCTTATTTTATAGAAATTTATAATTAAATAATTACTCTAAAAAAAAACATTGTACATAACAATAAAATTTAAAAGACACATTAAAACTTAACATCTAAATTACAAATAATTTGTTTAAAAGCATGATTAAAACGATCTGAAGGCATTATAGGATGCTAGTGTAAAATATGCTCTATGTCTGTCTAACAAGGTCTCTCATATTTTTTCCAAATACTTTAATGCTGTTAGTATCTTTAAGATTTTGAAGAAGAAGATTGTACTGATTGATACCTTTATAAAACAAGCTATTCATTGTGGCATTTTTTAGAGTTGGTGGAATATAAAAGTTAAGGGCCGACCTAGTTGGATAGAGGTGTCTTTCATTTACTACAGTTAACTGATTTTTTAAATACTCCGGTAATGCATCGTTTTTCATTTTATGAATAAATATCGTTGTTTGGACAAAATAATACTTTTCAATCTTAATCCAGTTCAACAAATTTAGCATAGTCTGAATACTAGTGTATCTATTGCATTTTAATATTATTCTCATTGCTTTATTTTGTAACTTGTGTAATCTATCAAAATTTGTGCAAGTAACATATAATACAGAGCAGCAATAAGTAAACTGAGGCAATATCAAAGTATTGTAAACCATTAATCTAGTCGAAGTTGTTAGATAGGGAGCTACTCGGCCTAGAAATCCAATTTTTTTGTCAATTTTCTTTGAAATATAATCTATATGACTTGTAAACTTTAGTTCTCTGTCAATTGTAAAACCTAGATATTTTATTTGGTCTACCTGCTCTACATTTTGATTATTTATTTCAATTTTTAAATTTAATTCCTTAAATATATTGTACCAGTAATTGTTACTTATGAACATCCATTTAGATTTCAGTTCGTTTACTTTTAGTTTGTTACATTTAAATTTATTTGTAAACATTTTAAGTTCCTCATTCATAGTAGACATTAATTCATTAAAATCATCATGCGCATAATATATTAGGGTATCATCTGCAAAGAGATGAATTCTACATTTCTTTAGGACATTTCCTATATCATTCATATATAATATAAATAATAGCGGCCCTAATACACTTCCTTGAGGAACTCCAAAGTTATTTATTTCCAATGAAGATTTAGTATTTCCTATTTTGGTACATTGATAGCGCTTAGAAAGGTAACTCTTAAACCATTGTAACACATTTTCTTTAAATCCATATTTTTTAAGTTTCAGTAACAAAATATCTCAATCTATAGTTTCAAACGCTCTTTTTAGATCAATAAAAACTGCACATACTCCAAAGCGTTTTTTATCAATTTTATATTTCCATTCTGAAATAACATACTGAAGAGCAGTTTCACATGAATGATTACCTCTAAATCCCGATTGGTAGGTACATAAAATGTTGTTAATATTTATATACTTTATAACTTGATTAAAGACTACCTGTTCTAGGATTTTCTCGCAAAAGGGCAGCATATTTATGGGCCTTAGCTCTTCAGCCCGATTTGTATTTACAACTTTAGGTATAGGTCTTATAGTTGATATTTTGAAGCATTCTGGCACAATTCCCATCTCTAAGCTTAGGTTTATCAAATTTACAAAAGGATATCCTAGGACGTGAAAGAAATTTTTTACAATAGGTAAACTTATTTCGTCAGTACTGAAATTTTTAACTTGGCTAGTTATAAGTTTATATAAGTCTGGCAATGATATTTTAGCAAAAGTTGACATTGTACACTCATATTGCGATATAGTATTCAAGATATTGTTTCTATCTACGTTATTAGAATCAATGCTTGTAATTATAGCCTTATTACTGCCCATATAGTATTTATTTAATACATCTGGCATTTCATCATTATTGTTGTATAATGTTCCGTTACAACTTACCCCATTTTGGAAACTGTTAATCGTTTGATTTTTATTACCAACCATCTCCTTTAAGTGCTTCCACATTTGGTAGCGTGGGAACGTGTGCCTTAGGGTGTCCGTTATTTACCAGGTAGGCTTTTTTAAATTGGGTAATCTCAAAATCATTTTTTTGTAGTCTAAGAACAATTTTAAGAAAAAAGAAGTTTTTCTGATGCCGTTTAACCCTGCCTAAATGACGATACTTTTCCTATTTAATTAACATAAGGTGTTTGTTCTTTTTGGAAAATAATTTATTTCTTGCTTACTATATTCAATAAACTAGCTGTTGTTGATTGTTCCTTTATTGTGATCCCTTTAAAAGGCAAAGATTTCATATTGAAGTTAAAAAAATCATCTTATAGTTTTAACTAGGGTTGAAATTTCAAAATTTAATTTTACCGTTTTTTCACAATATTTTCGTATTTTTTTGCCGCCTATTTCATATCATTTCTATACTAAGATATTATCTCTTTTATTTTGTACTCTAAGTAATAATTTAATGAACATTTTTATTAAAAATATTTAAAAATTTATTTTAAATCTTTTATAATTAAATTATTTCCTACAATTAAAACCATTTAGCGGTCGGATATAAATTTTTGAAATAAGAAGCATTTTCGCATTCGTTGAATGATTTAAATTTTCACGTATTGTAATTGTATGTTTTCAAAAATATTTTTTTCCTACAAAATTATTATACTTATGATATGACAAAATTAAAGTAAAAAATACTTCTTTCGGAATTAAATCGAGTCCATGAACTAGTCAAAATGTTCGATGTTTTAATCTTTATTGTAGAGAACTTATTCGAGAACAAGTGAACACTTAATTCCATAGAAAAGAAGTACGGTAGCTCATTATGTCAACCTACTAGAGGAGAAACTCTTCAGAGATATAAATGACGAAAAGACAAGATGGGAAAGGCAGAATGATCATGGTAATTCAGTATGTCAACCACATAAGAGATGAAACTATTTGATCAGAGCATAAACTAAAATATAACATTTAAATATACCGAAAAAACATTCGAGTAGTCAGTAGATAAAAAAAGAAATACTGAAGTAAAACATATGGAAAAAATAAATTTCTAAAATTTGACCTCTAACGCAGGCAAATTAACCTTTTGCTTCCGAAAAATTCCACCAGGGAGGAAACTTTTGAAATATACTCTAGGTATTCGATATAACGGTTTGCGATGGATTCTGAGGGTCGTTTAAATTTTATAATTTAAAAAATAACGCGATTTTTAGCATTTATTTCAGTTTTTTGCTTATAACTCCGAAATAACGCATCCTGTGGAAAAACTTATTGTTACCAAAATTAAAGAGCATGAAAAGGGAACAATGAGGAAGAAGTACTTAAAAATAATAAATTGAAATACATAAATACATTTTTTAACATGAAGAGACGTTTCATCAATAATTTACAGTTGTAAAAATTTAAATATTTAAAGCCCTGTCCACAAGAAACAACTACTCCAAGGGCTAATATCCTTTCCGGCATTGAACTACACTTGTGGGTGGAACCGTTGAGTGACAAATAGTAATTATCACTAATTATCACTCAACGGTCGAACTTACATGCTCTTGGTGATTACTGTTTCCAACCGCCGAAAGGTCTTCAGCTTTTTTACATATTTTTTATATTTGCATAATTTATTTAAAAAAATTTCATGTCTACTTTCGGTCTGCTATATTTGATTATTTTTCCTATTTTGTGTAAAATAAACTAAGCTATTTTTTGAGGTGACGTTTTAAATAAATTTAGATATCATGTAGTCATATTTCAAAAAATGTTTTAGTATATTGTCAACTTTCATTAATAAAAATTGAAATATTTCCAAATTGGGTCGCAGAAACTTTAAATAAAATCAAGACCAATAAGCGTCCTGTTAGGGGTAGTTTTAAGAAATTGACTACCAATTTTATTTTTATTTGCTGTGTTCATGTGATTAAAATAACAACCCTTAACACCCCCTGATTCAGTCACGGTTTTATTTTAAAATTTCGACTATTCTTTTAGAGATTTTAAATTAATTAACTTTAAATTTTCCCTCGGAAGTTTATTTTAATTTTTTTCTGAATGTAAACTTTTTTTTTCAAGTTTAATATTTCAGTTTTCAGAGTAAAAACCCTTAAAAACTTTTTGTCACACTTAAGAACTTAATTTTAAAATTCAGTACAGTAATACCCTGGATTTACGCGGTAGGTGGGTCCGAGCGATTGCCGTGTAAGTCGAATTCGCGTAAGTCTGGGCTCAACTTTGCATATAAATACATATAAAATATGTTTAATCGGGACCAGAGTTTAAAGAAAACAATAATTTAGAAGAAAAATGTTTAATAAAGTGTAAGATAATAAAACAATTTACATTGTTATGAATAAAGTAACCTAAACCGAAGTTATTTTGATGTCGCAGGCTTCATATATTCTAACAATGTTGCCTGACGAGTTAAGTTTTTCCTCGTAGCATAGCAGTAATATTTTTATTTCCCGTTTTGTAGTAGAAACGCGTTCTTCATTAGAATCTATTTTTTCTAAAATTTGTAACCCCTATTCAATTGAATTGAGTCCTTCTGTTAAGTTTGCAATTGTCATTTGATTTACCGATTCAACTGGGTCTAGCGAATCAGTTTGTTCAATGTCTTGCTCATACTTAAGCATTTCTATAACCTCGTCAATTGTTAGCTCTTGATTGAGTGAATCTAGCAATTCTTGAACGTCATCATGATCAACCTCTAAATTTAATTGTTTGGCCATATCGACCACTTCTTCTATTATGCTATTTGTTCAGGATCTGAAACTGATTCTCCTTGGGTTTCAGTGGTGAAAAAAAATGGACACAGTTTTTTCCAGACACCATTCAAAGCTTTTTATGAAACCTCATTCCAAGATTGTCCAATAATTCTTACAGCATCTAACACATTGAATTGCTTCCAAAAGTCTTTAACAGAAAGCTCATTGTTTTGTCTCATAGCTTCATGTAGTTGTGCAAATGACCGCCTTGCCGCCTTGTGTAGTAAGCTTTAAATGTTTTAATGACTCCCTGGTTCATTGGTTGAAGCAAGCTGGTAGTGTTTGGTGGCAAAAATACAACTTCCATTCGTGGATCGAAATTAATTAGAGTTGCGGGAGGATGACCTGGTGCATTGTCAATTAGTAGCATCACTTTAAATGGGATTTCTTTTAATTGGCAGTAACGTTCGACTTCAGGTATAAAATGATGGCCAAACCAGTCTTCAAAAAGAGAAGCCGTCACCCAAGCTTTCGCATTAGACTTCCAAATGACAGGCAAACCAGCTTTGGATTTATTTTTTAAGGCTCTTGGATTCTCTGAGCGATAAACTAAGAGAGGTTTCAATTTACAATCTCCAGCTGGATTTGCACCAACCATCACTGTCAATCGATCCTTGGCGGCTTTAAAATCTGGAAAAGTTTTCTCTTCACGCGAAATAAAATTCTTTTAGGCATTTTCTTCGAAAAAAGACCGGTTTCATCTACGTTGAAAATGGTTTGGCTAGTGTAGCTACCTTCGTCTATCATTGTTTTGAGTTTTTCTGGACAGAGAGATGCAGCTTCTTTATCAGCGCTTGCCGCTTCTCCACTCTCTGCGATGATATGCCAATTACAACGACTCCTAAATCGGCTGAACCAGCCGTTACTAGCTTTAAACACTTCATTTTTAGCCGCCTCCCCAGCTTTTAGTTTTTCAAAAATCTGCTTTGCTTGAAAGCACACTCTATTTTGATCAACAGGACAATTTTTCACTCTTACTTGATTATCACACCATGACTGTAGCAATGTTTCCATCTGTGCGATAATACCGTGACGCTTACGGATGATACTTGAATTCAAAGATTGAGAGTCTTTCACAGCGTTCGTAATTTTTTCTTTATCTTTTATAACGGTTCGGACTGTTGATTCCGGTAGGTCAAATTTCTTTACCAATTCACAAATTTTAATTTTTGCTTCAAAGTCTTTAATTATATTCAGTTTACACTCCAAAGACAGTGTTTTTCTTTTCTTGTTAGGCTCAAATGACTCATTTTTCGTTCTTTTAGATGACATAATTAGAGATTATAAGTAAAACGCACTGCGCACGTAAAACAATTCCACGCAGAACACGTTTAAACCTGTCGCAAACTGAACACTGAGAGGGCGGAGCGAGAGAGCCGATGCGCGCGGCAATCAAAATGAAAAACCGCGTATCTCCGAATTCGCGTAAAACGGGGTAGCGTAAGTCGGGGTATTACTGTATATCCTAGTTGCGTCCCGTCCTCTTAATTCCTGCCATTAGTGTCCGAGTTGCGTCCAGGCCCATCAAACCCTCATTAATATTTCATCAGAAGAAAGTCCTAATAGCTCATTATAGATTCTAGGGAAAACTTGATTGGTGTTGTTAACGGTATTAACTGAGGGGAGGAAAACTGCATATAAATAGTCGAACCATGGGTTTTGGTTTTTCTTACTATTGTTACCGCTTTGAATTGTGTTGTTGATCTGTTATTTTCACTGCGATTTTGATGATGACAACGGAGATTGGAGCAATTACGTGGAGAAACGTAAGCCTTTGGCAGTAATAGGTTTAAATTCCGATTTCATAAAGCATAAGCTAATAGGGTTGAAAGGTTTACATGTACGGAAAAAAAATGTCAGGCGTTTTTCAAAAGAGGCTCACATAATAATATTTTTGAAAAAAATCATTGTTACAATGACCACCTACCATTAAATCAAAATATTTTAAATCGGCAACTAGTAAGTAACTCCGCGAAAAGAAAAGCTGTAGACGAAATAAGCATACGTCCGCAAAAATTAATTTGTAAAGAAGTTTGCGATTCAAACATAAACACCCTCAACATTAATGGTGTTCGTTTGATTGGTAAAAGCATTAGTCGCGCTAAATTGTCAAAATTCCCAAAATTTCCAAAAATGGTAAGCGATTTTCAAGAAAGTTTAGAAAAAATCAAAATTTTAACAAACAACGCCAAAGATTTTTTGTCAGTGAACGGCCATATTTATTAATATGGTCGTTCACTGTTCCATCCGCGAAAATAGTTGTCGAATTGCATAAAATGAAACTATTTTCGCGGATGGAACTTTTTATAGCAGCCCAAAACATTTTACGCAACTTTTCACAGTTCATGGTTTTCAAAATCAAATGTACATCCCTCTTGTATTTTTTTTACTACCCAATAAGTCACAGGCAACATATGAATTGGCTTTTCAGCATTTAATATCAGAATGCAACAAAATTAATATTTTATTTCCACCTAAAAAAATTTTTGTCGATTTTAAAAAAGCGATTTATTTAGCTATTGACTGCCGCATTCTGAAGTTCAGGGTTGTAGATTTCATTTAGGGCAGAGTTGGCACCGTAAGATCCAGCAACTAGGTTTGAGGGTCGAGTATCAAAGTCGCGATTCAGAAATAGGAAGATTTTTAAAACTGTTTTTTGGTTTACCGTTTTTGAAACCGGAAGAGATCGGTGAATGTTTTTTTGAAGATTTGATGTCAGTTCAACCGAACGATGATAGAGTTCAACAATTTTGTGATTATATATTAGAAAATTATATTGAAGACGCTCCTTTTCCGCCGTGTATGTGCAAAATATTGAGTCAACAATGCGCACAACGAACTCTTGCGAGTCATTTCACGCAAAATTTAATTCAATGTTTAACGCCGGGGGAAAAATAGTAAACCGTTAGAGAAACAGCGATTTATTTCGGAAAAGATAAGAGAATTAGACTTGAAACTTATTTCATGGTTTGAATTTGTTAAGCAAGTATCATATAAATTTATGCCGGTTAAAATTTAATGTTTTCCAAATTCGCTAAAGGCTTACACCTACTCCACAACAAACAGTCATTTTTATGACTACATTTTTAAACACGCCAGTTAACTGCCAGTCCTAAGCCTGGGTAAAGTGTGAAGGAAAATATTTCGGAAAATTTTTGGACAGATTAAATGGGACGCAACTCGGATGTTTCGTTATCTCCGGACGCAACTGCAACTAGGTTGCGTCCGATTAAAGCGGGTAGACGGGACGCAACTAGGACATGGACGGTCAGGTAATGGGACGCAACTCGGACATTTCCTTATCTCCGGACGCAACTAGGGTGCGTCCTTAAAATCAAACTTTAATAATGCTATTATAATGTAATTTTATATACAATCGATTATATCTGCATTATACATAGGTAGACCACTAGTTCCCAAATTGGTCAGAGCGAAAACACTACCAGCTCCAGGTTGCTGTACGATTCCAGTTTCATCTAAATCAACTCTTGAAGTTGTCACAAACAAAACGTCCAAATCTGGTCCACCCCACATCACCGAAGTAACATCTGCCGCGGGTATAGGCACCCTTTGTAAGATTGTTCCTTTTGCCGGATCAACTTTGATAACGGAACCTCCTCCATAAAGAGCCACCCACAATTTATCGTCTTTATCAATTGTCATACCATCGGGGTGAACATTCAGATTGTATTTTAACAAATCTAGGGCAACTCTTGGATTACTGATTTTCCCGCATACTTTATTGTATTGATACTCCATAACCTTATGAGTTGGTGAGTCGATGTAATAAAATTTATTTTTGGCTTTATTCCATGCGCAACCGTTTCCAATAGTTAATTGATCGAGCATAACCTCAGGTTTTGTTACTTGTCCTTTCGTTATTTTGTATAGGACACCTAAGTTGGGTGTATCTGTTCCATTTATACCCATTGTGCCTACAAAAACGTTATAAATGAAAACCTTAAGGTTGTGCGATATTTTGTTTTATTGGATAAATTAGTCTCTAAATGCAGTAGGGATAGCAGGGGGTAATGACGTTCATCGGGTAATGACGCTCATCTCAATTACTCGATAATAACGGCACATACAAAAACTCATAAGGTTGAAACGTGAGGGGTTTGATACATGAGAAAGCAACAATAACAAACATCAATCCACTCGAAATATGGCAGACTATATTGCGTAATATGTTTGTTTGCGGCTTTCCTCATCTAATTTTTGCCGATTAATTTGGAGATAAGTGCACAATTTTAGTAATTAGTTATTTTTGCTACTCATATTTTTGGTATAAAGACATTCTATTAAACGGTGACGTACAAACACATTTAAATAATTTTTGCTACGTGTATTTACATTTCAAATTTAACATTAAACTGTCGTTTGGTGACCCTTAAGCAATATTTTACATTTTCTTAACATATATATTCAGAAATGGTCAAAGGATCACCCCTAAAGCTGCTTGAAACAAAAAATATCTGCGAGAAAGGTGTTTTAGTAGGGAAATAAAATTAAAGATAAGCAAAATATAATAAGGCTAGAAAAAATTGAAAAAATTACAAAAAATAACATCAATAATAACAAAAAATAAATTATAAAAATATGAAAGGAAAATCTTACAAACATAAAGTTTTCCAAGGAAAATGTTCGGAGATCGAACATGAAGAAAATCAAGATCTTTGCAGTAGTGATAAAATGGATGTGGACGATGAAAACTATAACAAATGCAATATTTGCCACGACTTTGGATGAAATAAGTAGATGTGGTATCACTGTACTCCATACAAGTCCGACCTCATGGCATATGCTCTGGATACTTTTCTTAAGAGTATATCTGTGATTTGTATGATTAAGGTTAAAA
Source organism: Dastarcus helophoroides (assembly GCA_028583605.1). NCBI lineage: Eukaryota > Metazoa > Arthropoda > Insecta > Coleoptera > Bothrideridae > Dastarcus > Dastarcus helophoroides. The sequence goes on from CM053332.1 coordinate 3,178,402, forward strand.
CCTGACGATTATTCATACCTATATTTACTTCTACTAAGAATAATTGTGGTTGTAGGATTTAATTTGGTTGGTTAAAGTCGATCCCTCTAATATTTTACTAATCTCTATTGCATTCAAACAATTCACTATGAACGTCATTACCCCTTTACCTGAGCGGTATTACCCACAGCCTGGGGTAATGTTGCCCAAATTTGTTTTTCTTATAAGTTTCACTACTAACTTATGGTGTAAGATAAATACGTTTTGTGCTGTAAGGTTGATTATTGAATAGTTAAAATTTTGTTATTTTGTCAGACTTTTGGTTTAAATCAAAATATAACAAAAATATAGTGTTTGTTTTTTTCTTAAGTGAGCGAAATTCTTTCTACTTCCCCTAATTCAATTTTGCTTGGGCAATAAATCATATTATTACTAAAGCATAAAGAATGCATACTAAAACTCACCAATCCAAAGTCGTCCTTGGTCGTCCACTTTACCATCATTCATTCTACTATCAGGTTTGTCTTCAGACACAGTTACAAGAACTTTCTGCTTCGATATCTCATCAGCGTCTTGCTTCCATTCTATTGCGACTAATGATCTGTTTACCCCAACAATGAGAATGTCTGGATCGCTTTCTGTTGGTATCACGGGGGCTACATCTCCAGGAATGTGAACTGTTGTTAATTTCCCAGTATCGTGGTTGTATCTGTGAATGTTTCCAGCATGAATATCTACGAAGTAGAGGTTGTTATTTCTTCCATCCCAAGTAGGACACTCCGCATGATCCACTGGAGGAGTTAGCTGATATAGTGCTGGACCATAATCACAATTTTCTTCTCTGCAAAAAATTAAGAACAATATTTACTGCGCTACTCTGTACAGAAGCGCCCTCTTTAAAAGAAATTAATTTTAAAATGTGCACATATGATATATCTATTGAACTAATAAAATGAAATTTTAATTTTGTTTCAGTGAGAAGGCATCCTTCATTTTCACACGTACGGGACGTCCGATATATGAAACTGATCAATTTATCGAACAATTTGTATGGGAAAAAATTTCCTTTGCAAATTCGATATGGGTTTTTACGTTGAATATTTTTCATTCAGCATCAGGTACAGTCTTTAAAACAACACTTTGTCATCTTATTAAAAAGTTAAAATTCTGTTATTTGTACGTTATGTTTCATTATGTATAGCTGTAAGTTTGACGAATCATGTAAGAAAGACCGCAGAAAATTTATCTTCAATCTACTTTTCTCTCAAAATTATTCCTAAAATAATCAAATACATACTTTACGCCACATGCGCTTCACATTACATTGAGTTTCATAGGACTAGTTATCTTTGCATGAAACCTATCAGAAGAAACTTCACGTAATATGATATTATTGGAAAGGTAATTCTATCTTTTTTTTTCATATTAGGTAATAAGAATAGGCCATTCCATTTAAAATTTCTTAGAAATTTTTGGATTTGCAAACTTCCGTCACTCTGCATAACTAAAAAATATAAAACAACATTTTTATGGTTTACGAAAACTAAAAGAGACTATCAATGATTGTTTATGTCGCAAATTGGTTAATATTACATCATACTGAGTGTTTACAAATGGCTGCATCACACTAATCTTTCTGGATTTAAGATCCACTATTAGAAAAACTTTTCAAACCCCCATGAACCCTGTATTACTTTGCTGCATTTTTATAGAGCTAACCAAATATGCAAAAATATACAGCGTGTTCTATTTTAAAAAAAGTAAGTTTACACTAACGATTATACCGTAAAATTAAAATACTATTAAAATGTGCTCCCTATAGATGTACACCACTGGACAAATTTTAATTTTCATATCTTCTCAGACTAAGAAGTTATTCTCCATCCACACACCAATGGCGGGCCCTTTATATAATATCAATTGTCTGATCAAGTGAAAATTATTGCCAAATTTCTAATTTTTTTTTAAATTCTTACACACTAGAATGCATTTTCTAACACAGTTCAGATTGAGAGAACAAAATAAAAAAATGGTCTAAGTTATGTTCAAGGAAGTTTTCATGGCTTTTAGTAAAAGTCTCATCACAGTAAAAGTCCATGAGACAGTTAGAGCTGTAGTCACAGACACATAAAAAATGTGAATATGATTCTATGGATTTTTACATCATGTATTTATATGAAATAAACGTCCATATACATATGTTTAGAAAAACAACTTTTGATATTTTTAACCCTTACTGTGTGGAATTCTTCAATATTCATAATTATTAAACTCTATTAACGATAAATACAACAAGAGATATTGAAAATGTTCCATAAATATTTGCTATGACTAGATCTGGTCATAGCAAATATTTATTGCAACATTGTATTTATCGTTAATAAAGTTTAATACTTATAAAAACCATTTTTGTTGAAAACATCTGATAAACAATTTTTTTATACACCTCAAATTCTTAACTGTCCATACAATTACACTGATGCATTTTTAAATTTAGTTGTAGTTGATTATCATAGATTATCTTTAATGCAATAATTTTACAAGTAAAAAAGTTAAACATGCATATTTATATTATTTATCGCATTGTTGCTACCAATTATACTTACCTTGCAGCTTGAGTACTGGCAATAAAGAGAACTAAAGAAACTGTTATAAACCGTAACATTGTATATCTTCTGCAAGACTCGAGTAGTAGTAGAAAGTAACTGGAATATATGGCGAGAACGGTTTACATTGAATTTTTATCAAATATTCGACTACTTGAGAAGATTAACAAGGTTAAATTTATTTAGCAAAATAATTCTTGGCAACAAGTCCTTGCCATAAAGTGATTAGCATATAATTACCTGTAATCTGTAAATCCTAATTATTTAACGGTTCCAAGTATAAAAATATTATCAGATACTATCATGATGATTAGTGACACTAAACGAAAGATACTGACTATTATTACAGTTTTACTGTTTATTTGATCACCGATTTTACTTGGATATATGATCGACACTTTTTCCTTGTCAGTTACAATTGATTGTTGACATCTTTCTTTAAAGTTTTAAGATAGTAAGATATACTAATTTTTCTGATAATACTTTTAATCTCCATTGTCATAAAAATAATTTAACCAATAAAATTGTACATTATCTAGAAGTACACAAAATATTATAAATAAGTCATGGCATTACATTAAGCGTTTGCATGATTTTTCAGGTCTTTCACAACCCATATACTACCGTCCAAAAGTTTGAAAACACTAGAAAATATTACATAAACTGTTTGTGCATTATGCTAATGTAATTTATTTCAGTATGCCAAGGTCAGATTTTGCCATTTCTCTTATGAGTATCTCTATAATCGATCCGAACTGGATGCAAACAATTGCTAACCTTCCTATCCATAGTTCGTCCCATACTAACTGTCTAGGAGACAGATCTGGTAATTAGAACGACCATTTTATTATTTGTAACAAGTTTGCAGAAGTCCTTTGAATTATTGTATTACTGAAACACAAAATTAGAGCCCACCTTATTTAATCATAACAAGATTTCATCAGTCGATATTTTAAACATCATTCTTTATTTAACGTATGGTCTATTTTGGTCATTTCTCGAGATTAATGCTTTCAAACCACCTCTAAACCATTAGTTTCCTACCAACAAGTAAATGGTTGGCACAGACACACTTCTGATGCGCACAAATGTTCTTCGGTTAATTCCAAATAACTGGAATTTTGATTCCATCCTTAAAAAGAACTGTATCGCACACGTAAGTTGTTCAATTTTTATGTTTGGCTTTAGTTGCTAATTTACATTTTCAGCAACTACAGGTCCTCTTAAACCAAGAGTTAGTAAACGCCCCTTAAAAGTCATATTCGGACTAGATTTTTCACCCGTCTTGTTTAAATAGCCGCAATTTAGGGATCAGTTGCATGTTGATTTTGTTTCTAAAGCAATGTAACAAACTCGCCTTTTTATTTTGAAATAGCCCTGGATCATCCTGACCCTTTTATGTCCTCATTTCTTCCCATATCGAGCTTTCTGACAAGAGTGTAGGCGGTAATATATCACAGTATGCAGCTTTGCATGAAATTGCGAAATTTTTTGCCCCTTGCTGATCACTATATCCCTTATTTGGTAGTGTATATTAGTGTACATTAATAAAATGTACAGGATTTTCCATTAGAAAGTAAAGAAAACGGACTAAATATAAATTCATATTTCAATTACCATGAAATTTGATTAAAATAATATCAAGCAGTGAAAAATAGCAATTAGTTTAACTTTAAATACTGTAAATTTTGGTTAAGGTTAATAGAAAAAGAATCCTGCATTTTGCAACCTCTGTATCACTCTGTATATAAGATAATCTGACGTTGACAGTCTAGAACTCTGGAAAGTGGGCCTTAAAATCACTTCTATTTTTTTCTCTCTCTCATATAATAAAGATTCTGAACACCGCTGCTGTCAAAAATGCAAATTGCTGTTTATGTAGTGTGCAAGATATTATAAAAAATTGAAATACAAAACTTGTCCCCTGAAAACAAGAAAGATTAAAAAACACAACAAAGGTTGCTCTAACGCGTTTCGACTGCCAAGCTATCGTCTTCAGAGAGATACAGTATCTCTCTGAAGATGACAGCTTGGCTGTCGAAACGCGTTAGAGCAACCGTTGTTGTGTTTTTAATTCTTTCTTGGTTTTAGAGGACAAGTTTTATACCTCAATTGTTGAAGATAACCAAGGACCAGTCAGTTCCACCAAGATATTATGAAACAAAAATTTCAGATCATCTATTCCCTCGAAAAATCGTAACTAAGACCCTAAAACGTATTTTCCTGAAAATAACCCATTAAACCGACAATTTCTGACAGTTTTCAATATTTGATTAGACAGCAGCAGTCCCAACACTCTTTACTATTTATAGATCTCTGCGACACCTTTAGAGGAGTCCATTACCATTATCTTTGTGAAGGATGAATTTAACAGGTCTCACGTATTTATAATTTTCGTAGGATGTTAAGACGTACGTTTCCGCGGAGCACATCCTGGGACTTAAGCGTGTTGTGACCTTGTCTATGCGTGGAAAGTTCGTCACGCAACCTTCTTACAGTGCTCGTTCGAGTTTCATTTTTTTTTTACTTTTCGAAAATGCAGAAACGCCTTGTGCAACGTCAGCAAATCCCAATATAGGTATTGCGGTGATGGATGTGATCGATTTTCGAACTTCTGCGAATCTTCGGCCTTCAGTTTGAAATCTTAGCCCTCGTCATACATTTATCATACGTTTATCGGAAACCGTTGCCGAACTTAAAACACGTTTTATATTAAATTAAAACTTGACTACATCCCGTAACATTTTTACTGCGAGAATGAAGACTCTCTCTGTTTTGATGATTTTGTTCGACCACCCTTAGGTACTCCTGAATTATGACGTTTCTTATAAGATTTATTATAGGCTCCCCTTAGAGTGCCTAAATGTTGAAATAACCTCGACCCACACACACATATATGTTACATATCAACTGATTAAGGAGTCGGACGCGTATATGCGATCGCGGTAGCGTTCACGATCACGTTCGCGATGGCGATCAGATATGGCTCTAGAAATCAAATGCAGCCGAACACACTTGTTGCGACCTGTCAGCTATATGCTCTGGCTTTGCAGCGAGTCTACGGCGATATAGCTGCGTCGGCGATCAAACGCTGTAGTTTATGTTTGCACGCAGATCGCGTGCAATAAAAATCAAAAAATACGTTCGATTTAACAGATTTTTTAATAAAAAACGAGAAAAAAGATAATCTTTTATTTTATTTAGCACATCGTGACTAAAAAAATGTTTGCATTAAAAATAATGTTATGCCAAATTGCGAAATGTATGAAAATAGGAAGCAGTAATGGGAAAATGTTAATTACATATCGTAATCTAGGTACATTCAACGAAAGTGTTAAAAAAAGTTTTGTAGACATTCAAAACACGACACCTGTGAATGTCTGCATTCAATAACATATACATTGTGTCACATAAGACACGAGACCTGATATAACATAGGATCTTGGTTATTAGTTAGGCTGACCAAAAAATTTGAAGTTCAATAGAGAAAATTTTTCGTAATTTCGTGATTCATATTGATGATGGAATTTCATTTGATGAGTAAAAAAAGTTCTACAGTGTCGTAATTATATGTTTTCCTTGTTAAATAATTCCTGAGAAAACTTTTATTTTTGTGGACACTACAATGAATTTTATAATTTTCGAATTAAGATAAATTTTCTGAATAAGTCAATGTAGCACCAAAATGAAAAACTTCCAAAAAGTGGAGACATTTTTCCCCATAACCTCATATATTATGTTCGTGATCGTGATGGCGATCGCGTATATGTGTTCTCTCCTTTATGCGATCGCGATAGCTATCGCAAACGCGATCGTGAACGCTATCGCGATCGCTTGTATGTGTCCGACGCTTTATATATCCTAATTGCCATTGACCCTTAAATTAATGTTGAAAATAAATATCAAAGTACCTATCAAATTGCAATACGTTCGAAGTTTACCTGATGATTCTTTTCGTAGTACTTTAGACGTAACATATGCGATAAATTCAGTTGATTTTAATGGAGATTAGCTGCTACTTAATATAATAAATTCAATATAATTTTAATCTAAATCCTTGCCTTTTACTCTACCATTTTACTTTGACAAATGGATAATTTTGACAATTTCAAATGTTAATTATGAGCTTTTATGGTGAAATTGTTTGGCGTGCTGTTTTCTTTATTCACACATGTTGGGGAGTCGAATTTATGGTTAACCTACTGTATCTGATTGTGAGTGGTACCATTATCGATAAACAGCGTATTCAAAAAGAAGACGGCACTACTGCTAACTTTTCTGTTATTAAAGATACAAATTTCGTTAAATTAGCAAAGTAGTATATTTTTTGAGCTGATTATTATAGTAATACCAAAAAACAACTTAATGTCACGTTTTATCACAAGACTTACCCTTTTTTAAATGGAACTCACTTATATTTTTATGAGAGATAGTGAAACCAAGAATAAAAATAGTTATTACAAATCTTCGTCTAAGATAAATAGTAGTAAGGGATCTACCAGGACTAAATGTATACTATAAGAAATCGAAAATTAATGCGAAATGAGGTTATGGAAACAAATGTCAACAGCTTAATATGCACTAAATAAAGACTAAAATAGATAAATCAGAAGAGTTCTGGACCGGGAGTGACGTAATAGCTTTGTTAATCTGTCACGACAGACAAGTATAATAGTACTAAAACCAACAGGCGTACAAGTAATTTTGTTGTTGAACGTGTTACTAATTAGCCCATGTTGTCCTTCTCCCAGGACAGCTCTTGGTTACGTAATTGTTCCTTCAGCGCAACTACTTGTCTGACAGTTTGTTTTAGTTTTACAACTATTTGACTGCCAGTTGGTTAGCAGGTGGTATAGTTGCACAAGTATTGTTTGCCAGTTGGTTTTAGTTGCACACTAATACTTGCCTAACATGGCAGGTTAACAAAGCTATCACGTCACTTCCAGTTCAGAACTTTCTTGATATATCTACTTCAGTCTATATTCAGTGTACATCAGTCTATATTAAATTGTTGACATTTGTTTCCATAGTCTAATAATTTACAACAAAACTACCCCAGGTGAGTAGGGCGATGCGCCCGGAATCTTACGGTGATACCATATTAGTCTCTCTCGCGGGTTCTGAAGGAGATAAGCTAGTTCCGTACAAACAAATGCAGAAACGAAAACTAAATCAAATTTTTAGGATTGCTACTTATAATGTCAGAAGTTTGTCAACGGAGGAGAAATTACTGGAGTCAGGAACGTAGCCAGGATTTTCGTTCGTAGAGGGTCCATCTCCCCCTTTTTTATGTTAGAGACATAAACTTCTTCGAAATGAGCAATATTGCAAAGTTTAAAGAAAATGATGAGTTGTTAAATCAATAAACGTCTTGGTCTTTTACTTAGTGCTCATTTTTTACTTTTGCGTAAAATTTCCAATATTAACTTCGAAATTTGAACTATAATTTGAAACTCTCAAGTTCGACTTCAGTCTCGATATTTAAATCTTTCAAATCTAGTCTATCTTGACATTTTGAAAAAAATTAGAATTACCCAGTATTTTTTTCAAAATACGTGATTTTTGAACTTTTCAAAACAGCTTCAAATTTCAGATCAAAGACGAAATTAGGAATATTAGATATTAAAGATGAAATAAAAAAATGTTAATAGAAGCTTCCATTTTAATTTGTAATTTCGATTTTTGTCGAAACTTTAAATTTATTTTAGAAAGGAAAAGGGTGAATCTAAAAATCTTCAGGAAGAGCAGAAATTTGGACGAAAAATTAAAAGAATGAAAAAAGAAAAGAATTTAATCAAGCAAAATCCAGGAGCTTCGAAGATAAAGTCAATTTTTTTTTAAACTAAAAATGTTGAGTTTACTGAAATATTTAGAAAAAATTTAAATATTAAGAAAAAACCGAAAATTTTCTGATAAAGCAAAAATTTTTGGGTTTAAACTAGAATTTTTTTAAAAAGTAGAAATTTCATGACTAGAATTAAAATTAGAAAAAATTAAAGCACACAATTTTAAGTGCAAAGCGAAAAATTTAGAAAAGAAATAAAAAAAACCGAAATTGTAAAATAAAGATCTTTAGAAAAATTTAAAATTTTAAACAAAAAAAGCGCAAACATTATAAAAAATATTTCTAGCTAAACTGAAAATTTTAAGAAAAACGAAATTTATAAAATCATTTTTTTAGAAATTTCGATTTTAAAGTCGAAATGGAAAAATAAAAATGTTGATATTTCTAAATTATTTCAAAATGTTAAATAAGAATTAAGTCTTAAAAACATCAAAAGTTAGAATTTCAAATAAAAATTTCGTTTAAATAAAAGAAAAAACTTGAATTTAAAAAAAAAGTTTATATTTTTAAACTAAAATGAATATTTTGAAAATAAAGCCAAAATGCGTATAAATATGTTTATCAAAAGAGAGAAATCTCTGAAAAAGTTGAAATGTTGAATTTGAATCAAAAATTAAAAGAAAGTTGAAAGGACTTTACAAAAGAAGTTGATATTTCGAAAATTTTTAAAAATAATCGAAGTTTAGAAAAACGTTGCAATATATAGAAAATTTATGAACCAAAAGTACATTTTTGAAAAAAAACACCAGAATTCGGCAAAAAATTATTTATACATCCTTGGAATTTTAAAAAATAAATTAATGAAATCGATTATTTGCTTACAGAGACGTACAACTGAAGAAAATAATTTAGAATTTTCAATCTAAACTCGGAATTTTGTTAAATTATCAAAATTTCTACAAAATATTGTTCAGAAAATATAAGAAGACACATTAATTATTTTTACGTATTCATCTCTTTTATTTTTTTTTTCATTTCGGTAATTAGTAAAAATAAAGAATAAAATCTAGTGACCTTAACATTATATAAATTTGACAAATAAAAACGTGAAACTTACCAAAGGAAAATTTCCTAATATCCATTTTAAGTTCAGGTATTTAACTTATCACCGATCAAGAGTCGACTTGTGGACTAATTCTTAACTCGTACCATAATCATGATTTGTATTGCATTTCCTATGGCAATTTGGCAATATGAAATATGAGCTAATATAATAAAGTAGATTAGGTATAAGAATTTGTCCTTTGACTGCAATGCCGCTGCTGCACGTACGTGACGATTGAAGCATATATTGGGAAGCGTCATTGCCAATTTTTCTTAAAATGCCTACATGGCGATTTTGCTTATCATAAATTGAGTAGTTAGGAATTTCGGAAATTATTTACATGCTTAAATATACAATCGACCATTTTTCTACTGATATTTCAATTCGTATCATCATAAATTTTTTGGCGAATATTCATTTTGGGGGTGGGAGGGGGGTTTCGGACCCCTTGGCCCCCCTGGCTATGTGCCTGACTGGAGTTACAAGAAGTACTAAAAAAGTTAATTGGGACCATAATTGGAATGTTCAATGTCAGAACACAGGGCGAAGAATTGATTTCGCTCAAGTCAGGACCTATTATCTACCATATAGGTGGGACAGATAGCTCAGGAGATGGTATAGGCTTCTTAATAAATAAAAAAACATGCTCCAGATATCATAAATATCTCAAGCACCTCCAAACGCATGGCGTCTCTAATACTCCGTCTAAACAATAAGCTAAGAATGAAAATCATCCAAGCTTATGCACCCACATCAACAGCCGAAGAAGAAGAAGAAGAAAAAATAGATTAGTTTTAGGATGATATAAGCAGGGCCTCTCAGTTTCTGGATGCAGCCAAACCTTTCTCCTAGTAGACTTCAACGCCAAAGTTGGAAAACAACTGGATGAAGCTGAGGCACTAATGGGCTTATTCGGAATAGGAGTCAGAAAGGACAGAGGCAGTACTTTCATTAACTTTTCTTCGGAACACCGACTATACCTAATGAATAATTTCCTCCAGAAAAAAGAACACAAAAGATGGACTTGGATGAGTCCGACGAGATTGATTTCATCATTTTCAACAAGAAAGAAGTAGTAACCGACATGACAGTGTTTAATAATTATACAGTAGGGAGCGACCATAGAATGGTCAGGACTACAGTTAGTATAAACTTGAAGAGAGAAACATCGAAGATGGTCCGGCGAAATAAAAATACTAAATGGGTACCCCCTAAGAACTACTCCGATTATGCAGACTCTATTACAGGTACCTTAAAAAAAATAAATCTAAACCACCAATCTGATGTCGAAACTATTAATAATAACATAATTAAAGCCTTAAAAGAAGCGGAAGAACAACATTGCGAACAAAACAATGGGACAACAGAAACTAACTCAAAATACAAAAACATTGATATCTTCACGAAGACAAATGCTAAAACAAAATAGCCATAATCTGAAAGACCTGAGACAGTTGAACAAATAAATATCTAATGAAATTAGGAAAGATGTAAGAAAATTCAATACAGAAAGTATTAGACAAACAATAGAAGAATACAAGAATATGAAGATGTTGCGAAGAAACCTATCAAATGGAAGAAGAGAGATTTTTAAGCTCAAAGACAACCAAAGGGCCACAATAACGGATAGAGAAAAATTATTGAGAAGAACAGAAAACTTCTATAGGAATGTGTACATAAGCAATTATGAAGAAATCCCTAATAGCCAATACAATTTGGCAGAAAGATAATTAACCAGGGCTCGGAAGATATCCAGGAAATAGATGTGGAGGAAATTAAAAACTCTTTAAAAAAAAAGAGGAATAAAAAAGCCCCACGCTAGGACAAAATAGTGATAGAAGCTGTAAAGCTTGAAAGAGGCACAATATTTAAATGGATTAAAAAGTTATTTAATCTTTGCCTTGAAAACGGAATAATCTTATCGCAGTGGAACAACGCCATAATGATACTCCTTCATAAGAAAGGTGATATTACTGAGCTCGAGAACTACAGACCGATAAGCCTTCTTTGCCATCTCTATAAGTTATTAACCAAAATTATAGCCAAACGTCTGGAAGATAAACTAGACTTCTACCAGTCAAGAGAAAAAGGTGGATTTGGAAAAGAGCTTGGAACAAACGATCATCTTCAAGCAATTAAAGTCCTGACAGAAAAGTCTGTAGAATATAATAGACCCTTAACCTTGGTGTTTCTCGATCTTCATAAAGCATTTCACAAGGTAGAACTAACATTATAAATAACAGCATTGGAGCAATGTCGAATTGATTATAGATATGCAAGGTTCATAGAATACATATACAGTAATGCCACCACAAGTGTAAACCTTCACAAAACTATAGATAAATTTAAAATAGGGAGAGGATTTAGACAAGGGGATACTATTTCACCTAAACTTTTTACAGCTGTTCTCGAATAGGCAATGAAATCAATGTCTTGGGAAAAGAGGGGCATCAATATTCATGGGGAAAGGTTCACACATCTTAGATTTGCAGATGACATCGTTCTTATCACGGATAATATCGGTGATGCAAATCAGATGCTTGAAGAAACAGTACAAGCCTCATCGAAAGTCGGCCTTCGAATAAATGCAAATAAAACCCAAATAATGACAAATTTAGTCCTAGCACAAGACATCAAAATTGGTGACTCCGACATAAAGAGACACACACGTACAAGTATCTTGGGCGTGAAACACAAAGAGGAAGAAACAACCAAACGCACTAGCTTCAACACAGACTAGATTTAGGCTGGGCAGCTTATGTTAGGTATGTTTCAAGAGAAAGGTTTATGAGCAATGTGCCGGTAATTATATATGGAGCAAAAACTCTGACATTGACGAAAAGGTCAGAAAATCTAAGAGTGGCTCAAAGAGCCATGGAAAGAGCCATGCTTGGAATCACTAAAAGGGACAGAATAGATAATACTACCATCAGAAAAAGAACTGAAGTTAAGGACATGGTAGAATATATAGCTAGGATGAAATGGAGATGAGCAGGTCATGTAGCGAGAACGAACCAAACAAAAGATAGACTAAAAGAATAAAAGAATTTTTGTTCAAAATTCTATTTATAAAAATATAAAATATGCAGGGTGTTCTATTACAAAAATTGTAACTTTTTGATAAAACTCAGAAACGCACTGTTTAATTGTTTTATTTTTGGGCATCACCATAATAATTACTATCAAAAAATATATTGGTTTGTTGATTTAATCGAATCTTTAGTAATAAAAAAGTAAGCAATAGTGCTGTCTTTATTCTGAACAGGATTTCTATTAGCCCTTGTGTTCGTGACTAAATTTATGTGCGTTTTGGTGATCCTGAACAAAGATATATTTTCAATAATCTCTAAAAACCAATATACTTGTGCTTGTTTTAAACCTGTTTAATGTTGAAACAAATTAGGCCTATTAAATAACCCTTATTTAATTTGTGAAACACTAAGAAACAAATTGATTATTTCTCACGCCAATGCTTTATGTTACAAAATTTTATATAATACTTCTCAAAAAATCTAAATAAATGTCCTGAACAAAATAAATTTGATGAAATATAAAAAATACTAATAAGGCAATACTGTCTTCCACATTTATAGGGACACTCCATATTTTGAGGACATCTAAAGAAAATTTAATTTTTCCTAAAAAGTTAATTAACACAAGTACTTTGATATTTTATTTACAACTGATTAGTAACCATTCGTTTTTGAATACCATTTTTATTCGCTTCATATGAATTATAAAGATTTTTGATATTTCTCACGCTGATGTTGTCCCATACTGACTTGATCACTTCTCTGAGGTCTGCGACTTTCACATACTGCTTTACATTGCCATAAACATAGTGAACTATCATGCCACGAACGTCTTCAATTGGATTGCAGTCCGGAGAAACAGCAAGCCACACTTCGGCTTTGCACACACTAATCCTTTGTAGACTTGTAGTACTACCACAATACTTATATACTTTTCATAAACCTAAAGGTACATTACATTACTTTGCAAATTTAAAGATCAAATCTTTTAAGAAAAATCAAAATTTCAGTTTTAATGTCAAAATGTTGGGAAAAAATTTAAAATTTTAAATTCAAAATGAGAATGTTCGAATCAAACTCAAAAAATTTAGAATGTTCTTAAATTTTTTTTTAAATAAAATTAATTCCACATTTATAACGCAAGTATAAGATTTAGCTCGAAATTCTAATTTTAATATTGAAAATTTAGAATGAAGTATAATTTTAATGTTTCAGAAAAAATGAAATTTTAAAGAAACACTGCTAAATTTGTAATAAAAATATTTTCAAATTTTGAAGCTTAAAATCTAAATACCAAATTTTAAGATAAAGTCCAAATAACAAATGTTTTATTAAAAACAATGGAAACTTTGAGAGTAAAAGGTTAAAATATTGAGAAACCAAGAGAAAATTACCAAAAAAAACTACATTTTGAGTTCTATGTAGGAATTTTAGAAAAAAATTTAAAATAAAAATTGCTAATGTCACAACGGTAAAGAAACTCCGCATTTTAAAAAAAGGGTAATTTATATAAAAATATGTGTATATTGGTTATACTATATTATTGCAAATATGTAAGTAAAATTTCTACTTTATTCGCGCTTGTAAGTTAATGTTCTACATCTAATATATTTTTAGTGAAATTTGACCTTTCTATCGGGTTCTAAAATTTCAAGTTTAAACTGAAAATTTCGATGAGATGTCAAACGTTTGGTTCTTGCTTAGAAATTCAAAAGTCTCTTAAAAAGATTTGAAGACATGATTTTGAGACATGAGAAACAAATGCTAAAAAATTCTAATAAAAACTCAAAATTCCTTATCCAGATCTTTAAAATTTCCAGAAAATTTTAAAATTTTGAGACAAGTTTTGTCAAAAGAATTGACTTCTTCGAAACTTTTATATCCCCTAGTTTCTGATTTAAATTTCCAAATTTTATTATTGTTTTTACTATTTTGACTTAAAATTTGAAATTTAAATGTTTTCTGAAATATTTATAGTAATAAACTTATTGTATTAAAAACACTTTTTAAGTTCAACCCTGAAATGTCGAATTTATTGTTGAAATTTTAAAGCTTCTAATGAGATTTTGGGTCAAGTGCTGGAACTTTGAGAAAAAAATCGAAGATTTGTATATAAGATAAAAATTTCGAAATAAAAGTCTATTTGAAAATAAGCTTGAAACTTTTGAGGCTACTTTTATCTGTAAAAAATTACAAGTTATCTTTTTAAAATGCTGATCTCAAAATTTCAAGTTAAAACTACAGTTTTTGATTTTTGTTCTTTAACATTTTGATCTTAAATTCAAAATGCAATTTTTCAACTTTAATCCCTAATCAAAAAGTTTTGACTTTTCTCGAAAATTCTAGTTTAATTTAATAATCCATTTTTAAATGAAAATTTATTAAGAAAATTTACTTGTTTTAAATAGTTTTAATTTTTTCTTGTTCGGAATGTTTTGTCAAAATTCGGTATTTAAATTTTTTTATAAAATTTTATTTTTCCGAAAATGTTGAGTTTAAAACTTGAAATCTGAAGTATCTGTTGAGCCGAAGATTCGAACGATTTTGGACCGAAACAGTATAAACTATTCCTTTGTTAAAACAAAGAAAACGAAACTTTGGTCGACCTATAAAAAAATTATTTTTATTTTGGGGACTAGTATTATTAACAAGTACTATATTGTTATCTACTTTGAGATTAATGAATAAAACAATTTTGTAATTGTAAGGCAATATTTAGTAAAAAAATATACAATATCAATAAATGCATTCGAGTGCAACTTTGTTATTATTATTATTAACTAATTAAATGTCCAATGGGTATCTTTCTAGTTGTTGCAGTTGAAAGTAACAGCTGGTCAGATGACTTATTTCTCTTTAAACCAAATTAAGTAGATTGCTTCCGATCCTCCAGTTTACTACAATTCCAATTGGTTATTAAATATTTAGTGTGATTATGTAGCACTTACACATATTAAAATTCCATTGTACATTAGAACTTCTTGGAAACAATTGAGAAAAGAACCTGTTAAGTGGCATTGAAAGGAATGGGACGGCACTCTGAAAAAAACGATAATAATAAAAGTAATAAAATAGTTAAAACATACCACTATGTCATCAATAATATCAGCCTCAAAAACTGGAATGCCCCTTGTTTTCAAATTAGTAACAGCAAACAAACTACCGGCAGCTGGTTGCACCTTTCTTTGTTGCTGATTGAGATCACGTCTTGAAGAAGTCACAAATAAAACATCCAAGTCAGGACCTCCCCACATCACTGAGGTTACATCCGAAGCAGGAAGGGCAACTACCTAAAAATTATTTTTGTTAGAAGAGAAGATGAGTGAATTTTATTAAAATTACTTGAAGTAGATTTCCATTTTTGGGATTTATTTTGATTACACTTCCTCCTTTGTTGAGAGCTACCCACAGATTATCATCTTTATCAATCGTCATACCATCTGGAATACCAGTTACCTTTGTTTGATTTCTCACATCAAATACAACTCTGGGATTTTTTATGATTCCTAGAGCGTTAAAGTAGTCATATTCTATGACTTTGTATGATAGAGAATCGATGTAGTAGAATTTATTATTAGCTTTGTTCCAAGCTAGGCCGTTACTGACATTTACTGGTTGCAATACCGATACCGGATTATCAAGACTGCTTTTAGATATTTTATAGAGTGCTCCCTGATTCGGCACCACTCCGGCAGCGTTTTCAAATCCCATGGTACCTGTTGAAAAAATATCAGAATTCGTTAGGAGTATAGTAATATATTAGCTGATATGTAACTCGACCGTGAGGGTGAAACACCTTTTATTGTAATTGCCTACACTTTTCTCAACGTATTGAATGACAATTATTTATAAAAATGCCAAGTTGTCCCAAAAATGTATCACTATTTTAAAGTATGTCTTTTGGATTAATTTATCAGTGATTAACAACTGCCAGACTACTATTTTTTCTAGACGTAAAAAAAAGTTGCACGTGCTTCAGACTCTAATGTATCAATTTCTGTTAATTTCAGTCATCCTTTTACAAAAAAAAAATAACTTTTTCGTAAGCCATAATCCAAAACTCAATAATCCATTTTGTATAATTAAAACGTCAAAGATCGAACAAATCCTTTTCTAGCAAAAACTCACAAAAGAGTTTTATTTTGTTTCCTTTTGAAAATCTTGAGTACTTTTCAAAATTTCGTTTTTTTTATACTTTCGATTTTTTAAATTTCAATCTCTTCAAAATTTTGACTTTTCTAAAATTTCGTTTGTTTTTTTCGACATTCCGATTTTGTCAAAATTTATATTTTTCGAAAGGTATCGGATTTTCTAAAAATTGAACTTTTTGAAAAGGTCGAATAAAACATTGCCCCTTTTGGAAATTTCAACCCTTTTAAAAATCAAATTTGTTAAAAGGTTGAAGTTTTTAAAAATTTCAGCTTTTTAGGCGGAAAAAAAGAAACCTTTATAATCTCACCCTTGCATCTGTCACAAAAAGATTTTCCTCAAAAACTATGTAACGTAGAAATTTGAAATTTTGCAAAGCGTTAGTTTCCGATGACTCAGCAGCCAACGATTAGAAAAAGAAAAAAATATCTTATAACAAAATGGGAGGTTAATTTGGAGTCAGAAAAATCAAGTTTTAGTTAATACAGCCATTTCCACAAGAAAGTGTAAGCCGTTATCTGTAAGCAATAAAAGGCACTGTTATAAAAGTATGTTTATATAAAAATATATGTTATTACTATTACTAATTTCACAATTGCTAATAGTTAATCCGGTCGCTGCCATTACCGATTAAAGCTTGACACTTTTGGGCATGCCTTTCACGAAATTTTCTGCAAATTCTCTAGGTAACGATCTCCATATCGTCCTGATTTTATACGACAGCCACTTCGAAGTGTATATTGGTATTCCTTTAAGTTTCATCCGATAGAAAATGCTTGGTTGTATATTTACAACCAAATATTTTCTATCGGATTTACATCCTGAGACATTGCGAACCAACCCAACGTGGTAATCTTATTGTTTTGTTTCCATCATGAGCAGAGACGGCTGCGATGTTTCGGATCATTGTTGTTGTTACACTGTGCAAAAGCGCATTAATTACAGATTCAACACTACCAGAGAAAATGCTGCGGACATTACATTTAAAATTATGGCGCACATTTTTTTGTGGAACCGGGTACGAGATATCATTTGAACGAGCTGTCTCTAAAGATCCTAATTTTTTTTTAAATTTTTGGTCTAATTGTTTTAAAGATACAGCTCAAAATGTGTCAAAAATGACGGGCCCCCCTGTTTTCTTAAGTTTATAAAGGTAAAATTTAGATTCCTAGAGTAAGTCGATATTGGGTCATAGATTATCAAAAAACTATAGGTTTTTTCGATATCGTAATAGTTGTTGAGAAAAACAAATATTTTATGAAAAAATAGGTGCTTGCATTCCAAGGCTTTTTGATCCATATAGTAATAATTTTTTTCAAATAAAAAACTTCATTAAGCTGAAGAATAGAATTCAGATAAAATTTGTCTCTTGCATTATTTTATTTAGATAAATATTTTCTGAGTTAGCTCTAATTCACGCAACGCAGTAATTGCGGTTGGAATCGAACACTTTAGCACGATCCAAAGGGATCTTCCAAACTGTGTCGACTTATTGCGAATTGCGAGTGAATCTTTTTTATCTGAAACATCAACACAGTTTTCAGTTCCATAAATATTTGGATTTGTTGAAAAAAAGTATATATATCTGAAAGTAGACAAATTATTTTAATTTCAATTGTTTTGAGGTTTCTCGCTTTAAAAATTTTGACTATATTTCAATACAATAGAATTCGATTATCCGAAATAATGTTGGGCTCAACTGAATTCAGATAATCGAAATTTCGCATGAAACGGATATAGAAAGTGAAGACTGATAATAGGTATTTTACATAGATAGTACGTATTTTCGTATTTCTGTATCCATATTATGAGTAATAAAAAAATATTAATTAACATGCTATATATTTATTTATTATTTACCCAGTAGTTTAATTTCCAAAAATGCGATGATTTCTGTAACTTTTTCAGTTAAAACGGAGAAATTATATAATGTGATTTCATTTAAATAAACCGGATTTTGCGTATTTGCGATTCGGATAATAGGGGGTTCTACTACATTTCGACTTTTTTCAAAATATCAGTTGTTTTCCAAAATTTTCACCTTGTTCAAAATATTTTGATTTTATTCAGATGTAGACATTTTTTTTATTTTGCCTTTTGAAAATGTAATTAATTCTAAAAGAATTTGTTATTAATTTATTTTAATATTTAGACTTTTGAAAATCTTTACTTTCTGAAAATTATTTTATTCTTTTGGAAAATTTCGACGTTTTATAAGTTTCGACTTATTTTTAAATTTTGGGGTTTAAAAATTCTGTTTTTTAGGACTTGATCTTTTTTCTTAGATTTCGATATCTAAATGTTCATTTTAGAAAACAATTTGCACTTTTATTCAAAGTTTCGATTTTTTTAAAAATTTGGGGTTTTAAAATTTTGTAATATTTTTGAAAATATATTTTTGGAAATTAACGATATACAGGTATATTGGCTGAATTTTAAGTGAAACACGAATCGTCCAAGGAACTCTTCTGTGCCTTTCAGAGTAAAATACCATTACCTTATTATAATTTGCATATTTTCCTTCTCACGCATATCAACATTTTGTACCTACACAAAGATTTCTCCTTTGTTGCCTTATATTTACAAACCAAACTGATGTCTAATGAGATTAGAATCGTGAGAAGCCTGTTGATTCTCTAATCTATGTAGATGGCTTTGTAGGTCAAAAAACGCAGATATTTGTTCTTTCGAACACGAATTCATTTTATGAATTTCTAATTTACTATTACCGTTTCCCATTTATCATCGTCCTCAAGGAGGAGCTATATAAATTTCAGATTTACTGCAAGAACACTAAAATCGCGATATTTTCGCAATTTACAACTTTAATAACCGGCTTAATCGAGAAGCTTGTACACGTAAAAGCAAGTTCTTGGAATTTATTTGTTTTGTGGGCGTTTTTGGGGGACACACGTTCCCTCTATTCCTTACAATTTAAGATTTTCAAGGATTTTTGAATCGAAGATCCACGTCGTACAAATTATTTTTAATTCCAATTATAAATTTAAAGACATATACATTGATAGTATCCTGACATCTCACGAAAAGTCATTGATACCAGCTCTTATCTCTGCGGATATCACTCAATTAAAAGAAAAGTAAATTAAGATATTTCAACTTCGAGTCAGGTGACCGACTGGAGAAACTTCTATTAATAGGTGTTCCAATACGTGGACACTTACTGTTTGTGTATACACTACATGTCCAAAATCATGCGCATTTTAGGAACTGGCAATCTCGAAAAAAATCTCTCGAACAGTTCAATTTTGTTTTTTTGGGGTATGAATTTTGATAAAGTTTATCTCTCAAAATTTTAATCAGTCATGGCAGTAGGGATGGAAAGTTTATTTAAATAGTAGTTTTATTTTTTTATTGCACCACATGACTGATTAGGTTTTTTTGTTTAATTTGGTATGCAACATGTAGGGGGTTGGTAGAGAAAATTTTGAACAAAAATCGAAAAAACCGTTGAAAATGAAAAATTTAAGCTAGTATTTTCTCGATTATTCTCCAAAATTTTTCTTAAATGTTACACACTGAATTAATTAGAAAAACCTAAGCTTTCAAACGGTGTAATAAGAAAAGGTGGTTTTTGTTATAAAAAAGTCCACAATTTTTCAGAATTGAACATCATCAAAATTAATGTCTCTAAAAAGCCAAATGGCCTTGTCTGAGCAATTTTTACAAAATTTGCCTTGTCTGAGCAATTTTACCAAACATTGCTAGTTTTCAAATGTAACCAGTGGCAGCGGGAAGGGGATAAGGTTTTTTTAAAAACAACATCCACTATTTTTTTTATCTGACAATATGAAAGCTTATGTATTTCTGAATAAAATGTTTATAACTAATTTTACCGAAGTTCATACCCCAATAAACGAAATTGATCCTATTCCGAGCGATTTTTTCAAAAATTCGCAGTTTCCGAAAATGCATCTGACTTTTGAGACGGGCTGTATAATATACATACCGAACCATAAGCGCCCTTTACTGTCCGCCTTTCCATCATTGATTCTACTAGTTGGAAACTGGGGAGACAACGTTGTTAACACCCTCGTTCCCTTCAAGGGACCTTTACCATCCCATTTGATAGCCACCACAGATCGATTTAAACCGATTATCAAAACCTCCGGATTCTTCGACTGAACTACGGGTGATACGTTACCATTGAATTTAACGGAAAAAGTTTTTCCACTTGAAAACTCGTAACTGTGGAGAGAACCTTCCGTTATGTCAACGTAATATAATAAACCTTTACGTTGGTCCCACGAAGGTCCTTCTCCATGAGTAACTAGGTTGTGTTAATTGGTATACTGCGGGAGTATTAAATCTACAAAACAAATCAAAATTACACTCGGTAATGACTAGGATGTTTGTTTAGTGTACCGTTCGCAGATTACTTCTATTGTAGCGCACAAATAGACGATATTTATTAAAGTAATAATTCCGATCATTACTCGAGCACTGTTTCACAAGTTAGTACCTTTCACTAGAGAATCTGCGGTTTAAATGATTTTGCCTCGGTAGTTTAGTTTTACAAAAAAATAAGCAATTGTCGAATGATGTGGTTTAATTTATTTGAAGTCTACCGTGATTTCGTTATTTAAATAATATTAACTGTTTTAATGTTGTGCAAGAGAAAAAAAAATGTACCAAGATGGTACTTTTCGTAATTAACTTCTCTTACAGTAGGTTTATTAAAATATAGGCCTTAGGACAAGTAAACTGAAAATTTTTCAATTGAAACAGTTGGGCATAAATAACATTATTGTTAAAACTAGAGTAATTGTATAGATAAATAGATTGTATAAATATAAAAACAAAACAAGACGAATCAATATAGTTTTCGATTTTATTTTTAAAATTTTTATTTTAACGCCGAGTTTTAATCGAACTTTCGACTTTATGCGCCATTCTCTAGATTTTTCTCAGGTTGATATTTGCCACAAGTTCTTACTTGAGATTTGCTCGTGATAGTTTGTTGTGTTGGTTAACCCGATACAGCATAATTTCGATCTTTTTTTAATAAGTTACTTATTTTCAACTTTGACACATATTACAACCTGCCTGAACATTAGAATATATGCATAAACGTTATCTAGGTTTCGTTAGAGCTGACCGTCTCTGCATGTGTTTGCTGTAAAATTTGTAACTTTCTTGTTGGAGAATTACAAATAAATCTTACAGTGCTTACAGTTGCTAACTTAACTGCTTACAATTAGTTTAAGTAAGAAACGGGCTCCCGCTTATAGGTGTAGGGGTGGTTGGCCGCATAAGAGCGGCTAATCAAGAGGAACGGCAATTATATGCTCTATTATGCAAGATGAGTTATTAGTACGGTAAAGCCATCCAACTCCTAAAATTGTTTTTCATAACAAAAATCTTTTTTGCAAAAAGATGCAATAGCATATGACGCATATTTTAAAATTATTTTTTACTCTACAGAAGTAAGCATATTCGCGGTGGTGCACTAAACTTGCCTTTATAAAGAAAATACCTTATACATTTTTAAATATTTCAATTCGCTATATAATGCTCATTAAAATGATGTCAAGCAGTAGGGGTCTAATATTAATGGTTTTTGAGATATATAAAAAAAAACAACAACATTGGGTCTGATTGAAAACTTTGCCAGGAATGATTTTTCTTGAGGGTAACTGATTTAAGTATGTTCTTATCTCAAAGGATAATGCAATTTTATTTATCTAGCGTTCGCTATTTTACAGGCTGATTAGCAAACACAAAAGAATATTTTTCTCAGAAAAATCAAATAGCACATCCTGTATATTACTCTCTATTTTTATTAAGGAACAATTATGCTTTTCTTTAATGTCAATGGTTGTGGATTTAGTGTTTATAGTTTGGGAGTTATTTAAGGCGGGGGTTTGGTAAATCGCTATGTGCGATTTCGCTCTTGGTTTTAAATGCCCTGTTGAGGGGGGTTAGGAGAACAGAGATGGAAAAGGTTTTGGAGGGGAATTGAATAAGAAGTTCGGTTTACGTCGTTCGAATTCGCAATCATTCATATCGTCAGTTCTCTGATATATGATTCTGTGTAACTTGATCCATTTGGATACCTTAAGGAAGCGTGCATGTTGTTTCTTAAAATTAGTATTTTTGGTCGCTCGTTGATGCAAAATTAAAATAGAATTGACAATTTTGAAAATTTCACCTTTATTTTTGATATTTGGATTCGTGAAATTTTAGTAAAGAAAATGAAAATTTCCCGAAAAATATTTTCATTGGAAATTTTCATTTATTTATTGAAATGTGACTTTTTTCCAAACGAATCTATGCTAACATTCGATCTTTTCTGACTTGGACCTTGCTGGGCCAGGGTGGGACTTTGTACTGCTCTGGCTCGTGCAGCAAGGCCAGTGGCGTGTATCGCACCTTTCGCAAATGGGGAAGCTGATCCGACTTCTTTTGAAAATGGCAAGTTTAAATTTGGAAGTTTATTTAATTATTTTCTCATTAAATACGGAATTTTGAAGAATAAGGTGAAAGCTTAAGATTTAATTTTACGAATTAAACTTAAAAATGAGAAAAAGGCGATATATCAAGATTTATAAAAAAATTCAGAAACTGTCACATTTTTTAAAATTTTGAAATCGATATAGTTTCGTGTTTTAACTTAGAAATACTATTTTTTTTTAATTTCAGACATTGTAATTGAAATTTCGTTATTAAAGTTGAAATTTCAATAAACAGACTTATTCGAATATTCAACTTTTAGTCAAAATTTTTGTGAAAAAACTGAACATTTGAGTTTAAAATTACAAATTAAATTTAAAGTTTCGGGGAGAAAGTAAACAAAATTCGGAAATTTTTTTAGAAACTTTTTAAATTTTTTAAAAAGAAAAAACTATTTTTTTAATTCCGACTTTAGAAACGAAATGTCGAGAATAAATTAAAAAAAATTAAAATATTGGGACTATGAAGTTGACAGTTCGAGAAAAATTGTAGATTTCGACTAAAACGTCAAAATTTCATGTTATTTTATTTTTGTTAAAATTTCAACTTTTAAAAACAAAATTTCAAGAAATGACTGAAAATTCTAAACTTAAAAGAATATGTATTTAAAAATTTTTTGAAAAAAGTCAATAAGTTTAAATTGAAAATTTCAAATAATTTCAAATAATTCTTTTTAAACATAGACTTTGAAATAGAAGTTCTAGAAAAAAGTTAAAATTACAAGATTTCTAACATTTCTTTTTTAGAAATGTTAGTTTTTTTCTAACATTATCTGAATATTTTCTTAAATTCGAATTCAGAATCCAGAATTGGAGATTAATGTCAAAATTGTAGGAAAAACTTTGAAAAATATTGTACCAGAAATTTAAAAATTGTCCTCAAAATTTCGAAACGAAAAGCGACATTTTATGATTTTTTCCAAATAAACATTTTTTTTTTAGAGTTTGACTTTTTTACCTGAAATCATTTTTATTTAAAATTTAAAAAACAGTTTTTCTTTTGTAGTTTTCACTTTGTCTAGAAAGTAAAATTTAATTTTTTTTTCTAGAATTACAATTTCAAATAAAAAAAATAACTTTAAATTGAAATTGGAAATTTTGAGAAAATACCCAAAACTTTAAAAAAATTATAATTGTTCTCTTTAGAGTTGAATTAGGAAATAAAAAAGATAATTTTAGGTTTGAATGAAAATTTTTTAAAACTAGCAACAGATTTATGGAAAGACATTTTTAAAATTCAGATTTTGGTCATAAAAATTTTACTTTGAATTTTAATATTTGATATTCTTCTCGACGTTTTCCATGAAATTTTAAAATCTCTAGAAAAATTCGAATAGTTTAAACTTTATATTCAAAATTTTAAGAGAAAAGCTTTGAACTGGGGAAATCTTAAAAAAAAATCATTTGACACGTATTCCTTTCAGTTCTCTAAATAGGTAAAGTACACAGTTAGAAATGGGTGATTAAAGAGTACTTCTTTTTGTCCTTTTTGTTTCCTGTTGGTTCTTTATACAATAACATATACTTTTCTGCAAATATAGGAAAGCACAATCTTTTCTCGAAATTACGAATTTACCCCGATTTCTTTGTTTGTTGGCATTTCGGCTCTATTCTCAAAATTAAACTTTTTTAGAGGGATTTTACTTTTTATGACAACTTTTTTCTAGCTTACATCAAATTTTCACTTTTTTCGTTTAATCCGTGCTTATAGGGCACTCAAGAAAAATACAAATTACATTAGGCGTCTTCTTGATGAGAAAGCGGAAAATTGGAAATGCAGAAGAATCCGAATGATCTAAACATGAATGGTGACTTGCTTTTTACACCGTTTTCCCTCTAACCCTATTATGTACATGAAGAGATGACCTCGTTTAATGCTGTTTCGTATAATGCTCTATTTGGTTGGAACGTAACTACTGCGTTCAGCGGGGTTTTATTGTAGTTACAATTTTCTGATTAAATCAAAACTTTCAATTTCTTTTCAATTGAGAATTTGAAATAAGTGTGAATTTTAAAATGTCCAATGTCGAAATCATTAATAAAGTAGAAATTGAAAATAACGAAATTTAAAAAAAAAGGTGAACTCTTCCAAAAACTAGGGATTTTGAAAAACAGTTTAAAGTATGTATCAGAAAGTAGGAATTTTCAAAAGAAAAGTCGAAATATTTAGTGGGTGGTCGCAAGTTTCAAAAATGAATAAGAAAAAATCAAAATTATCATAAAAATCGTGTTCCTCAAAAAAGTCATAATTTTTCAAAACAGTTTAAAGTTTCAAGATGTCGAAATTCTAAGAAAAATTGACATTTTCAAAAAATGTTAATTTTCACAAAATTGTCGAAAAATTAAAAAAAGCCAAAATTTTCGAAGAAGTCGAAATTTTCAAAAAGAGCCGTGAAAGTAAGAACTAAGCAATCTGCATATAAATAAATACCTATTAACTAATTATGTGAAAAACAACTTTGTTCTTCACAGATGCAATTGGTCGATTTTCGGCCACAAGGTGATGTTAATAGAATATAAAATTTACAATTTAAATGAAATAAAATCCATCCTTCTTTTTTTCTTAAATCTGTACATAGTTCTTATTTACTTAAATAATTTATATTTTTCCAAAGAGTAATGTAAAAAGGTTAATTAGGAGGAAAAAATAATTGTAAACATATCAAAATAAAAACCACTAAATATTCAGTAAGCTAGAAATACGTAAACAATTCATGTCACTCTTAAACTCTGGTAGAACGAATGTTTTAATATTGTTTATTATAATTATGATATATCTACCGTTCTCAGATAAAGAAACATGAGCTTGGAAGCCGAAGGTACTTGGTTCGCTGATGACCTATTTGGGAAGGGGTAAAAATTTCTCCTATCTACATCACGTCCGTCTCCGTACCTTGCCTGACCCGAGTGAGGGCAATCAAAATATAAGCCCAACACCGATCTATCATTTTACAAATGGTGCCTTTATTTGTCATTACCTTTTGGAGAACTCATAAAGCAGGGATGTCGAATTAGCGCTTTGGAAGTACTTTTTATAAATTCCGTTTAATTTCCGAGATATTAGCTTCTGAAAACAGTCAAAAAGGGGGCAAATTGCATGCCCATTTGTGCGAATATTAAGAAAAAAAATCAAAAATCTGGTTCCAAAATCCCAACATTTCTAAACATTATTACCAACTTTCATTGAATTCTAAGCGTTTAGATAGTATTGACGTAGTTTGTAAAATGGCAAGCGAAGAATTTCGATGTTTTAAGAGTACCAGACCGCCGCCTTAACTTTAAATTTGAAAAATATGAAATTTCGATATTTGTGTTTGTAATTTGCATCTCTTAATTGAAATTGTTAGAAATGTTTTTCTTAACGGCAACGAAAAACACTAATAAATAAAATTTATAGTGCATACTTCCAAAAAAACGTTTACAAAATAACACATTCGACATGTTTTGTGCCCATTGCAGTTTTATTAAGCCAATGTTCTATGCACGTATTATTTATTATTGTATTTTAAATCGACAAGAGTAGAGTGCATGTTTAACTTACTCTCTGTTTGAAAATATGCTCTATAGAATTTATTTTTTAGTGTTTTTCATTACGTTGGGTTGTATGTGGGTTTGTTTAATTATTTTTATTAACCGGAACAAAAGTAAAATTGACCACAATGTATTAATTTGGTGCAATTTAATATTTTTACATTTATAGCCTTAAATAATGTAAAGTATACAAATAATATAATAGAACGTAAATGCATAGAATTGTGATTTAGATGGTAAGCAGCGTCCAAAACAATAAGTTTTCCAATTAAGGGTTCACATTGTTTAAAATACGTAATTTATAAGGTTGAAAATAAGTACTGTGATGAGCAGCCGTTTCTGCTGTGACCATAACCAGTGATTGTATATAGTTTTTCAAAATTGTAGAATTTTGCTCATCTTAAAAAATTTTCGAAGAATAATTTACTTTTGATTTTCGGACCCAATTTGTCTACGTTGTGTTTAAAATTATTTTATTACATTAAATTGTAACCCCAGCTCGTAGAGTCGACAGGGAAGTGTTATCAAATTTAAACAACAATTGACCTCAACGTTTATTACAATTGGTCAAAAAATAAATCAACAAAATTTCAAGTTTGTGATTTTCAAGTGTTCTTAAACATAATACAACAAAATAAAAGTGAACCTGTTTGTTTCAACTTGTTTAAATTTGCTGGACACAGATCTGAGAGAAATATTTCTTTAGAAAATAAAGAGAATTCATTAAGCACAAGTAATCTGACATTCTTTGTCTAACTCTTTCGCTCGTATATGGTGCGTCGGTTATAAATTTCCCAAAGTTTATTTTAACCCTAATAATCGCAATGCTTTCCCCAGCTGAGCCATTTAGTTTGTACTCAAAGGTTTTCAAACCAAATGCAGCCAACTTTGTACCTGATTATCGGTGGGTGTTCGCTGGTTAGTTTGTACACAGAGGTTTCCACAGTACTGTGGTGAGTCGAGTTCTACTAAACTGTTCTATTTCCTCGTTTGTTTTATTTAATTGAATTTTATTCAATATTTTCTTGGAAATATTAAATCTACAAATATTGTATTAAAAAAAATTCTTTGTAACATAACGTTTTGCGTGAGAAACAGATTTCTTAGCGTTCACAAATTAGATAAGGGTTATTTATTAGGCCTGGTTTGTTTCAAGTTTAATTACCTAAACTGAGTAAAATAACATGTTAGTTTTGAAGGACCGCTGAAAAGTAGAGTAATAAATAAGGGTAACATGTCAATGTTTGTTCTAATTAATGTGAATGAACACAAAAAAAAACAATTTCTGTTCAACGTGAAGTTCTAGTGCCATTTATGTGATGTTTGCTACGGGATAAATAGGCAAGTAAATTTTAAATTGTCGGATGATTTTATTTGATGGTTTTTCGCTCTTATATGATTTAATTAACTTTTTCTAAAATTTGAGAAAATACTTGTTCCTAATTTTGATCAATATGGGGTTGGGGGGGTGTACACAAAAAAAAGAGAAAGGAATTTAAAACTTCCACAACAAACCGAATGAATGAGAAAGTCGTTGTTAGAAAATTATTATAGGGCCAAGCACCCTACCGCTGACTGGTGCAACTACCAGTCTCAGTAAAACAAAAAAAAAGAGAGAGAAAAAATAAAAACAAACACAAAGAGAATAGAATGAAAAAAAACCAAAACAAAGAAAGCAAATTTGCTTCGAGAATCTTCTATTTTCTTAAGGTCGTTCTTCGATGTTCTGCTGCTGAAAACTGAGTTTCCAGGAGTTCAAAAAATCGATCACACCCATCACCGCAGGCTCGGTAACTGGCAGCAGGCATCTATATTAGGATTTGCTGATGATGTACTGTAAGTTCTCGAAACGTGAAAAAACAAGGAAAACCGGAACCGGTGTTGTAAGAAGGTTGTCTGAAGAACTTCCCAGACATAGACAAAGTCCCAACACATGTGAACCCCTGGGTGTGCTCCGCGGGAACGTACGCCTTAACACCCTAGAAGGAGTAGTAACCTCTTCTGGTTCTTGTTCTGGTGTAATCGCCCGGTCTGCCTTATCCGTGGGTCCCCTCATCGGTTACATGTCCAAAAAAAAAGACCCCCTATATAGGCCACGGAGAATTACAACACCGCGCGTCGCGATCGGGAAGCTTTTGCAAAATTACTAATTTATAGCCGCATGCCTAGATTTACTGTCGATATAAATTTACTAACGTAGGCGGACGAGCAGTATCAGCATCAACTCTCGTTAGGGAGATGTTTTGATGAAAGGAATGAGAACTTCTTGCCAGTTTCTAATTTTAATTGAAATGTTTTTTTTTTGTGCTAAGTCAAGCCACTTTCTAAGCCAGAAAAACGCCCTTCTATTAGAACAGTAGCCGTAGAAGTAGATGTAGTGTTAGAAGGGCAAATTCTGCTCAGAAAGTTTCTACGAAATCTGAACAATATATCTAGTCTATTTTATGACACTGGTTTGAGTTCGAATGATTGAGTTTGGTATGAGAAAAGCAGAAAAACAAACAAAGGAACAAGTTAACAAAGGAAAGAAAGAAAGAGTGAGAGAACGAGAGATCTGTAAGATTGAATCAACATTTATAAATTTGATTTATTACGATAAATCACAACTTCATTTCCAAGCATGAGCTCCATTTTCTCGTAGCATTATCCTTTGGATATTGTTAGCTCAAAGCTTTAACAGAAAACTGTATGCTATGTGAAGTATGCTTGAATAAAGAAGCGACAAAAACACAAAAGAATTGGGGAATAAAAAACAGACACCTGAGAATAGTTTGAGAACCTCTGTGTGCAAACTAACCAGCGAACACCCACCGATAATCAGGTACAAAGTTAGCTGCATTTGGTTTGAAAACCTTCGAGTACAAACTAAATGGCCCAGCTGGAGAAAGCATTGCGATTATTAGGGTTAAAATAAACTTTGGGAAATTAATAACCGACGTACCATATATGAGCGAAAGAGTTAGACAAAGAATGTCAGATTATTTGTGCTTAATGAATTCTCTTAATTTTCTAAAGAAATATCTCTCTCAGATCTGTGTCCAGCAAATTTAAACAAGTCGAAACAAACAGGTTCACTTTTATTTTGTTGTATTATGTTTAAGAACACTTGAAATTCACAAACTTGAAATTTTGTTGATCTATTTGTTGACCTATTGTAATAAAACGTTGAGGTCAATTGTTGTTTGAATTTGATAACACTTCCCTGTCGACTCTACGAGCTGGGGTTACAACCTATTGGAATAAAATAATTTTAAACACAACGTAGACAAATTGGGTCCAAAGATCGAAGTAAATTATTCTTCGAAAATTTTTAAAGATGAGCAAAATTCGACAATTTTGAAAAACTATATACAATCACTGGTTTTGGTCGCGCATCACATTTAATCGACTTGACCTGGTTATGGTCACAACCGGCTGTTCGCTCAACACAGTACCTTGCATTAAATTGGTATCTTTTATAGAAACTATTTTTATTTGGGTAGAAAATTTTGCAAAATAACATATTTCACTGAAATAAATAAAAGAATTTTGAGTTTTTAAATTTAAAATTAAATATTTCCAAAACTATAAAAAATAGACCTGCAGATGTTTGCACCAAAACAAAGCTTAGCCGTTGCTTAACAAAAATGAAAAATAATATAAGGGATGTGCCATTCGAATTTTTTGAAAAAAATATCACTTTACGTTTGCTAATCAGTTTGTATAAGAACAAATATGATTTAAATAAAATTACGGCTTTTTCTAAGAAAAGAATATTCTGAAATATTCAACTCAAAAAATAAAATCATTTTGCTTTTAAAAAGGTTCCTAAATTAGGCTCAATGTTTATGTTCTTTTCAGAAGCTATTAATATCCACATATATCTGTATATAATCAGCGTTTTATAGCCAATTTAAATATGCAAAAATATACACGA
Source organism: Dastarcus helophoroides (assembly GCA_028583605.1). Classification (NCBI taxonomy): domain Eukaryota; kingdom Metazoa; phylum Arthropoda; class Insecta; order Coleoptera; family Bothrideridae; genus Dastarcus; species Dastarcus helophoroides. The sequence continues at coordinate 3,208,975 of CM053332.1, forward strand.
TGTTTTATTTAAAAAAAGGCAACAATAGTTCATCGCCTCTGTGTATGTTTAACCCATATAGTAAAACATAATTTTTAAATATACTTCTCATGCTAGTGTAGCCTTGTACCAAAAAGGTTTAATTGCACTGGGGAACAATTTGAAACATAATTTCTGTCGAGTTCCGTTTTTCAACTGTTTTAGTGTTAAATAGGTATGTTGACTTTAAAACTGTTGGTTTTTGTTTTCTACGACGTTCAGTTTTTTCTCTACTCTTTATATTGATATTCTACTTTCCATCAAGAGAAAGTGCGTTTCGGAAGTTTTTTTAAAATTTATTTAGTGATGGAATTGTGCATTGTTATAACGTACAAAGCTTAGGAGAAATGTAAGAAATTTCGGCCTAAAACGCAACTGAATGACCTTGTTTCATTGGTAACTCAAAGTGTGAAAATGTGCGATGCAGAATATTGCTAACATGCTAGCATTTTGGCAAATATCTCCGTTATTTATTAAGCGATTTAAAAAAAAGTTGTTTCTTGCATTTAGTATAAAAAGATCTATTAACCGAGGTATCGCAAGGGGTACTTTCTATTTGAATTTTTAAAGTTGGGGTTGCTAGCTCTTAGAGGTGAAAGAGTGGGGGGTTGAAAAACACATCTTTAAGTGGCAATTTAGAAATAAAAATCGACCTGTCCAAGCATTTTTTTGAAATATGCTTGTTCGGGGTTTTATAGAATTTATTCTTTACTTCGGGAAGCACTGGGCTTTTGCATCGCGTACTACGTCACAAGGTGCGCGCGTGGACATACTGGTATAAGTCTATCGTGGGCTGGTATCAGTATTAGCGAAAGTGACAGTAGTAGAAATGTCATTTTTATGTCAAAATTGACACTTTATAACTACATTAAGTGTAGCAAGTTTGACAATTCTACCTTCATAAGTAAAGAAAAATACTTGGTGTATTATGTTCCATCCAATATTTAGACTGGTAAGATTTATTATTTTCCAGAATTTTAGTGAAAGCGATTTACTGGGTGGTAATTTTTTTCTCTCACCTCTTTTGTACATCAGAACTTTTACAGGATGTTAATTGTTATAAAGAAATAATATTTTTTCAATTAACTCGTAATCACGTTAAGCTTGTTTTATGAAATTTGGTAAAGAAATAGGTTCTCAAGGACACAAAAGTACAACCAGTTCTGCGATCAATTAAATATTTAGTAATTCAACAGGCAAATATGCTACATAACTATTAACATTTAGATTTTATTAACGATTAAAACAACAACAAAAAAAAATTCCACGATGTTTCTATAAATATTTGCTATGACCCGACCTGGTTTCGTTTTTCAGCATCATCGGCGATTATACCAGCAATTTGTGCAGCTGTTGTTATGCTAACAAGCTCACTGGATCATACATTCCTACGAATATTCCGTCTAATCCGAATTCTCGTCCAAAGCTTCGATTAGAGATGTATTCAAAAGATTAAGCTGCTCGTTCATAGGTGTTAATAATGTTTAATAGTTATGAATACTAAAGAATTTCACAAAGTGAGGGTTAGAAATGTCAAATATGCTACATTTGAAAATATTTACTACCAATAATCACATATCGGTTTCAGATTTGCTTGTCCTTATGAGTAGAGTACGGTCGCTGTAAACATTTCCAACTTGAAACACATAAGTACTCAAAAGATTTAAATAATGTTGAATTACTTGTAACAGCCTCTAAACTTCTTATTACGAGAACATTTTTCAAAAATCAAGTTCAATGCCTTCAGGAGTTATTTAAAAAATTATTTATTTTCTTGACTTAACGCCTTATATTTCCGTAACGAAGTTATCAAGGATCATTGTTTATAAGAACTTTCGAACTCAAAATAATGTTGGCAATCACTTCTTGTACTTTGCCAAAGTCCATATGACATCATTTTCATACAACGTTAACATCCTTTATTGATTATACGGCAAAGGAAAATTTTGTATTGCAATGATTGAGGTAATAGTGGAAAGTAAAAATACACATAAATAATAATACTTTATCTTTTATAAGTACATGATTTTGTATTTGATATAATGAAAACATTAAACATTCTTATTTTTTAAAGACAGATATATACAGTTATATGAATTAAGTTTCTGAAAGTAAGAGAGTTATCATAGCAATAAAAGTCAAAGTTATATGTAATATATAACACTGGTGCTTCTTTTATTACTATGACCACAAGTATAAGTTATTGATTACGACGAAGATTGCATTTAATATGGGGCTCATTTCATATTACTTGCAACCATTTATATTTTGTAAATTTGTAAGAGATAACATAACATGATAAACTAATTAAAGACTTAAATTATTTTTGAAAACTTTTTCAAAAATTCGCTCTACATTTTTATAAAATTAGTTAACATGATAACATTGGTACATTGCCTATAATATTATTCATCAACAAGTATGTTCAAATACATATGTTTTATAGATGACAAATATATACCTTTATAAATAAATTATTCACAGCTCCGTTAATTTTAAAGTTATATCGAAAATTACACACTAATCACATAATTTTAAAGGTAAGAAATATCTAAAAATATATACCCTGTGTAAATACCAATTAAAAAGTCTAATTGGTACCATAAATAAAATACCATTTTGCTTGTAAGTTTTACGTGGATTAAGTTGGTATAAGTGAACGAGTGACTCTTGCAGCATATAGTACATCCATTAATAAATAATTAGTTAAAAAGAATCAGTTTAGTGGGCTAGGTATACAAGATACATATACAGATGCACGTTAAATTTATTTTACTGTATAAGAATGTATAAAGTTATAAAAATGTACAAATTTGTTATTTTAAAGATCAATGTTTTTTTCAGGATTCAGTGATTATTAAATCGTAACGTATGTGGACCCTTTCAAATGACAATCTAAACGTTTCGAGAACATACCTAGGTTTGTACTACAGACCGATTTAGAATGGCTAGAAGTGGAATATTCTAAAACAGGAGCTCTTATAAGTATATCCAAATCTCCTAATTGAAGTCGACCATAAATTTTGTCAGAGGAATACCTGTTAAATAAAGTAAATAAAGTAAAAGTAACGCAAAATTTTGAATTGGCACTTCATCCAGATTTGATTTTACATCCCATATATCAAAGATATTTTCCGATTTCAATTATCAAAACTAATCTGGTAAGTAAAGTTACAAATTCACGGTGTATTTTTATCGAGGTTACTGTCTTATTCGACTAGTTCTCTTGTTACCTTTTTACCTGCTCTCTTATAATTTATCTAATTTTGAATTATTCATCATGACTTCTTCATCATACTATTGTAACAAGTCCACCTGTTCATTCATGTTATGTCTACCACATTTGAACCTCCAAAACTTCTAAAAATTTATTTTTTATTATTACCGGAATTCTTTTACATATTCAAAAACTATATAGAACTGCTACCATCTAAACTACCTAAAAAAATGTTATTGTTTTAAGGAATATCGAAAACTTATTTCACATTTCTCAAAGTACCACCTATTTTCTTTCAAGAAGAATTTGTAATTTATTGTAATAATATTTTAAGTTGAAAAATCTTAATTGCGACAAACAAAATGGGCTCTTGTTTGTTGGCTAACAAAAGAAATCTAAAAGATCTTTTATAATTTAATGGTAGTGGTATTATATACACCATTTTTGGAACTTAATTGGTACAGTTAAGAGATTTGCATAAAAATATACATTTGCAAAAAAAGCACAAAAGACTTTTCTTTGACGATTTGAAAGTGATTTGTAGATTGCTCCCACAAATATCAGGCTAATAGTTTTTTGTAAAGTATTCAATTTTTTTTAAAGGTGCCTAGTAAACCAGTCACATAAAATGATTGAGTCTGAGCTAAGAGTTGGACGGTTAATTGAAGGGTCAATACTAGACCCAACAATTTAAATGTTATCTTACACCAACAAATAAATATATGATTTGAAACAACTTAGTTCATCCGAAAAGATTTTTGTTGCTAATTTGTTCAGTGGTAAACATTTAAAAATATTTGCTAATTCTGCTAAGCACTGAGAGAGGAAAAAACGCTGTGCCCGTTGTCGCGAAAATTATTAAAACACCGGAGACAAGATTATAAATTTTCTTCATGGCGTTTGGAAATACATTTTGACTTTTTTGCCCACCATAATAATGTTAATTTTTTGTTTTTGTGAAATATTTTCGGTTTTTACGAACTTAACAGTGAACTTTTAATTTGTATTTTTATACTTTGATTATTTAAAAAACGACAGCCCAGTATACATTCAACTTTCGACAAACTCTCACTTCTCATCACCGATAGATGAAAGCTAGTAATATTTTTTTGTTCCACAAGTTTAAAGATGAAATAACAGGTGACAACTTAATTTTAATTTAATTTAATTTAATTAATTTATTATATCAAGGTAAAGTTTTTTATAATACTGTTTGTGTTTGATGTTACAGATCATTATGGTTTTATTCTGAATTTTATTCCATGATTGCTTGCTTCCAACTTCAATCAATTTCAATCACTCGATCACGTCCATTCGCATTTATTTCCACCTTCAAAGGATTCATCGACTTGCAGTCCATTTTTTGTTAAAGTAGTTTAGCAGATAGAAAAAATCACGTAACGCCATGCTTGTTGGTCTTCCTTTTCTTCACTATTTTCCCCGTTTTTTATTTTCCTTGGTCACTTTTTATGATTTCTTCAAAATTCAATTCAACTGTATTCCATAAGTATTTTGCCTTTCCAACGTTTTGTAACTCGAAAAAGATCATGTGACAATTTACGAATTCTGTTGTTATGGCTCACCTACGCCTTCTACAACATATTTATCATCAAAAATATTTCCTTAAGATCTCCTTTAGCGGAGGATTTCAAATTTTGTTGTAATCCTTAAAAAGTTACAATTTTGCTTCTTTCAATATTAGGCCTATTAGATTTTGAGATTTATGATACGCTTACTGTAAAGATAAGAAACTTTGCTACCGACCTGGACAAAAAGAAATAATTTATTTTATTTGGTTTTCTAGTAAAATGTGGAACTTTTTAAATAAAGTTCTACTCTCATCGTAAAAGGGGACATTGATTTTGAAACCCAAATTTTATTGAGAGTGCGCTTTCCTCAAAGTAACCATATTGTATTAACATTATTATATCCTGAGATATTCAGTTTATGATTCTTTAGGTTAGCATGAATGTTTTGGTCAAAGTCAAATATTATAATATAAATAACTTAGATACATTTTGGTTAGTGTAATTATAGTTAGAATGGCTATTAAATATAAATATCGGGTGTACAAGTAAAAAGTCATTAGGTTAACTTAAAATTTCTTATATTTTCAATGTATATCTTAAAGCTTATCAGTCATTAGCCGGATTTAATCCATACAGATATATCTGCGCACTTGGCTCATCACATACCAAGTATAATGCTTTCCACTAACGTACACATCTGTATACATATTAGATCTTTTAATTAAATCCGTCAGTTAAAAGATTTACGTTAGTGGGCTAATACTTGTCACTTTTGTACGAATTGGACTTGGCTCGCGGCATTTTTGAGTGTAAGATGTCAAAGTCAGAACGAATCAAAACCTTTAATGGCAACTAACTGAGATATTTAATTTGTGCTGGATAAAGTCTGCCGATCTGCGTATTTATTATTGCGAATTTAGTCCATGGCTTGGCTCTCTCCATTAGCGGAAAGTTAATTCTGCTGATTTGATATGTGCCATTTCCAATTCGTCGAATAATCCACTGATTTATGACCGGCTATTGATAACTGCAAGATTTTAATATATTTGAACCACTATCATAACAAACCTACTGATATAAAACACCAGCAATTTTAAATAAAGTCAGTAGAAGACCTTAAAGCGGCTCACTATTTTATGAATTTGGGTAGCTAATTAATTCAAAATATGTAAGGACTATGGAATAAAAACCCGAGATTACGGGTAGCAGAGCATGTTAACTCCGTTTCTTAACTAGAGGCAAAACTTTTCCGAAGAAAAGCTTCGCCTCTGTTCTGGTTGATATATTGAGTTACTGTTCCTTTTGCTCTTAATGATCTTACTTTTTGTGTTATTTGCATTTCAGAAAAGTCTCACTTTTGACAGTTGACATACTGAGTTGCCATGCTCTTCCGTCTTGTAAAATGTCTTTTTTTATTCTATAGCCTCGGCATCAGTTTTGCATATAGCATGATTGACATACTCAGTAACCCTACCATTCTATGTTGACATTTTACCGTTTTGGTCCATTTCATTTTGAAAGAGTTTCGTTTCTGTTATGGTGATATACTGAGTCATGATCTTTTATTATAAATTTGATTTTTTTACTTGTTCCTAAAGAAAATTTCTGCCATATAAGTTGACTACTTTTTGTATAGTTCCTTACGCGGCTCAATCCCGGAAGAACAGACTCTCTCAGTGAAAACCTGCGAAACCGTATACTTTATTCTTACGATTTTTTTTAAAGTAACTGCAGATGAAAATTTAAAGCACATATAATTTTAGAACTTTATCAAAAATTGGTCAAAAAAATAGTAAAAGTAACATTTTAAATTAGTGCTTCACACAGAAATGACTTTACATCCCATGTCCCATTTAAATTATCAACACTAAACGCCACGGTAAATATTGGATGTCTGCAATTCACGTACGTATTTAAGCTGCCACACAGCGGTTTCAAATTTCAATTGTCTGGATTAACTAGTTTCTGGAAAAACGTTTGTGGCAAACAGAAAAATGGACATTGATTTGGTTGCCTAAGTTTTCTGCATGAAATACTGCAAAAAATTGGGATTGCTCCTAAGGTACAATATTTGTAGCATCACAACAGCTAGTACGAGCAAAAATTTATGGATGAACTCCTTTAAGTTTTCAAAAACGTGATCCTTATTAAAAACAACGTCAACATATAACAATGGACGCCAGAATAATTGTACAAACAATCTTGACATTATTTATACCGATAAAATGATAGACGGAGATCCTTAGATAAACATTGATCTTTAACAGGAAGCACTATACAATTATGTACAATAGATCGATTTTTACATAAAATTAGGACTAATTAACTTCGTAAAAATTCTATTTATACCTGTATCGGATCTCTTTTGGTTTTTAAACTAGAAGTCCTAATGACGGGTCTCTGCTATAATGGCAGATCCTTGATCTGAATACCGGGCGCCAACGACAATGGTCCATTACCTACACTACAATTATTGTTAATTTTTGGAAGATTCTCTTCGGAATGGTTTTTTATATGTTTGGGAGGTTGTAGCGTCTGCGTCGAAACATCGACCATCGATTTTTGAGTTTTGGTTTCGCCATTGACAGGTTCTGCAATACAATTCTTCAAGACATTAAATTCTATGTAAGTAGAACAAATTACCATCTTTCTCTAGGGGCGTTGATGCTATATGCCTTTGTATCCTTGGATCGCAGGTGGTTGCTGTAACTGCTACTGCAGCCATCATGCTTCCCGACCCAGTCGTTGCCGAGCTTTTGTTGATAGCGCTGTATCTTAAAGGCATCATGCTTTGTCTAACATTTCTTTCTGGTCTTATCAGAATTATATAAAGCTGAAATATTTTGAGATAGCGTTAGTGCTGCACTTTTGGTTGCTAGGATAAAAATGAGCTTGTTTTTAATGTTAAGTGGTGGTTTTGAAAATTTAAAAATATTATACAGAAATTAGAATGGAATTATAAAAAAGTATAAGTAGTCATTATTCCAAAGCCATCTCCAACTAAAAATTAGGTATTTGGAAACTTTTAAGATATTTAAATAGTTTGTCTAAAGAATGGAATTTGCGTCTCGAAAAGTTATCGAATTCTAAAGTGCCTTGTTAATTTTAGTAAAGAGGTTTTGAAAACAAATCTTTCAAACATGTGGCTTGTTTTTTATTTAATATTCATTTTTTATTAATATTGTTTAACTCATTCAAGCTCAGAAATCAGTTTTCCCATAAGTTTGGAAAAACATAACTCTGGGAATGAATGAATGAACTTTGTAAGAGTTCGATAAATGACCAATTAAATGTTTTGTAAGAGTTGTTCCCAAACGATCAAAATTTCAAATAAACTTTCTTATTTTATGCAGTCCAAATAAAAATAAACCTTTACAATACAATTCATCACAATTGATCCATCATAAAGAATTGCGTTTCTTTTTGTTTCTTTAAAAAATATTATTTTTGACAATTTAAATTAACTGTAAATTTAAACTTTTTTCTAAGAATACTAAGTTGAAGGTGGTAAGGTAAAATTAAAATGTGGAAAAAAACTCACGTAAAATTAAGATAAACACGAAATTTAAAAAAATGTTTGTTTCTGTTTCTTTTCTGATGAATTGAATACCGATTTTTTTAACAAAATTTAGATTTTTCCTAAAATTTTAAATGAACCTTTTCAGTTCTTGCTTTCTTTCTTATAATGCCGATTTGAATTTTTAAATACAAATTCAAAATTTTGGGAACCATTTTTTTATATATTTTGAGTCTCTTATTTTAATTTCAACAGTGGTAGAAACAGAATTTCAACTTATTTTTGAAGGTTTTTCTACTACTACTTTTACTGAAATTGTTTTCAAATTCTAGATTTGTTTTTCAAATTCCATTTTTAAACTCAAAATTCTTCTCTTTCTAGAAATATTTAACTATTGTGATAAATTTTGGTACAATTTACAGTTGTCGAAATTTAAATATCGTCTTTAATTTAAACATTTCAATACACCAACCTCAAAATGATAAATGATAAACTGAAAATGATAAATTTGTCAAAAAGTTCAGATGCACAGAAAAACTAAAACTCTCAACCACCCTGTAAAACATTTTTAGGTAATGAATCCTTGTGTGTTTATCATTTAATATTGTTTGCTTTCCTTATCTTTATTAGTTCTACATACTAAAACTCAGTGACACATTACTGACTATTCTGCACAGTTAAAATTTGCACCATTTTTTAAAGGTCGATCCTAAACTCGAATTTTTTCTCGAAATGTCGAAAATACTGTTTTTTATGCAAAATTTTTTTATGACAGATTTTTTTTCATGTTCTGATATTTAAAAATTGAAAATGATACTTTTTTATAAACATTATTCTCTAAATTTTGGCTTTTTATTTTTAAAATTTAGGTATACACTTTCAAGTACTTTATTCCCTAGAATTTTAAAATTTCTACTAAAAATATTCCATTTTCATAGAAAATTTGCCTTATTTTTGCAATTTTCTTTCAAATTCCTTTTTTATAAATTTTGAGTGTAATTTCAAAATTTTCGGTCTAATCACAAAAAGTTTCCAACATTTTTTACTATTTTCTTAAAGTTCCGCGATTAAAATTCCATTTATCCCCTTTTTTCTTGCTTTCGTAATTTCAAGAATTCTTTGAGGAAGTGAGACTTTTTTTTCTTAAAATATTGATTAATTTTTACGAAATTTTCAGTTTCAATATTAGATTAAAGATTGCTATACAGGATACGCCAAAGATAACTTTTTTAATGAATTTGATTTTGATTTTTGTTTAATTTCTCGAAAATATATTAAAACCTATAATTTATAACACGTATTGTGTAAAAAAGTATGCGAGGATTTTTCAGTCTTTTTTTTGTAGAAATTGGAGTTTGAAGTAGAAATTGTTTTATAAATTTGATCAAATATTAGACTTCTTTTATTAAAAAATTACTCAGCAATTTTTACTTTTTATTTAAATAATTTTTTTATAAAATATTTTTTTGTTAAATTTAGACGTTTTGTTTCGACATTTTTATTTTATTCTAAAGATTTTGAACTTAATTTCAAAAATTTGATCTTAATCATGTCGTTAACGTCCAAATTTTTGAAGAAACTCTAAAACTGATATTATAGCTTTGTAAATCGCACACAAGGAAAAAAGAAGGTAAAAATCATTATAGTGGTTTTCTTCCAAATGGAGCAACAGCGAGAAGAATCTTGAAATATGGAAATTTATATTTAGTTGTAGCACTAAGAAAATTAATTTAAATCTTAATTAAAGTTATATATTTAAAAAAAAAGTTTAGCTATTTCTTGTTAGGGCCATTTTTAGTTATTCTGGTGAGTTAGAAGTTGATTTTTTAGGCCTAGAAATATATGTCAATTAAATTTGAAAGTGCATGAACCTTTTTTTGGATAAACAAAACTAATTATGTTCCAAAAAGCCAAAATATGATTTTCCAATTAAATTTAAAAATAACTGGATAAATGACTCATTAAAATACAAAAACAGAGCTCAGTTAAGTTGTCAAATGACAATAAGTGCTTATTATAGGTTGCGATTTATGTAAACATTAGCTGAAGAAAAGCTTTTTTTATAAACAATATACGTATTGTTGGTGGTCCGATTATACCCCACTGTCTTGAAAAATAAAAATTAACCATTAGTTTATTTTTGGAGTTTGTTATCTAACACAACCATCGGCATGTAAACGATGAATATTTCATATATACAGATATTTTGTTAATGGGGTTTTAGAAAGCTAAATATTATTCTTACCTTTGGTGAAAAGAGACAAGCCACTGTAACGCTTGCTGATAAACTTATAGTAACAGACATACTTGTAACTCTAAGTGCTACATGATTAGCTGTACCAAAATACAGAGGTACAAATGCTAACCATATGACACAGGTTGTATACATTGTAAAACCTGAAACACAGATTCAGTTAAACCTTTCACTTCAAATTCGTTATTACTAACCAATATGTTTGGATTCATTAAATGCTTCTGGAATTTTTCTGGTTAATACTGCATAGACCGTGCAAACGACAATTAGGACAATCGGGTATGTAAATGCTATCATATAAGAAGCGTCGATATAGGAAGAACAAACCAACAAATTGTCCTCTCTTGTTGGATAATGATGAATCGCCCTGGCAGGTGATATAATCATCCAAACTCCATTTATAAGTACCTGTCATATTTGTATACATAAAAATATAGCAAACTTCAAGAAATTTGAAAAGATCTAAAAACCTCTTCCTACCTGAACTCCAACAAGGCCGGAACAAATGATAAGTTGGGATCTCGGAGAGATTAAACTAGGCCGCTTAGCTGAGTGTTTACCCGCATTGAATATCCTGGATATTCTGTTGGTTTTTGTCAAAAGGGCGGCGTAAACCACCGTAAAACAAAATCCGGCCCCGAATCTACAAGGGAAAATGTTAACAAACGACTAAGCTTTCAAGTATCAATTACCGTTGAATTCCGCATACTATATCGCTCGGTTTAAGTACAAGAGCGTACGTTACGCTGTAACACATTAAAATTCCTGCTAAAAGTACGTAACTTAACTCTCTTCCAGAGGCTCGTACAACAGGTGTATCGTTATGTCGGATAAAAACTCCACAAACGCACATAGTTATGAATACTCCGGTCGATGATAATGCCATAGCACCGATTGCCCAGCCGCTGTCTGGTCTGAGGTATTCCTCTGGAATCTCCATGCATCGGACGTGACTTGGATCGGGAACTGTCCCTTGGGGACACATCAAACATTGCGTTGGATCTGTAGGGTGACGGATCTGGAATTTTACAAAGAATTTAAATTGACAATTTTGTTAATGAATTCGTTTCAATGTGGTTACGGAGATCATATCTACACATTTTTAAGTTGCGGCGCAGATTTTATTACACATTTTTAGGATCTGGCCTTTTGTCTAGGATTAAAATTATAGGCTCAGTCGACGTTTGACATTTGCCGGTTTAGTACAAATTTTGCAATCGATTTTAAAATAACTTTCTGATAAACTAGAGACTTGAAATGTTAAACATAGCTCAGGACTGAATAATAATGGATCATTTTAATTTAATCATGACAATTATTGTGAAAACAAGAAATTTGGTTTTCGAGAAACGAACACAACCCAATTTATAATTTTCAACTCTTGAATAATGCTGTACATTTTTAACACATCTCCGCATTCAATGGCAGGACATTCAACATATTAGATTAGTCCAGGGGCAGGGTTATTTTGAACATTTATCGGTTTCTTTGCAGTATTTATTGTTGTTTGCGACATATTTGTCATAGCCATTCATCCTGTCATAGCGAAAAATAACTATCTAAATAGAGGTAATCTTCTGGTGATGTCTCTAAATCATCATCTGTTAATAAACTGACACATTCAGGTATCAGGTACGGCACATCTTTGATTACATTTTCATCTTTTATTCTTAGAAAGATCCGGGGTAGCATCTTTCATTTTATCTACTGAAAAAATAGAATATACAAACAAGTATTGAAATAATAAAGTTCACATAATAGTTTATACCTTTAAACAAGTGTTACCAAAGCTTAAGTGTCAAGTAACGAACGCCAGTTAATCAGTAATTTAAATAAAGTAACGTTGACGATCTTATTTTGTAATATTGAAATTAAGAAGAAGATTTGAGAAAATTGTTGATATAATCAATCTTAAATTGAAAATTTTTGCTTTGAAGTTCAAACTCCCAGAAAAAAGCAATAAGATGGGTATCTTTTATGACTACTTACAATGATTGTAAATAAAAATGTTTTGTTCGTCAATAAATATCCTGGTTAGTGGACTTACTAGAAGGATTTAAAGACACATTGACCGCTAAAAGTTAGTGCGCAATTTGTGCCAGCTTCGGTTTCCATGACAATTATACAGGGTCTCCCAACGAAAACTTGACTCCCCTTATAATTAAAAAACGGAGAAATATTTTAGAATTCACCGAGACCCGTCGATTTATGTTTTTAGGGGGTCTATTTCTAAAGGTCAAGCCAACTTTATATGTTCATCCCCCTAACCTATATCAACCACCACTTTAAAATTTCAAATGGAACTATCCTTCTTGCAATACATCATTTTAAAGCCATTTCCATGGAAAATACATTGCATTGTTTTTAAAAATTGGTTAAAATAAAAAAAGGAAAGTTGACAAACTGATATTCATGTAACGGTATGAGACACCAAGAGGCTCACCTATTTTTTGCCCTTATAAATTCTATTTAATAAAAAAATATTTTAGGGTCTTTAAACGGATGGTAGTGACTTATAAATTGGACATATTTGTTCATATACAGAGTGACTCATTTTGGAGTATCATAAATCATTAACATTTTTTTTTGTAAATAAAAAGACGTATTTCTTCACCACGGTAAAGCAAGCAATTGTCCAAAAATAGTTGTAGTATAGTGCCCTTGCATGGCGTAATTCAGGGAAACTAGCCCTCTTTATATAAAAAAAAATAATTTTTCGCAAATTGAATAGGCTATAATTAAATAACCGTTTAAAATAGATATCAAGTATATTTTATTTTTAAAAAGCTTTTTAGGCATTTATTTTTCGTTGTCTGAAAAAAATTGTATTTCCATTTAAAAAACTATTGAAGCTTTGTGATACTGCAAATTGAATCACCCTGTATATAAGTAATAGATCCGATTTATGGGTCACTACGTGCCATTCAAGGACCATATACAGTTGAACACCCCTGGCTTCTTACACTATTACACGAATGTGGGTATGTCAAGTTCTCGTTTTTAATTCTGAATCAATTTTAAAAATCGATGCACCATTGTATTTGCACTAAAAAAGGGCTTTAAAATAATACATCAGAAGTAGGGTGGTCCTATTTGAAATTTTAAAGTGGGGGTTGATAGTGGTTACGAGGATGAATATATCAAGCTGGCTTGGCCGTTCAAAATGGTCCCTCCAAGTATATAAATTGACGAGTCTCGGCAAATTTTAAAATATTTCACGTTTTTATTATTACAAGGAGGGTCAAGTTTTCGTTTGGAGACCCTGTATAGTACAGTTCATTCCATTTCGGTTTTTTATATTTATGAAGTCTCTAGCGCTTCAGCAGTGATTATTGATTGTTCTTGGGCATTGGCAGTTCTAAAATAAATCAATTTTATGCTTGTCATAATTTTGCTGTCATAGATATGTGCAGATTACCTGAACAAAGAGCAAAAAACAATTTTTATGAAATGAAAAGAAAAAAAAAACAATTTTTTTGAAAACTAAATAAGTTTTACCCTTTTACATTGTACTTTGGAGAAACCTGATTTAATACAATATATATATAAGTTATAAGGAGCTCAGATTTCTAAGTTTGATTTTTTCTAATAAAGTACGGCTTTCTTTAATAAAATATAAACTTTTTGACGAACTTTCATCAAAATCAATAGAGTTCTGTTCTGAGAAATTTTGAATCGATGGAAATAAGAATGGCAAAAATTGATCAAAAATTGCGACACGCTATAGGTCGTGTAGGTAACCTACACACAAACCAACCGATAAAACGCAGAGTAATTTTGGAGTTAATTTCAACTTTAGGATTTCTATCTAAAGTTATATTACAACTGATTTGGTGCAAATTACCGATGATATAGTCAATTTTATGGCAAAATGTCGAGTTTATTGCATTTTCCGATAATAGAGAACAAACCACACCACGACCCTTGGTCGTTTAATTAAACAATAATATTTAAGTTTTATGATGGTCAAAGAGCCTTCAAAGGTAAACGATGCTTACAGAAGAAGAAAAAACGAACGATAAGAAATGTTTCAACAAAAACTAGAAACAGACAAGTCTTGTCATATTCTGTTCATGATATTAAAAATTGGTTGCAATTTGTACGTACACAAAATTAAAAAGCAGAAGATAATCATTTTTAAAAAGTTTTTATTTTACACGTTTTTAAAACAGACTAAAAGTATAAAAAGCATTGTTTAGTTTCATAAAAATTTATAACATTAACACATAAGTAAATTCCTAATCTCATATGCCCACCATTTGGAATTATAAATTTTTAATAACTAGCTAGCAGATTCATAACTTCGTACATTTTTCCAACCTAACAAAAGAGTTACGGTAGTGGCGTGTCCTGCTCTTTATAAATCGAAAGATTAATAAGCGAAAAGAAAAAAACATGCATTTTTTTCAGACCTCAAGGTCAACGTAAAATTTTAAGAAGAAAACTTGAAACTATAAAATGAGTCTTAAGATTTTATTCGAAATTTCAATTTCAAAACTGTAATTTTATAAAGAAATATAATTTTAAAGTTTAAACTTAAAAGTACCTAAAAAAATTGAATATTTAGGAAAAAACTCGAATAGCATTTTGGAATTATTCAGTTTAAAATCTAAATACGGAGCCGAAATTGCAAAAAAGCCAGATTTTCAGTTCCAAGTCGAAATAAAAGATAAAAAAAGTAAATGAAATAAAATAAGAATTTCAGGTCCAAACTCAGGATTTGTTAAAACATTGAAATAAATAAAAAAGTATGATTTTAGTTTCAAAATTTTCAGCTATGAATATTGCTTTTTTTCTCGAAGTTTCGACTATTAAATTCTGTATGTTTACCCACATTTTACTTGAAATTTAAATTTCGAAGAAAGATAATTAAAATTGTCTTAACTATTTTAAGCTTTTTTCAAAATTTTTGACTATTTTACACTATTCATAACTATTAAACTTTATTAACAATTAAAATAACAACAGATATTAAAAATTCCATGATATTCCTATAAATATTTGCTACGACCGGGCCAGGTTTCGCTTTACATCATCATCAGCGGTTATATCAGCAATTTGTTTAGCTGTTGTTATGCTAACAAGCTCTATGGATCACATACTCCTACGAATATTCCGTCTAATCCGAATTCTCTTATGCTTGTTAGCATAATAACGGCTAAACAAATTGCTGGCGTAACCGCCGATGAAGCTGTAAAGCGAAATCTCGTATAGGAATATCGTGAAATTTTTAATATCTGTTGTTTTAATTGTCAATAAAGTTTAATAGTTATGAGTATTGAAGAATTTCGCAAAGTAAGGGTGAGAAATGTCAATTATTTTACACTCTAAATTTCAACCTTTACTTAAGAATTTACAAGAAGAAACCTTCACCCCTTCAGTAAAAAATTTCAGATTTTTATCCTTTAATAGAAGGCAACTAGATTTGTGAAAAAAGCAACTGACGAAGACAATTTTTTTTTCCAAATTTAGAGTTTAATCTTTAGCTTTTAATATTTTTCTTGATTACGATTTTAAATTCGAAATTTAAAGCTAGAAATTCAAATTTAAGTTAATAATTTTAATCAAAACTTTAATAAGTTCAACTGAGACATTTTTATAAATTAATTCAACTTATTTCTGCGAAATTTTGACTGACTCGAAATTTGCACTTTTACAAACTTTTGGGTTTTTTATGATGTGTTAATTTTAATTATAAAATTTTAAATACAAACTCAATTACGAATTTTTTTTCGAAGTTTCTTTGAAAACTTCAAAATTTCTAGATAAAATTAAAATTTTCTAAATTCATACTTTTTGTAATAGATTTTAATCTCAAAATTCGACAATTTTTCTCAAAATTTGAAATTTAAATCCACAAATAAACATTGAAAGTTTTAAGTTTAAACCAAACATTTCGAGAGAAAAGTCGAAATTTTGATATTCCTTCTTTCAGCTTTCGAAGTAGATATTTGAAGAACTGACGGTGGCCCAAAATTAATTTCTGTTGATTTTTGCTCCCTCTATCTTATTTCAGTTCACTTAGTGACTCTACCGAGAGAATTAAAAGAAACAATGAACGACATATTGTCTTCCTTTGTGCTCTAATTAGAGACTGCCTAGCTAAGCTCCTATCTAAAGAATTGAAGGACAAAATATAGGTAACCAAATGCTTGCCTTTTTTGGATTTTTCGTCGCCTGGTTTTTTAATACCTCGCACAGTTCGGTAGAGAATTCAAAGAAGTAAGTGGCGATAAACCACCCTTTCTTTTACCTTTTTTATTGCTATGCTTATTTGAGATTTTTTTAATAAATATAAACATATTTATATTTATTTATTTTGTTTATTCATCATTTCTGGTTCTCGAAAAAACTTCGACGTGTCGTTTCTGAACACCGATGTTCGCCATTTTGATATTTTGTTAAAAAAATTAATTTTGAAACATCAGTGACTTTATGAGTGATGTTGCATCTCCAATTTTTATGAAATATTCATAATTACGTTCTGATATCTTCGTCGTTGTTATTTTATGTTTCGTTGCTTTTTACTGCTTACTTAAATTTTTGTTGTGTAAATAATTGAATTTCTTTTCTTCTTTCTCAACCGTTTTCTGTCTACTCCTGAATGTAGGCTCCTTCCATGCTTCTTCATGATGATCTTCCTGTGCTAACAGAAACCACCTATTTCTTGCTTGTATCCTAATATTATCAAGCCGTCTTCTTTGTGGTTTTTCCGCGCTGCATTTTGGTATATATATTTTATTTGATATATTTTTTTTGGATGCCAAATAATTGAATACCACTAAGAAATTTATGAAAAAATTAAATTCTGACAAGAACCAAAAGAATATTTAGAAACATTTTATTTGTCTATTTCCTGAAAAATTATCAGTAGTTTTTAATGATTTGAATACTTTTCCTAAAGTTTAAATAGAAAAATCGAATTAAAATGGGTCCATATTAACTTTAATTTAAATAATGCTGAAATTTGATCAAAGTTACCTATTTGAAATTCATTGATCTAATTTGTTTTTCCACATCATCGGCGATGTAAAATGATATGACAATACTGTTCCTTGCAATTTCTATAAATATTTTATTTTAAAATCGTACGTATACGCATTTCCATCAATAAATGGGAAAAAAGAATACAGGTAAATATGTTTGCGTTATAAATAAGTAAAAAGATATGCTCTGAAAATCGTATTCTGTAGACTAACTTTACTCGCTATTTTCTAAAACCTTTAGAAAAATTTAAGTCTACAATTTAGATTAACTTCATTTAAATTTTGAACTGGTTTAATTCTACGAATGTGGAATTTTTTATAATTGGCCACGGGCAGTCATTTCAGGACTCTACTGAAATATGCTTATTAATGAATCTGAAGCCCCTGCCTGCCCCTTTATAAGCTCACGTGGGTGCTTACATGATTAAAGAACCCATACATATATATCTATCTATACACATACATACACTATTGTAGACTTAACACAGAATTGATTATATGTAACGTGTTTACACGATGTCAATGCTTTTATACATAGTTCCATTTTGTACAATTGTGCTTAGCGTCAAAACAATGTTGTGTCCAAGGAAACGACGTTTCTTGTGTCAAAATCTTACCAAAATAACGTTGGTTCTTTTCCGTGTAAGGTAGGCGGGCGCGCGGCCGCACAATATTTTCATGAAAAAATAATTTGCTCAGAAAAAATTTATTTTAATTATTTTTAAGAAATGCTGGCACATTTTTTTTAGAAAAATTCGTCTATTATAAAATATATTTTTTCATTGACTTTTTTATTGGACTTTCTGGAAGTTTCGACTTGTTTCTTAAAAATTTCCTTTTACTTGAATTTTAGTCCATTTTTTAATAAAAAGATAAATATGTCGGGAAACAACGGATAATAAGAAACTGTTGGGGAAAATGTTTTTTTTAAGATTTAGACTTTTTTTCAGTTTCCCTTTTCTTTCGAAATTTAGACGCATTTGCGAAAGTGGACTTTTTGAAAATTATATTTTCGTCGAAATGTCGACTTTGTTTCCAAGAATCGTCTTCATTTTAAATTTCCTTTCTCAAATATTAGCTTTTACTGCATACTTCTTTATTTTCTAGGAAATTCGACTCTTAAATTCGCTTTTTATCGAAATTTTGACTTTATTTTATTATATTTCTATGATTTTTTTTTGTCAAAATTTACCTTGCTTTTTCGAAATAAGATGAAAAAACGCCAACCTTTCGGTTTTGTTCTTTTTCTTGAAGTTTAACTTTCTCTTGAAAAATTCGACTCTTTTCAAAGTTTCTTCTTTTTCAACATCTATGATTTAGATTTTTTCTTTTTTTTTTGGAAACGTCCACTTTTTTAAGACTCGATTGTTCCGAAAAGTTTGTGGAATTTTTCAATCTTCAAAATTTGTTTCATCTTCTAATATTTTACGATTTCAAATTTCAAGTATTTAAATTCACTTTGTTTTCTAAATTTCAATATGTTCTCAAAAAAAAAGGTTTTTCTCAAAATTTGACTTTTTTAAGAGCTTATGACTTCTTTCATTAAGTCATTTTTTTTAAGATATGTTCATTTTCTCAAAATTTGACATTTTTAATAATTTCAACTTTCGGTATTTTAAGCTTTTGGAAATCTGTCAAAATTTTAGTAAGAAATTTTTCATTTTTATAAAATGATTTTTCTTCAAATGTCATAATTATATCAAAAATTAAATAAAAAGTGAAAAAAAATAAATAAAAAAAACATATTTAAACATTCGAACTTTTCCTCAGATTAGCTCTTTTCTAGAAAATTCTTCTTTATTTCTCAAAATTATATCGAAACTGTAATAGAAAATATTTCCTGCAAAATTTTTACATTTTTCATGTACTTCTAAAGTTAGACATGTTCGAATTTAAAAATAGAAATGTAAAAATTAAAAATAAATTTTTAGAAGTTTTAATATTTCACAAAATTAGTTTTTTTTAATTTAATTTTGTTTTCCTCAAAATTAGTTTATTTTTTCAAAATTACGTCTAAATGGTAATAAAAAATATTTTATAAAAAATTTCAACATTTTTCACGAAATTTCAAGGTTTTCTCAAAATTTGCAAATAAAAGAGGAAAAATAAAATCGTGAGAAAAATATTTTAAAAGATTTCAATCTTTCTCAAATTAAATCTTTTTGAAAAAATTGGTACCTTTATTTTCTAAAAATTATGGAAAACTATTTTTACCAAATTTTAAGGTCATGTCAGAATTTACTGAAATATTTAAAAATTCTAAAAAACATTTTTACAAATTTCGACTTTTTTCTAAATTCACCCTTTTTTAAAAATTTTGATTTATTTCCCAAAATTCATCTATCTTTTTATAATTAAGTCAATAAAACAGTCAACAATTGTAAAAAAAATAATTCTTAAATATTTTAATTTTTTTGTTGAAATTTAAGGTTTATGTGAAAACTTAAATAAAAAGGAAAAATTTCGAGAACAGTACATTGTGTATCTAGCAGTAAAAACGGACGATGATGTAATTGTGTCCGAAGTCCGAGAATGTGAGTTTACTACGAGTTACACATACTAATCTGTCTGAAATCGCAATCAAAACTATTTAAATTAGGGAGTTAAAATAAATTTAAAACATTTTCTATTGTCATTGTCATCGTAAAAGTTAGCTATTTTCTCGGCCTAGGAACGGAAAAAACTTTCTTGGACTGTTTTGTGATAATTCGTTAGCAACGGCCTAAAATACTGGAATAACGTATTTTGCTACCTAAAATTGCACCGAGAAAGTAAGCATTCTGGACCTGATTTAAAAAAAAAATTGTTTTGAAAATTTCGATAAAAAACATATCCCTCGGGGATTCCCTGCAAATTACGTCTTTTTTTTCATTACACACTCAGCATGGATGTTGCTTTTCAGTGAAGCAAATCCTGCCTACATCCATGCATCAGAGCAAGTGTCCTGCTTGTAAAGGAAATGAGTAGCTGACATTCATCAAAGGATATATTCAAAAAGACAGTTCAATTTTTTCAGAACTCCGAATTATTGTTTCCTAATTATTTCGGTTGTTAACTTAGAAAGACTCATTTCTTTAAAAAATTCTCCAATTTTTGAGTTAACAATTCATATAATTGAAAAAGAGTAACACCTTAAAATATAAGTTTACAATTATAAGCAAAATGTCGTAATGTCAGGAAAATAAGTCTTGCATATTTTTAGAGAGATTAAAGTCGACAATTTACAAAATAAATCAAAATTTTTACATAAAATATATTTCCAGTTTGGAAGTAAAACTATAAAAAAACTATAGCTACACCTAATTTTGAGAAAGAATTTGAAATTTGGAATATCGAAATTTTACAAATCGTCCAAATTTTTAGAAACATTTAAAAAAATTGACCTGAAGCCAAAATTTCATTAAAAAAACCGAAGGAAAAAATTCTCAATATTTCAAGTATAAATTGGAGAGATCTAAATTTTAATTTCGAAATATAAAAATGGACACTTTAGGAAGAGTCTAAATTTTAGTAGTAAAGATAATGCATTAAAATTAAAGAATTACCTCAACATCAACATTTTTCGAAGCAAAAAGCCCTAAATTCTATAAAATACTTAAAATTTCCAATAAAGTCCAATTTTGAAAGGAAAAAGTAGAACTTTCAGTATGAAGTCGTAATTTGCAAAAAGACGAACTATAAATGAGTCTTAAGATTTTATTCGAAATTTCCCCCAATTTCAAAACTGTTAATTTTATTAAAGAAATATAATTTTAAAGTTTAAACTTAAAAGTACCTGAAAAATTGAATATTTAGGAAAAAACTTCGAATAGCATTTTGGAATTATTCAGTTTAAAATCTAAATACGGAGCGCGAAATTGCAACAAAAGCCAGATTTTCAGTTCCAAGTCGACAATAAACGATAAAAAAGTAAATGAATAAAATAAGAATTTCAGTTCCAAACTCAGGATTTGTTAAAACATTGAAATAAATAAAAAAGTATGATTTTAGTTTCAAATAGTTTCCAGCTATGAATATTGCTTTTTTTTCTTCGAAGGTTTCGACTATTTAAATTCTGTACTGTTTACCACAATTTTACTTGAATTTAAATTTCGAATGAAAGATAATTAAAATTGTCTTAACTATTTTAAGCTTTTTTCAAAATTTTTGACTATTTTACACTATTCATAACTATTAAACTTTATTAACAATTAAAATAACAACAGATATTAAAAATTCCATGATATTCCTATAAATATTTGCTACGACCGGGCCAGGTTTCGCTTTACAGCATCATCAGCGGTTATATCAGCAATTTGTTTAGCTGTTGTTATGCTAACAAGCTCTATGGATCACATACTCCTACGAATATTCCGTCTAATCCGAATTCTCTTATGCTTGTTAGCATAATAACTGCTAAACAAATTGCTGGTGTAACCGCCGATGAAGCTGTAAAGCGAAATCTCGTATAGGAATATCGTGAAATTTTTAATATCTGTTGTTTTAATTGTCAATAAAGTTTAATAGTTATGAGTATTGAAGAATTTCGCAAAGTAAGGGTGAGAAATGTCAATTATTTTACACTCTAAATTTTAACCTTTACTTAAGAATTTACAAGAAGAAACCTTTACCCCTTCAGTAAAAAATTTCAGATTTTTATCCTTTAAGTTGCCAATCTTTAATAGAAGGTAACTAGATTTGTGAAAAAAGCAACTGACGAAGACAATTTTTTTTCCAAATTTTGAGTTTAATCTTTAGCTTTTAATATTTTTCTTGATTACGATTTTAAATTCGAAATTTAAAGCCAGAAATTCAAATTTAAGTTAATAATTTTAATCAAAACTTCAATAAGTTCAACTGAGACATTTTTATAAATTAATTCAACTTATTTCTGCGAAATTTTGACTGACTCGAAATTTGCACTTTTACAAACTTTTGGGTTTTTTATGATGTGTTAATTTTAATTATAAAATTTTAAATACAAACTCAATTACGAATTTTTTTTCGAAGTTTCTTCGAAAACTTCAAAATTTCTAGATAAAATTAAAATTTTCTAAATTCATACTTTTTGTAACAGACTTTAATCTCAAAATTCGACAATTTTTCTCAAAATTTGAAATTTAAATCCGCAAATAAACATTGAAAGTTTCAAGTTTAAACCAAACATTTCGAGAGAAAAGTCGAAATTTTGATATTCCTTCTTTCAGCTTTCTAAGTAGATATTTGAAAAACTGACAGTGGCCCAAAATTAATTTCTGTTGATTTTTGCTCCCTCTATCTTATTTCAGTTCACTTAGTGACTGTACTGAGAGAATTAAAAGAAACAATGAACGACATATTGTCTTCCTTTGTGCTCTAATTAGAGACTGCCTAGCTAAGCTCCTATCTAAAGAATTGAAGGACAAAATATAGGTAACCAAATGCTTGCCTTTTTTGGATTTTTCGTCGCCTGGTTTTTTAATACCTCGCACAGTTCGGTAGAAAATTCAAAGAAGTAAGTGGCGATAAACCACCCTTTCTTTTACCTTTTTTATTGCTATGCTTATTTGAGATTTTTTTAATAAATATAAACATATTTATATTTATTTATTTTGTTTATTCATCATTTCTGGTTCTCGAAAAAACTTCGACGTGTCGTTTCTGAACACCGATGTTCGCCATTTTGATATTTTGTTAAAAAATTAATTTTGAAACATCAGTGACTTTATGAGTGATGTTGCATCTCCAATTTTTATGAAATATTCATAATTACGTTCTGATATCTTCGTCGTTGTTATTTTATGTTTCTGTTGCTTTTTACTGCTTACTTAAATTTTTGTTGTGTAAATAATTGAATTTCTTTTCTTCTTTCTCAACCGTTTTCTGTCTACTCCTGAATGTAGGCTCCTTCCATGCTTCTTCATGATGATCTTCCTGTGCTAACAGAAACCACCTATTTCTTGCTTGTATCCTAATATTATCAAGCCGTCTTCTTTGTGGTTTTTCCGCGCTGCATTTTGGTATATATATTTTATTTGATATATTTTTTTTGGATGCCAAATAATTGAATACCACTAAGAAATTTATGAAAAAATTAAATTCTGACAAGAACCAAAAGAATATTTAGAAAAATTTTATTTGTCTATTTCCTGAAAAATTATTAGTAGTTTTTAATGATTTGAATACTTTTCCAAAAGTTTAAATGGATAAATCAAATTAAAATCGGTCCATATTAACTTTAATTTAAATAATGCTGAAATCTGATCAAAGTTACCTATTTGAAATTCATTGAGCTAATATGTTTTTCCACATCATCGGCGATGTAAAATGATACAACAATACTGTTCCTTGCAATTTCGATAAATATTTTATTTTAAAATCGTACGTATACGCATTTCCATCAATAAATGGGAAAAAATAATACAGGTAAATATGTTTGCGTTATAAATAAATAAAAAGATATGCTCTGAAAATCGTATTCTGTAGACTAACTTTACTCGCTATTTCCTAAAACCTTTAGAAAAATTGAAGTCTACAATTTAGATTAACTTCATTTAAATTTTGAACTGGTTTAATTCTACGAACTGTGGAATTTTTGAAAATTGGCCACGGGCAGTCATTTCAGGACTCTACTGAAATATGCTTATTAATGAAACTGAAGCCCCTGCCTGCCCCTTTATAAGCTCACGTGGGTGCATACATGGTTGAAGAACCCATACATATATATCTATCTATACACATACATACACTATTGTAGACTTAACACAGAATTGATTATATGTAACGTGTTTACACGATGTCAATGCTTTTATACATAGTTCCATTTTGTACAATCGTCAAAAGCGTCAAAACAATGTTGTGCTCAAGGAAACGACGTTTCTTGTGTCAAAATCTTACCAAAATAACGTTGGTTCTTTTCCGTGTAAGCTAGGCGGGCTGCGCGGCCGCACAATATTTTCATGAAAAAATAATTTGCTCAGAAAAAATTATTTTAATTATTTTTCAGAAATGCTGGCACATTTTTTTGTTGTAAAAATTCGTCTATTATAAAATATATTTTTTCATTGACTTTTTTATTGGACTTTCTGGAAGTTTCGACTTGTTTCTTAAAAATTTCCTTTTACTTGAATTTTAGTCCATTTTTTAATAAAAAGATAAATATGTCGGGAAACAAAGGATAATAAGAAACTGTTGGGGAAAATGTTTTTTTAAGATTTAGACTTTTTTTCAGTTTCCCTTTTCTTTTGAAATTTAGACGCATTTGCGAAAGTGGACTTTTTGAAAATTATATTTTCGTCGAAATGTCGACTTTGTTTCCAAGAATCGTCTTCATTTTAAATTTCCTTTCTCAAATATTAGCTTTTACTGCATACCTTTTTATTTTCTAGGAAATTCGACTTTCAAATTCGCTTTTTATCGAAATTTTTATTTTATTTTATTATATTTCTATGATTTTTTTTTGTCAAAATTTACCTTGCTTTTTCCGAAATAAGATGAAAAAACGCCAAACTTTCGGTTTTGTTCTTTTTCTTGAAGTTTAACTTTCTCTTGAAAAATTCGACTCTTTTCAAAGTTTCTTCTTTTTCAACATCTATGATTTAGTTTTTTTCTTTTTTTTTTTGGAAACGTCCACTTTTTTAAGACTCGATTATTCCAAAAGTTTGTGGAATTTTTCAATCTTCAAAATTTGTTTCATCTTCTAATATTTTACGATTTCAAATTTCAAGTATTTAAATTCACTTTGTTTTCTAAATTTCAATACGTTCTCAAAAAAAAGGTTTTTCTCAAAATTTGACTTTTTTAAGAGCTTATGACTTCTTTCATTAAGTCATTTTTTTCAAGATATGTTCATTTTCTCAAAATTTGACATTTTTAATAATTTCAACTTTCGGTATTTTAAGCTTTTGGAAATCTGTCAAAATTTTAGTAAGAAATTTATCATTTTTATAAAATGATTTTCTCTTCAAATGTCATAATTATATCAAAAATTAAATAAAAAGTGAAAAAAAAATAAATAAAAAAAACATATTTAAACATTCGAACTTTTCCTCAGATTAGCTCTTTTCTAGAAAATTCTTCTTTATTTCTCAAAATTATATCGAAACTGTAATAGAAAATATTTCCTGCAAAATTTTTACATTTTTCATGTACTTCTAAAGTTAGACATGTTCGAATTTAAAAATAGAAATGTAAAAATTAAAAATAAATTTTTAGAAGTTTTAATATTTCACAAAATTAGTTTTTTTAATTTAATTTTGTTTTCCTCAAAATTAGTTTATTTTTTCAAAATTACGTCTAAATGGTAATAAAAAATATTTTATAAAAAATTTCAACATTTTTCACGAAATTTCAAGGTTTTCTCAAAATTTGCAAATAAAAGAGGAAAAATAAAATCGTGAGAAAAATATTTTAAAAGATTTCAATCTTTCTCAAATTAAATCCTTTTGAAAAAATTGGTCCCTTTATTTTCTAAAAATTATGGAAAACTATTTTTACCAAATTTTAAGGTCATGTCAGAATTTACTGAAATATTTAAAAATTCTAAAAAACATTTTTTACAAATTTCGACTTTTTTCTAAATCCACCCTTTTTTTAAAAATTTTGATTTATTTCTCAAAATTCATCTATCTTTTTATAATTAAGTCAATAAAACAGTCAACAATTGTAAAAAAAATAATTCTTAAATATTTTAATTTTTTTGTTGAAATTTAAGGTTTATGTGAAAACTTAAATAAAAAGTAAAAATTTCGAGAACAGTACATTGTGTATCTAGCAGTAAAAACGGACGATGATGTAATTGTGTCCGAAGTCCGAGAATGTGAGTTTACTACGAGTTACACATACTAATCTGTCTGAAATCGCAATCAAAACTATTTAAATTAGGGAGTTAAATAAATTTAAAACATTTTCTATTGTCATTGTCATCGTAAAAGGTAGCTATTTTCTCGGCCTAGGACCGAAAAAACTTTCTCGGACTGTTTTGTGATAATTCGTTAGCAACGGCCTAAAATACTGGAATAACGTATTTTGCTACCTAAAATTGCACCGAGAAAGTAAGCATTCTGGACCGATTTAAAAAAAAATTGTTTTGAAAATTTCGATGAAAAAACATATCCCTCGGGGATTCCCTGCAAATTACGTCTTTTTTTTCATTACACACTCAGCATGGATGTTGCTTTTCAGTGAAGCAAATCCTGCCTACATCCATGCATCAGAGCAAGTGTCCTGCTTGTAAAGGAAATGAGTAGCTGACATTCATCAAAGGATATATTCAAAAAGACAGTTCAATTTTTTCAGAACTCCGAATTATTGTTTCCTAATTATTTCGGTTGTTAACTTAGAAAGACTCATTTCTTTAAAAAATTCTCCAATTTTTGAGTTAACAATTCATATAATTGAAAAAGAGTAACACCTTAAAATATAAGTTTACAATTATAAGCAAAATGTCGTAATGTCAGGAAAATAAGTCTTGCATATTTTTAGAGAGATTAAAGTCGACAATTTACAAAATAAATCAAAATTTTTACATAAAATATATTTCCAGTTTGGAGTAAAACTATAAAAAAACTATAGCTACACCTAATTTTGAGAAAGAATTTGAAATTTGGAATATCGAAATTTTACAAATCGTCCAAATTTTTAGAAACATTTAAAAAAATTGACCTGAAGCCAAAATTTCATTAAAAAAACCGAAGGAAAAAATTCTCAATATTTCAAGTATAAATTGGAGAGATCTAAATTTTAATTTCGAAATATAAAAATGGACACTTTTAGGAAGAGTCTAAATTTTAGTAGTAAAGATAATGCATTAAAATTAAAGAATTACCTCAACATCAACATTTTTCGAACAAAAAGCCCTAAATTCTATAAAACACTTAAAATTTCCAATAAAGTCCAATTTTGAAAGGAAAAAGTAGAACTTTCAGTATGAAGTCGTAATTTGCAAAAAGACGAATTATAATAAAAAACCTAGTTTTGGGATAACGGCGGAATTCTTAAAAAATCTAATTTAAATAAAAACCTGAGATTTTGAAAAAAACTTGAAATATATCAAAATTTCGTGAAAAAGACGATTATAGAGGTAAAATTCAAAACTTTTGAAAACTAGAACAAATTTTGAAAAAATAACAAAATTTCGAATGAAAGGTCCACATTTAGAGAAAAAGATCGAAATTTCGGGAAAAAAGTCAAAAAGTAAAAATTCGAGATTTCTCAGAAAGAGTCAAATTTTGCCAAAGTTTAGAAAAAAGGGCGAATTTTGAAAAACATTTTAAGAAGTCAAACTTTTAAGAAAAAATCGAAAATTTTTGACTAGTATATTCATTTTTAACGACTGCTTTACTGAAGGACAAGCTCCTCCTGCCTCATTGTGATGTCAGAAAATATCGACTATTGAGATAAACTTCGAAATTTTGAAAAACAAGTTAGAATATGGATTATCTGGAATTTTTGTATTTTTACAAAAATTCAAAATTTTCAAAAGATATTTTTTCAATACATTAATATTACCTATTCTCAAAATTTTCACTTTTGTATCAACAGATCTGCCAAATTTCAAGATGTAGGCAAAGTTTGATAAACAGAGAAATTAAAAAAAGTCACATTTTAAGAAATGACGAAATTTTGAAAGAATAACGACAAATTTTGCGATGAAAATTCAAAATTTTGAGTAAGTCGGATTTTAATAAAAGTGGTCCAATTTTAGAATGAACTCAAAATTCTAAAAAATTGAAATTTTGTAAAAAAATACATATTTTGAAAAAAGTCGAAATTTTGAAAAGACGTGGAAATTTAAATAAGGGAAAACATACAAATTTCTGGAAAAGGTTTCCGCAGTTGAAAATATAATTTTCGAATCAGGGAGAGAAAGAGTCCTACTCTGTCCTATTGTAACTATCTAGTAGAAAAAGAAAGCAAGAAAATCTAAAAATACTTTTTATTATGTAGGACTCGATAAATTACTACATTAGTTATTATCTTCATTCACGTTATCCCGTGGACCCCTAACACTTCATGATGGGAATCCCTCAAAGGTCCATGAATTCTGGGTTAAGACACCCTGGCTTAGCAGTTGCACTGTTATTTCATATATAATTTCCCGTTTTATTTTCAAAATTTATTCGCACAATTTCTTGCGAATGCGAATATTAAAAATCATATGAATAATCGCAATAAGAATATTTGTTACCTCACTACTACATACATACAGAGAGACCAATTCATGGCAATTTATGTCGCTTTTTAGTAAAGTATTCAGGAGATAATACCAATTAAAAAATAATAACATTTCGTCCTTATCCAGGTTCCCAGTTTGAGAATCTCTGTTGCAGGGTGCTCGACAAATGTCTCAAAATTGCCTTGCAAATTAATTTAGAGAAATAAATGTATTAAATTATTGATGTTTTACAGAAGCTTCCCCAATGATATTCAAGACGCAGCACTCATTCTCCAGTATTCCTTTTTCTCCACTTTCGGAGTCTAGAATTAACTGACTACCGGCCAACAAAACATTAGCGATTAAATCATTAAAAGCTTTAAGCTTTCAGAAGAGTTCCCGTTATTAAAACTTTTGTATTTGCGAAATTTGCATACAAAGAAACTGTAATTCGGGCTCAGACTACTAATGAAAACAGTGAGACAATTTTTGCTTTTGTAGTTAATTGAAATGAAAATTCTAATTGTTGGGTGTTAATAAAAATACGTTCCAGGAAAATTTAAATATGATCTTAACTTTGCTAATTTTTAAGGATACTTTCTCTTTCCCTCAATCTTTTGTTTGTCAACTTAAAGAGCTTTGAATTTATTTGGTGCAAAAAAGACTTTCTAATAGTCTAATAAAAAAGATCTAAGATTATAAATATGTTGATAAAAGACGTGTAAAATAAATATCAGCAGCAGCAGCAATCCTTAATTTAGATCTAGAAAGCTGAGTATGTTTTGCTCATAAAGTTTTTTTTTATATACCATAACACGTACTAGTTGGCCCACAACTTGATCCTGACACCTTTGCATATGCCTGAATCTAATTCACTGACATTTAAAAAAAGTTATATTATATAGAAATATAATTATTAAAATTCATTTGACAAAAAAACAAAATATGAGAATTTATGTGGAACATTTTCTACTGTTCTTTCAGATTGTTTGAAAAAAAAAAGAATTTTGTTTGCAATAAAGATTGAAACCTAAAAAAATAAGTCACTAAGTTGCAAATGCTATTCAAATTTCACACATAAAATAAGCATAAATATTACATCTTCCTTGGAAGCATTAAATTTAAGGATTTTCAACAGCAAATTTCCAAATGCTGTTATAATGTGAAAATATAAATATATTTTAGAGTTTATTAAATAAACAGTTCAGTGAACATGGAAATGATTCCATTCTATCTTAAATTTTAGTTCCTCGAAGCAGGATAAATTGTAGCTTGGGGCTAGCCAATCCTCGGCAGCTCCTGTGTGCGAAACCATACATCTCTCTTTTAGTAATTTTTGTAAATAGGAGTTAGCTTTAGTCAGACAATTATTGACAGAAGAAATCGCAGATTAATTTTTTTTATTTCATACACAAAATAATAGTAGTTACGTATTTTTATATCATATTTTATATAATGCATATAATAGGTATATTGTATATAACGTAATGCATGTATGTGCAATATTTTTGAAAAGAAAAATAAACATTATGAAATTTTTCTTGTTTTTAAGTTAGTGCAGCGAAGGCTTTAAAGGTTTTGCTATCACAATCTAAGGTCGTGCGTTCATAAATGCCGTTTTAAAAGCTCATAATCTGAAAGGAAGGAGCTGCTCATTTTGTTGTAAACTTGTAATTAACTAGTACCACTTCCTCTTTATCATACAAAATGCGAAAATCTGTGATATATAAATCCAATTTCCCATTTAAGGTCAACAACTAAAATGCAACTTGATATAAGGTAGAGGTACCAATTAATGAACACTTAAGGAAAATATAAACTTTGAAATAATAGTATTAGTAGGACATCTACTTCTACTGAAAAGCGCAGAAGGTCTTCAGGTGGAAAAATTTCATTCGATAAATCTTCCATTTCAGTAATTGAAACACAGAACTTAACTCAGTTTCTCTCTGAAGATGACAGCTTGGCTGTCGAAACGCGTTAGAGCAACCTTTGTTGTGTTTTTTAATTTTTCTTGGTTTCAGGGGATAAGTTCTGTGTTTCAATTTTTGAAGATAACCAAGGACCAGTCCGTTCCATCAAAAATTCCATTTCAGTGTTAATGAAATTATTTTCGTAAATGTTATTAATTACCATTATGCGCAGTTTCAATAGCAATTTCTTGACTACAGCCTTCTTGAACGATCTTTCAGATTTCGAAAAGTGGACTTTAGCTGATTTCACTTCCTACTCTCGAGTTTTTAAACTCTACTAATAATTCTGGATCCATATGATATTCCATCACATCTAACGTAGTCAGGTATTTGCTAGCGGTAATAATAATTCGTTTATCACGAACATTTTTTTTCTTGTCTTCTTTTGGAAATGCATCGAGAGTAATCTACGGCATCCGCATCAAACGCAAAAATGCCGCACTTTCTGAATCCATGTTTAATGATACTTGGTTGCACAGCTTTCTAATATGCCATTTTAAATAGAGGAATAAATGTGTTTTTCGCAATTGATTTCGTAGTTTTCTGTTTGTGTTTTCTTAGTATGTCTTTCCAACGCGCTTTAAGGGATTTTAAAACAGACACATTACATGGTTGCAACATATGCGTTTCATTTGGCAATAAATAATACAACATAATGCCCTTCTGAGTACACAAGTTGTACAGATCCATACCTATGAGACTTATGATCATCTAGACCCATGGCGAGAAAATGTTAGCTACATACTCGTAGAAGTTTTCACTTGTCATCCAACCGTTGTCAGATCGTCCAGTACTTCATTCATCTGGAAAGGTGGCTGCTATGTTTTTTGAAATGCGTTTGTACGGAAAAACAACCATGGGGAGTGCAGAATCACCCACCGCAGGGAATGTGCAAAGCACTGTTAGGCATTCCTTCTCAGGCCACCGGCAAAAATTTCTATAATTTTTCGAACCCAGAAGTTTACCCGTTTTGGGACAAGTTTGTAGTCCTGTTTCATCCCCGTTAAATATTCTGCTAGGATCATTTAAAATGTCTGAACAATTTTCGTTTTACAAATACTCGATTAATTACTGAAGCCAATTGCGTATACCTGTTTCTGAAACTGAGGCTCTTGCTTTAGATATTATTTCAGCACTACGTTAGGTGATTTTCGGATGTCTGTTTAAGAACAATTTTAACCCTTTTTGCCCTAATTTATCGTCTATAAACAGATTCAAGTGAGTGACTGTCTTAAACACACGCTGAACAGTATATTTTAACCCATCGGGGTGCATGGGAAAACCTAATAACCCTTTTCAATTACCCACTTTTTTAACTGCGCTTCCTCAACACCTATTAAAATTGTATTAGGGCCCATCTTTCTTGTTAAAGGTACTTTTCTTTTAATTTTATTAAAGAAAGGATCCTTAGGTATTCCACATTTTTTGCTGACTGCTGAAAGTGACAATTTCTTTTGCCTTATCTCCTCTAAGGCATTTTGTAGGACCTCGTCCGAATATTTAAACCTTTTATAGCTCCTAACGCCTTTTTGTCCATTTTATATCTATAGTAAGAAATACATCCAAGTATTACAATTAAGTACTTCTTGTTGAATTTTCATTTAATATTTTCGTTCATTTGCGGGTCCAATGAATGAAGGAAAAGTAATCAACCGTTCATTTATTGGATAGAGGCGCTTCCTAAACAGTGTAAGCTGAAAATCTTGAAGCTTCTGCAAATGACACGCATTTAGGATTCAAAATGGCGCATTCTATAAATTCAAATGAATTCCAATAAATGAATGTACTTGTTCATTCATTGGGGCTAACGCATGACTCAATAAATGAACACAATGAATTGCTAATTTTCCAGCCAATTCTTGACAATTTAAAGTTATATAGATTATCAAACGGCTTAAAACATAGCAATAAATATAGATTACTAGTTAAAACAAAGCAATAATACCTGTTATTCTTATTATAAAGTATTTTTTCTTACATTGCTCCTTACAAGATGTCTGGAGAATGTTGGAACTACAAAATTCACACATTAAGACAAGACAACACTTCTGCTTCTAATTCTTGGATCGGAACTAATAACCGCTTGGTCCAATGAGAAAAGAGAATTTGAAACCTGCGTATTAGTCTTTAAGAAGAAGAACGGATACAACCAGTTCTTATAAACCTTATATTAAGGGTCAATTGTTCATTCGCCGGTGCTGTTCATTTACAGGTACTTCTATCCCATGACACATAAAGCAAAAGATCATCAAAATCAGTTTAAGAAAGAATAACTTCTGTGATTACTAATCTGACATACGGAAACCAGCCAAGATGAATTTTCTTGACAATTGGCTCTTTTAGATGAATCTTTTCAATTTCGACACCAATAGGAGATTGCTTTCATTTTTGTCCTTTTTTTTGTAATTTTGATTGTAAATTCATTTATTTCACATGTTTTACATGTTTCTCCTTTTTTTTTAATTTTCGGCAAAATTTCGAAATTTGAAATTTTTACTCAAATTTTTGTGGACATTTATGGATTAAATTGAAATGCAAGAAACTTCGATAGTTTTATAAATAAAATTAAATTATTGAATACACTAAATTCAAAAAAAATTCTTGATTGAAACCAAAGTTTTGAAAAAACTTTTGGAAAAAAAATAGTTTGAAAACCCGTTTTTAAGAAAAGTTCAAAATTTTAAAAATTAAAATGTATCATTTGAGAAAAAAATTTCAAAAATTTGATAAGAAATCTGCAATTCTCAAATGTTAAGTAAAAAAAAGTTCAAAATGCAAAATTGAAAAAATCTGAAAAATTGAAATACAAATCCTGTCCCGTGAAACCAAGAAAGATTAGAAAACACAGCAAAATTTGCTCTAACGCGTTTCGATAGCCAAGCTATCATTTTCAGAGAGATATCTCACTATGAATTATTGACAAAATGCATAGTTACACTTCTCTTCTTCTTCTTCCTACGTTAGGACTTAGTCCTGTGTTTCTTACAATCTTTCTTACTCTTGGGATGCGAAGATTCAGCTTTCGTACCAGCGTTTTGGTGATCTTCCTGGGAATCTCGCGATGTTAGGCCATTTCGTTTTTGCTATTCTGGGTAGCCGGTTACCAGGCATCCTATCTACATGGTCTCTCCACAGTTTCCGTCTTATTATATATTATATATATCTTCATTTCTCTTATGGTCGAGTAATGTGTACCTTGTTAAATGTCTCAGCACTCTCATCTCTGTTGTTCTTAGTTATCTTTTGGTTTCGGCATTCTCGGCTCTAGTTTGGGTGGGATATATAATGATGATTGGCCTAACACATGTTGTATAAATTCTGACCTTGATAGATATATTCATGTGCTTATTCCTCCATATTTTGTCGCGTAGGTATCCTGATGTCAGCAAAGCTTTTGTTGTTTGGCTCTGCACCTCCTCTTTTAGACTTCTTCCTACCTTTTTATTTTGGCGCAAAGGCATGTGTATGACATAACTTGTTTTATGCTCTTATTGTATACTGCTAGCTTGCATCTTCTCGGTTTCCTGGATATAGCTAGGCATTCAGTTTTTTTTGTGGAAATAATCATATTGAAAGGGTCGGCCACTCTTCTGAAAGCATAAAAAAGTCACTGGAGGTTATCTTCATCTTCGGAGATTATTACGGCGTCGTCCGCATAGCACAGCATTTTGATTTCTTTATTTACTATTCTATATCCTCGGCCCTTGCTCTTAACCTCTCTTATGATTTCGTCCATGATGGCGTTGAATAATATTGGACTTAGGCTATTTCCTTGTCGTATCCCTGTTGCGATTGATATTTTCTTCGTAATTCTTGAGTCCGTCATTATGAATGTTAAAGTGTTCGTATTCAGTTCGCTAGCAATTCTTATTATGTTTGGGTCTAATTTTCGTTGTTTCAGTAGCCGTACTATGTCAGTTAGACGTACTCTATCGAACGCCTGGGTGAGATCAATTAAGCACATTTATGCCATTTTGTTGCATTCTATGGCTTTTTCGGTGATCTACCTGATGGTGAATACCACGTCAATCTGTTTTTTCTGAAGCCTTGTGTTCCTTGGATAATCCTTTTGATGCTATCTCCTCTAATATTATTTTTGTGAAGAGCTTCGATACTGAGCTAAGAGCTTATTCACCAATAATTTACAGGGGGGGCTTTTTCTCTCTTTTTGAATATAGGCATCCTGATGCTTTGTTTCCACCGTTTTGGTGTTTTTTTTTGTGGTGACTACTCTGTTAAACAAGGTATGCAGTTACTAGGTTAAGTTATTCCTTTAGTATTTTAGCATTTCATTAATTATTTCGTCTAACCCAGGTGATTTTCTATTCTTTAGTGCACTGAGTGTTTGTCGTATTTTTTTCTGTGTTATTAACCAGTTTCCATGTTCGTCTGCATCCTCATTTTCACTTTTGGCTTTGTTAGTCCCGCCATATAATTGATGGAAATGTTTTTTCCAGGTTTCTGATGATATTTTCGTTACTTGTATATGTTCGTTAATTGTTTTTTTCTGTTTCTCAGCATGTTCCATAACTTCTTTTGCGCTCCATACAGATCGTGCTTTATATCCGAGGAGAATTTTTCCCAAAAGCTTCGTTTTATTGCTTGTATTTGTTTATTTACTTTATTTCTTACTATCTTATATTCTTCGTATGTTAGATTCCTGCTTCTGAATTGAAGGTACGCAGTTCACTTTTCTTCTGAAAGCGTTTTTACATCCCGCTTAAACCAGCATTTTAAATGTCTTTTCTCGTTTAGAATGGTTTTCCTTCGTCCCAGGGCTTCTTCTGCGGCTGTGATTATGTTCGTCTTCAGTTTTTCCCAGGCAGCTTCGACGTCAACTGCCTCCATAATTTTGATGTTATTTATCTGTAGTGCCAATCTCCTCTTATATAGTTCTCTCGTTGAGTCATTTGATAGCGAGTCAATGTTTAGCTTTTCAGTTTGGATGGCTTGGGTTCTACCTCCTCTTTCTACTAGTTACATAGTTACACAGTACAGTAAATTGACAAATATTTCAAAAGCGGACATTTTGAGTTAAATTTTTTTTTTAAATTAAGTAAAATCGAAAATTTAAAATATCATTAAAAATATAATTTTTCATAAATTATTTATCACAATTTTTCATTATTATAACATCAAAAAATCGATTCCGAATTCTGGCAAAATATTCAAAGTTTCCAGAAGAAATTTAACATTCCAGTTAAAAAATTCGACGTTATGTGTTAAAATTTTATTTACAATTTAAAATTTGGAATTAAGAAATAAATTCTTGAAATTTTGTGTTGAAAGGTCGACAATTTTAGATGAAAGAAACTTCAAGAAAAATCTTCGAAGTATCATAAGATATAATTCTAAAAGAAAAATTTTCCCTGAATTTCAACTTTAAAAAAAACTTGAAAAACATGACCTTAACTTCGAAATTTAACTTAAACTCTACATTTTAACGCAGGCCCGTTTGTTTCAATTCTAAAACAAAACCATAATGAAAAAAAAGTAGTTAATTTAATCATAATCAGAGATTAAAAACTTTAACATAGAAAAATTGGTATTCCCTTTTTGGAAATTCGAGCATTTCTCAAAATGTTTTTTAACCGAACTATTGCATAATCTCTGTTTAGAAACACCGAGAAACACTGCAAAAATTTAAAATTACTGGAACACTCAAACATTCTAGACGAAATTTTTCCCAGCATTTCAGATGTAAAATCGAAAATTCGCGTTTCAAGTAGAAAACAATTTGGAATAAAAAATAATTTCTAGAAATTTTTAGTTTCAGAACACAATTTTTAAATTCAAGTTAAACATATTTTAGTAGTCAAGTCAAATTTTTGAAATGCTCCTTCAGTGGAATTGTAAGAGGTCGTTTAGTCTACCCGACGTACTTTTGAGGACAATCTTTTAAGAAGAAGTTTTAATCTTCGAACCGATAAGGCACAAAAATATTAAAGATTAGTGGTGATAGGTAGGAGTGCCAGGATCTTTATTAGTTGTCTATTTTATTTAACAGATAAGAAGCTTTTTTTTTTCAATTTGCAACGCCCTTGCAAATTTTCCTTCTAAAAAAATTAGATGTTCCTCTTTGGTTTTGGGGATTTTAATTCAAAGGAAATGTTTATTGATTTAAGAATATCTTTTTGGACAATAGCATCTTAAATTAAAAAAAACGCTTTTGGTGTATTTTTATGCAAATACATTTCACCTATATGAGTAGAGAACGAACATTATTTATAAAATAATTGCACTTTACGAAAAGAAAAAAAAACACTTACGTAGAGCATTTATTTTTACACGATTTGATGCATGTTATTGTTTAAATTAGTAGAATTTTAATCTGGCGACAATAACTCATGAAACCGCTTGGGGCACCCCTAACGCTTTGGCACCTGTGTCGAGCACATTTGCACAAGGGGGCAGCACAGCGTGGCCTGTAGCGGATCCTTGTATTTATGTCTTTTAATTACAGTCTCAATTTTGTTTTTAATGTCCCTATCCTCGTAGTTCATAATTTTATGTATACATTCTCTTCCAATATATTTTGCATGCCAATCTTCCTTGTTTCATATCACATTATTCATCCTACCACCGCGTTTGTATAAAACGGTACATGTGGAGTGCAAGCCTCTCTCAATAACATGCAGAGTCGTTTCCAAGATAAATATGAACTTGCAAGAAAGCCCAAATGTAAACAGCTTAAATTACGTTTAGTTATTGCAGCCTCTTCATTCTATTTGCACAGCCAGAGTTCAGCAAATGTTTTATCCAAATTCCCAGGGAAACATCAAATTAATTTTGCATAAAACCCAAGAGCAATAAAATCAATACAATTTTCTAGATATAAAGCAATTTTTGATGAACACCAATTATATCTTAAATATTCCATAACAAGCTCATTTTCAATTTATGTCTTTTCTAAAACTTTGACTGTAAACTAAAAATTTCGAGAAGGTTTGTTGTTGTTGTAATAAATATGTTTCTTCTACTTTCAACTTTTCATTGTAAATGCTGGATTCATTTTCATTTTCTAAAAGCTCTCTTAGAAATTAATTAAATTATACAAAATTTTTCTAATGATTCTTCACTGTAGTGTTAATAAGGAACCCTAATTGTGCGAGCCTGATTCGTTCTGAAGATTCTCTCCCACAACATTTCTACTTAAATCTTACAAACAGATTTTTTTTTGCAGTAATTTTTTCAAATTTGCAACTTTCTTTTCGAAATTTTGTATTATTTACTGAAGTTTCAAAAATAATACCGCTTCTTCAAAAGAAAATAACTTAAGTCAAAATTTCGATTAGACATTTTTAGGATTTATTCCGGGATGCGTATTGGATTTGCCTCTGGACTACAGAACCGGGCAAGATACAAGCGTTCCAATTGGTTTGTTCTGACATCATGATTGTGTGTTTGTTAATTTCCTATTAAACGCAAGCGCATTTGCAGTAAAATACAATTGACAGTTTAGACAACACTACTGTACTACTATCTGATCTAGGTGTTATTAATAATATTTTGATTTTGTTATTGACGTTTTGTAGCTGTTTAGGCTGTAATTATCTGCATGTCGAACTCCACTCTCAGATTGTTAGTTTAAATAGCTGTTATTGAAAGACATTTTAAATAGGACTTAGTAAACTTTTCGTTTGTTAAATGTACCAGACCTAAAAAACTAACGCATATTAATGCATAATTTGAAAGAAGTGTGTGCTATACAAATTATTATACCTAACAGTGGATTGTGCATATTAACATTATAAAGAAAATATATGATTTTTAAATAATTTTGAGTAAAAATAAGTTGAAATTTTTGAACACTTCTTTAAAATTCATGTTGGAATAAATTCGAAAAATGATGCAAAGTTGGGGCTGCAAGAATATAGTGTAATTACTAAACCGGTGTGAAATAACCAACAACATTTCCAGCAACAAATTTTAATAGTGCATGTATTCGATAAAGCACTGGTCTGAGGCATACAGTAAGAATTTGGTTATTACAGCTTCGCCAATAATGTGCCACGAAATTATTTTTTTATAAATCCTTTTATTATGGTAAACAAAGCTAATTGCCACAATAATTTCCCTTCACCCCATCGATGTGGGAGCAAAATGGGCTTCGTAATAATGTGTTATAAAAACCGTAAAAAAATTGTCGCAAAAAATTACTGTAGAAATCGATTTATTTTTAAATAAGAACCAAACTGACACTCAGCATTTGTTACCCTACCCCGTCGGAGGTGGTGAAAATCCCAATGATATATTACAAGTGTCGTAAAACAAAATTGTCACAAAAAATTTTCTTTACACATCGTTTTATTATTAAAAAAGAATTAAACTGACACTCAACATTTGCCAGCCTACCCCGTCGGAGGGGGGAAAATTCCAGTACTATATTATAAGCGCTGTAAAAAAAATTGTCACAAAAATTTTTCTTTACACATTGTTTTATTATTAAAAAAGGATAAAACCGACCCTCACCATTTGCCAGCCTGCCTCTCGGAGGGGGTGAAAATCCTGTAAAGAAAATTTTTTGTGACAAACTTTTTTTACAGTTTCATTCTTTTTTAATAATTAAACGATGTGTAAAGAAAATTTTTTGTGACAAATTTTTTTTACGACCCTTGTAATATATCATTAGTATTTTCACCCCCTCCGACAGGGTAGGCCGACAAATGTTGAGTGTCAGTCTTGTTTCTTTTTAACAACAAAACGACGTGTAAGGAAAATATTTTGTGACAATTTTTTTTTACGACACTTGTAATACATTATTGAGATTTTCACCCCCTCCGACGGGGCAGGCTGACAAATGTTGAATGTCGGTTTGATTCTTTTTTAATAATTAAACGATGTGTAAAGAAAATTTTTTTTGACAATTTTTTTTACAACTCTTGTAATATATTATTGCGATTTTCACCCCCTCCGACGGGGTAGGCTGGCTAATGCTGAGTGTCAGTTTGATTCTGTGTGCCTCAGACCAGTGCTTTATCGAATACATGCACTATTAAAATTTGTTGCTGGAAATTTTGTTGCTTATTTCACACCGGAAGTTACTAATACGAATTGGATTACTAAAGACGAAGTCTTGTCTTTACAATCCTCATATCGTTCGTCATTATCGTTCGAAGTGAAAACATTTTCAAGCGCTTTGAGGTACTTTTAATGGGGGAAAAACTAATGGTTTTGGGTTACTATCACGCTAATTCTCGCAGACGACAAGCTCTACTGTTTAAATTTTATGTACAAAGTTAGCTTTCTCAATGGATACCATGCTTTTTAGCTTTATTATTGACAGATTCAAAAAATTGAAAGGCTGTTTTTATCGATTTAAATTCTCTATAAACTGAATTTATATTATTTTATTTATTTTTCTGCCGATTAAGTAACATATTTTATTTACCCTTTGAAGGCACATATAAGAGTCAAGCAAAAAAAGCCTGCGAAACAGCTGTGGTGCAGGAAGCAATAAGAAGATGATTATGGCTGTGATGGAAAGAGATTTGGGCTGCTGGGTTGAATAAGTGGAATTGACTTATGACAAATTCACAATTTACTGTTCGCAAGATCTGTGGATGGAACATCTCATAAGGTATCTGTGAGAGTTGCCAACGTATTTTCAATAGCACGCTCAATCAAAAAGGGTAGTACTCTGGCAGTCTGTACCCTGGTAGCCTCAATAAACTCCTTGGATGGCAATTGTGCGCCAGCACAGGAAACGAAGATTGGGCATAGTAAGGTGGACATGTACTTGAAACACCTGTATGAGGAAGAAGCAGTTCTGGCTAAATTATTTTTACAGAAAAACCATGACGCTTTTACCGATGGAGACCAAAATTTAGAAAGAACGAACGTAGTTCGACACAAAATCAACAACGGCGATGCAATATCTATTCGTCAACCTCCAAAAAGATTACCTGTAGTTAAGCAAGATGAAGTCGCGGAACAAGTTAAAAAGATGATAAAGGATGGAGTTATCGAGGGGTCTAATGGTCCATGGTCTTTCTCTGTAGTCTTGGTTACAAAAAGGACGGGTCAACAAGATTCAGTGTTGACTACCGGAAATCAAACAACATTACTAAGAACATCTAGTCCTTGCCAAGGATTGATGACACCTTTACAACTTTGTCCGGGTCTACCTGGTGTTCAACTTTGGACTTGAAAAGTGGATACTGGCAAGTGAGCATAAACCCCGACGAGAAAGCAAAGACGGCCTTTTTATCTAGGAGCGGATTTTATCAGTTCACGGTTATGCCTTTTGGACTATGCAACGCACCGGCTACTTTCGAACGTCTAATGGAACTGGTACTTTCAAGACTCACTTAAAAAAACCTGCTTAGTATACTTAAATGACGTCATGGTAATCGGCAAGAGCTATAAAGAACATCTAGAAAATGTTTAAGAAGTTTTCGACAGGTTAAAGCAAGCTAACTTAAAGCTGAATCGAAAGAAGTGCTCTTTGTTCCAAAGGAAAGTAGAATTCTTGAGCCACACTGTATGAGCCGCAGGAGTAGAGACAAATATCAGCAAGATTCAAGCAATCCGTGACTGGCCAAGACCCAAAGATAAACATAAACTGAGGAGTTTCCTGGGGTTATGTAACTATTACAGAAGATTTGTGAAAGGTTTCGCCAACATCGCTGCGCCATTACACCCACCGACGGAAGAAAGAACGCTGTATGTCTGGACTCCCGATTATGATACTGTTTTTCGAAAACTCAAGTCCGCCTCGAGCACAAGTCCCATCTTGGTTTATCCTTCGCAGAATGGAAAGTTCGTGTTAGACAGTGATGCCAGCAACGTGGAAAAGGTTTTATAAGGTTAGCTGCAGGAAGGACGTCGAGCAATGGTGTCGAAAATGTGTCACTTGCGCTGCATCCAAGGGTCTTGGTACAAGAACCAAAGGGACCCTGAAGCAGTATAATGTGGGCGCTCCATTTGAGAGAATTTCAATCGATGTGGCGAAATAATTTCCAGTATCAGATGATAGAAACAAGTACATCCTGGTGGCCATGGACTATTTCAGTAAATGCTCTGTCTTTGGCCAGTCACAAGGGTTCTTGTGGACAACTTCATTTGTCAATTTGATTTCCCTTGGAACTACACTCAGACCAAGGAAGGAACTTCGAATCGGTGGTCTTCCGAGAGATATGCCATCTTCTTGGAATAAAGAAAACTCAAACGACACCTCTTCATCCATAGTTTAATGAAATGGGGAAAAGACTTACCAGGACCTTGGAGAAACATCTTTCTAAGTTTGTTTCCAAGCATCAGAGAGATTGGGACCGACAACTACCACTGTTTCTAATGGCCTATCCAGCGGAAACTCATGAAACTACGGATCAGACTCCGGCAAAAGTGATCTTTGGGAGGGAACTGCGGCATCCGCGTGACTTGGTGTTTGGATCACCAAGCGAGACTCCAAAGAAGGCGATGGATTTCATAGACGGCTTAAGGGAAGCGATATTGGAGACACATGCTTTGGTGCGGACGAAGACCTAACTTGGCAACGGACCGGATGAAAACAAGATATGACGTAAATGCCAACCATGGATGTTTCAGTGAGGGCGAATATGAATGGCTATACAACCCTCAGAAGAGAAAAGGTGTTTTGCCGAAGTTTACGCCATCTTGGGAAAGGCCGTACAAAGTGCTGAAGAGGATCAACGACTTGGTGTACAGGATCCAGCGTAGCCCCGGGACCAAGATGAAATTGGTACACCTTAACAGGCTGTGCAAATATAGTGGCGAAGTAACTGACTGGAACTGATCAGGATAATCAGTCTTAAGAGGGAGGCAGTGTAGCAAAATATAATTATAGAATTTAGTATCTAAGGAATTTTTCTGGAAAAAATTGATAATGGAAAGCGGCTGCGATAATAAATTATATGACAGATAAACGCTCCACAAATTTTTGCAAACGATAAGTCTTATCTGCTCGTTCCTTCGAGAATCCGGAACGGGATCTATAAATAAACGTTCCGGTCGGTTTTCCTCGGGTTAATTAATAAATGAATAAGTTAGTTAATTAAATAGTGTTAGTGAGTTAATTACGTGGTTAGTTAAGTTAGTTACAATTGTAGGTTCCGAGATCAGTTTGGAAATAAAGTGGCTACAATTCGCGAAGTATTAATCATTCGAACCGATAACGCGCAACACTATGTTTTCTTTTTATTAATTTTCAACCTTTTCTTTAACATCCGGGTTCACACTTCCAAGGTTACCGCATGTGGTATGCAAATTTTAGGATATTGCTGTGTGAACATCATCGTAATTCCTGATATAGTCTGCAAGGTCGTCCTATATCAGTACCGATGATTTACTGAGTTTATTTAAGTTATCGCAACCGTTCAAAAATTTAGTAAATTTTTGAGATTAATATTTTGAGTAGTTTTGTAATTTTTAGAGTATCGTTCCGATGAGCCTTCAGTTTACATTTGGTAGCATACTAGTTTCCCCGAATATTTATAGGATTTTCTCATCAGGTCTTTAATCTACTTTTCAGGCTTTTAGATTTCAGTTTTGCGTTTTTATTGAGTACATCCTAGTCAGCAGGGCTTTAGCCTGCTTTTCAGTTTTCATTAAGTATTTTTGGGGATCTATTCAACATTTGGTAGATTTAGTAGTGAAATTTCAGTCGAAATTTAAGTTATATTTTGGGTTAGTTAAGGGTCAGATTAAGGGAAAAGGTTCATGCACTTGGAGTTTGTCGATGTAGTAAGGCGGATGAGAGATCTGAACTGGGTAATATTAGTTAGTTGTTTTAAAGTCTTACTGTATATGAGAGGCGCAGCGGTGCGATATTGTCACTCATTCGCAAATATTTTAGGACAATCGAAAGAAATGACAGGTCTAA
The DNA here is from genome assembly GCA_028583605.1 of Dastarcus helophoroides. NCBI lineage: Eukaryota > Metazoa > Arthropoda > Insecta > Coleoptera > Bothrideridae > Dastarcus > Dastarcus helophoroides. Next base: position 3,252,426 of record CM053332.1, read on the forward strand.
CTCTCTTGTGATTGTTCCAGCTTAGATCGAATGAGACATTTAAAAAAAATGTAACTTACACTTTTTAGAATTTAGAAAAGTATTAAGGTAATTTTATTATGTACAATTAGATGCCAACGAAATTTTTAAAGATAAGAATGTTAGACAATAACCTATCATGATTATGTCAGTGAAAATCCAAGGACGTCAATTTAGTAAAGTTTCCTGCAATGTTAATCGATTGGCTTAGAGGTTATAAATATTATAAAGTATGAGCAATATCTCTTTTTTAGCCAAAATAAAAGATTTACATAGGTACCTGATATTGAGTGCAGTTGAAACAGTGCCAGCAACAACTCTCTCCTTCAACGTATTTCTTAGCTTGACCAAGATCGCAGGGTAAGCTACATACTGATTCTGGCGATTTCGGATTATCAAGTTTGAATTGTATTTCTGAAAAGTAATAAATAATTAATGCGATGATAAAAGCTTAAATGGATTTCCAATCAAAGCGTTTTGTTCGTATCAAATTAGCACACCAAATATTGGTTTAAGTCCTTTACTTGCAAATTACGTCTAATACAGAAGCTACCTTTGTAAACCTTGTGTTGTTTACCATCATTTTAGTAAACAAGGTAGATATTTTGTGTAAAGCACAGTTTGCGTTACACTAGATAGTCCCTATGTTAAATAGTCTACAGTACATTAAACTGGAATCAAATATGGGGCCTTTGTTTCGATACTCCTAGATTTACGGTTTAAAATCTCAGTTGATCTCGCGCCTATAGTTATTGGAGTTCGCTTTGATCTTGTTAAAATCTAAATATCTGGTTGCCACAAGCGGTAACTTTAGATGACATAATTTCCAGGATAAATGAAGGTAATCATTATTTCTCACCGTCAAGATTAAGTCTAAGTTCCCCTTCAACATATTCTCCAACCCGCACCCATCGATATTTTCCACGGGAAATTTGTTTGAAATGAATAATGTTGTATCTCGCAGGACCGTCGCCATTGCTGTCGAAATGGAATCTATCACCGCTAAGACCTAAAACAAAACGACTACAAGAAGAATGGAAATCATGTTTAAGCTTGAAATATGGTACAGTCTTTTAAAACAAAGAAACGTATGTACAAGTAAAAAATTTAAGCGTTGCACTAAATAACGAAATTAAGAAATTATACTTAATAAAGGAGACATGGAATAAAAATTAATAATGCCTATTCTACTTTGGCAGTTGATTCGGACCGTTCAAAATATGGAGCTTATAAAGAAAACTTCTTATCCTATGTAGCTTAATTCTCTTGCTTTCCTCTTCGAATTATTTTTACAAATAATGTGCAAGAGTTAAGTAGAATAAAGAGATGCAACGATAGTGCAATTATTATATATAAACGATTGCCACTTGTAAGTGCGGTAGCTAAAAATTTCAGAATAATAAGAATGCTCAACGTTGTAATCCAATGGCTTTGTTTTCTATTCTGCACTTGTGAAGCTCCGATTTTTATTGATATTGTGAGCTTTTATCCAAAGCTCTGAGTAGCATATAAATGGCGGTTATATCGAAATATATCTAATAAGAAGAACAATAAAATTACTGAAACTTCCTAGCCAGTGGGAACATATAAATGCTTTGAGAGGAGCAGTTTCCTATAAACATGGTAAGATATAGCTAAGGGTTTTATCTGTAGAAAAGTAAAAATGAGAAACAACATTAACTAATGTTTATTTCACTCATTTCAGTTCCTTCTTTCTAAACTTTTAATAGATCAATGCTTTTTGTATTGTTCTGAACAGTAACAAAGAAACAATGATTTATTATAGAATTAAATAATGGGTCTTACATAAAAATTATTATATCTTAAATATCAGTACATTTATTCTATTTGTATACATTACTTTTCAAAATATTCTGCTCTGTTCTCGGTTGCAAATTAGGTTCTGGATTTTCGTAGAAAGTGAATCAACTACAGGTTTATTTAGCTCTGAAAAAAAAGTAAGTAACACTTTAAATTATTTGTGCATTTTATTTTCTCCCTTTTATCACCTACCTTATGCATCCTAAACAATGTTTTACCGCTACAATTCCAGTGCATAGATATTGACAGCGTGTCCCCAGACCCTAATCATTCTTCTACTTTTTGAGTCGAATAGCAGAGACGAAACGATTTATAATCTTTCGTATATCATAAGATGATAAAAAACTTCAGTATAGTTTGGCATTTGACTTTTCTGTTATCTATCTCACTTGCCTTACACCTTAGTTTTTATTAATGTTTTTATTGTAAGCAAGATGGCCAGATGGGGAGTAGTGGATTTATAGATAAATATATTAAAACCCAAGATATTACTACAAAAGTCGAAAATCTGTACATTCTGCATATCGGTTTGATGTTCAATCAAAAACATCAATAACGAGATGGTCAAAAATTTTCATTTTCTTTAAATAGATACACAAAATATTCTTCAATCCTGTAGCAATTTATTTTAAAAATGTATTGATTGGTATTTGTATTGAAAATAAAAAAACAAGTATTTTGACATTCTAACATGTATACTCTGCATCATAACTTCCCTATAAATTTCTATGGGTTCTTTTTTCACACAAATTGGCACCCTCACAAATTCGATGATAAACAGAGCTTATATAGTAACCAATGAATGAAGAAAATTTAATCGAACAATTAAGATAATTAAACAAATAGCTTATAGCAATGGATATTCTGAAAGCACAAGCTAATACATTAATTTTTAAAAAAGAACACAACTTGGCTATTAATTCTATATTTTTCCTAAACAACCAAACACAAGAACAGACTAATTTGCTATTACATATTTTGGAAACATCTCGAAAAAGGATAGGGTACTATAATTTCTCATACATCCCAAGCGACACCTAGTTTTAAATCATATAATTCGTTAAGTAACATGATTTTTAAGACAAAAGAAAAACACTCCACTCTGGTATTTATGAATTGAATTGCTCTGAGTGTAATGCTGTCTACATAGGTCAAACTTCATGCAATTTTCACATTAGGTACAGCGAACATCTTGCTGCCTTCAGAGATAAACATCCAGAGAGATCAAATTTTACAAAGCATTGTAGGAGTTTGTGATCCATGGAGCTTGTTAACATAACAACGGCTAAACAAATTGGTGGTTTAATCGCCGATAACGCAGTAATGCGAAACCTGGTTCCGATGTTAGCAAATATTTAACGAAACATTGAGGAATTTTTAATATCTGTTGTGTTTTAATCATTAATAAAGTTAAATAGTTATGATGAGTATAAAAAGTAATAAAACAAAAGGGATCTACAATAAAATTTCAAAAAAATACGTAAGCAAAAATAAAACTTTATATAACCAATTATCCAAAGCTACAAACAGCAAAGAGTTTATTCAATTTCATGGTTTGTTAAATTAAAAGAGTTCGATTTGTTTTGTTTTAAATATAAACTCGATAACAGCACAAACCTTATATTATTTCTGCTAGCTGCCGAGCCAAAAAAAAAAAACATTTCCGTTTAAATTGAAAACTATTCCTGAATAGGAAGATAGAACAGCAGATGGCGTAGTAATATATATAACGTAACACACTTTCCTATTTCTAAAATTAGTTCAGATAAGCGGCAATAAAACAAATGGGTCTAAAGTAGTATATTATACTATAATCATCTATCCAAAGTTACAAACAATATACACAAAATTGGAATTTGTAAAACTCATAGACATTCATTCTAAGTAGGGATGTCTAGTAAGTTTCTAATAACAAAAAGACAGGACACAAGGACCTTGAAATCGAAACGTTTTTAAAAAATTAAAAATTTGCACTCTTAACCTAACATTTATACTTTCTTCATGAATTGAAAATCTTACCAATATTTCTCATAAAAATTCAAGTGGTTGCTCAAAATATTAAATTTACCCTCGAAATCTCAACTAAAAATTTTAATAATTTGATATCCATTTCAATTTAAAAATTTCTATTTTTTCAAAATAGTAGTTTTAGTAGAAATCTCGAGTTCAATTGCAACTTTTATTTCAAAGTTTTGCTATTTTATTCGATCTTGAGAAGAAAGTTGAAATCTTAACTCGAAATTTGTACTTTTTTAAAAGATTTTAAATGAAAAATTGACTCTCGAAAAACATTTTCTCAAAACTTCGACTATACTTATTCTCAAAGTTTCTACTACAATTTCGAAAATTTAATCTTACCTTGAAATTTCAACTTTAATCTGGAAATGTCCACTTTAATCTCAAAATTTCAAACTTTATCTCTCACTCAATTTTATTTTTTCTCGAAACTTCGATTTTTAGTTTCAATATTCCAATTTTAAAATTCTTTTTTCTAAAGCATTCTAAATTGTAGTTTTGCGCTTAACCCCTAAAGACTATTTGAATGCATTAGCTGATTCATTTATAAAAACTTTTTCACTGTAAATTTAGAGAAAAACGTGGAATATTTGAAAGTTTAAATGTTTAGTAAAAATGCAAAGTTTAGCTTTGGATTTATAAAATAAAAATTTTTCAAAATGTTAAACTTTTTAAGATTTCAGAAAAATGGATAGAAAAAAAATTAAACTGAGAAATTTGAAATGATAGCCAAGGTTTAATTTGACATGTCTAGAAAAATGTTAAAATTTCAAATTTAAACCCCAAATGTTTTAAAAAGAACCCTAACTTTACTATTTTAATAAATATTTTGGGACTAAATTATTTGAGAAATATTCATGTTTTAAAACTTTTATGTCACAATTTAGAGAAAAACTTTGAAATTTTTATATTCTGTTAAACTCAAAATTACCAGAGGATAATTAAAATTTGAAAAAATAATAAAAAATTAAAAAAAAATACAAAAGAACACAAACATTTTTTAAAATTCCAAGTTTTTTTTTTTGATTATTTGGTCCAGCCTAAAGAAATGTAACTTGAGACACGGGACAAATAATAATAAAATTTAGACAATTGCTATTGAAAAATGGAGCTATGAAACTTCAACGTTCGATTTCTTTCGATTTCAGATACTCAATTTTTTTTAAAATTTGGGATGCTAAAAAACAAATTATTAATTTTAGAGCTGACATTATTATTTTGACATAACTGGGTGTTTCGAAAAACTAATAAAAAAAACATATTTTAGTTCATTTGAATAATAATATTCAAATTTTTTTTCGAATTAAATATTATATTCGAAAATTACTAAAATACTGATCCTACTTTGAAAATCTAAATACTTTTAGATTTTCAAAGAAAAATTAAATGAATATTCCTTTTAAAATATAATTAACTATTCATTTTTGAGATTAAAAATTGAATACCTAAATCAAAGGTTTTTTCCAAAACAAAAATTTTAAATATAAGTAACAATCTATGACAATGACAGCCTTAAAATCGGTTCTTTTTCCAATATTTTACTTTGCGTTGAAGTTATCAAAAAAAGCTTTAAAAAAGTTGTTTAGAATTTAATGTTGAGCCCCAATACCAAATTTCATTATGAAATTCAAGCTTTTATTTCTGCACATTTTGTCTCTATAACCGCGTGTGAATCTTGCGGACAAATATTGCAGAACCGTGTCAGCGAATTTGCATTTTATTTAAACATTTAACATATAGAGAACCCCGCAATTATTGGTTCCGGGCCTGCATAAAATATCATAGAACGAGGTAAAAACCGTTGGTTTTTAAAACACAAGTTCTGGACTGCCGAGAACCTCGACGGCGATAGGTCCAATGTAATTTTCTTTGATAAAGTGTCGTTCTGGGTATGGGCTCCCATAAAGTATGCTTGGTGTACCGCTGGTGAGTAATTGTTTCGGCGAACCGTCAAACACCCACTGAAACTCCATTTTGGGGATGTTTCTCTCAGTACGGTTTTGGGTGAGAGCTCTTTACCCAGAACTTGGCGGCTTAGAAAATAGTTAATATTTATAAATATAGACCGGATTTTAGGCACAATCAAATAGGGTAAAAAGGTGAGCAAAATGTTAATTACGCAAAAACAAACAGCTAAAAAAGGCATCGAAAAGGCAAAGTACTGTAAAAAAAGACATTAAAAGGTGCAAAATATCAATTAGGAAAAAAACATTTATTGACATTATTTGAACATTACTATTTTTCCAACTACGTATTGAATATCTCGCAATATTTTCTACTGTCAAATTTTTGCGCTTTCACGGAATAAATACCTACTCGTAATATTACAAAGTTTTTCTCTACGTAAATAGATAATATCCAAAATTACATCATTCGGTAAGAAGCTATTGCCTTTCACCATTAGCGTGAACGGAGTCAAAGTCTTTAATTTTTTAAAAAGGTGGACATTTTAAAACAACATACGTCTTCTTTAATATTACCCTACTTTAGGAAGAAAAAAATAATGCAGTCATATGAATTTGGACTATAAAAAGTATCAACGTGTTTTTTAGAAGCATATTTTTAAGCAGTTTTTCCTCGGCATATTTTTGCACCAAAAGAATTACGAAAATTGGAACTACTTAATTTATCTAGAGTTCCAATGAAACCCTTTACACTGAAACTTTTTTTTGTAGACCTATGCTCAGGTCCACAAAAAAGTGGTGTGTACTTGGGGCCGGACTGTGATTTTCTGGGGTATTTTTCCCGCTAAACACGAATCTGAAGTCAAAATTGGGGATCAATGAGTAAATAATCGAGAAAAACTCAAAAAAAGTCATGATACTTTTATAGGTTTTTTGCGTTTTTCTCGATTATTTGCTCTTTGACCCCTAATTTTGATTTCAGATTCGTGTTCAGCGGGAAAAAATATCCTAGAAAATGATAATCTGGCCTTCAGTACACAGCACTTTTTTTGTGGACCTGTGTAATTGTCGTGCGTCACAATAACATGTAATAATTTAAAGGGGCTGTGTGGGTAATAAGAGTAATTGTTATTAAATGACATTGCTTGGAAATTTATACTTAAGCTTCTTCTTGTCATTATGATGGACTAAATTTTCAAGTTATTGCTTTATTTTATTAAGTACATATTTCTGTTTAAATTTTTCAAAAGCGTATAAATATACTTGTGAAAACCCAGAAAAAAGGATAAATAGGCACAAATTTTTTAAAAATAGGTCCAAATAATGTATAAAAAGGCAAAAATAAGCAAAATCGAAATTAAGGCCATAGCGCATGAAAAACGCCAAAAAAGGTGAAAAGGTAAGATGATAGGATTTTTCCTAAAATCCGATCTCTAATTATAAGTGTGGTCTTCTACACTCTCCTGAGGAGATGTTTGATGCTAAAGGCGTAGACTCAACTTTAGAGCAGAACGTCGATCCAAAATATTAGAGTCGTCTCTGTCTTTTCTGGAAAGCAGAAACAGGCATTACAACTTTATGATAGCCTTCATAGTTTCCCAATGCAAATCCAGTGGAAAATGTTTGGGGCGTTGTGAAGAGCAAGCTTGCTGGAACACTGTGTTCATCCTCAAAGAGCTTTCACGAAAAATCAGGAAGATATAGCCCTCATCAGCCACGGGATATGCTGAAAAATCGGTAGAAAGCATGCCCAAAAGGTGTCAGGCCTTTTTTGGAAAGGGATGGGAATTAAACGATGTAGTATTTATAGAATTCTATCGAAAAAACACTATGGCCCAGACAGCGAGTGACGTCGTAAATTGCTCCCAATAAAATTGTTTGCTGATTTTTTGTTTGGAAAACCTTCAAAGGAATAATAATAGATTCAAAAAATGTCTGTATAAAAATTAGTTATAATTTGAGAACAACACAAAGTATATTATTTTTCGTTATTTATTAAATAGAGCAATGTAGAATTTAGCGTGGAAAATAAATATATATATTTTAAATGTATCTCTGCATAGGGACATCAGAGCTTTATAAGCAAAAACAATCGTTATCTGGAATGGTACACGTTCTAGTTTTCAGGGGCATTATCTGAAATATTTGTAAACCTTAATGAGAAAACAAGCAATAATAACCAGCGAACAAATACAGAGAGGGTTATTTTGTTTTCCGTCGATGTAGAAAGGGTTTTACGACCACGTTTTAAAGCCGAACATTACATAAAGGCCCACCCAAGTGTTTTGTTTGGACGTTCATTAGAAAAATAAAAATGAAGTTTAGGATTGATTAGCGAATGCTCTCCTAAAGTTCCGAAAACAGGTCCAATAATAGCGAAACGCATAATAGGCTGAACATTTAACTGAAATAAATTCAATATAATTGATCAACATTTTTGCGCCAAAGTTTCTGAAACAGCTCGATTTTTATAGGATATTTCGTCTGTAAACGACACAATAATGATTTTAAACAATAAATCGGCATCATCTGTTTCCTTCATATTCAAAAAGTCAAACCTGAATCGTTAGAAAATATCTCTCAAGTATCCGCCACTTGCATTGGTAAAGAATTCGACTTTTCTACTTCAATTCGCTATGGCTCTCTGCCGATTAAATGCGAAAAAACGAATAATTCCACTTCTTCGGAGCTTTCTGAGAAGAAAACATGTCCTGATAATTGGCATGTTTTTATTTGTTAGGTGTAACGTAAACAGATATTTTTCCCGATTCCCAAGTGCTGTCGCATTAACTGGCAATGTCGAAGCCCTTTAAAATCAGAAGCAGGCTGGAAAGGGTTTTGAATTCTGATTTGAGAATATATTTTTTTTAATAAACATACAGGATGATTTGGAAGGAAACCGTTCATATTCAAGGTGAGGGAATAGGGCACAAAAGTAAACAAAAAGTATAATAAAAACATATGGTGAAATATTAAGGGTTATTGAGATAGCAAAGCAAATATAGTATTATTTACGAACATTTATTATTTGTTATTTTATTTTGTAGAGGCCGCAAATTTCAAAACAAAATGCATAAGATATTAGTAAATGTCATTGTTATTATTATTGTTATTAATTTTTTTTTTCTTCATTCATGGTGATGGGTGGTTTTAAAGTCTTATACGGATGGATATTAAGTATAGTCTTTATTCTGCACGTTCATTGTAATTGAGAAATTTTCTTGTCAGTGAACACGTGTCCAGGATTATTGATTTTTGTAGATGTATGTACGTGTTTAAAGAAAGTTCCAGTGTCTTTAGGGCTTGGTGGAGGTTTTTGGATATAACACCTGTTGCTGACATCATAATAGGGATTATTTCAACTTTTCTTTGGTGCCACATTTGTTTTAGTCTCTTCCTGTAGCTGTATATATTTTTCGATATTTTTCACCTGTTTTCCTTTGCATGTTGGGTGTTCTTTATCATGTGATGTCTGGTTTATTATGTAGTGTTGTCCTATCCGTGGTTATACTTCTATTCCAGTATAGTTTGATATTATCGTTTTCTAGTACGTTTTTCGGCTGGTATTTGTAGTACGATGTATGGAATTGAACTAATTTCTGTTTCATTGCTAATTCTTGATGTATTTGCTTGGGCACGTTGTCGTGTCTTTTTATATATTCTGTGTTAGCTAGAATGTTACAACCCCCTGTTATTTGATCTATTGTTTCTACTTGTTGTTTACATAACCTGCACTTATCTGCTGTTGTATTGGGATTCTTTGTTATATGTTTACTATAGTATATAATGTTTATTATTTGGTCTTGAATTGATATCATGAATCCTTCTGTTTCGCAAAATAATCGTTCCTTTCGTTATCCACCTATTGGATGCCTGTTTATCTACGTGAGGTTGAAACAAGTAATTGGAGTGTTTTCCATGTAAACTTTTCTGTTTCCACTTTCTCTATTTTTTCTGGCCGTTCCTGTGATATGTTCTTTTGGGTTACAATTGCAGGTTGTTTAGTTTAAGCGGGGTAGCCCAGGTATCTATATGTGATATTGCCCTATGGATTGCACTTTCGTCTGCTCGTTCCGTGAAATATTTTCTGAGTTTATTAACTTGCTTGTAGTTTATGTTCTTAAGATCAATAACATCTCTTCCTCCTTCTTCCCTATTGAGACTAAACCTCACTACATCTGAGTGGATATGATGTGTTTGTCGCTTGTAGTGTTCGATTCGAGTTAATATGCTGAGTGTTTCGAGATCTGTGTCACTCCACTTTATTAATTCGAATGAGTAAGTAAGGATTGGTGTAGCATATGTGTTGCTTTCGTTTTATTGCGAGCTGTTAGTTCACTGTTTAGTATAGTGTTTAGCCTACCTTTATATTTTTGTTTTAGTTCCTATTTGGAGTGATATCTGCTCCAATTTTTTGTTTATACCCTAGATACTTGTAAGAATCTGTTGTATCTATCCCTTCTATCCTCTTGTTTTGGTGTTCCACTGAGTCGCTTTCCTGTTTTGTTTGCTTACCTCTGATTATGCCATTAATTTTGCATTTATTACTGCCAAAGGTCATCATCGTCATCATCATCATTATTATTATTATTATTATTAATATTATTTATAGCCTTGTTTCTCAGACTTTTGCTGGTATTCATTTTACTATCTCAAGTATACTTAAATACTACAGGGGTAGGTCTGTACCTTAGTTTGTGCTTTCTTACAATGCGACAGGTATTCAATATAACAGCCTTTTGGATATCAATGTATGTGTTTTTATGTAGTTCTAGTATGTCTATGCCCTTATGAAGGTTTTCGAGAATAAGTCCTGTTGACGACACCACTACTCGTATTAATTGTGCCAGATTTCTAGTGCTAGTTCTGAGTACTTGTCTGTTTTTTGCTCGGTATTTTTTCATCAAACTGTTGTTGTTTGGAATAGTTACATCGGCTAGTTGTATATTTTTCTTCTTTTTATTCATTACTACGATGTCCTGGTCGATTGTTCATTACTCTTCTGTCGGTGATAATTGTTCGGTCGTAATAAAGTTTAAAAGATTCGTTTTCAAATACCGCTTTGGCTCGTATTTATAGTATGGCGTGTACGTGTTGAGGAATCCGTATTTAATGGCCAATTTGTGGTATATGATATTACACACTTGATTATGTCTAAGTAGGTAATCAGTATTAACCAGATGAGAGCAGCCAGATATAATGTGCTGAACTGTTTCAGATTTTTGCTGGCATTTTCTGCATAAGTCTGAGTTGGTATCTTTTTCTTTAATAATAAATTTCTTGTAATTATTGGTGCTTATGACCTGGTCTTGTATGGCAATAATAAATCCCTCAGTTTCAAGCAGTAGTTTGCCGTCGCTGAGCCATCTGTTTGACGCTTGCTTATCTATGTGTGGCTGGTTTAGGTCGTAATAGTGTCGCCCATGGAGTTCTGTACTTGCCCATTGTTGCAGTTTTTCACCATCAGAGATTATTATTATTATTATTATTATTATTATTATTATTTTCTTGTTCACAGGATATGTCCTTGGTATAATCTTCCATGCCAGTACCAGAGTACAGAGGATATGGTCAGTATTTTAGTATGTTATTTTTGGTGCTTTTGGTTTCCTACAGATAATTTTGCACGTTTTGTTCATTTAGTACTTTTCTTACAGTAGCATATGTTTCTAACAGGAAATTTTCTGCATTTCTATATAGATATTAGAGTCTATGCTAAGTTATTTTAAATTTCTAATAAGTGAATGAAGTATTTCACCCGTAGCGCCAATAATGAGGGGCAGTATAATAACTCTTTCTTGATCCCACATTTCTTTTATTTCTCTTGACAGGGGGTAGGTACTTGTTTATCTTGTCTGTATATTTTCTCTGGATCTCAGTAGACAGCGGTACCGAAAAGTCCTACTAGGTATGTTCTTCTTGTTTGTTTTACTGTGAGTACTAAGTCTGGTCTATTGTTATGTATTGTGACATCTGTGATTATATCTCTATTCCAATATAGTTTAAATTCATCTTCGTCTATTACTGTATCTGGATTGTATTTGTAATAGGGTATCTTTTGATGTTCTCGTTTGAATTTTCTTAGAATTGATTGGTGTACTATTTTTCCTACATTGTTGTGTCTCTGCGTGTAGTAGTTGGCGCCAGTGTTCGACATCCACTTATGATATGGTCGATGGTTTCATTTTTATTTCCACACATTCTGCAATTGGTGTTTACTGCTGTTCTTTCATTTTGCATTTGCGGTAGTTTGCTGTGGCGATGACTTGATCTTGAATGGCAGTGGCGAATTCCTCTGTTTCTGGGAACTATGTATCCTCTGGTTAACCTACTATAGGGAGGCCTTTTCGTCTATGTGCTCTGCTTTAAGACTTGTTGGGTATCTACCATGTAGTTCCTTGCTGAGCCATCCTTCGATTTTGTTGTTGGATTCAGCCAGTGCGTTTAGTTCTGTGGATAGTTTTAACGAGGTGATATTTCTATCGAGCGAGACTATGCACCTGTATATCTATATTGTTTTGTATTGCTTCTTCATGAAAGTATGTTCTTAAGTTTGCGATATGTTTCTCATGAAGGATGGTAATATCAATTACTCCACGGCCTCCTTGTGTGCATGGTAGATGGAATCTTTCAATAGAGCTTTTGGGGTGATGGAGCCGGTATTTCGTACTTAATGTACATATGCTCTATTTAGGTCTTCTAACTCTGTTTTTGTCCATGTAAGTATTCCAAAACTGTATGTCAGTATAGGTATTGCGAATGTGTTGATTGCATTTATCATATTTTTGGAGTATAGTTTTGTCTTCGTTAATAGTTTTAGTCTTGTTTTAAACTTGTCGGTCAGTAATTTTTTGGACCGTTTGCAATCAATTCCTCTGGCTTGTTCGTACCCTAAGTATTTATATAACTCTTCTTCTTCCATTCCATCTATTTGTCCTTGTTGCTGTATTCACAATTCTCATGTCTTATCCATTTTACTTTTTCCATTGCATTTATTCGACATTTGTCTAATCCAAATTGCATTTTTATGTCATCGCTGCAGGTAAGCAACAATATTTATTAGTTCTTGTAGATATTTATTTACTTCGGCAAATAATTTTATATCGTCCATATAAAGCAAGTGGCTTATGTTTCTATTCTTCTAGAAGTCCTGCGATTTTCTTTTTTCCGTTAATGAAAATTGGAAAGCGAATTTAGTGCCATGCCGAACCACAAAGCACTAAGCGCGTCTCATTGAAAGATTCCTGACCGAATGTTTATGCTTTCTATGTTGCTTTGTGTCGTACCGAATAGTAAGAGTAGTTTTCCATTTTTTCATTGCTTTCTCCTTAGTACCAATGATATGTGGATTAATTTTGTAAGTGCGTAAATATTTCTATCAGCCATGACTGTGGAACGCTATAAAATGCTTTTTTTACTTAGTTTTTTGGTTCTTTTTATTTTTCCTTTCACAACTGAGTCTATTGTGAGTTGATCTTTGCAGTCTTTTATAGCTTTTCTGCATCCTTTTTGTTTCCACGTAAGTATGTCGTTATTTTCTAAGTGGTGATGGAGATTTTTCTGTAATAATGAAGGTAAATACTTTATATAATTGTGGGAAGACAAGTAATCGGTCTATATTTACTAGGGTCTCTACTTGCTGGTATGGTTTTAAGGAGTAAATATGTGATGCCTTCTGCTATGAACTCAAGTATATCTTCATTATCTGTAAGTATCCATTTTGTCCGTTGTCTTATTCTTCCTGCTAGAGTAGGTTAGCAGTGGTTGGCAGAAGTTTTTCTGCCAAAACACTTCTGTCAGGTAGAACCGGTCCTTGATCGTTGCCAGGGTGTGGTGCAGGTACATATTCACGACGGTTCCGATCTGGATCCTGCCGTTCCAGTCTGCCGGAGTATCTGTCCCTTCTTGTGCAAACCATAAAATCTCCTTAAGGGAAAGTGTATTTTAGAGCTTCTGCCAGCGAGCTATATATTATTATTATTTTTATTATACCAGTTACCAGTCCAAATTTTATTAAATAATGGTTTAGCTTGACTTGCCGATTTAGAATTATTGAAAAATAATTTTACAGATTTACTAGAGAATGCTGCATTAAATATTTGCCATGAACTTTCGGCAGGATAGTACTCTCTTAGTAGTGATGTGATCTAATATCATAACAATCGCTTTTCTTAGCGATCAATTTGTCGTAGCAATTTTTAAAATTGGAAACTAAGGTCAACAGATTTAAATTCTTGTAATTTATACCTTTATGTATAGCCTAAATCATTCCTAAACACGACTAAAGTGAGCAGGACAATCATCGTGCTTAAAGTATAATTAGATGGAAACTCATCTAGTAAATGTATGAAATTATTTTCCAAAAAGTCAAAATCTGCATGTTAAGCTGGAACATTATTTAGTATGATTGGGCCAACTATCTGGTTTAATAATAATAATAAAAATAATAAAAAACCCGTGAGGGATTGATAGTCCCCCATTGGGCGCCTCCCCAGGTGGCAAATAAGGAAACGCCTTCCTGATATGGATGGCACCGGGGAAATAAAATAACCGGGGTTGGCCAAAACTAGCAAGTAGTGTCTGATCCTCAAAGGGCGGCTACAAGCAGCGTCTGTTCTTCAGCTGAGAAGCGGCTGAAAGAAAAACCTGGCAGTAGGTAGAACCCGCAAACCCATTAAAAAGTGGAAAGGAGAAACCCAAATAGGCCTCGGAAACCGACGCTGCCCGAGGATCGTCAGGGCATCTCTGGAGCCATCGCTGGAGACGACAGCATGCGGGATGATGGTGGCCCTTCGTTGATCAGGCGGACGAGGGCCAATCAAACTATTGCAACCGAAAACGTCCACATACCAGCTGAGGATGCTTTGCAGGGAAATATCCCGGCAACCACCAAAGCAGGTCTCACAAGACAACGCATGGCTTGGACCGATGAGATGAACCAACACGTCATGCGCTGCTATTTCATCGCAACAAAACTGGAAACCATTAGGGCAGGATTTCGACCACAAATGCCTAATCTGTTTATAGAGAAATATCCACATCTAAGACACGTTACTGAACAAAGACTGATGGACCAAAAGTGGGCAATAACAACCAATAATAGACTACCACCAAATAAAATTCAAAAGATCAAGGATGAAATTATAACATCGATAAATCTAGTACCAGGTGAACAGGCACGACGCATATTCAACAATTGGACATCACAGAATTTCCATCCCAACAGTGTCGCAGCAGAACGTAACAACACAAGCAATGCAAAATACGGAAGAGTCAGTTAAAGATGAACTAAGTAAAGAAATTACACGATGGGAACAAATCGACCCAAGAAAAAGACTAAGGATCCCTCGACTAAGATGCAACAAAAACACATACAAGACGATACAATCTCTCAGCAAAATTATAGCAGCTAACTGTGCTCACTCATTAAAAGAACTACACACCATTGTATACAGTGCGGCATATACAACGTTAGCTCTAAACAACCAAAAGACCAATTTTCAAAGAAACAACGCCACCGAAAATTCCTGACTGGCAAAAGAGACTAGAAAAGAAAATAAACACCCTTAGACAAGATATAGGGCGACTCATCCAATATATCAACGGAAACAGATCTAATAAATTAATAAAAAGAGTTAAAAAGCTTAGCATACCGAACAACCAAAACACTCCAGAAATTGAGCTGGACAACCTAAAACAAAAACCAGCGGTCCACAGTACAAGGCTAAGAAGGTACAAGGAAACAAACGGCAGAAAACAACAAAACAATATCTTCCGAAATAATGAGAAAAGTTTCTACAATAACATCACATCAACGGAAAAGGGAACAATCATACCCCCTAGCAAAGAAGAAGTATCAATGTTCTGGAGCATCATATGGAGTAATCCTGTAATCCTGTTAACCATAACAAAACAGCAAAATGGATTCAAGAAGAGCAGAAACACTTCGCACCTATTCAAGTAGCTCAAAACATAACAATTACAATAGCAGGACTAGAAAAAGCTAGAAAGAAAACACACGGATGGAAACTACCAGGAATAGATGGCATTCAAAATTTTTGGTACAAACAATTACCTTCATGTATTGACACATGTACTACTTCATGTATTTCACAAGCTATAAATGATATTTTAAATAATCTTGAAAAAACACCGAAATTTCTAACTGATGGTCTCACCTATATAAAGCCAAAATGTCAGAATACTCGAAACCCAGCAAACTACAGCCCGATTACATGTTTATCGACATTATATAAGATAATCACCTCGATAATCACGGAAAAATTAAACACACATTTACACATAAACAACATACTGATAGAAGAACAAAAAGGATGTAGAAAGAAAAGTTAAGGCTGCAAAGAACAACTTGGAATCGATACTGTAATAATGAAACAAGCAGAAAAACATCAACAAAATCTATATACTTGCTACATAGACTACCAAAAAGCTTTTGACTCCGTTCCTCATAGCTGGCTAAAACAGATTCTAGAAATATATAAAGTCCCAAAGACACTAAGTACATTTTCAGGACACCTAATAAAATCGTGAAAAACGACTATACACCTAAACACGGGAAACGAAGACACAAGCGTACACACTGACCATATACCAATAAAGAGGGGTATTTTTCGAGGTGACTCTTTAGGCGCCCTTTGGTTTTGTGCAGCCCTAAATCCACTACCGAGGTCACTTAATCAGACAACATACGGCTTTCATTTAAAAAATAGATCAAGAATAGAGCACACAGTAGGTCACCTCATGTATATGGATGACATCAAAATATATGGTTCAACACCCACTCAAATCAAATACCTGATTAAAACAACCGAAGATGTCAGTAAAGACCTGAGCATGCAGTTTGGGATAGATAATAGCAAAGTCCTCAGAATCGAATAGGGAAGATGGGCTGAAACTTAGAGAATAAAAACAATGAACAACGAATTTATAGAGATGATGGAAGAACACGAAACATACAAATATCTGAAATTTCAGCAAAAGGCCAGACTGGACCACAAACAAATAAAAATACAAATAATTCAAAACTATAAAAAACGAATATCGAATATCCTAAACTCGAAACTAAATTCGAAAAATATTATAAAAGCCATCAATACCTACGCAATACCACTTTTCACATATTCATTTGGAATCATCAAATGGACAACCACAGATACTGAGGATATAAACAGAATAAATCGTACCCAACTATCACAACATAGAATGCACCACCCAAAAGCATGTACAGAAAGAATCACATTGTCACGGCATCAAGGAGAAAGAGGACTAATAGACGTTACCAAGCTGCATCAAAACCAAATTAAACAACTCACAGCATACTTTCTGTCGAAAGAAGAGAGTCAACTGCATAAAGCAATAATCAAAGCAGACAAGCAGTATACCCCCCTAAATCTGAACCAAATGTCAACACAACAACCTGACGAAAACCACAGAAATGAAGCCATTCCCAAACAAGGAAAACTACTACAATGGTCCTAGAAAGCTCTGCACGGTCATGACTACCAAATCGTGCAACAACCTCATATTAGCAAAGAACATTCGTACGCATGGCTGACTTCTGGACAACTACACCCTGAAACAGAAGGAGTCGCTTTGGCGATACAGGACCACGTAATAGCGACAAAAAACTATCGCAAGTATATATTAAAGGAACCAATAATAATAATAAACCTACAGACCTAAAAGAAGTGGACGCGAATCTTAGTAGATCGATTTCGGAAGAGACGAATATCTGGAGCATTAATTGCGCTGTCTATGAAATTGCCACCAGTCTCCAACGAGAGAACAGGATGAGAGACTTTTCAAAAGGAGAAGTCAACAGACGACTTCAGTTATTAGACATTAAGATCCGGAAGGCGAGACAAGATGCATCCCAAATTCAGCGTGGGATGGATTATGTGGTGGAAGGGAGACCGTTCACTACCAAAGTAAGACGTTTATCAAGAGTATTAAGGCGTCTTCATCACACACTCAATATAAGAGTGCTGCCAGTCATCAAGCAGCACAGTTTGCAAAGAATACGGGCGCTAGTAGCTGTCAGAAAATCTCTAGCAGTTAGAGCGAAGAGCATTGAGGAAAACGCACAATTCTGCAAAAAACCTTCCCTTCTCTTTCAACTACCGAAACGTGTTGTAAATAATCCTCCATCTGTAGATCAAGTAACACTCTTCTGGAAGTCGATATATGAAGAAACGCGTCCGCTAAAGGAAGATGCTTCAGCCATAAAACAGTTCAGAAACTTCTGCAATTCCATTCCTCAGGCAGAAGAAGAACTACATCCAATCACTGCTAAGAAGGTTCACGGTGCTCTTAAAGGCACAAAGAAGAATGCTGCTTCTGGCTCTGACCACACTAGCAACTATTGGTGGAAATATCTTCCATCCACCCACCCCGACTTAGCTAGAATTTTTAACCTCTGGCTGAATGACGATCAGCCTATCCCTCAGTGGTTTGTGGAAGGGTGAACCGTGCTTTTACCGAAAATTGGAGATCTGTCTAGTCCACAAAATTACCGACCAATTACTTGTTTGAATACATGTTACAAGTTTTTCACACGTATCCTATACACGCGTGTACTGGCCTTAGTTAACAGAATCTATGCACGGATATACGAACAACGGGAGTCTAAGAGAGGTGTTGCTGGCTGTAAGGAGAATCTGCTCCTCGATAGGTGTATCACGTAGGGACTCTATTCAATATAAGCGAAACCTTTCGATGGCTTGGATTGACTATCGTAAGGCATTTGATACAACGTCTCATGAGTTGATGAGAATGTTGCTGAGAATGCTTGCGGTACCCAATGCAGTAGGGAGATGTATCGAACATCTAATGCCACTCTGCTGGACCAGATTTACCGTTACATCCGGTGCATCTAAGGTCCAGTCAAAGTTGGCAACTTTCAGAAAGGGGGTGTATCAAGGAGATTCCTTAAGCCCACTTCTGTTTTGCATCTCTCTGCTGCCGCTATCTGTTGCTCTCCGAATGATCCGAGGTTACAACTGTGGTATACCAAACAACCGCAGGCATAAGGTTACCCATTTGTTTTACATGGACGACCTTAAGCTTTACGCTTGCGGAGAAATGGAATTAAAACAATCCCTCAAAGTCGTGCAGCAGTACACACGTGATGTCGGTATGGAATTAGGATTAGACAAGTGTGCAATGGTTCACCTCAAGGGAGGACGAAGCCGGGAGGTCATTGAGGGAATGCAGCTTGTCGATAAAAGCATACTTCGACATCTTGATGCCGGAGAGACTTATACCTACTTGGGTATGGCACAGAGCCATGTTCAGGAGGTACATCAGGTTAAAGAGTCTCTCCGCTGCAAGTATTTGCAAGGCCTCTGACAGATCTGGTCCTCAGAGCTGTCTGGAAAGAACAAGGTGCTTGCAACAAACATACTTGCAGTTCCGGTAGTAATATACTCTTTTGGAGTTTTAAAATAGACTTAAAATGAGCTACATGAACTTGCTATAAAGACCCGCAAGAGGATGAATTTAAGTCAAAGTTTACATCCTAAATTGTCCGTTCCACGGATTTATATTCAAGACAGCAAGGAGGCCGTGAACTTTTGAGTCTGGAGGATCTTCACAACAACGTCCTGGATATGGCTTGCCAGATTATCAGAAGTTCGGATCCTCTTTTGCGTATAGTTCACGACCATAAACGTGCAGAAGATTGGGCGTTTATATTTAGGACAGCAAAACGGGCCGCCAAAGAGCTAGGCTGTCATCTCTTTGTCATATGGGTCTATGCTCACTTGCCAATATCCACTTTTCAAATCCAAAGTTGAAAATGAGGTGGACCCAGACAAGGTTGTTAAGGTGTCATCAATCCTTGGCAAGGGGTAGCTGTCCTTCTTAGTGACGTCGCTTAACTTCCGGTAGTCGACACAGAATCTTCGCAGAATATTCTTTGTAACCAAGACTACAAGGGAAAACCATGGGCCTTGGCAAGGGGTAGCTGTCCTTCTTACTGACGTCGCTTAACTTCCGGTAGTCGCTACAGAATCTTCACAGAATCTTCTTTGCAACCAAGACTACAGGGGAAAACCATGGGCTATTAGACTTCTCGATGACTCCACTCTTCATCATCTTCCTAACCTGTTCTGCGACTTCATCTTGCTTGGCTACAGATAATCTTCCTGGGGGTTGACAAATAGTTATTACACCACCTATGTTGATTTTGTGTCGAACTACGTTCATCCTTCCTAGTATTGGTCTCCATCCGTAAAAGCGTCGTGGTCTGCAGAAATGAACTACTTCTGATGAACTACTTCTTCTTTGGACAGGTGTTTCAAGTCCTCTTCCAACTTGACTTGCCCAATCTTTGTTTCCTGTACTGGCACATAATTGTCATCTAAGGAGATTATTGTGGCTACCGGGGTACAGACTGCCAGGGTACTACCTTTCTTGAGTAAGCGTGCTGTTGGAAATACGTTGGCAACTCTCACATTTACCTTCTGAGATGTTTTAACTATGGATCTCGCCACTAGTAAGTTCTTCGAAATGTCATAAGTTGGTTCCACTAATCCAACTCAGCAGCCCAAATTTCCTTTCATCACAACCACAATCGTCTTCTCACTGCTTTCCTGCACTACAGTTGTTTCGCAGGCAAACAGTTGTACTCCCTTTGGGGTGTCCTTTGGTGTTGTCAGGACAAGCTCTACATTTGCAATCCTTAAAATGTTTTGCGCTGGATCGAAACCAAAACTGTGTTGCCTAATTACATTTGTCCCCAGTATCAGCTCGTCAGAAGTCTACCACCAACATCTGATGCAAAATCCGTAGTTTTCCCAGACCAATCGTGACGTCTACTCCTTTATAATTGGCGCAGTATCTCCCGTAACTGTTCTGAGGAGCATTCTTTGCGACAAAGGCTTCGGTTGTGACGGTAGAATGCTTTTGGTTGCCAGAGTAACCATGGCTCCTGTGTCCAATGTTGCCTCTACATTTCTACCATCTATGCTGGCTTCCAACACCAAACTTACCATGGGGGCAGGTTACTCGACAGCAGCCAGTGAGCATTTTGACCGATTTTGCTCCCGTTTACATAAAGCGTTCTAGAATGTTCAAGATTGATTTTTCTTAACACGCCCCGTGTAAACAATTTTTCATTTTATAATGTCTGTGATAAAGTCTAAATTTAATTATCACTACGATTCACTAACGCAATATTTCGGAACCCCCCACAAATTCCTCCGAGAAATAAAGCACAATCCACAAAACTAATTCCGCTTCACATCGTGAATTGTAAACACTTTATTTCACACTTATTTCGGAACACTAAAATTATGATTCACTTAACTAACAGACTATCTATCTGACCATCTGATTAATAAATTAGCTGACTACAGAGGGAAAGACGACCGGGTATTTATACATTTCCGGTTTTCTAGACGGATCACCGTATAGATAAGATTATCGGTTGTGGAAACGTCTGGAGCGCTTATCTGCTGTATGATTTATTCTCGCGGCCGCTTTCTATTATCAAATGTTTTTAGAGAATTCCTTACACAATCACCAATACAAATTTTATAACTACATTTTGTTACAGTACCTAAAAATTACATTTATTTAATCAGGATACCAATTTCTTATCTTGTATCCCTCAATTTGAGGATAATTAGTTGGACGACCCCAATGCATGCAGGTGATTAACTTATCCATCGAGGTCGAAAAGGTCAAGTTTACCGCGATCCCCAGTCGATGTGCGCCCGTTGGATTTGCTCTGAGGGGTATCTAACATTGGTTTTTTAAATTGAATATCCTCTATATTACTTAATTTTTAGATTTCATGTTCAACTTGAGACGACACACCATGCATTAAGTCAACAACGCTTCGTTCCCAAGATATGCAACTTTTTTCGAGTTCCCGATTACATCGTTGTTTCAGCTAATAAAGAAGATTTATCTATTGTTTTCTGATTTATTACTTCTATTTCTCTTAGTAATAAAAATCAGCTTAGGGGAAGAAAGTGGGGCATGCATAGTTCATATACGAAGCAATAAAGCGGCAAAAAGAAAAAAGTTATTTTCTTGGCTAAGGTTATTATGCTTTCAAAAATTATATTTTCCGCCATAGTCCTAAAGTAACTCCACGAATATATTGCCCCTATGAGTTTATATTATGAATTTCCGATTGAATGGAGCTTCAATAAAGAATAATGTGTGTGAAATTTGCTTTTCATGAAAGATGACTTTTATCTAAATCGCGTGTTATATTTACGTGACAGAGCAGACTACCCACACGAAAAATAAGCGTTGAATATTGAAAATAATTTGTCTGTTTTTTGCTGTTAATCCATACACATGTATATGAGTAAATTAAGTTATGCAGTCAATTTTATAATTGTCTGAAAAGAAGTGAGGTTTTGATAATTTTGGTTCCAAATTATTAATTCCATTATATAACATAAATGCCATTTAAATGTAAATTAGTTTGAAAATTGGACTAATTTTATTTCCATTCAATTTTCTGCTTGGTTATGGGGATTTCGTTTTTGATGAAAATATTTCAAAACATTCAGAAATTAAATATGCTTTACAAATAATGGATTAAATAAATTTTCCGAATACGAGGTTATTTACGTGGTCCTTTGTAAATATAAATAAAAAGTATATTTATTTTTCAACCTAATATTATCAAGATCGGCCGCATTTGTGGGAATTTGTTGTACACATTCTAGGTGAAAGCATTTTATTTAATTAAAAACTTACCTTCGAAATCGACTTTTCTCAAATATTTTAGAAGTTCAGTGCCGTTCGTCGGTTTCATAGTTTCACAAAGTCCAGGTTTCCCGAAGCATAAATCTCGGTGCATATCCCTGAAATTAATACGTAGAAAAAAATAGGTAAAAGCGGCGGCATTTTGGAGTGGATTTAGTAAGAACATTTCGAATTTTTTAAAATGATTAAGTTGTAAAGTGAGGACACCTGAGTTGACGCACATTTTTGGCAAAAAGTAAACTGACAAGGAAAGTAGTTGATGTTTTTTTCAATTTATTTAACATTTCTTCGGCCCAGTTTGGAAATATTTAAATTTTTATGGTTTGTTGACAATTTTCTAAACAATTTTTGAAATGCGATATTTAAATTTATTGAAGACGTCACTTCATGACAGTTTACAAATTAAGAGGTTAGTTTATTTTACATAGAATAGGAATAATTAAAAATAGGAGACCAAAAATTAGATGTGGAAAAAATAAAAATTTTGTTTTTTTGATAAATTAGGAAAATATAAAAAATACATAAAAAAGGTTGTAGCACTGGACATCGATGTTTCGCTCTCATTTGAGCTCGTCAGCAGTGCATAACATGGAAGGGGAACATAATATTTCCGATCAATAAGGGTCTACCATGAAGAATGAAAGTAGTTGAGGTGTACCCCACCGATTTTTTTCATTTTGTGACATTTCCTAATGAAATTGCCAAATTTAATGAAATTCAGTTGTTTAAGAGTTAATATATAACAAAACAATTAAACCTACCCCCATAAAAACTAGGGGTTGCAACTCTTTGGCATAAGTAACAAGTTTTAAGGGGCATATTCTTATTTGAAATAATATAGCCTTTGTTCAATCAAAAAATTCTAATTTATTCTTGAGTTATTAAAAAAAACTGTTTTGTGGGGTTAAATTTAAGGGGCGGTTTCACCACTTAAATCACGGAGTTGGCATTAAAAAAATACGAGTTTAATAGTTTTTTTATGTACTATAAAATATCACAAAATGAAAAAATCGGTGGAGTACACCTCGGGTACTTTCCTTGTGAATGGAAGAAAAATAATTTTTAATTTAAAAAAAATAGTTTAATATTTGTAGTGAATTACCTAAACAATTTCTGTAAGATAAAACATATAATTTAGTATAAATGCAATAAAACATTAATAAAACCAATGTCATTAAACAATTTTCTTGAGAGAGACATTTCGAAACCTTTCCTGAAACCAAATATATGTACTTCGTAAATCATGAATTTTAACGTCAACCATGTTTTTTGTAGGGCACCAAATAATTACGAAGGTTTAGAACTTACAGAACTCTTGTTTTAATTAAAGTTTTCTCCGAAACAAAATTATTAATTTTCTTTTAATTTCGAATTTAAATATAAAATTTCGAATTCAATCTCGAAACTTCGACTTTAAACTGAAAAAACAAGCTGCCTATATTTGATACAAAAGTGGGGGTAGGAATGGCATGTTAAAAACGAAGTTTTAATTGAAAGTACCAAATTTTTGAAATTTAAATTGATAGTTAGTAGAAAAATTTAAAATATGTACAGTAATACCCCCACTTACGCTACCCCGACTTACGCGAATTCGGACTTACGCGGTTCCTGATAACTCCAGACGCTGAAGGATATAATAAAAAAAATTGCTATATCAAGTTAAACTGTAATTATGATGTGAATGGGACTGATCTGTTTAAAAAGAAAATGCCTAAAAAGGCATATTTATTTTAAGGTCTCAAGTGAGAGAAATTGTTGACGAAAGTTTAGCTGGTGACTGCAAATTAAAAATAGATACATGTCTAATGTAAGAAGGGCTCATTTTAATTGAAAAGGGAAACATTCTGGAAAATATAGCCCCTAACAATGATCGCGTTACAATGCAAGGAACGAAAAAAAAGCTTGTCATGAAAGACTTCTGCGAGAAAAGAAAGGAATCATTGTCTCGGCAGACATGTTTGTTGGATTTTATAAAGTTGACTACGTTTTTAAGTAACTTTGATTTATGTAATAATGTAATTCATTTATTTGTATGTAAAAAATTAAAAATTTTTAAAAAATATTTTTCTTTTATGTACGAGTACACTTCTGCTTAGCTTAGCTCATCGTCCTAACTAGGTAAAATTTATATGCATTTATATGCAAAAATATACCCCGACTTAGGTGAATTCAACTTACGCGAATTCGACTTACACGATTTTCGTATCGCGTAACTTGGGGGTGTTACTGCATCTGCAAAAAGTGTATATTTCAAGTTTAAAGTCAAAACTGTAAAAAAAGGAAATACCTGAAAAATTTAGCTCAGAATATTGAAAAGTTAAAATTTTGCAAAATACTAAAAAAGTACTCAAATTTCGAGTTTAATTTTTTTAATTTCTACAAATTTCCTTTTTTCATTTTAAAATATGATAAAATGTAGCAAATTATTAGTTTTTTAATTAAAAAAATATTTCTTATAAAGTAATCGAATATTTGAGATTAAGGTAGACATATAGAGATTATCATCGGAAGCTCTAACAATTAAATTTGTGCCTTGTCAACAAGTCCACCATTTTCTTTTAAATTATACTCAAATATTGTTTTTAAATCTTACCTGATAGCGTAAGCAAAAGCCATGACGGCATCAGATACAAACTGAAGCTGATCTTCGAATACGGTGTTCTGCTTGGTCAATTTTTCTCTTCCGGTACACTGCTGCTTGTACTTTTTGATTATGTGGCGTCTTTGAACTATTCGGATACCGACACTGAAAATGGTCTTCCCAAAACTCTGCAACAAATTAAAATTCAAAACAAAACAACCACAACATTGGGATTTTAAATTTACAGCATTTTTTAAAGAAACCATATCAAGCCAAGCTAGAAAGTCACCAGAAAAGCATTTTAGGTTTTATATTTGCAGCTAAATTATTAATAAAACGAAATTGTGGAAAACTGGCACATGTCGGTGTTAGTGTATTTGTTTTGCTCTTTCCTGTTCTTGTCTTGCTGTTGCTGCAAAAGCAAGATAAAAAATTTGTTAGCAAAAGGAAGACAAAACAAAACGTTCTTTTAGCAAGAGCAAGATTCTTAGCAAAAAATTAGCAAGAAGCAAGGTTTCCGGCTTTTTTCAATATCTTCTTAAAACAAGCTCTAGAGTGCTGTTTTTAAACCTTTTTGAATGCAAAATTGCTTTATAAGTAATAAATTCTGGTGCCCCTTCCAAATTAAAATTTGAAAAAAAAAATGAAATTTCAGAAAACATCAAAGTTAAAAACAAAAGTTCAACATTTAGTCATTTCTCAAAATGATACTATTGAAGTATATACGAAATTAAAAAAAATCTTTTTCTAGGGTTTTCATTTTTCTTTCCCAGAAATTTTAATTGTTTCCTCACCTTTCTAGTCTTATTATCTAAATTTTAATTTTCATTTCGATATTTCGATTTTTTTCTCAAAATCAGAATTTTAATCACAAAATTTTGTTTTTGACTCAATTTTTTCTGAACGTTTTGACTTTATTCGCAAAATTTGTTTCCACTTAAGTCAGCCCCATTTTGATGTATTATTGAAATATGAAATTTGAATCTCAACAGTTCAAATTTGGACTTTAAATTTGTCAAATATTTTTTTTAAAAATTACTAAAACGAAGTCAAAAGTTTAAATTTAATGTCAAAAAAGTCGATTCCAAATTGAAAAATTATCTAAAAATAAATATCCTACTTTAAAATCGAAAATTCAAAATTTGACAAAAATTTTAAAGCAAAATTTCTGATTTTACATTTTCAGATTTCAATCTTTTCAAATTTTCAAGAAATATTTAATTTTTCCAGAAATCCCAAGTTTTTGTCCAAATGTTTCTACTTAAATTTATTCTCGAAATTTCAAAATTAGCATTTTTGCTGCATATACTGTCGCAATTTTAGGAACCAAACCAATTTGTAATTTTTCGATTATTTATTAGAAACATTTTGAGTTTTCCTTTAAAAGTCAAAAATTTTGGTTATAAAATTGAAATTTGTAGATTTCAGATTTCGCGAATAAGATAGATAGTCCAGGAAAAAAACATAAAGTTATTACTAAAACAATGTTTTGCAGTGTATTCTCTAAATATCGGCTTTTCCAAAATTTCCATTTTAAATTTAAAACTTAAACTTGAAAACGATTATTCTTTACCTTTATATTTGCCGAAATTTTGATTTTCATTTAAACATTTAGATTTTTTTAATATTAGGTGAGTTTTTGTTTTGAGATCTCACACCTCCAATTTATCTTTTTCTTTTATATTTATATCTTTTATAAATAATGTACTTTTTAAACTGATCGTGTCGCAATTAATTCTGAATCCGTTTTGTTGTTGCTCAAGCGAAAAATAAATAGGGAGGGGTGGGGTAGATTGATGCAGAAAAATTCAAAACGAAAGATCACGTGATAAAACGTAATATTTGTAATATATTTTCAACTCGTTGTAAAGCAAAATATATAAATAATATAAATGTCAAGGGAAAATGTGTCTAAACTGTGAAAGAAAAGATACATTACGTGTTTTGTCAAAATTTGATTTTGAATCATTCTGTCCCACCAACGGGGCACTTTGATAGAGGGTGGAAATTATATGAAATTGGTTCTAATTATAACATTTTAATGAAAATTGTACTTTTACATTGGCTGTAATAAGTCCTACATTTTATTGCAAATTGCTTTTTATATGAATAATACCCTCGAAGTAACTACAGATATGGCAATCTTGATCTTCTCCTCATCTATATTATATCTAAGTCTTGGCTTGTACATCCACACCATATTTTGATGACAACGAAAGAATATATAATTTTAACTGAAAAATATATTTTATAAATTATATTGGGGCACTTTAAAACAGTTATATGTTGATCATGTTGCCCGTACATTGCTGTATCAAAGTACCTCAAAAGATTCTTTTCAAAAATTGCACTAATTAAACTAATCTATTTATTTTAAAAAAATATTACCTAAAGCCCTAATTTATCTTTGGGAAATATAGATCTTTACAAATTCGCACAGAAGATTACTAAATCACTTTTAAATTTCCTGTAGTTTTTTAGTTGGCCGCACTCAAAACACGTTTTATTTTTTAAAATGCCATCGGTTAACTAGCTATCTGCGCAATCGCATGCCTACGTTCACATATTTAAAGGCGCGTTTTAGAGATGCCACTTCTAGAATACATTTAATCAGTTATGAAATAATGCTTGTGTACCAATGTGCCCCTTGTGTCATTGTGCCCCACCTCCCCCTAAGCCAGCAAGAAAAAGCAAGACCCTTGCTAGCAAGACAAGAATCAAATCAACAAGAGATTGGAAGTAAACCAACTAAAACAAGAAGTTAGGTAGCAAAACAAGAAATCTTGCTTTGTGCATCAGTATTAATTTGTGATTAGTTAATAAAGTATATCTTACCCACAAACCATGGATTTCTGGGATTGTTTTCTACAGTTAGTGAGAGAAAATACTCTTCAAATCCCTTAACAGAGTTAGCTTGGGGCTGGACTGATAATGTTCCTTCGACTTCGGCTTCGTTGCCGTCTGAAACCAGGGATCTGGCACTCCAACCATCTGAACCGATCCAGGAAAAACTACCAGTGGCATTACTTCTACGCACAGCTCTCATCACACCAGCTACTTCTTGATCTGAGCCAAATATTATACAACCTACAACAAACATCACTTTTTATTATTTAATCACCTCAGTGTATCTATAAAATTGCCTGTCTGAAAGTTGCACGTAATTAAACTTTTACCAGCTCATAATGATGACTCATAAGAACTCATACAATTTTTTTGTGCGTTTGTTGATCTTGTCACGTGCAAAATGCACTTCACTCAAAAAGATAAATAATTTAAATTAATTTTTCATTAATTTGGTAATTTTTTAATGCCTCAATTGTCGACATTTTTAAATTGGAATCCTATTTCTCAAATATTTTAAAGAATGTATAATATTTATGTAAACGTTTAACTTTTTTCATCAAATAACATAAAAATTATCCATATAGTTTTTTTCAATTTATTCAGTTTATTTAGGTCTTAAATTTTTGGTAGTGTTATTGTTTTGTATAATTGTCGATTCCATGAGCTCTTTTGTTTATGAGATTCTTTGGTTGGTAAAAAAGAGTCACTCTTGTATTGGCCTTCATGCTATTAGGCTGCTCCGAGTTGTGCTACACTTTTTGGTTGGAATAGTCTCCTATGGGCTCCGATAGAGGTAACGGATGCCATATTGAATTGTCTGTTCATTTTGTTAATTTTTCGTTTCCTTTTTCTTAGGAAGGTTGGTTTGGTGTGCATACAGTTATAGAAGATTCTCTAGTTGGCGTGGGCGTGTTAAAGACCTCACACTTTTGGGTATTTGGTAAAAATATTCCTCAATGGAGGTATGGTATTTGAGTTGCTCAAATATAGTTCCTTTTTTAAGTAGAAAAGTTACCAAAAATCTTCAAAAATTTGGAAAATGAATATTCGTTGTTTAGTTGCCTTTTGGTAAACGATTTTATTTTGTGAAATGTTTAATTCTTAAGAGAACTGTCGCCTTTGCGTTAAGCATTTTTGTAGACAACTAAATTTAACATGAAGGAGTCTTCTCAATTCTTAGTTAGGAGGTTGGTTATCTTCCCAGCGAAGTTAGTTATTAAAATATGACATAAATGAAGCTAAATTATTATCAGAAATATGGTAACAATTTGTTAATAATCCAGGCAATATTTTTTGTTTAGATACATTTTGTAAGTAAGTAGGGTCGCAGCCCTTGACATGAGAGAGACTCAAGGAAGAGAGTAGCAAACCTGAAACGCTGTGGTTGGGGCGTTTTTTTTTAAGTTTAATCCACAAAGTGTAACCCCATTATGCTTTCAAAGCACTGCGAGTAGGATGCGGAAACAAAGATAGATGGCGATCAACCGCCTTCTTAAACAAGGATAGGTTGTAATTTTTGGGGAAAATTTCTTTCGGTAACAACTTCCATAACTTGAAAGTTCTATAGAAAAAAGAGTCTCCGTAGACAGTCCTCACTCTGTCAAGCTGGACCGCACAGAAATTTGCTGACTCCGACTGTCTAGTACACCTCAAGGATCTTGCTCTTGGGGGGATCAATCCTATTAGTTCCTGCAAGCATCTACCATGATAGTACTTGTAGAAAAGAGACAAGTCACCAACCATACGCCTGTGTTCTAGTGTTTCGAGAGAATCAGTCAGATTCTCGTTATCAATTAGGCAAATCGCTCTTCTTTGAATTGAATCCAAGAGAACTAAAGTGTGTTTTGGGGCTGAACTCCAAACATGAGAACTCTAAAAAGAAAGCCTAGCTTCTGAGATGCGGATTTGGCAATGGCGCGCAGATGATCGTCCCAAGAGGAGTTAGTGCTCGCATTTACTCCTAAAATAGATGGATTAGATCCCATCGAAAGGATTTTACCGTCCATCAGTATGTTTGTTGCATTATCCCTTGACGTTTTCTTAGAGAAAACCGCGGCCTGAGTTTTTGAAGCGTTAAAGTCGACCAAATTGTTCTTACCCCATTCCAGAATGGGGTAATGCTGTTCCCTTAATCGATCTGAAGCAGCGATAGATAATGGTTTGTCGGAGAAAAAAGATGACATAAGGTTACTATTATCTGCGTAGCTGTATATAGGATTAAAAGTTGAAGCTAAGAGATCGTTTATGTGTAACAGAAATAGAGTAGGAGACAGAATTGACCCCTAAGGCACCTCTGCGTTAATTGCAAATGTCTCGGATGAGATAACATCGACGACGACCTGAAGAGATCTGTCAGTGAGAAAATTGGATTTCAAATGACAGAGTCCAGGAAGAAGACCAGTTAAATCGGCGTGCCAGACTCTGTCAAAAGCCTTTGAGATATCCAATGCCACAATCCTAGCCTCACCATGTTTTTCCATAGCTAAGGTACAGATATCAGTAACATATGCCAGTAGATCGCCAGTGGAACGTTGTTGTCTAAAACCGTATTGCCTGTCGGAGATGATTTTATTTTCCTCTATATATTTGAGAATCTCGATGTTTATAACCTTTTCTATTACTTTGGATATAACGAGTTACAAATATATAGGGCGATAGCTGTTAGCGAGATTCCTTTTTTCCATTTTAGGGACAGGCTGCACTCTAGCAGATTTTTAGATATTAAAGAATACACCTCTGTTGTAAGAGAGTGCGAACAATTTGCTTAGGATAGGAGTCAACTCTGGGGCGCACTTCTTAAGAACAATAGCGGGAATACTATCAAGGCCAGAAGCTTTCGAGGTGTCGAGCTGAAGGAGAATCTTCTTGATTGTGCGTTTCTGAAAACAACTTCAGGCATCGAAGTGCCAACCTTAGGAAGAATAGGAGGTTCTGCGTTTAGAGAATTAAGATTGGAATTTTTAGCAAACATTAAGGCTAACATGTCAGCTTTTTCCTTGGAGGTAGTAGCAATATTGCTAATTGCTATTGGTAAGGAAAAGGTCGAGTAGATTAGGTTGATGGGTATTTACATCAGGAATTCTTGTGGGTTCCTCAACTAATTGCGATAGTTCACAAGTGATGGCGAAAGCCTCTGCCACCCTTCCCGCGTCGTCAGTTCGGGAAAAAACCTTAACCAGGGGATGTGGTGTACGTTGAAGTCACCGAGAAAGACAACTTCAGCTTTTGGATAATACGTCTGTAGGTAATCGAAGGTTACGGAGAGATAAGAGAAGAGGTATCGTTTGGAGACAAATAAAGTAAACAAATGAATATTACTTCGTCTTTGGAGCAGATTTTCAGCCAAATTACATCATGATCAGCAGATTCTAGTGCTTCTTTTCATTGACTGGACAGGTCGCTTTGCGTAAAAGCACAAATTCCCCTATTGTGTCGAAATTTTGTGTGCAAGTCGTAGTTAGGGCTTGGAAAATGGACTGTTTTCATGGATGGGGAGACTTGAGTTCCTGTCAGAGACAGCGCATTGGATCTTTCATTTTGAAGGTGTTGATGAACTGAGTTTGGATTTGAGTTTAGACCCCGAATGTTACAGAATTGAATTTTGAATGAATTGTTTGAAAGTAACTTGGCCCGTGGTACATTAAAATTTTTCATCGGCGTGGCGCTAAGTTTGTCAAATGTCAAGGGTTTAGTGGATAAAAGCTGTTTTAATTCAGAAATTTTTGCATTTGGAGTTTTTAAAGGGAATTTTGTGAAAAAGAAGTAAACATTTACATTTTGAATTTTCGCGTTTTCCTACAACTTAGACAACAAGATATAACCACTAAAATTCATCTATCGGGAACTATTAAGGAGCACTTTTTGCAGCGATTTCTGCATGAAAAGAATATTTCTGGGAACGATCGGATGTTTTTGAAAAAGTTATTCAATTCGAAATTTTAAAATGTGCCTTTGAAATTATTGAAAGAGGAGACCGTCATTTCGAACAATTGTTGTAATTGTTTTGTCAAATATTTTATTATCCCATTAATTATTATGATTAATTTTTCAAAATTTCATTGCCAACAGCTAATTTACTGCTTGAAAAAAAAAGATGTTTGGTTCTTTTCATTTTGAGTTTTATGTAAAATATCTCTATACCGGTGCAAAATTTTGAAAAATATGTAATTTAAATTTTTTCTTCTTTATTTGGAAAATTCAGAACTGATTAAAAAACATATAATTTTTATTAAAAAAAATAAAAACCATAATATCTCCGTCACCCTGTATAATAAATATGAATCATAATATTGTATTTCCATAATATGTAACGAAATGGACCCAAATTTAATTTATTTTTCAAATAGTGACAAGATATAAAGGGTCAGAGTAACCCTCTTTTTAGTCATTTTTAAAAAAAAAATCAAAATATCTTCAAAACTATCAAAGATAGCAATAAATATGTATACATAAACTTACCTTATTATTTTTATAAACAATTTAAATAAAGAATAAAATTTGGGGGTTGCCTTTTAAAATAAGAAAGTAGGTCTATATTTCCGGTATAACCGGAAGTGATAGAAAGTTGAAATATTTTTAAAAGAAAGAAAAAAAGAAAATATCATGTATATCTGCGTGTTTCTTTATTAAATAAATTTGGAAATCTGAACCCGCGAACCCAGTTCTCCTACTAAGTGCCGAAGCGCAAGCATATATTTTTTATTTTTGTAGGTGACAATCAATCTGTTTGTTCGGAAATAATTCGAAATCATATTAGTTAGGCATATCGTAAGCTTGGGTGGTTTTGGCCAATTTCCATAATGTGTTTCTTTTCTTAAAAAAAATTTACTTATTGTTTTACAGCATCAAAGTTCATATGAAGTAAACATACTATCAAGTGTACAAAAAGTTTTCGCATCTAGTGTGTTGCTGATATTTATTTGGAATGTTCGTATGTTCCTTGTTTGATCAATTTACCTATTTTGATGTACGAACATACAGAGAGATGAATGGACAAATGGACAAACTTTTTCTAATGATTTCGGATTATAGTATCAGTTTTTCTAGAAATTTTAAATGATTCCCCAAATTAAATATTCTAGAAATTTATTCTTCCAAATTTTGAAATTAATCTCTAAACTTTAATATTTTTGAAATTTTGAGAATTTTTGTTGCGGTAAATACTTACTTTGTTCTAATTTCGATTGAATGCAAATTTTAAAACATTGTAACTGAAGTTAAGATTAATAACTTTTGGAATTTTTCTTTCAAATTTGAGGTACTTTCACAATTTTGACTTTTTTTCTGGAATATTGATAATTTAGTAATGTCCAAATCTCAAAAACCAAATAATTTGAAATTTAAAACAAGTTCAGAAGTATGAGTTTTTAATCATAGAGCAAGAATTATAAATGGTTTGTCATAATCAAAATTTTATAAGGACATGTTGAAAATATTATTTATATTGTTTTAATTAATGGACATTTTTTTAAAATCAGAAGGATCCCAAACTTTCATACGGTGCAATAAATAAGGACTGGTTGCCTTTAAAAATCAACTTTATTACCCGCACTCTAACATTAGTAACATTTTTGAGAATTGAATTCCATCGAAGTTTTGCTCCCCTCCTCCCCTCCAAAAAATATTGACCGGTCTGATTGTGAGTGATTTTCCTAAAAATTGCCAGCTTATGAATATAACCAGTGGTGGGCAGGGACATAAGTTTGCTTTTTAAAGGCAATCGCCTCTTCTACTTAATTTGGTATGTAATCTGTAGATTATTGCTGGAAAAATTTTGCAGAAATAAATTGAACAGAACCTAAATTCTTTCAATTATTTTTTTGATTTTCTCTCTAAAATTTTCCCCATTATACCCAATATGTTGCACATCAAATTAACCGAAAATATCTAACCTGTGCGTATTAAAAAAAGGTGTTTGTCATTGGTTACATTTTTAATAATTAAACTTTGCCACTTTGTCCCTTCCCATCAAAAAAAAGCAAAATTGATCTATTCAAGAAATGTCATATTTTTAATAACAAGTGCTGAATGAAAACATTTTTAATTTCTTAAGATTGCTATTAGTATCGCTAGATTGTTTGGCAATTTATAAATTCCTTTGAGAAGAATTGGACAGTAGTTATCTAACATATATGAATAGGTGAAATTGTTTTTAGGCTTGCATTAATTTGTCAGTTTGACGGTGACATTCAAATATTTTAATTTGGCTTCTAGTTTATTGAAAAATGATATCTTTGAACTTAATAACATGATTTATGTTTAAGTATATTTCATTAAATGGCAAGTTATAAAAATGTACGCCAGCAACTTTGTGTTGCAGCGATTATTATGCTTGTGCGTAACGAGATCATATTTT
This sequence comes from Dastarcus helophoroides, assembly GCA_028583605.1. Classification (NCBI taxonomy): domain Eukaryota; kingdom Metazoa; phylum Arthropoda; class Insecta; order Coleoptera; family Bothrideridae; genus Dastarcus; species Dastarcus helophoroides. The sequence continues at coordinate 3,286,717 of CM053332.1, forward strand.
ATATGAATTACAAGAGTACTTTTAGGTAGTTGGGATAATCCCAATATTTTACGTTATTGGCATGACACAAATGGAACAGCAATATACAAAATTCGCTATTGCCTACCATGGCGCTCTATTCCTGTCTGCATCAATTACAATTTTGGCCGGCGCATTTTATGAAAATAACAAATTGATTTACGCTGTGAGTTATCAGTAGAAACCTCTCTGGATTGATCCCAATTACCAATCCAAATCTCCATTTTAGGGCACCTGCATTTTCTTTTTAGCTACTTTAATCCATCTTTATTTTTTATTTACTGAACCTTTGGAAGCGTCTCAAGAGCAGTTAGTAAAAAAATTGATTAACATTTATGCTATAGCCCATCGAGGGAAAGAAGGCAAATGTGTCTGGATATATTTGGACCTTGCAGATGATAAATACAGAGGTAGTAGGATTTTATATTAACATGTAATGCGACCACTTCTCTGTTCTTTAGCTAAAATGTTGTGGCAACAGAAGAGTCGGAGATCTTAAGCCGAATCCTTTGTCTTGCTGCAAAGAAAAGGTTAATTATGACCAAGATCCAAAAGCTGTGTGCGGCAAAGAGCCCGTTATTAAGAAAGAGACTTGTCCATCGGTTGTAAAACGTCGTGTAGGCAGTGTTACGTTGTTTCAAAAATTAACGACCATTTTACTACTTTTTGAGGTGACAGGGACTTATATTATATTTGATAATAAATTATTTATTTTATTTCAGGTGGTGACCCTCTTTTTAATAGTATCGTTATATTTTTTCGAAGCAGTTAGTGAAACATCATACTATGATGATTTCGAGGATAAGGAAGAAGATTTAAATGATGTAACCGATCCAGCTGTAATTGTTAACCCAAGGTTTTATATGTCGAATTAGAAGTGATAATATTATTTATTATTTTAAAATAGAATGAATAACATTTTAATATATTTCTTTTATGCTAAATATTGCTGAAAGAATAGTTGTTACCTGCGAGTTATTTTGTGTCGGTTAAGTAAATAATTACCATTTTTACCTCCTCTGTCCGATTTTCAGAAAATACTTTCTTGGTTAGCGTTAGGCACTTGCTATTGCAACTACACATGTGTTATTTATGTTATGCATCGATTCTTGGCTAAAATATCTTTTAGGTACATAAACTTAATAAGAGTTTTACAATACCCATTAAGGGGGCATCGGCGGAAACATAAACTGAACCTGTTTAGTTATCGAAAGTTACAAGTAGTTTGTACAAAATCATATATTAATAAATTGACAAAAATCTATTGAATTTGTTCAAGTTATGGACTAAATACCAGCCTCCATTCAGGCAATATTTTGTATGTGTTACACTCATTGACCGACAACAGGATAGCAGCTGGAATGAAAGTTATATTGTATAAACAAAAATTTTGTAAAGAATTTGTTTGGTTTTATTTGTTTCACTATCGGGTAAAAAACTAATCCAAATTCTTTACTTATTTTGACAATTACAATTTTAATTAGTTTTGATTACAATCATTTAAATTATTTAATTAAAAATTGCATGGTCCCTTGGACAATGTTGAGAATTTGACCATTAGAGGGTGAAAAAGTATGTCAAAACTATCAGAGTTGGTATGGAAGAATACAACCAAGCTCCAATGAATTAAATGTGTTTGAATATTCTGAGGTTTAAGGCCGGTCACATACTTATACGATATTTGTCTGAAAGATGTTTGCGATATATCTGCGACATATGGCTTCATTTGCAGTAGCACTATTCTTATGGCGAATCGAACATCAAGCAAACACGTTGTAGACACGATAAGATATGTCATAGGACAAATCTGATAGATCAGGTTTCTTTAAATTTCAAAACACTTGTCCTTGGTCGGTGCAAGTAAATGTATACAAAATGTAAGAATCCAACATTTATTGCAAAATTTGTGCAATTCGTAAAATTATATAATGTTTTTTATGACTATACCATGGAAAATTATTCCAATTGAGTATATTTTTCTTTTTTCTTCGAAATATTATAAGGCATAATGGTAACCTGTTTTCTTCAAATGCTTATGTGTGAGGTAGACCATTTTTGTTTCCAACATTAGAACGAAACAAATGTCACAGACAAATAGGTAGCATAGGTACATATCCCTATGAGTACGAGTATGCGACCTGTCTAAGACACTATAAAAGCTGTTTCTTGCAAGAATAATTTATTTTTCTTAACATTAACGATAGATAACTTTACACTGAATCGAAGAGTGAAAACCGTGATTTAGTATACGGTGCGTCACACTTGAGAATAAAGATTTCAGCGCCCTTTAGAAAAAATATTGTTTCCAAAAGGTTCTTCTATTTTTATTAGGCGTCCCTGTAAAATATTTTCTACTGAACAGGATGCTCGGTTTAGGCTGAGCACTAACCAACTTTAGTTTTTTAATGGAACCTCCATATATTATTCCATTTCTCCTCAATTTAATACTGATTTTCTATGCCATACCTTTGGGCCAAGAAGGCTTCGTTTCAGAGTTATTTAACTTTTTAAAAACTTGTCCGATTGCATCACTGTTTTTTAGGAATTTTCTAAACTACTGCCTATACAAAATTACTATTTTCACTGTTAAATTCAGCGAAAAATTATTTATGTTTTAGCATATCAAAGAAAATTATTTTTCTTAGACATATATTGTATGGCACTTTAAACTTCAAAATATTCAAACACGTATAGCTGATTTTTTCCACATAGAACTAGTAATTTTTCTTTTCATCATTGAAGCAGATTTCAATTACCTTTCTAGTGTTATAGGTTTTTGATAAATCTTCATTTATTTAGATTTTTTGTAAAATTGGCTGTTTCTATTTGCATTAAAAATCATTTAAAATAAATATAACCGAAAATTTAAACAAACTGTGTTACTCTCAAAATTTTAAATTATATGTTCTGTGCATTTTAATGATAAACTATTCACCCTTAATAAGTTTTTATATCATCATTTAAAAAATATATGCAAAAACAAGTAAATAAGTATACTCAGGGGTACATATTTCGCCATATTTATATCGCAGCCATATCATCAAATTCGCCTATTTATCAAATGACTAGCCAGATTACGAAACGCGGCCACATTACAAAATAGTTGTTTATTTCACATTATTTGAGAATGTGGCTGCTCTTTTCAGCCATATCAGAATGTAGCCGACCGGCTGAGGGCCTCTCAAATAATATCAGTTTTGTATTGTGGCGACTGTACTAATGTCAGTCGCTTTATAAAAAGTTACGTTAAGTAAAATAAAGTTAAAGTAAGGTAATGTTGAATGTCCAGTATGTCCATCTTCTAAAGAAATCGACTAAGAAATATGCCAACTACCTGATAAGGAGAAAAGAGTTTCAAGCGAAAGAAACGAATCTGTCAGAGGAATTAAAAGAGCGGGAGAATCTTGAAACATTCAAAAAGCAATTCACTGATATGCATGTCAATGACTACAGTTCTAAACTACAGTACCTAACATTGACAGGGGTTCGCTCGACCCAAGAAATGTTTTGTGAAAGATATTAGAGATGGAAAATGGAGTTTATCAAATAGGTACCGAATATGGACGTCGGCATCGTTGATTCTCAAGAGAAGAACCGAATTTGGACACAGCTCATAATTTTTCTGTAACAAATATTCCTGATACAAATCCAGTATTAGTCGAGAATATGTGAGTAGTTTCCCAGTTGGAGAATTCAAGAAATGTTCATATAAACTTAACAAGAATCAATGTAACAGCAGAAGATGCTTATGTTTCAAAAGCCATTTGAAATGCAACATCAGATATCCCAACAACCGTGCTGCAATAAATAATAATAATACGCCTTTTTTGTAACTGTTTAATTACTTACTGTTCAATATAAAAATTATTATTATTTGTAAAATTGATTGGTCTTATTTATATATTCTATCCCAAGTTTAGTTCTTAATTCTGATTTTGCACTACTGCCAAAACTAGTCGACATTCTGGCGGTCACTCGATCAGCTACATTCTAATATGGCTTAAAACAGCAGCCATATTCTCAAATAATGTGAAATAAACAATGATTTTGTAATGTGGCCGCGTTTCATATTCTGGCTAGCCATTTCATAATACGGCGAATTTGATGATATGGCTACGATATTTATAATGTTCTCTCTGCACCCCGAACTCCACCCTGTTTATTTAAATAAGACACCCTATATTTTCTAAATGTCAATTCTTATTGATGAGTAGATTTTAATAAAGTGTAATACTTGGGGTCCAGGGTGAACAGACAGCGAGTTTTGGAGGAATGCATTTCAAAATTCTACGAACAAAGGTGCGTAGCGCTAACTATGTAATAATATTTGTATTAAATATTGTATCACAAATTATCACTACTAATTAATTTTTACATTATTATAATGGTATAAAGTATCAAAGAGTGAATTGAAGTAATGCAAGACCTGCAGCTAGATTTTTTAATTTTGCTTTCCCTCAAAAAAATACAGCAACACATAAAAGTATGTAACGCAATTAAACAGAATTGGTGCAAAAATTCACAGAAATAGGTAATAACGAATTGCACAAACTTGAACGCTGAAGCTGATGCGACGTTTCATTCGTTCGACTAATCCTTGCTTAATATAAAACGTTTTACTACCACAAACATTTACTGTAGACCCCAAGTATTATATATTTTTAACATTCACTAGTCAAAAGGAATTCAAAACTCCAAGGAAATATAGGGGGTTCTATTAAAAAAATTGGGCGGGGTTGATCTGGTGGTGCAGGGATGAGGGATGGCAGTTACACTTAATATAAATATGACGAAATATGTTTTCCTGAGTATGCTAATTGACGAAGTTTTGCCTTTTTCTTAAAAATTACCACCTGAAAAGTTATTTAGGGTGGATAATGTTCATTGAAACGCACTGCATATCCGATAAAATTTCTCATAGATAAACGGTGACTTTTCTCAAGTCACTTTTCTCTAATTTCAAAACTGACACCCCTTCATACAAATTTTTATTCCTTCTTCGGAGAAGAATTTTCAAAAATCCTTTCTCGATGCTCACCTGTATTATAGTTATAAGGAATTGCTGTGCAAAATTCCATATTTCTAGACATACCAGTATGAGTTATACCTTATCTGTCAGTCATCCTACTCGTGATGCTTTGAAGGCAAAATATGGCTATCTTTTGAAAGTAAATTGAACATAAAAAAAGTGAATTTTACCCCCTTAGGGAATACTTTTTTGACAAAGCTTTTAGAATCAAAAATGTGCAAGATAAATAATGTTAAATAAAAAAAAGCAATTATTGCTTACTTACATTCTTTACTGTCAGTGTTATAAGCAGTACACTACGTGATATTTTATAAGAAAACTAACAAAACAATATTAACAACGACAGTTTTTTGTGTGTATTATTTTTACTTCTTATCGTTAAATATGTTTAAGTTTTTGTATACTTTCAGAATTTTTAGACTAAAGACTCTTAAAATCCTTCAAATTACAAGAGCTTTTTAATATACAGCCATGGCAAGAAGTACGAAATGAAATTTATATCCTTTGGATGAGTTCATTTTCTTTAAAACGCCGTAACACGTTAACTGATCTTAATTTTTTTCCATCTTTTGGTTATATAATAAACCCTGAACCCCCAACTAGGGGAGACCGTCGCAAAGAGGATCAGCGAGGCAAACAGGACTTTCAATTTATTTTTAAATTAATGTAGATTTTAACTTTGTTTCTATTATCAAAGATTGACATTGCTTAGTTTTATGTTTGACAGTAATTTGAAACATATGTAAAAATGATCCTGCGTTTTATGACTTTTTAAACTAATTTAAAGTAAATACTTGTAATATTTTATTGAATAATGGTATATAATTTTAGAAAATGAATATTGGCTAAAAAAGTCCGTTTCTCTTATTTAAAACTATATAATGAACAATGTTTTTAGACGAAAAATGTTTTTGGTTTGTAAAGAAAAATTGAATCATATTTGTTGTTTTCTTAGACTCGGGCCAAATAGGATCAAACATCACGAGTCATAAAGGAATGGTCCTATATAATATGCCCCTTTAACTATTCAGAATTATATGTTATATCTACTCATCCTGAATAAGAAAAGATCGTTCCTTTAACCTACGTTATTTGTATCAAATGCATTAGAGAAATCTTCGCCAAGCCTTTCCAAGTTTAAAAAAATGAGCATCACCAGAAGCGTAAAGGAATCCTCAAAAATTTTAACAACCGTAAAGGAAGATTTGGAGAAGCAAAGCCATGTCAAAATGTGAAGATGGGAGGATCACTCACTGAAATAAAATGCATAAAACAAAAGGGTCCGAAAAAAGTCGACAGCGATAACCATAGTTCTGAAAAAAAAAAACGCTTCAGAAGATAACAATTGCTGAAAGCAGCGACACTGAATCAGATCTCAGACTACTGAAGACAAAGCACGCGAAATTGAAGAAGGGAACTAACATAAATATAAATTATGACAGCTAAGCTGATTTAGAATTAGAAGAATGCCTATACTGTAGTGATATCCATGGTAAAAGCAAATTAGTCGAAGGTTGGATTGGATGTCAAGCATGCGGAAAATAGGCCCATGATGGCTGTGCAGGAGTAGATGAGAAAGACGATAAATTTAAATGCAATTTGTGTGTAGCACAAATGGTGTTCTATTTTCCCCAAGACTGAAGGTATATAGGATCGAGATCATTTGTTTTACTATACAACATTTTCAAGATTTTTTTTACTTGATGTGTGATATTTTTAGTAACGCTAAATAAATAGCGTAAATATATATATATATATATATATATATATATATATATATATATATATATATATATATATTTGCTTTCCTTATATTGGTATAATTAGAGAAACTGTTTAGGCAATTGTCTTAAATGGTCCCCTTAGCCCTGGTCTCCCCTACCCATACTTTTTTATTATCAAATGGAAACATAAGGCATGAGGGGGGTCGTTGAAAAGCTTATAGAAAACCGACTCCAGCCCTCCAAATAAACAAATAATAATAATAACAAATCTGTTTTCATATAGAAATTAAAACAACTAGATAATTTACAAAAATAAACTCAATGCCACTTATGCTGAATATGTCCTCTATTCACTATTTGACTTTCTCTAACACGATAATAAAAATTGTCCACAGCATTCCAAATGACTTCAGCTGGTAAATTATGCATCTCCGCCCTAACCTTGTTCTTCAAACTCTTAGTTTTATTCGGTCTGTCCTGGTAGACTCTTTCTTTTAAATATCCCTAAAGAAAATAATCCAGGGCGCTAAGTCGGGGGATCTTGGCAGCCATTCAATTGTTCCCCATCTACCAATCCAATGTTTTGGAAACATTTTAGCTAAGTATCTTCTAATATCAATACCAAAATATGGGGGAGCCATCTTGTTGGAAACAAATTCTTTTATTCGGTACATCTGGATCAATTTCGTGAGGGAAAATTACAGTTAGAATAGGTATCAGGTCAAATGTTAGGAAATCCAGGTAAGGTTGGGCAGTAAGATTTTCTTCAAAAAAGAATGGTCCTAAAATTCAGTTGTCGATGATACCTGCCCATACACTAACTTTCTGTAGGTGCTGCGTATGCTATTCGCATGTCCAGTGTGAATTTTCCTTGGATCAAAAGCGATAGTTGTGTGTGTTAACCACTCCATTTAAATAAAACGTAACTTCATCCGAAAAAAGTACGTCTCGGTGAAAATCATTATTGTCGTCACACCGTCTCATAATTTTCTCACAAAATTGTAATCGTCTATCTTAATCGTCTTCCAGAATCTCTTAGCCAAGACATACTTCATAGATGTGGTATTTCTCTTTCTTCAAAAATACTCAAATTGCAGTTCGAAAAGCATCGTGATTGTGGGCCACTGAAACAGTTGAAGTATGAGGATTTTCAGCAAGTTCCAATACCATGTCCAATTTCTTTTTTTTATTCAAAGCACGTGCCCGTCTAGTTTTGGGCAAAGTATGTACTTTATCGTGTTCCTAAGATTTGTGAAATATTTTACTAACTGTCCCTTGCAAGATTTGGCTTTTGAAATATTTGCATTAAATAAATCGCACACTTTAGCCTGCCTTCTTATTTTGTTTCCACATCCAAGCAATATCAAAATTTCGATGCATTGCCTTTCCGACAATACCATTGCGATTCAGTAAATAACTTGATTTTGACACAGCAGTAACGATTCGAACTCCAATTTACAGCTAAAGCGAAACATTAACCAGAAAGCCTGGCAAGTGAGTGATACCAAAAACACGCAACCTACAAAAGATACATCTGTTTGCGTTAGCAGTGATAAGTATATAGTTTTTTTTCTGAGTTTAATCCACTCGCAAAGGGTAACCTCATTATGCTTTTAAAGTACTGCGAGTAGGATGCGGTTAGATGGCGCTGAACCGCCTTCTTAAACAAGGATAGGTTGTAATTTTTGGGGAAGTTCCTTTCGGTAACAAGTTCCATAACTTGAAAGTTCTATAGAAAAAAGAGTCTTCGTAGAGAGAAGTCCTCACTGTGTCAAGCTGGACCGCACAGGATTTTGCTCCGACTGTCTAGTACGCCTCAAGAATCTTGCTCTTGGGGGGATCAATTCTATTAGTTCCTGCGAGCATCTTCCATGATAGTACTTGTAGAAAAGACATAAGTCACCAACCATACGCCTGTGCTCTCATTCCTCATTTTATTCTGTGCAAATTCATGGAGGAGAAAATTCAAGATAATTAAATTTAATTTCACTTGTTAAGTAGGAGTTTGATACAACGCTAAAAAACCTGGCTATTGAAAACGTAAAACTTGTTTGTTTGATGAGGTTGGATTCGGTTTTCTATAAGCTTTTCAAAGAGATCCCTCATGCCTTATGTTTCTATTTAAGAAAAAAATAGGGGTGGTTAAAGGGTTGAAAAAAAAATGAATAACTATATAACCAAAAGATGGGAAAACATTAAGATCAGTTAACATGTTTCGACGTTTTAAAGAAAATTAAGTCATTCAAATGATATGAATTTTATTCCGTACTTTTGGCCAGCTCTGTAGATGAATAGTGAAAACCATTTATTATGACTTTGCTTGCAATGACCAAACGTTTTGTATGATTTAAACGTAGTAAGAGAATTGAATTTAAATATGAACTTTAGTCTGCTTTTATATGATTTTTATTACGTCCGTTTATTATGATCGGTTTTCCATTTCCCTTTGCAGGCCCTATAACACCACTTTAATCCTTAATCTTCCTCACGTCATTTATATTCTTTATATTTTGTTTACATGTAAACGTAAACATTAAATGTTGACATGTAAAGTAGCATTCCGGAAAGAGTTGACTTATTTATAAGCGGAAGCCCAAACACCAATAATTATTTTTCCTTTTTTTTTCTATTTTTTATTTCTAACTTTATTTTCATTTTATATGTAACATTCTGAGGGGATTCATTTTCAAAAATTCTTTCTTAATACACATACGTTATTTTAAAAACTCCTGCGCAAAATTGTATGCTGCTAAATCTATCGGTTGAGGCTGTGCCGTGTCTGTTAATGTTTAGAGTTTTATTAAGTTGATCTATCCTAGGCATTTTAAAAATATTATGTGTGGTTTACACGGAATAGTAACTTGAGATAGCAGTTGGGAAAGTGACTTGCAAGAGCGTTTACACTTAAGCCAGTTTTTAAAGGCAAGTTCTTTCAGCAAGTGTTGCATGGACTACCCAGACACTAATCTCTGCAAGTTACTGCAAGAGGGTTTGCACGGCAGAGTGGCTAGTCTACGCTAGAGTGCGGCAAGTAAAGTATATTTCTTTGGGCCAACCCACTTCACTTCAATCCACTGCCGATTGACAAAATATCATGTGTTTGGACCCCCATTCATTTATGTAAAATCCTTTATGTTTATTAAATATCTTTATGATTTGCATTGCATTAAATGGTTTTCCAATCGTCTTTATATCCTATAATCACACCTCACACAAAATGCAATTATATTGATGGTAACTGTCATAATAATATTTGTAAAGGGACTTTGTTGATGATAAACTGTTCTCCTTTAATAAACATCAATGTAACTTTTTATTAATGGAATAAGTATCGACTGACAGTAAAGAATTTATCTAATCAACAAGCACATATTTTACGAATTCCAATAGACCTTCTTCAAAGTTTTTTGTAAGCAATTTGTAACAAAATAAGTAATGTCTTTACTACATAACTAAATAGCAACAACCATGGACGATTTTTTGCCGAAAAGAAACTATTTTTTATTTCCGTTGTCAATAAATAATGTTAGTCGAATTTATAAAATAAACCCTGGTGTTTATTTAAATACCTTGATACCACTTGAAATATTTTTCTAAAATTTTGGTAGATACAAAAACTCATTTTTTCGAAGAAAAATCAGCGGCATCCACGCTAATATGTCCTTATTCAAAATAATTACTAATTTTATAAACATTTTTCATTTCTTGGTAAACATGCTCCCCTGACATTTTTTCGTCTGATGAACGATTTTCCATTAATAATAAACCAATTACTTTCATAAAACCCACAAATCTAGCCTACCCAACATACATTTTTATAAAGAAGCATGACCAAATCTTAAAATAGGACATTAAATTTGTAGAAAAGAATATCAAACGCCCATCGAAATGCAAAAAAAATGCTTTTTATATTTTTAATCGAAAACTATTCGTCGGGCGGAAAAAGTTAGGAAAAAATGTTTATTAAGAAATCAAAAGTCTTAATAAAAACCATATTTATTTAAAAAAAAAATGACGTGATTTTTTTTTCTTGATTAAAAATGTTCAAGAACGTGTTAATCGAAAACCGTTTGCCATACAAAAAAGTCAAGAAATAAAAAAAATTATGAAATTGTATCTGTTTGAATAAAAAGTTGTGGCTTACTATTTTTTTGTTGTTAATAAAAGCCAAAGACATGTTGATGTGGAGGCCACTGATAGAAGAAGATCAAATATTTTTCTTGAAAAAAATGCGTTTTTATACCTAGTTAGTATTTACCAAAGTTCAAAAAAAAATATTTCAAACAGTGTCAAAGTATTGTAGGAAAAATCAATATTTTTCTTGATTCTCAACACACTCTATTTTAAAAATAAAGCGGTTCCGTACCTATCTTGACATAAACGTTTTTCTTAAAATTAGTTAAGGATTATATTATTCAGATATTAACATCTTAACAACAGCAACCACTTAAGATTATTTGCGAAAAAGCATGTTGTAGTAGGGATGGTCATTAAAAAAAATAAATCAATAAAAGTAGTACATATTCTTAAATTCTTTATAAGGAAATGCTTCAATAAAGTATTTATTAAAAATATTGCATAATTGTTAATAAAAATACAAAAAAATATCAATTTTTTTCTGCTTTTTTCAAACAACTCAAAAATTAATTTTTCTTCAAATTTATTTTTCATATATGCAGTAATAAAATAAGAAACATCGCAACTGTTCAAATAAGCAAATTTGTACGACTTGCACAACCTATTTGCAGATAACTTTCAGCGAACTGGAAATAAATTTGAACTTGCTGGAGCGCTCTCCAAGGTTGTTTACAGGTGCACGTAGTTATTGCGGCAAGCACTTGCCGCACATTTTACGACTGGCTGGGAGAGCACTCTCAGACACTCTTTACACGGCGCAAGTTAGGTGAAAGTACTCTCAGACATCGACTTGCGTTAGTTTAACATGCTCATGTAAACCGCACATTACTTCAAAGTCAATCGTAAGTATTCGCTACACTTCGGTTTCAATTTTCTTTCTGTTGGTGTGATAAATTGAGTCACTGGCTCAGACTTTTACATCTCTATACAAATATTTTTTGTGAGGTAATGACAATCTTAGAACGAATCAACTGTATTAAAGTCATTCCAAAATTCTTATGATAATTGAAAATGTATTATTTTTAAATGCTGCGTAGAGAAAGAGGCTACTTGTTAGGAAAATTTGTCTTTTCAAGTGCTCGAAGTATATGTTTAACAACTGATCAAACATGAATTTATTGAAATAAAATTAGGGCTTAACATAAAAAACAGGCTCTTTAATTAGTATAGCTCTTTTCTCTTCTTCTTTTATCCTTACCTCCAAACGAGAACGAATCTTAGCAGGCCTCATTAGCGAACGCGGCTTTTCTTTGAATGCCAAATAAAATAATAATCCAATGATACCAAAACCCACCGCCTGCAACATGGATATTGTAATATCTTTAATTCAAGAGTACCCAAATTAAACTGTGGTGTTACCTCACAAAATATCATTAGATACAAAAGAAAGTGCTCCGTAGAAAAAGGTTTCATCATTGTTGTTATTTGTTTCTCTACAATCTTTGACAAATATTCCCGTATTGTTGCAAGTCAGTTTTGGGTCCAATTTCGATACCATGTTAGCTCCTGGTGAGCAACATGTAGAAGCGGGACTTTGAGCTACGATTTTCGTATCAACACCGCAACATTTGAACTATAAAAACTTTATAGTCAGCAACAATGAAAGGGCGCTGCTATTGCATATAATATTTTGTATAACCAAAAGTGTTGAAAAGTGGTATAGTGAAAATTTTCCTAACTAAAATAGAAATTTCTGGGAAAAAGTTTTTAAAAAGTCTAAACTTTAATTAAGGTTTTATTATTAGTTTGTATGTTAAACATAAATAAAAACTGTTGAATAAACTTTTAAAAAAATATAATTTCTTTAACTTCCTAAGTATTTAATTTATCCTGTAAATAAGGTATTAAACGAGAGCACTTAAAAAAAATAATTATTTTTATATTCTTTTAAGGGTGAAACTCGATATAACGTATCTAACAAAAGTTTTCAGAAAAAATAACTAGCTGCGAATTAATGGAACATAGGTTAGTATCGACTTGCACTGAAAACATACTGTAAAAATTTCTCAATATTAACATTTCGCATCATATTGGGCATATATTTTAAGAAGTTATGGCAGTATAAACTAAAAATTAGAAAAAGAACACCCAGAGATTGGTTAGAGGCTCGTAACATCACTTTTGTATCCAAAAATGATAATCCTTCAAATGTTTCATAGCCCAGTTGAAAAATGTTGGGCAATATTGGTTAAAAAGATCTAGGATAAATTCTGGAAGACCAGAAAGGACGAAGGGACATGCCGAATCTCGAAAAATTTGAGTAGTAGATAATTTGAACGTCCAGCACATTGATGCAATAAGTCAGGAGTAAATTGTCTGACACTGGAATTTTAGGAATAATTTGAATGTTATTTATTAATTACATTCTAAGGAAAAACCACTTTAATAAATGCTTCTAACATATTTTATTGTATTTATTTTGCGCTGAGATTTTTTTCCGTAAACTTTTGTTACATACATTGGCAAAAAAAAGAAAACGTTTCCTTACTGTGAAGTTCACATTAAAAAACTATGTTTGTTGAAAATACGATGTCAACATCACAAATAAGTCGAAGTTGCAAAAGTCGGTAATGTTTTGCATAATAAACCCATTCTAGCTAGGCAAACGGTTAAAAATAATGTAAAACAATAAAATATCAATTTGAATCGATGTGACGTTCCAATAGTGCCCCAATCTACTTACTGGGTGTTGCATTAAAAAATTTAACATTCTGCGTATTTTAAGCATCCTATACCGGGTGTTTTTTTTTTTAGTTCGGAGGTTACCTTTATATGGAGTATTACTTATTATAAAGGCAAACTGATCGGAGCTTCAAAAATATTTTCAAAAATATTTTTAACTTGCTTCCACTTCCGGTTATACCGAAAGTAGACATCAAATTTCTTATTTTAAATGGCAACCCCCAAATTTTATACTTTATTTAGATTTTACGTAGAAAAATAAGGTGAGGTTATGTATACATGTTTATTGCTATCTTTGATAGTTTTAAAGATATTTTAATTTTTCGAAAAAAAAAATGACAGAAGAGTGTTATTTTGACTCTTTGTATCTTTTTTATTATTTCCAGTAAAAACATGAAATTTTGGGTAAAGTCATGAAATATTATGGATACTATAATAACGTGATCAGATTTTACATTTATTACACAGGGTGATGAAAATTTTATGATCTTTACTGTTTTTGTTTTATTCAAAAAAACTCTGTTTTTTAAATGGGAACTATGTGCCATTTAATCATTTTTGGATTCTTCACGTAGAAAGAAGAAAAAACTTAAATGACTAATTTTTTAAAATTCTTCACCGTTACAGAGATATAATTCAAAATAAAAAAGAAAAATATTTTTTTTTCTAGTAGCAACTTAGGTAGTAGAGAACAAAAATTTCAAAAAAAAAAACAACCAAAGGCCTAAAAATTTTAGGCTAAATAACATTTAAAAGATAACCGTACCAAACAAATAAGTTTTTGGCTAATTTAGAATACTTATTGAAAAAATTTTAGGGAGCTACGAAGGTAAGCTTCGTAAAAATGGTGTGTTAAACAGACTTTTCATTTTTGGAGTAATGAAAATCAACAACAAATGTTCAAGAAAATTCGTTCTTTAACTGTTATGCTGTTAGATTGGAACTCAGGATTTGTAAGCGTTGAATTTTATAATAAAAATCGAAATGGAAATTTTCTAGTGATTTTTTTACGACTACTGTATGACAAGCATATTGCTAAGAACAATCGGCTGTGCCTAAAAACGTTACTCAATTCGAAATCTTAAAATGTATTGAAACAGAAGATAGTCTCTGTTGTTGTTGATGTACATTTTTTGTCAATTATTTTTTTTCTGTTACTTATGATTAATTCTTTAAGCTTTTCTTGCCTACAGGTAATTTCCTACTTAAACAAAAAAGACATGTTTGATTCTTTTTATTTTAAGATTTATGTAAAATACCTCTGTAACGGCACTAAATTTTAAAAAATAAGTAGTATAACATTTTTTTCTTTTTATGTGAAGAATCCAAAAATGATTAAAAAGCATATAGTTTTCATTAAAAAAAACAGAATTCTTTTGAATAAAAAAAACAGCAAAGACTATAACAATTTTATCGCCCTGTACAATAAATGTAAAATCTGATTTATAGTCTTTATAATATTTCTTGACCTTAACCCAAATTTCATGTTTTTACTGCAAATAATAAAAAAGATACAAAGAGTTAAAATAACCCTCTTTTCTGTCATTTTCTTTGGAAAAATTGGAATATCTTTAAAAATATCAAAGGTAACAATAAACATGTATACATAAACTCACCTCATTTTTTTACGTAAAATCCAAATAAAATATGAAATTTGGGGGTTGATATTTAAAATAAGAAAGTTGCTGTCTACTTTCGGTATAACCGGTAGTGGGGGGAAGTTGAAAATATTTTTAGAAGATAGTTTAGCCCTGATTAGCCCCATCGACAAAATCAGTTTGCCTTTATAATAAGTAGTACTCCATATAAAGGTAACCATCCAACTAAAAAAAAACACACGTTATAGATGACATTAGTTTTAAAATTTGCACTAATGTTACATCTATCTAACTAATAAAACGAAATTTTGAAATTTGGCCTCAGTGAGAAGCTATCCTTCCTCTTCAGTTGATGCAACATCTAGTATAATACATATTAAAATAAATATTAAATTCAAAACTGCTTTTGCAAGGTTTAGAAGCTTTGACGAATCTTTCGCGTTACTGACTCTTAAAACAATATCATGACAAATTAACATTTGTTATTTATGTAAATCACTTTCTTTTCAATATTCAACTCTGCTTGGTTTTCATCTGTTTCTCCCTTCTTTTCATCCCTAACATTTTTTGTCATTCATTAGAATTCCAAATAATTTACATTAAATTGAAAATATTCCAGGAAAATTACGGGCCCAGGTATAGGGGTTGCTATTGCTCGAGGCTTTTTATACATTTCGATTACTACATCCGCGAATTGCTGCTTAGCCGTTTCTATATTAGTCAAAGGCTCAATTGCAAGTATGATCAATTGCAGACCAATTAAGCCACTCAAACATATTCCACTCTGAAAAATAAGTGGACATGAAAATGTTTAACTTCTATATACTTTGTAGAGTACCACAACGACTGTAGCATGGCGACCCGAAAAGTTGCCGAAAAGTATCACTGCTAGAATGGCTGCGAAGATAAAACCGAAAAAACTCGTCGTCATTATGTCAAAAAAGCTTGACTGAGCAGAAATTGAAATACCAACCAGTCCAAGAGTCAGCAACTAAAATCAGAATAATATTTCAGATGACTTAAAATAGATTTACTGGTTTCAAAGGTTGTGGGCAATATACATGATGTACAATAATAGTTTTAAGATGTGATTAAATTATAAAAAAAAATCAGTTGATAGGTTAGCAAAATCTCAATATTCATGACTATGAGGAAGCAAAAAGTCTCCCAATCAAGTTACATCATTTACAATACATAGCATAACATTCTTTTATAAATAAAAAAGTTCAGCGATGTTTTTGATTTTCTATACTTTCGTCTCTTTGACAATAGGAAGTCTGAAGTGTTCATGTATTGTCACATTATCATCAACGTATACCTATAATGTATTGACGTGACCAACAGAATATAAATAAGAATAAAAAAAGTTAAAAAAAAACATAGTTCATAAAGTTAATTGAACGCCGCACTATTGGATTTGTAGCCAAATTTTTAGTCAAAACTTTAATCAAAACCCTAACTATGTAATGACTATTTACTCATCTTCAATCATAAATAATACTAAATTTTTCAATCGGAAATAATTCAATTATAACTTAAATAATCATAACAATTTTAGTTTGATTTGTCAACTAACAGGCCCAATACTGATATTACGTAATTTTTCAGTTAGGTACTCATGTGGTATCTTTTGAATAATATCCACAAGCAAAAAATGTTATTTTAATAATTAGTTGGATACTTACTAGTATAATTACAATGAAAACACCAAATACTATTTGAGCTACTCTGTAGTTTTTCATTTTAGATGGTTTTTCAGAAATTTCTGATAATTTCTAGAAATATTAATATATTTGTCATACATAATTGTCATAAATTTCGTTTTTTGACACATTACCTCAAGTAAAATAATTCCTCTGTGATGGATTTGAATAACGCCCGGAAAGTATACATGGCTTTACTGGGAATATTACTGGTAAATGATACTGCTGGTTTGGAAATAAAATATTTTACGTGCTCCTCTTTTTTAGACTGTTGGATTAGGTGCAATGATCTACGTTTTAATTGAGGACACTATGGCTTTGGACAAAGTATATGCAAGCATTTTGCTAACTTTTTTTACTCCGATGATAGCTTTTGGTATACGTAGCGCTTATAAGAAAGCATATCGGTCAATATTTTTGGTAGGTTAATATGATTAATGTAAGTGTTTAGAAACAAACAAAGGAAATTTATACTCGAAATTTTAAAAGAAATAAAACATTTTAAGGGTAGATTAAGAATCATAAAAAGAAAGTCAAAATTTTGGAAAAACACCAAATTTCAATTTTCCTAAAATCAAAACTACAAAAAAATAATAAATAATTATACAAATGTCAAGCCAAGAGCGAGTCGGGCTCGCACAATTAGGGTTATGTACCAGTTACTACAGTGAACAGTCAGTAGACCAAATTAAATCATTGTTATTTATGTATGAATTTGAACTTTTATTCAACTATTTTTGTCTTATAATTGAAAAATAAAAAAAATGTCTATTTTTAATATACACACTTTTTTCTACAATCAATTTAAATATGGTATTAGTTGAACTGATAACTGTGTTGATAATGTCCCAAATAAAAAGCATTCATTCTTAATAAATTGATGACTAATACAGTTTATGAGCTCATTTATTTCTGACCTATTTTCGGCTCTATCTTTAAGACGATTGAAACAAAAATTAAAAAATAGTAGTTTGTACAACAAGAGCGGATATGATGTCCATATCGCACGAGAACGAAGTTTCAGCACGACGCCGGAGACGGAGTGCCTCAATCGTTCGAGTGCGATATGGACAATCCGCTCGAGTGGGAAAAAAATATTTTCCCACTCCCACCCGTATATTCACTGTTTTCTTTAAACCTTACGAGCAGGATAGATAGACCATATCAGTCTAGTGAACGGATATAACGAAAGTCGCGCCGTGATTGGTCGATTTCATATCCACACTAGTGTGGATATGAAATTGACCAATCACGTTATGCGATAAAGACGAATGTCATTTTTAGATTCAGAATTATACCATAGAATCTGTCAAACTGACTTCGGTATTTACCGAAGAAAGTATTTAAAATGAGTGCTTTTAGTGCAGAATCAGTAAACTTTATCCCAGCGGACATTTCTGAGGCTGCAAGTGATATATTCAAGATATGATTACCCTAAAAATCAAATAGTAAATATGAATTTTGTTGCGATAAATTTATGACGTTTCATTGACACATGGACACTATATAAAATATATGAGAAACTGCAAATGTCACATGAAAAATTATTAATTTGCTAAATCGTATCTTAGTCTTTGATAGATCGTATTCGTGGGAAAAATTCGCTGTACAACTCGAGCGGATTGTCCATATCGCACTCGAATGATTGAGGCACTCCGCCTTCGGCGTCGTGCTCAAGTCAATTTTATTTTTTAATTTTCTTAATGATATTGCCAAATTTCATAAAATTCAAGGATTTAAAAGTTGGTATAAAAGAAAAAAATTAAACCCACCCCTATACAAATTAGGGGTTACAACCCTTTGACATAACTGATGCGTTTTTGAAAACACATTCTTATGGGAAATAACGTAACAATGATTTTAACGAAAAATTTCAATTTATTCTTGAGATATTAAAGAAAACCTGTTTTGGGGGTTATCTTTAGAGGGTGGGGAGTTCACCACCTAAATCACAAATTAAGCATATAAAAAAATTGTTGATACATTATTTTGATAAGATATTAACATATAATAAGTTAAAGGTGAAAAAATAAATGTTTAGATTCGCAACCTAATAATAAACAAATCCATGGGGTTCTCCAAGGGTCTTAAAAATAGGGGTGTTACGTTATTTCACTTTTAATGCAAAATATATGTCAAAATAATCATTATAGAATTAAAATTGAAAACATATGTTGTGTCTTACTTTCCACATCACTGTACAGAAAAAAATTAACTCAACGGGTAAATCACCCCTTTTCAAAGATTTTTTTTGCAAAACCCCGAGACAGGTCAATTTTATTTTTTAGTTTTATTAATAAAATTGTTATATTTGATAAAATTCCGTTGTTCAAAAGTTGATATATAAGAAAAAAAATAAAATAACCCCCATAAAAATTAGGGGTTGCACCTTTTTAACATATCTAATATGATTTTAAAAACGTTTTTTTATGAGAAATTACAGAGCGTTTGTTTCATAAAAAAATTCTAATTAATTCTTGAGTTATTAAAGAAAAACTGTTTTTTTGGGGTTAAATTTAAAGGGTGGTTTCACCACTTAAATCGCCGAGTTAGCATCTAAAAAAAAATAGGTGTCCAATATTTTGTTATGCACTATAACATATCACAAAATGAAAAAAATCGGTGGGGTATACCTCGGGTACTTTCCTTTAAGTGCGGGTTGATGTGTTGCCAATGAAAAAATTTTCCTGAGCTTTACGCGATACCAAAAATTTAAGAAGCTGTCGCCTTCGAAGAAGCAATCAATGGACCTTCGATGGCCACAGCAGGTTAAATGTTGAAGATTCGTTTTATCTTTGGAAATTTAATGGAACGCGTCTATGAAACAAGGTAAATGAGGTAGATAAATGCAACGTTTTCAATTTAATCTTAAAGTTTAACAGTCTGAGGTCCGAGAAAATGCAGGTTCACTCAAACACGTTAATTTCCTGGAAGCGAGGGGGCATTGTCTCTTTTAGTCTCAAAAATTGTAATCACTGACTTACCAAAAATCCAAACTGATTAGAAATGTTTACAGGAAATTTATTATCTGCAGCGGAATAGGTTTTCAAGCAACTAATAATACTGTACATTTTCCGATGAGAATTCTAAGCCTTTTGGCGAACACAAATAAGATAATTTATCTTGACATAAATATACAAAAACGATTGCTTTTGAACAGCATTAAAAATAATTACAAAAACAGAAACAACAACAAAATGTTATCCAAACAGAAAATAAAACATAAGGTAAATAAATTTAGTTCATAAGTGGCTTTTTCATTTTTGGATTATTATTGACTAGTCTTGAATTCATAATTTATAAAAATGTCCATTATTCCTCTTGAATTATTTCAAAAATTGAATTTTAGCTTGCCTAGTCGAGTTTGCAGGATATTTAAATTATTATTTAAATAAACATTTCAATTTTTTTAATAATAAGTTAAATATCTTACAAACCCGGTAAGTTGAAATAACATTTTTGAAATGGCAAGAGTACTTCATACATATTTTAAAAAAAATCATATCATATCACAAAACAGTAAAACCTAAATTGTTATAGAATTTAGAAGTATTTCATCTTTTAGGTTTGCAATTACCACTCCTTCGCATACAACCTTTCCGCATCTTAGAGTTTTGTGTCTAAATTCATGATTGGGATTGAAACCTGGAATTTCGCATGATTAGTATAATATTTTTAAAACGTGGCTATCTAATCTGTTGTAGGTTTAACAATTTTATCCTAATTTAATGTTGAGTATACGAATATTGCAATATTTTTCGATACTTGAAAACGAAGGCGTTTGACCAAAATTGCGTAGCCGCTCTAAAACATTCTCAACCAGAATAAAATGAACCATCTTTTTTGAACCGTTATCATCGCCAACCGTCTACCACACTCTTTCTGGATGAGATAGCTCCTTAAACGTTTGACATCACGTAACTACCAATGACACTTTTTCATTGGTAAATGTAACACAAACCCAAGCTTAATGCAATACAAGTTTATAGAAATCTTATCGTAATTTCAAAATTATTTGAAATACATATACATGTAAATATAAATATTTTTAAAAAGAAGAAAAAAATGCTTTTTCACTTAAAATCATTCCCTACTATGGTATTTATGTAGAAAAAATTGAGCCTTGGGTTATAACTCCAAAACCAAAAGGCTAATTAAAAATTATTTACGTCATTAAATTTTACGTAAAAAAATTCATTAAAAAGATTTTTGATCAAATTTTTGTAGTTAATCGGAAAAGAGCTACCAGCAGTATAAAATTTTCCAAAATATTCCATTTTGCAAAATTGTGCTAAAACGGGTACAGATACATTATTTTTGTGCTGACGAGATAATTTATCTCATAAAATTAGTCTAGGGTTGTGAAAACTATGATCCTCTCTACCTATATCTCTCCTCTATATCATCGAAAATGGGATGTTAGGTACACTGTAAAAGGCGAAGGAGGAATAAGTTTTGTTTTCGAGAAAAGCACACTTAATGAATTTTGTTCTTCTCATTTCATAAATTTTGTTTTGTTTTTCTTTTTCAAATAATTTACATATCAATGATAATCAAAATTTCGTGTCGAAGCCCAATATTTTTTATTTAACCTTAGAAATATCTTAAAATTTAGGCTTTAAATTTGAAATTGGAAAAAATTTTGCTACAAATTTATGTTATTTTCGAAAAGTTATATTTATTTGTTATTATTCCAAATCAGAGGGATTTATATTAAAGCTTTCAATAATTTTAGTTTCAAAACAATAACTTAGAATCAAATCTTGAATTTATTTTATGAATCTTAACTTTGTTTTGTACTGAATTTAGGTCTGAATTAAGTTTTGAGTTTAAACTCATAACTTCGACTTTTTTCAGAGACCTGGAATGCTTTTAAACTTTCCGTCCTAATCTAAAAAATTTAACTTAAGTTGATTTAAGATTTATTTTATTTATTCTATTTTAAAGTTTTGTAACCAATCACAAAATTTTGAAATTTTTTTTCGAAATTTTGTTTTTTCCGTAATTCTTAATTTACGAACCAATCTTTCACTTTTCTGTAAAATTTTGCTTGGTAATTTATAGTTCAGGAAAATTAGGTTGAACATAATTGTAAGCTTCGACTTTTATTGTCATAAAGGAAACAAATTGATAATTTTCATTTTTTATAGAAATTTTCGCTACAATTTTCTAAACTTAGATTCTGTAAGTTTTTTATTTGATAGGTATCAATTTTTAAGGCATATAAGATATTTTTTCTGAAATTCCGATTTTGCACGCCCAAATGTTATTATTTTTTCCAAAATTTTGACTGCAAGCCAAAGTTTCATATTTGTTTGAAGTTTTGACTTAAAGCTTTAAATTTAAAAACTTTCTGGTGTTCGGATTCTTTTTCAATGTTGTTAATGTCGAAGTATTGTCTTTTTTCGATGAAGTTTCTAATACTTTTTGTTACAAATTTAAAATTTCTTTATGGGATTCAATTTTTTCTCGAAAAAAGTAGAGATGGTTAAAATGATTAAACAAAATCGATGCATCGTTATTGTTTCTAATTACTGTGTGTGTGTAGTTTTTTTTTAGATTTGAGTGTCTCCCGAAAAACTGTTTTCACTACTTCAAGTTTGCCTCCATGCTTCATCAGAAAAAAATAATTTCGGCTAACAGACATTCAAGCAGATAAACTTTTCTGATGGTGGTGGTGAAAAAATGGACACGTTTGTGCTGACTGCCAAATATAAGCTTGCTCATTATTAAAATATCAAAAATATTATGTTTTGTGTAGAGGGCTTTTTAGAATTAAAATATTTTAAATAGCTCCAGAAAAATTTCGAAAATTGTAGGTTAAAATGAAGATATTAGTAATAGCGTAATTGAAAATAATATAATTTCGACGTCATTTACATAATTTTTTGTTTTGTTTTCAAAATCATCAGATTTTTATATGATTTGTCTCCTTCAGTCGTCGTTTACTTCATTATCGGCAATGCCAAAAATTCATCCTGCCCGAATCAGCTCTCCCAACTTGCCGGGTTCTCGAAGTTAAGAGATGAAGTATTTAAATTAACAATAACCAAAGATAAATATATAGTGACTCGAACTTTTTTTTCTTTTCTTCGCTCTTCTTCGCCTCACCTTGTCTGTCCACTAACTTCCTCTATCCGTCACCGCCCGAACTCTTCTCCCCACCCCTCGCTCTCTCTTTTTCACACCACCGTTTTCCGGTATACTTCACAATGAACTCCAAAATTCGCCATTGAAAAAAGATGTCAGTTCCGTCGGTTGGTGTGTGTTGGTGTACATATGCTATCACGTTACAGGTCGTAATTGACGTATTAAATTACTTCTTTGTTCGAATTTCCTTTATTCCTAAAGAAGCTCCCTATTGTTAAGGGAACCGGCGAACACTTTCAATAGTTTCTTGACACGGCCCAATAAATATTTACATTTAACAAAATATTGTGGTTTCAGTGTGCTTCGATCGCATTACTTCTAATTGTTGCCGAGTTCACCTTTTATTGCATGATCCAAGCAAGTGGTATAAAGACTTTCCAAAAGAGATTAGCCGATGGTTTGATCGAGGAATACCAACGGGCGAGAAACCAGACCGAACTCTGGCATCACTTCTTTGCCGATCGCCTGCAAATGGGTGTAAGTGTATCTGAGAAATTTAGTGACCTGGGAACACTTTCTGCGTTTTGTTTCGATTTTTTAGTTGAAATGTTGCGGTTCAACAGGACCGAGTGAATTCAAGACACCAAAAGTTGGTTGTTGCTTGAAAAACTCACAATTGTACACGCCACAAAATTTTAATACGACTTGTGAACGAGCCGGCTTGACTCCATTTGAAACAGGATGCGTGGATAGGATTAATTCTATGCTTAAGCGGTCTCACTCGCTTACAGCTATTATTTTAATATTACTTATAGTGGTTGAGGTAACAAATTAACACAACTGTTGAATTTTTTATTTTTGGTTCTTTGCCATAAACGCTTAGCAAGGCCTAAGCCACTTAAAAAAAATAGTACATAAAGCAATATGCCAGGGGCAATTGTTCGTTTTAGTGTACAGAAAAAATAATTTATTCTTTCAGGTTTTGGTACTTTTCTTTATAGTAGCTATGTTTTATTATGGTTGTGCGGAGACGGGCTTTGGATATAAAAAATATAACATCGTCAATGTTAAACCGACAAAATCAAAAGCTGGATCTAGCGTTGTTATTCAAGGTGATAAAGATCCCATTATTTTTGATGATACTGTTGTTATGGTTCAACCGCACTTTTATGTAAAAGGTTGAAGTTAACTGTAGACATCTGTTAAGTGTATTAAATTTTTTTAATGATTAAAAATGTTGAAAAATATAGCAAAAATTATTCTTCCAATTAAATGATAACTTCCAATTTTTCGTCGACAAGTAGAGAATACTTGTGTAGAATAGATGTTGCTATACAAATTCATAATATAAAAATCTTAGATCCCTACTAGCGGCCCTTGTGACCAGTTATATTTTATTTTATATTACTTGGTCATAATTATCAAAATTGTTTGAATATGACAAAAATATGCCTCGTAAGATACAAGGGAAAAACAGTTACAAGTCATAACTATTAAACTTTATTAAGGATAAAAACGCAACAAAATTTAAAAATTCCACAAGGTTTTCGATAAATATTTGCTAACAACTCATCAGGTTTCGCATTGCTGCATTATCGGTGGTCATACTAGCAATTTGTTTAGTCGTTGTTACGCTAACAAGCTCCATGGATCACAGACTCCTACGAATATTCCGTCTAATCCAAATTCTCTAATTATAGCTTTGGACGAGAATTTATATTAGACGAAATATTCGTAGGAGTTTGTGATCCATGGAGCTTGTTAGCATAACAACCGCAAACCAAATTGCTGGTATGACCGCCGATGATGCAGTAATGCGAAACCTGGTACGGTGTTAGCAAATATTTATCGAAAACCTTGTAAAATTTTTAAATGTGTTGCGTTTTCATCGTTAATGAAGTTTAATAGTTATGAATATTAAAGAATTCCACGAAGTACCGGTTGGAAATATCAATTAGTTACAAGTTACCCAATAAGATCCAAATCTCTCAAGTACGCATGTGGTTGCCTAATTGATAGTAAGTAAGAAATGTTTACAGTGATCCAACCACACTTATAAGGTCAAAGAGGGCCGAAACCGGTCTATGGTTGTTGGTTATAAATTATTTTTAACTTCGGCACGTCAACCTGTTCCACAACAAAACGTTTAATGATAGATAACAATTTCAATAAACTCGGGATAGTGTCCTAGATTTGAAAACTCATGATCAGCTTAAAGAAAAATAAAAATATTTGACATAAATCAAAATTATGCAATAAAAATCAAAATTTTTATAAATATTTATGATCTTAATTTTCTGGAAAAACCCGAAACAAGTCCGGTTTTCAACTTTAAAGTTAGGTTTTGTGTTTGTATCAAAATCTCGATTTTAATTTAACGTTATAAAAATCATAATTATAGTCAAAACCTTTAAATTATTATAAAATTCTTATAAGATTTCGAAAATTTACGTTTCTAGTTTGAATACAATTTTCGATTTTTCTGAAAACAATAATTAATTATAAGAAAGTTCGGAACTTGTCAAAACTTCTATGTTAAGAAAACATTGCAAGAAAAAATAACATTTTCTACTGTCTACAATGCGAGAAAATGTCGAAATATTGAATAAAAATTTGTTCAAAAAAACGGCGGCTTACAATATTCCAGTCCCCCTACCTTTAGTTTATATTTAAGGTAAAGCGTGGATTTCTGGATTTTTTCCAGTTGAAACGGACAAATTATGTAATTATACCTCACAGTTTCAGTCGGATAAAAGGATTTTGCATAATCGCGAATGGGATGATGAGGGTATTGCTGTATATTTTTATTGGGTAATTTGAAGCTTTGTCAGATTTTATTAGTCAGCCCAGTAAACTAGTGGCGTTAAACTAAAAAAAAGTACATTTTTTATTATATGTCTTCTTTTATCATATCCTATAATCACTGTAAAATCTAAATAATGAGTATTATAATGTTATTACTTTGACAAAAAAAGCTAGAACTACCACATAGGGGGATATAAATTGTGCATTTGCTCGGCTCGCAATGCCTACAATTCTTCTGTATTCTGCCAATGTTGTTGCAGGGAAACTTGCCAGCTGTTTGTTGCTTATGTGCAATTCAGTGGCGACTTTTCTTCCTAAATAAATTAAGGCACCCGGATAAATGCCCTCGAATGCTAGTGGGTTCATTTGGTCTATGTGCTGTTTAGGCAGAATCGCGATTAATAATCCCAAAGTTTTGACTACGTTTTTTCCCCAGCCTTGGGGCCTTCCATACACAGTTGATCTCATAGCAATACTTAAAAGTACCTAAAAAACTATCTATAATTTGTATTTTTTTCTGGAATTTTTGCATTTACATCTAATTGCATCTTTGTACACCCCCATAGACTAGCAAAAACCTCGTCCTTGATTAGCAAGAAGTTTTCATCTGAAATTTCTTTTAGATCTGCTACTGGAAAGCCGCATATAAGGCTTCTCAATTGATTTATATATACGTAACTTGTAATGATAATTGGTCCAAATTTGCGTTTTAAATTAGCTGCGATTATTCCTATAATAATAAAAAGAGAACGTGTTAGAATCAATGTTGTACCTAGGGCGGTGCAAGCGGTGCCCAGGCACTATGCTGGAGACCCTGTAGGGATGCAGAAATGATCAGATCAGAACCAAGTCTTAGGTCATGTTATCTTTCAAGGGCACAGTTATAAAAGCTCGCCCCAAGCGCATAAACAGTGGTTAGGAAAATCCAATAAACAACCTAGAAATCGCCTATCAAGGTGCAATGTTCCTAAGTATTCTAGTAATTCCCAATTTCTTCCATCGAGGGTTTCCAATGTTTTTGCATCAAATACTTCAAAGAACATTGTCCCCAGTTGCATAAACGCGGACAGATCTTCAGTTATCATCTTTTTACCTACGAAACCGCAAGAATTTTGTAACGTAAGCAATAAGCCTTCAAATATTACGGGTAACGAATCGCAATATGGCCACTTTTCTCATGTGGCTAAGAGGAACCTTCTGGAGATACTTCAAATTGTATAATACTTTTTCAATGGTTGCATTTTGTGACAAATTGGATATATTTCCGTCGCAGAGAGCATTTAAAAGATTTAAATCTTCCAATGTTACGTCAATTTCTGGTATAGGCGTCATAGTAGTTGTGGGTTTAGGAGTCCTTTTGGGTGTAGTCGGACGGGCGAACAAATCAAAGATTCCTGTTTCAAATTGGGCTGAAAATCATAAAGAAATGAAAATATCCATCCGAATTCATGACACACTTATTGGTTCGTTTAGGGTTCCTCTTGTATTAATATTGTTGCTTCTAATAAGACTGCATTCTTACAGGCTCTTTCAGAAATTAACAAAATATTTCCAACATATTTCTGCCAATGAATGTATATTATGTTATGTTTCTTTAAGTACGACTTACGAGGCAAGTGTAATATAACTAATACGGTCCATAAAATGGAATGCATGTTTTTTCACTATATTTTAATATGTACCATTAAAATTGTTTAAAAAAGTTCAAATTTAAGTTGTCACTTTGACAAGTAAAAAATAATAGGATTCAGTGGAAATCATGTATATTAATAATCGACATAATTATTTCGGATCTTCCTATTTTCTATGCACGATCAGTGTGCTTAAACTGTCAATTTTTAACGGTTTTGAAATTTGCAATAAAAGACAAAACAATGGAAGAGATGCTATATACCGTTTTTTTAGTTGGGAGATTATCTTTATATGGAGTATCACTTATTATAAAGGCAAACTGATTTTGTCGATGGGGCTAGTCAGAGCTAAACTACTGTGTTTCAATTTCTAAACTACCTTCCAAATATATTTTTAACTTCCTCCCACTTCCGGTTATACCGGAAGTAGACATCAACTTTCTTATTTTAAATAGCAACTCCCAAATTTTATACTTTATTTCGATTTTGCGTAAAAAAATAAGGTAAGTTTATGTATACATGTTTATTGCTATCTTTGATAGTTTTAAAGATATTTTAATTTTTCGAAAAAAAAATGACAGAAAAGAAGGTTACTTTGACTCTTTGTATCTTTTTTATTATTTGCAGTAAAAATATGAAATTTGGGTTAAAGTCATGGAATATTACGGAGACCATAATAACGTAATCAGATTTTACATTTATTACACAGGGTGATGGAAATTTTATGATCTTTATTGTTTCTGTTTTATTCAAAAAAACTCTGTTTTTTTTTTAAATGGGAACTATGTGTGTTTTAATCATTTTTGGATTCTTCACGTGAAAAAAGAAAAAAAATATATGACTAGTTTTTTAAAATTCTGCACTGTTACAAAGATGTAATTCAAAATAAAAAAGTAAAATATATTTTTTTTTTCTCTAGTAGTAAGTTAGTAGTAGACAACAAAATTTTCAAAAATAAAAGGCCTAAAAATTTTAGGCTAAATAACATTTAAAAAATAACCGTACAAGACGAATAAGTTTTATTGTTAGAATACTTATTCAAAAATGTTTAGGGAGCCACGAATGTAAGTTTCGTAAAAATGGCTTATTAAACAGGCTTCTCATTTTTGGAGTAATGAAAATCAACAACAAATATTCAAGAAAATTCGTCTTTTAACTGTTATGCTGTTAGATTAGAACTCAAGATTTGTAAGCGTTAAATTTTATAATAAAAAACGAAATGGAAATTATTTAGTGATTTTTTTTACGACTACTGCATGACAAGCATAATGCTAGGAACAATGGGATGTGCTTTAAAAGGTTACTCAATTCGAAATCTTAAAATATGCCTTTAAATGTATTGAAACAGAAGACCGTCCTTGTTGTTCTTGATGTAAATTTTTTGTCAATTATTTTATTTTCCTATTACTTTTTATGATTAATTTTTTAGGCTTTTATTGCCTACACTTAATTTCCCACTTGAACAAAAAAGAGATGTTTAATTCTTTTTATTTTGAGATTTATGTAAAATACCTATGTAACGGCACAAAATTTTAAAAAATAAGTAATATAACTTTTTTCTCATTTTTATGTGAAGAATCCAAAAATGATTAAAAAACATATAGTTCCCAGTTAAAAAAACAGAGTTTTTTTGAATAAAACAAAAACAGTAAAGGTTATAGAATTTCCATCACCCTGTATAATATATGTAAAATCTGATTACGTCATTATAGTCTTTATAATATTTTGTGACTTTAACCCAAATTTTATGTTTTTACTGCAAATAATAAAAATGATACAAAGAGTCAAAATAACCCTCTTTTCTGTCATTTTTTTTCGAAAAATTAAAATATCTTTAAAACTATCAAAGGTAGCGATAAACATGTATTCATAAATTCACCTTATTTTTTTACGTATAATCCAAATAAAATATAAAATTTGGGGGTTGCTTTTTAAAATAAGAAAGTTGATGTCTACTTTCGGTATAACCGTTAGTGGGGGGAAGTTGAAAATATATTTAGAAGATAGTTTAGCCCCGATTAGCCCCATTGACAAAATCAATTTGCCTTTATAATAAGTAGTACTCCATATAAAGCTGACCTCCCAACTAAAAAAAACACCCGTTATGTTATGGGTCATAATGTTTATAGTAACTTTACCTCGTAAGTATTATTCAAAGAAACACATAATCCACATTTACATGTAGGCATATTGTTATCATTATTATTATTTTGTTATTTTGTGGCACTGAATATGATAATTAATGTACCATTGCATCATATAACCCTCTATATCTGCTATGTTACAGACAACCAACGAGACAACGAGACAACCAACCATTAATTAACTGATATTTTACTTATCACTTTGTGGAATTGTTCAATAATTCATAATAACTAATAACATTTATTAAAAATTCTTCCATCTTAAGACTGATATTTAAAGTGATGAACTCAGGTTTCGCTTTTCAGCATCTTCGACAATTATAGCTCTTATCACGAAAGTTGAGTTTCACGTCATCGGTATCTGTACTTATCAACGACGTGAAAATTGTTATGCAACGGCTTTGCTCGTCTTTAGAATCGAATGCCAAAGTAAAGTAGAGTATGTCTTCTAGAGATGTGCAAGTCTGTGTTGAATATCACTTTTGTGCTGAGACTCGTATCTTTGTCACGCGTGCTGAAATCGCTTTTACGACACTCGATACTCCAATGACACCGAAAATGCTGAGTTATTTGGAGTTGGGGTTCTGTGTGCCGCGTGAGGTATCACGTATCACAATACAAGATACACACACGCACAGAACACACACAGTGCCATTACATGCCGTGTGGATTGTCATGCCTGGAGTGTGAAGTGCGAAATGACGGGCCGATGGTCGTAGCGTTCTCAAGACGTGTCCATTGATAAGTCTTCTGTCGCCCGAGAAATTATTTTAACATGTTTAATCGTTGAGAAGGATGCTCGTTTGCGCAGCACCTTGTTATGTTTTATTAAATAGTAATGATTTTTGTAAAAAAAAAAATAGAAAATGAGTACTGAGAAAATCAATGCTTCTCTCGCCAGAAAAGGCAACAAATGTTGTGATGTCTTGTGTTTTACTTCACAATTATGTTAGAAGTAAAACTTCAAGTTCATCATATTCACCAAATGGCACATTTGATAGCGATTCAAACAGCAATTTTTAAACTGACTCATGGCGAATTGAAGAAGGCAACCTTACATCTATAATTCCCAGTCGTAAAGTGCCTAGGAAAGAAGGAGTTGAAGCCAACAATATTAGAGACAGTTTTCCAGAATATTTTATGACTTGTGGCACGGTATTACGGCAAGAACAATATTAGGTTTAGTTATAAGTTTGGTTCATTTTCTTAATAATAAATAATAATAATAAAGTGGCCATCAGTATTTCGTTTTCCATTTTTAAGTCGCTGATTGAGCAAGATACACTAAAATTGCGCTGGGTTTGCTTCCACGAATCATGCCCAACAATTCTATCTTTATAATCCCCAGGCTTGGGATTCCAAATTATGGGTTGTTGTTCATATAATATCAGAAATTCAGAAATAACATTATTTGACCACGACATATTGGCACTTTACAATCTAACTTAATACTAAAAATCCAATAACCTCCAGCGGTTATTGAAATCGAAACTGTAATTCGATACTTTAGTCCAAGTCTGGCGGGTCTCCTTTGAATTTTACCGCTCATCGAGATGCATCCGTTTGGTATTCGTCTATTGTATTATTTCTTTTTGTAGAAACTTTTATTCCGACTAAAGGTTGGACAAGAATTTTCAAACCAATATAGAATGCACTTATAAGGGAGCACAAGGTGTATCTTGTCACACCTTTTACACTCTCTTTACAACAGATAGCCCAAACTGAGAAGATAATTTCAAAGACAACCATGTATATAGAAACAGTGTTATCTGAAAGAAAAACATTGTTTCTTCTGTTCTTTCGTTTTAGCCAATCGCAAAGCCTGGGGCAATAGATGGCTCCACTATTACAAAAACAAATCCATGACAGACAATATTGTCAAAGCTTCTCTATTGGTCACTTTCTATGATACACATTTAAGGAATTGCAATTTTTAAAATTGCCAGCATCTCTGAATAAATCTCTAAACAAAGTTCATAAATAACAACTTTCGTAGTAGTGGAATAATCAGAGAATTTAATATTTTTGCGTTTTGTTTTTAGGTAGATGTTATTATAAAAATATTACAGTGGTCCTAAGAAATGTTCCCAGAAAAAATAAGAACATTACATATACGTAATCTGTTTAATTAAGAAGTAATAAATAATAGTGGAATAATAGTAGAATAGAATAAACAGCCAGACCAAAGTAAACTTACAATAACATCACTAACAATTTTTTTTTTCAAAAAAAAATCTTTTCTCAAGCCAACTAGTATTTATTTTCTGGAATAATCTACATTCCCTTTGCTCTCGAAATATAATAATGAATTTTCCTCAGAATCTTTCTCTCAGGCAGCATTTAGTAATATAAAAGAAAATATTATGCTAAAAAAGAATTGTTACAAAACTAAAGCGTAACCTAATCTGCATCGTTTTTCTTTGACTGGCTTTGATCTTATATTTGATGGTTTTGCTAATTATTGTCTAACGAAACGCCAATGGATTACCCTTAAATGTAACCTTTGAACCAATTTATTCAGAAAATTTTGGCGACATATAACCCAAGTTTCGTGAAATAAACCGTAGAGGGTGTGTCTCCTTAAGTATAATTTAACTATCATATTTTCACATTGTCTAAAACTATCCTTTGTTCTTAAGAGTTTGCATTACCCCATTCCTCGGTAGGCATCCTGTATATCGTCATCCATGATGCTGCAAAAACCAATTCCTGGCATAAATATTTGTCCAAATATAAAATTTTTAATATTAATTGTTAACAAATTTTCCTGGTTATGAAGAATACTAGGTCCAAGCTCTTAACTATGTCGAGTTCTGAATAAAAAATTTCATTTTGATTTTTAGCCCAATTTCAAATGTGAATTCTTGATATGTTGCGTGTAACACTAGAAAAACTTTCGATACCTAAAAGGAACCCAAAAACTTCAGGAACAACAACAGCCATACCAAAAATTGATAAAACTTTGGATGATTTGAAATTTTTGAATGCTCTATGATATGGAAATCTCTCCAATTTGCCTGCTAATTTGACCGCTAAAAAAATATTATACAAAAAGGGCCCTTTTAGCCAAATTAGAAAGCTTGCCATATTGCAATTAATTATCAGTAAGGATTACAAATTTGTTGCACAAATCTTGAAGCACACAGAAAGTGTAAAATAGTTCAAAAAATTTTTGACTATAGGTATTCCATGTTGCTACTTCAATGTAAATTAAATGGAGTGAAGTAAGCTGATTAGTCGCATGTTTTAAAACATCTTTAGGCCGATTTAATCATATTCAAGCTGTTTGATTTCGATCGTTTTTTGTCGTTTAGGCTTAACCCACACAAAAAGAGTAAAATGTTTTTGTCTGAAACTAAAAGTTTTAGATTAACATTGTTTTGCTCTTTCTATGTGCGTCAAGCCTAACGTTACAAAACTGATTACCGCAGGCAAACGGGTGATAACTAAGAATCTTCTCGCATTTATGCAACTGATGTATTTGACGCCAAAACAGTGGAAACATCGATGGCAGGAATTAGAAGTTAATATAATATTTAGGAACATTGCAACTGGATAGACGATTTCTAGATGATTTATTGAATTATCTTAATACATTCTGATTTTATTATTATAGGAATAATAGGAGCCAATTAAAAGCCTAAGTTTGGACCTATTATCGTTACAAATTACGTATTTATAAATCAATTGAGAAGCCTTATATGCAGTTTTCCAGTAGAGGATCTACAAGAAATTTCGACCGAAAACTTCTTATTAATCCTGGATGACATGACAGAAGGATTTTATTTTGAGAAACACTGACAGATTTCATAAAAAACGACCAAAATACTTTAAACAATATTTGCTTCAGTGATGAGTATAGGTACGTTTTTCCTTAATGGGCATGTTAATAAACAGCATTGCGGATACTGGAGCGATGAAAATCAGCGACTTTTTAGGAAACGTAATTCACAGTATCCAGAAAAAATTAACCTATGGGCTGGTATACTTGGAAATACAGATGTTGGACCTACTATTCAATGAGGGAAACCTAACTGGTGAGCGCAACTTAGAACTTCTTAATGATATAACAGACCCCTTAATAATTGAAAATTTAGAAAATTAAGTCGATGAGGCTGGTAATGTTGTTTTGCAAAAAGTTCTTCGCTTTCAACAAGATGGAGCTCTATCACATTTCTTTCTTCCGGTTTGGCAATGGTTAGATAAGAGATTTCCTGGTAGGATGGATTGGTAGAAGAGGAGCAATCAAATGGCCACCTATGATCACCAGATATAAGGCCTCCAGAATTTTTCTGTGGGGATACCTTAAATCGATTATTTATAAAACACAGCCTCGAGATTTAGGAAGAATTAAAGAGAAGAATTACAGCTGCATGTGGAGAAATTGAACTACAAATTTTTCACAACGTTAGGGATGCATTCGAGAGCAGGCTATATCACTGTTTAGAAAATAATGGACGACATATTAAGAATTTAATTAAATAAACTAATATTTATCAATTTGTTTATGTTTCATTATAATTACAGTTATTACCTAGGTTGTTTAGGAGTTTTTCTTGAATTTTTCAAAACTATTGAACAGAAAGTTTAAATATGTGGTATACTTAAAAAGGCAATTGGACGACCTTCCAGAAAAGGTATCGCTTTAAGATTTTGGGGGTTGACTCCGCCTTAGCTCAAGGGTTGATGTAATTTAATTAGAAATTAGCTAAAAGATGTCCCCTTAAAAATAAAATTGACATGTTTTTGCCTAATTTCATATTTTATAAAACAATTAAAATATTAAAGATGGTTTCTTTTCAAATTGACGCAGCGTATATCAAATTAATTAGAAAAATATACTGATTTTGAAAATGATAAAATTCAATATGGTATTCATAAGAAATAATAAAGTTGACATAATTTTTTTTGAAAACAATTTAATTTAGTTAGAAAAAATTGAACCTACACCAATAAAAAGGCCTTAAAAACAGATAAATATAGTTTTCGATTCTTTACGATCGGGCTTTAAATAAACAAGTTAAATCTGAATATTAAAAATGGCGATTTTTATTTTTTTTTAAAATAAAATCAAGACGAATTGGAATTTAATTTTTGTCTTAGTGGAATATTTTTAGACATTAAATTCTGCACTACTTCGCTTATTTAAGCTTGCTCGTATATCTATAGTTTCCAAGTTCGCTCTAGTGGAAATCAAACCTGTATAAAGATTGATTGAACTGATGTGTCGTCACGATAACTCCAATCTGTGATCGGTAAGTCGCTACTTCTTTTCGTCTTTTTTCTAGTTCCAAATTTTCCAGGAGGGATAAAAAATACTAAACAAAAAAATACTGAATTTTGTAAACACTTTTAAAAACTACAGACAGTAAGTAGCGATTAATGGATAACAAAAGAATTACGAAATTCATATATTGTGAATGAGTTAAAACGCCGAAACACGTTAACGGATCTTAATTTTTTCCCATCTTTCGGTTATATAATAATTAATTTTTCTTCAAGCCCCTAACACCCAGCTACCCCTACTTTTTTTCTCAAATGAAAGGCCTGAAGGAGCTCGTTAAAAAAGGGGGCTCGTTGAAAACCTTATAGAAAACTGAATCCAGCCATACCAATTAAACAAGTTTTATGTTTTCAATAGCAAGGTTTTTAGGGTTGTGAAAAACACCTACTTAACAATTAAAATAAAATTTAACTACCTCCAGTGTTATCCTCCACGAATTTGCACAGAATAAAATAAAGCATGTAAAGCTGTACCTATCTATGCTAATGCAAAAAAGGTACCGCTTATTTGGTACCACTTACTTGCCAGGCTTTCTGGTTAATTTTTCGCTTTAGTTGTAAATTGGAGCTTGAAGCGTTACTATTGTGTCAAAATCAAGTTATTCAACTTGATTTTGACACAATAGTAACCAATAGGAATTTTTTTGTACCGGTATTTACCAAATTTCCTGTAGAGATTGTCATCAAAACTACGTCGGGCAGACTAGGGCGATCTCTTAAAATCCAACTGAAGAAGCATTTGGAAGAACTGAGAAGTCAAGTGTGGCTGGACATGCTTTTGAATTAGATCATAGTATAGACAATAATAATTAACATTTCCAACCCTTACTTTGTGAAATTCTTTAATATTCATAACTATTAAACTTTATTAACATTAAAAACGCGACAAAATTTAAAAATTCCACAAGGTTTTAATAAGTATATGCTAACATCGGACTAGGTTTCGTATTACTGCATCATCGGCGGTCATACCTTGTTGAATTTTTAAATTTTGTTGCGTTTTTATCGTTAATAAAGTTTAATTGTTATGAATGGATAATAATATTAAACTGTTAGGAGTAGTAAATAAGAATTCTATGTTAAATGCATGTGAAAGCTTAGCCACCCATAAGGGTGAAGACAACCTTATGAATGGTTGCACTGGGCCTTAAGGCCAGTCCTCTCTGTTTAAAATAGTTTAAAAATAGTTAAGGTTGACAGATAAGAAACACTGCGGCGTGTATGATTAAATGCGCATGCGCGTTCTGATGCAGTCGATCTTGCATGACGTGAATATTCTTTGTATATAAGGGTTAATTTTGGGATTAGGTGTTAGTACCTCTCTGAAGATAATAGCTTGGCAATCAAAACGCGTTAGAGCAACCTTTCTTGTGTTTTCTGATCTTTCTTGGTTTCAGGGAAAAATATTTGTATTTCATTGTTTAAAGATAACCAAAGACAAGTCCGTTCCAACAAAAAAAAAAAAATAATAAAATTTGCTTTTTAGGCTACGCTGTTGTGTTCTAATCATATTTATTGCTGTTTTCTAATAATTTATTTTTGTAGAAATAATTTTAAAACTAGACAGCTTTTTCTCAGTATCAGTGCACAGCCCAAACTGCTAGGTCAAGGAGATTAAAAACTTTACACAGATGTTCTTTATACTATATAGCTGAATACTGGCGCACACTAAGGACGAATTTTGCGAAATTCAGTCTCTGTCTCTAAAACGTTAAGAATACGATTCTATTTTTGTCGATGTGACAATGTCAGCCAAACAGGTACCTAGACCAGAAAGCAATAATTTACTTTTTAAATAAAATCCAAACAAAATAAAATCAATTCAGAAATTTCAAAACAATTACTAATGTGTTGTTGACAGTGCGTTGACACTTGTAGGCTATTTGCAATTTGTGAATTGATTTTATTGCTTTTTTTTTTGTTTAAATACTTTGCCTTATTCCGGGAAAAAAATCGAAATGAAAAACTCTTTCAATAAAAGTATAGTATGAAATTTTAACAGTCCAAGTTTACACTTTAATTTTTAATTTTTTCAACCAAAAATTCAGCTTTAAAATGAAAATCTACCTTTTTTCTTATTTCCGAATTTTAAGAAAAAAGTCCAAAATTCGAGAGAAACTCAAAATTTATAAATTTTGTATTCTAATACTAAACTTTAGAGTTAAAAGCAAAAAATGGTAACTTTATGAATTAAAATTTAGAAAATATTAATTAAATTAAATTAATCAACTACATCATAGCAAAATTTATGTTAAAATTGAAATAACGAATTTCTATTGTCTATTACCAACATTATCGATTTTTGGATCTTGAGTTTTTGCCAACATCCTTTTGAATGAGCAAAAGAGTCTTTGCTTGGTACCAGATTGTCAACATTATTTTTGATTTGCAAGGATTAATACTAAAAATGTACTGTATAAGGAAACGAGTAAACTTTTTTTCAGCTGTCAGCTGTAAATATACCCAAAAAGCTAAGCAATAATATTTCTCGCATTTGACTGATAATATCCTATTTTACTAAACTCAAAATCGTTCCGTAATGTGATATTTTACATTTTCCCGCACAAACGTGGCACTTTTTATTATGTGTATAGTAATGTATGTATCATTTAAATACGATTGCATAGAAAATAAACTCAAAGGGCGGCTTTTTTATGTTCAGTGACATCAAAGTTTGCATAAAATAATTTAACTAATAAAAATATTTTCAAAACTTTTACTTCTTTTTTTAAATTTCAGCAAAAATCTTAAGAGAGCTGAATATTTAGGTTTAAATAAAATCAGTGTTTTTGTGGTTTTTAAAGTGTACTCTTGGTGAATTATTATTTTCCATTCAAGATTTTCTTCGAAATGTTGAGTATTAAAATTGCGAGTTTAATTTAAAATTTTTGTTTTTTTTTAATTCGTATTTTAGTTTAAAATCTGGAAACAAAAAATTGTGAAATGATCGAAATTATTTTTTAAATTGCTTAAATTTTAAACGCTAAGAACAAATTTTTAATATACAAGGTGATTCTAAAATAAGTACTATAAATTGAGATTCGAATTGTTGGGCACAAAATACGACGAAAAGTTTATATGAAATACATTTCGTGAAAGGCTGTTTCCAAGTTACAGGGTGTGGAAAATTAGTTCCTGATTCTAGTTTTTAACTAATAATTGTAATACTAATAACTAATATTTAATTGAAAAAATATTTCGTTAATATTTAAAAAATACCAAAAAAAAAACATTAGTTTTTATTTACAAAAATTGCTCAAAGAAAACATAAAAATGTCAATGCTATTTATTTTTATTTTTATTTCAGTGTCAACTACCTTTACCTTACGTTAATTTTAATGCATCGCGATATAAAAATGCATTTTACTCAAAAAACGATAAAAATATCGAATTTCAGTAAGAGTACCTTTTTCATATAAAAACTTTTGTAGTTTATATCTTTGTTACGAAATTCCGAGAAAAGTGCACACAAAATAAAAAACGTACGTTTTAAGCAAGACCCCCTGAATATACCCACCACTGATTAAATTGTCTATGTTTCTTAAATTTTTGGAAAGGTCATAAAGAGATATGGATTTGTGCCAAATTTAATTAAATTATTTATACATGTTTCCCAACTATTAATTCAAAACTATAATCAGAAATTAACTTTTAACATCCTGTAACTCTGAAACGAAGCCTTTTGCGACATATGGTTATAAAAACTTTTCGTCTTATTTTGGGGTATAAAATACGAATATAAATTTAAAATCACCTTGTAGATTTCGAGGTATTTTATTTAATTTAGATTTTTTCCTTTAAACATAACATATCCTTTCTAAACTTTCAGTTTTATAATTGAAGTTTCAAGATGCATCATAAATTAATCTAAAAAATTTTGATTTTTTTCATCATTTTTATTTATTTATTTTATGAAAATTCCATGCTCAAACTTTAAATTGAAAGTTTCGACGGAGTCATTTTTTCTCACAAAATATTTTCAAAAATTTAGTATTGAGGAAATATCTATAGGGGTAAAAATTGCAAACTCATATAACAACGATATTATGATTACAATCTATTAGAAGATCAGTTTTGAACATATGACCAAGTTGGGGCCATGGGGGGGGGGGGGTTGTGCGTCAGCCGCCATTTTGACAAATGCATTTTAATAAATATCTTGAGAATGGTTGGTTCTATGAGAAAAATACAGTAGACCACATTTATAGAAAAAACAATTTTTTAACTTTTTTACGAAACATATATTTTCTAAAATAAATATTTTATGAGTCATTGTTATTATAATGAAAAGTTTGCACCTTTTAGTTTTTTTCTAATGCTTTCAAAACTGTTAGCAGTTGTTGAAAATAGATAGGTTATAGAGAGTAGAATTCTCTACAAATTTTGTATACGTATTATTTTTGTTAATAGTTTGTGAGTTATAAGTCGATGAAAATCGAAGGATGTCCATAAATTTTAATTAATTTACGTATTTCGCCATCACCTGAAGAAAATAATCTAATAAAGAATTATCCTGTAATAAATAGTAAATGTTTATTTATGCCAACTGTGTTTTCAACCACCGAAGGCTATGTGACTTCCCAAGGCAATTAATTTGATGAGGCAAAATAAAATTGTTTTTTCAATAAATTGTAGAAAAGTCAGTTTTAATACATTAATCTACACTAAACACTTTCATATTTTAAAAATATGACAATGCGGAAAATAGGAAGAACAGAGTGGTCATCAGGGGGGCACTCCGGCAAAATAATATCTTTTTTTTTACTCCCACCTGTATTTTCACTGTTTTCTTTACAATATGCGAGCAGGGTAGATAGGCCATATTAGTCCAGTGAACGGATGTAACGTAAAGTCGCGCCGTGATTGGTCGATTCGTATCCACACTAGTTCAGCGATTAATTTTATTTAAAAAAGCTGTCAGCCATTTTTAGTTAATGTTCCTAGGTTTAGGCGTGCATAAATTATAGTTAACTTATCGATTTTCTGCCGAACACCTTTGTAAAAAATTTCCATTAAATACAAATAACTACTTACCAGGGAGATGTGTGATGATATCGTCAATTTAAGGGACAAGGTATAATATATGCCATACCAAGAATTATTTTTGCAACAAAGATTGACTATTGGCGGTTTATTTGACAATGAAATTGACTGGTTGAATTTACCCTCCTTACTGATATTCTTTGGCGTTCCCCTACTCCCCTTAAACAGTGACGGTTTTATGAAGATCTCAACTCAAGAAAGGCTTAATATGTGGAGAGGGAAAGCGCGGCATGACCGATATCCTGGTTGACTGTATGAGAAAAATGTTGAGCAAAAACATTCAACTCTGTGGCACGTTGAGGGCAATCTCCATGCAGAAACTGAGGGCTTCATGTGCGCTTTACAGGATCAAGTGATAACAACTAAATACTATAAAACGCACATACTGGAACAGACAACAGACGATAAGTGCAGAGCATGTGGAAAATCTAATGAAACTATCCAGCACATATACGGGATGTTCAATACTAGCGCCAACTGAATACCAACAGACACAATCAAGTGAGAAAAATTATTTACCAACAGTTAGCAAATAAATATAAGTTGGAGGAAAGACCACCATCATATTACAATTACAATCCACCCCCAGTTTTTGAAAATGGGAATGTGGTGCTATATTGGGACAAACAAATTATTACAGACAAGACTGCTGACCACAATAAGCCAGACATAATTATAGTTAACAAGAAAAGCAAATGTACAGGGTGAGCGAAACTCGACGTCTCAGCTTTATTACAAGAAAAGGAAAAACGATATAAGAAATCTGAAAAAAGGTTCTTAAATTGGATTGAACAAGGTTCATTTTAAGTCAAATTTGCATATTTTTCCAGATTAGGAAACCAAAGTAATGATGCGATTGAAATTATTTTTCCAGAAACATACCTGTTTTTCTGGATGTTTAAAAGAAACTAGTTTTTCTAAACAAATTTTAAAAAAAAATTGACACCTTTTTCCACTAAAAAGTTATAAGCAATTTTATTGTAAAAAAAGAATATTATAAAAAATTCGTAATTACTACGATTTAAACAAATAGCCTTTGGAAATGCAATAAATCAAAAATCAAAGTATAGTGGCATTTGTCAATAATTGAATTAATAGTTGAAATACATTCTTTGTTGCCATTTGACTAAAAAATATTCACATAAATGATATCAAAAAATTACGATTGAGCTCAACATGCCTTATATCAATGTGGCTAGTTTAAGGGGTACAGGGCGGTCAAAGTTTAAATTTTATTTTGAAATTATTTAATAATTGAGAAAGTTTTGATTCTATAAATTTAATATTTAGGAATTTTATGTTTTCGGTGTGAAAATTACTAACTTTAAATTTATATTGACGTTGCCCCTATTGAGTCATACTTAAAACAAGTAGGCAGTAAAAAAGAACGATTAATTATACAAAGAAAAGATACTCCTGTTTAAGTCCTCTAAAGCTAATGGTTTTTAATATATTTGCATTTAAATGTTTCAATGAATTTCTTAATAATTTTTTAAGGCGTAAGGTCTTACTATATTAAAATATTAAATTTATAACACCAAAACTTTCTCAGTTATTGAAAAATTTCAGAATAAAATTTAAAATTTGAATGCCCTGTATCTTTTAAACTAGTCACATTAGTATAAGACATGTTGAGCTCAATCGTAATATTTTGGTGTCTAGTACCTCTAGTTTTGCATTGGCCCATTCTTTCTGATCACCCTGTATTATTTATTAGTTTATGGGGAATTCCAAAAGAACCCTAGAAGAGCAGGTGAATACTCTCTGAGGTACCGCAAACATGTTATTTCAAACCTAAAAATATTAAATAGATTTGCGAATTTTTAATGTACATTTTTTACAATAAATTTGCATATAACTTTTTAAATAAAAAAGATACCAAATTTTCTTGTTTATAAACCTTGTTTGGAAAATTAGTTCTTTTTAAATATTTAAAAATATAGGTATATTTCCGAAGAAAAAAATTCAATGACTTCATTACTTTGGTTTCCAAAGCTCGAAAAATATGCAAATTTAGCTTTAAATAAACCTTATTATATTCAATGTAAGAATCTTTTTTCAGATTTCTTATATCGTTTTTCCTTTTCTTATAATAGCACCGAGACATGGAGTTTCGCTCACCCTGTACGCAAATTATAGTTATAGCTATAACTAACACACCAAATGTTTCTAAAACAATAATTGGAAAAATCACAAAATATCAAAATCTTCAGCAAGAAATTAAGAGAATATGGAAGCAGGATAAGTTACGACGATACCTATTGTGATATCCGCAAATGGTATAATACCAAAAAATCTTCAAATGAGTCTTGAGAAATTAAATATAAGCACCACCATCCAGTCATTTTAGAAACCTGCCATATCGTTTAAAAGTTTTTGCATATGTAAGAAACCTAATTTAATCATTTGTTTAATGTTATCGGTGAAACATGAAGGACTGCTTTTTCTCAGTTTTTTTTCTTGTAAAGGAGCTAAAGTATTGAATATATTTAGCAATAATAATGTAAAATGAGGAATTTTATTATTTATATCGTCCAACCATAAAATTCTCTCGAATAAAGTAGAATACAAGAATTTTTACAGTAATTCTTGATCTTTACTTTTTAAACTCTAAAAATGAATGACTTGTTCTCCATTCTTAACTTCAAAACTTAGCACAAAATATATTAATATATATATATATATATATATATATATATATATATATATATATATTAATTAATATATATATATATATATAAAGAAGCGTCTAATTGTCTGTAAGCATAATTGTAAGAGCTGTATTGGTTTTATATTAGAATAATATACAGAAGCGTTTCACTAGAAGCCGGAATTCGGGTGGGTGCCGTAATTATTTGTTTTTAATTAAATATGTTCATACAATTGATAAATTTCGATGGAGAAGTTTCATCTAGAAAATTTATATTTACATTGCCCCCACAAATAATATCAAACTGACAAGGAAAGGTCGCGAAGTGTCCGGCGCCGATTTTGCTAATTTTTGGATATGTTCTAAAGGACCAAAATCTAAGAGATACGTATTTTTTTTATCGGCTATTAAACGGTTTTAAGGGTAGTTTTACCCCCTCAAAGTTCAGGCAAAAAATGCAGATTTTGCTGTTTCTCGAATACCACAAATGATATTCAAGTCGTTTCTTTTTCCAAAAGTTTTGCTTTGACGAGAAATGAAAGAAAAAAGTTTTTTTAAAATTTTCCCACCCCCCTCATGGGGGCAAACTACCCCATTTAGAAGTTTTTTAATCATAAAAATGGTAATTACGTCAGCAAAATTTTGAAAAAAATATATGTTATTTTATATACCAAAACTAATTTAACCTGTTTTTGGATTTTGTCGAAAAAAATTTTTTTGGGGGGTAAACACCACTTATACGAATACGTATATGATAGAATGTATTTTTGTAATTTTTGTTTTCTTTTTTTTTTCTGAAGCGAAGTATTTCGACGAGAAACTAAAAAAATAATTTTTCAAGATTTTTTCAGTGACCCCTCATCCCCACCCTCCACCCTTCCCTTATAGAAGAGTGAGCTACCTACTTAAAAAACTGGAAAATTCGAGATTATTATTATCCCTCTACTATCTATATACACCAAAAGAAAAGTTTACCAAATTTTTTTAACCCCACCCCTCCTGATAGGGGTAAATTACCCCTTATGAAATTTTTAACTAACAAGAAAATAGTCATTATAACAGCTATATTTTGAAAAATAAGTGTTATTTTATACATCAAAATTAATTTTAATTTTATTTGGGTTTTGGTGAAGGAAAATATTTTAGAGGTAAACACCCTTTATGTCAAACACGTATATAATAGGATGTATTTCTATGATTTTTAATTCGTTTTTTATCTGAAACGAAGTATTTCAACGAGGAATTAGAAAATTAATTTTTTTGAACTTTTCCAGTCACCTCTCTTCCCCTCTCTCCACCTTTTCTTACCAGAGGGTGTCATCTACTTAAAAAATCGGAAAATTCGAGATCATTACGATCTTTATTTATACACCGAAAAAAATTCTAAACTTTTGCACCTTCGTAAGGGGGTAAACTATTCCTTTCTGAGGTTTTTAAGTATTCAAAAAATTGTCATTATAAGAGCAAAATTTTGAAAGAAAAAAAACACTATATTTTATATACCAACACTTATTTTATTGAATTTTTGTGGGGTTTGTCGAAGAAAAATTTTTGGGGGTAAACACCTTTTAGAGCAAATACGTATATAAAATATCTATATAAAAACTGCGGTCAGTTGTCTGAACTTTATAAAAATTTAGAAGTTTTATATATTAGATATACCTACACGAGAAATATGGGAATTTACTAAAACATTTAAGTGTATATTATCATGGCGGTAAAGATATTCGTTTCTTTTTTTCCTGGAACGAAACATTTCAACAAGAAACAATAAAAATAATTTTTCCGAATTTTTCCAGCCACACCTCACGTCCTATTTCTATCAGAAGGATAAGTCACCTGGGATGGGAAATGCAAAAATTTAAAACCTTTCTAAACTCTGCTTTGTGGTATCTAGAGAGAGCAATGATCTCGAGTTTCCAGTTTTTCAAGTAGATAGTTAACTGGCTCATTCTACTGGTATGCCAACACGAAGGGTGGGAACGGTAGAACCTAAATTTAAAAATAATATTTTTCTACCCTCTTTAAAATACTTCGTTTCAAAAATAACGAACCGAAAATTATACAAATATATCCCCAAAATATTTTCCTTCACCCAAACCCAAATACAGGTAAAATTAATTTTG
This sequence comes from Dastarcus helophoroides, assembly GCA_028583605.1. Taxonomy (NCBI): domain Eukaryota; kingdom Metazoa; phylum Arthropoda; class Insecta; order Coleoptera; family Bothrideridae; genus Dastarcus; species Dastarcus helophoroides. The sequence goes on from CM053332.1 coordinate 3,331,380, forward strand.
ATGTATAAAATAACATTTATTTTTCAAAATTGAGCTGTTATAATGACTATTTCCTTGTTAATTAAAAATTTCACAAGGGGGTAATTTACTCCTATCAGGAGGGATGGGGGTAAAAAAATTTGGTAAACTTAGATAGAAGATGGATCATAATAATCTCGAATTTTTCGGTTTTTTAACTAGGTAGCTCAGCTTCCTATAAGGGAAGGGTGGAGGGTGGGGAGGGGGGGCCACCGAAAAATTCTTAAAAAATTATTTTATTAGTTTCTCGTCGAAATACTTCGCTTCAGAAAAAAAATAAAACAAAAATCATAAAAATACATCCTATCATATACGTATCTGTGTAAGTTGTGTTTACCCCCCAAAAATTTTTTTTTCGACAAGATCCAAAAACATGTAAAATTAGTTTTAGTGTATAAAATAACATATTTTTTTTTTAAATTTTGCTGACGTAACTACCATTTTTATGATTAAAAAACTTCTAAATGGGGTAGTTTGCCCCCATGAGGGGGGTGGGAAAATTTTGAAAATTTTTTTTCTTTTATTTCTCGTCAAAACAAAACTTTTGAAAAAAGAAACGACTCGAATATCATTTTTGGTATGTGAGAAACAGCAAAATCTGCATTTTTTGCCCCAACTTGAAGGGGGTAAAACTACCCTTAAAACCGTTTATCAGCCGATAAAAAAAAATACGTGTCTCTTAGATTTTGGTCCTCTAAAACATATCCAAAAATTAGCAAAATCGGCGCCGGACACTTCGCGACCTTTCCTTGTGAGTAAAAAGATCGACTACATTTTCTTCAAAATTGTTTCAAAATTCACTCGGGCTTCTATCTGGTGGTCTGTATAAAAGTCTAAACGCAAAATTATTATTATTTATCTTCAAAACTTACCCACAATTGATCTACAGAATTTGTAATAGGGTTTGTATCATGCTCTAAATTATAAAAGATTTGATATAAATGGCAATCCCGCCTCCTCTCCCATCTCTAGCATTTCTAACTAAACGGTACCCATCAATATGCACCATATAATCTAGAATATTTTCATCCAATATCCATAACATCATAATTTTCCCGAAAAACAAATTCCTTAAAATAATTTTAAAAATCTATATCCTAGCATCGGTACACTGTAGTGATTACGTTTCGTTAAATTCAAGTGATTGAAATAAACGATTGCTTCCTTTGAAAAATAAATTTATATTAATAAAAATCATTGCATTTACATAGAAAGAGGTTGATTTTTGCATTTTTCTAACAATATATATTGTTTCAATCGAGGTTTTAACCAACATAATATTCTTCATAATAATCTGGAATATATTTTAATAGGATTGCCAGAAAAAGGGACGATAACTGAAAGTAATAATATGAGTAATATGTTAAAGAGTGTTAATTCGCTAAATATTTATGTACCTCGGCTGCTAGCGTTATGCAGAACAGAGTTTCCACTGTTCTATAATTCTCTTGCACCAATTTTTTGACGGCTAAAACACAACCTGAAATTTTGCCAATATCGTCGCACTGATTTTTGTAGCAACACGATCTGGGTATACTCGTATTATGTACGGTCATCCAATCTGTAGGTGCATCAACTCCACAGCATCCTAACTGAATCATTGAGCATATAGTAACTAAATTATTCACGATTGAAAACTCACTTTGGTCTGTATAGAGTCAAATGTGTTTTGTACTGATGTGGAATTTTTAGCATAAGGAAAATTTTCGTGTAAGTGTTGGCTCAAAATTCTCGTCAAAATCAATTTTCCCCTGTCCCTATCTAACAGTATTAAGAGTCCAAAAAGTAATTGCGCGGAGACCACCATTAACATTAAGATCAAATGCTGTAAATATATTTTTGATCATTTTAACCACAAAAAATATAATTATGTACCAGGGTGAGATATGATGAATTCGAAGTTACCACTCCAAGACTTCCATAGAGACTACCGAAAATAAAAGTTATTCCAAATACGAGAAAAATTGCACTAATTGAGTTTATTTTGCCAAAGGAAAATCTCACAAAATACGTTACAGACATCATAAATAGCATTAAGCCAAAAACCTGTAGTTACTGTAATAGTGGTAAGATTATTAACTACTCAAATAAAACTTACGAAAAATATCATGTTTATTGTCCCCAAAGAGATTTTGCAAATTTGCATTAAACACATTTCTTTCTTTATTTTCAATTTGCTGTATGAAACAATTTAAAAAAGTCAATTTATTTATGACCTGTCACAGAGAGCATAGAACAAAAAAAAAGGGATATTCGATGTTCAGCGGTGCTAAAGTCAGGTACACGCGCTCATATATAGGGCCCGTCATTAGTGCGTGGAAGGAAGATAGCTCCCAAGCCTAAGAAAATATCAAAATGACATTTTGTCCAGTGGTGTACATCTATAGGGAGCACATTTTAAAATTATTTTCATTTTATTGTACTAATCATATACAGAGTGCTAAGATAATAAGCCTTGTATATACAAATATATACAAGTTTATTACGATGCAATTGAAATCTAATTTCATTAGAATCTAATGAAAAATTAGACTGCAATTGCAAAGTTCACGTAGATGAGGCAAAGCTTGTATCACGGGTTGCATCGCAACATCCATAGATACAAACGTCCTCGGCGTGACTTTACTTTCATCTAGTTTTGACAAATGACCAATTAAATGTTCTGTAATTAAACAGTTAAACGTGCTTAAAATTGAAAATATGTACAACAAATATGTACAAGTATCCAAGAGGATACTTATACGACTGACTAACGGCTTTAAATTGGAAGTGTGTACAACCACCGTACCATGCTGATGAGGCCAAGGAAGGCCGAAACTAGTCTATGGTTGCGGTTGTACATATTTTCAATTTTAAGCACGTTTAACTGTTTAATTACAGAACATTTAATTGGTCATTTGTCATATACAGAGTGTTAATATAAACTTTCTTTTTTTTTAAAATAGAACACCCTGTATATTTTTGCATATTTGGATGGCTCTATAAAAAAGATGCAAAATAATATGGAGTTTAGGGGGTTTTGATGGGTCCTTTTCCTAATAGAGGATCATAAATCCTACGTAAACAATCATTGATAGTATTTTAGTTTTCATTAACCATTAAAATGTTTTTTATTTTTTATTTATACAGAGTGATGGAGGTTTGCAAATGCAAGAATTGCTAAAAAGTTTTAAATAACGCGACCTATTTTGATTACCTAATATGAAAAGAAGAAGAAATTACCTTTCTAATAATACCGATTACATGGAGTGTCTATTAAAAAAACGACCCGTTAAAACCCTCACAGACCCTACATTATGTTGCTGAATTTTTATAGGGCTTTCTAAATATGTAGAAATATATAGGGTGTTCTATTTAAATATTTGGATATTATATAAGACTTTTGATTACGCAAACAACGTTTATTCAAGTTTTTTACTTTTAAAATCAAAATTGTAGACAAATATTAAAATATGCGCCTAAAATAAAAAAATTCACATGGCAAAGACATTGCCTATCTAACACAGTTAAAGTGGGTAATTTATGTGGCTTACTTTAATAATAACATAGTTAATATAATATTAAGTGCAAATTTACAAAAAAATTAATAAACTGGGTTATCACTGAAATAATTATGTTACTATAAAATTTCCCATTTTCCTTTTACATTGAAGTAATTTTTTCTGAAAGTTGAAATCATATTAATGTTAAAATGTGCACAATGCAGTAGTTTGTTTTAATAGAAGCTAAAAAAACGCAGCTTATTTTTTAAATGAAAAAAGTGTTCCGCGAAGTTTTGTTTTTTCTCGAAGTTTTGAGTTGAGGTTTTTTTAAGTTAGAATTTCCCTTTTTCGTTATCTTGATTAGAGTATCAAAATTCCCAGTTTTTCTTATTCTAAAAAAGTCGAAATTTTCAAAATTCAAAACTCTTGGAGAAACACATACCATAATTCAAAAAAAATATAGTCAGATCATTAGTAAAAATATCTAAAAATATCCTTCTGGAAAAGCGTATAAAGTCTAAGTTTTTATCAAAACTGCTAGTGCAAACATGAAAAATTAAAGTCTATCGTAAAGTGTAAAGACAAATTTATCATTAAGTAAATCAATTTTTACTTTCAATCAAAGTATTAGAAAAAAATTGTAAGTTTAAATTGTAAGCTAACAAAATTTCCCAAATTTCGGTTTCGATTCCTTAAATGAATGTTCTAGATTAAAATTAATAGTTAGAAAATAGACAAAATGTTGTCATAAATTTTGAGGTTTGTTGAACATAATTATTTTTATGGGTAAAAATAAGTTTTAGCAGAAAAAAATCGAAAAAAAAATGGAGGAAGTCCATATGTGTAAACAAAGAAAATATGTTAAAAAAATCTCAAACCATCGATTTTTAAATTTCTAATGTAAAGATCGAATATTCTAGATTTGATCAAAATTCCGATCTTATCTTTAAATTTGAAAGATTTTTTTGTTGATTTCGATATTTTTTTAAAAGTTTGTATTCAACAGAATTTCATTTCATAAGTTTTGATTTTATTGTAATGTTAAATTTTTTTTCATAATGTGCAGTTTGAGCTTAACTCTTTTAAACCTCAAAAATTGGATAACAGTTTTTATTAATTTTGAAAGGTCGAAATATCCAGTAGTTAGATTTTGAAAACAACAAAGTTTATTAAAAAAAATCTCAACATTTCAAACTACCTAACCTAACCTAACCTCAAAGTACTGAGTTTTTTTCTATTTTAGATTTCCATCTCAAAATTTCGGCAGTGAAATGTTTATTTCACTAGAAGATTTGTTTAAATCTTCTACAAACTCGGCTCGATAAGCTAAAATAAAAAATAATGTGAAATTTCACATTTGTTTTTAAACTAATCACGACATGCATTTGCAAAGTAAAATAGTAAATAGTTTTTTAAATTAATAAGTTTCGCATTTTTCATTTATTTAAGAGAAATATGTCATTTTTTGCATCTATCAGAATCTAAGATTGAATTGTATATATCCACATTGAATTGCGAATGCAGTTATGTCAACTGATTTATGTTTATCCTTTGTACTTAGTGTTGCACAAAGGTTTAATATTGGCAAATATTCGCGGCATCCTTATAGCATAATTGGTTTAGTAGATACCATTCTGTTGCTATAAAATAAATTTCTTACTTTTAAATAAAGATATCACATTATATTCAAGCAGTCTGGGTTTCAAAAAATCATAATTCCAAAAAAAAATGTCTTTGGTGTGCTTCAAGTGACTCGGCAAAAATTCTTCCTTCCACCCCGTCATATAAAGATGAGTTTCATGAAAAAGTTTGTCAAAGACATGAACTATAGAACACAGCTTTAAAAATTCATTAGACCAATATTCTCCAGTAGGCGATGCAAAAGTAGAAAAAGGTATGTATTTTTATTAGGTAATAAGTACGACAAATTATACAGGGTCCGCCTTTAATGCGTGGATGGAAGATAGCTCCTAAGCCTGAGAAGATATCAAAATAAAATTTTGTCCAGTGGTGTAAATCTATTACGAAGCACATTTTAAAATTATTTTCATTTTATTGTATCAATCATATACAGAGTGTTGTGTTTTAAATAGAACACCCCGTATATTTTTACATATTTGGATAGCCCTCTAAAAAAACAGCGAAATAATATAAAGTTTACGGGGGTTTTGATGGTACCTTTTCCTAATAGAGGATCATAAATCCGGAAATAGGACCCCGATGCAGCCATTTGTAAGCATTCAATATTAACTAATTTGCAACATAAACAGTCATTGATAGTCTTTTAGTTTCCATAAACTATTAAAATGTTGTTTTATATTCTTTAGTTATATAGAGTGATGGAGGTTTGCAAATTCAAGAATTACTAAAAAATTTTAAATAGAAATAGCCTATTTTTAACACCTAATATGAGAGTTTCTTTTGATAGATTTTATGCAAATTAACTTTCAAATTAAATTTGTTTTAATTTTTAAGTTTTTGGTAAAACCAATTAGAATTATTTGTAATTATTACTAATTAAATATAATAGTTGGTATTATTAACTTTTAAACAAACTATTAACATTCGTAAATAATAATTAAAACTTAAACGATATTTACCGGGGTGCCTGAAAAATTTATAATTAAAAATATGTATTTTATAGGAAAGTTTACATAAAAACTTTGGGAAGTCTGAAGAGATATTAAAATGAATTTTTTTCCAGTAACGTACATCTATAGGGGGCACATTTTAAAATTATTTTCATTTTATTGCACTGATCATACACCGAGTGTTGACATAAACTTGGTTTTTTTAAATAGAACACCCTATATATTTTTGCATACCTAAATAGCCTCATAAAATGCAGTAAGGTAATATCGGGTTTATGGGGGTTTTGATGGGTTATTTTCCTAGCAGAGGCTCCTAAATCCGAAAACAGGACTGGGATATAGCCATTTGTGAACACTCTGACTGATGTAGTATTAACCACTTTGCGACATGACCAATCATTGATAGTCCTAAGTTTTAATAAACCATAAGAATGTTGTTGTAGATTGTTTAGTTATGCAGAGTGATACAGGTTTGCAAATCTAATAATTACTAAAATATTTTAAATAAAAAGTTCATTTGCATGAAAACTATCAAATGTAACCCCACATAATTTAGTATTGTTGGAAAGCTAATTTTACCTTCTTTTTATATTAGGAAATAAAAATAAGGCGTTCCCTTTTAAATTATTTAGTAATTTTTGGATTTGCAAACCTCGTTCACTCTGTATAAGTAAAAAACATAAGACAACATGTTTATGATTTATGGAAACTAAAAGACTATCAATGATTGTTTTTGTTGAAAATTGGTCAATACTACATCATACTGAGTGTTTACAAATGACTGTCAGAGTCCTGTCTCCGGATTTATGATCCTTCTATTAGGAAAACGACCTCATCAAAATCCCTATAAACCCTACATTATTTTGCTGCATTTTTATAGGGCTGTCCAATAATGTAAAAATATACAAGATGTTATATTTAAAAAAAGTAAGTTTATATCAACACTCTTTATATGATTGGTACAATAAAATGAAAATAATTTTAAAATGTGCTCCCTGTAGATGTACGCCACTAAGCAAAATTTCATTTTGATTTCATCTCAGGTTTAGGAGCTATTCTCCGTCCACGCACTAATGGCGGACCCTGTATATTTCTGGAAAATCCTATAACTGTCATTGAAAAAATCGAATATACTTCATCGTTGATATTATAAGGTACAGTTTTATCTTAATCCATTAAAATAAATACTTCCACCTAGTCTCTGCATTTGTCATATTCGTTTTTTGCAATCCAAAATTAGTAAGATTTAATTCCTAAAGTAAAGCAAACATTAAAAAAAGTCTTTTGTTAGCTAGGATATTTTGTCAACATCGATCATCCCTAGCAGGTATATGCGTCAATATCAATGCTGTGAGGTATGCAGTTTTTTTATTGTCTGTCATGTCAATATTCTCTAAAAATGTAAGCAATTCCAAGCTGCTACAGTAACCAATAACTTTTTAAAAAACTTTTCGATTAGGCACACTTCATTCAATTAAACAAGGTTATTAAAAAAGAAAGTTATACATCTTCTGTGATATTGTAGGTCTTTAGATTCCTGTCCGTAATCACTTTTATTCACGTCAAATATGTCAGAATTTAGCAAAGCTTGTCTAAAAAACACTTTTATCTTACTTAATATTTCACTGATTGTAATCAAACTAATTTTGTTGTGAAAAAGATCATTAATATTCATTCTATTTAAGATACTTGGAGCTGCCATATTGACTCTAATTGTGCTTCTCGCAGTAGAAATTCGATATTTGTCGTTACTACACCGTAACTCATTGTCAATCAGTATAGTAATCGTCTTTTCAGCTCTAGTTGGATTTACTGCATTGCCCTGCGAAAGCACTGTTGTATTTTTCACGGTACGTCTTTAATTTATCAAATACCAAACATATGGTTCAATTTTGTTTTAGTACTACATGTTCGTGACTATTTTAATATGCCTTCAATTACCCATTGGAGTATTCTACAATATTGAAAATGGTCCATTTACACACATGATCGAACATGATTTCAGAGAAACGTATTTGTATTACTTCGAAGAATATCATAGTGATGAACGGAAAAGGCGACAAATGGATCTTATACAGAGATCGGTATTAATACCAGTTTATTGTTAAAAGACTAACAATTTTCGAAAGTTTTGGAATAAATCTCTTTTAAAGATGAAGTGCTGCGGCCTCGAAAATACGTCAGAATGGGAGAAAAAGAATTTAACTGAAGGAAACTACTCGCCGAGTTGCTGCAACAGCGACGAATGGTGTGACAAGCCGTATTTTACCACAAGTTGTTTAAAGGCATTGAAGTCTGTATTGAAAATTTACTCCCCAGCTATAGGAACATTGTTTTTCTTTGGTGGTGTAACAGAAGTGAGTAATTTTTGCAATAAAACTCACATTTACAAAAATCTTAAATTTTTGGAAACCGACCGAAGTTTCTGTTTCGATTCTGGTTTCAGCTAGGTTCGGCCAAAAATCTCGGTTTCGGCAACCCTTTTGGTTTTGGCTCAAAATCAACCATCGACATAGCTAAAATTACAAATTTTCAGTTAAGATTGGGATTAAAAAAATTTTTTTTGAGAAAAAATTGTTCATTTATAAAAGGTATTCTAGATTTCACATCATCTTATTTAGTTTTTAAAGTCGAAATATTAGTATAAAATACAAGTTTAAAATATCTTTATTTGTAGGCATATAATTTTTAAGCTAAAGGTGAAAACATTAAAAAAAAGTTGAAATTTAGAAAAAAAAACCTAACAGTTAATAATAATTATATAATCTTAAATTTTCGACTTTAAAATATTAACACGGAATTTTTAAAAAAACAGTTGAAACCAAAAAAAGTGCGTTGTTTCAAGAAATTGAATTTTGAAACAAAAGTTTTAGAATACTTGTGTCGAAGTTTCAAAAAAAAAGTGAAAGCTCTAAATTTCTACAATAAAAAATATGCATTTCGAGTTCTTGGTAAAAATTTTGGATAAAAATTTAAAAATTTAATGTTTAAACTCGGAATTACGCAAAGAACAACTAAAATAACACGTAATTTATGTAACTAATATGCACAGACCAATAGGTTTGAACATTTATTAGATTTCTATTGGTCTGTGCATATTAGAATCCTTGTCTTCTGGGAACTTTCCTAGAGAGCAACCGCTTCGCTAGGTGGCAGTGTTTCAACTGTTGGTAGTTCAGCTACCTATGATTCACTATACACGTTTGGAGGGCTGCATGAATTTGTAGTTTAGGTTGCATTCTACTTGCATAAGTAATTTATGTAGTAAAAATTCCTGAGATTTCGAATTTATCGCGAAATTTTCTATTGCAATCTCAAAAACGGATTTTAAACTCGAATATTTGAATTTTTCGGTTAAATTCGTGATTTTCTCAATCCATTTATTTTAGGAAAAATAAGGATTTTAAATATAGTTGATTTTTAGAAATAAATTAAACATTCCGAGATAAACTAAAAACTAAAATAATAATGTGTTAAATTTTTTCCAGATACTAACTTTTTTCTATCGATATTTCAGTTTTGAACTTCGTCTGTGCAAAAGAAGAGAAAAAATTCTCGGTTTATCTTAGTTTGAGGAATTCGATTTTTTTTAGTCGACATTTTCATTCTTTTTAAAAATTTGAAATTTTCAAGTTTTGACATTTGAAAACATTGACTCACTTGAAATGTTAGTTCTTTTTTTAAATCTGACTTTTTTCAAATTTTCAGCCTTTTTTTAATAACTTGACTTTCTGAAAAATAACGATTTTTTTGAAAAATCTTTCGAGTTTATATTTTGAAAATTTTATATTTCCAATTTTCTTTTTTTTTATTTTTACCAAATTTTAATATAACTATCTAAATTTAAATCCTTTTACAATTTTGCTTCCCTTTAAGATTTTGATTTATTTTCGAATTTTTTGAAAATGTTTACACAACGTTCTGATCTTTTTCGAGTTTTTTTTTAAAGCTTAATTTGTTTATAAACTTGTTTATGTTGAAATGTTTTTTTTTAAACCTCTGCCGATTTTTAAATATCCATTTTTTTTAACAATATCACCTTTGTTCACACGTTTGACTATTTCCTCTAAGTTTTTACATTTTTTTTAAATTTCGACTTTTTTTCAAAGTTTCGACTGTTACGCTATAAAATGGACTTTTATTTGAAGAATTCAAAAATGCGACATATTTCTGAAAGTGTCAATTTTTTTGAAATATGGGATTGTTTTTAAAATTTCGACTATTAAAATTTTCGAACTTTTTTCAAAAATTTCCCTTCGTTTTGAAAATTTAGACCTTTTATAATTAGGTGAAGAATTTTTCTGAAAGTTATGTCTATTTCCGGAATTTAAATATTTTTCAAAATTTCTATTTTTTGTGACTTTTCGTCTGTCAGTCAGCGCTTAGAGAAGTATAATTATTTAGCTTAAAAATTTAAGCTTTAGTACCATATTTCGCAATAAAAGTTCACATCTGACGAGAGATGCAAAATTGACAAATAAAACTCTTCGTTTGCCACGAAATTCTGATAAATAAAATGAACCTAAAATTTTGATAAAATTACGGCTTTCGGTTAAGAAGCTTCTAGAGAATTTTAAGGTTAGAGGTCAAAATTTCCCCTCGAAATCTCAAAATTTCTTCGAAAAGTTGAAGTTTTAATAACATATCTAAACCCAAAATCATTTAGTAAAGTGGCAATTTACTTCCTAGATAAGTCACTTTATCACATGACAACCATCACTGTTGAACATACACACAGTCGGGCATAAAATGTGCACAACGACGCTCTTAGAGCAGCATTTAAAATGGGCACAATCTTTGCAATTTTTTTCAGCAGCAGGACTCATTTTACAATTATTAATGTATCATTTTAAATTGAATTTGATCCATAAAAATGACACTTTTCGACTATTGCTATGTAAATTAACAAAACCCTGTCAGGTTACTAGGTTATGGAAATAATAAACAGATAATATTTTTCAACTTCTTACTTTGTAGTGCTTTCATATCTATGAGCCTAGAATTATATCATTTACCCCAGTGCTATTTTTGGATCAGGTTTCTGAAACAACACCCTTTGCATGAATACGATATTATATTTTACTGCCAATACGTGGGTCTTAATTAACAATATGCTTAAATTAAAAGTATGTATATTTATATCCTTTGGCCGTCGGCTTAACAATTCATATCATTTGGCCCACCCAGCTAACGACGTATGTCGCCCAAGTAACGTCACCTTTATTTAATATTTCAGCAATAATTTATCTGGACATGATATCTACTAACTTTTAGAACCTTCTTGTGTAAATATATACTTAATGATTAGCGTCTCCCATAATTTTGTAATATTGCTTGCTGGCGTAGCATTTAATTTTTTTTTTCATTTCATGCCACAAATTGTCGGTAGGATGATTAAATGTTCAGTTTGATCCCTCTATATTATGATTTGGCAACTATTCCTTGACAATCTTTGCTTATAACATGCGAGGCCATCATATTGGAAAGTATATTTATTTTCATTTGATCTAAACTTATCAATATATGGCATTAAATTTTCTCTGACGATATTTATACACTCTCTAGCAGTGACAATCATCATATCATATGTGGATACCTACTCTTTAAGCTTAAATACAATCCCAGACCATTAACGATGCAAGAAATGTCACCTTTTTTGTAAACAGTCATTGTTAAAAATTTTCTCTTTGAGCCTTAAGACCTTACTTCTGTTATCCCCGACACAAACTTCAAGTAACGATCTATCAATGAAATTCTACGGCATTTGAGTTTAATTTTTTGGAGATTTTGCTCAAAGTACCATATTTTCTCCTGTTTCTTAGTCAATAGCAGTTTGTCTTTTACCTAAAGCCATAACCTCTTAGAAAATAATTAAAATGAATAGTAATATATTTACCTTAATAAAACTTAATGGCTAAGATTTTTTAACCTAACCTAACCTAAAACAGTTTCTACTTGTCGTTTGTCGATTTATTTTATTCCACATAAATATTATCATAATCAATCAGACGATTTTCGTTGGCAATGCCTCTTGGTGCTTTTAGACTTTAAATAGATTTTTTGTCTATCTTTGGCTTCTTTTAATAATTCTTCTCTTCTCTTTACATAATTTCACAATATTTATCACTGGATATTAAAATAAATGGATCTTATTTAGCAATTTAGTAAGGTAGGCTCTTTAAAAAAATAAAATAATAATAGTCCGTTTTAAATCTACAGCCAAGGGTCTATTGCGAACCATTTTACGTTACAATTATTTCTTTTGATATTTACTTTAAGTAAAGAAAGGCATTTGTTTTAATTGATAAACTATAGCCGCTTCAGACCAATAAACATGTCGTTAATCTTAGTGGCCCAAATAATATGAATCGCTAAGCTGAGTGGGCTAAATAATATGAATGTACATATTTTTAATTTAAGTGCATTTAGAGCTAGTATTTGTTATTTGTTTTTATTAAAAATTTGTTCAAATATGTCACATATATTGTTAACAAAGATGTACGTATTGCCAATTGATAATAATTGTCGTATCCATAGTATAAAGTATTTGTTTCAAAATCTTTGTCAAAAAATAATATTGGGCCAAACGATATAATTCTGGTCTCGTATAATTATTTATTTATTTATAACTATCACAAAATGTGAAAAAATAGTATAAACAAACTCGTGAGAAAAACAATTTTAATAAACTCGTATAGCTTTAAGTTCTCTTACTCGCTCGCTGCGCTCGTTTCTACTCAAACGCTATATTCGTGAAGTATAACTTTGATTTTCTACACTTCTTGTTTAATATACTGTTTTCAAAACTCTGATTTCGTTTTAAAAATTTCAAAACTTTTTTTTTTCTAAAATATTGGTACTTCATACCTGACATGATGGCTGTGAAATTAAAATTTTAATTTCACAATTTTATTCTTTTGAACCCTTCAAAAATGTTTAAAACTCAAGTTTAAATTTAAACTTAAAGTAGCTTATTTAGTAGTAAAAGGAAAAGGTAGTTAAAGTAGTTGCTAAACATTTAAATTGTTGCTGCCTGTTTAGTTAATTTTAACTGAACGTGGATGCATTACAATTTTCATAAGTTAGGGTTTCGGTTTCGTCTTCGGCCGAAATCACAGTAAAAGCCGAAATTCGGTTTTGGTTTCGGCCGAAAATCTACTTTCGGTTAGTCTCTAAAATTTATATTGTCTTGATCTCTCATTTGGCAGTTTCTATATTGTAACAAGTCTTCGCAGAGCGTTTTTTGACTGCTATTTTATGTCTATGAATATAATCTATTGTATGAAATTTAAAACATTTGAGGGTTTCTATTTTCAAACTGCCTGTGATTTTATTCACAAGAGTCGATGCTGTAGATGACGTTTCGCTACGGGAAGTTGGGGTAGATTTATCTTAGTTCTATTTTTCTTACAAAAACGATTTTTCATGTGTGTATAAATGTAAATAACTATATAATCTATTATTTTGTTTTTAATTTCACAGCAAAAACTTCAACTTTATTTATATATGCAAAATTTATGTCATCTGCAAAATAAACCAAATAAAAATAAAAGAAACTTTTTTTTCAGATCGTGTGCATATGGTGGACGACGATGCTCTGTCATAAATTGGGAATCAGGATTCTGCCGGATATTGACTAGGGATGTATGAAAAGGAACTGTTAAATATAAAAACTCTCATGAATGTCTACTTTCACGAACGTCAAAGTTTATGAAGCAATAAAATAGATTAGCCTTTTTAAGTGTCTTATTAAAATGCCGAATGGTTGATGAAAGCTGGAGGCTGTAAAATAGCTCATCCAGTTCAACAAATCATTTTGAGTGGAAGACTTAAAACCATCTCTAAAAGCTTTCTTCCATATAAGCGGATAATAGTTGAGAAAACCACTGCCTTTAATTGCTCATAAAGCTTTTACTTACAATTACCTCTACTACCACAAAAATGTTCGTTTAGCAAGCTGGCATTGAATCAGCACTAATCGCTAGCTTAGAAGGATTGATTAAACTGTCAAAGGTTGCCGAGGGCATGATTTTCAATAATTACTATTAGCTTTAGCATGCAAGGTATACCGAACATTTAGTAAACATTTCGAGATTATTTGGAAATGTTACTTAAATTCTTTACTTAAGGGCAAAATGAATTAATAATATCATGTTTCCTAGTAAACGACGCAAGTTTTAATTAAAATCTTAATTGCAAAATCAATAAGAGTGCCTATGAAAATAAAAAGTTATTTAATTAGCATCCTAGTTTCTCTTAACTTCCTTTAAATTTTAGGTAAATATTTTTCAGTAGCCAAGTAAAAGTTTTATTAGGCACCCAAATGAAAGGCGGATCACAAATTTCATTAAAAAAAATTGCAAGTCATTTTCAGTTACATAGATAATTGTTTATTAAAATAAAGACCATAAAATAGAAATTGTTTTTCGACATTCTTCAAATGACACTTCCATATTTATTATATTTTTAATTGAAACAATTATGCTGGGTCCCGATTTAAATCCTTATTTTTTAAAACAAACCGACTTTGAATCCACACTGAAAGAAAATTGTGGTAAATGTGAGTTATGTTAGTTACGCTGGATATACAGATCTGGAAAGTCGAACACTGTCCCATATGAAGAATATACGACAATCAGTACCAGAGGAAATTTCAGTACTAAATCATCGCTCTTAGAAGTGATGTTACTAGGACTAAAACATAACAATTTTATTACGATTTGCATTGTCTACATATTGTTTTAGTCTATTGGTTTAGACATGGCTTTGTGTCCTCTGAGGCAAAAAATTAACTGATAATGGCAGAAAAATTAAATAAAGAAAGTGATTTGGCCCGGTAAAGTAGGGGCTACGTTCAGAAGAACTGCAGACTAGGCGAATTAGGAAGGGATTTCTTTGTCGTTCTATATGAACAGTTAACCATTTTCCTTATCTGATAAAAGATGAATGAGAAATTTAACTCCAATGTCCTAATTGTAAACCACCAAGTATTTTCTTCAGAAACGAGAAATAAATCAGGCAGTAATTGGCTGACCTCTCGGCAAGTTCTGCTATCCATTTATAACACACTGCAACACGTTGAAGAGTTTCTTCAATTAAATTAAATATGGCAACGATCAGAAATTGCAGTTTCAACTACTTTCTTTATTGTAGTGCATTTTCAAGGAGTGACACAAATGCTGTTAAATAATGGCGTATCCTTTTAAGCTATCAACACAAAGTCCAAAGCAATAACACCAACAAGACTTACACGCTTTGCATCGATTATGGTGTCAATAATAATAAAAGCTTAAGAGATTCAAAAGCTCTTACTCTAGAAGCAAAAGGGATATTAAAAGAAGCATTCACCTGCGCCGATAATAAGGTTTAACTTTGCGCTTACTCTTTAGTAGATACAGCTCGTTAGAGAAAATTACATTGCCCTATATTTTATGCAAATTTAGCAAGCTCGCGCAGTAGTTTCACAAATATGACAGAGGCGACACTTACTATGATGAGGGTTAAATTTAACAACATATCCGTCAATCACTTTATAATACATTTAAACATGAAAAACCAAAGTGCAAATCTAAATCATCGCTCTCCGAGATTATCTAGTGCGAAATAGAGTTACATTTTCAGGCACAGGTCCTCCTGAAATCGATGTTGCGTTAGATCTCATAATGGCCTTGTTGAAAGCGGCGACATATTTCTAGATTTACCAAAGTTAAAGCGGAACATCCCTGTTACATTGCTTTGTCTCTCGGGTGTTGAAGTATAGCTTACCTCTCGCCCTGGGCTTTGTTAGGAGTTTCTGCACGATGTTATCATAAGCCAATTCATCCGCAACACCAGAATCCTTTACCAGTTTTTCTTTCACAGCAATACATATATTGTTTGTGGCTAGTAAATCTTCTAGCTCTTCGAAAGCCTGAAAAAAAGGTCGTTTGTTAGATCATGGTTGCTTACTTTATACGAAATTCGGCAGAGTTATTAGTAACGGCCGACCTAAAACCTTTGGCCGGCTCCCGATTTTAACGCCTCTTCACCTGTTTTTATTTTGGCATTTTTTTGCAGCACTTAAAACTATATTTTTTAAAAAGTGTATATTAAAATAAAAATCAGTAGGAAACCTGATTGAAAAGATCAAACCCTCACACCCGGTTAATATTAAATTTAGAAAGCTTTTTAGATGTTATTCTATGACATCAAATTAAGACAAATAAGGACCACAATTTTTCTACATAGTACCTACAAAATTAATAATGAAGTATATTTAGGAAAAAATTGTTATGAGTAGATCCGGATAGTAAGGTAAAATCAACAAGCAGTTGAGCAAATCAACATGTGACAAATGATCAGAAAAATGCAAAATAAATTGAATAAATTATATTTACTTCAATTTTGTAAAAATTATGTAATTCAAATATTTTTTCTGAAGTGCCAAATCATCTGTAGACTCTGGTCTGAATTTTTTTAATAAGGGACCAGGTTTTTTCATTGTATAACTTGTGGAAGACAATATCGGCAGTTCTTAAAGACAAGCACACTTATGAAAGAATTTTTATTTAGTTGGTAACTGCTTTACATACGTCTTATAAAATTTCGAACTTCAACTTACTTTGTTTATTTTCTTCTAACATCTTAACTTTAAATTTAAATTATTTAGTTTTTCATTAATGTTTTTACGACTCCTATAGGTAAAGATATTATGAATTGAGAAAAAAAAAATTAAAATATTTTAAGATTTAGTTTTTTTAAATACCATTTATGTCAAAATAATTATAACGAACGCTTTGTTCTTAATGATTTGTTTTTTAGTTTCTCAATTTTCAAAAAAAAGTTTTAGGATCTGAAATACATTAGGAAAAAATTAAGCCAAGAGCGAGTCGGGAAATTTTGAAAAAAAAAGTAAAATTTTCAGATTAAAATTATAATAATATATTCGTATTTATAATTGAAATTAAAAAAAAAGTGCCAGTTGAAAATGTGAATTGAAATTATGACAAGAAAGTTAAATTTCGGAAAAAATCATCGTTTACAGGAAATATTCAATATTAGAAATCAAATCAAAATTGAATTAAACTGAAATCCAAACTTTCAAGGATAAAAATGGAATCTCCTTAATAGGAAAAATAAACATAATTTATATCCAAACAAACTTTTTAAAATTCCTGAATGTAGAATCGAAATTAAAAAAAAAAACAAAACATTTTAAGAGTAGATTGAACATTATAAAAAAAAGTTGAAATTTTGGGTAAACACCTAACTACAATTTTCTTAAACTCAAAACTTTGATAAAAAAATAATAAATAAATATAAAAATGTCGCTATTAACATAATAATTCAGCGAAGAGCGAGTCGGGATCGCTCTATTAGGGTTCCGTATCAGTCACTGCAGTGAACAGTCAGTCAGCATTTGAAATTTTATCCAAATTTTTCTGTGTTATAAATTACAAATTAAAAAAAAACTGTTTATTTTAAGATATACACACTTTTTACGCAATCAATCGAAATATTTATGGAACTGATAACTGTATTTATAAGGTCTCAGATAGAAAGCATTTATTCGCAATAAGTCGATGACTGATACAGTTTATGAGATTACCACATCGCATTAATATTTCAAAGAAAGCTTAAAACTTTGGACGAAAAGTTGAAGATTTGAGGTAAATTCAATATCTTGAGTTTAAACGTGACATGTCCAAAAACATTTTAAATTTTTCCAAAGTTTCCACATTTTTCGACTTTATTTTAATGTTAAAAAAAACTTGAATTTTAACAAAAAATACTAAAATATTCAAGAACAAAATTTAAGTTACAACGCGATTTTTTTCGCCAAAAGTCGAGATAATGAGAAAATATTAAAATTTTCTAAAAAAATTAAAATTACGATGTGAAATTTATAAGATGCTCTAGAAAAGGCGCAATTTCAACACTTGGGATTAAATTCAAGATTTTAAGGAACATTTTTCTACAAACGTCATTTTTTTTAAATTCTTACTTTTTCTCAAAATTTAGGCATTTTTCTCGAAATGTCAAATTAGAACTCGATTATTTTTTCTTCATTTCTTTGGTTTTTTTGTGTGTTGATATTTGTTGCTGACTAATTAAAATAAAAGCATCAATGTTGAATGCTAGGACTTCTTTAAAACTTCCCTCTTTTATAAAATTCTTATATATTTTCTAGATTTTTTACTTATTTTTTTAATATATTCCCATTTTTATCTTCAATTATTTAAATTTTTAAATTCGTATTTTATGTAGGATTTAACATAGATGTTAGGAGTGAGGTTAGAAAGAATGAAAGAAAAATATAGCATTAATCATCTGTCAGAATTTAGAAATTTTGCTCAGTTATGTTGTTCTAAAGCACAGACCAATAAGTTTGAACATTTCGCTGGCTTGGAATTATAAGGTTCTCTGTTACAATTTTAGCGCCATATGAGTTACCAGTACCACAAGGTTCTATGGGTATCTTAAAACCTTTTGCACCTGGTTTAAATGTCCTAGGATATACAATAAGGGTCCTGGGCGCGAATTAACAAGGTTCTATGCAATAAATGAATTTCTTGTGCCGGTACAAAGAGTCCTATGTTGCTCAGCTGTTCTACATGGAACTTTGTAGCAAACTAAAATCACAAAAACAAGACCACAAAGTTCTATGATACAACAAGTAACTATGCGATTTTCTGCAATGTATTGCAGTGGTTAAGAGGGTAAGATCGTATTTAGCGTCGGTTTTGCACGGTGTGGTAAATTAGGTAATAAAAATAAGAGAAAAATGAATGGCACTGCTGAAGAAGAAGATTTATATTATGAAGGTGGCTATGATTCAGATAAGGATAGGGAATATGTTAAGATATCACTATATGGATACATTTTCTGTAATTACTTTAATATTTATTTCCACAAGCCTAAAAAAGAGAGATGCAATGTCTATGAATTACAGAAGCTTGAGACAGCTGAAGAAACAAATGATAGTCATGAAGAAGAATATTTGAAGTATGTGAAAGAAAAAGAAGCAGCAAGGCAAGGCATGAACAATGACAGAAAAAATAAAAACAAAGCTGTGGTAACATTTGACCTCAAAAATGTCTTATCATACCCTAAGGCCGAGGTTTCCTCATTTTATTATAAAGTAAAATGTCACTGTATAACTTCACAGCAGATTTTTCTCTTAATGGGCAAGTATATTGCGCTATTTGGCCTGAAGTCATGATGAACCACAAGGGTTATGATATTCCAAGTGCCCTTATCAAGATTTTAAATCAAATAATTGAGTCTCACCCCAACATAAAAGAACTGCTTTTGTGAAGAGACACTTGGATTTCAAAAAACAGAAATTCTGTTATTTGCTGTACAATTGCTCACACTTTAAAGCAAAGTTAAACAGAAATGGTAACATTGAAATATCAACTCCAGGACATTCTTGTGTACAAGAAATCGATTCAGTACACAGCGTTATCCAACGAATTTTAAGTAAGTGGAATATTACTCGCCGATTTCTCTTGTAAGAATTTTACTAAAAGTAAAAAGCTAAAAGCGGTATATTATAAATCAGATCCGATTTCCTTGATTACCAGTCTTTAGCAGGGTGCTACAATTATAGTGAAGTTCCTTTTACCAAGGTTTCAGTTCTACAAATTAGAAAAGGAGTTCTAAACATCGGTTACAAAGCATCACACGACGACAAAGACTTTAAAATAGTTAATATTAAGCCCATCAAGAGAACAGTTGAAGAAACAAATCATTGAGTGTTTTCCGATCCTAAAACTAGCAAAGTAAAAGTAGAATTTTCTTTGACAAAGAGGGAAGCCATTAAAGCTATGCTGCCATACATACCCAAAATTGATCAGGCATACTTTAAAGCTGTTATTCCCAATATAACTACCATGAAAATTAACCCAAAAGGTAAACGGAGTGGTAAAAGGACGAGCTCCAAGAAGCGGACCGAAGCAAATCTCAAGAAGCAGACCAAAATAATTACCAAAAAGCAGACCAAGAAAAAATCCAAGAAGCAAACTCGAATTACGTGCCTACACAAAATATTCTTATTCAAAGATATTAGACCTTAGTTTTCCCTTTTGTGTTGTGTAAAAAATGTTAGTTACAATGAATTCTTTAAGTTTTGTATCTGCTTCTATTACTTCTTTAATTTTAAAACGTTTAAAACGTTTAAAAGGTTCTATATATATATATATATATATATATATATATATATATATATGTATATAATTTTTTTTTTTAATTTTGTTTTAGGGTAAGTCGATCAGTAAAGGTACAGGTAAAGAATACTCTTTATCTATTTCCAAGTTTTCGAAGCTTTATTTTTGCTTCATCATCAAGGATTAGATTTGAGATTAGACCTTTGTGAAGTGCTATACATCCTACTATATATTACATTGCATTTGGTTTTTTAAATAAAGATAATCATTTTTGTCGTTACATTGCCAAATCTACATGTGTTTACCTTGCTGCATACAAATATCTTATTAATATTTCGATTTTACCAACATTTAGATCCTTTTGGGAATAGAATGGTTCGTTATTCCTTTAATTTTTATTGTTTGTGAAATTTGGATCTTTTTGATGTTACTTTTCTTATGGTTATAACGAAAGGTCTGTGCATTAAAATACTTGTCTTCTGAGAACCTTCCTGTTGAGCAACCGCTTCTCACCCAAACTTGAAAATTGATTTCGAATTAGAAATTTTAAGAAATTCCAACCACATTCTCAACTTCTATTTTAAATGTAAAAGAAATGTGGAGAATTCATCTTACATGAATCTTAAGTTATTGTTTTTAAACTAGGTTAATTTAAAAAAAAAAAATTACAAATAAACGTCCCAGAAACTCCTCAAAAGTTGAACTGATTTTCCAAAGAAAACAAAGTTTAAAAATATTATCATTAGGTACTAATTTCTGTTTTTATCGAAAACGTCAGTTAGAAAGTACTTACTGGCAATTTTCTAGCCACTCTTTATTATTGTAGATCGAAATGCACCCAAAACAGTACATGCAAAAATTTATAAGCTTGTGGTAATCATATTACGAAGAGATGAAATATTGAAAATATGAAGCCCTGAAAATTCTGCAAATTCTTTTGTCAAAGCTATCATCAGCAAATAAGGTTATTTTAAGGCCACTGAACAATAAATTTCTTTTGTGGTAGCACGTCAAGAAGGGTTTCCTGAAAGAGTACACATAGTCGATAATTTACGCTCAATTAGAAAAGTAACTTCATTCCGCAAAATAGGTGTACGTTTGACTTGCTTTTGAAATGATAAAATTTAATTATTTCTTTTGATGCAAAAGATAAATTAGGGCGAGCGTCTAACAGCCAGAAAATTTAATTTAAGAGGAAACTTACCTAATTACGCATTGCTTTAAAAAAATATCGCGCTTACAATTTATAATTTTACTATGGCATTTTTGCCAAAGAAAATGTTCGTGAGTATTTAAATTAGAAAGATATTTTCCGGAAATATTTGCAAATGTTAAATTGCAGTCGAATTTTATTAGAGCAATATATTTTTCTTTTAAAATCTTTTGAACATACATATTTTATACCAATGCTGCAAAAATGATTCTGTATAACTTTGCTTATATGTGATTAGCTCATAAAAAATGAAGCATTATAGAGTTTCTATAGTGTAACCTGCTTTATAGATAAAGGTAAAAGCTACCAATATCAGCATCTTTTGTCTATACAAGAAATTTACTTCATTTCATAACCAGCTGCATAAAAGTTTGGAGTCGGGGTTCTTAAGACATTCAAAACACTTCAATATTTGACCCCTCAACTGGTCATGATGTACACCACAAACGGTGTGCTTTTGAAAGTACTAATATGGCTTGTTGTCGAAATTCCACCAATTGTGCTTCTAGAGTAGATATTCAGCTTAATAATTGAATATCTATCTACTTATTTTAAGTTATTAATCGGATTTATTTTTTCTCCATTTCTAACTTTGGCGCTATGAGGAAAAGAGTGGGAATAAAACATTTTCGAAATTTCGGCTTTTTTTTTTCAAAATCTTGCTTATTTTTTAAAATTGGATTTCTCTTCTAAATTTCGTCTGTTTCTCGTAGTTCCAAATTTTTTTTGAGGAATCAGATTTTTTTAATTTCGACTTTATCAAAAATAACTGCCTTCAAAGTTTCTTTTGCATAACAACTTTTATTGAAAGTTTGAAATTTGTATTTGAAAATGTTTACTTTTGTAAATTATTGGATTTTAAAAATGTTTAAATATTTTTGTGGAAAATTTTGACTTTCTGATTTTGTCTTTGATATTTTCAATCTAACTGCATGAAATTCTTCGATATTTATAAATTCGTATCAAGTATTTATACGAATATGGTGAAATTTTTAATATTTAATACTGTTGTATTTATTGTTAATACATTTTATTAGTTATGGATTTTGTCTTCTTCGGGAAATTTTACTTTTTGTATAAAAAAAAATATTTTTTTCTATTTTTTTTACAAATTTCAACTTTTAAAGCTTTTTTTTTTAAATTTTGCCCATATCTGAATATTTCGACTTTATTAAATTTATCTTTACTAAAACTTGCGACTATTTCAAAATTGCTTTCTTCAAAA
Source organism: Dastarcus helophoroides (assembly GCA_028583605.1). Classification (NCBI taxonomy): domain Eukaryota; kingdom Metazoa; phylum Arthropoda; class Insecta; order Coleoptera; family Bothrideridae; genus Dastarcus; species Dastarcus helophoroides. The sequence goes on from CM053332.1 coordinate 3,354,056, forward strand.
TTTTGACACTGTCGAAAGTTTTGACTTTTGTTTTTTCTTAAACTTTGATTATTTTTCTTAAAATTTACACTTCGAACATTTTCACTTTTTTAAAAAAGTTATACAATTTTTCTCCTAATTTTAACTTTTGTGTGAATTTTGATTTAATTTAAAGTATTCTACTTTTTTGAAAATTCAGACTTTTCCAAAATAACATTTTTTGAGTAAATTTTTCTTTTTTGAAAATTTCTGTTTATTAAAATTTTAACCTTTTTCCAAATTTTCAGTAAATTCGGAATATTTCTTTAAATTGGACTTTTTCTTGAAGTTTTGACTTTTGTAGATTTGGTTTTTTTGAATGATTTGACGTTTTTTTTTTAGAAATTCGATACTTTCTTAAATACCTTGAGTCTTTTCAAGACTAAGTTATTTAAACATTTTAACTATTTTAAAGGTGTGTGACTTTTTAAAATGTTCAATCTTTCTCTCTCTCTCTTCTCTCTCTCTCTCTTTATCTCTCTCTTTCTGGTTTTATATAATAATATAATAATAATACGATAATTTTGGATGTTCATTTGTTACCACATAGAAATACTTCGTAAAGTTTTTAATAGCTTACTGAAAAATTTATCGACTATGCTTGCATGGCATAATTAAATTGAGAAATCCGTCTATGTCAAATATTATTAGAAGAGTTTCTTGCGAATTAGAAACTCCCTGTTAGGCGGAGTTTATGTGCTGATTTGTTTTTTGTTAAAAGGTGAAATTTTTTTTTTTGGTTTTCTCAAGCCTTTTGTATTTCTAGTTAATATTGATGACATAACTGAAATATCTTGTATACATAGGTAGATTCCCACTAATTCAACGATAATTTTTCAGTATCAAATTTAGATGACAATAAAGATTTAAAGGATAATAACTCTGCTTAAAGTAAAATATCCGTTTTATAAAACTAATTTAAAAGCTGATTTTCTTGCAAAATTAGGCTAGGTATAATTAAGGTTATCCTAAAATCTCAAGCTTAACCCTCAGGCCTAACGGTCAGGATGTACAACAACTAGCACATTGTACATTATCGTTTAATTTCAAAATTAGATTTCCAATTGATCAGTTCTCCAACTAATGAAACTAGAAATAAACTAACTTTGCAGTTCGTCCCTGATCCAAACGATAATGATTTATTCAAAAGTTATTGCTAAAACTTGTACCGTGTCGGTAATTTATTGGCCGTGTTGCATTCGAAACAAGGTGTATTTACAGCTTAAATTTGCATGCAAGAACAATAGCCAAATTAGCAATTCTCGCCATCAAGTCCAAATTTTGATGTAATCAGGAACATTACTCAAAAGGATAATAGTCGTCGAAATTGGAATTTCAATAGGAAACAGGGCAAGACAAATTAATTCCGCATTTCTCGTCGAAATTGGTGGATTTATTGGAGAGCCATGTCGATATTACAATGATCTAACTCGATTTTCGCGTGGCTAGATTACGACACCTGTGGAACTAATTTGTTTGCTATGATGGTATCGGATTGTAAGCAAGTAAGTGTGCATTTGAAGTGTAAATGTGTTCCAGACACGTAATTGCTTCGGGGCTATCGATTTTCAGAAATCTTATTTAGGAGTGCCACCATTCCTGCATATTTAAATGCCGTTAACCGAATTTAATACGAAATAATCCCGATTGCTGCTGCTTATGGAAATGGAAGAGGTAATATAAAGGATCGCATTTATTGGATCATGCGGTAATTTTTAATTTAAAAATCGGCATTAACACTACCTATTGTTTTTTTTTTCAATCCAGGTTACTAATCACGTCGATTTTTGATGCATTTTTTGGTTTGCCTAAATGATTTTTAAATGAGTAATACAAATTGTCAAAAATGCTGATACTTTTATCCCATTATCCATGTTGTGTAATAAATAGATCCTTTAAAACGGTGTTGTTTTTATAATTATTAACCTTAAACTCCGTGCAAATAAAACTGACGTTAAAATAGGATTATAAATGAAATTTTTGTGAAAAAAAAAATTGCAAGTGACTAAAGCGGATGTATTTTTGGGACAAATTTATAATTAAATGCTCTTATACTTCTTAATCAAAAACCTTTAGCCTAAGGTAGAGAACAGTATAGATTGCTGGAGCGCAAATTATGTCAGCGTTTAGTCCAGTGGTTGATTTCATTAGCAGATGACTGCAAATATCTACCTGTTTTTGGAAGTCTTTGCCTATAGAAAATATAGCCGCATCGTCTGCGAAGGAGACAATCGTATCATGCATTGGCTCTAGTGATGCACAAATCAAGATCTCTCGTCTTGCGGTCTAACTTCTTGTCTTGTCCTGCTGATCAAGACGAGAAGTTGGTTTACTTCATATTTTGTTAATTCCTTGCTGGTTTGATCCTTGTTTTGCTACCAAGAGTCTTACTTATAATTGATCTTGCTAGCTTGCTTGCTTTGCTCATGAGCAACAACAAAACAGCCCAAATTTTTAAAAAAAATGAAAATTTTTAACACTCCAAGTTAAATACATGGTTTTAGTAATAATTGCGTATTTTTTCCAGGATCTTTTTGGAGAAATCTGAATTCAAATTTGATTTCATGGTTAAAATTTCATTTTCACAACCAAAATATTGGACTTTTCATAAAAACTTAATATCTTTTTGGCAAAGATTTGAAAAATTACAAATTGAGAGAAAAAATTCAACCGTTATTATTTATTTGGACACTGAACATTTTCTGGAATTTCCAAATTATCAAAATTTGATGATTAAATTTACAGGTTAATATTTTAACTTGAAAGTCGAGTTTTTCATCGTTACAGTTACATTACGGTAGTTATAAAATTACGATAGTATGGAGGAAAAAATATTGATTTCAAAATTTTCAAAAAAAAAGAATTGAATATAGAAAGAAAAACTTAAGATTTTTGAAAAAAATAAAAATGTCTGAAAATTTTGAAACGCTTTAAGAAAATTAAAAAAAAAAATAGAAATATTACGTTGAAATTAGATTTGAGTTTCTTCATAAGTTTTTAATTTTTTCTCAAATTCTCAAATTTTGATTACAAATTGGTATAAAATTTTTACTTCATTTTTCACTTCAGAGTAGACTTCTTTGACTGAAATTTAGGAGATCACATTTGAACTCTTGAGATTAAAATTTCAAGTTTCAATAATAAATCGCAATAAAGCTAAGTTTTTTTTAATTTGCGATTAGTGTCAAAATCTTTATAAAAAATCGAGGTAAGTGTCAAAATTTTTTGGTTAAAATTCTAATTTCAAAATTGAAATAACGAAAGTTAAAATTTAGAGACCAAAATTAAAGATTTGAGGAAATTCATTTATGAAAAACAAAATTAAAATTTAGGGAAAAATTGAATTTTTTCGTAAATTTCGATATTTAAAGTGTCATTTTAAGAAAAAATTGACATTGAACTTATGATGTTTTCTAGAATTTCAATTTTTTCCCAATTTTAATTTGAAAGGAGCACCAGAATTTATTATTTGTAAAGTAATTTTGCATTCAAAAAGATTTAAAAACACTGTTGTGGTGTTTAAATCAGGAAAATATTGAAAGAAGCCAGAAATCTTGCTTCTTGCTAATTTATAAGATATAATAGCAATAAAAATAATAATCATAATAATCTTTTCTAGTAGTTCAGCTGCAAATATAAAACCTAAAATGCTTTTCTGGTGACTTTCTGGTTTGGCTTGATATGGGTACTCCAAAAATAGGCTGTAAATTTAAAAACTTAATGCTGTGGTTGTTTTGTTTTGAATTTTAATTTGTTGCAAAGTTTTGGGAAGACCACTTTCAGTGTCGGTATCCGAATAATTCAAAGACGCCACATAACCAAAAGTACAAGCAACAGTGTACCGGAAGAGAAAAATTGACCAAGCAAAACACCCCATTCGAAGATCAGCTTCAGTTCGTATCTGATGCCTTATGGCTCTGACTGGTCTATAAGCTAAGATTTGATTGGTGGCTTTCCAGGTTTAGACATTATTATCACCTCAGCTACTTTGCATATCTTGGGTACATATCTTAGTCAAAACGAGGCAATAATAAAATGGAAGATAAGTTTGACTATTGCTTTTCTAGGAAGTTGTTTTAGGATTTTCCAAATAATCTGATCAAATCCTGCAGTTTTCTTTCGGTCAATGCTTTCCCTAATTTCCGTTGCAGTTTTATTTGGACTAATGAGTCTGATTTGGCCTTATTCATTAAGGTATTCTCGGTTTAATGGGTCTTTAACTTTAATCGGTTGAAATGTTCTTTCAAGGTGTTTAGCAATTCTATTACCTTTCTGGGTATTACATTTTACCCCAACTTCCATTTGCATTTGTTATTTATGTTTTTTTAGTTTCTTAGTTGTTCTCCAGAGAAAATAGCCAGTTTACTGTCATTTGACAGTTCACTTAAATAGTCATTGATCAATTTATTTTTTGCATTTTCGCATTTCCCTTTCTGTAGCGTTGTTCAATGCAGATTTGTCAATTGGGATTCCAGATTGATGTTAGCTTCGGAGTCTTGTCTTTTCATAGATAAGTTGTTTTATTTTTCTTAAGTAATTGTTACCTTTGGTTTTTGTGATAATTGTAGGGGCAATATTTCATGTGGCTTGTTGGATATCCCTAATAAAAGTTTCTGTTTCGTTATCTAGCTCTTAATTTCTCAGAGAAACTACAAATCAATATTTTCTCCAAGTTGTAATTTGAAGCTGCAGCAATAAGTTCATCTATTAATTAACGTAGGAGCTAATCTTTTTTGTATAATAGTATCCCTGAGTGTCCGAAAAAGGGGTGAGTAGTCGGAGTTCATGTTCTAAGCTTCTACAACATGCATGTAGCTTATTGAAACATTTCGAGTTATAAAAAGCTCAATTTTATCTGCGATCTTTCCTGGATCTGTAGACCGGTACGTTAGTTTCCCAGTCAATAGTCTTTCATGTTTTAGTTGTTTAGCTGCTTTAGATAATTTTTTTCCGTTGGCGGTGCGCTTGGTGTTGAAAGCTCCCCCAATCATAAATATTCTACCAGGGTTACTTAAAAATTGAGATATGATCTTTTTTGAGAGTATGTCTTAGAGGGCAGTACACTGGTGCAATTATGATCTCATATGTTCGAGTTATGATATTTACTGGGTAGCTTGAAGTTCTTTTATTTTATATCCCATTACTTGGCAATGTTCAATCGACTCTTTTTCTTATTACAATAGAACCCCGATGGTCCGACTTCGGATGCTTCCACTCTCCAGGTAAGCTGACCTGCATCTTAGGATTACATAAAATTAATATTTTAGAATCTGTAGGTTGTGGGTTTTTTCTATGAGACCTTTGTTAACAAAATATGAGGTATTTAAAGCACGCTGAACGATATCTCTACTTCCCCCCTTTTGAAATACTTAAAAATATGGAGTGATAGAGATGAAAAAGCCTGTCATTGAAATCTGCAGCAGAAAACAATTTTACCTTTCTTTTAATGTTTATATTATCAAAAATATTACAAACATATGAAAAGCAAATTAAATAAAATGAATATGAATATTAGGTACAAAATTTATATAGGTAATTCAGAGACTACATTTCTACAATTTGTCTTAATTTTTTATGCTTTGGATGATCTAACCTTTTTTGATATCCGACCTTTCTATATCTAAAACTATTTGCAATTCTTGTTGCATTAGTTCTTTGGCATTCCATTTCATTATTCTTAAACTAGTTACCTTTATTTGTCTTAGGTATAACTCATTTAGCATCATGTTCTAGTGTTACTATGTGCTCGTCCATTTTGGTAATTCCCTTTAATATCTGTTGGAGAATATGCTCAATGGATGTGATTGGTTCTCTTTTGTTGTTACTTTTAGCTTCATTCATATCAAACGTTGCTTGACTATTGCTCTTCTTGCCTTGGTTGGCTTTGATGGTTGGTTCTTGTTGATTTGCTCGTTGTGCTTGCCTTAACAAGACAGAATTATTTGTGGGCTTGTTTTTCAACTTTTGCATTTCTTTTGCTGTCATGTACCCTCTATATGTCTCTGTCGGATGCCACTGTCCACAGTTTTTGGCTGTTCAGTTTTTTACAGCTTGCCATTAAATGCTTGTTAGTAAATTTAAACAGGTACTTTTTTGGAATTTTTTACATGTGTAGTTTCTCCCAGAGTTTTATTTAGACCTTGCTGTTGTATCTCATTATTCCTAATATTTATGAAAACAATGTTGTTTTTATTTTCGTTAACAAAACTTATAGACAAAAGTATCGCCCTGAGATCCGCTCAGGAAAAATCCGCATCCTCTGGGTCCCAAATCCACGTTTCCCGAGCAAATGGAAATGACAATAAATTATTTACATTTTTAAAGTAATTATTTTTTTTGTATGGAAAAAATAGCAAAGAACCTCTATTGGGAAAATGAATGTTGAAGAGAATCTAAAAATTAGGATTGTCGGATATAATTGTGTACAAAAGATTGTTTGTAAATCTTTAGAAGCATAATTTTTATTGTCAAAACAAAATAGCAAAGCGACAAAATTTATGAGCAGAAAAAATAAAAAAAGGTTAAACAAATTGTTCAAGAATTATCATAATATAACAGGAAACCGTGAATATGGGCTTTAGGGGACACAAACTTAAAAAAAAAACGTTTCAAAAATTTTACCTCTCTTGGACGGTGTAGAAATACAATAAATATACAGAAAGTCGATTTATTCGGTTAGACTGCAGCCTAAATCATTTCTGCAAGGCGAACAAAAATTAATCATTTTTTAAGTATTTTCGATAGCTTCAAAACTTGCATTTCTCTTGGGAAAAATATTAATAAAATCAAAAAAGCAATTTTGAAACAAAAAGTGTGCCGTGAAGTATTTGAAAAAGAAAACAATACTGCTGAAACAAAGCTATAGTATTTTTAAACGCCTTTAAAATGGTTTTTGAAATATTGTTATAACTTGAAAAAATGCAGAGTTATATGAAGAAAGCTGTTGGGGATACACTTTCCAATATGGGTGCGATCCCAACCATCCCATCCAATGAAAAGTAAAAAAAAATAGATAACTGGAATGAGCTCGCCAAGTTAAAAACGTGAGCCGAGCTATTAAGAGACACGTCTCTGCTAGGCAGTGGTATGCTTTCTATCTCATACGCATACGCTGTTATAGATAAATAGCAGTAGCTAGGTACAAAACGTCCAGGTGTGTCGACTGTTGTGATTATACAAACTTTAAAATATCTATCGTTTAAATGAACTCTGAAAATGTGCATAAATGTATCATTTCATATGCTGATTACGTATTGGGGAAATAATAAAAGATCAAACATAAAATTGACGACTATAATGCAAGTTGTCAAATTTTTAATAAGTATAATTGTCCGGAACCATGCACAATTTAATAAATAAATAATGATAATAACAATATATTATACACCAAACTAAAATATATTTAGATTATGTATGCGAGGGTGAGTAAATTAATTTAATGAAACTTGAGCGGATGTTAAAAAATTAAAAAAGGTTTTTTACATGAAGGTGACAATTTTGTTAAGTTATTATTCACAAAGTGTTGCTTTAATAATGTAATAATTCTTCCTGGATTTATAAAAATTAATATTAAAATGACAAAAATTACACTTTTGTGTTCAAAATATTTTAAAGAAAAATTCTAGATTTCTGTAAAAAAAATCAGGAGTTCATAAGTTCACTGTTTAAAAAATTATAAAATAATTAAAAATTTTAGATTTAAATCGAAAATTTTCGGGAATTAGTTGAACTTTCAAGCAGATATTGTGTTTATACCTTTTTACTTTGGAATATGGGACGTCAGATATGCTAAGGGTTATGGGGGCTCTTAAGCCCCCAAAGGATTTCTTGGGTATTCCACTGCAGAATCTCGTGTAATTTTGTTTTTATTTCCTGTCAAGTTTATTTTCTCAATGATGATATTTGTGTTCAGTCAAAAGGCTATATGAAACATTTTACTTTGCAGGATTTTGCGTTTACGAATAAACCAAATTAGATTTTGCGGTTGTTTAAGAGCAATTTCATACCAAAATATGAAGCAATATTCTTCTCGGTCATATTTCGCAGGTTTGTAAAATATTTACCCAAGGACTTTCAACAATGATGTAAACTTTCAGTCGTAAACTGATTCGAGGTAACGAAAAAGCAGCAGCAATGGAAAAATATAACGTGTGCAGTGGCAATAAGCGCCAACTTTCTCTGCCTTTTCATCTTTGAGTGCTGTTGCGTCGCAAATTTAAATTAGTCGAGTTTCATTTAATGTTTCATGCATTTTAGCACATTTGCGGATTTTAATTGCGGTGAGAATATTCTTTAAATGCGTACCTTAATTCCGTAATTCGATTCCTCGTAGATTATTGAGACATAGCTCCAGTTCATCTGCTTAATGATGTCGACCATGGCTTTAACTTGGTAATGGTCCGATGGGATGGTTCTTGTAAAATATTCAAAGCGTTGTTTGTTGCTAAGTTCCGGACTAGTTGAAAAGAATGAAACCTAAAACAAGAAACATAAAATTCTTAAAACTAGGAATGATTTCAAAATTAATTCTTTCAAGCGTTTACAATTTGGGGTTCCCAGGTATATGGATGCAATCATAGATCGAAGTTATAAAAAGGTCGATTTTGTGCTTATAAACACTGATTTTCGTCAAACAACTACTCGATGACCCGATTAGATTACAATATCTCAGGACTCATTCTACTTTTCTCAAATGTTAGAATTACATTTTGGGTAACTTGCTGTGCGCATATCCTCCTGTTTACCTCGTATGTTTTGAAAATTTTTCTTCCTCGTCCGCGATATTTCTATTTTAATAATTCAATCCCCAATCAATCAAAATAAATTTTTCATTGCGCATTTGCGAAACTCTTCCAAGTCTGAACAGCAACTTCAACGTTTTTAACTTGAAAATGACGCACTTCCCATACAAACTTTTATGTCTTATTTTACATCTTAAAGAAAGTTTCCAAAAACACTGATACAATTGACCTTTAATTATAAACAGAAGCCACCAACTCCCATATTCCAAGTGTAAAAAACTGACCTACAAATTTTCATCCTCTTACATTCTTGGGTGATGAATTCCCAAAAAACCTTTCTTACTGCTCGAGAGTAAGTTTATATTATAAGTTTTTACTCGAAATTTCGTATATTTTTAAACAGATCTTGAAGATTGGGTCTCTTAGTTTACAGTTTCTGCCCAAAAGTCTCAATTTTAAAATTTAGTTTTTATATTTTTTTCATGCAATTTTCACTATTTTTTTTAATTTGTGGTATTGCATTGTATAACTTTATTCTCATAATTGAAGAATAATTTTTTATATTTGAGTTTTTCTAATTCAGTCGTAAATCTCTAAAAGTCAAATTTTTTGCTCAGATTTGAGTCGTTTAATTCTATAGGTCTCACTGAAAGTTTGGATCTTCTGTAATTTTTATTTTTATTTTCTTGATGATATTAAGAAATGACAGAAATTTCTAAATTAACGAGCTTATACTTTCTACTTGTATTTTGACTATTTTCAAAATATCAATTTTTTTCTCAAAAAATAGCTTTTGTCCATAAAGAAAAAGTGATTAATTTTGAAAAAGAACAGTTATGTTATACCTGCCGTCAGGTCCAAAAGTAACGCCTAACTTTATCGCCTTCGTAATTTAAAATCTATGAGTAAATTCCTAAAACAAGTGGATTTTCAATTCTTAAATAACACCTTTTAAAGCATAATTAAATCCCTTCTTTTTCCCTGGAGTAACAGCTATCCCTTGAAAATTTTTAAACTGACCAAGGGTGCGCATGATAGCTTTTTTTTAAAGGGTTTTTAATTCTCTATCCAGCAGTGTAATTTTTTTTAACTGTGAAATATCCGTCAGGAAAATTAAATTTGAAAATTTCTAAATAAACAATTAAATGAATCATAAACTATACTTTTATACCGAAGAATTAGAAAAGTCAGATTTAACAGATATTTAACCGTAAGTATAGTTTAAAATATATTTTATGGCACTCATTTCAGATACATTTAAAAATTTTCAAAATTATTTTTTTTGACGAATAATAATAAAATTACTAAAAAATTACATTGCTGGATTAAGAATTGAAAATAATTTTAAATAAACGGTCATACGCACCCAGGTTCAATTTAAAAATCTTAAAGTGGTAGCTGTCACTCCAAGGGAGTGGAGGGAAAGGGACAAAATTATGCTTTAAAAATGCCATTTTAGAAAGAAAAATTGACCTGTTTCAGGATGTTACTCATAAATATTTAATTATGTACATAAATACTGAATTCATGCCATACACAGTGAATAGTTGCCGAGCTATGGATAAATGCATGTCAAAATTATGTTAAAAAGAGGAGTGCAGCATTAACAGTGTAATGACAATTGCAAACCATTTGACGTCTGTGTTTCACACACGCAGCATAAATTATAGCTACTAAGTAATTATTACATTGTTTCAGTGGTTTATAGTAAAGTGGATTCAAACAATGCAAGATCTGCAGCTAATTTTTTAATTTTGCTTTTTCTGAAAAAAATGCAACACATAAAAGCATGTAACAGAATTGAACAGAATTGATGCAAAAATTTATAGAAATAGGATCTGCGGCTAAAAAATTGCACAAACCCGAAAAAGTAGTCTACAACAAAGCTACCGAAGTGGTCGTTTTAGGGCTGCTTGATTTTCATTAACAGGCTAGAAATAACTATAATACTAGATAATGACAAAAATATATCCCAAGTTTTAGTTATGTTTCAAATGTCAAGGCATATTTAAGTCGGTTTGTGCGTAAATATCTAGAGGGAGAGAGATAAAAGATGTTCGATTATGGACTGTCCACCAATTTGACCTCCCTGGATTTCTTTCTGTTAATTATAGTTCTTAAAAACAAAAATCTATGTAACACAACCAAAATCTATAGATAAATTAGCAAAAAGAATTTGATTAATGTTGAAAATGGACCCCAAATGTACTACCATAAGTAATGTTACAGATGTCTTTGAAGCTAGATTATATCATTGTATGTCAGCTGAAATCAGCTTGAACACCTAATATTTTTTTTGTTTTAAACGTTGATGCGAAGTTTTTTTTTCATTCGATTAATTCCTGGCTTAATTTTTAATTGAAATAGCTGTAGCTCCAGAAATATTTAATCTAGATTCTAAATATTAAATATTTTTGAAGCCTACTCGCTAAGAGGAATTCCAGAACATAAAGAAACTATAGGAGGTTATATTTAAAAAAATAAAGCGTTGGTCTGGGGGCGTAGGCATGACAGTTACACTCACAATCAGTAGAAATATAACAAAATATGTCTCCTTGTATATATTTATTGGTGTATTTTCAGTTTTCCCAAAACTGTAATGTACCTACCCACTTGGGTCTAGATCCTTCTGGGTACCAAAGTTTTTACATCTTTTTCATTTAAATTACTTATTCTTATTGTGTGTAGAACGTTTCCGCCACTGGTAAGATCTAACTAAAGAATAGGCGGAAACCCCGTCGCGAAAAAGGATCAGGGTGTAGAATGTATGTATTGTATTTAGAATAGTCAGTCTAGTCAAACCTTTGTTAGAAGCAAGTTTATTATAACGATCATTTAAAACTATTAATATATTATAGTACACTAAAATCAATCCCTTTAATTCTACAAAATTATTCCATATCTACTATATTTACTGAATCACGTCTTAGATATCTACGACGGAAAATTCATTACACAAATGACTACTTAAAAAGTTACTTATGATGGATACCTTTCATTGAAACTCACTGTATTTAAGTTTTTTAAATTTGGACTTTCTTAAAATTTATTTTGTAAGTTAAAAATTTCTCCCAAAATTTCCATTTGTTACTCAACTTTTAGGGATAAAATATAAGGTTTAAAATTTGAACTATATTTTCATAAGTTAGGAGACCGCTATTTGAAGAACTTCCCTATTGTCGTATCAACTTTACAAAATTCGAAAAAAATGCCAAAGTGTGAAAAGAAATCCTAATATTTCTTAGATAGGCACATCTATTTTATTGAAATAAGAAAATAAAATTAGTAAAAACAAATAACAAATACTCTTTCCTTATGATTTTATATATACTTGGTATTTAACCGGTTAAATTAGCTTCTAACGTTGAAAAGTATGTCGGATTCTTAATTTCTATCGTCGTATTCTTCTCTTTTCAAGATATTAATCATAAAATGATTTATTTTATGTGTTGCCTTATCCAATTTTATATCTGGATTCTGTAAACTTGCTGAAGACTTATAATTAAAAAAAAGCGATAAATATGTGCAGAACAGAGATAGCAAATTTTCAATGGTGAGTTTACGTGTATAGGCAACTTTAATAATATATACATATTTTAAGGCTTCCAATACCCACTTTTAGCCCCCTAGAAGCCAAAGTTTAAAAATATGTACTTTATTAGTGTTCACCTACACTATACGAAAAATTCGTGTGTCAAATTTCATGCTTCTAGGCTGATCCGTTCAGGCTGTGCGATATCTGTTATTCAGTGCTTAACGATTTATTAGGTAAATTCATCGAAGTTTAATGTAGGAATTTTACAGTAATGATAATAAGCGATAAAATATTTTACAATATTGAGCAGTACCTATTTAATCCACCTTTAACTATCATCTGCAGATTTCAATCTTTTTTACCAAATTTAAAAAATTAAGAAACATCGATTTTTTGGTGGCTCTTAGGTTTTACATTATTCAACCTTTGCCAATGAAGTCTCACTTATTTTAGCTCTACACATGTCCTTTTTGTTATATAACGTTAAAAAAAGGAAAATATATAATTCGAAAGCAAAGATTTAATAAATCGCCGACATGCTCAAAATAAAAATTATATTATTAAGTTGTTACACAGGTTAAAGTTACGATTAAAGTCCGAAAATTTTATGAAACGCATGGTAGCATCTTCTCTAAAAAGTAATAATAAAAATATAAGAAGTAAACAGGTTTTAAATTAAATGAGCAATTGTTTCTGCATATGGCAGTTCTAAATAAAATCAGTGTCGTTGGCTTTATGAAATGAACAATTTTTTTTACTTTAAAGAACCGCGTAGCACGCTTCGATATTCCAAATAATATAATTGCAAGTATTTTTTGACGAATAATTGATCTATGCGCAATTTTAGAAGGCTTATGCTGATTTGCAACAAAAAGAAAGTAAAAAGGATTATACATTAGAGGGTTTTCGTTTTTCGATAAACTACGATTTTACTGGCAAATAATTTATCGAAAATCGAATTTAATTTACCCTCTAATGTATAATCCTTTCCAGCTAATATAAGCTGGTCCACTTTGTATTTACTCAACATTTTCAGACAAGGCAAAAATATATTTGCATCCAGGGGGATTAAAACCGCAAACTCAAGACTTGGTGCCATGTTCATTGTTCATTAGTAAGTCGATTATTCTCAGAGGCGGTTAAGCATTTGAATGAGGTAACAAAAGTCGCCTGCAGATATCTGCATAAAGGGGACCGATCCTGTCAAGAGTCACCCTGATTATGTAATTGCGTGAAAAGGATTAAATGACGTAAAAATAAACCGAGGATGAGTCGGTTAAGATCCTGAAGCGTTCTGGGTTAGAAGGGCACTCCGAAGCCTGCGTCTTCTAGATAAGAGTGTATTACCATAAAATGTAGTGCGTTTTACCGAATCGATGTCGCTTAGACCATTGGGGCACACAACGCTTCGTTTAGGAAATAATCCGCCCAACTTTAGTCGTTCAACGAGAAACTTAACTGCTAATGCGATAATTCGAAAATACACATTAGGGCGGGAAAATATTATTTATGTGATCAATGCACATACAGGGTGGTCCATGTTATTCGTTGTTAATTTTAATTTGTGATAGAGCAACAAGAAAAAAGTAAACTTTCGTAGGAAAATTTTCCTAACACGAATACAGGGTGTCAACCCTATAGAAAAAAAACTGGTTTTCTCGTCACATAACTTGTAAACCACTCCATTGATTGCAAGTTTTGCACTCGGGGGAATGCTACACAGGCTGGGCCAAGCTAAACTCTACGGCCTCCAGGGGTTATCAGCTAACATTTAAAAAAATAAACGAAATGATCAAATTTGGCCGCTGGGATCTACATGCTAAAAATATTTTTAAATATATAGGGTGTTACAGAAAATTGTTACACATCAAAGTTAGGATTTTTTAAATAGGAAACCATGTGTTTCGTTTTATTTTTAAATTCAGCTCCAGATTTTAAGTCAATTGTTATAAAGTTGCCCTATATCTAAACCTTAACCTTTTTGATATAATCCACTTTTTTTAAATACAAAGTTTTAAAAAGTAACATTTTATCCCTGAAAGTAAATAATTTCGACAGTGGCGTCTTTAAATTTTCACTTGGCATACCATTTACCAGAAAATGCAGCTTGGACAAGTTCCAAATCTTATACACGATATTCCAAATTCTCCGGAACATTTACTTAAACTTCAGGCGTCGTTTTGTTTGTTAATTTAAATAGAACCCGCCGTATCTTTTTATTTTAAACTAGCTGCTCGCCCCGTCTTCGACCGGGGATTTTAAACTTATTTAAACAGAATAATTATCGCTGCTAAAATGAAATGACATATGATGACATTGAATGTGTTTGACAGAACTAAGGTCACTTTGTTTGTCTTCGATTGTTTTGCCTTCCCGAAATCTCTTCACTAATACCTACTTGAACTTTACTGTATGGTATTAAGGTTCAAATTGGCTTTTAAGTATTAGTACAAACTGTTTGTATATGGGAGTATAAAGATGTTGATTTTACACTTTATCAAGATTTTTTTAAAATTATCTCTCCGTAAGAACCTCCCCTGGACTTCCACGAATAATTCAAGACCAAAATTAGCCAAATCGGTCAAGCCGTTTTTATGTGATGTCGTGACAACGGAAAACGGGTTTCATTTTTATATATATAGATAACTGACCCGACAGACTTCGTCCTGTCAAAAAGATTTGTAACAATCCTCGTTTCTGCCACTCCACAGAATACATCCAGCAGCGTGTCTCACCAAACACATTATGTTTTACGATGAAATCCATTAAAGATTTCAACTTTTGTCTAAAGACTCTGGCTGTAATATCATGACGATCAATGGGTGATTGCCCAGGGAATAACTCCTGCTTGATTTCTATCCATTGCGGATTGCATGTAAATGTGATGAACAAATCTGCTGTACCATAATGACGAACATACGACATGGCATCTTGAGCATATTCGTGCATATGCCGAGGGCTTCCGATGTATGTTGCTGGAAGAATAGTCATCCGACCGACATTCTGTGCATTTCCATCAGTATTAATCGCATCTCGAAGGTGAATATACTCTTCAGATCGGAGTTTGGTTTGATTCAACCTGATGAATGTTAATCTCTCCGTTTCAATTTTAACATACATGTCAACAACATATTTGTGATATAATCGCCGACATTTCAATATGTGATTATCTTCATTTTCCCGGTTTTTTCCAGCAATAATTCTAATTTTTCTCGCTGTAAAAACCATCCTTGAACTTCAACGAACATTTTAAAAAAAGATTTGGCCAAATTGGTCCAGGCGTTGTTGAGTTATGCGCTTACCAACACATTTTGCGATTCATTTTTATATTATAGATATTAACAAATTTAATTTTCTTTAAGTTGGTATGCCTAAATTCAGTAGTTAAAGAGATATGACTATTATCAGGAATTGAACCATTTTTCGTCATTATCCAAATGGTACATAAAGCAATGATGGATTCTTCGACTAAAAATAATGTGACTTGGCTACATTTACCTTATACCAAAAGTGGATATTAACAGATACAGGGTGTCAAAGTTGAAAAAAAAAATTTAAGTTTTCTTAAGTAGACAAACTTTAATTTGACAACATATTACTAATAGCTGATAGGGGGCGCTACCTGCGCCATCCTGCATAATTCTAAATGATAATAACTTTTTTGTGCACTCACGTATACGGGTCATTTTATTTCCTTATCTTTTTTACGTAAAAAGGTGTACTTTCTGAAAGTTGATACAGGCAACCGTTTCCAAGATATTTGCCTTTAAAGCTTGATGTGCCTTGGTTTTAAATTACTAAGATATTAAATTTTCGAAGTAGGCTTGAAAAAAAAGTAATCATAAGGCAGCTTCGAAACTAATTTATGTCAAATATTACTTTGCTGATAATACTATTACTTAAATTTTGAAAATGTCAATAAAGAAAATCCAAAAAATTAAGACGTAATTTATATTCTAACATATATATGAGATATGATCTCAGAGTCCGCACAAGAAAATTTGAATAGTCTGGGTGGTCATAGCAGATATTTGAGGATTAATTTTAATAAAAAACAGCCAGATTTTTAATTGTTTACAATCCCTTTACAAGAAAAAGGTCATTTCTCACATACTTATTCTTCAAAATAAATTTTGTTTTGGTATCTTATTTAAATTTGCTTTAGAAATTTAAATAATATGTGTAATAATAATGTCAGTAGAGTAATATTTGATATAAACTATTTTAGATTCAGTTTTATTACTTTTATTTTGAAACCTACTGCGAAAAATTCAGATTTACATAACTTAAAATAAACGAACGGCAAACTTTGAAGGCAAATATCTTGAAAACGGTTGCTTGTATCAACATTTAGAAAGTATACCTTTTTTACGTAAAGAATGTAGGTAAATAAAAATATCTATTTAAAATAAGGATACATGAAGGCACAAAAAGTTATGATGCTTTAGAATAATACAAGGTAGTGCAGATGGCGCCCTCTATGAGTTACTGACAATCTGTTAGCAAATTAGAATTTCTTGACCAAGGAAACCCCTTAATATCAAATTTCTTCTTCTTTTTTTCAACTTTGACACTGTCTCTCTGTTAATGTCAATTTTTGGTAAAAGGTAAATGTGGCTAAATCACGTTATTTTTATGCGGAAAATCTACTTTTGCTCTAATTTGCAATTTGCATTTATATTAAATTAACTTTTGATGAACTGGCCTGTTGTACCACTCCACAAAAATCGGTAAAATCATAAGGCTTTTTCTTCTTTCCATTTAGGGCACATCGCTTAGTACAAAATGCTACCGTAAATTGTCCTAACTGCTCTTTTGAAATCAGAACGGACTATTTATCTACAATTATCTACAATTAATATATGTGGGATCGGCCAATTTACGTTAGCAAGCATGGCTTTATATTCATTTAGGACAAAATATTTAGGTACGCCTACATACTATGAGCCAAAAAAGTCAATGTACCAAATTTTTTATATAGGACCTTTCTTCTTAGCAAGTTATATTTGGGGTCGGCACTTCTTTCTCCCCTGCTTATCTTCGACTCCACTGTATATTTAACAAATAAGTTTTTATTTTTGGATTTCTTGCTTAATTTAGAAAAGTCCACGAAGCTCGTGGATAATTGTTTTCGTTTTTAGAATTCGTGTTTCTTTCTTCATTTTTCTTAAAGTTACCTCTTTTTGAAAATATTAGCCTTTTTCTCTAAATTCCTTTATTTTCTGAAAAATAGGTAATCTTTTTAACAAGAATAAAATAATATAAATAACGAAAACAAAATTTAATTAACTTAATTTAATTTGGAGAAAATTATTTCTTGAAAATTTTAATATTTTTCTCTGACTGTAAAGACCATGTCTCTGAATAAAAAAGATTTATGAGAAAAACATTTTTGGAAATTTGAATTCTTGTTGAAATCAATTTTCTCTCTAAATTGAGTATTTAAATTAGGTCGACAGTTCCAGAAAAGTATATTTTCTGGAAATTTCTTCTTAGAATCTAAACCCAAAATAAAAGAATATATTTCTAAAAAAAAAAATCAAAATTTGGGTTAGAATTGAAATTTTGTAAAACAAAAATATTTTTATATTTTTTGCAAAGTTAAAATGAAAAATTTCAAACAACTAAAAAATTTCAAAATTGATAAAAATCAAAATATTAATAATTAGGTGAAATTGAGAAAATGTAAAGTTTAGAATTAAAATTTAAAATAAAAATAACCCAAAATATTAGTTTATATCAAAGCTTTTAGAAAAAAATTATAACGTAGAAATTAAAATCACTAAGTTTAGAAAAATAGGTTTTTGGAAAAAACTGGAGAATTTCAAATACAATTTTTTAAGCCGATGTCTGATCAGCGCCTTCGCAGTTATTAAACCAATACAAATTAATCATCAATCAATGAACTGAAATAGTAATAATTAACCAGTACATTTTGATAGGTAAATATAAAAGGTGAATTAAAAAAAAGGTGCGTGTCAGATAATCTTCATCAAAATTTGTATCAACATTTTACGTAATATCGATGTGAAACATAAAATTATAGTTCTATTCTTGTAGACGATACGATTTGTTTATCATATTTCCATGATCATATTGCCTAGGAAATGGAACAACAACATTTATTCTCTGTTTGGGAGAGCCCCGCTGACGTTCGGCACCTGAGACGATCACCCCGTCTGGCCCGATGACATAGTGATGTTCTACTAAAAATATCGCGATATTTACAGGTTGATCCAAGTTAAGTCTGCAGAATTGATAACTTTGTTATTATTAAAGATACAAAATTGGTTAAAATAGCAAACTAGTACAGTTTTTGACGCTGAATAAGACGTCATGGGAAAAACAATTGAGCATCACGTTTTTGTGATTTTTGCAAAGTTACAATTTTTTAAATTAAACGTCCTGTATATTTTATGTTTTTATGAAAGGTAGTGGAATTTAGAATAAAAATGATTAGTATGAATTTTTTGCTAAGATAAAAAATAACGGGGTTATAAGGACTTAAACGTACATCATAATAAATGGAAAATTAATGTGAAATTAGTTTAGTAGATTATAAAACCAAATGTCAACAGGTTAATATGTATGTCTTAGCTATACTAGAGTCAGTATTAACAAACAGGGAACATTTTTTAATATTCAATCCTAATAAAAATGTGTCTTATTAAAACCCCTAATTTCACTTTCAGAAGTTGCTTGAAAATGTCTCTTTGCTCTTTAATATATTTCTCTGCCAATTTCAGGACAGCATAAATACTTTTTAAGGTAGTTCTGCCATATCATTTTTATTATTTCTTCTCGAACTCCCTATAGGTTTTTTAGGTTATTTACATTATCGTCTTTGTCTCGCCTTGTACAAATACGATTTTTAAGATAATACCACAAGAAAAATTCGAGTGGGGTCAAATCAGGTGACCTTGGAGGCCATCTAATAATTTAATCCTTATAACTTGGAAGATGATGGATCTTCCTATAATTACACGTAGGAGCACAATCCTGCTGAAATGTGACATGATGCCTGCTTAGTAAATGCATTTTATCTAAGAAATTATTATCTAAGATGTTTTCCATGATTTTTACATACCTTTCATCATTCAGGGAAAATTGACAAATGAAAGATTCTAAATGAAATTATCCCCCGCCATACGTTAAGATTAAAATGAATTTGTGGAGCTCATAGTTCCGTTGTTATTCATCTTAGCAAAAAATGTATAATAACTAATTTTTCTAAAATTACATTACCTTTTATAAAAACATAAATATATAAAAAATTATAACTTTATCAAAAATCTCAAAAACGCAATATTCAATTGTTTCTTTTATAATGCCATTTTAATCAGCGTCAAGAACTGTACTAGTTTACTTATTTAAACAATTTTGTATTATTATTATTAACAAAGTAAGCAATTTCGCCGACTTAATTTGGATCACACTGTATATTCATCTGAGCGATTGATGAGCTGATGCGTTGACTGATATTCAATCAACGACGGGGATTATTTTTGAAGTGAAAACCTTTTTAGGCGCGCTTATGATTTTGAATAGGAGTTCGTAACGTGCTATTGAATTTTACCCTAGAAGCATTACGAGTAGGAAGTACATCAACTGTAATTTGCGAGAAAAATATTGCTTGGAAATGAGTCTCTATCTCCATAAATAGAAGTTTTCACTGTTCTCAGCTGGACCATATGTTGTCTCCCACTGTCTTCAATGTCTTCAGAATGTTATTCTTGAAGTGACCAAATTCACCAATTATCGTAAACATTTTCCATGAAAGTACCTGTAGACAAGAGACCGGGTGCCAACCATCAGCATGTGCTGTAGTATCTGCAAAGGCTCCCTCAGTTGATATTTTATCTTTAATTATATGAACTGAACTTTTTTGAATAAGGTACAAAAAACCAATGGGTATTTTGGGGTGGAGCTTTAGACATGGGAACAATACTTTTTCGCTGGTCTAACTTGGGATTTATAGAAAATGCATAGCTAATGTGGTGTAAAGTATTTCTTATATCCAATAAGAAAATCCAGCTTTAAGAGTTGGTTGTGGCAGTAAGGTACACGGTCATTCCAAAAAGTTTGGTGCTTATATTTTTTCTTAGAATAGACAGATTAGATCTTACAGAGGGGTTCATAAGTACATCTGAATTGTTAGATCATTGTTTTCGTACTCGATATTTACGACTTCAGTAGGCTAAACTTTTTGTTACCGTATTGTCCTTGTCTAGTTGCTACAAGCTAGACCTGATTACCTACTATTACTGTCGTTGAGGGTCAGGAGCCCCATACACTAATGCCAGGCTGTTGAACGTCATTTGATTCAAACAACCGAAAGTTTTTCTGCTTGCTAGTGACCAATTTAAAGGAATAGCGTTCTTACGTGGGAATAATAGAATAGAATCGAATGTCCCAAAAGCTAAAACTGCTGTTCTCTATAAGAAATAGTCAATGGATAATGCAAACAACATCCTCATAAATCCTCCCTATGAGATCTAATCTGTCTCTCTTAAGAATAAGTACAAGCATACCTTTTTCTTGGAAGGTCCACCACCAAATCCCCTCTCAGAAGGTGGGCTTCCCTTTTTGAGACAAAAAGGAGCTTCACATTACATCTTTACTCCTGTCTTTCTCTTTATAATGCCTAAGTTGAACCAACACCAAGAGACTGTTTTGATATTTGCAGATCAGCCCAAACACAGAGATTGGTTTTTTAGATTCAATTCAAAGAAGAGAAAAGAAAAGCAATTTCACCCATCTTATCAGATATATTTATGGATAATTTAGAAAACAAAATATTTCATTCTCATGAGTCGACAAATATCCTCTTTTGGTATAGATACGTAGATTACATACTAGTTGGTTTTCTTGGTTCTTCTAGACCAGGGGTTACCAACTTTTTGTACTCTAGAGCACATTCTAAAATATTGGTAGAGTGGCGGGCACCACCTATTTTTAATCTACAAACGCCTTCCATAACTTCTCATTTTCCCATAGATTAATTTCTTATATTCATAATTTGTAAATAAATAATAAACAAAAAAGTTTCAAAATAATAAATTATTATTCAAATTTCATACACACGGAGAAATGTATTTGTAAAACGTAAACAAAGTAAACAAAATAAACAAAAAACAAATACAAAGAAAACATTTTATAAAAAATAAAATATCAATATGTCAATGTGATCTTTGGCATCGCATATTATTGACCAGTGCTTCATAATTAGAAGAGTATGACGATAATCCTGTTAGCAAGCAATCATAAAGATGCTCATCGGTGAGTCGAGATCTATATCTTAATTTTATTGAGTTTATGTTTGAAAACAATGATTCGCATAAATATGTCGAACCGAAAAATGATTCAATTTTATATAATATCGCAAACATACGTATTTCATAAACCTAGGCACTCAAAAAAATTTAAACTCTAGCAAATAAATAAAAGTAATTCACATTTTTAATTAATGTTTATGAAAAAATTCTGTCTATGTCGAATAGTGGCGGGCACATACGAATCGTTCCGCGGGCGCCATGGTGCCCGCGGGCACGAGGTTGGGAACCCCTGTTCTAGACAATTAGATAAATTTTTAGAATACATTAATGGCCTACATTCAAATATTCGGATAAATTAGAGTTTTTAATTTATAGAAAACCTACGCACACAGATGTTACAATTCCAAATAATTCCTTACATCCAATTCCACACAAATTGGCAGCATATAAATTAATGATAAATAGAGCTTATATGGTACCAATAAATCAATAAAAGAAAATTTTAATCGAGAAATTAAAATAATTAAACAATTAATAGATTAATATCTATAAAAGAACACAAATTAGCTATTAATTCTATTTTTCCTAAACAACCAAAGACAAAAACAGACTATTTTGCTATTACATATTTTGGAAATATCACTAAAAAGATAAGTAACATAATTTCTCATACATTTCAAGCGACACCTAGCTTTAAATCATATAATTCGTTAAGTTACATGATTTTTAATGCAAAAGAATAAACTCCACGATTTGGTAAATCTGGTATTTCCAAATTGAATTGCTCTGAATGTAATGCTGTATACATAGGAAAAATATCACGTAATTTTCATATTAGATACAGTGAACATCTTGCTGCCTTCAGAAATCAACATCCAGAAAGATCAACTTTTGCAAAGCATCTATTAGAAACACAACATAAACTTACATGCGCGAACACAGTAGAATTATTACATATTTGTAATAACACTAAAAAACTTAATTTCTTGGAAGCTATAGAAATTCACAAATATTTACAATCTAGTCAATTTACACTAATGAGCGAGCAGCTTTAAGAGAAAAATCAAACTTTTCATATTAAAAACGAAATTTTATTAAAAATTTTAAAATGAAAGATTTTTTTTATTAAAAGTATATTTAACATTTCAAATATACGCTTTAGTTATTAGTTTTTTTTTACCTGAACTTCGGCTGTAACATAGAAATATACATTTTTTCTAAAATTCAATGCCGAAATTTTGATATAAAAAAGTCCAAACTTTCAGAGAAACTCAAAATTTATGAGTTTCGATTTTTAATACGCAAAGTTTGAAAAAAAACTGAAATTTAGGGGGAAAAAGCAAAAAATGGTAGTTTCATAACTATCATAAAAATTCAGAACAAAATTAATTTTCATAACTATTAAACTTTATTAACGATAAAAACGCAACAAAATTAAAAAATTCCACAAAGATGATGCAGTAATGTGAAACCTGGTCCGGTGTTAGCAAATATTTATCAAAACCCTGTGAAATTTTGAAATTTTGTTGCTCTTTGATCGTTAATAAACTTCAATTATTATGAATATTAAAGAATTCCACGAAGTAAGGGTTGGAAATGTCAATTACAAAATTAATTATTAAATAATGACAGAAAACTATTTTAAAATAATTCAATAAAACAATCAAAATTAATAAAATAACAATTTTATGAAATCGTTACGGTTTTAGGAAAAACAATAAAAAAACAAAAAAAAAGTAAAAACTTTGAAGTAAAAAAAAATCAAAATTTTTTTAACGGTCGCAATTTAAAGGAAAAAGTAAAATAGAAAAATTAATTTTCGACTTTATTGTACTCTAAATTTTTGTTTTTTTCTTAAATATCTAATTTTAATTTACAAATCTAAAAAGGCAGTTTGAGGAGAAAGTTTGCAATGTCCAGATTTAAATAAGGATATCGCGAAAAAACCTCTGAATTTGAAAACATAATTGCGCATTTTATGCGAAACTTTGTTTTATTTCCTTTAAATTTCAAGTTTAAACTGTAACTAACTGTAATGTTAAATGTAAATGTAAGAAGATTTTTGTCCATTTGCCTGCTTACTGGATTTTCACGGTTTAATTAATAAACCGATTGATATAGAGGTTTTCTGAAACCTAAGAAACGAAATAAACTGCTTTATATCCCGAAAGAGTACTCCAGATAGGTCCAAACTAATATTTTACACAGAAAACAGGTAAATTATCAGCGTTACATCACATCATTTCGTTTCGTCATTTATACTGATACTTGATACTATACAAAAGGTGCGGACGAAGTAGCAGGTGGAAATATATTTTTGGGACTATTGGGCTTTTAATGCTACTGAGGAAAATGTTAAAAATATATGTATGTTTGAATTTTAGTTAACATTGACGACAGTGATAGTCACGCGGAATATCGGACTTCCTTTCTACGCCAGGGGCCTATAACACATAGGCACAATTGTAACAAGTCTACAAGTTATAGATAATTTGCCTATATTTACAAGTTTTACATAATTCTGTAACACAAGGCAAATTGCTACACTTATAAAATTCCGGGATTTTCTGCCTTACAGCGATTTTGTTTATCACAAGGACGTCGCTGACAATTTCGCGAAATTCGCTTTTCGTTTTGAAATTTGAAATTATTCGTCTTGTTTACCTTACTGGAATATTCAATCAGCGATATTTATACCAAAATCATTGGAAGAACTGAGAACTAACGCAAACTGTACACATCCTACAATTATTATAAGAAATTATTCGACACTTGTTATTCTGTAACACTACGCAACTTGTAACTACATGTGCGGCGTCAACAATTACAGAAGAAATATCACATATAAAAACAGATTCTATAACACAACAAAAATTAAGAAGATTACACAATACATACGTAACTTGTAAATTCAAATCTCAAATTTCTGAAATATTTTAAATTTAGCCAAAAGATATTCTACATAAAATAAAACAGTGAGTATTTTTTATATCTAGACGGGATTTTTCGAATAAACAAAAAAATAAATCAGAGGATCTCATCTTCCCCTGATTATAACTTATTACATGCGTAGGCACATATGTAAAGAATTGCGGAGTTTCTACAATTTTAGCGAATTGCGTTGTGTTACTCAATTATGTAGGACTTTAGGTATAGGTATAATGATACAAATATATTAGCTAATCAATAAGTAAAATGCAGCAGAAGCATCTGAGTGTGCTGACAAAAGCCT
Source organism: Dastarcus helophoroides (assembly GCA_028583605.1). Taxonomy (NCBI): domain Eukaryota; kingdom Metazoa; phylum Arthropoda; class Insecta; order Coleoptera; family Bothrideridae; genus Dastarcus; species Dastarcus helophoroides. The sequence continues at coordinate 3,378,857 of CM053332.1, forward strand.
TGGGAAGCCCTGAGTTCTTTATTATCATAAAAACAAATGCCCATTACTATCCGTAAACTGTCGAGACGTCGAATTTGTTTAACACAAGGAGAGCCGTTAGCAATTTTAGAAAGTTTGTTTTTCGCTTTGAAATACTTATTCATACACATATACCCATAATAATTTATAAACTCTATTTAATAATAAATACGATACACGACGACGGCCCTAGCTAAAAAATCTAATCTAGTAATTCCAAATGGAACGGCACCTCCCTAAATTGTCTTTCCAAAGCAAAAAAATTGCGGCTTTCTGGATTTCTTCGAAATCGTTAGAGCCGTTTTGGCAGGAGCGGACATATCACCTGGCAGTTCGGTGCGGCGCACATGGGCCCCGAGCCTCTGGGGGCCCCCGGCCGAAGTCTAAAAATACCCACTCAAAGTAATTTTCAAATTTAAAATTACCGCTGTTTTAATGAAACGTAGTAACCCATCTATTAAAAAATAGGGAAACTGCCCCTTAACAATAAAAATGTTATTCCATTTTATACGAATTTTTATTAAATAATTCGAACGAGTTATAGCACCTTTCTATTAGGGCTACATTTATTGAAACTGGTGAAGCGTCTGAAAAAACTACAGATTCAGGACTTTACGAAAATGAAGAACTATGAAATGATGATAAGCGATTTATTATTAGTCAGCCTGCTAACAAACCCAAAGGGCCATACAGAAAAGATCCAAAACAAGGAAACAGAAGCTTTAGTGAAATATATTACTCATCAGGAACGCAATATGGTGCAGTTCCGCGCACATGGCTCTTTAAAATTTCTAGATGCTGCTTATTGTGTTTCTTCCTAGCTGTTTTCTTCTGGTAATAATCTGTGGCAACGAGGATTGAGAGACTGGCAGCACATTTCTTCTAGAATAGTTGAGCACAGCGCTGCTCAAATGCATATCCATGCAGTATTTTTGAATTATGAAAAACTAACCAGACCGTCGATAAAGAATTAGAAGAAAAGGCAAAATCTGAAGTTTCTTTTTAGAAGTAAGTTTTAGAAAGATTATTTTGCATAACGTTAGCTTTAGCGAAGAATTCTTTAGCTTTTCGGGGACATAGTGAAAAGCTTGGAAGCGACAACTTAAGCGGCAATTTTCTAACAATGGTAAATTTATTATCACACTATGATCCTGTGATGAAACAAGTTGTAACCATTCCTTCAGGTTCTGTGCGGTATTTAAGTAAAACCACTTAAAATGAACTTATTCAGTGCTATTCAAAATTTGTTTAGAAAAAATTATTTTCAATATAAATTAGCTCCTGTTTTTCTATCATGTTAGACATTACGCAAGATATAGCAAAAATATCAGTTAAGCGTTGTTATAAGAAAAGTCCACATAATTAAGGATTTAAATAACACAGCTATAAGTTTCGAAATAAGGGAAAACTTCCTGGGGTTTTGCGTTTGTGTCGGTCAAGGATACCATGGTGCTAACACGATGAGTGGCGCATATAACTGTGTACAAGCCAAAACTAAACAGATACGGCCAAACGCCGAATATTTACAGGGTGCTGCACACAATCTTAATTTAGTAATAAATGATGCCTTATCAGACTGTAATGAAATTTCCGCATATTTCGGGGTACTTCAAGACTTATATAGTTTTTTTGGACATTGTTTGCCGGCGAGTCACAAATAACATTAAAAAAACTCAATCTTACTCGTTGGTCAGGGAGTATGCAGTCGGTTCTAGCAGTTCAATTGCGATTTGATGATATTTTGAAAACTCTTACTGAGATTGAATTAAAATTACGGAGGCTTCTTCTTTTAAAAAAAAAGAATAAGTACTTACGCTTAAATTAGAGCAAATTTGCATAATTTGGCGACGAGTAATATGCCGTCGATAAATCGAAAATATCTGTTGCTGCTCTTGAGATTTTTCTAAAGTACCATAAAAAAACTCAAAAAAATTTTTACTGGCGTTTCTTATCCTTTACAACATAGCCTAAAATTTTTTTTATTAGAAGTTTCGTCTTTTCGCTACTATCATCAAGTATGCTATTTTAAATACGGATCTCTAATTTTTATTGCATCTTTGTGTAACTTTTGAATCTCCGACTTTCCTGATGTATCAAACTTTTAGGTTTCGTAACTGTAAACTATCATCAAGGAAAAAACCCATCGTACAGATTAACATATATTCTATTTCTGAATAACCAGAATGTAATGAAATATGACAAACGAAATGTGACAGCTATTGTTTTATTTATTATTTGTTATTCTAAATATGCATAGTTGCTTTGTTCGTAGTTATTTATTATTATTTTTGGTGATCGGTTGTTTATAGTTATGTTTGCTTTTTTTTGTTAAAATTTGCTAACTTTACCATTACCTCTTTTTTATCAATTAATTGTATGGTTAATAATAATTACTTAATAATTATGAAAAAATAATGAAGTAACGTTAATCTAAAAAAAATGTTTTTTTCCTTGATGATGGTTTGAAGTTACGAAACGTCTATCTACACAAATCAATAGTCGCAGATTCAAAAGCTACCCAAAGATGCGATAAAAACTGCAGGCCCGAATTAAAAATAACGAACTTGATTGTAGCGAGAAGAATTCTAATGCTGTCTTGTAAAGAATAAAAAACGCCAACAAAAAATGTGTTTAGATTTTCGATTACTTTTCAAATAAGGCCAAGAAATAATAGAAACAAAAATTAAAAATTTTACATTTTTCAAAAATGTCAGGACCAGCAAGAGGTATTTTCGATTTCTTAACGGAATATTTCTGATCGTCAAATTGTGCAACTTTGTCCTGATTCAACCGATGCTGTATCTCTTACCGTTTTCAATATCCTTGTAGTGAGAAGTGCATGTCACAACCTGTATAGACCATGTTGATTTTTGTTCTTCCTAATTTAAATTGTTGATATCTCAAACAAGCGCCAATCGAATTGGTTTGTTTGAGTAAAAGTTTACTAAAGCTTTTAAATCTCATTCTCGGCAACTTTAGCGATCATTTCTATTCCTTTAAGAAGAGACGGATCAGACTCGAATATTAATGGTTGGTTTAAGCAAATTATACCTCAATATCCTCGGATGTTTAGGAATCCACATAGATAGACCATATAATAAAATTGAAATTTTATGCTAAAAAGAGCTTCGCAGGTGACATCCTATACCATGCTGTTAACCCACATAATGGGAAATTAAACGAGAAAACAAGCCACGTAAACCCAGTGATCTCTTCAGTACATCTGTGGCTTATCATCCGGAGAAAGTAATAAAAATTCCATAATGCCTTTCTCATTTAAAATTGAAACGTAACATTTCGTGGCATTTTATAATTTCTGGGTATTTATTTGCTCAGTTATTTATATATTTTCAAGTTTTGTTCTCGTTTAATATATTCTGAAATGTAAACCAACTTTATTCACAAGCATGTCAAATTGCGAATTATAATTTTTCCACTTATCAATAATTCGGTGTTATACGAGAGACGGGGAAGGAAAGAATTTAATTACAGGTGTTTGAAATGGAAAAACATTCCAACGCAATTATGACATATTTGTACGTCATTTGGAAAATGATAAGAGTAATGCTTTCCGCTGCTGCTAGATTCCGAAAACAACCCTCATAAGATTTTCAGGGAATGCACTAATGAAATATTTCATCAGTTTCTGACAAATGTATTATATCTGCACGCTAATCAAATTTTAAACAATATATTACAAATGCATCTCGACCAGTTTTAAATGAGAATTTTATAATTGTAGGTATATTAACACAAAAGAATCGTTTGATTGAATTAATTGTTGCAAATAGCTGTTAAGATTTTACTAGCCATGCCAGTTCACCAGATATTATAATATTTTTTACTTCTAAATGATTAGGGAGGAGAATATGCTGCGAAACAGATGTCGGTTCCCTTTTTCTAATATCCCATCTAAAATGTATTTTTGTTCTTTAACTTCTCCTTACCGTATCATCTATTTGATGTGGTATTATTCAAAGAAAGAATGACCTTTTCTGTGAATATATACGTATACAAGAAAAAAGAATTTTTCTGTAAAAAGTAACAAAGGAATAAAAAGGTCAATTTGTAAATAGACCCACGGCAAAATCTTTCTTTTTCCGCGCATTAGAACCAGTCCTTGTTAAAAGAATGTTTAACGATGCAAGATGACCTGGCGTCATCACTATGGTGCATACGCTCGCTGCAAACATTTTCAACTTATAGCCATTATTTACATAAGTGCTTAAAAGACGTGAATTTGACTGAATGACTTGCATCTAATTTTCAACTATGTCTTATGGGAAGCATTTATTGCCAAGCATTACAACCAGGTAGTGCATAATGTAAATAAAACCAAGATAAAAAGGACCCTAGTAGTAAGGTAACTGAATTATATTATGGGTTACATAGTAAAATCCATTAAATAAAAGTGCCATCGACGCTTGGTAAGTCCCCAGAGATATAATGCAGTATTTCTCCGAAAATAATAGCCTGACTATCGAAACACGTTAGAGCAAGTGTTGTTGTTTTATTAGGGTTCTGTAGCCTAAAAGGGAAAAACGGAACCCCTATAATCTCACTCTCGCGTCCGTCCGTTCGTCTGTAACAAAGAGTTTTTTTCTCAAAAACTATTTAACGTAGAAGTTTGAAATTCTTCTGAGGGTTAGTTTTCGATGATTCACATAAATATCGCCAACCAACGATTAGAAAAAAAAAATGAATAAAATGCGGGGTTAATCTGGTCTCTGAAAAATCAAGTTTCAGTTATTATATTGTGTGAGGTATCATTTGAAAGAGTTACATCTAAGATTTCTAAAATATCTTTACAATTTTCGGTCCAATCGTCTTAAAGATATAGCTCCAAATGTGTCAGAAATTATAGTTTTCCCCTGTTCTGCTAAGTTTCTAAGGATAAATTTTGGGTTTTAACAGGGTTAGTAGATATTGGGCCATAGATTATTGGAAAACTGTGGTTATTTTTAATGTCTTAGTAGTTATTAAGAAAAAAAATTACATAAAAATTGGTGCTTGCATTCTAAGGCTTTTTGACTTAGTAATTTCTTTCAAATGAAAAACTTGATTTAGCTAAAAAATAAAATGCAGATTACATTTGTGTTTTACACATTTAGATAAATATTTTTGGAGTTAGCACTAGTTTACTCACCGCAGTAATTGTGGTCGGCCTCGTACAATTTTGAATGTCAAACTTATGATTTTTAACATGTACTTCATACACGAAAGAATGTTTTCGACGGGATTTTATTATGTAAGGTCGATGTCGTGAATGAAATAGCAAAATATGAGGATCCCTAGAGGTACCATTTTTGGGTAACCGTAATCTGAAATTAGATGTCCCACGAAATTTCAATGATTCATTCTGTAGATTAGAAAAATATATATGCATTAATAACACTGGTCAACAGTGATTTTGTCACACGAACTTTGATAGGTAATTGTGTTTCGACTACCTACCCCCCATCACGAAACCGTACTCACTTTGTCCATCAGTCGCAGTATTCTTGTGACAAGGTAAAGTTTTTTTTTTGGAAATGTAGTCGTCCCAAATAGTGTTCGTTTTTATTTAGGTCCATATATTAATTACCTCTTAAAAAAAATTATTTGAAATAAAACATAATATCATGGTCATATTAATTCTTCATTTGAAGTCTTTTTTATTATTAAAATTTGGGTACTTTTTATGTGAATGTGACACCAGGAATTAAAAAAAATCACAATTAGGAAAAAGTTTTTCCTACACGTAGATCTTTAGTTTGTAAATAGAAAACCGTAAAGCATTTACTCTTGTAAAGCTCTCCTATATATTTCCACCACCATTTTATATCAAATAAGGCTTATCTTCAATTTTGTTGACCAGTGTAATCCGTTCGTCCAGTAACGCCACATGTTTAGCAGCGGTTGTAGCGTCGCGCTGTATGTAAAATTTTTAGTCCGATCCTGCCTCTGAACTACCTTAATAAACTATTGCTAACTCCGAAAATATTTATCTGAAGCAAATAATGCAAATACAAATTTGATCCACATTCTATCCTTCAGCACCTATTTTTCCATAGAAGATTTTTTTTCCGAAACAATTATTACGATATCGAAAAAGTCTGTAGTTTTCCGATAATCTCTGGTCCAAAGTCTACCTAACCCTATTAAAATCTAAATTTTTACCTTTAGAAATCTAGAGGAACAGGAAGGGACTTATATATCTGACACATTTTAAGTTGTATTTTTAAGACGATTGAAACTAGAATTATAAAAAATATATTTTAGGATTCTTTCAAATGATACCTCACACGATATGTTAACTAAAACTTGATTTTTCGGAGACCAAATTAATCTCCCATTTTATTACAAAATAGTTTTTTTTTCTAATCGTTGACGGATGGTATTTGCGTTAAACTAATGCTATGCAAAATTTGAAATTTCTACGTTGCAGTTTCTCTATAGACCTATATGTGGCACGACGTCTTGTCATTCTATCATAGTATCTACTTGCCGGAACATTGGTCATTATTCGGGTTGTATATACCAAACTGATGATATTTAATAGGATCGAAACCGGTCTTTGGTTTCCAAACCCTGAATCTGATAAATGTTAAAATCTGTTGGTCTGTGCATTAGAATTTCGTCTTCTGGGATCTTTCTAGAGAGCAACCGCTTTGTTAGGCGTCTGTTTTAACTGTTGCTAGATCCGCTACCTATAATTCAATACTATACACGCTTAAAGGGCTGCATACCGCAGTCTAGATTGCATTTTACTTGCATACGACACTTGAGTCACAGGCACGACTTCTTGCGATTCTTTAATATCTACTTGCCGGAACATTTGTCCGTATTCAAGTTGGATATACCAAACTAACAGAATATAAAGAGATCGAAACCAGTCGTTGGTTTTCAAACTCTGAATCCGATAAATATTCAAACTTATTGGTCTGTGCATTGTTTAAATTCCAATTAGGTCTTCACATAAATTACCTTATCTTTTTAAAAAACATTTGTTTAACTCAATTTAATTTTTTATTGGATCAATGTTTAAAATAAAAGTATAAAGGAAATATCATTTCTAATGTCCGAGACATAACAATTGAATTAGTACTATTTTTTTTACTCTTTTCCATATCGCTAATTAATTATTTATCCATTTATTCTCCACAAAATTGCTATTACATTCATAGCTCCTTTATACAAAGTTTTTAATTCTAAAACGCATTTTTAAGTTATTTTTTTACACCCCTCCCCTTCCCTATGGTGTGGAGTGCATAGATCAGGAAAGGAACCTCTTGTTGTAATTCTGGATTCAGCTGCTTTGACGAGCAAGTAAAACAGATTTTCTATTTTTATTATTTTATTACGATATATTATTCTGTATCCGATTTTGATTTTTTCTTCTAGGCTTGTTTTTTATATTATGCTATTTTGCCTTTGTGTTCTTGTGCATAATCCGATCATTTCTAATTTCTAACTATATTGACTTCAAAACACAATGCTTTGCTTTATAAAACTAAGGCGGTCAACTATTAAAAAGAGCAATGCGTGCGGGACAACATTTGTAATTTATTTTCGTCCACCAAAAACAAAAAGATCTTCACTTTCTGTTTCTCTCATAACTTAGAGGGAAACAAAAACAAACCAAAATATATGTCGTCTCCTTACATATCTTTGAAATATGGTCGGTTCATCGGTGTGACATAGCTTAGTCGTTCGTTTTTTGTGCTGGATTGGCATAGGTTGGATTTGGTATTTAGTGATTTGAAAATCTATGAATGAATTCAATATTTAAGAATGCGGGACATCCGGGACGCATAAGGCGTTTTGCGGGACTATTTTAATAATTTTTTCTATGCGGGACTGTAACGGCCATTCCGAGACAGACCCGCAGAATGCGGGACGGTTGGCCACCTTATATAAAACCAAAGAGTACTAGTCGTCTCATTATAGCAATGTATAATAATTATCGCTCGGCAATTTCAAGCAAGTTAGCATGGATTCATAGAATTTTAAACATTTCCATAACGCAAGAATAAATAGGCAGAATTGACGCACATAAAATATGTGGACAGTGGTAATCACTAATCAATGGATGACAGAAAATTTAATTTTATCCAGACACTTAATTTTCCTCCTAATGCTACTGGATATTCTTTCGAGAGCAGCACGAAAAGCCAATCCGAATGCAGACAAGAGGCAACGCAGCCATAAAAACATCGGATAGTGCGAAAACTAACCAGTTACTTGCATGAAAGTGACACCTAACGTTCAAACGACTCTATGAGGACATTGTTGAGATAATAAATGTCAACATTATGAAGAAGATCCTGATTACATTTAAATCTTAATCTCAAGTATTGGAGTTTCAATGAAAATAAATAAAAATTAATTATGCAGATCCCAGTGATTCATAAAATTCGCTCCTAAATTAAAATGAAGCCGACTTCCAAATAAAACGACTAACACAGCACGAGTCCACAAGTCCAATAATTTATGGAATTTTAACAAAGTTTTGTAAAGTTGAAATTTAGTGTTCCATTCAAGTTGAGATTTTCTTAATTAAAACGTGCCAGAACGATGCAGTGCTTGAGAACATTCATGTCAGGAAACTAAATCGGATTATTATGTGTTAATTAATTTTTCTTCCACAGCAAAAAAAGGTGGATGAAGCTTTGCTCTATTATTTTCGTAAAATTGCGCTTAGAAACTGTAAAATTTTAAATAGAAACAATATAACTGCGAGCTGTCAGTCGATATGGATAAAAGTAGCAATTAAAGTTATTAACACCTCAATTGTATCAAATATCACTTCTTCAAATAATTTCTTTCAATTATTTTTCCTGAAAATAATTTTCTAACAGATTTTGGTCTCTGCAGTTAGCTAATAGTGTTATTGTGTATATTCAGTCAATGTAGCAGAAATAAAATAGTGACCAACAGAATTGCTGTTATTTAATTCACAATTAAAACAAAATAAATTATTATCTATAGATTAGGAAACTGAGACTTTGGGAAACAGTTTGTAACTTCAGATAGGTAGATACTTGATATTGAGTTAATTTCATGCATTTGTTAAATCAGCATTTTACTTCTATTTATTATAGTATTATTATGTTGACTACACATAAAAAATATTTCACCACCACTTTCAGGAAGAGGGTGTTAATATTTCTTTACTAAAAGCAATTATTTATCTAATTATAGGCTGACCAATCTACAGATAATATTATGGTATAATAATAATGAATACATATTTTATCAAAAATACGCAATCCTAAATATCTTGCGGGCGTACTTGGTGATTAATGTCAAATTTATCAACCATAAAGTGGTGTATTTATATAAGAGATTGGTAGCGGATAGAACAACCGCGCCTCTTTAAAAGAGATTTTCCAGGACTGAAAAACCAATCACTTATCCAAACACACGTTAGTACATGATATTTACATGCGTACATTTAAAACACTCAGCCGTTTTATGACTTGGGGACTCGATCTAGCATGGAATTAATTTAGCTCTACAAGTTTTGTTAGATAAACAAGCCTGTACGGCACCAACATATTTTGCACTTCAAAAGCTAAATTATTTTAAAAGCAACTGTTGTTATATTTGTTCATTCATCTCCGTAATACATTCCGTGATACATTCAAATGTCTGCTGACATCTGCAATTTAATTAATCCCTTTCTACAATCAACTAATTAGTCCAGTCCGCTAGGAAATAGCTATAGGGGTGAAAACTACAAACTAATACTAATGATAATAAAAATCAATTCTGAGTGTATGTTCAAGTTGCTGCATCGAGGGGGGCCGTGGGTCAGCCGCCATTTTGACAAACGCGTTTTAGTAAACATCTCGAGAATGGTTGGTCCTATGAAGAAAATACAGGAGAGCACATTTATAGAAAATTGTGTAGTTTAACCTTTTTATTAAACATATTTTTCTGTAGAATAAATATTTTATGAGTTATTACAATGAAAAGTTTTAATTTTTTAGTTTTTTCCCAATAGTTTCAAAATAGTGAGCAGTTGTTGATAACAGTTTTCATTAAATTTATAGGACGTAAAATTCTCTACTAATTTTGTTCACATTTTATTTTTCTAAAAGTAATCGTTTATAAGTTATAAGTAAGTTAATAAGTTAATTCACTTATGTATTTCGCCGCCACATGAAGAATATAATATAGTAAAGAACTACCCTGTAATAGAAATCGAATGTATATTTATGCTAAAGGTGGTTTCAACCATCAAACGCTAAGTGACTTCCCAAGGTATTTGATGGGAAAATATAAAAAAGTAATTTCAATAAATTATAGAAAAATTAGTTTTATTTCGTTAATTACACTAAAAACTATGAAGAAGTGAATCTGATCGTCAAGAAGTCACTTCGGCAAAACAATATCTAGTAAAATGCGAATTAGAAGTTCAAATTGCACACTACTTATACATTTTCATCCCTCTAAGGCTATGAAGCTGCAAATTTTAGAAAAACCTATTTTAGAATTTTGATAGCTTATGTTATTAAATATTATTATCAGCTTAATAATTTGATTAAAAAAAATTAAAAGCTAATCTATCTCCCAGCGATCTTAAATTTCTCGATTTTCGAGGTCTATTTTTCTTTTATTAGTAGCACTTATATTCAATAATTATTATAATTCTAGACAAGACTGCACTCGCACGATTGCATGAATCAACCAAATAGCGCAGGGTATAGAGAAACAACAACCAACCACAAATATAATATGTGGCGACAACGTTGAGCCAACTATCATCAGACGTTAAACGGATTGCTGCTGTATTCAGCCAGGTTAATCGAAGTTACGTAAACTAAATAATACCTACTTTAAATTCAAATTAGAATTAATTTTTCACATAGTAAAATAATTTTAATATTAATAATAATAATTTAGTAACATAAATTTATTCATAGTAAAATGTAATCGCGGGCCGTAAAAATAATTTGGCGGGCCGTATCGGCCCGCGGGCCGCCAGTTGGACAGCCCTGCCCTATACCACGCAAAGTTGAATTTATACTCAAACTTGATTTACTAATAGATTGCAATAAAAAAATCGCTGCTGTATTTATTTGCGGAAAAAAAAGCTTCGCCGACTGGGCTAAATATTAATTCAGTTAGATAGCGGAGTGTCTGATATCACTGCAAATTGGTGACGCATTGACAATTTTAGCGCGAAGCAAAAGTGGATATTATCAATAATAACTGGCTATTATAAATAATATCTGAGGAGTTTAAATTACATGACTAAACTGCTTTCGTGGATTTATTTAGCTTTATAGCCCAGTCAGCAAACCTTTTTTTTGTACAGCATAATCCAACAGCGATTTTATGATTGCAATCAATTAGGTGGTTAATTTTGAGACTAAATTCAAGTTGCCACGGTGCGGGGGCTGTGCCTTAGCCGCCATTTTGATAAACGCGTTTATGTAATTATCTCGATAATGGTTGATCCTATTAAAAAATTACAAGAAATCATATTTGTAGAAAATTATAAGACTTATCTTTTTTATTAATAGTAGTTTTGTATAGGATAAATATTTTAATAGTTACTACGTTGAATTGTTTTCTCTTTTTAGTTCTTGCTTGATAATTCTTAAACAAATAATACTACATTGATAATAGTTATTATCAAGGTTTTGGAGCATCAAAAAATTTACACATTTCGTTCGACACATTTTTTTCTCAAGTTTTTAATTTAAGAGCTATAATAAAATAAGTATCTGAGTTAATCAAGAAAACGACGTTTTATTAAATTGTATGCGCAATAAATGTTGACTTATCGACAGCAGATTTTATTTCAACTGGAGTGTCTCATTGCTCCAATATTTACTGGACAAGTGAAGAATAGGTTTAATTTTAGATCTTTTGTTATAATAGCTTTTATAAACTATGATCTTTTAAAAAATGTTTTTATAAAATTGATAGATAATTTTATACCCTACAAATAAACTGTATACGGAACTAGATTAAGAAAAAACTAAAGAGTGACAATTTTTTGGCGTAATAATTTTAAAATATGTGTCTAAAAAATCTCGTCCAATAAAAATATTAAGTTACTTATTTTTACATAAATATGATCTTTTCCACTTTTTCTTTTTTTCACAGTTACGCAGTGGGAAAAATTTATTTGAATTATAATTCAACAGTGATTTTATGAATACAACCTATTAGTGGGTCAATCCTGTCTATGACGGCAAGTGGTCGTGCGTTAGCCATTATTTTGATAAATGCGTTTTTGTAAATATTTCGATAATAATTGGTTTTACGAAGAAACTACAAGGAACCTATAAGCAAAAAATGTTTATTTTTAAAAAGAGTAACAGCATTGAAGTGTTCATTTTTTAGTTTTTGTTTAGTAAAATTAGTAACAAGGCTTACAAAAATAATTCATAATAGTAACTATCAAAATTGTAAGAGAATTAGAAAATCTACATTTTTTTTTAAAATAGGTTTTTCTTAAATTTGTAGTGTCATAGTTTTAGAGCAATGACAAAGTATAGGTAGTGAGCAATTTGAACTTATTTCCTCACCACCTTAGAGGTAAAGTTCACGCCGCATTTTTTTTAACATGGTATTTCCAGAAAGTCTAATCCACAGTAAAAATGCAAAATGAAAAACTATTTTAAGGTTTTTTGTTTGATGGTCCAGATTCACTTACATCTATTACTCCCTTAAAGTCACTGTCTACATCTTCTACTATTTCATTCAAGGTTAGATTAATGTGATGAAAATTTTTCTACAATTCATTGAAAATACAATTTTATATTGACTCATCAAATTAGCGTTTGGTGGTTAAAAGCACATTTGGCACAAATACACATTCAGTTTCTAAAGTAGTTCTTTGCTGTGTTATATACTTTAGGTGGTGGTGAAATTCGTAAGTTAAAATTTATCAAGACCGCTCAATTTTCATGGCGTTATAACTCACAAACTGTTAACTTTAGAAAAATAAAATATATACAAAATTTGTAGAGAATTTTACGCCCCATAAGTTTGATTATAACTGTTACCAACAAGTGCTAATAGTTTTGAAACTATTAAGAAAAAACTGAAAAGGAAAAACGTTCCATTGGAGTAACTCATAAAGTATTTATTTTATAGAAAAATATGTTTAATAATAATAATATATTTTTCTATAAATATGGTCTCTTGTATTTTCTTTATAGAATCAACCACTCTCGAGATATTTACTAAAACGCGTTTATCAAAATGGCGGCTGACGCACAGCCCCCCCGCGCCGCACCAACTTGAACATATGCTCAAAATTGACCTACTAATAGATTGCAATAATAAAATCGCTGTTGGATTAGTTTGTATTTTTCACCTCTATAGCGATTTCCTCGCCGACTGGGCTATTAATAATCATATAAAATTAGCTAGTTGTTGGGTGCTGCTATTTTTCTAACTTCGCTTAAATGGAAAAATTGCGTAATTTTTATAGTGTTCCCGCGTATAACAAAAGTGTACGTTATTGTCCAAAAATTGTGATTTCAAATATATTCTTTAGCTATTCCTTCCCAAGTACCATATAATACTCATTGGATAATATAAAAAAATAAATAAATAAAAAAGCAAATTAACTATGGGAGGCGACCTCGACTTCGCTTTAAGTTGAATACGTTAGGATAGGCTAGATTAGATTCGGGTGCGTTAAAACAGATATGTTTAGTTACAGGGCCGTGCCGTAAATTTTCTCAGTATGATGGAACTGTTCTAAATGCCGCCACATAAGTTTTTTTCTCTAACACTATCATAGAAACTGCACGTTCTATCACTAAAAATTGTTATGGAACAGATGTCATTCCAGCACCCGTTCAGAATATATTCTACACACCGTTTTAAATTATTCTTATTGGTCGGAAACATTTGGGTCGTTTAGAATATTAATATTCTGCACGGCTTTCGGCGAATCAGAAGCTGTTTAGGTTCATTTTAGGGCGGAATATCAAGTAATTTGTTTTTGTTGCTATGGTTACATGTAATAATTAAGGTATTTATTTAAAGCGTCGTGTTTCAAAATTGTAATCTATTTTGAAGTTTTTTATGAATATTTAGGGGTTTTTCTATAATCTTGTTAGAGAAAGTATAGTCTACAACACATTTGGAATGGCATATTCCACACTCGCGAAACCGTAGCCCTCGCCTGCGGCTCGGGCTACAAACTTTTCGCTCGTGTGGAATATGTGCCATTCCATAACTTGTTGTAGAATATACTATTTTAACGAACAAACAAAACAATCTTCGATTTTGAATTAAATTATCAATGAAAAGTTAAGCATAAACTTAAAGCAGAACTGTTAACACATATGTAGCAATTATTTTAAAATTTCGCTTAAACTATTTAATTTTTGTAATATCGTATAATACAAAATATCGAAGTCTAAAATTTTCACCTCCTTGGGGCAATTTCAAATTTGACTGTTTTCTTCAAATTCTGGCTTTGACTTTGAAATTTCGACTTTTTCTTAAAGATTCGAGAACAGGTTATAAATTTGGATTTTTTTAAAATAATTTTATTGCTAAAATTACAAAAATAGTAAAAATTGAAAGCCTAAAGTATAATTTCCCCCCCACCCCAAAAAAAAACACGAAATACTTTTTAATTTAATTTTGTTTATTATTTTCAAAAAATTAGGAAGTTTTTCTGATCAAAATTTAAACTTTTTCTCGAAATAAAAAGTTTGCAATTTTAGTTTTTACATATTAATCTAAAATTTTGATTTTAATTTAGACTTTTGTCCCGAAATTTTATAAAGTCTTTTGTTATGCAATTTGTATTTTAGTTTCTAAATTATTTGTTTGTGGTCGAAATTCGACCAAAACCAAATATATCTTTGTATGCAATTCCCAATTCTTCCTTGATGATTTGAGAAAAAAAGTGAGAATATGAAAAATTCTACTCTTTTTAAAAATGTATAATTTTTTATTGATCATTTGGACCTGTTTATAAATGTCAACTCTTTTATGAAAATCTCAATTTTTTCTCAGAATTTCAACCTTTTCTCAAAATTTCGAATTTTTTTTTGAATATTATGAATTTTTATTGCTAAAAATTATAAATTAGCGACTTTTTTAAAATTTTAGCCTAAGAAAGAGCAAAATTCTTGGATACTTCGATTTTATTTTTCAAAATTTAAATACTTTTTAAATTTCAAATTTTTTGAATGTGTTCACTTCATAATTGGTCTTTGTTTTTGCAGATCTTGATATTTTCAATATTTCGGCTTTTTCTCGAAATTTTAATTTGGCTTAAATTTCGATATTCTTTGAAAAATAAAGACTTTTTGAAAATCTCATGTTTTTAAAAATGTCGATTTTAAAAATTTAGATTCTCGGATTATTGACCCTTTGAAGGTTTCGACTTTTTTAAAATTCTATTTTTGAAAAATTTTGACTTTTTAAACAGTTTTCACCTTATTTGAAAGATTTTACTTTTTCAGCAAAATCCTTTTTTTTAAATTATTGAGTTTTATTCTATGTTTTGACATTTATTTTGACAATATTTTTATTTTTTTAAAAATTCAGTCTTCTTAAAATTTCCACTTTTTTGAAAAATGTCCTTTTATTTGAATATTTCTACTTATTTTAAATTTTCGATATTTTCGAATATCGTTTCTTTTCGAAATTTTAAATTTTTTTCTCGGAATTTTGCCTTTTCGAATATTTCGACTGACCTCAAAATTTCCATTTTTTAAAAATGTTGGCACTTCAATTAAAAATTTCGAATTTCAGCTTCTAGTTTTTTCAAAATTCTCACTGTTTTAATGATGATGACATTTTCTTAAATTTTGGATTATTTCAAATATTATGATCTTCGTTTAAACTTTGAAAGTTTTAATTTTTGAAAAACTTTACTTTTTTGAAAATTTTGACTTTTTAAAAAAATTCAACTACTTCAAAAATTTAATAACGATGTTAACCTTTGTTTTAATAACGTTTTTTTTAATTCGAATATTTCCAAATTTTGAAGTTTTTCAGGATTTTGAGTTCTTTTGAAGATTTCAAATTTTGTTCAGAATTTTTATTTTCCTAGTTTAATTTTTGGGGGAATTGCCTGTGTTCTGAGATTTTAATTTCATCCTAAAATCTTAAATTTTAAAAACTTTTTTAGTAAGTCGATCAATTTTTAAGATTTTAATTTGTTCTCTCAGTTTTTACTTTCATTTAAAGATTTGGCTTTTTGAAAAATTCTACTTTTTTTGGAAACTTTTGACTTATTAAAATATTTTGTTTTTACGGAATTTTTTTAATTTTTAAAATTTTGAATCTTTCAAAATTTAATTTTTTCAAATTTATCTTTTTCTCAATATTTCTAAATAGCTTATTCAAAATTTGGATTTTTTTCTTCAAATTGTCATTTTCCTCTACAAATTCTGAAATTTGTGTTTTATTCTTTTAAAATGTCAACTTTAAAATTTTAAAAACCCGGTTTTTTACAATTTTCACTTTTATCAAAAATTCCAACCATTTTCCAAATTTTCGATCGGTTCTCAAAGTTTCGACTTTTTCTTTGAACGTTAGGAAATATTTTCAAAATTTCGACTCCAAATTTCTAATAATTTATATTACGATTTTTCTAAGTTTCAACCATTTTAAAGTTCTGTATTGGTTTCATAAATTTTAACTTTTTTAAAATAGCCATTATTTTAAACTTATCTTGTTTCAAAATTTAGCTTTTTTGAAGTTTTTGATTTTATTTTAAATTTCGACCTTTCAAAATTTTATCTTGTGGAGCCAAAATTGTTTTCGAAAACTTTATTTTCAGCTTATAAAAAAAAGTCTTTTCAGTATAGAATTAAATATCATTCTTTACCCCTTCTCCAAAATTTGAATTTTTAAAGTTAACTAAATAAGTGTCACCATTTCTTTCATAATATTCTGTATACAAAATTTTTGTTTTTAAAATGCTTTTTTTAGGTTTTTTTGTTACCAACTTTTGATATTCCTTTTTATTCCCTCAGAACTTGAATTATTATAATCGCGAAACGTGGGTTTTATTATTTTTTTCATAGATTATTTCACAAAATTTCAGTTAGTAGTAGTTATTAATCTAGTTCCATACCAAACTCGAAATTCGATTTTTTCGCTTTTGAGGCTAAGTAACTAAAATCGCCCAAACACGGGTCTAATAATTTTTTTTGTAGATTATTTACATGAAAGTCTAAGTTTTAAAACGCATCATTAACTCTCTTCCATGCTAATTTCGAAACTCCATTTTACCCCTTTTTTACTTTCTTAGAGGCAGAATTTTTAAAAAATATCCTATTATGGCTCATCTACATCAAGAAAGAAATCGTCTGTCCAAATTTTGTGTTTCTGACTTCAGCAGTTAAGGCTGTACGTCGATGATTAGGTTTTTCAGTTGATCGGAATTCTCTCTATAATATTAGTATAGATAATATAAATTAATAATTCTTTTTTTTTTAATTTTGTCTTTTTTCTAAGTATTTTGAAGGATTTTATTTCCAATTTTTTCATTAGAATCACTAGAGTCAGCCTGCCAATCAATAGTATTTGGCAACATTCTAGGGATTATTTTAAACGATTATCGGGTGGTTTGTATTGTCATTTCTGATACATTACTGTTACAGTATCTCAGTCACTACTGTCACAGAAAAAATCGCTATCTTATTCAAAATCGAGACGATGTTTTCAAATCATGACCTGCTGGCAAATTTATAGATTTCGCATCCATTTTCGTTGATCTTTGATGACGTTTTGATCTTCTAGGCTTAAAAAGCCCTCTGGTAGAATTACTTATTTTATCAGTTGAAAAATTGACATATACAAAAAAAAATTGCTACTAATAGTTCACAAACAGTTTACACCTCTATGAAACTGTCACCAAAGTTAAAGTCTCAAAGAATGTAAGTTAATTAGGAAAATTGTTAAAAGTGACCTTGAGGATCAATTGAAAAATTGATATATACAAAAAAAAATGATACTAATAGTTCACAAATAGTTTACACCTTTATAAAACTGTCATCAAAGTTAAAGTCTCAACGAATATAAGTTAATTAGGAATTTGTTAAAAGTGACCTTGATGATCATATTTCAAAAAAGGTATGTAGATGAGCGATGTCAAGTAGAAAAGTTCAGAAAAGTTTATGTGTAAGTTTCTAGATTAAAATATATAAACCTCTACACATCCATACCTTATAAGATAAGCGGATGAATCAAAGCCAATTTTGTTCGGTAAGAAACTACCTTTTGAAATTACTGTTAGATATAAAATTTGAAATTTCTTATTTAAACATGTCCTTTAAAAAGATAAACATATATATCCATCGCATCTTTTTGACATAAGCAAAGGGACAAAACACGCGATATGGAACTATTACATATATGATTTTTGATAGCTATGGAAATACTTAACATTTAAAATAAAAAAACGTGGGGCGCATACCGTACATTGATACATGAGTAGTTCACTCAACAATTTTACTGTTATTATTTCATTAATCATTATATGCATTTTGTAATCCAAAGAAAGTGACATGTAAAAGATGTGTTTAAATATTATATAAATCGTATATCTCAGAAGTTTATAATTATTTAAGCAATTATGTCTCCAAAAATTCGCAATGTATACTGAAAATGTTAACTGAAAAAAAAAAATATATGACTGTTTGATTCCAGAAAATCGATAGACTCATTTTGCTGAAATAAATCTCCAGTCTGTTTAAGGCACTTACTCTTCTGCAGCTGATCCGATATAGAAAATTAGTCGGCAAAATAAATTAAACGGTCCCAAACCGCAAATGTCCGGAACTAGTCAGGACCTCCATAAATTTTATACTTCCTATATTTGTTAGCGAACTTTAATCGCTTTTAAACACCGGGCTTTCATTTATTGGCTTTAAGCTGCCCGAATTAATTCCCTTGAAACGGCAGCAGACTGATTATTCTGAAAATATCAATCCTGCGTGAATTCAGACATGAATTCGCATATTTATTTCCAGACATCAATATCGGGGACAAAATTCCTTATTTACGATAGTTTAAGTATAGGCTTTAAACAATAATTATTTGTTGTTCATGTTAATAAATGTAAAGTTCTCATTAATTATTTGAGGAATGCTCAAATAACTGCATGTATCTTGATATATTTTGGAAGTTGGAACGATTTACCTTAATATTGTTTAAACTTAAACCACATGCAATTAATTTTCTTTGTGTCTTTTTTATAAAGGATACCCCGTGGCAGAGTAAATATATCGATCAAATATTCAGAAAGTGGGAGCTACAAAACACTTTTGGTTATAACCTATACTCTGTTCACCCAAGAGATATAGTTAGGCCACTCCCTTAAACAAAGCGGGATATTTAAATAAATTATTTTTATCAGTTGAATCTGAAAATTCCCTTATCACAAACATCAAAAGAGTTTGGTTTATCGCTTAATAAATAACGTGGATTCACCAAACCCTATATTGCAGCTCCACATGCTCTTCGCTCCCCCCCCCCCCTGCGTTTACTGCCACCAAGGGGTGCAATTTAGGAAGTAGAACAATTTGGGCTATTTTACCCAAATTCTTAAACTCATATCTGTATAAAATAGCTAAATTAAAATGTTACGCCTCTGATTTTTTCTTTAAATAAGTATCATTGCATAAACATCCTTCACTTGTTGGCAAAAATGCCCCATCAATTTTTTTTGTGTAACGAACGGTTTTCGATTAACATAGCTTTGAATACTTTTAATAAAAAAAATACGCAGCACTGCTTCTTTTATTCGAAATAAATATGGCTTTCAGTAAGACTGTTAATTTTTAGTAAAAAGTCCATAACTTTTTTCACCCGACCAATGGTCTCTAAGTAAAAAAATAAAATGAATTTCTATGGGCCTTTTATATTCTTTGCTACAAATTTAATGCCTTATTTTAAGACAACTTTGTTCATTAGTATTTCTTTATGAAAATTTATGTCAATATGTAAGTTAGATTTATCCGTTTTTGGGATTTAATTATTTTTAATAATTAATAAACCCATACTACGAAATAAATAATCATAGTTTTTAAAGTTAAATAATTGTTTTAACCGAAAAGCGTTCGTCAGACAAAAAAAATTCAAGGGGGCATTTTTACTAAGAAATAAAAATTGTTTATGAAATTTATTTGTTAAGAATACTCAAACACAAATTAGCATGAACGCCACTGATGGAAGAAAAGCAAATATTTTTCCAGCAAAAAGTGAGTCTTTAATCCTAGTTGGTAACTACAAAAATTTGAAAAAATATTTCGAGTGGTTTCATAGTATTTAAGGAAAAACCAAATATTTTCTTAATTTTCAAGACCCTGTAACTTGAAAATACAGCGGTTCCGGACCTATATTGATATAAACTTTTTTTCTTTGAATCGCTCGAAGATTATGCTTCTTATTGAGCATCTTATTTTGGAACACCCAGATTATTATTGTTATTCTTATTATTATTATGTCTTGTTTCTCAGCCTTTTGCTGGTATTCATTTAACCATCCCAAGTATACCTAAATACTACAGGGGTAGGTCTGTATGTTAGTTTGTGCTTAAAAACTTTCTTACAATGCGACAGGTATTCAATATAACAGCCTTTTGGATATCAACGTATGTGTTCTTATGTAGTCCTAGTGTATCTATGCCCTTATGAAGGTTTTTAGGAATAAGCCCAGTTGACGACACCACTACTGGTATTATTTCTACTCTGTTAGAGTGCCAGATTTGTCCCATTTCTAATGCTAATTCTGCATACTTGTCTTTTTTTCCCGGTATTTTTCCATTAAATTGTTGTTGTTTGGAATAGTTACATCGATCAGTTGTATATTTTTCTTCTTTTTATTCATTACTACGATGTCCGGTCGATTGTTCATTACTCTTCTGTCGGCCAGATGAGAGCAGCCAGATGTAATGTGCTGGAATGTTTCAGATTTTTGCTGGCATTTTCTGCATAAGTCTGAGTTGGTATCTTCTTCTTTAATAATAAATTTCTTGTAATTATTGGTGCTTATGACCTGGTCCTGTATGGCAATCATGAATCCCTCAGTTTCAGGTAGTAGTTTGCCATCACTGAGCCATCTGTTTGACGCTTCCTTATCCTTATCGTCGTAATAGTGTCGCCCATGGAATTCTTTACTTGCCCATTGTTGCAGTTTTTCACTATCGGAGATTACTGTCAAATCACCTCTTTCGTCAGCAAGATTCAAAGCGGAGCAGTTTTTGTCAGCTAATTTAATTGTGGCATGAACGTTACTTGTCAAGGATTTACTGCAGAAGAATTCTCTTAATTTATTAATCTGGCTGCTGTGAAGGTTAAGCATATCGATAAGGGCTCGACCTCCTTGCTTTCTAGGGAGAGTAATTCTGATCGTGGATGACTTTGGGTGATGGTCTTTAAATTTAGTCATTAAACTGCGTGTTTGCCTTTCGATGTTTTCCAAATCAGTTTTCGTCCACTTGATAATTCCAAAAGAATATGTAAGAACTGGGATGGCGTATGTGTTAATTCCTGTGATCAAGTTTACTGAGTTTAGTTGAGTTTTAAGTAGCAGCTGAACTCGCTGGAAAAATTGCTTTCTGATCCTTTCCTTTGCCTGTTTCTGTTCTAATAAGTGCGCTTGCTGAAATCCCAGATATTTGTACGTTTCACCATGTTCCATCGCCTTTATAATTTCCCTATTGGAGAGTACAGCATCACCGTTTATTAAATGACCTTTTTCAATATTTAATATTTTGCACTTGTCCAGGCCAAAATCCATATGAATGTCTGTGGAGAATTCATGAGTGATATTAATAAGGCTGCGTATTTCTTTCTCATTTCCTGCGTAGAGTTTAATAGTCATCCATGTAGAGGAGGTGTGATATTGTATGGCTAACTTGCCTGCCTCCTTTTAACTTGTATCCATATTTAGTACTGTTTAGCATTGTGGACAGCGGGTTGAGCTGCCATGCAAAACCACAACGGACTTAAGGAATCTCCTTGGAATATGCCTCTTCGTATGCAGATCTCATCCGTACTGATTATCTCGTTGTCAGTATATATGTTTAAGTTTGTTCGCCAATGTGTCATGACATTCTCCAGAAATGCTATTACTGTAGGGTGAATATTGTATATTTGTAATACATGTACAAGCCAGGAATGAGGGAACGCTAGTCAAGAGGCTTTCTTATAATCTATAAAGGCGGTATAGCAAATTACGTTTTTCCCTTTGCACTTGTTTAAGTGTAACCGAATCAATGACCAACTGTTCTTTACATCCTTGGTGATTTTTCCTGCATCCTTTTTGTTCTTCTGTCAGCAGGTTATGTTCAGTCACATGTTTATAGATGCGGTTAGTAATACAGGCTGTTAATACTTTGTATAAAGTTGGCAAACATGTGATGGGCCTGTATTGGGCTGGATCATGTGTTTGTTGGCCTTTTGGTAACATGAACGTAGATCCTAATGTGAGAAAAGTTGGGGTTTCTTTAGGATGGTAAATAACATATGTAAATTGTTCTGCTAGGTTGACATGCAAACTGTTAAATTTTTTATACCAGAAGTTCTGTATCTTGTCAACTCCAGGCGCTTTCCAGTTGCTTGTAGATTTCATCGCGGTATTCACTTCATCTTCACTAATTGCCTCGAAGTTCATTTGTGGGGTATGAATTTCTCTCTGTGCTGTTCTTATCCAGTGAGCATTTCTTTTGTGTTCTTTAGGAACTGACCATATAGATGTCCAGTACTCGGTAAGTTGTTGTTTGTTGGGTTTTGGTTGGGCATCTGTAATTGTGGTACCATTAAGCTGCCTATAAAATAGTTTTTGATTGTTCTGAAATAGGTAGTTTTTCTGTTTTCTTTTTGTACACTTTATGTATCGAGTAAGCCTCTTGGTTTTGGCCTTTAGTTTTTGTTTAAGTACATCCATGTAGACGTCCAGTTGACGTTGATGGCTTGGATGATTTTCTTGAGTCTTGATTTTTTGGAAAAGTTTTTTCACTCGTGATTTTAACCGCTTTGATGGCGATTTAGTTTTTTTGTATGCTGTTAGCTGCCCCAATTCTTTTCTAATATTGTTAATAGTTTTTTCAAGTCTTTGTTGCCAAAACGGTTTTTTTTAATTCTCAGCAAAGATGTTACGCCTATTTTTTGTTTATGAATACGGAGTACAGCGACGGCTCCACAATATATCAGAGAATGGAGGCGTTCCAGTGTATTGAAATCCACTGCTACATCTTTTAGTATTTGATTGAACGCCATAATGATGCTGTTAGTATTCGCATTGGTTCTTAATTTGGGAAGTTCAGGTCTATATATTGGGTTCATATCCTCAAATTCTGCAAGTGCTCTACGCAACTCACTTAAAGCCATGTTGGTAGGAGTTTCATGGCTTCTGTGCTGATACTCAAGATTGTGATCATTATTCTGATGCATGTTGTCATTGTCTGTTAAATCTCCATCATTAGTTGTTCCAAAGTGAGTAGCTGGTAATATGTTTTCATGACTTTTAATTTCGAGTAGTGCCTCTCCTCGGAGTTGGTTTAATACGGGTTGTGGAAGAAGATTATTTTTTAAGATTGCTCTTCGTTGATCAGCAGTTCGTTGCTCTGTAAGATGACTTAAGTCAGGATATTTCTCTGTGAATGCTTGATGAAGGGCATATCTATAAGTTGTTATTATTATTATTATTATTATTATTATTAAAGATCACAATTTTTTAATAGGTAAACGTTTTTACAAATACTATTAGCTAAATATTCCATATATTTTTATTTAATTTCACTCACTGTAACTAAAATCCTATTTCAAAACCCTTAGACATTCCACTAGAAGATCGCAGAAATAAAAAAAGGTAAAACCGAATTAGGGTGTTTGGGAAAATATAATTGAACATGTGATCAACATCAATATAAGGGTCGCCCCTAAGTTAGCGAGTTAAGTATTTGACGATATACGAATAAATTTCTGTTGTTAAAAATCCACGGTGACTATCTAACCGGTAATGAGTAAAAATACGAATAAAAAAAGTATACTATTACGTATATCGCTATCGTTCGTGATTCCAATTTCATTCTTGTGGCAATGTTAACTTTCTAACTCTATAATAACACACTATTCTCAAAAAATATAATTTTGACATCATGAAATGTGGAATAAAATTAGACAGGTATTAAGTTTTTCCAAACAATAAAAATATGTATTCTAATTTTTGCATATCTTGTGAATCTGGTTACAATGTAATGTTACCAGAGCAGGAATATCGATTGCTTGGTATCTTCTTTTTCGCTTAAATTAACTTTATATTTATAAAGTTTCTACCGCGAGAAAATTTTCCGGCGTCGTAAAAAATTGGCGCTCGAGGCCATTTTAAACTTTACAGATACAATAGCACTCTGTGCTGCAACTTTGGAAGTCAATTTGCCACTTCAGGTTTAAAAACCGACACCAATTTACATATTCAATTACGGCGTTTTCAGCGCGTGAATATCGATGTAAAAAATGTTTTTGCTTTTCTATTAATTACGAGAGGCTGCTGTCAAATGTTTTAAAAACTGACGATATTTAATCACGACTTTTGCATTGTTGATGATTCTTCTGTATTAGGTTAATGTCACGCAGTCATTCAACCATTCACACAATTATCGCGAAACTCAGATTCCGCAAATAGATTACTTAAACTAAAGAGACAACCGCTACAAAAGATTTCGATTGCGAAACTCAACCCTTAAAAGGGTGAAAACATGCGTTAAAATTTTTATCTGATGAATCAGTATTGTAAGTTTCCAACAAATAAACTCAACTATTGTATTTAAAATTGTCTACTTGTAGAATTGCAAATTGCTGCAAACATAACGTAAATAAACAACATAGTATACTCCTAATAATGATTTAGATATTAGATTAGATATTTTCAAATGAAGAAATTCTTAAAATTTCGAGTTCATTCTCGAATTTTTACTACAAATCTTGAAATGTCTGCTATGCAATTTTTATGGTTTTCCTTTTTTTTTTTCGAAAATTTTAATATCAGACCTTTTTTTCCAAAAATTATGGCCTTTTGTTCTTGAGATTTAGATAATAATTCTAAATGTTAGCTTACTTCTAAAATTTCGAATTTAAAAAAACTGAAAATTTCGAGTTCGAACAGGTAAATTTGTGAAGAATTAACATATTCCACTTTTTATGTGGAAGTTTAAAATTTCTAAACAAATTAATATTTTCAGAAATGTTTAACGTTCCATTACTCTCAGTCCAGTCCATATTAAAATAAGGAGAAACTAAGAGATTAAAGGGAATATAGATCACCCCCTCCATCTACCTCTCAAGTATGTCATCGCTTAACACTTAATTACAATTAACAGTTAATGAGCAGCGTTTAATGAAGTTACAGATTAACATGGTCCAGCAGACCGGGTGCGAGTATTTAGGTCGTACATTTTGAGTATTTGTGTTACATTTATTGTATTAAAACAGGTAAGTCTTGGAGTATTTTTATTTATATTTGATTAAAAATATTATTCTTCAGAATATTGCTAACTTTCATTAATAAAAATTTAAATATTTAGAAACTGGGGCGCAGAAATGTTAAATAAAATTAATAAACAAAAATATTATTTTAAACACAAGTTATTTAAATAAAAAAATTCTAATGATAATATTCATTTGGTTAGTACTCATTTGCAGATCTACAAAAAAGAACAAGCAAGTTTATTGAGAATGTTTGAAAAAGTAGACGATGATGAGTATGGCAGCGATGATAATGATGAACAAGGCGAAATTGATGATTTAGAGCAGAGATCTGAAAACAGTAATACATGACAAGGATTCGACGACAATGCCGAGGATTACACAACTGGCGCTGATACCCAACAACCTTACTTCACCGGTAAAGACAATATAACTAAAAATAGCAGGACACGTCGAACGAATATCGTCGTTCAATTACATGGGGTAAAAGCGTATGCAAAATCCAAAAAGTCTCCTCTAGATATTTAGTTCTGTTTGTTTATGAGGAAATGCTAAATATCATTGTCGAATCTACAAATATCAAGATGAACAGCATTTCCCACAATTTTGAAAGATAAAGGGATGTCAGGCCAACCAATGTTGTTAAAATAAAAGCACTCATTGGTGTCTTATACTTGCGGGAACAAGAAAGGCCAACCATGAATTTAGCTAACCTTTAGAGAACAGCTAGTAGTGGAGTTGAAGCTTTTCGACTTGGACTGAATAGAATAAGATTTCAATTTCTTATGAGATGTACTCGATTCAATGATATCCGTGCAAGACAAGAGAGAGTTCAAGTAGATAAATTAGCTCCGATAAGAATATTACTTGAAAAATTCAACTGCAACCAAAAGAAGTGTTACTCACATTCTTCGCATGTAACGATAGATAAGCCCTTTAGGGGTAACTGCAACTTTAGACATATATTCCCAGCAAGCTTAATAAATATGGGATAACATTTTTTGCAATCTCCCATGCCAAACCCTTTTATACTAGCCATATGGAAGTATATGTAGGTAAGCAACCAGATGGTCCATTTCAAAATGAAGCAACTGCAAAATCAGTGGTAGAAAGACTTTCTCAACATTTATATGGCTCTAACAGAAATATTACAACAGATAATTGGTTTACCAACAAGGAACTTGCCGAAAGTCTAAGAGCAAATAAATTAATCCTTGTTGCAACCGTCCGAAAAAACAAGAGGCAACTACCTATGGATTTTATTCAAAATAATGGTCAACCTGTTGGATCTTCGATGCTTGGCTTTTGTAGTGGCACGATACTGATGTCATACATCCTAAAAAAACACAAAATATGCTACTTATTTCTACCATGCACTATGGTGATGATATCAATCCTAAAAATGGTAAATCACAAATAATAATGACATATAATGAAACCAAAAGCGGGTCGACATGGTGAACAAATTATGTGCCCAATATAATTGCGCTCATACTACGAAGCGATGGCCAATGGTTCCTTTTTACAGTATACTAAATGTAACTGGAATAAACGCATTTGTTATTTACAATGGAAACAATCCCGATTTAAGAACTCCACGAAAAGAGTTTCTCCTAAAACTTTCTATGGCCCTTATGAATGATTATCAAAAAGAAAGAGCTTGGAAGTAAACTTACAATATAATTAAAGCTAATTAATTTTCTCTTGTATCTTAGTGTCGAAAGGGCCATATGTAATAATCCGATGAATATCTGCTCAACCGTTAAAAATTTCGAAATATTTGTAGATACAAAAAATGTTCATTTTTTAAGTCTGTATCTCATAGAAAAAATATCTACAGGGTGTTATATTTGAAAAAACAAATAAAAATTGCTTGATATTTTAGCCAATTTGGCATTGAATTTTGGACACCCTATACAAGTTAGGCTTTAGATATTGATAGCAAAGTAACAAGAGACCCACTACAGTAAACACCTAGCGCAGTTTTAATTTCAGGACGTTTCTTGTGTTTTTCGTGAATTAAAAAAAATATTGCAATTTTTTTTTCTCTTTATTTATTTATTACTCTGAAACTATTTAATTAAATTTAACAATATCTTAGAAATATGTAAAATTGTTAGAAGAGAACTTAAAAATGCAAAAAAATACAGGGAATTCTATTTAAAAAAATTCACCCTCAGCGGTTCACACTTTTTGGAGACACCCTGCACATGTAAACATATTTCCCTGAAATATATCCTTGTACATAGCTAAGGTCTGTAAGCGAACGGAATTTTTAACTTCTTTATTATAGGACCTATAGATGCCCGACGAACGTATGCAGGACCCTGTATACTTTATTTTTATATTTTTTATGAAAATAAATAATATACTATATATGCATTATACAAATGTTAAACTTTTAGATTTGTAACTCATAAAATATATAAACAATAAATATAACAATAAGAAAATTTTAAAATTCGTCATGTTTGAAATATTGTTTTAAATAATTCTCGTTCGATAATATCTTGAAATTATTATATTTTTTGGTAATATATTTTATGAATTATGAACATTGGAGAACTCCGCAGAGTAAAAGTAAAAAATCATATTAACTTTTGTATATAATAACAAATATTCACCCCGTGGACCGTGGACCGTGCGCGAGTAACGAATTGTAAGTCATTTTATTTGGCGTGAGTAATGGCAGGTTAAATAGAGCACTTTCTAGAGCAGGGAATGAGTAATATTTTTTTACAGCGGGCCAACTACAGGGCTAAAAATGTTGCGCGGGCCGCATGTGAGGAAAATATGAACGCTACATTAGATGATTAATACTAATTATTAAGTTTCTATTAACAAAACAAAAGTAACAAAAGTATTTTAAAAAATTACCTAACTAAAGCACATAATATAAATAAAAAAGAGAAATTATTATGGAAAAAAATCTTACACAAACTTTAATGAGAATTTTCTTTACCAAATTTGCCACAGCAACTCGCAAAGAACTTTCCAGTCGCACGTTATTTAATCTGAACCTGCGGCCCCTTTTAACTAGTTCCATTAGGGAAAATAATATTTTGCAAAGATAAGTTCTTCCAAAATTATAGTAACTAGAATAGGGCAGGATGGAAGCTTGTCCCCACTGGTTTATGTAGCAAACCGAAAACGAATATATATTCAATTGGAGGACTTTCAAATTCTTCAGAATTCTTCCTTTTCTTTAAACATTTTTTCGAAATTTTTACCTTTTTCTCAAATTTCGTATATTTTTTTACAAAATTTGTTTTTGCTTTTGAAATTTCGCATTTAATCATAAACTTCGACTTATTTTATTAAATATGACTGTCAAAATTTAGAATTTAAAAGTCCGACATTTTTTTCTCAAATTTCGCTATTCCTCGAAACTCGCCTTCTTCCCAAAATTTCAACTTGTTTTAATTCTGAAAATTTCAATTTGTTTATTAAAATTTGCCTTCTCCTCGAAATCTGGTCGATCTTATGATAAAAAATATATTCTTTGGAAATTTAAAATTTATGTGAAAGGGCAGACATTATGAAGAAACTTTCTTTGTACATTTTAACCTAAATTTCTGAAAGTTTCAACTTGTTTGTCAAAATTTCGATGTTTATCACAATATTTGACATTTTCTGACATTCGCTGAGGCAAGTTTTTGTGTAAGGGCAAAAATTCAGGAAAAATTCTTTTTGGAAATTTCAACAGCTTCTTTAAATCCAACTTTCTGGAAATTCCAACTTGGTTCTCAAAATTTTGATAACCATTTTAATACTCGACAGGGTGAAGTGATTGCCTCCTTCTGGCTTAAACACTCAGAAAATAAATATTCAGCCAGCAAATTCCAACTTGTTCTTAAAATTCACCCAGTTTTCGAAATTTCGACAAAATTTTGTCTCCGCAATATTTCAAATTTTTACGAATGTCCTCGAAAACTCAATCATTTTGTCATAATTTTTTGATCTTTTATTTTAAACCTCGATCTTTTTCTCAAAATATCGCTTTTGTTTCAAAATTAGTTTTGTTTTCTGAATTTTGACTTTTTCTCTGATTTCTTCGAAATTGTGGCTTTTTTTTTCATTTTTTCATTGAAATTCGTTTTTCTCAAAATTTAGATTAATTTAAAAATTTATATTTTTAATAATAAGTATTCTCAAAATTTTATATTCAACGCCAAATATCCATTTTGTCTCAAAATTTTGTATTTTTCTAAAAATTCGTCTTTTTTTGAAATCTCGACCATAATTTTTCAAAATCTACCTCTTTTTAATTAGGCCTTTAATCGGAAAAATCGATTCTTTTGACTTTCTGTGCAAAAATTCCACTTTTTTTAAAATTAATTTTTTTGTCGGAATTTCGACTTTATTTGCAAAATTTAATTTTTTTTTAATTGAGTTTCTCTGGAAAATTTCGAACTTTTTTTTGATTCCAAAATTTTTCCCAAAATTTTAATCGTTTTTTTTTTAACTTTTTCATTTTTTCTCTTAACATTAAGTTTTTTTGAAAATTTTGACCTAGAATCTGAATTTCCAGAAATTTTGTCTGGATTCTTAAAGTTTGGTTTTCCTGTCTTGCTCTAACCCGAGGAGTCAAGAGAAAACAATTTTTTTGATTTGAATTTCTTTGGAAAATATTTTCTCCATTTCAAAGTTTTCTCGAAATTTCGCTTTTTTTCAAATTCCGAATATTTAGCTGAAAATTTCGATCTTTTGGATTCCTATTTTTATTTAGAAATTTTGACTGGCTTTCTAAAGTTTGCCTTTTGCAGGTAATCTTGATTTTTATCTCAATATTCCGATATTTATTTTTTTTATAATTTCTTTCCTGGTAAACTCTTTTTTTCAAAATTTTTAATTTTTCTAAATAATTTTTTACCTAAAATTTGCCTGTTCCTTAAAGTTTGTCTTCTAAATTTCGATTTTATTTTTTGAACCTTTTCAAAAATGGTTTATTTGTTTCAAAATTTTTTCTGAATGTTTGTACTTTTCAACAAATTATGACTTTTAGCTCAAATGGTTTTATGGTTCTAAGAATGTTCACTTTTCTCTCTGAATTAGAAGGAATGTTAATAAAAATTTTGCGAATTTCGAAAAATAGATTTTGGTTTTTACTTTTAAAATGATTTATTAAAAATTCCAACTTTTCCAATTTTTTTTAAAAATTGGATTTTCTTTTGGAAATTCTGAATATTTTCTAGAAAGTTCGATATTTTACAGGAAATTGCAACGTAATTTTCAAAAATCGTGAATTTTTTCCGAAGTCTTTGATTTTTCTGAATTTCTTTTTTAATTTTATTCCCGGTTATTTCATTTTGTTTGAAATTCATCTCATTTTCCAAATTTTGACTCTTATCTCAAAATTCGATATTATCTGTTTCTGGACATTTTCATTTAAAATTGATTTTTTTCTAAGGATTTGGAATTCTTTTATAAAAATCTTTTTTTTTTAATTGGATCAAAATTTTAACAGAAATCTAAAAATCTGAAAATATTTTTAGAAAATTTTGGGAAAAAAACATTCCTTGAAAAAATTCAAGAACATGACAAAATTGAAATGAAATAAAAATTCTGAGACAATTATTTTAAAAGTTGCAATTTTTTTACCTGAATTCGATTTATTCTGGAAATTACCACTTTTTTCACAAAAATTGACTTCTGGAAATTTCGTCTTTTTTGCATTTCCACTTTTTCGAAACTTTGACATTTTTTAAAGTTCTCCGAAAGGTTTTTTCCCAAGATTGGGCTTTTTTCGCAATTTTGACTTTAATCTGAAAATACGATCTCCCCAGTTGTGTATTTTTTAAGTAAAAACACACATTATTGAGCCAGAAGGTTTTGTGTTTTTGCCCATGAATCTTTCAGAATGATTGTTGCACCTCCCCCATTGAAGAAAATCTTGCCTACGCTTGTGTCCAAAATATTTCATGATTTGCATTGCATGTCTAACTAGTAATGGAAATTTATTAAAAATCATAACTTTACTAAAATTTTTGAATGTTCATATTGTGCAATTTGATCCTTAAATTGGTGTTGTTTTGTAAATCTATTAATTCCATTTGTTCTCATTTGGAACTGTTTCTGTGTCCTATATTAAAAGACTAGGAAAAATACGGAAACTGCGAGTAGTTTCTTCGGATCGAAATATTTTAAATCTCGATTCAAATTGGTTTATTAAGTTTACAATTTCAAGGCCATATTTAGTACTTCTATTTGAACAAGTTTCTTTTCTTAAGCTAGGAAAATGTTTCATGTTTTTTGACAACATCTTTCAAATGGTACGTTCTTTTTTTTTTCGTCAAATTGTTTGACATTTTCTTTTCCAATATTTTTATGTAAAACAGCACACAAAAATGTTAGACGGACCGTATTCGGCCCGATGTCTTGCTCATCCCTGTTCTAGAGGCATTTTCTGCAAGGACAGGTTATAGAAGACAATTCAAAGATAAATTTTATTAAAAAAAATATGTTTCGAGTAACTTTATCATCTTACCCACTACGTGTTTTTATTTAAAAATTAAATTAAGATAAATGGGCAACATGGTTCAATCGTCCTGCGTCACAATAGCAGACAAAACTTAAAGGGAACTGGGTGGGTCATAAGAGTAATTGTTGTTGGAAATGTATGCCTGATGCTTTTTATCGTTATTGTGATGGTTTAAATTTCTATTTCATTGCTTTTTTTATTAGGTATAGATATTTCTGCTTAATTTTTTCAGGAACGTAAATGTACTATAGAAAACCCTGTTGCAAAAAAATTACGCAAAGAGAAAAACCCAAAATCAGTGAGGAAAAATTCAAATTTTCAAAATGGGACAAAATGTTGTGTTTAAAACTGAAATGTTGAAAAAACTCACAATTCGCAAGAAAAAATAATCCTTTAACTTCAAAAGAATCTCAAAATTTTAAATTTGAAGTAAAAATTTCTTAAATTCTACGTAGCAAACTCAACGTTCCTAAAAATTAAATCGGTTAATAGTTTAAACTCAAAGTATTGTTTGTTTTTGATTAAGAGGTGTCATGTTAAAAACCTAAATTTATATTTTTTTATACAACTGCAGTAAGCATAAAAAATTAGATTTTCTAACCATATTGCGTCCCATCTTCTTACAACACTAGGTTAAGTTTGATAGTTTTTCTTTATGAAGCTAAACCCTCATCATCAGACTGGCATGTTGCTGATAGGGGAGGCCATATCCTTTACCCTTCTCTGTGCGAAATTTATTAAGTATTTCTTATTTTATAAGTTAATTTTTGGTAAACGGAGAAAATAGGGCCAGATTTCACCTGACAATTATTAATAAATACAAGAAGCGAATTATTCTTCTTTTTAGACTCTTGTTGATCGGAAACATTAAAGAATTAATTTCATTTGACATTGTCATGACCGAGTTTTGAAATAGTTGAATTTTTAGTAATGAAAATTGTTGATAATTTTCTGAAACATTTTTTGGAATACGACTATCTGTGGGTTATCTGTCGGTTTGTATTTTCAGTTCAATTGATTTTAAGATAACTTCCCGTTGAGCTAGAAACTTGAAACTTTAAACATAGTACAGAAGTGGATGACAGTACAATATTTCAGTTAAATCATGACAATTATTGCAAAAATAATGGTATTTGAAAACAAACTAATTTTTTTTTCGCTGTTGAATAATATCAAATTTTTAATAACACTGCAACTAAAATACCTTGACAGTGGATTATTAAATGGGGTTGAAACCTCTACATTCGGAATATATTTTTATCAATTAAATTGTAAGTTTGTACTAGACTTGCGTAGACCATTATATGTCTTGAAAAATAGATAAACTGTACAAATATTTTGATACCATAATTAATTTGAAAATGAAAAAAAAACAATTCTATTTGTTAGTTTTCGATTTTCATTTTTATCGGCGTTCCCCACGACCGCCTAAATTTATTTTTTTTAGGGATTCCAAGTGTAATTTAAAGATTTTAAACACTTTTTTTGTGGTAAATTCAAGTTTAAGATTAAATTTTAAATCTAAATATTAGAGTTCTTTCTTGAAATTGGAATTTAAATCATGTGATCAAAATTAATACTCCAAAAAAACAGATTCTCTGACTTGAGATTGAGTGTAAGATAGATTAACATTTAAGTTTTAATAATTTCAAGATCGTTAGTTTCTCTTTAATTTACGGGTTTTAGTTAGAATTTCGCTTATAAGGTCAAAATAAATTTCGCATATATTAAGTACCTGTTATAAAAAAATTCTCTAAATGTGGTAAATATTTAAGGGAATTAGTAAGTCACTTTGAGGTCATGTAGATAAATGCAACGCATAAAAGCCATATAAAATGATTTAAGCAGTTTTATGAAAAATTGTCAGACTTCAGTTTAGAGGATCTCATCCATAAATTATATTTTGCGCTTAGCGACCAAATCCTCGCGATAATAAGAGAGAAAAATAGATGATACCTGTGAAAATGACACGTTTCATGGTACAATGGCTGAGCTCGTAAATAACAATAAGCAACTGTAGTTAAAATAACGTCCTTTTTGAGAAACCAGAGCAGACTTTATGAATCCATATTCAGGTCGGAGTTGCACAGGAAGTGCTCCGTCGACTTTATTTAAATTATCTTTTAGAAGCTGGGCCGCAGGCTGATTTTCCTGTAATTCGCGGAATCTCCGGTTTGCCTTTCGTGATTTACATGAATTCAGATAAAAATTCAATGGGTGTCTCGTATTTCTTCTAATATGGATGAAAAATTCATCTGCCGCTCCAATTTTCTCCAGCATTCGCTTGCTACCTCCAAACTGCCACAGTTCATAAATTTGCTAAAGTAAAAACAGCTCGTCGAAAATATTTCATTTCGTGCTCTGCCTTTATGCTTTTTTTCTTGTCTTTAAAAAACAATTCTTGTTATTTTATTGAATCCGTACCGGTTAAACGTATTAATTTGGATCAAAAGTCGACCGAATAAAAATATATCGGTAAGAAAATAACATTAAAAGAATGGGGCCTAATGTTACATTTCATATTACAAAATGGAAATTTATTTAAATCATACTAGGCATGAGCTGTATTGACAAAATATGGATGTTCTGTAACATCGAGGTTACATATTGAGTTAACAAAATGACCTTTTGTGAAAAATAACATATTTTGTACACACGATCTTTCAGATGTTGTGTCATGTATGATATGAATACATGAATATTTTGTCTTCAGGTATATTTACGCTAAAGAATATATGTTCAAATCATTAAACTTCCTTTCGCGATGTCATCGATTTTTCAAGCGCCTTTGACATCTCTAAAGAACAAGCCTTTTCTTTAGTCTTTATTCTTCTCCTTTCTAAGAAGAAGAAGAAGAAGAAAAAGAGAAAGAAAAACGAAGAAGGCGAAGACGAAGAAGCCAAATCAGAAGAGGAGGTATAATAGAGGTAGTTGAGCTATAGCTCGCAACCAGAAGTAGGGTGAAACAAAGTATTCTTTAGGTATACCTACGAGTTAAAAACATGTAATGGTACGTTTATACAAGACACTTTATTCCGTACATTTCTCTCTGAGATAAAATATAGAAAATATTTTGTGTCGAGTAATTTAATCTCAGTTGTATAAATAAGGCTTGAATAGCTTCTCTCAGAATAGTTGACACAGAAATTGTGCTTTTCTAGCATAAAATCGAACGATAGCAATAACGAATTGCAGATGAAAATTAATGTGAAATCGCCAAGAAGTGGATGTACGTGTTATAAGGCAACTAATTATTCGAAAGGTATTTTCAAAGATCAGACCATCACAAATGTTTTGAGTTTTGTGATTCTACAAGACAACCATATAATGCCGGCGAAAATTTTTCAAATCATGTGTTTTTTGTCGACGAATAATCTTCTTTTTTTCTTCATAGACTCCATAACCCTCAAATAGTTCGAAAAAAGAGGCATTTATATATTCCTATAAGTTTATTCCGCATACTCCTAAATTTCAACTTCAGATTATATTCAGAGATTCCGTCGTTGGCCCATTTTCCATAATCTACAACTAACTGCTGACAAATGCTAAGACAGAAAGATCTCGGTAATTCACCATGTCAACGATGCAACAGGCATTTTTATTTATTTATTTGATTATGATCCCGGAAGAAGAACTCGATTTTTGTCTGATTTTGGTGAGCAAGCCTTTGTATTCAATATTCAGCAAAGTGGCAAACTGGAATATTTTTGCTATGCAACGTAAATTATAATTACTTAATTATTAATTAAATAAAATTATTAATAACTTTAAATTAAATTAATAATCGTTTTAATACTACCCAAAGTGTATGAAAATTTACAATGTGCCTGTTTATTATAAACTGATATATGTGTCAGAAACGATTAAAGCGATTTATCCACATTATAATATGCACACATGTTAATAATCCCTCATAAATTAACGCAAACTGTATCTAATAGAATGGAATACAATGGTGCAATTATAATTTATAATTGTTGAGCGATATAAAGCTCAGGCGTCCTAATGACTTGCATTCGCATTAGCTTTATGTACAAATAAATTTTCTGAATGTTGATAACATCTGAACAACAATTAAATAGTAGAAACAATGTTTTTGGTCAAATTATACTTCGTCAATTTTTCAAGGAAAAACTTCTTTAGACGCGTTGACACAGTTAAATGTTTGTGCTTCAGAGGAGCCTATGAATGACAATACTAATAAGATGTTGAACATTACGTGCGATAAATAAAAGTGCTGCAGTTTATAAGTGTATGTCATAATCAATAAATATTATAGTCGTTTCCACATGATTACAAGCACCCAAACCACAGATATAAAAAGGTATGTCAGTTTGACAGCATTTATTTTTAAATATTACCAATATTCTGACTTGTGATTTGTGTGGATTCGAACTACACTAAATGGACACTGTTGTTTTTTAATTTTAAGTTTTCACTTCTGTCGGCAGAATAATAAAGAATTTGATGCCGAATCGAATGGCACAAACCGCGAATGTATATCATCAGAAGATGCTAACGATGCAATTGGGACAATTAAAAAATAAAAATTAAATAACTCCGAAACAAAGCGTTTTTGACCTAAGACATAATAAATTTAAGAGAAGTTGAAAATTTTTTACAGTGATGCACAATAAAAATTGAAACAATTTGTGTATACTTAGCAGTGATTTTCCTAAAATTACTTATAAGAAGCTGGTTAAAAGTGGATGTTAGATTGGCCGAATTTTTAATTTTGATTGACCTGTAGCGCCAAAAGTTGTGAGATGGCTTGAAATGATAAGGACATTTTTCATTTTTATTTCAATATTTAACCCTTCACCTGACCCTAAAAATGTAAAAATGCTTGCATTAGAAAAGGTTTTGCAAAGGTATGTTAGACACATATAAGATGCAAAACTAAAGAAGCAAGTCTTTGGGCGATTTTAAGAAAAAATGTTTATATCAGCATAGATCCGAAGCCGCTTTATTTTTAAGATACTGCGTCTTATAGAAAAATTTCTCTTTTTCTTTAAATACTCTGAAACGGCTTGAAATAGTTTTTGAAATTTTTTCAGAGCGCATTTTCTGCAGGAAAAATATTTTCTCCACTTACATCAGTAGCGTCCGCGCCAACATATCCTTGAGTACATGCCACTGGGTTCTTTCAAAATAAGTACCAAATTCATAAACAATGTTTATTTCTTGGTAGAAATGCTTTCTTGATTTTTTTTTGTCTGATGAAAGATTTTCAATTATTTAGCTTTAATAACCCTTAAGTGTACTTATTTCATGCCATGGGTTCACTAATTGCATTAGTCAACACTGATTTTGTCACACGAACCCCGTTTTTTTGTGACAAGGTCAAATTCATTTTTAGAAACGTAGTCTCCCAAAATAGTGTTCCCTTTTCCTTGGGTCCATATATTATTTACATCTTTAAAAATTATACTAGAAATAAGAGATAATCATAGATCCGACACTATGGATGAAGCGTTGCCTATGCCAGCAAATACAAATTTGTGAAGTAAACTCAAAGAGAGGAATAGTTTCTATGCTAAGAGTGGTAAGAGGAACTGAGAAGACGGAAGGTTTGCCAGTTGGTAAAAGCCTGCAATATTAACGTGCAGTTATATGGGCATTGCTTGAATTTAAACTGTAAATCAATTATTTTCTTGTGTTTTTTTACTATTTTATTGAACGTAGACTGCATTGTTTTATCTACAAAATTAAATACTTCATTACATAATTTTATTGTCACAGACTTCAACAAGATTTTGCAGTTAAATATTATTTAATCTTGTACCAGGAATATCCGAAACGGCTCCATTGATTTCACTAAAATTTGATAATTATAATTTTGGTAGGGTTAATAACACAATCATTATATATACTTTTACATATAATTAAATGAATTACAAAGTTTCTATCGGCATATGTGTATCACTATATTACTAAAGATATGTATTCACAATTTCATGTTTGAGGTCCTTACTTGTACATATTTACTTATATTTACTATGATATTTTGAACTTATTTGCTTTTTACATTTTATTTACCTTATTTATAATATATTTCACCTTATAAATCTACTCCTACTGCACACCTCGACTGTTGCTCTTGGGAAAGGCCAAAAAAATACGACATTTCGCCATAAAAATGCTCGGGTAATTTTGCACCAAATCAAGTCGAAATATAGCTGTTTGTTTAGAAGAGAGCTTTCTCTAAATGATGATACCTTTTATTATACTTTTAAGTTGGGATTGTTGTCTGTGTGAATGTCTCTTATCACGCTGCAGCTCGCAGTTCTTAACCGATTATTGCTATTCTGGTTTCTAACAATTCAAATTTACTTACAATAAAGCATTATTGATTTTGGAAATGATTGGTCAAATAGTTTAAATTTTATTTAAAAAAACATGATTTATTAGAGAAAAGTCAAATTTAAGAATATCGGATTCTTATATTTTTTTTAATATTCTAGGCCACGTTTCCCCCAAGTATAATGGAAAAAGGTAAGGCGTTATTCCCTTTTATTCTCGAGAAAACTTTGTTTACCGAAAAAGTATTTCTGTTTATTTCATCGAAACTGTTTTGTGCATGTAAAAGTTATTTATTTCAAACTGACATTTCGCACCCTTACTTTTATGGAACTGTTCAATATTCATAACTATTAAAGTTAATTAACAATTAAACGAAAAGCAAAAATTCCACAATATTTCTTTAAATATTTGCCCTTTACAATAGCATAGTAGCCTAGAAAGGTCGGTTTATTGTCAAGGATCACGTGTTCTTTTATATACATCTCTCTCAGAGTGCGTCTAACACAGTTCTCTCTCTCTTTGATTCATCTACAGTGTGAGATCTATGGAGATAATACAATCATATTATTTATTTAAAGTTTTCTTATCATTAAAATGTTGGTACTTTTTACATGAATGGGACACTAAGGATAGAAAAAAATCACAATTGGAAGAAAGTTTGGCATTAAGGTACTTCTTTAATTTCTGCATAGAAAAATGTAAAGTATTTACACCTGTAAAGCTCTCTAGTATATTTCTTTCTCCTCTTCAAATCAAATTAGGCGTTACCAAAAAATTAGTAGCAATAGAGTTGAATTTTTTTATTTTAAAGAGAAATTCTGGGGAATGAGTGATGTAGTAGTAGTAGTAGTAGCAGTAGGATCGTTAATTAAGAAAATTTATAAGACTCGTTATTTTAAAAAAATGTTTTTCAAGATTAAGATATTTTAAGAATTTAATTGCAAGATTTTTGCGTGACAATACGAGTGACATCTATAGAGTTTGATAACGAAGTTTTATTGGGGCATAAAACTTTGTGTTGTAACATAGGACTTAAAATTGAGTTTTTTTGACTTTTTTTCTACGAAATAGGGGGGTTTGGGGGTTCTAAAATATAAAAACGAATAAAGCTTTTATCAGTACATTCCAATGACGAAAAAACGTTATCAATGCAGATTAAACTCAAGGGTGTTGACTGACTACTATTGGCATATCAAGAAGGATCAATTAAAAACTAAATAATTCAGAAGAACTAAAGATTAGAAGTTTCTAATGTACATATTTTATGTTATATTTTTGAAGAACAATCCTTACTTTAACATATAAAAAAACAAATGCTGTAATTAAACAGTTAAACGTGCTTAAAATTTAATGTAAGTACAACCGCAACCATAGACTAGTTTTGGCCTTCCTTGGCCTCATCAGTATGGTACGGTGGTTGTACACACTTCCAACTTAAAGCCGCTAGTCAGCTGAGTAAGTATCTAAGAGAGTAAAACCCCATTGGGTAACTTGTAACTGACTTTTAACTGTTTATTACGCAAAAATTTTCGCTACATGCTAATTGAAGCACTCTTCTCTGCTGAGAGAGCTTTATATGCAAAATGCATATAAAAGTACATATGTACATGCATATGCATTTATTGAAAAAGTTCTAAACAGGTACATATGTACATGTTTAGACCTTTTTCAATAAATGCATATGCAGTTTTTTATTTTGCATATTTCAGGTTTTTTTTCTAAACTGGTATGATAAATTTGTTTTTGTTCAGTTAATACAAAAGCAATCAAGTTAGATAATTAAGCCTTAGTTTTAAATAAAGGTCCGTTGGGTCTACATATCTTGTTTTATATACAGTATGTTCATCAAGAAACGTTCCTCGGTTTTAGGAAAACTATTGAAGATTTTTTGATTTTTACTTTTTAATTGAAAGTACGTTAAAAAGCTTACAGCGCAACTACCTATTACATGATCCAATCTCCATTGCTTTCCAAAATAGCCTAGCACCCTTTGGGCATACTTTCTGCCAGATTTTCAGCATCTCCTAGGAGTAATAAGCGCTATATCTCTCTGATCTTTCATGGAAGCTGCTTGAGGATGAAGACGCCTGTTCCTGCAAGATTTCTCATTGCAGTTCTTCAAATAATTTTCATTGAATTTGCATCAAAAGACCATAAAAACCAGTCTGAAATTACGATGCCAGTTTCTGTTCTCCATGAGGTACAGAGGCGACTCCGATGTTTTGGATCATTGTTCTTCCCTAAAATCCAGTCTTCGCTTTTGACACGAAACATCTTCTGGACAGGCTTTAGAGAACTAGCTTTATAAATAATGACGATTTTTTGAGCATCCAAGTTCTGCATAAAGAGCTCTAAACACCTAAAACCGTGCTTAGAGTAACATCCCCAAACACGGAGTTTTACTGGGTGTTTGATGGTTCACTGAAGCAACCGCTCACCAGCATACCTTATGAAAGCCCGTGCCCAGAACGATGCTTTGTCAGAAAAACTTACATTGGGCCAATCGGCGTCGAGATTCTCAACAGCCCGACCTTGCATTTTTTTTTGTAGGTCTTCAAAAACAACAGGTTTTGTCTCGTGCTTCGATATTGTATGCCGATATTGTCAGCCAAATGGTATTCATGCTAACGTCAACTCCTCTCTTAGCTAGCTTGGCTTTAGTTTCACGTAAATATTGAGTAGGATTGTGCTTAAACAGCTGTAAGGTGACTTTAACCTGTTATTTCATTGTCACTTCCGATTTGCCTCCAAGGGCAAGATCCTTTTTGTTTTTATAGCATTAAACCCACCTCTTCGCGAATGTACTTTTTTAAATATTTAGCAGCCGTAGTGTAAGACATGCGTGGACTTTTGATTGACAGTTCCAGCGATAGTAAAACTTTTTCACCATCAAGTCTATAAAAGTCAAATCATTAACAGTTTTCCGAAAAATCGAGGAATGTTTCTTGTTGAACCGACTGTACATAAATGTATTTCCCTGTCTTAATCCTCAACACCGCTATTGTTTAAAATTTTTTGTGGAAATAAATGCATATAAAATATTTTATATTGCATATTTTGCAAGTATTTTAGGGCATATTGCATGCATATATTTTACTTTTTTTGCTGCATATAATCCCAGCTCTAGTAATTATTAAACCAACCCTTGTAATGTGAGTGATTTATAATGATAACAAATAGGTATGATGTTGTAAAAAAAGTTAAGTTGAAACAAATAGAAACAAGAAACGATTTTCCAAAATCGTATGGAATTTTGATGCACTTTTTGGAATTTTTGGGTGTTTGACTGCTCACTATTT
The DNA here is from genome assembly GCA_028583605.1 of Dastarcus helophoroides. Taxonomy (NCBI): domain Eukaryota; kingdom Metazoa; phylum Arthropoda; class Insecta; order Coleoptera; family Bothrideridae; genus Dastarcus; species Dastarcus helophoroides. Next base: position 3,420,376 of record CM053332.1, read on the forward strand.
AAATATATTTTTTGTTATCCTGAGGATATCGTGAGTAGCTATAGTATCTACATTGCTTTTTTTAAGTTCTCTTCTAATTAACTTTAAAGGTCCTTTATCGATGTCATCCAGAGCAACATTTTAACACTATTACTTACTATTTGTCTATTTAATATATTCCCGGACACTGATTCGTGATTGTGAACCACCTTCGATTCTATAATCACACTGTCTTGGCCTTTCATCTTGAGGTAGGCTTTACACTGTGTTCTTCTGGAACTACGCGTTCATCTTCTTTTATTTTTACATTTGAAAACTATTGGAAATTAAGTTTAAAGCCATCAATTACTATTTGATTTATTTCTTTTTCACCAAGAACTTTAAAGGATTCCATCTTCACAATAACTTAGCCCCACTTGAACACGAAAAACTTCAGTACTAATAAATTGAAAGTAATAATACTGTCTAATTCCACCTACGTCCATTTGCCCATCAATTTGCTATTACGTGGTTTGTTAGTAAAAAGGAATTTATTAATTCAGGTAAATGAGGCTTAGCAGACAATGAAACCCTGCTCGGAAAAGAACTGCTACCCTCATTAAGATGTGGGGAGACAACTGCACCCCGCCCGATTTTATTGCTTTATTTTATTACGTAATTGAATACAACTTTCTGCTAAAATTCTTCAGAAGTGTATATCTACTCGGGGAAACCCATAGAAAGGGATAAATGGTCACTAAACTTTTTGAAAATAAGTTTAAATTCTGAATAAAAAGGTAAAAAACAAACGAAATTAAAATTTGGGCAACTACGCACGAAAAACGCCAAAAAAGGTGAAAAGGTAGGATCATAGGATGTTACCTAAATTTCAGTATCTATTAATTACATATTAAGTAAAATAATTAAAGAACTACCTTATCGTGAAAACAAACAAAAAATGAACTATATTTGATTTTTGGAGATCCCAATACATTAGTCATTAAAAGTATAATTTATTCATGGCTAATGAACGATTAAAAATCCTTTCTCTACATGGACAGTTCAGTTTTAAATTTTTTTGAAATGACATCATATTTTATCTATGAAAACAAGGCACCAATTGCAACTATTCCTGCTGGAGGACTTGCGAAATTAAAAATTGACCCACTCTATTTTATATAGGTAAAAAAAGTGACGTATATTTTTGCCGATAGTATTTTATAAAGTATTTAGTTTAAAGTAAATGTATCTAGCGCAGCGCTCACAATAAATTTTCACAGAAGTGTTTCTGATTTTTGCCAATTATCTTTTCAATAACTGAAATATATATCTTGTCCCCTGAAACCAAGAAAGTTTAAAAAAGACAATAAAGGTTGCTCTAACGCGCTTCGACATAGATACTGTATCTCTCTGAAGATGATAGCTTGGCTGTCGAAACGCGTTGGAGCAACCTTTGTTGTGTTTTTTAATATTTCTTGGTTTCAGGGGCCAAGATTTATATTTCAATTTTTGAAGATAACCAAGGACCAGTCCGTTCCACAATAAAAAATCGTTCCAATGTTCATCAAAAATTGACTTTTTAATTTTTTATTATTATTACGATAACTACATACACAATGTAATACGGGTCTTAAAAAATTAGTCATACTTAATGCAGCATATTTTTGCCGCCAAGAGCAGAACAAATTTTAACAGTTTATTTTCTGAGTATTTATATCGTATTCAAAGGGGAATAGGGTTTCAGTTCCTTCAATGTAAACGTTTGACATGGAAGTTGCATATAAAATATGTACACGAATATATTTGATCAGGGACTAGACAAAGTAAAAAGGTAAAGGTTGAAACTCTTATATTTTATGTTGAAAAGCGAACATTGGACGGATCACTTCCACATAAACGACTGATATTCATACATTTGCTATGCCCTTTTAAGTTAAAAGATCATTTTTTGCCTCTTGAATCGTTTATTGATTTTGTCTTATTCAATGTTTCGACTAAAGCAATCTGGGTTAAAAACTTTCATTGTACTCAAACACACCTTTCTTATTTCCCTTCAACGTTTTGTGTTCGTAATTTATTATCCAGTTACAGTAAATCGTTATAAATCTTTATGCATTAGTCTTACCTTTAAAAGCAAATCTTTTCATGCATTACGTTGATATGGACTGACAAAATTGGACTTGCAATTACACTGATTTATTCGAAGATGTCGTGCTTCTTTGGAAACGGTGCACAAAGAATTATTCACTGAAGCTAAGTTGCTTCTGAAATAGTGGTGCAAAAGTGCAATTTAAATTCTTTTGCATTATATTATGTGGAATACACAAGGCTTTAGCTGCGTGAATTATTTTGTTTCATCCATTACTATTAATTATTACGAATCAAAATAATAACTCTAATACGTCGTACGTGTTTTACTTATTTTATTGACACTCAACGTTTACGTAAAAAGCAAATACTTTTATTATACAAAATATATAGTGGAATGCAGAGGCAAGTTAAAGTAAATCGCTAAAAAGTATGAAATATTTTCGACAGAAATCGATGGGTAGAAGTGTTTTAAAGTAGTTAATGCTTAAGACATACTTTTCGACGACCATTATAAACGTCTCAAATTTTATAAGTCTAGGAGTGATGCATTTTTGTTGAGATTTTCTTTAAATACAGAGTTAAATATTGGGAGCGATATATTATCAAATTACGTCTTTACGTTTTTTAACATTATTTATGTGGATGCCTTGTTTTTTAGTCTTCATTAAGCAGTTAATTAATTTCGTCTCTTAACTTTTACAACTACTAACTATTTGACAATTCCTGTTTTATTTTTCAGTCAAACAGGTTATTTAGAAAAATCAAAAATGTAAAATAAATGCAAATAATTTCAAAGCAATTTCAATACCTGTGGAAATTAATTATTTTAGGGTAGAAATACGTAAACTCTTATTTGCATTGATCCCTGTTCTCGCTACAAAATGACACAGTCTTATCTGCAATTACCTTTAACTGCATGACAGGGTATTGTCTTGTTCTTTACATGTTAAGCAAATGTAACTGAAGAATTTTTCAATTCAAGATGATATTATAATAGGAGCATTCAAAATTTTTAAAATATTAATTAAATTTTGTATATTTCTAATCTCAACTCTCTCTCAACTAAGTCTAAAACTCAGATTTTCTCAAAATTTTGACTGTGCTTTCAATTTTATTTTTTATTGTTGAAATCTTGTAGTTGTATACAAGGTGATTCTAAAAGTAGTACTATAAATTTAGAATCGTATTTTACAGCCCAAAATAAGACGAAAAGTTTATGTAAACATGTGTGGTAAAATGCTTCGTTTCCGAGTTACAGGGTATGGAAAGTTCGTTCCTGATTATAATTTTTACTTAATAGTTGCGAAATGTGTACAGATATTTGAATGAAATTTGGCACAACTGTACACCTTTTCATGCCTTTTAAAAAATCTAAAAGTTAATTAACAGAACATAACCAGTGGTGGGTATCTCGAGGGGGCAGTGAATAAAATGCGCTTTATTTATTTTTTGTGTTCTTTTGTCGCAGTTTTGTGACAAAAATATAAATTACAAACTTCTTATGTAAAAAAAGTGCTCCTACTGAAACTCGATATTGTCAGCTGTTTTCGAGTAAAATGCATTTTTATATCTCGATGCATTAAAAACACTCACCCAAAAAAATCGGATGTAACACAAAGTTGGCTTTAAAATAAAAGAAAAGCTGTGATATATTTATTACCTAAAATGTACTTTACTAAAAATTTATTTTTTACAAATAATTAAATAAAAAAAATGTTTCGTAAATATTTAATAAATAACAAATTTAAAAACATTAGCTTATATTTATAGAAATTGCTTAAAGTGGCCATCGGTGACAAGAAAACATTGAAATGGCAATACTATTTATTTTCTTTCATTTCAATGCCAACTATATGTTACATTCCATACTTTTGGGCAAGTGCTTCTAATGCATCAAAAAATGCATTTTACTCGAAAACTCGAAAATCTTTATATGGAAATTTCGAATTCTTTTAAAATGTTGTGATTTCAATTTCTGACTCTTTTTATTTTAACTATAAACTGCAAATTTCTTCTTTTTTTAATTCTAAGTTTTGTCTTAAAACTCGGAATAAATTAATTATTTTTAATAGGTCCAAATTTTCCAATTTAATATTATCTACCATTTTAATTTAAATATCTCGATTAACAAGTTTTCCATATTAAATCAAAGTGCCGCTATTAAATTTAAAACTTTCATTTACTCTCTTTTTTTAAAACCTAAATTGACTTTTCTACTTTGAATTAAAAATTTCTAGATTTAGGTAATGCTTTTCAAAAAATGAAGGAAAAGGTTTGAATATAGGTCCTGTGTTTAATATAGGCCCTCATTAAATCATGCTAATTTACTGATTGTGAGTCGCATCTTTGAGCAAATGCTAAAAACATGTCTAACTGGAGGCTAAAAATATTCAATACCATATTCAGTATTCGGTTTACCTTGCCAGTTTGTAGAAAAATTTATATTTTTGAAAATTTAAGCATTTTCATAAGGTATATTTGGTGGGATTAAAACTGAATATGATTACAAGTGTTGACAAAATGGCTAATGCCTATTAAAGCTTTATTGTATTTTTAGTGAACTGCCCATACCAAACCCAGAAAAGTAAACTCGAGTCTTTCTTTCTCCATAATGTTTGCTAATATGTGCCCTTTGAAATGTCATAATATGAACGGGTCCATTTTCGCACCAATATTTAAATTTTCTACCTATTTGGATTAGCAATGTCAGACAGTGCTAGAAGTGACACTAAAAATATTAGATAAAATAGGATTTTCCTAAGGCACCGGGATCCTAAAAAGGCTTAAGTTTCTCCGCTTAATATTTTGCCTCTACATTCCATAACAAAAGAAAAATTAAATTGTTTTAACCAAATTTAAATTTCAGTGAAACTTTATTTTAATATACTGAATTACATATCATTATTGTGTTTGTTTTTATGGCCCATATTTTAAACATTCTGACCCTAAGTAAAAAAAAAAGGGGAACAGCTTATATTTAATTTAATATGTATTATTACATTTTTTTACATCGAAAAAATTTTAATATAAAAGGATTATTTATAATTATGTAGACTAATAATATGTGAATTTTCAGATTCTAACTACGTGAGCCGCTTAACTAATATCGAAAAAACAAAATGGGGTCGATATGCGAACCTATTCCTGTATTAGTTGTTCTAGAAAATAAATTTTTCTTAAATTGCGTGCCCAATTGTCGGGTCTTTCGTTCTCTGACTAATTCTAAATCTGACTGATACATGTTCAAGCCTATTTATTACAATATATGAGGCATTTTGTGCAAAAGTAGCTCACGTAAATTCATGGAAATACAGTAACAATCAACAAAGAAATGTTTAATTTGTAATACATAAAACAAATATGAAATACTGCTGCCATCTTCTAAGTAGTAAAAGTATTGAACATGAGTTTGCATTGCATTGTCAACGGCTGCACTTACAGACATCAATGTTCTGAACAAAATAAACTAAAAATCAGGAAATATCTAAATGTGTTGGTTAGGCCACTTTTGCACTAAAGGCCTCAAATGTAGATATAACGTTTACCTGTGGGATCTTGAAGAGGCGTAACAAATTTGCCACTTGTATGGAAGTCACACTAGAAGCTGCTCCTACAACTCCAGATATAACTTTCCTAACTTGTGTTTTATTACAATGGTAGTCGGCGCCGTCTATGTTACTTATAGAACCTGAAACAGTTAAATGAAAATAATCAATATATGCATTTGATTCTTCTGATTTATTAAATGGCTTAATTAATAAATAATTTGCTTAATGTTTTTTCATTTCAAACAAACCATATTCTAAAGGTAAAACGTTAGAAAATGTAATGCATAAGTTCATTAATCACTACATTTCGAGTAAAAATGCAATTGATCATTCTGATCAGGTCATTTTTATTAGCAAAATAAAACCTGATATCCCCAATTACAAATTTTAATTGGACACGAACGGCAATGAGCCTTGTCATTAATAACACTAGTAATACAAATTTTTTCAGAAATACATCCTAATTTTCTGTTTTTCAGATTTAATAAAAGGTCATGCAATTCGATGCCATTTCAGTTGCCATTATTAAATATTGCGCTTTAACGTGTGGATCTGAAGCGTTTCAGTACATACAAGATCTGATAATGGTGAAAACAACCGATGTTAAAGTTAGGCTCAAAAACAAACAAACGGCCCAGATAAGCTGCGTTGTACATTATCTTATTTATCAGATGTAATTTAGCGGGTAAATTAACTCAACAAAAAGCTGATTTTATTTCGTATTTAAGGGAGCTTTGTGTTTTGTAATACGATAACCTTATTAGAGAAAATGAAGGGAACATTTGCAACGCCTCAGAAAATATTAAGAATATTAATTGACAGTAAAGTAAAAGCGTTTGTATTATATATAAGATTCTCTGCTTGATATGTACCCATTCTTTAGAAGTTTGCAGTTGAAATGAACATAAACATTTTCTTTAATCAGTCAGTATAATTAGGAGTCCAACCGAAGTTGCGGTTAATCTCAAATTTCAAAAGTTTGATTGTTAATATGAAATTTTACCGTTTTTTAAAATTTAAATCTTGAATTATCGTTACTGTCTGTCATAAAATTTGAACTATAAATTCAAAACATAAAAACAATTTTGTTTTATAAATTTCCGGGTTAAGTTAAAGTTTAAAATAATTATTGTTTTACTTTTATCTTTTAAAATTACTACTTAAAATTCAAAATTTTATGCATTTTGAGTTTTCTGTTAAAGATCCTTAGATTTGGTTTCTGAAATATTCTAGCACACAATTGAAATTTTTGACCTTTTTCTAGAATATTGTAATTAAATTTACTTTTTTTAAAATTTTAATATTTTTTGGGACCCAAAAAATGTCTCTCAAAATATAACGAAAATTACCAAAATAATAAGCAAATTATAAGAAAATAATAATAAAATAAAATTTTAAAGCCATCCTTTTGAAATCAAATTGAACGCCAGTTCCAAATAATTAATTATTTTCTATAAATCACTATTATTAATAAATTTAAGAACATAATATAATGTCAAAAGGGTTACAGACGCCCCGGATACTTTTTTAAAAAAAATAGGCATATATTCATATTTATTACTCGAAAGAAAACAACGCTATTCTAAAATTTGAAACGACCAAAAATATTAAATTATGATGAAAAGAAATAAATAAATAAAAAGATTTCCTCAGCTCTATAATATTTTGAGCAATTAACTTTGTACTAAAAGACAAATTAAGGTTAAGTCACGTTTATTTTTATCTATTCCTAAAGTTCGGTCCATTATACACATATCGAAGATAAAAGTTTAAGAAAAATACTGCTTCTGTCACATTTTTTATTTGGCTCTGCTTTGTTTCTAAATACGTTGGGATCTGTGCTATATTTTCGGCTGTTAAGATAGATTTCGTATATTTAAAGATTACATTTAGTTGTTAAATGCTCTTGGGATGTTGTGAGAATTTCTCTCTATTGAAAATGAATTTTCTCTATAAACATAACTGATGCTAAAAATAAATAAGAATTGAAATGAACGGTTTATTCGAAGTCACATGTAAAAGTTGATGATTATTCTTTGGGATTTGACATAAATATTAATTTGTATCATGATTCACGGTAAACATGTAAACAATTTTTCAGCAATCGACCTATCGCATTCCCCATTGAATCGAGCTTTCGGGTTACATTTGCTTGTATAAAAATGAAAATTTAAATCCTTTCTTTAAACATCCAAGTGTAGTTTAAAAACGAATTTACATAATATATCGATTCATATGCGGCCCTTCGCGTATATTTGCTCAATTTGAGATTTGCGCCAAAAGAAATTCTTATCGTGTGAAGAGAAATCTCTAGATGTTTCTCAGATTTTTATATTGTCTCCCATGTTAGTGAGTCCGACAATAGTTTTTTAGTGTAAAGGTAAACTTCTCTGCGGATATTTTTTTGCTATATAGATTCTAATCAGCGGAGAAAAATGGAAGACGGAGCATTGCGACGTTTAGAGTTAGAAGTTATTCCAAATTCCAAAAAAAAATTACAGGATGCATCAACAATATGGTAAAACATATTATATGTTTACGCTACCAATTTACAGTTCACTAATAAAATATGGGCAACGATATTTCGTCGGTTTGGTATAACGATTGTGTCATCCTCGGTTTAGGTAAGTCTCGTCCACGGATTATAGAAGGAGGAGAGTGCACTCTCGTCGTCGGTGTCGAAAAAGCGTCTAGAGAGTAGGTAGTACCTTGTCGTGATATCAGGAATGATGGAATTCTGCTACCAATAAGGAACAAATGACCAATTAAATGTTCTGTAATTAAACAGTTAAACGTGCTTAAAATTGAAAATATGTACAACCGCAACCATAGACTAGTTTCGGCCTTCCTTGGCCTCGTCAGCATGGTACGGTGGTTGTACACACTTCCAATTTAAAGCCGTTAGTCAGTCGTATAAGTATCCAAGAGAGCAAACCTCCATTGGGTGACTTGTAACTGACTTTTAACTGTTTATCACGCAAACATTTTCGCTACATGCTAATTGAAGCATTACTCTCTGCTGAGATAATAAGCCTTGTATATACGAATATATACAAGTTTATTACGATGCAATTGAAATCTAATTTCATTAGAATCTAATGAAAATTAGACTGCAATTGCAAAGTTCACGTAGATGAGGCAAAGCTTGTATCACGGGTTGCATCGCAACATCCATAGATACAAACGTCCTCGGCGTGACTTTACTTTCATCTAGTTTTGACAAATGACCAATTAAATGTTCTGTAATTAAACAGTTAAACGTGCTTAAAATTGAAAATATGTACAACCGCAACCATAGACTAGTTTCGGCCTTCCTTGGCCTCGTCAGCATGGTACGGTGGTTGTACACACTTCCAATTTAAAGCCGTTAGTCAGTCGTATAAGTATCCAAGAGAGCAAACCTCCATTGGGTGACTTGTAACTGACTTTTAACTGTTTATCACGCAAACATTTTCGCTACATGCTAATTGAAGCATTACTCTCTGCTGAGATAATAAGCCTTGTATATACTAGTATAACTAGTCTATGGTTGCGGTTGTACATATTTTCAATTTTAAGCACGTTTAACTGTTTAATTACAGAACATTTAATTGGTCATTTGTCAAAACTAGATGAAAGTAAAGTCACGCCGAGGACGTTTGTATCTATGGATGTTGCGATGCAACCCGCGATACAAGCTTTGCCTCATCTACGTGAACTTTGCAATTGCAGTCTAATTTTCATTAGATTCTAATGAAATTAGATTTCAATTGCATCGTAATAAACTTGTATATATTCGTATATACAAGGCTTATTATCTCAGCAGAGAGTAATGCTTCAATTAGCATGTAGCGAAAATGTTTGCGTGATAAACAGTTAAAAGTCAGTTACAAGTCACCCAATGGAGGTTTGCTCTCTTGGATACTTATACGACTGACTAACGGCTTTAAATTGGAAGTGTGTACAACCACCGTACCATGCTGACGAGGCCAAGGAAGGCCGAAACTAGTCTATGGTTGCGGTTGTACATATTTTCAATTTTAAGCACGTTTAACTGTTTAATTACAGAACATTTAATTGGTCATTTGTCAAAACTAGATGAAAGTAAAGTCACGCCGAGGACGTTTGTATCTATGGATGTTGCGATGCAACCCGTGATACAAGCTTTGCCTCATCTACGTGAACTTTGCAATTGCAGTCTAATTTTCATTAGATTCTAATGAAATTAGATTTCAATTGCATCGTAATAAACTTGTATATATTCGTATATGCAAGGCTTATTATCTCAATAAGAAACAAAGTAAATAAATATGGCTACTAAACTGCTCTTGATAAATGTCCAAAGCTGGTAATTTCATTTTATTTTAATGTCATTTCTTAGTAGGTTCATTGATATTTTTTACGAAAAATATTATGTGGGAGACGTTTAAAAATGTTTCAGGTGGTTTCCTTGTAGATCTTCAACAGAATAACTGAGCTGTAATTGCTATTATGATATCATGCACCGTTAATTGATGAACGTTTGCTCGCCCAGGGGTTGAAAACTTTTTACCCCCACCATGACAACTTTTGACATGTCACAGGGAACAATTACAAACATAGGAAGTAAAAAAAGCGGTTGGCACTTTATCTAGTAACTTTACTATTTACATTTCACATGGACAATTGCAACTGTCACTATCATTGTTGACAGCTTTTTATGTCTTCTATTGTTGTTTACTTACTTGCTATGTTATGAAATAATAACATTACAAAATAACTGTATATGTTATACAGTGTGTGCTTGAGTACCATGAAAAAATAAAACAAAATGCGCCAACTAAACAAAAAATAAATTTGGTTAGGTTTACAAATGACAGCTATAAATGACAGATATTTCTGAAAAAATCAGGTCATGCCGCATCTCATTAAATAAACAAAAATTTACCATAATTTAAAAATATTTTGTCATTTATAGCTTTGCAAGCCTTTCCTTTGACTAAGTGTCCGACACATGTACGCACCCATACATGATCATTGACAAATGATTTTCAGCGAGAGGGAGAAAAAAATAGCTGAAGCTACTCACTTTCTAACCCATTTTGGTCAAATTTTTATACTGGTCAATATAGGGCGTGCTCCATCCTTATTCTATAATCCTTAGTCTAGTCGTATATTTCCCGCCATTTGTGCCACCATTGTGGTCTGAATTTTCGCACTTGGAAGAATGCCACGTTTTTGTTACTGGTCCGGTGTCGGCCAGTTTTCGTGCATGTGATGCGGATTTTTGTGGTGTCTGCTGGATATTTCGAACAGCTTGTGAATTTGTTTATAGTGATATAATTTTGTAATAGGGACAGACTGCCATACGGTTTTTAAGAACTTTCTTAAACATTTTTATTTTGTACTGTCCATGTTAGCATAATATTTTTTATGCTTCTAACTCATATTACTTCGGAAAAATATGCGAAATTTAGGTAGGTTGGGGTTTTTGTAATACCCGTTACAGGATTCTTATTTGTGTATAAAAATATCTAAAAGAAGCTAAAAAGGATCCGTGGACCGGAGCCATTCTTTGGTATTACCAATAGCATTGTCTGAACGGAACTGTAGAATTAGGAAAAGAAGCAAATGAACATCTACTACAAAAATACTTCAAATCAAAGGCAAGCAAAGACAGAGAAGACAGTAATCGGTCCATCCAAGATCAATTTGGGACTTATCATTGGTCTTGTTAAGAATCATTGTATCTTGGATGTCCCAAGGAAGGTCCTAGGCTTCATAAATTGGACATATTGGAATAGTTTCGATCGAAGTTACTCACAAAAGAAACATTTAGAAAAATTTTGGTCCAAGTGAATTAATGTTCCCGAATCCACACGACTCGACACAAATCTTTAGTTCACAACTTCTCGCTAGTGGTGTTCACGTTGTAGGGTTTGGTAGTTTCTCACTCTAAAACAAGTGAACAGCAGCAACAGGAAACTATCCACCTTATCAGAATTATGCATCCATAATCTGCTTCCACCTTCGTTTATGCATTTTAGTACCCTATTGTTCCTTTTAGTTGAAGCTGCGTCAGTTTGTAAAGTGGGTTGCCATTAGAGCCACAAAACCAACTGGCAACATATTAAATCCCGTGCACTTCCTTTTTCTCTCGCTAGCCAGCTATCATAGAGAATATTCAATGTTTTCTACTAGCACTCTAGCCACTCTAGCCATCATCAATTTCTACCAGAAACTAGTGCAAAAGCAACCTTCGGTTTCGGATCAATTAATGTAAATTTAAGTTTATTGGTTCATATTTCTCTTTTCCTTGCAAACATCTGTGCTTATTTAGCCTATTGTAATTTGTAAAAATAAACAAAGTTAGTGTTTGTAAACAAGCCGTTTGAACATGTAGAATCTGACAAATCCCTTAATCAGGATTACCTAGAAGTCACTAACATAAGAGGTGCAAACATTTACATGCTATGAGGGTGAAGGTTTCAGTTTCACTTACGTGAAATAAAAACTTTATCCCATATAAACTGACAGCAAACTATAAATGGATAATTAGAAAGTTTAATGAGTAGATGTCAAGTGGTTAATCTATTTCCGACAACACAAGACTAAAGCTGTTTATTAAGCAAGTATGTAAAGGTTTTTGGCTGAAAGTTTGGAAGTGGTGGTGAAAACGTTTGGTGTGTTATCCTTCCACTATTCGCAGCATAGACCCTTAAATCTCACCGCCATTAAATAAATAAAATCACGTCGCACAACTTTAGTCTCAGAACCAAATAAATGTTTTCTTAAATTATGCAAGTGGTAATAGCCCTGATAACTACGTAATACAATTTATTCATAAAGGTGGGTATATTTATTTAGAACTTCTATCGCCCATGTATATTTATTTTGTTAAAAAATTAATATTCTTTTTATTTACTTGACGTTTTCAGTGGTGACTTTATATAAAATATATTAACTAATAAGTTAGGGGTCTATAAGCTCCCGGAAATACATCTCTAAAAAAATACTGTTTATCAATATTTAGGAAAACATTGTTTTCTACTTGGGTCATCGATTCATATGACGAAATTTTTTTATTTTTTCATAATTTTAACTGTTTCAAAATTTCTATTTACTGAAAAATTTTATTTTTTTTCATAATGTTGACTTTTCCTGGAAGTTTTTACTTTTTTGTGTAATGATAATTATTTTCTTTTTTTTAAAACTTTATACAGAATTGCGCTTTTTTGTGTAAATCTAGATTTTTAAAATATTCTACTATTTAAAAAAAGTCCTCTTTAAAAATTTTATTTTCTTTCTAAAATTTAGACTCGTTCAGTTTTTATTTTTTTTTGTTGTAATTTTTGAATTGTGTGCATTTTAAAATTTCGATCTTTTTTAAAACTTCCACTTTTCTTTGTAAAATTCGATCTTTTTTTTTTTAAATTTCGACGCTCCTGAAGTTGAAGTTTTGAACGTGTGGGAAATCAACTTTTTTCTAAATTTTAACTTTGTCTTAATGTTTCGACTATGTATTTTGTAAATAATTGTCTTGATAAATTAAACTTTTTTTTTGAATATTTCGACCAGTCATTGTGGAAATTTCTTAACATTATTTAAAGAGATCTATGTTCCATATGCAGTAAGACCACGTTTAATGCTGTTTTGCTTAGCACTGATTCGGTTTAACGTGCTTTTCTGAAACAAAGACTTTTTCTGGAATTCACAAGATTTCCTTTTTGAAAATGTTTTGATTGCAGTGTAAATATTTATACTGTATCGTATAATTTAATAAAAATATATAACTTTTGATTTTAATCCTAATTTTTTTATATTTAATTACATTTTTTATAGGTATGATATATGCTTTCGCACAGCGCAGCTCGTTTAACACTCAACTTTAGCGGAACACAACCCCCTGCGCTAAACGAAGTCTTACTGTATTTTACTTCTTCAAAATATTAATATTTTTCTTGTTCTACGTATAATTTAATCGTGTTATTTGTGTAAAACAATATACCTAGTAATGTTTACTATGTAAAATATGATATTTCCCTCATTATTAGTGATCAAAAGACTTTCTTACCAAACCATTATAAGTAATTACCCAGCACCTTATCTGCTATTATTGTGAAATTGACTCTGAGAATGTCCAATGCATTCCAAAATTAAAAATTGTTTTTAAAGTCAGTAGTTCACAGTTTGCAGTTTTTATAAATAACGTCCAGCTAAAGAGTTTCAAAGTAGTTAGAAACTGTGACAAGCTGATACCTCCTGAAGGTTCCCACAAAAATTACATCCAGCAATAAATAAAGGCAACATAACGATAATTTAGCAGAATTATTCCTTAATCAAATTAAACTTATCAGTCATTTCCAACGTGGTAAAAAAAAATCGGATAGGGATTACGAATTGAAGCATGTTAACACACGTAGACAGAAACCAACTGATACAAGTTATTTTTTTTAATATATTAAGAAAACAGAAGCGATCTCGATACATTAAACGGCAGTCTTTTCTAAACTTCATGATAATTTCAGTGCTCCCTCAGGATTTTGTTAACAAAGAAATAAATTAGCTACACAATATTCAATGATAAAATGAGTGCGAATTTTTTTGTTTGGCTTTCATTCCATGTTCGTTAATGAAGGCTAACAGTGGTCAGCTTGATTGCTGCGGGTAGGGCCAGGCTTCATAAAAATATTAATTAGAAACAGGATTTCCACATCTGACCTACTTACAACCTTCTGAATGTGGTTGCGACGAACATACACTCGAATAATTTGAGTGCGTTTGGAGATAAAATGTTTTTTATGACAGCTCAATTAGAAGTAAGTTTAAATTCAAACTTTAAAGACAGTTTATTGTTGAATACGTCCCGCAGAATGGTTCATTCTTTCCTTGTCATAAAAGAACGTCCTACTTCGAAAATACCACTGGGAGCCGGAGACGCAGTTTTAGTAGGTCCCTATCTAAGCTTATGTTTCTCTTTTGTTTTTTATGACGGCTTGTCTTCCTGGGATAGATGCTCTATAAAAATCCACTGTCACTGCATAATGCTTTCGCACTTTAAGGAATTTATAACATAATAGACACTTTATCTAAAAGTTGCTGCCTCCTTCATTTTACGACTGCTTCAACACTTTAAAGGATCCTAACCTCCTCCAAATTTAATTTTGGAAGATTCGATGTACTCCATTACATGTTATTCTCTTTTTATATTTTATTTTTACGTTACATTGCGAAATTTGGAGTCTTGTTTAAAAAAACTCTTCTCTATCCTAAAATCTACCTACATTATAACTGATTTAGGTGCAAAATTAGCCGAGATAGGATATTTCTATGGCGAAAGGTCAAATTTTTCGTATTGACCCATGACAGATCCATAGAAATTTTGATTTTAAAGTTGAGTTGAATACAAAAGTTAAAATATTATAAAAGCAATAAATTGTAATTTAAAAAGAAAATTTAAACCTTTCTGCGTTTTCAAATATCAGGATTAAACTCTTAATTTTGGAAGAAAAGCTCAAATTTAGACAAAGCTTATGGAAATATCTATGGTTTTTGTCAAAATTTTAATTTTTGATATGTTTTCTTGAATACATAAAGTTATAAGGCATGTCTTGACCTTCATGTGTTAACATGATATTTTTTCGAAATTCCCCAGCATTTTCTTAAAATATTGACCACAAACTTGAAATTTTGACTTTTATTCTCTAAATTTTAACTTTTTTTTTTAAATTTAGGTAATTAGTTTTCTGACGAACGTCAACTTTTTAGGAAGAAAGTTTCAATTTCGAAATTAAATTCGAATTTCCAAGGCTAAAAAGAAAATTTTCCTTTTAAACTCAAAATTCGATTTTCTAGGAATAAAACTTAAATTTTGACTGCAGAGCCATACGCAAAAGAATAAAAAAATATTCAAACAAAATATTTTAAAAATTTTTCGCGAAATTGATTTTTATTTTAAAATTTTGAATTTCTTAAAATGTTCGATTTTGATTTTAAAATTTGGGTTCTTATTATTTATTTGTATCTTTTTTTAGCATTTTTGAGATTCCCTTTGCAATTTTAATATCGTAGTCGAAATTAGAAAATTCGAATCAATTCTGGGATAAAAATCCATATTTTATCGAAATTTGGAAAAAATTTAAACGACAAATGCAAAAAGAGAAAGACTAAATTTTAATTTAAGGTCAAAATTCTAGGAAAAGTAAAAATTTTGGAAAAAAAAATTTAAAACCCTAAGTCACAAAAAATTCTAAAAATGTCGAATATTTACCTTTATTATTAAAATTTGGAATCATAAATTAAAAAAATCTAAGGAAACTATATCTCGAGATCAAACTAGTAAAATGTAAACTGAAACAGAAGAATTTTAAAAAGTTAACAGACAAATAAAAGTCCTGAGGTCAAATTTTAAAATTAAGCAAAGGTTTCAAGATTAAAAAAAACAAAAACGAAATTATTATAGAAAAGATCTTAATGTTGTTTTTCTGGATACTTATTTAAAAATATAGCCCAAAATCAAGTCAAAATTTTAAGAAGGAAATTTTAATTAAAAAAACAAATTTTCCAAATTTCAAACTTATATCTGAAACTTTAAGAAAATCTGAAAGCAGTAATAAAATTTTAAATTAAACGGAAATAAACAATTTGAACTTTATAATAATTACAAAGCTATCGAAATTGTCATGAGCATATTTTACCTATATTAATTTATTTAAAATTAAATTTCTAAGAACATAAAATTTGTTAATTAAAAAGGGAAAGTTAAAGAAAAAGTAAATTGCAAATTTTAATTCAAAATTTTTGGCAAAACTTGAGATTTTTGAAAGTCAGGAAAATTTTTAGTTGTGTAACTACATTTGTATAAGAAGTTTTGGAGAATTTTTAAGTTGAAACATGAAATATTTATTTATTAACCTATTATATAAAAACTCTTTTCTGTTGCATTCAGTATAAAAGATCTCTCAATAGGGAAATGCAAGGGGGCTGAAGGTGTGGAAGGTTTGAAAATATATGGTTTTTCCTTAACTGCCGTTGTACCATTTTTGTTATGTAATCACTGATGTGTGTTCATTTCAAGGATTTTCTGCTAATAGGTACATTGTAGTATGACTTGAAAGAATATACGGTGAAAACATATATAAATTAACACTTTTTATTGAAGAATATACATACATTCTCTTTGTTCAAAAATGTCTTATATATGCAGTAATCCCAATTAAAGTTTCAAAAAATAAAAACAACAAATACTTAAAACAAAATAATATTTTCATTAATTAGATAAGGGTATATACAGTCACTATTGCAATAAAAAAATAAAGGCAAAAAAATGCTGTCATAGAAACCACAGCGTCTAAATATGTCATACATGGCATCTGTAATTTGGCATTATTTTGAGGCATATTCAAGGCATATTGGTTTATTTCACATAAAAAACAAATGATATGGTTTTTTATTGATTTTTGAAGAGCAAATCTTTTTGAGGAATCTGCTTTCTCTAGACTGAATTATTTTTATATAAGTACTTGGTGGACAACCTATACATTTACATCACTGATATCCACATTTCAGAAAAAAATATCGCTATGGGTCATCGTTTCGTACTTTTACTTTCAGATGGCCATTAATAGATTTTTTCAAAAAAAAAAAATGTTGATCATATTTGTTTCTTCCTGCTCGTATTCCTATTCCACACTGAACTCTTCCTCTTCTTCCCCTCAAGTTTATTCTCTATACTGTCTGCTTACAAATCTTTCTCATGCTTGTTCGCTTCACAAATTCCTCATCACCATTATTGATTTCACTGCTACCTGTTAGTTCATAATATCGCTTATACAACCTTAAAGGTCACCGTGACCGCTTTGCACCTGTAGGGCCAAGAGGAGTTACAGCCAGATTTGTTGCGTCTTCTTTGGATACTCACGTTATAATGAAATGAAGATACATGAATGTGCAAACCGATGCATTTAAAAATGAGTACATGATCATGAAATTAATATTTGCATCGGTCACGGTGACCGCACAAGGCTAGTTAAGGGTTAAGTGGCAATTTAAAAACAAAATCGACCGATCTGAGCATTTAAAAAAAATATATTGCTAAAAATTTTATAAAATTCATTCATTACTTTTGGGAAGCACTGCATAATAAAATAAATCTTTAACCAAAATATTGAGAAAAAGGTGAACCTTTCGAGTTCTTACGCTAGATAAGGTTTTTTTAAAATTCCTTTGCAAGAGATAAACGTGTTATATCTTGGAGGCATTTCGAGTAGTAGGCGAAAGAAAAAGATGATAAACTACGAACAACCAATTTTAGAATCAAACTACTGAGAACAATTTCTACATTTTGATGCCAAACTCGAAATTTAGTAAAAGCCTTTTTGCCGCTAAAAATCCCAATCATCATTAATTAATTAGTTATTAATTAAGGTGTATGAATGAATATGTATATATAATTACTTGAAAATTAAATTTAGCTTCTGGTTTAACTCGAGTTTTTATTCGAAATCGCAAGGAATTTACTTGTCGGAAGAGCAAGAATGTTAGAATATTTTTATTTCTATTTCGTACTCATTTAATTTTAGGTATTTTAGAGAACACGTGAATGGCGCCGCCTTCATTCTTTTCCGCTTTGGTTGAAATAGAAAAAGTGACTTGAATACATTATCAACCACTTTCGCACACAAATCTTCCTTAGTTAACTTCCTCTTATCTGAAGGAAATCGATAGTAAAAACGGCGGAACTGGTGAAAAATAGTCGCTTCGACTATTTCAGGAATTTGCAATTTCTCATGAATAAGTAATAACATTTAGCTGACTAGTCTTGAATAAATTCCTGTCGAGAGCTGCTTTTCTTTACTTTCATACATCAAAAGGGCTCTTTTTCAATAAAAGTTAAATCGTGTTTATTATTTCTGATTTTTAAATTTATTGCAGAATACTTTTCATGGCTTTTAAAATTGCTATTGTTACATATCTCCATACCTCCAGTGGCATACTTCATTGATTCTCCTCTAAAGAATGGTAAAATTTGTAACTGTTTTTATTCGTTATAGTCGTATCAGTTTGACAATAAAAAAAGGCATGTGTCAGCTGTTTTGTGCCTATGTATGTAAATGTGCTACATATCATAATTATTGACTGATTTTTGATTGTCGTTTCTATCGATCCGAAATTTCTCAGCATAGAATCCTACTGGTTAACCCAGATATGCCTATTGTCCTTTTAAAAGGACGCTATATATGTTGCTGCTTATTATTTATTTTAAGGATTATGGCAATTAATAAAAAGATGATGTGATAAATCTGTCATGTCACATGATTGTTCTTGTTAACTCATTATTTTATTTTCAAATATTTCCTTACTTTTTAAAGTAATCAGCCTTCCAAAAATGTCATTTTTAGATATAGAATATGTCCAGGGTATAAGTTTAAATAGGTATATAATATGTTTGCTGTTTATTATATTTTCACATTATGTTTATATAGTATTGTTTAGGAAAACATAGCAATCATATGTCTACAGTTTGCAACCATCAAATTTTATCATTTGTTTGCTATGCCTCCCTAATTTTGGGTGTCCTTTTAAAATGACAATCGACAGATAGGATAATGATCAATTTATGTTTGGGGTCTAACTTTTCATGACCTTCTGACGACATTTGAAGGAAATGTTCCAGTAAATGATTACGAAGAATTTAGTGTAAATATTATGCCTTCCATGAACGCAAATGACGACCTCACCGACGAAGATTTCGGTAACGAAAATACTATGTCAATATATAATTTGCCATGAAGACAACTAATGGCAGAACCTGAAATAAACATATCACCTGGTAATGACGAGGACGAGGAAGACAACATACCCCTGGTAATTTTACAACTGGGATGGAAGAGGTCTTCTAAAAAATATGATTGGAAAAATAATGGCTTGACATTACCAGAGGTAGAAGAGCCTTCAAGTTCTACAGCTGCAAATAATAATTCTCCAGTAGAATTTCATTATTTCACTGTTTCATGGATCAAGAAATATTAGACATGTTTGTACACAAAGGTATTAGGTACGCAGCAAAGCACAAAAAAATGGAAATGTTATCGAAAGTGAAAAATGGTCATTTTTTGGAATACTTTTACTGGGTGGTTATGTGCCATTACCACGAAGACAAATGTTTTGGGAAAATAGTAAAGACACACACAATTCTACTATAGCTAATGCCTTGAATAGGGACAGATTTGAATTTGTTATGGCGAATTTGCATTGTTGTGATAACGATACATTGGACAGGACAGATCGTTTTGCAAAAATTAGACCACTGTTTGATACAATTCAAAAACTATAGAATGTTTTTTTTTGTGCTTTTTTATATTTATATGATGCTCATATTATCTAGGGTATCTACATTATTTACTATTAAAATTTACAAATTTAATAATTTGGTCATTTTGTTACCTTATATGCCTATTGTCCTTGTAAAAGAATACCGTATTTGAAGCATTAAGAAGTTTTGCGAAGCAAAATTTTCAATTGAATGTTATTGTGACACAATTTAAGTACTATTTTATCAAAATGCCGCAAAAAAGAGAAAATAAAAAATTTAGGCATATCTGGTCTAAAAAAATATTAAAAATGAATTTTTTTTTATTGTAAACTAGCTTGGCTACCATAATATAAAATACAGAATTAATTATTGCTTATTTTTTATTTCTTGTTCTCCCTGTAATTTCTCAGCGAATTTTTGTGCTTATCCTTTCTCCCTGTTTCATACTACTTTCTTTTTACAAAAACAATTTGCTCGCTGATTCAACTAACAATTTTTTAATTGTTTGGTAACTATTTAAAAAACAATACCTAGTTTTCAACATGCATCATTCTTCTAAATTTTCAAAAATACTAAGAAACCTCAAATATATTTGTGATTGTGTTTTCACTCGAAAGCCATCTAAAATCTTGTCGATTCTTGGAGATTAAACTATCATTATCTTTGGGATGCATCTGTAAAGCTGAGAACTTTTCGCCGCCGGATTTGCGTCTGTTTTAAACTTTAACGGAACATTTCGACATTTCGAACAATTATTTATGTACAAGTTCGCAATATCCAGGCGTGTTTATCTCGAACAGAGCTCATTAATTAAGGCGCTCACTCGAACAGTGACAGTATGCTGTGAAACTGTGGGTATCTGGTCTACTGGAAAGGGTCAACAAATTGTCGATGCTTCAGCTTGAAATTCTGAAATGCCTTGCAAAGGGTTTCATCATTCGGTCGAGTAATTAAACTTTAATATTGGACTGTATTTTTCTGCCAGAAAATCGGTATACAATGCTGAAAAATACTAAACAAGTGAGGTAAACAATGCTTTTGATGTGAACATTTTTGGCTTTTGAAAATATTTTCATATAATACAATGCTTCCTACGGAACAAACAAATTTCCTGGTGCTAATTTCCTACAAAACTATTGATACCTATGCTCAATCTGTTTTAAATTTTAATTAAAGTCACTATTTCATTTTGAATTATTTATTTAATATTTGATTTGATATACCTATTTGTTTTCTCAGCAGCAAATTTCCTAACAACACAAAATTGATTAAGGTAATTGGATTTAAATTACCTACGTGCAAGCTGCTGATACCATTCTTTAAAAAAATATTTATTTTAGAACAATAAAATTGGAATTATTAACTTCATTTCTTAATCAGTGAAAGCGCTAAATAATACCAACCAATAACAGGTAATGTTTTTGACGTAAATACATCATTAGACATGCTTTTTAAGTCTAGGATAGCAACACTTTCTTAAAATACCACTGCGTGGGTGTTTAAATTTGGTACCAAGAGTTTTCTGAGGATTGCGATACATAATTGAAGTATATTTGTAGTACAAAACCTTGATCAAATATCCATCATATATTTTTGCTAATCAGTTTTATTTTCATTCCAGAACTAGAAGTAGGTATATCGCAATTATTTTTTTAGAGGAAATTATTTTGTACAAAAATAAGGAAGTATTTTACTTTCAAGAAACCAAAATAAATATTCGATGAAATATGACACGTATGACCCTGTATGGACTTCAATTAAATGAATTTTATTATTGAAGTCATTTCAAAGTAACAAAAATTTTACTTCAGAAATTTATAATCAATGTTTTTTTATAAATTGTTTTTGTTTATTACATTGCATTAGCAAAGATGGTATGTGGAGTACAGAATCCATTCCTTATTGGCCGTAAATTTGTGGCCATCTTGGTTTCTCTCAGTTTAGGAAAAGTATAAATAATTTCTTCTGAATCGGTCACTGTCTTCGACAATACTTTTTTAGTAAATATTTATAAAAAATGTCACTTACTTAATTTTGTATTTTTAACTTTTTCAGGGCCATTGTCAAATTGTCAACTTGACAGTTCTTAATCTGTGGTATGGTGATAGAGACAGCCGACTTTGATAATTTTTCACGTAATTATATTTGTTATAAAAACCGTCAATTGCATTTAAAAGGTATGATTGAATATAAAATAGTATAAATACCTCGGTGAAAAGTTTCATTCTTGTCTCGAGAAATTGTGTCGAGAATTTTTTTCTATCCACAAGAATGAAACACTTTTCACCTCGGTATATAATGTACTATTCCCTACCAAATTTTTATGCATTATGTTGCATATTTTTACACTGTAAATTTGATCCACTGAAATTTTATCAGTCAATTTTTAACCACATAATATTTTGACAGAAATTCCTCTTTATCTAATTACAGGTGTACTAATTTATGGCAGGGCTCGAATTGTATACTAATTTAACCACCTTAATATAATAAACATGACTCCATTATCTCACTAAAATGAGACAGACATAATAGATTAAGAAAAATTAAACTTTTACCACCGTATTGGTAACAATTTACTGTCATCAAATGAGATGTTGTCGTTATATCAGATTTAAACCAAGGAAGTTTCTTTTTGATGTAACGTACCTACACTATATGGATTTCATGTTAAACAGAATTTGCGTCTAGTTAAAAATATTTCAACCAGGAAAATATACAATGCTCAAAACCCGTTGATTAAAAAAATACGAACACTTTTCCAGTATGGAGCACCAGCACGCTGACAATTTAACGAGCGAAAGTTTCTGATGTTTCGAAAATTAATTCGTTTAAAAGTTAATACATAGGCACGCTTCAATGCCCTTTGTTACGCCGGAAAATTTTACTTCGGACATCCGCTTTTATGTTCTCACAAATAACACACTGTGCTAAGAAATTTAATTACGAAACATTTCGCACCGAGTAATTTTTAGTAACAAAACAAGAAGGAAAATTAATTACACAAATCATAACAAAAGATGCCAATTTTGTCAGAAGAGAAATTATTGCAATTGTTTCAGCCGCCGTTTCTTGGAAGTAACTTTGTTTTCTTCTGTATTTTATTAGCAAGACAATTAAATTAGTCCCAGCTGCTTGTAGAGCTTTGGGGAAATATTCTAGTTAGATTAATCAAAATACCGTCTAACCATTTAATTTATTACCTAATAAAATCACCGGTTTGAACTAAATTAATTGAAAGTGAAGGCTGGAGATTTAAATTTGGTATTTTTAAATATATTATCTTTCGACATCTTTTTTTTCTTTGTTAGTAAGGTCACCAAAGAATTATGAGAGGAGCGCAGGTAAGGACTATCAAGGAAAGTACCCGCAGTGTACCCCACCGATATTTTTCATTTTGTGATATGTTATAGTACATAAAAAAATATTGGACACTTATTTTTTTTAAATGCTAACTTGGCGATTTAAGTTGTGAAACCACCCCTTAAAATTAACCCCAAAAAACAGTTTTTCTTTAATAATTCAAGAATTAATTAAAATTTTTTGATGAAACAAACGCTCTGTTATTTCTGATAAAAAAGCGCTCCTAAAAACATATTAGTTATGTTAAAAAGTTGCAACCCCTAATATTTATGGAGGTGAGTTTCATTTTTTTTCTTATATATCAACTTTTGAACAACTGAATTTTATAAAATTCAACAATTTTATTAAGAAAATTAA
This sequence comes from Dastarcus helophoroides, assembly GCA_028583605.1. Taxonomy (NCBI): domain Eukaryota; kingdom Metazoa; phylum Arthropoda; class Insecta; order Coleoptera; family Bothrideridae; genus Dastarcus; species Dastarcus helophoroides. The sequence continues at coordinate 3,443,965 of CM053332.1, forward strand.
AAAATAAAATTGACCTATCTCGGGGTTTTGCAAAAAAAATCCCTGAAAGGGGCGACTTACCCCTTGAGTTAATTTTTTTCTGTACAGTGATATGGAAAGTAAAACAGAACATATGTTTTCAATTTTATTTCTATAATAATTATTTTGACATATATTTTGCATTAACAGTGAAATAACGTAACACCCCTATTATTATGACACTTGGAGAACCCCATGGGTTTGATCATTGTTAGATTGCGAATCAAAATATTTATTTTTTCACTTTTAACTTATTATATGTTGATATTTTATCAAAATTATGTGTCACCAATTTTTTTAGATGTTAAATTTGTGATTTAGGTGGTGAACTCCCCACCCTTAAAAATAACCCCCAAAATCAGTTTTTCTTTAATATCGCAAGAATAAATTGGAATTTTTCGATAAAACCATTGTTACGTTATTTCCCATAAGAATGTGTTTCTAAAAACGAATCAGTTGTGCCAAAGGGTTGCAACCCCCAATTTGTAAAGGGGTGGGTTTAATTCTTTTCTTTTAAATCAATTTTTAAATCATTGAATTTTATGGAATTTGGCAATGTCATTAAGAAGATAAAAAAATAAATTGACCTGTCTCGAGCTTTTACAAAAAAAAATTATTGGAAAGGGTGATTTACCCCTAGAGTCCTTTTTTTCTGTAGAATGATATGAAATATTAGACACAACATATGGTTTTAATTTTATTGCTATAATGCTTTTTCTGACATTGATCATTATCAGATTGCAGGGCAAAACATTCCTTTTTTCACCTTCTATTTATTTGATGTCGATATTTCAACAATATAATATGTCAATAATTTAGTTTTCATTTGAAAATACTTATTTTTATGGTCTCACCCCTAAAATTTATATTTTCGCTTGAATGGAAAGAAATGTTCTTTACTGAACAAAGTCTCGAAACATTGTATTGTGCTGAAAAAATCTACACTTACCGATCATTTCAGTCAATATAGCAATATTATTGACCTCTTTCTGTTTTGTAAAAAAAACTCATCGGAAGAGGTGATTTACTCCAGGAGTAAATTTTTTATTTGCAGTAATATAGAAAATTAATCCCAACATATATTTTCAATGTTATTGTTGAAACGTTTATTGTGACATACATTTTGCCTTAGAAGTAAAATACCATAAAACTTTAATTTTAAGAGGTTTGGAAATCGCGTGAAGTTAATCATTATTAAATTATGCCTAAATTATTTTTATTGTATTTTTATATTCTTTATTGTAATGTATCATTTTTCCAGATATGTGCAAAAGAGACTGTTTTTTCTTCTTTCTTCTTGTTGGATATTTCTTCACTTGCGTAAAGGGAAAAAAATCAATAATTATGATACATTATCTATTAGAAAAGACAAATGTGACAGATTTTGTGGCACATATGCATAGGTTAAGATATATTTGATTGTATGGATTTTAGGTACAATTAAAAATATTTATTTTATTATTTTATTTTCTTGACGAATATTAAAAAAATTCAAAAAAGCCTAGGTCTGCTGAATAGAGGATTAAAAACCATTTTAAATGAGGTATCACACGCATCCTTATTCAATTTAAAAATTTTAAAGGGGGTAACTTTAACTCCAGGTGGGTTGAAGGGAGAGGGCTATAATTATGCCTTAAAAGTGTCATGTGATAATCTCATATTTCGTAGATAATGAATTTATATGCGTTACATTTGGACCTCACGGAATGTATTTAATCCAAAACTGGAAAAGATCAACTTTGGTTTTTAATTTTATTAATAATACTGCTACATTGACCGAAATGATCGAAAAATGTAGATTTTTTCTGCACAATATTCTGCGAAAATAGAGATTTTAGGTGTGAGACTCTAAACAATAAGTATTTTCAAATTATAACTTAATTGTTGGCATATTATGGTGATGAAATATCGACATAAAATAAGTAGAAGGTGAAAAAATGATTGTTTTGACTGGCACTCTGGTAATGCTCAATCCTATCGCCAACCCTTATAAAGGTAAAAGTTAAATATTATTTCACTTTTACTGCAAAATATGTCAGAAAAAGCATTGTAGCAATAAAATTGAAACCATATGTTGTGTTTAATTATTCATATCATGCTACAAAAAAAATGCCTCCAGGGGTAAATCACCCTTTCGAATGATTTTTTTTGTAAAACCCCGAGACGGGGCAATTTTATTTTTTAATTTTCTTAATGACATTGCCAAATTCCATAAAATTTAAGATATTAAAGAAAAACTGTTTTTGGGGGGTTATTTTTAAGGGTGGGGAGTTCACCACCTAAATCACAAATTTAGCGTCTAAAAAAATTGTTGATAGATTATTTTGATAAAATATCAATGTATAATAAGTTAAAGGTGAAAAAATAAATGTTTTGATTCGCAATCTAATAATGATCAAATTCATGGGGTTCTCCAAAATAAAAATAGGAGTGTTACGTTATTTTACTGTTAATCCAAAGTATATGTCAAAATAATTATTATAGAAGTAAAATTAAAAACATATGTTGTGTTTTACTTTCCATATCATTGTACAGAAAAAAAATACCTCAAGGGGTAAATCACCCCTTTCAAGAATTTTTTTGCAAAACCCCGAGACCGGTCAATTTTATTGTTTAGTTTTCTTAATAAAATTGTTAAATTTGATAAAATTCAGTTGTTTAAAAGTTGATATGTAAGAAAAAAAAATATAACTTACCCCCATAAAAATTAGGGGTTGCAATTTTTCAACATAACTAATATGGTTTTAGGAGCGCTTTTTATAAGAAATAACAGAGCTTTTGTTTCATTAAAAAATTCCGATTAATTCTTGAGTTATTAAAGAAAAACTGTTTTTGGGGTTAACTTTAAGGGATGGTTTCACCACTTAAATCGCCGAGTTAGTATCTAACAAAAAATGGGTGTCCAATATTTTTGTATGTACTATAACTATGCCACAAAATGAAAAAACTCGGTGGGGTATACCTCGAGTACTTTCCTTGTAAGATAGGATTTGTTAAAATTCTGTCTTTAAATAGTAAAAATGGGCATCAAAGACCACCCGAATTTTATGCATTGAATAATACGCGATTCAGTCTAGAGTTGCATATACGTGTTAAGTGTTAACTAAATAATATCATCTTGATTGCATTACATATATGTGTTGCAGTCTTTTCGTGTAATAAGACGTTTCATGAAAAGTCTAGGCATTTCATAAAACTCTGTCAGATATTGAAATGCCCTTAACGAAAACGTATAAAATTACTCTCAGTGACTTACTCTGTTGTACTTTTCATGTAACGTTATAATAAGTAAATAGTGTTTCTTGAAAGTAAGCCTACATATCGCCATAGGTATGTAACGCAATGGACAAGATACAATTTTTTGTGCCACATTTAAAGTTATACTCCTACAACCATATATATTTATCGCTTTTGGGCTATCTACAAGATGATTCTAAAAGTAGTACCATAAATTTAAGTTCGTATTCTGAAGCCTAAAATAGGCCGAAAAGTCTATATAAATATATATCGTAAAACACTTCGTTTCCGAGTTACAGGGTGCGTAAAGTTAGTTCCTGATTATAGTTTTTAATAAATAGTTGCGAAACGTGTACAGATAATTGAATGAAATTTGGTAGAGTTCCAAACCTTTTTGTGTTCTATTAAATATCTAAGAATTAAATAACACAACTTAACCAGTGGCGGGTATATCTAGGAGGGCACTGCTTAAAACCTGGTTTATTTATTTGGAATGCACTACAAACTATTTTACATAAAAAAGGTGTTTCTAATAAAATTTGATATTATCAGCGATTTTCAAGTAAAATGCATTTTTATATCTCGATGCATTAAAAACGCTCGCCCGAAAATATCGGATATAACACATAATTGGTATTGAAATGAAAGAAAATAAATAGCATTGACATTTCCATGTTTTCTTATCACCGGCAATCACTTTGTGCAATTTGTGCAAATAAAAAGTTATATTTTTAAATTCGTTATTTGTTAAATATTTACGAAACATTTTTTTTTTCAAATATTAGTTAAAATTAGTTAAATATTAGTTAAAAATAATTTGTTTTAACAGTACATTTAAGCTAATTTTCTTTTCTTTCATTTCAAAGTCACCTTATCCGAAAACCGTTAACAATATCAAACAGTAAAAACACCTTTTTTATGTAAAAAGATTTGTAGGTTTTATTTTTGTTACTAAACTGCGACAGAAGTGCACACAAAATAAATAAGGCACGTTTTAAGCACCTCCCCTCTGGATATACCCGCCACTGGTTAAGTTCTGTTAATTAATTCTTAAATTTTTGGTAAGGACATCGAAGGGTGTGAAGTTGGGCCAAATTTCATTTAATTATCTGTACACGTTTCGCAACTATTAAGGAAAAACTATAATCAGGAAGTAGCCTTCGACACCCTGTAACTCGGAAACGACGCGTTTTATGATATATGTTTATATAAAGTTTTAGTATTATTTTGGGGCTCTAGAATGCGATCCTAAATTTATGATACTTCTTTTAGAATCACCTTGTATAAGTAATTTATACATGAACCAAATTGGATAAAGCAACACAAAATACGCCATTATTATCAAATTATCATTTATATTTTGGAAAAAAAATACGACATTAAAAGTTGAAAAGAGCATAAATTTTTCAAACCAATAAGTCGATTTAATCAGTTAAATACCGAGTCATATAAGACCATCAGAGAATGTTATTTATTGTTTATTGGCTTTTTCTTAGCCATTTGCTTCTGCCGCAATTCTAGATATAAATTACTTTCTGGTAAGGATGGCAATCTCTTATAGACTGCCCCAAACTGCGATTCGTTGTTTGTGACTCAACACTGAAAAACACCTAAAACTGTCTTATGATTTAAACGATCTATATCTAAATAGCATGATTATTCTAAAGATTTAACGTTTCAAGCAGTTTTACATCGTTTAAATCATAAGATAGTTTTAATGTTTTAAGTGTTTTTCAGTGTCAAAAACAGCGATTAATAAATTAAGATCCAACGCAATTACTGCTTGGGGAAATGTATAAGAGATTTCAAATCCTTAGCAGAAGATAACTTACATCTAGATTTGTGGGTGTCGCGACAAAAGGACGCGGACCTTTGGGTGCGCAACAAAAGATCTCAGACATCTGCTCGTACGCCAAAAGTACGAGTGCGACAAATGGTCGTGGCGATAATTGGACGCACGAGGTCGTATATAGTTAGAATGTTATTGCCAGAAGTAAATAGATCATTTAAATTATACCGCTTTAAATACAGGAAAAGAAAATCGCTTGAACCAGGTGATTGTGTTTTCTTTTTTTGTCACTTTTGGCATATATTCAACTTTATGCAGGGTGTTCTGAAAACCCCCTACGAGATGAAATTTCATTTATTTAAATGGAACACCAAGTATAATTTTGCATACTTGGGTAGAGTTTTTTTACCCAAACGCAATATAGGTTTTCATGGGTAAATCTGTAATGCTAAGGGGTGTACAACCAAGAGAAAATACCATTGGATGTTAAATCATTTGAATTTAGACATGTCAGTGGTGGTAGGTTTGAACATTCACATTCGTTTACTTAAGTTGTTTAGATGTTACTTTGTTCATAACTATTAAACTTTATTAACGATTAAAAAGCAACAGATATTAAAAATTTCACAATGTTTCGATAACTATTTGCACCGGACCAGGTTTCGCATTACTGCATCATCGGCGATTGTACCAGCAGTTTATTTAGCCGTTATTAGGCTATCCAGCTTCGTGGATTTCAGACTCCTACGAATATTCCGTCTAATTAGAATTCTCGTCCAAATATTAAATATTTGTGAATTTCTATGGCTTTCAAGAAATTAAGTTGTTATTATAAATATGTGATATTTTTACTGCGTTCGCGAATGTAATTTTATGTTGTGTTTCTAATAGATGCTTTGCAAAACTTTATCTTCCTGGATGTTTATTTCTGAAGGCAGCAAGATGATACAGTAATGCGAGACCTGGTCCGATACTAGCAAATATTTATTAAAACATTGTGGAATTTTTAATATCTATTGCTTTTTAATCGTTAATAAAGTTTAATAGTTATGAATATTAAAGAATTTCTTGAAGTAAGGGTTGGAAATGTCAATTATTTAACTTTGTTAACAAAAAAAATAGTTAAGGAAATTAAAATTAAATAATTTAAATTAAAGTAGATATTCAAAATATTCGTCATTCAAAAGTCAAAATTACTTATCACTTATTACTAACGTTTTATGTATATGTTACCTTATGTCGTGCGTCAAATTTGCTCCGCGATCATTTTTCACAGCGTCCTTTTATTATGCGACCAAACGTCCGCGCCCTTTTGTCGCGTGTCCAATTGTCCGCGAACTTTTGTCGTGGAACCACATTCGTGGAAGAAGCAACTGGCGATGAAAAAGTCAATAAACAATAAATGAGATGAACACAACTTCCCAAGGAATTTATAGGGAATATCTATCATCAGAGAAAACGTATTTATTACGTATATTCAATCTTAGTAACTGAGCTCATTGGTGTATAACCCAACGTTACTCAAAGAGTACTTCGCAGAGCCCGGGTGCTTCGCAAAGCCTTCGGTAGGGCTCCGCCGACAGTCATATTAAAATAAGTACATGTATTAAAGAGGAACTGGTTTTGATTTTAGTTTTTAAAAGGATTCCGTCATCAAAAAAGTTTGAGACCGCTGTTTTAACCTATTTATTACTTACGATAACCTGTGTTTTACTCTAGGCAACCAAATTGGTAAAACTGAACACCTAATAAATAGGCGAGACTTGATCTAACTGTTTTCTAGCGCCCTTATCTGTAAATTAAGTTTACAAATCTAAATTTTCTAACTTTAAGGTAACATTTAGTTTATCAGTTCATCATGCAATTCCATTAGTACCACAAAAGAATTTCAGAAAGTTAAAAATTTTGAAAAGGATCAAGTCTTCTTTATTCAGGGACAGTTAATCCTAGGCCACAGTAGAGTTTAATCTAGGAGAAGCTAATATCCTTTAGATAATAAATTACTTAAGATAGATGTTGTCCTTAATGACAGATTAAAATTTTAGTTATAACAAATTAATTCCATTTTGTTCTTTATCATACCAAATAAAAGTGTCGTAAAATATATTAAAGATTTCGTGAAGTCTTCCATTCACTTAAATCAGTAATACCAATAATACCAAGAGTTTTAGTTTGGGTGTTACTGATCATCCTACCTTGCCAAATTTTTCGACGAAAAATTTAGGAAGTTTGGAATATGATTGCACAACGAATCGATAGCACACCTTGTTCAACCAATACAGGCGTTTTTCAACTCTATCTATTTAAGTCCATGGAAGAAAAAGGTGAAATATCCAGACTGGTTTTCTTAACCGTGACATATCTTTATTAAGATGAGTATATATTTTACGTATAAAAGTTCCTACTAAAAGATTTTAAGCCGAAAATATCCAGAAAATCGAAAATATCAACACTAAGGATAATTTTATTAACTCGCTCCCCTAGTTTTACCTACCCCGATCTATACTGAATAATTAAAATTTCAATAGGTGTGCGGAATTTATTTATTTATCTTGTTACGTTTCAAAAAAATAAAGAAAAACCATCGTCTTGATTTTACATTTCAAACAAGCTTCTCTAGGTATATGTTTATTATGTGAAACTTTTTACATATTTTTAAACATAGAATGCGATGTTAAAATCATTCAGCTTAACTTCGGGACAATCTGTATCTATTTATATCCATTTATATTCTTGGGGTTTATTTAGGTGTATTTTACGTAAATTTAAGCGTGAAGTTGGATATTATTTCAAAAAACATGGATATTTCAATCTCCAGATGAATCATATTTTAATTAATTATGTAAATACTTCAATAAATGTGATTAAAGCCAAAAAGATGAATGACCTTAATCGGCTTTATTTACTGGTAACATAAATATCGACCATAAAAAATGTCAATGCATTAATTGAAATGGATTTGTTGGTATTAGTGACGTTTATGTAATTTTACGTAAATTCGCATTCGAAATTAGGATTTAGTTTAATTAGCATACATAATTCAATGTCCAGAAGTGATCTATTTCCAACAGCCAAACAAGTAATTTAAGAATCCCATAATCCTTTTAAATAAAATAATTGACGGCGTTAAATTCATTGTAACAACAAATATACCAATATATAACAAAGACCCTAAGAAAAAATTAAGTTTAATCTCAAATGGGTTTGATTTATTCAGATCCCTCGAATAAAAAAGTGATGATTCAGATTTAGAGCGTAAGATCTGACAATTTCTTAAGAAATTTTATTTTATGAGCCTTTTAACACGTTCACTGTTTTAATGGTATTTATTTGCTGAGTGTTACTTTTCGCCAGCTTAATTTGTGAGCCCCATATGTGGCTCGCAGGACGTGGAGAGAGGAATATTAAGGGTCGTAAAATAAAATTTTGATATTTGACACCATTCCACAATCAGCAAATCATTTCTGTTTAGCTAGCCAATATGGCTTTGGGTCATTATACTTTTATAGAAAAAGAGCCATGTCAAGAAAAATCATAATTAACCTAAAAAATACTAAATGAGATCAACATATGGTGACTGACGTGACAGGTCTTACGAAAATGTGGTTTAATAGATAGTGGGTGTTAAAATTTTGTTATACAGTAATATAATTTCGTAATAATTTTAAAAGTTTTTAGGATTTTTTAAATTTATTTATCGTATAGCATTACAGAATTAAGAAATATAGATATAAGAATAGGTATTTCCTTTCATAGTTCTATGTTCAGCCCCGCAGTCGCATTGGGCACTATCTATCATTTCTGACTTGTTCGGGTGTTGCTTTTGTTAGTTCTTATCCGATTGAGGGAGCTCCAGATCTTTCTTGAGAGGTTCACTCCTGGGGGAGGGAAGTCGGATCTAGCTTTCCCTCTGCCTCTCGACCGTAGTAGGATATCCATTGAGCTTTCCATTCTTCTTTTAAATTATAGCTTTCTGGGGCGAAGTTGTGGTTCTTTTCCCAGATTTGCTTTCTACATTTTAGCCTGGAATGTGGCGGGTTATTCAGTGTTTTATGGATTGCTAAATTTCTAGGAGATGAGCTGTTGATCTTGGCCCATGCGCTGTCGCTTGTTGGCGTCTTAGGTCGGGTGGTGCTATCTTAGCACCTTGTTTTGAGCTTCTGTCCTTATAGTTCTTGGTGTTTTTTGAATGTGAGGGATATATCAAGTGTCACGCCTCAGTATTTGGGTCATTGGTTATGGCATAGTCTAAAATATCACGTTTAGTTCTTTGTTTGTCATTCTGTTATTGAGGTAGAATGTTCTGACTTCCGTTTTCCCAGGGTTCGGGCACAGCCTCCACTTCCCATAATATAGTTCTAGCTTTTTTAGATCTCTGGTAAGTGTCTGTTCACTTTGTTTGAATGTCTTGCTCTGAGTTGCTATCGCTAGGTCGTCAGCGTAGCTGAACTACGGATTCAGTGGCAACTACAGGGTGGACCATAAGTAATGGTACATAGAGCAAGAGTAGATTTTTCGTATAAAAATAACCTGATTTCGCTACATTTACCTTATACCAAAAGTTGATATTAACAGAGATACAGGGTGTCAAAGTTGAAAAAAAAATTGTGATTTTTTTCGCATAACTGGTGAACACATTTCACTATAGTCAAGAAATTGGGCATAGGGGGGCTTCTTTGGTCAAGAAATTCTAATTTGCTAACATATTGCCAGTAAATCATAGGGGGCGCCACCTGCGCTACCTTGTATTATTCTAAAGCATCATAACTTTTTTGTGCCTTTATGTACACTTATTTTAAATAGATATTTTTATGTACCTACATTTTTACGTAAAAAAGGTATAATTTCTAAATGTTGATACAGGCAACCGTTTTCAAGATATTTATCTTCAAACTTTGCACTACGTTTATTTTAAGTTATGTAAATGTGAATTTTTCGGAGAAAGTTTTAAAATAAAAGTAATAAAACTGACTCAAAAATAGTTTATATCAAGTATTACTCTACTGACATTATTATTACATATTTTTTAAACTTTCTAAAGCAAAGTACCAAAAGAAAATTTATTTTCAAAAATAAGTATGTGGGAAACGACTATTTTCATGTAAAGGGATTGTAAATAATTACAAATTTGGCTGTCTTTTATTAAAATTTATCTTCAAATATCTGCTTTGACCACGTAGGCTATTAAAATTTTCTTGTGCGAACTCAGGCATCATATCTTACTTCTCTATGTTAGAAAATAAATTACGTCTTAATTTTTTGGATTTTCTTTATTGAGATTTTCAAAATTTGGGTAATAATATTATCAGTAAAGTAATATTTGACATAAATTATTTTCAAAGCTGTCTTATATTACTTTTTTTTGAAGCCCACTTCGAAAATTTAATATCTTAATAATTTAAAACCAAGGCATGTCAAGCTTTAAAGGCAAATATCTTGAAAACGGTTGCTCGTATCAACTTTCAAAAAATACACCTTTTTTACGTAAAAAATATGGGGAAATAAAATAACCGATTTAAAATTAATATACGTGGGTGCACAAAGAAGTTATGATGATTTAGAATTATGCAGGATAGCGCAGGTAGCGCCCCCTATCAGCTAATGGCAATATGTTAGCAAATTAGAGTTTGTCAGCATAAAAAACCTCTTGCCAAATTTCGTGCCTACATTACAATTTACTCCATAGTTATGAGAAAAAATCGAAATTTTTTTTTCAACTTTGACACCCTCTATCTCTGTTAATACAACTTTTGGTATACGGTAAATGTAGCTAAATCACATTATTTTTATTTGAAAAATCCACCATTGCTCTGTGTACCATTGCTTATGGTCCACCCTGCATAGTCACTAGGGTATAAGTTAAATACGAGTGGGGCCAAGAACGCTCCCTGTGGGAGGCCGTTTTTTATGGTATAGGATTTACTTGTAGTTTCACCGAGAGGGACCTTAAAATGACGATTTTAAAGCATGTTATCCATTAGTTTTGTGATCTTAGAGCTTGGGACGGTTTAATTTAATTTCATTTGTCCAAACACTATCGTATGCCGCGGATCAAGTCTTTTGGAAGTCTGCTTATATTAGTGAGGTCAGGGTGAGGACTTGCTTACAGCAGCTTCGTTTTTCTTGAAATCCTGCTTGGTCTTGTCGAGTTATAGAGTTAATTGTTCGATAAAGTCTGTTGTATAGGAGTCTTTCGAGCATCTTGTAGCAGATGTTTAGCAGTGCGATTAGGCGGTAGGTCGTTGGGTCACCCTTGAGTTTTCCTGGTTTGAGGATTGCAATAGTTCTTGCTACCTTTAGTTGGTGAGGGACTCTTCCGCTTTGTAACAATTCGTAAAGTTGTAATAGCCATTGTCGTGCTCTCTGTCCTAGTTTAAGGCGGTTTAAGGAGCTCTGGAAATCGGCCATCTATTCCGGCGGCTTTCCCGTTTTTGAGAGATTTGATTAATACGAGTATATCCAGTTCCCCTTGTGTAAAAAGTAGGGATATGCTAGGCTCTCCTTTGTTATCTTTAGGTTGTATCTTTATTTTTTAGGATATTACCAACTTAAAACCTGCCTATGGTATGTTCCATTGGATGATAATAAGTAATTGTTAGTACTTATTTTAATGTTGAAACTAGTTATACTTTACTACTTTGGTAAATAAGGGCATCTTTCCTTTCTCTTGAATTTGTGATTAAAGAAAATCTAAAATTTTAAAGAGCACTCATATTGACAAACACATACATGGTGTTTTTGAATAAGATGATAACACTGAAGAAGTATGGGCGATTTTAACAAAACACCGTATTTTCAAGGTGCAGAATGTTAAAAATTAAGAAAAACTTTTACTTTAGACCTAATATTTCGAAAAAAAGTGGACATTTCAATATTTTAAGAAAATTATTTTTAAAAATGTTTAGTGTTTTCTGACATACATATTATTTTTGTCTTTAAAATTAAGTTTTTGGAGGCGTTCTATAATTAAGTTAGGAGCTTTTCTTAGAATTTGATCAGATTAGGTTAGATATTGTACGACCTTGCACCCCTTCATATAAATTTTATCTTATAATATCTTCACCTTTAACGTAATATGTAACACGACCATAAATAACAAATTGATGACTATAAAGAGGTGCTCATGAAGGGGCATAAAAATGAGTCGAACTGAGATTCCTACTGCAGTAGCTCAATTTTTCTAAGATTTGGTGAGATTATGCTTATATCCTCTCTTTTTTTAACTCAATTAATAGACGGCTACTTAGTTTTTTTATTAAAGGCTTCAATTTTAATTTTAATTTCTTAAAAAAATTGGAAACTAAGAGGAAAGTCAAAATTTAAAAACATTTTTAATCCAAAAGAGTATCTTTTTAAATTTCGTGTTTCAAATTTTAAATAAAATTTCGAGAAAAGATTCATATTTCGACAGAAGAGTCTAAGAATTTTTTAAATAAGTGTTTTTTGCTGGAATTTCTGTCTCCCATATTTTCAAAATCTGAAGTTCAAATTTTTAGTTATTACTAAAAATTTATTATTATTATTATTATTATTATTTTATTTTAATCACAGTTGTATACTGGTCTTCTAAAATAGCTGAGGAAGACTTCACTTTAATCAACTGTTTTTGTAATTCTAGTGCTATAGGAACTTTTTGACCATGACATGTCTAAAGAATGCACGCTTTTTATATTTTTATACAGGTTGAACCAAATTTGATTTCCACTACAGGGATTTCGTAAACCATTAGAGATACAAGAAAGCTTAGATGGGCAAAGTAGTGCAGATTTCATCTCTTAATAATATTCCGTTGATAAAACAATTGAATTCCAACTTGTTTAGATTTTATTTAAAAAAACTTAAAATCGCCATTTTTAAAAATTAGCTGTAACTTCTTTATTTCAAGTCCGATTGAAAAAATAAAAAAAATATGGGTAGTTGCTTTTTAAGGCCCTTTCATCAGTGTACATTATTTTTTTTCTAAATTCAACTGTTTTCAAAAAAATTATATACTTTGTTATTTTTTATAGAGGCCATATTGGATTAGTAGTCATAACGCCTTCAACTGATATTATTATAGGTATTGTAATTATATCTTTAAGCTTCCACATTCGCTTAATCTCAATGGCTAAGTTTTGGTATTTTCTGGATTTTTCTTTTGGGTTCTCTGTAAATTGTGTGCAAGAAGTATCCCTATTGCAATTATCCATGTTATTTTTTTCTCTTTTTCCCATGGGATGATGTCTGGACGGTTGTACTCAACTGGTTTATTTGGCGTTATGGGTCTGTCGCAGTACAGGGTGTCCCATTTTCGGTACTTTTCAGGGGTATTGGACTTATTATTAAAGACAGGGTTCCAAGATTTTTACTTTACTGTCCTAGTTTTTGAATGAAATATTTCAGTCTTAAATTTGCTATAGCTATCTTAGTTTTTAAGCTACAAGGTGATTTTCAAAATCTTCATTTTTTAGCCATGCCTTTATCTCCATTATTTCTTCTTAAATGAAAAAGGAAAAAATTGATGTTGCTACATGTTTTTACGTTAAGTTCAGAGGCGCAGAGAATGTTTTCCTAAAATTTTTGAAATATTAACCAAAGTTTAATTTTTTCAAATGAAATAATGTTATATTATTTTTAATGTTGATTAAGCATAATTTGTGCTATTTAAAAATATACAGTTGTTAAGTTTTATTTTCAAAAACAACCTTAAAATTCGATATTTTTATAATTTATAGCAGTAGGCTATGACTAATTTACTAGAAACAAAGGCAATATTAATATTTATTCAATGAATTAAACTCTTCAAATGTAAATTTCAAAATTGCATATTTCACTTTTATCGTAAATACACAAAAGCTCTATCTAATAAAAACAAGCTAAAATTTTTTAAAGGTTACTTTCAAAATTAGAAACCCATTTTTGGCTGCGTATATGTTTGTTACTTTTTTAACTAAATTTAGCAGAATTATTGGTCTATGCTAAATAATTTGGTACGCGAAACCAACTCCTTTACGAAGTTCAGCAACATGAAGAGAAAAGCAAATAAAAGTGTTATGGTATACAGGATCATCAACTTGCTCGTCTCGTTGAAAAATAGAGAAAGGTGTTGGTATAACAAGATTTAAGGCTCAACGAATTTTGGAAAAATATAAATACCAATAATTTTTAATACCCAATTGAAAATATAGAAAAATTTTAAAGTAACTTTTTTAGAATAATTATGAATTTTGCATTTGTTTCTAATAAATGAGTTATAGCCTACTGCTATAAGTAAAGTATAAATTATAAAAATATTGGATTTTGAACTTGTTTTTAAAATAAACATCAACAATTATATAATTTTAAAAAGCTCAAATTATACTTAACCAATATAAAAAATAAAATATGGGGTGTTCCATTTAAGAAAATATAATTTTGGTTATTATCCCAGAAATTTGACTTTCTAGAAAAAACTGACTACGTCACTGAACTTAACGTAAAAACTCTAGCAAGATCATTTCTACCTTCTTAATATAAGAAGGCATAACGGAAATGCAAGGCATGGCCAAAAAATAAAGATTTTCAAAACCAGCCTGTAGCTTTAAAACTAGGACAGTCATGACACATTTAATCAAAAAGTAGGACAGTAAAGTGAAAATCCCAACACTCTATCTTTATTAATAAGTCCAATACCGTCGAAAAGTACCGAAAATGAGACACCCTGTACAGTACTATTCGATCTGATTCGAGAACGGGACTAAGTGCGTATTTGTAGTATGGCTCTACACATGCAGTTAGGTTGTGTTTTTGAGTTAATTGGGAGTGGATAATCTTGGCTACCTGATTATGTCTACACAGGTAATCCGTCTCGGACAAGAGACCACATGAACCAGTAATGTGTTCTATTGTCTCACTTTCCTTTACATTTTTATTAAGGAAATTCTTCTTGTAATTCCTAGTTTTTATGACCTTGTCCTGTATTGCGGTGATAAAACTTTCACTCTTCAGTTGAAGATATCTCTTATAAAGAAACACGAGGAAGGAGGATTTATCAGTTTGTTCCCCATCATTCCCCACCTTCTTTTTCTCATACAGGTTGAATCCCTTCGTTTGATCCTGCTAGATTTAAAGATGTGAATGCCTGATCTGTCTTTACAATTTTCTTTATGTTGATGTGTGTATGCTGCATAAGTAACACAATGAATAGCATACCCAAAATAGTGTGACGTATATTATAAAGACTATTCGAGAGTTAGAAAATTAAAAAAATCGCAAAAAATAATGAGGGTTCCAAAATTACCTTAGACGAGACAAAGATGCCTGCTGTTAACATTTGCAAAAATTAAAAACGAGTAATATTAGGACACATTAGCTCAAAATCGTATAAAGCAACTGGCGTAAAAGTGTCCACAGTAACTTACCAACAACGGATACACAAATCTGGCTTTAAATTTTAAAAAATAAATATTGATTCAAAACATGTTCCGGCCCTTTATTTTTGTATTAATTTTCATTTTAATATGTGTTTCATGTAGGAAACCTCTATCAACTGAAACCCAAAAACGTCAAGGACTGATATAGGCTAATCTAAACAATCCTTGAGCCCCACCAAATGATCTAACATATATTTTATCATAAATCAAAGGTTTATTTACCATTTGCGAAGAAGATCAAAGTAAAAAAAATAACTAGAACAGAAAAAGTTGGTTTAAAAAATCTGTTAAGTTCCCATAGGGAGCGTTTTGTGGGGTTGTGTCAGAGAATGGTGTGTAAAAATTGCAGTTCGAAGATGAGATAATAAATACTGTAACATAAAAGAATAAACTACAAAATAATTTGATACCACTTAATGATAAATTTAAAAATAAAAATTTAAACAGATTTTTTTCTATTAGCAGGACATGACAGGCTGTCACCGAGCAAAATAACCTAGAATTGGTTTACAAAACAAATCTTCAGAATACCATGGCCGTAGAATGGGCTGGACTCTAATATAATTTTAAAAAACGACATGACATGAAAAATTAATTGAGAAATAATCCTTAAAGAAGTTTGTCTCTCAAGGAGAAAATTTGGTCAAATATTCCAGTATATTCAATGCTGCACAGAAATAGAGTAATAATAAACGCAAAAAAAACTTACAAATTATTAGAAACTAAGCGTCCAAACATTTAGTTTTACTGATTTTTGAAAAATATTACATTTGTGTATTGTTCTAACAGAAGGCGATGAAAAAAATGTTTAAAAATATGTGATAAATGTTAATAGTTTCTTAATTTCTTACAGGAAAAACTCTTAAGAAATTCGTCCAAACATTAACTTTTTAGGACTTGTATGTACTGTGCTCTTTTAAAAAATTTCTAATTTCAGAATGATTGTTATATTAACCACAAACCTCTGAGCTTAAAATATTTATTTCTGTCAAATAATCCAGGTTTTGTTAAATCAGTAAATAAAACCCTTTCCCGAAATTAATTAATACCTTGGCAGTTTTCAGGACCATTAGCTTTGTAATGTTTATCTAAGTAGGCCCCGACAAAGCAGTGGCTCATTTATTAAACAGGCCGAAATAATGAATTAAGAAAACCGCAAAATCTTTTCCAGTGATATTAATTGTGTAGGTAAAGTGATTTAGATGATCCGTTTTTCATTTAATAAATGCCCCGAGAAATAATTCGTTTTTCAGGGATTCGAATCTAATTTTGAAATAGGGCGGTTTTAATTATTCATTTCGCCATAAAGCAGCTACGAGAACATACAACCTTGAATCGGAGAGAGTAGATATTTAGGTATTCATTTAGTTGAAATAAAAGTTAGTTTCATTTATTGATACTAATGCTACGACTGTAACTATCTATGAAATATATCACCTCAAGCATCATTTAGATAAGTAGTTTCGGTTGTGAGAAAGAGAAAACAAAGCTAGAAGAAAACATTACAAATTTATCTCTGGTTTTGTATTTTTCTATTTCGAGATATTTCCTTTAAACCGAAGAAAAAGATCTTTCAACGGGAGAAACCAAAAAAGTATTTTATTGCATTTAAGCAGCTGTCAACTAGCGTTTAATCGAAGCCCAGGGAAAGGCATTGGCGGCTTTTGCAACCGAGAACGCCTACGTTGGCGTAGTCCCAGATATAAGCTCTTTTATTTATTTGAACAGCAAGCTACCATTTATAATTTACTCTGTTTAAAAGCACATTTGGCTTTAACGGAAAATAATGTGCTTTAGGATGTCCCAAAAGTACATGACATTCATTCTTAAAGATATTGCGGCAATTCGTTTAAAAACTTCAAGGGTTAATACATCATATACTTATAGTCGCAATTTTTTGAACAAGTTGTGATATGATCACTATAAAAGACGAAATAAAACATTTAGAACATTAACGTTTGCCTTAAATTAGACTTTTTCCAGTGTTCCTATCCACAAACCTTATTATTCATATTTTCAAACTTTTCAAAAAAATGAAGTCGAACGTAGGCTTCATTTTACGAGACAAACTTGGAGCATCACGATTAGAACACCTTTGATAATAAGATTTAAAATGACGTATTCTAGTGCCAAAACAACGTTCTAAAAGCGATGAACTATGTTCGGCGCACTTTATCACAAGTGGTAGGTGATAAGTTTAAAGGAGGGCTGGTTTGTTGACGAGAGGTATAGTGTTTATAATATGAGAACTTTCACCTCTATTGGAGCACAAGGCTCCTTTGTGTAACATGCAGATAATCCTTATCCTTCAGCAGCATGCAATAGCTTTTTTGTTGATGAATATCTGACAAATTAAACTATTGAATTTGATGCATTTAGTTTATTTTACCACATTTGATTAGAGTTTAGGCCTATTCATTATCTTAAATTTAAAAATTTACTTTAAAAATGTTTTAGTCATTTTCACTAAGCTTATAATTAAAAATAAATTTGTTTGAAATATACTATCGCCTTATAATGTAAAATTAATTAATGCTGCTGGAAAATTTAGGGAATACCCCTCAGTTAAAATATGAACAAACTTTTTTTAGATAATGTGTTCCTTTAAAAGCTTGCACCTCCCTATTTACGAGAACTGCTGAGAATTTCGAAAAACCCGAGAACAAGTTGACTTTGTTGAGAGAGGCGTTTGGTTGCCCTCTCAGGTAATGTACTTGGGCAAGGCAGGGGAGCTTGTGTCATTGTCTATTCACTTTTGTAATTATTTTAAAATTTATCGATTAGGTTTCGAGATATCTATATTTTTCAGGGTTTATCACATTTCGAAGGTACAAACTTTTGGAAGAGACACATCGTATACCATAAAAGGTAAAGACCATTCATCAAGAAATCTCTAAAACTATTAAACCTACAAAATTGAAATTTGGCAAATAGGTTCGCTATATAACGAGGGCATCGGTAAAAAACATGATTTTTCGAAATTCATCGCCTAAGCGGATGTAAAAGCATATACAATTTTATTCAATCAGTCTCTATGTCGCATGTTCCCAACAAATAAAACAAATTGTTTTATTTAAAGTTGCCTACTGATGTTGGCTACAAGATTGAAATAAAAAATTTGAAAATTTGACAACTTAGCAAAGTCAGCTAAGCTAACATAACCAAAATATTCGTAAAGTTGTGGTATTTCCGGTTATATCGGAAGCTGACACCAACTTCGTTATTTTGAGTAAGATACCATATACAGAGTCTCCCAACGAAAAGTTGTCCGCCATATAATTAGAAAACCGTGAAATATTTTAGAATTCGTCGAGACCCGTCAATTTATGTTTTTGGGGGACCATTTTTGACGGTCAAGTCAACTTGATATATTCATTTCCCTAACCCCTATCAACGCCTACTTTAAAATTTCAAATAGAACTACTGAGAATTTACCAAGTTTAAATTCTCAGTATTAACTTGACAAACCCACATTCTTGTAATAATGTAAATCGCCAGGGGTGTTCACACATTTTTTGGCATTATAAAGTCAATTTCATGAAAAAACTTTATGAGGTCCTCTGAGTGGCACGTGGTGGCCTATAAATCGGACATATTACTTATATACAGGGTGATTTAATTTGCAGTATCACAAATCTGCCATATTTCTTTTTAATAAAAATGCATTTTTTTGCGCCACGAAAAAGAATGTTTAAAAAGCTTTTAAAAAATATTATGTACTTTATTTTTATTTTGAACGGTTATTTAATTATAGCCTATTAAATTTGCGAAAACTTACACTTTTTTGTGTAAACAGGGCTAGTGTGCTCTGAGCTACGTCATGCAAGGACACTATACTACAACTATTTTTGGACAATTTGGAATAAATATGGCAGATGCTTCAGTTCTTTTAGAGCACACTAGCCTCTTTTATACAAAAAAATATTTAAAATTTTCACAAATTTATTAAGCTATAATTATACAATCACCTAAGATAAACATCAAATAAGCTTGTTTCACCTTGGCAAAAGACACGTGTTTTTTTAAATGTTTATAATTTCCGGCCCTCCTGAAATAAGTGACCCTGTATATAAACGAATATGTCCAATTTATAAGTCACCATGATCTATTTAAAGACCATAAAATAATTTTTAAGAAATCGACTTTATAAGGCCGAAAAAGAGGTGAGCCTCTTGGCGTCTCATACCGTTACATGAATGTTGGTTTTTAACCGATTTTAAAAAACAATGCAGCGCTGTATTTGCAATGAAAAGGGCTTTAAAATAATGTATTACAAGTAGGGTAGTTACATTGATAGGGGTTAGGGTGATGAACATATAAAGTTAACTTGACCGTCAACAAGGTTCCCCCAAAAACATAAATTGACGGGTCTCTGCGAATTCCAAAATATTTCTCGGTTTTTTAATTATAAGGAGGGTCAAGTTCTCGTTGGGAGAACCCTATCTATTTTGAATTTTTTGGATTTCATTTGATATTTTAAGGCTACTTTGAATAACGAACTATGTTTTTGAAAGTTATAGTTTTTGAGATTATTGGCTTTTTATAAAAAAAATTCCAGAAACTAGATATTAATTTTTTATTTGGTACGTTAGTAGAACTATATATGGAACTACCTAACACATCCTTCACATATTCAAAAACATCATACCGAGTTTTGAATTTACGACTGTACCTTTTGGTAAATTCAAACAGCGATAACCTAATGTTAAATAGAACACCCTATATTTTTGTGACCTGTCTTGTCCAGATTTAAATTATTTTTTAACTGATGTAGGCAATGTGAGGGTTTCTTTTACAACTGTTAGTAAACATTGCAATTTTAAATTTTATTTTTCTATTTAACAGTCATTAAATTCTTATTAGGTAGCATATCAGTGACGTAATGAGTAGAAACCAATGAGATGTTCTTAAAAAAAATCACTATGGACAATTAAGGTAAGAAATGACCAGTCAAATTATTTATAGTAGTTCATAGTGTACGGTGAAGCTAAAATTAAAACATGACTAGTCGATATAATTGGAAATATTTCGACATTTTTATTATAAACAACAGATTTTTTTCTATCCCATTTCTCTTTGACGGAGCCGAAATTTGTGAAATTTTCTATCATTCGCTTTCCTATATTTCATGAGGCACATACATTATCTAAACATTGAACATCAAATTTATCGCTGTATTACATGTTCGTGATATTACTTTGTTACATCGTCCGAAAATAATTATTTCTAACAGTTGTAAAGCAACCCTTAGAAAGTATATCAGGTAAAAGGTAATTAAAATTTACCTAAGATAAGCTAAAAAATTTAGGGTGTTCCGTTTAAGATAACCAAGTTATCGCTGTTTGAATTTATCAAAATGTTGGGTCGTGAAATCAACACTCGGTATAATGTTTTTGAATTCATGAAAGTTGTGCGAGATAGTTTTATGTGGTTCTACTCACATAGATAGATATAAAGAATTAAAATTTCTTGTAAAAATCTATTCATCTCAAGAACTATAAGTTTTAAAACGTTAAATAGAATCCAAAAATGCAAAAATATATAGGGTGTCTTATTTAAAATAATGAAGCTGGTGTCAAATTCCGATATAACCGGAAGTACCCCAACTATTTTGATTGTGTTGACCTTGTCAACTTAGCTAAGTTGCCAAATTTTCAAATTTTTTAGATGAATATTTTGTCAGTTATTAATCGCGGCGACTCCCGGTGGGACACACTACAGTCGAACTATTTTAAACGACGAAAGAGATATGGAGAGAAAGTGTAAGACATTTTGATTTTTTTATCATCTCTATTTGACAAAATCAAATTTAAAATTGAAATTCTTATTTAATTGTTAAATTCAACGTTAATGCCGAAATTCTAGAATTAAAGTCGTAATATTGAGAACAATGTCAGAAATTTCAAGTTTGAATTAAATTTGACGATTTAACTCGAAAATTAAAAAAATAATTCAGGGGTTTTTAAACAAAAATTAAATTGCAATTTTAGATTTATAATAAACTTGAAAACTTAAAATAGTAATTACTTTTTTACCACTGTAAGTTAAAATTTCATGATTGAAGACAAAATTTTAAAAAACAACTTAATTTTGAAATTAATTTCGCATAAGATATCCAGCATTCTGAGAAAAAGATTCAAATTTTGACTTTAAAATTTAGAGATTCAGAGTACGTGGTTAAAGGTTCGAGAAGAAAGAGCCAGAACTAAAACGAAATTAGGTGTTTCGGTTTTTAAGAGAAATTTTTACTTTTTTTCAGTTTCACATTCAAATGGAAAACTATTTTTGTTTAAACTTCAGCTGTAAAAACAAATTACGGCTGAAATTTTGGGACCAAAGTCGAAATTTTAAGAAATAGGTTCGAAAAATGTCTATCTTTGATCCTTCTTTATTTCTTGAAATCTTGAGTGAAATATCATAATTCAGAAAAACCTAAGAATTATTCACGATAAAAGCATAAAATCTGAGAAAAAAGTTAATAAATTTGTAATTATTTTTAAAACTTTGGGAATGAAAATTTAGAGTTTTCCATCTTTTAAGATCAAAATTTTTACTTTTCCTAAGGTTGTCAAGTGTAAAATTGGACTTTATGTATACAGTGTGTTCCAAGAGAGTACTGAAGCCGAATTTCTTTTTTGTTTGTGTGCTTATAAAAAAAAGTTGGTTGACCTTAAATAACCGAAGATAATATTTTTTCGAAAATTTTGGAACAGGGAGTTCAAGTATTTGAAAATTTAAAAAAAATTGCCAGAAATAAATTATTGTTATTTTTAGCAATATCTAAAATTTTTACTATACTAGGAAATGTAGTTTGTAATGACAAGAAATGCCCCAAAACAAAATTTTAGTTAATTTTCTAAAAATTAGGCAAAGCGTGTTACGAATCAAGGTTAGATACAAGAAAATAAAGAGATATATGATAATAAAAATAGCTGATTAAACTAAAACATCATCGTTCGAAAGTATGACCACCTGCTTCTGTGCAAATTTTTAAACTTTTTATAATTCTCTAGGCATTTCATATTTGCAGTTTTATTTTCTAAATTCTAATGCACAAACCGACAAATTTGAATATTTATCAAATTGAGGGTCGTCAGTTTGACACAGCCAACTTCAACCTAATAATTGCTTCGTTTGAAGATATACACTAAATAATTGCAAATGTTCCCGAATATAATTTGTGGCAACACTGATTCTTCTGTGCTGTCTGAAGATAAAAAAAAATGGATGAGTGTGATAGGAATTTAAAAAAATCATCTTAGTGATGATATCTAACAAAACAAACAATATTGTTGATTTGTCAATAATAAAGAAGTAATTTACATTGTTACTTTCCTTGTGAAGTTTGATTAAAACTAATTTTTATTTCAATATTTTGAATCATTCTTTGTGGTGTATTGTCCAGTATCCACCAATTACTAGGTATAGAGCCACCAGCGGTCTTTAGAAGAAACTATGGAATAACTCCAACAACAGCCATGCAAGCAGAATAAACCTAGAATGCAATATTGCCCACGTTTATAGGGCTGCGTTATTGGAGTCCAGTTCTATTCTATTTGCCTAAATTCCCTAAAATAATTTAAAATTTGAAATTTAGGCCTTTTGCGGTTCCAAATCATATTTTTAAATATTATTTTTCGATACTACCGAAAATAACAACAGTTTACTCCAGATCATATTTTATAATTTTCAAGACCTCCCTCTATAAAAAATTAGCAAAAAATATCGTTTTCAATGATTTAAGATTATGCAGGCGTTTTAATAAAATATGATTTTTTCTCGTAAATCCACAAATAAAAAGAAACCCCTCTTCAGTGCTCTATCTTGGGAAAAACTGTATATCAAATGTAACAGGATCATGGTACACCCCCCACTTTATTTTTTTTATGAATATAAGATTTTCATATTTACCACAATTGATGTACTTATGAAATGTTAAAGTCTGACATAAAAATAACATTTCTGCTGCTGTCACTTTCGCTAAAACCGATTGATTGATTTTTAAATAGAATATTATGTATATTATTATTAGATTTTTGAAATTTGCGCACTTTTCTGAATAAAATATATCTAAACAGATTTTTGATAGGTGAAAATAATTTTTTACTCCCATTTTATTTTGCAACTTAGAAAGTTATGACTCATTTTAATTAATTTTAATGGACCACATTAATGCTACAAAAATAAATCACGGTGGCATTTCAAAAAAAAAATATATAATTAATGGCGAATCTAACCATATTTTCATTTCTGCTGAGAAATCAATAGAACTGAAAATACAGCCGAAAAAATTCAAAACAATTGGTTTCAATTTATTTGTAGATGTATTCAATAAGAAAATAAGATTGCTGTGAAAACCAAATTAAAAAAATTGACGCTGCCTCAATTTTCCTAATTTAATGTTTTGCAGCGTCAATGTTACAATAAATTAAGACAAGTCATGACCTTTGAGATTGAAAAATAAAATTTTCGATTCTTCAAAAGACACTTATTTGATGTGTATTGTACTAAGAAAATTATGCAGATTTCAAACATATAACCATAAACAGGGTGTTCTATTTAAAGATTCGAAGTTAGTATCAGTTTTAGCAAAAGTGACAGCAATAGGAATGTCATTTTTATGTCAATATTTGATATTTCTTAAGTACACATTAAGTGCAACAAGTTTCAAAATTCATACCCGATATACCGTAATTTTTAATTTTAACTTTTAAAACTAATAACTAATAATAAATCAAAATTTCTAGGAAAAGTTTATATTATGGTATTTAAAAATAATTATTACAAATATCGGCTTTATTATTAAAAGGGTAAGCTGAAATTTCAGGAAAAAATCGAAGAGGACCTGCATAATTTTAAGATAAAATATTTCTTCGAGTTCAAAATTGAAAATTGATACATAATTAAAATTAACATTTTTAAAAAAGGAATTCATAGCAAGTTAAAAAATTTTAGAATTTCTGAAAAACTGTTGTATAGCAAAGTTTTGCTCTGCATTTTGACTCACACATCCTAATTTTTAAATTTAAGTCAAAATTTTACGTTTAAAATCTAATTGTGTTATTAAAGTGGAAAAAGTACCTCAATTAAAAAATAGGTTTTTCTCGAAATTTTTAGACATTTTGTTATTTTTTTTATTTTAGAAAACAAAATTGCATTTAATTTAATTTATTTTTTTTTAATTTGGTCTTATTTATATATTATTTATTTGCAATTTTCAGGACGCAAAAAAAATATATAACCACCTGTTGACCAGTTAAGCTTAGGTGTACGTAATAAGGCGAATCTTTGAAGAAGATTTGTTAAGCTACTTCAAATTTACAAGGAGTCAAATTTTAATGTGGCTCTATTTGGTACAGGTACCTTATCGTTGGTTGTTATTTATAAATACATAAGCAGTTATAAAAACGAATAGGGTTTACATTTTGTCTATTAAGTTATATTGAAGTCAATCTAACAATCAAAGGATAAAAATTATGTATCAGAGCTCAGTTCTATGAAGAAATAGTATCAATGCTTATTAGTACAAAACAAATTTAATTATCACACGCAGCAAGGGAGATATATCCAATAATTCCCAATAGTGGAAATTAGCAGTAGATGTCAATATCATATGTTACCGAGTGAGCAAATTATCACACAGGAAACTTGAATTATTACTCAGCAAGTAATGCTCTTCTCTATCCCCAATAGTTTCTATTGATAGTCTAATTAGTGGTGGATGAATAGGAATTAATACCACTAAAACGAAATAATTTACTATTTTCCCAATAATCTAAACCAATAAGTAGCAATCTTGTAAATCGTTATCGGTTCAATCGGCACCCGAAACTTATTTGTATATTATGTTTATTATTTTTATTTAACATTTTTACGACCAAGTTTGGAAATATATAAGTTTTTATAAACGTTTGTTCATAATATTCAAAAACAGTTTTTAAAATATGACTACGTGATATCTAAATTCATTTAAAACGTCACCTCATGACAGTTGACAAAAGATAGATTAGTTTATTTTACATAGAATAGGAAAAAATGAAAAATAGAAGACCAAAATCAGGTAACAAAAAAATTGCTTTCTTTTGATAAATTATGAAAAGATAAAAATAAAAATATTAAAAAAATGTAAAAAAGGTTGTAGTACTGGACATCAATGTTTAGCTCGCATATAAGTCCGTCAGCAGTGCATAATATGGAAAGGGAACAATGAGGAAGAAATACTTAAAAATAAAAAATTTAAATATATAAAAAAACTTTTAAAATAAATATATGTTTCATTATTAATTTACGGTGGTAAAATTTAAACATTTGAAGCCCAATCCACAAGAAACAACTACTTCGGGGGCTAATACCCCTTTCGGCTTTGAACTACACTTGTGGGTCAAACTTACATGCCCTTGGTGATGACTGTTCTTAACCGCCGAAATTTCTTCAGCTCAGTAGTTAGACGCACTCACCATTTGTGGAGTCCGTTCGTTCCGTTAAAGGAATAGGATTATTCTTCATGGTGGACTGTTATTGGTCGAAAACATTATGTTAAATTCTCTCTAGAAGCAGAGTAACCTAAAACTGCTAACCTTCATAAATGGGCGACCAGTTGAGTCACATATTTGACAATATACGAATAATTCTTCATGGTGGACTCTTACTGATCGGAAAGATTATGTTTATTAATTTTATTTAACATTTCTACGACCCAGTTTGGAAATATTTAAATTTTTATTAATGTTTGTTTACAATATACTAAAACAGTTTTTGAAATATGACTACGTGATATCTAAATTTATTTAAGACGTCACCTCAGGACAGTAATTACCAAGAGCATGAAAGTTCGACCCACAAGTGTAGTTCAATGCCGGAAGGGGTATTAGTCCCCGGAGTAGTTGTTTCTTGAGGATCGGGCTTTAGTTATTTAAATGTTTACCACCATAAATTATTGACAAAACGTCTATTCATGTTAAAAATTTGTTTATATATTTAATTTTCTTATTTTTAAGTATTTTTCCCTCATTGTTCTCTTTCCATATTATGCACTGCTGGCGAGCACAAATGAAAGCAACACATCGATATCCAATCCTACAACTTTCTTTGATATTTTTTTCTATTTTTATTTTTATATTTCCATAATTTACCAAAAAAAGCAATTTTTTTTTCATATTTAATTGTGATAGTCTATTTTTCATGTTTTCATATTCCATGTAAAATAAACTAACCTATTTATTGTCAACTGTCATGAGGACGTTTTGAATAAATTTTGATATCAAAAACTGTTTTAGAATATTGACAATAAACATTAACAATTAAATATTTCCAAACTGGGTCGCAGAAAGGTTAAATAAAAGTAATAAACATAATCTTTCCAGCCAATAAGAGTCCACCATGAAGAATTATTCGTATATTGTCAAATATGTGACTAAACTGGTCGCTCATCTATGAAGGTTATCAGTTTTAGGTTACTCTGCTTCTAGAGAGAATTTAAACGCCCAGCCAGCAAGTCTTCCCTAACAACTATCTAGAATATCTGGTAAATCGTAGGGTTGCATGATTTGAAGGAGTTCATACGCGTTACAATTGCTAATAACTATTTCAACATTATTGGTTTCTTTTCACAAAATCAATCAATTGACAGTCACTGTGTAGGCATATATTAACAGTTTAATAAAAGTTATCTTTATCTATAAAAGTAAAAACATTAAACAAAAGTTAAAAAAATTATATTCATTTTAAACCAAGTTTTAGTTATTAACGTTTGTCATTAAAACTTTAAAACATCGAAAGCATCAGCTTCTGAAATTATTTTAACAAACACTGGAGATAATTGGATCGAATTAATCCGATAAAATAAAATATTTGGGAGTCAAAACTTTATTCAATTGATCGATTATTTTTGCAGTTACTTTAGCAAATAATTCGATTATGAAAAACACACTTGAATTAATAACACAGGTTTTAAAAACGATAGATAACAGTAGCCTTACAAACTATGTTACATTAATTACACACGTACGGGTTACAGCGGTTGAATAAGACCGTTAAGACATATTCGCGAATGAATTCAATTTCATCAAAGTAATTGTAAAGGAACTATTTACTTGTTACGTAGAGCGAAAACATAACCGTTTGCGAACCCATTCAACACTAACAAGGAAAGTACCCGAGGTGTACCCCACAGATTTTTTTCATTTTGTGATATGTTAAAGAATATAAGAAATTATTGGACACGTATTTTTTTAAGATTCTAACTCGGCGATTTAAGTGCTGAAACCACCTCCCTAGAAGTAACCCAAAAAAAGAGTTTTTCTTTAATAACTCAACTTTAATGAAATAAACGTTGTGTTATTTCCCATAAGAATACGCTCCTAAGGACATATTACTTATGCCAAAGAGTTGAAACCCTTAATTTTTAAGGGGGTGGGTTTGATTTTTTCTTATATATCAACTTTTAAACAACTGAATTTCATTAGATTTGACAATTTCATTAACAGTACTAAAAAATAAAATTAACTTGTCCCGAAGTTCTGCAAAAAAAATCATTGAAAAGGGTGATTGACCTATTGGGTTAAATTTTTTCAGTGAAATAACGTAACACCCCTATTTTTATGACGCCCAGAGAACCTTATGGATTTGATTAGTATTAGATTGCGAGTCGGAACATTTATTTTTTGACCCTTAATTTAATATATGTTTAAATTTCATCAAGGTAATGTATCAACAATTTTTTATATGCTAAATTTGTGACTTCGGTGCTGAACTCCCTTCCCCCAAAGATAACCCTTAAAAACAGTTTTTCTTTAATATCTCAAGAATAAATTGGAATTTTTCAGTAAAACCATTATTACGTAATTTCCCATAAACATGTGCTTCTAAGAGCGTATCAGTTATGCCAGACGGTTGCAATCCCTAATTTTTATGGGATTGATTTAATTATTTTCTTTTATACCAACTTTTAGACAACTGAATTTGATTGAATTTGGCAAAGTCATTAGGAAAATTAAAAATAAAATTCACCTGTCTCTGGGTTTTGCAAAAAAGAAATCATTCTAAAGGTGATTTACCCCTAGGGTGATTTTTTCTGTAAAGTGAAATGTATATGGGGTATATAGGGTTTTAATTTTATTGCTATAATGCTTTTTCTGACATATATTTTGCATTAAAAGTGAAATAATATAAAACTCTTACCTTTATGAGGGTTGGCGATGAGATTCATCTACTTATTTTATGTCGATATTTCATCAATATAACCGTTAATGCAAAATATATGTCAGAATAATAATTATAGGAATAAAATTGGGAACATATGTTGGGATTCATTTTCCATATCACTGTACATAAAACAATTAACCCAAGGGATAAATCACCCCTTTCAATAATTTTTCCTGCAAGAACGTGAGACAGGCCAAATTTATTATTTAGTTTTCTAACTGAAATTGCCAAATTTATTGAAATTTAGTTGTCTAAAAGTTGATATATAAGAAGAAAAATCAAACTCAGCCCCATAAAAATTGGCCGTTGCAACTCTTTGGGATAAGTACTACCTTCTTAGGAGCGCATTCTTATAAGAAACAATACAGCGTTTGTTTCATCAAAAAATTCTAATTTATTTATTAAAGAAAAACTGTTTCTTGGGGTTACCTTTGAGGGTTGGTTTCACCACCTAAATAGCCGAGTTACCATTTAAAAAAAAACAGGTGTCCAATATTTTTTTATGTACTATAACATACCGGGTGTTTTTTTTTTAGTTGGGAGGTTACCTTCATATGGAGCACCAATTATTATAAAGGCAAATTGATTTAATTGATGGGGCTAATCGGGGCTAAACTACCTTTTAAAAATATTTTCAACTTCCTTCCACTTCAATTACACCGGAAGTAGACTTTCTTATTTTAAAGGGCAACCCCCAAATTTTATATTTTATTTCGATTTTACTTAAAAAAATAAGGTGAGTTTATGTACACATGTTTATTGCTACCTTTGATAGTTTTAAAGATATTTCAATTTTTCTAAAAAAAAATGACAGAAAAGAGGGTTATTTTGACTCTTTATCTTTTAAATAGGAACTATGTGTTTTTTAATTATTTTTGGACCCTTCACATAAAGAGAAGAAAAAACCTAGAAAACTGTTTTTTTTAATTCTACACCGTTACAGATATATAATTCAAATTAAAAAGGAAAAATATATCTTTTTTTAAGTAGTAGCCTGGCAGTAGACAACAAAATTAAAAAAAAAAAAACATAACTACGTGGCCTAAACATTTTAGGCTAAATAACATTTACAAGGCGAATAAGTTTTTGGTTAATTGTTAGAATACTTATTGAAAATATTTATGGAGCCACGAATTTAAGTTTCGTAAAAATGGTTTGTTCAAAAACATATATTCAAGAAAATCCGTCCTTTAACTGTTATGCTGTTAGATTAGAACTCAAAGGTTAAATTTTATAATGAAAATCGAAATTGAAATTATTTAATAATTTCTTTTTAATCATAAATAAATTCCAATTTATTTATTTGGCTAAAGTATGCAGAAATATTTTGCAATATGTTGATGATGATTAGATATTAAGCTACATTTAGAAAAATACAAATGTAC
The DNA here is from genome assembly GCA_028583605.1 of Dastarcus helophoroides. Taxonomy (NCBI): domain Eukaryota; kingdom Metazoa; phylum Arthropoda; class Insecta; order Coleoptera; family Bothrideridae; genus Dastarcus; species Dastarcus helophoroides. The sequence continues at coordinate 3,473,988 of CM053332.1, forward strand.
ATTTGAGTAATACTGTAAAGCTCATAGCGGTAAAATAGACATTTTCTCGCCTACGTTTTTGAGACCCAGTTTATTACAAACGATGTTACGCACGCGTGGCCGCCGCGCCCACAGGATAAGACACCACTAGAATTCTTCTACGGTAAACTGTTAAGAAACAGGGTTTTGCAATGACTACTGCATGACAAGCGTATTGCTAGGAACAATCGGATGTACTTAAAAAGGTTACTCAATTGGAAATCTTGAAATATGCCTTTAAATGTATTGAAACAGAAGACCGTCCTTGTTGTTCTTGATGTAAATTGTTTGTCAATTATTTTATTTTCCTATTATTTATTATGATTAATTCTTTAAGTTTTGATTGCCTACATCTAATTTCCTACTTGAACAAAAAAGATATGTTTGATTCTGAGATTCTGAGATTTATGTAAAATACCTCGGTTACGGCGCAAAATTTTGAAATAAGTAATGTAAATTTTCTCTTCTTTTTATCTAAAGAATCCAAAAATGAATAAAAAACTTATAGTTTCTATTAAAAAAACCGAGTTTTTTTGAATAAAACAAAAACAATAAAGATCATAAAATTACCGTGAACCTGTGTAATAAATGTAAAATCTGGTTACGTTATTATAGTCTCCATAATAGTACATGAATTCAACCCAAATTTCATTTTTTTACTGCATATAATAAAACAGATACAAAGAGTCAAAATAACCCTCTTTTCTGTCATTTATTTCCGAAAAATTCAAATATGTTTAAAACTATCAAATGTAGCAATTAACATGTATTTATAAACTCGCCTTATTTTTTTATATAAAATCCAAATAAAATATAAAATTTGGGGGTTGCTATTTAAAATAAGAAAGTTGATGTCTACGTCCGGTATAACCGGAAGTGGGAAGAAGTTGAAAATATCTTTAAAAGATAGCTTAGCTCCGATTAACCCAATCGACAAAGTCAGTTTGCCTTTATAATGATTAGTACTCCATATAAAGGTAACCTTCCAACTAAAAAAAAACACCCGGTTTAATAAAATGAAAAAAATCGGTGGGGTACACCTAGGGTACTTTCCTTGTAAGTGCCTTTCTTAACATCCTTATTCAGGTCCCGCGTCATGGTTGTCACTCTTGATGACGTATTTTCTATTTTTTAGGTATAAACCTCAAAAATACTAAAACGAGTATTATATGAACTTATTGGAGCTTAATGTTGCCATATGCGACAAACGGAAAGTACAATTCGTAATTTACAAAACATCTCATAACAATTTCAGCATTCAAACCTTAAGCGTACCTACGCAGTTCTGCATGGCTCCGATATACATGATGAGGGTAAAGCACTGTAGCTTCTACAGATTCTTTGCTAAAAAAATTAAAATAAGGCGAACATATTAAAATTATTTTTTACTATACAGGATGAACATGTACAGAGTGGTGCACTAAATTTGCCTTTTTTTAAATAGAACACCCTGTATATTTTTACATATTTAAATCTCTTACATAATGCTGATCAAAATAATATCAAACAATAGAGGGATCTGTGGTTAACAGTTTTTGAGGTATCATGAAAATTAAGCCTAAACTGCATGCTCGCTTGAAAGGCAGGGAACACCCAAATGATTTTATTTTTAGTGCAGATTATTTCAGAATATTCTTTTCTTAGAAAATGACGTAATTTTGTTTAAATCACATTTGGAGTTATACGGTGTGATTAGCAAACGCAAAATGACATTTTTCTCAAAAAATTCAAATGGCACACAAAAGGGTGCAAGTATTGCGAGGAGGCCAATACTCAAGAGATTTTTCCAACCACCATTACAAAACATTCTGTGTTTTGTGAATCTATAATGGAAACATAACGAGAAATTAAATGTCTGGGCTATTTCAAGAATCCAGTCGTTAGTACATTTACACCGAAAACAACCTCAGTGGCGATAAATGAAATAAAATAAATATGATTTCAGGACTGAACATTAATTTGTTCATGGGTTGTTAAGTAATTTTTTAGTATTCCTGTATTAATTCTTGTCAGACTAGTTCCCTTTATTCTCATGCATGTATTGCTTTTCAACAGATCGGTTGATTAAAGAATCTACAAATATAAAACAAATGCCATTATTTTTCGATTAAATAATGCGTAAGCATTTGTAGCCGAATACAATAGTCCCTCCAGTAAGAATCTGGTATTCTAAATTCACCTTCTGATTGGGTCCGCCATATTTTAGCTATTTGTAGAATAAAGTAATCATAACAAATACTGAAGTCGCCAATACTTAAATTAATAATTCTGATATTTTCAACTTTAAGGTTACTATCCATTTTCCCCTTATTAACTGTATCTACATGACAACATGAAAGATGTAAATAATGTTTGTTAAAGGTTTGTTGCAAACCCAAAAGCGCGTTTTCTCTCCCTCTCTCTCTCTTTCTCTCTGTCTGTCTTTCTCTCCTTCCTCCCCTCTTTCTCCCTCTCCCTCTCCTCCCCCCTCCCTCTCCCTCCCTCTCCCCCTCCCCCTCCCTCTCCCTCACTTTCTCTTTCTCTCGCAAAATTTGGGATCTTCCCCTCCTGTATTCTTTTTCAAACTGTTTCTTTTATTTCAAAAATATATTTTTATTTGTATTTATATTTTATTCATTAATATATATTTTACACCTATATTTAATTTGTAGTCTTTTGTTTTAAACATACAATTTTTTCTTGAAATTTACACTGCCAGTTATTAAAATACCTATTCCTTATTTGGGATTGTGATTTGGAAATTATTTTTTCTATAGAGATTGTCTCTTTGTTTTCGCAGAGTTAGCTTACTAAAAGAAATTCAACCATAAATGCTAGTTTTGAGTGTTCCATTTCGAAATCTCCATTTTGCTCTCAAAATCAAATTGTTTTCCATTAATTTGCTTAAACAGTCGTAAATTATTATAAGCCAGCGAATTTTGGCTAAAATTACGGACGTTATTTGTTTACATGCGATACTGTAAGTCATGATGTTAGGACTGCCCAAGTACATACTTTATTATTTATTTTATTACTATTTACAATTTTATTATTTATTACTGTAGATAATTTATTGTTCCTCTTACTCAATAATAGTCATGATCTTTGTATATGGGGTGGTGTTTCGGGCTCGTGCGAGTGTGAAGGTGAATCAGCCTTGTTGAGGTATTTTTCCTCAGTAAAGGAATCGTAGCTTAGTATTCAAAAATTAAGAAAAATTCTAATTTCCTTTATTATTGCCAGCTAGCGTTGGGGAATGAGCAAAGGCCCCTTCTTGTTACAGGCTGGGAATCGTACATCCCTGTGAGGACCCCTCGTTTGGGCGGATGTGACAATATAACGGGTGAAAATCTTCCTAAAAATTTACAAGTCCGGAACTCAAGAGTGAAAACTATTCTAAGTCCAAACTTCTGCTTAAATTGAATAAAAATCGATAACTACATGGCACGACAGCTAAAGGAATACCTAAACGGGGCGCCAGGTGATTTTAAATTACGCAATTTACCTATCGGAAATGTAGAAAAACCACCAAAAGAAACCTAAGACGGAAGCTATACAACTCACTCTTAGATGGTGTAATTCACAGACCCAAGCAGAGTTCTACCTCTAGTAGCTGATTTCGTTGCCACTCTTTCTCTATGCCCTACCTTGGTAAGTGGTGATACAATCTGTGTTTATAACCCCACAATTTAGACAGGAAAGAAAGCTAATGCGTAGATCAAATAAAACAAAATATTTTAAAGGCAAAAAATCAAAGTATATATTGCAAATTGGATCGCACTAATATCCTATCCGCAGTTCGGGCGAAGACTTTCGAACACTATCAGGTAAATGTTTCTCTCACAAAAAAAAACAAATTTTTAAAATTTACCTATTTTAATTTTTTTTAAATCTGATCAGGTGAAATAAAGCGCCGCACTTTGTTCTTTACAATAAATTATAAGAGTTGGTACCCTCTACCTTTGAATTTATTAATATAAAATATATAAATATAAATATCAAATATATGTTGACGTTTAAGCCAAAAAAAAAGGAAAAAAAGTGAACTATATAAAATGGAAAATCGCAACTAGAATTTAAAACCAGACCCGAAGGGTACAAGTATAATGAAAAATTATAAAGGAAAAACTACTTAATGGTAAAAGTAGAAAAATAAAATTACTGACATTAATCATAGACAATCACATTGGTGGGAGTAAGTTTTGCCGAGGGGCGACTTCCCACGGCGTCGCCCACAAAAAGAAGAAGGAGGACGCAGGCTCGAGAGAGAGATGGTGTTTTACTCGCCCCTGCCCCCCCTTGCCGTATGAACTTCCTAGAAAACCCCGCTAAGATTAGCCACCCCAGAAACCCCGGAATCCAATTCGAGGCGAATCACCCTCCTCCAAGAGCAATCCCCCCTTCCGTGAACTGAAGTACTTAAATATTAATTGAAAAGTGGGCCTCTGATGGCCCACTGGAGCAAATCAAAACTGGCTGGACCTAAACCAACCAGAAAATGCAAAGCAAAAAAAAAGAAAAAGGAGCTGCAGGTAAATATCGCATATAACAGTATTACAATTTAGGGAAAATCAAATCCCAACTATCTGACAATGATTATACGGTTCTAGCCAAAGCTGACTAAAATTCCAAAAATAATGCAAAAATGGTACTTAAGTACTAAGTAAGCGTCGCGAAAAGACCCCGAATTTCCACAAGATGATAACTATTCCGTTGAAACTCTTCGCGTCACTGTAGAGGTCGCAATTGAGAGGTAATCAGAAACGGACCAAAAACAAATCCTTCAAAGAGGATCCGAAAAGAACAGTCCTTTACTTAAAACGAACCCAACAAGAGCCTTGGATGTTTGGTCGTCAGCTCTGCAGCGCGCTTGAAGAGCACCTCACTTCTTATCCCAGAAATACTGGAACCATCTGAGGCTTTAGTTCTAACACAGAATCCCTTAAGGGAAAAACATTCAAAATTCACTTGGAAAGCTCTGCAACCACACCTTGTGAAGAATGACGCCCAAGTAAACGACAAGAGACAAGATGGCCTACTTTCCCCAGATAAAGACTGACAGATGATATGCCAGCGCTTACCAAACCAACCGCATACTATCCAGATGTGTGGTTGGTGGCCTAATCACAGGCAACTATCTCCAATGAAAATTTAAACCGTAACACCCTATATGAAAGAATCACTCTTAAAACAATCGATAATAAATTAGAATATTTGATGACATTAAGGTTAGGATTTTTAGAACACAGAACACCATTAAGAAATAACTCAGAGGTACCATACGACTATGTCTAAATATAACTACACCCTCTTCAGCCAACAGATAGAGTTAGGCCACTCCCCCTCAAAAAAGACAGATTTACATGATATCAAGAAATAATAATAAAGTGCTGTCCTATTAAAAATATGATAGAAAATAAAAAGTCAAATAGTATTGTAAAAATTATTCAATGCAATTAGGTTGTGTTTTTTCTTGTCACTTACAATTAGCCTTTTATTTGCCCCATTACAATTCGATGGGATTAAATTCGCAAAGATGGGGAAGCAAGCGCAAAACCGTAATGTTGTTTTCCTTTGGCATGTCGTCAATCACATAGCTCGGAATAATATAAACCTGGTTAACAAGACCTAGGAATTCAGCCTTAACTATGTTTGCTTCATGATGAATTTCTTCCTGATAATCTCCAGTTTTCTTTGAGACGAAGCACAAGAGACCATCTTCAACAAAACCATCCTTTGTGTAAAATTATAAGATGAGTTCTCTTGCCCGATGGATCCTTTAAGCTAGTTGTTTTATAATAAAATAATACAAAAACGAAACTTATTTGGTTACTTAAAAGTCAACGTTACTCATGACACGACCGATCAAACTTATTTTGGTGTGGGATGTTTAAATACAACCAATGGAATTAATTTTTTCAAATGTGGCGCTTTGTTGACGGGAGTGGTCTCACTATATCTGTTGGGTGAACAGGGTATTAATTGCTGATGTGACCACTACAAAGCTAAAAGCTCAATGTCTACTCTAATGCAGATTTATCTGAAATGAACTATATTAGTAGTTTTTCACCTAATCTGTGACTGTGACAAGTATACAGATAAGTGAGCTTCTTAGTTATAAGTTATGAGACCCCAAAAAATAAAGGAAAATGCTTATAATTATTTTAATTTGCGCCATCATTTTCCTTTACTAACGTGGTTATACAAGTTGATAAACGTAACTAATAATAATAATTTATATTAACGAGCACGAATAATGGGGTGTTTAAAGGGATTTCCCTTGTAAGCGGCATGTCAATGACTTTGACTTCCCAGTTTATTTTAAAATAACCATGTTGATAGGATCATTGAAACAACGAATAGCAGAAGTTGGTTTAAGCTTTAACCGGACGATTTTACGTTCGGCAACAATGTATAACAATTCGCTTTATATCTGCGGAGAGGCTAGAGGATGCAACTTTGCAGCCGACTTTGAAATTGTTAATTAAGTTTGAAGCTCATATTTGCTATTCCAGAAGAATAGTCTATTTTTGGTCAGAATTATTCTACTATGTATAGAAAGATTACACAAATTTGCGTCTTATTATAACCTAAAAGAAATATTCTAAAGTGAAAACTTTTGAAAACGCATTGAACGTTGTTTGGTAGTGGAAAATCTTATAGGTTCGTGCCATCAACAAGCTGTCGCGTACAACTGTAGCTAAGAGTATGATATGTAATAGAATTAAAAATGCCTAGTCGACACCTGGGATTGAACCCGGGAGTTAACACACAAGAATCCAACGCGTAGCATTTGCGCCACCGGAATATATTAACAATTTTAATTCTAATTGGCATCATAACATAACCGTTACTTAGTACGCCTGCAATATACAGGGTTGGGCAAAGGTACGAAACTTTATCTCGAGAACGGCTGTTGCCATTCAATTTAAAATTTAATTGGGAGAGTTTAAAAATAGTTAGAACACGAAAAACCTATCAGCAATATTTCTTGACTCCCGATTTTACCGAAAGTTGGCATAAACCATGTCGTTTTAAATACGCTATACCTTCAATATTTAAAAAAAGGATCGGTCTTAGAAATTCATTGATATAAGGTGTTATATCTTTACTAAAGTAGGTGTATTAATAAATATGACAGTTTAGGGATATGAGAAAATATTTTACACTAGTTATTATAGTATTTATTATGCCTAAATTTCTAAGGTTAATGCCTTTCAGAATATTGAAAGATATATAGAGTATTCCATTTAAAATAAGCAATTTTATGGTAGCTTCCGGTATAATCAGAAGTAAAGGAATATCTCCGATAGGCTTATTGTGTTTTAAATATTTTCAATCCCTTCAAATTAAATTTTAAATTGAATGGCGACAGAGAGATATTTAAAATTTTCCATACTGTCTACGTAGAGTTCAATGTGCATATACTGCATATACTGTGCATTGTTCAAATAGTTTTTTAATTTGATTTTTATCTTAATTGTAGAATCAGTGTGCAGTACACAGCGAGTACTGTAGTAGTTTGTACAACAAGAACGGATATGATGTTCACATCACACCAGAATGAAGTTTGAGTATGACGTTGTAGGCGGAGTCCTCAATCGTTTAAATATGATACGGATAATCTGCTCGAGTTGTACAATGTATTTTTCCTACGACTACAATCCACTAAAAACTAAAATAAGATAAAAAATGAGCATTAACAAATAAATAAATAATAAGAAACACCATTTGAAAATAATTTGTCAAAATGTGTCAAAAACTTCGTAAATCTATGGTAGCAAAATTTATATTTTTATCCTCTGCCGCTTTTCGAACGTCAGCTGTGAAACGTAAGGAGGTAAAGCACTGCTTGATAACCAAATGTATGTTGGTATAAAAAATAAAATGTAGAGTGGTACGACTGTTCGCATGACAGTACTAACGCAGTATAGATATTAGCTTACGCATACAGTAGCGACAAAGGGCTAAAATTTTGTCAGGAATTTTGTTTGCTCATGCGTCAATTTGCACAATCCCGAACATGGCGTCGCAGTGTTCTATGATAACCAGAAATAAGATCTATGGTCGTTGACTGAATGTCAGTTGAGAGTTGCCAAGTGTTCGGGAAAGTCAGCACTTGAGCGAATATGATTTTTTATTTTACATTCATATGTAAATCATGGTAAAAATGTAAGTCAATTTATCTACATTTATGGATGTTCTAGAAATTTGATATGGTCAGGGATTTTCATCCGAATTGTGGCATTTTTAAGGAGATTGTTCGGGAATAATATTTAGGTTATCTACCAACACTGGATCAGTTATATTTAAATGTCAGTCTTGTTATAATTCATTGCGCTAATAAGATGAAACCAAACAAAAGGGAAAATGTAACTCTAACAGCAATAATAATTTGATGAAATCAGCTCCTTTTAGTTTCCAAAAGACGGCATACGGTAATATTCCGGTACACCCAATTTGTTTTGATGGAACGGACTGGTCCTTGGTTATCTTCAAAAATTGAAACACAGAACTTGTCCCCTGAAACCAAGAAAAATTAAAAAACACAACAAAGGTTGCTCTAACGCGTTTCGACAGCCAAGCTGTCATCTTCAGAGAGAAACTAACATCTAATCTTAAAATTAACCCTTATACACTAAGAATATTCACTTCGTGCGTGATCGGCCGCACCCGAACGCGCATCCAATCATACACGTCGTTGTGTCACAATTTCTTATCTATCAACCTTAACTATTTTTAACAGGGATGAATGGCCTAAAGGTCCAGCGCAACCATTCATAAGGTTGTTTCCAGCCTTATGGATGGCTAAGCTCTCACATGCATTTAACATATAATTCTTATTAACTACTCTTAACAATTTAATATCATTATCTATCCTATGATCTAATTCAAAAGCATGTCGAGCCACACTTGACTTCTCATTTCTTCCGTACCTCAAATGAGCCAAATGTTCTTTGAGTCGGATTTTAAGAGATCGTCTAGTTTGTCCAACATACTTTTGAGGACAATCCCTACATGAAATTTGGTAAATACCAGATTTATCTGTTTGCTCTACTTTATCCTTTAAACTACCTAAAAGCGAATTTAATTTTCCATTAGAAGTATAAATAACCCGAAAACCCTGATTTCGTAAAATTCCACCCAAACCCTGCGTGAGCGAGGGTTCAAATGGAAGTGAGACGAATTTAAAGTTTTTGTTTTCATCAGCTCGGAAAGTTGTAGTATTCACCAATTCACATTTAAATTTTTTCTTATTAATAATTTTATAAATAATATTTGGATCGAATCCATTAATTTCAGCTATATGTTTTATTGTCTTTAACTCCTTTCTGAATCTTTCCCTACTAAGAGGAAGACTCAGAAGGCGATGGGCAAGGAAGTTGAAGCTTGCCATTTTGTGCTGTATGCAATGGTTAGAATCGGAAGTTATATAGCGGAAGGTACTGGAATCTTTCCTATATACATCAAATTCTAATCTATTTTTATTCCTAATAACTAAAATGTCTAAAAATGGTAAAGCGGCTTCTTTCTCTAATTCTACAGTGAATTTAACTGTTGGAAAACGTGAATTTAAAACATCAATGAAATTATCTAAATTTTGATTTTTTGTGTCAAAAATAGCAAAAATATCATCTACATATCTAATCCATACCCTAGGAAACAAACTACATTCATTTTTAAGACGACTTTCAAAAACACCCATGAATAGCTCAGCCATGAAAGGTGACAAAGGATTTCCCATGGCTGCTCCCTCAAGTTGTTCATAAAATTCGTTATTAATTTGGAAATAATTTTGATCCATACATATTTTCGTTAATGAAATATATTCGTCAATAATTTTGCCTGAAAGGTTATTAGATTCCAACAGATCTCGAAGGTATAATAAAGTTTGAGGTATGGGTACACTGGGAAAGAGGGAAGAAACATCAAAAGAAACCAGCATTTCACCTTCCAACAACTCTTCATTCTGAACTTTCTGTACAAACTCTTGGGAATTTTTGACTGACAAACTGAGTTGCTGGAATTCTAATTTGCTGAATTCTTTTACTAGCCATTTTGATAAATTGTAGGTCGGTGCTCCAATAGCTGACACAATTGGTCTCACCGCCTTTCCAGGTTTATGTATTTTTGGGAGACAATATAACTTAGGTACGGTGGGGTTAGATACATGAAGGGATCTTTTTAAAATTGGAGTAATAAGGTTGTTACTTTTGTCGAGCACTTTTTTCAGCCCGCTTAACATTTTACTCAAAGGGTTCTTCTGTAATTTTTGATATGGGCCATTACTAATGAGTGTGTCAACTCGTTCGTAATAGTCCTTTTTATCTAGAATCACAACCTTATTACCTTTGTCTGCCTTTACATAAAAAACAATCTTTCTCTCGTAGTCTTTTGACAATGTGTCTGTTCGTTACGTGTGATGGTTTTACGTTTTTTAAATTTCTAGAGAGCTTTTGTCTGCAAGCCTCCCTCACATAGTTTTTAGTGTCGTCCGCCATGGAACTCAAGGAGCTAAATTAAGCCTTTTGAATAAAGGGCTTAATTACGCCCTGCCATCCTCCCGCACTGGTTTGGAAGATGTTGTCGTGTCCATTGAGAGCTCCTTGAGTTCCATGGCGGACGACACTAAAAACTATGTGAGGGAGGCTTGCAGACAAAAGCTCTCTAGAAATTTAAAAAACGTAAAACCATCACACGTAACGAACAGACACATTGTCAAAAGACTACGAGAGAAAGATTGTTTTTATGTAAAGGCAGACAAAGGTAATAAGGTTGTGATTTTAGATAAAAAGGACTATTACGAACGAGTTGACACACTCATTAGTAATGGCCCATATCAAAAATTACAGAAGAACCCTTTGAGTAAAATGTTAAGCGGGCTGAAAAAAGTGCTCGACAAAAGTAACAACCTTATTACTCCAATTTTAAAAAGATCCCTTCATGTATCTAACCCCACCGTACCTAAGTTATATTGTCTCCCAAAAATACATAAACCTGGAAAGGCGGTGAGACCAATTGTGTCAGCTATTGGAGCACCGACCTACAATTTATCAAAATGGCTAGTAAAAGAATTCAGCAAATTAGAATTCCAGCAACTCAGTTTGTCAGTCAAAAATTCCCAAGAGTTTGTACAGAAAGTTCAGAATGAAGAGTTGTTGGAAGGTGAAATGCTGGTTTCTTTTGATGTTTCTTCCCTCTTTCCCAGTGTACCCATACCTCAAACTTTATTATACCTTCGAGATCTGTTGGAATCTAATAACCTTTCAGGCAAAATTATTGACGAATATATTTCATTAACGAAAATATGTATGGATCAAAATTATTTCCAAATTAATAACGAATTTTATGAACAACTTGAGGGAGCAGCCATGGGAAATCCTTTGTCACCTTTCATGGCTGAGCTCTTCATGGGTGTTTTTGAAAGTCGTCTTAAAAATGAATGTAGTTTGTTTCCTAGGGTATGGATTAGATATGTAGATGATATTTTTGCTATTTTTGACACAAAAAATCAAAATTTAGATAATTTCATTGATGTTTTAAATTCACGTTTTCCAACAGTTAAATTCACTGTAGAATTAGAGAAAGAAGCCGCTTTACCATTTTTAGACATTTTAGTTATTAGGAATAAAAATAGATTAGAATTTGATGTATATAGGAAAGATTCCAGTACCTTCCGCTATATAACTTCCGATTCTAACCATTGCATACAGCACAAAATGGCAAGCTTCAACTTCCTTGCCCATCGCCTTCTGAGTCTTCCTCTTAGTAGGGAAAGATTCAGAAAGGAGTTAAAGACAATAAAACATATAGCTGAAGTTAATGGATTCGATCCAAATATTATTTATAAAATTATTAATAAGAAAAAATTTAAATGTGAATTGGTGAATACTACAACTTTCCGAGCTGATGAAAACAAAAACTTTAAATTCGTCTCACTTCCATTTGAACCCTCGCTCACGCAGGGTTTGGGTGGAATTTTACGAAATCAGGGTTTTCGGGTTATTTATACTTCTAATGGAAAATTAAATTCGCTTTTAGGTAGTTTAAAGGATAAAGTAGAGCAAACAGATAAGTCTGGTATTTACCAAATTTCATGTAGGGATTGTCCTCAAAAGTATGTTGGACAAACTAGACGATCTCTTAAAATCCGACTCAAAGAACATTTGGCTCATTTGAGGTACGGAAGAACTGAGAAGTCAAGTGTGGCTCGACATGCTTTTGAATTAGATCATAGGATAGATAATGATATTAAATTGTTAAGAGTAGTTAATAAGAATTATATGTTAAATGCATGTGAGAGCTTAGCCATCCATAAGGCTGGAAACAACCTTATGAATGGTTGCGCTGGACCTTTAGGCCATTCATCCCTGTTAAAAATAGTTAAGGTTGATAGATAAGAAATTGTGACACAACGACGTGTATGATTGGATGCGCGTTCGGGTGCGGCCGATCACGCACGAAGTGAATATTCTTAGTATATAAGGGTTAATTTTAAGATTAGATGTTAGTTTCTCTCTGAAGATGACAGCTTGGCTGTCGAAACGCGTTAGAGCAACCTTTGTTGTGTTTTTTAATTTTTCTTGGTTTCAGGGGACAAGTTCTGTGTTTCAATTTTCCAATTTGTTTTATTAAAAAAAAACTGTTTTAATATACTCGCATTTGCCAGTTTTATACAAAAAAATAAACAAGTTGTTTCCTGTAGAAATTATTTTGCCGTCAGTCACAATCTGTGTTTAGTTTTTCTTTGTGTATTCTTTATACTTATCAGGTTATCAGTAATTACAAAATACACATTATTTAAAAAATACACAAGAACAAGAATTTTTGGACTATTTGTAAAGTAGTAAATTAGAATTCAAACGGTAAAAGCGATTGAAATTAATAAACTTGATGGTTTTGTTTAGTAAATAAATTGACATTTTCGCGGGCGCGTACAATCCCCAACATGGCTGACTTCATTAAAATTTTAGCTACTTCAAGATCAAAGGTACCGACATTTCTTGTCGCTATTGTGTGCGTAAGCTAATATCTATACTGTGGTACTAATAAGATGTTGAAAGTTACTTTCAACGAATAGAAAGACTGTAAAGTTTATAAGTTTATTTCCTTATCAATAAGAGATTCGTTTTTATACGATTGCAAGCAGTCAAACAACAAATGTAAAAAAAATGTACGTCAGTTTGATAGTTTATTTTCTAATCTTGGCTCTAAAAACCATGTTTCTTTGACACACATCCTGATTGGTCGATTTCATATCCAGATTAATGTGCATTTGAATTATATCGGTTCAGTAGATTGATGTGGCGTACTTATGCTACTCGTGAGTTGTGAGATAAACAGTGAAGATGCAGGCGGGATTAGGAAAAATATATTAATTTATTTTCAATTATTTCTGATATTCGTATCAATATTTGCTTTTGAAAATGTGATATTAATTATTTTTATTTTAATAAATAATCATAACCATGAAGCAATTTATTTCCAACGGTTACATAAAACCCAATTATAGGAAACACTTACAATGCGAGGAATTAAGAAGTTAATTTTACTTAACAAGTAAAGACAATCTGCAGAAAAACGTATGATTTTGTCTAAGAATAAAATTGAGCGAATAAATCTTCTGGTGTCCAGGCAAACCACAATAAATCTGTCCAAGAAACTGTAATGATCAATTCCTCTGGTAGGATATGACTGACTTTGTTTAAAGACTAGATGTTTTAAAAACCTTCTCTGTACAGATTAGATATGGTCCTTGTGACAATGATATAGGGGATACCAATCGGATAGCCATATTCTAAGATACTTTTTTCTTGTGGATAGAATAATAAATTTAAGGTGGAAATGGAACTAAAGTCTTTACAATTTCTAAAAATATATCCCAACATACTGGAGGCTTTACTGACTATTGCATCTATGTGAAAAATAAACGTAAATTGAGAATCAAAGTGGATACCTAAATCTTTCATCTCTTTAGGTCTGGACAAATGTACAGGCTGGGGCATAAGTAATGGTATACAGAGCAACGGCGAATTTTTCGAATAAAAATAATGTAATTTAGCTACATTTACCCTATACCAAAGACTGATATTAACAGAGATACAAGGTCTCAAATTTGAAAAAAAATTTAGATTTTTTTGTATAATTAAGGAATGAATTGTAATATAGGCACAAAATTTGGCACAATGGGATTTCTTAGGTCGACAAACTCTAATTTGCTAACATATTGCCAATAAATGATAGGGGGCGCTACCTGCGCTATCCTGCATAATTCTTAATCATCATAACTTTTTAGTGCACCCACGTATATTAATTTTAGATAGGTTATTTTATTTCCCCATATTTATTACATAGAAAAGCGTACCTTCTAAAAGTTGATACGAGCGACCGTTTCCAAGATATTTGCCTTTAAAGCTTGACGTGCCTTGGTTTCAAATTACTAAGATATTAAATTTTCGAAGTAGGCTTGAAAAAAAAGTAACCATATGACAGCTTTGAAACTAATTTATGTCAAATATTAATTTGCTGATAATATTATTACCTAAATTTTGAAAATCTCAATAAAGAAAATCCAAAAAATTAAGACGTAATTTATTTTCTAACATAGAGATGTGAGATATGATGCCTGAGTCCGCAATAGAAAATTTTAATAGTCTGGGTGGTCAAACCAAATATTTGGAGATGAATTTCAATAAAGGACAGTCAAAGTTTTAAGTGGTTACAATCCCTATACATGAAAAAGGTAATTTCCCACATATTTATTTTTGAAAATAAATTTTGTTTTGGTATTTTATATAAATTTGCTTTAGAAATTTGAAAAATATGTATAATAATAATATCAGTAGAGTAATACTTATATATATAATAATAATACTTAATATAAACTATTTAAGAGTCAGTTTTATTACTTTTATTTTGAAACTTACTACGAAAAATTCACATTTACCTAAATTAAAATAAACGTACTGCAAAGTTTAAAGACAAATATCTTGAAAACGGTTGCTTTTATCAACATTTAGAAAGTATACCTTTTTACGTAAAAAATGTTCGTACATAAAAATATCTATTTAAAATAAATTTTGTTTTGGTATTTTGTTTGAATTTGCTTAAGAAATTTAAAAAATATGTGTAATAATAATGTCAGTAGAGCCATATTTGATGTAAACTATTTTAGAGTTAGTTTTATTACTTTTATTTTGACACCTTCTACAAAAAGTTCACATTAAATAAACTTAAAATAAACATACGGCAAATTTTGAAGGCGAATATTATAAATACGGTTGCTTGCAGGAAATATACTTTTTTTACGTAAAAAATGTAGGTAAATCAAAATATCCATTTAAAATAAGCGTACATGAAGGCACAAAAAAGTTATGATGCTTTAAAATAATACAAGGTACCGTAGGTGACGCCCCCTATGAGTTACTGACAAATTAGAATTTCTTGACCAAAGAAACCCCCTTATACTAATTTTTTTGTCTATAGTGCAATGTGTTCATCATCAATTATGCAAAAAAATCACATTTTTTTTTAACTTTGACACCCTGTGTCTCTGTTAATATCAAGTATGAGGTAAATGTGGCTAAATCACGTTATTTTTATACGGAAAATCTACTATTGCTCTATGTACTATTACTTATGGTCCACCCTGTATATATATAATAATGGCTTAATGAAAGCTCGAGCGCAATCCTGAATAACGAAACTAGGAATGACATAAACGCCTGATGTAGCTTTAGCTTTAAGCCTATTAGAAACACGTAAGAAGGCTTCTTCAGTTTTTTTTTGGAAATGTTAATTAAAAAGTTATACTTTAGGTTAGATGTGTTCTTTAGTAATGATTCATCGGATTGTTTGTAAACACTGTGACATTATGACAAATGACCAAATGCATCGACGATTGATCGGGAATTGTTATATACTGTATCTTTATCTTTCATGATACCTCGAATGGTTGACTGCTCATTTTTGTGATTCACGAACGACCAAAATTTGTTACAGTCTGTATTTATTTGATTTTCGGAAGTGATAATGAATTGTTTATAAGCTTCACTAATCTGGATTTTTATTACCCTTCTAAAGTTTGAGAAATCTTGGTAGTAATGATTAAATTCAGGTATTTTTAAATTTCTATGTGCACATTCTTTTTTGCGAATGTTATCAATTATGTCCTTGATGTACCTTAGTGGATACCGCTTACGCCTATTAATTTTTAATGGAACACATCAGTAATATTCGGCATTCTGGATTCGTTGTGGGTTGCCCAAAGTTTAGGCCAGCACTTAGGCCACCCTTTTCGGGCCCATTGTGCTATCTTCGTGATTGAGGTGTCCTTGGTCATTTATTTAGCCATCCAACCTTGTTGAGAAACTGAAGAACGTCCCTTGGATGCGCCTCTCTCAAACGGGCCACATTAGGCCAGGAGTCCCCCAGCGTGGATCCTCTGATTGATGCTAGTGCTGGGCAGTGACACATCACGTGCTTGACACTCTCATCTTCTTCTAAACACCCTCTACAACTCGGGTCGTTTATAATTTCCATTCTGTGAAAGTGTTTGTTTTAACTGACAGTGAACTGTCCATATCCCTACAACTTTCCTGAGATTATTCCTTGAGAGTTGTAGGCATAGTTTTGCTCTTTCCCTGCACGGCATTCTAATAAATCCGTGAGTTTGTCGGCATGTTGATATTGATGCCCACATGGCTTTGTGTTTACGATAAATTTCTTCGTTAAGTAGGATTCTTACGGTTGATCTCGCCAGGGGAAGGGTTGGTTTTGGTCCAACGAATTATCCCTCCGAACCCTTCCACGCCAGTTTGTCAGCGCGTTCGTTTCCTTTTTTTCCAGAATGTCCTTTGATCCATATTAGATTAATTGCATTCGCTTGTGATAGACGTTCTAAAGCTAGGTGGCAGTTCCATACCAGCACTGAGTTTGTTTTCACATTCCTCAGGGTTTTAAGGGCTGCCTGGCTGTCGGTCTTTATTTGGATATATTTTCCTGTAATGTTCAGTTGCGTCATTTTTTCGGCGCTATATAAAATTTCCGCTTGACAGATTGTTGAGTATTTATCTAACTCAATACTTACATTTAAATTCAGGTCTTCCGAGAAGATTCCTGTTCCAGTGCCCGCATTTGTTTCGATCCATCCGTGCATATACTTACGTCTGGTATCCTTGCTTGTAATTTATCCATTTTTATACGGTAGGACTTTGTATCAATAATATTACCAAGAGTAGTATAGAACTTTTCACAAGCGACATTAACATTTTCACTGTTATATACGTCCGACCAGTCTGATTTAGGAATTAAATCATACATCAAATTATAATTAGTTTTTCTGAAATTGTATTCCCTATTTCCACCCTTATTACTAAATTGGTTATAATGTAATCGTTCATTTTTTAGGATAATATTAAGAGAAGGATGAAAAGAGTTTTCAGTCACCATTGGCAATTATCTCTAATAACGTGACATACAGAGCTACATAGTACAACATCTAACAGTCGCCCTTGATTATTACGCAATTTATTGAATTGATTAAGATTCATCATTTCAATAAATTTACTAACTAATTTGAATTTATTGACGTATATTTCTAATCCGAAATTAGGTATATTAAAGGCACCCATAATGAGTGGATTATTGCTTTTTTGGATATTTAATGCTAAGAAGCAATCACCAAAATTTTCTAGGTTACTTATTGATGTATTTGGAGGGATATATATGACAAGGACGTATGAAACAACAAAATTTACAACCGATAATGTCAATAATTGGAACACAGCTTTTAAACAGTGAGAGATCTAGCTGTCCTACTTGTATACTATTTTTTCAAGCGATGAAAATACCTCCACCTTGAGTAACATCACACGCAACAAGATCTCTATCACACCGAAACACTACGTAGTTTAATGGAAGAAGTTCAGCATACATTAGGTCCTCAGTGAGGCATGTTTCTGATAATCTAATTACATCATAATCGCATGAAGATGCAGCATTATAAGAATTAACTGTTTTGGTTTCAAGACCACAAACGTTCTGATAATAACTCATGCTAGAAATTTTATAATTGGGTGTACTCAGTATAAATTCTCAACAATTTTAGGGATGCCTTTGATATATTTTATTATAATATTATTTTTGCCTCTTTGTTTTCTTTCATCAAGTGTTTTCTTTAGATTGCGGTAATATTCCATTTGTTTAAGAGTGCGATTAAACGAGACAAATATATTATTGAAGCTATTTGATTCTTTCAGCTTCCTTGACTTTTTCATTATTTCATGCACATCAGTTTCATTGGCTAAAGATACAATTAATTGGACCAGGACGCGTATTCTGTTGACTAGATTTACCTAGTCGATGTATTGAATGTTTTCATTTGGTACAGTATCACTGAGAATTTCAACGGCTTTAGTTTTATCAGCTAAGTATCGACCTTCCTTATTTAAGGCCAATGACTGCTCCGCTAATCCAAATATTATTACATTAAGCCTCCTGCTATTGTGATCATTGATCTCCTGAATTATATCTTCAAAATGAAGTTCTAGGTTATTACCTGATGAAGTAGTAGTCATAGTTTTAAGTTTCATGACCTCCTTTTGACAAATGTCTTTAAAGAATTTATATCATTTTCTATTTGTTCACATTTAACGCAGGTCCACGACAGTGAATTTTTAGAATTTATGATACTTGTCTCAGATGCTCTGATTCCAATGCATCCATGGTCGGAGATATTTTGGCATATGCTACAAGTTAAGCAGATATTTGCTTCAGACCTTTTGTTACAGCAGCTACAAACTATTGGATTCATTATCTTGTAAAGGTGTTGCGCCAGTGACATTCGAATGTAAATACTTCTTATCAGAGTTCGAGTTATCAGTAACTGAAGTTAAATGATAGTCAATAATATAAGCAATCACCCAAATATAAAAAAATAGTGTACTAACACTCACAGCTGGTTCATGTTGCTTTAAGGTACATGTTGTTGATTAAGTTGCATTTATATTTTGTACTGGGCTTGTGCAGCTCGTCATATGTTTTGACAAAAAATAAAGCGTCTTGTAACTCTCTAGACTTTCTAGAAAAAGTTTATAATGAGAAGCGGCTGCGATAATAAATCATACGGCAGATAAGCACTCCAGACGTTTCCGTGAGCGATAATCCTATCTGTGCGGAGATCCGTTCTAGAAACCGGAACAGCATAAATACCCGTTCAGGAGTCAGTCAGTCAGTCAGTTGGTTAATCTAGTCAGTACGTCAGATAGTCAGATATTGAGATAGTCTGATGGTTAGGTAAATCATAATTGTAGTATTCCGAAATAAGTTTGAAATAAAGTGTTTACAATTCACAAGGTTTTAGTTTTCGAACCGATAACACGCAAGAGTATAAAAGTGTGTACAGAGTAATTCAAAATTCAATAAACATATTTTATGAGCCTGTCTTTGTAGTCAAAATAATACTTTTTTTTCTATAAACGTGTGTCTTAAAATGCACCCCCTCCGAGATACAGTGATCGTGTCCAGCAACCTATGTACAGAAGAATGAACGGTTCTACCTCAGAAGAAGCCGGAGGAATTTTCAATATTTGTTATAAAACAATTAATCCAGTTAACTAAAAAAACTAAAAGGTTCCCTTCGCTTAGTTAAGTTCAGATGATGATTATATTAATAATATTCTCCTTTAGTTGAACACGATTTTCTTGCAAAGGGTAGTTGTATGAAAAAAATGAAGGACATCAAAATTTTGGGATTTGTAATGGTTAACTAGATGATTTCATTCAAATTTAGAATTTCTCAGTGCAAAAGAAAAATTTTGTCCAAGAAAAGCATATACTCCCCTTTATGCCCTAAAGTTAAGTTTATAGCATTTTTAAATTAAAAAATAAATAGAGGGTAATTAAAAACATAGGCTTGCAAATTTTCAGATGGTTTGATAATAAATGTAGTCACAATTTATTATAATTGATTTTTCACGTGCAAATTACGATGCCTGTAGCTCGGAGGGGCTCCCAAAATATGTGCATCAAATTTTGAGTCACCCTGTATAATTCTTGCTCGAAGATATGGAAGCTAATAATTTTAATTTACAATTTCTGAAATTTTAATGTTAACGCTTAATGTTAATTAATTTGAAAATTCAAAATAAAACATATACAGGGTGAGTCATTAGTACGCCAAAGCTCTGTAGCTCCTACAGATACTTTGCTAACAAAAATATTTTTGGCGTAAAGATAAACTAGAAAAAGGCACACATTCTAAAATTATTTTTTGCTATATAGGATAAACATATACAGAGTAGTGCACCTAAGTTGCCCTATTTTAAATAGAACACTGCATTTATTTTTACAAATTTCAATCTTTTACAAAATGCTGATTAAAATGATATTAAACAATAGGGTTTTCGCTGTTAACAGTGTTTGAGGTATTTAGAAAAATCGCGGAAATTAAGTCTAAATTACAAGTTCGTTTGAAAGGCGGGAAACACTCAAAATATTTTATTTTTAGTTTAGATTATTTCAAAGCATTCTGTTCTTGAAAAAATTAAGCCATTTTATTTAAATAACATTTGCAGTTATACAGGCTGATCAGGAAACGCAAAATGAAACTTTTCTGAAAAAATTCAAATGGCACACCCTGTAAATTATTTTTTATTTCTGTTAATCAGCAGCTAATCTTTGCTTCGATATAAATACATGTTCGCCTAGTTCTTATAGTTCGACAAATATTTAATTTTGAATTAAAAACATTGAAATTCCCTAATTTATTTCAGTAAAATGCATGTTTTTTTCTTTTTTGTACCTAAACATAAATAATATCAAAATGCACCAATTGAATGCGCTGTTTTAATTTTATTCATGTGAATTAAAAATTTTTGAAAATATGAACTCTCAAGTAGAAAACATCTTGGTTCTATGCATCTATGCTCTATGTTACCTGCACAGTTCACATTATTTAGTAACATAAGGATAAAACTAGGGCATGGTACAAAATTCCTTCATTATAGTAAATTTAACGTTTGTTTTGGTCAAGAAAATTAAAGAAGCAGATTCCTTTTGCACAACGAAAATAAAAAAAATATTGATAAATAAATTTTATGAAGTCTATTTCTAAAAAGAAAGTAAGTTTAACCTATACTGTGGCCTAATCTAGCTAAGGTATAATAGGAAGAGTTGTTTATTTTACCTGGGATTGATAAAATCCCAGTGGGGTCGGGACATGTCACATTTGTGGTTTTGTAAACCTATTTGGAAATTATGGGGTAAAAGTTTATTTATTAGAGTATTTCGTTAGCGTTAGGAAGTGAATGTTCAACAACTTTACTGAGAAATGCATTTTAATCACTAAAATATGGACATTTGTTATTTTTCAAATTTAACGTAGGTAAAATATCTCTCAAACTATAAGAGTCAGACCCACAATTTTTTACATTAAACCAAAGCTTATTTGTTACTTAATAAAAATGGAAAATAATATAATGGACATAATGTAATAATCTGCACTAAAAAAAATCATTTGGTTGTTTCCGATCTTTCAAACGAGCTTCCAATTTACTTAAATTTTATGAGTTTTCTAAGTAACTCAAAAAATATCGATTGCATGCCCTTATTATTTGATATCATTTTAATCGGCATTTTGTATAGCATTCAAATATGTAAAAATATATAGGATGTTCTATTTAAAAAAAATCATATTTAGTGCACCACCATCTACATATTTATACTGCATAATGAGAAATAATTTTAAAATATGCTCCTTGTGGTAGTGTACCTTTGTACTAAAAAGATTTTTGTCGTCAAAATAATTGTGTGTTCATATATTTTGTCATATCGAAATTTTTTTGGAAATGACAGTCTATAAAATAAAAAAAAATTACATATTATAACCAAACACCAAACTACCCAGTTTTATTATTATTTGTTTGAACCATTAAACCATGAATTTAGCCGTACAATTTTTATGAGTATGGAATTACCGGTAAATTTTAATTAGGATAAAATATCCATGTTTATTTTCTGCAATCTTTTTTCACATAAATTTTTAAAAAATGCACCTAAATTGAAAGTTATTTAATTTCTTCTAAAGGAATTCAAATCTGCAAGGATTCCAAGATCAAAATCTGCTAAGGCAATTTAATTAAAATCTACCTTTTGGGTTGATGAACTACCAAAAATTTTACCTGGTAGGCCTTCATTTTTCAGAAATAATGATTTTAGGCCAGGTAGGAGATCACACTTTAATGTTCGATTTATGCGTAGTTACTATATATTCAAGCTTCTTAAAAATATGCAGAATTGTACGCATAAGCAAGTTGCACATTACCTGATCCCTAATGATTAACTAATTTTTGATAAACATATACATGTAGATGAATCATAGTATCCGATTAATTACATAAGTATAACAACAAAACCTAACTGGTAACTAATATATTTGCTACTCGGTAACATATTTCTGTTCCTTTGGGTTGACAAGAATTAGCTGTTCAAGCTCATGCGAGGTAGTTAAAAATTACTGCACTTGCTTTACAGCACAATTAAATTTCATGTCCAAACAAATTCCAAATTAATTTTGTGCTTAAGCAGACACATATAAAGCTGCCTTTATGTCCTTTATCAAACAGATACTCAACTGAAGTATGCAGAATGTTCAGGAAGGTAACTGGTATTTATTGGACCGTAAACGACGAAAATTATGGTTAGTTAAAGGTAAAGCCGGTAATGAAAATGTCCATTCTGCATTTAATGGATGCAGTATAACCAAAAGACCACATGTCGCACGAATTACAACACGTGAAATAGAGACTGAAAAGCTGTAACTGTTCAAATTACCCCTCAGCAGGATACTCTCTTGATATTACATTCGGAATTGCTAATTGCTATATATTCGCTAAATGTCAACTTGCACACTGTGTTTATTATTTGGTACACTACTATGGATAATTTCTAATTGTTACAATAAATTAAATGGCATTATTAAATATACATCCTCTAGCCAATATTACTAATATTGCTATTAGCTGAAAGGAGATTAATACAATATTCATCATTTTGATACAAAATAGATCAATCTTTTGTCCTTTCTCTATTACCTTTGTGTATAATTATTAATAATAATAATAATACTGGATTTCGCATATTTATATACTTTTCCAATATTTGGAACATGGGAAAAACCCAAATAAGAAGTGTATTTTTAATGTCACTGTTTCATCTTATACTTTATTATTAGGTTGCTCCTTTTTAGCTCTCTACAAATATTTTTATAGATTTACTGATGGGAAATCCTCAAGACCAGATGGAATTTAAAATCTCTGAAGAATCGCTTAAATCAAGTGAATCAATCCCTTGGAACAAAAATTGGTACCTTTCAATCAAATGCGAATCTGTAAGATAAGGACGCCTAATTTGAGGTAGGTTCCTAATATAAGATAGGTCATTATATGACATATCGTTCACTTGTCACTGAGTCACGTAATGGCATTTGCTCTGTCGTTTGGTCAAAATTAATGATGCACCAGTAAGTTCTCACAACCTACCGAGCACAGTAGTGATTATTTCGATTTTTAGAAAAATAGAAAAAGGGTATTTTTCCCTGTCTAATTAGATATCATTTAAATTTTAAACCAAACTCAGGTCCAGGATGAAACTCTCTCAGTAGCTGCAGCCACATGTTTTAATAGTCAAATGTCTTTATAGAAGGTTCTTTCTTAGCTATGCACAATTTTTGTTGTTGTAATGTCATCGCAATCGGACCACTACAAAATTCTTTATGCAAACTGATACCAACTGCAACAGAAATCCATAGCAAGGCAGCTTACGGAACATCCACAACTGAGGAATTTACATTTTATTTGATACACAATATCTTATCTTTCCTCTAGTTCTCAGGTACTTTTTCGACTTCATGCTACCAAGAGGGTGACGTAACTTTCATGCAAGAACTCTTGTATTTTATTTGTTCGCATAATTAAAAATACTTTTATTTTGAAAAAATCGAAACTTTTAACGTAGAATTTGTTTTAGAATAAGATTAAATGTGAACAAAAAGAATATTCATTTTCTTGTACTCTGAAAAGCTACAGAGCTGCAGAGAAATATCTGTATTTTTGCAATTGTTGTTACGTTTTAACACACATCACGATCAACTACCCCATTATTGACTGACGTGTCAGTTTCGATTTTGTGATAAAACTATATTTCTGTTATTTTTGCAACAAATAAAATGTAATATAGAGTTCTCAAAAGGGAGAATCTTTTTCTAAAGATGAATAATATTTTTTAGTATTGCCATTAACTCCAACATTTACCTTTGAAACACAGAATGAGTTGGTCTGTAGGTACGCATATGATAAAACACAAAATGTTCTATAAGGATGAAGGAACAAAGTAAAAGAAATAGAACATTCTAATAAAATTGTTGCACAAAATGAATGAACTGGTAACATTTTTTAAAGAGGAGTCAATGTTGGGTATAAAAAAGTTTTTAAATGAATTAGTTATTATTATTAACGATTAAGAAATAGTTTAGAAGACATAAGTAAGTTCAAGGAAATTTAAATTTCGGCATCTAATTCTAAAACATTTCCGTGCAGATGACCAAAATTAAATCCTAATTATTCTAGGTTTGCGGAATATGTATCCTGTCGTACTTATTAAGCATCACAATATTTCAGAGCCGCTAGTTGGCATGTTTAACTCGAAAACCTTTCAGGTAATTACTCTATCATTAACTAATTGCGACATTCCAGTGAGAGAACTTCTCTAAACCCTTCGCTTTCCTTTGTGCTTTTCTGGTTTAACATTAAATTTCACTCGCTCTGAATACGCTATATGAAGCATTTCTTTAGACAGCAGTTGTTACATAATGATCCGCGGAAATTATGTGTCAGGCAAAGCTTTATGCCCTTTATCGTTTAAAAAGTACGGAAAAGTTAAATCTAATTAGAACCTTTCGGATTTTAGCATGATTTGCAAGTTAACAAATATTTACGAATAGTCTGCAGCATTTATTATTTTAAAGTTACTAAATACTTTCGCATGCGGAAATACTAATTATAAATAAGAAAAATATTCTTCGGAAAATCAAAAGTTTACACCCAGTCATTGTTTTTGACCAATGCAGTGCTCCAAAGAGATAATAGAATTACTCTTTGCGAAAAGATTGTGCTTAAAAGAAGAGAGAGACCACTTCATGAATTTTAAAATAGTAAAGAGCTGAGAAAAACGTAAGATCCGAAGATCCACACAAATACTAAGGCGAGAACCGAAAATAATCGATTTAAATCCTAATTACTAAAATAGAATTGGTGGGTTGGATTTAGTAAATATTTGAAATGTACGTTAATAAATTAAATAGGATGAGACCGATGAAGTTAAGATGCGGGATTTAGTAATCCTTAATTGTGCACAATGATTATGAAGTAAGGGTAGTGCACGCTCTATATTGGCCGTATGTAAAAATTTGATAAAGGTGCGTCTACAAAGTGCAATAGCTTCGACTATTTTTTTCTCTCTCCCGTTGAAAATCATTTGTCAGTGATTATGTATGGGCGCGCAAGCGTTGATTACTCAACGATGTAAGATATCATAATAGCAATTGCAGCTCAGTGATTCTGTTGAATAATCATCATTTAGTAAAAAATGAGTAATTGAGATGAAAACGTTTAGTTTCTAAAAAAAACAAATAAAAAACTAGAGATGGTAAGAGTTTTCCAGAAGTTTTTGTTTTCTTTTCAAACTTTCAATTAATAATTCCTCATTTCCCAACATTTGTTTTAAAATTTTTCCAGGGCTTTCAAATTTTAAGTTAAAATTTAACTTTAATTTCAAAACTTTGACTTTTTTGTAAAATTTTGATAATTTCACTGCGCGACAAATTCCAAAAAAAAATTAATCACCTTCTCCAAATTTTCGTATTTGTTCATTTTTACTTATCGGTTAACTAGAATATATCCATACCTTTTTTCTAATACGTACCATTTTAAAGGTACAATCAGGTATTAATAAAATAAAACGAAATAACAAATAAATACCCAGTTATACATATTTCAAATTTTTTGTTGTTTATTGAGGAAATCCCGACGATAAAAGTTTTTATAAATATATTTGCAGCGTAAAAGTCAAAAGTGTTAAAAACAGCAATTATACACAGAACAGGTAATATTTTTAACTTTTTCTTTTATTTTGGGAGGTATCTTTCCTCCTGCCACAGTTGTATTTCAACGACGTTGGTACCGTTTTTCAACGTCTCTTTCTGCTCATCATTTATGGTTTAAAAGAAAAAAAGAAAAATGGGGATGAAGTCTCACAGACAAGTTTAGGGGCTTAAATCAAAGCATATAATTTCTGTTTAATTAAATAGCAATAATATAGAACACTTAAAAAGTTAATTGAGATCTTTTAATGTGTTCATCATTGTTGTCTTCAATCCTGGGCACTGGGCATATCTAACTTTATAGTTTGACTTCTCTTAGGAGACAAAGGAGCCAGTGGTTCAGTATGACTTTTTTGTTTCAATAGATAAGTTAAAATGGAGAACTCTATATTACGCTTGATTTTATTTGAAGCACGTGGAAATTAATTCATAACTCCGTCTAATAGGCACTCAAAGTTCCCAACAAATTTCTTTAATAGACAATGTGTCAAGTTTTCATAGCTCGACACGTTATAACTACATAAACTCAACAAGTACAGGTACAACTCACCAGGCACCAGGCACTGCATCATTTCACAAGACAGACTGGTGAAAGAGACTATCCCTGGAATGATTGCCAACAAATTTTATTTCCTGGTATAATTACTGGCGTTTGCTTACACTTGAAACTGATATAAAAATAATTACATCTATTTTGCAATTTTGGTTTCTTTAATCAATTGGTCTGAAGAAAAGAACAAAGATTCTTGAAAGGATATTAGGATGTAAAAATTGCACGAAAAATTTAAGCAATCTGACTAATACTAAAACAAGAATTCTAAAAAATTGAATAACGATGCATCCCAAAATTAATGTTGAATATCCAAACAGCCGAATTATTTTATTTTGCACCATATTAAACATTTGTTGGAAGTTAGTTTATTGTTTATAAAAACTGTTCCAACAGAGGAATTATTAAACAAAGACCAACATAATTTCTCATGCTAGATACATTGAACTTATTAAAATATACAGGTGCCTATTTTCCCAAACTATTTGAGGGTTCTAGCGTTTAAGAAGAAAAAAAAATTGTCGACAAACAACACGTGGTTTAAAAAACGAATGTTAGCAATACTTAGTTGTCTCATAGATCCACACAACCAAAAACGTTTATTAGGCTTATTGAAAAATATCTAAAATATTAGCCACTTTATAACACTTTCTTCAATTTCTTTTCCCCCTTGAGTTAAGCTGGACTTGTCTTTCTGATATCTAATACTAGGAAAAATATTTAAATTTGGCAACTATGCATCCCGGCCGGCATAGATTTGACTTCAGCTCCATGCAATGAGTATCTGTGTCAACATCAAAAAGAGTTTACTCAAATTATAGCTGCAAAATATTTTTTCTAAGTAACCGCAGAAAATAATCTTTAAATAACTTATTATTAGCTTATTCTCTATACTGTTATTAATCTCAAGCTTGTGCGTAACATCTACCAATATAAATTTAAGCGGGTTTCGCGTTTAAATTCACCGTGGCAAACATTTTTGTGGTTTACCTGTATGGGTTCTACTAATGGGAAAATTTCCAGCTCTTCGCAGGACATCATGAATTTAAAGAGCTTTTTCCTTCGAAGAGGCAGTAGGTGGCAGCTGCGAGACAAGAGGAAGGTTCAGTTTATCTATTTGCTATTTTTATGAGGTGACTCCTGATGTTGAAAAGTTTGTTTTTCTTTCAAAAATTTTAATTTCGAGAAACATCATGTCGAGAAATCTCACATAGCTATCGATATGTTTATAAGGAATGTAAAAGTTGTCAATAACTAATATTCTGATTAGCATTTCTAAGGAAAATTCAATGTTGTTAAACAAATTGGGAAACAACTGCAGAAAATCATTATCGAGCCTGGTCGCAAATATTATATATCCTTCTGAGAATAGACAAAAACAAAAATGCATAGCAGTTTTTTAATTCAGCATCCAAGTTCTTATTTGTTAACAGTAAGTAATGAAAACATTTTTAAATCTGTTTAAAGACGTCCAATTATTAGAATCAAAATGCTTCGGATCAATGTGATTCTATTAAGCTGAATTTGTTGTATTCAAAATTTACGCAGATAGTTGCGTTCACAAATTTGTTAGCGTTAAATAAAATTGACCACATTTGTTTAGATTATTTTATAAAGAGGACTAGAAAAATTTCTCCTAGTCTTGTTTATTGTTATCTGAAATTCTTGTCAACTTACGTTAAATAGCTTTAGGAGCGCCATTAGCAAACATCTCTTTAAAGCTGGAAAATTTAAATATAGTGTAGATATTCCTGACGAACTCTGGACACCAAATCCTTTGTTTACGTGGGTTGTTTAATGCTTTCTGCCCACGTAGTAGGTTAATCGAGTCATACCACCTCATGCATCTGTATTATTGCGACAACACTCACTCAAAACACCAGGGTGACTGTTTAACATTCCAAATGGTAAATGATTGTTATCTGTCCCATAGCGATGTGGAATATATGTCCGTAATCTATCATAGTATGTCACCATGCAACTTGTCCACATAAACATATATTTTTGGCAATTTTCACTAGAGAATTGCAACCCATTTCGCGCCGCTAACGCAACTATAAACGTACATCATCCGAATCGTTTTCTTTGTTTTCTAACGTTATCGTGGTATCTTTAGACGAGGAAAGAAAAACAGCAACGAAGTCCTGCCAACATCTCGCCTTTATATTTATGGTGGTGTAACACGATGTTATCTTATTTCCTGCAGAAAGGGGTCCAGCATTTTAATATATTTGAGTCGGGTAGCACACACGCATCACGGATGTGACGAAAACTCATAATCGCATCTAAATATATTTGAGAAATATCACTGCTGCCGTTGATCTTACACTACCATAACGATTTCTTAAGACATATTTTTATTTTGTACTAGTAGCTATAGGCGAGTTCCCCTGCGTATATTTTAAATAGTGGTCACCCTTGATTTCATCTGCGAGAAGGCAACTGAATCTATTACAAGATATTTCGCCATATTCAGTACTTTTAAAGAAATTGTATAGAAGGACGATTCATAAATACGGAGTAAGTTTCAGAGAGACAACCTGTAATATAAGAAAACCAAAAATTTAAATTAATGTCGTTTAGAAATTTCCCGCAATGCTGCTACAATATTAAATGGTCATAAGCTACCCAAATACGTTTCGAAGTTGACAGGAAACACTTCAGCTAATATTAATTTTGAAAATATAGCACTAGGGTCTAGTCGGTAGACATTTTCGACACCATATAACGAACTAAATAGGGTTACATCAAATATTAAGGAAAACATCGTAAATTTTTTTATATTTTTTATTTTGTTTATTGTTAATAGAGTTAAATAGTTATGAGTATTAAAGAATTACACATACAAAAGGTTAAAAATGTTAATTACATAATATAACAGAAATTATTTGACTGCAATTAATAAATCGGTTCATCTCGAGTATAAATCCAAGCACTGCACAGCAGTCTTCATTTTAATAAACGCGTTTTCAAAACGGTTAGTCCTTTAAAAGTAACATGTTTTGAGTACTAACATTAAGTAACATAACTACGATAGGATGGTTTTTTATTTTTATAGAGTTTCTGATTTAGCTTTCATCATATTAGTTTTATTTACAATTTATTATTTAAGTAGGATAAATGAAATTAAGACTCCCCCAGATAGAAATCCATTAATTCTAGTGGTTTTATTTTGACCTTTTCAACCTTTATACTGCGTGAACATCTTCAATATGTAAATTAATAATCTGTATTAACAATAAATATGAAACAGTCCACGACGTTTCTACAAATATTTGATATGACAGGACCAGGTTTTGCTTTTCAACATCGTCGGCGGTAATACCAGTAGTTTGTTTAGTTGTTGTTAAGCGAAGAAGCTCCATGGATGATAGATTTCTACGAATATTCTGTCCAATCTGAACTCTCATCTAAAACTTCTGTTCAGAAATCAAGCTACTCGTTCACAGGTGTAAATTGTCGCGATTATAAATATTTGTGAATTTCTATGGCTTTTATAAAATTAAGTTTTTTAGTATTATAGCAAATTTGTATGGAAACGCCGCGGAATATCGACCACGTAAATATAAATTAAAACAAGAAACCAATATAGATGGTGAAACATTTTTTATAGTCGGAATAAATAACTAAAACTTATTAAACAGTAATATTGAAAAGCAACAGAATACCAAAAATGTACAAAAATGAAAAAAATATAATTGATATTAATATATTGATATTGATTAATATTAATCCACATGGTAGGTTAAAACCGATCTATTTTTGTGGAACGGACTGGTCCTTGGTTATCTTCAAAAATTTAAATACAAATCTTGTCCCTTGAAACAAGGCAAGATTAAAAAACACAACAGAGGTTGCTCTAACGCGTTTCGATAACCAAGCTATCACCTGCAGTATCTCTCTGAAAATGAGCAACCTCTTGTGTTTTTTAATCTTTCTTGGTTTCAGGGGACAAGATTTGTATTTCAATTTTTAAAACCGATCAAATAAAAGCAGCAGCAAATTTTGTAACAAAACTAATTCTTTTATAAATCGTAAATGGAATTCTTAGCAACACTTTGTAGTTTACATATAGGTTGCACATTTTACAGAAGCTGCATTACGCAAATCATTATTACCCAACTTTACCAACTTCTTGACATACCATTCGAGGCAATTTTAGTATCCCACAGATTTTATAAAATTTTTATATCCTTGTCATAAGATACATGTTGCTTTTCTATCTATAATAAATAATAAGATATAAATAAACTTAGTTTCAATAATATTGTAACAAACTGTAGTTGTAAATTTGTATTAGTGATTTGTTATGAAATAACTGTGAAATAAAGTGTTTACAATTTACGGTGTTTTAATCATCGAACCGGTAACGCTTAACAACTGGGGTTAGAAGCAGGATTAGTTTTGTGAATTGCACGGTTACTCTGGCACGTAAGAATATTCTACCATCACAACCGAAGCTACTAGCAAAGAATGCTCCTCAAGACAGTTACGGGAGATGCTGCGCCAATTATAGGAGAAGTAGACGTAATGATTGGTTTTGGGAAAACTACGGATTTCGCATCGGGTGTTGAATGCGGACATCGAAATCAAGCTGATTCTGGGGACGTAATGGACGTAATTAGGCAACAACGGCTTTATTTTTGATTCAGCGCAGAACATTTTACGGATTGGAAATAAAGAGCTTGTTCTGACAACACCAAAGGACCCCCCAAAGAAGGTAAGACTGTTTGCCTTCGAAACAGCTGCGGTGCGGGGAAGCAGTGATGTGACGATTATGGCTATGATGCAAGATTTAGGCTGCTGCGGTGGATTAGTGAAACTGTGGTAAATTTATAACATTCTCAAAAACTTACTAGTGTCGAGATCCGTGATTAGAACATGTCAAAAGGGACCTGTGAGAGTTGCGAACGTATTTATAACTGCAAGTTTAGTCAAGAAAGGTAGCACCCTGGCTACCTTGTACACCAGTAGCCACAATAAGCTCCTCAAATGACAATTGTGCGCCAGTAGAGGAAACGAAGATTGGGCAAGTCAAGGTGGACGTGGACTTGAAACAGCTGTCCAAGGATGAAGCAGTTTTGGCTAGATCGTTTCTACAGAAAAACCACGACGCTTTTACCAATGGAGGTCAATATCTAAGAAGGCCGGACGTAGTTCAACACAACCTCAACATCGGCGATGCAACACCTATGCGTCAACCCCCAAGAAAATTAATCATTTGTAGTCAAGCAAGATAAAGTCGCAGGACTGGTCAAGAAGATGGTGAATGATGGAGTCATCGAGGAGTCCAATAGTCCCTAGTCTTCCCTTGTAGTTTTGGTTACAAAGAAGGACGGGTCAACAAGATTCTGTGTTGACTACCGGAAAATAAACGACGTCACTAAGAAGGACAGCTACGCCTTGCCAAGGATTGATGACACCCTGACAACCTTGTCTGGGTCCTCCTGGTTTTGAACTTTGGACTTGAAAAGGGGATATTGGCAAGTGAACATAGACCCCGATGACCAGGAGAGAACAGCGTCCAGCCAGCCAGAAGATGGATACACTCTTGATGGTCATCGGGAGCTACAGAAGAGCGATGTTTTTATCGAACCCATACTGAAATGAAAAGAAGCTGGAGATATGCCTGAATGGCAAGAAGTTTCAGCTCTTGAAAATTTGTGGTTCCAATGGAAATCCCTCCAGGTAGAGGACGGGGTGCTGAAGAGGACATGGGAAAGCGCGGATGGAAAGCGTGTCAACTTGCAGTTGGTTGGAAAGAATTGACCATTCCAGCATCGGACGATGGAAACATGTACATCCTGGTGGTCATCGGACTATTTCAGTAAAAGGCCTGAAATGTGCGCCATATCGAACCAGGAAGATGCCACAGTCGCAAGGGTTCTTGTGGAAAACTTTATCCGTCTATTTAATGTTCCTTTGAAATTACACTCAGACGTAGGAAAAACTTCGAATCGAGGGTCTTCCAAGGGATGTGCTGCCTTCTTCCTAGTCTGATTGAATGGTGAAAAGATTTAACATAACCTTGGGGAAACATCTTTCAAACACGTTTCCAAGTATCAGAAAGACTCGGACTGACAACTACCACTGTTTCTAATGGCCTATCGTGCGGCAATTCATGAAACTACGGGTCAGACTCCGGCAAAAGTAATCTTTTGGAGGAAACAGCAGCTTTCGTTTGATTTGGCGTTTGCATCATCAAGGGAGACCTCCAGGGAGACCTCCAGGGAGACGATGGGTTTCGTAGACGGCTTGAGGGAAGCGATATTGGAGACACATGCTCTGGTGCGGACGAAGATCAACTTGGCGACGAACTGGATGAAGACAAGATAACGAGGTCTTCCACGGCCAGAGTCAGTACAGGATATACTTCTTCCGGGATTGGACCGTGTCAAAGAACTACTAAAAGTGTTCACACTTTTAGTAGTTCTTTGACACGGTCCAATCCCGGAAGAAGTATATCCTGTAATGGATGAAGACAAGATATGACGTAAACGCCAACCGTTGAGATTTCAGTGAGTGCGCATTGGTGTGGCTCTACAACCCTCAGTGGAAGAAAGAAGTTTCACCTAAATTTACGCCACCCGTTCTCGAACAGGTTGTTCTAGAAGCCTGAAACGGTATAAATACGCAGTCGTCTTTCCCTCAAGATAGTCAGTTAAGTGAGTCATAGTTGTTATTGTGTTATGAAATAAGTTTGAAATAAAGTGTTAATATTTCACATGGTTTTAATTATCGAACCGGTAACACGTAACAATATTATGGTTTGAAGTAATATCCATCGGTTTCGATTATTATCGATAGCGGTGGTTAATATCATCCAATGTAGAAATCACATAAATTTTTTGGATCTCTTAATGTGTGAAGCTATAATAGAGTTCAACAATTATTTTTATAATGCATAAATTATAGTTAACCTATCGATTTTCTACACAATATCGTTGTGAAAAATTTCCGTTAAGTACAAATAACTATTTACCTAGAAGACGTATGATGACATCGTTAATTTTAGCAACAAATTATTATATGTTCCATACCAAAAATTATTTTTGTAACAAAGATTGGCTATTGGCGGTTTATTTGACAATGAACTTGACTTGTCGGATTTATCCTCCTGACCGATATTCCTCGGCCTTACCCTAATACCTCTACTATATTCGCGCTTGTAAGTTTATGTTGTGTTTCTAACAGATGCTTTACATTTTTTGTTAGCAAAGATAAGGATAGGGCGAGTGGAGTCATGCCAGATCTGCAACAGAATTACTGGAGCAATCAAACATAATAAATTTAAATAAGCTGGTACTAAATTTGGCCACGGTTCTCGCATATGAATTGTAAAATCCAATGTAAACTATTTAGCGTTTTTCCTCCTTTTACCTGTAATGCTTCAGTTACTTCTCTATTAAACTTAAATGTCAAGTAAGCTGAAATTTAATTTTACACTTCTTGGTAGCCTAGAATACCTTAAAAGTTAAAAATACTTGGTAATTTCGGGGTGTATGAATGTAATAAAATACGATTAGCTTAAGCAACAGTGTTAAATTGTACAACGCCTGATTCACCGGATAAGCAGACTTTATAAACCCAACTAACTGTAAAGCTACATAAATAAATGAAATAGTTAAATTAGAAATTCAAAGCGATTATCGTTAGACTTTTGTAAAATTCCCAATTGTAATTTCATAATGAAATCTGGGCATGCTAATATTTTATCGACCGTATCAGATTTAGATTTTACTTTGATATTTATCTATTTAAAAGTGTTGGAAACATCAAACAAAACGTTAATTAAATGCATTGTTACTATAGAAACTTTTAATATATTGAAGCTTTAAATCCAAATTTTGGTTAATGGAATCATCGGATATTAATTTTGTTGTAATTTTGTCGCATGTAAATTTATTCACACATGGTTCATTTTTGGATATAGAGGAGGCCGGATATATTAAGTTTTGTTCTTAGTTTATTAGTAGTATATTGTAAAGTTCGAACTATTATCTCTTGACGCATTAAAAATAAGCATAATGCGGGTTTATCTGTACCAAATATATTTGATTAAATATAATAAATACCCTATTTAGAACAGCGATTTTAATTTATAAAACTATTACATTACCTAATATTGCTGCTTTCTGCTTTCTACATTATTGGACATTTTACTAGTTGGATGTGCTCGAGTAAAAAATAAAATAATTACAACAAACATGGTTATAATCGGCTGCAGCTTGTACAGATTATTCACTAACAAAAATATTTTTGTTACGAAGGTACTCTAGCATAAGGACATATTCTAAAATTATTTTTATTATACAGGATAAACATAAACAGACTGTTGCACTAAAGTTGCCTCTTTTTAAAAAGAACACCCTATATATTTCTACATATTTAAATCTCTTATAAAATGCTGATTAAAATGATATCAAACAATAGGGGCCCGCAGTTAACAGTTTTCGGGATATTTAGGAAAATCATGAAAATTAAGCCTAAATTGCAAGCTCGCTCGAAAGGCGGGAAACATCTAAATGATTTTATTTTTAGTGCAGATTATTTCAGAATATCCTTTTTTAAAAATTTAATGTAATTTTATTTAAATAACATTTACAGTTATACAGGGTAATTAGCGTATGCAAAATGATAATTTCTCAAAGAATTTAAAGGCACACCCTGTATATTATTCCCTATTTCTGTTAACTAACAGCTAAGCTTACTTTGATGTAAACATCTGTTTGGCTAATTATTATAGTTCGGAAGACATTTAATTTCAAATTAAAAAAATATCAATTCTCTAGATTTATTTCGTAAAATGCGTTTTTTATCTCATTTTTTTGGACCTTAACAAAAATAATGTCTTTAGAATAAAATAATTTAATGCCTTGTTATAATTTTAAAATTATAACTTACATATTTTCAAAAACCTTAACTCTCAATTAGAAAACATATTGGTTGGGATGCCGCTTATCATATATACCTAAATTCTATGCATCTGTGCTCTATGTTCTCTGCACAGCTCACATTATTTAAGTAAATAAGGGTAAAACTAGTGCATGGTCCAACAGTCTTTCATTATACTCAATATTTGCGTTTTTTTCGGCGAAGAGAATTAATGAAGCAAACCCATTTTCCACAACGACAATAAAAAATTTTAATAGACATATTTTATTTGGAATATTTTCAAAAATACCTACACTGTGGCCCAATGAAGCTGAATTTTGCTAATAACAGTTGAATATTTTACCTGAGATTGGTAAGATCACAGTTGGAACGAGACATGTCGAATTTCTGGTTTTGTAAACTTTTTTGGAAATTATGCGGTAAAAAGTTTATTTATTAGTGTTTTTCATTTCAAGAAAGAGATATACTCTAATTATTTGCAGAAAAAAATAAATTGATTCGTTTGTTTCAAATGAGCTTCAAATTTAGACAAATTTCATGATTTTTCTAAATATCTCGAAAATAATTAATTGCAAACCCTTATTGTTTAATATCGCATTAACCGGCATTTTATATAGCATTCGAATATTTAAAAATATATAGGGTACTCTATTTTGAAAAATGCATCTCTAGTACACCACCGTGTTTATATTCATCCTGTATAGTAAGCAATAATGTACCTTTGTAACTTACAAGATTTTTGTCATCAAAATAATTGTAGGGGCCCTAATAAAATTATAATGTTTAAATAGCAAAGAAAATAATTATTGTATCTATTTCAGATTTTGGTTTTTTCGTATTAATTTGTCTGATAAAACTAAAATAGTAATTTTATGAAATAAACCACTATACTTTCACAACGACTTTACAGCTTGCACGAATTTTTTTCCCTAAATTTTTATAGAATAAACTTGATATTAAGAGACCTTCCCAAAATTTATAAATTGCATTAGAAAAACTGAAGATTTTGAGTTGAATTTTAAACATTTAAAAATAAAATACGAAATTTTCAATAATTTAAAATTTATACCATTTTGAAAATTTAAAATGTGGAAATTATAATCAAAATTTCAAAAATATGAAGTCAGATTTCCTCCAAACAGAAAAAATGTTAAGTTTAAAAATAGAATAAAAATTTGCTTAAAAAATGTTGTTCATCAAAATGTTCTTATTTCGAGAGGAAAGAAGAATAAAAAGTGAGCTGCCAAAAAATAAAAATAAAAATATAAACTGTAAGCTTGTAGTTATGACAAAAGAAAAAAATATCACTTTAATTAAGAAAACAAAACTTTACAAAAAAAAATAAAATTTCTAAAAAATAGGCCATAATCTTCAGAAAACATATTGTAATTTCAGTTGAACTACGAGTTTTGGAAAAAAATGTATGAAGTTTAATAAATTGTGATAAAAAAACATTCTAAAAATTCAAAATTTAGAAAAATCTAAGAAATCATTTTAGAAAAATTAAAGCTTCAAATATTAAACAATTAAATTTTCCGACAGAACCTAAATTTTCGAGTTTCCAATCAAAATTTTGAGAAATGTTTCAAGTTAAAATTTAAGTCACAATTAAGAAAAGATTAATTTTTGAATTCACAATTAAAATGCAGGAAAAACAATGAGAGATTTAACAAGTCAACATTTTTTAAAAATGGTAAGTAATTATTTAAAAAAGATATGATATTTTGAGCGCAAACTCGAATGCTTTAAGTTGAAATTACGAGAAATAAAAGTAAGCCGACATTATTAGAAAAAGTCGAAAATTTACAAATGAAATTTGTCGGATATCCCAAGTTGGAAAAACGAGCAAATTTTTATAAAATTTCAATGTATTTATTTCATAAATGCTGCAATTCGTACATCTCATAGACAAATTTAACAATGCGCTTTATCAAACACAATAAATTCAAGTAGACGAATGGTTCAGTTTTGAAAATGTCACATACGTGAAGCTTGAACAATATATTATCAGGTGATATTCCAGAAGTTTTTAGTTTTCACAATGAAACTGTATGAGTTATTAATGAAGGGAAAACCAGCTGAAGCGAATGCATCTAAGACCAATTTACTTTGTGTATTTTGTATGCAAATTGAGAGCAGTAATTTCCATAAATATCAGCAGCAACATGTAAAATTTAATTTTTTACAAATTGCTTTGACATTGGCGTTAATGACGCAGACGTTAAATTTAGTAGTATGACTAACGATTTTTCTATTCATTGGAACGTTATTAAGTCCAGTTGATGGTAATAAATGTTTCTCTTACAATTTGTAAATATAACAGATTTTAAGAACTGTTGAGTAGAATTTCTTACCCGAAAAATTGATAAAATGAATTTTGGTATAACATTAAAAATGCCACTATTGCACTCCTTATATTAATCCTTAATAAAGGAGTCTTTCCTTAGAGTCATAGGGTTTCGTGTAAATTTGTTTGAATTATTTTGTTCGAGTGATTGTCGCATACCCAGATATTTTGCTATATGATTATTATCTTATTTGCCTTTAAATCTAGTACATTTTTATATAATTTATAATAAGATAATCTCTGAAATTAAATTGAATGTAGAAAGGAAATAGACGTAGAATTCGGAAACTTGGAACAAAATTCATAGAACATATAGAGATAGAGAATGGTACATGCTGGAAGAAAATACGAAAACATTATTATTACGCAGTAAGTACAAATGAATAAATACGAGAATATGAAGACGGTACCCAATTCTAATTTTAAATCTGTAATATTATAATCGATTAATTTTACACGTTAAGGAAAATATTGGCCTTGACAGTAAGGAGTGGTGTCGGACGACATATCAACTAATATTCAATAAAAGACGACGAAAGGAGAATAATTTTATATTTTATAGATTTAGTTATTCATTTAGACATTTATTATAGATAGCATCAAAAGTTTAAAAGTTTGATAAATAACTAGTCTAGTTGAAAAACATGATAGTTTTACAGAAAATGACCTAAGCGTCCAAATAATAAGGAAAAGAAACAAAAAACTAATAAGTGACTTTTGCAGCTATCTTTGTCTGAAGAGGAAACTAGGATGAAATTGTTTTATCCTGTTACGGAACTTTTAACGTATTCACGACGCAGCGGCATCACCTAGGAAATCTGGTCTTCGCGTGGAAAACCAAAAGGCTAAGTGGACCGGATGTAGTTTGTTAGATTAAGAACAAGCCGGCCATTTTTAACAAAATTGATTTTTCCTAATGCCTTTATATCCAACAAAATTTTATTTAGGCTCTAGTGGAAAACAAACGATCAGCAATAGAGTCACGCGCAATTTCAGGAATTGAGTTTGGTTCGCGTTTTATATGTTGCAGAATGTAGCACCAGAATTAAATGAAATCTGTACTTTCCTCGGAGTTTAAATTGTATCTATGTTGCATCGTGGAAAGTGACTTTTATTTTGTTATAAAATGCTCTCGAAAAATGATGGCAACTAAAAACTTTTTAACGGCCCACTTTAACGTTCAATAATGGGGAGATATTTCCAAGTTTTCGAAGTTGAACGAAATGAACTCACAATATATCAAGATAAACTGAAGTTATGGCATTCGATTTTTTTATGCGTTGGGCGTATCATCTTCTGCCTTTTATATAACGAAAATACAAAAAGGAGTAGCAGACAAAAAATTCTGAAGTATCTGAACTTCCTTTGATACCTAACTGAGTAACTAACAAACTAGACGTTGTATTTCGCTCAAACGTTTGTTTTAATCTAGAGAAATCGTTTCTTTATTTTTTTGGGATTAACAGAATTAGATAATAATTTACATATACCTTTTGAGCCCTAACTTCGAAGAATTCTTCAAATATTCATAAATATTAAATTATTAAGAATTCCACCATTCCACCACAAATCATCAAATTTTTAATATCTCTTGTTGTATTTATCGTTAATAGAGTTTAATAATTATGAATATTAAAAGGTTCCACACAGTAAGAGTTAAAAATGTCAAACAATAAATCTAATAATAAATATTAGAATTGCACCATGTTTAAAGAGTGCAATGGGCCCCACAGATTGCATTTTTACTTTACGGTTTTGCTTGATGAATAAAACCGTCGTACTACAATGGGAAACATGAGTTGCCTACACACTAGAGATCTCTAAACAAGACTGTGATGAAAACAATATTCTGATGTACAGTGGCGGCAAGAATTGAAATTTCCCGAACCATTCGAACCACCACCTTATTAGTTTCATTAGATGTATGTTTCTTCCAGTGCATTGTGAGCAACCTTAAAAAAAACTATAGGTTCACAAATGCCTTTGATTACTCAAATGAAAAATTTGATAATAAACTTAGAAAAATGGAGATAAATATAGCAATCACTTTCCTGGTACATATTCTGATGTGCGGGTAATAGTTTTTCCATTCGAAGAGTCGCTTTATCTTTTCTCGGAAAAAAAGTCTGGCCGGCTTAATTCGATATCGAAGGGATGAAACTAAATCTGACATTTTTCTTTCTAAGATATACCATTACATAACGCCCTAGTAACTTTTTGGGATGTCAGTTATTAATGAGAGAGTTATTACATAGTTATTAGATTTGAGCTTTCTCGTTTCATTTTGGATTCGCTTCGGAGCATTATTTTATTCAACAATTCTCTTTCCTTTTGCTATCTAGAGGGTAAATGTGATAGACGAACGCCTCAGATGGTAAGATGGTGAGAAAATCAAGTTGTCGAATTTTAGAGTAAAACCATAATTCATAATCCAAAAAATAATATTGAACCTACATAAAATGGCAAACTAAACTTTTGAAAATATCCCACAACAAAGCAAAATTATTTATTAAAATACTATTTCTTGATACCTCAATAATCTACAGCTGCATATTAATTTTATGTGAGATTTACTATTTTCTTCGGCTGTGTTTCTACTTTCATTTAATTTAAAATATAAAAAGATCGAGTCGGGCTCGCACAATTAGATTATTCTTCGTGGTAGACAATGGTTCTGTACGAAATTACTACTCTAAATTAAATTATTTTTACTTATGTATGAATTTGAAATTTTATTCAAATTTTCTTGTGTACAATTGAAAAGTAAAAAAAAAATATCTCTTTCTAAATATCCACTTTTATTTACAATAAAACGTCGCATCTTATTTAATAAATGTACTGCAATGATTTAAATTCAGAATTATCAGTTGAAAGTCAATGCGCAATTTGTTCCGCTTCTATTTCCATTCCATCATTGCAGTACATTTCATTTTGGTATATTATAATCATGATACAGCCTACAACTTTTATCGCTTTAGCAATCTCACATTATTGAATATTAGCAGTGGTGTTTGATCTTGTGGTGTTACTTGTGTTACTGTTGGCACGTTTATCATAAAGGAACTATTTATATTAACATAATTCCCAATTCCCACAAACTAATGATGAAATTATGATAATGAAACTAATATTTTTTTAATATTGAGTTCTAAACCTAAAGTGGGCAATAATTTCGTATGAATAAATTATCGTTAACTTTCGGAAGGCATTAATCATTAAATTGAATTAAAGCAGAACATTAGCAGATCTTTGAGGTAGGAACTTCAAAGTATTTTCGCGTCGTTTCCAAATAAAGCACAGGGCCTGAAATTTACTCTCGCTACGGCAAATATTTAAGGATATTAGCAAGAACTTACATTTCAACGTTACCTTTATTTCCCTGCAGATATTTTTATGCTGTTTGTCTTGTTCAATTGTTACAGAAAGTTGCAGCAAGGTCCAACTTTATTTACAGTTCTTATGAAACGTATTGGCTGGGGAGTCTCCAAGCGCTTGAAAGGTACATCCATCACTCACATGTATGTAAAGTTCGGTGTGCGTTCTGAAGCATTTTCCGGAAGTTTGGCAATCCAATAAGTTAGAGTTGGGCTTATTTACATAACGACTTAAATATGGGATAAGTGCTTTATTTAAAAATGTGACGAGTATTTGAGCAGATTTAATGCATTGCTTAAAATTATATTCTTTTAACATCTAGTCCCTTCTAAGGCCATATCATTAATAAAATTATACACACCAAACAATTTTGCACACAATATGAATATGTATCTATGCATAAGGTGGTCTTTTATTGGCCGGAAACATTATGTTTATTAATTTTATTTAATATTTCTACGAT
The DNA here is from genome assembly GCA_028583605.1 of Dastarcus helophoroides. NCBI lineage: Eukaryota > Metazoa > Arthropoda > Insecta > Coleoptera > Bothrideridae > Dastarcus > Dastarcus helophoroides. The sequence continues at coordinate 3,515,773 of CM053332.1, forward strand.
CCAGTTTGTAAATATTTAAATTTTGATTAATGAATGTTAACAACGTTCTAAAACATTTTTTGAAATATGACTACGTGATATCTAAATTTATTTAAAACGTCACCTTATGTCAGTTGACAAAAAATAGGTTAGTTTATTTTACGCATAATAGGAAAAAAAAATTAAAAATAGAACCCCAAAATTAGATATAATTTTTTTTAATAAATTATGAAAATATAAAAAATATAAAAAAAAGATTCTAGCACTGGACATCGATGTTTCGCTCTCATTTGAGCTCGTCAGCAGTGCCTAACATGGAAAAGGAACAATGAGAAAGAAATACTTAAAAATAAAAATTGAAATATATCTATATTCTTTAAAGAGAAGATGATAGCTTGGCTGTCGAAACGTGTTAGAGCAACCTTTGTTGTGTTTTTTAATCTTTCTTGGTTTTAGGGGACACGTTTTATATTTCAATTTTTGAAAATAACCAAGGACCAGTCAGTTCCACCAAAAAAAACTTCATATTTGGTTTCTTTTTCAAACTTACACAAATTGGTGCCAAGGTTCGGTCGTATAACAAAACATTTCGAGGGATATTTGTCCGAAGCACTTTTCATGATCCATTTCCCACAACATCGAGATCGATATCACGCCTTCTGGACAACAGCGACAACTTTGTACAAGGGTTTACAACATTCGTCATAACTCTCTTTTCTACTTCGTCTGTTGCTTTCTCTTTTCCATTTCCCTTTTTATTTATGGTTCTTCAACAATGTCTCTGCTGTGTTCTGCTTTTCTTTTACAGCTATTAACTGTCTTTCCTACTAACAAATACCCTTCCCATCCTTTTCCCTGGTGGATATGTTGTCGCCTCTCCGTGGTTCCACTAGAAATGCACATTGTGCATTACCAAAAGGCAACTCTTTCATCTTCACCTTCTGCTCTTTATATCTTACATTCTTTTTATGATACAGATTACTCGTATAACATTTCCTTTTCAGGATAGCGGTCTATGATTGCTCACATTACTTCTTATTATTCATGTGAGATATATCACACTGATGAGGCTCAATAAGGCCAAAACCGCTCTCATTTCAACTATTCTAATATCCACGTATCCAATTTGGAACAAAGAACGAATTTCCACGCAAGGTTAGCAAGTTGGAAGTTTATTGCTGTCCTTTTAACAATTAGCAGCGTCATATCCACGCAGGACGAATTTCCACGCAAGGTTAGCAAGTTGGAAGTTTATTTGTGTCGTTTTTACATTTCGCAGCGTCATATCCACGCAGAACGAATTTCCACGCGAGGTTAGCAAGTTGGAAGTTTGTGTCGTTTTTACAATTCGCAGCGTCATATCCACGCACAACGAATTTCCACGCGAGGTTAGTATGTTGGAAGTTTATTTGTGTCCTTTTAACAATTCGCAGCGTCATATCCACCCAGAACGAATTTCCACGCGAGGTTAGTATGTTGGAAGTTTATTTTTGTCCTTTTAACCATTCGCAGCGTCACATCTACGCACAACAAAATTCCACGGAAGATTTCTCATTTCCATATTTATTTGTGTCATTTCGCAGCGGCATATTTACGCTAACTAAATTCTGCAATTACCATGCGCTATTTCAAGGTTCGACAATTTCCAACGTGCTCGTACATCATTTCGTATTTCAACAAACAACAAGTTTACTATTACTACTAAACCACCATTAACGGTATCCCATTAGGACAGCGCCATCTTTTCACCATTTCTTCAAACATTTTATATTTTACATTATTCTTGCCTCTTTTCATACCTACTCGTCAGATGTCGTTTACACTACTGCTAACTTACAATAATTCGTTTTGGATTTATTACTCTACTTACTCGGTAGTTCAGTTATTAGGATTGTGGATTTCTCCGTTGAGAAATCTACAGCGCGAGCAGTGTCCACCCTGCTCCACTGCTGGCAATGCTTCCCACCGTCGCTGGAGAGAAAGTTCTCTGCGCTGCACTGTTGGGGGAGAACCTCTTTCCCAAGGTGCAACCAACCCCTCGAGGGCGCTACATCGGCACCTTGTTTGGGGATTAGATTACCCGAGGTGCGCGGAAGCGCCCCCGCTTGGAAATCCGCCCCCTTCCAAAGGGGGTTTCTAACCTCTCAATCAATTAACCATATTTTATTTCGAACTGTTCCTTTTAACTATCCATTTAACCTACCGTACATTCAACCTACTGTTCATTTTACCTACTCGTCCATTACTGACTCGATTTCCCCCACCCCAGCACCCCTTTTGCTCCCCACCCCCTACCTTCTCAGGAGAGGGGATTTTCCGTAGAAAACCCAAAACAGTTAAATTACCCAAAATATTTAAAATGCAGAAGCTTCAAGTATATTGCAATTCGAAGGAAATAATTGCCGCACACAATGGAGTGAATAGTTTTCTTTTTTTTTTCCCCGCAATATCTTAATGTAAATTGTTCACACTTTGTTTGGGTGGAATAAAGTGCGCACTTTGTTCTGTACAGGTAATTACAATGGTTGGTACACTTTACCTTTGAAATGATGATTTAAAAATATATATCTATGAATAACAATTTAAACTCGATGGTGTTTTTTTTTTAGCAAAAAGGAGAGAAAACAAAAACTAGTTAATTAATGTAAAAAAATTTGAAAATGAATTTACTGACATGAAAAGACGATCACATAAACTATTATTATAACTTAAGCAACATCGAATCATCTGATGATCAATTTATGGTTTCAGTTAAGCTAAGGCAATTTTAAAATAATAATGTGAAAAGGGGTTCTTAAGCGTCACGGAGGATGGTTAAATCTCGTGTTGCTATCCAGCAGGTGAACAAAATCTCACATCGGCGACGGATCAACGCCAAGAAAGGAAAATTCGTCAAAGATGATCACATGACAAACAGTTCTGAGCGTAGAACGGCCTCCAAAAGAAACAGCTTATAGGGATCCCAACTGAAAGAGCCTTGGTTATTGGTAGGCTCTGCCGCGTGCTTGGGGAGCACCTCCCTGCTTACTCCGGAAATACCGGAACCATCTGAGGCTTTAGTTCTGACACAGTAACACTACGAAATACAATAGCCCCAGACGGTCCGAAAATGGGTCACAGTAAATCCCTTAAGGGAAAGATACCCAGGATCCACTTGGATAAACCTACAACCGTACCTTTTGAAGGATGACACCCAAGTGAATGACAAGAGAGAACATGGCCGATTTCCCCCCAGACCAAGTCTGACGGAAGATATGCCAGCACTTACAAAACCAACGGCTGTATGTTTGGTGGCCTAACCACAAGCACTATCTCTACTGAAAATTTAAACCGTAACAAACTATTAGTGTGTCCGTTGTTTGTAGTAGGTAAACAAAAAGGGATAGAACAAAATAGGCATCAAATGATTGTTACATATTCAGCATATCTCCCAAAAATATATTTGACTATACAGGAGAGTTCAAAATTTAATTACTCAATAATTATTTTTCTTAATTTAGTACTTTTTCTATTATTATCACTTATGGTAGAGAGAATATTCCATGCGTAATATAACGGTGCGAAGTTTTTGAATGTGTCTGTTTTGCTGCTCAGTTAAGCTAACATTTCTGAAAAAAAAATATGGACAGTTATGAGAACTGTCGACAAAAGTAAAAACTTAAAACTATAACATGTTTTTTCAAATTGTAATATAAAAAATTTCATAATCTGTAAATTAAAATAATTATTTTTAGTTTTTATATCTTCTATATTTTTATACAGTCTAGTCTTTACATAATCCGGTGACAATTCCAAAAGTCGTCGAAAAACCTGAATTAAGAAAAAATAAAATTTCAAATTTTTTAACAAATTTGAAATTTAAAGCTGCAGAATTTTCTAAACACAGGTACGAGGGTAAATCAATTGTAAACCTGAATTTCTATCATGTCGCCATGAGGGCGTCGGAAGTGTGCAAATACTCCTAAACATGTTGGGTGGGGATATCACGTGACTTTCTGCATCCAAGAGAATTCCGTTCTCGCCATTCCTCAGTTGTCAATACAATGAGTGAGCAAGAGATTCATCCGCATGTTGCGCAAGGCATTATTATTAAATTTCTTGGCGTTGAAGTTGTAAAGCTCGGAGAAATTCTTCGTAGACTAGAAGCACAGTTTGGGCATACTTGTTTGAGGAAAACTTAAGTCTATAAATGGCACAAACAATTTTTAGAAGGACGAACTCAAGTTGAAAATGAAGCCCATGCTCATCGTCGGTTCTTACGACAGTGCTTTGGGATTTAAAGGGAGTTGTGCACATGAATTTTCTGCAAGAACGTCATACGGTTAATGATGCCTACTACTGCCAATTATTGAATGAAACAAAAATCTGACACATCAAAAATTAGAGGGAATGGCATTGGGCAACAACAGAACACCCTCCTTATAGCCCCGACATATCAGTATGCGATTATCACATGTTTGCGCTACTAAAAGAAGCTCTAGGAGGTGAGCGATTCCACGGTGATGGTGCTGTTGGGACATTTTATGCAATTGGCTGTAAATAGATCTCCCTTCTTTTTATGAGGATGGAATTAAAAAACTCCCACTCCGTTGGAAAAAATGCATAAAAAAATCTGGAGATTATGTAAAAAAACAGTTAATAGCTTTCATATATGTATTTTGTACCAATAAATTTTTAAAAATAAATTTTGGGTCATATTTGATTTGCCCTCGTACATGTACCTGGGAGGTACTAGAGCCTGTTGGGAGTTCAAATTAACGTTATTGGTAACACGAAACAATTTATTTGTCTTCTATCTTTAGTCGTCCAACGCGCCTAAAGAAGTTTTCACTTAAAAAAAAAATCACAATGTGGAGGTTTTGGTGTTTACCTCTATGCAAATGTAAACTTATCAGTTATATTTTAATCTTTACTCAATATTAGCCAACATGTTTTTCTATAATGTCTATATAAAAAATGTTTGATTATACAAGGTTAGAATAACAAACTCTGCATTTTCCAATAGTCCAAAACTGATATTTTTAATGAAATATCCCAGTGCATTATTACTACCTTGGAATTGGTGTATTGCTAGTTTTAAAATAATTGAACCTAATTTATTTCTGGTTGTTTTTAGTAATTTTTAAGTTATTAAAAAAACTTATTTTTAAACGATGTGGCTTATGTACAAATCATTTAATCATAAACATTTTGTTCGACTATTTTTCGTTTACGTACTAAAAATTATAAACACAATAATGGCTTACACTGAACAAACATGTAAGAAAATTTGTGTAAAATGAGAAAACAAAAAGAAACCTCCACTCAAACAAGAATTGAGAATAAATAATATTTTATCCAAATCATTCCAATAGACAAGCGTTAACACGTGATAGGAGCTCAGAAACAACCATCATTACTAATTATATAATCAATTGCATAGAATTTTTCAGTTACACAAACGATGTGTTTCTGCTCCACTTAAACGTAAGATAGATTCACGCTAATTCACGATAAAAAATCAGAGAGAAGCAAATGCATGATGTATGAACACTTTCGGAGCAAATTAGTTCGATTCAAGGTAGCATTAAATATAATCTTTCCTTTTGCCAAAAAGCTAAGTCGTCGGCATTTCAATCAATCAAACCATCTAAGTAGACATTGTTTCAAATGTACAGGCTTTTAGCACATTTAATTTGCCGGAATCGATTGCCGAAACAATGGGATTTTGGCAACCCCTACTACTATCCTCAACAAAGCAAAAGCATACGAACCTTGCTAACGTTAATTAATTGCTGACACTTTTCAGAGTCCATGTTTTGTGCTATTATGTTTTTCACTCTCGGAGAATAACCAAGGAATCTTAAATTCTGGTAGATGAAAAATCGAAAAAGTTAGTTTAAAAAATTTTAATTCTCGATTATTTTTAATGCTTTAGTAAGCTTATCAGATTATGCTGTCATTTTAGATGGTATTCTGAAAAGATAAATAAATTTCTAACAGTTTCTTTGCTTTAGGATTAGAACCCAATCCTTCCTTTCGTGTGATCAATTCAATTACAAACTAATTAATTTGGACTTGCGTTTGATGAAAGAATTGGTAAACACCATTTTAATATCTTTATTTGACAGTAGATCTGAGTTTGGACGGTCTAGAGATTCAAGTTTAACAGTTGATTTAATACCTGAACCAAAGCGGCTGTTTTTCAATAAAAAAGATTTGTGGTTTCAAAAGGAATTGTGCGCTCGCATGCTGTGTCAGTAAAATGTCTTTGGAGACAAGTAAACAGGATGATGAGTAACAATTGAGTGGCCAGCTAGCTCTCCCGAGTTAACGTCACTAGAATTTCTTTTATGGGGATATGTAAAAAGTAGCGTATACCAAAATAGATCACAAAATAAATATGTATTAAAAAAAGGCATTCGGACGAATGTGGTCCATATCTACCTCACGTCTTTCTCATTGCAATATAACTGAGGATGGTCAATTTGAAATTACAGACATGCAGATGCTGGTAAGACATTATTATCTTTTTGAAGTAAGAACCTTGAATATCATCTATCTAATAGCTAATACATGTTTACGTATCAATTCGCTGTAAAAGAGATATTTGCATACCTTTTAAAATTAATGAAAATAAAACAGGAATTCTAAAAAAATAAACGTCAGAATTGTAAGCAAATAATTAGCCAGCTTGACGAAAACTAAAATTAAAGCGACGCATCTAGAAAATTATTATTCAGTGTTCGGACACTCAAAACTATTTGGTTTCGAAGCACATAAAGTAATTAATCATTCGTTGGCAGTTCTGTCTTAGTCTGTGAAAAATGAACTTTGGCATTATCAATTTTTGATAAACTTGGCAGAATCCGCACTTGAATTAAAATTATAACGAATTAACGAGGTGCTAAAGAATGAATTAATGTTTTTTAGAACTTCATCGATTGTATTATTTGGAAAATTGTTACCAAATTATAACAAACCAAAGTTCATTCTTCATGGTGGACTCTTATTGATCGGAAACATATTGTTAATTAATGTTTTTTAACATTTCTACGACCCAGTTTGGAAATATTTAAATTTTTATTGTTTGTTGACAATATTCATATATTTAATTTTTTTTTATGTTTAAGTATTTCTTCCTCATTATTCCCTTTACATGTTTTGCACTGCTGTACGAGCTGAAATAAGAGCAAAACATCGATGTCCAGTGCTGGAGCTTTTTTAATATATTTTTTATAGCTGATTTTGACCTTCTATTTTTCATTTTTTCCTATTCTAGGTAAAATAAACTAACCTATTCTTTTTGTCAACTGTCATGAGGTGACGCTTTAAATAAATTTAGATATTAGGTAGTCATATTTCAAAAACTCTTTAAGAATATTGTCAACAAACAATAAAAATTTAAATATTTCCAAACTGGGTTGTGGAAATGTTAAATAAAATTAATAATCGAAACCAAAGTTCATTAATACAATTTTCTTAAAAACATATAAATTAACGTAGTGTCGGTGACCCGCAAAATTATTTGAGTGTTCCTAATAATCGTAACGATATTACTAAGATTCTTGTTGATGAAGGTTCAACAAAAGACCGCCTAATCTAATAACAACGGCAGCAAAACCCAGAGCGTGCAATGAATGATCATTAGCATTAAGTCTTTTGGGGAAGGCTCAAAACTTATAATCCGAAGTTTGCGGGGCCCTATTACAGTCGTCACCGTCTAATATCGAAGTCGACATCTTTACAAGTTGACTGAGACCTTCTCTTTCAACACGACCTCACCAAAAGCTCCCTAATTAAATTGATGCCGCACCTCAGCTTATTATAAGCGAGGGAATTGCGTCGAGTCGTTACTCACAAGGCGGTCATTATTTAAGTACAAAGCCACTGTGCTGCGGATTTTGAATAATGATCTTTTGAAAAAAGAATGAGCCAGGCAAATGACAAAAGATCAAATATGTATTAGGGATGCCCTGTTTAGATGAGCAAAGTTTAAATTTGAAAACAAAATTGCCGGCTGACAGAAACATGGCCCGTCTTTTGTAATTGCTTATGGATTTTCGCAAAAGAGAAGCACATCAATAAAATTTACATAGTAATGAAGAAAGCAAGAAATTTGGAGGCAATATCGCCCACTTTGTAGCATGCTTTCACGATTTTCTCATAATCATGTACTTGATAACTTTGACGATTTAAGATACTGTAATTTCCCCTGTAATCTTTTTGTGAGTAGCTAATCAAACGCTATTCATGAGAGCTAAAGTAACGAGAAATCATGTATGCCACTCATAAAAATGTTATTAAGAATTTTACATGTACAGGTATCCCATTTTCAATGGTTTTGCCCTATTACTACTATTTCCAGTAGAAATAGAAGATCGGGGTTTTTACAAACCTAAGCCAATTTTTTTGTTATAAGTAACCTGGTCACAACAAATATTATGTATCTTTGGCCATTTCAGCACAATTTAAAAAAAAATTAAATTTCTGAAAATTTAAGACTGTTTGCAGCTCCTTTTCGGTTGGATGTAACTATGTAATTTGAACTGTGCTCAATGAAGTTTTTCCAGTAAAAATTAATAATGTAAATAAATTTTTAATTGGTCTCATGGTTTTGGAGTTATAACCTAAAGCTGTATTTTTTAAAACGAAAAACCATAGCAGGCAATGATTTTATGTGTAAGAGCATATTTTCCTGTTTTAAAAAATATATACCGGGTGTTTTGCTTAGTTATGAGGTTACCTTTATATAGAGCAGGTGTGGCCAACTTTGGTGCACATAAGATCTACTTTTTATTTTAAAATTGTGTCGCGATCGACCTATTTTTTAGGTAAGAAGGGGATGTTTTTGCAATGTGCTTTTATACCGACGTGCACTTTGGCGAGCTCCATGATTAAGGGGTAAATAATCTACATACATGAGTATTTATTTAATGGGTTAAAAAACTTATGTCCAGAGGAATTAAAACAACATGAGCACTTATTAATAAAATTTATTCATTCAAACTTTTTAAATTAATGAGAAACCTGAGTCTGCATTTCCTTTACTAGTGCATCATAATTTGGAGTATATCCTGACAAAGACAATAACAATGAGTCCTCAGTATGAGAATCGGTCAGGACGGAACGAAGTTTAGTTTTAGTCAATTGTAAATATGAAAATGCCGATTCGCACAGATACGTAGATCCAAAGCAAGAATAAATATATTCGCTACATTTGATAATATTGGGATACTTTTCTCGGTTAACATATTTCCAAAAATTTTCTTCAAATTTTCTGGCTTGTAAGATTAAATCAGATTGTAAAATTATAATTTCATTTTCCAAGGCGTTTTGCTCCATATCAAATAAGTCTGCAATTTTTTTGCTAATTTCCTTCACAATTAAATCTTTTTTGAAAGGAAAAGATGTAAATTCCACAATTTCTTTAATTTTTTTAAAATCTTGGAATCGCTTCTCAAAATCTTCCATTACATTTTGTATTTCGGCCACGTACTTGTCAATCTCATAAATAATATTTTTATTTTTTTGTAAGTTGTCTGCCATATTTGGAAAATGGTTCATATTATTTTGTTGTAAATCTTCTATCAACAAAATAATATGAACCGGTGCTGTAAACACGTCATGATTGCAGTGAAATGGCGGCGCGCGCACGCCGATAATTGAATATTTATATATTTCATTTTTACCTACCCAAAGAATGAAACTCTTGATTTTCCTTCACTAATGTGTTCACTGACGTTTCAACAATGATCCACAATACACTTCCCCATATTTTCAGGCCGTTTTCTAAAAAAAACCCCGATGTTATGTTCGCAACGGTCTGTCAAATAATGAGAGTGCTGGGTTGAGCTAGGCTTCCGCCAGGCTTTCAACTGGCTTCACTGCTTACCGTCTTACGTTCAGTCTATTTAGTCTCTGTTTATATACGTTTTTATATGTATTGTATAAGTTTTTATCATAAGCCGAAGTATTATGCTGATTTTGTAATATCCCAATTCAAATAAATTTTATATAGGTAGCAAAAAGTAGCAGCAGCAAAAAAGTTATCTACCGACAAAAGCTTTAAATAGAAAACAGAATTGCAAAAGTGCAAAGAAAAAGAACTTAATAAAACCATTTCAAATGTCAAAACAAACTAATAAAAATAATGATAATATAAAAATTATATCCTTTCTATGAGCTAATCACAGAAAACATTTGAATAAAAAGTATTTGTACTTTTTAAGTTAAAGTTTTTATGAGATACTTTTCGCAAACCCCGAACTTGCGAGTGATCGACCAAAATTGGTCTCGCGATCGACCGGTCGATCGCGATCGACTTGTTGGCCACCCCTGATATAGAGCACCACTTATTATTATTTTGTTGATGTATCAACGCTCAACTACCTTTTAAAAATATTTTCAACTTCCTCCCACTTCTGGATATACCGGAAGTAGACATTAACTTCCTTTTTTAAAATGGCAACCCTATATTTTATATTTTATTTGGATTTTGCCTAAAAAAACAAGGTAAGTATATGTGTACTTGTTTATTGCTATCTTTGATAGATATAAAGATATTTTAATTTTTCGAAAAAAAAAATAACAGAAAAGAGAATTATTTTGACTCTTTGTATATTTTTTATTATTTGCAGTAAAAAAAATGAAATTTGAGTTAAAGTCATGGAATATTATGGAGAATATAATAATGTAATCTTCTCATTTGTTGTAGTGTTGCCAAAATACCCTAATTTTATAATTTAAAAACAGTTTTGTTTATTCGGTATGCTCTGCATTCTTTGGACACATGGTAACTTCGTTCTGTTTAATTATAAGTAACATATTTTATGTTTTTCTGTCCAATTCCACTTATTATTTTTGTTGTTCTCTGAAAATCACAGGTTCCATCCTAAAGTTTTTATAATCTCTGTATCAAAAAACTCTCTAAATCTTGTGAGAAAAAGTATTTTTGAAATGGTTTAAGTTAAGGGAAAACTTTGAAAAAATAAATAAATTTTATTTTACTAAAATTCATATTTTCAAGTTAAAAGTTGAATAGCTGTAAAAAATTGTTATGAATAATTTTTTATCAGCATTTCGACATTTTTTTTTGTCTAACATGCTTATAGTAAAAATTTTGTGATTGAAGTTGAGTCTCAAAAATTTACTTTCAAAGTTTTAACTTGGAATTGACAGTTTTGAGAAAAATTTGGAAATGTTGGAACAGGTTCGCAGTGCAATTTAATTTTTGTCAACATTTGTTTAAATATTGAAATACAAATCTTGTTCCTTGGCAGCCAAGCTATCATCTTCAGAGAGATACGAACACCTAATCCTAAAATTAACCTTCATATACTAAGAATATTCATTTCATGTGATTTCATGCATGATCGACTGCATCCGAACACGCATGCACATCTAATCATACACGCCGTAGTGTCACAATTCCTAATCTATCACTCTCAATTATTTTTAACACAGATACTGTTTACTTTTATCGAATGGGCAATTATATTTTCAGTCGAATAGTTTTTTGTTACGAAAGTATACGCTCTGTTTGTTAGGGTTGAATGAAGTAAATCCCACATAAGCTGCGACTAAAATTAACTGCACACTTAAAGGTATTGAATTTATGGAATTCATCTGTTACAAATTTAAATCCCTCAAAGGCAACTCTGCATTAGACTACATGATTGATTAAGGTATCTGGCGCGAGTTGCTGAAAGATTTCACAGCCGACTGCAGTTTGAGAGGTAATTTTCAATTAGGAATAATTAATTGCTGCTAGAACATAGTTTCCTTTTTTCCAAGAGCAGCTTGTGATGTTTATTTTATGACACGTCCTCGTGACCTAGCGGCAGGAAAATCCAATTTCATATATTAGCATTCCAGTCATTTGTGTTCCAAAGCATATTTTTCATTAGTCAAAATGCCATTAACTCATTATTTTGTATAGTAAGGTTGGCATATATGGGTTATTCTGAGCAGGTAAACTTGCAAATGTCTATTTATAACATAGAATATATTACTAGGTTTCATATTTTCGCTTTATTACATTTTCATTAGATTAAAGGTAAACGGAAGACGAGTTTTATAACATGGTTTAACACTTAGGTAATCAACAGCTTTATTTATTTTGTTATAAATTATGATTACTACTTTAAACAAGCTAAAAAGTAATAATAAAAAGAATTAAAATTTGAATTGCTTAATTGCACTGAAATTATTATTACAGTTGTTTCACTTATGTATTATTCACTAGATATTCCTTCCGATGGATTATTGATTCGTTTTTTATCGCCTAAGCCTACGTCCAAGAAACAAGTTCCCCTCTCCTGACCGAAAAAGTGAAGAAAAAAGAAGAACAATCCTGCAAGAGCATGTCGGGCTCGTACAGTTAGGGTTCAATGAGTAGTTTGTGATTAAATTCAACTGCTTTTTATCTATGTTCTGTTCTATCGAAATAAAAATTGTTTTACCTGTAATTACTAAACCAGTGCTACCTAAAATATGCTTCAGCTACCTAACCAATTTTATTTGACCTATACATGTACACAGAGTGAGTCGTTCGTCTTTTTTAAGGGTATATCCATTTTTTAAATGTTTAAATTTGCTATAAAATGCCAATTAAAATGATACCAAGCAATATTTGTCGGCAATTTCAAACTGCCAATTTTAAAACCGAAATAATAATTGTTATTGTATATTTTGGTTTTCCAATTGTAAGTTTAAAATTAAGATTATTTCAATGCGCCGCAATTATATACTCACGGATGTTTGTAATTACTATATTCTACTCTGCTAAAATTCTTCACTTTATGCTAGTCAATTTAAGAATATCTATAAAAAGTCTGGAATGATTCAGAATAGATTTTAAAAGACAAGACTTAATACTTGCAGATATCTTACCAATGTGGTGAAAGAAAATAACTCAAAAGCTTGACGTGATGGAGCCATTTTGAAGTCGGATTCGAATTCAACGTATCAAAAATTTTCATTAAAGTAAAATCTGATTTTTGGTTTAAATTGTTGGCCTACCTAAAATTGTTGTGGTATTGGAGTACTATTTATTTTCCCAGACGTCATAAAGAAATTGCGTTTTCAGGTTATTTCAGTCTATGTGATTACAGTGTGAAGATCATATTTGAAACATAACTTTTGTTTGAGAAAAAGACTCTCCCACCCCAAACGTAAGTCAAAGTTTTATGACCAAAAGTTGCTTAAAAGCAAATATTCAAACTTCGAAACTCGGTAATATGCTTTGCAACCACAGACGAAATTTGTAACACACTGCCTAACCTATTAAAGATTAGCTTTTCGTAAGAACAATAAAATATCGCAGATTTTACATACATTTCTTGTAAGCGAACGGTACGACGGCCGTTTTATCAGCAGTTTTTTGTCATTTGATTTGAGAAAAAATACAATATGCTTACTGAAAGTCTCAAACCCACATCAATGTCGCTATGAAATCGAGTAAATTTGAAAGACAGAGTTGGATTGCAAAGCACCGAGGGAAGTTGGCTTTCTTGTTTCCCCATTCAGGCATATATGAAAGCAAAATGAAATTGATTTCGGTAATATAACCGAACTTTGCATATTTCAATATAGAAATTCAGTTTGTTGTTGGAACTCGTCTGAATATATCTTCTTTCATGTGAGATTAAAGTTGCGAAGGCGAAAGATGATAAGAACTTCATTAAATTTAACACAGGATATTAAAACTGAATGACGGAACAAAACCACAATTTACTTTATAAGAAGATGTTGATCGTATAGCACCCTTTGTTATTTGTCGTTGGAAATCATTCTTAATATTTCCTAGCATGGGCGTAGCCAGGGTCTGGGCCAGGGGGGCAAATTAGATTTTTTTAAAAGCACCTAGTCAAAAAGTCAAACAAATAAACATGCATTAAATTAGGTAATTTTTTAAAAGAATTGTTTTTTATACAATAGCTATTTTAAAAGTAACTTTGGAGGGTGTTCAGCAAAACGGTTTATGACGTCTTCCGTGAAAGAATCGCCATAGCGTTAACAAATTTTCTATGTGCACTGAGCATACAAAGCCCATTTAATCTAGCTTTGATCATATCGATCTTAGCCACGTTTTTAAGCGTCTGAGTGTGCTCTCTGAATGACCTTTCAATGGAGAAGTTTCCATTTTTTTTATTGATGATTTATAAATATTTAAGTAAAATGATACAAATATCTGAAACAATCATTAAAATATCTCTATAAATGAAAAAGTTATGTACCTTTAAATTTGCTTCTGTAAGAATACGCGTGCGATGTCATTCGATCTGACCCACGGGGGCAGAACTACCCTTAAAACCGTTTACCAGTCGATAAAAAAATACGTGTCTCTTAGATTTCGGTCCTCTAAAACATATCCAAAAGTTAGAAAAATCCACGAGCTTTTCTTCTTGTTCAGTGATTTGTGATGCGGCGATCTCGTACAGGTCAAATGACGTCACACACATAAACCGTCACGCTAAAATATGTAAACTTCAATAATTTATTTCTCAGTCATTTATTAATGGTTTTCAAAAATTTTTTCAGTTATTTATTAGTTTTGATCTATATTTTAATCGCATTACATTAAACATAGTATTAACAACATCATGAAACTTCTTCTTTGTAGCAGTGAAATAAGGCATTGCCAGTAAAATTTCTAGGATTGTGGGTACGTAAATAAAATCCAGGGGAAGGGCACCTGCCCCCCCTCCCTCCTGACCCCCTCGGTAGTAAAACAAGAACACAAATCTGCTGGGAATTCTATATTACTTGGTCTATTCCTTGTGTACGAAACTGCTGTTAATTTATTATTGTCTGTATAAAAATAAATATATTTATATTACACATATTTTTAAAAAGCCGAATTTTGTTAATTTGTGTTAAAAATTTTTGTTCCAGAGGACTCCGTAAGTATTTTAGAATATTTAATAAATTTAATAAATAAGTTATTTGTTGAATATTCATAAAGTCCCTTTTGATGTTATTAAGGCAAAATCACGATTGCGACAATTTTGTCACATCTGGAAGAGCTGCGGTTAAATAAGGTTTTTACAGCCTTCTAAATTTCAAATCAATGACTTAAGTACCTAATCAATCTGGTGTAATAATATAAGAGATAGCCAGTCAGTGACAATGATGAATTTTGGCGAAAAATATTTATTAATGTGCAATAAGAAAACTCAACTAGAAAACCTCAAACTTAAAGTCTTAAAATAAAAAAAACGAAAAGGCTACTGTTAAGAAAACATATAATAGAATCCATTTATTAATGATGTTGTGCTTTGGGCGTTTTAGATATTGAGATAGCTTTAGCCCTTTTCGGGTGGTTGTTTCAGGAATTCGCAATTTCTGGAATTGTGACCATAATATATATATAGGATCTTCAATTTTTGAAATAGGTGACATCTCACGAATTGTCATGCGTAGAGATTTACATAGTTAATAGCTAATATACTATAGATACGCGTTTTAACTTTATTTAATTCAGTATTATTTTATTTTATTTTATTTCTCTAGAATTTGATGCTAGTGGTCAGAACGTTTGAGGCTACCCATCGCTCGATAAGTGGAGTGAGCTAATACTAAAAATCTTCCTCCAACTCAAGTATAAAGGAAGGAACCATTACTCAGTGGGCAAATTTTGATTGTTTTCTTGAAATTGCGACTTTTGCCAAAATTTGCGTTTTTTGCGACAAAATTGGGCTCTCTTTGGGAAATTTTGTATTATTACTACATTTGAACTTTTTTTAATTTCTATCAGTTTTCTAGAAATTTTAATGTGTTTCTCAAAATATTTATCTTTTTATGGAAATTGTGATTTTTTTCCAAAATTCGTTTTTGTTTCTGGAAATTTGGATTTTTTCCTTGGAATTCGTTTTTTTATAGAAATTAGGATGTTTTTTTATTTCATCTGTTTCCTCAAAATTCCTGAAAATTCGTCTATTTCTCGGAATTCCGACTATTTTCTTTTTCGTAATTCGCCTTTTTTATTTAAAAATTAGGTTTTTATTATTAAAATTTGACTTTCTCTGAAAAATTTCAAAACTTTTTTCAATTTAATAAAGTTATCTGTGACAATTTTCAATGTGTTCTGCAAATTTTGCCTTTTTTTTCGAAATTTCCTTATTTTTCTCAACACTAAGGCTCTTTCTGAAAATGTCTAACTTTTAGAAAACAACTTTTTAGAAATTATGGCTGATTTCCTAATTCTCTCTCTCTCTCTCTCTTCTTTACTTTCACTAAAAATTTAGATTTTTTTTTTAAATTTTATCTCTAACATTGCAGAAAATGTTGACTGTTTCTTAACACTTGATTTTTTATTGTCAAAATTCTTCTTCTTGGAGTTTTGCTTGAAAAATCGCCTTCTCAACTTTTGGGACACTTCGATTTGTACTTGAAAATTCGCCTTACTTTCGAAATTTCTACTTTTGTCTGAAGATGTGATGTTCTATGTTTTGACTTCTTCCTTAGAAGTGGCATTTGTTTAGGATTTTGACTTTCTGAAAAGTACTTTCCAGTAATTTTAATTTGTTTTTCAATGTTCGTCTCCCCGTCAAAATTTTGAATTGTATCTTAAAATTCGATGTTTTATATCTTTAAAAATCTTTACTTAAAATTGAAATTTTTTTCACCATTTGTCCAAAATTGGATGAAAATTTAATAATATTTTAAATTTTCCGCGAAAAATATTTTTAGGAATTTTGAAAAAAAAGATTGATTTTACATTTCCTTTTATGTCAAAACTTAAATAAAGTAAAAACTCCAAAAGAAATACTTTTGTCTAGTAATTTTTTTCACAGAATTCGAGTTGGGAAGTTCGAACTTTATTTTCAAAATGTTGGCATTTTTTGAAGTTTTCAGAAAAATTGATAAACCATTTAGGCCATCGAAAGTCCGAGGCTGGGAAAAATTGCACTCGGCAGCGAATTTCATCTTTTAGGAGTCTTGCAGAAAAAAAGTCTCTATGGATAAAAGTTTTCACTATGTTAAAACCCACCGCATAGAAATTTGTCTTGTATGTTTTAAAATGTTACTTTTGGCAAAACCTGAACAACTAGCTCTCTTGCATATAACTTGCAATTATCTTTCATGAATTATTTACAGAAAAAAGTTGAGATTTCTTTTTAAATGGTATCCAAAGGAGCCAATATGCGTTTTGTTGCTTGAGCTTTAGATATGATAACAGTATCCCAGCCTTGCTGCAACTTAGCTTTATAGAAAATGCTAGTCTAATGGGATGTGAAGTACTTTTTAGTTCGAAAAAGAAAGCCAGCCTTTTTGTGGAATTTGGCAATGGCGCGCACACGTTCAAGAAAATTTAGTACTTCCATTCACTCCTAGAAAAGACAAATTGGACGTCATAGGAAGACTCTTACCATCCCTAAAGAAGCTGTATTGTAATTTAGGTTCTTTTAGAAAAAGCTGTGGCCTCAGTTTTTGAGGCATTGCAGTCAAACAGATTTTTTGTTTTCTCTTTCAGAACGACCTGAAGATTACCAGCAATTGTCTATTTCTAGTATTATGTTTACTAATTTAGATTGAAAGGTGAAGCTCAGAAATTGTTTATATGCAACAAAAACAGAGTAGCAGACAAAATGTTCTCTCGAGGAGCCCCTGCATTAGTTGCAAATATCATAGACAAAATGCTATTAATTGGAGGCAGCTCTTTAATTTATGCCACTGGATATCAAATGACAAATACCAGATAAAAGCCAATGAAATTTTAATTTGCCAAGAATAAACTGTTATCAGTCCTTATCAAAAGTCATAGCTACATTTTGGGCCCACGGTACTTTTTTAGAGTTAAGTTTTAAACGTAGTTTACATATACAAAGAGATCGCCAGTTAAAAGTTATTGTCTAATTCACATTGCCTATCCGACCTAAATTTATCTTGTTCTAGGTATTTGGTAATCGCGACATTAATAACGTTCCCTATGACTTTAAAAATAATGGCCGACAAAAACGATAGTTCTTGCATAGATCATCTTTTCCGTTTTCAGGTAAGTGAGCTTCCTAGCAGATCCTGAGGTATTGGTAAATACACCTTTACTGAGAAAAAATCTAAACAACATATTTAGGACCGGAGTCATCTCAGGGGCGCTCTTAATAGGAAGGATAACTTTAAGGCCAGAAGGCTTCGATGTGCCGACCCCAATATTATATTTTCTAAATGGCTGCTGTCTCAGAAAAATTCCAGGCACTGATATGCCAGGAGGCTCTGCGTAGTGTGTAAATATGAATCGTAGCAGTAGTTCATCCTTTAATTTTGGGGATCGTGGCGATAGTGTTGTTCTTATGTTAATTGTAGTTACAAAAAATACCAAAAGTTTGCAATTTATTTTATAACTTGCACAAAAATTTAATTTATAATCCACAAAATGTAATGGAGAAGCCACTAAATCATTTTAATTTATTTTTCCCGTCCTATGGCAAATTAATATTTGGGGTTTTCTAATATATTATATTAGGATACTTGAATACTTGGAATCGTTTTCCACAAATATTCCTTTTACCGTATCGTCGGCGTTTCATTATTAATATTAGCTCCAAAACCCTGTCTTAAATAAGTTTGCGGATGCCTAAATCCTACAAAATAACGCAGCGGTAGATGACACAGAATAAAAGAAACGAACGGAATTTGCTGCTTAAGTGTGCGCGCAATATTTTGCTCGGCACTTATCCGGAATGTTATCAGGACCAACGTTGGAGCCGTACGTGGATCTTCCTGGCCTTATTGAATTTACATTGTCTGTGTTTATGTTTTATATTACAGGTTTGGCTGCGTGTTCCTTGTTTCAATAAAATATCGGTTTTATAGCCGCAACGTTTACCTTCCTTTGGGAGACTTTCGCCTCTAGGGCAACCAGTCATCCACATCTAAAGAAGAAATCAATCGTTGACAAGGTTACTTCTGGGAATTGCTTTTTATAAAATATGTTACGCTCCTATGAAAGAAAATTTAACTTGTCAAGTGATGAGTTTTTCGTTTTACGATTGAATAAAGAAGGTTGAAAAAAGAATTTTCAAGGAAAGCGTTTCTGGAAACGCCTGGTAGATTTTATATATGTATGTGTTTTAAGACATAATACCAACTCTAACAATACGAATAGGAAATAATATTCTGTATCTTAACTATTAAGTTATCCCCAAGTTAGAACTTTTAACCAAATGTTTTAATTCCATTTTTAAGACTCCAAAGATGGTGTTGGTTCATCTTCGAAAACAGTAGTATAATCAGGAAATAGACATTTTTGACTCCCACCACGCCATCTTTTGTGTCACGTAAGAGGGCATACCGCCAATTTAGCGAACAAAAAAAAAAGGTTGACGTACATCTTTGTATAGGGAAGATATAGTACCTAATGATCAGCGGAATAACTTGAAATAATCGGTTATTTTAATTTGCCTTCTACTACACATGGACAGTCGGATGTTAGTTTAACATTTTATCATTGATTATTTCACCTGCCACTACTTTATTTTGCAGTCAACATAACTTGAAACAAAGTTTTTACCTTGTAGCCAAATATTCTGGGAACAATTTTGAAATTTTAAGAATATTGAACTGGAAATTTTATTTTCATGCTACAATTAAGGGCAAGGCAAAGGTTCTTAGAAAAACAACAAAATATCTAAAAGAAATAATTTTGGATATTTTCTTGAAATTTCCACTTTTTTCTCAAAAGTTTTAGTCTAAAGTTAAAATATATAATTCAGAATTTTTTAATTCCAGAATATTTCAAAAATGGTAATTGTAATACTGTAATGATGTGCCGTGATTGTATGTATGTAGTTTTTCAAAATTGTCGAATTTTGCTCATCTTTAAAAATTTTCGAAGAATAATTTACCTTCGATTTTCGGACCCAATTTGTCTACGTTGTGTTTGAAATTATTTTATTCCAATAAATTGCAACCTCAGTTCGTAGAGTCGACAGGGAAGTGTTATTAAATTCAAACAACAATTGACCTCAACATTTTATTACAATAGGTTAACAAATAAATCAACAAAATTTCAAGTTTGTGATTTTTAAGTGTTCTTAAACATAATACAACAAAATAAAAGTGAACCTGTTTGTTTCAACTTGTCTAAATTTGCTGGACACAAATCTGGGAGAAATATTTCTTTAGAAAATCAAGAGAATTCATTAAGCACAAAAAATCTCACATTCTTTGTTTAACTCTTTCGCTCGTATATGGTGCGTCGGTTATTAATTTCCCAAAGTTTATCTTAACCCTAATAATTGCAAGGTTTTCCCCTAGCTTGCCATTTAGCTTGTAGTCAAAAGTTTTCAAACCAAACGCAGCTAACTTTGTACTTGATTATCGGTGGGTGTTGGCTGGTTAGTTTGTGTACAGAGGTTCTCAAACTATTTTCAGGTGTCTGTTTTTATTCCCCAATTCTTGTGAGTTTTGTCGCTTCTTAATTCAAGCATACTGCACATAGCAAAGAGTTTCCTGCTAAAAGCTTTGAGCAAACAATATCCAAAGGATAACGCTACGAGAAAATGGAGCTCAAGCTTGGAAATGAAGTTGTGATTTATCGTAATAAATTAAATTTATAAATGTTGATTCAATCTTACAAAACTCTCGTTCTCTCACTCTTTCTTTCTTGCCTTTGTTAAGTTGTTCCTTTGTTTTTTTTTCTGTTTTCTCATACCAAACTCAATCACTCGAACTTAAACCAGTGTCACAAAATAGACTAGAAAGATTGTTCAAATTTTGTAGAAGCCTTCTGAGCAGAATTTTCCCTTCCAACACTACATCTACTTCTACGGCTACTAGTCTAATAGAAGGGGAATTTTCTAGCTCAGAAAGTGGCCAAGCTGGACTTAGCACAAAAAACATTTAAATTTAAGTTAGAAACTGGCAAGAAGTTCTTATTTCTTTCATCAAAACCATTTCCCTAACGAGAGCTGGTGCTGATACTGCTCGTCCGCCTACGTTAGTAAATTTATGCTGACAGTAAATCTAGGCATGCGACTATAGAATAGTAATTTTGCAAAAGCTTCGCGATCGCGACGCGCGGTGTTGTAATTCTCCGTGGCCTATATAGGGGGTCTTTTTTTGGACGTGTAACTGATGAGGGTACCCACGGATAAGGCGAGTACACCAGAACAAGAACCAAAAGAGGTTTCTACTCCTTCTAGGGTGTTAAGGCGTACGTTCCCGCGGAGCATACTCTGGGGTTCACATGTGTTGGGACTTTGTCTATGTCTGGAAAGTTTTTCAGACAACCTTCTTACAACACCGGTTCCGGTTTTCTTATTTTTTCACGTTTCGAGAACTTACAGTACATCATCAGCAAATCCTACTGTAGATGCCTGCTGTCAGTTACCGAGCCTGCGGTGATGGGTGTGATCGATTTTTTGAACCCCTGGAAACTCAGCTTCCGACAGCAAAACACCGAAGAGCGATCTTAAGAAAATAGACCTTCGAAGCAAATTTGCTTTATTTATTTTCGTCTCTTTATTTACTATTCTCTTAGTGTGTTTTTTCCTTTTTTTCCTTTTTTTTCCAGACTGGTAGTTGCACCAGTCGGCGGTAGGGTTCTTGGCGCTATAATAATTTTATAACAACGACTTTCTCATTCATTCGGTTTGTTATGGAATTTTTCAAATTCCTTTCTCCTTTTTTTTAGTACGCCCCTCAACCCCAGATAACTCAAAGTTAGGAACAACTATTTTCTCAAATTTTAGGAAAAGTTAATTAAATCATATAAGAGCAAAAAACCATCAAATAAAATCATCAGACAATTTAAAATTTACTTGCCTATTTATTCCGTAGCAAACATCACATAAATGGCACAAGAACTTCACGTTGAACAGAAATTGTTTTTTTTTTTTCATTCACGTTAATTAGCACAAACAGAAGCATTTTTTTTAAGAAACTCCCGTATTTCGTAGTCGCTTTTTATAAGTCCGGGAGTTGACCATAATTCTTAAACTAGTTTCATAGAAGTTTAGTATTTGACTACCTTAAAGTTCTTTATGGTGGTTTATGTTTTTCTTCCCCTACCCTTAATCTCTGGTGACCGAAATATTTTGTCTTAATCTCGCTAGAGGGCACGAAGATGCAGAATTTCTACTAATTTAAATATTTCTAATCCAAATTAATCCTTAAATAAATTTTGAAACGGATTCTTAAAGTGCAAATTAAACTGCAAACCTCTTTTGAATTTTGCCATCCCTTTATATTGCAAGTTTTACTTCGATAATTGACATTTAAATAACTTACAATTGTACGTGTTTATAAGGGCGTTTTTTGAACGTCAAATTTCTCCAGTATACCACCACATGGTCTTGCCGAGAGATCTGCTACGGTCTCCGTTATTGACATTTACCCTAATTTATTACTCTACTTTCAGCGGTCCTTCAAAACTAACATGTTCTTTAACTCACATATCCGTATTTATGTGTGCTAAAATAATTTTTTTGAAATAAACCAGGTCTAACAAATAATCCTTATCTAATTTGTGAACTGTTAAGAAGTCTGTTTCTCAAGCAAAACGTAATGTTACAAAGAATTTTTATAATACAGTATTTGTAGATTCAATATTTCCAAGAAAAAACTGAATAAAAATTCAATTAAATAAAACAAACGAGGAAATAGAACAGTTTAGTAGAACTCGACTTACCACAATACCTGATAATATTTTTATTTTTATCTCCGAATTTCATTTTTTTTTCAAAATCTTAACTTGAACCACTCAGTTTTAACCACATACAATAAGTTCAAGGGCATTATTAAACTTTTGAATTTAAAATCAAAATGTAAAAAATAATGTAAATTGAAAATGAAGATTTCGAATTTCGAACTTTTAGTTTTAAATTTCAGGAAATAAGCTTATAATATTCGACAACATATTAGTGTTCTAACTGCATCCAGTTAAGAGTCAAAATTGAAAGTCTGAAATATAAATCTTCAATAGAAAAACTAATATCGCATGTTTTTGCGAAACTAAACCTTTACCTTAAGATTTTTAATTTGATTTTATTTTTAGAATTTCCAAATAGGTATATATATATATATATATATATATATATATATATATATATATATACCGGGTGTTTCTTTTAGTTTGGAGGTTACCTTTATATGGAGTATGACTCATTATAAAGGCAAACTGATTTTGTCGATGGGGCTAATCGGAGCTAAATTACCTTTTAAAAATATTTTCAACTTCCTCCCACTTCTGGTTATACCGGAAGTAGACATCAACTTTCTTATTTTTAATGGCAACCTCCAAATTTTATACTTTATTTGAATTTAACGTAGAAAAATAAGGTGAGTTTATGTATACATGTTTATTGCCATCTTTAATAGTTTTAAAGATATTTCAATTTTTTGAAAAAAAAGTGACAGAAAAGAGGGCTATTTTGACTCTTTGTATCTTTTTTATAATTTGCAGTAAAATCATGAAATTTTGGTTGAGGTCATGGAATATTACGGAGACTATATTAACTAATCAGGTTTGACATTTATTGCACAGGGTAATAAAAATTTTATGATATTTATTGTTTTTGTTTATTTAAAAAAACTCCGTTTTTTTAAACGGGAACTATGTGTTTTTTAATCATTTTTGGATTCCTCACATAAAAAAAAGAAAAAAGTTATATGACTAATTTTTTAAAATTCTGCACCGTTACAGAGATATAATTCAAAATAAAAAAGAAAAGTATATCTTTTTTTCTCTCCAGTAGCAACTGGGTAGAAAACAAAATTTTCAAAAATAAAACATAACCACAAGGCCTAAAAATTTTAGGCTATATTTGAAAGATAACCGTACAAGACGAATAAGTTTTTGACTAATTGTTAGAATACTTATTGAAAAATATTTAGGGAGCCACGAATGTAAGTTTCGTAAAAATGGTTTGTTAAACAGACTTCTCATTTTTGGAGTAATGAAAATCAACAACAAATATTCAAGAAAATTGGTCCTTTAACTGTTTTGCTGTTAGATTAGAACTCAGGATTTGTAAGCGTTAAATGTTATAATGAAAATCGAAATGGAAATTTTTTAGTGATTTTTTTTACGACTGCTGCACGACAAGCATATTGCTAGGACCAATCGGATGTGCTTAATTCCAAATATTAAAATATGCCTTTAAACGTATTGAAACAGAAGATCGTCCTTGTTGTTCTTGATGTAAATTTTTCGTCAATTATTTTTGTTTCCTATTATTATGATTAATTCTTTAAGCTTTTATTGCCTACCGTTAATTTCCTACTTGAACAAAAAAGAGATGTTTGATTGTTTTTATTTTGAGATTTATGTAAAATACCTCTGTAACGGCACAAAATTTTAAAAAATAAGTAATATAACTTTTTTCTTCTTTTTATGTAAAGAATTCAAAAATGATTAAAAAGCATATAGTTCCCATTTAAAAAACCAACAAGCAAAATCAGCAAAGATTATAAAATTTCCATCACCCTGAATTATAAATGTAAAATCTGATCACGTTATTATAGTGATCCAGGGCGATGGAAATTTTATAATCTTTGCTGTCTTTGTTTTATTAAAAAACACTCTCTTTTTTTTAAATGGGAACTATATGTTTTTTAATCATTTTTGGATTCTTCACATAAAAAGAAGAAAAAAGTAATATTACTTATTTTTTAAAATTCTCTGCCGTTACAGAGGTATTTTACATAAATCTCAAAATAAAAAAAATCAAACATGTCTTTTTTGTTCAAGTAGAAAATTAACTATAGGCAATAAAAGCTTAAAGAATTAATCATAATAAGTAATAGGAAAAAAAAATAATTGAAAAAAAAAATACATCAAGAACAACAAGGACGATCTTCTGTTTTAATACATTTAAAGGCATATTTTAAGATTTCAAATTGAGAATCGTTTTTAAGCACATCCGATTATTCCTAGCAATATGCTTGTTATGCAGTAGTCGTAAAAAGTCACTAAAAAATTTCCATTCCGATTTACATTATAAAACTTAACGCTTACAAATCCTGAGTTCTAATATAACAGCATAACAGTTAAAGGACGAATTTTCTTGAACATTAGTTGTTGATTTTCATTACTCCAAAAATGAGAGGTCTGTTTAACAAACCATTTTTATGAAACTTACATTCGTGGCTCCCTAAGCAAGTATTCTAACAATTAGTTAAAAACTTATTCGTCTTGTACGGTTATCTTTTAAATGTTAATTTGCCTAAAATTTTTAGACCTTGTGGTTATGTTTTTTTTTTTGAAAATTTTGTTTTCCACCAAGTTGCTACTAGAGAAAAAAAAGATATATTTTTCTTTTATATTTTGACTTATATCGCTGTAACGATGCCGAATTTTAAAAAATTAGTCATATTACTTTTTTCTTCTTTTTATGTGAGGAAAAAACGCATAGTTCCTATTTAAAAAAACAGTAAAACACAAACAATAAAGATCATAAAATTTCCATCACCCTGTATAATAAATGTAAAACCTGATTACGTTATTATAGTCTCCATAATATTCCATGACTTCAGTCCAAATTTCATGTTTTTACTGCAAATAATAAAGAAGACACAAAGAGTCAAAATAACCCTATTTTCTGTCATTTTTTTGTTGAGAAATTGAAATATCTTTGAAACTATCAAAGATAGCAATAAACTTGTATACATAAATGTAACTTATTTTTCTACGTAAAATCCAAAAAAAGTATAAAATTTGGGGGTTGCTATTTAAAATAAGAAAGTTGATGGCTACTTTCGGTATAACTGGGAGTGCGAGAAGGTTGAAAATATTTTTGAAAGGTAGTTTAGCTCCAATTAGCCCATCGACAAAATCAGTTTGCCCTTGTAATAAGTGACACTTCATATAAAGGTAACCTCCCAACCAAAAAAACACCCGGTATATTGTCATAGTTATACAGAAATGAACAGAATTAATGCAAAACTTCATGAAAATAGGGTTTGTGGGTATGTGGCTAAAAAAGGGCACAAAAGAGAAAGAGTAATCTTTAACAAAGATACGGAAGTTTCTTTTTATGACTAGTTGTTTTCAAAAACCAGCAGGCTAGAAATCACTAAAATAGTAGAGCAAGACGAAAATGTATCCAAAAATTAATTTATGTTTCAAAATAATAAGGCATATTTCAGTCGGTCTGTAAGTAAATATCTGGAGGATGAGAGGCAAAAGATGTGCCATAATGGTGTGACCACCTAGGTTATAACCTCCATGGATTTCTACTTCTAGGCAACATAACCAAAATCTATGAATAAATTTAAAAAAAGCTACATTGATGAATGTTAAAAATTGAACTCAGGTAAATTTTATTAAGAATACATTTGAAGCTAGATTATATTATTGTATGTAAATCAACAGAAGTCAGTTTACACACCTAATACTCTTTTTATTTTTAATTAAATGATAATAAAATTATTGAAACTAATGAGATCTTTTATTTATATTCGATTAATACTTGTAGTTTGTAGTTTCTATAATATTTAATCTAGACCCTAAGTATTAGGTATACATTGATAAAATCTACTTGTCAAAAGGAAATCAAAACTTCAGGAAAATATTGGAAGTTGTGTTTAAATAATAGAAGAAATTTGTCTGGGGGCGTAAGGATGACAGTTACACTCACTCGTTATAAATATGACAAAATATGTCCCCCAATATAAAGGATGTGTAAGAAAAAATGGGCCAGGCTAAACTGGAGATACGAGACAACAAAATATTGCGATTGAGCTTAACATACATTATACAAGGTGATTCCAAAAGTAGTCCCATAAATTTGGGATCATATTTAAGAGCCCAAAATAAGACTAAAAGTTTATATAAGCATATGTCGTAAAACGCTTCGTTCCCGAGTTATAGGGTATGGAAGGTTACTTCCTGATTATAGATTTTTATTAATAGTTGCGAAAAGTCTACAGATAATTAAATGTATTTTGGCATAACTTCATACCCTTTGCGTCCTTTCCAAAAATCTAAGAACTAATTACCAGAATTTAACCAGTGGCGGGTATATCCAGGGGGGTAGTGCTTAAAACGTGCCTTTTTTATTTTGTGCGCACTTTTGTGACAGTTTAGTAACAAAAATTAAAACAACAAACGTTTTACATAAAAAAGGTACTTTTACTGAAATTTGATATTGTCAACGGTTTTTGAGTAAAATGCAATTTTATACCTCGATGCATTAAAAACCTTCGCCCAACAATCTCGGATTTATTTATGACGTCCTCGTATTTGTTTTAATAATAATATGCCTATTTTTTAAAGAATTTTAAATGTTCAGGGATTTTAAATGCAGGAATAATAAGAATAATAGAAGTTCATTTAAAATTTTATCTTTCAATCAAGAAAAGTTTTTTTTTTCATTATGATATTTAATGAAATATTTGTTTGGTTGAAAATTTTCAAACGTTCCGGCATCATTCGTAGCCGTTTTCTCAAACCTGTATTCCGAAAAGTCTTTTGATTGTCAAGTTATTTAATCTCCAATTGCGAAGGCGTACGGAATTCAGACAAATCAATATAAATAACTCAAGCCATCAAAGGCGAGATATTTGAAAATGAATAGTCTGGTCTTTGTTAATAACGCAAAAGTGATAAAAAATTTACTAATTTACTAAGATTGATTTGGGCTAGAGTTGTTGATTGTTAAGCTTGCAATTTCAAAGTACTAAATTTACATTCAATTCAGAATAACCGTGGTCAATGGATAATAGATATTGTCTTCTGCCCACACAAAAGTCGTATGAAGTCTGCCATTGATTGATAGGAATTTTTAGTAATTTTTTATAAATGATGGAAAAGCTCTTAACTTTACGATTAAACTTAACATGCCTCATATTAATGTCGCTGGTTTAAGAGACATTTATTTGCGGCTTTTTGGGTTATTTGTCGCAACTCTTGAGAACAATTTAATTTTTCTGATAACCCAAATTCTTCAAATTTGAAAAAATATAGTAATAATCTGCGCCTTAAATGCCATAAAAAAGCAAATATTAAAACGTTTAAATGCAAATAACTTAAAAACCGATAGATTTAGATGTAAAATTGATTGTCTTTTTTTATTCTTTGCTTGTTTCAAGCGTAACCCAACAGATGGAAAAAATATGTTTTAATTTATGTAATTTAAAATAAATAGCTCCCTTTAGCGGCTAAAAATGCTAAAATTCGAAATTTTCAAAAAACATAACATTACCAAATATTAAATTGATAGCATCAAAACTTTCCCAGTTATTAAAAATTTCAGAATAAAATTTAAACTTTGAACGCTCTGTATCTCAAACCAGTAATATTGGTACAATATGATTCTAAAATTAGTACCATAACTTTGGGATCGTATGTTAGAGCCCAAAATAAGACTAAAAGTGTTTATAAACTTATGTCGTAAAACGCTTCATTTCCTAGTTACAGGGTGTGGAAAGTTAGTTCCTGATTACAGTTTTTAATTAATAGTTGCGAAACGTGTACATGTAATTGAATCAAATTTGGCACAACTTTATACCTTTTAGTGCCCTCTCGAAAAATTTAAGAAATAATTAACAGAACTTAACCAGTGACAGGTATATCCAGACGGGAGGTGTTTAAAACGTGCATCATTTATTTTGTGTGCACTTTTGTCGCTATTTAGTAACAAAAATATAAAACACAAACGTTTTTGCATAAAAAAGGTACTCCTACTGAAATTTGATATTGTCAACTGTTTTCGAGTTAAATGCATTTTTATATCTAGATGCACTAAAAACGCTCTTCCAAAAATGTTGGATGTAACACACAATTGGCATTGAAATGAAAGAAAATAAATAGCATTGACGTTTCCATGATTTCATGTCACCGAAGGCCACCTTATCAATTTCTGTAAATAAAAGCTAATATTTTGAAATTCGTTATTTGTTAAATATTTACGAACCATTTTTTTATTTAAATATTAGTTAAAATTAGTTAAAAATAATCTGTCTCAACAGTACATTTCAAATCGTTTTATTTTTTCTCATTTCAAAGCCATCCATGTGCTACATCCAAGATTGATGGGCGAACGTTTTTAATGCATCGAGAAATAAAAATGCATTTTACTCAAAAACCGTTGACAATATCTTTCAGTAGGAGTACCTTTTACATGTAGAAACGTTTGTAGTTTTAATTTTTGTTACTAAGCTGTGCCAAAAGTGCGCACAAAATAAAAAAGGCACGTTGTAAGCACTACCCCTCTGGATATACCCGCCACTGGTTAAATTCTGTTAATTAGTTCTTAGATTTTTGGAAAGGACGCAAAAGGTATGAAGTTATGCCAAATTTCTCTGTAGACGTTTCGCAACTATTAATAAAAATCTATAATCAGGAAATAACCTTCCATACCCTGTAACTCGGGAAAGAAGCATTTTACGACATATGTTTATATAAACTTTTAGTCTTATTTTGGGCTCTAAAATACGATCCCGAATTTATAGCACTACTTTTAGCAACACGTTGTATAATGTATGTTGAGCTCAATCGCAATATTTTGGTGCCTCGTATTTCCGGTTTAGCCTTTACATTGGGGGACACATTTTGTCATATTTATACTGAGTAAGTGTAACTGTCATCCTTACGCCCCCAGACAAATGTTTTCTATTATTTAAACACAACTTTCAATATTTTTCTGAAGTTTTGATTTCCTCTTGACAAGTGGATTTTAACAATGTATACCTAATACTTAGGGTCTAGATTAAATATTTTCGAAACTACAAACTATAAGTATTAATCGAATATGAATGAAAGATCCCATTGGTTTCAATAATTTTAATTTTAATTAAAAATAAAAAAAAAATTAGGTGTTTAAACTGACTTCCGTTGATCTACATATAATGATATAATCTAGCTTCAAATGTATTATTAATAAAACTTACGGTACCACATTTGAGTTCAATTTTCAACATTCTTCAATATATCTTTCTTTTAATTTATTCATAGATTTTGGTTATGTTGCATAGAAGAAAAAATTCATGGAGGTTATGAGGTGACCTAGGTGGCCGCACCATCATGGCACATCTTCTGCCTCTCATCCTCCAGATATTTACTTACAGATCGACTAAAATATGCCTTAATATTTTGAAACATAAATTAATTTT
The DNA here is from genome assembly GCA_028583605.1 of Dastarcus helophoroides. NCBI lineage: Eukaryota > Metazoa > Arthropoda > Insecta > Coleoptera > Bothrideridae > Dastarcus > Dastarcus helophoroides. The sequence goes on from CM053332.1 coordinate 3,545,791, forward strand.
CGGATACATTTTCGTCCTTCTCTACTATTTTAGTTATTTCTGGCCTGCTGGTTTTCGAAAAAAACTAGTCCTTATCTTTGTTATAAATTACTCTTTCTCTTGTGTGCCCTTTTTTAACCACATACCTACAAACCCTATTTCCATAAAGTTTTGCATTAATTCTGTTCATTTCTATATAACTATGGCAATATATGTCTCCTTGCATATTCAGGGCGATCCAAATAAATTAGGTCGGCAGCATTGGTAACTTTTTTATTATTTATAATACAAAATTGGTTTAAAAAGCAAAATAGTACAGTTATTGAGCTGATTAATTCTCATAATGAAAAAAAGCAACTGAACATCGCTTTTTTGAGATTTTTGACAAAGTTATAATTTTTTAAATAGAACACCCTAATTGACATTTCCAACCCTTACTTCGTGGAATTCTTTAATAATTATAGCTATTAAACTTAATTAACGATTAAAAAGCAACAGATATTAAAAATTCCACAATGTTTCGATAAATATTTGCTTACGCCGTACCATGTTTCGCATTACTGAATTATCGGCGCTTATACCAGCATTTTATTTAGCCGTTGTTATGCCAACAAGCTCCATGGATCACATGGATCGTCTAATCCGAATTCTCGTCCAAGCCTTCAATTAGAGGCGTGTTCAAAAGATCAAGCTGCTCGTTCATAAGTGTGAATTTATAATCTATTTAAAGGTAAGATCATAGGATTTTACCTAAAATCCGGTTTCTAATAATAACAAAGTTAGCAATGCTGCAGACTTAGTCTGGATCACCCTGTATTTATTGACATGTTTTTGCGTTTTTCCTAGAAATGACGATCTAAGAAGGTATTTAGGGTGGGTAATTTTCATTGAAACGCACAGTTTATTTGATTAATGTAAATCGTTTGGGAACATTCTCAAACGTTTCTCAGATATACATTATCCTACAAGACCTTCTACCGAAGGTAAATATTTATCGATTATACATTTCAGAAAGTAAGAAAGTTACGATTATAAACATAAGTCACAAAAAACCAATTCAATTTCATCAAAAACTTCTTCAAAGTTTTCATGAGTGCATATTATACCCCATCTAATTTTTTAAAGTACGATTCACCCCCAAAGGGTAATCCTATTGTACCTTTGAATGACTTCGAGTAGTAAATAAATCTCAAATCCACTATTGTAGGAAATAATGAAATAAAGCCATCAGCCACAAAAAAATCAATACCACTTCCCTTTCAGTATTCTTGGATATCCAAAATTTAATTCTGGTTTATTTATTAATTATCCGAAAGACTGTGCACGTTAGGTCAACTTAGGTCTTAGTTTAGGGACCAATTACAAGCCACCTGGATTGTCGCCACAACCAAGATTCATCGAGTTTATGATTATTGCATGTCTGCTCGTTGAATGAAAAAGTCAAAGAAAGAAACACGGACATTCGTAAATTAAGCTTATTCAATTAGGATATCTAGCTCAGTCATTAAACATGTTTCTTTAAAAAGCCACGTGTGTGACAATACGCGTGAAAATGCTCGTAGTAGGAAAAATATTTTTTCAACATATAATTCAATAATTGTCTGTTCTTGAAGCCAACCACCGTTTTAAGCTTCATTTACCAGCGTCAATTATCGATAAAAGCTATTTACACAAAATACTGAGAAAAATGCTTCTCTTGTAAAGGTTTTTATCTAATAAGTTAGAAAGCATTTAAGTGTTTCCTCCTGATATGTAGCGACTCAATAAAATTGATGTATACGTAATGAGAGTAACTTTTTTCATAATATAACATTCGTCCAAGCGTAAAAAATGCTTTTTGTTGAAAGCTTTCTCGTTTCAGGAAAATTGAGACTCGCCTACTGAATTTCTTCCAATACACACCCCTTTGTCGTGTCAATAAACACTTTGTGTTGAATTATGTTGACTCAGTCTCGAATTCGATGTCAAAGTCAAAAAGATGCCTAAGGTTTTTAAACTGGCGATTCCTGCTTTTGTGACCCGGGTATCGAACTTTCAATTTATAACATGTATTACGAGAAAATATCCCCTAATTTCTTTTTCACTTGGTTTTGTTACCAATTTACGGATCTATTGGTGACGCTTCAACTTAAAACGACGAACAGATCTATTTGTAAGGTCGTTAAAAACGTGTTGCTGATTATTTATTTATTTGAAATTAACGTGCTCTGACTGCTGATGGCTATTGGCACATATTCGGTTAGTGTACAATGTTGACAGTGGTTTAAATACGGTTATACATTTTAATAAAGGGTAGAAACTTTATTATATTATTGCAATTACCAAAGGTGAGGTCTTTTTTGAGGTAAGCTGTTAGGTAGAAGCGCTGTCGAGCCTCAGCATGTTGTGGACATTCGCCCAGGATGTACTGTAAGGCGGTGGTTGTAGTAATCACAATAGGGAGGGTTACCGGATTCCATTGGGTAATTGTGTGTAATTTTGGTGTGGCCAATTTTTATTTTTCCGAAAATAATTTTGTCTTTTGTTTTCATTGGTGCCATCCTAGGGTTTTCAACTTCTCAGACTACTCGGTGCTACTCGGAGTTAAATATACTATAGATCGATTTTTAGGGTTAACAGATATTTTTACAGCATATGACAGCGGCAGTTTTTTACGTCGCAACGAAGGAGGGAGCTCGTGATCTTTGCAATAGGTGAATTCGGTACGACGAGATCTAAAAGCATCCAGACATATGCGAAGTGCGGTGTTATGTAGGATTTTCAGGTATTTAGGTTAGATTTGCTAAAGCTCATATAGATTAAACAGTCGTAATCTAGTTTGGAACGTATTAAGGCTCTGTATATCCTAAGAAGGGCTTCCTCTCGTGCACCCCATGGTAGTGTGATAACATTTTTAAGACGTTTAGACGTTTTGAGCAATTTTCTTTGGCTTCTTGGATGTGTTGTTTTCAGGTAAGACGACTATCAAAAGTTAGTCCAAGAAATTTATGTCGATGTACCACTTGTAAAGGTTGATGATTTAATATTATACTTAGCTCATGGGTTTCTCTCGTTGGAGTAAATTTAATCATTTTAGACTCGGAAGCAGAAAAGTTAAAACCTGATATTCTAGACCAGCTAAATAGGTCATTTACCGCGTCTTGCAACAAATTTCATGTAGTTGGGATAACTTTTCCTGAACAGTAGAGAATGAAGTCATTTACATATAGAGTGTATTTAACTGGTTGTTGTACTGAGCAACATATTGTAACAAAGTGTTGTTGTAAAATTTGTATTAGCAATTATGTAGTTTAAGGAACTCTCCAGAAACATTTGTTAATGGGAAGCGGCCACGAGAATGAATCGTACGGCAGATAAACGTTATAGATGTTTCCATGAGCGCCAATCCGATCTGTTCGTAGATTCGTTCTGGAAACCGGAACGGTATAAATACGTGGTCGCATTTCCCTTGATTCAGTTAGTCAGCCAGTTAGTCAGATAGTTAGATAGTCTGATACTTAAGTGAATCATAATTGTAGTGTTCCGAAATAAGTTTGAAATAAAGTGTTTACAATTCACAAAGTTTTAATTATCGAACCGATAACACGCAACAATATGTTATTTAAGGTTAGAATAAGTAGCGTAGTGCTTAATACCGGGCCTTGAGAAATTTCCGTTTTCCTGCGTGAACGGGTATGATACTTTTCCATTAGCAGCCACCTTAGATTTTCTATCGGTTGAGACATTCTTTAGGAAAGCTAATATGTTTCCTGTCAGATTATTTTCCTTTAATTTATTATACATAACCGAACTTAAAGTAGTGTTAAATGCACTTTCTATGTCAAAATTCACTGCTACAATCTCTTGCTTGGCCTTAAAAGCATCATCAATTAGTGCTTCAAGAGTTACAAGGTTATCAGTGGTATTACGATGGGGCCTAAATCCAGGTTGTTCTTGACGAAGAATCTTATCTTTTTCAAGCTACCACATGCGACGATTGTTGATCATCTTCTCCAATAGTTTACACATCGTGCAGGTTAACGCAATAGGTTGAAAGCATTTGGGGTCGACTGAGGTGGAATCATTTTTTCTGAAAAGTAATATTATGGACTGCTGCCACTGATATGGAAAGTTTTGCCTTAGCCATATCAAGTTGTATAATTCCAGAATTTTTTTTAACTGCGTGTAAATAGGTTTTAAAAAAAATGAAAGGGATATTATCTGGTCCTGTTGCAGACTTTTTGAAGGAGAAAAGGGCATGTTTAACTTCTTGGAGTGAGAAAACGTCGTTAAGTTGTGCGGAATCTTGAAATGTTATTGGTGTTGCAATATGTGGTGGTTGTAGAATATTTTTATTTTTTGTTTTAGCTTTTAAATGATTAATGATGATTTGACAATTATGTTCTATTGCAGGTAACTGTGTTGTGATCTTTCATTTGCTTTATTTTCTTTAATATTTGAGTAGAGGGGTCTCACCTGTTATTGCACTCGCGTATTTATTCCACTTCTTAGTGCTTTCTTTAAAGATTCGCTTGGATTTCGCTTTTAATTTTTTGAAAGTAATAAGATCATCTTGAGACTGGGTCCTACGGTATTCATTTAAAGCTGTTTTGCACTCTCGTGTTGCGACTAAACAAGCGCGATTCCACCACGAGACTATTTTTTGTCTGACATTTATTTCATATATTCCAACATATTTTTCAGCTGACGAAAAGATACAGTTGATAAAGTGGTTTAGTAGCTTGGTCGATATCATCGAAAAATTGAAGTATATCAGTCTGTGACTCTAAATACGAAGTAAAACAGTTTCAATCTGGTTGCCTTATTCTCCATTTAGTAACTGAGTTAGCTGCCTTAAGCGCTTTGTCAGAAATAATTATGGGGTAGAGATCACTATCGTATAGACTGTCTAAGGTGCGCCACCTGATTAATGGAAATGTCCTTGGATCGCAGAAGTTAATATTTAATATTTATTTATCTTTGATTATCCAAAATTAGTGCCTGCTGAAAAGCGAAATATTTTTCATGTTTTTCTGATGGAAAAAAATATGGCTCCTGCGATATTGTCATTTCAAACATTATAAATTAGATAGTAAGTTCATAATTTTGAACTTCTTAGAACGGCTATTAGATTAGAGCAGCCGACACGCAGTGCGAATTACACACGTTACCCTAATCAAGTTACTACATTTTTTAATGCGGTTTGTGAATGATTTTAATTTAATAAATAGGCATATATTTCATTCTTTTAGCATTTTTGTATCTTAACTAAACTTTTTGTTACATAACAACTTATATTTAATTTAAAGACTTACTTCGGCTCCTTGCTCGAGATTTATTTATGTAATTAAAAGTTTCTCTTTAAATTTCCATTTTTTCCCAAATATAATAAATAAAACAAATAAATATATTAATTTAAAACTTGATTTGAGAGCGCTGCTTCATTTTCCCTCGCCTAACTCGTAATATCAACTTTATAAAGTTACAGAAAATGGTTAATGTTGAAAAAATGTCCTGATATATTCTATTTTTATATGATAGATAGTTATATCAATTTTATTTAAATATACAATCATAGATACCTATAACTAATATAATACTTCAGACCAGGTAGCCACATTGAAAGAAGTTAATTTTTCTCTTATGGTAGTTAAATGGCTAGATGAACCTGTTTGTTTACGAAAACGTGTAGTAATATTAATTCTAATCGTCGTATTCTTTTCTTTTCAGACAATTATAGGTATACTTTTATTTACTTTCATTAACTTTGTTTATACAAGAGTTTACGTCTATTGACAATTTTAAATAAAATCATTTAATTTATTTGTTGAGAGTGTGTTACTCTGGAACTTATTTATTATATGTAAAATTTAATATACCTTTTCACCCCCTTAAGGGTGGAATTTCGAACATTTCTTTCTTGGTACTCGGCTACGTCATACGAGAGGAGGGCATTTCCTTGCAAAACTTCATTTTTCTATACCCATTAGTTTACGCTGTGCGATGTCTATCAATCAGTGCATAGAGTTTTATTAAATAGATATTTACTGTTAAATCAGCTTTCGGTAATATTCGGTGCTCATTTCTCTGTTCGTAAATAAATAATTTTGCATTATTTCCCCACTATGAAACATTAGAATTACTTTTGTTTTGAATTGATTATTATTCTTTGATTCCAGAGGCAGTTAATTAATCCATCAAATGACAAGCACAAATCTGCTCATCTTTGTTAAGTAATGGATAGAAAAACCTTTGGATATATTTAGGTAGTCCTGATTTCTGTAGCAAGCCAGTTACCATCAAAATCTGATCCCTTCGGATCAATGCTGTAAGAATTGTTATTTAGTTAATGAACAAATTAATTCAACAAAACTCTTCCCCAGGGTTAGAGCGCTGAATAAAAGGATCACGCACGTTTCCGGAAAGTCTAATTTGAATTCAGCGGAAACAAGAAGCAGGATCAAAAACGCGTCTCTTGTGGGTCATATCTGGTCTCCTCGTCCACAGACTTTGTAGGAGGCGCTACACAATTATGCAATTATTAATAGGATTTAAAATCATTCGTTGCATGTTAGATGTTTGAAGCTATTTGCACTTATGAGATACTTTAAGGGGATTTATGATAATTCGAAAGAGAAGAGATAACTGTCAAGGTGACTTACAAAATTACGCCTTTGTTATATTCAATCGATCGAGATAGTGTGCTTGACAATGTTAGTTCGGACATAATAATAAATCTGGATAGATTAAAATTTATACTTTTAAAAATACATATAAAGGAATGCAAAAACAGTTACAGTATATTGGACACCAATATTTCGCTATCATTTGAGATTGGTAATTTAGTTTAAAAAATGTTTGTCCAATTTTGGTCTTCTATATTTCATTTTTACCCTGTTGGGTGTAAAATAAATAAATCTATTTTTGTCAAGTTGTCATGGGGTGAGGTTTTAAGAATATACTATATCGCGTAGTTCTATCTCAGAAAATGTTTTAGAATATTGTCAACTTTCATAAATAAAAAGTTAAATATTTCCATACTGGGTACAAGAAATGTTAAAATAAAATTAATAATTGATTCTGACCAATAAGAGTCTAAAAAGAAGAATACATATAAGTTTCCTTAAACTTAAGAGACAATGTGCCAGTAGTAGAATTTAACTTAAAATGATGTAGTATTTGCAGTGCTCCTAAAGCCTAATAGGGTTACTTTTGGTGAGTGTATTTTATTTAAGTAAATAAGTAAAAAAAATAAATCCTTCGTAAAACCAAAGGTGCCGATCACGGGAATTGGTTTTATAATTTACAGTTAAATTTTCGCGGAAAACCATAAAGTTCCTCTTCGAGCTCAAAACAAAAATTTACTTTTATCCCCATAATTATTTCTAACATAAAAGTACCTTATCGTTATCATATTGCAACTCTCAGTGGCATTTTGTTTGGTAATAAGCATCTTCTATACTGAAGTTATTGTAAGACAAAATTGTCAGTTAAAAGTCAATACCTAACTTAGTCAGCTTCTATTTCTATGACAATTATACTACAGTAAATTTCATTTCGGTATCTTATACTTATGGTTGTGCAATTTCTAGATAGTATTTAGCGATGTCACATACTAATTATTATTTTTGGGCGACGACGATTCTAAAATAAATAAGTTTGATCTGTTAGCTTGGACACGTTTGTCACAATTTCGTCATCACTTGAGCAAAGCACAAAACAGAAACGAAATCGAATTTCGTCTTAGCCTTTTATACTGTACTTAAGAGGAACTTGATCTACAATAAAAAATTATAAGAACCTGAGATTCCTAACTTTGATTTTTGTCTAATAAACTAGGGTTTTCTTTAGTAAATTTTAAACTATTTAACCAATCATTTCCACAATTAAATGGTTCTATTCTGAACAATTCCGGATCCATAGAAACAAGAATAGAACAAATTGGTTAAACATTGCGATTCGTAGTCTGATAATAGACATTGACAGATTAACAGCCATTTCTGAACGACAAATTTTTGAGTTAATCGCAATTTAAAAATGTAGTTAACGGTATCATCATCTAAAGGGAGCTCTACTCTATCCAAAAAGTCATCTTACATCTGATTTTCTAGAAATATGATCATTTTTATGACGAAGAGTCATGTTTTTGGCATTTCCAGATAAGAGCGCAAACCACGACCGACGGTAGTGATGACAATAAATTTAGAATTTGATGAGAATTTTATAACTTAATTTTCTATCAGGGCATTTTGGTGTAAAATATGTTTCTTTAATTCTCTTCCTATCATTTTGTGGTTGCTAGAACACAAATTGGATGGTGGAAGTTTTATTCATTCAGGTTCCTTATTATTAAAATTCAGCGTTCTTATTAACGATCAAACCTATCGCACCATCTGGAAGTTTACTATATTTATCACATAAAATATCTAAATAAAGATCAGAGTTACAATCAAGATGTGTTTAGATTGGACGCTTTCTGGATTTGTATTGAGATTGATTCACATACATGCATTAGCACATGTATATGACTTTGTCTTTTGTATGTGCATATTTGTTTGCAGTATGATAAAGTGTTTACATTTAAAATTATTTTTTATTTTTCACGAACTTGCGAAAAATTTACTGTTATTGGAAAGGTGGGTAAAGTAGCCATAGTGGATAAAGCGGCCCCTGCCGATTTTGAACTCTGTTTGAGGTACTTACCTATGGAGGAGGTCCCGAAATTCTTCTAATAGGTCGTTTTTAACTATTTAGTGAACAATTACCGAATTTTAATATATCTTCTTCATGTTGCTGAGTGAACTGTTTCTTTATAAGTACAAGTAGCGTGAAAAGCTGTCTATGAAGCACTTGATAGATACATAAAGGTAAAATTGTTTTACTATATTTGAAATTTTTAAGTTAAATCTACATATTTTGCATATCGACTCATCCAACGAAGACTGTAGTCACTCGTTATTGGCAGTACTGAGATAACCTAAATTAAAGTGTATACAAAATCATGAAAAATCAGTACATTAAAAACATATTATTTTGAAATATCTTCACATTTGGTATACAAATACAAAATTAAGACAGCATGACAGGTTTTTTAATATACAGTAACTTAGAATAGACCAGATCAACCTACCAGATATAAAAATATTAAACATATAAAATAATAATAATGATAAAAATTAAAATAATAATAATAATAAAAATTAAAATAATAATAATAAAAAAAATTAAAATAGTTATTTTAATTTTTGATATTATCATATATGTTAAAAATAAAAAAAAACGCTGTTATATCATAGCTTTAAATTTTCACTTCTGTCGGCAGTCCTCATAACTGTCCAGTTTTTTAACTGTGGCTTATAATAAGTACTTTATTATTAACTGTATGGAAAAAAGTTGTTAACCAAACTTTTAAATAATTAGGTTTTCCAAACTTGTTATAAAGCTATCATCTTCAGAGAGATACTAACACATAATTCTAAAAACTAACCCTTATACAGTCTGTTTCACCGAGAATCGCCGCCATCGATATCAGGCAAAGTACTTATCTAGAAATTTGAAAATTTGGCGACTTACCTAAGTCAACAAGGCCAATACAAATAAAATATTTGTATAGTTGTAGTACTTCCGGTTATATCAGAAGTTGACACCAACTTCGTTATTTTAAATTAGACTCCCTATATATTTTGCATGTTTAGATTTTATTTGATATTTTGATACCACTCTGGATAACAAACAAAGTTTGTTTGAAGAATGTCGTGGGACCTTGCATCTGTCATTTGACAGACACGACATTCTTTATATCTTTGGTGAGAAACCAGACGTTAATTTCATATTTGATATGTAAGTATAACACATATGCCACTATCTTGTACAACTTATATAAATTCAAGAACCTTAAAATCGAGTGTTGAATTCATAATTGTATATTTTTATAAATTCAAACAGCGATAACTTTATTATCTTAAATGGAACTCCCTATACTCCTTTGGCCCATCTTGTGCAGATTTAAATTACCATTGAACTAATATAGACATTGTGAAGGTTATTGCTACAAATTTTAGAAATAATTGCAATTCTCATTTTTATTTTTCTATTTGACAGTCACTGATATATGATTAAGTAGTGCATCAGTGACATAATGAGATAGAAACAAATGAAATGTACAAAAAACAATCGCTATCGACAATTTAATTATGAAACAACCAGTCAAATTATTTATAGTAGTTCAAAGTATGTGGTAAAGCTAAAATTAAAACATGACTAACAGAATAATTGGAAATGCTATTTCGATATTTTCATTATCAACCACAGATTTTCTTCTGATTTTTCTTGATAGAGCCAAAATTTTAAAATTTTCCACCATTCCCTTTTTATCTGGATATGGAACAGCAAATTTTTCATTGTATCACATGTTTGTGATATTACTTTGTTACATCGTCCGAAAAACATAAATAATTTAAAATAATTCTTGTTACTAAAAAATATGGTCGGACATGTTTTCACTCTAACTGCATCAAACTTTAAAATAAATTACTAATAGTTTGACAAATGGTTGCCTGGTAGTTCAGTTGTCGATAGAGATTATTTCTAAACATTATGTCACTGATATATGACCTGATAAGAGTTCAGGTAATATAAAATGGTAAAATAGAAATAAAAAATTGTAAATATTTCGAAAAGTTGTAGCAGTAATCCCTATAATGCTTGTACCACATAAAAAATAATTTACATCGACATCAGATAGGATAAAAAATATCAATATCAATATCAAATAGGATTTAAAATAATAAAGTTATTGGTGTTTGAATTTATCAAAATGTTCAGTTGTCAATTCAACACTCGTTATAATGTTTTTGAATTTATAAAAGCTGTGCAGGATAGTATCCTATGTGTTCTACTCACACACCAAATATAAAATTAATATCTGATTTCTGCAAAGAATTTCGTGGGACCTTGCATCTGTCAATTTTTTAACAAACATTTCCTTATCTCGAAAACTGTTAATTTCAAAAACTATGCTTTTATCCAAAGTGGCCTTAAAATATCAAATAAAATCTAAAAATGCAAAAATATATATGGTGTCCCATTTAAAATAACGAAATTGTTGTCAACTTCCGGTATAACCAAAAGTATTACAACTTTGTAAATATTTGAGTTTTGTTCGTCTTGCTGACTTTGCTAAGTGGCCAAATATTTTAGAGTAGTTGGCCAGATATCTATCACGGCGATTCCCTCCGGACACTGTATAACGTATACCATGATATAATATAAGACTGGTAATGCACCATATGAAGGATAGACAGTAGAAGGGCTGCTTTGAGTAGATTAAGCAATGCTTTCTTAAGCAAATATTAATACCTTATGCAATTGTTTCGCAATTTTTTGGTTTTATATTTATATTTTAATTACAAAATGGGCAAGATTTGTTTTGTGTTTATATGCAACAGAGGTTATAAAAGCTGTCATGAAAAAGTGTCGTTGTTTGGAGTGCCGAAGGACCAAATTTATGTATGGAGGTGAAAAATCCCGCAAAATGACCGGCTGTTGTCAAGATTTTGTTTTAAGAGAAATGAACAATGAACTGTGGAGAATACGTTTTTCCTAATAAACTTAATCACTTTCCATTAAATGAATATTTTATGCCCAAAGTAATTTAAACATAAGATTCTTTTTCTATATTTAAGAAAGAAAAATGATATTAATAGATAGACGAGTCGCTTGATTTATCGGGGTCCGGCGTATGTATAGAACATTAGCTATAACTTTTTAAAAATTTTTTATAGAAAAAATGTGTCAGATAAACTTTTTTGTTAATTATTTGTCACTTTCCAGTGACTTTGATTTTGTTTTCTAAGCTCTTATTTCGTTACTTTGGTAACTAAATTTTGAGTTTTCAAATGACACCTGCATTTTTTATTTGCCTTTTTTGAAAAAAATCTTAACTTTCTGCACTCGGCAACATTAAATTTATAGGGGTTAGATTCGGAAAATTTCGGGGAATCATAATTTTACTGATTTTTATGATTCATTTTTTAATGTTATTTTTAAAGAAATCTAAGTACCAACATGAAATCGTTACCAAAAACGGACATAGATATACTGGCAAAAACTTCATTTTAATTACTAATGCACGTTTAAAGATAATATTAAATTATTTAATATGAGAATCTGTAAAATTATGAAATTATTATATTTTCTCGAACTTTTTTACTTCTAAACCCTATAAGATTTGCGGTCACCAGATGCAGAAAGATATGCAAATTCTAAAAAAGCATACAAAGAATACGGATGTCATTTGAAATTTCAAACTTCGTTACCGTAGCAATGAAACAAAAGCAGGGAAATAGAAATTAAGGTCACCAAAATGTGGCAAATAATTAACAAAAAAAAAAGTTTATTTAAAATATTTTGTTCTAAATTTTTATTTCAAAAAGTTACAGCCAATATTCCAGACATACGTCGGACGGTGCCGTATACTTTGCATAGAGTTACGCCAGTTTTTAAACATCTTACTGTCTATCTCTCTCTAAGCTGCCAGTCTTCCGATTAGGTGCCACATTTCGCCTCGCGTCGGATTACCTTACTTATACATTATCATGCTGTATACTGAGAATATTTACTTCGTGCATAATCGTCCGCATCCGAAAGCTCATGCGCATCTAACCATACTTTGTAACACCATAATTTGTGACAATATGTAACGTATCACCCTTTGACTATACATATAAATGGACGGAGCATTCAATGTGTTAGAAGAGAATTAACTTGGGCCGGTAATTGTGGAATAAGGATGAACTCTGAAAAAGAACAAGCTAGAAAGAGTAGGTTTTGCCATCGGGTTCGATGCAATGGTCATGTCCAGAACTAACCAATCACGTTCATAATATTGAATTTGTCGTCGTTTTTGTCGCTTAAATGTCATTTGTGTCGAATGGCGTTTGTTTACCTTTTTATGCGTTCTACTTTTAATAAGTTTCTTGTTTTGTTTGGTTACAGTTAATCAATTTAGATAATTTATTAGGTTTAAATGATTTCGGGAAAGTAGGAAGTTCGCTAGTAATAAGTATTTCGTCCTGTTGGTGTCTTAATAATGAGGTTGATCTTACCCAGATTCCTGACTTTTAGGTTAATGGGTTCCGCCGAAATTCCTTAGGGAAAAGAGGCGTTTCAACATTTCATTTATGAGAACACAAAAGGTTAGCTATTCATCTTCATAAAATAGAAAGTTTTTTATGATTTTTTTTAGAAAAACGATTTTAATAAAGATGCAAATACAAACATATTAATCAGCCACATTCGTTATCGAAGGGGAGGCTCTAGGAGATAGTAAAATTATTTTCAGTATTTGGGACCTTGGGACAATGTTGAGTTTTTTAATGTCTACAACTTAATAACCAGATGTGCCTATTCTGCATTCCATTTCGAGGTTCTTTTAGGTATAACTAAAAATCCAAGAATTATTATCACCTTAAATGTACCATCTTTGCCCTCAAATGTAAGGGTGCATTTCTTGAAATTACGACATGGTAAATGTAAAATTCATTTCTAATTGTAAGTTTTTTTTTTAGTAATATATTATTTTTTCTATATTTCTGTTTTATTTCAATTTTAAAAAAAAAGTTTTTATCTTTCGCTATATTTGTACATCATTAATACTTTTGTAATATTTTACAGATCAGTTTATTTAAATAGTCATAAAAATACTTTATGCAGCGGTTAAACATTTATGTTAGATCCGAAAATAATGGATGTATAAATATTTTTCGGACAATTATTCTAATAAAGATTACTTCCATTTTGTCGTTGATATGAAACATACTTTAAGAGATTTAGCGTTAGTGTCGACAATATCATACTTTCAAGCATGCGCAAATGGTCGATCCCGATGGCACGTCGATTGTCTGTCTCTATTTTCGCGGCCCTTATTTTGGACCGAATGCTCCATCCATTTATTTATATTATCTAAGGTACCACCCAACCATACAGCTGCAGTATTTATTACGTAGCGGTAACTTGCAAGTTGACACTGGATTCAAGTAATTAAATTACAGTCTACTAACTCTGCATAATTTGCCCCCCAACCTTGTCTTACGGAGAGTTTGTTTCGACACTCTTATTTGCAAGCCATAGAATGCATCAATTGGCCAATAGTGTATAAATTTTTGTTTGTCGTTAAATTGTGAACTATCGTAATAGCACTGGCGGATCCAAAGGGGGGGCACCAGGCGCAAGTGCCCCCCCCCGAGATGCTCAAGAAGTTTAAAATAAATAATTGAAAAATACGAAATAAAATAAAAAGTTGTAGAAATATTCTTATGCTAGATTGATATCTCATTGTATATCCATATATTTTAACAGCTAATCTGTACAAAGACATAACAATCCCCTACTATAATTCCTAATACTTTTGCTGATTAGATTTCTTGCGGCACATCGACACCTTCTTTGGTATATTTTCGCGAATTGTAAAGTAAATATCGCCTAGTATTTTATGCTGTTGAATGTGCGACTATTTATGTATTCAAGGGTTTAAATGTTTACTACTCAAATGATTGACTTCAGCAAATTCAAGAAAAATTATTTTCTGCAGCTGGATTGTTCTGCAGGAAATTTAGATCTTCATGAATAATATCTACTTATTATTTAATTTATTTGTATAACTCAGTTAAGCTTTATAGACTTACATTTTTATAATGGTGTATCTTTTATAAAGTTTCCAGCAAGACGTTTATTAACTGCTTCCTGAAAAAGTACATTTATTATTAAATGTTTATCGATATCTAAATGATTACATCAATTACTAGAGGTTAAAGCCCGGATCGTCAGGCAAAGTAAATCATCAAAATAGAGAAAAGAAACAGGTAATTGAACACATTAAAATATATGTTTTCCCAAAGTACTGATTACCTGAAACACTCTGGCTTGAATACGTTCTCCAAAAGAGCACCCATAACTCCAGAAAAAATTTTGTTTGAGCTGAATCTCTTCTATAATACAATTAATAACAATTTAGAAATTAACTTTCTTTTAGTTTTTTTAATTCCAATTTCAACTTTTTTCTTAAAATTTTAATTTCAAATACGAAACGTCAAATTTTTAGGAAATTTATGTTTGTTGTTTTTATTTTCAAAATTTTAATGTCAATATTTCGAGCTTCAACCCATATCTAAATGAATTTGCAAGAAATGTCGATACTTTTCTCAAAGTTACAAGTTTACACTTTCATTTTTATTATTTTTTTTTTATTCCACTGGGGTTTTTGGCGCCGGAAACCCAATTGGAGTATTAAAAAATGTAATTCTTAAATCGATTTATAATTAATTTGATATAATTAATTTAAGCCCGCTTTCTTTGTATGTATGTGTAAATGCAAAGTGTACGACACACACAGGGATCTAATAACTGAAATTAAAAAAAAGTCTAAACAATGCCATTCATAATGATATTTGAATATTGATAAAATGTAATTTGATTTATTTAATTTATTTATTTATTTCTTTATTTATTTAATTTATTTAATTATTTAATTTTTACTCTCTGGGTTTCGTTACATACATTTTTTGAGGTCTGCTTTAAACTCCATAAAAGAACCGAGGCTGTTAATACAACGATTATGGCCTTGCAGAAATAATAAATAAATAATCGACTTGATTTTAGGGCTTTCTGCTTTGTAATCAGTGATTCTCTTATTTAGGAATGTAATCTGATGCTGTGACGCCACGAAATAAATAGCTTATTTTGTGGTGATGTTAGGTTTGGTAATTATCGCTTATAAGAGTTCCCAGAATTTACCAGACAGCCAAAACCAAAACAAAGCAAAATGTTGTCTCAAATTGCACATTGATTTTTTCAGTTAGTCTTTTAGTTTTCCTTCCCTATTCATATACTCTATAGAGTGACATAGTTTTAAAATAAACAAAAAACATTTACGTTTAGTTTTGTGAGTGTATTAATGGTTTTATTTCTTTTTTCACAATGTTTGACTAAGATAAAAAATATCTGACTAGCAAAATTTTATAAGGAAATGAAAGGGAACAGGAGCTTTGCAAAAATGCGGAAATGAATGGGTATGTTAAGAAATTTTTTTTTTTTAATTTAAAGAAAAATTTCTTTTTGTGAATTATGGATTTTTTAAACTATCATTTTCTTAAAATTGGCTCAGCCAAGTTTTTATTACTTTTGTACTCTTTCGATTTTAAATTCGAAATTTTAACACTGATCTAAAAATTTCAAATTCTTTGCTCTTTTTCTGGTACAAATTAAGAGTTTCTTTTTCGAAATTTTGACCATTTTTTAAATTTACTTTATTATTATTTATTTCATAATTTCCTAATTCCAAATAATTCAAGCACACAGTTTCAGGTTTTACTTTTTTGCTAAGATTTCGATTATAAACATAAGTAGCATGTAAAAAGTTACTTCTGGACCAGGGCATCTGGCGTCTTAAAAAACAAGGCACAATCTTACAAAGTTAGCTGTTTTCCCAAAAGCCTAAAACCTCTCAAAAAGCATTAATTTTTATCTACCCCAAAAGTACCCAAATATGTGTAGACCATCAAAAATTGGGCACATAAAAAAACCGTTGAAAATCACCGAAAATCATGCAAAATTATCTCACAAGCACTCTAAAAAACTTCCGTGTTTTTAGACACTTCAAAATGGCTTTTCATTTCTGGACCAGACCCATTTGCGCATGCAAAAAAAAACAACACCGAATCAAAGAGGTACATTTGGCGCCTTACGAACTAATGTTGTGAAATTCCTTCAAAAATCATAATTTTTTATGCTCCCAAAAAATACTCAAAACTCAATATATAGGTATGTGCAACTTACATCCAAAAATTTTCAAAAATTTACACTAGGGAATGTTTGGATAGAAATGACACTGGGTATATGTTATTATCATAGCCATACAAAACATTCTTAGCTTATTTCATCAAATTATTTTTAAATTGACCAATTTAATAAACTCAACTTAACAGTAAAGTTAACAGTATGAGTAGCTAGGATAGGAAATAAATCTCTCAGGGCCGATTGTACCAAATTAGTTTAACTTCCGTTTATCTCGCAGTGGTTTTCAGTGATTGCCTAATATCTATCGATCAAGGATGGATCAGTATAATTTTGACATTTATTTGATAGATCACAATTTATAAGTAAAAATAATAACATGGAATGGAATACCAGAAAATAATGTGTCGTGTAAAAAAATAACGTAAACATAACATTTGATTTTAAATTAGAAATCCAAGATTGACCCAAACTATCAGCAAACGCTCAATAATTTTTAAAAATCGAATGACTTATTTTGAAAATCGATTTAGATTAAAGATGTGGTAATTTTATCATTGAGGAAATTCATGATAAAATTTCTTCAAGAACGGATAAAAATCACGCCGTGTCACCCTCAGACAGGGAGTTTATAGCACTTCGATATTTTGCTACTGGAGCAATTGGACAACTAATCGGAGATACTAACGGCATTGTTAAGGCCACAGTGTGCCCAAAGTGTACTTTTTTTCGTGTGCCAATTTTGTCTTTGTTTTATTTTCTTAGATTTTCATATTTTCTTTTAAGAATTTATGTAGTTCGATAATTTTAAAACCCAACACTATTAAATTCCTGTTCAATTATCTGCATCCGCTTTTTTTTACTTTCAACGTTATCTTTGAATTTAAATACTAAACGCAGTAAATGTTTTCCTCAATCGAATCGCTAATTGCAGAAACCACAGTAAGTAGTCAATTTTTATGTTAAATATAATTTATGTTGTTTTTACATTCTAAAGGGGTATTTACGCAATGGGTAAAAAATGACATGACCCTGGTTGTTCGAAACATTCATGACCATTGTGCAAGAAATAGAATTAGTGCTGAAACCCCACGAGTCACTTATTGCGGGTGGTTTTATTTTAATTTCCAACATTTTAATATTATTGACTCATGTTCACTAATAAACTGTAGTTCAGTTGAACCGAAGTTCAATGTTATTTGGTATAACCGGCCCTTAAAGTTAGTTGCATTCCAAAAAATTAATATGTAAGTAGTCTAATTAATTTAACGTTTGAATCACATAACTAATAGTGACAGCTTTGCAACAACGTTATTTAAAAATAATTTGCTAAATTGCTCTGTTGGTGATTTTAAACAAGTGACCTCGAACACGTCTGGAAAAGTTGAATTTTTTTAGGACAATTTGTTTTCTTTACCTTATCAAAGATGAATTACCCGTTTACGTTGTCATCATCGATTAAATTATCATGAAAACATGCCAAACATGGCAAACTTTGCCACTCGTTATTTCATCAATAAATCCCATAAATTCGTGGAGGTAGTCCACTCATGAGCCGAAGGCGAATTCTAACAAGTTATTTGTGATTAATATTTCTTTTTATCGGATTTAGATGGTTTTTCTTGTATTCGAAATGTCATCAAGTCAGAGAACTATCAAAAATTAACGCAAAGTCATGGCACCCCTTAAGAATGTATTTTTAAAGTGTAATTTCGGGCATTTATGGTTCTTTTTGACCAAAATAACGCAGCCTATCTGGTAGGAAATGTATTCAAAATTCGTTTTTTATCTTTCTTAAGCATCTGCATCTTGTTATTTCTTTTTTTAAATTTGTTGTGCAAAATTGACATCAAAAACAAACGAAGAACGCCTTTACATCTTAGTATAATAGAATGTCAATCATTTAATTTATTTTTTATTATTGGGTATCAATATACGTCTTCCTGGAATATAGCTACTTTAAAATAATTATATGTACTACGCTTTATATACCGATTCCATTTATACTAAATCTCTCAGTTTCAAATTATCGTTTTTCAATTGCTCCAATTGAATTTTTTTATAATTGCCCTGCTTTTTTATTCTGGGGAATACTAATGTACTAATGTAAATTTGTTTAGGCTTCTTCTTTCTTGGATGATAAAATTAAAGGATATAGTCCTGATTCATTTATAAATATTCTGATTCATTTATAAATTTTTCCATACTTTGTTTGTCCTCATCATATAATTATTTCTTCTAATAGCTTTCTCTATATTATTATTAAATTCTAAAATAATTGCTGTTTTTTCTCTTGAACCTACCTTGATATTAGATTTTCATTCATTTTATGTAGACTTCTTATAATACGTAGGTATCACATTGCCTCGCATATTGCACTAGATCGCTTTTATTAGAAGTATTACTTTTTTTCGACAATTAATCAAATATACATATTTAATATCATTAAATTGATCACTTCCATATACAACACATATGTTTGAATCTTGAGGCTTCTCACAGTTTTACCTAAACAGGGACAGTGTGTTTCAGCATACACTGTTTATGGATAATTTCTTGTGAAAATAAAATGTAATAAATTAAATGAATCGCCTACATAACGATGACCAAGAATCAAGGCAAATGTTTCAAAAAAGTTGAACGATATGAGAAGCAAACCAAATAATGACTTTGAAACGATTAGTATTTAAAAATATGCGTAATCAATTTAAAATGTATGAAAATAACGTATTAACCTTGGCAAAACTAGATTTTCTTAAAATTCGTTTTCCTAATCTTTAAGTCTTTGATGAATAATTTTCTAATAAATGACAAGTCTTTGCTCCATTTGTTAGGAATTAAAATGTCCATATGATTTTTATACCTATAGAAATAAATATGGAAAAACATGTAAACAATGTAAAAAAGCTGTTAATTCTACTCGCTTATAATGTGATTGTGGTAGATATTACCCTAAAACTAATTTTGAAAGGCATATAAAAACAGATTTACATAAAAATGGATTAAATTTATTTATTTACTAAAAATGGTTTGTTAGATTTTTTCCTATAATAAATGGAACGAAGGAACTTAAGTAATCTTCGTTTATCTGAGCTGCTTAATATTGCAAAATTATTAGACATCAAATATTTTAGAAAATAAAATAATGCAGACTTAATAAATGCTATTATTAAATCTGAAGAGAAATTATATAAGGAAATAAAAAACGGAAAAAAATCAATAGTGCCTCCTTTGCGGAATTCGGACAAAGTCCTTATGAGCGAAGCGAATTCAGAAATATTTTCATTTGATGATGATTTATTTGCTTAACCAAGGAAAAAGGAAGTTAAGAAAATCAAGTGTGACATATGTGGAAAATATATCAAAAGCACCCGAATGCAGCTGCATAAAGAGAAAGAAAACAAAAAGAACCTAAAAACATTTTACATATATTTGCTAAACCAAAAAAAAAAAATAGAGTAAAGAAGATAAAATGTAATATGTGTGAAACATATATCGAGAAAACTCGAATACATTTACATAAATTAAAACATGATTTGAAAAGTCATCGTTTGCTCAAATTACGTAATATGGCAAAATCCTTAGGTATAAGAATCATTAAAAGATACAATAAGTCAGAATTGATAAACGAGATTATTAATGCTGAAAAGCAATTAAAAATAAAAAGAGGAAACAAAAACAGCTTGGAAATATTTCCGTTTAATGATGCCATATTTTCTAAACCGAAAAAAGAAAGAGTAAACAAGATAAAGTGTGATGAATGTGGAAAATATATTAAGGAAAGTCGAATGCAGCTGCATAAAGCAAGACATAATCCAAAGCCAGATTTTATTTTAGTTCAGGTTACTTTTAAGGGAAGATTATTAACGTATCGACAGAATAATCTAGAAGAAGGTATAGATATGGAAACATACATGGATATGATAAAAGAAAGGGCTATTAAAATAATTATAAATGCTTTAAATCTCTATAAAAATATTAAAATTAATTTAGAGATGGAATGCGAGTTTATGAAACTGGAAAATGAAGACTTTACAATGATACATAAATTTCCATTACTAAAAGTTATACTAAGAGAAAAAGATGGTCTGGAGCAATATTGGGATGAACAAAAGGATTTATTTATATCAAAATGTGATGAATTACAAGAAAAGGGATCCGGATGGACTTTGAAAAATATAAATTATTTGCGCATTAATATAAATAAATATACATCTTTAAGCGGAAATTCATATGTAGAATTACCCAAGTCGATTAAAGATAAAAAAGCTTGCGCTTATGTTAAAAACAACGATAACAAATGCTTTATGTACAGCGTAATATACTGTTCACATCAAGCAAAAGAACATGTAGATAGACTGAATCATTATAATAAGCCGTAAAATATAAATGAATTAAATTTTGAAGGAATATATTTTTCTGTCAAAGTCCAGGACATGCCTAAATTTGAATAATAAAATTACTGTTACCGTGTTTAATTACGGAGAACAAATATTTTATTCTTTGTATCATAATAAGAAGCGATTCTAGGTAATGAATATCGACTTAATATACTTTGGAAATAAAGACAACAATCATTATTGTTGAATCAAGAATTTCAGTCGATTGTTAAATGATCAGTTGAAAGTAAATAGAAACAAAAAACATTTCTGTAGAAGATGTTTAAACTACTCCGTTGAGTTGCTTTAAAGAAACATCAAAAATGTGTGCTTTAGTAATGAACCATGTTTCCGAAAATGCTTGAAGATAATGTATTAAAATTTAAACATATTCAAAGAATGTTAAGACATCCGTATGTAACTTATTCTGATTTTGAATCTATTCTGAAACCTATTCATACATGCGAACCAAATCCCGAATCATCATATACTCATAAAACACAATCGCATATTCCCTGTGGTTATGTATTATACATTAAGAGTGCTTATAATAATATTGATAACTCAATGGAAATTTACAGAGGAAAGGAAAAGGTTAAATGTTTTATAAAAAAAATAACTGAACATGCCAGAACAATATATAAGTTATTAGAAGAAAATAAACCCATAAAAGATATCGAACTAGAAGAATATAAAAAAACAAAAATTTGTTATCTTAGTGAAAATGTATTTTCTATAGAAAACCCAAAAGTAAGAGATCATGATCACTACGCTGGAAAATATAGAGGAGCTGCTTGTAGAAAATGCAATTTGAAATATAGACAACCATTGTTTATTCCAATTTTGTTTCATAATTTAAATTCTTACGATTGTCATTTGCTTTTAAAAAATCTAGGAGAGGATAAAAGTCAATGAAATTAATACCTAATTTCCGTCAGTAAAATTTTAAGAATGGATGATAATGGATATATCGAATTGAGATTTATCGATTCATTTAGATTTTTAGCAAGTAGTCTAGACAATTTGTCATCTAATCTGGAATTAAAGTCAGTTGAGAGAAATAATTAAATACTTTTCAAATCATGAATTATATGTGTTGTTTAGGAGAGAAAAGAGCAAGATAATTAGAAAAGGAATATATTCTCATGAATACATGGATTCTTTTGAGAAATTTTCTGAAACATAACTTCCATCAATAGATAAATTTTATTGATCGCTCATAAAAAAAAGGAATTTTTCAAGAAGAATTTAAATATGCAGTGAACTGTATGGAAACATTTTAAAATTAAAAACTTGGCTGAATGGCATGATTTATATTTAAAACTAGATGTTTTGCTGTTAACTGATGTATTTGAAAATTTTAGAGACTTAAGTTTGGAAAAGAGTTATGGACTCGATCCTATTTGGTAATATACAACTCCGGGGTTAGCTTGGGACTGTATGCTCAAATATACTTCAGTGGATTGGAATTATTAACTGATTATTAAATGTATTTGTTTTTTGAAAAGGGAATTAGAGGAGGTATTTCACAGTGAAGTAACAGGCATTCGCAGGCAGATGAAAATACTCAGATTATCTATAAAGATGCTAATAATCTATAGTGGATGGGCTTTATCTCAGAAATTACCAGAAAAAAGAGTTTAAACGGTTGACTTGTGATGAAATTAAAAATGTCGACGGTATATTGGTATCAGATAGTGATACAGGTTATGTTTTGGAAGTCGATTTAACATTTCCAGTAGACTTGGCTATTCATAACAAATTCAATGATCTCCCTTTAGCTCCTGAAAAATAGAATTCCTCCGGGGGGAAAAGTAGAAAAATTACTTTCTCATTTCTATGATAAGAAAAATTATTCAATTTATTACAAAACATTAAAATTTTACAAAAGTTTAGGTATCAGAATAACAAAGGTTCACAGAGGTATAAAATGTACTCAGTCAAATTTCATAGCACCATATGTAAAACTTAACAATGAACAAAGACAAAAGGCGAAACATGATTTTGAAAAAAATTTCTGAAAATAAATGGTTAATGCCCCATATGGTAAGTCTATGCAATCTGTTAGAAAGCCAACAAAATATTAAATTAAATTGTGATGAAGAAAAATTACAAAAAGCGATAAACAAATCTAATTATAAACACAGAACTATATTTAGCAAACACCTGGCAGCAGTTCACAATTATAAAACGAAAGTATTGTTTAATAAACCAATTTACATTGGGCAAGCTATATTAGATTTATCGAAATTGTTAATGTATAACTTCCATTACAATGTAATTAAAAAAGAATTCAATGAAAACGTAAAACTTCTTTATGGAGACACTGATAGCTTTATATATGAGATTAAAAATGCCGATTTCTATGAATTTATGAAAAACAATTCCGTCTATTTTGATACGTCTGATTATCCAAAGGATCATCCATTGTATTCTGATAAAAATAAGAAAGTAATATGGAAATTCAAAGATGAATTGAATGGTATTAAGATATTAGAATGCATAGGTTTAAGGTCAAAAATGTACAGTTGCAGAACCGAAAATTTTGTTTCTAAAAAATTAAAAGGTATTAAGAAAACAGTATTGAAAAAAGAAATAAGTTTTGAAGATTACAAAAATTGCTTATTTAATAAAAAAAAAAATACTTCCATAGACAAAAAGTGATCAGGAGTCAAAAACACGATATATTTACTGAAGAAGTAAAGAAAAAATCTCTTAGGTTGGAAAGATGATAAAAGATACCTTTTACCTAATTCTACAGATACATTAGCTTATGGACACGTATTAGTATCATCATAGGTACGTTCTTGGATATTGTTGAATAAATCGCTCTTTTTTATTAGTGTTGAAGTAATAAATTAAGAAAACAATAATTACAATGACGATAATAAACATAAGAACAAAAATAATAATTTTTAATTTATTAACTTGTTGAATGAGACTTGAAAACTTTTTTCGGAATTTTGGATATTTTTCATTGAATATATTTAAATTCTTGAATACAGTACTTTTCATTTAATTTACAATTTTTGAATCTTTTTATTTATTGCTCTCATATTTTTAGTATGTCATTCAAATATTTTCAGTTTTTTTCTTTACATCATCGATGTTTGATGGTATTACTACTATTTTGTTTCTTAATTCTGCTAGTTTTTTAGGATCATAATTATTGTAGTTATCTAATTTATATTCCAATTTATCTATTTTATTATTAGCGGACTCTAGCTCACCGTCAGTGATAATTAATTGTTCAAGGAATAAATTAGCTGCTTTTCTTGCAATGTATTTATCTACAACTTCTTGTTTGAAACCAACTATTTTTGCTCCATCTTCTTATCTGTCTATTTCAGTAATAATAAGTTGTAAATCTTTTTTCCATTTTTCTTTCTCATCGTTGGGAATGTATGAAACTAAATTGCCCATTTATAACCGAAAAGTTTTAAAGATTTACTAATTAAATCGTCTGCTTCTTCATCTAAACTTATATGTTTACGCCTACCTGCTTTATGTTCTACATTATAGAATATTTTTTTATTTTTTATTTTATTTTTTCTCTCTTTTGTTCCTAATTGTTCCGATTTGTTCTCTTTTGTTCCGGATCGTTCCCGTTTGTTCCCATTTGTTTTTGTTTTACATACAATCTTAACGCCAACTGAATTTAGTCCCATATTGAGGGAATTTCTGGAAATACTTTTAAATTTGCAAAATTCTGTCTTTCTTAGTTTTTTATTTACGATCAAATTGAAATATTCAATGGCAAAATTACGATTTCTTATTTGCGTTACTTCATTGATATTTTTTGGTATATTTAGTGTTTTATCTTGAGTAAAAGATTTGTAACTATTTTTAAATTGCTGCAGTTCAGATGGTTGTCTTGTTTTTAATGGTGTGTAATATTCTGCCACTATTTTGTTTTCTCTAGTACTGGTCATTTTTAATTTATTGTAGAAATTTTTTTATTACTCGTTAGGTACTAAACGTTGTATTTTCCGACATAGTAGTGAATATTTCTGTAATTAAAAGAAATGTTGATAAAGAAAAAAAAAAAGAATTATTGTGCAGTTTATTTCATACTACTCGCGTTATAATAAACAAATATATGGTTTATTGGGTAAATTAATATAAAACCTTATTGTTGCAAGCTATGTAAAAAATAGCATTTCAACAAATCGTGTTTCAAGTAAGTATTTAAATGTGATAAAAAAATAGCTATTTTTGTTACACGCTAAACTTCGAAAAATTTGATAAAAACTAAATTTTTAAAATTTTGGAAAAATTCAAAAGAATCCGCGAAAGTGGTTGCTAGGCCGACTTTTAGGGACTAAAAATGCTCATTTTGCGGATTCTTTTACTTTTCGGGACTGAATCCGGAAAAGACTTATTTTGCTGACCCAAATGAATCCGAAAAATAGTCATTTTGCGGAGCGTGTAGCAAAAATGTACTTTTTTTCGTAAAATTAATAAAAAAAAATTTCCTATATGTAGCCAACTTAAGTAGACACACTGTATATGCACAATTTATAAGTTTATCGAGGTTTTCAAAATCAAAATTCACAAGCAAAATTGAAAAAATCCTAAACTTAACTATTAATTTAATCCTGTTTGAAATAAAAATTATATTTTGTTTTCCGTTTCCTAGAATCTTATATATTTTTAGTCGGAAATAAAATGTTTATTTATGCAATAAGGTGGTTGAACTTTGATCTTGGTATCCTATAAAAATTAATTTTTTTATATTATTTAAATATACAGTGCGTCCCGCCGGAATCGCGGCTGAAAAAATATAGTGTCCCATTAGAGATAACAGTTTTATCGCTATTTGAATTTACCAAAATATGCAGGCCTGAATTCAACACTCGGCATAATGTTTTTGAAAAGTTGTGCAGGATAGCTTCGTATGTGTTCTACTTATATGCCAAATATGAAATAAATAGCTAGTTTCTGGAAAAAGATTTTCTTGGAACCCTGCATCTGTCAATTTTTTTATAAATATCCAATTATCTTTAAAACTATAAATTTTGGGAACAATTTTTGCTGTGCAAAGTGACCTTAAAATATTAAATTAAATCCAAAAATGCAAAGATATATAGGGGGTCTTATTTAAAATAATTAAGTTGGTGTTAACTTCCGGTATAATCGGAAATACCACAACTTTGCGAATATTTTAGTGGCGCTGGTACTATCGTCCTTGCTGAGTAGTTACATTTGTAAATGCTTTAGATGAGTACTTTACCAGATATCGATCGCGTCGATTCCCGGTGGAACACACTCTATATATATCAACGCACAGCCCAAACCGCTAACTCTAGGAACTCAAAATTTTGCACAGGGTTTTTTTTGGAATGAAAGCGCACACTAGGAAGAGATTTTTGAACATTCGACCTGCAAGGGGGCCTAAAGGAGCATTAATAGTACGCTGTCAATGTGACAGGTTCCGGTAGCCAAATTTAAGTAGGCAGGCAGCAAATTAATATTTCTGACAGTACATTGACAGTCGTTAGCAATTTTTGAATTAATAACCGTTTTTATTGTTGAAATATTTTAATTTATCAATTAAATTGAATAATGATTGTAGGACTGATAAGGATCAACGGGGAAATGGCGCAATAAATTGTTATATCCATTATTGGACATGGGAATGACGGAATTTGCCTCTCAGCAACTTCAAATTTTGTAAAGATCTTTCAGTAGTAGAGTTTCTTTTTTAAAATGAAGACAAGGTAATTTTTTGATATTTAAATTTATGCTTTGATACAACTGAGGTCTTTTAAAAGGGCAAATATAGGTGGTAAACTGCCCGATGAAATTCAATCGACAAAATTGGCATGGAGTTGCTCGTTCAGTACGCTGTTGAAAAGCATGCTGTAAAGGTTTGTGATCTGTATAGATCGCAATGTGTCGACCTTCAAAAACATATCGAAAGTGTTTGATAGCCTCGTAAATTGCATGCAATTCACGGTCATACGTGGACAATTTCCGGATGCTTGGTGTCAATTTGCGACTAAAGAAAGCCAAAGGTTGCCATGAGTTGTTTACGCGTTGTTGGAGCACTGCTCCAATTCCAAATTCAGACGCGTCGGTAAAAACTGCCCGTTCTGCATTGTTATTTGGATGAACAAGCAGAGTTGCTTCAGCAAGAGCTTGTTGCGCGTTGAAGATCATCTGTCCAGTTAACAGGGTGAGATCCTTTTACATTGGGACCTTCGAGAACTTTATTAAGAGGCGAAAGTATTTCTACAGCGCTCTTTATGAACTTTCTATAAAAATTGGTTGTACCTAGGAATCCGCGTAACGACTTGACCGTTTTGGGAGGATCCATCTTGCTAATGGCTTCAACCTTGTCTAAGGGCGGGTTAATTCTGTCTTCTTTGTTGATAAGATGACCCAAAAATTTTACTTCTGGTAGTCCAATTTGACGCTTGGGTAAATTAATTACGAGTCCATACTCTCGTGAACGATGAAACAGAATCCTAAAATGTTCCAGATGTTCTGCTTCATCTCTAGACGCGACGAGAAGATCGTCGATGTACGGAAATACAAAGTCCAAGTCTCGTGTGATCTCATCGATAAATCTTTGAAATGTTTGCAAAGCATTTCTGAGTCCAAAAGTCATACAAGAATTCAAACAGTCCGAATGCGGTTTTGGGCACATCCTCAGGAGCTACAAGGATCTGCAGAAATGCGCGAACTAGATCGAAAACTGAAAATATCTTCTTGCCATCGAGGTTCGCAGCGAAGTCCTCCAAATAACACAGAGAATAATTATCTGGTATCGTCCGAGCGTTGAGTGGACGGTAATCTCCGCCTGGTGACCATTCACCTGATTTCTTCCGCACAAGGTGCAGTGGAGATGACCAGGCGCTATCGGACGGTCGGCAAATGCTGAGTTCGATCATTTTATTGAAGTCATTTTGTGCGACTTTGAGTTTTTGAGGACAAAGACGGCGTGCTCTGCTCTTGACGGGAGGACCATCAGTAGTCCTAATGTGATGCATCGTAGAATGCTTTTTTATCCTTGAGTCAGGTCGCGTGATGTCTTCGAAGTCACGCAGCAGCTTAATGTAGATAGAGTCGCCCTCTATTGCTTTAATCGAACTCAGTGACTTAGTGTTCAGCAAACTAGCTGGAGTAGAAAGATTCGTTAAGCCATCACGTAAATGTTTGCTTTTGAGGTCGATTGGTAAGTCAAAATGACTCAAAAAATCGGCTCCAATTATTGGTTTCGTGACCTCAGCAATGATGAATCGCCAGGTAAAATTTCGTCTGAGATTGGGCGTTAGCGTAAACAATCCATATGTCTGGATGAGTGTGACAGTTGCTGCATACAATTGGAAGCCTATGGGATTAAAAGAGGTTTTTTGTAGCAAGTTGCGAGAGTAAACAGAGAGGTCTGAGCCAGTGTCCACAAGATATTGTGTGCCACTGACTTGATCTTTAACAAATAGGCGGCGTGATGATGAGTAAGAATCACTATCCTCCTCTAGTGATTCTGGACGGCGTTTCCCTGAAACTTACAGCCGAAGACGCGTGAATGTGCCCGGTTACCGAATTTTGTGTGAAAGCAACAAATGCCAGTGATTTTATTTACACGTTTTCCGAAGTTGCTCCTGCGCCTGGCGTATTGACGGTTACGAGAAGGTGATCTTCCTCGTTGTTGATTTAATTGTTTCGAAAGCGCGCTGACTTGCAAAATCAGTTGGTTTGTAGCTCAAGAGATGAATAATAATGTGTCGTACTGACTTAAGTGGAAGCAACTTGAACTTGCATAATTTTATGCAATTTATCGGCCATTTTACCTTGCTCCTCAAGCGACGCATTGGGTTGGACAGCTAAAATAGCGCGTGTTTGTTCTGGAAGGCCTGATAGCTACTTTGTTTTTACAGCGGCTTCATTGACGCTAGGAACCAGTGCCTTGAGATGTCTTAAAAACTGCGACGGCGTTCTGTCTCCGATGCATTCACCTTCCAAAAGTTGACGTAATTTGGCCTCTTCCGATTTTGAAAAACAATCAATCAAAACCTTTTTTATTTCTGAATATGGATTATTTACAGGAGGATTGATAGTAAGAGCTTCAACCTCGGCAGCATATCGCGTGTCGATAAGCGAGACATATGATAAAATTTATCATTTTCCGCGATGATGCCATGGATTCTAAACTAAGCTTCTAATTGTGCGAACCATAGGTAGGTCCGTTCTGGGCAAAATATGGGCACTTTGATCGTGGATAAAACCGATACCTTTGCATCGGAAAATTTTTCTTCCGGGTTAGACATTATTATTGCAAAACATAAAATATTTTATATAAAAAATAACGTGATGGATTCAAAAATAAAGAACATGTTATCAACCATGGCAACCGAGGGTACTCGCACAAGGTCAGCGATCTCAGGGGTCGAGTGCGACAGGAATGCTGAGGAAAAAAAGTGCTTGCGATGAACCGAAATGCGGCGGCTGGGTTGAGGCATTCATTCGGGGTGATTCATGGGAGACGTATGGGCGCGGCTAGCTAACATTAACATTGATGGTTAAATGTATAGATTTTACTTTGTCTTTTTAAATGTTACAGTTTGATATTTTTGTAATAAACGGTTGTTTACAAACACTAATTTTAATTAAGGGATTAGGGTGCCTTAAGGTGTTAACTCACCGTTTAGGTGGGTTCGAAATACTTCTTATAGCACAAGAAATTTGTTTGCGATAACGCTTTGATAAGTGCAATTTTACGAAGTCCACAAAAAATTGCAAGTGGATTATTGGCGTCGTTACCACAATTTGATTTGCACTCGCGAGTGTCCCTGAGATTAACACTAGTGCAGCACAACGTCAGGGTGCTCAGCAATGCATCAGCGGTGGTAAACAATGCACGACACACAAAAAGAACCATTGATCACTACACAATTATTATTCTTATCGAGAACACGTTGTGTGTATGAATCCGGTAACACGGAAAAAACGGCAGAGCACAATGTCGCGATAATAATTCGTTAAACCAATTCAACGCTTTTCTTAAAAAGAAATCACGTCAGGGTCACCAACATAGCAATTAGGGGTTTAACTGCTATTTGCAATTTTTGAGGTCCGGTGAAATTAAATGAAATGCACTCGATCGAAGGTCTCATTATATTGACTGAAAAACATGCCGATCGAAACTTATCACAATACAATGTGTGGCACAATAAAAATGTGTGGCAGCAAAGAGTTTTTATAACTAGAGACGACACGCAGGCTATTTTCTATAGTCGATGTTGTCGGCAACATATTGTGCGGGTACGCTCTCTCAATCAAAACATTGTACAGTACCTGACTGGCCCAATAAAATAGCCTATAAAAATCAGTCAGAACTTTGTTAGTAGAATCCTAACTCTATGTATATTTTTATTGCATAAACTCGTCTGCTTAACATCATGAAATATTCCTTAAAATCAATGATTTTTCCAAAACTAATTTTGATAAATTGAATCCATAATTATTGTCATGATAGTCATCGCATAAATGATTTTCTAATAAATCAAAGATTTCTAAATTAATATTGCCTAATGTAACTAATATCTAATACTAAAGCATACTACTTTTTAAATAAATCAAACGTTTTTCCGATCTCTGAGTGGCAAATTATCCACAAGAAAAAAAAAATTAAAAAAGTTTCTTTTTTACATATCAGGAAAAATTAATATTTTTTGAAAAAAAATTACAGAAATTCGGAAGTCTTATATTGCTGAATAGAGAATTAAAAACCCTTTTAGATGAGCTATAGTAAGCGTCTTTATTCTATTTAAAAATTTTAAATGGTAGCTGTCACTTCATGGGGGCTGAAGGAGGCGGTATCAAATTATGCCTAAAAAAACGTCATTTTAGATTTAAAAATTAACGTGATACAGAATTTTACTGATAAATTGCAGGTAAAGAAAAATATATAATTTTTTCTGATATGTAAAAAAGAGATCCTTTTTACTTCTGCCTTCGTGTTGGATATTTTGTCATCCGCGTATCAGAAAAAAAGCATACATTTTAATTGAATAAGGATGACACAAAATCAATTAGGAAAGTCAGATTTGACTCTCAAATATTTGGTACATGAGCATAATTTAGATACATTTCAAACACAGTTTAAAATTGTCAAATTTAATTTTCTCAACGAATATTAATAAAATTCAAAAAAACCTTTGCTGGATAGATAATTAAAATCCCTTCCAAATGATATATCACGCACTCTCTCGTTCAATTTAAAAATCTCAAAGGGGTAACTGTCACTTCAAGGAGGTTTAAGAGAAAAGGATCAAACAATGCTTAAAAAGTTTCATTTTGGAATTCAAAATCGACCTGCTCATAAATTTTAAATTACGTAAATAATGAAATTATGCGTTAGTTTTGGACCTCATTGTATAAGAAAAACTGTTACTGACTAACATGGCCCTTTTTTTGGTTGGATATAGCATTTTTCCATCCACATCCATTTTTTTACTAGTAGTCTAATTGAAATAGATAATTTTAGAAAGCATTCGATGTGAATACGATCCTGTATACCAACCAATAAACGATCTTGAACACGCTTCTCTTTGAAGTATACGAATTATTTTTAAAATAAGCTTTTTTACTAACAATTAACGATATGAATTACTTCTAATCACTATGCTGCATAATGTACACTAGATTTAAACTCATCAAAGCTGCAATTAACGACAAAATTGCAAAGAAACATTGTCTGTCTGTCAAAAACTTCTGTCAAAATTCATGTTGATAAACATCTACCCTCTCACTCCAATAAGAACGAAACGAAAGTTTGTTTATTGTCGTCTCTAGTTTATATTTACTCTATGTGTGGCAGTCGCCACAGGTATACCTATATTTCGAGGTAAGTAACTTATATTTAAGTAGCATTTTAAGGACAAATTGTTCAGAATTTATCAATTTTGAGTTCCTTTGCAAAATTTGCATAGGAATTTAAAGTCAAAATTTTAAGCTCTAAGGTTTGTAATTCTACATCCTCCATCCTGTTTGCAACTTTGGATTGCTGATTATAGAATATTGGTTTTCTTTTGATTTGTTTTATTGTACTTACCTGAATTAATTTTATAAATGGGAAAATATGTTGCGTTGTATTTATCACTGAACCACCTGCCGTGCTGTCTTATAACAAACTACTTCCCAATCAGAAGTATTTTTTTGCTTAAAATGGAACAGCACAAATAAAACTTTTTTTGATAAAAGTGCTAAATTTTGATTAAATTCCAGATTTAGAAAAATAAAAGTGACAAGTTTGATTTCAAATTTAAGTGTTTGCTTAGAATATTAAATTCATCCTCGAAGTCTCAACTTATTAAAATTGCTACTGAAATCTCCAAATCTACATTTAAATTTCAAAATTTTTACTTTTGCAAAATCAAGGTTTTAGTACAAATTCGCAATTTAGACCTAAGCAAAAAAATCTTAGAATTGCAACTTTAATTGCAAAGTATTGCTCTTTATTTCTATTTGAAGAAGAAAGTTGAATTCTTTACCTAAATTGTGTACTTTTTTAGAGACTTTGAATTGAAAATTCAAAATTTTGACCTTACCCTGCAATTTCAATTTTAACCTCAAAATGGCTGAACTTAAAATTTCGAATTTTATCCCTTACTTTCCCCCAAAAAAATGAAGTTTAATTTTAAAATTTTACTTTCTTCTCAAAATTCTGCTTTTTAATTTCAAAATTCGAATTTTAAAACTCTTTTTTTAAGCATTCCAATTTCAAATTTTGGGTTCACCCCTAAAGGCTTTTTAAATGTCTAAGCTAACTAATTTATTAAAAAACAAATTTGTACTCAAAATTTAGAGAAAAACGCGCAACAATATTTTTTTTTAAGTTTTCACTTGGAAGTCGAAATTTTGAGAAAAAAATCGAATTTTCCGAATCTTAGTCCAAATATAAAAAATTCAACTTCATAACAACTTTCGACATTTTTTATTAAGAGGTTAAAATTTTACGACAAAATTGAAATTTCCGAATTAAACTGATTGAATAAAATTATTTAAAAAAATCCTCAATTTTTCGGTGTAAAAATGCTCAAATTTTGTGTAAAACTTGAAATCTATAAAAAATGGACATTTTAGACATGGTTTTTCAAAGTTCAATCGACATTTTAGAAAAGTTGTAGAGGAATTCCTAAAAAAAGTTATTAAAAAATGTCTTCTCAAAGTCAAGAGTCGAATATTCAAAATTTTGTTCAAATACCGAATTTAAATTTTTAATTAATAATAATAATTAATATACAAGCTTGCTTGTATAAATTCCAGTTTTTCTTAAAATGAGAATTTTTTCTCAAAATACGAAATTTAAGCTTGACTGCAAAATTCGACATTTTTTAATAACACTAAAAACCTAAGATCGAAATATCGAATAAAAACGAAAATATTTCAAAAAAGTTTAAATTATTTAATTTTTTTTTTGTAATACACCTTGAAGGTTTTCTCGAATTGTGGACCCCGAATCTCAAAAATTTTGATTTTTTCTAGAAAGTGTAAACTTCAAACAAAATCTCAGATTTAAAAGTCAAAATTTCGGAAAAAATTCGAAGGAGCTTAATGTAAAAATTTCAAGATTTGTGATGTAAATTGGAGAATGAATTCAAAATTTTAAGAAATTCTTCATTTGAAAATATACTTTTTCTGAATATCCTGAGTACCTAAAATTAATTTTCGAGTAAGAGTTCAAAACGGTCCACAAATATTTTTCTTGTTAGTGTTTTGGCCTGTTAATGCCCCTTTTTATGGTATTTTACCTTTTTAGTACCTTTATTAGCTGTTCGTTTTTGCCTAATCTAACATTTTTATCACCTTTTTACCTTATTTGATTGCGCATAAAATCCGGTCTCTTCTGATTGCATTGATTAAAAAATAATTTGAATGTAACGATTTATTAATTTTTTGTACAATAGTATTCGACTTTATATTCTATGATAATTTTACTATCACAATTTATCATTATTCGTTGATATCGTGTGAACCTGTCTTTTTTTTTTAGGGGAGTCGCCTAACTATATCTTTTGGGTGAACATATTATAGTTCTTGTTGCCACTACAAAATTAGGAGTTCAGTGCCTACTTCGATGTACATTTATTTGAAATGGACTATGAGTTTTCTGCTTCAATATTCGCTGATTCGGACTGTTTTGTTTTTGAAAGACCATCTTATAATTTAATGACGATAATAACCTTATGGATAAACTCATAAATCATTTATAGATTTTCGTATATAGTATAGAATTGCATTGTGTACACCAACATTCCTAACAGCATGTTAGCAGTTTGGAAAACAATAAGAGATATTTATGGATTCTAGCTAGAAATAACAGAAAAATCTAAGCCATTTAAAGCAGATTTACTGTACTATATATCTACAGTGATATTTTATTCGACAAACGAAGTCTTTTTACGTGTTATTCTCGCATGTAAGGATCTGATTTTCAGTTATTGCTGCAAATAAAAATATCGTGAAAAATTGTTGCCACGAGAGGATAATAAAAATGGAAATGGTATGAAATATTGATTATATCGTTAGAGAAAGTCATTATTTTCGCTGACTGAGTGGTGTATTTGACAAGTGTATAACCTCATCATCTATGTTAGTGTGTTTGTCAAATATATACAACATCGATCCATTGCTGTCAAGGCGTATCTTCGCAATTATGTGCTGGCGAGTTTATGGCATGAAGCTGTTTTCTTTGTAAAACAGAAACTAATCAATATAATGCCACACTCTCAACTTTTATGTTCGTGAAATATTTTCCTCTTCGGCTTCAACAACAGACACATTAATTCATACGTTACCGGTGTACTCGGCGGCAATTGCCAGAAAAAGCTGTCCGCTCTTGACGTCGTTCATAAATATCCTCGTTTTAAACTTTAGAGAGATGTAAGAGTTTCTTGACAAAAGTTGTCGGGAAAGTGGCTCACATCTGTAGAACTAAATAAGTGGATAACAATTTAAAAGTCATACAGGAATAGTGAAATTGGACGAAACTTTATAGCACATCTTTTGTCAGTTGCTCAACGAAGAGTAACAATTTCTGAATAAAGCAGTGCATGTCTAGTTATGTATTTTAAAAGCATAAGACTATGTTACTTTAAATTATTAATGTTTTCAGAAGTAATGTTTATACTGTCCTAGTCAATGCAAATTTGGTTAAGGAACCTTTCAATAATAGAGGAGAGTATGTTTCTTACAGACGGTGAGATATTTGGGACATCCCACGAAATTGTTAATAGTTTTTAATTTTACACGATATAACTACTTAGATCACATTTGCATCACTGCCTTCTCTAAGCATGTGTAATTTTAGTTGAATTAAGCGAATCAAACTGAACCGATCACGTTTTGTTAGTTTTGTCATACCAGAGGTAACACTACTTTTTAAGCATTATTCGACTATTTGTCGATCCTATTAAATCCAACAAAACTTTTTAAACGTGTTCTTGAATATATAAAATAATAAAGTAAAGAAAAGCTTTGCAGCAGAGTACGTCGGCCGAAACTAGGGCTGTAAAATTGTCACGGTATGAGCTGTATTGTTCTAATTTTCTATTATTTTTTTAGCAGTCACAAACTATATTTATTTGTTGTTTTCCTTTTACTCGAAAAATAAATTTTGAGACACGTGTCACTTCACTTTTAGTTGACAAAAATTATTTTTAGAGAACGTATTTTTCTTTTTTTTTTAGTTCACAAGGTTGTATTTTAGGGTATTATATATATGCATATATAATTTTTTCGCTTATATTTAGAGGTCTGTTGATCGGCACAAATAATTTTTGGTCATGATGCTTATTTTAATTGGCAACGTAGCTGAAAACTAAAAATCTGTTTCATCAACGTATAAAGTGTATTGTTTTGCAAGATAAAACTTCTCTCTAAAATTGATAACCTCTAATGATTCACAACAGATTTGTTCTTATCTTCTAAATGCATGTTCACAACCATCAGAATCCCCGCAGGCCAAGGGCTTATTATTATTCTAATTATTTGCGAATATTTTTTACATTGTATTGAAATTCCTGGAGATGAATCTGAGGTATTGAAAATAGTTTCAAGAAAAAATTGTTCAGAATGTAATGTTGCAAGACAATGTAACTGAAGTCTTGGAACTATCACGTTTTTTACACTGAGTTGGTTTAGCACTTTACGTTTCATAGATCGTGAATAAACTGAACAACACTCAATATGTCTATATTATATATAGTGATCATTCATGAAAGGGGAAGTAAAAATTTACCTAATGTTAAATGAAATCCTATTACAATTATTTGTAAGTAAATATTATTTACGAAAATAATGATCTTCCCATTTTCTTACAATGCATTTCAGTGGATATAGAATTCTTTTCATTAATGCAAAATTTTCCAAAAGAGGTACGAATTTCATAAACATTCTTTATTTCTTGGTAAACATTCCCCCAGATTTTTTTAACATGTCCTTGAACATTTTAATCAAAATAAAAAGAAAACTTTCACTGCCACTGATTTTTTTTTCAAAATAGATAGGTTTTCATTAGGACCTTTTATTCGTTAGGAAAAAAATTTCCTCTTAACTTTTTTCGTCCGATGAATGGTTTTTGATTAAAAAAGTAAAGTGAATTTCTTTGCATTTCGATGGGCCCTTGATATCCTTTTCTACAAATTTAATATGTCATTTTAAGAGAACTTTGGCCTTTGTGATTTATTTTGGAAAATTTATGTTAGATAACTTAGATATACATGGTTTTTTTTTGAAAATAAGTATTTTTATTAATTAATAAATCCGTAGCATGAAATAAGTCAACATAATGGTTTTTTAAAGCTAAATAATTTTTTAATGCAAAAGTATTCGCCACATGAAAAATTCAAGGGAGGATTTTCACCAAGAAGTTAAGGTTTTTTATGAAATTGGTACTTGTATTTAAAAAACGCAGTGACTTACCACTTTTTTTCGTTAAAATACTTAGGGAAGTGTTATTGCGGACGCCACTGATAGAAGTAGAACAAATATATTTCTTGCAGAAAATGCATTTTTATACTCAGTTAGTGTCTATCAAAATTCAAAAAAATATTTCAAACGGTACCAAAGTATCGAAGGGAAAACCAAATGTTTTCTTAATTTTTAGCACCCCGTATCTTAAAAATAAAGCAAACGTATGCAGATATTAACTTTTTTTTTCTTAAAATCGTTTACAGATTATGACCCTTCAGTAATGGCATTTTTTCGAAAACACCTTGTATGCTCTAATTGCATGTTTATTGCCATGAAAATCCCCGCAGGCAAAGGAATTATTGCTATGGTAATTATTTCTAAATATTGTTTATATTATATTGAAATTCCTAGAGAAGGCTCTAAGATATTGAAAAAATTTTCAACAAAAAATCCTTTAGAATGTAATGTTGCAATAAACACGAATAAAAACTCTAAAGATGTCAATTCATAAACTGACATATACTTAATTTAATTTTGCACTATATCATACGATTTCTTGCGATTGGAAATTAAAACCATTAAATATGTTCTTAGTCTTCTAGTTTAAGGATTATGTCTGTAAAATTTTAAAATTGTTTCAAAAGTATGGAAAATTTTCATCATATTGAAGAATAAATTCTATGTTATTTGATATTTTCAAACTTTTTATTTAATAAAAATTGAATAATATAAAAGGGAGATATAATATTATACAAAACATCCTGCATATGAACATAATAATAAAAAAGTTAAATAAATAATAGTAGCTACATTCCAACGTAAAATAACAACGTAACCTATAAAATCGTGCTTGCAGTATCCTCACCGTACACTGGGGTCGCAGTACTTTTTCGAAGCGGCAGCCCCTAACGTTCCGTAGGAAAACACTGCCTATTATAAGCACGTACACGGTTTTTGGTGACGTCAACCGACATAACGTTACGGTTGCTTTTTTACGTTACCGTTCTGTAGAAAACCGTAGCTTAACATTAACGATGTACAAGATGTTTCTTCTTTTAAAAATATAGTAGGAAAAGTTAATAATATTATACACATACCTCTTTTAGTTCCAAGAGACCCAGAAGCGTTTTTTTCAATATACTGGATTTGCAATGTAACAATGTTAGGTAGTTATCATTACGTTCTTATAAATGTAGTTTATATACTTTTTATTAATAATCTTTAATGTTTAGTCGTATTTTTTTTCTACCGTTTCAACCTACAGAGCTTTATTTATTTATATTAATAGCATTATTACCTAACGTCCCAACCTCCCAACATCCCATTCTGCTATCCGTAACCTACCAGATGAAGGTATGTTTCGGACAAACCCTAACCTTCATAAATGGTATAAAATTATATTCAGAATTCAGAAGTTTAAAATGGCCGGAAGAAGTTTAAGGTATGTATACTTAAATAATAATAAGTAAAATAATTATTTATTGAAAAGTGTTCGAACGGTCCCGACTCTCCCCTTTTGTAAATGGCATTTTTTAGTTTTTAATTAAAATGAGATCTCTTTAATTATAGCAATACCTAGCACAACTTTTGTTCTTTTTCCAATAAATGTCTGCTGTTGTTATCATCAGCCACCGATCGCTTTAATTTGAATCAAGTTTAAGAAGTCAAGCATCATAGATGCATGTGAGTCGCCAAATGATTTTCTTTTTAATAGATAACTGACTCGAACCTGCCTACTTGAACAAGTTTTTTCAGTTGTAATAAGTTAACTTGACAACTGAAGTTAAATATGTTTGTAATATTTTTGTCTTGTAACTCGAATTTCACTTAAACAATGCCTTTATTTGGTTTTCATCATCTTTAGTTAATATCAGTTATATATCTCTGCGGCGTAAGATAATGAATGACTCTCCCCTGGCCATAAAGTCACTTGTTGATTGAAATTTTCTTTTCAAAATGCAGCAGTTATCTAAGCTTGTAGGGCGAAAGTAACGGCACAGCTCAGAACCCATTTCATTTAAACATTGATTGATGCTGGTTGTTGTAATGCAAATTGCGCAATATTGATATTTACAAACTTTACAAGATTAGATGTTAATAGGATTAGTAGATCCAGAAGTACGGTACTATCCTAAATGGTACATCAAAAGATTGCAAAGGTCACTGTTTGAGGTAACTTTAATTCTTGTATTTTGAATTTGCATCAAATTCCATTGAATATAAGCATCAGCGGCATAACATGCATTTAGGTACGTTAAATTTGACAAATATATATATTTTATTCAATTAAATGTTCTGCAATAAAACAGCGCTAACGTGGTTAAAAAAAAAATAAAAATATTTACAATCGTCTTCCTAGGCCTCATTTGTATGGTACGGTCGTTGTAAAGAGTTCCAACCTATGCGGTCACCATTGGGTAAGATGTAACGCATTCGACTGTATTGTACGAAGAACATTTTTTTGCTACATGCAAATTGAAAATTGAAGGTTGAAAAAAATGAAAAACAAAGACTAGGAGATACTGTGTCATAGATTATTGTATACAGTATACTAGTTACTGAATACAAAAAATTTTATATAAAAATATCAAATAAAAAACGCTATTTAGCTGAAGCATATTTATAGTGTAGATAGTTTGTCCCTTACATTATTTCATTTAAATGTGGTATATTTTGGGAGCTACAACAGATACTACTAACAGAACAGAAATAATTTTGATTTCCATTTCAAACGTTCTGCTTTAAAACTTCGGATATTTTAAAAATGCATTTTTATTTAAACTGAAATGTAAAACTTCCTTTCTCAAAACTATGTCTGCTTTAAAAATTCCGACTAAAACTTAATATCCAAAGAGTTACCTTGTTACAAAATCTCGAACAATTTTCCAAAAAAATCGACTATAACCTTGAATTTAGGAATTTAGGCTATGTTATTTTCATAGTATATATGTTTGAAGTGAATACTTCTGTGGGCGCATTAACCGATATTAAAAACATATTTTTTTTTTAAATATCTTGGAATTTGTTACATCATAATATTAAGTTTTCACTGCTGCCGGCATTACCAATAATTGCCCAATTTTTCTTTTTAATTCTAAAGCCTTTTGGCCACTAACATTAAATTCAATTATTTACGGGTTTTGAGAACTTTTTTTAAATTTAATTTTTTCTACAAATTTGGGGCCTATTTTTTCTCTTTAAAATGTCTAAGATATTTTCCGAAATTATGGCTTTGCTACTGAAAGCAATTGTTGCATTGTGCAACAATCTATTTAAGATTTTCTTATTGCGTCATTTTCATAATGAACTATGTGATTCCAACTAAGTTCCAGGGGGTGGATTAAGCCCCAAAACTCTTCTTTAGTTTGCCATTGATATTAATTCAACTTTAACCTTTTAGGGAGAGCAGGGCATTGCAAGAGTTAAAAATATTTTAGATTTCAGCAATTAGTTATTATTATTGTCAGTAATTATTTTTTATGTTATCTAATTTTTCTAATACATCAAAATGAGATTTCCTGAAATTTAAGTAGAGAACGTGTTTATTAATTAAATAAAAAACAGGCATACCGAGTAAGCGGCTTTCAAGCGATAAGCACACTAACGGATGAACAGACAGATAGATAGACAGACACGGACCCGTTGCGTTTTATAATAGGTAGGGATTTTAATTATTTCATTATTTCAACTCCTCTGGAAGTTTGGAAAATGAGTTGGATAACGAACATCTGACCAAAACATAACAATGAAACGGGGGGATTTATAGAGACAATGAAAATTGTTAATGCGGTAGCAAATATGATAATATGATTCCAAATATTATAAAAATTAAAGTAAAAATTGTTACCAGTAACTAACATGCACTATATATAATGACCCTCCAAAAGTTTAAGCTACACCACATATCTCAAAAGATTCCGTATAGCACCCTTCAAAATAGATCCGTAAAAAGAAAATTTCAAAGCAATCGGGTATTGATATTATATAAAACGGAAGTAAATAAACTATGTAATATGTATTACACGAAATGCCGTTATAAAGTCACCCAGATTTCTCTGATAAATTTTAGATTTAACCTGGGGTTTTAACTAGCTCTATTAATAGCCTTGGAAAGGAGTGAACTAGAATATTCCAATTAACTCTGGTTGCTTTGAATATTAGAAGCAAATTTCGTAAATTTGTGTAGTTTAAACGTGATATATTGCAATGCCCCATTCTGGAGAATTAACCAATGAGGCAATGTAAATGTTTGCCATGTCAGAGGCTAAAAGGAGATGAGCTAATATATACAATTTGGCATCTTGTTTAGTTAAGCTAACAGCTTCAATGTTCGGTCATTTTAAACTGTTTTGCTCTCAAGATCTACCTAATAAAAGTGTAAACACTAACTGACAAACAACGCACAGACTAAATCGATGGCTTTGGAAGTATGAAATTTGGCACATGAATTCCTTATTTAATGCACGTAAGCACTAAGAAAGGATTTCTAAACATTTGTCCTCCAAGGGTGTTATGTAGGTGATGCAAATTTGTATGAAATGTCGTCATTTTTAAAGTTAGAAATATTCAAAAAAGTTTAGATTTAAAAAAAAATGTGAAATCAAAAGTTCGCAAAAGGTCAAAATTGTGAAAAAATAATTAAAATTGAAAAAAAAATAGTTGATATTTTTAAGAATCAAAACATTTAAAAAGTTAAAATTTGGAAAAACATTTTAAATTTAGAAAAAAAAATGAAATTTTGAAAAAATTAAGGGTGTAATGCTAGTTCGCCTCCCCGCGGTGCACCATGGATAGCGACTGCGTCGCGAACTAAATGAAGGAGCACTATTTAGCAGCCAGTCTATCTTACGGAATCTGGTGGTTATACCATGTATGAGAAATTGGAAAGTGGTTCTCTTCAGAACCCCTCGACTAGAAATATCGAACAATCAATCCGTATTTGCCAGATAAACGTTGAAGAAAATTAAAACACAGAACTTGTCCCCTGAAACCAAGAAAGATTAAAAAACACAACAAGCTGTCATCTTCAGAGAGAAACTGAAGATTGGCTGTCGAAACGCATTAGAGCAACCTTTGCTGTGTTTTTTAATCTTTCTTGGTTTCAGGGGACAAATTCGGTGTTTCAATTTTTGAAGAAAACCAAGGACCAGTCCGTTCCATCAAACGTTGAAGGAGTAAGCGAAGCAAAAAGCATGTGCCTACCTGTCTAAACTTCTCTTGGACAATGAAATTGATGTTGCAGCAGTCTAGAAAATCCACAAAGAAAACGAAGAACAGGTCACCAGCCGAGGTCGTATTCCCGATACGACGCTTATATCTTGCCTGGTTCTGTAGTCCAGAGGCAAATCCAATACGCCGATTATACGTATCATCATGCTTACAAAGTGGTCACTATGTCAGGAATAATGTTGAACATGCGCAATTTATAACATGCAATTCAAATGGATGGTAAATAATGCCCGGTAATTTAATGCGATTTGCAGATTACAAAAATACTAAATGCTCGATAAAAAATTTAAAAATGCAGTATAAAATATTAGGAAATGTTTAAGATATTTTTTAAAATTGCAATATAACATATACAACTTGCATGCTAAGTTAGGGTTGGTATTTTATTCAAATATGTTCTCTGGATAAATTAACTGAAAAATGTAACATGCATTGGAAATAACATATGGGGGGTTTCATTTGTTTCCAATTTAAATGATGACATTCATACAGTGGTCGTCAAAGTAATAGAAACTATAATCACCAAAATATACAAATCGCCAGCCACAGCTTGGCCAAATTATACTCTTCCCATACAACAACACCCCGCTTTATACATACATTGGGGATTTAA
This sequence comes from Dastarcus helophoroides, assembly GCA_028583605.1. NCBI lineage: Eukaryota > Metazoa > Arthropoda > Insecta > Coleoptera > Bothrideridae > Dastarcus > Dastarcus helophoroides. Next base: position 3,588,682 of record CM053332.1, read on the forward strand.
ATAGTCACCATGAATGATGGAATCACACCCACAGTGACGAAAATGGCACCTAAGTAAATGACTGGGTAGAGAAAAACGATGTTCTCCTGTTTGATGCCAAAGACAGAAATACCTTTAGATCAGCTGCCTCGAATAGCAGAATATAATCCCGACATATGTTTTACCAGTTGTAACCCAAATAGAAGCCTCCTGCACGCAAACAGAAAAGTTCTCGCGGATTTTCCACGCAGTCAACACAGCCCTGTATTGTTAGGAATAGGAATACAAATACCACTAAAAACATCAATCCCTCGGCCACGATGGAACTTAAAGAAGGCTGATTGGACAAAATTTCAGCTTGAACTGGAAACACTCGGATGCTGGGTCACACCAACCGCAAACAAATATAAACGATTTTCCGGGCAGTGCTGAGGGCTGCAAAGAAAAACATTCCAAGAGCTTGCCAAAATTAATATATACTTGGCTGGAACGAGCAATATGAATTCCTATATAATTCCTTACAAGAAACAAATAATCCAAATACAGCTGATGAACTCCTATCGGCACTGGACAACGCAAGAGTATCTAAAAGGAACAAACGCAGTATCAGACTTAAACTTCCAATACTAAAGTCGGAAAACCTGGAGCCTCCTGAGAAAACTCTGTTCAAAGCGAACCCCAAGTCAGTTCAAACAACATCGCGAATCACATAGTTACAGCTTTCAGAGCTCCAAGCGACCAAGAACACACAAAAAGGTAAAGCGGGAACTAACACGCCTTCAAAGGAATTCCACAACCACCACAGTGTACGCCAGACCTTTCTCCCTGGATGAAATAAATGAAGCCTCGCGGAACTTAAAACCAAAAAAAGCTCCAATGTTTGATGAAATCCACCCAGAATTTCGTATTCATATAGGAACAGATGCTAGAAAATGGCTGATTCGATTCTTCATAAATATTATGCACATTGATAACGAAGGCTTCCACGGCCAGAGTCAGTACAGGATATACTTCTTCCGGGATTGGACCGTGTCAAAGAACTACTAAAAGTGTTTGACGTTTCGCCCACCATCGTAGGGGGCTTCTTCAGGAACAAAGAAAAGAAAAAATAAATGAAAAGAGGAATATGAGGGAATATGCAAAAATGAAAGAGATACAGGATGTCAAAGTTAAAAAAAAATATTTTTTTACGTAACTGATGAACACATTTTACTATAGACAAGAAATTTGGCATATGAGATGTTTCTTTGGTCAAGAGATTTTAGTTTGCTGACAGATTGCCAGTAACTCATAAAGGGCGCTACCTGGGCTACCTTGTATTATGCTAAAGCATCACAAATTTTTTGTGCCTCCATGTACAATTATTTTAAATAGATACTCTTATTTATTCACCTTTTTTTACGTCAAAAAGGTATACTTTCTGAATATTGATACAAGCAACCGTTTTCAAAATATTTGCCTTCAAACTTTGCCGTAGATTTATTTTAAGTTAGTTTAATGTCAATTTTTCGCAGTAGATTTCAAAATAAAAGTAATAAAACTGACTCTTAAATAGTTTATGTCATGTATTACTCCACTTACATCATTATTACACATTTTATTTAAATTTTCTGAAGTAAATTTAAATAAAATACCAAAACAAAATTTGTTTTCAAAAATAAATATTCGAGAAACGAACATTTTCATGTAAACGGATTGCAAAAAATTAAAAAACCGGCTGTCTTTTATTGGAATTTATATCCAAATATCTGCTTTGACCATCCAGAATATTAAAATTTTTTTGTGCGGACTCAGAGATCATATCTCACATCTCTAAGTTAGAAAATAAATTATGTTTTAATTTTTTGCATTTTCTTTATTGAGGTTTTTAACATTTAAGTAACAATATTATCAGCAAAGTAATATTTGACATAAAAATCTTCGCAGAGCTGCCTTATTACTTTTTTTCAAGCCTACTTCGAAAATTTAATATCTTGAGTAATTTAAAACGAAGGCCCTTCAAATATCTTGGAAACGGTTGCTCGTATCAACTTTCAGAAAGTATGGCCTTTTTTACGTTGAAAATATGGAGAAACAAAATTACTTAATTAAAATCAATATACGTGGGTCCACAAAAAAAGTTATGGTGATTTAGAGTTATGCAGGATAGCGTAGGTAGCGCCCCCTATGAGCTATTGGCAATATGTTAGAAAATTAGAGTTTGTCGACTTAACAAACCTTCTTGCGCCAAATTTCGTGCCTATATTATAATTTATTTAATAATTATACGAAAAAATCGAATTTTTTTTCAACTTTGACACCCTGTAACTCTGTTAATATCAACTTTTGGTAAAAGGTAAATGTAGCTAAATCACATTATTTTCATATGAAAAATCCACTCTTACTCTGTGTACCATAACTTATGGTCCAGCCCGTATATCAAAGCAGGATACCAAGAAAATATAAAGTCAGGAGTAGCATTTATAGACTTCACAGCTTCCTATGACACAGTTTGGATAAAAGGTGTTCTTTATAGGCTTTTAAAAATAATTCCCTGCCCACTCTAACTAACTAAATTAATAAAAAACACTCTATGCAATAGAAAATCTCAAGTCATCCTCAATGAAACTGTTAGCAGAGAACGCAAACTAAAAAACAGTTTACCTCAAGGCTCCGTATTGGCATCACTGCTGTTTACCCTATATACAGGCTGGACCATAAGTAATGGTACATAGTAGTACATAGTACATAGTAGTAGTACAAAAGTAGATTTTTCGTATAAAAATAACGTGATTTAGCCACATTTACCTTTTGCCAAAAGTTGATATTAAAAGAGATACAGGGTGTCAAAGTTGAAAAAAAAAATTGTGATTTTTTCGCATAACTGATGAACACATTTCAGAAATTTGGCATAGGGGGGTTTCTTTGGTCAAGAAATTTTAATTTGTTAACAGATTGTCAGTAAGCTCATAGGGGGCGCCATCTGCGCTACCTTGTATTATTCCAAGGCATCATAACTTTTTTGTGACTTCATGTACACTTATTTTAAATAGATATTTTTATTTACCCACATATTTTACGTAAAAAAGATATACTTTCTAAATGTTGATACAAGCAACCGTTTTCAAGATATTTGCCTTCAAAGTTTGCCGTACGTTTATCTTAAGTTATCTAAATGTAAAGGTTTCAAAATAAAAGTAATAAAAGTGACTCTAAAATAGTTTATATTAAATATTACTCTGCTGACATTATTATTACACATACTTTTTAAATTTCTAAGGCAAATTTAAATAAAATACCAAAACAAAATTTATTTTCAAAAATAAGTATGTTGGAAATGACCTTTTTTTATGTAAAGGGATTGTAAAAAATTAAAAATCTGGCTGTCTTTTATTGAAATTTATCTCCGAATATCTGCTTTGACCACCCAGACTAATAAAATTTTCTTGTGCGGACTCTGAGTTCATATCTGACATCTCTTTGTTAGAGAATAAATTGCGTCTTAATTTTTTGGATTTTCTTGATTGAGATTTTCAAAATTTAGGTAATAATATTATCAGTAAAGTAATATTTGACATAAATTAGTTTCAAAGCTGTCTTATGATTACTTTTTTTCAAGTCTACTTCGAAAATTTAATATCTTAGTAATTTAAAACCAAGGCACGTCAAGATTTAAAGGCAAATATCTTGGAAAAGGTTGCTCGTATCAACTTTCAGAAAGTACACCTTTTTTACGTAAAAAGTACGGGAAAATAAAATAACGCATTTAAAATTAATACACGTGGGTGCACAAAAAAGTTATGATGATTTAGGATGAGGCAGGAGAGCGCAGGTAGCGTCCCTTATCAGCTATTGGTAATATGTTAGCAAATTAGAGTTTGTCAACTTAAGAAACTCTTTTGTGCCAAATTTTGTGCCTATATTACAATTCATTCTATAATTATACGACAAAATCGAAAATTTTTGTTCACCTTTGACACCATGTATCTCTGTTAATATCAACTTTTGGTATAAGGTAAATGTAGCTAAATCACATTATTTTTATTCGAAAAATCCACCATTGCTCTCTGTACCATTACTTATGGTCCACCCTGTATATGCGATATGCCTGAAGCTGAAACCAAAAATATGTTATGCTGACGACATTGCAGTTACGACCTCATAAAAGAGCTCTAAGATAATTGAGCACACTTTATCTAGCGATCTAACAGTCCTTAACGGATACTTCAAGAAATGGTGCCTAATTCTCAATGTAAACAAAACTGAAGTATCTTGCTTCCATCTACTTAATACATCAGTCAGATATAAATTGCAGGTCCCTTTTCCAAACGCACTATAACGGCATAATTTCTTTCCAAAATATCTGAGCATAACCTTAGACCGCACACTCTCATTTAAATAGCATGTGACAAATACGGCTGGAAAAATCAGAACAAGAAATAACATACTTCAGAGACTGCGTGACTAGACCTGGGGATCTAAGGCTCAAACACTTCGGATAAGCGCCCTCGCTTTTGTTTACTCTTGCGCCGAATACTGCTTCCTTGTTCGGTTAAAGAGTCGCCACGTTAAACTGATATATGTCCAGCTAAATCAAACAATGATAATGGTTTCCCATTCAATGACTCCCAATACCAAATTCCCAATCAGGTATTGTTCCACCAAACCTTAGAAGAACCGATGCCATTATGAGAGAATATAAGAAAATAAACGCCAACTTGGAACTTCCCATACACCTTTCCAGACAAGCACTCAGAAGGGATAGACTTAAATCCAGGTGGCCACCTATCAGAACCGCCGAAAGTCTTAAAAAGAACTTCAGTCTTTTGGAAGAATGACGAAACGAGCTAAATAGACAAAACTTAACTCCAGCCTCATGTCCAAAATGTTTTTCGTGGAGAAATAATCCCACCTGGCTCACAACTTGAACATCTTGACTGGATAAGGCTTAACAGAATCCGAACAGGTCATGGAATATGGGCTGACTCCTAATAGAAATGGAACCTTATCCAGTCTCTTTCATGTGACTGCAGAACACTTCGACAAACTGTAAACCATATAGTAACAGAATGCACACGTCGAGCTTAGAAGGGAGAATGGAATGACTTCATAGAGGCATATCTGAAGCTGAACTGGGTCCACCAGCTAGACATCAATTCGTAATATTTAAGTGTTTAAATTTTTAATATGTTTATCTGTTTTTATTTTGTTTATTTTTTATTATTTACATTTTATTTATACCTTTACTTTCAATTTACTGCATATCATGTATGCCATACAATAAATAAATTTGAAAATAATAACTGTAAATTTTAAAATAGTTCAGTTTTCAAAAATTGTATATTTTTATAGAATGTTAAAATGTTTAAGGAGTAGAAGTTTTTAGAAAATGTCATAAACTTGAAGATTGTAAAAAAGCTAAGGTCATGGAAGATGCGCTACTACAAATGGAACCTTATCCAGTCTCTTTCATGTGACACCAGAATACCTCGACAAACTGTAAACCATATAGTAACAGAATGCACACGTCAAGCTTACAAGGGAGAATGGAATGGCTTCATAGAAACCTATATATCTGAAGATGAACTGGGTCCACCAGCTAGAGATCAATTTGTGATATTTAAATCTTTAAATTTTTAATATGTTTATGTTTTTATTCTGTTTATTTTTTATTATTTACATTTTATTTAAATCTTTACTTTCAATTTACTACATCTTATGTATGCCATACAATGAATAAATTTGAAAAAAGTAAAAACTGTAAATTTTAAAATAGTTCAGTTTTCAAAAATTGTACATTTTTATATAATGTAAGAATTTTTAAAGAGTGGAAGTGTTTAGAAAATGTCATAAATTTTAAGATTGTAAAAAAGCTAAATTTTCAAAAAAATTAAACTTTGAAAAGTGGAAATTTTCAAAAAAAATCCGGATGCGCCCTAAGTGAATGACCTACACATAGCCCTTATTTCATAAAAAAAAAACGTAAATATTTTCTAAAGATGTATTGACTTGGAACTAGAAAAAGTGCGCGCATGCCGACTGAAGAGAAAAACCTGCCCAAAGATATATTTCATGACAACTAAATAAAAATGTTCTTTAGTAAGGAAGTATTTTTAACCGTTGCTTGTCACTTTCTGATATGTTTGCTAACACATACATACAGTGCGCTTTAATGAAAACTATTTACCCTAAATAACTTAAACGCGTCAATAAATATATACAGGGAAAATTTTTCTGTTATATTTTTACTTCTATTTTTTTTTAAAATGACACCTTGCATTTTCTTGGAATCTTGGATTCCTTTTCACAAGTAGATTGTAAAAATATATAATGTTGGGGTCTAGAGTGCCTAGTTAGTATCTACCAAAATGGAAAAAAATATTTTGGGAGGTTTCGTAGTATTTAAAAAAAAATAATTTTTTTCTTAATTTTCAAGACCATGTAACTTAAAAAATAATACGGTTCTGGACCTATGTTGATACAAACTTTTTTTATTAAAATCGCTCGAGAATTATGCTCCTTGAGTATAAGCATCTTATTTTGAAACACCCCGTTCATTATTATCTAATTTTTCCTCCTTTGAGAGTTTAACTGTGTGTGGGGTCCTTAGACCATTCACACAAAGTGCACAGGCAGATACGGGATGTTAATTTATACTTAAAACTTTTCTGATTATCCTGCACGTTTCAAGTAACACAGAAGTTTTTGCAAAATTCCAAATACTTGTTTACTTTTTCCCTTTCCTTCTATTTTAGGTTACGGTCGTTGGGATGAGCTACAACTATGAAGTATGCACCTTGCTCAGTTTTATCTAAAAGGACTATATCTGGACGGTTTGCAGCTATTGGTTTGTCACTAATAATGGGGTTATCCCAATACAGAAGGTACCTCTCATTTTCCATTACTGAAGGTGGTACGTATTTACAATAAACTTCTTTATCTTTAATTAAGCGCGTGACTGCTGCAAGCTCTTGGTGTAAGATAGCTGCAGTGAGGTTATGCCTTTGTGTATAGTGCGTAGGAGCAACGGTGGTGCATCCTGATACTAGATGTTTAACGGTTTCTGAATATCTTCCGCACATTCTGCATTTCTCATCCGGATGGATTGCTTTTCAATATATTTTCGATAGTTACGAGTGGTAATCACAACATCTTGAACTATCTGTAACAAATCCTTTGGTTTCCGCGAATAAGAGACCTTTTCTAAGTCATGCTGTCGACAGCTCCATGTTTGCGTTTGAGAGTTTTTGAGGATATTTACCATGCAACGGTTTGATGACCCAGGCCTCTTTACTCTCATTCAATGTTAATATCGTTATCAAATCTCGCCCTCTGATTTTGAGTGGCAAGTGTCCTAACTATTTTGTGCAGTCGGGAATGGTCAGACCAGACCGCCTCATAAAATATTTTTTGATGAGATTTACTAGTATGTCGTGCAAAAGTTTCATATTCCAGGTTACGTGGTAAATAAAGTCCTTCTGAACACGCTCTTGGATGATGTTTCCGATGTTCAGTTAGTTCCACCTTTAGAATTCTGTTTACCGCCTCCAGCTCAGTATTCGACCATTTGATGAATCCGAACAACTCATGAATTAATGGTTTAACAGTATTCCCACCATTCAGCCCTGTCCTTAATATTTTCCTCATCCAAATTATCATATCGTTCTCTAACTTTCTCTTCGTATCCCTCTGATTTATAACAAGTCTATGTTGATATCCTAGGTATTTGTAGATGCTTTTTTTGAGATAGCGTATATTGTTCTCTTCTTAAAGGTTGTCGTATGTCTCGAGTTTACCTCTTCTCGCTATTAGTTTAGCACATTTATCCATACCAAATTTTATTTTAATGTCATTGCTAATTTCAGAACTTATTTGCAGTAATCGGTTAAGTTTGTTTTCCGATCCCGAATACAACTTCTGATCATCGAAGTAAAATAAATGACTGAGGTTATATGACCTATTATCATTTTTTAGGGCATATCCAAGTTTTGTATTTTGCAGCATTCTTGACAGTGGATTTATACTAAATAAGAATAAACTACAACGGACTTAAAGAGTCTTCCTGAAAGATGCCACTTTTTATCTTAATCTCTGTGGTTTCTACAGACCTTCTATTAATGTTTATATACAACTTGGTTTTCCAGTCATTCATAAAGTCTTCAAAAACAAAATAATTTCACCATACATTTTAAAAAGTTTAAGAGCTTCTATCAGCCACGAATGTGGGACACTATTGAATGCCTTTTGATAGTCGATCCAGGCCACCACTAAGTTTCTCATGCTATCTCTGGCGTTATAGGTGATGATGTCGATTAATAATTGTTCCTTACATCCCTGCGTTATATTGCGACATTCTTTTTACTCTTCTGTTAAAATGCTTATGATGTCTGTCGAGGTGATATGTAATTTTTTGTGCTACTATTGATGTTATTATCGATTTATTATTATTATTGTTATTATTGTGGTTTATTCTCAGCTGTGGCTGGTCTATTCCACTTCAGCTTGCAGGTTTGTTAACCAAGCAAACTAAAGGTCTATTGTTTGTTCTTTAGATAGGCGTATTCAGGAATTTACGAACAATGGTGCACGTTTTCAGTATGACGGCTTTCTGCACATTTATGTGTATTGTTCTTGAGACATCTCATTTCTCCAGGTTCCGTGCAAATGATAATGGTGTTATTCCTGTTGGAAGGCAGGATCATCGGTACGATTTTGACATGGCATTGCTCCCATAGCTCTTTGACTTCAGTTGCCAACAGGTGTGTATTATTATATTTTTTCTTGTTCTTTTTGTTGAATATTGTTGTCTAATGGTATGGCAAAGTCGATAAGATATGTTGTTTGTTTCTTTTTTATCATGTATGTGATGTCAGGTCTATTATATGCCATTGTCCTGTCAGTTTGCAGCGTTACGTCCCAATAAAGTTCTGCTTCTGTATTTTCTAAGATTTGTTGCAGAAAATATTTAAAGTATGGCTGCCTTTCTGTAATTAAGTTGTGCTTCCGAGCTATTCCCTGGTGGAGAATTTTTAATGCTGTACTGTGCCTGTCTGTATAGTCTGTGCTTGCAAGCAGTTTGCATCCGCTTATAATGTGTTCAGAGGTTTTAGGATACATTTGGTATTTTCTACAGAAATCCGACTGCAGGTCTGGTTCATTTAATATATACTTGCGATAGTTTTTTGTTGTTATTACGTGGTCCTGTATCGCCAAAGCGAATCCTTCTGTTTCAGGGTGTAGTTGTCCAGAAGTTAGCTATGCAAATGAATGTTCTTTGCTGATATGATTAATATTATTATTTTTAATAAAGAACACAATTTTATAATAGGTAAACTTTTTTACATAAGTTATTAGCTAAACATTCCATATATTTTTATTTCACTTCACTCACTGTAACTGTAATCCGAGGTTTTTGGAATTTTAATGCTCCAGGCACTCCACCAAGCATAAATTATCGCTATTAAATAATTATTACATTGTTAAAACGGTTTGCAGTTTCCAATATTGGATTGAAATAATGCAAGACCTGTAGCTAATTTTTTAAATTCTGCTTTCCCTGAATGAAAGCAACACATACTTAAAAGTATGTAACAAAATTGGACAGAATTGATGCAAAAAGTTATGAAAATAGGGTATGTGGGTCTGTGACTAAAAAAGTGCATAATCTGGAAAGAGCAGAAGCTGCGAAAGTGGTCATTTCAAGACTCGTCGAATTGGAGAGCCCGAAGTATAGAAATAACTATAACAATAGAGAAAGACGAAAATCCATCCGTAAATATATTTATGTTTCAAAATGATAGGACACATTTAAGTTAGTTTGTACGTAAATATCTAGAGAGAGAAAGGCAGAAGATGTGCTACGATGGAGTGGCTACTTAAGTCACCTGATTTGACCTCCACAGATTTCTTTCTATTAGATATGATGTTTAAAAACACAAATGTAAGCACCACAACCAAAATCTAAGGAAAAATTACAAAAAACAATTATTGATGAATGTTAAAAATTGACCCCAGGTGTACCATCATTAGTAATGTTAGGGATGCCTTTAAAGCTAGATTACATCATTGTATGTAAGCTCAGCCCAAGTCAATTTAAACAACTAATCCTTTTTTTCTTTTTAATTAAATTATTGAGGCTATTGCGATGTTTCTTGCAATTAATCTTGCTTAATTCAAATTCAAACAGCTGTAGCATCCGAAATATTCCATCTAGACCATAAGCATTATACATTTTTAAAATTTACTCGTCAAGGGAAATCCAAAATTTCTAGGAAAATATAGGGGCTTATATTTAAAAAAAATATGTAGGGTTGGTCTGGGGGCGTAGCGATGACAGCTACACTAAGTATAAATATGACAGAATATGTCCACCTGTATATACTTATTGACGTGTTTTTCCGTTTTTTTTTAAAATGACTATCTAAGAAGTTATTTAAAGTGAATAGTTTTTGTTGAAACACACTGTATAGTATATTATGTAGATATCTCTCAGAAGAAATTTAATAGGAGGGCAGTATCCCATTGTTTTCCCCGCACAAGCCGCCACTGTTCATATTTGATTTGAAGTTAACTCATCAGGAGTTTTCAATTATGTCAACAATTATTATTCCAGATAATTAAGTGGAGACAAATATTTTAAAGGAGTGACATTTTATGTATCGCTATACAAATTTTTATTTGAAATCTAAAATATCCAACTGCGTATAAACCTTGAAGATAATTCGATATATGTATTATCTTTTGGAAGCAGCAAAATAAAATAAGTCCTCGTAAAGCGAAATTTAAAAATAGTTGGCTTTTAGGATTTTCCGCGAAAATGAATAACAACAAAGTGATACCTTCATTTTACGCACAAGATTCCCAACTTTATTGAACTACATATTCAAAATCACTTAATGTCTCGTCTTTATGCCAACGATAAAACAAGCTTTTTCTTTGGACTACTCTTTTAAAATATAGAGACAAAGTAAAACTCTATACATCTCTTTCAACTAAAATCAAATAACCATATATATTACCCAAGGATAACTTGAATGTGGACAAATAAACTGCTTTTATTGTAGTACAATTTCTGATATAAACCACCAACGTTACCGCTTTGTCGTCATTGCAAGCGAATGAACTCGTGTTTCAGGTGAAATCTTCTCATCAGCTTCGCTGCATCGCTCATAAAATATAAGATGAAAACCCAAACAAAAGCTCTCGGTTCTATCTTCGAAAATCATCCGTCTCCCTGTGGTCGTTAATGTTTATTTAAGTAGCAAGATGTGCTCGTGTTTTATGCACGAAACAAAAAGACATCTCGGAAGTAACCCACACAACATTTAACTTTGTTGCAACAAGCAGTTCTCCATTTATCTGGAAACTAAAATGAAAACAAATTTATAACTTCGAAGTAAGGGCTCGAACACTTCTCTCTCAACGCTGAGGGATATTTGAATTTAAGCACAAGCAAAATCATAGCGGAAACAGTTCATGGATTGATGTGGATTGCGGAAATTATTTTATGCTTATTACGTGACTGATTCTGAGAAGGGAACAACTTTAATAATATAGATTTAAACCAAAGTAAATAATTGATTCTACGAAATTAAGATCGTTGAAATTATTTGTGCAGTGGAATAAAAACCTCCACTTATTAAACTTACAAGGGTAAGGACCCACTTGGGAAATTCAGATCGGTATTAAATGTTTTATATATCTAATATACACTTAGAATATTAATTTTTCAAAATATAAAAGCGCATTTAGCCAGCCAGTTCCGAGAAACAAACCTTCAAATTTTACTTTACGTACTTGAAAGTTCGCAAAAACATTTATAAGGGAAGTAGAGTAGATAGGGGAGTAACAGACTTCCACGCTGCTGGAGTGGGTTCGAATCATCTTCGGTCCTGTTGGTTTTATTTTATAAATCTTTTAAATAAATTGTTCCTAATTAAATCCACACTTTAAAAATATATATAATTTGTATATGAATAAACAATGCCAATATTTTACTTATAAATTTTATTCATTAATTACACACACAAACCAGAATGATAATAATAATAAATTATCCATGCCGATTCCAAAAATGTTATAATATGCTGGATACTGAATTTCAAAATCAAAATTTGAAGTCAGTTTTTGCGAACGTGGCAGTAGCAGAAATGTTATTTTTATGTCAAAACCTGACATTTCATATGTACATCAAGTGTAACAAGTTTGAAAATTTCATCTTCATAAACAAAAGAAAAGTAAGGGTGTACCATGATCCTGTTACACCCGATATATTTGTAGGTATTAAAAATAATAATATTAGGTGTAAGGCTGTATTTGTTTTCCTGGTAATCAAGAGGCGCTGAGTTTTTTAAAACATATTTGATGCAGTTGATGGATCTCTTAAGTAAAACAGCAACTAAAACTAGTTATAAATTTTATAAAATAAAGTACCGACCGAAAATAGTATACCATGAAGAATAATTAATTGCTTTATCCAAATATTATTTAAAATAACTAGGATGAAATGCGTATAGTAATAATTCTAATCTTCAATTATCACTAAATCATAGAGCAACAATTGCAAATATTTTAATTAAAACGAAAGATTTATTTAAAACACCTAGATTAGCTTCCAGAAAGACATATTTTTGAGAATTAATATATGTTTTTTGGCGAAAGAGACTGGTCCTTGGTTACCTTCAAAATTTGATATCCAAAACTTGTCCCTTGAAACGAAGAAAAATAAAAAAACACAGAGCAAATGTTGTTGTATTTTTTAATCTTTCTTGGTTTCACAGTTTTAAGATGTGTATATGTATATCAGTTTCTAATATAATCTACTTTTAGAGTTTAAGGGGAACAAAATTTATCACAGCTTTAAAAAAAATCATTTATTTTAGAAAACTAACCTAGGCAAATTGATCATTCACTTCCTTAAAACTCTTGCTGCCCCTAGATTTTTGTTACCTATGAAGCCGTCTAACAAACATCCTGCAAGTCCAAAATATCTCAAGCTCGAAATTTTTGCTGTGCGTGAATCATTTGTTTTTTGAGTTAGGTTTGGTAATAGGTATAGTCATAATAACTGGAAACTGCTAAGATTAATTATTTTTAAACTCTGCTATTACGGGTTTATGTTATCATGTTGCTGAGGTAATATAAATATTAACAAATGCGACTATAATAGCTACAAATGTAAAGAGATTATTATCCGACTTATAATAATCGAAGAGGTTACCAGACGACGAGGCATTAGCCCAGTCATCTGGCCACGTCCAAGATTGTTTAAATCGCTAATAATCGAGTTGCATTCAAAGCTAAAGGCCTAAAGACCTTTTAACTTTAAAAAATGGTTATGATAGGGATATACATATGTAGAGCTCGTATTACCGAAACGGAAATTTCTTTTTATAACTAATTTAGGCACATTGACATGTCAAGACAATTTTGTTTGTCATTCATTTTTTATGAACTCTTATCGCCCAAGGTGTTTAACAGTGTCGATATTTATTGTGAGGTGATTGATGCTGGGGAAATTACTATAAACCACAAATATAAGATATGAAAATTAAATGTATTGCAGTAATTATCATGAAAAGAGGAGCTGTACTGTGTGTGCATAGTAAAATTTAGCTCACCATTTTCTCTTTACATCTTTGTAGAAAATTCATTAAAAAAAGTGGCGAATACCGAACAAAACTTTTCTAATCCCAACCACTCAACTGATTACATGGGAATCTCAGTATGATATGATGAGGAAAATTTTTTTTGTGAAACATTCGACTTTTTTCAATCTTATAATCTGATTAAACCTAAAAGGGAAATTTTAAATATACTATTTTTGATAAAAAAGTTGAAATTCTGATAAATTTCGAGAATAAAGTAAAATTTAAGGTATTTTTTTAAATTTCATTTTTTTTTTGTGCTAAAAATTGAATTTTATTTTAATCAATTTTAAATTTTCCATAAGATTAGAGTTTTTTTAATTTATAGCTTTTGGTTAACATTTATAAATTTTTTAATAAATTTCCGGATTATATACACTACCGGCAAAAGCCCCGTGACAAAGTAAATTTCGGGGCCCCATTTTTCAAATATATTTATTACTTTATTTGGTGGAACGGACTTGTCCCTAGGTTATCTTCAAAAATTTCTATACATGCGTGCTAAGCAACTAAAGATAGAGGACAAACGAATGGTTTCGCGTTACGAAAAAACGCCACTTTGAACTACTTGCCAAAAAAAATCTAATCGAAAATATGGAAGATTTTAACAAAATTGCAGTTTTTTTCGAATTACTGCATAATTTCAGTAATCCAACACGCAGCTAATCCGAACCTCGCTAATCTGAACCTCGTTTATTCGAACTTCGCAAATCCTAACATTGTCTATTCGAACCTTGCTTATCTGAACCTCGCCTATTTGAACCTCGCTTATCCGAACCTCGCTTATCCGAGCCTCGCTTATCCGAACCTCGCTTATCCGAACCTTGCTCATCCGAACCTCGCTTATCCGCCACCCTGCTAATTCAAAAAATCAGTTCATTAAAAACACTTTTTTTTAAATATCTTGTTTGCCATGCAAATATAAAATTTAGTTAGTGTGACAGGTGTTTTAATATGCAGTAACTCAAAATAGATAAGATGAAAGACTAGATTGAATACAAATATAAAAGATATAAAAACTAGAAATAATAATTTTAATTTAAAAATTATGAATTGTTTTTTGATATTACAATTTGAAAATTAAAGAAAACATTGTTTATCATAGTTTAACTTCTGTCGGCAGTCCCCATAACTGCCCAATTTTTTAATCTTTCTTGGTTTCAGGGGACAAGATTTGTATTTCAAGTTTTATATTTGTCACACTTATTTAATAATTTTTTCCCTAGATAAAGCGTACGAGGATTCGAAGTACATTAATTTAACGAAATTTATCCAAATCTCTTTTATGAGCAAAATGAGATTTGTCTAGCACTCTTTAGTTTTTCTGTCATTTTTTTTCTCCCAGGGAGCCCCAGAGATCGGAGAGCCCTGGAGCATTTCCTTGGTTGCTCTTAGGTATATCCAGCCCTGTCATCTGATTCTTATAAAAACTTTTTAAAAGTATATTACTAGTTATTTATATTTCCCTTCCTATAAAATTCGTGCACTCCATTATCTGTTAATATATTTTTGTAATGATAGTGAACTTTTTACTACAATTTTCGGACAAGCGTTGATTCCATTATTATTATTATTTCTGTCTAAAAAAGTGACAACCATCAGAAAAATCACCGTGGAAGATCTTTAAATTGAGATACTATTAATAGATTAATTGTTAACATGGCAAAAAATTCATTAAAATTGAAAGTGCATATTTGACGAGAAAGATATTTAAATAATTATCTATTTCTAGCGTCTACAGGATGACAATTTAGACAAAAAATATTATCATAAAGAGCTGAAATACATATTGGGGGATTTAAGGAGGAACCTAAATGAAGTACTTTATGACTTACCTTGCCTCACCACTTAGAGGTAGCCACACCAACCTATTTTTTTTAACAAGAACCTACCGTATTTGGCACACCGTTGGAAAGCTTGTTGTTTTCTATTTGCAGTGTTATAGCAAAATCTTAAATCGTAGGATTAGTTTTTGAGATATCGATGTTTATTATAAGCATCATTTTTGAAAACTAATGATTTTGATTATCTCTTAGACAAAAAAATCTGTCATAAAGGTTTCAAATACAATTAAAGAAAACTAAATATTGCGTTCTCTTATCCACTCGCCCCTCTTATCTTAGGCGCTAGCCACCCCTATTAATGCTTCTAAAATGAGAATCACCACGTCAGATACCTCGCTGGAAAGGGCTTATTTTAAACACCGATATCTCAAAAACTAATCGTACGATTAGTAAAGAGAAATTAACGAGCTTACCAACGAGGTACCGCACAAGATGGGTTCGTTAAAAAGAAATAAATTGGGGTGGCTACCCCCTAAGAAGTGAGGCAAGGTAAGTTAAAAAGTACTTTATTTTGGTTCTTTCTTCAATCCCTTCAGTTCGTAATGGTAGCATTTTTTGTCTAGGAGATATTCCCGTTTGATACTTTTCAAATTTTTACCCTGTATGTTTAAAAATTATTGATTGGGAATAAAGATTTTCTTATTTATTTAAATAATGATCAGTGCCGTAACTGAGTACTATTTTTCGCCACTTCCGCTCTTTTGCACATATTTCGTCGTTTTGATACATTGACCTTAAACTTGTTGCCGGGAGTGTAAGTAAAAAACTTGAGTAGAAAAGTCGAAATATTGATATTTCTCCCAATTTTCCAAGAGTCTAAGGGCTTTTCCTCGAAAATGAGCAGCAGTCGAATTATGATTTAAATTTAAAGCTCTCGAATAGTCTTTAATGCCAACTAGGTCAAACTTATTTAAAATCTACTAAACAAAATAATTTTTAAAATTCGAAGGAAGTTCGAGATTAAAATCTAAAATTTGAGAATAAGACTGGCAGCATACGGGATAGAATTTTGGTTATGTTTTCCGAATCAAGAATTCTGATTCGTGCATCGAAATTAACGTATTTCTATAAAACGTAATCAGGAATCTTTGCGTATGTGGCAGGTAACTAAATTCTGAATCTCGAATTCGTAATTTCGAAACCTAATCAGGATTTATAAGAAGTTGTTTTTTTGCGTTAATTAAAAGTTTTGGTAACTACTGAGTTTCTTTTTAAACTAAAAATTTTGCTCCTTTTCAAAAATTTAAAAAGCTCAAAACCTTACAAATTTTCCGTTGAAACTTAGGTTTCTCATATAACTTTAAATTTGGACTCTCGTCTTAGAGTCTTTTAGATTTCTAACTTAAAGATTCGAGTTTGTTATAAGTTTAGGTTCTTTTTTCTATTTGGGATTTGTTTCTGAAACTTTTTAACAGAATCCTAAAAAATTATACATATTTCTTGTAAAAATGCTAACTTTCAAATTGAATTTTCGAGTTAAATCTCGAATTCATTTTATACATAATTCGGTAAAAATTGTAACATTTTTCTGAAAATATGTAATTTAAAAATTGATTAACAAAAGTTTTTGACATTTTAATCTTAAAACTGAAATTTCGACTTTTCCTGAAATGTTAAACTTAATTTTTTAAATAAATTCTCCGCTTCTATCCAAAATGTTGCTTTGAAGGTAAAATACAAAATGTCGATTTTAAATACATGGTGCATCAAATTTGATTTTCACTACAGGGATCTCGGAAATTCTTAAAGGTACCAGGAAGCTTAAACGGTCAAAGTAGTGAAAAATTTAATGCCTAACAATATTTCAATCATGATTTTATTCAGAAAAAACTAAAAATCGGCCATATGTTATGCTTGTTATGGGTTTAACGAGTCATTTAAATAGTTCTTCAATTAGCAGGTTTACAGCATCGCGAACAGTGTAATGATTTGATGAACTAAAAAGTGTAAAATAATTGTCCGACTCTTCGAAGATCGAAAACAGCCACATTTCATTACAAGTCCTGGATGCTAATGAAATACCACAAAATACAATCAGGCAACATGCAGTAGTTAATGATGTGTCTAAAGGATGAAACGGGCATAATTGTAGATACCTATCCTTATGTTCACTTGGAAACTTACACGCTATTTCCAGAAAAACCCTAACAGTTTGGTGTGTAATATTGGACGGAAACTTCATAGATCCGTTCTATATACATAGCACATAAACAGCTATAGGTCTGTGAGCAACTTGGAACTATTACAAAATCAACTTGTACGAAACCCTAATGAGATCAAACCAAGTTTAATAATTCCTAAAGGTCTTGCACTCCGACGTCTAGTTTTAGCAAAATGGAGCTTCACCGCATTTTCGTCAACAAATCCGTGTATTCTTCAATCACGATTTCCTAGTGGACTAGATTCGGACTGGAGAGGTTTGATTGAATGGCTTTCTAGGTCTCCTAGATATGCCTTCCATGCACTATTTTTTCTGGCGATATTCGAAAAGTGTTGTGTACAGTAATAGGCCATCAACATTAGATGCATTAGAAGCGTGAATAAGATTTGCGATCACGAAGAACCCTCCGGCATATCTGTAGAATGCAATGGGCGGATTTGCTGATAGTCTTAGATCTTGTCATGAAGTAAAGGAACAAGAATTTGGGCAGTTATTGTAAATTTTTTCAATTAGGTACTTATTTTTTTGTTCTGTCCACCTGAAGTATTTGTTTAATTTTGAAAATTGTTTTCGTTATCTTGGAATAAACGAGCTTTTATGTCATAAAAGAAAAAACAAGTTAAGCTGATTATTAAAAATGGCGATTTTCAGTTTTTTCCAAATAAAATCAAGACGAATTGGAAAACAATTGTTTCTTTAGCAGAATATTTTCAGGCATTAAATTCTGCACTACTTTGCCCATTTAAACTTCCTTGTATCTCTAATGGTCTCCGAGTTCCCTGCAGTGAAAATGAAATTTGGTTCAACCAGTATAAGGGTTAATTTTAGGATTAAGTGTTACTATCTCTCCGAAGGTATTAGCTTGGCTATCGAAACGCGTTAGAGCAACCTTTGTTGTGTTTTTCAATCTTCTTTGGTTTCAGGAGACGAGATTTGTATTTAATTTTTTGGCCCTAGAGTATCAAATAGAATCCAAAAATGGAAAACTGTATAGGGCATCTTATTTGAAATAACGAAGTTGGTCTCAACTTCCGGTATAACGGGAAGTACTACAATTTTGCGAATATTTTAGTTGTGTTGCCCTCGTAGACTTTGCTAAGGAGTTAAATTTTTAAATTTTTTAGAAGAGTACTTTGTCACATATCGATCGCGGCGGTTCCCGGTGGGACACTATATATAGCGTTACCAAAAAATGGCATTTGAACTACTAGTCGATTGATCTACCACTGCGCCACTGAATTGAAAATGAATATGCAAAAATGTGTATATTTTAAATTTAAATTAATTTAATTTTGAGTATTATTATTCCTATTCTCTCCGGAAGCGAACATTGTCTACATTAGAAAAAAGAAAAAAAAAACAAAAAACGGCAAAATTCTGGTAGGCAGACAAGTGTCAATTTGAAATGCGAACCTACAATATAACGTCTCTACTCATCTCCCTGCTAGCGACTTGTTACTTTTTACCTACTACCAATGACATGTTATGGTTTACATTTTTGATCTGTCAATTTTGGAGGTTATTTCTATTATAAAATTGCTTTAGCTTTGACGTTGGAATCTCGTACAGGTGATAATTACAAAGAAACGATCTAGATCGGCTTTAATGAGCGAGACCTCGATTATAGAGAAGACAGTTGGAATCTAATGAATTAAGAACTTTAAGAAGGCAATTGTGGGGCCCTTGTGAACATTTCTAAGAATGGACGAAAAATGTTTTGAACATTTACTCAGTTTAATTGAAGACACAATTACTTGAAATTTTAAGGGGAATTAGTAACAGAGTGATGATTTTTTCATTTTTTTATGATCAAAATTTAATGTATCCTTTTTATGTTATTGAGTAAACTATTTCCTTATTCATACAAGTTGCGTGGAAATCTGCCTATGAAGCACTTGTTGATAGATTCATAAAGGTTAAATTGTTTTAATATATTTGAATTTTTACAGTTAACTCTAGATATTTTGCATATCGACTGATCCAACAAAGACTATAGTAACTCATCATTGGCAGTATTAAGATAATTTAAAATAAAGTGTTTACATAATCAGGAAAAATTAGTACATTGAAAACATATTTGTTTGAAATATCTTGAAATTGGCTATGCAAATATAAAATTTGGATGGTGTGACAGGTCTTTTAATATGCAGTGACCTAAAATAAACAAAATCAAAGGCTAGATCGTACACAAATATAAAAGATATAAAAACTAGGAATAATAATTTTAGTTTACAAAATATGAAATTTTTATTTTGCATATTAAAATTCGAAATTAAAAAAAAACACTGTTATATCTTAATATTAAGTTTTCGCTTCTGTCGGCAGTCTCCATAACTACCCAATTTTTTTCTCGACTTGTTTCGTGTTTGTTATGTTATACCAATAACCGTAATTTATTTTAACATTAATATTAGCCAAGTGGCCTTTATCTTTTTTATGTCCATTATTACTGTAGTGCCTTAATCTAATAAGATATTTATTTGAGGTGATATTGCCTTTGGAGTATTCGTACGAACACGCACTTTATTTAATAATTATTTCTTCTACTGTGTACCACTATTTTAATTTACTGGAATTTCGTAGCGTTTACGTCTGTTGTTTTATTTATTACAGGCGGAATTGCAATATTGCTACTATAAATAAGCCTTTTATAATAAAAAAAGCCAAATTACTTCAAACTGACAAATAAACCTTCGCATAACTTAATAAGAAACTTTGGTCAAGACCTCTCTGCCTAACAAGGTAATTAAGTTTTCTTCTAAATGTCAGAGCAGCTTAAACTGAACCTTTAAAATTGCATAAAATAAATAACATGCACCAATTCACTGCAATACAACCTATATCATAAATTTATAAGTTTTACTAAAGTGCACAGAAAATAAATTGCATGTGACATTTTAGAATTGCTTCATTCCGAAGTCCGGAAATATTAGAAATGCAATTCACCCAATAAAATTGCCTATTTCAAGTGTTGTTACAGCTCGAACATTTCGTAAGCGTGTTGAGATAAATAAAAAATTTCTAAATCGAATAGACTTTTCAGGAAAGTGAGTATAAACCAGAATTTATTTCAAGCGGTGCAATTATGAAGCTCTTCATAATTACGGCTAAAGAATAAAGAAAGGGGAATCTGTAAATAACTTTTCAACTTTTTGTGCCTGAAAGTGAAATAAGATCTGCCAGAGATATTTATGTTATCAAAGGCTGTTACGCTGCCTAATCCTTTAAAAATACTTACGCTTTCGTGGGATTTTTCTGTTAAAGGAGACGTACCTGTAACAAAAATATGTATTAGTGGGCTATATTCAGTTCTTAATTTTTTATTATTCGGAAATATAATCGCAAAATGCGAAGCTCTGAAAACGACCAGAAATTCGAATCCAGGCACATTTCTTGGAAGGAGATCCTAATGGCCTAATTTATTTGATTTTTATTCCAAATGGTTTACTTCTCTTATCTCTTCATTTTACACTACACTTGAAATATTTATGTCGGCAAAAGGAAAAGATTTTTTGCGCACATAAAATATTATATCATAAATAAAAATACCAAGAGTGCTGTTACCTCATAACAAACGGAATATTCATTTCGTGTTTTCTCCATACTTATTTTTGTTTGTATATCTGCCGGTAATACTTTTTATAGCTTTTATAAATCGGATATTCCAACATGAAAGATATAGAAAAAAAAGAAAAATCTTCAGATGTGGAAAAGTCAGTTACTTTCCTAAAAAATCGGGACATATGTTTTCAGTTACTAACACAGCATGTGAGTTGCATAAATACAGGGGCGGATCCAGGGGGGGTCCTGGGGGTCCGGACCCCCCCCCCAATATCCAACTTGTTGAGAAAATTTTATATCGTTTCAGAAATCTATGAAGATTCTTTATTGATATAAAGGCATAACGAAAAATTATGTTTTTGACATTGAGGTGTGTTTTATTAGGCGGCATCACATACAATAAGAAATGGAAGCTTGTTTTCTTCAAATTACTCTTTATCGCTTAGTCGTTTCTGCAACAGGATTTGAACCTACCGCCACTTTCACTTCATACCAATTTGTCTCTCGTAAATCACATCTGACGATTGACGTTTGTGCAGTTTGTGGGGAAACGATCGAGTTAACTCGACCGTTTTCCCTGTGTGTAAAAAAATGCGTTGGCTGCAGGCGCGGGCCTTGCAAATACGCTACTAACGACGTTGAAAAATCTCGGAGTGGAAATTCATTTCATGAGAGGGACAAGGTAAATTAACACGTAATATTATTTATTAACTAAAATTAACATAATTTACTGAAATAAAATAAAATTAACTTAATTAACAGATAGCATAATATGAATCAATGGAGTGTAAAAAATAGCATACTGTTGTCTACTTTAAAGGATATGACTGAGCTCGAACGATGTCTGGAAAATTCAAGGGGTGTGCTGCTACGATGAAGAAAACATGTGAGGACGCGCTTTACCTTCATTGCGCAAATCCCAATCTAAATCTAAGCATTACCCACGCTTGCGACATTTCAACGATTCGGAACTGTATAGGAACAGTCAAGACAGTTGTTATTCTTCCGTGAATTTAAGACGGCGGTCTGGTACTCGTAAAACGTCGAAATTCTTCGCTTACCATTTTACAAACTACGTCAATACTATGGCTTAGAATTCCATGAAAATTGGCAATGATGTTTAAAAATGTTGGGGAATTCGGGCTCTGGAAGCAGATTTTTGATATTTTTTCTAATATTCCAGCAAATGGGCATACAAATTGGTTCCTTTTTTTGTTTGCTTTCAGAAGCTAATATCTCGGAAACTGAAGCGAACTTGGAAAAAGTACTTCCAGAGAACGAATTCGACATCCTTGCTTTATAAGTTCTCCAAATTTGAAAACAAAAGGTTGAAAAATAAAGGCACCATTTGTAAAATGGGAGAGCACTGTTGGCGTAAAAATTTGCGCTTGTATTTCAGTTGCCATCACTGTGGTGAGGTAGGGTGCGGAGACGAACGTGACACGATCGAGAGAAATTATTGCCCCTTCCCAAATACGTCATCAACGAACGAAGTACGTTCGGGTTCGCAGCTCATATTTCTTTATCTAAGCGCCATAGATGTAATAATAATAATAATAATAAACAAAACGAAAACATTTGTTTGAAAGAGTAAAATTGTTTATAATTGTTTGCAGCTCATGAATATGTAGTAGTTAGTAGTTAGGTTGTTTTCAAAAGAAGTAACATAAATGATTCTGATGAATCTTCAGGTAAAAAGAACAAGTTTTGCATAAAATGACCTTAGTATGTTCATCCCTTTAAAGCTTCCAAAAAAATATGAAAACCAAAAAGGGTACAATAGTCCAATTTTCCTAAACTTTCTACTAATGCATATGGAATTTCTCAACAATTTTCTGCTCCTTGAAGGAGGTTGAAAAAAGTATCCCCAAAGATATTGTTTGACAGCCCCTACGTAAATATTTCTTGTTACCAAGGTGTAAGTTGTAATTTGAGCGATAATAAATGTATTTTTTTATTAATACGGGATTAGTTTTAAAGCAAACAAGAGAGATAAAAGTTTTTAAATAAACCAGACTATCTGATACGTATTTTTAAATATTCTCCTAAGGGTTACCTTAGGTAAATGACCATTTCACTAAGGTCATTTTTATACAAAAGTTGTTATGATTTTAAATGTCAAAACTACCCTGTTAAACTTTACCCTAAACCTTTACCGATACCTAATAAAAGTATTACACTGGAAACTGATAATTCAGCTGCATTTATGGAAAAAATAGTAAATAAAAATTTTATAAAAACAATTTGAGTAGTTAGTTAAAAGTAAAATTTATTTTCAGTTAACATAGATACTCATAAACTTGGTTAGAGTTAGAAATTTGTAGATGCGGATGAGAATCTTCTAGTTTAGTCAAACTGTACGACTCTTGCTCAAACTACTTTGCTCCTTTTTGTCCAGTACTCACAATCAGTATTAGTCTCTTCATATTTCAGTTTCTAATAGTACCCATTACTGTACCAAGATGATATTAGGCGGATCCATTGAAATCTAGAAGTTTCTGAATGATATCAAAAACATCGAGTGATATCTCCTCCCCTTTTTGTGGAAATCAGATCCTGAAAAATAAATCTTCACGGGTGACCTTCAGGTGAACAGTGTATAAAATTGCTTCTTTTCACGTCATATGAGTTTCACTTTTGGAATGATTCATATCACAGTGAGTTACCGTGCTATTCACTTTGAAATTTTAGATTTTTATGCCACAGTCTCTGTAGATAGATTTCGCCTCTGGTATGATTGAAATGCTGAGTGTTGTACTGAGCTGTTCTGTGCTGTTTATATCCTTTTTTGTATCACTTTTACTTGGGAGACTTTCACTCTTTGAAGGGTTCAAATTGATTTTTTTTCCTGTTCCTAAGGAAGCGCCTTACGATGGCACTTGAAATGTCAAACACTTTTGTAATTCCTTGATTCGGTCTAATTCCAAAAGCACATATATGTATCTTTTATTGACCTTGCGCGCGGAAGATTTTTTCTATTAATATAGTAATTTCTAATCAAAATCATTATTACCTTCCTTTGATCCTCTAATTGGCAAATTCCTGGAAACGCGAGAGTCAACTATTTCCGGTAGCAAATATTCGAAATAGAAGCTTTCCAATTTGGGCAGCATATTTAAATTTCAGAAATCCCTATTTCTTATTATAATTTCTGTAGACATACCTTTTGTTGTCCAAATGGCAAATATACAAAAATTTCTATCGGTTATTTCCATCTGGCCTTGAACTTGATAATAATAATCATGGTTCTCTTTTAGAATTAATTGTCCATTTGGGCCAATTTTGCAAAAGTGAATTAATTTTTGCTGTACAGCTTCTAATGGAGTTACATTTTTGGCTACAAATGGACATTTAATTTCAATTATTCCACCATCCTTCATTATTCCGTCTGGAGATGCTCCTAAGAAAAAATAATCTTTATGAGCAAAGAGACCGCATTCTTTTATATCAAGTTTCATTATTGCAGCAACTTCCTGTAACGCAATTTTCTCATAGTCTTGTCCCCATCTAGTAGACTCATTGCCCGAAAATAAAGAATATAAAATATCTTTTACTATATTTGCCTTAAGACCTTTATTTATTTTACATATTCTGCCAAATTTTGAAGCAGTTATTCTCTTTCGCCTCTCACTAAACCATTTAATATTATTTTTCTGCCTAAGTGTCATAAGATTTAAATTAACAGAAGATTCTTTTAGATTGTTTAGGAACTCGTTTTTTGCTGCACCATAGCATTCTTTGTCTAAATCATTTGTTATTTCTTTAATCCCGTAATGAAAATCTGGACCCTTTGATTTTATTTTCTTTGTATATCCTAATGATTTTTTGCATGAAACATTTGCACGGCTTTTCGACATTTTTGTTTCAAACTTTCTAGCATATTTCCCAGGACTTCTATTGGTTATGGATTTGTTGATGTTGCTAATAAATTTAGATTTATTATTAAATGAAACTGCTGCTGCCTCACATCTGGCTTCATAGAAATTTCTTTGGATGAAATTGCAACGCTTGCCACCAATAAATTTTGCGATTGGGGAATTATACCTTTCTGCATGATTATTATTAACATTATATACTAGACTGTTTATGTGATTAATTAATTTGCCATTCATTAAATTATTAAAGTCTTCCCACAGTCCACACATTTTTAGATCTTCGATATAATTTATATCCTGTTCATGTTCTTCGCATCGAGTCCTTGTGTTATGGCAGTTCTGATGGTTACCAAATATGTGATGTGGCAAATTCTTAAGATCTGTTGTAAGGGCTTTAACTTTTTCGCTATGAGAAATATCTTCATTGGCTCTCTTCTTTATAACAGAACTTACAGCAACTTTTATTCTGGTTAAATTGTTTTTAAAAACTTGAAAAATTATATTTGGAATAATTCCCCTAGAAGTTTTCTTTTTGCTGGATAATGCTTTCAGTTGAATATTAAAATTTTTGCAGATATGATTTGCACATTCAATGTTTTCTACAGTTGTGTCAATACCATATGGGCGTATTTTTCGCAATCGGTTCTAAACACTCAGCAGTATTTAGAACCGATTGCGAAAAATACGTGGAGACGATGGAGACAGCTCTCCATCTCTTGAGATAAACAGTATTAGAAAAATTTGCACTTGTATAAATAACATAAAACAAGAATAATTGAGTTTCAGTATCGAAGATTATCGAATAATAATTTATGAATAGTATAAAATTAATAAACTAATATGCACCTATTATTCGAGTGTACATTACATTATGCATTGGTAAACTTTGTTTGAAGCCATCTGCAATTATATCGGCTTCCATTGCATTAGCAGAACCTGACCAGTTTTTATAGCAAATATGGTTTGGGGCCGTGATATTTTTATTTTCAGCTCTAGTGCATATTATGCAAAATGCATTTCTAATTCCTATATATAATATTTTTCCCGTATAGAAACCAATTATACAAGCCTAAAAATTGGTCCTTATTTATTTTAATAAAAAATCTAACATTCGACTTACGACTCCAGACAATGAACTATAATTGCTCCTATAAGACTTTTTGGCCCAAGAACCATCGACAATGACTGTCAATTGAGGAATACCGTTTTTATTTACTTCCCCCCTACTTTTAGCTAATTTAATTTCATCAGAAATGGCATTTTCCATTTCATCAGTGGCTGTTTGTTTAATATGGTTGTACGAATCTAACTGCAATTTAAAGCAAGTTTGCCTACTCTTATTTGGCATATTCATTATTGCACATCGTTCTTCCATTTGTGAAAAACTTTGACCTGTACTTAAATTACCAAAAACCTAAAATAGTTACTCTTTAATAGGCACATAATATTGCAATTAAAACATACAGCTGCTCTATTAATGTCCATATTATTGTCATTTTCTGACTGCGACTTAATGACTTCTACACTATTACACATATTGCATTTAAAATGCAACTCAGAATAAAACCCCCTTCTTTTTTTCCGTAATGAACTCCATGTTAGAAGAGTTGCAACTGAAATTAGTTGAATGTTGTCCAAATTTTTGCAATTGTGCTATGAGTAATTTTATGTTAAAAATTCGAGATCCTTCAACTTTATCTTCAGACATGGAACCTTGCAATTCTGTAAGATATGGCATTTCAATATCAGATACATCTGAGTCGCTACTGCAATGAAAATTGTTTGTATGACATCTATAATATTGTATATTTTAATATGTACCCATCAACGGAAGTCATTGATAACAAAGAATAGTCCGATTGATTTAAAATGTCCATATCTTTTAAACTTCCTTCAAATTTGTGTTTCTGATTGCTATCCAAGTTACTAAAATATGCCTTATTTTATTGCTTGTTTTACTAAATTTAAATTTTTTTGACTTTTGAGTTCTAAAAAGATTTTTTTACCTTTCATTGCCATCTTGATAAGTTAACTGAGAAACACTTTCTACCGAGCTTTTATCAATTTGATTTATGAAATAAACATCAAACACCATTTAGGCCAAACAAATGAATTATATCGGCTGTTACAGACACCCTATATTTTATTCTATATATATTCAATATTGCCGCACTCAATATTTGTAAATGATATCTCTATTGCTGTCAGTTTCTCAAAAATGATACCAACTTCCTGGACGTAGCGAGAGGGAGGGCAAAGGGAGCCATGGCCCCGGGCGTCACATATATGGGGTGTCAATTTTTTTATATTTAATTTAACAACTTCAACTTTAACCTCCAGATTTTATTTAGTTAAGTTTTCTTCTCTTTGATTCTTGTTGTTATGTTATCAATTAACATTTTTTCGCAAGTTTAAACTTTAAATAGAATTTTGACGGACAAGTTGAAAATTCAAGAAATTTTAATTTATAAAATTAGAAATCTTTCTCAATTTTTCGATTTTTCTCAAAATATTCAATGTAGATTTGAATTTTTTATTGCAGGTACTCTTAAAATTACAGAAAGAGTAAGAATTTTGAAAAAACAACTTTACAAAAATTATGAGTAATTTGACTCTATTTAATGACGTTTTTCAAAATTTCAATAATTTTTTTACAAATTTTAAAATTCTGCTTTATAAATTTTAAATTTTTTGTTGCTATTTATTCCTTAATAATATATTTTTATAAATTTGAAGGAAATATGGAACCTTTCAGAATAAATTTAAAATTGCGAGAAAATAATTGAAATGTTTTTTAAAAGTCCAAATTTCTAAATAAATTTCGAAATTCTGATTTTAAATTTTTAATAATTGGTAAATGTAAACTAAAGTTTCTTTAATGGAAAATAAACATTTTTATTTTTTTTCAAATTGTTGACATTGAATTAGACATTTTATACATCTTTCTTCAAAATTGGATTTTAAAATTTTAATTTCCTTTCTTTCTATTGTTTTGAGATTTCAAATTTCAAAGTTGAAAACTCATTTTGAAAAAAAGTCTAAATTTTGGATCTCCAATTTTAAGTAGAAAGTTAATAAAGATCAAAAACTGTAGGCTTGAATTAAATTAAATCTGAAATATTTAAGTTATTCCTGGAAATTTTAGAATTTAATTTCGAAATTGTGAAACTAGTGAGGGGGCCAATTTAAGGTTGGCCCCGAGAGGCAAAAATCCATGCTACGCCATTGACCAACTTTGATTTTTAAATATCATTACATTTTTGGAACCTGCACTATTTTCCGAATACAAATAACATAAAAATAAATGATTTTTAAAGTATTGACACATTGCTTGGATCTATTTTATTTTTAAATCTAGAGGGCTATAATGATTCATTCTAATTAATCCCAACCAACCACATTAACGCTACAAAAAATCAAATCAAGTCAAAAATTTTTTTATCATTTAATACAGTTAAGAAAAATGGTTTTTGTCAAAACTTCATTTTGTTAGATAGTGCCATAATGGTGCCAGCAAAAATTTTGGCACCTGCAAAAAATACAATTAATAACGAATAGATTGTGTGTATTCCCTTTTCCTGAGTAATCAATAAAACCGAAATTACAGCAGAAAGAAAACAACCTATTCAGAGAATCGGACTAATAATAATCTAGGTATGTGAAAAATTATTTTGTTTCTAGATTTTTGAAATATTGAAAACAATAACTTATATGCGGATGTTTAGCTCTAAATTTTAACTCAAAGCAGCTCACACTGTTCATTTTTATATGAAATTAGTATACATTAGGCGCAATATTTTTTACCTTTTCAGAAAGTTATTTTTTCTCTTTTTTAGTGAACGTCGTCGACTTGAAAGATATAATTTTCTATTCACAAGTGGCTCCATTGTTCTAAATATAGGTTTACAACAAATATGAATACTATACTAAATACACCAACCGCTGTCGGCAATATAACAAGCAAGTTGGCTCAGAGAGTATGATTGGATCGAATATCACAAAAACGATAAATCAGCAACAGTTGCGAATTTATCAATGATTGAGAATTTGCATTCGGACGATGTTGAACGAACTTCTTAGGCAATTCCCCTTCGAGACCCCTTTCGTCTCCAGTCTCCTTACCCCCCTTAACGGGACATTTAAATCCAAGACCAAAATCGTACAATTCGATTTACCAGACCCCCGCCTTAATAAAGCAGGAAACCTGTTAAAAAACATATCCTAGCCTCAAACTCAGTTGCTAAGCAGACCCGTCTTTTAAAATTCTGTGAAACGCGTTGGATCGAACACCTGGCTTCAGTTTGTTCAACGATGTTTTGGAATTTATATGTTTGGCGCTAGAAGAAATGGAAGAGCTCGGAATTAAATCGGATGGTGTACAGCCAAGTGACTTACTCGCCTCTATTCGAAGGCCTCAATTCATCATTGCTTTGATAGTGCTGGTCCCAGTCTTCAGCTTAACGAAAAATTTGAGCTTGCAATTACAAAAGGAAGACATTGACTTGAGTCAATGCGTTAGTTTACGCAAACGATGTTAATAAAGAAATAAAGAATAAGCGTGCCAGAGCTGACCAAAAATTTGCAACCTCAGCAACCTACATTGCAGAATCGATTGGTACAGAGCTAACTGTTTCAGACGAGTTGGGCGTCAGAATAATAGGGATAACTATGGTGGACATGCTGAAGAGTATTATCGACGTTCAACTTTTATCCCATTTTTGGACAAGTATTTAGAAGAGCTTGAGTCTAGATTTTTGGAGGACCGACAACTGCTTTCAAGGATACAGAATATAATCCTAACACGATGTGTGGAACTTGATGAGAAAGAATTAAAAAAAACTGTCCTTGTTTTCGAAAAAGAATGGTCGAACGAAGTTACTGAGACTACACAAGAGTTAGAATCTAATATGAAGATGTGGAAAAGGTAATTTAATTCTTATTAAATTAAAAAATGAAGTTACATAAAAATTAACCAATTATTCCTTCTTCACATTAGGTTCTGTACAAACATTTCTGCGAAAGAATGACCGAAAACCTTCATCGAAGCTCTGAACGTTTGTGACATATGATTCTACAAACACATTAACAGATTCCTTCAAATCGGTGAAACACTGCCTGTTACAGTAGCTTCTAGCGGACGGTCGTTCTCTACTTTACGAAGACTCAAGATTTACCTGCGCAACAAGACGGGAGAAGACCGACTGAATGGATTAACGCTACTAAATATTCATAGGGACATTGAAATCACTACTTGTCAATTCGTAGATATTATGACAAAAAAAAAAAGAAAAATGGATATCTTTCTGTAAAACTGTAATTGATGAATGAACACAATACATTTTTTTATTTTTAAATCTTCATTTCAAAACAAATTTTTTAAGTAATATTCATCGAATGAGGTTATCTGTAATTCGGCACATATATGCAAAAAGTAATACCGTGTAATATACGATTATGTATTATGTATTGTAAAATATTGATTTCAAAATCGAAATTCCGACCACCCCCGAAAAATTTTTCGGAATCCGTCCCTGCATAA
This sequence comes from Dastarcus helophoroides, assembly GCA_028583605.1. Taxonomy (NCBI): domain Eukaryota; kingdom Metazoa; phylum Arthropoda; class Insecta; order Coleoptera; family Bothrideridae; genus Dastarcus; species Dastarcus helophoroides. Next base: position 3,619,266 of record CM053332.1, read on the forward strand.
ATAACATAATACATTCATGGATTCCCTCAATAAAACTTTGAATCTTGTTCGCCTCAAAAGATATTTTATAGTCCAGAACTCGACTCTCCCATTACAAGAGGATTAGAACAATGTACTCGGTTCTTAATAACTCAGATTTGATAAAGCGAAACTTATAAAAAGCTGTCATTAGTAGAGGATCTAGTGCTATATCAATCAGTTTAACGTTTTTTGCAACTTCTCTGTATATTACGAAGCATCACAAGATAAGAAGATTAAGTAATGTGTAATGATCGATTTAGGATGGAAAAACTTGGAGCAGCTGGATCGAGTTTAACTGGCTCAATCATTCTTAAAGGCTTAGGGAATTGGGTCACTTTGATATCTTATTAATTTGATACTTATTGTAAAAATAAACAAGAGTATTACAAGCTTAAAAATTATACCGCTTTTTTATTTTAAAAATTATTTGTACGGTTCAGTACCTTAAAAAAAAAACAGAACTCTTTTAATCTCACCATTGTGTCACAAAGAGGTTTTTCTCCAAAACTATGTAACGTATTTTGAAATGTTGTACAGCTTTAGTTCTCGATGATCTACACAAATAGTCTTAAATATACAGCTTAAAATGTGTCAGAAATGACCGCCTCCCCTGTTATCCTTTGTTTCTTAAAATAACATTTAGGTTTTAATGGGGTTAGTAGACATTGGGCCATAGATTATGGAAAAATTGCAAATTTTTCCAATATCGCAATAGTTGTTTGGAAAAAAAATATTTTATGGAAAAATAGGTGCTTGATTTCCAATGGCTTTTTGACCCATATAGTAATAATTTTTTTCAAATAACAAATTGATTTGGCTAAAGCATAGAATGCAGATCTACTTGGTCTCTTACATTACTTTATTTAAATGAATATTTTCGGAGTTAGCATTAGTTTATTAAAATGCACGCAACGCAGTCATTCCGGCTGAAATTTAACATTTTAGCGCGATCCAAGGCGCTCTCATAAACTGTGTTAGTCATCGACTCATTGCGAATTGCGAATAAATACATTTTATCTAAGACATTATCAACACAGTTATTAGTCCCATAAATATTTGAATTGATTGTTGCACATCTGAAAATAGACATTTTTTTTTAATTTTCAATTACAACACAAAAAAATTTGGATAAAATTTTAAATTTGTACATAAGTAAAAATAATTTGATTTGATCTATTGACAGTTTACTGTGGTAACTGGTACGGAACCCTAGTTGTGCGAAACCGAGTCGCTCTTGGCTGGGTTTTTATTTCAAGCAGAAGGTCAGTAAGTAATATTTTTTAGGAATTCTATAGAGTTGATCTGGCACATTATTGACAAAAGAGAACTAATTTAAGATTTTAAGTATATCTTTTTAATAATTGATTAAATATATTTTTTGTTTTATTGTATATTGAAGATGCTGCTAGTTAATTCGGAAAATATGCCACATACGCTAATTTTTGAGAATACTTATAACACAAGTAAGAACATGTTAAAAGATTTTCATGTGAAATGTATTAATTGTCAATTATATACCGGGTGTTTTTTTTAGTTGGGAGGTTACCTTTACATGGAGTATCACTTATTATAAAGGCAAACTGATTTTGTCGATATGGTTAATCGGAGCTAAACTATCTTTCAAAAATATTTTTAACTTCCTATCACTTCTGGTTATACCGGAAGTAGACATCAACTTTCTTATTTTAAATAGCAACCCCCAAATTTTATACTTTATTTGGATTTTACGTAGAAAAATAAGGTGAGTTTATGTATACATGTTTATTGCTATCTTTAATAGTTTTTAAGATATTTTAATTTTTCGGAAAACACTGACAGAAAAGGAGGGTTATTTTGACTCTTTGTATCTTTTTTATTATTTGCAATAAAAACATTAAATTTGGGTTGAAGTCATGGAATATTATGCAGACTATAATATCAGGTTTTACATTTGTTACACAGGGTGATGGAAATTTTATGATCTTTATTGTTTTTGTTTTATTCAAGAAAACTCTGTTTTTTTAAATGGGAACTATGTGCTTTTTAAACATTTTTGAATTCCTCACATAAAAAGAAGAAAAACGTTAAATGACTAATTTTTTAAAATTCTGCACCGTTACAGAGATATAATGCAAAATAAAAAAGAAAAATATATCTTTTTTTTTCTAGTACCAACTTGGTAGTGGACAACAAAATTTTTCAAGAAAAACATAACCACAAGGCCTAAAAATTTTAGACTAAATAACATTTAAAAGATAACCGCACAAGACGAATAAGTCTTTGGCTAATTGTTAGAATACTTATTGAAAAATGTTTAGGGAGCCACAAATGTAAGTTTCGCAAAAATGGCTTGTTAAACAGACTTCTCATTTTTGCAGTAATGAAAATCAACAACAAATGTTCAAGAAAATTCAGTCCTTTAACTGTTATGATGTTAGATTAGAACTCGTTATTTGTAAGCGTTAAATTTTACAATGAAAATCAAAATGGAAGTTTTCTAGTGATTTTTTTTACTACTGCATGACAAGCATATTGCTAGGAACAATCGGATGTGCATTAAAAACGTTACTCAATTCGAAATCTTAAAATATGTCTTTAAATGTATTGAAACAGAAGATCGTCCTTGTTGTTCTTGATGTAAATTTTTTGTCAATTATTTTTGTTCCCTATTACTTATTATGATTAATTCTTAGGATTTTATTTCCTACAGTTAATTTCCTACTTGAACAAAAAAGAGATGTTTGATTCTTTTTATTGTAAGATTTATGTAAAATACCTCTGTAAACGGCACAAAATGTTAAAAAATAAGTAAAATAACTTTTTCCTCTCTTTTATGTGAAGAATCCAAAAATGATTAAAAAAACATACAGTTCCCATTAAAAAAACGGTTTTTTTGAATGAAAGCAAAAACAGCAAAGATTATAAAATTTCCATCACCCTGTATAATAAATGTAAAATCTGTTTACGTTGTTATAGTCTTTATAATATTCCGTGACTTCAAGCCAAATTTCATGTTTTTACTGCAAATAATAAAAAAGATACAAAGAGTCAAAATAACCCTCTTTTCTGTCATTTTTTTTCGAAAAATTGAAATAGCTTTAAAACTATTAAAGGTAGCAATAAACATGTATACATAAACTCACCTTATTTTTTTACGTAAAATCCAAATAAAATAGAAAATTTGTGGGTTGCCATTTAAAATAACAAAGTTGATGTCTACTTCCGGTATAATCGGTAGTGGGGGGAAGCTGAAAATATTTTTAGAAGATAGTTTAACCCCGATTAGCCCCATCGACAAAATCAGTTTGCCTTTATAATAAGTAGTACTCCATATAAAGGTAACCTCTCAACTAAAAAAAACACCCGATATATATATATATATATATATATATATATATATATATATAGGGGTGCCATTGAACTTTATGTCACTCGAAAATTTGTATGATTATCCTTTGACAGGTGCCTACTACGTTATCTTACAAATAAACTATTTGTAAACTTCGCATTTTTTCATAAAAATGTATATATATATATATATATATATATATATATACCTGTTTGTGTTTGCTGGAAAGGGTTGGTCTTTTGTATAGATGTTAAAGAGAAGGGGTGCCAGCACACTTCCCTGTGGCAAGCCCTTCTTTTGATTCCTCCATCTGCTCCACTTTCCCTGGAATTCCACTAGAAACCTCCTGTTATGAAGCAGGTTTCTGATGGTGTTCGTAAGGTTAATATCCTTAGTGACAGCATACACTTTCTGCATCAGGAGCCTGATGTTAATGGTGTCATACGCAGCCGTTAGGTCGATGAGTACGGCACCGGTTATGAGGACTTTTTGGAGGCCGTCCTCAATATGCTGCGTTATGTTAAATATATGTGCAGCGCAGCTTTTTTCTGGGCGGAATCCAGCCTGTTGCGGTATGAGAATTGGTTCTACGGACCAGTGTAAGGCGAGTTTGTATCATTCCTTCGAAGATTTTATATGTATGGCACAGGAGGGAGATTGGGCGGTAGCTTTTGGGGTTACTGGCTTTCTTCCCTGGTTTAAGGGTGGCTATAATCTTCGTTTTTCGCCAGATACTTGGGATTTTCCACTTCTGTAGACAGGGCTGTTGTTTTAATTTTGGTCCGAAATGTTTGATCTGCTCAGTCATAATATTATCTAGTCCAGCAGCTTTCCGCGGTTTGCACTTCTTTATTGCCACATTTAGTTCTTGTATGGTAAAGGGGGCAGACAGTCCCGTCGTTTATTTCCCCTTTGATCGGTTTATGTTTGTTTCATGTCGGGAAGGCATTTAATCTGGTTTACCGTTTACTGCTAGCTGGGTGGCTATTTGATTTGCTGTTACATTGGTGTGGGATCTCGGTTTAGTAGTCTTCAAGCTTTGTGGCTGCTTCTACTCATGTCAAGCTCTTCAATTAGTTTGATCCACTTCTCCCTCTTGAGCTCGGATATAGAGCTGATAAGTTGTTTTCCCGCTTCTATTGTGTTTTCTCCCAGGAAATTTGGCCTTCGTTGCTGTTGTTAGGCCCTTTATATAGTTAGTGTTACATCCTCTCGGGATGGAGAGCGGTGAGCGTTTTTTAATGGATTCTACAAATTTATCGTATGAGCCTGGGCAGGGTATAAGTGTGACTACCGCTTTGTCCAGTAGCTGTTGAATTTTAGTCCAATTGGCTTTTTGAAAATTATATCTACGTCTGAAAGGGATAGTGTAGGGTCGGACTGTAGCAGTGATCTGGTACATGATTAGCCTATGTTGAGTGTTCGGTATCGGTGGACATACTCCCTTGATGCACTGATCGGTTATTTGATTACTTACAAATATCAGATCTGGGCTATGACTCATTCTAATTAATTCTAATGAACCATATTAACGCTAAAAAAATCAAATTGCCTAAAAAAGAAAGTATTGGAAATGGGGTTTGTATAAACGATTTATTTTAATGAAACACTACACTTTAATTATCGGGACTTTATTTAAACAAGAGGTCTCGGAAGGTGTGTGCTGTCGCGACGAAATTATAATCTAAACTCACAGTCGAAAAAGAAGCTTTTCATAATACTTTCAAATACATCTGGTTTATTTCATGATACACTGCTAATATACATGTCAACGCTAATCCCTTAAAACCTATATTCAGAAAGGGGACTGACCAGCGTTCTTGGAATTAATCATCCACCTAAGAGTGTTCCAAATAAGTTGAAGTACCCGTATCAGATTTCAGTTCGTAAAAGATACACAGAAACCCATAAAGCATTCAAGGGTGTCTAATATTTTACTTTAAAATAAGCACCGATAGATTTTTGCTCTCACGTATTGAACGTGATTTCCAACAGAAATTATTTTATTCTTTTATCACGGTATAAAGTTAATAAAAATGGTTTTGATGTCATAACTTCATTTTCTTAAATGGCATTATATTGGTACTGTGGTACCACCAAAAGGTATAATAAATGGCCAATCAAATCAAATTTTCTTTTTTGCTGTGAAATCAATAGAACTGAAGTTACAGCCAAAGGAATTCAAAATATTCGGTTTAAATTTATTTGAAGATTTATTCAATAAGAACATAAGATAGCTGTGGAAAACAAATTTAGAAAAAAGGCACTTTGTAAGTTTGCATAATTTAATTTTCTTGTAGCGCTTACGTGGTCAGTTAGCGTTAATTAGGATAAGTCATGACCTTCTAGACCAAAAAATAAAATGGGACCAAAAAAATGTTTGAATATCTATAAATTATCTGAAACTCATTTTATGTGTACTGTATCCAGAAAATTCAGATTCCAAAAATGCAGATTCCAAAAATGTAATAATATACAGGACAGTTGGAATCAGTTTTAACAAAAGTGACAACAGTAGGAATGTAAATTTTATGTCAAAATTTTACATTTTATAAATACCGGGATATCAAAAATTATCTTGGTCAAGGTGGTTGTCGAACGTGTGTCTTACTTTAAATTTTTGAATATGTTTTATTGTGTTAGAATCTGTCAAGTCATTGTGCTGAAATTTTCTAATCCAGTTTTTGAATCATGCCTCTTACCACACAGCACAAAATTTTCATGATTGAAGCCTATTTTCGAACGGGTGCGCTAGTTAATGGAAATTGGCAATACAGTCAACGTTTGTGTTTGGACAATTTTCGAGAGCACTTCCCAAACGTGTCAATATTACCGGGCAATTTTTATGCGTGCCTTACAAATTGTGTTGAAGTGTTTCGTAAAACTGGTGGTGTGACTCATAAAAAAGGTGCTGGTAGACCAAGAGTTCGTACAGAAGAAGTTGTCAATGACGTTTGTCAACGTATGGAAGAGGAGCCTGCAAAACCTTTGAAACGCCTTTCTCAGGAAATTGGACTTTCTTATGGAACATGTCAGAAGATTTTAAAGAAAGACTTGAACAAGCATCCATATAAGATGCAAGCATATCAAGCTCTTCTGTCCGCAGACCACCCCAGACGCCTTGCTTACTGCCATTGATTTGTCAATAATTTATGAATGACGATCTTCTGGGCTTAACTTTGTTTTCTGACAAAGCGTGGTTCCATCTTTCGGGATACATCAATTCTCAAAATATGCGAATGTGGAGCAATGATAACCCTCATGTTTTTAGTGAATGCTCAAAAAATTGGTGTTTGGATGGCAGTTTCTCGCAGAAGAATAATTGGGCCAGTTTATTTCGACTTTACCGTCAACGCAGAAAGATACAGACACAACTTTTTGACTGAGTTTGTGCAACAGTTAAACGATGATGAACTTCGGTATGGTTATTTCCAGCACGACAGTGCAACAGCACATACTACACGAGAAAATATTGCTTTCCTCCGTGAGTTTCTTGATGACCGGCCAATAAGTTTGTATACAGAAGTTGAGTTTCATCCGATATCACCTTTTTTGACAATTATGGACTATTTTATATTTCCTTACTTTAAAAACAAGAGTTTCGCAACTCCAGTAAATAATTTGCAAGAACTGCAACAAATAAGTATTCAGCAATGTGCAACCATAACGCCAGAAATGCTACAAAACGCTTTTCACAGCATGAGGAGGCGCGTCAATTTCTGCATCGAACAAAACGGGGGACATTTCCAACAATTACTGTAATTTAGTTTTTCTTGTTACTAAAACCGTTATTTCATAATTTGTAGTTCATTATTGTTTTACAACTGAAATAAATAGGTATGAAATTTGTAGGTTACTGATGATGTCAGTGTGACAGTGACATAATTATTTCAAACGTAAAGTAAGACACACGTTTTACATTCCACAACCACCCTTGACTAAGATAATTTTTGATATCCCGATACATCAAGTGTAACAATTTTGAGAAGTTTACTTTATAAATAAAAAAAAATAGGGGGTGCAACATAACACCCGGTATATTGTTTAAGAAAGAGCTAAAGTTTATAGACGACTTTGAATAAAATAATTTGTTTTATTTCAGAAAATCCTGGCTCAGTACTCATTCATATTATATGGCTGCGCAAAATGTCATGCTTCTGGAATGACACCTACTAACTGATTGTTAGTATTTGATTTATTAAATAGATTTTAGCCTTTAGACATCGGTTAAGCTAAGAATTAATATATTTTGAATTGATGAGAAAGTATTACAAAAAATGCTTTGTATTCATAAATACTTAAATAAATCACTTTGAATAAAAATACACAGAAATATTTATTTATCATTTTGATAAAAGTAAATCATATTGAATTGTAGTCCGGACATTGACTATCCCGACGAAGCCGAGGCAGCTTGCTAGTGAAATTATAAAAAGTAAGTTTGGAATCCCTAAGAGCCCCATTTAATTAATGCAGATGAGTTTTAGTTTTAGACCAATTTTACGTAAAACTTAGAAATTACATTGATCAAAGTGTGAAAGCAATGAGGTTAGTCAAAATATAAACATAAATCCGTTCTTAAACAATATCTACATAAAAAATCTGAAAAGCAGGAGCAGCGTCTTTTTAAAATGTCTGATAGTGCTTTTATAAAATAGGCAAAGCGAAATTCTCTGTTACCACCTTCATTAAGTCAAGTGCAAATTTTATGCAATTTGCTTGTTTTGTGAAACGCTAATGCTTTCTCGGTTGATTGCAATTGCAGCTAGGGGCAGGTATCGCGAGCAGCCTTTAAAATTACAAACAGATACGCGTTAAAAATGTTTATCTTAGCCTGATATTGAGTGCTTTTCCGATTTTGAAGTGCCTGTTTAGTCATCGGCACTGCTTTTAGTGCTTTTAAACACTTGAAGCTTTATTATTTATCATGCACAAAGTGATTCAGGACTGGTTTTGATCCTCAAATGTAGAGAAATGGCAGTAGTAATTAAAAACTGAAAGCAAATTCGTCATTACCTTAAGGGTACTGCGTCAATGAAATTATTTTTACCGTTTTCACACATATTTTTTTCGTCAATCGAAAGATCGAATTATTATAAACAACTTTTAATAAAAAGTTTTTTCATACCTTCATTTTTTTTAGGACATATCGGTCCTTATCGGCCAGCGCCTTAGGCGATTGCTAATAGATCCAGAGAGATAAACAGTTCGTTGAAAAAAGTTTTGTAAAAAGTCTTTATCTTTAGTTTGCGACTTATAAACCATTAAAGCTATCAAAAATTATTTATTTATGATACAAGTGTTAAAAGTGACATTTTATTTTGTGAGTGTGTGTGACTGATTTTTTAATGTCATCCAGTGTTAATTTACAAAATTCTTCACGGTGACATGCTCCAAATAATCCAAAAATTGACGCAACTTTTTCTACATATTTGGTGTCTGAAGTTTCATTCCAAAAAGGTATTATCTTGTACGCTTGTTGTAATACTTGCTTATATTCTAGTTGTTTTTGATTTGGAAACTAGCTTTTATCATAAAGAGATTCCATAACTTAGAATTTCCTTCGACGTAAATCAAAAATATATTCTTAGTGAAGTTATCCGCTAGACCCTTTATTTCAGACCATCATATTGTTGTCGCAATTTCTGGGGCAATAAATCTGAGTTGATGTCTTTGCTCTTTCCTCAACATCTGGTGGAATAATCAAATTGCTTTAATTTCCAATCTTTTCTTCAAAATCTATGTTTATTAGCCATAAAATTTACAATATTTTAGGACAGGTTCAATTGTGGTTACTAATAAATAGTAAACAACTTACAATTGTTTTACTCAGTTACACTCTATCCAGTACCTGACTTGATTGTCACATGTAATTGTCAAACATGTAATTCAACACTCAAACGATAAACTGACTATTTAACCCTAGAGACAGCTTTTTTTTTTAGTTTAACAGTTTTACAAAAAATATTGTATAATATACTTCTTAAAAGTGATTTTATTTTGCTCGTGGGGTTGCTCCACTCGCTACGCTCGTCCCGCAATACTCCCCACTCACAAAATAAAATGTCACTTTTAACACTTGTATCATAAATAACTATTTTATGTGACGAGAAAAAAGTTTGATATTTTATGTGTCTTAACACTTTATAAAATGTGACTTTTCATAAATCTCACTTTTCCTGGTAAAAAAATATTTTTTCCCCAATATGTACATATAATTAACAAAGCGAGAAGATTTCATTTTCGAAGAAGAGGTTTCCTTAGTAACGCAGATCTAAACTTTAAATTTTGATATCAGCCGATTTTGTGACTGTAAAATGTTTTCGTTTTCAATATTAAATCGCGTCAGGAAACAAACTTAGCTCGAGATAAAATCTACTATTTTTTTCTCGTATAATAAAGAACTATTATTTAATAGGTCCATAACCCCACAATTGATAGTTGTGAAATTTAAAACATACATTTAAAATACTAACGCTTACAATTTCCCACAATTTTCTTTTGCGTAAATTGTATTTATTTATCATCCTAAATCTGCTGTTGTCGGTGAGATTTGCAGACATTTCTGTATAAGCGCACTAGGCAATCACTTAGGGCACTGGCAGATGATGACCGATATTTTCTAAAGAAATGAAGCTATGAAAAAACTTTTACAATGAATATTTTCTAAAATAATTCGGTCGTTTGATTAACTCAAAAAAGTTGTATGAAAACGGGTTAAATCATTTCAAAGACATCGTAGCCTTAAAGTAGTGCCCTTTAAGATCACATTATATGTCGAATATTGTTATAATAATCTTACACAAATATCTGCTTTTAGATTTTAAAATAACAACAATAACAAATAAACAATAACCGTTTTTTCGCATTTGGGAGTCAGCATCAGTTCTGGATTACCTTGTATGTACTGCATAATATGCCTTGCGTATTTATTAGTGACCAGCGGGCCCCGCATCTTGTATTTTTTAAAAACGCAATATAAGAAGTTACAGCAGATTTTAGAAAATGACCTCTTTTACATTTTTCTTAATAAAATCTGGATAACTTGGTGTTCAGCTGTTTCCTCAGTGGCATGTCGTTCGATATAAAATCCTTCACTGCTTTGCCTACTTAACCGATTTTTTATCTCCACAATCAATATCCACAAATAACTAGATACTTATGTTATCCCATAACCATTGGGGTACATTGCATAAGTTGACCAGTCATTTCAGCTAGCTACATTACGTAAACATCATATTTAAGGCAATCAATTTTAAAAAATTCAAAAACCGAAATTTTGCATTTCGAGATAGAAATTCTCAAGGACTCAAAAAAAAACCTTAAATTTTAAATTCTAATTTTAAAAATTTGGACAAACAGTAAAATTGTGTCAGTCTGAGAATTGTTATAAAAGCATAGTTTGAATTTCTACTTTAATTTTCTAAATTAAAGTCGACACTTCCAGAAAAAACTTTACAATTTTTATTATTTAAAAACCATTTAAATCAAAAGTATACTTCTTTCTGAGAAATGACAAGAGGTAAAAAATTTCAACTTTAAAATAAAATATTTTGTCTTAGTTTCAAAAATTGATCTTTAAAATCGAAACTTCAATGAAGTACGTCGAAATGACGAGAATAAAATAGAGATTTGCGATAAGTTACAATTCTATATTAAAATCAAAATTTTTAGAAAAATCTTTTACAATTAGAAAAAAAATTACTCGCCTTATTCTAACATCAAACTAAAATTTTGAAAATTAAAGTTGAAATATTGTAACAAAAAGTAATTATAAAATTTTGTTGGGAATTTTCCATAAAATTTGATAAGGGGAAGCGGCCGCGATAATAAATCAAGCGGCAGATAAGCGCTCCAGAAATTTCGGCATACGATAAGCCTTATCTGCTGCATTCTTCTAGAACCCGAACGGGACTTATATAAGGCGGTCGCTTTTCCCTCAGAGAGGTTACTTAGAAATCAATGAATAAGTTAGTTAGGTAAACAGTGCTAGTGAATTACAATTGTAGTGTTTTGAGTTCAGTTTTGAAATAAAGTGGGTAAAGTTCACCAAGTGTTAATCGTTCGAACCGATAAAACGCAACAATATCAAAAAAAATCAAAATTGAAATTAAAAAATAATATATTCTTTTTAGACATTTTTTCTGAACATTTTATACTGTAACATTGACATTGAAGTTAAATTTCTGCGAAAAAGTTATATGCAGCTTTGTAATCAAGAAAAAATATTATTCACATTATTTCTTTCAGTTTATTTTTTATGTAAAAATTTCTTTAGGCACGTTAAACAATTTTAGGTAGGAAATAAACTTATGGTTTTGCATTTCCATCCCACAAGACCATCACGCGTTACCATCAGCTTTACTGTTAATATTAGAGCACATTGGTAACGCAAATTAGCGTAATGGTAACGCGAAACGATAAGATTCCCCTCTATCAGAAATCGCCTAATGTGCCTAAGGTGTTTAAATTTAAAAAATGCGTGATCGGGAACGAGGTTCGAACCTATGACCTTTAAAGCTGATAAGCTTGTGTTATGTACCCCTAACTAACTAAGATGGACTGCCCTTGATAAGTTCGCTTTTAACTTGTGTCTTACATATATGCTTATTATGAGTTAAACTGACTATTGTGCATTGTTTAAATTCTTTTTCACTATACAGTAAAACAGTGAGTATGCATGAAAGTAGTTTTTACAAAAAGAGAGAGGATATGATGTTTATATCTCACGAGAAGGAAGTTTGAGCACGACGCCGTAGGAGAAGTGCTCAATGATTAGAGAATGTGCAAATGTGTCAAATTCTTTACAGAATTTTAATTAAGTCGAAATTTCAAGAATCTTGTGCAATAGAATGCAACCTGGAATACAGTCATGCAGCCCTTCTAGGCGTGTCTAGTGAATCATCACAGGTAGCTCTGTATTACCAACAGTTAAAAACATAAACACCTTGTTACGGGATTTTTCCCCAGTGAAGGAATCGTGGCTAAGTATTTATAATTTACTAGAAATTCTCCCAAGTGCCACTATCAGACTAAGAAAAAATTTCCTTCACTATCGCCGGCTAGCGTTGGGGAAAGAGCAAGAGCCTCTTCTTGTTGCAGGCTGGGAGTCGTACAGCCCTGTGAGGACCCCTCGTTTGGGCCGATGTGATAATCTAGGGGGTGGAAAACTTTCCAAAAAGTGACAAGTCCGGAACTCAGGAGTGATAATATTTCTAAGTCCCAGATTCCGCTTAAATAGAATTAAGTTTGCGCGGCACGACGGCTAAAGAATACCAAAAAGGGGCGCCAGGTGATTTTGAATCACGCAATATACCTAAAGGAGACGTCGAAAAATTACCAAAAGATACTCAATCACGGAAGCTGGACAATTTACTCCTAGATGGCGTAGTTCTCGTTCTCGTTGCCACTCTCTGGGACCTACCTTATCGAGAGTGTTGCTGTCTATGTTCTAACCTTACAATTTAGACAGACAGGAAAATAATTTTTAGAAGCAATAAAACAAAATATTTCAAAAGCAGAATAAGTTCTAATGTACTGCACGGTATTTTACAATTGATAATGTAAGCACTCAAGGTAAGTGTATCTTTCCCAAACTTATTTATTCTGGTCTTAAATTGCGGACACGATTTGTTGGAAAGAAAGTGCGCACTTTGTTCCGTACAGCTGTTTACAAAAGTTGGTAAACGTTACCTTTAATATATATTTCATATCTTAACATTATCGGTTAATGGGTACAAATTTTAGGTTCCTGTCTCGTTTCAGCACTAAATAGAGCTGGGGAAAATTATTAAATTATTAAGCTATCTAAATTAAGGCACTAGGATTCGAAAGTCAGACCCGAGGATACAAATATCGGGTAAGATAATTAACAACGAGTAGGTAAAAGAAAGGCTAATTTAACTAATTTAAAGCTTAGAATCAAAAAGAAAAAAAATTAATGAGACAACTGGGATTACTGACATTAAAACAAAAAAACTACAAGCTACGTAAGCAACTGAAAAGGGGCTGTAGGTAAAAATTCAAAACGGTATTATAATTTAGGTTGCCATCCAAAAATCTGACACATCTATGGTTGGGACAATCCCCAAATAAGAATATAAAAAGAAAAAGGGTACTTAAGTGACCGTCGTGAAGGGTCCCGGGTCAAAAGGGATGCTGGTATTTCGTATAGCTATTGGATCGATTGACACGAACTCCCTTCACCGAAGTCCTCGAAGCCCACACTTGGAGGTATCCACAAGACGATGACCACTCCTTTGGACCTCCTCGTGTCCCTTTTCAGGTCCTGATTGGCCGATCAGATATGGATCCAAAGTTCCTTGGTTAATAGTCGGCTCTGCCGCGTGCTTGGGAAGCACCTTCCTTCTTATTCCCGAAAACTAACTAACTAAGATGCACTTGGAAAATGCTGTAACTTCACCTTGAGAAGGATGACACCCAAGTGAACGGCAAGAGAGAAGATGGCCGATTTCCCCCACACCAAGACTGACAGAAGATATGCCAGCACTTATAAAACCAACCAATGCATGTTTGGTGGCCTAGCCACAAGCCCTATTTCTAACGGAAATTTAAACCGTAACAACCTAGCAGAGTGGTTGCTCTGTAGGAAGGTCCCAGAAGGCAAGGATTCTAATGCACAGACCAATTGCTTTGAACATTTATTAGATTTATTAGATGGTTGATAACATATCTCTTTTCTACAAGTACTTCCATAAAAGATGCTCGCAGGAACTAATAGGATTGAACCCCCAAAGGGCAAGATTCTTGAGGCATATAAGACAGTCGGAGATAGCAGATCCAGCGAAGCTTAGCTTGACACAGTGAGGACTTCTCTCTACGGAGACTCTTTTTTCTACAGAACTTCCAGGCTATGAAGAAATTCGTTCCCGAATGAAATTTTTCCCAAAAATTATAACCTATCCTTGTTTAAGTGGGCGGTTCATCGCCATCTATCCTTGTTTTTGCATCCTATTCGCAGTGCTTTGAAGGCATATTGGGGTTGTCCTTTGCAAGTGGATTAAACTTAACAAAAAAAGATCCGAAGTTTGGAAACCAATGACCAGTTTCGTTCTTGTTAGCTCTCGCCAGTTTGGTATATCCAACTAAAATGCCAAGAAATGTTTCAGCAAGTAAGTGCTATAGAATCAACAGACGTCGCTCGTGTGATTCTTAATACCACCGCCACCTATTGGTCCATAGAGAAACTATGACCAACCCCAACAAGTTTCGTTTGCAAATAGAATGCAACCTGGACTAGGGTCTGGAGCTGGATTCGAAGTGCCTTGCCTAGAGTTTAGACCAGCACTTAGGCCACCCTTTCCGGGCCCGTTGTGCTATCCCCGTGATTGAGGTGTCCTTGGTCATTCATTCAGCTATCCAACCTTATTGAGAAACTGAATGCAGCCCTCTAGGCTTGTATAGTGAATCATAAGAATTACACAGGCGACGTCCGTTGATTCTATAGTACTTACCTGCAGGAAAATTCGTTGACATTCGAATTGAATATACCAAACTGACGAGATTTAACAAGATCAAAACCGGTCTTTGGTTTTCAAACTTTGAATTTAATAAATGTTCAAACCTATTGGTCTGTGCATTACAATCGAAATTTCAAGCTTTAATTAATATTAAACTTTATTAACAATTAAAACAACAACAAACAAGTTTAATAGTTATGACTATTGAAGAATTCCACAAATTAGGGGTGAGAAATATCGACATGTAGTGGTCAAGGTCAAACATTTTACAATTATTGGAGAATATCTTATGTTTCAATTTTTATACTGTACACCTTTTTTGATATTTAAGTGAATACTTTCGGAAAAGGTGTCAAACTTACAAAAAAAAAGATCTTCAAACAGATCTTAACTTGAATCCTAGAGGTTAATGTCCAGAAAGTTGTACAAATTTCGATGTTTAAATTGAACTATCTAGTTGAAGGTAGACATGTGGACATTAAAATTCTATTAAAACTAATCTACAAACAATCTTTAGCATTGTTTATGATTATTATACATCAATATTTTGACAAATTTGGAATATATTTGTTTGCAGCGTAATGCATTTTGCTATTCCGGGTTGACCGTTTCCTTATTTGCAGCGTATTTGCGAAATAAACCTATCACGAATAAGAAGCTGTGTTTGTATTTGGAAATTAGAAATAAAGAAGTTATTTTCTGACGGCAATAGAGAGCCCACACTTTGAAACCACTATCGTGGTGAGACTGAAAGATATATTTTTATGGCGCATCATAAAAAGTTTTGATATTTAAACAATTAGCAAAGCAGAATGTATAAAAATCATTAGGATAATATTTTCAAACAGCAAATCACTAAAGAAATAATTATTAAAAAAGAGCTCCGTTTTCCGTATTCCACTGTGTATTATTTTTAAATCAACATTAAGTTTTTATTTTTCCGCTTCAGTATTGAATGCCACAGTTTCTATAGTATAATACAATATTTGCTCCACTGAACATCTTTTGCATGCACAACGTTTACCTTAGAGGCAGATTCTAATGGCTCTATTACCAGAGAAATACGTTATTCGGCACTTTTTTTTTCTTTTGTAAAGAAAATAATTTTACCTAAGGCTACTGAATGTCAACGTATTTGTTGTTTCTTCGTGAGGTCTTTTATACTTTGTTGAACATTGTTTCTCCTTACTTAAATAAAAATATGTCCCTAAAACTGTTTACCTATAATTTATTTGTCTAGAATCCTTGCATTCATTTCAATCAAATCGTATTGCAAATTGTACAGTGAGCCATTAAGTATAATGGAATATAGAAAAGGTATGTTTTATAATAATTTACTCCCACCCGTCATTTTTCTTTGTTTTCTGTCACAATTTACATGTATTTGCCTTTGTAAAGAATGTGTTAAATTGGTGTACTGAAATAAAATTTTAATTTTTTGACTACAGCACCAGTAAAATAGCTCTTGATATCATCAGTTAATAAATCGTTTGTTACGGTATTTTTCCTCAGTAAAGGAATCGTGGCTAAGTATTTAAGAATTAGGAAAAAGTACCACTACTAATGCATGGAATAATTTCCTTTACTATCGCCGGCTAGCGTTGGGGAATGAGCAAGAGCCTCCTCTTGTTACAGGCTGGGAATCGTACACCCCTGTGAGGACCCATGGTTTTGGGCCGATGTGACAATATAACGGGTGGAAAACTTTCTAAAAATTTACAAGTTCGGAACTCAAGACTGATAACTAATCCAAGTCTAAACTTTCGCTTAAATTGAATAAAAATCGGTGACTGCGCGGCACGACGGCTAAAGGAATATTCAAACGGGGTGCCAGGAGGTTTTAAATCACGCAATTTTTCTATCGGAAACGTAGAAAAAATTACCAAACGATACCTACACTTCTAGATGGCGTAATTCACAGACATAAATCAAAAGTTC
Organism: Dastarcus helophoroides; assembly: GCA_028583605.1. Lineage (NCBI taxonomy): Eukaryota > Metazoa > Arthropoda > Insecta > Coleoptera > Bothrideridae > Dastarcus > Dastarcus helophoroides. Next base: position 3,636,033 of record CM053332.1, read on the forward strand.
TCCCTGTAGCAATTGATCTCGTTGCCACTCTCTCTCTCTATGCGCTACCTCGTTGAGTGGTGATGCAATCTGTGGTTATAACCTCAAAATTTAAACAGGAGAGAAGCTAATGCGTCGTTAAATAAAAACAAAGTATTTCAAAGACAAAAGTTCAAAATATATTTTGCAAATTAGTTCGCAGTTAGGGCGAAGACTTCCTAACGCAATCAGGTACACGATTCTCCCATAAAATATCTTAAGAGTTACCTACCCAAATGGAAGAAAGTTACAATAAATTATACTAGTTGGTAGACTTTATCTTTGAATTATTAATTTAAAATATATACATATAGCATATATATTGGCGTTTTAGCAAAAACAAATGAAAAAACTATATATGAAAGGGGAAATAGAAAATAGAATTTAAAATCAGACCTGAAGGGTACAAGTGCAATGAAAAATGACAAAACAAAGAAAAAGGGGGCTGCAGGTAACTATCGCATATAACAATGATAAAATTTAGGGAAAATAAATCTAAAATATCTGATAATAAGTATACGGTTCTAGCCAAAGCTGACAAAATTTTAAAAATATAAAAATGGTACTTAAGTGAGCGTCACAAAGGGTCCCAAAACGACGTGGATAGTTGAACCTCGCGTTGCCACCGGGTAGGTTCGAGCAGGATCTCACATCGATGAAGCCAACTTCGATGAATGTGCTCCTGAAGGCCTTCGAGGGCCACACTTGGGAGGTTTTCTACAGGATAATAACTATTCCCTTGGAACACTTTGCATTACTATACTGGACGCAATTGAAGGTAATCAGAAACGGATCCGGATAGAATCCTTAAAAGGGGATCCAATAAGGATCTTAAAAGAATCCGAACAGAAATCCTTAAGAAGATTCGAAAAGAATCTTCAAAAGGGATCTGAAAAGAGCCTGTAAAAATTGAGAGAATATGATTAGCCATCCAAATGCTGAGGGTTGAGCACATGAGCACATGCTCATACTTCGGATGTTTGGTCGGCTCTGCTGCGTGCTTGGGAACACCTCACTACTTATCCCAGAATTACTGGAACCATCTGAGGCCTTAGTTCTAACACAGTACTTCCACGAAATACAATAGCCCCAGACGGTCCGAAGGTGGGTGTTTTTCCCTAAAGGGGAAAAATAACTCGGAAAACTCTGCAACCGCACCTTGTGAAGGATGACACCCAAGTGAACGACAAAAGACAAGATGGCCGATTTCCCCCAGATAAAGACTGACAGATGATATGCTAGCGCTTCCAAAACCAACAGCTTACTGTGGAGCTATATGATTGGTAGCCTAATCACAGGCAATAATCTCCAATGGAAATTTAAACCGTAACACGCTATTTAGAATATGGATAGATGAAAATACATGCAACAATTAGTGTTCTATAACTTATCCTGCAAAAATGAAACGAAAAACAAAGAGATTGAAATATAAATCGTCAAACAATTAGGCATAAATAAAAGAGTCAAAATACAAAATGATAAAAACAGGTAAAATATAAAGTTATAAAAATGAAAAATATTCGTACCATTGGACATTGATATTTTGTTTTTAATAGAACTCGTCAGCAATGCTAAACTTGAAGCAAAGAAAGAAGCAGTTGGAAAAAAAATTACGTATTCAATAATTTTTTTATTTAGTCATGAATAGACGTTTAATACCAAGCATTTTTTTCATGTAATTGAAACGAGTCAAATCGGAATCCCAAAGTGAAAAAGAATACATCTTTATCGGATTTTGGGATTCAAGATTTGGTTATGCTTCAACTCAGATAAAAATTTGGGATTTGAAACTAATTGCCAAGAACAAGTAAGTAATCCATAAGTGTAGTTCGATGCCGGTAGGGGTATTACCCCTCAGAGTAGCTGTTTCTTGTGGTTCTAATTTGCCATAATTGAATTATCATGTTTTCAGTAGTAAAACAAGTGCTTCGCATCATGTATCTACTCACAACTAAATTAAAAAAATTGAGTAATTTAAAAAATTCTTTCTAACTGCCTCTTTCTTCTTCATTTGTTTTACGTTATGCATTGCTGACCAGTTCCAGTGAGAACGATGTCAAATGCTACGAAGATTTTTTTATTTTTTACATCTTTATATTGTACCAAAATAATTTTTTTTACTATTATGTATTTTGACTTCTTTAGCTATGATTAATTGTTTGATCATTTATATTTCAATCCCTTCGTTTTTCGTTTATTAACCTATTTTTGTCAGATATCGTGGTTTTAAGAATTTTTTAGCTATTAATGCTATTTAATGCTATTAATGTAATAAGATTATTATGCGATTTATAGTAATCGAGGATGTTTGGGCACGTCCGAGATAGTTTATAGCTATTATTGTAACGAGATTATTATGAGATTTATAATTATGGAGGACGTTGCCAGGTGACAAGACGTTAGCCGAGTCGTCTGGCCACGTCCGAGATTGTTTAAATCGCTAATAATCGAGTTGCATTTAAAGCTTTATCATACCGTTGACAACGATGACTTAAAGAAATCAACAAACTTTTAAAATGAAATTTGAATTTAGGCTATTATAATAGGTAACGAACATATTATAACTGTAACTAACGTATTATGTGCTACTAAGTTATTATGAAGCTGCTAAATATTATGGGGTTAATAATTAGCAATAAAGATTTAATTTTAAGGACATTTCCTTTTCAATGATAGAATAAAATATATTATAATCTTGGGTCAAAAAGTGTTTTTAAATTTAAATACCTTACAAAATGGGCTCGGGAAACTAAAATAGAAACATTTTGTGTAATTTAATACGAGCCAAAAAGGATCTGAAAATGATAAATTAATAAAATTAATATAAAATTGAAAATAAAATTACAGAAGTTACAGTGAAATCTTCATATTATGACTTCACTTATATAATAATCATCCGTTTTGGCATGACTTACCCTAGTAAGATATTTCTTTTATGAAAATTAGTATGAACTTTAGAGTGTTTTTTATTATGACATGTCGCTTACATTGACGTACTATATTTGACCAAATTTATTGGTTCTAGTATCTGACATTCGGTTATATTTATCGTATCATTGAAAATTAAATCCTGATTTGTAATTATTAACCTCATAATATTCAGCAGCTTCATAATGACTTTGTAGCACATAATTCCTTGGTTACAATTATAATATGTTAGTTATTTATCATAATATCCTAAATACAAATTTAATTTTAAAAGTTTGTTGATTTCTCTATGTCTTCGTTGTCAATGATACGATAAAGCTTTGAATGCAGCTCGATTATTAGCGATTTAAACAATCTTGATTATTATAAATCGCATAATAATCTCGTTACATTAATAGCTGTTATTTGCTTAATAATAATTTATTCCGGACAAAAAATGTGTTGTTGATCTTTAGCTTTTGGAGGTTAAAAAAAAAGGGCATATAATTATACGTTAACCGGAGAAACAAATGCAAAAAAAATTGTTGTTATTGATTTAACGTGTCTACTAACAAGAAAAGGTCTCGAAGCTTAAGTCGCCGATTTTACTAATTTTTGAATATGTTTTAGAGGACCGAAATTTAAGACACCACTTAACACAAAGACGTAAATGAAAGGGTGTAATTTTATAATTTTTGGTTCATTTATTTCCTGCAACGAAGTATTTCGACAAGAAACTTAACACAAATTTTTAAATTATTTTTACTACCCCTCTTGCCAACTCTTCCTCTTACCCTACCAGGAGGGTGAGCAATCTACTTGAAAAACCGTTTGCGGTATTTTCTATATTTACGTGCAAATAAATTTTTTTTAAAATGCCACAATTTTTGCAGTCCCCCCATGAGGCTAAACCGACAGCAAAATTTTGAAAAAAAAATGGTATTTCATGCAATAAAGCAAATTTTAGGTGTTTTTGAGTTTTTCCGAAAAAAATTTTTTTTGAAGTAATCACACCTTGAAGCAATATGATATGGTGTATTTTTATGACTTTCGGTTCGTTTTTTTTCTGCAACAACAAGGAACTAAATAAATAGTTTTTGAATTTTTCCTACCCTACCCTCCTCCCTAATCCTACCTACTTGGAAAACTGGAAAATACTAGATTATTACGATCTATTTATATGCACTGAAGTAAAAAACTACAATTTGTACAATTTACTTGTAAAATTTTTGTCGATTTACAATAATAACAGTAGTTCTTTCTGGAAGTGTGTATAAAAACACGTAGGTACCGAATTTTCCGGTTTTTCAAGTAACTGGCTCACCCTCGTTATAAGGGTAAAGTGGGGGGGAGGGGAGGGAGTTTAAAAAAGTTTTAAAAAAATTATGTTTTTAATTTCCTATCGAAATACTTCGTTTCAGAAAATAAACGAACCAAAAATTATAAAAATACAGACTTTTATATACGTATTTCCGTTAAGTGGTGTTTACCTCCAAAATAATTTTTTTCACAAAACCCAAAAATGGGAAAAATTAGTTTAGGTGTATAAAATACCACTTTTTTTTTCAAAATTTTGTTCTCATCATGACTATTTTTTTACTTAAAAATTTCAGAAGAGTAGTTAAACGCCATGGGGAAGATTGCAAAAATTGGGAAATTTTTTTAATCTTTATTTACGCGTATTTAAAAAGACCATAATGATTTACCGTTTTCCGGTTTTTCAAGTAAATAGTTCACCTTTCTGATAAGGTAGGGTGTTGGCAGACGAGGGGGATGGGAAAAAAGTTAAAAAAATGTTTTTAGTTTTTTGTCAAAATACTTCATTTCAGAAAAAAATGAACCGAAAAATATAAAAATACACCCTATCATATACATATTTGTCTTAAGGGGCGTTTGCTTCCCAAAATAATTTTTTTGGACTAAACCCAAAAACAGGTAAAATTAGTTTTGTTGTACAAAATAACGTATTTTTTTTTCAAAATTTTGTTGCCGTAATTACATCTTTTGTAACAGAAAAACTTTAAAAGGGGTTAATTTACCTTCTTAATCGGGGTAAAAAAATTTGATAAATTTTTTTTTCCTAATTTCACGTCCAAATAAAACTTTTGGAAACGAAATCGAATATCATTTTTGGTATATGAGAAGCAGCAAAATTTGCAATTTCAACCCCAACTTTGAAGGGGTAGAACTACCCTTAAAACCGTTTATCGGCCGATAAAAAAAATACGTGTGTCTTAGATTTTGATCCTCTAAAACATATCCAAAAATTAGCAAAATCGGCGACTGACACTTCGAGACCTTTCCTGGTAAGATGGATTAATAAATTCAAAGCTAGACAAAATAGTGTATCAGACAAAATTACTAGAGAATTCTCATTTGTTGACAAAAAAGAGGCGTTGAAGAATGATCGAAAATTGTGTGGTCCAACTTTCGAAAACAACTTTCTGATCATGACATTGTCTTTGTAACATAGAATACATTTAATATTAAATTCAATTAATTAACTTGTTAAATTGGTGTATTTTACATATTTAGTATTATGGCATTTACTTATTTACTTGCCTCATTTAATTTTTCGCTTTTCTTATAGCCCTTTTCACAGCAATCATTTTGCTTGCTATTTTCTGTTGCTTTTCCCAGAACATCTGCCACAGTTTCTTTCAGGTTTGATTTCCCTATGCTTAAAAGTGTTTGGCATGACTTGCAACATTTGAAGGGTACAAGCAACGAAGTCGATAAGTCAAAACAAGCAGTTTCGAGAAAACCGGGTTTTAAGATGTCGATCCTCTATCATTTCTTTATTACAGGAAAACGAAAATATTTTGAACTCCTAACTTGGTGTATTTTTCGCATGTAATTTTAGATCAAATGAAACCTTACACCATTGACTAGTAGATGATGCAGGCATTTTTGAAACAAAAATTGACTTATCGCCTTCTTTGACTGTACCCTTCATTTGTTATTTTCCTATGTGTATTTTGAGCATCCGCTTCTTTTCCCTGGTTTGTTTTTACTCAAAGGTTTTTGTGGTTACTTTTTTTGCATATGATTGCATACAATGGATTTGGTGTGTATTTTACTTTAGCGTAGCCATTACTGATTAGTGATTTGTTTTTTGCTCTGTCTGATTTACTTTATTTTCTCCTATGCCTCCAGTACCTCATTATGTTGTATTTAAATGTTGTTGAAAAAGACAGATAGGTATAATGATTCATGATCTTTTTTCCCAGTGCCACTTAAGCAATTAACTAATATATTTAATACGTGTGTTAACACAAAAGTTTGGTTTTAAAGAATGATCTACACCAATAAAAGATTTAACTGAAGCAATTAAAACATAAGCCAAGTATTTGCATAGATTTGAATTATTGTCGGTAATGAAAGACAGTATAAAAAAGTTGTTTGGAAACAAAGGACATACTTTAAATTTAGGTTTTTGACGTTCAAAATAAATAATGTCCGGTGGCAGCATTCAGCATAAAGGGCAGGAAACTGGTAAATGTGCGACAGAATAAAAAATACGTCTGAATCACCCTCAACTTGATGATAAACGGGTATATTATTCATTTTCCGGAATATGATATTAACTTTTAGAACCATTGGGGGAAATATCAGGAAAATTGTTTCACAACTCCAGTGACCAATTAAAATATGTCGCTTTTATGAGTTGCCTGTCTCTTTTACGGAAAAATTACTACTCTTATTAAGCATCTAAAATAGGAATATCTAAAGTTTATGTCTAGGTTTAAAATGGAGTCTCTCGGTTGGAGACGAACAATAACTTTTTAATTTAGGAAGATATTAAGCGATTTTACTGCCTTGCTTTTATTTCTTGGGAGCCTCTCGCCTCGAGGAAGCTGTTTTTGTATTCGCTAATTAAAAGATGTACCAGTAGTAAGAAAAACTTATTGCTAAAAATGAAACGTTACAAAATAATTGTTAACTCGGTGCAATGTAATTTATGTATCTGCTTATTTTATTTATGAGTAGAACTCGGATAAAATACTGTCTCCCCACTTTGCGCAATTCATTAGTTAACTTTTGTCTGATTCCCTTGTTTTGTTTGATTCATCTTTTTTGGAAAAATTGTAGCAAATTTAATGGTATATTTTCCAGTTCTATGCAAATTCGATAACACGAGTTACAAAAATAATAACATAATAAATCAACAAAACAAGGATTCGTAATCTGCCAGTTACAGTGTTTTATTGAAATTTTGAGTTTAAATTTATAAGTTTCTAGAACAATTTTTAACACGAAGTCTCCACTTTACACTAAAATTTTTAAAAATAAATTGATTCATTGTGATTAAACCAACTTATAATTCAGCAAGGATTCCACAAAAGGGTGTTTCATTTAAAATATCAGATTTTAAATTCATTTCCGGATAAATCAGAAGTCCAATGAACGGGAAAATATTTTTATTAGTGGATTGTATTTAAAAAATGTAGACTAAATAACTGAAAACCTAGAACTGTGACCTTTATATTAAATAAGTTATATATGAAATAACCGCGATAAGGGGAATCACCTTGTATATATTTTAAAGAATTTGCAGATAAAATTACACAGACAAATATTATAATATGTTTTCATTTTTATGGATTATATCGCATGTGAACAAATTGACGCTATTAATATGGTATACGATCCGATTATTTACTCCAAGGTGGGAATGTCACTGTTCCTTGCAGATAGTCAAGCTGTCACTTATGTGAACGCATTCAAGCGGGAATCTTATAACTAGCCAATAATAACACACCAACGCGTAGAAAAGCCATAGCCGAGGACGGAGATGACCTCAAATAAATGTAAAGATTGATTTATTATGGCAGAGCTCCTTTGAATTTCTCGAATGCCTAGAGCCCGATTCCTGAGCAAAATAACAGCAGCCGAGATATTTTAAGTTAAAGGACACCAGATTATTGGAGCTTTCCTTTGAATTGGAATGGAAACACTATCTTTCCCATTTTTTCTGTATCATTCGCTTCGGAAATTTGAAATCGTCCAGGCTTTCACAAACAAACGAATATAGTGGATTCGAAAAGAATCATATATGCGTCCTTATGATGTAATAAAAACTCAACAAGCTAAAAAAAGAAAAACTGAAATTGCTTTAAATATTTTGCATTTATTATTACATTTAGGACCACAAAGTATTGTGTCCTTTCCTCACCTAATAAGAAGACGTATGATTTATGATATTATTGCTGTGTTTAATATATTTGTTAATAAGTTAGGATTTTCTATGGAATAGCTTATTAAAAGCACCACCTCTTCATTACAGTCTCAATTTCAGGCTAAGGTTAATATGCTCCTCAGTTTTATTATTTTATGATTTGACAAAAAACATCGCCGATATATTTCATAAATGTGAAACACAAGCTGCGAAAACGTTCTTTAGTGCGTTTACACTCGAAACTTTATTCGGTACATTTCTCTCTGAGATACAATGTATTAAGCGTCAACAATCCCGAGAAAAGCTATCCGAGATTCTCAGCTGTGTAAATAAATCTCGGATAGCTTCTCTCAGAATAGCTGACACTTATCTCAGAGAGAAATGTACGGAATAAACTAATAACGTGTCTAATGTAAACGCACCGTTAAACTACTTTTATGGTATTTTAATAAAATTAAATGGGGTGGGTGGTATGGAAATAACACAAATAAAAACGTCCTAAAAGAAGTTCTTCAAGTATCGATAAAAATATTTTCACTAGTAATCTCCCTAGTACTTGGTATTACTACCGGAAATATTTCCGAGAGCATGGATTTTCTAAAAAAAAAATCATGCTCGAAGAGACATTTTCGGTAATAATTCAAGAACGTGGGAGATTTTCTGAAAAAAAATTCACTACCAAAATAATATAAAAAATTATAAAATGACATTTTATCAAGTAAGGAAAGATAGAAAAAACTTATTAATAGCATTTTTACCTTGTAAAGATAAAGGTAGCAATATTTGTTTAAAAAGTGTATAAATGGATGCGCATTTGACAAAAAAAATATCGCTGTAATCACACCTAGGGTGCCCACGAGGAAAAGAATTAGAAGAAGTTTTGTGGGTGCTATAGTAACGAACTGAAATGAAAGCTTTTTATTGGCTTAAAAATGTTGGTGTAAAATATTTAAAAGAATTTTTTTCAAATATCCTGACCTATCTACCTACCCAATAGCTAGGGTTAAATAAAAGAGAAAATCAACCGAAAGCGAATACTCCGTAAGATATATTAATTGACAAACACGCCAACCAGTGAATATAACAATTGCGTACCATGTCTTTTATATATAGGAAAGCTGATGGAGAAAGATACCGCAATACAATTTTTTTTACATTTCAAGGTTAAGCCTCTGTAATGTATACAGACCATAAGTAATAGAACAAGAGTGGATTTTTTGTATAAAAATAACGTTGAAACACAGAACTTGTCCCCTGAAACCAAGAAAAATTAAAAAACACAACAAAGGTTGCTCTAACGCGTTTCGACAGCCAAGCTGTCATCTTCAAAGAGCTTGGCTGTCGAAACGCTTTAGAGCAACCTTTGTTGTGTTTTTTAATTTTTTTGGTTTCAGGGGACAAGTTCTGTGTTTCAATTTTTGAAGATAACCAAGGACCAGTCCGTTCCATCAAACATAAAAATAACGTGATTTAGCTACATTTATTTATACCAAAACTTGATATTAACCGAGATATAGGATGTCAAAGTTAAAAAAATAATAATTTTTTCGCATAACTGATGAACACATATAGACAAGAAATTTGGCATAGGGAGGTTTTTTTGGTCGATAAATTTTAATTTCCTAACATATTGTTACGGGCTTATCGGTTCGACTTGATTATTAACACGTGAATTGAATAATACCCACTTTATTTTTGAACTAAACTCGGAACACTACAACTCACTTATTTACTTCTAACTACTAACTCACTAATTACACTGACTGACTCTAACTGACTGATTCGGGGGGAGGCGACCGCCTTATATTGTTTTGGCTCTCAGGTTCTAGAAAAATTCCGCAGATAAGGCTTATGGTTTGCCGAAATTTCTGGAACGCTTATCTGCCGTTTGCTTCGTTATCGCAGCCGCTTTTTCCTTATCAGGTCTTTCTAGAAAATTTTCTTACGTACTAAATTCTATAATTTACATTTCGCTACAATATTACAAGTAGCTCATAGAGGGCGCCACCTGTGCTACCCTGTATTGTTCTAAAGCATCACAACTTTTTTGTACCCCCATGTTCACTTATTCCATATAGGTATTTTTATTTCTCTCTGCATTTTTTACGTACGATACAAGCAACCGTTTTCAAGATATTCGCCTTCAAAATTTGCCGTAGGTTTATTTTAAGTTAGGTAAATGTGAACTTTTTGTAGAAGGTGTCAAAATAAAAGTAATAAAACTAACTCTAAAATAGTTTATATCAAATATGACTCTACTGACATTATTATTACATATATTTTCTAATTTCTTAAGCAAATTTAAACAAAATACCAAAACAAAATTTATTTTTAAAATTAAGTATACGAGAAATGACCATTTTCATGTCAAGTGACTGTAAACAATTAAAAATCTGGCTGCCTCTTATTGGAATTCTTACCCAAACATCTACTTTGATCACCCAGACTATTAAACTTTTCTTATGCGGACTCAGAGATCATATCTTACATCTCTATGTTAGAAAATAAATTATGCCCTATATTTTTGCATTTTCTTTATTAGAATTTTCAAAATTTAGATGGTAATATTATCAGAAAAGTTATATTTGACATAAATAACTTTAAAAGCTGTCTTATTATTACTTTTTTTTTTCAAGCTTACTTCGAAAATTTAATATCTTAGTAATTTAAAGCGAAGGCACTTCAAACTTGAAAGGCAAATATATTGGAAAGGGTTGCTCGTATTAACTTTTAAAAATTACACTTTTTTTACGTAAAAAATATAAACCTCTTTATAACAAATGTACGTGGGTACACAAAAAAGTTATGATGATTTAGAATAATGCAGGATAGTGCAGATAGCGCCCCCTATCAGCCGTTGGTAATATGTTAGCAAAATAAAGTTTGTCGACTTAAGAAACCCCCCTGTGCTAAACTTCGTGCCTATATTATAATTTATTTAATAGTTATACGAAAATATCGAAATATTTTTTACAATTTTGAGATCCTGTATCTCTGTTGATATAAACTTTTGGTATAAGGTAAATCATATTGTAACGAAATATAAATATGGAACTTAGAATTTAAGGAAATTTTCTAGAAAGATCTGATAAGGGAAAACTGGCCGCGATAATGAAGCAAACGGCAAAGTATTCCAGAAATTTCGGAAAACGATAAGTTTTATCTGCTGAAAACTTCTAGAACCCGAACCAGAGATTTATATAAAGGGGGTCCGGTTGGCTTTCCCTCAATCAATAAGTAAGTCAGTCAGTCAGTCAATTAGTCAGTGTATTTAATTAGTGAGTTAGTAGTTAGAATTCAATAAGTGAGGTAATTATTCAGTTGTGGTATTCCGAGTTTAGTTTAGAAATAAAGTGGGTATTATTTACAGCAAGTGTTAATAATCATTCGAACCGATAGCCCGCAACATCTGGTGTCAGAAGCGTGATTATTATTCAGCTTTATTACTCGGAGAAATTCACCTAGTGGTCCCGAAATTAACTGTATCACGGACGTTTTAAGCTGTTAAATAGTTTATACGGGGCGCGTCAAGAAAAATCTTGCACATTCTAAAACGCTTTATGGAAACAAGATTAAAATCGGCCAAAATGGTACAACAATTGCAAGCGTTATTAGCAATCTTTAAAGATCAAGCAAAACCAACAAGACAAGAAAAAGAATAGGAGGAAGAACGAAGACGACAAGATGAAGAACGAAAACGACAAGAAAAAGAACAGGAGGAAGAACGAAGACAGCAAGAAAAAGAACAGGAGGAAGAACGAAGACAGCAAGAAAAAGAAGAAGATAAGAAAAGGAATGCAGACAAACAAGAATTGAAATAGATGTGGTAGGGCCATTTCCAACGTCAGATGATGGAAACAACTACATCCGAAGGGCCGTACAATGTGTTTAAGAGGATCAACGACTTGGTTTACAGGATTCAGCGTAGCCTCAGAACTAACAAGGAAAGGTCGCGAAGTGTCCGGCGCCGATTTTGCTAATTTTTGGATATGTTTTAGAGGACCAAAATCTAAGAGACACGTATTTTTTTTTATCGGCTGATAAACGGTTTTAAGGGTAGTTTTGCCCCCTCAAAGTTGGGGCAAAAAATGCAGATTTTGCTGTTTCTCACATACCAAAATTGATATTCGAGTCGTTTCTTTTTTCAAACGTTTTGTTTTGACGAGAAATAAAAGAAAAAAAATTTTCAAAATTTTCCCACCCCCTCATGGGGGCAAACTACCCCATTTAGAAGTTTTTTAATCATAAAAATGATAATTACGTCAGCAAAATTTTGAAAAAAATATATGTTATTTTATATACCAAAACTAATTTTACCTGTTTTTGGATTTTATCGAAAAAAAATTTTTTGGGGGTAAACACCACTTACACAAATACGTATATGATAGGATGTATTTTTATGATTTTTGTTTTAATTTTTTTTCTGAAGCGAAGTATTTCGACGAGAAACTAATAAAATAATTTTTTAAGAATTTTTCGGTGACCCCTCCTCCCCACCCTCCACCCTTCCCTTATAGGAGGCTGAGCTACCTACTTAAAAAACCGGAAAATTCGAGATTATTATGATCCATCTACTATCTATATACACCGAAAAAAAGTTTACCAAATTTTTTTACCCCCATCCCTCCTGATAGGGGTAAATTACCCCCTTATGAAATTTTTAATTAACAAGGAAATAGTCATTATAACAGCTCAATTTTAAAAAATAAATGTTATTTTATACATCAAAATTAATTTTACCTGTATTTGGGTTTGAGTGAAGGAAAATATTTTGGGGGTGAACACTCTTTAAGGCAAATATTTATATATAATAGGAGATATATTTGTATAATTTTCGGTTCGTTATTTTTGAAACGAAGTATTTTAAAGAGGGTAGAAAAATATTATTTTTAAATTTGGGTTCTACCGTTCCCACCCTTCGTGTTGGCATACCAGTAGAATGAGCCAGTTAGCTATCTACTTGAAAAACTGGAAATTCGAGATCATTGCTCTCTCTAGATACCACAAAACAGAGTTTAGAAAGGTTTTAAATTTTTGCATTTCCCATCCCAGGTGACTTATCCTTCTGATAGAAATAGGACGCGAGGTGTGGCTGGAAAAATTCGGAAAAATTATTTTTATTGTTTCTTGTTGAAATATTTCGTTCCAGAAAAAAAAGAAACGAATATCTTTACCGCCATAATAATATACACTTAAATGTTTTGGTAAATTCCCATATTTCTCGTGTAGGTATATCTAATATACAAAACTTCTAAATTTTTATAAAGTTCAGACAACTGACCGCAGTTTTTATATAGATATTTTATATACGTATTTGCTCTAAAGGGTGTTTACCCCCAAAAATTTTTCTTCGACAAACCCCAAAAAAATTCAATAAAATAAGTTTTGGTATATAAAATATAATGTTTTTTTTCTTTCAAAATTTTGCTGCTATAATGACAATTTTTTGAATACTTAAAAACCTCAGAAAGGAGTAGTTTACCCCCTTACGAAGGTGCAAAAGTTTAGAATTTTTTTCGGTGTATAAAAAGAGATCGTAATGATCTCGAATTTTCCGATTTTTTAAGTAGATGGCTCACCCTCTGGTAAGATAAGGTGGAGAGAGGGGAAGAGAGGTGACTGGAAAAGTTCAAAAAAATTAATTTTCTAATTCCTCGTTGAAATACTTCGTTTCAGATAAAAAACGAATTAAAAATCATAGAAATACATACATATACGTGTTTGACCTAAAGGGTGTTTACCCCTAAAATATTTTCCTTCACCAAAACCCAAATAAAAGTAAAATTAGTTTTGATGTATAAAATAACATTTATTTTTCAAAATTTAACTGTTATGACTATTTTCTTGTTAATTAAAAATTTCATAAGGGGTAATTTACCCCTATCAGGAGGGGTGGGGTTAAAAAAATTTGGTTAACTTTTCTTTTGGTGTATATAGATAGTAGAGGGATCATAATAATCTCGAATTTTCCAGTTTTTTAAGTAAGTAGCTCACCCTCCTATAAGGGAAGGGTGGAGGGTGGGGATGAGGGGTCACCGAAAAAATCTTAAAAAATTATTTATTTAGTTTCTCGTCAAAATACTTTGCTTCAGAGAAAAAAGAAAACAAAAGTCACAAAAATACATCCTATCATATACGTATTCGTATAAGTGGTGTTTACCCCCCAACCAAATTTTTTTCGACAAAATCCAAAAACAGATAAAATTAGTTTTGGTATATAAAATAACATATATTTTTTCCAAAATTTTGCTGACGTAATTACCATTTTTATGATTAAAAAACTTCTAAATGGGGTAGTTTGCCCCCATGAGGGGGGTGGGAAAATTAAAAAAAAAAATTTTTCTTTAATTTCTCGTCAAAGCAAAACTTTTAAAAAAAGAATCTACTCGAATATCAATTTTGGTATGTGAGAAACAGCAAAATCTGCATTTTTTGCCCCAACTTTGAGGGGGCAAAACTACCCTTAAAACCGTTTATCAGCCGATAAAAAAAAATACGTGTCTCTTAGATTTTGGTCCTCTAAAACATATCCAAAAATTAGCAAAATCGGCGCCGGACACTTCGCGACCTTTCCTTGTAAGATGAAAGTGGTACATCTGAACAGACTGTGCCAATATAGTGGCGAAGTGACTGATTGGATCTGATCGGGACGATCGGGTGTTAAGAAGGAGGCAGTGTAACGAAATGTAATTATGGAATTTAGAATCTAAGGAAGTTTTCTAGAAATATCTGATAAGGGAAAGCGGGCGCGATAATAAAGCAAACGGCAGATAAGCGTTCCAGAAATTTCGGCAAACGATAAGCCTTATCTGCTAAAAATCTCTAGAACCCGAACCAGGAATCTATATAAAGGGGGTCCAGTTGACTTTCCCTCAATCAGTAAGTAAGTCAGTCAGTCAGTTAATCAGTGTAGTTAATTAGTGAGTTAGTAGTTAGAAGTCAATAAGTGAGTTATTTATTCAGTAGTGGTGTTCCGACTTTAGTTTAGAAATAAAGTGGGTATTATTCAGTAAAGTGTTAATAATCCTTCGAACCGATAGCCCGCAACAATATTACTTTTATACAAAAAATCCACTCTTGCTCTGTGTACCAGTACTTATAATCCAGCCTGTAAAATTTCAAATTTGTATTCGATTGTCATGCAGCTTCTTTTCTTGTTTTACACAATAAATACCTGCTTTTAACTTATTTTATTTTGGACACTTACATCACTATTAAATCAATATTTCAACAAAAAGTAGAAATGTAAACTCTACCATGAAATGTTGAAGTAAAATTGGAAGGCTAGATCCAAAATTTAGAATCAAACTTGAAAAATTCCAGAAATTTCTCGACATTTTATGTAAAAAACAAAATTTTAAGTTTAAGCTCAGGGTTAAAAAAACGGTTCAAATTTAAAAAATAAAAACTTGAAATGTTCAACAGTAACATTCTCAAAATTTCGAGTTTGAAATCAAGGGATAAAACTTAAAGCTAAGTTTTAACCAAAAACTTTCAATTTACATAAGCAGTTTTGAGAAATTAAATCAAAGCCAAAAAAAGGAAAAAAATAACTGACAATTACTGAAAACTTAAGAAAAATTCAACATTAAAAAAAACTTTCAATCAGTTCAAAACAAATTTGAAATTTCAAGGTTATTCTTAAAGTTTCGACTTTAATTTCTAAATTTAGGTTCTTAAAAATTACTCTTTAATTTTATTTTCTTCCTTAAAATCTAGGAATTTTGTTAAAGTTTAAAATTAGAATTTGAAAAGAAATATTCATATTTTACCACGTTTTCATTAACTTTTCTTGTGTTTTTGCTTTCATATAATCTTGGTGATTAGTTATGACATTGTTTCTTAACCTTTTTTTCTACTTGACACACTTTGGTATTGGGTAAAAAAAGGCGACCCACTTAACAGTTTAAGAATTAAATTAAAGATCTCATGAATGTTCTAACAAATTGTTCACGAATAAAAAACCTTCTTATGAGCTCCTAATAAATTTTTGACAACCAAAAAAGAAACGTCGTCAATTTCGATCGCTAAAAAAAGAAAATGGTTATTATTATGAAATTTAAATTTTTGAGATTTCATATTTTAGGCGACATACCTGAGAACTTCCGACGACATACTACTGGTTCGCGTTCTACTGGTTGGAAAACACTGAGTTATAATATAAAAATATAATATACTTATTCGTAATTAATAAAATAGAAAGATCTTATTAAGTCGCTTTCTGTCGGTTTGTTTGTTTCTTCAAAAGATATAAAACTTTGGATATAACTAAGAGCTGGTTGGCAATACAATATTTTAATTCAATGATGATAATTAGAGAAAACGTTTTAAAATCTTCAGTGAACAAACTTGATAGCCGATCAGTAAAGGCAGGCTTGCAGGTTAGGTAGTGAAAGGACTGCGTTCAAACACTGAAAGCCACAAAATATTTTTAGTGCCTAATTTGTGCAGCTTGTATTTTTGTGACAAAAATATTACAATACAATTGATTTGGGTATCTTATATTCGTGGTTTATTTTGTAGTTTCTAGCTTATTTTAGTTTTCATATTATTAGATATCGGCAGTGTGCTGATAGTCCTTCCTAAAATAAATAAATTTGTGGTATTAGCTTTGACACACTTGTCATAATTATTTCATTACTGATATATCCAGATTATTTGAACAAAAATCACAAGACAATTTCTATGGAATAAAGCGAAACTTTTTACTAAATTAATTATTCGCGAATCTTCTTACCCTTTTACATTGTACTTGAGAGAAGCTTGACCTACAAAATCAGTAAATTTTATAAGGACCTGAGATTCCTAAGTTTCATTTTTTCTAATACCCTATGAGCTCGCATGCAGTTTTGCTGTATTAGAAGTTTGAGGTGCGATCATGGCTAAACTCTTAAACATAACCTTACCTCTAATGTGTTGATTCGAATTCGGTAAATTGTCTTTTAGGACAGCAAAAAATTAAAACATTTTTCAAAATATTGAATATTTAAGTCTAGAAAACAATTTTAGACAAGAACCCTTTCTTATTTTATACTTTTCTGTTCATTTTTTCCGTAGTCGAATTTTAGTTTTTTAATTTTAATTTTTATTACCTGGTGTAATTAGTAATTTTAAAGAATTAGGTATCGGATTTACTTGTAAACCAAAATACAGCATTATAAAATAAGAATATAGGTAGTTAACAAGTAAATGAACTATTGCGTTTTACTCTGAATGAGACTAAAGCAAGGTGCTTTTGATAATAAGCGATACTTTTTAAACGGGATTCATCAATTGTTCTTCTAGAGCTTCTTTTTAAATGCATTCTTTTGAAATATTCAAGAGGATTTCTCGCAATTTTGCTTTATATGGATTTATTCAAGCAGCTTTACTTTTCCAAGGAGTGGTAAAAATACAATAAAAATACCCGCCTTCATAGCAGATCTCTAATCCTAATTCTCAAGCTCTTGAACCAACAACACCAAATGTATATGCAAAAAAAAACTGAATTCTACCTTTCTTTAGCAGTATTTTAACTCAAACATTTTGCCCTATTTTATTTATGTTTAATTTAATAAAAAAACTTCGAAAAATATAATAAATTTAACCAACTTTAATAACAACAAATCTGGTTAGGCCTTTCTTATGTGGGTCGAATAATTCAATCTGCGCCTACATGTGTTGGGTAGAAAGATTATCTAAGTTTTGTGACAGAACGAAAGGGTTGGGACGTAAATATGTTTAACTCCCCTGCAGCTAGTAACGTGTGTCCTTAATCAGAGCTGAGAGTCTTGCGGGAATTGGATATCCGTCCAAACTCCCATCGTTTTCTCGGACCGAGGTTATCTGATCGACGCGTTCCTTGTACACCAACTTAAGACCCTCTCGATTACTGATACTTACCAGTATCTGATTACACTTACACCAAACGTTTAACGCTTCAGTAGATAATTCGCTCAAGGCATTCAAGCTGAGCTTCATTAATGGGATTCATTTTAATTTGGTCATTTTCTCTTCGGACGTACTCCTTCAAATCTGTATTGGTTGAAAATTTGTACTTCTTGTAGATTCCTATTATATTGAAGCGTTAAATTATCACTCAATGATTAAAGTAAAGCTCTTTAAAATTTAGTTTTTTTACTCTCTAAGCAGAATCGTTAATATATAGTAAGTATAACTAGAAAGAGAATACATTTAACTCGAGAAGTAATACGCTAGGATTCTAATATGTATTAAAATATCAAGTAGGTTTAAAAAAATGAAAAAATAAAATAATTTTTTATTGGAATTAAATTGAATTCCAGAGTAATCTAATGCCCAGTTCTTTGAGTTTCTAATAAATTGATTTTATTATGTATATTAAATTTCATGCCAAAGTTAATGAAAAATCTGCGCTTCGAAATTTTTATATTTAGTTGTCATGAATCGCGAATATTTATAAAGTAATAATAATATAAAGTAAAGTATGTAGAGACAAGCTTATTTTTAAGTTTAATCCACTCGCAAAGAGTAATTAATTAATTAATTAATTATGCTTTCAAAGCAATGCGAGTTGGATGCGGAAACAAGGATAGATGGCGATGAACCGCCTTCTTAAACAAAGATAGGTTGTAAGTTTTGGGGAAAATTGCTTTCGGTAACAAGTTCCATAACATGGAATTTCTATAGGAAAAATAGTCTCCGTAGATAGAAATCCTCACTGTGTCAAGCTGGACCGCACAGGAATTTGCTGTCTCCAACTGTTTAGTATGCCTCAAGATTCTTGCCCTTGATCAATCCTATTAGTTCCTGCAAGCATCTTCCATGATAGTACTTGTAGAAAAGAGACAAGTCACCAACCATACGCTTGTGCTCTAGTGTTTCGAGAGAATCGGCCAGATTCTCATCAATTAGGCGAATCGCTCTTCTTTGAATTTAATCTAAGAGAGCTAAAGTGTGTTTTGGGGTTAAACTTTAAACATGAGAACAGTGTTTTAGTGTTGTCCTAACTTAAGCTTTGAATAGTGTTAATAGCTGATGAGATGTGAAGTACTTTCTAACTCTATAAAGCAAGCCTAGCTTCTGAGAGGCGGATTTGGCAATGGTGCGCACATGATCGTCTCAAGAGAAGTTAGTACCCGCATTCACTCCTAGAATAGATAGATTAGATCCCATCAGAAGGATTTTACCGTCCATTAGTATGTTTGTTTCGTTATCCCATGATGTTTTCTTAGAGAAAGCCGCGGCCTGAATTTTTGAAGCGTTGAAGTCGACCAAATTGTTCTTACCTTATTCCTGAATAATCTCGAGATTCCTATTAATAGACTGTATCTGCTGTTCCCTTAGTCGAACTGAAGCAGCCATAGATAATTGTTTGTCGGAGAAAAAATATGACACAAGCTTACTATCATCTGCGTAGCTGTATATAGGATTGGAAGTTGAAACTAAGAGATCGCTTATGTGTAACAGAAATAGAGTAGGAAACAGAAGAGACCCCTGAGGCACCCCTGTGTCAATCGCAAATGTCTCGGATAAGATGCCATGGACGACGACCTGAAGAGATTTGTCAACTATCAAACTTTGATCAAATAAATTTTAAAAGCATGATGATTAAAGTTGAAAATTATTCTGCAAAGATCACATTTTCTCTGATAAATGCACAATTTTTGTAAGCAGTTGTTTTGGTACTTTTACCTTATTTGAAATAAACTGTATATGCCTAACATATAGCAACAGATTTATTTTTCTACATAACTTTCACATACATTCACACACTTCTATATTCGCGATTTATGGTTGGTTTTTTAAGGTGTTTCAAATCGTTACGTATAATTTTTAAAATGAAAATTTCTTTAAACGAGATTGTTAATAAAAAAAAAAACTTATAATTTCGCCTCACTAGTACGCTAATTCTTGTCACCAACATGCTCTTATGTTAATATAATTATGCAGCTATAAATAAGATGCGTAATAAAATTAAAAAATGCATGATTAACAGCGGGGTTTTAACCTGCGACAGCACACGAAAAGTAGTAGCCTTTAATTATTACTCCTTACCGCCTGTTTAATTTAATATTTTAAATCGCCTCATAGCATATCCCTACTCCTACAATATTAATTTAATTACGTGGAAAGTGTTTATATGAAGGTAAATCAAATACAAACGGAAATGTGTTTTTAAAAATTTATTGGTACAAGATACATACACATCAGGAAAGTCAAACACTGTCCATAAGGGAGAATGTTAATGAGAGATTTAACATTAAGAGCTAATAGTGGGGTAGGTGGGCGGCGCCTTGTATTCTCCTACGCCGGTGTAAACAATTCAACGCAGACCGCAGCGATCAGTGCTGGTGGTGATTTCAGTAGTACATCATAGCTTCTAACGTGTTTTGTTGCGGGATTACTACTGGCAGGTAACAATTTTATTAAAATTTGCATACCACATGCTGTTTGTTTTTTTAATCCGTTGATGTTAACAATGTCTAAGGCAAAATAAAACTGATATTCTTTGATAACCAAAATAAATAAACGATATTTCTTAAACAAAATAAATAATAATTCTAATGAAGAATATAACATAATAACTCTTTAAACATTACAGTATAAGGAGTTCAAACAAGCCGCCAGACTGTGCTAAACAATATTCAGTCTGTTATAAAACTCTCTAAAAGTTTTTTATAACATCTAAACTGGAAGATACGAGCATGCTGCGTCAAAATAGAGGAATACGTTTAGCGGCCGTAGAAAACTATGGAAGGGACAATTCTTAGCGTTTTACATGGACAATGAAAATTTTTCCTTATCTGTATATGAAAGTTGTTAACTATTTTTCTACATAATCTCCTGATTTTGTTGGGCATTTTTTTCAACAGGTGGGGGATTTTTAATGCCATTATCATTAAAAGAAGAGAAGCGTGTTTGCAGCCAATTGCGCACAAATGTCTCAACAACAGGATCATCATGGAATCGCTCACCTCCTAGAGCTTCTTTCAGTGACCAAAACATATGATAATCGCATGGTGACAAGTCGGGACTACAAGAAGTGTGTTTTAACGTTGCCCAATGCATTTTCTCTAAATTTTGATGTGTTAGATTGGCTGAGCGAGGGCGGGCATTGTCTTGGAGCCAAATCACATTCTGACCAAAAATTCGCATCTCTTTCGCCGATATGCACGTTTTGCTTCATCCAATAGCTAGCAGTAGTAGGCAGCATTAACCGCATGACCTTCATGCAGAAAATCGACGTACACAACAACGTTGATCTTGTCCGCTGTCACCCTGGTCCGAAGACGACGGACATGGGGTCTATTTTCAACTTAAGTTGGTCCTTTCAACAATTTTTTGTGTCATTCATACACTTGAGTTTTCTTCAAACAAGTATCCCCAAACTATGCTTCAAATTTATGAAGAATTTCAGCGGGCGGTACAATTTCAACGGCAGGAAATTTAATAATAATGCGTTGCGGAACAGTGCAGATGAACCTCTTGCTCACCCATTGTATTTACAACTGACGAACGGCTAGAACAGAATTCGCTCGAAGCGCAGGAAGTCACGTAATGTCCCCACCTAACATGTCTAAGAGTATGCGCACACTCCCGACGCCCTCATGGCGACATGATAGAAATTCCGGTTCATATTTGATTTATCCTCGTACTTTGCATTGTTTGAATTGTGTTTTAATTTGGTTATTATTATTTTAAGTGTTTAATTGCAGTATAACAGTGACTACTAAATATGTTCATAATTTTATACAGAAAAACGAATAATTGAGACAAAGCATTTATTTCAAGACTTCCAAAAATTCGACATTATTTATAGCTTTTAAGAACTCTTACAATTACCGCGGATCCGTCGTCTATTGGTAAACATAAAAACATGATTAGGAAAATTGTGAAATTTAATTTTTTAATACTGTCAATTAATTTGAAATTAAAAAAAAAACACTTGTTTCTCTGGTTTTAAGTTTTCACCTCTGTTAGTAGTCCCCATAACTGCTTAATTTTGTATTAACGGCTGCAGTCATTTTGTCATTTGATCTTTAAAATACTACAAAATGAAGGATGTTTTGGGAGGTAGTTGGGGGACCAATAAAAAGTATATTGCCAAGTTGTCCCGTAAGATTGATTGATGGATTTCGGCATCATATTGGAAAATGTGGTTTTTAAAATGTTGTTATATAGTTTGAACAGTTGTCGAGGTATTTAAATCAAACCCCTGCGATACACTTTTCAATATGATACCACTCAATCTTGATAAAATCTTCATTTAACTGTTCCTTAACAAATTCCACAATTATGACAGCCGTCGCGTAGTAGCATTTCCAAGGAACATAAGGAAAAACGACAATTTGACTAGACTATAATAATTGATTATTCAATTTAGTTTTTGTGCTTATTTATTTAGATGAATTATGTATGTCTTTCATATTTTATTTTTGTGTATGTATCTATGTGACTTGCTATGCAACTCGTATTAACCAAAAAGTCAAAGGTTTTAACTTAAATTTTTAAAGTAATATCGAGAAAAATCTGAATTTTAAATAAGTTTCAGGCATTATTTGTAATTTTACGTTATCCCACAAAATTTCAACTTTATTTTTGACTTTTTCGGGAAATCGCAATTGAGAGATCAGATAATTTAAAGAAAAGTAATCACAGTTAAAAATGTTGAATACTAGATCGAAATTTTAAGACAACACTTAAAATTTAACAAAAAAAATGACAGGTTTCGAGTTTATTAAAGTTCAAGTTTTTTGTTTTGAAATTTAGCAAATAAATTTCGACTAACTAATTTCGTAAAGAAACTAAGAAAATTTGCAGATCACACTCAAAATAAAATAAAAATGATAAGCTTTGAATCTGTTCTGGAAGTTAAAATGGTTTATATTAAAATTTAAAAAATAAATTTGAATCATTAATTATTTACCAATAATTTTATTACTTTATATCCGAGCTTTTGACTTATATAAAGCCAAATATTTTTTATTTCCATTTTATTTTTTCTAGACAAATAAAATATAAACTTTTGATTTAGAAAGTTTTTAATTCGAATTTAAATTTGTATGAACCTTGAAATTTATATGAAAATATTTTCAAAATTTCAGCATAATTTTGGGATAAAAATTAACTTGAAACAGGAATTTCAGATTTCCCACAAAAATTGAAATTTTTATATGGAAATGGAAATTTTTAAATTAAAGTCAAAATGTTTGTAATTTAAGTAAAATCATTAAAATACAAGAAAGATTTCAAAAACCGAAAAATTTAAAAGAGCAATGAAAGTTTTCCTAGAAATGCTACTTCCAAGTTGAAACAAATTTTCAACAGAAAAGTTGACAATTTGAAAATCTCAAAGATAAAAAAAATAATTAGGAATAGTAAAAATAATCAACTTTAAATTGGGAATTTTGAAACAAAAACTTGAAATATTAAAAAAAAAACTCAAATTTAAAGAAACAATTAAAAATCTTTAAAGTATATTAGAAAAAATTGAATTTCAAGTTTAAAGTGAAAGTTTTAAGCGAAAAATAAAGTTAAAAACTTACAAATTGTTATAGTAATGTTCTGCTGTAAGTTTCAGTCTCAAATTCCTATTTATCTTTAAAATTTTTATTTCAAGTCAAATTTGGAGAGAAATGTCCAATGTCCAATGTTCAGAGTTAGAAATCAAAAGCTTCTGATTAAAACCAAAATATTGGAAGCAGAATAAAAATTCCTAGATTAAAATCGAAATTAAAAAAAAAATAATACAGAATTCTGAAAATGTTCTTCACTTCAAAAGAAATTTGAAATGCCAAAAACTAATATTGCGTAGCCAAAGGTCAGTTTTAATTAATTGGAAATTATTTTTAATAAAGATTGAAATTTGAAATCGAAATTTTAAATTTTCGAAAAAAATAATAATTAATATAAAAATTAGGTAGTCGTAAGAAGTGTCGACAGAAATGAGAGCATAGAACTAGAAATTAACAGTGTATCAAAACATAAAATAAAACTATTTGGCTTAGTATCATTGCAAATATTTTAATTATTGGAAATATTTGAAAACAAATGATTCATTTCTGTCAAGCGTTTTTCAATATAAAAATATTAATATATTTAATATTTACTGTTGCAAAGTTCGTTCTGGGAGATGTGCAAAAAAAAATCTCAATAATTAGCATTTTTAAGGTCTCTATTGAACATCGCCAAAATAACATATTAAAGCTCTATGCCACTGATAGTTTTCGAAAAGAGCACAAATAATAAAAATCTAATTTGCTAGTATTGTTTTTTTTTTAAATAAGTTCAAAAGTATTAACTTTACTTGAAGTATTATTTTTGTATGGTGTTTATTAGTAAAGATACGCAGCTTGGTCTTAATATCGTAGATTCTCAAGTGAGTGAAATCTCAGAGATGATGGTGGGAAAAAATAGGGATTGTGTATAATTATCATCTAATATCTTAACTAAAGATCGATGCTTTTTGCCACATAAAAATTACCTGCAATTTGTACACCACACCTTTAAATAATCGAAATATCCAGAACAGTGCCTACGTTTCTTTTATAAAATTGTAACCCAGGGTCCTTGAAAAGATTTTATTGGGATTTAAAACGTTGCATTGTTTGAAAGGAAATTAGTTAATGTCGGCATTAAAATTAAATTAAACCGGAAATTTAATTATCTACTTTGGAAAGTATTTAATTTTGTGGTTATTTCGGCTTTGGTAAGCAAACTTCGAGAGAACTTTAGATTTTCAAAGTAAACTTGAATGCGTTGACTTTGTAATTATTTACATGGTGTAACGATATATTGCGGTAAACATGTATTACGATATGATATTAAGATGAATTCGCGATTCGAATCGCGAGGCCGAAAACATTTTTCTTCACGCAGGTTATTAATGGATGTTGTAAATTAAGTATATGCTGACACGTAAGTAATCAATTTTTTAATTAATATCAATGCTGACGACGCCCAGAAGAGTAGCTATTCGAATTTGTCAAAACACACCCTTCCGCACGAAAAAATCTCTAATACTCATGAAATGAATTTTTTCTTTCTTGTTTTTTTTTTATAACAATGAGCAATTTCATGCCCTTAGCACGATCAACTTTGAAGAAATATCTAAATGAATCATAAGCAGTGGCGGCTGGAGTATGGAAGGTAGCGGGGCACTGCCTTCTTGGAATCTTTCTTTCAGCAGATATATTAAAAAATATCTTTAATTTTGCATGACTATTTTAATATGTCTAATATTAAATAGTATTTCTTATCAACCATAGGAGAAAGTCAGAGTCGGTAGTTATTACTCTCTCAGACTCAGAACGTTATTTAAACGCCACAATCCATTGTCCTGAGCATCTTGCATATAGCTCCGTAATTCATCTGTGATAGTATCAAGGTCGGGGGGATAGAAGGCGGCTATTGTAAGTCAGCGGGGTTTTTTGTCAGTTGCCATGCATTTCTCAATTCTCGACAATATGAAGCGAATAACGATAGTTTTTTTTTAGTAACATTGCAATTAGGAAAGCCTTTGATAACATAATTGAACTGATAAAAAAATGGACACTGACTCATGACAAGAAGAGAGACTAAAAAAATCTAGGTCGTCCTAAACCAGAATTACTAATTAAGTAAATAAATAAAAAAATCGGTGAACAAAAAACAAAGAGCTGCTACGAAAAGAAAAGAAAATCTTTATTTTCACTGATAACTGTCCAGATGTGCTATCTGAAATTCATCAAGCTATTTGACGCAAAAAATGTGTTATGTTAGACGAAGTAGTGAACAACACATCAGCAGTAGAAAATACTTTAAAAATCAGACTATTGGATCTGTTGATTTTTCATACAAACCAAAAGTGAAAAACTAGAAAAAAAGGTCAGCACAAGACAATTGATTTTGTGGAAAATTTATAAATATATTACTTAATTTAAAAGCATATTACTTAGAATAGGAGATCTAAAAAAAATCTATATACATTGTGTCCCAAGGTAGAGTACCGGAGAGAAATTTTTTCTCATTTGCTAATTTACGAAAAAAGGTCATTCTTCACAAAAATTACTTATTGATCTTAAGTTACTGGAAATTACATCATTTTCTTTATTTTTTATACAGTAAATTCAATTATTTGGAAACTGTGACCTCAGGTAAACTGATGTTATTTTTGGTAGTATAAAAAAAATATTATTTAAAAATATGGTTTAGAATTTGTTGCAATAACGTAGCCTTATAATCGTTTATTGCACTCTGGGTCTATTCTACTTGCATGACACTTATTGTAGCTATTTCCTAGTTTCTTCTGCAAACTCCTAGGCTCTATACTTAGAAATGTGTGATTACTTAAGAAAACACCACAAAGAATGATTCGAAATACCAAAATAAAATTTATTTTTAAACAAATACGACAAGAAAAGTGAAAAGGTAAGTTAATTCCTAATCATTAAAAATTCAAGAATAATATCTGTTTTGATACCTATCATTATAAAGGTGACTTTTTTGCAATTTCTATCATAGTCATCTATTTTTTCCATCCAGACAGTACTGAATGTCCCCACAAATTACATTTGGGATTTTTTGTAATTTTTTAGTGCAGACCTTCAACCAGAGCATTATTTAGGTAAGAGTTGGGTAAACCAAACTGACAAGATCTAACAAGATCGAAACCGGTATTTGGTTTCCAAACTTCGAATTTGATAAATACTCAAACCTCTTGGTCTGTCCCTTAGAATTCAGAAAATAAAACTGCAGATACGAAATGGCTATAGAGAATTATTATAAAGATAACAGAAATTTACACAGAAATACGTGATACGTAATTTTCTTTAAAGGATTTTTCCGATGTTTAGCTTTGATCTGTAACCAGTCTTTTTTTAGAAAATAAATCAATCTCATTGTTAGGCATCTTATGCATTTTTGTAATTATTATAAACAACATTTCTTAATAACAAAAATTTATATTTGGTCATTTTTTACAATTTTCAAATAATTGAACTTCCTGTACAAAAAATAATGAAAATATAGTAATTTGCAATAAATATTAGATACAGCATAAGTTTTTATAAAGGCCATTGTCATAAACCTATAAATAAAAAAAGGAATCCCTTTTCAGTACCCTACTGGTACCTTCTGTATACAGGGTGGGTCAACCTTAAATTGGAGGTACTAAACGCCAAAATATTATGACTGACCTCAACGTGCCTTATAATAATGTCGGTGGTTTAAGAGACGCACGGTGTTCAAAGTTTAAATTTTTGTTGAAATTTCTCAATAACTGGAAAAGTTTTGATGCTACAAATTTAATATTTGTGAATTTTATGTTTTTCGATGTGAGAATTACGAATTTTAAGTTTATCTTGATCCTGCCCCTAGAGGGCAGTAGTTTCACATTATTATTTAGGTAAATGAACACATATTTTTTTATTTGTTGAGTTATGCTTAAAACAAGTAAATATTATAAAAGAGAGACCAATTCTACAAACAGAAGGTACACTTGTTTTGGTTGCCTAATTTATTATAATTTTTTCATTTTTAAAATATACAAATATACGGGAAAGCAATCAAAGCAACAGTAAATAACAATTAAAATTATTGGTACTAGAGACAGTAACATACTTGTAATCCAATGTTGGAAGTGTCTACCACCTACTTCAATAAATTTAAAATTTTTCTTTCTTAAATATCAAAATCAAGATTTCCGTATTATTTTTAAATATATTTGCCTCTCCTTGGATTATTTACCACAACTCCTAAAGCAATTTATTTTTTCCTGATAAACTAAATTCTTCAAATTTAAAAAAAGATAGCAATATCTGCGCTTTAAAAAAACGTAAAAAGTACATTAAAACTTTTAAATGCAAATATCTTAAACACCGATAGATTTAGATGACTTAACAAGAGTACCTTTTCTTTGTAGAATTAATCGTTCTTTTATATTTTCCATTTGTTTCTAGCGTAACTCAACAGACAAAAACTATGTTTTAATCTACATAAATAATATGGCGACACTAGCGCCCTCTAGGAAAGAGGTTAAAATAAGCTGAATATTCGTAATCCTTAGGGTGCGCTTAGATTAGAGACTTAGTTCATGATACAAATCTCAGATATCTGAAACTAAATTTCCTTGCCCGTTTACACTATGACACGAATATAGCTGAATAAAATTGCTGACACTTCTAGCTGAGATAGTGTCGATATAAAATGTCTTTGCTACTTTAAATAAACAAAATTTGTCTTATTAAATTTGTAAACTACTTAAATGGAATAGTATCTCAAAATTATAAGTGCTATACAATATTTAGTTGCATGAAATATCTCTAAAGGAAGTAGACGACTACAACTTCTGAAATATGTGTTAAGAAAAAAGCTGAAATTTGAATCGACATTTTATGTCGTGTAATTTATCACAGCTGTTTGATTAGTCTCAGATAGCTTCTCTGCTTGGTTTACACATGATATGTTTTTATGTGAGAGAATAAATTGTCTAATCTAGACGCACCCGTACACTAAAAAACATAAAACTGTTAATTATTAGATTTATAGCATCAAAACCTTTTAAATAATTAAGAAATTGCAAAATAAAGTTTAAACTTTGAACACCCTGTATTTCATAAATCAGACACATTGATATAAGGCATGTTGAGCTCAATCGTAATAATTTCGTGTCCAATATTTTCAGTTTAGCGTTGGCCCATTCTTTCTGACTCACCCTGTTTAAATACATATAATTATTTTATTTACAGACACAACACTATGGATATAATGAACACCCAGCTATAGCTATAACGAACTATTTAAAGCAACTCTGTACAAATAATAAAATAATGAAGATATACTTTTTCACCGAAAGCAACCAACAACTCGTTGGAATCGCAGAATAAACTTAAACTAAAATTACAAACAATGTCGAATGTTTTAAAAACAAATGGGAATCAGTGTTATAAAGTTGCTAATGCTGAAGAAAATTTTCCAACGACCTTTACAAACCTTTTGAGTTTTGTTAATCTATAAGGAAAACAGTTTCATCCATATTTAATATTTCATTTTTTAAAATTTGAGTTTTGTTTTTCATCAGAATGGGTGACTAAAAATACCAAAAATATGAAACAAATGCAATTATTTTCATATTAGCTTTAAGTACAGACAAATTTAAATAAGTAACATGACGGAGATATATTTCTTAAAGATTTGTTGCCCATTAATTTTCTCCACCAGTCCGCCTTATCATCAGCATCTGGCGAATGATAAGTGCCCCACCCGAGTTATCAAGTCGTGACAGAATATCTATTAATAGGTTTGGTTGTGAACCAGATTTCATAATGGAATGTCATGACAACTTTTAAATAACACTTTTCGGGTACTGAAAAGCAAAATAAATAGCATCTTTAGGAAACTTGTTCATACAATATATCTTCAAAAGAATCCTATTAAACATTATTTTAAAATGAAAATAAATTACTCACGGGAGACCAATATTACTAATGCCCATTGATTTGCCTATCCAAATTCATAGTACATTAAGTGGAATTTATGCAGAACTATATAAATTGAACTAATGCTTATGTTCAGCCAATTGGTAGGGAGTAGAGGAATTTGAAGCTTCAATTATTATTTGCTCCATCATGGAAATGTACAAAGTGACTTTATTTACCAAGGTCCAATAAATCATTATTATGAAGGATCTCACAGGCAGTCAACTGCCGACGTTTAGTAAATATTTGTGATTATCATTAATCATGAATTTTGTATGCTGCAATTCATATTTAAGCTTTGATTGAGCCATTTGGAAATAAATAAAATCTAATTCAAATATGTTATTGTATGATTACTATTGTGCAAATGTGAATAAGTCAATTATAAATGTAAAACGTGCTTCAATTTATTGTGTTTTAATTAATAAATACTTGAATAGATTATTACAGATGACATGAAATATTAATTAGATTTTCGTGTCTGCCGCATATGAATTCATCAGATATATTAAAATTGACTGTTATGAGGCTTATTAGCTACCGCAAGATTATTTAGTTCATACATAATTATAATAAATAATTAAACAGAAACCAAACAAAACAAAGTTATTTTTTTTTTCAGTTTTTCATTCAAGTTTCGATTTTTTCACGAGATGTTGTCTTTACAATCTCAATACAAGATATACTTATTCCGGGATTGGACCGTGTTGAAGAACTATTAAAAGTGTTCGACGTACCATCGTAGGGGGCTTCTTCAGGAACAAAAGAAACAATAAATAATATACTGTATGTTCACCATACCAGAGGCAAAACTCTTCTGAAATAAAAATTGGTACAAAGAACAAGATTATTTAGACAGATAAACACGGTGACTCAATAAGTCCACCAAACCAGGGGCGAAACTCTTCTGAAATAGACAATTAAAATAGATAAGACAGGAAAGCACTTTACCTAACTGTGAATTTCTGAACCCTTTAGAAGAGCTTCGCCTCCCTCCAGTATGGTGGACACATTGAGTTAGCGTGCTTTTCTGCCTGAACAGTCTTTTCCTTTGTACCAATTTTCACTTCTGAAAAGCTATTACCTCTGGTATGGTTTATTAATGTTACGTTTGTTTCTAAAGAAGCCCCTTACGCTGGTGGGTAAAACGTCGAACACTTTTAGTAGTCATTTGAAATGGTCAGGTCCCGGAAGAAGTATATTGATACCGGAGCGAAGTAAATATATTTTCAATTTTCCCACTTTTAACGACACTCGCAGCATCAAAGCGCTAAGCACCCCCAATGAGTGAATTGTGATTTACTCAAGTTTCTCGGGAGTAAAATCAGTTCCTTCTCTGCTGTCGGAGTCGTCGCCAGTACTCCACCAGTGCAAGATTTCTCCAACCGTCGAGAATCTTCAGCCGCCCAATTACCACTGCGACCTTTTGCCCATTTACCTAGCGCTTTGACCGCAAATTTTCTACCGACGCCGATGTACCACATTGATAGTGCATCGTTGCGACCCCAGCTTAAAAAACGTAAGTCTTTTTTTGCATTTTTTTTGTTTTTTTTTGTTTAATACTGCTTGCATCATTCACCTTGGCCCCTTTCAGCCTGACAACATGTCTATGCGTAAATTTCAAGCCACGTGCTCGCAGTGTCTGCTTTTCATTAATATTTAAATTATTTTTTTTTTTTTAGTACGTAGTCCTAATTTCGTGGCAGTTGTTTCTAATCAATGTCCACCGTGTTTCACTGCCAAATTGTCTGGATTTGCGGTTAAAGCCCTATGTTTTTTTTTCTCATTTTTCAAACCTTGTAACCGTTATCCACCATTTTCCTTGTTTGATTTTCAAACGACACGTCTTCTTTTGTGCTGCCATCTATGAACGTCAACCGCCATCTTTTCTAGTTTTCTAACGATACGTATCCTAAGTGCTGCCATCTGTGAGCAATGGTTGTCGTCTCCCTTGTTTATATTGGACACTTAGACACCGTCTTTTTCTGTTTAAAAACACTTGGCGATGACGTTCTTAATCCAAAAATTAGTTATTTTTGCCCAAATTGACCGTTCCTCCCGGTCAATCCTTCTAAAAAAATGTTATCACGACTAACGCGGTATCAATATCTTTTAGTGACTCTAACGATGGAAGCCTTTGTTATCATATTTACGGTCTTAAATTTGTAGATTGAAGTTTTACATTTTCCTCGTCTCAGAGTTTTGAACTAGAAGTCAAAATTTCAATAATTGAATTACAAATCTTGTCCCCTAAAACCAAGAAATATTGGTATTTCAATTTTTTAAAAATAACCAAGGACCAGTCCGTTACACTGAAATTTCAATGTTAATGTTATCGCCTATTTTTTTGTAATTTCTCGTCCATAAAAATTCAATTTGCTGAAACTATGACTGATTGAACGCTGACGGGAATTTATAAAATTATATGTTGTTTACCGACGAAACTTCCTTTTTTACTCATGGATCTCGCAACTTCAAAGAGTTCGGACTTGAACATTTCTGTATGTACGCTACAGCTATACCGCCTTTGGGCTATCTTAGAAAATGCCATCGTTGACAAATTTTTCCTAAATAACAACCTGTCGACAAATGTTGAATTAATTATTCAGGCTGTTTGAACATTAAACAATAATTTTATGAGGGTCTTGCATTTCTTGGATTTTAAGTCAATATATTTCCTAAATTTACCTTTCTTTAGACAGGTTAGTTAACAAAAATATCAAAGGGATGTAGTTATCTTTAGGTTAATAGTCTTAAGGGTGGGTGTTTAAATACAAATAACTATAAGGCGAAGATTTAATATTCATTAGTTATTGATGTTTCGCTTTGGCTAGTATGCACTTTCTGAGTGAACGATTAGGCAAAGGGCAGCCCCCTAATGCCTTCAGAGCACGCGAGTAGGATGTGAAAACAAGGATAGAAGGCGATGAACTGCCTTTTTAAACAAGGATAGGTTGTAGTTTTTGGGAAAAATTTTGTTAGCTAGCAAAAAAAAAGAGTCTCCATAGACAGAAGTCCCCCACTGTGTCAAGCTGGACCGCACAGAAATTTGCTATCTCTGACTAGTGTATGCCTTAAAAATGTTACCCTTGGAGGGATCAATCCTATTAGTTCCTGCGAGAACCTATCATGAAAATACTTGTAGAAAAGGGATTTCACTAACCATCCGCCTGTGCTCTAGTATTTTAGGAGAATCAAATTCTTGTTATCAATTAGGGCAATCTCTTTTTTCAGTTGAATCCAAAAGAGGCAAAGTGTGCTTTGGGGCTGAACTCCAAACGTGGGATTAAAAACCGCGAGCTTTTATATATTGCTTTTGGATTATTGTGCTACAATTTAAAAGCAATTCATTTTATCCAATAATAGTATTTTCAGGCTAAAAATGTTGCCAGTAATAGAACTATCCGGTTTAGCTATTGTTAGGGATTATGTATTCATTTAAATGTTCTACTTGAAATCCACCACAAATCTGCTATAGTTAATATTTTATGATATATTTATTATTTACAACAAAAACTGTCAATTTTATTCATTCAAGCCAAGTTTCAATGTGATGTTTCACCAGTAGGAACATATTTGACTTCTGACTTATACATATTATATCTTGAGATTCCTAAAATAATAATATAATCAAACGAAGGATTTAGGTCATTTGAACAGTAGAATATTTTTCATTGTATATATTACTTGCTCAAATATTTTATACATTTTCATTTAGACCGTTTCGTTTATTTAATAAAATAAATTTTGTTCAGCGTATTTTCTGTTCAAAAGGTAAAACAATATTTTGTGTCAGTTTTAGAAATGAAAATATTGCAATAAAAACAAACTCTAAATGATAAATAAACACTGACTGAATAAAATCAGCGAAAAATAATTACATAGTTAGTAGATTTCCAGTATTTTGGAGCATTTCCATTTAGCGGAATATGGTAGTTCATCAGATAAACTGAAAACATGCGAAACATTTTTGTTTGATTAGTTACCTATGATATATAATCATTTCGACATTGAAAGAGGCAATCAATGCAAACGAGACCGGAAAACGTTATTGAGCTGGGACTTTTAACAAGGGAGAACGACAGGAAATTGCAATTTTACAACCTTTTTAAAAATCCAATTTGTCGAGGTCAGTTTTGTTATATAGCCTGAAATCGCAAATTGGATTGAGTTGGAAGATTGAAATACTGCCTGAAAAAGTTGTTTCTTAACCCAAAGCACTTTTATGCTAAAAGTACCGCAGTCTTGACCGTGAATAGGAGGAATTACAGTTCCATGTAAATTGAATTTTCGGAATCTAAAATAAATCGTCGCTTGTATCAACTTATAAAAATGGCCTTTCACTTCAAGTGAGCTAGTTTTCATGGTTTTTGTCAAAAATAAAACAGTAAAATTATGATTATACGTTATCAGGAAAGGTTACACAAGCAGTTTTGTCATTATCTATTTATGTTTTTTTGTTTTAAGTAACTTTTCGAGTTTTAACTGAAAGCTCACTGAAAGCAAGTCTATTTTTCAGTTTATTTAATAAAGTAAACTTAGGTCTCTAAAAAAAAATTACCTTTAATAAACTTAAAATTTAAAAAAAGTCGTGTTCCGTGATTAATAAAAAACCTTGTAAAAATAAATGAAATTTCTAAAGATATATTAAAACTGACATTCCAGTGTTGGAAATTTAAAAAAACAGAGTATAAATTGAGTGTGTAAACTGGAAGTTTATGATGAAATAGTTATTTAAAAAAAAAGGAAAAAAAATACATAAGGATAATTTCGAGAACTTTCTTAAGCTTCCTACATCCTCCTGGAACTCAACGTTCATTTAATTGGACATACAATTTTTTTGCAATATGTTTTGATACCTACGCCTAAATGAACTTTTGACCCATTATACATTGTAATGGACATAATAGACTGGTCAACTGTTGAACATATGTAAGCTGACCTAAATTAAAATACAGCGTGTCCCACGATGTTCTTATTAGGTGATATTTCGTTTAACTGACAAAGTAGATATATAAGTAAAAAATGTTCAAATGGCATCAATTAATCTATCATTATGCGCCCTCAAAATTTTGGTGGTTGCTGCATCTTGAATAAACCGCGCCCCCCTTTTTTTTTAAATTGTACCCCTCACTCATTTTCGCTGAGAGTGGACTTTCAATTTATTTTGATTATAGCCATATTCTTTATTCAAGTGATCTGAAATCGCCAAAGAAAAGAATAATAGTTCTTACGGTAGTAATAGTAGTTTCTCTCTGTATAAAATAAGGTTATAGCAAATAACAATGGTTTTGTATTCGCATAAGTAAAAGGTGGGGAGAAAATAATTATTAATTTAATTAACAATGACTGGTGTCAATCATCAAGATCTCTCCTAAGGATTCGACTTTCTTTATGTCCTCAGTTTTTGTTTGACAGCGTTAAACACTAGGTCATCAGGTCACAAAATTGTCAAATATTACATATGCTTGTACTCAGAATAAACTGACGTTTTATTTTCAGCAATTAGAAAAAAAAGAGGTGTGGGATGGTTTCTTTTAGGGTGGCAGCAAACGCTACAGTTTTAAAAGATGTATTATAGTGAATTAATTAATATCATTTAACATTTTTGTTTCTTTTCAAGACATATTACCTACTAAGAACATCTTAAAATACCTTGCATAAACAACTATTATTATTTTTTAGCGTTTTTTTTTTTTAGCAAGGCACAACACTTTTAATGATAAAATATTACATGTGGCTCTATTTAGAATGAATTGATGCTTTATTTTGAGCAAAAAAATTTGGAAATGCAATTTGAAAAAACCGGGGAAGCGAGAGATCATAAAAATGTAGAAATGAATAATAATAATCTTTTTTTTTTACTCATCAACATTATTTTTGGGACAGCCACGGGGTTATCGAAAATTTATTTAGCGCTTATTGAATTGAATTATAAGAGAACTTTTTTTTTTGTCATCAAAAGTTGAAGATAATCAGGAGAACTTTTTTCGGCCGTCGTTGCCCGCTTTTACACAATATAATGTTTATTGTTTAAAAATATTAAAATTGTTTGGTAGTAAAAAAAAATAGATATCACCTATTTATATTTCAAAAAGTGATTCAGAATATTTTCAACTTTCATTACTACAAAATATAAATATTTCCAAAGTGGGTCGCAGAAATGTTAAATAAAATTAATAAACATAATGGTTCCGACCAATAACAGTCCACCATGAAGAATAACCAAAAATGCGTCTCTACCAAAAAAAGTTGGAAAACACTGACTCTATCTAACCGTGATATCGCCTAATGAGAATATCGCCGGACACACTGTACATTTAATGTCTGGACAAAAATTGAGAAGAAAAAAAAAGGTCTCGAAGAACACGAAAGTAAATATAAAAGAATAATTCAAGAAGTATAGTTGCTTTAAAAACAATCCCATTAAATGCTTCAATAAAATAACCCAAATTAGGACTAATCAAGCCATCAATTTAATGCAACATATTGGAACCTTTTATACGCTAAATCTGATCGATAGACTTGTTAGGGAAACTCTGGCTAGTGGTGTCCCCAGAAGCTTACAAAATAAGTTTTTGCCTCTGAAATACACATCCTTTATCCTTTGGGAAGCTGCAGTTAATTAAGTTAAGGTTTGTCCTCCAACTTGACATTGTTTTCCCTTCGACGATATTTCTTTGTTTTAATAAATGCGGAGAATTTAATATCGGCTCTTAGCCCGAGAAACTTAATAATAAGGAATATCTGGACACAATTGTCTGTCAATATTCTTACGTGGACAATAATGAGGCAAGTATTTAATTAAGATATTGGCTCTAAACTTGAGTAAAATTAAAGTTTTGAGAGACTATCGCTTGTAAATGATAGGAGTCTCGATCAATGCAGATTATTAGAAATAGAAAATGTGATTTAATTTTTGAACCTAGTTGTCAAATATAAAGTGTTCAGGTATGCCCCTGTCACACCTCCACATAAAATTTTTAATGGTTAACCGGATAATTATTTCATAGAAAATTTGAGCTTTTTGGAGCTAAAG
This sequence comes from Dastarcus helophoroides, assembly GCA_028583605.1. NCBI lineage: Eukaryota > Metazoa > Arthropoda > Insecta > Coleoptera > Bothrideridae > Dastarcus > Dastarcus helophoroides. The sequence continues at coordinate 3,672,592 of CM053332.1, forward strand.
CTTTTGAAGTGAAAACTTCTGTAGGTGCGTTGAGCGATTTTAGATAGGGGAAAAATTATGGTTTCGCGTTACAATCACTCTAATTTGCGTTACTAACATATGTATTTAGGTATAGAACATGTCACAGAAAAAATATTCTGAATTTTATGGAGATTCTAAAAAGGTAACAATATGCAGGCTGTTCTATTTAAGAAAAACATGACTTTCACCTGCCTTTCATTTCTGTAATACACTGTATACAGGGTCCCCCAACAAAAAGTTGACTCCCCTATAATTAGAAAACCGAAAAATATTTTAGAATTTGCCAAGACCCGTCAATTTATGTTGTTTGGGGGACTATTTCCAATGGACTAACCAAATTGATATGTTTATCTCCCTTACCCCTATCAACCCCTACTTTAAAATTTAAATAGAACTACCCTACCTGTAGTACATCATTTTAAAGCTCTTTTCACTGCAAATACAATGGTGCATCATTTCTAAAAATGGGTTAAAAACTAAAAACACAAGTTTGACAAACCGACATTCGTATAACAGTATGAGACGGTAACAGGCTCACCGATTTTTCGACCATGTAAAATAGGTTTCGTTAAAAACATTATACGGTCATTAAAGGAACCATGGTTACCCATAAATTGACTATATTTGTTAATATTCTGCCTGACTTATTTCGGAGTACCTCAAAGCATTTATATTTATTTTTAATGAAAACACATATTTTTTCACCAGGATAAAGCATGTTTATTTGATGTCTATTTTAAGTGATTATTTAATTATAGCCCATTAAATTATTGAAATTTTTGTGCATAAAAGTGACTGGTGTACTCTAAAGAAACTGAAATGTGGCATATTTATTCCAAATAGTCGCCAAATAGTTGCAGTTTAGCGTTTTTGCCATGGCATAGTTCAGAGCGCACTAACCGTCTTTATAAAAAAATATTTTTTTTTCAATTTAATGGGTTGTAATTAAATAGGCGTTTAAAATGAATATTTATTTTATTATACTTTTGAAAATCTTTTTGAATACGCCTTTTGGTGGCATGAGAAAAACTAGACTGTCCATTAAAAAAAATTGAAAATTTGTTGTACTTCAATATGAATCACTCTGTATATAAGAAATATGTATTATTTAAAGGCCATTACGTATCGTTTAATTGACCACATAAAGTTTTTTTATGAAATAGACTTTATAAGGCCGAAAAATGGGTGGCGCCTTACACTACAACAGGAATGTGGGTTTGTCAATTTTTCGGCTTTTATTTTGAATTAATTTTAAAAACGAATGTATTGCAAGTAGGGGAGTTTTATTTGAAACTTTCAAGTGCATGAACATATCAAGTTGGCTTGACCGTCAAACACAATTTCCCCAAAAACATAAATCGACTGGTCCCGGCGATTTCTAAAATATTTCTCGGTTTTCTAATTATAAGGGAGGTCAAGTTTTTGGTGAGAGACCCTGTATAGATAAATGTATACTGTAAACAGCTTACATTATTTTTTACAACTTTTGTATTCAACATTTTTCTCTAGTGCGAAAAACAAACATGTTGAATATGGGGGCATTTTAAAAGACTACCCTGTACATTCAGTGTGTTCAAAAAGTATGGAATACGAAGTGGAATTTTGAGCTATATATTTTTGAGGAAAGTGACCGTAATAAATTCGAATGAATTATTAAAAACGGATACTACGGTAACCTCGTTTTTTTCTGTTTGCAACTCTTTTTGCTATGGAGACATTTTTTTAAATGGCAACCTATAAATATATTTTTGACATATTTGAGTACACCTTTTGTTTCTTAATATCAAAACATACTTTTCTTATAAGAATAATAAAACATCAGGTATACATCAAATAAAATATATTACTTTTACCAAACGATAATCTGTACACGGAATTTTGTTTAGAAAATTATTGAGTTTTCTAAGATATGTTGCGATTATAATCAGTAATTCCATCACTAAGCTCTTCCAAATGATTTGACCTGTTTTTATCACTTTAGTTTTTTTTAAGCACCTCGACAAAAAGTCAAGGGGTGTCAAGTCCGGAAATCTTGCCGGTTACTCAATGATTCCCTTTCTTTCATTGAATAGCGTACACCTTTATTTGTGATCTTTTTCTATCGTTAGATTCCGAAACCATAAGAAGTTCTACCTTTTCTTTTTCACTTGAATTTATTAATTTTTTTATTTCTCTTATAAACTGACTATTTATTGTTACTTACAATTAAATATAAGAATTTGGCAACTCCTAATGTCATTTTATCAGCCTGCACCTAATATGATCTGGAAACTTTTATGGCGAATTTTAAATTTTGAAATTAAAATTATCGCACTCTTTTAATATTTAATCTCATAAACAAAATAGGTTATGATATTAAAAATCATCTAAAAACATACAGGTTGGTATTAAAAAAATAAACACGTCTCCATAGCAATAAGGGTTGTAAACGTAGAATACAAAGTTGATCTAGTCATAGTATCCATTATTAATAATCACTGAATTTTTATTAGGATTATTTTTCCCTAAAACATATTTCAAAACACTTAGGAAACATTCCAATACTTTTGGGACATCTTGTATATTAATAACTAGATGGTTCCTGCGACGGTGAGATTAACACGGTGAGATTAAAAACAGTACAAGTCCAAATGTTTGAATTGTGGGAAAATGAAAAAACATGTTTATTTTGTTTCTTATGTTTCTTACAGGTTTGGTATGTACAGGATCTTTGGTTATAAATGCTCCCCCCCTTTATCTTTCGAAATATGATAGATGCAAAAAATGTTGAATACGAAAGTTTCTCGATTCCTCTTAAATTTTATTCGAAATGAGTTTGCGTTAACAGGGTTTAAATCGAACACCCCAATTATTTATTCAATTTCGAATTCTCCTAAAAATTCTACATATGTTTTATATAACATACCTATATTTAAATTCAACGGTTTCCGAAAAATTGACAATTATAAATCATCAATGTGGCCTTGATTTTATACCTAATAATTAGGTACCGAAAAATGTGAAATGTTGAAGTTTTTGAAAATCGCCTAAATATTTGTTTAATATAATTAGCGATATACAGGGTGTTTCGTTTTTCCCGAATCCAAACCTAATTAGGTTTTTTAAATAAAACATTCTGATTATTTTTTCATTTTTGACCTTTCCAGAAAATTCTATCTACATTTTATATAACATACCCCATATTTCAATTTAACAGTTTTGGAAATATTGATAATTATAAATCTTCAATATGGTCCTAAGTTCATTTTGATTCAAACTTTAATAAGAAAAATGAAATAACATAAAACGTTGGCTTATTTCAAACTATATCAATAATAAAATAAAAAGGGAAAGAGAAGCTCATTTCTTCTATACTAAACTGGTTTCAGAGTTATACTTTAAGGATTTTGTTTTAAGATTAGAAAATTGTCGATTTTTTAACCAACGACATTTTTGAAATCGTTGTCTCTGAGAATAAGCCATGTTTTATGAAATACGTGTAGGATTTATCAAAGAAGTTTAAATATAAAAATATTATTGGGATGTTCTATAAATCAAAATTGATTTGAATTCTGGAAAACTAAACACCCTGTATATAGCAAAACTATTTGAAACAAAAATTTGAACGAATTCTATAAACTTTTATATTTAAAACTTTATATAGATATCTATTATTTATGAAAAGGCAAGGTCATATTAGCGATTTCTAACTTCAATAGTTTGGAAACAATTGAATTTAGATGTAGATATGTTACATAAAATATATGTGGAATTTTCAGGAGAATTCGAAAATGAAAAAATAATTGGGTTGTTCTATTTAAAAAATCAAAGTTGATTTTGATTCTGAAAAAACATAACATTAATAAAGTATTTACGACTACATCTTCTAGTTAATTTTTTCTGCTGCATGAAATACCACTAAACAGCTGAGCCTGATCATAAATCATACCAAAACGCCATATGTTCAGATTAAAAACAGTACAAGTCCTGGACTTGTAGTGTTCTTACATTCAATGGGAGGTGAAAAGCTGTGAGAAGGACATTAGGAAGGTGGTTTTAGTACTGTTCTAATACTAATTCGATGTAGCTTCGCATTTAAAATAAAATGACTATGACAGGAGAAAATGTCAAATTTTGGACTTGTACTGTTCTTAATCTCACCGATTCAATTGTAATGCAACTGAATAGAAGTCTCAAAACAACTTTACATTTAAATGAAATTTGACATTAATTTTTAGTTTAAATTGCAAGCCAATAACGAGTTATTGATGAAATCTATAATATAGATGCCTGCTTTTATGGTTGTAAATCGAGGACCGAAGACGATAGGGCACAATCAATATAAAGTTCCCAGAGTTAATAATCTTACCCCCCTGTATGATTGTTTACATCATAAAAAATGTTATAAAGGTATTTAAGCTTTGTGGATATAACATAAATTTGGGATAAAAAGTAACTCAATAATATTCTGCATGGCAAGAAATGTCTACCAATTTTGATCAAAATTGCATTAGTAACTGAGTCGTGGCAAGGGAACAAACAAACCAACAAATACACTTTCGCGTTTATATATTAGTAAGGATAAAATCCAAACTTAAAGAAATAAAAGAAAAGTCCTTATTTTCAAACAAAAGTCTATTTTTTCAGAAGTCGGATTTATAAAGTCGAAATATTGAAAAAAAGGCGGAATTTCAAAAAAGTCAAATTTTCAAAAGGGGAGAGAAATTCTAAATTTTCAAAGAAAGTAAAATTATTTTGGAATTTAACATAGTCGAAATTTTCAAAAAAATAAAATTTTCAAAACCGGTCAAAGTTTACAAAGACAAATCAAAATTTTGGAAAAAAAGTCGAAATCCTGAATAATAAGAAATCGAAACTTTAAAAACAAGTCGAAATTTTTTATACTTAAAATTTTCAATAAGAGTCGAGATTTTGATTACTCCTTTCCTCGCAGCATTAAAGGTTAGAATTGAAAATTTTCATATAGCTACATTCGGTTTAATTATGTGAAAAGCATATAGAATTGCTAGTTTACAGATTTAACTGGTTCATTATCAAATACAAATAAAGTACATGTTAACACTTGAATTAAAAGAATAATTAGAAATGTGTTGTACTCCTTAATGACGGTTTATTTTGTACTTACCTTTGATAAAATCAACAGCCATTTCTAAACCGTATGTATCTTTATCACAGTCGTCCAGAATATGAGCTCCAAGAGTTATATTGGGAAGAAGAGGATATTCAGCCTTATTTAACCTGTCTAACGTGTACAACATAGCCTCAAGCGCCTGTATACCACCTTGCGGCATAACCGGTCCACAAGTTACAGAATCTTCTCTTTCATGCACCATCATTAAACCCCCGAGGACTATACCACCTTCTACAACAGCCTCCTTCTTAACAGGCCATATAACCTCTTGATTTAATGTCCCATGATGATGTCGTATATGGTGGTGTGCTTCCGTAGCACTCAGCTCATTTAAATCACTTTCTTTGAAACTCCGTAGACCGAAATGAGGCTCATAAGCACTTGCGAAATGTCCATGGTTCCACGTCATCCTTTGATTTCTGTGAGCATGATAATATCTTTTTGCGGGTAGCATATTTAATAAATTGAGGAAACAGATTATTTGAAGAAGGGTTGGCTTCATGTTTTAATATCGATCGAGATCATTTGGCCTAAAACTAAAAGAGATTATGGCCGATGCTGTTAGACAATACTGGGTAAACTTGGGTCAATTTGTTAAATTAATCATCTAACACTATTGTACATTTTATCATATTAGTATTTCAATCTTTAGTATAACAGCTTAAATTTGAATTATTAAGTGCACAATAAATAGACACAATGGGAAGCACAATATTTCGAGCCCGGAATCATATATAACTCTCTTACACTACTATTGAATTTCTAAGACAATACACCTGAAACGTGGGAGACAAGTTGAATCATTATATTTAAACAATTATACCAAAATAGGTTAATTCGAGGGTAATGGAATATTGTTGTAGGAAGGCACAAATTGTATTCCGAACAATTTATTGTATTGGTAGAAGCATTCTCGTGCAACAATCTCGAAGTAAAACTCATATTTACACGCCCTGCACGTCTTGTGGTTGGATTATCGAGCCAACAAACGAAATGCAACAACATATAAACTCGCTAGAGCTTTGAATTTGGTGATTAAATCTTGTCTTATTATTTCATTAGAGCGTAATTAAAAGTTTTGTCGGGTAAGCGAGTACACTTCTCTTCTATATTTAAACTTTTGTTGTAAAACTTTTCAATTTGAGATGGCTAATTTAATTTGTATGTAACCTTATTAAGGTGGTTTATGATCACGTCAAGATAAAACTTTAGTTGTTAATTCTAAAGGTATTAATACCTAATATTTAATATTTACGAAGAGGAACTATTTGATGAGCTTAGCTCAATAGTAAATGTAAAATTTTGTTGAAAGTGGAATTAATATACTAATATAACATATGTGTTTTGGTATGTCTCACAATTTAAGGTTGATTAAAAACTTCTTCTTGGAATAAGTTTTTATGTCGATTCTTGAAAGAGACCACATACTAAAAAAATATTTCTCGGGTAGGTATTAAAAATCAACTATTACTGTTAATGAAATCACCATATTAGTCCAAATTTTCCCATATATCTACTTAATACTGCAAATCGCTTGCAACACCATCACAATTCCCAACAGCTTAGACAACTAATAATAAAAAATGTCTACCATGAAGAAATGATGACAAATATATTTGGAATAAAAAATAATAATTCCTGGTTGCTTAAAAATGATATCGTAAATTTTTTTCTTATTTAAAATTTGGTCAAAGCTAACATAAATTGAGTTACCGCTATCAGAGCTTTTTAAGGTAACTATTTTTAGTTAATCTAGAAATGAATAAGCTGTCAGCTTTACTAAGAAATATTTTAAAATACCGAATCTGACATGGAGTTCTTAATTTTGAGATTTAAATTTTCACTTCAGAACTCCAGAAATATTTTGTAGTGTATTATCTGCTCAAAAATTATAAATTTAAATCGAAATGTCAATTTTTCCCTAATATATTTACCTTTTTTTGCAAGTTATTAAATTCTACATTTCGCAGTAATTGTTTAAATTTAAAAATGAATATTAAGTTGCTAATAACAACTTGAGAAAAAGTAGATATTTTTAAATTGAAGTTAATATTTCGTTCAAATTGTAATAGGTACAATTATTAAGGAATATCCAGTTGTTATGCTTTATTCTAGCAGTTATAAAAAATAGTTTTTGACAAATATTTGATATCGCCGGACGAGGTTTTTCTTTGCAGCATCGTCGGAAGTTATAGTTTAATAAATAATAATAATAATATCTCCCTTGCAGCGCTTTTCAGCGCTATGGGAAATAATAGTAGGTATGAGCTGCTATTGCTTGGGCCGAACGGCACTGCGCTTCAGCTGCCAATTATTATCTCGAGTTTCACCCGAGTTACAGTATAGATATTAGCTTACGCATACAGTAGCGGCAAGAAGTGTCGGTACCTTTAATCTTGAAGTAGCTTAAATCGTTGTCCTTCAATGGAGTCAGCCATGTTGGGGATTGTGCGCGCCCGCGAAAATTTAAATTTATTTATTAAACAAAACCATCAGGTTTATTAATTTCAATAGTTTAAGCGTTTAAATTCTAATTTACTATTTTACAAATAGTCCAAAAATACTTGTTCTCGTTTATTTTCTAAATAACGTTTATTTTGTAATTACTGATAACCTGATAAGTATAAAGAATACACAAAAAAAAACTAAACGCAGATTGTGACTGACGGCAAAATAATTTCTACAGGAAACAACTTGTTTATTTTTTTGTCTAAAACTGGCAAATGCGAGTATAATAAAACAGTTTTTTTTTAATAAAGCAAATTGGGTGTATCCGAATATTACTGTTTGCCGTCTTTTGGAAATTAAAAAGAAGCTGATTTTATCAAATTATTATTGCTGTTAAGAGTTACATTTATAAATAGAACATGTAAATTCTCCTAATTCTCCTCTTTTCTCTTTTATTTGGTTTCATCTTATTAGCGCAATGAATTATAACAATACTAACACTTAAATAAAACTGATCCAGTGTTTCTAGATGACCTAAACATTATTCGCGAACAATCTCCTTAAAAATGCCACAATTTGGATGAAAATCCCTGACCATAGCAAATTTCTAGAACATCCATAAATGTAGATAAATTGTCTTACATTTTTACCATGAATGCATAACATATGAACGTAAAATAAAAAAAAAATCATATTCGCTCAAGTTCTGTTTTTCCCGAACACTTGGCAACTCTCAACTGACATTCAGTTACCCAACGACCATAGATCTTAGGTCTGGTTATCATAGAACACTGCAACGCCATGTTCGGGATTCTGCAAATTGACGCATGAGCAAACAAAATTCGTGACAAAATTTTAGAACTTCGTCGCTACTGTATGCGTAAGCTAATATTTTTAGTGTGCCCGAGTATTCATTTCACCGCTGAGTCGACCTTGGGAACTAGAGCGTTTCTTGAAAACGGGCAGTGGATGAAGCTGCCAGCGGGAATCGAACCCAGCTCTCTTAGCTTGTAGTCCAGCACTCATACTACTGGACCACGGGTCCCCACTTTAACAAATAATAACAAATTAATAAAAAAGTCAAAAATAATGGATAAAAGTAAATATTTTGAGATCAAGCTTCCACTTTTGACAAAAATATAAAAATTTTCATAAAAAGTTAAAATTTTGGGAAAATAAATAAAATTGAAATTGTAAGCTTCGCAGTTTGCAAAAAAGACATGTCATCAAAATACACTCAAAGTTTAAATTTCGAAAAATGAAAAACGATGTTGAAATTTTTCACTTAAACATCGAAATTTAGAAAAAAATAAGACCTGCAGGTTTAAAGGGCAATTTTTCAGAAAAAAAGTCGAAATTTCGAGGAAATATACGAAATTTATTTAAAAAAATCCTCGTTACTTGAAACTTGAAATAAAACCCGAGGCATCTAATGTAATTTTTGACAATTTCATGAAAAAGGCGAGATTATTAATTTAAAATAAACCTTTACAAAAAAAGTGAAAGTTCTGGGAAAATTATTCCAATAAAAAAAATTAATTTTCCACATTTTTAGTGTCTTAAATAAAACAGGTAATAGGAGGAGGAATATTTTTTCCATGGGCCAGGCTAAACTATGGGTCGCCTCCTTAAAAGGGGTCGTGCAGCGAACTATTAGGGTCGCGAGAATATCATATAAAATATCTTAATATACAGGGTTTCCCAAGATATTCTTAACAGGCGATATTTCAGTTAGTTGATAAGATGAAAAAATAAATTTTTGAACGACATTAATTAATCTATTACAATGCAAAATAAAAACTTTAGTAGTCTAAAGGAATCATCCTTCCCTCCTTTTTTTTCAAATTACATCTTCACTTTTATTTGCTAATAATATGAGAGGTTTTCATTTTATTCTGAATATAGTTATATGTAATATTTCATAATTGAAGTGACTTGGAACCTCTAAAGAAAAATATATAGTAGGCGTAGTTCCTGCCCGTATAAAATAAGATTGTATCAAAAAACCAATAGTTTTGGTTAGGCCCGCCGTGAGAGTAGGGAAAGGAAGCAAATTACACAGGACTCGCGTTTCTTGGGTGCCCAGTAAGTTGCCATGTTAGTTCGTAAATTACAAGAATGTTAAAGCCTTGTTTCTTTCGAAACTTCGTGTGCAAACTTTCAATCTTGTAAAGCTACCCAATGTCTGTCAGTGTTATATATTTATTAGTTATTAAGGTACCAAAGGTATTCTAAGGATAATAACTCACCGAGGTCGACAGTGTACTTCTATGTCGACCGAGGGTGTTATTATCCTGTAACACCCGTGATATCTTCAACGCTTAATGTCCTAGAAGTCTGTTATTTATTTCAATTTTTCTTTACATCTCGATTTTTTAATTTGATGTCTATCTTGTTCAGAACGCCATTGCATAGCAACATGATAATTCGCTAAGGGGTTGTGGATATTCATAATGCCCTAGGGCCTTATTTAATGTACCTCAAACTAAAATAACAGACTTACAGGACGTTGTAGCTGTTAATGTTTCAAGATTATTATGCGATATATAATAATCGAGGACGTTGCCAGCTGACGAGGCGTTAGTCGAGTCGTCTGGCCACTGCCAAGATTATTTAAATCGCCAATAAACCGCATTCAAAACTTTATCGTATCGTTGACAACGATGACGCAAAAAAATCAACAAACTTTTAAAATGAAATTGGTATCAAGGGTATTATAGAAGGCAACTAACGTATTATAATTCATAATTATCAATAAAAATTTAGCCTAAAGGACACTTAATTTTCAGTGATAAGATAAAATGGATAATTGAATTTCCAAACAAAAAACATTTCAATGGCCAAAATTTTAAGAGCCGAAATTTTGAAAAAAAAGTTGCAATTTTGTGTCAAAATATTGAAGAAATTCGAGGTTTTCACAAACAGTTTGGAGCTAATAATTGCCTAGGCTCCAGGAATTCCCTGGGCGGGCCTGGTTTTATATTTATAAGAGCAAGAGTTGGTGAGGAGGTATATATGCATATTGTTACCTAATCAACAAATCACCACGAAGTATTTCTACTTCTTTATTTAATATTTTTAAGGCTGAAAAAAAATCAGTCATAAATGTGGTCGTGAATGAAAAAAGTTTAAGAAGCCCTGTTCAGGTTAACATGAATAATTGCTTTAATTAGCGAATAGCAAACATATTTTGTTTATAAGATACAGTCGAAAGTCAAGTCACTACAATGGAATTTACATTTCTTGAGTACTTATGTAAAAGACTAGTTGAAACAGTGACCCTACTGATAAGGCCAAGATGGACCGTAACTGGTTTATTGTTGTTGGTTGTACATATTTTTAATCTGTAGCATGTTCGGCTATTTCATTGTATAACATGTAATTGATATAAGATAATAGAACTCGGGAAAATTTAGTTCTAAATATGTCCAACATTTTGCAATAGAGAATGCAAAGAAATAAAATGCTTTTCACATGTGATAACCAAAAAACAAATGATTCCTGTATAAATGATCAAAGTAAATTGTATCCTTAAAATAATTTTAAAGTAAGAAATGTTTAAACATTTAACCCTTGTTTTGTAGAGTTCTTGAATATTTATAAAATATATTAATTATAAATATAAAAACACATATTAAAATTGCACGTCGTTTTAGATATGATAATATCGGGCAGGTTTTGATTTTCAGCATCGTCGGTCCGATATTATCTAAGAATATTTCCAAATACGAGAGTAAATCAAATATGAACGGGAATTTCTATCATGTCGCCATGAGGGCATCGGGAGCATGCGAATACTTTTGGACATGTTAGGTAGGGATATAACGTGACTTCCTGCGCCTAAGCGAATTTCGTTCTCTCCGTTCGTCAGTTGTAAATACAATGAGTAATCAAGAGGTTCATCCGCACGTTGCGCAGCGCATTATTATTAAATTTCTTGCCGTTAAAGGTGTAAAGCCCGCCGAAATTCTTCGTAGATTAGAAACACAGTTTAGAAATACTTGTTTGAAGAAAACTCGATTGTATGAATGCCACAAAAAATTAAAACACAATTCAAACAATGCAAAGTACGAGGATAAATCAAATATAAACCGGCATTTCTATCATGTCGCCATGAGGGCGTCGGGAGTGTGCGCATACTCTTAGACATGTTAGGTGGGGACATCACGTGACTTCCTGCGCTCGAGCGAATACTGTTTACCACATCGGCAATTAAGTAAATAATTACGCAATACTTACTTCGCCAGCACAACTGGCAGTATCAATTTGAATCTTAAGTTAAAGTTAAAGGGTTAATTATGTTTCTATTTGATGTTATCATTTCTAATGTCTCCGTTGGTTGCAAGGATTGCGAAATCTGTGAATTTTTTTAGTAAAAATTAAATTTCTTTCGAAATATAAGAATTACCCCACATATATTTATATCAAAGCAAACCTTAACTGTTAATTAATAGAACTGAAAACTAATATGCAGGGTAATTATTGAAGAAATCTGTCATTTTGCGTTTGCTAATCACCCTGTAAAACTTCAGATGTTATTTAAAGAACATTATATTATTTTCTAAGAAAAGAATATTCTGAAATAATCTCAGTTCAAAAAAGGTTTTATCCCTTTACCACATGGGCAATTAAATAAATAATTACGCGATACGTATTTCGTCAGCAGAACTGGCATTTTCAAGCGTACTAATCTAAAAAAATTAGCAAAAGATGCATCGACGTCATCTGCATTGAGATTCAAATCGATTCTACTTTTTCACTATAGTGAATTTAAAAATAAGGTGAAAAAAAATCTCTAAAAGAAGAATGGCAAAGGGGTAATATCGATGAGAATTTTTAATTTAGCATATGTCAATTCCTAACAGAAATAAATGGATTCATGCAGCACATACGTGTTATGATCTTTTGAGCAGAAATATTATTTAGTTAAGAACAAGATAGAAAGGCTTAAAGTGGAAAAGTAGTTTTAAATTACTAATGTTCTCTCTGCAAGCTGGATATATATTTGAATAATTTATTACTTTTACATGACGGGAATGGATAACATGATGTCACTTATATTAATTGAAAACGATGCAAGTAGGAAAATGTTGAAATGATGCTTATGTGCTAGCCAAATACTTGAGCGAACACAATGTATTGATGCATTTTCATAATCTGACTGGAATGGAAATTGCACCTTTAAAAATGAAACGTCATGCACATGTTTTTACCACATTCGATCCTTAATCACAAGAATTGATGTGGTGCTTTACATTCCCAAAACTGACAATCTAAAATATATTTTTGTATGAGCATAGGTATTTGCTTATAAAGTGCTTATTACAAAATTACAAGTTATTGCAATGATATGGTATTTTGGAGGGACGGGAGCGGGGGTATCAGGAAAAGCCCCTCGTTGTAAAAATTCCTGCTTGATCTTAACTCACAGAAAATGACATTATTTTCTTTAGTTTTAATACAGTGAAGTTATTTGAAAAGTTTTAAAAAAGTTCAAGCGTAAACTGTTGTTATTTTTGGCGATATCGATAACAATACATAAATATTGAAACTAAAACATCATTTAAATGTACTACCACTCTTTATGTCAAAAATTCTGGTGCCTTTACAATTCGTTATAGGCATTTCGCATCTGCAGCTTTATTATTTAAACTCTAACGCACTAACTGATAGGTTTGCACATTTACCAAATTCAGAGTTTGGGAACCAAATAGCGGTTTCGAACTTCTTGGATCTCCTCGGTTTGGAATACCCAACTTGAACCTATAATATTGATAAAATAGAACGGATTGCAGAACCGAAATGGCGCTGCGTTGGACACGTGGCTCGACAAGTTTAATTTACACACTAAAACATTATAACTGTTCCCTAATGTAATTTGTGGCGACACTAAACCTTTTGTGCCATCTGAAGAGGAAAAGGAAATGGATCCCTGTGATCGAAACATCTCCTGATTACAATGGTAATAAATTAATTTACATTTTAACTATTGTTTTCATTGATTAAAAATCAATTTTGTGTCAATTTTGCGAATGATTTTTGTGGTGTTTCTCAAGTAACCAGAAATTTCTAGGTATAAAGCCACCTAGCGGTCTGTAGATGAAATAGCTCCAACAACTACCATGCAAGCCGAATACACCCAGGCTAAAATGATTCATTGCAGTCCAGGTATATTTTGTTTGTAAAATTATCTAAAAATTAACATAAATTCAACTTTAGGCTGCTTTTTGAATTTCTAGGCATATTTAAATAAGAATTTTTGACACAACCAGAAATAACAGCAGTTTTCTCTAGTTCATTGTCTAGAATTTCCAAAGAAATTACTCCCCGTGCAAAAAATAATAAAAATAATATTACTTGTAGTGATTAAAAATCAGGCAGAAGTTTTTATAAGTGATGACTTTTTCTCGTAAATCGACAAATAAAAAAGAAATCCCTCTTCCTTACTCTATCTTCCGCGGGATATACTGTACATATGAGATTATCTCCATGTGAGAAAATAAATAAAATCTAATTCTGACAACTAAGAGAAACAGAAGAGAACGATGGACAATTAAAAAGCATTCGAGGCCGAAGAGAATAAAATTGATTAAAATTACCTTTTAATATTTTAAATTTCTTAAACCCAAAAAGGATTTCGCCAAATGTCAAGTTCTTTGTCAAAAATTCAAATAATTTTTATTAACATCCACCTTAGAATTATATATATTTTGCAAAATTTTTGCTTTGCATTGGTTTAAGCTGGAACTTCGAATTTTCACATAGTTTGTACTTTAGGTTTAAATTCTGAAATTTTGCATTTATTATAATATATTCAGAAAATGTTCTTGTATTTTGTTTCGCCATGAAAATTTCTAAATTTTTCTCATCATTTTGACTTCAGTGCCGAAATTCTGCGTTTGTGTACTTAATAATTTCCAATATTTCTGTGTATTTAAAATTGGATATAAATTGCTACCATCTAAAATTGTTGGTCTATTACTTATTACTATTATATTATTATTATTATTATTATTATTATTATTATTATTATTATTATTATTATTATTATTATTATTATTATTATTATTATTATTACTATTACTATTATTATTATTATTATTATTATTATTATTATTATTATTATTATGTCTTGTTTCTCAGCCTTTTGCTGGTATTCATTTAACCATCCCAAGTATACTTAAATACTACAGGGGTAGGTCTGTATCTTTGTGCTTAAAAACTTTCTTACAATGCGACAGGTATTCAATATAACAGCCTTTTGGATATCAATGTATGCGTTCTTATGTAGTCCTAGTGTATCTATGCCCTTATGAAGGTTTTTAGGAATAAGTCCAGTTGACGACACCACTCCTGGTATTATTTCTACTCTGTTAGAGTGCCAGATTTGTCCCGTTTCTAGTGCTAATTCTGCGTACTTGTCTTTTTTTTCCCGGTATTTTTCCATTAAATTGTTGTTGTTTGGAATAGTTACATCGACCAGTTGTATATTTTTCTTCTTTTTATTCATTACTAGGATGTCCGGTCGATTGTTCATTACTCTTCTGTCGGTGATAATTGTTCGGTCGTAATAAAGTTGTTTATTATTATTATTATTATTTTTATTATTATTAGTATTATTATTATTATTATTATTATTAGTATTATTATCAGTTCTGTCTGTCTTAGCGACGTTGTATTGCAGGTATCGGTCAATTGACAAGATACTGCTCATCTACTGCGAGTTTAGATTTAGAAACGCCCGGACTATTGCACAAGTATTGAGTATTACTGCCTTCTGAAGTTGGATGTATATGCTGCCAGGTAGCTCTAGTTGTCCTAGACTGGCTAAGAGCTGCTTAGGTATTACTCCTGTGGTTAATATTATTATTGGTATTATATGAACCTCATTTTTCTTCCACATAGATTTAATCTCATTCGCTAGCTGTTGATATTTGGTTGCCTTCTCTGTATAGGTTTTCAGGAGGTTATGTGTGTTTGGAACCGCAATATCTACTAGGTATGTGATAGCCGTGGCCTTAGCTGTAAGAATCAGGTCGGTTACATGGTATGGTCTTATCCGTTAGTAGTACGGTGCGGTTCCAATACATTTTATAATTTTCATTTTCCAGGACACTCTCTGGATTATATTTGTAGTAGGGTGAGCTATCTTTTTTCAGCTTGTACATGTTGGCTATTTCCTATTGGATAACTTTTGCCACTTGATCATGTCTTGTAAGATATTCAATAGCAGCTAGAGTTTTACAACTTCCGGTAATATGCTGGATGGTTTCAGGTGCCTCTCTACACTTCCTAGATTTGTCATCATTTAGGGGTTCTTTAAGGATGTATTTTCTGTAGCTTTTGGTGTTTATTACTTGATCCTGAATAGCGATCATGAATCCTTCAGTTTCAGCAAATATATCCGCGCGAGTTAACCAGCTGTTCGACGCATTCATGTCTACATGATTCTGGGCCAAATCGCTCGGGTGCCGTCCGTGAAGTGTTTTCTGGATCCATTGTTTAATGACCATTTTGCTGTGGCTATCATCTTCTAGCGTGTCATAGTGTACAAGTGCATTATTTTTTAGGTCTAGGGGCGTATAGGCTTCGTCGGCCTTTATCACTGCTTGGTGTAGGCCAGATGTTTTTTTTATGATAAAAATAGTGCTGCAGAGTCCTTATTTGTTTGTCACACAGTTGAAGAATGTCTATAAGACCACGTCCTCCTTGTTGACGTGGTATAATTATTCGATCACTTGAAGCTCTAGGATGATGAATTCGGTGCTTCGTTAAGAGAGTGCGAGTTTTGGTCTGAATACCTTGCAGGTCTGTTTGTGTCCAGTTAACTGTCCCAAATGTATATGTTAATACTGGTACTGCATATGTGTTAATAGCTTTAAAGGTGTTTTTACCAGTTAATTTTGATTGGAGTATTGCTCTGACTCTTTTTATGTATTCCGCTATGGTTCTTTCTTTAACTTCTTTATGTTTAATTCGTTGTGATTGCAATAGACCCAGATATTTGTAAGTGTCTTGTTCACTCATTGGGTCTATGTAAGTTTCTTTCACAGTTTTATATCTTTTAGGTTCACACTTTCCCTGATTTATACTCAGCGTCTTGCATTTGTCAAGACCAAATGACATCTGGATATCACTAGAGAAAGTTTCTGTGAGATGAAGCAGCTGTTGTATTTGTCTGTCTGTGGATCCATATAGTTTGATATCGTCCATGTACATTAGATGTGTTATGCGGTGTTTTATAATGTTGCCATTTTTGATTGGAAATCCATAATCACTTCTATTCAGCATGGACGACAGTGGATTTAAAGCAAGACAAAACCATAGTGAGCTTAAGCTGTCGCCTTGAAATATACCTTGGGGTTACACTGGATATTGGTGCTGCCAAGATTTAAGTGTGGGGTAGTCTGCCATGCTTCCATTAAATGTTGCAATGTTTCAATTATGCTGTGATCAATTTTATAGATGCGGAGGACTTGAATAAGCCAGCTGTCAGGCACTGAGTCAAAAGCTTTTCTATAATCAATAAAGGCAGTGTATATATTGCGATGTTTCGGGATGGCCTGCTCGGATACCACGCTGTCAATTATGAGTTGTCCCTTGCATCCTTGTGACCCTTTAATACATCCTTTCTGCTTTTCAGCTAATATAAAATTCTTTTCCAAATACTGGTAAATCTTTACTGAAATACATGATGTGAAAATTTTATAAATACTGCTCAGACATGTGATCGGGCGGTACTTTGACGGGTCGTGGGTGTTTTTGTCTTTTGGTAGCAAGTAAGTGATGCCTGCAGACAGGTACGGTGGTATCTGGTCTGGGTTTTTTAAAAAGTTATTGAAATGAAATGCAAGGAGTTCATGTGTTGCTGTGAAGCGTTTAATCCAAAAATTGTGAATTTTGTCTAAGCCAGGAGCTTTCCAATTATGTGTTGAATTTATTGCTTTACCGAGCTGTTCTACGGTGATCACACAGTCGTCCATGGGAGTCAAGTTGGCCAAATATTTTTGTTTACATTTTATCCATGCAGCGTTCTCATTGTGTTTGTTCTGACTCGACCATATACCAGACCAATAGGTTTCTATTGTCCTCGCATCGGGCACTTTGTTTTCCTCGGTTTTTTGTTTGTTAGGATTACGATAGTATAACTTTTCATTAGTGTTAAATAGTTTGTTTTGATGTTTTCTTTGCCTGGCCTCCCTATATCTCCTTAGTGTTTGGGCCTTAACTGACAGCCGCTGTTTTAGAGTGTCGAGCATTTCCAAGGTTTCGGTGTTATCGGGATCGTAT
The DNA here is from genome assembly GCA_028583605.1 of Dastarcus helophoroides. Classification (NCBI taxonomy): domain Eukaryota; kingdom Metazoa; phylum Arthropoda; class Insecta; order Coleoptera; family Bothrideridae; genus Dastarcus; species Dastarcus helophoroides. The sequence goes on from CM053332.1 coordinate 3,690,482, forward strand.
CGTGTGTGTTTCGTTGATGAGCTTTTTACTCTATTTATGTGTTTTAGTAACTTCTTGCTGCGTTTGCCTTCTAGGTATTTATGAAGTCTTCCAATGTCTTTCCTTAGGCCTTCTATTCCATTTTCAAGTCTTTTTTCCCATTGTGGTGTGTCTTTTTTGGTTCGATTGTGATGCGGGCTTGGCGATTCAACTTTGCCTCCAATGGCTCTTACCACAGCCACAGCTGCGACATATATTATGGTCTGCAGGTCTGAAAATTCTCTTGATGTGTTGGAAAGATATTGCGGAAGGATTTCCTTATTTATTGAGGCTGTTGCTATTGCTAATCTTCTTGAGTTATTCTGTTTTGGGATGGAGTACCTTTGCGTTGGGTCAGTGCCACGAAATTCAGTCAGCGCTCTGTAGAATTCGCTTGTGATCAGGTCCTTCTGCGAGTCTTGTGCTCTAGGTGGTTGCTTATGGGTCGTCGTGTGCGCATCAATATTTTCTTCTCGCGCTGCGTGATTGTGACTTACAGTCTCTGTTATTATTATTATTATTATTATTATTATTATTATTATTATTATTATTATTATTATTATTATTATTATTATTATTATTATTATTATTATTATTATTATTATTATTATTATTATTATTATTATTATTATTATTATTATTATTATTATTATTATTATTATTATTATTATTATTATTAAGTTTCCAGTGCACAATTCGAGTAAGTTATAAAATTTTAATTAACTTTAGTTTCACCTCTAGAATATTTAAGTTTCTCGTTATAACTTATCTGTAATTTATTGTAGACTTCATAGTGTTAACTACTTAAAAATCCAAAACGGCGTTTATAATTTAATTTTCTTGTTGCTTTCACCTCAAATCATTTGGCAGCTTTACAGTTTTTAATAAAAGCAAACCATTTGTGTGCAGATAAAGCTCGCTAAATAAATTTTCAATGCAAATTTATGACGGAATATAAAAAAAGACGTAAATTTAGCACGAGTACCTCTCGGCGCTCTTGCTTTACGATTAAATTAATTTTTAATTAGTTGCATTAATTTCAAAAGTTAATGTTGGGCAGCTTAACAAATTGAGCCATTTGATATTCCAAGATTTGTTAAAAAGAGCAAAAATTGATAGCATCTAACAACTTTTACTGAACTTTTAAGCTCATCTCAGTAACTAAAAATTCAAACTACTAGAAGGTGCTTCTCTTTTGTTTAATGGAATGACATGTATTTTATTTTTCTACTTACTAAGTAGTCTATATTATTGTGCCATGTTGGAGTCACTAATTTCAAAAATCACAATTTTCATATTTAACACTGAAAGTATTTTAATTTTATTTTAGAACATAATTGAGCTACGAAAGCTACCTACTGGTAGATGAAGCTCCATAAATTTTTAACGCAAATTTGTGATAAATCAAAAAAAAAAGTTAAACTTAAGAAGCACATGTATAAAGCTTCTTATTTTACATTTGAAGTATTTATTGCTCTAATTAAAATTTAAAATATAATTTAATGTAGATTAGGGTATTTCAAACACCATAATTTGGTTCCTCACTTTGCAAATGAAGCAAAATATTTTAAAATAAAAATATTTTAGGTAAAATCTTCATTTAACTTTCGGTACAACTAAACGTCTAACTGAAGCACCGTAATTTTTGTTTTTGGAATACTGCTCTACATGTAAACGATCGTTAAAGAGCACTTAATAATGTGGACTTTCTAAAAATTGCTCCATTTTAGTTTATTATTCATACTTTATCGGTAAAAACATCAAGGAGAACACAAGAGTGAAAATCATTAAACATCAATTACTACGAATTAGGATACGGATATATTAAAAATTCAAGTAACTATTAAATGGTTATAAGTAAGTCAATATTTAGATACCTTTATGTAAAAAAAATAAAGCTTTTTATTAGTTATTTCTGTGTTAGTCCAGTCTTGTATCCCTAAATTACTCACCAAGCGCCAACTGCTCTTAAGAGAATATCCTAAAATAGAGGAATCGCTCGTCAATAATCCTGCGGGAACGATTTAGCAATTAATTTCCTCTCTTTTGCTGAAATACCACTTTGTATCATTCCATTTTAGCTCTATAGAAGTTTTACTCCATTCTCCATCTGGAGATTTTTTACCGTATTTTCAAATCCATTACAATGAAAAAGTACAGGAGAAATTTTGCCGCAATTAGCAATCTCAGTGAATAAAACCTTCGAAACGCTATAGCATAATCCATAATAATGTCCAGAATAGTTTCATTTTAAGCTTATTTTTTGTTTTTAACTGTATAAGTTTTCAGGCAGGAAAATATGATTTAAGTTTTAAAATTCCAAATGGAGAGGAGTCAAAAGTTGCTAAATAAATTAAATCCTTAAAATTCAAGCTCGCTTGGAAGGCAGGATACATCCAAATGATTTTATTTTTAGTGCCAATTATTTCAGAATATTCTTTTCTTAGAAAATAATATAATGCTATTATGCAGTTTTTTTCAATAACTAAATAGCATACCCTGCATAGTAGTTTCCAGTTCTATTAATTAACAATTAAGCTTTGTTTTGATATATGTATCTGTAGGGTATTTCTTATAATTCGAAAGAAATTTAATTTTTAGAAAAAAAAAATTCTCTAGATGTTTTTAGATAAAATGCTTTTTTTCTTAATTTTTTAGGACATAAACGAAAAATAATGTCTTTAAATTGCACTAATTTAACACATTGTTCCAATTTCGAATATATAAATAAAAGTTTTCTAAAAAAACATATTGGTGGATGCTGCTTATCATCTATACCCAAATTCCATGCATCTATGCCCTCCGTTTTCTGTACAGATTACATTATTTAAGAAAATAAGGGTAAAACTAGTGCAGGATACTAAATTCTAGTCAGTAGTTTTGGTCAAGAAGATTAACGAAATAAACCAATTTTCCATAACGACAATAAAAAAATATTAATAAATATATTTTATGAAGCACATTTTCAAAAAGAAAGCAAGTTAAACCTACACTGTGGCCTAATGAAGCTTAAGTACAATAATATAGTTGAATATTTTACCTTAGATTGGCAAAATTTCAATGGGGACGAGACATGTCGAATTCAGTTTTTGTAAATTATTCGGTGAAAAGTTCATATATTGGTGTTTTTCTTTACTGTTAAGAAATAAATTTTCAACTATTTTATTCAGAAAAATGTGAAGATTTTATAAATGTAATAACATAAGGGTGTTTCATCTAAAAATCAAAAGTTGGTATTAGTTTTAACAAAAACTACAGTGCTATGATCACATTTTTATGTCAAAATTTGACGTTTTATAAGTACATCAAATGTAGCAAGTTTAAAAATTGTACCTTTATAAATAAAGACAAAAATAGGGGGTTAACCATGATTCTGTTACACCCGATATATTTAGCGATTAATTAATGGCTTATTCCGTATATTTCAATGTTATAGCTTTTGTTTTACACTCTGATTGAAGAGTTAGTTCCGTGTATTGTGCACTTAACATATTTTTCTTTTTCTGCCTTGATTATTTAATCCTTTTGTGTTATTTCTACTTCGGAAGGGGTTCGCTTCTGGTATGGTTGACATAATAAGCTACCGTGTTTTGTTTTGAATTTAATTTTTTCTTGTTCATGAAGAAATCTCCTCCCGTGTTGGAACACTTCCAGTGGATTATGTACAGTCCAATCCTAAAGCAAGTCTAAATTTTATTCAAATTTTACATCATATCGTAAGTAATATAATAATTTTGAAGAAAAACATTATTTTTGAAATGGTAGAGGTTTTTCTCAAAATGATATACATATTATTTTAGTTAGTCTTTAATATCAGAATGTGGACATTTGCGAAGCCTAAAGAAATTATCTATTTAGAAACTATCATTTACGTTTTATGTTATTTCTTTAGAAAATCATTTCTTACCGGTGGTCAGCAAATAAAAGAGCCTGTAAGCATACATGCTTTACTTAGAGGCCCCTGGCAGAAAAAAAGAAAATCAAAATGTCACATATGTATGGCGTTTTTTGGGTCCTTTTCTTGTTATTGCTTAGAAGTTGTAGTGGAAATAGAGATACCATTTTTAGTTGCTTGTAAAAATAGGAGTTAAGAATGATAAAAACTGAAACTTGAAAATAAATAGATTATAAGTGCTTTCCAAAAGTAACTGATAAATTATATAAAATCGTTAACAAACATTAGAAAACTTCCTGAAGCGGTCGATTTTTATTTTTAAATTGTCACTTCACCATGAGCTTTTCAACCCTCACTACTCCATCCCTAAAGGGTAGTAACTCCAACTTTGGAAATTTAAATAACAAAGAACCCCTTGTGATACCTCTATTGATAGATTTTTATATACTGAATACAACAACAATTTTTTTTTAATCGGTTTATAAATAACGGAGATATTCATTAAAATATATTAAACTGAAAGTGCCAATATTTAAGCAGACGTTGTTGACGCGACTACGAAAATGAGTATTTTAAACAATTGTTCAAAAGGTAGTTTAGTGGACTGGTTTGCAAGATGGCCAGATCAACTCCAGTAGAATGTTTCCCCTGATTTTATTTAAAAACTGAAGCTTGCTTTAATAGACCTGAAAATATTGAGGCATTAAGGAAAATATTCCGTCAAGAAATCAGCTATATTATTATTAACTCATTGTTATGTCCACTTTAACGCGGCAAAAATTGGCGCTGATTTAAACACATTTTGCCAAATATTATCTTTATTTAATGAATTAACTTTAAGAATCTTATTTTTAATGTATTCAGTACACAAATATCTATTATCCTAGGTATCGTTTAACCATTTAAAAATAAAATTATAAGTGCCTGAGCATTTTTCTGAAATATGTTTGTTCGCGCTTTTATAGAATTTATCCGTTAGATTTGGAAAGCATTGTAATAAATAAATATAAAATTAAATAAAAAACATTGACCAACAGCTAAATCGTACTTTGCATATTTTCGTAAATTTTCGTTAAGCTTGTAATGAGCTCAAGCAATGAAGGAGACCATTATGATAGTAATGGTCCAGGCTTATCGGTTCGAGATGATTATTAAACACTTGCTGAATAATACCCACTTTATTTTCAAACTAAACTCGGAACACTACAACTGAATAATTAACTCACTTTTTGACTTTTAACTACTAACTCACTAATTACACTGACTGACTCTAACTAACTGACTCCAGGGAAAGGCGACCGCCTTAGTTTTGGCTCCCAGGTTCTAAAAAAATCCCGCACACAAGGCTTATCGTTTACCGAAATTTCTGGAATGCTTATCTGCGGTTTGCTTCATTATCGCGGCCGCTTTCCTCTTATCAAATCTCTTTAGAAAATTTTCTTACGTACTAAATTCTATAATTTACATATAAGGGGGAGGCTACACTGCCTCCCCCTTAAGAATGATCGTCCCGATCAGTTCCAATCAGTCACTTCGCCACTATATTTGCACAGTCTGTTCAGGTGTACCACTTTCATCTTACTCCTGGGGCTACGCTGGATCCTATATACCAGCGTTGCTCTTCTGTAGCTCTTAAAGACCTTCAACAGTCCATTCGTCCTCTGGCTGAATAGACATGACCCTTACATCCACCATGTCCTCATGATCCTCAACTCGTCTACAGTGTTTGCAATCCCCACAAGGTCTTCTGGACAAAGCATCAGCGTTGTTAAGCTGTCGTCCCGGTCGATGATGCACCTTAAAGTGATACTGTTGTAGCGTTTCCAACCATCTAGTCGTCTGCCCAAGCGTTCTTCATTCGGAGTAACCAAGAAAGCGCCGCATGATCTATTCTGATGAGGAATTCTTGCCCATAAAAATACTTGTGGAAGTGTTCCATGACCTTCACTATCGCCAGAAGTTCCTTCCTAGTGGTGCAGTAACTTCTCTCCGGCTTCGTCAAGATCCTGCTGTAATATTCGATGCCTCTTTCTTCGCCGCCTTGAACCTGGGACAGCACAGCCTCAATGCCGACGTTGCTGGTATCAGTGTCTAACACAAACTTTCCATTCTGCTGAGGATAAGCAAAGATAGGGCTTGTGCACAAGGCGGACTTCAGTTTTTGAAAAGCGGTATCACAATCGGGTGTCCAGACATAAGGTGTTCTTCCTTTGGTTAGTCGGTGTAAGGTGCAGCGATGTTAGCAAAACCTTTCACAAATCTTCTGTTAATAGGTGCATAACCCCAGGAAACTCCTCAGTTCATGTTTATATTTGGGTCTTGGCCAGTCACGGATTGCTTGAGGCTTGTTGATATTTGTTTCTACCCTGCGGCTGATACAGTGTGGCCCAAGAATTCTACTTTTCTTTGGAACAAAGAGCACTTCTTTGAATTTAGCTTTAAGTTAGCTTGCTTTAATCTGTCGAAGACTTCTTGACGATTTTCCAGATTTTCTTTAAAGCTCTTGCCCATCACCATGACGTTATCTAAGTAAACCAAGCAGTGAGACCTCAAAGTACCAGTTCCATTAGAAGTTTAAAAATAGCCGGTGCGTTGCATAGTCCAAAAGGCATAACCGTGAACTGATATAATCCACTTCCATATGAAAATGCCATCTTTACCTTGTCCTCGGGGTCTCTGCTTACTTGCCAATATCATCTTTTCAAGTCCAAAGTTGAAAACCAGGTGAACCCAGACGAGGTTGTTAGGGTGTCATCAATCCTTGGCAATGGATAGCTGTCCTTTTTAGTGACGCCGTTTCATTTCCGGCAGTTGACACAGAATTTTGTTGACGCGTCCTTCTTTGTAACTAAGACTACAGGGGAACTATTGGACTCCATCTTTTATCATCTTATTAACTAGTCCTGCGTCTTGATCTTGCTTGGCTACAGGTAATCTTCTTGGGGGTTGACGAATAGGTGTTGCATTGCCGGTGTTGAAATACGTCCGTCCTTCCTAGATTTTGGTCTCCATCAATAAAAGCGCCGTGGTTTTTTTTTTGAGAAATATTCTAGCTAGAATTGCTTCTTCCTCGAAGAGGTGTTTAAAGTCCACGTCCAACTTGACTTGCCCAATCTTCCTTTCCTGTACTGGCGCACAATTGTCAACCAAGGAGCTTATTGATGCTACCGGGGTGCAGACTGCCAGAATACTACCCTTCTTGATTGAGCGTGCTATTGGAAATACATTGGCATCTCATAGTTGTAACATGTGCTTCTGTTGGATCTGCCTTTGAGGGTTCCTACCAGTTCTTTGATGCTCGCGTTTATTTCCTGCATGTTAGCGCCTATGTTCGCGTTCATTCCCTTTGTTTTCTTCGTGTAAGCGCTTATGATATTCGAGAGATCAGGGTCTTTCACGTCCTCTTCGATGTCAGCCTTCCTAATTCTTCGTGACGCGCCTGGCTCTAAAACCTTGTTAGCAGCTTCAACCTCCAAAGCTCTAATCAGTGCCCCCCTTGATGTTTGGACGTTTGACAAGAGCATCACTCTCTCTGGACTTCCGAATCTCTTATTCCTTTTATAAAGATTCCAACTCCGTAAAGTTCCAGAAAGTCGGTTGTGCTGTTCGAAAGGCGATATACGCCAGTCTTCTCACGTCAACCTCGAATTTTTGCAGCGTTTCGCTGCTTTTCTGCCTTCTCACTAGCAGCTGCGACTGAACAACTTGCTGCAAATGTTGGTCTCCAAATCTTAGCTCCAAAGCCCTAACTAGATCTTTATAGTTGGCTTGTTCGTGATCAGACAGAGTTCGGAATAATTCCAGAGCATCTCCGCGCAAGGATACCACCAATAAAGGCACCTTTGCTTCCTCCGTCCACCGATTGGCCTTAGCAGCAGCTTTGAACTAGTTTTTGTAGGTCTGAAAGGATGTCTTCCCGTCATAGGTCGGAGGTTTTACCTTTTGAGAAAAAAATGCGGACACATTTTCGGATTTATGTTGTGTGATTTTTTCACTTAGCAACTTCTTCGCGTCATTTTCGATGTTGCTTCTCCTCTTCTGTGTTGCATTTTCCAAATCAACAAGCCTGCTGTTAAATTCTTCTTTGACTTCGCAAATCTCTTTTTGCATTTCTTCTTTCATTCCTGTGATTTGTTTTTTCATTTTTGCAACGTCTTCTCCCATTTTTTCAATTATATTTTCGTTCTTCATATTGTTCTTTTTCTTTTCGTCTTCGTTTTTTCTCCCGTTCTTTTTCTTGTCGTCTTCGTTCTTGCTCCTGATTTTTTTCTTGTCGTCTTCGGTTTTCCGCCTGTTCTTCTTCTTGTCGTCTTTGTTCTGCGTAATCTTTAAATATTGCTAATAACGCTTGCATTTGTTGTTCCATTTTGGCCGATTTTAATTTTGTTTCCATAAAGCGGTTTACAATGTTTCAGATTTCTCTTGACGCACCCCGTATAAACTATTTAACAGTTTAAAACGTCCGAGATAAAGTCAACTGCGTGACCACTTGGTGAATTTCTCCGCGTAATAAAGCACAATAATAATCACGTTTCTGATACCAGATGTTACGGGCTTATCGGTTCGAAATGATTATTAAACACTTGCTGAATAATACCCACTTTATTTTCAAACTAAATTCGGAGCACTACAACTGAATAATTAACTCATTTTTTGACTTTTAAGTACTAACTCGCTAATTACACTGACTCTAACTAACTGACTCGAGTGAAAGGCGATCGCCTTTTATAGTTTTGGCGTCCAGGTTCTAGAAAAATCTCGCAGATAAGGCTTGCCGTTTGCCGAAATTTCTGGAACGCTTATCTGCCGTTTGCTTCGTTATCGCGGCCGCTTTCCTCTTAGAAAATTTTCTTAAGCAATAAATTCTATAATTTACTTCTATAATCTACATTTCGCTTCAGGAATGATGAACTTGAGAAGAAAATGTTACACATATACAACCAAATTGGAAAATTTTCATCAAATGTTGTGGAAAATCTAAGGAAACGCCAATAAAATCTCCAAAAACATGCCATCATCACTGCAAGTAACTAAGAACAATATTGCCGTTAAAAATACTTCACAAATAAATAGTGCAAAACTCTAATCACCGATATCTACATGGACGGCAGGTTCGACTAAGGGCCAACGGTATTATCTTGCGCTCGTAAATGAACCATACCAAGTGTGCCCTTCAAATATTGTTAAATAATTAATTTTTTCCAAACATACATAGTCATGACAAAGATAAGATTATGGCCATGGGTGCGTAGCCCTTGAAAATAAGCTTTATGATCATTGCTGACCTCTTTACGTATCATAAAAAAAAAATTTGGCTATTCGGAATATTACCTAAAATTATTATTTGATCGGCCTACTACAGTATTGAAAATTCATTAGTTCGATTTGGTTTGTAAAAAGAGAAACGAAACAAACTTTGGTATAAGATAAGAGGGAGAAAGACATGAGAAAAGTATAGGTGGCAAGATGTAACTTAATTATTTGAATTTTCGATTGACCTATTAAAGTTAAGATGTGGCTTAATAATGCACATGTTTAGGTACAAAATATTGATCTACATGAAAAATCAATACATTCAAATAGTTAAGTATTATTTTGCGTCTCAGAGCCTTGAAAACGTTGTTTTCCCACGAAAATTCAGTACTGATAAAAAATTACAAAAAAAAAAACAGTTGATGTTATAGAGCAGGTCGATCGAAACATTAATTTATCCCTTATACATATGCATAAACAATTAATCAGAAAAACATTAAAAGCAACCTATTGATTAGTATTCAACTCAATTATTTATTACAAAACAATGACCAATGCATGGTAATTGCCATTAAACTAGAAATATATTACAGTAATTGTAAATATTCTTTGTAAGGTATAGTTTACCGTTCTTGTAACTTTTATTTTCCAATCTATTAATTTTATGAGTGCAATTTTCCAAAGCAGCAGCGTATTTTTTTTACATTAACAGTCTCTGAAATAAATCAGGTAGAAGTTGATTTCGTATACTTTCTTGACACTGACTGAAGTGACATTATCGAAGCGGAAAATAAGCCTGGACATGTAGTCCTTATCCAACTACATTAGATTACTTTTACCTTCTAGGAAAGTTTCTTTTTCCTGCACAAATATATTGCGATTTGACTCACTTTTAGACTTCTCGCTTCCCTTTTGCGAAATGAAGTAGCCACCATTCGTTTAGCAGAGGTAGAAATTAATTAAAATGAATTCTTCTAATTTAAATTTCTTTTCAGGCTACTTAAAAGTCATTGCAATTAAAATTGTAAAATAAACGCATAGAAGAAACTCCTGAAAATTGAAATATATGTATTATACTGGTAGCGCTTTTCTAAATGTAGAAGGTCATCTACCAACATGTAATATTCAAAACGAAAATAACTGAATATTCATTGTTCATTATTATAACTTTGCACACAATGTTCGTGTAAAGTGTATAGAAGCATATAACACTTAAAAAGTACATTATAATAAAGGAGATGCACAAGGTTTTCGCGTATATTTTGCCACCCCTCTACAGAGTATATTTAATAAAATAAAGAAAAGATTTTAATTACAAAAGTTGCAGGATTTTTTAAATTTTTTTAGTCTGTCAACCAAACAAAAATGACAATCGCCAAATGGCGGAATTCTATAAATGTTGTATTTTTTTTAATAAATAGAATATAATATTATTGCTCTTTCGTAATCCTTCTATTTTTCTGATTCAAAATCTTTTCTTTGGTTTTTTCAGAGTATTAATTGAAAAATATTACTTTTTTTATCTTGCTAATAAGCCATGAATTAAAACAAAATAATTTTTTCATGTCTATTATTTAAATTATTACGTTTCCTACAGCATATTTGAATCTGATTGTATTAATGAAAGTTTTAATTAACATAATTTAACGCAATAGTGTATATAGAATTATTATATACACTCAGAAAACTACGAGGACCTTCAGATAACAATTTACCTGTTCCTAGGAGTCGAGTGATCTCTTCCCAGGACAGCAATTTTTTCTCGAACACAACTACTTGTATAACCGTTGGTTTTGGTTGTACAATTATACTGTTCAGTATGATAGTTTAACAAAGCTATTACGTCACTTGCGGTCCAGAATTCTTATGATATATCTAATTAAAGTTATATTCAGCGTATATCAGAGTCGACATTTGTTTTCATAGCCTGCCAAATCAATTTCTCCGAAATTTTCGATGTCTTATGATATACGTTTAGATCCTCATATCTCCGTTATTATTCATCTTAGCAAAAAATTTATAATAACTATTTTTATTCTAAATTTAATTGTTTTTCACAAAAACACAAAATATATAAAGTTTCATTTTAAAAATTGTAACTTTGTGATAAAACTCAAAAACGCCAAGTTCAATTGTTTTTTTTTTTTGGGGGTATATCTTTAATAATAAGACAGTTAGCAATAGTGCCGAGTTCATTTTGAACACCCAGTATTCTCATATCACTAGTTACAGAGGCATTTTGTTTGGTAATAAGCATCTTTAAATGATTCTATTGTGAGGATTTAAAGACAAAATTGTTAGTTAAAAGTCTGTACGTAATTTGTGCAGCTTCTATTCTATCTTATATTCATGGTTGTGTAGTTCTAGATAGTTTTTAGCAATCCCACATGCTGATTTCTCTTTTTAAATATATTAGGTTGAGGTGTTAGCTTTGATACATTTGTCATAATTTTGCCAACGTTTGGACAAAGAACACAAAACAATTTTTATGAAATGAAAAAAAAAAAGAAAAAAAACAAACTTTTCGCTAAATTAATTTTGCTTGAAAATAAAAGCGTCCTACCCTTTTACACTGTACTTAGGAGGAACTTGACGTACAATATGTATAAGGGAGAGCCCTCACCAAAGTAGCGTGGCCTATCACGTGGCAGAGGCATGACAGTGGCGTGGCTGTGATGTAGCACAGATTTATTTTGAGCGCACACCAATGTAGCAAGCGGAAAGTAGCAATCATCTATAGATAATAAAATATCATCCTCAAAATGTAAAAAAAGCATTTTCTAAAATCTGCTGTAACTTCTGCCTTTTCAAAATGTATGCACTGACCTAATACGTTTTATATTGTTGAATAATATGTGATAAAATTTTGCTAACTTTATTTTTTCTTATAGGCGTCATATATCGAATTTAGCAAAGATTTCATGAATAATTTGTTACGCGGTAGCATAAAAAGCAATATTTATGTGTTTTGCTTTTTTTTTCAAATAGTAGGGTGGCTAAACATAACTATGACAAAAAAGAATTAGTAATATTACGTAGCATGCTTATAAGTAAATAGTATATATTAGCGAAAAACATGTTGAAAATACCGCTACTTATTTATGGTTTATCTTTATAGATGACGTGGTAAAACTTTGCCATCATCAAAAAGAGTTTATATTTTTAATTTGGGAACCAAAATCTATAATGAATCGTGTAAAAATATTCAAAAAACTGTCTAATGGAAGTTGTGCTCCTTACTGCACGCAAGTGGCACGTAGCAGTGGCTTGGCATGCTACAAGCTAGAAACGGCACGCTACTTCCTACGTCATTTCGGTGTGCGCTGCTCCATGCATACATACCACTTGCCAAGTTACGCGCTAGGACTATTTTGATGGGCCCTCTCCCTAGAAGTTATAAGAACCTGAGATTTCTAGGTTCGGTATTTTTTTTTGTAATAAACCAAGTTTTTCTTTAGTAAAGTTTAAACTACTTTGACCAATTACTTCCAAACGCAATAAGATTCTATTCTAAGAAATTTCAAATCGATATAAACAAATGGCAAAAATCGATAAAGAATTGCGACCTGTAGCGCGATAGACAGTTCGTTTTTCAATGAGGAATTTTGGAGTTAATCGCTACCTAAAAATTCAGCAAAGAGTATCGTCATCTATAGAAAACTTTTATCCAGCCAACTAATTTGTTGCAAAATTACCCGAAATATATTCAATTTTATGACAAAAAGTCGCGTTTTTTGGCTGTTTCAGTATAATAGAGCAAACCACGACCATTGGTCGTGTTGGTTGTAAGTAATTATCTTTCGCCTGATAAAGGTATTACAGCTGTTACAGCTTTTAGAAATAATCATACCTTTAGTTTTTATTTTTTGTATTTCACAGTGTCATTGAACTCTTATAAACTGAGTGACATAATGAGTAGAAACAGATGAAGTATAGTTAACAAAAAAACAATCGCTATAGACAATTAAACTATCAAATAACTAGTCAAATTATTTGTAGTAATTCATTCTATAATTTGTTTGTGTCATTATCTTAATTTCTCGCTATCTTATTAATTTTGTGAAATTGGATAGGGTTAGTTGGAATAGTAGAAATTAGAAAAATGTTAAGCAAAAACCACTCAACTAATTTAATGCATACTTCAATCATTCAGTTATTATCTAGGGCTATATAACTCATGCACATTTTATGCATAATATTCCATTTCAAAGTGCAATAAAAAGATGCGAAACACGTGCTGATTCCTTTTTACTCCACGTTAGGCGAAGACCTGACTAGCATTCTGCCTGCTCTAGTAGAAATAGTTTTAAATTTATCTATAAAAGAAAGCACAAAAGTAAGCAAAGGAAATCTAATTACGTCACTTTTGAAGGTTTTCCGTATAAGAACAACGCTAGTTTCCTTATTGTTTATTATGTTCCAAGTTGCAACCTGAAATCAAGTCACGTCTTTGCGAGCTCTCAGGAAACCCATCAAAACACTAGAATTTTAAGCCAAAATGAAACTTGTAATATACGTCAAATAAAAACTTCCACGATACAAAAGGCGAGATGTATATTTTCTTACAGTAGCTATAAAACATAAAGGACTTTATTTTCATATATATATGGATTTAAACGCGCATCTGTGGAATTAAATCGTTCCCTTAAGTTTATATTTCTAGTAAATTTAAACAGAATTTAATTAAATATAAAAGTTCTAAGGCACAGATAATAAAATTTCTCCCTCTAGCGAAATATATCCACTTAATTTGTGTTAATTATGAAAGTTTTGAAAAATGAAATTAGAATCCTCAAAAACTTTAAACATAAATAATGCTCCAACTAATGAAGCACTTAACAGTTTATATTGGTAAGGCGGTATAGACTTGAAAACTTTCATGGTTGAATTAAACTTGCACAAACATAGACGGATGCTCGAAGAGCCATTGTTTTGTCTGTTTTAATATCGAAATTTGGAACTCCGAAAACAGCGCAGCTTTGGAACCTTAACACATGGATAGCTTACTTTGTGTTTTTGAAAGACGTATCAGCTAATATCGGCAAACTTTAATTTATTTGCTTAAATTTGGAATCAGGGTAATATCACTTAAGAATCTAAGAGCGGTTTGGTTACTATTAATTATTTATTATATTAGTTTATTTCTCATTTAAAATTATTCAAATGTCACCTCATGACATCTGGACAAAGAAATATAGGTTAAGAATTTTAGATATCTTCGTGTAACAAAAAAAGATTTCAAAAGTAAACAGTTTCCTTTATTGAAATAATAATTTGAAAATTTAACAAATTTAGTTAGATAAGCTGAAATAAAAGTGTACTACAAGACAAGCCAATAAAGATCCAAAAATAAAAAAGTCTGAACGGTTTTTGTAAATTTCGTTTTTCTCTCTAACTCAGCTCATAGAGGGGCTTCGCGTCCCAAACCCCACCTGAATTACGCTCATGGCGTCATTACATTTTAAAATTTCTTTAGAGGCAAACAAATATTACTATCCCGAAGACTTGGTTGGCCATACAAAATAGTCAAATATCGTCTTGCTTATCTCTGCTTTAGGGCATTATGGCCCTCTAATACCAGATGTTTGTTTAACCTTTGTTATTTTAGCGACGGTGGTCACAGACTCTTACATGAATAGTTAGTTTATCTTGAAGTCTGCTGTCTCGAGGTCGTCTTAAAGGTACTTCTAGTAAATGTAAGTTTAAGTAGTTTTCCTCTTTTATAAGCCTAATTCCTGGAGAATTCACAATATTTTAAATGTGGCTTTCAAAAATCATTGACTGTAATAATTATAAAGTTGTGCTGTGTATGTGTTATGGTTTCGTACATAAAATTTATATTTATTTGTATTAACGTAATCACCCCAAATAAATCTCCTCCTTTTATTTAGGTTCTTCCGTCTCATCTTGAGATTATGTAAAGATAAAACATAAAAACATCATAGCCTTATTTATTTATTTAAAGCTATTACTAGTATTTAAATTTGGCTGCTTTTTTATTTGGATCGGGCAACAGAGACAGAATAAATCACTTTTACAAAAAAATTCAACCTGCACACGTATCTCTAATTTATGAACAGAAAAAGTGAAAAATTTTTAATTTTAAAGCTTCCTTGATGTATTTCTTCCAACACTTTATACAATTAAACCTTATTAAAAGAAAGCCATGAATAATAACAACTGACATGAAACTTTATTTAAAAGAAAAATACTCCCAAATAAGTGATGGGGAAATTGAATAGGGAATTTGTATAGTTCCAACGTGACCTCAAACGAAGGAATTAAGAAAAGAACCAATGTTTAAAGAAAAATTAAATGTTTAGGAAAAATCAGCAGAGAAATGTTGCAAAAATGTGCTTACAAATTTTCTCCATAAACATGAGTCAATTGAGTCATATCTATAGAGGATTGGTTAACAAGCTTTTATTGATATATAAAGCTTAGAGTTGCAGTTTGTAGTATAAGCTTTATTTCTTGGGGCTATGTATCTAGTTTTTCTGGTAAATTAACAAACTGAAATTGATAAGAACGAGAAAAAATTCGACCAGGATATTCCAATAACTAATAAACTTTGTCTGAGCAAATGGAACTCAAGGATTTGACTTGTACTGCTAGACGATCAAGAAGGACCAACCAAAATCTAAATAAATTGCAAAATTATAAATTACAGGTTTCTAATGTACAATTTTTATATTATATTTCTGGAAGACCGTGATTTTTCAAACATTTAAGAAACAAGCATGATTAAAATTTTAAAACTACTTTTTTTTTTCTGACAACAACTTGTATTATTAAAATATCCAAAATAAAATGTGGTACAACAACCTAAATTTTGTTGACTGGTGTATTTAGAAAACAAACGAAATAACGCTTCTATAAAAGGAGCTCCTATAAAATTTGTCACCAAGAGTAATTTTCGCTCCAACTTCAAATTTCGATAATTGCATTCAAACATTGAAATTTGTGAAACGTAATGCATGATGTTGATCCTGGGTTCGTTGGATCTGCCAAAGGAATAACAATGAGCAAAAAGAGAGAGACGGAAGAAAAATAAATGGCCTTACAAATTCCTTCGCAGGGATCTAGCCAAGCATAAAAAAATGTCAGTATTAAGTGTTTACTATAGTGTCCGTTATTATTTATAACAAATAATAAAATAATATTAGTCTAAAAAAAAGGTTTTTTCTTGATGATGACTCATAGTTACCAAACGTTTAACCGCATAAAAGTATGATACAATAAAGAAGTCACTGGTTTAAATTCTACAAAAAAATGCAATAAAAATACAGATGCGTATTCAAGATAATGTACTTGATTAGATATAAATAAAAAATATACGCAACCCTGTAAAGGATAAAAGACGCCAATAAAATATGTTTTTAGTTTTTAGAATATCCTTAGAATAATGCCAAGAAAAAATAAAAACAAAAATCCAGAATTTTATTTTTATTAAAATCTCAATAACAGCAACAGATATTTTTAATTCTCTAACGCCATTTTCTTGATCACTAAATTATGCAACTTTGTCTTAATTTAACCGATGATGCATCTCATACAGCTTTCAAGATCCCAGTAGTGAGAAGCGAATTTGATGCAACCTATATGTTTGTACCTGAATGAAACCTAACATTTATTTGTCAATTTGCTAAATTTTTAAGATTTTTTCTTACCATATTTTTTTTGAATTGAACATGTACGTAAAATTGAATAAATAACTTTTAGGGTGACAATAAATGTGTTTCATAAGAAATTACTTTTTCTCGAAAATTGAATTTTTTTTCTCCATTTGTAGTATACACAACCCGAAGTGGCAACTCCTTGTGTGTTAAGATGGGTTTAGATTAGAGACTTATTGCATACTAGAAGTCTTAGGTTTCTGACACTAAATTTCCTTGCCCGTTAACCCTATGACACAAATATAGCAGAATAAAATTGCTGACACTTCTAGCTAAGACAAAGGGTCGATATAAAATGCCTTTACTATTTTAAATAATTCAAACTTGTCTAATTAAATTTGCAAATTACTTATATGGAATCGCATCTCAATATCATAGTGATAAACAATAGTATGAAATATTTCGAGAGAAAGTAGATGGCTGGCTACAACTTCTGAGATATATGTCAGACACTGGCTGAAATTTGTATCAACATTTTATATCGTGTAATTTATCGCAACTGTGTGATTAGTCTCAGATAGCTTTTCTCTGGATGGTTTACAAATGATATATTCTTATGCCAGAGATAGATATACGGAATATAGTGTCTAATCTAAACGCATCCTTAGATTAATTAAATAAATATGTATGCAATATGTGAGCTTAGTTAAATTAATTTAAGTTAAATAAGATTTTGCTTACATATCATTTATCTATCATTTGAAAAAGTATTTTTTGATACGTTCTGTTCAAAAAGTTTACCAGGAAACGCTATTTAACATTAATAAATAAATCGTTTTGTATCAAGAAAATGTCAATAGGTAAATGATTTTACCAAAGATTAGTAAAATATGACGTTTATCTCATTATCAAAGAAAATATATAATCATAGATAAAATCGCTGGAAACGGTTCTATTTCACAACAGGAACAATAATTTAACTTACAAAATTAAATTGACAAGTTGAATTGCAATTGTTTTAGTAAATATGTTTGTCAAAATGGTGACAGGGTCTTTTATATTGTGATAATATTATAAACCAGAACACTGTGTTGTATTCGCATGTGGTGAAATCTCATGATAGATTATCAAGATATAACTCATTATAAATTTCTACTCTTTTAAAGCAGTAATTTTAACTATATAAACTTAAAGAGCAATATCAGTTAATATTTCATTAAATGTAGTTAGGAAAATGACAAAATAACCTAATTCGAAAATTTAACATATATGCTAAATAATTGACATAAATAATTAACCAGTGCCTTTATTGTTTTATTTATAAATGCGACTGATTATCCGAAATAAAAATGTAAAAAGTATAAGTAAACAGCTCTCAGCTAAGAAGTGGACTAAAAACAATGGTGTAGGATAATCTAAACTCCATAAAACAGTTTCATAATTGGTGAGACGTGAAAATTAAATTTTAATTTTCGTTAATTTCAGTAAAAAAAATCATCGCATCTTCCCAAAGTTCTTTAAATTGTGCAAATATCGACTCAAGTTTTCCCAAGTGCATTTTCTCGTAAGTAAGCCATAAAAACATGTAGTTTTACGTAAATTACCTACCACATTTTTTTCCTCTACTAATTAACTTTTGGAAAGCCGAAGTGCGGTAACGTGTGCGTTATAAACGGCGGCAAAAAGTTTACGACGATGCAGTCGGTTCGAAATTAGTCTGGCGATAGGGCACAAGGACGATCGGCGGCGAACTACGGCGGCAAGGCGGCAAACGATGAAATCTATCGGTGCGCCCGCCCGATCTCCAGACTGCGCGGCTCCAGCCTTTCGTCGTCAACATAACACGGGCGTGGACCTGTCCAATTATCCATCAAAAATCCCGAAAGATCCAGAATTTTGACTACGAGTAATGACTCTTTATATTGTTATCGAAATTTGGTTTCAGTTGCATAAAATCCTCATTTCTAGTTAATATGATTTATAACAGCAATCTGGGCAGCATATTAGCTTTGTTTTGAAAAATAAAAGCCTCAGCAAACCTTTAATTTCGATAAAGTGAAATTAAAATTCGTTACTTCTTCTTCTTTCCACATTGGTTTAGATTTATATTTCAAATTTTATTTTCTTGTCAGTTTGGCTTTACAAAATAATATGTAGATTTTTAATTTTTTCTTCCCTTTCAATGGCAATACATATCTTAAATGATTTTTATTTAATTTTAGTGTAAGTTTTGCGTGTGCTGTATGGCAAAGTTTAGAATGACATGAATAAATTTTTCCTTGAGTGAATTTTACTACAATGAGGTTATTTTGTTATATTACAATAGTTGTAAGAAATGATTGCTTTTTGGATGAACTCATTATTATATAGAAAGCTAAGTCGCGTTACCAACTACATATTAGTTTAGAATGTTAATAAGTAAAAGTTGGGCGCATAATCGCATTTAGGATCTGTAGAATTCTAGGCTGCAAACATGTGATGCGACCTCCTTCCCTCAGTACTCGTTCCAGATGTTCAGCCAACAAAAATCTGACAAAATAAATAAATGCTATAGAACTTAAACAAAAAACTTGAATTCAAAAATTTCTATTAACAATTTTCTGAAGAGTCAACATTTTGTGAAAAGTTCGAAAATTTTAGAAAATAAAATATGAAAAGTCATAGTTTCAAAGTAATTGAAATTTCTACAAAACAGTCACTTAGTTGAAATTTAACAAAAACAGCGAAATTCGTAAAAATAAAAGATTCTATTAAATAGCATAAAAAAATTTAAACATTTTAGGAAAAAAATGTTTCTTTCGAAAAACAAAAGTAAAATTCCGAAAAATAAAATGTTGAGCCATGACAAAATTTCAAGAAAAAAATCGGAATTTCAAGAACAAACTTGCAATTAAAAAAAAATCAAGTTTTTATATTTTTTAAGGAGAAAGTCAAAACTTTGAGAAAAAAGTAAATTGAAAACCTCAAAAAAAGAACTAGAAATATAGAGAAACACTGTAATTCAAGGGGGAATTTAAAATAAATATCTGCGGTAAATTTTTTTTCGGAAAAGTCCAAATTTTTAACATTTCTGCATTCACTTGTACAAAAAAGTGTCAATTTAGATAAAAAATATTTTGAAAACTTCAAAATTAAAACAGAAAAGTCGAAATTTCTAGAAAATACTTATTTTATAAGTTTTTTAAAGTTCGACACCTTATACATTTTAACATATTTCAATTGCCTATAAAATTCTAATTAATATAATACAAATAAAACAATAGGGATCTGCAGTATACAGTTCAAAAAAAATCATGAAAATTAAGCCTAAGTTGCAAGCTCGCTTAAAAGGCGGGAAATACCCAAATGATTTTTTTTAGTGCTGAATATTTCTGAACAACCTTTTCTTAGAAAAAATTGTAATTTTATCTAAATAACCTTTGGCGTTAGCAAATGCAAAATCACATTTTCCTCAAATAATTTAAAAAGCACACCCCGTACATTATTTTCCATTTTTGTTATTTAAGAGCTAAACTTTGCTTAAATATAAATATTTGTGGGGCTAATTTATATAGTTCAGAAGATATTTAATTTTAAATTATTTTAGTAAATTGCGTTTTGTTCTCAAACTTTTGGAAAAAAATAATGCCTTTAGAATGCCCTAATTTAATGCATTGTATCAATTTTAATCATACAAATTTCTTATCTTTAATAATATTGACTCTCAATTAGAAAATATTGATTTGAATGCTGCTCATTACCTAAATTCTATGTATCTATGCTCTATATTTTTTGCACAGTTCATATTATTTATGAAAATAAGAGTAAAACTAGTGCATGGTACAACATTCGTTCATTATAGTCAATTTAACATTTGTTTTGGTCAAGAAAATTGACGAAACAAACCCACTTTCCACAACGACAAAAAAGAAAATAATAAATATAAATATATTTTTTCCACGGTCGGGAGTAAAAATCAGTTTCTATGACATCAAAATTAAAACAGAAGTAGTCGATTATTCCCAAGGCAGTATAATGCTCCCAAGGGAGTTTATATTATGGAGAACGTTTTTCATGCAAAAAAAAAGATAACATTGAAATTATTTATTGATATTTAAATTAAATGTTACATTTGTACAATTTTCAAAATTAGTATTAGAAGGAATATTACTTTCGCTTACATTTACAGTTTTTGTGATTGCGCTAGTAGTGGTACCTACTAAAACCTGATTAGCAATTTTGGTCTTATTTTCAATGGAGTTCTCGACAAAACCCTCAGCGACTGTCGTTGATTTCCAACCAGCATGACGCTTTATTGTCGTGATATCCACACCAGCGACTACCAGTAATGTCGATGAAGATCTTCGTAAGCAGTGACCAGTATAACATGCAGTATCAGGTAATTTTAAATACGAAGCTACTACACTCGGAATTTTTCCCATGGTATTCTTGCCAACTGGCTGCGAACTACATTTTCCTGCTTTGTAGTACAAAAAAAGGCGTTTATGCTTGACGTGGGGAGGACGAAGGGACAGGTATTTTCGAAACAATTCAAGCATATTTCCCACATAGGTAACCAGAAAGGTTCGTGGAATCTTTGTCTTAGTGTTTGGAATTTTTACAATCAAGAAAGAGCCTACATCCTCAATATCATCTACAGTTAAATTGACTAGTTCATCAGTTCGACAAGCTCCGGCGATCCCCAGAATTAATCCAACCTATAAAAAATCAAAAACTTAATAATTGAAATACCTAACAACAAAAGTAATCTTTCCTTAATCATTAAGAATTGTTTGTCATCTGCACTTGATAGAAAACGGTCGATTTCACCCTTTGTCAATATTTTCGATTTTTTCGCTTGATATCCGTCACCGGTTCTTTTCAAAAATGCGATCAGCTTGGGGAATTTGCTTATATATATGTTGTCGTAAATTATCAAGCATGACTTGATCATAGAATATTGCGCCCATAATGTGGAAGACTTGTAATTCTTTGCATTTTCACTGAAGTATGCCAACAAAACATTCTCGCTGTATACTTTTCTCAGCGCACCACTTTTTGGATCGATTGCACGCTATATCGTATAAAGATCTTTACTTCGTAGGCAGTAAATTGCTTATTGCAATATTTGCAGCCTCCACAATCTCTTCCGACTCACAATTATTCATTCTGCACTAAACAAACTTTAAACTAAACCAAACTAGCACCTTAATTTAGCAATTCATTTTGTTTGTTTACTTTGTAGTTATGACAATAAGTCAACGACTACTAAATAAATGCTCAAATCCGAATACAATAATTCTGGTGCTACTTACTTTATAATGACAAAATATGTGTTTTTAAGTTACTGAGACCGTGGAAAAAATAGTATATACCATTCGGGAGAGATGCTATTTCTCTTCCTTATAGTATAATGTACTATTTTGCTGCTATATACTTTAAACAATGTTCACGTAAATGACATTATTTATTAGCTGATGGGGAATCTCAAATGAACCCCAAAAATGAGTTAAGTAGTACGGTATGAGATACCACGAACATGTTATTCCGAGCCTTAAAATATTTACAATATTTATTTTAAAGGCTGTTTAACCTAATCGTATCGATTGTGATTTTTTAATAATATTTTTTTATTACATCTGTGCCAATATAAATTGGATTCTTTTAAATATGTAAAAATATAAATTATATTTCTGGAGAGAAAAAAGTCAGTGACTTGATTTCTTTAATTCCCAAATTTATAAAACATGCAAGGTCGGCTTAAAATGGTCCTAACTTAATCCCATTTGAGAACCTCTTTTGAGATTTGTTATATCATTTTTCTTAAAACAGAGCTGATACATCCAGTTACGTTTACTCTGTACAACTGGGATTATCGCTGCAATTCGACTCCAATGCGGATATGGTGATGCGACGAAAGCTAGACTTTGGAATATCCTCGCTCCTCTCCCATGGGGTCCTGCTAACCGCTCCATGGTTTCGGCGCCAATTTGATTAAAAGATAATTGAGTAATCAAGTTTGTAACTCGGCCCCCGGATTGTTGTACACTGTTTACATTTCTGATAGCTGGTTTCCCGTTGTTATTTGTGAAGCTTAAGAGCAGGTACAAGTGTTTGAATACCCGATGACAACGTCGACGGTAGTATTAACTTAAAAGGCAAATGTACCGTAGCTTAATTTAATTGACACGGCTAGCACGTCTTGTTTAAATATTTTCATTTCCAAAAATTTCATAACTTGAGATATATTTGTAGCTTAAAATAAAGAACAATGATTGAAATCATCAGTCATCTACACATTTTAACCCTTACTATTTTTAAATGCAAATAAATTATAAACGGATAGATTTCACTACCTAAACAACAAAATCTTTTCCCTGCAAACCTGACGGTTCTTTTAGATTGTCGACTTAATTTAAGCATGACTGCTTAGCCCCTTAGATGAAGAAAATATGTTTAAAGTAAATAAATATTACGGTGGAACTAGAGCCCCCTAAGCAAAAGGCTAAATTAAGCTTAATAATAATTCTCACACCAAAACAAAATAAATAAAACTCTGGATTTTTAGATTTATAGCATCAGTATATCTCAATTATCAGGAAATTTCAATATAAAATTTAATCGCTGAATACTTATTAAACCAGTAATATTGATCTAAGGCAGGGGTTCCCAACCTCGTGCCCGCGGGCACCATGGCGCCCGCGGAACGATTCGTATGTGCCCGCCACTATTCAAGAGAGACAGAATTTTTTCATAAACATTAATTAAAAATGTGAATTATTTTTATTTATTTGTTAGAATTTAATTTTTTTTTGAGTGCCTAGGTTTATGAAATACGTTTGCGATATTATATAAAATTGAATCATTTTTTTGGTTCGACATATTTATCCGAATCATTGTTTTCAAACATGAAGGTGATAAAATCAAGATATAGATCTCGACTCACCGATGAGCATCTTTATGATTGTTTGCTAACATGATTATCGTCATACTGTCCTAATTATGAAGCACTCGTCAATAATACGCAATGCCAAAAATCACATTGACCTGTTGATATTATATTTTTTATAAAATGTTTTCTTTCTATTTGTTTTTTGTTTACTTTGTTTACGTTTTGCAAATACATTTCTCCGTGTGTATGAAATTTGAATAATAGTTTATTATTTTGAAACATTTTTGTTTATTATTTACTTATAAATTATGAATATAAGAAAATAAATTATGGGAAAATGAGAAGTTATGGAAGGAGTTTGTAGATTAAAAATAGGTGGCGCCCGCCAGTCTACCGATATTTTAGACTGTGCTCTAGAGTACAAAAAGGTTGGGAACCCCTGATCTAAGGCATGTCGAGCTCAATCGTAATATTTTACTTCGTGAAATTCTTTAATATTCATAATTATACCAATGTTATTAACGATTAAAAAGCAATAGATATTTTTAATCCCATAATGTTTCGATAAATATTTCCACCGGACCAGATTTCGCATTACATTAATACGAAATTTGGTCCGGTGTTAGCGGATATTTATCGAAACTGTGGAATTTTTAATATCTGTTTGTTTTTAAATCATTAATAAAGTTTAATAGTTATGAATCATTCTTTGTATTCAAAATTCCGAAAAATAGTTCGCAGTGGTAATTTATGAATAGAATTATGCTTTCTTTTATATTTTTTAATCTTAAGTTTTAGTTATGAAGAGCGGTTTTAAAAATAAATAAATTTGTAAACAATTTTTGTTTTTTAAAAATATCGACCTTTTAGGCGATAATTCTTGAGGATCATGGTGCACTTCCTATTTTATCTTTATTTATAAAGATGAAATCTTCAAACATGCTACACTTAATATACTTATAAAGCGTTAAATTTTGACATAAAAACGACATTCCTACTACATTCACTTTCAGTAAAACTGATGCCAATTTTTGATTTTTAATGAAATATTTTATATAATATTACATTTTTAAAATCTTTAAGGGATCGTAAAAATTGTTGTTACCGTTTTAATTTTTGACGTATTTCTGATTAATTCTAATGTATCACATTGACGCTGCAAAAATCAAATTACGTGAAACAGAAAGTATTTTATTCTGTTATTACGTGATAAAATCTCAATAAAACTGGTTTTTATATCATAACTTCATTTGGTTTAAGGGCGCCATAATGGTACTGGGGTACCTTGAAAAAGTATAATTAATGGCGAATCCAACCATATTTTTACTTTGGCTGTGAAATCAACAGAACTGAAGTTACAGTCAAAAGAACTAAAAAAATTAGATCTTAAATTTTTAAAAAAAAATTTTTCAATAAGGACATAAGATAGGCTTCCTTAACTTTCGCAATGTAATTTTTTGAAGCGTTAATGTAACCAGTTAGAATTAATTGGAACGAGTCATGACCTTCTAGGCTTAGAAATTAAATAAGACCAAATAATTGTTCGATTCTTCAAAAATCACGTATTTTTTATACACTGTATTCAGAAAATAATGCAGATTCTAATAATGTACAGTGTGTTTTATTTAAAAATAAATGGTTGGTATCAGTTTTGGCAAAAATGACAGCAGTAGGAGTGCCATTTTTATGTCCAAAATTGACATTTTATAATTACATTAAGTGCAGTAGGCTTAAAAAGTCTATCTTCATAAATAAAAAAAAAGAAACATGGGATATACCACGATCATGATGATTGATTTCGTCTGTAACTATAAATTTACAAATTTATATCCAAAATTTCTGAAACAAAGTAATAAATTTGATTTCAATGTGAAAAATTCGGATTTCATTTTGACGAAAAGAGTACAAAAAAAGTGTAGAAGAAATTCAAAATTAAAGAACAAAAGAAAATTAATCTGCACTGTTTTGTCAACACTAGTTCTATTGCAACCATTATTTGTATTTAATTAACTCGATTATTTGAACATACATTTTTTTACGAATGACAGTAATTAAGTGAACAATGACATACTTTAATTTAACAGTTGACATTTCGAGCTAACTTACCTTTTAAGATATCTCTCAATAGGATCAATTTTTATTATAATTAATTATCACCTCTATTTTTCGTGCTCGCAAATGCGCCAATAGTCAAAGGTCTCAAATTTAATGAGACCTTTGACTAAATTTTAATAACCAGCTCTCTTGCTATACACAAAGTCAATGGTCTCAGCAAAATTCCATTAACCAGTTGCGAAGAAAATTGTGTTAGAAGAGAATGTGTCAGAAATCATTCAATCCAAAATATAAATAAATCCATTTGTATATGTTAATCAATTACCAATCATGAAAATATTATATGTTTATTATTTAAAATAAAAGGAAACACTTTTGGAACAAATTCATGTTCATCCCATTATGTTTACATTATATCTCGATTATTTACATTAAATTTTTCACATGTTGGCCATATTTACTATCTGTATGCAAATGATTAAATAAATAAAAAGACACCTTTTATAGTTATATAAATACCAAGGGTGTTATAAGGATAATGACGTCCCGAGGTCGAAAGTGTACTTATAGGTTATTAAAAAGTATATTGATAATTTTGAAAAATTTAGTTTAGTTGCTGCTGCGATGAATAAAAGATTTAACGGAAACAATGCTTATTCAGTAAAAACTTTACAAAATATAGTACAATGAATTTAATTTTCTAAAGGAGATGAGAAGACGTATAAAAACAGATAAGAATTTCTGGCGGGAAGGTAAATGTGCTGAAATAAAAAGCAAAATGGGAGGGTCTCAATCGACGGAAGCATGGAAATGTCTCAAATCAATGAAAACTAACAGAAATGAAAAAAATACAAATTCAATACGCATGAGAACTGGACAGCATACTATGAAACATTATTAGTAGAAACCCAAGAAGAATATAAAGAACTTAGGGCTGTTGTAAAACAAAATGTTACGGAATTTTTTCCCAGGGAAGGAGTCGTGGCTTAGTATTTATAATTTCCGAGAAATTCTTCCAAGTGCCACTATCAACCTATGAAATAATTTCCTTCACTATCGCCGGCTAGCGTTGGGGAAAGAGCAAGAGCCTCTTATTATTACAGGCTGGAAGTGGTATACCCCTGTGAGGACCCCTCGTTTGGGCCGATGTAATAATCTAGTGAGTGGACAATTTTCGAAAAATTGACAAGTCCGGAACGCAGGAGTGAAAAATATTTCTAAGTCCAAGATTCCGCTTAAATAGAATTAAGTTTGGTAATTGCGCGGCACGACGGCTAAAGAATACCTAAAAGGGGCGCCAGGTGATTTTGAATCACGCAATTTACCTAACGGAGACGTCGAAAAATCACCAAAATATACCCAAAACGGAAGCTGGACAACTCACTCTTAGATGGCGTAGTTCCCGTTCGCGTTACCACTCTCTCTCTGTGACCTACCTTGTTGAGAGTGTTGCCGTCTATGTTTTAACCTTACAATTTAGACAGACAGGAAAATAATACTTAGAACAAATAAAACAAAGTATTTCAATGGCAGAATAAGTTCAGTGTATTGCACGTTCTTTTAAAAATTAACAATATACGCACACAAGGTAAGTGTATCTCCCACAGAATTTCTTATTCCCAGGTTAAGTTAAAAATTATTGACACTATTTATGTGAAAGAAAGTGCGCACTGTTCCGTACAGTTTCTTACAAAAGTTGGAATACTTTACCCTTAAAATATATTTAACATACTCGATTTATGAATACAAATATTAAGTTAATGTTTCGTTTAACAATAACAAGAGCCAGGGAAAATTAATAACTAAGTATATGAATTATGGCAACTGGGATTCAAAAATCAGACACAAAATTAACACTGGCTAGACCTAAGCCCACCAGAACATGTTAAGTAAACAAACGAAAAAGGGCTGTAGGTAATATATTAAACCGTATTATAATTTAGGTTAAAATCCAAATAACTGACACATATATGGTTCCAACTAAAATGAGACAATTCCCACGTAATAATATGGAAAAGTGGTACTTAAGTGATCGTCGCGAAGGGTCCCAGGTCGACGTGGATACTTGTACTCCGTACGGCCCCTGAGTAGGTTTACAAGGACTCACTTCACCGAAGTCCTCGAGGCCCACACTTGGAGGTTTCTGCGAGACAGTGACTACTCCTTTGGAACTCCTCGTGTCTCTACACAGGTCCTGATTAAAAGATCAGAGATGGATCCAAAATACAGATGACAAGGATCTCAAAATGAAACTGACAAGGATGCCAACCGAAACAAAGCCTATAAAGATTAAGAAAATAGGATTTACCCTTCAAATACCGAGGGTTGAGGGGCACATGCTCATACCTTGGTTATTGGTCGGCTCTGCCCCGTGCTTGGGGAGCATCTCCCTGCTTATTCCGAAAAAACCGGAACCATCTGAGGCTTTCGACCTAACCCAGTAACACCATGAAATACAATCGCCCCAGACGGTCCGAAGATGGGTTACAGTAAATCCCTCACAGGAAAAATATCCAAGATCCACTTGGAAAACTCTGTAACCTCACCTTGAGAAGGATGACACCCAAGTAAACGACCAGAGAGAAGATGGCCGATTTCCCCCAGACCAAGACTGACAGCTGTATGTTGATGGCCTAGCCACAAGCACTATCTCTTATGGAAATTTAAACCGTAACAAAGAAGAGGGAAGAAACAGAGATGAAAATCTAGGGATTACAAGAAACCATAAAAGATATAAGGAACAACATAGCTCTAGGACCGTGAGGAATCGTGACCGAAATGCTCAAATATGGTTGAAGGATCAAATTACTAATTTAATAAATATGTGCTTGGAAGAAAATCGACTACCGCATGCATGGATACTTAGTTTCAATATTTGAAAAAGGCAAGCGCTCGAAATCTAAAAACTATAGGGGACTAAGTGTTAATAGGACGTTGAGCAGATTATTTGGTAGTCATTAAACTGAAAATAAAAGAAAATATAGGGCACATTATAAATGAAGATCAGAGTGGAATTAGAGCCGGCCGGTCATGTGTGGACAATTAATTTATAATGCAACAAATGCAGAAAAGAGAAACAAATATTCCGAAGAAACCCATTTAGGGCTCATAAATCTTGCAAAAGCTTATGACTAAATTCATAGGATAAAATTATGGGACCCATTAGAAGTGGCGGGTACGGACCCGCGAATAATCAGAATAATTAAGGGAATCTATAAAGAAAATAAGACATATATGAACAATGAAAAGGCATTATTACCTGCGATAAAACCAACTAAAAGATTACGCCAAGGAAGCTCTCTCCTTTATTGTACAACATATATTTAGAAATAGCCCTAAAGGAATGAAAACGCAGATGTAAACCAATTCAAGTTGGAGATGAGTTTTTCTTCAACATTCACTTTGCTCATGATCAAATACTAATAGTCCAAGATGCTTATGACTTGGAGTTCATGCTTAGATGATTATACAACACCTACACCTACTAATACAGGACATACTTCTTCCGGGATTGGACCGTGTCAAAGAACTGTGTTCGACGTTTCGCCCACTATCGTAGGGAACAAAGAAAAGAAAAATAAATGAAAAGAGGAATATGAGGAGATATGCAAAAATGAAAGAGTGAAAAGGCTAATTTTAAAACATCAAAGCACGGTAACTCAGTATGTCCACCATACCAGAGGCGAAACCTTTCTGAATTTAAAATTGGTACAAAGGATTAGAAAGTTTAGAGAGAAGAGCACGGTAACTCAATATGTCCACCATACCAGAGGCGAAACTCTTCTGACAGGAAAGAGGGAAAGGAAAACTTTATATACCATTCGTAGCAAATATTTTCATGGAATCTTTCGAAAACACTGCGTTGGTAACTGCGGAGTTAAAACCTAAGGTTTGGCTTCGTTATGTAGATGACACATTTATTGTATGGCCACATGGCAAGGATTCACTAAATTTATTTTTTAAACACCTAAACAGTTTATATTCTTCCATTAGCTTCACTATGGAAATAGAAAACAACGGTCCTTTTCTTGACGTACTGGTCACCCGTTTACCAAATAGTCGCGTTTCTCATTCCGTTTATCGAAAACCCACCCATACTAATCGTTATTTGCATGCAGAGTCCCATCATCACCCTTTCCAAGAAAGGCTGATAAATCTTTCAGACGAGTTGAACAAAATTCGTTTCAACCTCCGCAACAATGGTTACAAATGGCACGACATTGAATCTGTCATTAAACAACACCTTCACCCTACCCCTCGTCCTTCACAAAATTCAATAATTTCTTCTAAACCCTTTCTTTCTTATGTTCACGGTGTAACAGATCAAATTGGAAAATTATTGAGAAAACACAAAATTAAAAATATTTTTTTATCATCCTCAAAGATCCAACAGATCCCCCCATCTCACAAAGATAAAATTTCATCCTTTAGTTCTAATGGTTTGTACAGGGTTCCTTGTTCTTGTGGTTCAGTGTACATCGAAGAAACGGGGCGATCATTTAAGACGCGAATATCCGAGCACCAAAGATGTCTTGGGTCTGGTTTATTTTCGCAGTCAGCCATGAGACCGGACATAAGATTCTCTTTGATAATATTTCAATTATATCCAATATTCCGAATTACTATAATAGGAAGATACGCGAGGCCATTGAAATCCAAAAATTCCCCAAAAACATCAACAGAGACGACGGTTACATGCTTTTCTCCATCTGGTAACCAACCATTGGAAATCTTCGGAAGTGATCGCGCAGACGAATGGTATATAAAGTTTCCCTTCCCAGAAGAGTTTCGCCTCTGGTATGGTGGACATACTGAGTTACCGTGCTCTTCTGTCTAAACTTTGTTATCCTTTGTACCAATTTTCAATTCAGAAGAGTTTCGCCTCTGGTATGGTGGACATACTGAGTTACCGTGCTCTGATGTTTTGAAATTGGCCTTTTATTTTTATTTTTCTTTATTCCCTCATATTCCTCTTTTCATCTATTTTTCTTTCTTTGTTCCTGAAGAAGCCCCCTACGATGGCGGGCGAAACGTCGAACACTTTTAGTAGTTCTTTGACACGGTCCAATCCCGGAAGAAGTATATCCTGTACTGACTCTGGCCGTGGAAGCCTTCGTTATCATATTTCCCTTTCCCTCTTTACTGTCAGAAGAGTTTCGCCCCTGGTGGTATGGTGGACATATTGAGTTACCGTGCTCTTCTGTCTAAACTTTCTTATTCTTTGTACCAATTTTCAATTCAGAAGAGTTTCGCCTCTGGTATGGTGGACATACTGAGTTACCGTGCTCTGATGTTTTAAAATTGGCCTTTTCACTCTTTCATTTTTGCATATCTCCTCATATTCTTTTTTTCATTTATTTTTCTTTTCTTTGTTCCTGAAGAAGCCCCCATCCGATGGTGGGCGAAACGTCGAACACTTTTAGTAGTTCTTTGACACGGTCCAATCCCGGAAAAAGTATATCCTCTACTAATTTTGGCCGTGGAAGCCTTCATTATTATACACCTACTAATATTGATAAAAATCAATATTTAGTATTAAATTCGGACACTAAATTTCAAATCATGGTTAATGACAACTCAGTCACTAAACAAGTGTACAAAGCTAGATACTTAGAAGTTACCATCACTAAAGAAGGGATAGAAAATGCAGAAATTAAAAACCGAATAGAATAAAGTAGAAAGATCTTAGAAGCACTCAATCTAGTATGGTGGGATAAGAACATATCTAAGCAAACAAAAGTTCAAATGGGTAAAACGCTAGTGAGACCAGTACTATTGTTTGGAAGTGAAATTTGAACCCTAAATGCAAAGTGGAAGAGAAGGCTCAACACCATTGAGACGGGTTATCCAAGAAGAAGCGTCAGGATATCACAATTAGAAAGAAAATGAAACAGGGACATTCGAAATATAATGAACGCAAGAGAAACCATAGAGGATAGAGTGGAAAAAAAAGGGCTAAAATGGTTCGGACACTTACTTTGAATGGATGAACAAAGGTGACCACATTGAATACTTGAATGGAAACCCACAGGAAAAAGGAGAAGGGGATGTCCGAAATAATTATGAAATGAAGGATAAGGAAAGCCATGAAAAGCAGACAGAAGACGAAGATGCACAAGATAGAAGTACATGGCGTTTAGGTGTAATGGGAATGCAAATATAATTGTTTTTAAAACCCCAATAAAAAAACGATTAATTTCCTTCCCTTTTTTATATTTGTCATCAACTGAAATAATTTTTTTAGTGTTACTACTCGATAATTTTCCTCTTTTCTATAATTGTACACCAAAACCGTTGGTCGTGGTTTGATCTGTTATCGGGAAATTCCAAAAAAAACACGACTTTTTCCATAAAAATGATTAGAGGAAAAGGTCCGAATATAGGTTCTGCATTTAATATGGCCCCCTATCAAATCACATTAGTTTACTGAGGAACATCCTTGAGCAAATGCTTAAACATGTCTAACTGAAGGCTAAAAATATTCAATACCAAATTCAGTTTTTGTTTTGCATTGTTAATAGTTCATAGCAAAATTTTTATTTTTGAAAATTTAAGTATTTTGTTAAGTTGTAGGTAGGATATTGTTAAGTTTACCACTGAATATGATTACGAGTGTTGACTAAATGGCGAATACTTATATAAAGCTTTATTAGTTTTTACTGAAATGCCCATACCGAACCTGTAAAAATAAATTCGAGTGTTTGTTTCCTAATGTTGTTTTGTTGCTAATATGGCCCATGGATATGTTATGATATTAATGGGTCTATAGTACACCAATATTTAAATTTTGGGGATTATCTTAGATTAGCAATTTCAGGAAGTGCGCTAAAAGTGCCAGTAAAAAATGGATTTTTCCAAAGCCGCCAAATTTAGAAAAACTAAAAAATTGGTTTCGTTACATTTAATATTTTACTGCTACGTTCTATAACAAAAGAAAAGGAAAATTGTTTTAAACCAATTTATATTCCAGGGAAGGTTTATTTTAAAATTTTAAATTACATACTATTATTGTGTTCGTTATTATGGGGGCCCATATTTCAAACACTCTGACCCTAAGTTAAAATATGCACAGTTTTAATTTAATATTATTATTTTCATTTAAGTTGCAAAAAATCTATCGTGAAAGGATTATTTATAAAACTATAGACTAACGATATGCCAATTTTTAGATTCCAACTACGTAAGCCGTTTAAGTATTATAGCAAAAACCAAATGGGGGTCCATATTTGGACCTTTTCCTCTAGTCTTATTAATAACCCTCCACCTTTATTTTCGTTATTGTCGTAGTTTTTCTCATATTTTTTAATTTTTCTATAAAAAATATATTTCGGTGTATGTTTACAAAGTGAATTAATATCAAGTCTGTTTTTTTACGGAAGCCTATACAGGGTGAGATATTAGTGGGGTAAAGCTCTGTAGCTTCTACAAATTTTTCTCTAACAAAAATATTTTTAGTGCGGAGGTACAGGTACAGGATAAACATATACAGAGCGGTGCAGTCAATTTTGGTTTTTTTTTAAATAGAACACTATAAATTCACATATTTGAATCTTGTATGGTTAATAAATATTTTCACTTATTTAAAGAGCTCCAATGTTAAAATTAAGGCAAAGTTTCTTATTTTATTATTGCACAAATATATGAAAAATAAATCTGAAGAATTTTGTGATTTATCTAAAAACACTAGAAAGAAATCGATTTTTTTGTATTTTTATTGACAATTATGCAAGGATTTTTAAAAGATACATCAATGAAGCACTTCTTTATAGAGAATTTGGAAATACTACTACTAATTTATTATTTGCATTAAACATCCCCTCTACAACAAGTTTAAAAAATTGATTATTTTTTAAATACTTTGACATCCCTCGAAATATATTTTTTTTTTAATTTTGGTAGATACTAACTAGGTATTAATTTAGAATAGCGGCTGCTACAACTCTCTTTCTACGACGGGACATTTTTTTGGGCTATGTGGATATCACCAAAAATAATCTTTCAATTTGGACAAT
This sequence comes from Dastarcus helophoroides, assembly GCA_028583605.1. NCBI lineage: Eukaryota > Metazoa > Arthropoda > Insecta > Coleoptera > Bothrideridae > Dastarcus > Dastarcus helophoroides. Next base: position 3,724,202 of record CM053332.1, read on the forward strand.
AACGGAGCACACCTTTTAAACTTCTATTTAAGAGAGCACAAACACAATGAGTGAGTCAGTGGGGGTTTGAATGGGAATGTCACCTAGAAATAAAATTATACTTGCAGCACTCTAGTTTGCACGACCCACTCTACCCGTGTAAGCGGCCATGCAAGCAACTTGCAGATAGTAGTGCCTGGATAGTGCAGGTAGGACTTGCTGAGAGCACTTGCATTTAAAAACTTGCTTAAGTGTAAACGCTCTCACAAGTCGCTCTCGCAAGTGCTATCGCAAGTTACTATCACGTGTAAACCGCACAAAAAAGCTAGACCCACAAATTCTTTGATTAAATCAAAGCTTAGTTATCTAACAAAAATAGAACATAATATACAGGGTATGCTATTTAAATTTTCTGAGAAAAATGCAATTTCGCATTAGCTAATGGCTCTGTATAATAGCAAATACCATGTAAATAAAATTACCTTTTTTTCCAAGAAAAGGATATACTGTAATAATCTGCATTAAAAGTAAAATGATTTGATTGTTTCCTGTCTTTCAAACGAGATTCCAAATTAGACTCAAATTTCATGAATTTTTTAAATATCTCAATACTATTAATCGCAGACTCCTATTGATTGATATCATGTTAATCGTCATTTTGTGTAACACTAAAATATGTGTAAACATATATGTAAAGGGTGTTGTATTTAAAAAAGCCAACTTTAGCGCACTACCGTGTATATATTAATCCTGTAAAGTGAAAAATAATTTTAGGATGTGCGCCTCGTTGTAGTGTACCTTTGTACATCAAAATAATTACAGTCCTAAAGACTCACCCTGTATATTTTTGCATATTCTGGTTCTGCTGGTTTTCCATAATCCAAATATATATATATATATATATATATATATATATATATATATATATATATATATATATGTATTATATTAGTTACATACTCCGTCGACAAATAGGCGATTTATTGTTTACTTATGATTAATTATTTTAATTGAGAGACGGTTGTTACTAGGTTACTAGAAATTTATCTTACATTATTATACATATTACAATTCTCTTAAACGATGCTTCCTATGTAGAGAAGAACTTATAATGAGATAAAATATCACCTAATTTAAGTCTTATATTTACTTAGTTAATATCAATAACAATTAATTAGTTTATAATAGCCGTGATTTATTACACTCAAATTATTTGATCGCAAATAAATCGCCTATTTGTCGATGGGGTATTATAACAATTATGTATATTTGGATTCTGGAAAACTAGCAAAATCCAAATATGATAAAATATATAGGTTTTCCATAAGAAAAAAACAAACTTGATGTTCATTTACTCTGTATGCCTACATCAAAATACCTTCTTTGACAGTAAATTTAAAAAATTCAAGTGGCACGTTTACATATTTTAATAGGTCTATTTTTTATGATTTCAATGATATATACATACGAATTACAAGTTTATTTCAGCTGCTTTGGCAGAAATGAAATATTTGTGACAAAACAATAATTTTTTAGGCTGAGCAATTGGTCAAAATGACCCACATTTTAGTTCAGGCATACTTCTATATGATTTTTGAGATTTCTGACAATATACACCCTGTATACAATTTTTATCCTTATATACCATACTTCGTCATTTTTAAGTAATATACAGAATAACTTGTTAAAGGAATAATAATAAACATGTCACAAATGAAACAAAATTAGCATAACAGAACAGTGTTGAGATATTTTAAATTTTTTATTTATGCCATGCTGTTTTTAGCAACCACTATTACACACGAGAAGTTTCAGATAAAAAGGGGGAATCCTCTGTTTGCGTAATTATAACTACAGCAATATCAAGCAAATGAACTTCTAAAGAAGATAATTTTACAAGACATAGTTAACAAGTACTAAATGATTTACAAAGGTTAACTGTAACTAAAATAATTTTAATAAAACTGAAGAAACACTTTTCCTGAAATTGGTAAATTTTTGTATAAAGTTTACCAGATTTTAGGTTTTTTTTATATTTTTCCCCTACAGAGGGTAAAAAGGAACTCCCAAAATTTTCTTAAAATTAAGTCTTGTGGCTTGTGTTGAAAAGATCTTTTCAAGAGGAGTAACTATAGCTCACCAGCTGGTTTGGCCGTTATCAAAAACAAAAACAAAAAAAATTAACATGAAATTTTTAAAGCTAAATGTTTGTGTAGTCCAAGTTGCACATGTATGTATATTACCTTTGCTCGTGTTTAAAATGTAAATGATTATTACATTTATTTCTAACTTCCTTTTTTATTTTTGATTATAAATTATTATTTCGACTTTTTCCAAATATTTTAAATTTATTTTCAAAGTTTGGATCTTAATTCCGAATACGGTACAATTTAATTCGTTATCTTCAAAAATGCAATATTTTTATTTAAAAATTGATTAAAAAAGACTACAATACTTAATCTAAGGCGTTTCGATGGGCAAGCTACCACCTTCAAGGAAATAATCAGTATTTCTCTGAAGATGATAGCTTGGCTATCGAAACACATTAGAGCAAGTGTTGCTGCGTTTTTTATTCCTTCTTGGTTTCAGGGGACATGATTTGTATACCAATATTTGAATAATCAAGTACGAGTCCGTTCCACCAAAAGAAAAGAAGATATTTTTGTTTGTTTACACTCTTAAGTATTCTGCATTTATAGGCATCTTGACTACTTTTTTTTTTTGATTTGAATTTTAAGACAAAAATATCAAATGTCTGCAAGATTTCAAGTTTAATGTAAAAAATACCTCAAATATCTAGTTTCTGTCAAGGGGATGTCTTTGATGATTCAATGTTAATTGTGGGTGTATACAACATATGTGGAGGCTATTTTGCCAAATTGCACAGACGGAGATTGATAATCTAATTTGAGAAACCAGTAGATTTAGTTTCAAGCGAGGTCGACATGACATTAATTTTCCCATTTTTTTCCTTTGAAGCCGTCGAAAATATGGACAAATAATCATTGGGTACCGACAAAATTTTTCTGAATTTTATCCATATTTAGTTTAAAATTCGCATGCCAGGCAACATCTGCATATGCGAATACAAGTCCCTAATATTACATGCATTCGCAAATATTATAAAAAGCCCAATAATGCACAATAAATCTGTTGAATAAAGCGGAAAAAGCACATTATATGAAATCGTCTCCACTTCAAGCTGTCACAAATTCCACTTCATATATCCTTCTTGTATAAAGCGAAAATCAGGGGAGAACATAAAGCATAATAACTGAAAAAAACTAATATGCGCGATGTTGATAAATATGATTTGAGAGGATGAAATATATAACGCCCTTTACAAGGGCGGCTTAAATTTGTCCGTGTATCGCTTTGAAATATAGACTTCTACTGACCTTTGCAGCGAAATGTATTTATCCCACGTAAAGGGTTAAAAAGCTGATATTTTAGTCATCCGTCTTTTTCTGCAGCACCCGGGCTAAGGCAATTATCTAAATCTCGCGCCCTAACCTTTGGATTAGCATTAAAAGGTTGGATAAAGTGAATTTGTTATTTTTTATGAAAGGGATTTTGTAAGCGAAAAACAAGATTAAGAAGAGATTTCTTATATTCCCAAGCCTTTCCTAATTGGCACTTTATTTGAGAGATTTTTGTGTGCACATATAACATCCCTAAATTATTATCATATAGATATGCATAAATATCACATAAATATAGTTCTTCTTTCTAGGGCTACTCACTTTTATCCTTTTGTATATTTACGTATTACAAAGGAAAAAAACGGTCTTAGCTTTAAGAGCTTGTTTTCTAGGGTTCCATACCATGAACGCAACCCTTATAATATCACTCTCATGTTTATCCCTGCATCTATTACAAAGAGATATTTCTCGGAAACTGTGAACATAGGAATTTAAAAATTTCCACTGTGTTAGTTTCATTGCGTGAGTTCTCGCCGACCCACGCAAATACCGTCATGTGCGGTTTATACGGGACAGTAACTTGCAATAGAACTTGCGAGAGCGACTTGTGAGAGTGTTTACACTTAAGCAAATTTTTAAAAGCAAGTTCTCTCAGCATGTGCTACCTGCCCTATTTAGGCACTACTGTCTGCAAGTTATCGCCTAGGTGTTTACACGATAGAGTGGGTACTGTATGCTAAAGTGCGGCAAGTATAATTTTATTTATGGCCCCATTCCATTGTCAACTGACAACAAACATTTTACAAATTCCACTTGCTATTTGTTCTTACTCGAAATTTTATAATTATAGAGGGTGCTTCCGAATAAGTCACTAATACTGAAGGAGCATAATCTTTGGGTGATTTCAGGAAAAGGAAAGTTTATATCAACTCACAACATAGGTTAGAAACCGCTTTATTTTTAAAATACGGGATGTTGAAAGATAAAAAAAAATATTGGCTTTTCCTCAAATACTCTGATATGGCTTTTTATAGTAGATACAAACTTGCATAAAAACTCATTTTTTTGAAAGAAATATCAGCGGCATCTACTCTAGCATGTCATTGAGTATGAAAAAAAATAATATGTCACTTCTTTTTTTTTCAACTTGTTACTTATTTCTTCTTTTTTGTGGCAAAAATGGTCCCCTGATATTTTTTTGTCTGACGAATGAGTTTTCATTAGAAAAATTGTTTACTTATTTCATACAATAGACATATTAATTATTAAATTAACTACTTCAGGAGATCCTATAAATCTAGCTTACCTAACATACATTTTTATAAAGAAAACAATGACCAAATTTAAAAATAGGACATTTTTGCAGAAAAGAATATGAAGCGCTCGTCGAAATGCAAAGAAATGCATTTTAAAATCATTCGTTGGAAGGAAAAAGTTAGGAAAACATTTTTATTAAGGAATAAAAAGTGATACTAAAAACCATATTTATTTTGAAAAAATAAATTAGTGAGGTGATTTTTTCTTCTTTTTTTTTCTTCATTAAAAATGTGAAGAACCTGTTAATCGAAAACCGTTCGCCATACTAAAAAGTCTGGGAAGTATTTTTACCAACAAATAAAGGATGTTTATGAATTTGTACCTATTTAAAAAAAAATGTGGCTTATTATTTTTTTCGTTAGGAATACTCAGACATTCTGAAGTGGCCACTGATAGAAGTAGATCAAATATTTTTTTACAAAAAATGCCTTTTTATATCTAGTAAGTACTCACAAAAATTCAAAAAAAAATGTCAATGGGTGTCAAAGTATTAAAGAAAAATCAAATTTTTCTTAATTTCTAACACACTATATGTTAATATAAAGCGGTTCCGGACCTATGTTTATATCATGTTTTTCTTAAAATTACACAAGGATTATGCCCTTTAATCATCTTCAAAATAACAACCTCTGAAGAGACTTTGCGAAAACGAAACTATTTTTTATTTGCTTTTTCAACAAATTATTTTAACTAAATTAATAAAATAAACTCTTTTACGTATAAACATATAATTATTTGACTATAAATATGTAATTAGAAAAAAAGCTCTCTCCAAATTTGTAAAAATCCAAGAAAAGAATCTTAATAAAATGAAGCTTGTTATAGTCGGGATGTTCAATAAAAAGAATAAATCAGTATAAGCAATATTTCCAAATTGTCCATGAAGAAGTGCTCCAATAACGTGTTTATTAAAAACTTTTGCATAATTGTTGATAAAATTACAAAGGAAAATCAATTTTTTAGTTTTTTTAAATAACTTTAAAATTATTAACATCGTTTTAGATTTATTGTTCATATATTGTGCAGTAATAAAATAAGAAATTTCTTTTAAATTTGAAACATCACAACTCTGTAAATAAGCAAATATATTTATTTATTGACCAACCTCGAGGATTTCTACCTCTAAATGTACGACCTGCACAAGCAAACCTGCAGGCAATTTTCAGCAAATTGGAAATACATTTGAACCATATACTTATTAAAAAGTATATGATTTGAACCTTGCTAGGGCGCTCTCCACATTTGTTCACACGTGCAGGTAATTATTGCAGCAACCACTTGTCGCAAGTTTTACGACTTGCCGTGGGAGCACTCTCAGACACTATTTACACTACACAACAGACATCGACTTGTGATAGTTTTACTTGCTCGTGTAAACCCCACACGAGTCAACGATTAGAAAAAAAAAATTTTGCAGAAAAAAATGGGGTGATAGTTTGATCACGGAAAAATCAAGTTTTAATTATTATATCGTATGATGTTTTAAAGTTAAAAAGGCTACTTCTAAGCATTCTGTGATCCAGTGAGCTTAGAGATACAGTCCAAAATCTGCAAATAAAGACGTTTTACCTCTGATCTAGATTTCAAAAAATAAAATTTAGATTTTAATAGAAGCAGTAGGTATTGGGTCATAAATTGTCGGAAAACTGGAGATTTCTTTCGATATTATCACTAGTGTTGGAATAATCGAACGATTTTCAGAATCGAATACATTGCATTCGAATACTTTTGAGAATCGAATAAGTATTGGAATACAAAGAATCGAATTATGGGATAGTAAAATACCTACTAGAGAAATTGTCTCGGCGGCTTATTCGAGGTATGTGGTGGCGAGATACGACTTTCGATTTCAGTACTTCGGTACCTATGCCCGCAATTGGTAATCCCCTAATTGAATATATATAAATTTCCTAATATAAATAAATCTTGAAGCTTTAGAATTCACATACGTATCTTTAACTTTAATTGGATTGGCATATTGGCACTGTGTTTCCTGATATTGTTAAATTTCATTATTAAAATTGAGAGCCAGATTTTAAAAAGTACTTAAGCATTCCGTTATTTAAGTCCAAAGAAGGTTTCACCCCTTTACCACATCGGCAGTTAAATAAGTAATTACGCGATATGTATTTCGCCAGCAGAACTGGCATTTTCAAGCGTACTAATCTAAGATTAGCAAAAGATACATCGACGTCATCTGCATTGAGATTCAAATCGATACTGGCGGTCTTTTGCTTTCTTTTCTATTTCTATTAGACTTAATCACAAGCCACAGTGTTTAGTAGTTTTAGTTTAATAGCTTTAGTGAATATGGATTCCGTTATTTAATAATTTTATGAGAATTATAAAGCAATAAATTAAAAATTAGGTACATATTCGAATGGAGAAGTGTGCGAGCATAATGCGTACCCAACCATTCCGGATAAAAATAAGCTCGAATACAATATGCACTCAATAATGCACGTTTAAGATCTCGAATACAAGAATCGGGTACAGTATTCAACATCTGAGAAGTTAAGAATCGGAAATGTAGCGTAGTTAGGAGACCGATTCTATTCACTACTCAGCATTCCAATTTTTTGTTGTATCGGACTACCACAATCTCGAATACATATTTTGTATTCGAATACATATTTTGTATTCGAATACATATTTTGTATTCGAATACATATTTTGTATTCGAATACATACTTTGTATTCGAATGCAAGCAAGTACCCGAGAACTTATGAATTATGCGATGATTCGATGATTGTATTCGAATAGCCCAACACTAATTATCACATTTGTTAAGAAAAAATATTTTACGTAAAAATAGGTTATTGGGTTTTGACCCATATAGTAGTAATTCTTTTCAAATAAAAAATATTAGTTAGCCGAACGCGAAAGTGAAATGTCTTTTACATTATTTTATTTAACTGAATATTTTCAAAGTTAGCACAGGTCTATTAATTACAAGCAGCATAATAACTACGGCTGAGTTTCATAAATGTTGAGACTGACTAAAAAAAAGTTTGGATTTGAAATAAGACAATCTTTTTTATTTTTTGATTGTCACACAAAAAAAATTGAATAAGATTTCAATATCCAGACATAATAGATAAGTGATTTAATTTGGTATAATGGTTGTTCACTGTAGCAATTGGAACGAAACTCTAATTGTGGGAGTCCGACGTAATCTTGGCTGATTTCTTATTTTTTTTTTTCAACTTTATAGTAAAATAGGCAGAATTTACAGTACAATAGGCACCATGATATGGATGAAACCTCATGGTTCTATCCACATCATTGGCCCTCTCTCTCTCGATATGCCTTTGATTCGCTCTCGGTTCAGTAAATTTGTATCTTAAGTCCAGATCTTGTTTTAATCTTTTTCGGTGAGGGCAAACCTCTCAACAATATATATATATATATATATATATATATATTGAAACTTCTAATTATAAAAGATGGCTTCTGCCAACATGAAACGATATAGCTACATATTAAATTATATCCTCATCCTTCAAAGAAAGGCAGCGTTGTGGGTCGAACTTATTTTCTGTCATTTGCAAGCACTCGTATCAAATTTGGAGAAGTTGGTTGACAGGTTTCACAATTTATCTTCCATCAAGAAAGATCGCTAGCTAACGTAGTTCGAAGTATAAAAATGAACACCCGTTGAACCTACTTGAAAATTATAATTCTAAGAAGTTCAGAATTCTTATCAAGTGGGAAATGAAATGCTGCATACCTTAGATATCTTCTTAATTGCGATTTCCTTACATTTATTAGAAATCAATAAACGATAAAATCACGAGGCGCTTGATATTTCTGGCCAGTAAATATCAACTTTTCTGGAAAGGTTTGTCAGGACATATATCATTCTGAATGAGAACAAAAATGTTATTTATGCCTTCTTTACTCTTATACAAAGTTGATTCCTCAGGATTTGTCGGTTACTTTAGTTGGTTATAAGAACCTAGCTTATAATGTACCAACATAACATAATAACATATAATTATGACACATATGTGTTAAGGAGAGCAACTGGAAAGCTGACAGTTGGACTTATGGCTAAATAGATTGGCAAATTTAGTATGGAAATTTAATATGAAAATGTTGATATTAAATTTAAAATGTCTTTTTTTAAAGAAGTTTTAACTTTAATATGTCATGTTACAGCACAGCCAAAGTTATTATTCCAGACAGCATTTACAATGTCTAGCTATTTTATGGAATATCTGCTGAATGTTGTCATTTTGATTAATTTGACTATATTATTCACTTTATCTAACTAGTATACGTAATAATCCACTTATTTTATTATCTGTTTATTAAGGGACCATTGAAAGGAGTTTTGCCAAGTTTTTGTCAAGATCGGGTAGTGGGGTTTTATTCAAATAAATCCGTAACCGTTAAGGATAAAATCAATTTTTAATAACCGTTTTGAAGGCCTTTAAAAGAGCTACGACTTTGTTTTCTTTTTCATAGAATGCGCGGATTTTTAATTATTTCACGGTAAACTTGTAAATTTGTCCCTAACTTACTTTTAGCATGTTCGGAAAAGACGACGTCTCTCTACTTGTAATAATGAACCAGAGTCACTTCAAGATATTCTTCTTTTGAGATGGGACCATGTCAGAGAACTACTAAAAGCGTTCGACGTTGAATTTGGTTTCTCATTTCTTGAATATTTTTGTTGTGTTTTTGTAATTTTAATGTATTGCTTCTCTTCTTTCTGAAGAAGTTCCCTACGATGGCAGGCGAAACCTTTAACACTTTTAGTAGTTCTTTGACACGAACCAATCCCGGAAGAAGTATATCTTGTATTTGTTGATAACTCATTTTCACTACTCATGGAAAGTAGACTTTTTATCGCTCTTTTACATTTTTTCCTGAGGCCTTATTTACGATGATTTGTCATATTACATTATTCCTGATAATTATTGTATTTCGATGGCTAATGTTTTGCTGCATAGAAAAAAATAACCGATTAATCCCTAGTTCACTAATAAAAACATAATTCAAAAGAGGATCTAAAACTTTGAATTGTCTACAAAAATTGTCAATATTCGAAGAAACCAGAAAAGAACGAAAACACGAAAAGTCATACGGAAAAAAGTAAAAGAAAAAATGAAAAACAAATTTGAAAAGTATGGGAAATAATGTGACCAGTGAATAAAAGGGTGGGCCCAAAATTGATTTTTTATTTATTCTGGAAATGGCTAGTTAGAAAATACTCTTAGAATTATAAATAAGAAAATCGTAAGAAAAAAATTAAAAAAAAAAATGCTTTTCGATTTCGCATTCATTCCAAAGGAGTAAAAAAATAAAATGAACTATTTTTCGCCAATTTTTTAAAACTTTTAAACTTTAAAAATGTAAAAGGAGCTATATCACGTTGTATAGGACAAAGCTCAGGGGATGCAAAATAAAATTCAGGCAAGAGCAAGTCAGGCTCGCACAGTTAAGGTTACGCACTAATTACTACAGTGAACAGTCAATAGCCCAAAAGAAATTATTTTTACTTATGTATGAATTCGAAAATTTATCCAAATATTTTTGTGTTAGAATTAAAAAATAAAAAAAAATGTATTTTCATATATACACACTTTTTTCAACAATCAATACCCATATTTAGGGAAATGATAGTTGTGTTAATAATGTCCCATTGCAATTCGCAATGACTAACACAGTTTATGGAATCACCTCGTATCCTGCAAAAATGTTCGATTCCAACCGCAATGACTGCCTTGCGTGCAACTTAAGGTGGTTCACCGGTCAATTGCTTTTCTATATACTTCCTTTAAATTTCTAACAGATGTTAGTAAACAAGGAAAGTGCCCGAAGTGTACCTCACGGATTTTTTTCATTAAGTTATATGTTATGATACACAAAAAAATATTAGACACGCATTATTTTAGATACTAATTCGTCGGTTTACGGGGTGAAACTCCCCCTAAAAACAGTTTTTCTTTAATATCCCAAGATTAAATTGAAACTTTTTAATGAAATAAACGTTGCATTATTTCCCATAACAATCCGCTCCTAAAAACATACTATTTAAGTCAAAGATTTGAAACCCCTAATTTTTAAGGGGATGAGTTTGATCTTTTTTCTTATTTATCGACTTTAAAATGACTGAATTTCATTGAATCAGGCAATTTCTCTAAGAAAATTAAAAAATAAAGTCGACCTGTCTGTGCCAAAAAATCATTGGAAGGGGTAATTTATCCCTCGGATTGACTTTTTCTGCAATATTATTAAGAAAATCAAAATTAAATGTTGACCTATTCTGATTTTGTAAAAAACTCATAGGAAGGGGTGATTTACCTTTGCTTCTCAAAATAAGGTTGGTTATGTTATATTCATTTTTAATGCGAAATATATGAGAGATAATGCCTTTCAACAATAAAATTTAAAACATATGTTGCGATTAATATTTCATGTCACTATAAAATACATAAATTATTGGTTGAGGTAAATCATGATTTTTTTTTACAAAACCGCATTATTTCTAATTTGTTTTCTAGAGGGTGGACCAGTGGACCATAAGTAATGGTATATATAAAAGTAACGTGATTTAGCTACATTTACCTTATACCAAAAATTTACATTAACCGAGATACAGGGTGTCAAAGTTGAAAAAAAAATTTGATTTTTTCTCATAACTCATGAACACATTTCAGTAAAGACAAGATATTTGGCATAGGTGGGTTTCTTTGGTGGAGAAATTTTAATTTACTAACAGATTGGCAGTAACTCATTTATGTTATGATATATATGGGTGCGCCACCTGCGCTACCCTGTATAATTCTAAAGCATCAACAATTTTTTTTGCCTCCATGAGCACTTATTTTAAATAGGTACTTTTATTTACCTACATTTTTTCTGCGCAAAAGGTATACTTCCTGAATGTTGATACATGCAACCGTTTTTAAGATATTTGTCTTCAAAGTTTTCCATACGTTTATTTTAAGTTATGTAAATGTGAATTTTTCCTAATAGATTTCAAAATAAAACTAATAAAACTAACTCTAAAATAGTTTATATCAAATATTACTCTATTGACATTATTATTACACATATTTTTGTTGTTAAATTTCCAAAACAAATTTAAACGAAATACAAAACAACATTTATTTTCAAAAATAACTATGCGAGTAATGACCTTTTTATAAAAAGTGATTGTAAACAATTAAAAATCTGGTTGTCTCTTACTGGAATTCATATTCAAATATCTGCTTTGTTCACCCAGACTATTAAAATTTTCTTGTGCGGATTTGAAGATCACATCTTACATATCTATGTTGGAAAATAAATTATGTCATGATTTCTTGCATTTTCTTTATTGAGATTTTTTAAATTTAGGTAATATTATTATCAGAAAAGTAGTATTTGACATAAATTACTTTGAAAGCTGTCTTACTATTAATTTTTTTAAGCTTTGGAAAGGGTTGGCTCGTATCATCTTTCAGAACATATACCTTTTTACGTAAAAAATGTGGAGGAATAAAACAATTCATTTAAAATAAATATACGCGGGTACACAAAAAGTTATGATGATTTAGAATTATGCAGAATAGCGCAGGTAGCGCCCCTTATTAGCTATTGGTAATATGTTAGCAAATTACAGTTTGTTGACTTAAGAAACCCCTTTGTGCCAAATTTCGGCCTGTATTACTATTTGTTCAATAGTTATACAAAAAAATTAATTTTTTTTTCTCAAATTTGACATCCTGTACCTCTGTTGATATTAACTTTTGGTAAAAAGTTAATAAAGCTAAATCACATTATATTTAAACGAAAAATTTACTTTTGCCCTGTGTACCATTACTTAAGGTCCACCCTGTATATCACTGTCCTGGGTGGCCAACTAAGAAAGGACTCCGGCTATATCTCAGTAACGAATCACTTCACAGTTTCGGGGCAAAAATTTCAATAAGAAAAGTGGCCCTGAAAAATCGCCGAAAAATATTTTTGAGGTTCTAAAATGACCGCTAGGTGGCTTAATACGTAAAGCTAAATAGAAAATGAGGATTTCCTCAAAATTTTGCTTATTTAAGGGATATTGAAAATACATGTATTGCAACTCTAGAGTAATTTTAACTTGTTTTGTTTTACACCTTTTTGATCTATCTCTAAAAAGAAAGTGGTGGGGAGACATCGAAAATAATTTTTTAAATACCATTTACTTCAGCTAGGCCTAAGGCAATTTAACAAATTTAGTCTCTATAGAAAGAGTGTTATTTAGTCTGACAACAGCACTTTCATATGTTTTTATTTTTAAATTATTGTCGCTGCTATAGCGTGTTATATAAAATGGCAACAAATTTCGCTCTTTTTCTAAAAAAAATTAAAAGAATAATGTGTCAATTTTAATAACTTAAAATAGATAATAAAAAGCCCTAAATATTAGTAAAAACCGCAACTCAATATATTTTTTCTAACAAAATTTAAGCCATGAATTATAACATATAGTTTGCCTACAAAACTGGTAAAGTATTTAGCTCTACGTATTACGCCACCTAGCGGTCATTTTAATAATTTTTAGCGATTCTTCAGGGTCACTTTTCCTACTGAAATTTTTTTCTCAAAGCTGTGGGGTGATTTCTTGCTGAAATATAGCCGGCGTCCTCTCTTAGTTGGCCATCCGGTACAGAACAATTTAACCCAACGGATAAATCGTCCCGTCCAATGATCAATTTTGCAAAAACCCGAGACAGGTCAACTTTATTTTTGCATTTTCTTAATGAAATTGTCAAATTCAATGAAATTCATTGTTTTAAAAATTGATATAAAGCAAAAATATATCAAACTCACCCTGCTAAAAATTAGGAGTGGCAACACTTTGGCATAAATGTTATGTTCTCGGGGGCACATTCTCATTGCAAAATTTTACTTTATTTTTGAGGTATTAAAGAAAAACTCTTTTTGAGGGTTATCTTCAGAGAAGGGGGATTCACAACATAAATCACAGGGTTAGTATCTAAAATAATTGTTATAATATTATATTATTGAAATATTAACATGCAGTAAATTGATGAAAATAAATATTTTGATTTGCAACCTAATAGTGAGTAATCCCATGGGGTTCGTCAACCCTCATAAAAATAATGGTGTTACGTTACTTCACTGTTAATGCCAAAATATATATCAAAATACGCATTGTAACAATACAATTGACAACATATGTTGTGATTAATTTTCCATATCACTGCTCAGAAAAAGATTAACCCAAGGGGTAAATCTCCCATTCCAATGTTTTTTGCAAATCCCTAAGACAAGTCAATTTTATGTTTTAATATTCTTAGTGAAATTGCTAAACTCAATGAAAATCAGTTGTTTAAAACTTGATACAGAAGGTGAGTCATTAGTAAGGTATAGCTCTGTAGCTCCTACAGATTCTTCGCTAACAAAAATATTTTTGGTACATTAGCATAAGACGCACAATCTAAAATTATTTTTCACTGTACAAGGTAAATATACACAGAGAGGGGCAGTAAAGTTGACTTTTTTTAACAGAGCATCCAATATATTTTCACATATTTGAATTTCTCACAAACTGCTGATAAAGATGATCTGCGACAATAGAAGTCTGTGGTTAACAGTTTATGAGGTAATTAAAAAAATATTTGAAAATTAAGCCTATAAATTGCAAGCTCGCTTAAAATTCGGTAAACACCCAAATGATTTTATTTTTAGTGCAAATTATTTTAGAAAAACCTTTTTTTAAGAAATCTTGTAATTTTAATTAAATAGAGTTTGGAGTTATACAGGGTGATTAGCCAACAAAAAATAACATTTTTTTTAACAAATTCAAATGGCACATCCTGTATATTATTTCTCATTTCTGTTAAATAACAGCTAAGTTTTGCTTTAATGTAAACATTTGTAGCTAATTCTTATAGTTCGGGAGATATTTATTATCAAATTAGAAAAAATCTAATTCTCCAAATTTATTTTAGTAAAATGCGTTGCATGGTACAACATTCGTTCATTCTAGTTACGTTTGTTTTGGAAAGGAAAATTAACAAAACAAACCCATTTCCCAAAACGACAATACAAAAATATTAATAAATATGTTATATGCAGCATATTTTCAAAAACAAAGTAAGTTACACCTACGCCTAATCAAGCTAAAATATTCTAATAATATTTGTGCATCTTATCTTCAATTGATAAGACCGCAGTTAGAAAGAGATATGTCGAATTTCTGCTTTTGTAATTTTTTTTTAAATTATGCGGTAAACATTTCATTTTACCGTTAAGAAGTAAATTTCCAACAACTTCAATCAAAGATGCATTTTAAAGATTCAAATGTCGACAATTTTTATTTTTCAAATTTAAAGTTAAATCTCAAACTATAAAAGCTAGATCAGCAAATTTTGACATTAATGCAACGCCTAGTTATTACATAATAATAATAAAAAATAATATTGTAACAAAATGTAAATTGTAGAATTTAGAACGTAAGAAAATTTTGGCCAACGATAAGCCTTATCTGCCGAAAAATTCTGGAGCCCGGAAGCAAAAACTATGTAAGGCGGACGCCTTTCCCTTGAATCGATCAGTCAGTCAGTCAATGCAGTTAGTGAGTTAGTAGTTAGAAGTAAATAATTGAGTTCATTATTCGGTTGTAATGTTCCGAGTTTAGTTTGGGAATAAAGTGGTATAATTCACACGTGGTACTCAATTTGAACCGATAGCCTGCAACAATATACAGAGTATGCTATTTGAATTTTTTGACAAAAATATAATTATGCCCTTGCTAACCACCCTGTATAATATCAAATACTATTTAAATGAATTAAGATTATTTTTAAGAAAAGGACGTACTGTAATTGTTTGCATAAAAAATAAATTGACTTTATTGTTTCTGGTCCTTCAAATAAGCTTGAAAATTAGACTGAAATTTCATAAATTTTACTGTACCCGTCTATCACAAAGATACTTCGATTTTTAAAACTAGTTTTAACTTCCATATTATCCATTCAATGCACTACGTGAAACAAGCAGGAAACTAAAAACTATAATAAAGTTAAAATTTCCCAACCACGTTTTTATACCCCTAATACTTGTTAGGAATTTCTTTAATAATTAAATTGCAATTAAATAGATACTTATAGGGCTTTCCACATTAACTTGCAATTAAAGCTTGTAGTCATTTCTATGGCTCGAATGCTTTCCGGAATATTAATGTGGAAATTTTAAATTTGGTATAGTTATTTTACCATTCATTAGTCTCATTAAGAGCAGGTAGTTGGTACGCTTCTTACGTAGGACCCGAAAGAAATACGGGACGCTAGATACCTCCTTACGGATGTAATTAGTAAGCTTGGGACGCTACTTACATTATCCGGTTTGGGGTGCCTTTTAATCTTTCTTGCTTTCAGGGGACAAGTTCTGTATTTCAAATTTTGAAGAATCTGTTGATAAGTTGAACTCCAAATACAATTCAATTATCTTTACTTTTGAAAAAAAAAAACAATGGATCACTCTTGTTCTTAAATATTTTTGTTATTAGAAATAAAAAAACATTTATAGAAATGAAACCAATACAAATTGCTTTATCACAGCTGATTCTATTTGATTCTATTTCATTCTCCACAACGACAATTAGCAAGTATAAGTTTTTAAATCATCAGGCTTTTAAATATTCTTCTAAGTAAATCCAAATATACATAATACACACGTTAAAGATATTGCCATTTTTAATGGTTTTCCCGTAGAAACAGTAAACAGTATTTTAGGAAAGTGTAGATTTAAAAAAACAATTCAAGATTGCTCAAAGCTTGACCAGTCTAAAGATAGCACTCCTAGAACGACCGTGAAATTACCATATTAATCAAAAATTATCAATAAAATTAATAGGGTTCTAAAGGATAACAACGTAAAAGTAGTGTACCCAACAAATCACAGACTCGCAATAATTTAGGTAATGCTAATGATAAATTAGACAAGCTTGAGAATTCAGAAATTTACGAAATAAACTGCAACAATTGCAATTTATCATATGTTGGACAGATCAATAGATCCATTAAAACCAAATTTAAGGAACTTATTTTTCATTTTAGATACAATATAAAAAAAAATCAAGTGCCGTCCAACATATAATAAGTACAGGACACAAAATTAATATTGAAAATTTAAAGTTCTTAAGATCAGTTATAAATACCATGGAATTAGATGCATACGAAACAATTTACATCAACCAGAGACCAGATACCTTAAATGGGAATAAAGGACTCCAGTTTATTGAAGGTTATTTGTGTCAGGTCAAAATTGCATGCACCAAATGTCTTAAACAATTGGAAATAGGAAAGAAACCAAAGAACCGCCAGTATCGATTTGGATCTTAATGCAGACGATGTCGATAATTCTTTTTCTAATCAATTAAGATTAGTCCCCTTGGAAATGCTAGTTCTGCTGGCGAAATATGTATCGCCTAATTATTTGCTTAATTGCCGATGTGGTAAAGGGGAAAAACCTTCTATGGGCTTAATTACAGCATAGTTATTTTGTTGAAAGACTACAAAAAACCCACCTAAAACATTTTTAGATTTGCCCTACATCATCTTTTTCGTAAAAAATATAAATCAATACATTAAGAAATGACATCCAAATTAAACGAAATCGGCAAGTTTTGATATGTCTCATCAGCGGTTTAATAGCCATATTTATTTACTTTGTTTCTCATTGCTAGGAGAATCTGTAACTCATGATATCACCAGAACGTACTACCTACTCTCTGGACGCTTTTTCGACCGTTTCTGCGATTGTGCATTATCCTCCTTTTATAATTCGTAGAGGATCCATAGCGGTACCGTTTTTGGGTAATCGTAATCTGAAATTATATATTCCACGGAAATTTAATGATGCAGTCTGCGGGTTAGAAAAATAGATGTGCATTAATAATCCGTCCGTGCAATCATGTGTGGAAGAGGTGGTAGCATCTCGCTGTATGCAAAACTTTTTGGTCCGATTACGGATGGTGAACTACCTTAATAAACTAGTGCCAAATCCGAAAATATTTATCTGAATAAAATAATGTTAGAAACAAATTTTATCTGCATTCTATGCGGCAGCTAAATCAAGTTTTCTATTTGAAAAGAAAAAGTTATTACCAAATGAGTCAAAAAGCCTTTTGAATGCAAGCGTCTATATTTCGATAAAATATTTTTTCTCAATATTTATAACGACATCGAAAAAAGCAGTTTTCATGTAATCTATGGCCCCATATCGACTAACCCAATTAAAATCTAAATTTTATCTTATAAAATATAGGTGAACAGAGGCGGACGGTCATTTCTGACACATTTTGAGCCGTATCTTTAAGACGATTGGACAAAAAATTCTTTAAAAAAATATTTTGGGATTCTTATCTAGCTCTCTAAAGTGATTCCTCACACGATATATTAACTAAAACTTGATTTTTCAAAAACCAAATTATCCCCCTATTTTATTATAAAATACGTTTTTTTTTAATTGTTGGTTGGCGGTATTCGCGTGGGTCATCAGGAACTAACGCTATGCAAAATTTCAAATTTCTACGTTACATAGTTTTCGATGAAAACCTCTGTGACAGACGGACGGGCGGACACAAGAGTGAGATTTTGAGGTTTCCATGTTATTTTTAATTTAAGGTACGAAACCCTAAAAAGTTATTTATTTAATATTAACCTACGGCAGATTGTCCCCAAAAACATGTTTTGACTTTACCTTCCCATGACTGCCAACCTCTTTTTTTACCCCAACGGCATTGAATTTGTCATTTAGCGTTATTATTACAGGGCTTGTGACAGGAACCCGTTGTTCAGTGTGCAAATATTTTTATTTCCCGTAATGATTCTGAATTTAAAAGTTGCAATGCCAATACATAACACGTATGTATGTAATTGCTTAAAAGAATTTCCAGTGTCCAATTTTTTGGGCGATTCACCAAATATATTTCCAAATAAATTCCCTACCTATGAAGATGTTATGAAATGTAGCCCCAAAGTAAGGTACGATTTGTCACTAGAAGTTAATAATAAAAATGTGGTTTTTTCGATGTAGCACTAATAGCTGGAAAGGTGATATTTTTGTTTAAAAAGCTTATGAAAGAAGAAACATAACAACGATAAAAGCATTCCATGATAGGTGCTATCACCTGAGGAAATCGTATTCGCATGATCTAAAAGAAATTGGGAGCATTCAAACTTTCTGCCTTATTTTTTTGATGTAGAGGTATGTAAAATTTTACATGTCGCAATGTCACTATATCTAAATAGAAGAAGCCTTGTTCCACGTTTCTTTTTTAAATGTTTCCAATTTCTGGATGTAAAATTTATATGGCTACATTAAAGAGAATCTTGAAAGTGTAGGAGCCGGGGGTTCAGATATATATATTTTCCTTAATTAAATCATTTATTTTTCGGAAACTTGATTAACAATCATAGAAACTTAAAAAACCGCTACACTACTTCTGTCGGGACGGCAGAGCAGGGATCTGCATTCATGTTAGCTGTCACGCTAACAGCGCGCTAAATTCAATTTTAAATTTAAATATCACAAAGGAATGTTTGAATGCTATCAGTTTTCAAAAATTCTTTGGGTTAATCACACATGTCCTTATCAGAAGGTATTGACTATGGTATGTCTTATCTTTGCTACAACCCTTTTTTTCAGAAAGATTTGGAATTGACCCTATTTCAAATAAAAATATAATTTTCTTAGAAATCAACTTTTTGTTATAAATTTTTGCAACAGATCGTACGTTACTTGTGACTATAATTTTCTGATATTTTTAGATGGAAAGTTTATTCGATGGTAGATCTGTTGGTGAGGTGGAAACCGAGGTTGAAAATCATGATATAACGATAACGTCAAAACATTGTTGAAGGTGACGGAAAGAGATAACAATGTTAGAGGAAAGCTCACAAAACTCCCCCAGTCAGTCGGATTTTAGTCTAGTTCAGAAGGCAATGCGTAATCGATTGTTATTAAATATCTAAGGGTTTGACTTGTTTTTTTACTGATTTTTGGCTTTACCCTACACAACGTAAATCAACACTTTTCATATTTCTAATGTTTGAGGGATTAAAAAAAAAAAACTAAAAAAACTTGATTTTCTTTAACTTTAAAATTTGCAAATGAATGTGCGACCAAAAGGAATTTTTTTCACAATTTTCTTATAGTTTTTTTTATCTATAAACGTCACAACTTTTTTTAACTAGCTATTTCTAAAAATAAAAAATAATTTTCAACCTACACTAGTGCGGTGTTGCAATTAAAAATATTATTTTGGTATCTACTGAATAAATATGGCAACATAAGAAAGTCTTACCAGTACACTTTTCTTGGTCATGTTCTTTTCTACAACTCTGCAATTGGAAGTACTAATCTCTAATTTAAGTTAAAGAAGTTAGCCCATGTTAGGCTTTACAAAAACTTCATTGTGTATTTTTATTGCATTTATGACATTTGTTTTTTGTTATGCCTGCTATAATTTGATAAGGAAGGCTTTCACGGCCAGAGTCAGTACACGATATACTTCTTCCGGGATTGGACCGTGTCAAAGAATTACTAAAAGTGTTTCATTTCTGGTATGGTGGACAAACTGAGTTACCCTGCTCTTCTGTCTAAACTTTCTTATCCTTTGTACCAATTTTCAATTCAGAAGAGTTTCGCCTCTGGTATGGTGGACATACTGAGTTACCGTGCTCTGCTGTTTTGAAATTGCCCTTTTCATTCTTTCATTTTTGCATATTTCCTTATATTTTCCTTTTTATTTATTGTTTCTTTTCTTTGTTCCTGAAGAAGCCCCCTACCATGGTGGGCGAAGCGTCGAACACTTTTAGCAGTTCTTTGACACGGTTCAATCCCGAAAGAAGAATATCCTGTCCTGCTATAATTGTTTGGTTTAAAAATAATAAATAACTTTATTCAACCCACTTTTCCGCAATTGAAACATAGCCAGTGGCGGCTGGTGACTTTTTGACAGGGGGCGCGCAGATGCAAAAATATTTGTAGTTAAGAGTTTAGGTGACTCCAGTGTCATAGCAAGGTATTAAATTTAAGAGAATGAAAAGTGATACAAAAGGTGTGATATTTAATAGTATTTTTACGAATTAAATTAAATTAACATCTTATAACCTCCAAAATATTTTTGGGTTATCATCTCTAAATTATTTTTATTGAATACAAAAAAAAAAAACATTATCGACATTTCTGAGCCCCTTTAAAGTACTCTGTACGGAATGTCGTTACGGCTCTGGGTTACTTAAATAAATTGTTTGCTTTTATAGGAATAAAATTATATCACTTTTTCATAAAAACTGCATTTGAAAACAAAATATATTTTATTACAAAGTTTCAATTAAACTCTACAAAAACACAAAAAATATTTTTTTAAACAAAATCCGCTCAACGATCTTTTAAAGAAAGAGTGTTCATTACTTTTTTATCAAAATTGTTTAAATCCAAATCTATAAATTAATAATAAGATCCTAGAATGGGTACTGCTATCTCTTTGTAAATAGCGGTACTACTAGCAGTTGGGCCTGCAAGCGGCAAAATTAGCAATCGCAATCAGATCAGCAGGGACCTACGCATTTAGCATCATAAACCGTAAATACACACTCCAAACTTTGACTCGTACTCACCATTTAGCAATATCGCATATGCGCGGAGTGGCATACCCCTGGCTAGCTTTAACGTGGTGTTCTGTAGTTTATTTCTCCATATCCTGTGGAGATCGTTGATAGGCATCGCACGGCAGCCACGCTAGGTGCATAATTTTGCGCGAATCAACTTATCTTTTCCTTATAATACAGGGTGGACCATAAGTAATGATACACCGAGCAATGGTGGATTTTTCGAATTAAAATAATGCGATTTAACTACATTCACCTCATATCAAAAGTTGATATTAACAGAGTTATTGGGTGTCAAAGTTGAAAAAAAAATTTAAAATTTTTCGAGCTATCCTGCATAATTCTAAATCATTATAATTTTTTGTGCACCTACGTATATTAATTTTATTACCCAAATTTTGAAAATCTCAATAAAGAAAATCCATAGTATTTAATATGTATAATGAAATCAAACGTTTGTGTATTGTATTCCCAGTCATTCACAAATATTATAAGTTGATTAGTATGTTATTATTTTGTGTTTAAAAATGTGATAAATCCGAGTCTTTTAGATTAACAGAAAAGAATAGATCGCTCATTTCACGAGGAGCGCGCGCTCTTGCGCTCTTTAAGACCAGCCGCCACTGAACATAGCACATCATGTACTAAATTAAAGATAAAATAGGTATCATTTTCTCGCAAATATTTTACCTTAGAGAAAATCCATATAAACCTTTAACACAGTTTACTATACTTTTTGAGTTTCATAGATAGAACTTCAAATTAAGTTACATTTTAAAAAATGGGGATAAATAAAATCGAGACGAATTGGAATTCAAACATTTTCTGGGAAATATTTTACTGGGCATTAAATTTTACAGCGATTTGTCTATTTAAACTTGAATGCGTCTCAAATAATTTTTAAGATCCCTGTAATGGAAAACAAGTTTTATTCAACCTGTATAAACAAGCTGATATTTTTAATTTCAGCACGACATAAAATCTGTAATAATATAAAATATCATGTCTTGTCATATTTGAATTTTCCTGTGCAATGACTGGAATTTGTTTAGTATGTTTAAAATTTTATAACCCATCAACGCAAGCACCGTTTTCCAGCTCAAAGGATTGCAATCTTTTTTAAAAGTCTTAAAGTATATTTCTTTTTATTTATGCATTTCACTACGGAAAATTATGCAGAATCAATTACTTAATACCTTAACATAGTGGAGTCAAGTCATAAGCTCAAATTTAACTCGAGTACTAATTAGGAATAAAACTGGATTTGAATTATTAGGCTAGGTTTAAGGCAACTTATGTAATAACAGTATTGTGAGAAATTAGTTCGATTCGGGTTACAATCTGCAGCGGAGTAATTCACTTATCATTGCCCTGTATTGGAATGGATTTGCCTAAGTTTGTATGTAAATATAATAGAACTACAAGTGTGAGCAGATGGAATCTAAAGCCAGAGGCAACATGTGTCGGTAGTAAAGTAATTTACTGTTTCATTACGTTTCAAAGGGGTTGCAGATGCTTAAGAGAGACTTTTTAACTCACCGTTTTACTTGCGCTTAGTATCTACCTGTCAGATAGTCCACTAAACCTCTTTTAAGTGGACGGTTTCGCTTCCCCATTCGGAAGCTTTTTACTTTACCTTTGTTACTTTGAGCAAAACGTTTGAAGTGATCCTTTAAGACGAGAAAATTTGTGTTTCATGGAGATATATTCGACACCGAAAACGAATATTTATCATATAACCTAACCAAGCTCACGGCTAATTTTAAAATTTTATCATAAAACCTTAGAGCTGCAAAGAATAAAATAGTCCCAATTAAACCCTTTAGGGTACTTTTAGAGTAACATTGTACTTCTGGTTGATGAAAAAATTATGCAAATGAACTATGTAACATTTTTTAAGATAATTTCGGCGTTTCACCTTTCCAAGCATAAACTAAAAACAAAATTTATTTTCGGTTATCATGTGATTTAATAAATATGCGCGTTTGAATATTTTACAAACTGATAACTTCTTAAGCGCGTTGAGCGATGTTTGGTAGAAGAAAATCTTATAGGTTCGATTCATCAATAGACTGTTACGTCACTAACATGCTAATGTTAACAGTATGTGTATTTGTAGCTATAAGTAAGACGTGTGGTAGAATTAAATTATCGGTGAAGACAAAGATGCACACCACGAGAATTGGTTTCACATCTTACAGTTTAATTTTTGATTTTTTTTTTTGATACGTTATTCTCAACTTGAAAACTTTTGCTTTGAGTTCGAGACTTCCAGAAAAAATAAGGAAGTTTGTCCAAACTCAACATATTTTAACATAGTGTAGTTATAATATTTTTATTTAAATTTGTAAGGCATTCTCTACAAGCATTTGCCGCTAGAATGAATCATACGGCAGATAAGCGCCATAGCGATAAGTCATATCTGTACGAAATTCCGTTCTAGAAACCAGAACGGTACCTATAAACACGCGGTCGTCTTTCCCTCAGTTAGTCAATTGGTTAGTTAATTACCCAGTATATAATTAAGTGAATTATAATTGTAGTGTTTCGAAATAACTTTAAACTAAAGTGGTTGCAATCAACGAAGTTTTAATTTTCAAACTACTTTTGTCTTCAAAGCTATTTCCCAACAAAGCTTCATAACAGATGCATTTCATCAAGAATATTTTTCATTTCTATTGAGTTTACCTTACGACCTTATTAGTGGTTCTAAATAAAAAAAATTTCCGGTAGTAAACTGCAGGGATATAATGACTAGATTGTCAAATAACAGTAACTGCGCAATTTGTGCCATATTTTATTTTTATAACAATTATACCGGAGTATATTTTATTTCGCTTTCTTATATTGATGGATTTTTTAACGCTTCAAGAGTGATTATTGTTCTTGAGCGATGACAGATTTAAAATCATTAAATTTGTTGTGTCAGATTTGGCACGCTTGTCATAATTTTGATATCATTGATATACACAGACATATTACCCAAACAAAGAGAACAAAATAATTTAAATAAAATGAAAAGAAAAAACTCGTCGATAAAGAGATTTTTCTAGAAAATGAAAGTAAATTGCATCTTAACCTTTTGCAATGTACTTGTGTGAAACTTGACCTACAATACGTATAAAAATTACAAAAAAACTGTGATTCCCAGGAATGATTTTTCTCTAATACACTACAATTTTCTTTAAGAAAAATTAAACTATTTGACTAATCCTCACTATATTAAATAGGGTTCCATTCTAAAAATGTCCGAGTCGGTAGAAATAATAGTACAACACACAAATAAAAATTTTGCTGTCATTTCTTGATTGCGATTGTTTGCTATAAACAAGGAAATAAAGGGCCGTAACATGTGTAAGTAATCCGAAGGTATATATGTAAATAAGCATATAATATGCGGTGACATACAAGTCCAAATTAGATAAACTGCTTTGCTCGGACTGCTGAAAATTTGTTCGTCCCTTCTTGTTTGCCTAACTACCTAACTTGAATTGAAGTGTAATAGGTCGACACGCAACTAAAAATTTTTCTGTCGTTTCTTGATTGCGATTGTTTGCTATAAACAAGGAAATAAACCACCCTAACTTGTGTAAGTAATTCGATGAGCAAGCGCCACACGTTATACGAGGTAGCATCAACAAGTCGATATACGAACGAAAAGTTTCCTGTCAGTTCTTGTTTGCAAGTCTCGAAATTTGATTTAATCATGTAACCTGGGATCAATAAATATAATCGAACAAAAAAGAAGACAGTCCTGAATTTGTGCAGACGTGGAAGAGAAATGTGTTTCACAATGCGTATATTCTGGAGACTGGGGGCCATCTGTTTTGAAAGAGTTCCAAGAAATCGGAGTTTTATATCGTAATGCAATAATTTGCCACTTACACAAGTGTAGCGATAAATATATATTTTTACCATTCAGGAATCAATCAGAAGTCGAGAAATTCATTCTGCAAGACAAGGTACCAACTAGAAGTAAAGTATGTCCTGCGTATGCTGAATATGGACAAAAAGAAATAAACAGACTTATTTCTGAACGAAATAAATATTAAGCGCCATGTTAAAAGTTTTTGGTGGAACAGAAATCACCAAACTACAGGTATCTTCAATAAAACCTCAAGCAAAATCCACACAATACTCCAAGATGTTCCTACAAACCAGCTACGTTTTACTAACAGCGATTTTAAATGGAATTTTGTACGTTCATATACCAAAAAATGTTAAATACATTGTAACATGCTTTGACGAGACGAGAAATCTAAATGACTCTACTTTATGGATAACTATGGATGGGCACAACAATTATTAATTCCAAGCAATCAATTTTTGGACGAAAATTCCGGAAACCAATGAAACTTACATCAAATATAAACTGCGTCTAATTTTTCGAGATGGCAGCCAAAATGAAACGATGAATTGGGTAATGGCGTTATTGAAACCTGTAGTACCGCAAGTCACTGAAGCTATTTTGATTTCGTCAAACACTTTGAAAGAAGATATTTGCAGCATCATTTTAATGTTAAATCTAGCCAAATATTTGTTGTAGGAAAAAAAAAATATATTTTAAGTAAGGTTAGGGTTTAAAATCCTATAAATAAGTTTCATAATTTATTAAGGTAAACATTCCATTACAAAATTAAATAGTGTCAAAGAGTGTGCAAAAAGCGTGCTCGGCTACCAGGGATCGAACCTGGGACCTGGGATATAAGAATCCAATATTCTTACCATTGGTTTAAATTTACATTGGGTATTTGTCTTACCCACAGTATCGCCTGCAATATACAGGATGTTCCGAAATTAGGTTGAAAGATTTTAACAACGTATTCTACGTTTAAAAATATGTAATCAGTTTCATACAAAGCCATATTGGGAGAAACTGCATTTTTGAGATACAGGGTGTCAAAGGTTAAATCGAAATGATGGTTTTTTATTGATTTTTTTGAAATATAACAAAAAAAATAACAAAAATTTGGCACACCTATTTATATTTTGATGCTCTATACAATAAATCATAAAATGTTATTCAAGGTGGATCGGTGGCGGTTAAAACTAGGGCGGTTTAATAAAATTGCCCCTAATTTTGTCATTTTCGATTTTATTTATATATATTCTAAGGTTAAAATCGGTTAGTAGTAAAAAAGATACTTTTATTTTTAGGTAAAATGCATTCAAAATTGTACTGAAGGTTGAGAAATTACCATTAAAGAGATCTAAGTTATTAATGGGTCATGGAAACAAAAAAGATGATTGTCGAAGTGGCTTAGTATAACGTTTTTCAAATTTTATTAATCGTTGGTTCAATCGATACATTTTTGAATAGAGAATTAAGTGATATACTTTTCAAAAGTTAAATTATCTACACGTCCTTGTGTCAATATACAGGTTGAACTAAATTTAATTTCCACTACAGGGATCTCGTAAACCATTAGAGAGACAAGGAAGCTTAAATGGGAAATTTAGTGCAGAATTTAATGCCTAATATTATTCCGCTGAGAAAACAATTGAATTCCAATTCGTCTTCGTTTTATTTAGAAAAAACTGAAAATCCCCATTTTGAAAAATCAGCTGTAACTTGTTTATTTGAAGTCCGATTGAAAAAAATCAAAAAATGTAGTTAGTTGATTTTTGAGGTTTTTTTCATTGGTGTACATTAATTTTTTCCAAATTCAACTGATTCCGAGATAATTATGTGAACTTTGTTATTTCTTATAGGCGCTATAATGGATTTTATAGTTTTCGAATGTGACATATTTTTCTCATTAAATGTATGTATGTCATGTCATACTTCAAATGGGGTAAAGTGGGTTAAATGAACTTATTTTTTATTTTTAAACAAAAAAATTATACTAGGCGATGTAAGTGCGATAACTTTTAATAATAAAAAATACAGCAATAATTATTATTAAAAAACCAAAAATATTATAACAAACTGTATAGTATTGAAATATTTATTAATAATCTTAACGTACATGATTCCCTTTAAATTACGTAATTCTCTGAACATTCTAAGGACTTTACTAAGGACGACTTTCCCGTGATTCATATGGAAGTGTGCGTTCTAGACTTCTCCAGAAGATCAATAACTTTTAATAATAAAAAATACAGTTTCTAAAAAAAGCAATAATTATTATTAAAAACCCAAGAATATTATAACAAACTGTATAGTATTGAAATATTTATTAATAATCGTAACGTGCATGATTCCCTTTAAATTCCGTAATTCTCAGAACATTCTAAGAGTTTTATTAAGGACGACTTTCCCGTGACTCATACGGAAGTGTGCGTTCTTGACTTCTCTAGAAATTCAATAATTTTTAATAATAAAAAATACCGTTCCTAAAAAAGCAATAATTATTAATAAAAAACCAAAAATATTATAACAAACTGTATAGTATTGACATACTCATTAATAATCGTAACGTGCATGATTGTCTTTAAATTACGTAGTTTTTAGAACATTCTAAAGGCTTTATTAAGGACGACTTTTCCGTGACTCATACGGAAGTGTGCGTTTTAGGCTTCTCTAGAAGATCAATTTTTAAGACGGATAATGTGCATAAATGTGAGAGTCATTTCTAATGTTAGATTGTTAGATGTCACGTTACACAAATTAGTATTCAATGTTAAAAGAATTTTTGTAAAAATTATTGACAAAAATGTTAAAACATCTACACTTCATAGAATTGCGCCATTTAAATGGGTGCATGCACGTTAAGATTATACTAATAATCGTTTAAATATTGCACAGTTTGTTACAATATTTTTAGTTTTTTGATAATTATTGTTACAGAATTAGGTATTGTATTTTCATTACTAACAGTTATGGCACTTGCATCGCCTACTATAATTTTTTTATTTAAAAATAAAAAAATAGTTTATTTAACCCACTTTGCCACATTTGAAGTATGGCATGTCAGGTATTAAATTAAACAGGAAAAAATTACAAATTCTAAAATGATAAAATCCAATATGGCGTCCATAAGGATTAACAAAGTTGACATGATTTTCTTCAGAAATTTAGAAAATATTAACGTACACCAGTGAAAAGGCCTCAAAAACAGCTAATCACAGTTTTTGAATCTTTTCAATTAGACTTCCAATAAACAAAATACAGCTGATTTATAAAAATGGCGATTCTTAGTATTTTTCTAAATAAAACCAAGACGAATTGAAATTCAATTGTTTTCTCAGCGGAATAATATTAGACATTAAATTCTGCATTATTTTGCCTATTTAAGCTGTCTTGTATCTCTGGTAGTTTACGAGATCCTTATAGTGGAAAACAAATTTGGTTCAACCTGTAGAAAACGAGAAACTTCTAATGCCCTTTTCAGACAAGCTTTCTTGGACTTAATTAATTTAGAACATTCTTATCCAGCAAATAGCATCCTGTACACGGATGCCCCAAAAGAGAAAAAAGTGTAAGCTGTTCAGTCACTACATCCAACACTGGCACTGCAAAGTATCAGCCCCCCATCTACTGCAGCGTCCATTATGGAGAATTATATGATATTCTTATCTTATGGCACTTAAATCAAGCAAATTAGAGAACAGTCGCTATGTGCACAGAATCATTGTTCTCAATCCATTGCAAAAAAACGTCTATACCAAAATTCTTCTGGCCCAAAAAATTGAAGAAAATGTTCACCATTTATATGCCCAGAACATTAATACAACTATTTTTCGGGTGCCATTTCATAACACCATCAGTGGCAATGAAAATGCTGATTAAGTAGTCAAAGGACCTCTTGACTCTGCTATGTCTATAGAACAGGTACATCTCCAACATGATGTAAAAAATTTGTTAAAACAAACAATATAACACAAGTGGCAAACGCACTGGAGTTGATCAAATACTAAATTGGCCTTAATTCAACCTAGATTTGAAAACCACAGGATGGCGCCAATGAAAAGAAAAGACAAAATTATTTTCAGAAGATTAAGAATTGGCCACACCAAAATTACACACAATTACTTAATGGAAAATAGTAACCCTCCCTATTGTGATAACTACCACTGTAGCCTTACAGTGAAATATATCCTGGCCGAAGGTCGACAACATTTTGAGGCTTGACAACGCTTCAACCTAACTGCTGACCCCAAAGAAGACCTCACCTTTAGTAATTACAATAATATAATAGAGTTTCTACACTGTATAAAAATTTACAACGGTATTTAAACCACTATCAACTTTGTATACTAACAGAATATGTGCCAATGCCCATTAGTAGTCAAGGCACGTTTATTTCAAATAAATAAATAAATAAATTATCTACGTAACAAATTCAATGTGTACATACTGTGCATTATTTAAATTTTGTTTTAAATGGATAACTATTTTAATTATTTTACTTAAAAGTCACTGTGCAGTACAACAATGAGTAATATTTTTATATAGAAAAATGAATGACATTAACAAATCATTAATTTTTAAATATTTGACCTTAACATTTTGATATTTATTTATAAATAACCGTTTTATTAACTCATCTTCATGTCTATCTCTTTGTTTTTTCTGTACAAGGTTTGCAATCAATTTTTATAGATCAGAACTGCATTACAATGCAATAGTTTAATTTAATCATGACATGTTGCAAAAATGATTTATTTTGAAAACAACATAAAATTTCTACCGCTGTTTGGTAGTATCAAACTTTTAATAAAATTTGCGACAGGTTAATAACCGATCAGTAAAACGCACCGCTTAATTTTATAGATAAACACAATTGAGCTCTGTTCAAATCCTGACATCTGCAAGTTATTTTTTTATTAGGCTGTATTTATATATTTTCTTGGGTTAGCGCAGGACGTTATATATTTTGATTAATAAATATATTGTTTAAAATGTACATAAATATTGCTCGGAGTGCCAATAGATGTAAAAACTACACTAATGTCAATAATGTTAATTTACAAAATGTGAAATTTTAATATCTGATCAATGATCAATTCAAAAATTCTAAAAGAACCACTGTTATTTCCTGGCTTTTAGTTTTTAAACCTGTAGGTAATCCTACCTATATTTTTTTGTGTTTAATTTAAGGAAAATAAGCTGCATTTTAAAGACTTTTTTTGCCTTCACAGAGGCTTAAATTCGAATTTGTTTGCATCCCAGGTTTTGCAATTTTAACTTAAATATAGAATTATACGTCATATTTTTACCAAATAAATCTAATCAATTTTAAAGTGATCTTTATGTCGTCACCTACTTAATGTTGCAGCCTTTTTCAAATATTATGCATTCTAAAATATCTGCGGTCTGCAATAAATTTATTATGGTACCAAATCGCGAATAAAACGTATGCTGATTTTAACCCAATTCAGTTAAGTACGGAAAACCCCTTATTTCCCCAACGCCATTTATTCTTACATAAAAATAGTAAGGAACTAATCCCGAAGCTTACTGACAAAGCAATATCCACTTTAAAGCCTTCGCTGGCCAGATTTTCCTTTTCCTTTGAAGTTTATCTCATATAAGTGGTTTTTCTAAATGAAAACTTCTAGAGATATTAAACCCACACAAAGAACTTTACAACTAAACAAGAAATCTTAGATGATAAGAAAACTTTGGGTTGATTGCTAATTTTCTAGAGAAATAAAAACGTGTATAAAACGGCAATCGTGATTCTTCTGAATTACAATCGAACTGCTCCTTCGTCTCTTGAGATTTATGACATTGAAAAAGAAAGCTTTCTTTTATCAACAGAATATTCTGGCATCCAGCTTTTCTTATTCATTTTGCTGTAAGAATAACTAAGACATCAAAAATATTGTTAGCTATTTTAAAGAAACCTTACCCTCAGGGCAGGCTTAGTTGCTTAGACATAATTTAACCATTGTTAGAGTTTAAAGAGTTGTGCAAATAACATCAAATATAACAGAGACAAATATTAATTTACAAATGAAGGAATCTACCTCAAATACAGTCTTAATCAATAGGGTACCTAATGTACTAGGGCAAAAAAATGAGAAAATGGCTTTCTATGATGTTTAATTCTTATTATACTTATAGACACTACTCAGCAATTGATTTTGAATGATCTTTGACAAACCAAAACAATTTCGACAAACAAAAAACCTTATTGATTAGATTTTTGAATGCAGTTGTTAAGAAATAATTTTAGTCATTACTAAAAAATGCACGGACCAATAGGTTTGAACATTTATTAGATTCGAAGTTTGGAAACCAAATACCGGTTTCGATCTTGTTAGATCTCGTCAGTTTGGTATATCCAACTCGAATGCTAACAAAGATTCCGACAAGTAAGTACTAAAGAATTCACGGAGATCAAGCGTGTGACTTCTCAGTACTACCGCTACGTATTGGTCCATAGAGAAAATATGGCCATTGCTAACAATATCGTATGCAAGTAGAATGCAACCTACAATACAAATTCATGCAGCCCTCCAGGCGTGTATAGTAAATCATAGGTAACTGAACTACCAACAGTTGAAACTGCCACCTGGCGAAGCGGTTGCTCTCTAGGAAAAAGTTCCCAGAAGACAAGAATTCTAATGCACAGACCACTATACACGCCTGGAGGGCTACATGAATTTGTAGTCTTGGTTGCATTCTACTTGCATACAACTATTTAACTTAAAGTTATTACTAAATGATAAAATAGAATTATTCGTAGGTAAAAAATCAGCCAGCTTCATTGGGAATGTCCAATTTGGCTGTTGATTAAATTTTATTAGCGTATGCCTATTCCTTATAAAATAAAATAAACATCCTTTCACTTATTTTGATTTTAGAAATCAGGATAATTTTTAAATAAGACAGAAAGTAGTCATGTTAGTTAAAAGAAATATGGTCTCTACATTAAAAATTAAGTTTCGGGTTACTAGGGTAGGCAAAGCCGATTTTCCTTCATCGTCGACATACACGTCGTTTTTTATAACTAAAAGCATGAAGTAGATCACTTAGATTCTAGTTTCAATAAGAGGCAAATCTGCGAAATCTAAATAAAGCTGCATCTTTAATGAATCGAAAATAAAAGAGCTTTTCCCCGGATTAAGCATATTTGATGCAAATTATGACATCTCCATGCAAAAAATTAGCGATGTAAGTTAGAAGATTTTAGTCCACCGCGTTACGTGCTTGACTTGTTAGCCAGTTTCCATCATACCAAATGTTGGTAATAAACTAAAGACATAAACTATTAATTTAAAATGTTTTTGCGGTTAATACTATCGCACTAAACACACTTAAAAATGAAAAAGCCATGAAACAAAGCACAGAAAACTATCACGATATGAAAGATAAATGACATTAGAAAAGTATTGTTTTGAAATAATTTTAATACAAAACAGGAGAGAAAAATACATCCCAAACAAGATCAAAAGAATGGCAGTTGTTGTAATAAGTTTCTTGAGCTTGTAAAGCGTGTGCATTTTGACTACGAAAAACTCTTCAAATTGAAACCGAAGCAGTTGACCTATTAGAAAGCGCCTGCATCACAATACAATTAGTAAAATAAAAATATATTAAAACGCGATATAGATTGTCAAAAATTTAGATAGATTAGTTTGATGGATAATAGCAGATAAAATGGTGAATGCGCAGATCACAAGTAGTAATCCTGAAACTCGTGTTGCAGAGATTCGGCCTCTCTTGTATAGATGGCGGCGTCATTAAAGCAGCTTGTAAAAATCAATACCGTACTGAGGAGAAGAACTCCTTGTGACAATCTCCTGAACTTAAATTAAATTCTCATAGAGGGAGAGTGCGTCTTGGAACATCCATTCTAAAACTGACTCCCTAATCATCAACTGGAGATTTTTATCTTTTGAAAACTTTTTGAAACATAATGTCAAGTGCACAGAATTATCTGTGTGATAACAATAAATATTGGGAATATTCAAACAAAAATGATAAATGGCATTATAATATCCGGAGTTTTTTTACCAATGTAGAAGGGAGCTTTCCAGGACTATAGTAAGCAAATGATAAAGTTGCTACCTACGCAAATACCCGGGATTATTCAAAAAGGGATTTGGTGAATGTTTCGTGGGTGGTTCTACTGAATAAACACATAAATAAGATATGCAATCGTAAATAACTCAATGAGAGTAAATTTTGCGCATTTGAATGCATGCACGCAACGTATGGTCTTTATGAGAGCATTTCGGAAACCCGCACAAACAAATTTTATGTGAGATTTAAGCGTTTTAATTCGGAAGGCCCTATTAATTATTTACTTTCATGCTGTATAAATAAGGATTTTGCTGTAATTCAACGCCCCCATTATACCGCTATAAATTCAAACACAATAAAGTGAGTTAAGTGATAACCATTTTGAAATGAAGCCGTAAAATGGGACCGTTTTATAACCCTTAGGCGCATTAGTTCAATTAGATGATATTAACATATCTGATGATTATAATTATAAGAATAAGTGAATGTTATGTAAATTATAGAGGGGTCAAAATGTATGGAATATTGATTGTAACTGTTGAAACATGTTTTAGATAAAAGGGAGCTTAGTAAAAGTCGAATGGTTTTTAAAAGCACATACTAAGGGAACCTTAAGTTTATTATGTTTGCAACTTTTGCCGCTATAAAAAGATGATCATTTATTCTAAAAGCGACTTATAGCTATGTTTTTTTTAACTTTTGAATACAACTTTTGTTTTTCAATATTTATAATAGATCTGCCTTATTGTTTTTGCGCTTCTATTCCTGATAACCTTAGCTCTCTAGTTTATTTGCCTATTTATTTATTTCATGAAAACCAAATTGACACAAGTACCTTTATTTATATGTTTATATTCACGTTGATTCGCACCACCAAAAACATTAGAAAGTACTCCCGAATTTTCGAACTCGTCTGTATATAAGAAACATTTCTTACACTGTATAACTGATTTTGTGTAAATTCAGAAGTTGATGACTTTTAGAACTCGTTTTATGAAAGTTTTGTACTTCACTGACCCTATAAAATTGTGTATCTGAACAGAATTACTATTCTTGTTCCCTCTGCAAAACGTCCAGTTTTAAGGTTTCGTTCGATTATGGGTTCTTTAGGGAATAAATATCTATGCTCTTTAAAGTACTTGAAGCCAAAGTAAATTCGCCAGCTTCGCTCGGTGGCATTAAAATGTTAAAACTCATTTAAATATTTTAATCACCCTTAACCATTTAATTACTGCTGATGATTATTTCAAAGTGCAAATCACACTCTAACTCCTTTAAAGATTCTAATTCAAAGCTAGTACATATTTAATAATGAGAATGGCATCAAAATGCCACCACATTACTTTACATGCTACTTTGATAATTAGATAACTTAACAATTTCAAATGTTAACTATACATTTTCAGGGTGGAATTCTTTTGGTTATTATTTTAGTTTTTCTTGGTATATGTTTAAGTGATCAAATTCTCATTTATCTCATGCCCTGACTGATACCGTTAAAGTTGAAGCACATATGTTGTACCATACGGGAAGGGAAGCGACGCGACGCGAAGCTACCTTTTTATATTTCATGTATTTCATTGTGGTAACGCACACTTGCACTACCGGAAGGGAAGGGAAGCGCGGCAACCCAGGAGGAAATTTCGCAGAGAATATACTAGTCCTCACGGCGTTGCGCTTCGCGTCCCTTCCAACGAGTGTGCGATACCCTGTTACCTGTTACGACGTTGATTGCACCACGAACGGTGAATTACTTTTATATTTATAGTAAAAATCGGTGTGCTAATGTCAAGTTAGAAAAACCACAGGCGATGAACATGAGGTCTAAAGATGAATGTCTTGTATTTTTAGTGCAAAAGTTCAAAGAATTATTTATAACTTACAGCCTTACCTGGGGAATACCTGAACTAGCAAATAATTATAATGTCTGGGCCCCTTGCATTCGATCTATTGGACGTGCGGGCCTCTCTATTACCTTTCCAAGCAAAACGACATTAAATAAAAAAAGGAAAATTTATAATTCATAATTTTCCTTTTTGACGAATAAGAAAAATACTAAAAATCGCTGTTTTTCATGATTTCAACTTTTGTTAAAACTCATAGATATTTTCATTTGGCCAAATTTCCAAATTTTTGAAAATTGTTACCTTTGTTTAAAAATCTTGCTTTTTCTCAGAATTATCTTAATTATTTCATCCCCTTTTGGATATTTAAAGTTCTTTTCTATTACTGACCCCTTTAAATATTTCGTTTCTTTTAATTTGGCCGGTTTTTGAAAAATTCAATTTTAATTTCAACTTTGAAAATCTAAACATTTATTTTAAAAATGTCGGTATTTTAAATTTTAAATTTTCACTTATGTTTGACAATCTCGACTGGCAAAATTTCTATTTTCTCGAAATTTTAAGTTAATTTTTAAATTTTTTTTGGAAGATTTACGTTTTTGAATTTTTTTTTTCAAAGTTATATTATTTTTTGAATATTTTGATTTTAACTCAACGTTTTTAATTTTTGTAAAAGTAGACGTTTTCTCTTATTTTTGAAAATTTTCAGTTTTTTTTAAATTCTTCTCACCAAAATTCATCCTTTTTCATTAAAAATTTAGACTTTTTTGTATAATTTTTTTTTAATTCTCTTATTTTTAAAAATTTTAATTTATTCGAGATTGTCACTTTTCCTAAGATTTTGATTTTCTGAAAATGGATCTAACTTTTGATATTTATTTAAATTGTTGGCTTTTTTCGACTTATTTTGAAAATTTCAAATTTTCTGATTTTTTTTTCAAAATTTTTACTTACAAATATTTGACTTATTTTGAAAATTTCGTTTCACTTTTCTCCTTTTCAAAACTTTTACTTTTTCTGGAAATTTTTAATTTCATGTTACCATATTTGTACATTTCTGAAAATTTGGAATTTTTTATAAATTTTGACACAAAACTTCGACTTATTTTCAAAATTACTCCTTTTTTGTTTGTTAATTCAATTTTATATATTTTTGAAAACTTCGACCCGTTTTTAAAATTCCATTTTTGTTGTTGAAAATTTCGATCTTTCGCCGGATTTCGTAAATGTTCGTAAGCAAAGGCAACTTTGCTTTCTTTCGGGTAGCACAAGTGTGCGTATGCAACCGAATGCTTCGCGTCGCAACTATTTCCTTCTCGTACGGTACAACTTATGTGCTTCGAACCTTACCGATGTTTAATTGCTTTTTTATCCGCGACTAAATTTTAGGTTCTTTGGTGGTATTTATCCAATGTATTAATAATAACTGCTTAAAAACCATATATGTGCTTGTTTAAGAGATTATTTGATTTAATTTTGAAACAAGCTGGGCACAACATATAACTCTTATTGTTAGATATATTCGTAGGACGTTAAGAAATATTTTAAACAAAATGAATTTCGTAAAATAAAGCAAAACAACCACTGAAAAAGTTGCAGCACAAAAAGAATTCAAGCGTCAATTATTTCTGTATCGACCCTACTTTTTCTTTAAATATTGCAAATATTTTCATGACTATTAAAAATTCATATAATCACTAGAGACCGGATTTTAGGCACTATCAAATAAGGTAAAAAGGCGAGGAAAATGTTAAATTAGGTAAAAACGAACAGCTAAAAAAGATCTAAAAAGGCAAAATATCCTAACAAAGGAAATAAAAGCTCAATTAACAAGACAAACATTTATTGACAATTTTGAACTTTACCTTTTTCCAACTACAAATTAAAGATTTCTCAATATTTTCCATTGTAAAATTTATACGTTTTCATGACAATAAATTCTAGTAATTTAAAATATTTTTCTTGATAGACAATATTTAAATTACATCATTCGGTAACGAGCTATTGCTTTCACCAATAGCGCGAATCTAGCCAAAGTCTTTAATTTTTTCAAAAGATATACATTTTAAAACAACGTACGTCTTTTTTAATATTACTTATTTTTGGGGGAGAAACATAATGCAGCATATTATTTTTACGATAAGAAGTATAGGCAAGGTACTTTTGATAGCTATCTTTAAGTAGATTTTCCTCCTTATCGGAAATTTTCTTCTTAGTATATTGTTGCAACAAAGGAATTACGAAAATTGTGACTGCTTAAGTTACCCAGAGTTCTAATAAAGATATTTATATTTTTATTTTACCATTTTACCAATATATATATATATATATATATATATATATATATTTAAAAGAAATTACCTGATAGATTTGTTTTTATTTATTAATTTCTATTTTTTGTTTAACAAGGAATGTGAAATGTGACACTGCGTAACAGGTAGTTTTTGTGCGTGTAATTGAAATGGACACAATGTTTTTGCTGAAAAAATTTTTGCTGCGATATTAAATTATTACAAAAAGTCTTTTAACATCTATAATTACGCAATTTTTCTTTCTAAACCATGTGTTTAGAGCCCTTTGTGTTTCTGGAAGCATTTTACCCACACAAATGCTCTTACACAAAGTAGTTCAAAGATTAATAATTAGAAAACAAATATCCTTCGGGTAATTTTATCATTTTCCTCGAACATCTGTTTCCACTTAGAAATTAAATAGGCAGCCTATAGTTCAATAATTGTTGTGCACCACAATAGTAGAAAATCCTTTAAAGGGGCTGTGAGAGTTATAAGAGTAATTGTTAATGAATTACATTTCTTGGAAATTTACGGTTCAAATTTCTTTTTGATATTACAATGGACTAAATTTTTTTGGCCTTAATTTATTAAGTACACATATTTCTGTTTAAATTCTTCAGAAATGTATAAATATACTTGTGAAAACCCATAGAAAAGGATAAATAGGCGCGAATTTTCTGAAAATAGGTTCAGATAATCTATAAAAGGGCAAAAAAACAAGTGAAATTGAAATTTAGGCAATAATGCATGAAAAACACTAAAAAAGGTGAAAAGGTAGGATCACAGGATTTTACCTAAAATCTGGTCTCTAATAATCAGAAATTTTTAGGAATACCTGTAGGAATCTCTATGAGGTTACAAATCGCTATGAAACCAGGGTAAGTATGTTCTACTTTATGACCAGTTTTAAAAACTTGTTAAATTAAAGACTTTATTTTATTTAAATAATCTTATCGTTCTCTTTAATGTTATCACTTACCACCGTACAGATTTTTTGTTAGATTTTTTCTGATAATAAAGACAAGAAAAGTTTCATAATACCAAAAGAGCGACTGGAAAGTGTAGCAGTTGACTATGGAAAATTAATTAATTAAGAATTATTTGTAGTCAATTTGTAGTGTTTAGTAGCTCACACATTATATTAACTTTTCCAAAAAATGGACACACAAAACCTTTTCCATATTACAAGCAGTTTGCTAAAATGCAAGAGCTGAACATTCGATTTTGTAATTTTTCGAATTATTTTCTACTTGTTTAATCCATTGATGCCCAGCGTTTGCGTTTTTGGGTCAGTTCCATATGGATGAACGCATCTCTAGGTGTGAATGGATTAATTAGTTAATCTAATCTAGGAGGACCTTGCATCTTGTTTTTATCAGTTTGTGATCATTAGGAAATTCATAGTTGCAATGTCGCTTATAACACAGAAAATTTAATATTATCTTGCACACACGAAGGCTATCCTTATTGGTTTCAGATTATCGAGACTCGAAAAATACGCCACAGCTGGCAGAACGTCCCGCTGACTTTCAATATTGGCATTCTATTTTCACTGTACCATAGTACCATATACACTACAGAACCTGCCTAGGTGACAAAGGACTATGGCTCTTAAATTAGGCTCTGAGTCTAAGAGAGCATTAATAATTGTTTGTCTCTTTCTGATCTGTTTGATAAAAGTAATAAAAAAATAATTGGGCAGTAATGGGGACTACCGACAGAAGTGAAAACTTAAAACTATGATATAACATCGCTTTTTTTTAATTTTCAAATTGTAATATCAAAAATAAAAGTTTCGTAATTTAAATTAAAATTAGTATTTCTAGTTATTATATCTTTTATATTTGTATACAAACTCGTCATTGATAGACTGAAACTATCCTTCGCATGCTTGACACAGTTCATTTTCCCTGATGTTGTTAAATATGAAAGTAATTTAATTGTTCTGAAACTAACCTAAAATGTTTACCTATTTTGATATCTTCGAGGTCCATTCACTGAAAAAAGCGTTGTATATTTGCAATGTGATTTTGTTAAAATAACACAGTCCTTTATGGCGAAAATGTACTTACTCTGTTTAAATATTTTCGTACTAGGCGTTACTTAGTAAATCTCATACGCACGAGGTAAAATATCCTTGTGAAAATACGAAATTTCGATAAAATTTGGTTCGTTAACTAAATTCTCTTACAAAAGTGTAAATTTTCGTTCAAAAAACATTTAAATGTCCATCGAATTTAAATCGGATCGCAATCAGCTGACGCCGTCAATTTTTTATCACTTACTTCATTGCATTGTTATTCGCAAATTCATCAACTATATTTTGACTAAAAGTGAATATGCATAAGCAACGAAAACTCACCAAGTTAAGATTATTTAAAAGGAGGAAAGTGATCATTAAAAAACAAGCATGCTATTCTTACTCGTATGTTTTTAGGCTAAGTATAATCAAATGTATTTTTCTAGTTTTCAGTTCATCAATTTTATATTTATTAGTTCTGACTTAAAAGCTGTCAAAAAATAAATTTTTAAAAAAGAAAAATAGCAAGCAATCATTCTCACACTTTTTCTTATGTGCTCAAATAGCTAATAAACATGAATATTGATATAATATTGCAGCATCGACAATGTCGTGTTATTAGATTAAAATATTATTTATATATTTTTTAAAGAATTAAAATTAGTTTACTTTATTAACAGAATTGTTTTTTTTTAACTTTAGTAAAGATAATATAGGAATTACCTTTATTTTACATTAAACCTGCAATGTAAAATTACAGTGTGTTTTACACACAGTGAAAGTAAATTCTCCTAAACTTACTATCCGTGGTAAATTTACGTACCATTTGAAATGTAAACGAATTCCATGCAAAATTAACGGAATATTTTCCCAGTGCACCTAAAATTTTATATTACTTACATCAAACTCAAGTGATATGCGACTCTTACTGGCTAGCTTTGATCCAGGTGTTATCCGAAACTTTCTGTTTATACAGCGTAATATTATCCAAAGTATTCATCACAATTATTTCGCAGTTAAATCTCTTATTTTATAATAGCAAAAATATACTTTGCTCTTTTATCTTTTACAAGAAATAACTGGGTCACAAAAGCACAATATTCGAAATATTTAAGTTTCAGTGTTATAATAATACTCAAATCAAAGTATTTAATAAAAGTTTTAAGAAATGTCATTAAACATATCTTTATCAGGCCGATTATAATCTCGCCCGTCGCATCCGTCTTTGATATAATCTGCTTTTGTTTACGGAGAGAATAGAAATAATAGTATTCAAAGTAAAGCATAGTTTAAACAATTATAGTATACATATTTTCGTACATTCAATTTAAATTCAGGGGTAAAATT
The DNA here is from genome assembly GCA_028583605.1 of Dastarcus helophoroides. Taxonomy (NCBI): domain Eukaryota; kingdom Metazoa; phylum Arthropoda; class Insecta; order Coleoptera; family Bothrideridae; genus Dastarcus; species Dastarcus helophoroides. The sequence goes on from CM053332.1 coordinate 3,764,959, forward strand.
AGATTACCTCGTAAATTTAGGTTGCAGTTTAATCAGGGCCCGTGGCGCAGTGGTAGAGGAAAATGTCAGTAATGCAAATCGGCGTTTTCTGGTAACGCGAAACTATTCGTTTATGCTCTGTCTTTAGTCGCTTAACGCGCCTAAAGAAATTTTCACTTTAAAAAGCAGATAAATAGAAATATTATTTACTGTTAAACATATCAGAAAATTACACCTATGTACATGTTAGAAGAAACTTATAAGGTTGCCAGTGGCCCAGTAGTACAGTGGCTGCACCAATCGCAGCTGCTCTTAATATTCCTTACGTATCGGTTCTATTTGAGCACAGATACGAAGCTAAACTATTTGCTTACCTTTAATAAAGTCAACAGCCATCTCAAGCCCGTAAGTATCCTTATCACAGTCATCAAGTATATGCGCTCCAATAGTAATGTTCGGCAAAAACGGTTCGGTTCCCAAATTAAGCACGTCTAAACTATAAAGCATAGCTTCAAGAGCCTGAACACCTCCTTGTGGCATAACGGGACCACAAGTTACCGAATCTTCGCGTTCGTGAACCATCATCAGACCGCCGAGAACTATATCACCTTCCACTACAGCTTCCTTTTTTACCGGCCACGGAATGTCATCTGTCACTTTAACATTTTCACTTGTATCGTTCATGAACATTTCGCTTTTTAACAAACGCTGCGTTGACTTTTCCTTACTATGCAACAAAGTGCTATTTGATATGTGAGCTAACGTAGTTCTTGCTCCATGCATGGTAGAAACGTCCGAAGTCGTTGCATAAGTAAAACTTTCCGTCTGTGCATCACTCACTTCAAATGTTTTAGTGGTAGAAAGCTCCTGTTCCCGAGTTGGTTGTAAAGAACTTGCAGATGAAACAACTTGTTGTTTTATTTGTTTGAGATCGTCTACAATTTTAGTTCTGTCTAATGCGCCTTCGGAGAGTTTTCCTTTGGATATGTTTTCTTGATGCGAGAACGCTGTGGTAATCAAGAAATCTTGAGGATTCGAACTTCCCTTATAACTTGCTTCCTGTAAATAATTCATGATTTTATTCCCGAGATTCAACAGCTTATGCTCCCTTAATTTACTGACAATTGCCTACAAATTTTAAGCCCTAAAGCGGAATTTCGCCGGAAAGATTTATGCCATTAATATTGTATACCTAATAAAAACAGGTTGGTTTTCTTTCCCTTGACGTGTTTTTTTCATTAGAGCTGTTTACATTTTATTCGGGAGCCGTAAGTGAATTTTTAAGTGTAGCGCTTCTTTCCATTTGAATTTCCAATTTTGTTATTGTGGAATAAATTTTAAAGTTTGTAAATTTTATAAAAATAAACAATTTTTTTGTAGCTAAGGTTTTTTATAATCATATTTGCAATTTTCCAATTTATTTGGAAAATATATTCTGCTTGCATCTCATATATTCATTCATTATTAAGTCTGGAAATTGGTATCCTGCTGTCAAGCAATAATTAATTATAACACTGGGGCAAACATTTATTTTTCTTTATTACATACTGTTTAAAGCGTTTTTACACGATGCAATAGGCGACGCGTGGCATCAAATATATGCTTTTTTAAATGGGACGTTTTCTCAGACGGTGAGGTCAAAGCTACTGAAATGGTAAAATTTTTTATGGTTACTATTCCAGTAAACAATCCTAAATATATGGTACATTTTTGTTCGATGTACCATTTATTGCTGCAAATTTTTCAATAACGTTGAAGCAGTATTGCTAGTCTCTGAGTGTTGCCTCTGCGTGTTGCCTCTGCATATGTGTCGCAGTCATTTAAAATAACGCGGTTTTTAGCTAAAATCCTAGGCAATTTGGTAAACGCCGGCAAATAAAGAAATTATCAAATATTTGGCTATTTGACTAAAAACAATTAGTCGTTTACCTAAAAGACATTAATAATCAGGCGAATAAATAAAACTGATGTTATTTTCCTATATGCCCGGTATAAACTAGTTTTTTATTCAAATGACGAATCTGTTTTAGGCTTTTAGGAAAGACATGGCATATAATGCATTTGCACTATAGATTTTAACTATTTTGGAAATGAAAGGGAATGGTAACTATGTAAATCATAAGCCCTATTTATTGGATGGATAATCCACAAAAATAAGACATTTTTACCAATCCCAGTGTCAAAAAATGCTTAAGGTGACAAAAAAATATATCAAAAATCCTTTGAAAGTGTTCCTGTAACATGGAGGGGAACACAAACAATCCATTAACTAACCAATTCTAAGTTGCTCCTTCACTCCCATCCGCCTCAACTAAATAATTTTAAATAGCAACCGTCTACTTGTAGATTATAATGGATTGGAAGACAATATTCTTTCAAATGGCCACCTTGGATTCATCACCACGCGATTTCATTCTATGGGGTCACGTAAAATCTATTTTTTTTTTAACTAACCCGAGTCAATGGCGTTACTGTAGTTTACAGGAAAACATATTTCAAGGATACTGAGTTACCTTCAGAGAAATACAAAAGTATGAAGATAGGCTTTATTACTATCTGCATAACGAAATCATTTTCAATATATTTTAAACTAATAACGAATACAATTCTTGGTAAATTTTCTAGATGTTTTTTTTAAGACCTTGAAAACTACTTCTTATATTGGAAAGCATTTTTTTAAGGGCTTCTAGATAAAAAAAATTATTTAATAGTGGTGGCTGAGGTTAAGAATAAGTTAGAAGGTGTTAGTTAAATACATCCTTTGGATTTACTCTTTATATTATAATAGAAAAACAGTTTGGAGGGATTTTTAATATCTATTTTTATTTCGAACATATAGCCATTGACCTAACTTTGCGTGAATTTGACTGAAAACGATCTATCTGCTGACAAAATTAGCACACAAAAATATTATTATATTATTGAGTTATTATATTATAAAGTTACTTATCTGAACAAGGTCATAAATTGTGACTTTGGAATTGCAAAATTGGCCGTAATTTTTACAGCAACATTTTTTGTGAATGATTCGTGCACGTATTGATTAAAACCCTGTTCTTCAAATTTAATGTAAATAATATCTTTTGGAGAATTTTAGTAAAGAATTTTGCTGCAGATTACATTTCAAGCGCAACCTTCAGTAAGTACTTTTATTACCACTGAGGAGTGTTTATAATATTTTTTCAGCACCTCTTTTTTGACCCTAGTCAGATTGTATACCTTTTTAGTTGTAGTCGTTTAGCTTTTGGTAAAAGGGATCCGTCGCTCGAGTAAAATATATATATTCAAAATGCCTGCGAGATCTATATTACAATGTGTTTAATAGTTGTGCCAGAAAATCAATTTTTTTTTTCAACTTTGACATCGTGTATTTCGGTTAATATCAACTTTTGTTAAAAGATAAATGCTGCTAAATCACATTATTTTTAAAGGAAAATTCCACGCTTGTTCTGTGTACCATAACTTACGATCTACTCTGTAGGTTAGGTGTTTTCTTTGATATTGACTTTTTCTCAATAGCAAAATTTATTATAAAAACAGAATTTTGCAAAAGAATTTGAGAAAAAGATCAAAATAACGATTAAAAGAAAAGATTTGGCTCGCAATTCCGAGAAAAGGTTACAATTTTCAAAATGTATGTATCAAGAAATTATAAAAAGATCAAATTACCTTCTGAAATGTTGTCTTTAATAACAAAATTTTGACCTTAACCGGTATATCCTAATTAGTTGGAAAACTTTCAATTTTACATTCGAAATTTACTCTAGCATCAAAATAATTAGAATGTACATTTTATGGAATAGGAAAAACATTGCCCCAATTTTGAAATTAAATAGAAAATCCATATATCTGACAAAAAAATATCCCAACGTTTTACTATTAAGAAGGCACAGAACATTAAATCCGAATATTCAGCAACGTTTTGTTGGAATGTTCAGCTTTCAAACTCGAAATTAGCTAAAATATAAAAGTTATAAATTTTAAAAACAGAGAAAATTCTGGAAAATAAAACTCGAGGTCTAGAATAATATATCAAAACTTAAAAATTAAACTAGAAATTGTGATTAGCTTTTGAATATTTTTTTTTAATTTGACTATTTCTTAAATTTTGAGTGGCGGTTTTGATTATTCTTCCTAATATTTTAACTTTAAAATACTTTTGTTAACATTTAATTTTAATTTCACACATTTTGAGTTTTTCAAAGAAATGTCGACTTGTATATCGAAATACTTAACTTCTAATTTTATGTTTATGTCGTTATCTATAACGACATAATCATAATGCACACCATTTTTTTCTAGAAATGTATTAAATTTAAACGTTTCAAATTATCAATCTGAAATCCCGTTTTATGCGATGTTTTTCTTATTTTAAATTTCAGACCTCATCTAAAAACGTTCCCTTTTCTATTCAAGGTTTTTAAATTCTAAAATTAGAGAAAAATTCAATATTGCAATTTTGCCAAGTAAAAGCTTTTCGCCTATCTAAAATGTTATTTTTTTCAAAATTTTAGCTTTCTTTAAAAATTAATTTTATGTCACAATTTCGGATGAAATGTTGAATTTAGTTTTTATACGTATTAAAATAAATTTCGAACTTTCCTTAAAATTCCGAGTTTTTTCAAGCTTTGCGAATTAGAACAATAATAATATTAAAATTTTGATATTTTTATTTAATTTTTGTCTAAAACAGTTTCTATTAAATATCTTTGAAATCTGCTGGATTTATTCATAAATATTTTTATTCCAATTTTAGTTTCTGAGACATTTTGTATAAAGTTTCTTTAAAAATTTTAAATGTTTCCATAATACTCAAATATTTGTGAATAAGGTCTTTCATTTTATAAAATATTAAGTTTGTTTTAAATATTGGACCTTTCTGTTTCGGCTAGATTGGAAATTTAGCAAGGGCTATTTGGAATCTTGAATTAGAAATAGAAATTTAAAATTTTTTTTCGCATCAAAATATACTCGAAAATTCCAGAATTCTAACCTCTAAAATATTTTTCTTAAATATGTCCATTAGTCTGTTTTTAAATATTGTCTTTGTCCTCAGAATTTTGCGATTATTTCTATTATATTTTTTGTAAAACGTTAAGGATTTCCCACTAATTCTGTTAACTCAAAAATATTTTCTACCATCGATATTTCAGGTTCATTTTTGAAATTTTAGAAAATTGATATCTTGAAATTGTCTTGAGTAGCAACAAAGTCAAATTATAGTTGAAAAGTTGAAATGTTAATAAAAGAGTCGACTGTCTGATGGCTACTACATTCTCACAACACAATCCTGGAATTCTTTTCTATTAGACAAAATTCTGCGATTCTCTATAGACAAATGGAAAACAAATCGCTTGTTCTGCAACTCCTGTGGACAAGCAGCCATTCGACAGGTCGCTATCTCACGTGTCGTGGTGTCCTCTGAAATTAATTTAGCTCAATTGAGTAGGTGTGAATGACTGAGAAAATCCGTAGACCATTTTGAGTTTTTTTTTGAGGCAAAATCCTCGATTTGTCTATAGACATTCGCGCGTTTTTATATACAAGTTTGTACCAGCCTTAAGGTTAAGGCTGTGATAGGAGTAAAACCTCAAGCTCAAAAAAAGTTCATTTCGACGAGAATTTCAAGTTTGTCGGAAAAGCAAGTCGAAACTGAAATATTGGAGGTGATCTCGAAAAGTTAAAAAAGAGGGGACAAAATTTTGTATTATTGAATCGAAATTTTAAGAAAACAAACTCTAAGGTATGAAGAGGTAAATTTAGCTCAAAATATTTAAGATTATTTTTGTTTGAATTTGTTGTAGTTATGACATATTCCTTTGGATTTAAATACAAATACGGGTTTATTTTAAAAAAGGCGAAATTATTAGTCTGAAGCAACTTTAAAATTTTGTCTTTGATCACAATATCATTTAAATTATAAACAAAAATAAAAATGAAATTTCAAAAACTATCACAAAGTTAATAATATAAAAAAATAGTTTCCGATCAAAATTTTTATTTCATGTTCCAAATTTTAGAAAAAAATACATCAATTAAGAAATTAAATTTTGACAGAAATTATTTTTTTTTGCAATTTCATTCAAAGTTTTCCCTTCATTTATTTTTATTTCTCTTTTGAATTTATAAATAAAAATGTTATTTAACGCCACAAATTAGAAAATGAAACTGTTAAAAATTAAAGTCAATAAGTTTTTTTAGAATTGCGGACCACCAAATGTAAGTTCTGATTAAGTAGATATTTAGCTTAAAAAGTGTTACGTTCGCAGTGAAAATGCTGCCCTTTAAATTAGCCCCCCGATGGCTTTGAATACAAGTTCTTCAATAATAATTGTTAGTGTTAGTGTTGTTAGTGTTTTTTCATTAATATTTACATATAATTGCAAAAAAATAATTGTAAAAATTCTAAAAAATTATTTTTATTGAGGGAAATACAACTTAATTCCGGAAAATGTAACTAGCGTCCCAAGCTTACTAATTACATCCGTAAGGAGGTATGTAGCGTCCCGTATTTGTTTCGGGTCCTACGTAAGAAGCGTCCCAACTACCTGGTCTTAACGGGACTAATGAATGGTAAATTAACTATACCAAATTTGAAATTTCCACATTGAAATTCCGGAAAGCATTCCAACCATAGAAATGACTACAAGCTTTAATTGCAAGTTAATGTGGAAAGCCCTATAAGTATCTATTTAATTGCAATTTAATTATTAAAGAAATTTCAAACGAGTATTAGGGGTATAAAAACGTGGTTGGGAAATTTTAACTCAATTATAGTTTTTGGTTTCCTGCTTGTTTCACGTAGTGCATTGAATGGATAATATGGAAGTTACAACTAGTTTTAAAAATCGAAGTATCTTTGTGATAGACGGGTACAGATATCGGTTTCACAAAATGCTGGCAAATTATACTTGAACGTTGGGTCCTGCTCTACAAAAACTTGTAAATCGTTTTTAAAAATGAAGAATAATCAAGAAATCTTGGAAGGACCATTTCCACACAATCATGAAACTATCGAGGAAAGTGTTCTACAACGTTACAAACTAAGTAACAGCTTAAAACGAAAAGCTGTGGATGATGTCGGTGCAAGACCATCAAAATTAATCCATCTTTCGCTCAAAGACGGAGGGACCGACTCACTCACCCAGAAGGATCTATCGTATATCAAGAGGAATATACACAACGGTCGGAGTTCCATGTATGTGCAGCCAAAATCCATGGAAGCGACTCTTACTACCCCGTCGACTATGGTGATAAAAACCAACGCGGGTGAAGATTTTTTGATTGTGAACGATTTTCGAAATAACACTATTGGATTTGCTACAAAAAGAAATTTAGATGTGCTTTGTCGTGCATGTAATGTATATGTTGACGGTACCTTTAAAATTTGCCCCAAGTATTGTTACCAGTTATACACGTTTAACGCTTTGGTGAACCATTCCTATGTGCCTCTCGCTATTTTTTTCTATTACCCGATAAGTCGACGGAAACTTACAGTAATTGTTTGAAGAACTTAGTCGATAAATGTCTGATATATTTTACAGACCATTTAATGGCAATTGCACCTAATGATACGAAAGTGACAGAATTTTGCGATTACGTGCTAGACACTTATATATCTGAACAAGCAATGTTTCCTCCCAAAATTTGGGCCGAATTTTCTTCTTCTGCTAACAGAACAACAAATAATTGTTAATCTTTTCACTCTAAATTAAATAAGTTGTTCAATAGTCCGCATCCCAATATTTTCATATTTATGGACGTATTAAAAGGAATACAAAATGAAACGAGTATTCAATTAAGAAGTAACTCTGTTAAATAGTCGAAAATTATGAGAGAAAAGGAAATGTTTTTGGGAACCAACATGAGTAGCTTACTTAGGATAAGTATAACTGTTTGTGAATTTGTAAAAAGGGTTTCCTTTAAGTTTCTGCCAATGTAACTGCCACCTATGTATGTATAAATGTATGTATTTTTAATATCTGTGTTTTGTACAAGTTCATAATAAACTGTATACTGTATCCTATATTGTTTTATTAATTTATACATATTTTGGCGTTGCAACTTCCAATCCCAATGAGTATAACCCTATCGAGAACAATACATATTTAAAATCTCCAGAATGTGTTCAAAAAGATAATTCTTTAATACTTTGGGTAGGTACATAATTAGGACGCTAGTTATACATACACTTATTTAATGAGGAGCGCGGACGCTTGTTACGAACCTATAATTTTTGTGCCGCGACGCTAGTTACCTAGTCAGGTAAAAATGGGACGCTAGTTGCCCCGACCCCTTAATTCGATGCTCCAACTATTTGCATAAAGCTATTTACGCTACTGAATCTCTGTTTAACAATAAGTGCTAAAGTAAAAAAAAAATCAGCAAATTTTTTACTCCTATAATATATAATTGAGGTAACGCTTCCTCGATAATGACACCAATATGGCAGTTAAATGCGCGTCTTAATAGTGTGAGAGTAACGCGTTCTACAGAATCAATAAATAAGTTAAATATCATAAAATACCTGGGCTTTTATTTTTTAAAGGCGCCCTAAAAAAACTGTCGATTTTGCAAATAAAAGAATAAACTAAAACTATATTTGGAAATTTGGAAAAAGTCGGGCGATTAAAATATTAAATAAAAAGTTGAATACAAAGATTACCGACGAAATACCAAATCGGTCTTCTTGATTTGAAATTCTAACAAATTATCTTCCCGCCTCCGTAATTAAGCAATCTGTCGACCTTTAGTGAGCCTTTCGCTCTATTTCATTTCTCCGCTTATTGAGCTTTTGTGAATGATTCCATGCAATTAGGTTTATTCACAAATTTAGTCTAAAACTTACTAAACTTAATACAAAAACCCCTTTCTTACATTTCCGTCGTTATTTGGTGGCGTCCACGTCTGCTGAGCGTAACTCGCTGTTGTAATTGATGACTTCTGTCGCGTAGAAGAAGACCTCTTGTCCAAAGTCGGTTTTATTTCTGGAAAACAGACAAGGATTAATTAGCGTAGGTCATTGATTTAGAGTCTCGCTTATAAGCACAAACGTCGCTCCTCAATCGAATATAAAACTTTTTCTTTCGAAGATTAGTTACATTAAATGTATTCGTCTGGACCATTTAATGTCTTGTCTCGTTTGCCTCGAAAAATCCCAATTTGATGAGACTAAAGTTCAAACTGGCAGTATCGTTTGTTACGAGAGTTTTTAAGCGTAAAAAGTAATATGGGTTTTACTTTCGATGGCGTGGAAAATTATGGAAGCAAAGGTACGTCATATTGATGGACTGAATGAACACGAAATAGGTGCATTAAAAATGGCATTTATAAAATATAAGATATTTCATTGATAGCAGTATTTATATAGGTATGCTTGAGAAATTTAATACGGGAATTATGGAATAAAGAAAGGACTATTTCTTTTAAATGAACTTCGTTCTCCTCTGTCATGTAACGATGTCTTTTTAAAGTGTACATCGCCTATATATAGCTTATGATCGAATCATTTAATAATAATAGAAAGTAGCAAATATTGTTCCAATTCATAAAATACCATACTTTTAGGATTTCAATGAATTTTAATTTGAATATGTACTAAGCAAGAGTCCAGGCAAGAGTAATTTTTTAAAAACAGTTTAATTCTTCGGAAAGATGTCGAAATAATTCTCCCAAAAAATAAACATGTAGAGAAATTAAAAGAATAAAATAAAATCAAACAAAACAAAATATTTAAAGAAAATTTTTGAAGTGAAAAAGTTTTCAAAATATATGGCTAAATTTCGAAAAAGGGGCGAAGTGTTGAAAGGTGTCGTTTTAGAGGAAGTTCAAATTAAAAATAAAGGTGGGCAGTTATGGGGACTGCCGACAAAATTGAAAACCTAAAACAATGATATAAGGTATAATAGTATTTTTCTTTTATTTTTTTAACTAACTGTAATATCAGAAATAAAAATTTCATAATTTGTAAATTAAAATTATTATTTCTAGTGCGCAAGCTGAGTACAATAACAGCTTACAAATTTTAATGTGCGCGATTCAAGCTAAACAAGTCTTCAAATAGGTAGTGCTTCGAACAAGCAGGAATTTTAAGAATTGAAAAATTTTTAGTTGAAATCTTCAAAGGTATATTGCAAAGTAAGTGAGAACGTTCAAGCTTTGAAAACAATAGATTTATATTAAAAAAAATCGCAAAATAAGCTATTTTTAAAACAAAGACACAATTTTCAGAAATAGTTGAGTTCTTCAAAAAAGTTTAAGATTTGGGGAAGGTCAAAATTAAAAAAAAAAGTAGAAAATTTTGTACTTCCACTGTTTTCCTAATAACGTCGATCTAAGAATTTTTAATATCTGACATCAGCCTCATCCTAAAGGCAATGCTGCCCTCTTATTTTATAGTATCAGTTGTAATGGGATTATCTTGATTATTTAATTATTATTAACGCAAAAAGAAAAGTCATGTGACTTATGTATTTTCTTACATGCTGCGAATCCGCAATAAGTCTCGTAACAAAACATATAAAGGCCTTAAAGGTCTAAAAATTTTGTTAGGTCAGTATTAATAAAAGTTTGCGAATTACCGCTATGATAAGAAGTGCCATTGATTTTAAGCCGACGAATAAAAATTAAATAATGAAAGTGACCAACATATTATTCATTTAGCCTGATTAATGTAATTCGGTTTGGCTAATAGATATTGTTGCGCGTTATCGGTTCGAATGATTAATTAATACAGCGTAAATTGTAGTCACTTTATTTCCAAGCTGAACTCGGAACACCACAATTGTAATTCACTTAACGGATCAACTAATTAACTCACTAACTTATTCATTGACTCCTAACTAACTGACTGACTAACTGAGGGAAAGCAGACCGAACCGTCTATTTATAGATACCGTTTAGGGTTCTCGAAGGAACGAGCAGATAGGAATTATAGTTTGCCGAAATTTCTAGAGCGCTTACCTGCCGTTTAATTCATTATCGCGGCCACTTTCCCTTATAAAATTTTCTAGAAAATTCCTAACTAAATTTTATAATTACATTTTGTTACAACATTTTAGTGAATTATCTACCATTAGGGGTAAATCAACTATGAATGTATCTACTGTCGGCACAGAACATTGACTCTCGCCACAAATTACATTTGGGAACATTTGTCATTTTTTTAGTGTATACCTTCAAATGGATCTCTTGTTGGGTTCGAATTGGGAATGCCAAAGTGACGAAATCTAACAACATCGAAACCGGTATTCCAAGCCCTGAATTTGATAAATGTTCAAACCTATTGGTCTATGCATTAGAATTCAGAAAATAAAAGTGCAAATACTAAATGCGTATAGAATTATAAAGAGAATAGAAAGACAGGTGGCAATACCTTTGAGTGATGCTGTTTCAGTTTAATGACTTATTGTTGTTATGAATATTTCTTTATTTTCATGTGTCTAACCTTAATTTTTAACCTCTTTGGCTTAATTTTTGGAGTATTAATCGGAATAATCTTAAAATAGAATTAAATTTTAAAATGTTATTTTTATGACTAATATTAATAAATCGTGTCATAAAACATGTGGACGTTGTAAGAAAAGGTTTTTTGTTAGCTTTTCAATTTGTCCGTAAGAAAATCGCCTTGTAACGTATTTATTGAAAATCAGCGGTATTGATAGATTTCCAGAAAGATATTTTCAAATAACTCAATAAGCATTAATCTTATTTTAAATTTGCAATTTTGCCTAAATTTAAACAACATCCTGGCAATTTAGATAGCTTAGATCTCAGTCATGTATATTTCTTCTGCCCGAAAATATTATGTAAATTGTATTGTGTTATATGTATGTGTGTTATAATGTTATGTGTGAAAAAGAGGAATTAATTAAGTTTAGATACATTTATCAATTTTAATAGCAGGGGAAATTTCTAAGGAATCGATAGCGTCCTTGAATCAGGCTTTTAGTTTATTTGTACAGATAATTTAGAGGAAGATCCTTCCTTGCTCTAACCGTTGCGTAAATTTTTGCATAGCTGATTCTAGACAGGTTTCAACAGTTAAGAAAACATTATCAAGATCAAGTGAATCCACCGAAAACATTTGCGATTCAATCAGTTTGTCGATTGTATTCGGTGAGGAGTCATCCTGAAAAGATTAAATAAAGTTGAAAAAGTCAAGGGCTAATAAGTTATAATTGACTTTGAAAATCGGAATTTTATCTGAATCGATTTCTATAGACCTCTATTACAAAATCTTTTTTACCATTTCAGGGGTGAATATTAAGCATTTCTGTTCGGTGTACATTATATTAGAAAAACAATCCAAATCACTTTTTTAATTAGTAAATAAAAATATACGTAAACCTGCATTGAACCGTCGCAACAAGAATTTTTAAAAAATGTTGGTTTTCCAGGCTATTCCGATTTTTTGAAATAGTAATGCTATTTTAAACTCAAATATTTCGAAAACCGTTTATCCAGATGAAAGTCAAGAAACTGTATATTTTTGAAAACAGAAAAAAGAGATCACTCATTTTAGCACATAGTAATATACTGAAATTCTCTTTTAAAAAAATCAAAATGTTTATATTTTTTTCACTCTGCGATGTGCTCCCATTTCATATATGAAATGTATAAAAGAATTATCTTTTAGACATTGTTATTAAACAATTGATTAACTTTTCAACTGAAAGTTTTTTTTTGTAACTTTACAAAATAAAGCCTTTAAGTAGGCTACACAATATAAAAAAGACCCTATACATATGCCCATTAAATCTAAAATCACACCCAAATTGATATCTTTGATATGGGTTGATTTTCAGAAAAACATCGAACTGGTGCTTTGTAAATTGTACCAACATTTGTGATGTATGTATTTCCAGTGCTATTAAAAAAATTGATAATATCTACCTAAGCTATAAAAGAAATAAATATACACTGTGTTCCAAGAAGGGTTTCATTTTTATTTGTAGGTTTGTAACAAAAAGTTGTCCTTTACATAAAATCCTGCTGCACAAAACAGGTTACAAATCAAAGTTAAACAGAGTTAAAACTAATAAATAAACTAAAAGAAATCTAGTACTACCTGTTTCTGTGTAAATTTCTGTTCTCTATATAATTCTCTATAAATATTTTGTTTCTGTAGTTTTATTTTTTGAGAATTCTATTGCACAGACGAGCAGGTTTGAACATTTATCAAATTTAGAGTTTACGAACCAAATACTGCCTTCGATTTTGTTAGATCTTGTCAGTTTGGCATACCCAACTCGAACCTAACAAAAGCTTCAGTTGAAATTAAACATTAAATAATTATGAATGTTCCCAAATCTAATTTGCAGCGACACTAGATCTTCTGGAAAGGAAAAAAAATAATGATTGAGATAGGAAAAAAAAATGATCTTGATGATGATACCTACCAAAACAAATATTTTTGTGAATTTGTCAAATACTGAGGAATTAGCTTACGTTTCCACTTTTCTTGTCAAGTTGGATTAAAAATAAATTTTATTTTAATATTTCGAATTGTGATTGATATTTTCTTATTAACTATAAATTTATTGCTGCATTTTAACAGGACTATCCAAATAGGCGCAAATTATATAGGGCGTTCTAATAGAAAAACGTAAGTTTATGTCAACACTCTGTATATGATTAGTATAATAAAATTAAAAAAAATTAAAATGTACTCCCGATAGATGTATGCCAATGGACAACATTTTATTTCGATATCTCTGTAGGCTTAGGAGCTAACCTCCGTCCACACACTAATGACGGCCCTGTATAACGACCTCATGTGATCAATTGCAGGCTTCTGGACACGTATGTGTTTAACAGTGTTATTTGATAATTACCGAAGTTCGTATTAGCGGAGGTTACATTAGAAATGATATAGAATGTAGGATTTAAGCAGATGAGTACTACTTAATTTGTGTACTCTTTGAAAAAACATGTTAATTTAAAATGTTTTCTTAGTTAAATTTTACAAAACCTCAGCAGTGTGTGTAAAAAAGGTTGAATTATTGACAAGGATTAAAGGATTTTTGGATTTTCAGTCCAGTGGGAATAACATTTCCTTGACTGTAGCTAATAATTAGAGACCGGAATTTTGGTAAAATTCTATGATCCGACCTTTTCATCGTTTTCAGAGTTTTTCATGCGTTGTTGCTTAAATTTTAATTTCGCTTGTCCTTTGCATTTTTGTACATAATTTGGACCCATTTTCAAAAAGTTTCGTGTCTATTTATTTTTTTCTATGGGTTTTCCGCACTACATTTACACTTCTGAAAAATTTTAGCAGAAATATGTATATGTCGTGTAGAGTAACGCGGATTTTAGCTACAAGTCTAGGAAATTTGGTAAATGCCTGCAAATAGCATAGTAATAAAATATTTTGTTATTTGACGGCCTAATTACTCATTTACCTAAAAGACACCATGCATCAGGCGAATAAGCAAAACAGGCGTTATTTTCCTAGATGATTGAGAAAACTTAGCATTCTACTCAAACGACGGATCCGTTTTAGGCGTTTAGCAAAAGCTAAACGACCATCAAGGAACAAGGTGTACAATATGGTCAAAAGAGAGGTGCTGAAAAAATGTTGGAAACTTTTATAACAAATTAAAAAATTGATGTATTCACCTCTAAGCTAATAGAAAAACCAAAGGTTGATCCTGGATCACTAAATTACAAAAATATTACGGCGAAAGTATTGGACATTAAAAAAGACAAGATATTACTCAAATTATTCTAAAAAAACTGGTTATTTCGAAATTTCAATAAAATTTCATCTGGAGCAAAATAATTTACTGAAATTTCCAATCATATTATTACCATTAAATTTAGAGAACAAGGTTTTTATATATGTCTGAGTAAATCATGAAAAATGCAGTATTCCACAAAAAATGTTGCAAAAAAATGGCGCTTGTGCAACTTCAGTATCATAATTCATCATATTGTTCAAGTAATTAGATTTACATATTTTTATGTTTTGTCTGTTTATTTTGTTAGCAGTTAGTTGGTTTTCCGTTGAGACATTGTTGGAATATCCTTTTCTGCAGTCTACAGTTACGCTATTGACTTGCGTTGCGCTCTAAAAAGAACAGACTTTTTACATGATCCCATAGAAATAAATAGAGTGGCATCTTGTCTTTCAATCCAAAACCACAAAGTTGCTTTTTAAGATTATTTATTTGTGCTGGCTGGGGATGAGAGAATAAGTTAAAATGGTTTAATTTTTAGTTAATGCATCATTAGGGTTCGCTTCCATGTTGCCGAATTGCTTTGGAGGGAGTTTTGATATTATTTTTTGTCACTTTAAATATTTTTGATTTTGGGTTTGATAATAATTTGGTTTTCTTTTTAAGGACTGTTCTTACAATAAGTATCTTTTATGATTTTTTTTCCTAGTTAGTGCATAGTTAACTTCTCATTAACGATAACAATGGACAGAGTTTGAGATGTTTTACTAAATGTCTGAAACATACCTGTCGTTTGAATAAAAGACTAATTTATATTACTCATATAGAAAAACAAAATTTGTTTTATTTATTCGCCTAATGAGCAGTGTCCATTAGGTAAACGACTAATTTCTTCCAGTCAAACAGCAAAATATTTGGTAATTTCTTTATTTGCTGGTGTTTATCAAATTGCTTAAGCTTTTAGTTAAAAACTGAATTACTCTTAAGGCCTGCAATATTTACATTACGTAATAAATTAAAATAATAATATTGAAATTTAATATATTATAATAACAGTAAGACAAGCATGGATTTCCAAGATTGGTAATTGAATAACAATTACTTTTATGATCCACCCAGGCCCCTATAAATTTTGCCCACTATTGTGATGCAGGACAATCGAATTACGTTACTTATTTATCTTAATTTTTGAATAAAAAGCCAGTATGCAAGTAAAATAATAAAATTACGTGAAGGATATTCTTTTTCTAAAATTTAAAAGAATTATCTTTAAAATTTCTTCTGTAAAGTGTATTTGTGTGTGAAAAATGCCTCTAGAGAGGCAAAGTGCTCTAATTGAACGTAGGTGTGGACTCAATCGAAGAAAAACCGTTTAATTTTAGATGTTGCAAAGCTTTTTTGTAATAATATGTAAGTTAAATTACATCATAGCAAACATTATTCAAAATATCATATACGTATCAAAATTCTTCTTGTTAATCTTAATCCTGGATAATTGGAATTTTAATTCGGAATCTTTAGAAAAGTCCACATTTAGAGCGAGCAAAGTCGTTTTAGAAAAATGTTAGTTACAAGTGAGTTTAAACATAACAACATTTCCTATTTGAACTCAAATTTTCAGATTTTGAGGCTTGTAATGCTAAAAATAAGTTAATATTTAGGATTACTGTCTAAATCTGTAGAAAAGGGAAGCCATAATTTCTGAAAAAAAGTTTGAAGTGAACATTTTCGACAAAAAAAAGATAAACTATAAAAATGGCAAGGCAAGTTTTAATAGGACTCTTAGAAAAAAAGTCCAGTTTTAAAAGGATCATATTTATTAACATAAACCATTAAAATTCAACAATTTCTACAAATTTTGAACTTTAGAGCAAAATTTAGAGAAAAAATTTTAATGTTTCCTAAAACCTAAACTGTTTTCCCAAAATCCCAAGTAGAAAATAAAAAAGAACGCCTAAATGTGGAAAGAGAAAAGTCAAGATATTTTGTGAACTTTTAGTTATAAATCAAATTTTTCTCAAAATATAAAATCTCATAATTAAAAGCAAAAAATTCCTAATTAGAATCGAAATTTGGTAGCTAAGATCGAAATTTCAATATTGAATTTGAAACGTCAAACCTTTTTCCGAAGTTTTTACTTGAAAGTCGAAACTTTGTGAAAAAAGTTGAATTCTTGGAATCAAAAGCAAAATATCAAAACAAGTCAACTCAAATTAACACGTTATGAAAAGAAATTTGAATTTTTAATCTTGAATCGGCATTTTAAATTAAAGAAGAACTTCGTAGAAAAATTATTAAAAAATATCTTTCAAAATTATAGCTTTACAAAAGATTATAAATTTTTAGTAAAGAGTGATGCAATTTGCTTATTTTGCAACTTAGTGTCTATCAGTGTAGAGAAACATTTTTTAAATTACGAGCGTTTATTGTCACCAAGATGCCACCAAGGTTTTACATTACAAAATATTGTAGAGAATAAAATAATGTTCAAAATGATAATTATTTTTTTTTGGTAACTGTGCTTTTAACCTTTTAGTGCCTTTTTAAAAGTATTTTTTCTTTTCAATGTCTTTTTTTAGCGTTGGTTTTTGCCTAATTTAAGGTGTTACCCACCTTTTTACCTTATTTAATTGTGCAAAAATTTCGACCTCTATTAATAACTGTATTGGGTAAAAATGTACGAAATTTGTATGAAAAAATAATTTAATGACTAAATTTTGCCAATAAAGAGTCATACAATCATAAGTTCAAATAATATACGTTAGTGCAGGTTTTGACTTCTAATTCTGATGCAAAGTTCTGAAGTTACAAATGTTTATAAAAAATATAGATTTTAGTGGATCATATAGAAAAAGATGCAATGTTTAACCCTGTTACGGAATTTTTCCCCAGTGAGCTTCGTATTTAGTAATTTACGAGAATTCTTCTAAGTGCCACCACTAATTGTAAAAAATAGTATATTGAGCATCTAGGAGAAAATAATTAACAATTTTTACCCTTACTGTGTGGAATACTTCAATATTAATTGTTAATAGAGTTTAATAGTCATAAATCTAGTGGCAAAAGCAATACATTCCCTGATGTAAATTGTGTGAAGGCATTAGCCGAGGCTAACAAACATCTAAATCCGGAAATGTGCTTTCCACTGCGAGGTACATATACTATTTCTTCTGAAATCGCAATCAATATTACTTAAATTAAGGAAATTTTATGAATTCATTACATTGTTTATTGTAAAAGTTACCTACTTTTTTGCCTAGGACAGGAAACAACTTTCTCGGATTGTTTTTTGATACCTTCCAAGTAAGCAACGGACTAAAATACCGCAATAACCTATTCTTGATCGATTTCAGGAAAAAGTCTATTTGTGTTATTGATCATTAAGAATATCTATATCCCTTTGAATAACAAATATAACTATCATTGTGAAAATCCCTAGAAGTAAATTTTAATTGATGTATTATTTGAATATGTCTATGTAATTGCTGACTAAGAATATGTAATAGTCTTCATCGATCTGTGTACAAGTATCACAAAACACACAATATTTGGAACCAGATATAGAAAAATGAAAAAATAGCATTTTTAGGTCCAGACCCTTGTCACCCAATAACCGGGCGCTCATCAGCTGCTTTGTATTTTCCAATGACTGTAATCGGTTTGACAGCGGATGTCGGGGTTATGATATAGTTCAGTAGGTGTACAGAGTTCTGCAACATATTACGTCACCTTTGTCAAACTTTTCTGTTTCTCACTAAAATCCATATCACGCGTATTACAATCCCATGTCAGTATAATCAACTAACCGTGAAACGGTAACAATTTTCTGATATTTATCTCGGCGTGATGTTAGTAATAAACATGAGCATATTTCGTGCCCTATCGAAATGCTGCGTAATCTGAGGGAACGTACTAAAATTTCAGAATGCAACGAATTTAACTCTGATCTTCTAAGGGAGTCCTCAACCACTTAATCAGCCTTCAAATAATATGCGACATATTGTGAGACATAACTCCAATAGTTAGTTTTAGAGCAACAAGCGAAATCTCGGTTTAGCTTAATTTACATACAAAATGAATTACGTGTTCCTGGGAAAGCTATCTTTATTGTGTTTGGATGATACAATATGTCTTATATGTTGCTCGAGTAAGATTAGGTGGAATCCCATAAGTTGTTGTTTCACCAAACACTTCCATGGGATAAGGTTTTTTAAACCTATCATATGCTGACTTTTATTTGCTTTTTGATAAATATTAACTACATCGTAATTTAGATATTTAAATGAAGCAAGTTTTACCACAAAACAAAACTGAAAATATACTTTTATCGCTTTAAATTGAAAAAGGCATATGGCATAAATTTATTTACATTAGGTATATAGCCTTGAGAGAAAAGTAGATCTTTATGTTGAGCTCAAAGACGAAATTTTTGCTTTCGTCCAAAATTTTGGAGTTCAATATAACAATTTTCTAATTAAGGTTCAAATGTCGCAAAAAGCCTGACATTTAAATGCAAGCTATACTTAAAACTAATTCCTAGGTGTGCATTTTTGTTTATTTTCTCAAGACAAGATCGAAAAAGTTGATAAAGTACAGTAGTAAACAAAAATTTCACACACGAGGAAACCCAACCTGTGATTCTAACGTTGTTAGCAGAATTTCTTTAGATGATCTGCTAGATTTTAAACCTATAATATTTTCGTTCCCTCCATATCTTCATTTTAGAAGTTTTTATTTTGGTACCGCGATCACAAAATAAATAACAACCAGATGGCTAACTCTCCTCAATTGACCGTTTTAGTCCGGTGACCTTTAAGATAGTCCACGTTGAAAATCTACTTCGAAACTTCCAGTAGAGACGGGAAGGTCCGAGACTTTAAAGGAATCGAGTACGGTTCTATATCCAGCTTTGTAGACCCATTTCTTTAGGATTGAAGTATCATATTTCGTTCTACCAATTTTATTGTAGGATTTAATTTTTAAAAGTAATGCCAACAATTTCTCAAACAATATGCGGCGCGGCACGCCTTTGTGCAAAAACAGTTTACAACAATTCAAGGTTACGGGCTGTCGACATTGACCACAAAGAGATTGAGAGTTAACCTTCTGGTTTTTACTTACTTTGTTCAACGATTTTCGTTCTACTTTCGTTTTTATCTATTTTCGTAAAATGTGCTGCCTTGAACAAACATGATTATTTTCTAATATCTTTATTAGAAGGTATAACAAAATAGCAACGTCTTTTGAAAGCAATAAACCTAAATCAAAACAGGAAAAAAAGCGTGTTAGCCATATCCTTCCCGCATTTGTTTCCGCTTACCTGAAATGTTAATGTTTATTTCGGATTCCACCCTCTTTATCCCCTTTAATCCAGATTCCTTGATTCCATCTTCAAGTGCGCTTCTGTGGCGATTACTGCGAGAATCCAGATTAAACCCTTTTCTATTATTAATACCACTAAGGGTCGTTAGAACTTCATTAATTTTCGGAGCTTCCGAAGCTGTAGTTTCTGCGGCCGGCTTAAAAACTCTGGCTGATATTGTCGTAGTCTCATTAAAAGATTCCTTTTTATCAAAGTAGGAAGGAAGGGAAATACCGCGATAATTAATCTGATCTAATGCCGTAGGCTGCGTGGTTGCGTTTAAATCGGCCCTTCGTGAAAATGTTTCCAGTGTCGAACGGAGATTTCCAATATTATACGTGTCAGTGGCACTTGTGTTATTTGTTGTTAAGGGAAATGGAAGTGTTGAGTTTATGAAAAGAAACGGTTCGAATTTTAATGAATTGCTTCTTGGTTCGTTTCCCTTATTAGTCCCCAAGTTTGTCCTATTTAAAACTTCAGGACGATCTGAAAATGCGAAAAGAAAAATCAAGATACTACCTTAGGATCATACTAGATCTTTTGGAGATAACGCAGTATCAATGATGTTACACTTTATCGAGGAGTTGTTTGAATTTTTGAAAAAAAATTAAAACCATTCCTACATTTTAGGGAAAATGTATGACAGTATTCTTCTTAATTATGTTTGGCTTTGACTCTAACAAGAGAGCTTTTGTAACAAAACCAGTAATAATATTATTTCAGAATTATTCTTAATTCTATATTTATATCGGTTATAGTTTCATTTTATAAAATAATAGAACAACATTATTATATTCATTGCTGATTTTGTTGCATTAGTAATAAATAATGTTTTTGCTACAAATATTTTATATCAGGGTTATTTGACTCTTATATTTAAATTGTCTTAAAATATTTACACCGTTGTATTAGTCCATATAGATTTTTACTTCCCTTAAATAAAATCGATTTATACGATAAAATATGTAAAATAGAATTCACCTATTTAAATTGACAAGGAAACACTAGCCGCTATATTCAAACAGAAGGTAACAGTCATTTGTAACGAAACCAAACAAGAGCTAGTAACTTCGGTATGGTATGTTACAATTTTCATATAAAATAATGAGTTTCTGTCGTTATAGCAGACGTCTACAACTGTAAGTAAGGAGACCATAGTAATTTTCTACATGACTTTCCAGGTAGCATTAGAGTAAGGCTTGGTTACAACTTGCAAAGAGAGATCCAAAATATATAGTATAAATACGCTATATTTTTCTGAATATCACTTTAATATTGGTATTATTTTATCCTTCATATTCCGCAATAGCTAAAAAAATTAATTCATTTAATTTTGATGTTAAAGTATCAAACATATCATAATAATTATATGCGCAACACTCCACTTATGTTATTTAATATATTAGCCAACCATAACAAGTTAAAAACCATACATCAAAGTGATCTTCACAAAAATATAATATACTTTCAGATGAAGGGCGGAATATGATCTAGGCGCCAGGGGGGCAAAGGGGGGTTAAAATGCTTATATGGGGGGCGATTCTAAAATCAATGAAGAGTAGAGGATGTAATATTGGCAGGATAAATTGAGAACCTTTTTTCTTGTTTACTAAAATTAGCTAGGGTGGGGAGTAAATCTTTTTTTGGCGAAAATATTTACAGAGTACTTGAAGAATTTTGGTTTAAGCAAAAAATAATGTTAAGGTGAAAGGTACGTTATTTTTCCATTATTTTTTAAATTTAAGTGTTAAGATATATTTGAATGGAAGGGAATAGTTATGGACCTTTTTTTAGTTGAAAAAATTTATTAGGACAAAATAGAACAATTGATATGTTACAAAGGAATCGTTTTGTCATAGACGACAAATAATAATAATTTCACTCTACACTGTCAAAGAGCTAGGATCGACGAGTTTACATAATACTAAATTAATTCATATTTCCATAAAAAAAGAGCCAAAATTCTACAAAGCGTATAAAAGCCTGAAGGAATAGTCAAATATAGACATCAGCTGGCAGTAACAGTTCGTTATGCTGAAGGAATGACGTCACACTTAAAACCATTTAAGAAATACATCATAACAGAACGTTTTTCTTTAATAACTCCAAACTTCTTATTTGGTATTCAGCCCCTTCGGTTCCACTCTAAAAGTACAAAAAACTTCTTGATATTTGTGTCCGTTTCCTTATATTTTATAGTTTGTATGGATGGGAGCAATCTTGATTACAAATTACTAAATGACAAACGTAAATTTGGTTGAAACAATTAAATAATCCTTTATTTATAAATCTCGCTAACCGACAAAGTGAAATCAAAAATAGTCTTTTGCAAAGTTTAATCAATCTAAAGCAGTGATGCAACCTTTAGATCTTTTTCGCAAAAGTTCTCTGGTAATATCGTCTTTTTCTCGGGGTTTTGAACATTTTTTTTTTAATTTCGACTTTTCTCTTTTACTCTTTGAAAATTGCTTTGTCTATTTTAAAGTTCTCTCGAAATTTTGCTTTTAATTGAAATTCCCATATTTTTCTAAACATTTAGCTGAAAATTTCGATCTTTAAAATTTTGAATATTTTTAGAAATTTTGACTGCATTCCTAAAGTTTACCTTTATCAGGAAAACTTGATTTTTATCTCAATATCCGATATTTAATATTTCTGTAAATTTTCTCTTTCCCCTAGTAAATTCGTACTTTTTTTTCCAAATTATAATTTTTTCTAAAACAGTCCTTTTACTTAAAATTCACATGTTCCTCAAAATTTGTCTATTTCAAAACTTTGATTCTATCTTCAAAATCGTACTTTATGGACTTTTTCAGAAATGATCCATTTATCTCAAAATTTTCTACTTTTTCTGAATATTTGTCTTTTTCAAGCAAATTACGACTTTTAGCTCAAATGGTTCTATAGTTCTAAAAATGTTTACTTTCCTCTGTAAATTAAATAAACATGTTGAAAAAAAAAATGTTGCGAAAACTATTTTTGGAATTCGAGAAAGATTTCTTACAAATTCAAGATCTTTACTGAATTTTAAATTCTGAAAACAATGGTTTTGCAAATTGCTATTTTTCTTTCCCAAATTTCGACTTTTTCTGAAAATTACGTCTTTTTACAAAATTAGACCTTTGAAAATTTTGACTTTTCTCAAATTCTGAACATTTCTGAAATTTTTAAGAAAGACTAGGTTTTTATATTTACTATGATTTATTGAAAATTCCAACTTTTCGAATTTTCCTCTTAAAATTGGACTTTCTTTTGGAAATTTGGAATATTTTCTAGAAAGGTCGATATTTTACTGGAAATTCCAATATAATTTTCAAAAATCATAAATTTTTTTCGAAGTATTTGTTTTTTCTAATTTTTTTGTTTAAAATCTGATTCCCGGGAATTTCAACTTGTCCTAATTTCGACTTTTATCTCAAAATTCGATAGTGTAACAAAATGTAATTATAACGGCAGATAAGCGCTCCAGAAATTTCGGCAAACAATAAGATTTATCTACTCGTTCGTTTCTTCTAGAACCCGAAACGGGATCTATAAATAGATGATCCAATCAGCTTTCCCTCAGTTAGTTAGTCAATGAATAGTAAATGAATAAGTTAGTGAATTAATTAGTTAAGTGAATTACAATTGTAGTCTTTCGAGTTCAATTTGGAAATAAAGTGGTTTCAATTCACGCAGTATTAATCTTCGAACCGATAACGCTGCAACAATATTATTTATTTCTAGACATTTTCATTAAGAATTGAATTTTTTCTGAAAATATGAAATTTTTCACAACATTCGTTTATTTTTATGAAATTGCATCGATATTTTAATAGATATCTAAAAATCTTAGAACAATATTTTTAGGAAATTTTGGGAAAAAAATTTCTCGAAAATTTCATGAATATGACAAAACTGAAATAAAACAAAAATTCAGGGACAATCACTTTTAAAATTTGCATTTTTTTTACCTAAATTCGACTTGCTAAATTCCAACTTTTTTCACAAAAAATGACTTTTGGAAAATTTCGTGTTTTTTGTATTTTTTTTTTACTTTTTTCGAAATGATTTAAAGTTCTCCGAAAGATTTTGTCTTAGGATTGGGCTTTTTTCGAAATTTCGATTTTAATCTGAATAGGCGATCTTCCGAGTTCTGTAGTTTTTAAATGAAAATACACATTACTCAGCCAGAAGGTTTTTGTTTTTTGTCCATGAGTTTTTCAGAATGATTGTTGCCCCTTCCCCTTGAAGAAAATCCTTCCTAAGAATGGCATGGCATGCCTGACTAATCGTGGAGATTTATTAAAAATCATGTAGATAATTTTACTAGAGTTTTTGGATGTCCATGTTGTGAAATTTGATCCTCAAAATGGTATTGTTTTGTAAATCTATTAATTCCATTTGTACTCATTTGGAACTGTTTCTATGTCCTATAACTCAATGAAATAGTACGGAAACTATGGGCAGTTTTTTCCGATCGAAATATTTAAATATTTTAAGTCTCGATTCAAATTGGTTTATTGAGTTTTAAATTTCCCGGCCATATTTACTTCTATTCGAAGGAGTTTCTTTTCTCAAGCATGGAAAATTTTTCGTATGTTTTGACACACGATGGTAACAGTAAGATCTTTTGTTTTCTTGTCAAATTGATTGACATTTTTTTTTCCAAAAGTTTCATGTAAAACAGCAGAGCTCAGACGGACCGCACAAAAATGTTAGGCGGGCCGCATGCGCCCCGCGGTCCGCGTCTTGCTCATTCCTGATCTAAAGGAATAAAAATTCCCTCTAAGTCAGTAGTCGTCAAAGCAGATATTTGAAGATGAATTTCAATAAAAGACAGCCAAATTTTTAATTGTTTACAATCCCTTAACATAAAAAGGTCATTTCCCACATACTAATTTTTGAAAATAAATTTTGTTTTGGTATATTATTTAAATTCGCTTTAGAAATTTAAAAAATGTGTAATAAAAATGTCAGTAGAGTAATATTTGATATAAACTATTCTAGAGTCAGTTTTATTACTTTTATTTTAAAACCTACTGCAAAAAATTCACATTTACATAAATTAAAATAAATGTACGGCAAACTTTGAAGGCAAATATCTTGAAAACGGATGCTTGTATCAATATTCAGACAGTACACCTTTTTTACGTGAAAAATGTAGATAAATAAAAATATCTATTTAAAATAAATATACATGAAGGCACAAAAAAGTTATGGTGCTTTAGAACAATACAAGGTGGCGCAGGTGGCGCCCCCTATGAGTTACTGACAATCTGTTAACAAATTAGAATTTCTTGACCAAAAAAACCCCCATATGACAAATTTATTGTCTATAGTAAAATGTGTTCATCAGTTATGCGAAAAAAACACAATTTTTTTCCAACTTTGACACTGTATCTCTGTTAATATCAACTTTTGGTATAGGGCAAATGTGGCTAAATCGCGTTATTTTTATACGAAAAATCTACTCTTGCTCTATGTATCATTACTTATGATCCAACCCGTATAACGTACCCTATTCCTAAATTCAACTGTTTTTGAAATATTGTTGGTTGAAAATCGTCAATATGATGCACATTTTCTTCTATGTAACTCCGTAGATTCACTTAATCTGTTGCATAGTTTTATAATTGGCTTTGCTAATCCAAAAACAAATGACTGCCTTGTTAAAAATATCAAACAAAGTGTGTTGAAAAAGATTAAGCGAATCTAGACACATTGCATAGTGGCAAAAAAGGTTCAATTTGGGATTTTCAACTAACAATATTTCAGCTGGTAAGTTTAGGACTATAGTGTATTGTACAATATATGTGTAAAATCTTCAGGAGAATTCTAAAATGAAAAAATAGTTGGGTTGGTCTATTTAAAAATAAAGAGTTGACTTGACGCTGAAAATCGTTATATGGCAAACCTATATCAAAATAAAAATTTAAGCGGTTCTAGAAACTTTTGTACCCATAATTTTTTCATATTTATTAAAATTTAAAAGTAAAATGAGGGCGCATTTATAACCAAAGACCCTGTACAGGGTGACCAACCCCTTTTATTTTTAGATTTAACAAAACAAAGTTTTTGAAAAAGTTGGCACAAAACTTAAGAAGGTGAAAGTAGAGCCAAAATTAATAAAAAAAGTTTATAAAAAACATGGGTCCTACTGAGCACCACTACTGAGAAATGGCCCTCTAAAAGAGGTTATATCATTTGGTTATTTTTTGAATAATTTTCGTTATAATTATAGGATAATAAAATAAAACTTGCAGGGAATAATTATATGGTAAGTTTCTTTACGATGAATTTAAGCAAAATCGGTGGTAAATGGGGGTATTTTCTAGCTACCCCTAACATACATTTTATGACATTTTTTTGTTCTTTTGAATTATTAAGCACATGATTTTATTTTCTAGCGAACCGGATTTTTTCAAACAAGAAATGTTTCTACATTTTTCTTCGAACTAAAACTAGTTTAGTAGGAAATTATTTTATTTAAATGATGTACGTTCAGAAGAGTAACATTTTCCTATATTGTCAGGTAGTAGGCGCCTTTCACGATGAAGGTTTTATTTCACTGTTGGTTAATTTTCCCGTGCTATCAATAAAATTCTTCTTTACCTCTAATTTGTGTGTGTTCTAACCTTACTGTTTTAAAGGAGTATTTCTAAAGAAACGCGTTATTAGATTTTGATTTGGCTAATCAGAAGAAAAATTTTGATGACGGTAGGCGAAAATTACAAACACTACGATGTAACTGTCATACAGAGAGCCGCCTTTAATACGTGACATGTAGAAAAATGTTGCAATTCTGAACCATACCTCGTTTAAAAAAAAATTAATTCCGACTAATCTACACTAAATTCAAAGAAAAACGTGAAGATATTTTTTTTTTGGAACATCCGTTTCATTGAATAATAATACCATTGCTTGATATTTCAAAGGAACAGAAAACTATCTGCAAATTTATGTTAAGAGTAGATAGAAAACTATCCTAATTCATAATCGATTTTGAATAAATTCATGGAAATTAGAGACCCTTAGCACATAATTATTATCTACAAATTTCATTTTATTATTCTAATTATAAAGAAAATTATTTAAAAGCAGTGAAATGATATAACCTCTTTTAGATGGCTATATCTCAGTAACGATGCTAAGTAGGACCTATATTTATATAAACTTTTTGTATTAATTTTGGATCTACTTCCACCTACATAAGTTTTGTGCCAACTTTTCTAAAAAGCCATACTTTGCGTCTTGATTTTACTGGAGCTTTAGTAATTTATTTATAAATAAAAAATCTGATTTGCATACAATAATACAATGTAGCTTCAAAGACATCTCTAACAGTACTTATGGTGGTACACCTGGGGTAAATTTTCAACATTCATCAATAAGTCTTCCTTGTAATTTATTTTTAGATTTTGATTATGTTTACTTAGATTTTTATTTTTAAATAACAAAGTTAACAGAGTAGCACTTCTATAGCTTCGTTGTAGACTACTCTTTCTGGTTTAGGCACTTTCTTAGCCATCGACCAACAGACCCCCTTTTTTGCATCAATTCTGTTTAATTCTGTAATATACTTTTATGTGTTGCTTTTTTCCAGGGAAAGGAAAATTACAAAATTTGGCTGCGGGGCATTGTTTTAATCCACTTTTGGATGATGTTAACTATTTCAACAGTGCAATAATTACTTAATAGCGATAGCTTATGCTGCATTGTGTGAATTGGAGACCTTAAATGGTCTGCAAATGTCATTATTAGAGCCTGAAAGTTATGGCATTTGCCGTTTGCCGTTATTTTTGCCATGTTTGACAAGTTTCAGGTTATTTTGCCATTTTTGGTGTTATTGCATTTTTTTTGCCAAATAATCAGAAAATGAAAGACAGATCAAAATAAAATGAATTAACTGAGATCAGTGACAACTTTATAATAATGTAATTCTTAAAATGTATCCCTATTTAGATAAGGGGTCTTTAATGTCAGGCCCACTAATAAATAAGGAGGGAAAAATCCTCCAATTGGCACACATGACTCCCTAATTTGTCTACTGACTATACCACATTCGCCTCTGTGGTGACTTGTTTGTTGTAAAAATTGATATATAAATCTTGTTTCCTGAAACCAGGAAAGATTAAAAAATACAATGGTTGCTCCAACGCGTTTCGATAGCCAAGTTATCATCTTCACAGATACTACTATTTGTTTGTTACAGGCACAGTAGATTAAGGCCGTCTTATTCTATGTGAATAACGGCCACTTTGTAAAAATAAAACTTCCCGCCCCCCCTTTTTTTAGTAGTCAAAAATCTTTATTGGGTGGGAGTGTATTGGGAATTATCTGTTGTACCCTTTTTTAATAATCGTAGGAATTTGAAAGTTTAAAGTAATTGAAAAAGTTATCTGGTATAGTGCGTTTTTTTTAATCTTTAAAAATGTTTTTAGGTTGCAAAGGTTGAAAATTGTGTAACGAAAAGATAAGCATATTCATATGTCGCAAAATTTTAATCAAAATTGAAACGCATCACTAACAGAAAAAGATTGGGCACAGTTACATTCAAACCGTTAATACCATAGGAAGTGCAATCAAGGCGATACTTGGTGATGAGACAGATTATTTAAAATTAAATTTAGTTATCAATCTGGTACAACTTTGCTGCGCTCCGATAACGAGTTTACAAAAATTTTTTTTATATAAATATGAACTTACAGTGATAAATTATAATCAATAAAGATTTATCAATGCCATTCTACCTGTTTTTACTATCATTTTCGCCAATTTTATTTACCATTTATGGTGCCAAAACTAATTTGTTTACTGCCATAATTTCCGGGCTCTAGTCATTACATTGTTAATGCTAGGCACCCTGTGTTAACATAATTTTGAAATGCATTTATCCACAACTTTCCAGTTGTTGATCTAGACCCCAAAGATTATATATTTTTTAAATCAACTTGTCAAGAGAAATCGAAAACTCTAAACAAATTATAGGGTGACTTATTTAAACAAATAGAAGGGGTTGGTCTGGCAGTGTATGAATGACGATTACACTCAGTATAAATATAACGAAATATGTTTCCCTGCATAGAGTTATTGACGTGTTCTTGCGTTCTAAAAAGTTATTTGCGGTGAATAGTTTTCACGGGGATGCGCTGTAGAGTCGTATGCATAACTTGCTATTTACTTTTAAGTCTTGGTTGCAAAACTCATTTTCATAATTTTTTAATATACAGTTTGCTCATTAGTTTACCTGGTTAACAGGTGTATTAATAAAATTTTGGTTTTGAAGTTTCCGTAAATTTTTATTCGAAATTTCGAGCAAAACGTGGATTTTCAAAATTTGTTTTTTGAAATTTCAACTTTCGACTTAAATTGTCTATTCTTTATGAAATCCGCCAAATTGTTTTTTTTTTTTCTATAAACTATAAAATGTTTTGAATGATTAAACCTATTTCCAGAAATCCAACTTTCAAATGTTACTTATTCCTAAAATTTTTCTTTTAACTCTAAAAATATGATTTTTTCTCTAAAAATTTAATTGCATTTTTTTTATCATAATTTACTTGCAAAGCGAACCCTATAATGCCGTTCAAGTAGAGCTAGTAAAATGCGGAAATAACGACAGATGGCGATGAACCCCTTTTTCAAATATGAATGGGATTTAATTACCAAAGAAAACTCTGTTCTCTAGTAGAAGGAATCACCACCGTGCTAAGCTGGACAGCACAGCACTGTCTTGTATGCCTTAAGAACGTTGTGGGTAACGAGATCTATCAGTTCGTGTGAGCATCTTACATGGGAGTACCTGTAGAAAAGAGATAACTCCAGCCGCCCGTGCTCCAGTGATTGTAGCGACATGGTCAATGTTTCATCAATTAGGCCAATAACTCTTCTTTGAATTGAATCAAAGAGAGCCAACGTATGCTTTGGGACGAAACTACAAACATGAGAAAAGTATTCTAATGTCTGATGAGATGTGAAATACTTTTTAACTCGAAAAAGAAAGCCCAGCTTTTGAGAGTCAGACTTGGTAATCGCCCGTGCATGGTCGTTCAAAGAAAAGTTAGTAGTCGCATTTACTCTTAGGATAAATAGTTTAGATTCCATAGGGTGAATTTCATACCATTCATGCGGATCTTGGTTACATTATTCCTTGACCTTTTCTTGAAAAAAACAGAAGCCACAATTGTTGAGGGAGACAAACCAATTTTTCTTTTCTCATTCCTGAACGATTTTGAAATTCCCATTTATGGTCTATATCTGTGGTTCTCCTAACTTATCTGAAGCAGCAACAGATAATGTTTTGTCGGAGAACAGGGATGATTACAGGCTACAAATATTTGTATCTGTATCTGTACCTACTATCATAAGTTCGAAATTTCTTTAAATTTTCAATATTTCCCAAAATATTAATTAGAGACTAGCAAGGGCAAACTTTATTTAAAATTTTTACTGGGAATTTCAGACTTTTTTCAATGCTAATTATTTCATTCGAAATGTCAATTATAATTTCGAATATTTCTTTTTACGTATATTTCTATTTTTTATGGATGTTTTCACTTTTTAGTATAACCATTTCAGTCAGTATTTAAACATTTCTGGATCTTTAAGTTGAAACTTGAAATTTTGCTAAATCTTTTTATTTCAAATTTTCTACGAAATTTACGTTCTTCTTTCTATGTTCAAGCTTTTACTTTTAATTTTTAGTACAAAGATATTGATCGTAAATAAAAATCTTGATAAAATAAGTTGCTTAATAAAAATTGTGGTTTAATATTGAAAATACAACATTTACCTCTTAACTTTCAAACCTGCGCCTTCAATTTTATTTTGTATATCGGATATAAACTTGAAATTTCGACTTGTTTTAAAAGTTCTAAATACTTTCTGAAATGTTTATGTTAATCACAAAATTTTAATAGCACTTTAATACCCATAAGCCCCTTTCAGAAGAAAATTCGAGAACAGAGTTTTTTTTGTTTTTTTTTGGAATTTAACCTTTTATTCGAAATGGATACATAATCGTCCTAAATCTTGATTGTATAGAATATGGTGTTTTATTTTCAACTTCGACTTTTTCCTCAAAATTCGTACTCTAATTTTTTGTTACCCATTCCAACTTTTTTCTCGAAATTTCGAATTTCATCCCGATTTTTAAATAAATATCCTACAACATCTAGGTCTTGAAGCTTCTCCTTTCTGCTAATCGCAATTAACAATACAAAAGTGTTCAAAACAATATGTAACTCTTTTCTCTCCCAGTGCTGGTGCATATCAGACGCCCAGAAAAAGCTAGCTAAGCATCTTTTGGTACAACCATGTAATGCTTACTTATTAATTATTTAAAAAAACCCTTGAATCCTGTATCATGTAAAATTGGAAAACATAGAAAGCTTTTATTAATCTCAGGATTAGGATGGTTCCGATGAAATGGAATTAAACGAATGTAGGAAGTGATTCCCAACAAACATGAACCATGACCTGGCTTAAAAAATTTAAGTTAACGTCAAAACAAATAAAGCTGATTTAATACATATTTTGTTGGATTGAGAAGCACACTTTTTTTCTAAATAAATTATTTCAATTTTATCTTATACTAACTAGTAAGCGATTGAAATACAAATCTTGTTCCCTGAAACCAAGAAAGGTTAAAAAACACAAAGGTGAAAGATATACTCTTTGAAGATGATTGCTTGGCTATCCAAATGCATTGGAGGAACCTCTGTTGGGGGTTTTAATCTTTCTTGGTTTCAGGAGACAAGATTTGTATTTCAATTTTAGAAGATAACCAAGGACTAGTCCGTTCCATAAAAAAAAATAGTAAGCGATTATATTCATTTCTTAAACTTATATAACAAAAAGTGTTCCTGAAAAGAACAAAATTGGTTGCGGCGAATGTAGGTAATATTTTACAATAAAATTTAAAACCAAACATATGCTGTTCCGTGAAACATACACAGATTCAATTTTAGCAGAGCTATGACATAATCCCTCACATAAATCAGGCGTATTACCTAATACAGCATTATTTTGCTCCAGTGAAAGGTTCTTTGGGGATACTTCATTGTGTCCTGCATTTTGGAGAATAGGATTATATCCATCTAAATGCTTGTATCCTTCACGTGCTGTTATATTCCCCTTACTTCGTTCCGAACCTGCAACAATTGCCGGATTTCGTTTTTTCCTCTTGAAATTAATTATCCTGCCCAAAAGGATGGAATTCTTAATTTTATTACTGTCTCCGTAGTCATGATTGGCTGGAATGATTGAATTACGATGGTTATAAATCCTGAAAAGACAGTGATTTATACTTCCGCTGCAGTCGAAAGCTTTTTTCCTATGCCAAGACGGGGATACGTCGTTCATAAAGTGGCGAAGTGGGAAATGCTTTTTGTCTATAGTTGTTCTGGCGTGTCCTCGTTCTATTCTAGGCCCGGTGAATATTTTCCAGCTACTACTCTTGTGTTTAGCATTTGCATAATCATCATCAGTGCTTATTCTTAAGTTCTTCTGTTTAATTAATACATCTCCCGTGATGTCTGCAATTTTTCTGATGGAGGACACAGAACTATATTGATCTATTTCGAACGAGAAAAGAATAAGAAAAATTATCAAGTTGTTCAAGAATGACATGCCGTGTCGGTCCGGAATCGTTGGCATTTTTGTTAGATTTCATACGACTTCATTTTCCTGCTTTTGCCCCGAAGGCTTCATCTCGAAACGCAGCCTGGAACAAAACAACATTTATTAATCGAGGTATTTTTATGGCGTTATATAAACAGAAATTCATATCAGCAATAACGTATTAAACCGTATATTTTATGAATAATATAATGTACGCAACAGTTGATTATGTGATTGCGAGAGATAATATTTTGTTCTGTTTTCAATTCCATTTTCCATTTTTATATTAAATTATAACCAAGGATCTTAAAAAGATATATATCAAGCTTTGATGATAAAAAATGTGTTTATAAATTTATTCGATAGATCCTTATTGCGTGATGTGACCAGCTAAAATTAATCGTTCCATGACAGCGCCTGGCAAATGAAAGTTTTCGAGTAATATACAAAGTGATTCGAAAAGTAGTACCATAAATTGGGGATCGTATTTTAGAGCCCAAAATAAGACGAAAAGTCTATAAAATGCTTTGTTTCCGAGTAACAGGGTGTGGAATGTTAATTCCTGATTATAGTTTTTAATTAATAGTTGCGAAATGTGTACAGATATTTGAATAAAATTTGGCACAACTTTATACCATTTCGTATTCTTTCAAAAAATCTAGAAACTAATTGGATGGCAGTGCTTAAAATGTGCCAAAAGTCAAAGTCATAGTCATCAGTGAAACAAAAACTTAATATCTTCGTAATTTAATGATATTCCATTTACGATATGACGCACTATTGAGACCATTTCGCTTCATTCTGTAACGTCAAGTGGCAACTAGAT
Source organism: Dastarcus helophoroides (assembly GCA_028583605.1). Lineage (NCBI taxonomy): Eukaryota > Metazoa > Arthropoda > Insecta > Coleoptera > Bothrideridae > Dastarcus > Dastarcus helophoroides. The sequence goes on from CM053332.1 coordinate 3,798,410, forward strand.
CCACAATTATTTAAAATAAAGCAAAGCCTAATTGTTGCTTAAAAGTAAAATAGATAAAAGTATATAGGCTATGCCATTTGATTTTTCAGAAAAAATAATATTCCGTGTTTGCCAATCCGCGCGTGTATAATGACAAAGGCTATTTATAATTAAATTTACACTATTTTTTAAGGTAACGAGATACTAAAACCATCTGCAGTAAAAAAACTAATAGTCATTTGGCCTTTCAAGTAAGATTCCACAAGTACATTTTCATGATTTTTTACACATATCTCAAAAACTATTATTCGCGCACAGCTCTTATTTAATATCATTTCAATCAATAGTTTTGAGCAGATTTAAAAATTTCTTTAAAAAGGCAGCCTTGATGCACCATCGCGTATAATTAAATGTTCATCCATAAAAATAATTTAAAAATGTGTGCCACATCCAAAAATATACATTTGTTCCAAAAAGATTTTTGTTATCAAAATTATTCGAGAAGCCACACGGCTTTACTGACTAATTAACCCAGTGTACAGTGTGTTCAAAATGAACACTCGGCAGTATTGCTAACTTTCTTATTATTAAAGATACAACTTCAGTTAAATTAACAAAGTAGTGTATGTTTTAACGCTGATCTTCATGATGATACAAAAAGATAATTGAACATCAAGTTTTTGAATTTTATCTGAAATTTATGGAGTTAAAACAGCATTTGGTAAAATGAGTTACAAAGTATAATAATAATAGTATAGACGGTTAATAACAATAGTAAAAAATAATATATTAATCATATATTTGTTTAAATTTGATAAGTTTGTCTCTGGTTATTCGCACCTTTAATATAATTTCATTGAATAAATTCGTCAATATTTATTTCATTATGTTACACACATGTATGACATATTTTTTAATCGGGAAGGAAACGTTCTTTTTAAATATTAAAAAATATAAATGGTTTTCATTAAGAAGAAAGCCTGTTAACATTTTGTTCATCTAAATCCGATTTATGAACCTTTTTTATTTTGAATTCTATTTGCTTTAGAGATTAAGATATGAGAAGTTAAGATCGGATAATCGTAGTCAATCATCCTGTGTATCCAAGGGTTTGAATTATAAAAAAATTAGGAATTTTCAAATTACTCCTAATCGCATTGAAGTTGTTCTATGAAAGTTGTTAAATAAATTCAAGGCCCGAAAATTAATATATTATAATTATTTTAAATATACAACATGTTCTTAATTTTAACCAGTGGCGACCGAACATTTATTATGAATCCTTACTTTATTTACAATAAAAAATATTTCTTGCATTTTTTTGGTTCGAGCAAGTGTTTAAGCGTAGATCATTATTTTCTTTAACTGTACAGGGTTAGTCTAATTAAATGGACCCTCCTTTATTTTCATTATTCGTGTCATTTCAGAATATTTTGAAATGCATTTATACATATTATTATTTGAATTTTTTTAATTTTCTGTAAAAAAGATATTTCGGTGTATGTATACAGGTTGAATCAATGTCAAGTTTGTTTTTTCGAAGGGAGCACCCTATATATTTTTACATAGCTAGATTTTGCTACTTTTCCGGAATCCAAATATATATGGTTGTTATATATTCCATCGACAAATAGGCAATTTATTTCCGATCAAAGAATTTGCTTGTATTAAATAACAGCTATTATAAACTACTTTATTGTTATTAATAATAACTAAATAAATATAAAAACTTAAATTAGGTGATGTTTCATCATACTATAAGTCCTCTCTACGTAGGAACCGTCGATTAAGAAAGTTCTAATGTGTTTAATATCATCATGAAACCGCCTCATTCCTCAGCAAAGATTAATTTCTAATAACATCTCCCAATTAAAATAATTAATAAGAAGTAAATAATACGTTGACAGATTATTTTAACAGGCGTTAACTAATTTATTTTTCAAAACAATCCAGTAAAATCCAAACGTTACCATCAAAATAGGCTCTATAAAAGTAGGTGTTTAATCGCAAATAAAGCTCCTATGTGTCAATGAAGTATATAACAAATATATATATATATATATATATATATATATATATCGATTTTGGAAAACTAGCAAAATCCAAATATGCAAATATATATATATATATATATATATATAGTGTTTCATAAGAAAAAACAGACTTGATGTTGAGTCACCCTGTATATATAGACCAAAATACATTCTTATAGATAAATTAAAAAAATCAGGAAAAGCTGTGTAGGATTGAATTTTCAAATATTCAAAATAGTCGACAATAACGAAAATAAATGGGACTCCATTAAATAAGACTAACCCTGTACGGGGTAGTCTTATTAAATGGACCCTCTTTATTTTCTCTATACTTGACATTTAAGAATATTTTAAATGCAGCAATACATATATGTTACCTGAATTTTTTAAATTCTCTGTTAAAATAATATTTTGGTGTATGTATACAGGGTGAATCAATATTAAGTTTGGTTTTTCTTATGGAACACTCTATATATTTTTACATATTTGAATTGTGCTAGTTTTCCAGAATCCAAATATATATAATAACTATATATTTCATTAACAAATAGGCGATTTATTTGCAATAAAAAAAATTCAGTGTAATAAAAAAGAACTTTTATAAACTTATTAACTGTTATTAATAATAACTAAATAAATGTAAAAACTTCAATTATGTCACATTTTATCGCAATATAGGTCCTTCTGTACATGGGAGCCATCGTTTAAGAAAGTTGTAGTATTTATAATATCGTCATATCACGTCATTTCTCAGGAAAGATAAATTTCCAATAACAACCGTCTCTCAATTAAAATAATTAATCAGAAGTAAAAAATATGTTAAGGGATTAGTCTGACAGGCGTTAGTTAATTTATTTTTCAAAACCATCCAATATAATCCAAAGGTTTCCATTAAAATAGGATCTATAAAAGTCGGCTTTAATCGCAAATAAATCGCCTATTTGTCAATGGAGTATATGACAATTATATATTTGGATTCTGAAAAACGAGCAGAATCCAAATATGCAAAAATATATAGAGTATTCTATAAGAAAAAACAGACTTCATGTTGATTCAAAAAAAAAATATTAAATAATTCAGGAAAAACTATGTAGGGTTGCATTTTTAAATCTTAAAAATAGTTCATAATAACGAAAATAAAGGGGGGTCCATTTAATAACACTAAACCAGTACATCTACAGGGTGATTCATTAATGATGACATTAATTGTAACCATGTGTTCGGGAGGCTTAGTAATGACAGAAAATCAAGAAAATAATTTTTTTCTTTAACTTTTAAAAATCAGGACCATCACCCTAAAAATTGCCTTTGTGCCACGCCACTGGTACCAGTAGATTATTTAACTGGGAGGCACACAGTTCGAGCGTTGAATGACAGTAGCTGCGTTGTCAGACTTCCTAGTTTCAATTGTCAAATTAAATTAACTACATAAATTTGGAGGTTAAGTTTAAAACCCTTTTGGCTGGATGCGGCTGCAACTAAATTCGATTTGTGTTCGCGATACCGGGCCTGTGATACTGCGACACCAACAGGCCAACCTAACTTGCACGACATCTGATAAATTTAGTTGAATTGGAGCAACTCAACGGAAGGACAAGAATCAGTGCAAGCCGGCTGGAGGTTTCCTCAAGTAAAGTCTGGAAAACCAGAATACCCGCAATCGTACCTTGACCCAAAATCAAAATAGTAGCTGATCGCGACTGCATTCCGTATTGACAAAGTGCTGTAGACAGATGAATGTTATTTCACCACTGCTGGTATTTTAAGTAGATGTTAATGAAAATGCAACTTTACAGTAAGTAAATATGAACAGCTTTTCAACATCTCTAAATGATTAACTCAGTCAGTGGATTCTTTTTTTTTTATTACTACTTCTATTACGAAACGTACCTGTCCGATTAATCAATCTGTTGAAGTTTTATAACTTAAATATTGAAATGTCTTACACTAAAATAAATAACTTCTTTGCAGTCACAACAGACACATTGGTCAGACAAAAATGCACATGCTGCCCATCAGTTTAGGTTTCAAATCAGATTTGTTGTCAATGTATGAAATGGTATTCATCAATTGTCCAGATTTTCTACAAGATATACTGTACAACAGAGCTTGGCCAATTTTGCTCGCTTTGCAGGAATCCTTGTGAAAGAAGAATGTTACATTCTGCAGGAAAAGGAAACTATGGTGAAAGTTTAAAGCATATACTTGTGTATAAATATTCTGCTATCCTAACAATACTGTTGTAACTGACATTTTTCATAACATGCAAATTAGTACAACCCAGGAATTACAGCATAATTTTTGTGATTGTTTCCTTCTATTAGAATGTTATTTAAATAAATATTATGTATTAATTTACTAGTGAAATTCGTCTGCCAAAAAAATTGTCATAAATTACTTAAAACTATCAAATATGTAGATGACGATCTTGCTTGGCAGGGCAGAATACTGTTTATTATGATTTTTTCTTCTATGCAGTTTTTCATTAAAAACATCTTCACTAAACAGATTACATTCTTCAATGTTATGGTGAATGATTGTTATTTTTCTGCAATTAATGCATTTTAAAATATTCAGAAAAATAAAAAATAAAGAAAATAAAGGGGACCAATTAATGAGGCTTACTCTGTTCAGAATGATCATTTAACATATAATGTCCCCCATGCTAACTTTTTTGTTTTTTGTCTTATTGCTCTTAACTATGTGAATTGAATTTTCAATCACCCCGTATAGCACCGAAACGCCTATAAATGAGTTGCAGTTTTCAGTGTTATCTAATTTGTATCACTGCAACTCCTAAACAGTTAGCATCATTATTTGGTTCGCTGATTTCAATTAACTTATCCTTTGATATGTAGCACATTATTTCGTTTAATTTGGGTTTTTCCTTTGCCCATTGTAAAAAGTAAAATATGTCTTGATCTTACGAATTCTACCATTTAATTAAATTCAATGCGTAAAGGGATTTATTATTTATCACAGAAATTATGTTGAATCTTTTAAGGCTGCCTAAAAATTTATTTATAAAGTTTACCGATTGCATATCTAACATTAGAGGTTTTGAGAAATTGAAATACAAATATTGTCCCCTGAAACCAAGAAAGATTAAAAGACACAACAAAGCTTGCTCTAACACGTTTCGACAGCCAAGCTATCATCTTCAGAGAGATACTAACACCTAATCCTAAAATTAACCCTTATATACTAAGAATGAGTTTTATGAACAACTTGAGGGCGCAGCCATGGGAAATCCTTCGTCACCATTCACGGCTGAGCTCTTCATGAGTGTTCTTGAAAATCATCTTAAAAATGAATGTAGTTTGTTTCGCAGAGTATGGGTTATAGATATGTAGATGACATTTTTGCTATTTTCGACACAAAAAATCAAAATTTAGATAATTTTATTGATGTATTAAATTCACGTTTTCCGACATTTTAATTGAAATACAAATCTTGTCCTCTGAAACCGAGGAATATTAAAAAACACAACGCTCTAACGCATTTCGATAGACAAGCTATCGTTTTCAGAGATATACTAACACTTAATCCCAAAATTAACCCTTATATACTAAGAATATTCACTTCATGCATGATCGACCGCATCGAACGCGAATGCGCATCTAAACTTACATGTCGCAGTGTCACAATTCCTTATCTATCAACCTTAACCATTTTTAACATCAAAAATGAGTGGCCTAAAGGCCCAGCGAAATCATTTATAAGATTCTCCAGCTTTATGGATGGCCAAGCTTTCACAAGCAGTTAACATAGAATGCTTATTTACTATTCTTAACAGTTTAATATTATTATCTATCCTATGATATAATTCAAAATAATGTCGAGCCGTACTTGACTGCTCAGTTCTTCCGTAAATCAAATGAGCCAAATGCTCCTTCAATGGGATTTTAAGAGATCGTCTAGTTTGCCCGACGTACTTTTGATGACAATATTTACATGAAATTTGGAAAATACCAGACTTGTCCGTTTGCTCTACTTTATTCTTCAAAATACCCAAAAGCGAATTTAATTTGCCGCTAGAACTGTAAATAACCCGGAAGCCCTGTTCCCGTAAAATTCCACCTAAATCATGCGTAAGCGAGGGTTCAAATGGACGTGAGACGAACTTTAAATTTTCGTCAGCTCGGAAAGTCGTGGTAATTTAAAAATTGATATTTGAATTTTTTCTTATTAATTATTTTATAAATAATATTTCGATCGAAGCTATTAACCTCAGCTATATGTTAAATTGTCTTCAGCTGATTTCCAAATCCTTTTCTACTAAGAGTAAGACTCAGAAGGTGATGGTTAAGAAAATTGAAGCTTGCTACTTTGTGTTGTATACAATGGTTAGATTTGGAAGTTATCTAGCGGAAGGTACTGGTTTCTTTCCTATATACATCAAATTCTAATCTATTTTTATCCCTAATAACTAAAGTGTCTAAAAATGGTAATGTTTCTTCTTTTTCTAACTTTACTGTGAATTTAATAGTTGGAAAACGTGAATTTAGTACATCAATGAAATTATCTAAATTTTGATTTTTATATGATTGTTATATAATATATGATTATGTTCTACGTTCTCTGCACAGTTCACATTATTTAAGCAAATGAAGGTAAAACTAGTGCATGGTAGAACATTCATGCATTACAGTCAATTTTAAGTTTGTTTTGGTGAAGTAAATTAAGGAAACAAAAACCCATTTTCCACAACGACAATTAAAAAATATTAATAAATATATTTTATGCACCATATTAAAAAAAAGGTAAGTTAAACCTACACAGAGGCCTAATCAAACTAAAGTACACTGATAACAATTGTATGTTTCACCTTAGATTGGTAAGATTCCAATTGATACGAGGCAGGTCGAATTTCTGGTTTTGAACACTTTTTTGGAAATTGTGCGGTAAAAAGTTTATTTATTAGTGTTTTTCATTACCGTTAAGAAAAAATTTCCAACAATTTCAATCAGAAATGAATTTTAACATTAAATCAAAGCTTAGTTGTTGCTTAACAAAAATAAAAAATAATCTACAGGGTGTGCTATTTGAACTCTTTGAGAAAAATGTAATTTTGCGTTTGCTAACCACCATGTATAATATCAAATGCTATTTAAATAAAATTACATTAATTTTTAAGGAAAGTATATAGTGTAATTATTTACATAAAAAATAAATTCATTTTATTGTTTCTGGTCTTTCTAACGAGCTTGATTTAGGCTCAAATATCATCATTTCAAGACTATCAATGATTGTTTATGTCGCAAATTGGTTAAAACTACATCACACTTAGTGCTTACGGATTTGTGATCCTGTATTAATAAACGATCCATAAAAACCCTACATTATTTTGCTGCATTTTTATAGGGCTAACCAAATAAGCAATAATATACAGGGTGTTCTATTAAAAAAATAAATTTATATCAATGATTTGTACAATAAAATGAAAATAATTTTAAAATGTACTCCCTATAGATGTACCATTGGACAAAATTTTGTTTTAATATACTTTTTAGGATTACGAGCCATCTTCCGTCCACACACTAATGGCAGACTCTGTATAGCAGGTAGGTCCATCATATATTTACATTAGGTACAAAGAAGAAAAAATGTCCTTTAAAAATTAACATTTTGACACCACTTTCTTAGCCTCCAAGGATAATAAAATTGAAAATGTATAATTGATTATTAATTATTTCCTCTATATTAATAATAATTCAATTCTCTATTGCGAATATTGATTTTTGTTTCCAGGAGCCTTATTTCTGGAGACCAACATTCAGCGTTGTCTGCTTCACTTTTAGGAAAGTTTTAAAGATTAAATTACTAATTTCCAACTAACAATGAACAAGTTCAGATTTGCTTGACTGAGGGCCAATAGTAAATGCGTCAGGTGCAAAGGATAAAGCTCATGAAATGGGCTGTCAAACATTGCATTTCATCTTCTCTGATGCACTTTCATCAAACAAATTTAAACCGATACTGAGAAAAATTCCCCCACAACCCCAATATTAACTTCCTCTGAATTAATTCCGGCTTTCCATGCTGAAATAATGAGTTTCTCAATGACGCTTTTTTATGTTCGGCAGGTTTTATTTCAACCGCTCTTGGAAAAGAATGATTTCGTTCAAGCTATAATCTAAAATGAGCTAATTCACAACCTGGCCAAAGAAAAATCGTCAAACCTCATTCTACTTAACTTGCAAATTAATATTTCAATGAAGTTAATTAAAAATTTCTTTTTGCCTAATGCTTTCTAGGTCAAAAATAATATTATTACAATTTATAACTCAGCAGTATTTATATTTATAACATTATATTATGTATTTGTAACCTGATACCTATGATAGAGTTACTTTCCGATTCAATATAAAACTAATTAAAAAGAATTTATGTTGTAAATTGAAATATGGAAAGAAACATATATTTACGTTGACTTTGTGTTGCAAATTTCAATAATTATTTATACGGCCCCATAATAATATATACCCTATATGAAACCGCACATATGCCGCTCTCACATCTGTACAATATCTGAATAGCTGATATAAATAAAACATAAAATTTATATTGGATAAATCAGCAGAAAATAAAACGCCGCATACACACAAATGTATTAAAATATTAAGCATATAAAGATTAATAAAAGTAAAATTCCAGACTTGACTATTTTTGTGTGAGAGATCAAGATATAGAACAGTACCTCTCAATTGAATGATTCGGAATGATTTTATTAGGATAATTTGCTTAATTTAACGCATGACTAGTAATTCAAAATTAGTTCTACGAGTTCATTAAAACAGCGTTCATTGAATATTTCTTCTTTCATGTATATGAATTATAAGGAGTGGGGGCTCGTGAATTTTTTAACAGGGGAAGCACATCTGATGCACTCTTATAGTAGAGCTGTGCAGATGCTCACAAAATGCAATTCTTAAATTAAAATGATTTGTTCTTATGAAAATAAACTATTGTATGTAACTTTGTTGTTGTAGGTAACTTGAAATTTATTTTTTGTTTTATTTAAATTACACAAAAACCCAGACATTTTTTTAGACATAAAATCTGTTCTACCTTTGTTCTAAGAAATAAAGTTTTCTATTATTACCTCATCAAAATTGTCTATATAATACACCGCATTTCTGTTGGCATGCATATTGCTAAAGTATTTATATAAACTAGTGTTGGAATAATCGAACGATTTTCAGAATCGAATACATTGAATTCGAATACTTTTGAGAATCGAATAAGTATTCGAATACAAAGAATCGAATTATAGGATAATAAAATACCTACTAGAAAAATTGTCTCGGCGGCCTATTCGAGGTATGTGGTGGCGAGATATGACTTTCGATTTCAGTACTTCTGTACCTATGCCCGTAATTGGTAATTCTCTAATTGAATATATACAAATTTAACTTTGATTGGATTCACATATTGACACTGTATGTCCTGATATTGTTAAATTTCATTATTAAAATTGAGAGCCAGATTTTAAAAATTACTTAAGCATTTCATTAATTAATCATTTTATGAGAAGGATGAAGCAATAAATTAAAAATTAGGTACATATTCGAATGCAGGAATGTGCGAGCATAATGCGTAACCAACCATCCCGGATAAAAATGATCTCGAATACAATACGCATTCAATAATGCATGTCCTAAGATCTCGAATACAAGAATCTGGTACAGTATTCAACATCCGAGAAGTTAAGAATCGGAGATGTAGCGCTGTTAGGAAGACCGATTCTATTCACTACTCAGCATTCCAATGTTTTGTTGTATCGGACTACCACAATCTCGAATACATATTTTGTATTCGAATACATACTTTGTATTCGAATACAAGCAAGTACCCGAGAACTTATGAATCATGCGATGATGAGATGTTGCTTGCGCGAGGCGAGAACCGATTCTATTCATATTCTCATTTCAAGCTTACGGAGTCTGGGAGTATTCGAATACTTCAGTTGAGAATCGGCTGTATTCGAGATCTTGGTAGAATCGAATACATCTCACAACTTGTATTCGAATATCCCAACACTAATATAAACCTTCATTGGTCATAGCGAAAAACAGAGCGCTGATTCCGCAGTTGTGTCAATGGTGTTGTTAAAAATAACATCGAGTAATTTTACTATTCCAGAAAATATTTCAATTAAATTATTCTCTGACATAAATGACAATAAATTTACGGCAGCAATAAGATGCACCAAATACGGTCGTGAATAAATAACTTCCAGTTCAGGTTTTAATCGAGGCGGATATAAATATTGCATACATGTGGAAAACCAGAAGTCTTAGCTTCGAAAATATTAACTGTAAAAGTAGTAGCTGCAAATTGATTGCGAAAGTTTTTCGACGATCATAGACACTAAAAATAAGGAACTAAATTGAAATATCTGTCAATCGATGGGTACTAAATACATAAAAATATATTTTGAGATAATTTGGGCGGAAAATTTTGGTATTGTTAATTAATTAATTCATTCACTTCATTAACTCTAAGGCTTGAGATACTATTCCCTTTAACAAACTTCAAGTCCTTGTTACACCTACATTCCGTGTAAGTTGCTGGATTTGTTAAATAGCCATAAATGCTCCCACTTGTTCACTTGCAAATTAAATTCGCTAACTTTTAGCTAGAACAATGCAGTTACCATTTTCAGGACAAATTAAACAATTAAACCTTAAAAGTCCATTATTACTTTCCTGCAAGTAGCGTACATCAAGAGATGAAATGAAATTGTGCCACCTGGAATATAAATTTAATTTTCAATTTTCACCTTTTGTATAAAAATAAAGTAGCATAATGCATGATAATTTGTTCCACTTCAATAACTAAATACTTATTAAATGCATCTTGAATTGCAAATTAGATTTTCCAACACAGAAATAATAAATCTTAGCAGCATAATAACAAGCAAATTGTAAAAACGGGTTAATCCACAAATAGACCAGAATTCGGAGGTTTTTCTGTAAACCATCAAAATTATTTATGAGTTATTTAAACTGTACTATATAGAAAGTTTACATCGACCAGTTGGTTTACGCTTCAATTATATGCAACTGAGATGCAGAAATAAGATATAGAGGGTGAGTCATTAGAATGGTAATGCCCTGTAGCTCCTACAATTATTTTGATAAAAAAATTTTGGAACAAAGGTATACTACCACGAGCCGCACATTTTAAAATTAATTTTTGTAAAACTGTCATTAAAAATGACATTTTTGTTTTATGGGTAAGTGAAATAAAAATTGACTTTTATAATGACACCTCTCAAGAAAGTTTTTAACACTAGTGAGGAAAATACGTTTTCGCACTAGTGTTAAAAGTAAAATGCTGCATGATGTGTAGCAATATGCATTCTTCTCAAAAAAAATAGAAAGCGGTATTGATAAAATTTAAAAAAATATATTTCTTCTTAACATTGAAACATATTAATCGAGTAGTTGCAAATTATTTTTTTAGAAACATTAATATTACTACATATTACAATCTAACCGGTTACTTACGTTACTTTTTTTTTTCTTTTTCAGGTGTCATGCCCTCTGAGAGGGTTGACGAGCTTCTAGGAATATTTGCTCTGCATAAAGGTTAAAAAGCAAAGAGAAGAGAGCAGAGCCCTGTCGCACTCCTCTCTTTATCCTTATTTCATCCGACACCTTTCCATCTACTCTCACGGTTGCTATTTGATTCCAGTATAGGCTGATAATAATACGAATATCTCGGACATCTAACGTCAAATCTTTAAGGATTATACTAATTTATTGTGGTTTACAGTATCGAAAGCTTTTTTGTAATACAAAAAACAGGCAAAGACCTCTACGTTAACATCACGACAGCGCTGTATTACGACTTGGATACTGAACAACGTTTCCCTTATCCCGAATCCATTACAAAATCCGAACTGAGATGTCGCTGGTCGTCTGTTTACATTTGCTATAGATGCGGTTACGTATGAGCTTAAGAAATATTTTCGGCACGTGACTAATTAGGTTCATAGTTTTGTAGACTCTGCACTATTTTGCATTTGTTTTTTTGGGTAGTGTCACGAAAGTTGATTTTAACCAGTCCTTAGTTATAATCCCTGTTTGGTATATGTTATTAAATGAGTTGAATAAAACGAAAAGAGAGCTATCATGTAGGAGAACCTTCAGTATCTCTACATACATTTTATCTGGACCATTTTTTCCTGAGAAGTAATTGCGGAGGTATTTGAGCTAGTAATTGACATAGCTTTCCAAGATACAAAAACTACACTACACGGAATGTTGCATTTTATCTCCACAATATGAATAAATAGGACTTTTTCTGATTTTTCGATACTATCCGATGTTAATTTACAAAGCCCTTCACAACGACATGCGCCAAATACAGGGGCGGATCCAGTGGGGGTCAGGGGGATCCGGACCCCCCCCCCGCGAAATATTCAACTTGTTGAGAAAATTTTATATCGTATCAGAAATCTATGAAGATTCTTTATTGATATAAAGGCATAACGAAAAATTATGTTTTTGACACTGAGATGTGTTTTATTAGGCAGCATCACATACAATAAGAAATGGAAGCTTGTTTTCTTCAAATTACTCTTTATCGCTTACTCGTTTCTGCAACAGATTTGAACCTACCGCCACTTTCACTCCATGATAGTGACGAATACTTTCGAATCTGTCCATACTCGGTGCTAGTAATGTACATACCACAACTTCATACCAATTTGTCTTTCGTAAATCACATCTGACGATTGAAGTTTCTGGGGAAACGATCGAGTTAGCTCGATGTGTTTCCCCCGTGTGTAAAAAAATGCGTTGGCTGCGTTCTTGAACAAATCGTTATTTAGAATCCCAGCATTGTAAGTTTTCTCATTACACTCGAATTCCTCAAATGTAAATCGCTCTCAAATGTCAACCTTTCCTTTCTAAAGCTAGGGTTTCTTACTGAACGGTAACGTAAAAGAGCGACCGTAATGTTACGTCGAGTGACGTCACCAAAAACCGTGCACGTGCTTCTAATAGGCAGTGTTTTCCTACATAACGTTAGGGGCTACCGCTGCGAAAAAGTACGTCGACCCGACTTTCGAAGCGAACGCTGTGTTCGGTGAGGATGCTGCAAACACGACTTAATACGTTACGTTGCCATTTTACGTTACTATGATTTATTTAACTTTTTTATTATTATGTGCACATGCAAGATGTTTTATGTAATATTATATCTCCCTTTTATATTATTCAATTTTTATTAAATAAAAAGTTTGAAAATACCAAATGACATCGAATTTGTTCTTCAATATGATGAAAAAATTTCCATACTTTTCGAAACAATTTTAAAATTTTACAGACATAATATTTAAACTAGAAGAACATATTTAATTGGGTATATGTCAGTTTATAAATTGACATGTTTTTATTCGTGTTTATTGCAACATTACATTCTGAAAGATTTTTTGTTGAAAATGTTGTCAGTACCTCAGTCTTCTCTAGGAATTTCAATGTAATGTAAACAATATTTAGAAATAATTACCATAGCAATAGTCCCTTTGCCTGCGGGGATTTTGATGGCAATAAACATGCAATTAGAGTATAGAGGGTGTTTTCGAAAGAATGCCATAACTGAAGGGGCATAATTTTTAAACGATTTAAAAAAAAAAGTTTATATCTGCATACGTCCGCTTTATTTTTAAAATACATAGGTGCTAAAAATTAAGAAAAAATTCGATTTTTTCTTTAATACCGTTTAAAATATTTTTTTTAATTTTGGTAGATAACTGAGCATAAAAATGCATTTTCTGCAAGTAAAATATTTCTTCTACTTCTATTAGTGGCGTCCGCAATAACATTTCCCTGAGTAATCTTAACAACAAAAAAATGGCAAGTCACTGCGTTTTTTAAATATAAGTACCAATTCCATAAACAACCTTAACTTCTTGGTAAAAATCCTCCCTTGAATTTTTTAGGTGGCGAATGCTTTTGCATTAAAAAATCATTTATCTTTAAAAGACCATTATGTTGACTTATTTCATGCTATGGGTTTATTAATTATTAAAAATACTTATTTAAAAAAACATGTATATCTAAGTTATCTAACATAAATTTTCCCTAATAATTCACAATGACCAAAGTTCTCTTAAAATTACATATTACTTTATAGAAAAAGGATATCAAGGGCCCATTGAAATGCAAAGAAATTCATTTCATCGGACAAAAAAGTTAAGAAGAAATTTGTTATTAACGAATAAAAAGTATTAATGAAAACCTTATCTATTTTGAAAAAAAAATCAGTAGCCTGATTTTTTTTTCTTTTTATTATGATTAAAAATGTTTAAGGGACATAGTTAATCGAAAACGTCGTTCTAGGAAAAAAATCTGGGAGAAATTTTTACCAAGAAATAAAGGATGTTTATGAAATTTGTACCTCTTTTGGAAAATTTTCCATTATAATGAAAAGATATCGATATGGTATCTTTAGCTTTTATTCATGTTCATTGCAAAATTACATTGTGAACAATTTTTGTTTGAAACTTTTTTATTACCTGACATTCGTCAATTTAAACAAAATTATAAAATAATTACGGTAATAATAATCCCTTGCCCTGCGGGGATTCTGATGGTTGTAAACATGCAATTAGAGTATAGGAACAAATCTGTTGTGAATCATTAGAGGTTATCAATTTTAGAGAAAAATTTTGTCTTGCAAAACAACATTCTTTATATGTTTATGAGACAGATTTTTAGTTTTCAGCTAAGTTGCCAATTAAAAAAACATCATGACCAAAAATGATTTTTGTCGATCAAAAAACCTCTAAATATAACCAAAAAAACACCCTAAAATACAACCTTGTCTACTAAAATAAAGAAAACTACGTTCTCTAAAAATAATTTTTCTCAACTAAAAGTGAAGTGACACGTGTTTCAAAACAACAAATTAAAAAAATAAATAAATATAGTTTGTGACTGCTAAAAAAAATTATGGAAAATTAGAACAATACAGTTCAAATCGTGACAATTTTACAGCTCTAGTCTCGGCCGACTACTCTCCTGCGACGCTTTTCTTACTTTACATCAATGTTCACCGTCAAGCCGACCGTTCTGTCCTCGACGGCTGCATGGCATAAAGCGGCGGTCAAATAACGGCCGTTTTGTAGGAAACCCTAGCTTAACGTATTAAATCGTGCTTTCAGTATCCTTACCGTACACAGCGGTCGCTTTGAAAGTGGGTCGACGTACTTTTTCGCAGCGGTAGCCCCTAACGTTCTGTAGGAAAACACTGCCTATTAGAACCACGTGCACGGTTTTAGGTGACGTCACTCGACGTAATATTACGGTCGCTCTTTTACGTTACCGTTCTGTAGGAAACCCTAGCTTTAGGAACTATTCGTACTTAAATAGCTTTGCAAATTTCCTAAAGATCACCTGTCGCAAACAAATAAATTATGAGACCTTATTGTGTCAAAGTTTGAAGAATATTTGTATTAAATATTGACTGAACAAAATTTTTTTCTGCAAGTTTTAGGTTTAAACCTGAAAATTATAAATACATATTTGTTCTAAAATTTCAGTTTTTTTTTCTCAAAAAAAAAGATTCTCGTAAATTCCTTGCGTAAACTTAATATTTGGAGTTTTGACTGAGCAGAAGGGCGATTTTGGGCTGACCAAGGCTGAAATCAGTTTATTTTTAGGCCGAAATTTAAATTTTCGGTGGATCTCCAATAAAAATATTAAAAAATAAGTACTTGAAATATGAAGAGTGACATGATTTTTGAAGTGAAAATTTCTTTAGGCGCCTTGGACGATTTTAGATAGGTTTTGCGTTACCATTACGCTAATTTGCGTTATCAACAGGTTCTAATGTTAATAATACTGTAGTAGCTACGAATAAGACGTGTAACAGAATTAAAAAACGCATTGTCGACAGCGGGGTTTGGACCCGCGACTTTATCAGACTTATGATAACGAAATCTGGCGCGGTAACCAGTGGGCTATACGATCGTCGCCAAGAATACAAATTTTAACTACATTTAAGAAGTTTTCACTTCTGACAGCAGTTCTCAGACTGCTTATTTTTTAACTTTGAAGGAAAAATAAAACAAATCTCGAAACGCAGAATTATTTGGAAAAATGTCAAATTTTGATGACTTCAATGTGACATTTTATGAAAAATCCTGAAATGAAAATTTCGTGACAATATTAAGGTCAAAAAGTCAATTTAGATTCTAAATTAAAATGGAATTTAAAAAATAAATAATTTTAATTTAAACTGAAAATTTTGTCAAGAACATCAATTTTTCTAGGTCTAGAACTTGTTGATTAGGAAATATGTGAAAGTAAAACAGATTTTAAATGTTCTACGTCTATTGTGTAGTGTTTAGTAAGTATAAAAAGTACATAGTTAAAACAAGAAATAAACTTTAATAGAAAATATTTTTTTTAGTCATTGAAGTTCTACGTCACTCTGTAACCTCTTGCTAATCTTTCAGCACAGGGAACGTTATGGTGACTAAAAAATGAAACAATTGTTAGAAAATCAATTTAAACTTTGTTAAAGTTTTTTATCATTTACCTTCTGGCCATTCAGCTATAACTTCCAGAAACTCCCTTGCTTTGTGACCATTGTTGAACACCATGTTGACTAATTCCTCTTCCGATAATTTCGTTTTCAAAATCGATCACTACTCTATTTTCCAAGACAATCACTTGATTGATATCTTCCGATGCAATAATTAAGCGATGATGAATATAAATTGTTTCATTTTTGATTTGAACTAACTGTACAATAGGTTCAAGATTATTGAAGCTTAGTTTAACAGAACTCGAGTAATCCATGATGATTTCTTGCTTACTAAGTAAAGACTAGACTTACTAAAGTAACAACAACAACTAACACAAGGGCCTAATCGACGCCGGTCTTCTGATATTCCCGATGGCAAAAGTTGCGAACGAAATCGAAACAACACGAACGGAGATTCCTCTTTTCAAAGTTTGGTTGTTCTTTTGTTTATTATATTATGACGATGTTTAGCACTGAACGAGAGATAACATTATTATTCATGGCACTATCTAAGGAACTTTGGTAATAGTATCATGGGATAACATTGGTACCTTCGTTATTAATGGAGAAATAAAGTCGTTTAAGTGAGCAAAGTAGTGCCGAATATTATACTCATCAACATACCATTAAGAAAACAATTAAATACTGGTTTTGTTTAAATTTTATTAAGAAAAATTAGAGGAACATAAAAAATCGGGAGAAGTTGAAATTTCCAGAAAAAATTTTAAAAACAAATTTGCTGGAAAAGTAGAAATTTCGAGAAAATTTATTTATATAATATATTTAGAAAAATAGAAACTTTCCAAAAAACTTTTCCAACAAAAAAAATCAAAATATTAGAAAAAATTAGAAATTTTTCTACAATACAGTGGAAATTGCGAAATCGGGTAAAAGCTCGAAGATTTGGTATTATTTTTTTTTCAAAGAAATATGAAAATGTGAGAAGAGTTGGATTTATATTGTTTCTTGAAATTTTCATTATTGTCTCAAAATTTTGACACTTAGAGAAATTGAACCTTTTTTTTTTCAACATTTCAATTCTTTCTTGAAATATTGATTTCTTTTTCAAAAGTTTTACAAAAATTAGTTTTTGAAAATGCATTTTTTATCAAAATTAAAAATAAAATAGATTTTAGAAGATCCTAACATGAAAGAAAGATAAGGTTCCTATAAAAGAAATCAGAAAATTTAAAATTTCAATAAAAAAGTTTTTAATGAAAAGTCTTTAAAAAAGATTCAACATTTTGAAAAAAAACTTGAAACCGGAATTGGGGGTGCTGCAGTTACTCAGTACATATACGTGAGCCGCCACTGGGTATATGTCAATTTATAAATTGACATCTTTAGAGTTTTTATTCGTGTTTATTTGCAACATTAACATTTTGAAGGATCTTTTGTTGAAAATTTTGTCAATACCTCAGTCTTCTCTACGAATTTCAATGTAAAGTAAACAATATTTAGAAATAATTACCATAGCAATAATCCCTTTGCCTGCGGGGATTTTGATGCCAATAAACATGCAATTAGAGTATACAGGGTATTTTCGAAAAATTGCCATAACTGAAGGGGTATAATTTTTGAACGATTTTAAGGAAAAAAAATTTATATCTGCATACGTCCGCTTTATTTTTAAGATACAGGGTGCTAAAAATTAAGAAAAAATTAGGTTTTTCCTTCAATACCGTTTGAAATATTTTTTTTGCAAGTAAAATATTTGTTCTACTTCTATCAGTGGCGTCCGCAATAACATTTCCCTGAGTAATCTTAACAAAAAAAATGGCAAGTCACTGGGTTTTTTAAATACAAGTACCAATTTCATAAACAACCTTAACTTCTTGGTAAAAATCCTCCCTTGAATTTTTTAGGTGGCGAATGCTTTTGCATTAAAAAATCATTTGCCTTTAAAAAACCATTATGTTGACTTATTTCATGCTATGGGTTTATTAATTATTAAAAATACTTATTTAAAAAAAACATTATATCTAAATTATCTAACATAAATTCTCCCTAATAATCCACAATTACCAAAGTTCTCTTAAAATGACATATTACTTTGTAGAAAAGGATATCAAGGGCCCATTGAAATGCAAAGAAATTCATTTTATTTTTTTTTATCAAAAACCATTCATCGGACAAAAAAGTTAAGAGGAAATTTGTTATTAACGAATAAAAAGTATTAATGAACACCTTATCTTTTTTGAAAAAAAAATCAGTAGCGTGATTTTTTTTCTTTTTATTTTGATTAAAAATGTTCAAGGACTTGTTAATCGAAAACTTTGTTCTAGGAAAAAGTCTGGAGGAAATTTTTACCAAGAAATAAACGATGTTTATGAAATTCGTACCTCTTTTGGGAAATTTTGCATTATAATGAAAAGATATCGATATGGTATCTTTAGCTTTTATTCATCTTCATTGCAAAATTACATTCTCAACAATTTTTATTTGAAACTTTTTTCAATACCTCAGATTCGTCAATGTAAGCAATATTATGAAATAATTATGGTAATAATAATCCCTTGGCCTGCGGGGTTTTGATGGTTGTAACCAAGCAATTAAAGTATAAGAACAAATCTGTTGTGTATCATTAGAGGTTATCAATTTTAGAGAAAAATTATGTCTTGCAAAACAACATACTTTATACGTTGATGAGACAGATTTTTTGTTTTCAGCTACGTTGCCAATTAAAAAAACCTCATGACCAAAACTGATTTTTGCCGATCAAAAAACCTCTAAATATACCTAAAAAACACCCTAAAATAAAACCTTGTCTACTAAAATAAAGAAAAATACCTTCTCTAAAAATAATTTTTGTCAACTAAAAGTTAAGTGACACGTGTTTTAAAATTTCTTTGTCGACTAAAAGGAAAACAACAAATAAAAAAAAACAATAAATATAGTTTGTGACTGCTAAAAAAATTATGGAAAATTAGGACAATACAGCTCAAATCGTGACAATTTTACAGTCCTAGTCTCGGCCGACTACTCTACTGCAACGCTTTTCTTACTTTATCAATGTTCACCGTAATCTTAACAAAAAAAATGGCAAGTCACTGCGTTTTTTAAATACAAGTACCAGTTTCATAAACAACCTTAACTTCTTGGTAAAAATCCTCCCTTGAATTTTTTAGGTGGCGAATGCTTTTGCATTAAAAAATCATTTACCTTTAAAAAACCATTATGTTGACTTATTTCATGCTATGGGTCAAGGCGACCGTTGTGTCCTCGACCGCTGCATGGCATAAAGCGGCGGTCAAATAACGGCCCTTCTTTTACGTTGCCGTTTTGTAAGAAACCCTAGCTATTATATATTAATTTTTTCTTTCGCAAATGTCAACTCACATAGCCTGCACAACAGCCGCCACCAGGCGCGGGCCTTGCAAATACGCTACTAACGACGTTGAAGAATCTCGGAGTGGAAATTCATGTTATGAGAGGGCAAGGTAAATTAACACGTAATATTATTTATTAACTAAAATGAACATAATTTACTGAAATAAAATAAAATTAACTTAATTAACAGATATCATAATATGAATCAATGGATCGTAAAAAATAGCATACTTTAAAGGATATGATGGAGCTCGAACGATGGCTGGAAAATTTAAGGGGTGTGCTGCTACGGTGAAGAAAACATGTGAAGACGCGTTTTACCTTCATTGCGCAAATCACAATCTAAATCTAAGCATCACCCACGCTTGCGACATTTTAACGATTCGGAACTGTATAGGAACAGTCAAGATAGTTGTTAGTTTCTTCCGCCAATCTAATAAAGCTGGAAACCTGTTAAAAAAACATATCCTAGCCTCAAACTTAGGTGATAAGCAGACCCGTCTTTTAAAATTCTGTGAAACGCGTTCAATCGAACACCTGGCTTCTCTCAGTTTGTTCAACAATGTTTTGGAATTTATATGTTTGGCGCTAGAAGAAATGGAAGAGCTCGAAATTAAATCTGATGGTGTACAGCCAAGTGACTTACTTGCCTCTATTCGAAGGCCTCAATTCATCATTGCTTTGACAGTGCTTGTCCCAGTCTTCAGCTTGACGAAAAATTTAAGCTTGCAATTACAAAAGGAAGACATTGACTTGAGTCCATGCGTTAGTTACGCAAACGATGTTTATGAAGAAATAAAGAACATCCGTGCCAGAGCTGACGAAAAATTTGCGGACATTTTTAAATCAGAAACCTACATTGCAGAATCGATTGGTACAGAGCTAACTGTTCCTAGACGAGTTGGGCGTCAGAATAATAGGGATAACTATGGTGGACATGCTGAAGAGTATTATCGACGTTCAACTTTTATCCCATTTTTGGACAAGTATTTAGAAGAGCTTGAGTCTAGATTTTTTGAGCACCGACAATTGCTGTCAAGGATACAAAATATAATCCCATCACGATGTGTGGAACTTGATGAGAAAGAATTGAAACAAACTGTCCTTGTTTTCGAAAAAGAATGGCCAACGAAGTTACTGAGACTACACAAGAGTTAGAATCTGATATGAAAATGTGGAAAAGGTAATTTATATATATTATAATTAAATTGAAAAATGAAGTTGCATAAAAATTAACCAATTATTCCTTCTTCACATTAGGTTCTGTACAAACATTTCTGCCAAGGAACGACCGAAAACCTTCATCGAAGCTCTGGACGTTTGTGACATACGATTCTATAAACACATTAACAGATTCCTTCAAATCGATGCAACACTGCCTGTTACAGTTGTTAAGGTTTAAATTTTCATTAGAGATAGTGCTTGTGGCTAGGCCACCAAACATACAGCTGTTGGTTTTGTAAGTGGTGGCATATCTTCTGTCAGTCTTGGTATGGGGGAAATCGCCCATCTTCTCTCTTGTCGTTCACTTGGGTGTCATCCTTCTCAAGGTGAGGTTACAGAGTTTTCCAAGTGAATTTTGGATGTTTTTCCTGTGGGGGATTTACTGTAACCCATCTTCGGACCGTCTGGGGCGATTGTATTTTATGGTGTTACTGGGTTAGGACGAAAGCCTCAGATGGTTCCGGTTTTTCCGGAATAAGCAGGGAGGTGCTTCTCAAGCACGAGACAGAGTCGACCAATAACCAAGGTATGAGCATGTGCCCCTCAACCCTCGGTATTTGAAGGGTAAATCCTATTTTCTTAATCTTTATAGGCTCTTTTTCGGTTGGGATCCTTGTCAGTTTCATTTTTGAGATCCTTGTCGTCTTTATTTTCTCGACCTGTATAGTGACACGAGGAGTTCCAAAAGAGTAGTCAACGTCTCGTAGAAATCTCCAAGTGTGGGCCTCGAGGACTTTAGTGGCCGCACGAAGTACAAGCATCCACGTCGACCTGGGACCCTTCACGACGATCACTTAAGTACCCCTTCTTTATATTATTACGTGGGAATTGTCTCATTTTAGTTGGAACCATATATGTGTCAGTCATTTGGACTTTACCTAAATTATAATACGGTTTGATATATTACCTACAGCCCCCCCCTTTTTTTTTTCGTTCGTTTGTTTACTTAGCATTTTCTGGTGGGCTTAGGTCCAGCCAGTGTTAATTCTGCTTTTGTTTGTGCTAGAACTTAACCAATATTTTAATATTTGTATTCATGAATCGAATATGCTAAATAGATTTCAAAGGTAAAGTTTACCAACTTTTGTAAGAAACTGTACGGAACAAAGTGCGCACTTTATTTCACGTAAATAGTGTCAATTACCTAAGATCGGAATAAGAAATGTTGTGAAAGATACACTTACCTTGTGTGCGTATATTGTTAATTTTTAAAAGAACGTGCAATACATTTGAACTTATTCTGCCTTTGAAATACTTTGTTTTATTGGTTCTAAGAATTATTTTCCTGCCTGTCTAAATTGTAAGGTTAAAACCTAGACGCAACACTCTCAACAAAACGTAGGTCACAGAGAGAGAGAGAGTGGTAACAAGACGCGCCGCTCCCAGGAACTACGCCATCTAGGAATGAGTTGTCCAGCTTCCGTTTTGGGTATATTTTGGTGATTTTTTTTTTCGTCTCCGTTAGGTAAATTGCGTGATTCAAAATCACCTGGCGCCCCTTTTTGGTATACTTTAGTCCGTCGTGCCGCGCAATTACCAAACTTAATTCTATTTAAGCGGAATCTTGGACTTAGAAATATTTTCACTCCTGAGTTCCGGACTTGTCAATTTTTGGAAAGCTTTCCACTCACTAGATTATCACATCGGCCCAAACGAGGGGTACTCACACGATTCCCAGCCTGTAATAAAAAGAGGCTCTTGCTTTTTCCCCAACGCTAGCCGGCGATAGTGAAGGAAATTATTTCATAGCTTAGAAGAATTTCTCGGAAATTATAAATACTAAGCCACGACTCCTTCACTGGGGAAAAATTCCGTAACACAGTAGCTTCTAGCGAACGGTCGTTCTCTACTTTACGAAGACTCAAGACTTACCTGCGCAACAAGACTGGAGAAGACGGACTGAATGGATTGGCGCTACTAAATATTCATAGGGACATTGAAGTCACTACTTGTCAAATCGTAGAGATTATGGCAAAAAAAATGGATATCTTTCTGTAAAACTGTAATTCATGAATGAACACAATACATTTTTTTTTATTTTTAACTCATCATTTCAAAAGAAATTTTTTAAATAATATTCATTGAATGAGGTTATCTCTAATTCGGCACATGTATGCAAAAAGTAATACCGTGTAATATACGATTAATGCATTATGTATTGTAAAATGTTTATTTCAAAATCGAAATTCATACCCCCACCCCCCGAAAATTTTTTTCCTGGATCCGCCCCTGGCCAAATAATAAATAATCCAAAAATTGATGAAACTTTCTATGATTACATATTTGATGCCTGGAGCTTCCTGCAGATTAGCGCACTTGAGTTCCCTTCAAACAAGTATCCCCAAACTGTACTTCTAGTCTACGAAGAATTTCGGGGGGCTTTATATCTTCAACGACAAGAAATTATTTAATAATAATGCGCTGCCCAACCTGCGGATTAACCTCTTTTTCACTGATTGTATTTACAAATGACGAACGGCGAAAACGGAATTTGCTTAAGCGCAGGAAGTCACCTAACATGTCTAAGAGTATACGCACACTCTCGACTCCCTCATTGCAACATGATAGAAATTCTGGTTCATATTTGATTTACCCTCGCATATTCATCCTGTATGGTAAAAAATAATTTTAGATTGTGCGCCTTATGCTAATGTAACTTCGTACCAAAATAATTTTGTCAGCGTAAAATCTACAAACAGGAGTATGCAAAATATGAGGAACCCGAATGCTCTTTTGATTCTTGTTCAGCTGGTTAACTTGTGCAGGAAAATGCATGTAGCCGACCGGGAAATTGGTTATTAATAGGGGAGCGGGGTAGGGCTCCGCGTGCCAGACACCCTGAGTTAATCTTCGTTATCTCGGAAATCATCTTAACATTATCAGGGTCTTAAATTATTTACAGTTTTAATAGAAACAACTTTTATTAAGCAACTTTTTTTTATGAAATTTACACAAATTAATGTTTCATGCTTAAAAGCGATGCAGGCAAGATGCAATGTTGGCATTTTTTTTGTTAAAATATTGTCTCAATATTATATATAGACTCAATATTTTTAATAGAAGATTGATAAGGAAGTGTTAAGGAATAGATTTATTAATTAATTAGTTATTGCGTAAAAAATAGGGCATGTGTCAACTACTTGCAGTTGGTGGTGCCTTGGGAGAAGATTCTACAGGTTTTGTGAGAGGTGCACAATGGGACTTCTGGTGGACATTTAAGGATAAACAAGACCTTGGAAAAGATTCGGAAACGGTTCTATATGTTATCCGCAGGGAGAACGTCGAGCGGTGGTGTCGGAAATGTGTCACCTGCGCTGCATCCAAGAGTCCTCGTACAAGAACCAAAGGGGCCCTAAAGCAGTAAAATGTGAAAGCTTTATTTAAAAGAATTGCTATCGATGTGGTGGGACCATTTCCAGCATCAGATGATGAAAACCGGTACATCCTGGTGGCCATGAACTATTTCAGTAAATGGCATGAAGCTTACGCCATCCCGAACCAGGAAACTACCACAGCCGCAAGGATTCTTGTGGACAACTTCTTTTGTCGATTTGGTGTTCCCTTGGAACAACACTCGGACCAAGGAAGGACTTTGAATCGGAGGTCTTCAAAGAGGTGTGCCGCCTTCTTGGAATAAAGAAAACTCTTCATCCACAGTCTGAAGAATGGTGGAGAGATTTAACAGGACCTTGGAGAAACATCTTTCGAAGGTCGTTTCCAAGCTTGGGACAGAATTGGATTAACAACTACTACTGTTTCTAATGGCCTATCGCGAGGCAACTCATGAAACTACAGTCATACTCCGGAAAAGATGATCTTCGGGAGGAAACTGCGGCTTTCGTGTGACTTGGTGTTTGGATCACTAAGGGCGACCCCCAGGAAGACGATGTGTTTCGTAGACGGCTTGAGGGGAGCAATATTGAAGACGCATGCCTTGGTGCGGATGAAGATCAACTTGGCGACGGACTGGATGAAGGCAAGATATGACGTGAATGCGAACAATGGTGATTTCAGTGAGGGCGAATTTGTATGGCTATACAACTCTCAGCGAAGGAAAGGAGTTTCGCCGAAGTTTACGCCATCTTGGGAAGGGTCGTACAAAGTGCTGAAGATGATCAACGACTTGGTATACAGGATTCAGCGTAGCCCCAGGACCAAGATGAAAGTGCTACATCTCAACAAACTGTGCAAATATAGTGGCGAAGTGACTGATTGGGGCCGATTGAGACTATGGAAGCAGTATAACGAAGTGTAATTATAAAATTTAGTTAGGAGTTTTCAGGAAAATTTGATAAGGGCAAGCTGCCGCGATAATGGATCGAACGGTAGATAAACGTTTCAAAAATGTCGGCAAACGATAAGTCTTTTCTGCTTGTTCCTTCTAAAACCCGAAGGGGGTCGTTTTTCCATCGGTTAGTGAGTTGGAAATAAGTTAGTTAATTAAACAGTGTTAGTGAATTACAATTGCTGTTCCGAGTTCAGTTTTAAAATAAAGTGTTAATCATTCGAACCGATAACGCGCAACAATATTTAGCATTCTAAAAATCTATCGATTTTCATTCTCCTCTCTAATTTCCATTTTTGCTCAATTTTAAATTTGCGACACAAATGTTGGTTCATGATTAGAATATTTTACTCAATAACGAACTTAAAATTTCAACACTTTCAGAACACTCAAATCAGCGAAATTTTAAGAAAAACATTGATATTTTGAGATGACGGAAATACTACAATATTTCAAGAATAATCGTGATCTTAAAAGTACTAAAATTATTAGAAATCTTGATTTCAATTTTAAAATTTCAATAACCATCTTTAATTTCAACTTTCGCTTTCTAATTAATGGTCAATATATGTGTATTTACTTCAAGTTTTTTTTAGCATTTGCGAGATAAACTGCAAATTTTGATAAAAGTCGATTTTCACTTCTCTAGTATTGTGTCCTGCCGACTTTTTTTAAATATAAATTTAATTTGCGATTAAATTTAAAATTGCAAGACTAAAATAAAATTATCGAGTTTGCCAATGGAAGTACGTGCTATTTTATCAAATTTTCTTATAAATCTTCAATTTCAGTTATTTTGTCTATGTGTTGATTTTAATAACGAAAATTTCAGATAAACCATAAAATTTTTCCACAACAAAAAAAAATAATGTAAAAGGCTAAAGTAGAAAAATAAATTTCTCTTACATTTTACGTACATATCATTAATAAATCGCCTGCTTTTAGGATGCTGTTTAACTATTATTAATTTATAATACTAGAAATCATTTTAAATTGGAAGAAAATTAATTACCCCGCCAGAAGATGGCTCTTCAACTCATAACCGATCAAGGATATCGAGGGTATTTGGTATCAGCAAAAGATTGATAAACATCTACTTATTAATTTGGTGAGTGTTTACCATTTCTGCCTGATAACTGACGTATTTATTAGTTAGTCATTTAAAGCTACTAGAAGAAAGAGGGTGAACCTTTTTCTATTTTTGAACAATGTCGAACTTTTGACCTAATTATTTTATTAATCATTGTGATTATGATGAATGTAATATTATTGATCGTTTAGCTATTTGCGTTATTTGTTTCCCTCCATTTTTCATTTAGTTATTCTATCTTTTTTGGTTGCCCCCATATACATAGTTACATAGGGTATTTTAAAAAAGTAATTTAAGCCTTGGAAGCTCATCTATCTTAAAATGCAAGATCTATGGCTTTACCTGTCTACTAAAATAGCAAATGATGTAAAAGTTGTAGGACCATAAAATTGGGACGTCATATATGTAACATAAACTCAGACGGTGTTTGACAAAAAGGCGAAAATCAAATCTGATCATGTACAATAGACGTTGAAAAGTAGTAAAACGTTTATAACCCATTGATGTAAACTGCTCAGTATCGGGCTCTTTCAAGTTAGTTTTATACGTCCCTTAGATAAGGTTCTGTGTTTACAATAGCTTGCTGCAGCCCGTCTCTATTGCCAAGACGTGTCTCATTCAACCAAAGTTGTAATCAATGTCCAAGAAAATGCATTTTAGTTCCTTTAAACTTTCGCCGAGTGCATTCTGACTTTATCATAAAGTGAAGATTTAGTGTCCTAATGGAGAGTTAATGACAGTTTAGTATTTTAAACATCATATAGTTTGTATATAAATAATCATGCGATACAAACTTATGAAGATCTGATATCTAATCCAGGGTTTCTTAATCTCTTAGCAGACTCGGACCACTTTCAAAGATTCAGAAACTCCATAAACTACCCTTTCAGTATTTTATTTTTGAAGACCCAAAAAAACTGCCCGTCATCTCAACGAAATCTCTGACGACCAAAATAAATTTAAGAAAAATGTATAAGTCAGAGGGTTCGATTTTACAAAATCTTTTTGTCGAGTGCGCAATATTATTTTTAATGACTAAAAATAAAAATCATTCTGTCAGCATAGACATTCATGTCGTGTCCATAATATTTAGTTTTACCGACAAATTATTTTTTTCTAGAAAGCAGTCACGGACCCTGATACTCGCGCTACAAACCTCTTAGGGGTTATAAAATCCTAATCTAATCTAATAGGACAATGATAATAAAAATTATAAAGTTAACCTGTTGACTTGTGAGCTACAAGCTGGAAAGTTCTGTTGCGTTTACTTATGTTGATATTTCCATGTTTTATATCAAAGAAATCTTGAAACTTAGAGAAAATAGTTTTGCAGATAGGACATATCCCTATGACAATTCGAGATGAGCCGTGCGAGATAAGCGAGAAATCGGCAATAAAGACACCCCTCGCACTAAACGCAAACATACAATTGCTCTCAATTTTGGAAGTTATTTGTGTTTTGTGTTATGAAATTGATTTTTCTTTGAGACTGAAATCTCGTGCAGGTGATAGTTACAAAGAAACGATGAGCAACTTAGTTTTGTATAGCAGTAGCTGTTTATTTATATAGAAATAGACGTTAATAAGCGATTTAGAGAAGGCAGTTGAAATCTAATAAATTAGGAACTTTGAGAATGCAATTGTGGGGCTGTTGTAAACGTTTTTAAGAATAGCCGAAAAATGTTTTGAACATTTCCTCGGTTTAATTGAAGTCGGCTATGGTGCAAAAAATTAGCAACGAGTATTTTAAGGACATTTTAAACAAAAAGGAGTAGATACTTTGATATACCTTTAACAAAACTGTGTTACAGCTTGAAACACTGATGGTTGGACACAAAAATCAATCAAAACGCAAAATAATATATTTAATTACATAAATTTATGAAATTTTGGTGCTGCAAAAATTGCCAACAAATCTTTAATTATAAGCAAAAATATGTCTAAATTATTTTAACGTCCGATAAATTTTCCATTAGGCTTAGTCAGATTAAAAGCACTATTTCTCATAGAATGTGTTAAGTTTTGGCTCGGCTTTTCTTGAATTTCTAGCCCTCATTTGCGTATTTCGTCTCTGAGTTTAACAGTAGCGTTAAATTACCTTCCATTTTTCCGAACTTCTTTTGCTAACATTTTCCATAGGTTTTCTATGGGGTTTAGATCTAGACTTTTGGCAGAAAAGGTGAGAAAAGCTATACTTTTAACTTCAAACTAGCTCATTGTTAATGCAATTTTATGTACCACTGCGTTATCTTATTGAAAAATTGGATATTTCTTGCCATAGTTTTCCATAAATGAAAGCAAATTTGCTGTAAGTTTGTAATATATTTATCGGAATTAATTTTTGTGTTAATTATAATTATTCTTGACTTAGAATTGCAATTAGCACAATTCTAAACTGTAACTCCGCCACCACTTCCTTTCACAGTTTGAGTAGTATTCAAGTTCTGGCCTTAGATCAGCCCAATAATATTTGCACCCGTATGGACCATCTCTGTTGGATTTATTTTTATCACTAAAAATCACTGATTTTCATTGTTGGTCCCCAGTCTGATGTTCTTTTTCCCAGTTTAATCGCCCTCGAATGTGTGCTTTGGCCTGACCTGGTCGACACACTCTCTTTTGATATTTGGCATTGTTATTGCTATTTAGCGATTTTAAAATGGTCATATGCAACACTGGCGTTATTATTGTGGCGCTTTATGTTACGTGATCTGGTTGCCATCTTCAAAATATGTGAATGGTCACGGAGGTAAAGGATTCTCTTTCAACTGAAATAGCTTTTGACCAAATATTTTAAAATTTTCCACTTATTGTTCCCAATTTTCGATAATTGTCTTGATATTTAAAGATTTTATTGATTTTTACTCAAATCTGCTCTTCTTTGCATTGTCACTGCTGAAGAAAATAAAAGTCTAATAATATGCAAATCAACAAAAGTTGTTTAGAACACGTTATACATAGCTTGTGTCACAATTTATACATAGCTAGTGGCACAATTATTAATATAAGTTAATAGAATTGAGTTATCGCAAATGGAAATGGGAGAGGGGGATATTTTGCACCAGCATAAATCACGAGACTTAACGTGACGGACAAAGTAGTGTTTATAACAAACCTTATAAGCCTCAATTAGTCTTTGGCCTCAATACTACATCACAGAGTGTCGTTGTTTATCACATACGGATATTTTAAATGTAAATCAAACCATTTTATTGTTCTTTGTAATTTATATGTGTTGCTAATTTTTTGCACCAGACTTTATAATCTCTTGGGTAAACAGAATATACTTTTATACTACTTTACAAATGTGTGGAAATTATTACTGAACGACGAAATAATATGTAAACATTTATTTGCCATCACTACTGTCCTTTTCCGAAAATATAATCTTATCTGCTCCACCTGCACGACAGGGCGTGGTTTCAATGTGATAAATCAGCTAGATCCTAAAACAATGCCCATATTAACTATTTTTTTGTTGTCCATACAAAATGTTAATAATTGCTTTATCCTTAGCAAGGCAAATAGGTCAAACTAACGAATTAACCAATACTGTATGGACACCGATACTTTAATCGTAATTAAAGTGTTGGTGTCATGTATACAGTCTTGGTTAAAATAATTATTCTGTTAGTGTAGTTGAACATCCCTTTAGTGCCTCCAAAAAGACGGCGCTGAACTGTAATTGGTTAATTTGAGAAGATAAGAGATTTCTTTCGATTTTCTAAGGGTCCAAAATCATACCTCCAAGATTTTGTTTAAAGTCTTTTGATAATATCAGTTTCCCTTGGTGAATTTTCACACATGTATACATTCTTTCCAATTTTCACATGCAAGATTAGCATCGTAATAGATTATGTCTCTTTGTTTACTAATTAAATCATAGATCAACGGAGACGTTTCGATCAAACAACCGATAATATCAACATTTATCATGTTCATTGAGCCGCCACTATTAATAACATCTTACTCCATCAAATACGGAAGAGCTTCTCATGCGTAACTAATTCGAATCCTAAGACTAATTTTTGGTAATTAGTAAAGGAAGGGTGCATTCATAAATTGAATTGCGTAAGGAAAATGTTTGTTTGGGTCCGTCAAGCCAAAAGCATCTGAATATGAGAACAAATATTGATAAAGCTTACGGTAATTTGATGCAAAGGTAGTTAGCTGCTGTCACGCTGTTGAGTGTTTGCTAAAAATATTTTAATTTTTTAGGTTGCCTTCCGCATGGGATCGGTTCTCCATAATGGATCAAAATGAATATTTACGTTGGTGTTATTTTTCATTTTGTGGGTCAATTAAATTTGTACGTATATTATTAGCTCGGATATGCATAAAGTTAATTTTCGTCAAAAAACAGTAATGTACAATAGCGTTTGGCATAAATTAAATCGAGCTGTCTCTTGGAGGCGAACCGATGATTAATTCAATTTATTTTTACTACTGCAATGCAGATAAATTATACTTATGCTTCAAGCTAACACATTAGGAAAGAAATTTTAGATGAAATTTATTTCGATGACATCTTGATATTTAGTTCCATTCCTATTAAATGGTATTTTCTTTGCCAATCGCTTCTTCCACACACAATTTTTAATTACCTTTTTTGGTTAACGATTGGCAAGCTTTTGCAGATTGTCCCAAACTGCGATTGCGTTAGATCTTAGTTTGTTAATCGCTGCTTGTTACTTAACACTTACTAAAAAAAACACTTAAAAACTATCGTAAAAATTAACGATAAAAATAAATAATAATAAAATTTAATTTTTGGGGCAGTCATCAGAAATGGAAATAATTTGCACTATTCTCTCTACAAAATTTGTCTACTGTCAAAAATAATTCTGACAGTTTAGTGTGTCATAGCCTAGGTGATTTGGAGATGACTCATTTGTTTCTCCTTTTCCAACAATAGCAATCGCATACCGTTTATTTTAACTGAAGAGTTTGCTACATAATTATCCCCGTTTAATAAAATCAATGCTGATTCTTTTAATTTTTTTGTTTAGGAGGTGTTAACCTGCAAATGATGGTGGATTCGGTCCAGTGAATTCTATGATCAAAATCAAAGGAGTATTCACATATTTTTGATTTTGAAAACTCTCCCTTGATTAGGTAGTTTTTGTGTTCGGTAATTTGGACATGCCTAGGTCGTGCAGTTTTCCCAGTGTATATCTTGTTATATTCACATGGTATCTTGTAAATGCAATTTTTCGTACGTTGTCTCGTTATCAGGTTTTTTATTTAACCGCAATGATCGGAGTGTATTTTGTCTTTTGAATGCTGTTCGTATATTAAAAGGTTTGCTTATTCGCTTGATTTTATCTGAGACCCAGTATATATGGAAGAATCAGGGTTTTTGGTTGTTGAGTAGGTGATTCGTTGGCGTTTGTGCAATGATTATTATGCTGTGATCTAGTTTATCTCTTGTTTTTTACTTTTTTCACAAATTCTTTTTCGCACTATATTCGTAATATTTTTATTATGAGATTTTTCTTCATCATTTATTACAGAAGTAAAACTGATAGTCTTAGCAGTATTAGACATGCCTATCAAGAAGGCTATTACACCTTCTTTTGTTTTTTTACTGTAATTTGATGTAAAATTTAGTTACTGTGATGAGCGGCCAAGACTGTAAGTAGTTATTCAAAATTGTCAAATTTTGCTCAACTTAAAAAATTTTTCGAAGAATAATTTATTTTCGATTG
The DNA here is from genome assembly GCA_028583605.1 of Dastarcus helophoroides. Classification (NCBI taxonomy): domain Eukaryota; kingdom Metazoa; phylum Arthropoda; class Insecta; order Coleoptera; family Bothrideridae; genus Dastarcus; species Dastarcus helophoroides. The sequence continues at coordinate 3,830,606 of CM053332.1, forward strand.
TCCGCACTTAATTTGTCTTCGTTGTGTTTAAAATTATTTTATTCCAATAAATGGTAACCCCAATTCGTAGAGTCGACAGGGAAGTGTTATCATATTCAAACAATTGACCTCAGCCTTTTATTACAATTGGTCAACAATTAAATTATCAAAATTTCAAGTTTGTGATTTTCAAGTGTTCTTAAATATAATACAACAAAATGTTTGTTTCAACTTGTTTAAATTTGCTGGACACAAATCTGAGAGAAATATTTCTTAGAAAATTAAGCGGATTTATTAAGCATAAATAATCTGGCCTTCTTCGTTTAACTCTTTCGCTCGTATGTGGTGCGTTAATTATTAATTTTCCAAAGTTTATCTGAACCCTAAGTAATTGGAAGGTTTTTCCCCAGCCTAGTCATTTAGTTTGTACTCAAAGGTCTTCAAACCAAATGCAGCTAACTTTGCACCTGATTATCGGTGGGTGTTCGCTGGTTAGTTTGTACACAGAGGTTCTCAAACTATTTTAAGGTGTCTGTTTTTATTCCCCAATTTGTGTGTGTGTGTGTGTGTGTGTGTGTGTGTTTCGTTTCTTAATTTAAAGTATACTTTACATAGCATACAGTTTTCTATTGAAAGCGTTGAGCTAACAATATTCAAAGGATAATGCTACGAGAAAATGGAGCTCAAGCTTGGAAATGAAGTTTTAAGTTATTGAATTAAATCAAATTTATGAATGTTCATTCAGTTTTACAGATCTCTCGCTCTCTCTCTCTCTCTCTCTCTCTCTCTCTCTCTCTCTCTCTCTTTCTCTCTCTTTCTCTCTCTCTCTCTCTCTCTCTCACTCTTTTTTACTTTGATTCTGTTTACTTGTTCCCCTTTTTTTCTGTTTTTCTCATACCAAACTCAAACATTCAAACTTAAGCCAGCATCATAAAATAGACTAAAAAGATTTTCCAAATAGATACAATCTATTGAATAAGGCCAGATGGCAAATACATCACCAACATATCTCCACCAGACAAGCGGTTTTTAAGTGTAGTTTAGTATGGTTGTCTCAAGTTCTTCTATAAAATTGTGAGCCATAAATGGGGATGAGGGTGAACCCCCATACCAAATTCTTGTTGATAGAATTCGTTGGCTTTTTGAAAATATGTTGTTTTAAAGCAGAGTCAACTAGATCCATAATGGCATCTACATCCATTTCTGTGGCACGTTTTATTTTTCATCGGCGTTATTTGTGAAACGTCGTTATGACTAAAGAAATCTATGAAAAAGTCCTGATTTCTGAAATCAGAGAAATTAAATTTATTACCTACAATAATTATATCGAAAGTTAGGTTTTTAAAAAACCTTAGTTTTAGCTTAAAAAGGAAAATTTGAGATTATTTCATTATTAAATTAAGTAACCTTTTCACCTCCTTGCGGTTTGAATCTTAAAAATCGACCAGCTATTCATATATATGATCATTTCTTCTTCTTTTCATAGGAGATTTGGATTGTGAAAAGATTTACCAATTTTTTTGTACACAAACTTCTTTAATAATAAAAAGATTTTTTAAATTTGTTTCTAGAGGATTAACCATAAGTAATGGTACAAAAAGCAAAAGTGTATCTTTCCTATGAAAATAATGCGACCCAGCTGTAATAACCTTATAGCAAAAGTTGATATTTAAATTAAAAAAAATATATTTTTTAGTATAATTATTGAAGACATTTCAATATAGACAAGAAATTTGGCATAGAAGGGTTTCTTGGGTCGATAAATTCTAATTTGCTAAAGATTGCCAGTGACTTCTATAGACCTGCTATCCTATATGATGCTAAAGCATCACAACTTTTTTGTGCCTTCATGTACAGCTATTTTAAATGGATTCTTTTATCTATCTATACTTTTTGGATAAAAAAGGTATATTTTCTAGATGTTGATATGAGCGACCGTTTTCAACAAAGTTTGTTGGACGGTTATTTTAAGTTATATAAATGTGAATTTTTCGTACTAGATTTTAAAATAAGTAAGACATGGTCTAAAAGAGTTTTTATCAAATACTTCTTTACTGACATTATTATTACATCCATTTCCATTATTACACGCATTTCCAATTATGTCGACGAGTCATGTTTTAATTTTAGCTTCATTACACACTATCAACTACACATTTCATTTGTTTCTACTCATTATGTCACAACAAATGCAAAATTCATAATTATTCTGCAAATATAGCCATTTAAAAGTTATTTTAATGTTTTTACATGTTTTCAGTGTATCAAAAATTAATGGTATTTATATGTTTTTTAAATTCTTTGAGCTTTAAACCTTATTATACCAAAATCTTTCTCTATTTCTCACCGGTATGAGAAAGTTTATGATTCTGCATAATAGAACATATTTATCACTTTTTTTCCCTATATCTGAACTTCGTAAAGGATTTCGTTTGGCGCACTGCATTTTCAATACACCAATTAATGCACCAATAATTCTGGCAAATGCAATTAGAAAAATAATAAAAATATACCAATATCGCCTTGGAAAAAGCGTTCCTAATTTTAAAATTATCTTAGAAACTATCAGTTTGTTTTATCAGTGATAGGATTTGTGTTTTTACTTTAAAGTGAAAAATGCAATAGTACAATTGAAGATATTAAAATTAGCTTTTGGAAACTATAATTCTTTGAATAATTGTTGATTCTGCATTTGTGCTTAGAAAATTAATCATAGCCTACGACTACAAATAAAGTAAATTAAAAATATTGAATTTCACTGCAAATATTCTTGTGTAATTATAATTATAATGTGGTTTTATTATAAATGCAGTAAAAAAACAGTCCTTTATGGCTAAAATTTACTCTAATGTGTATACATTTTCATACTAGGCGTTGCTTTTACTCATGTCATGTAGTATTTCATTAGTGGTTAGTAAATTCCATACGAAGGAGATAAAATATCGTTGCGAACTTTTGATTTAATTTCGTTCGCACGCTGAATTATATTACAAGTGTGTAAATTTTCATTCAAGATACTTTTAAATGTTCAAACGAATTGCAATCAGCTGATGCCGTCCATTTTGTATCATTTTCTTCATTATTGACCATACTGATGTTTGTTAGTCGCAAATTTGTCAACCATATGCATGGTGCATAATTATATATTTCGGATAAAAGTCAAGATGCCCAAAAAATAAAAAATCACCAAGTTGAGATGGTTTAAAAGGAGTTAAGTGATAATTAAAAATAATGCATGTTATCCTTACTTATATGTTTTTAGGTTAAGAATTATTAGAGGTATTTTTCTACTTTTCAATTCATCAAGATTCACATTGATGGCGGAAAAACCCTTTATATGTGGTTATGACATGAAAGCTATTAAAAAATAGGTGTTTATAAGAATATAAATACCGAGACATCATTCTCAAACTTTTTTTATGGGTTCAAATAGGTAACGAACATGAATACTGGTATTATATTGCAGGATCGACAATGGCGTGTTAGATTAAAATGTTATTTTTTTTTACTTTTTAAAAAAATAAAATTAATATTCCTTATTAACCGAGTTGTTTTCTTTAAAACTTAGTAAACATACTATAGGAATTACCTTTATTTTACATTAAGCCTGCAACGTAAAATTACAATGCATTTTTACGCACAGTGAAGGTAATTTTTTGTGTACTGATGTAAACCTACTATCGGTGTATTATGTTCAATTTGCACTGCAAACGAATTGTCATGCAAAATGAATGGAAAAATTTTCCCAGTGTTGTTTTTTAAAATAAACCCTAATAACTATATATTTTTAAATGGCCGGAATTATGCTTAATCAATATTAAAAATAATAAATAAGTTGTTCATTTAAAAAATTATACCTATGGTTGATATTTCAAAAATTTGTCTTTTTTGGAAAAAAAACTGACTACGCCACTAAACTCAAAGGAATAAAAAACTGTAGCAAGATTAGTTTTCACCTCTTTGATATATAAGAGTGTAACGGAAATACGGAGCATGTCTAAAAAGCCAAGGTTTTCAAAATTACCCTATGGTTTAAGAACTAAGACAGCCGTGACAAAGACAGCCGTGACAAAGACAGCCGTGACAAAGACACCAGAATCTTTCATTTGATCAAAAGATAGAACATTAAAGTAAATACCTCAATACTCTACCTATAATACCAACTCCAATATCCCCGAAAAGTGCCAAAAATGGGCCACGCTGCTAATCGAAAAAATTAAGGGATCAAAAAAAATTCAAAATTTTTAGATGATGTTCAACAGGCTGTAACTTTATGAAAAATAATTACACAGAAAATCTAAAAATAAGAGATTGGTAACTCCAACTTTCTTGTTTTTTAATTTAGACCACAATATTTTTTAAATTTAGCGATTTACAAATAATTTTAAAAAAACCATCGACAAAAAATATTTTGAAATTTTCTTGTCATTTTTTGAACTACAGACTTGGAATTTTTTTTACCTAATTATTATAAGAAATGCATAGCTGCCTTACTTCTTTTTTTAAAGACTTAGTTAGGTACGACTACTTCTTGCCGAGATATCGGTTTTTGAATGACAAAAGGATCATTTTGCTTTTGATTATCGGTTTCTTGCAACCAGTGATCGCACAGAAAGTTAAAGGTGAGTTTCAAAAACTTTAATAAATGTTCTACAAGAACAAGCTTATTGTTTCCATTTTTTACATGAATTTGGAAGGCCAACAAAAAAGGGCCTTTGGTGGTTTCTTGGAAAATTAAGCGCTGAACCGAAAATACTGAGGAAACCACTAATGTTAGGAATTTTTTTTTACAAAAACCCTACAAAGATTCATTTTAATCCAACCAACCCTTTTTTGTTTTGTCTTAATCGATTGAATTTTTGAAAAATTGAAGGATCACGTTTTCTGGTCTAAAAAGTTCTTAATCTTAATTAAAAATAAACAAAATGTTTTGCAACTTTTTTCACATTTTTACTGAAGAGTTTTAAATTTAAAAAAATTTATAAAATCAAAGTAAAAAATAATTAACATATTTTTTTTTTTAAATTTTTTTTTCGAAATGACTAGGTAATTTAATGGCACACCACCATATGATTTCTAACGCACTTTTGTCGTTGCATTTCGTGGTTCTACGGGTCTTTTTTTAAATTAAATTAAAAAATAAATTTGATAACCCCTTAACCAAACGTTTAAATAATTTTTTTTTTAAAACTACCCCTTGGCAGAAAAAATTAAACAATTTGTTTTTCCGTAGAAATTGAGAATTTTCAATTTCTTAATTCCGAACAATTATTTATTTAATACAGAGGTAGTGGCAAATCAGCTTCCCACTACAGGGATCTCGAAAACGGCAAATGATACAGCATCATCCGTTAAATTATGGCAAAGTTGCATAATTTGGGGAATCGAAAATACTTCTTGCTGCTCTTGAGATTTTTGAAAAAAGGTAAAATTTTGGATTTTTGTTTTTATTTTTTCTTGACGACATTTAAAGAGTAATCGAAAAACTAGAACCACTGCTTTGTTGGCGTTTTTTGTCCCTTACAAGATAGCCTGAGAAGTTTTTTTATTGGACGTTTCGTCTTTTCGATACCATCATCAACTACGTTATTTTAAATACGAAGCTTTAATGTAACTTTAAACTAGCATCAGGAAAAATCATTTTTACAGATTAACGTATTTTGTATTTTTGAACAATAGCCAACCAGAATGGAGTTAAGTTTAATAAATAAAATTTTACATAATGTTTTATTTGCAATTTGCTGTTCTAAGTATTTGCTATTAGGCTATTGTTGGGCAATTATTTAAGATTATGTTTGCTCGTTTGCTAGTGTTTTTTGTTAAAATTTATTAGGTCATTAATTTTTCTTCTTATTAATTCATTACATTTTTATAATTTCATCGTTAATAATAACTAATTATTAATAATGAAAAAAAAAATAAAGTAACCTTAACCTAAAAATAGTGTTTTTTTCTACATGAGGGTTTGAATTTACATAAATTAGCCACATACATCAATAAACTCGTAAATTTAAACGCTACTTTAAAATGCAATAAAAATTATAGAATTGTATTCAAAATAATGAACTTGATGATGGTAGCGAAAAAGTGAAATGTCTAATAAAAAAACTTCTTATGCTATCTTGTAAAGGATAAAGAATGCCAATGAAAAGGTGTTTTTAGTTTTCCGATTACTCTCCAAATAACGCCAAGAAATAATAAAAAAACAAACATTCAAAATATTCCTTTTTTTCCCAAAATCTCAAGAACAGCAAAAGATTGCCAAATTGTGCAACTTTGACTTATTTTAACTGATGTTGTATTCCTTACCGTGTTCGAGATCTCTGTAGTTTGTAATTTGCTGCAACAAAAATTCGAATTTTAAGATGAGTTTTAAATTCTTTTTTCTTACCGACTTTTTTTACCCTCCTTTACCCCCTTAGAAGGTAAATTATTAAAATCGGAGAAACACGGTTTTAATTATATCTTTCATAAATTATTTTTTTTCACAAAAGTTTAGTTCACAAAACGCATTATTAACCTTGCTCCAAACCGCACCCGAAGTTCAATTTCACCCCCCTTTAGATCTTTAGGGGCTGAATTGTTAAAATCAAGTAGACGTTGGTCTAATAATTTTTTTTGTAATTATTGCACGGTTTTAAAATGCATTAATAATTCGGTTCCTTGCTTATTTCGAAACTCCATTTCACCACGTTTGTACCCCTTTAGGGGACGAATCTTCAAAGAAATCCCTTCTTATTGTTCATCTACACCGGGAAAGGAATCTTCTGTTCAAATTCCATCCTTTTGACTGCAGTAGTTACGGCTGTGCGTAGATATTTATGTTTCTCAGTCGATCAGAGATTTTCACTTTATAATATTAGTATAAATTATAAATAATAAAACAGTATATATGTATGCAGCGTAATTAAGAGAATAAAAAACTGATTAAAAGTAAGTAAGAGTTTGAATAATAATGGTAGAAGATCAAGTTAGCTTCCGGATTTTTTTCTCTAATTTTAACTATGATCAAAATTATATATTTACCTTTAAATTGGTTGCCGCTGGACATTTCTACTTTCTCCCACTTTGTATAATTAATTATCACTAGAGACTGACGGAATTATATGCATCAAAAAGGTACAAAATATGCATTCAGTGTTGTATCATATATAAAATCCATTATATGCATTATAAAAAGTAATACAAATCAATATTTAAATTACGTTTTATTTCCTAAAATATACTAAAAATACTTTTCAATATCTTCAGTCGTTAGATTATGTTGCCTATCGTACAAATGTTTGTTTCTTATTACACGAACTTACAAGTGCCTATTTGAAGTGAACATAGATCTCAGAATTCTTGTCTATATTAATCTTTCAGCGATTTGCCCTTAAAAATTGATTCCATTTTTTGTAATAAAACGCTATCGTTTTCGTGAAGAAAGGAATGTAGCTTTACAGATACATTTTTAACAAGACCTTCACCAAATGTTTATTTTAGATCTTCTACAATACGCATATAACTGCAATGTCGTCCCCTAATGATTGACCCGTGTAATTTCCGTCAAGTAATTAAGATTTATTCTTGAATCTTATTTAGAAATCCCAAACTTGAAAAGAATGTAGCAGAATAGCAATGGAAAATCTGCCTTTGAATTAATTTTACCGATATTTACCCCAAAGTTTGTCTTATAAGAACAGTTAACACTCATAAATAGCAGCCTTAAATTGTAGACATTTACTAAGAAAAAATTAGATGAGAAATATTCTGTTATCTTTAAATCAATACATTAGTCAATTGAATTCAAAAGCCTATTCCCTATGCCCATCGGCCTTTAACATTGATTTAGGAAAGTATGAAATAGGCAAAATAAAATAACGCATAGGCATTTATTGAAAAACATTAATGTATGCTCTTATGCGCTTTATATGCATTTTGTATAAAGTCCAGCCTCTAATTACCTTCCTTAGCTTATTTTGTGGCAAACATGATCAATTTATAAAACATTAAATCGAAAACATTGCATTAAAAGCATGAAAAATGATATTTTTAGCACATTTTACTGCCATTTTCATTCTTTTATGATTTTTCCGTAACATCAAAATATTACTTTTCACAATAGCAGTTTTACTGGAATAGTATTTTATTGACAAACATAAATATTGATAGAGCTTCAACGCGTTAGACAGTTTGTTTTTAAAACGATATAGCCATATTTACAAAGATATTTTCAGGGCATTTACAAATGTATAAAAGGGAAACTTTTAATACAGCTTTGAAGAAAATTAATTTGTCCATTTAATATTTCACAAAAGTTTCACTGTTGAAATGGTGTCAAAGAAATACCATTTTAGTCGAAGTAGCTTAAGATTACGTTCAAAGAGTTCCATTAAATATTAAACTCAATCCTTTGGTCCCTTTGTTATTTGGAAAATTCTAATATTTGTAAAACCTTCTGCTGTGAAAGTAAGTTAATATCAATTAAAAAGGCATGGATTAGATACATTCCTGATGAGGTTATAACAATGCCCGACAAAATTAAATTCTGCTTCCAATAATATTATAATACACCTTATTTAATTATATTAGTTTTCGTATTAAACCAAGTGTGCAAAGGACAATACTGTACGCAATGTTTCCAATAGCAAACACCTTTAGATACCAGGAATTTTTGATAGTTGTACCTTCAGTAGTTTATAACTTTGTGTTTTCCGAGATGTTTTCCACACATTCATCTCAATTCAGCTTAAGGCGGCGGTCTGTTTCTCTTAAATGTCGAAATTCTTTGCTTGCCATTTTACAAACTACGTCAATACTATCGCTTGGAACAGGGGTCGGCAACTTGTTTGTCCTTAAGGGCACAATACTAAATTTGAAAATCACCGAGAGCGCATATTTTACAGATAATCAACAGGTATAAATAGGCATTAAAAAAACAGATTTTTTATAACTTTATTTTGTTGGTGTCATAAATAATGATACATATAATTCAGTGTGAAACTTGGGTGTCCATATTTTCAGCTAATTTCTTATAGTTGGGGTTATATTTAGAGTTCCCGGTCCTTAAACAATTATCTAAATGTGAGTCATTAAGCTTTATTCGGTATTTTGGTTTCAAATATTTCATATTTGAGAACTAAAACTCGCAATTGTATGTTGTTGCACAATGTGAATAAATTTTTAGCTCACATTTCCTTAAAATAGGGTACTTAATTTCATTCCAAAACATTTTATCATTACTATGCGCTTTTAAAATAATATCACTTTGCAAGTTTATTATTTCTAATTCTAGGTCTTCGATATTATGAAGCTCAAAATACACTGAAACTATTTCAAAGACATCACCTTCAGTAACATTGAATGGATTTATGCAAAAACTTAGAACGGGTTCTAATGCTGCAAAATCTTCAAATCTAGAAGAAAACTCTTCTATTAGCTTATCTATAATTTCTAAATATGATGTAGCAGTAAAATTTTCGTTATTCAAATTTAAACTCTCAACAGTATATTTTATATTTGGGAAATGTGATAATGAATTTTTCAATAGATGGGATTTCAACAACACTAACTTGCATTTGAATGCATTTATTGCACTAATCATGTCAGCGATATTCTGATTTTTCCCTTGTATTTTTAAATTTAATTCATTCAACCATGCCGTTATATCTGTCAGAAATCCGAGGTCGATTAGCCAATCCTTATTTTCTAATTGCTCGTAAAATTCGCCTCTTGATGCAATAAATTCCTTTATTTGTGGCAAAAGCATGATAAACCCCTCAAGTATTTTACCTCTGCTCAGTATGTAAAAGATCTGTGAACTGAACGTCCTCATCTTCTAAAAGTAATTTAAATAATATGTGTTGCATAGCTCCCGATAATTTTTGTTACTATCGTAAATACGTGTTGACAACCGATTGTTTTTGCTCATAACATTTCCTGATGTATGAGGCAATGATAAGAAATAAATTTCGGGAATAAGGAATCCTGTCTACATAAGGCAATAAATCCTTTTTTTTTACAAGTTCGCTGATGCCCTGTCTGTTGTAATTGACGATAACTTTTGTACAGGTAATTTTACATCTGTTATATATTTTTTAAAAGTAGAAAAGACATTTTCTCCTCTGGTGCTTCCCTTTAATGGCAGAACTTTAAGGAATTCTTCTTTTGTTGTAAAATCAGAAAATACCATCTTCACGCAAATTGCTAATTGTGATATATTTGTCACGTCTGTCGATTCATCCATCTGTAGCGAAAAGAAAATACAATTTTCCATATCATTTGCTAATTTTGCCTCCAAATTCTCCGCAATTACTTCAATTCTTCTAGTAACAGTTCGTGCTGATAATTGCAACGTGTTTATAGCTAATACTATTTCCTTTTTATTTTTAAATTCTTCAAAAAGTGAATCGGCAGCTTCTAACATGGCTTCTTTCACTTAATTCTCTATCTGTAAATGGTTTTTTATTCTTAGCTAGCAAATGCGATATTTTATATGACGCGATCGTAGCTGCTTTATGTTGTTGCAGTGGTTTAGTAAAAAAAACTTTGCTGGTTAGTTATTGAAGATTTTAAAGAAATAATTTTTTTTCTTCTAATTTCAGAGTTCATTGGATAGTCACTATCAAAATTGGTATGAACGGTCTTAAAATGTCGTTCAATATTACTTTTCTTGGGAATCGCAACACTATTATTACACAACAAACAAATACACTTCCCTTTGTAATCAACGAAACAACATAGATGTTCCCATTCATCATTAAAATAATATGTTCTTTTTCTTTTAGGTTTATCCATGAAGGGTTTTGAAAGAAAAGAATTATTTCGGATTACTTGGTAGTTTTAAATGCACGGTCTACGCGTGGTCTATTCGAAATACGATCACACACTAACAAAAAATACGTGCGTGTTATTAGATAGGCTCAAGGTTAGCAAACTTCTAATCTATGCACAATCCTAAACTCAACTGACTACTTGCTGTATATCGCCGTTTGACAAGAGTAAGTAAATCGCTCTGGCTATCATACATTTACATTAGTCCAGCGAGGGCGCATTAAAAATCGATCGGGGCGCCCGCGGGCACCGCTTTGCCTACCCCTGGCTTAAAATTTAATGAAATTTGGTAGTAATGTTTATAAATGTTGGAGAATTTGGGCTTTGGAAGAAGATTTTTGATTTTTGTCTTAGTATTCCCACAAATAGACGTAAAATTTGTCTCTTTTTCAAAAGCGAATATCTCGGAAAACTAAACGGAATTTGAAAAAAGTACTTTTAAAGCGCCAATTCGACATCCTTGATTCATAAGTTTTCCAAATTTAAAAACAAAATATTGCAAAATAAAGGCACCATTTGTAAAATGGGAGAGCGGTGTTTGGCATAAAAATTGCGCTTACTTTTCGGTTGCCCTTACTCAGATCAGGCAGGGTACACAGACGGACGTGATGCGGAGCAGAGAAATTTTTGCCCTTCCCCAATACGTCTTCAACGAACAAAGTATTTTTGGCTTCCAAGCTCATATTTATTTATCTAAGCACGGCGGATATATCATAATAATAATAAACAATATTAAAACATTTGTTCTATCAGAGTTTGAGCGTAAAATGAATTGTTTAGTATTTGTAGCTTACAATCATTTACCTAATATTTAGTGGTTTTTGTTTTGATATGTTTAGAAGAATTTTTTTCTCTCCTAATTAACATTTTTATATTACTCTTTGGAAAAATATAAATTGTTTAGGTAAATAAATGCTATGACAGACTTAAGCAAAAATAAAAGAAAAATCAAAATCAATTTTATATCATTTAAATTGGAAATGTTATAATATTATACTCCACCAGCATCACTTGTAGTCTAAAATCGATCAATTATATCTGCAAAGAACGAAATTGTTTTTAACATAATAAATTAATAGGTATTGATATGCAGATATTTAGTTCTTATCTTGACGATAGGAGAAAATGGGTGGAAAAAAAATTTCGGCTCTGAAAATTTCAAATTCTTGGAAAATTTCGGCTTTTTTCAAAATTTCGATAGTTTTTTGAAAATCTACTTTTTTCGGAAAATCTCAAAATTTTCACAATTTCGACATCTTGAAACTTTGGACTGTTTTTGAAAATTATGAATTTTTTTGAGGAATATGATTTTTATGATAATTTCGACTTTTCCTTATTTACTTTTGAAAATTTTGATCACTCACTAAATATTTCGGCTTGTCTTGAGAATTCCTATTTTTTGATACATATTTTCAACTTTTTTTCAAATATCTCTAGTATTTCGTAAAGAATTTGACATTTTTAATTTCTACTTTTTTAATGATTTCGACTTGGACATTTTATGATTTTCACATATTTCAACTTCTCATTAAAAAAAAATAAAATTTAGAAAATTGTAACCATTTCCAAATTTTCCATTTTGCTAAAATAGTGCTATTTTTTGAACTTCCCAATTTTTCAAAATTTTAACTTTTTCAGGAAATTTTGACAATTTTGACATTTTAAAAAATTGAACAAACGAATAATTCCGACCAGGTCAACATTTTCAAAAATTGGAATTGTTAAAAAAAAAGTCGAAATTATTAGAAAACCGAAGTTTAAAAAAATGGCAACATTCCAAAAGGCATGAATTAAAAAAAAAAGGTAAAAATTTTGTGGAAATTTAGAAAAAAAAATTGTCTCAAAGTCGAATTTTTCGAAAAATGTTGAATTTTAAGAGTAAAGCCGAAGTGCCAACAAAAAAGAATTTTCAGGGAAAATTCATAATTTGGAGAAAATACTGTGCTTGCATATCTTTGTAGAAAAGTATATGTTCATTTAAAAGGAATTAACAGGAAACGAAAATGGTAAAAGAAAGCATTATCAAGTCACCTATTTCTAACTATGTACTTTACCTGCCTAGAGAACTGAAAGAAAGAATACTTATAAGGATGTTTTTAAAAGTTTGCAATTCGTTAGCCCAATTTCAAGCTTTTCTCTCGAAATTTTGAATATAAAGTTTAAACTATTCGAATTTTCCTAGAGATTTTAAAATTTCATCGACAAGAATATCGAATATTTCAATTTAAAATCAAAGTTCCTTACATACATTTTATTTTTTTAAATCTATTTTTCAAAAATTTCAGTTCAAATATAATATTGTTTTTTTTTCATAATTTAAGGTACAATTCTAAAGAAGACAGTTAAATTTTTTTTTAAATTTTGACTATTTTTTCAAAGTTTCTAACTTAAATCTGAAATTGTTTTTTTTATTTGGAATTGCAAGTCTAGAAAGAAAAATTAAATTTTCATCCTTTATTTTCCAGTCAAAATGAAAATAGCAAAAGAAAAACTTAATTTTTTAATTTTAAAATAAACTAACATTTCAGGTAAAAAAGTCGAAAAAAAAAATGTTTGGAAAAAATTCAAACGTCTTTTTTAATTTCAAAATTCCGTGAAAAATGTTTAAATTTCTGACATAATTTTGTTCTAAGTCTTTTCCAGAATTTTGACTTAAATCTCAAATTCCGGATCTTAAATTCAAGTTTAAGAAAATATGGGTTCTAAATTCGCGCTTAAGAAAATAAATAAATAAAAATGAACAAAAATTGACATTTGTAAAATGGAAATTTTAGAAATCTTACAATTTCGAGTTTTTTTTTCCTATAACTTCTATTTCAAAGTCTAAGTTTTAAGAAAATAATTTGAAATTTCCAATTTAAACTTTTTGACTTAATATATCCTTTTTTAAGTTTAGGATTTTGCTTTTAAAAGTCTCAATTTTCACAAGCTCTTTAAACAACATAAAATTTTGACATTTTAGTCGAAGTTTACAATTTTTCTCAATTTTGGTGGACCAGACTAGTCCTTGGTTGTCTTCAAAAATTGAAATACATAAATTGTCCCCTGAAACCAAGAAAGATTAAAATACACAACAAAGGTTGCTCTAGCGCGTTTCAACAGCCAAGCTATCATCTTCAGAGAGATACTGACTGAAACCAAGAAAGATTAAAAAACACAACAAAGGTTGCTCTAATGCGTTTCGACAGCCAAGCTATCATTTTCAGAGAGATACTCAATATGATAGCTTGGCTGTCGAAACGAGTTAGAGCAATCTTTTCTGTGTTTTTTTAATCTTTCTTGGTTTCAGGGGACAATTTTTGTATTTCAATTTTTCTCAAACTATCGACTTCATAATCTCAACATTTTGAACTTGTTTCTTGACTTTATTCTCCACATTTTGTTTCTGAGGTCGAAATTAAAAAATGGTTTCTATTTTTTAAAAAATTTAAAAACTTTCTAAACAAAATTTTGATTTTGAGAAATTTTGACTATCTTTTTGAAATTTTAATTTGTAATTTTAAACTCGAAATTTTCACTTCTTTCACAAAATTTTGATCTTAAAGTTGAATAGTCGAATAGGTCTTAAAATATTAAAGTTGTTTACTGAAATTTCGACTTAAATAACGAAATTTCAATTTTAATGCCTAAAATTAAGAAAAAAATAGTAATTACAAGTTAAAACTTGAAGCTCTGTAGATTTCGAAAAAGTTTCCAATTATAAAAAATGTGATAGTTTTTGAATTATTTTATAATCTTGATATTTCACCTTTTTCAAGCTTAATCTCCAAAATTAAATCTTAACCTTTCACCTTATTCCCAAATTCCGTATTTAATTAAATAATAAATAAAATAATAAAAAAATACTTTTTTGTAATTCTGGAATAACAAAATTAGAATTATTAGTTCTAAATAAAGTCTACAACTCTTTACGGACAAAATTTCAAATTTAAACTTGCGATTTTGTTAAAATAATTCAAAATTTGGATAAAATAGAAATTAGTAGATACAAAGTTGAGAATGTTCAAAAAATATTCTCGGAATCTAAAAATAGGGTCGATTTAGAAAAAAAATTGGGCAATTAAGGCTCAATTTCACAAATAGAAGAAAAAAAAGACTCTTTCAGGGAAATTAAGAAAAGCAAAATAAAGTTAAATGACTATATACAAAATTTAAGAAAAAAACGAAATTTTGAGATGAAATCGATATCGATATCATACTAAGAAAATCTACCGCACGGCCCTGAAGTAGAATTGGAAAAAAGTCAAATTTCGATGAATAAATAAAAAAATTTCCGAAGAAAATATTTTTTGGGAAACTTTTGTTTTTTTGTTTTTAAAATTTGAACAATCCAAATATCAAAAATGTTCAAAAAATATTTGTAAATTCTGTTTTAATTGTTTATCAAAGCGCGACAAAAAAATACTAATTTAAGAAACAGGTCAAAATCTCCACTTTGCAAGTTTACAAACAAATATGAATACTAAATCATCTGCTATCAGCAACATGCACACTTCCTTAAAGTATCCAAATGGATCGAGTTAAATAGTATAATATATCAGTAAAGTGACGATATGAAAGATTGCGAATTCGAACGACGTAAACCGAACTTCTTACTCAATTCTCATCCGAAACTCCTTTCGTCTCTAGTTCTCCAAACCCCCCTCAACAGGGCATTTAAATTCGAGAGTCAAATTGTACTTAGCGATTTACCAGAACCCCGCCTTAAAGGCTTTATTCCTTCCGGGCTACTGAAAGCAAGATATTGCAATAATGCGTAAACACAATTTGCCTTTAGTACATGTAAGTGAGAGTAAATCCCTTCTATAAAGTTTAGAACTTTTCGATATCTTTTAATTTTCAGGGGACATTAACGCAAACTTTTTCACCTCTGCAGTGGATAAATTATTCCCCGTTTACTAGAAAAGCTGTTGACAGTGACTATGTTATTCGGTAGAAAAATCAATAAGAGCCTAATACTTTCATTAAATTTTAAGTAAAAATAAAAGTCATAATATACTGTTTGTTTTTTTCCAACTCCAATAATGTTTGAAATTGAATGTGGTTGGCAGCTCAAAGACAGGAATGACGCCGTATTCTGCGACAAATATCACAAAATGCAATAAATTGGATAGGAACAATATACAGGAGAAAATTGTAAAGCGCCCTATTTTACAGAAAATATATTGAAATACACTCGATTGTAAAGCAGAATGTTCATAATTTCAAAAATGTTTACGCAGCTTAAAATGCTTATATATTTAGTTAATTACTTTTAAATTTCGTATTAAGACCTCTCAAGGTATATATTTTTGTAAATTATTTCCGATTTAGTCCCGTTTGACTAAAATTGATACTATAATTTAATTAGTAATTCGACCTATTCTTGCCTAGAATATTGCATCACAGAAATTAAACATCCTCCAGTACCTTTTTACTGTATGTTCATTATTCTGTGATTCGTCTTTTATTTGGTTACCCTATATGTTCGTGAACGATATAACATCATCATTCAGGGCACGATTATAAATTTGTTGATGTGCTTTCTGCTAAGTCTGTAGGATTAACTCCCTGTCATAAAGACTGCACATGTGTAATATCCAGACGAGTTACGATTTTGGAACCATCACATGGGGATAGTAAAGTTAAACACGTGACTAAAGCTTGCATAATTTTACCCTTTAACGATGGTATTAATTTTCCCAATGGACTTCTATTCAGGCCTGAAGTAACAAAATGCGTTTCGAACTAGTGTTTATCCGGACTCATTAACATTTATGTCGTATACTGGAAGCCCTTACGCTTGTGTCGAAATTTATTGGTATTCTTCTGATTGGCTAGTAAATGTCCCAGATCCATGAATAGAATTTAAAACTGAATGGAAGCACATATACATTATAAATATGCTATTCTTTCGGATTATTTGTAGCGACATATGCAAAATAAATGAAGCGGATATTAATTTTAATGTTCGATCAATCGATTGTTACTAATAATATAATATAATATTTAAACCTAATAGACCTAAGAATAAAATTAACCAAACGCTTAAATATTTGAATTGAATTTTCTATTTCAGACCAATTAAAAATGGGTTTTCGAATTAATGATTAATTTATGAATAACAAATAACAATTTACAGAAGATAATTTTCACAGAACACAATTTGCAAAGTAACCACATTTTGCCGAGACGGTGGGTAGGTAAGTTCCCTTTTTTAATTAGAACTGTTTTTTTCTTCACAAACAAGAAACTTTTCATTGAACTTTTTTTTGGTAAACTGTTTTAGTTTCAATGTACTGTCAAGTGCTGAGTTTTGTCCTTGAAATTTGCATAGAAACTCTACATCTGCTCTAAGATTTAAAAATGAAATTCAACATTTCTAGAAGTTTCTTTACGAAATTCTTTAAATGTTTTCCGGAAATATCGACTTTTTTTAAAATTTCAATGTCACACACTTAATTTTTGTGTTATGTTTCTAAATTTGAAACAAAAAATTTTAATTTTCCCATATTTTTTGACCGTTATTTCGTTAATTTAGACATGTGCCTCTGTGCCGAAATTGCTAGTGAAAACTCAAAGCAAAAGTTTTATTTAATTTATACATTAAAATAAAATTGTGGATATTTTTTGCTAATTTTCGCATAATTTATTTCTGAAATTTCGGTCTTTATATTGATGCTGAAACATTTGTCTTCGTATATAAATTGCAGGTTTTTGTTTTTAGAAAATTCTTTAATTTCTGAAAACAAAAACTTTATTACCTTTTTCCTAGAATTACGAGTTCAAGTTTCCAAATTTGGAATACCTTCTAATTTTGTGGAAATTTATATCTTACACTGGAAAAATGAAGTCCTTTCCGTAAAATGTTTTGTGTATATCGACTAAGAAATACAACTTTTTTTAATTTCCACTTCAAACTTAAGAATTTTATTATTTTCTTTGATGAATTTTATTGTTTTTAATGTTTGCATTTAATTTTAAAATGTGATCTTTTTCACACAATTAATTCTTCTCAATTGTTTATTTTATTTATTTATTTTCTAAAATTTTCACTCACCACCGTACTTAATATCGATATTTTGCTCTTTTTCTCAACAAGTTTAAAGAGACCTTTTGACAGATATCGATTTTTTCAAAAAAAATATTATTTTCATGATTCTAAACTATAATTTTTGTTTGTCTGGACTGGAAATAAGTAAATAAGTCTGGTTTTTGTTTAAAACCTTGGACATTTTTTCTAAAAATTTTGAGTAACTGTTTTGCTCACAATGTTTTGTACTAAACATTTCGAATTAAAGTGTAAAAGTGATTTCGATAAATAACAAAAATAAAACAAATAAATACAATACATATAACATTAAACTTCCCACTTGGAAAATATAGGAATTATAAAAAGCCAACAAATAAGATATGTCTATTTTATTTTTAAGGGGAACTATAAAGGCGTAAGTTTTGGTGTTTTTAGAACTACTCCTTAGACAGGGGTGCAAAATACCTTTAAATCTTAAATGGTGACCTATGTTAAGCGACGCCTGATTTTAAACATTTTTCGATCCTGCTTAAGGCGACATACAATTTTGTAAATTTAGATTTGGATCTGACATGACGGGAATGGATATTATGTGATTATCTTATTTGAAAAGAAAACTGATGTGTATGCAGTATGTTCCAGGTACGAAGATTTAACTGAAACACTTTTTATACATAAATAAAATAGAAATTATTTGGTCTACTCTTGTTTGGTAGAAAGCCTATTTGAGCGGGTCCGACACTATCGGATGTTTTATTTAATAAATATTATGATGACTATTACATATTGGCATGCTTGAGAAATAGGAATTTTATCCATGAATAAAAACGAACTCTCTGGACTTCTTCCATTTAACGACTTTTAGCTGCGCCTATGCAAAGCATTGAAATTAAAAAGGTGCAGTAATTTCTATTGTTTTAAAGAAAATTCATTTAATATTCCATCTTTTATCTCTTTTACTGCAATATAAGGCAGCTTAGCTAAAAAGATTTTGTATGCATTAGTGTCTCTTTGAATTTGCAGTGTAAAAGAAAACTCAAGCCTTTCAACCAAAAAGAAAACTCTTTGATCGCCTCCACAGCTCAACATGCATGAGGAAAATTTATATTATTGGATAAAATGGTAAAATCAATATTTATTAAAGCGTCGCTGAAAAACGTGAAGAATTAGCTGCCAAAGTTCGCTAAAGAAATTAACAATTTTCTCCAAGTCTTATGTTGAAGTGCTAGACGAGCTTTAACAGCTCTCCAAAGTTTTACAGGTGTACCTGCATTAATTTCTAGTGCTTTGATGTAATTTATGACCTAGCTTCTTCGACTCTGGATTTGTCATTTATTGTTCTTGTTCCTTTAATACGCTTTGAAGTTTATACGCGCAATAAAGATTGTATTCCTTAAGTGGTAAGCTGTTACTTGATTGATTTTATTAGAGGACTGTTCCAAGAATTTTCAACAATAAAAACTTTTCAAAATAAACTTTTAGATATCATACAATTTTTAATATACTGATATTGCATCAACGATGTTGATATAATTTTCTTGAAAACAGTCAAATTTAGAAAAAAATAACTTACATCAAAGAAAAGATCTTGAAAAAAAGCTAATAACATTTTTTGAATTTTTTTATTTGGACTCTAAATAAACAAGTTGTGGCCGATTTTTCAAAAAGGCGATTTTTATTTTTTTTAAATAAAATCAGTACGGGTTGGAATTCAGTTATTTTCTCAACAGAATGTTATTAGGCATTACATTCTGCACTACTTTGCCCATTTAAGCTTCCTTTTATCTCTAATAGTTTACGAGATTTCTGTAGTGGAATTTCAAATATGGTTCAACCTGTATGCGATATTGTCACATTTACATTCGGAATAATATTTCATACTATTCGTGTGTTCATAGAGAAAATAAAATGTAACAGGCATGTTCACGTACAAAATATAAAGCCTAAAATCTTAGTATCCTGGTATGTACGTTGTGAATTTTAGGCTAAAATACTTTGACTGGACCATGGCAACTACCTTAAGAGAGATTAAAAGTTTTAAGGAAATATAGGGGCTTGTAATTAAAAATAATATAGGAGGAATTAGTCTAGGCGTGTAGGCATGACAGTAACACTCGGTATAATTATGATAAAATATGTCCCCCTAACGTGTTTTCGATTTTTACTAAAAATGACTATCCAAAAAGTTATTTAGGGTGAATAGTTTTCATTGAAACGCACTGTATAGCAGCTTTAGGAAATAGTATTTTGTTATCGTAATAAAGTAACTGATGAGAACTAGATTTAACGTTATACTCCTGCTTGACTGCACATTAAATTTCAGGTCATTAAGCTCGAAGAGCTTTTTGAAAATACATACTCTATTGCGAGATAACTAGGAAACTCTTTCCACCTGACCTATCTCTCTATATTTACAAAGATTTATGGAAGCAACGATTTAATATTTCATTATTATATAAGTTTAACCTTGCAAGTAACATATCGTTTTTGCAATAAAACTCTACTAACTAGAAAAAGGACAAGGCTTGTCTTTCCGCTTCTAATTTTTATCATGATATGAATATCCAGGATGACTGCTTCTTTTTCGTCTAAGGCAGGGGCACTCAACTTTTTCATCTATCCTGCCCACCAATTCCAAAGAAGGGCTCTTTGAACTAGCTGCCGCGTCACCAACGTCTGTAGTTATGAGTTGACGTGTAAAAAAAGAGTGATCGGCGACCTAGGAACGAACTTAGGAGCTACAAAGTGAGAATTCACCATGCTTAACTTTGCGTGAGCAACTGTTAAAATTTTTTGATTCAAGTACATATACCGGGTGGCCAACTAAGGGAGAACGCCGACTATATCTCAGCAGAGATTTAAGAAAAAAAATTCAATAAGTGAAGTGGATCTGAAAAGTCGCTGGAAGATATTTTTGGAGATCTAAAATGGTCGCTAGGTGGAGTAATATGTAGAACTGAATAGAAAATACGAATTTTCTCGAAATTTTGCTTAATTAAGGTATATTAAAGATACATGCATTGTAATTCTAGAGTAATTTTGACTTGTTGTTCTTTTACATTTTTTGTTCTATCTCTAAAAATAATGTGGTGGGGAGACATCTAAAAAAAAATTTTAAATACCATTTACTTTAGTTAACTTTAATAAAGTTTAACAAATTTAGTCTTTCTAGAAAGAGTGTTGTTTAGTCTATCGAAGGCACTTTCATATGTTTTTATATTAAAATTATTGTCGCTGCTAGAACGCGTTATATAAAATGATAACCAGTTTGGCTGTTTTTCTAAAAAAAATGAAATAGAATGATATGTCAATTTTAATATCCTAAAATGGAAAATTGAAAGCCCCAGATATCAGTGAAAACCTCAACTCGATATCTTTTGTCTAACCGGAGATATTGGCAAGTAAAATTTCAGTAACGTAAAAAAGCTTGATGACGTTATTTACCATTTAGAATATGAAATCAGAGGTTATTTAGAATTTGTCACACATAATATAACAACAACAATAAGTAATTACTATACCTACAATGATCTTAAAGTAATAACAGTGAATAATATAAAAAAGTAACCAAAGAAACAAATTAATTTTCAAAAAAGTAAAAAGAAGGACAATGCATTACATTAAAAACCTTAAATTAGTATAGATGTTCAAACGGACTGCAGTCCATCATTTTCATACAGTGAATCCTCTGACGAATGAACAACACTGGATGGCCAAGACAGAAATAACAGAAAAGAGGGTTATTTTGACTCCTTGTATCTTTTTTTATTATTTGCAGTAAAAACATGAAATTTGGGTTAAAGTCACGGAATATTATAAAGACTATAATAACGTAACCACATTTTACATTTATTACACAGGGTGAGGGAAATTTTATAATCTTTGCTGTTGCTGTTTTATTCAAAAAAACTCTGTTTTTTTAAATGGGAACTATATGTTTTTTAATCATTTTTGGATTCTTCACATGAAAAGAAGTTATATTACTTATTTTTTAAAATTTTGTGCCGGTGCAGAGGTATTTTACATAAATCTCAAAATAAAAAGAATCAAACATCTCTTTTTTGTTCAAGTAGGAAATTAACTGTAGGAAATAAAAGCTTAAAGAATTAATTATTATAAGTAATAGGAAACAAAAATAATTTAAAAAAATTTACATCAAGAACAACAAGGGCAATCTTCTGTTTCAATACATTTAAAGACATATTTTAAGATTTCGAATTGAGTAACGGTTTTAAGCACATCCGATTGTTTCTAGCAATATGCTTGTCATGCAGTAGTCGTAAAAAAAATCACTAACAAATTTCGATTTTGATTTTCATTGTAAAATTTAATGCTTAAAAATCCTGAGTACTAATCTAACAGCATAACAATTAAAGGACGAATTTACTTGAACATTTGTTGTTGATTTTCATTACTCCAAAAATGAGAAGTCTGTTTAACAAACCATTTTTACGAAACTTACATTTGTGGCTACCTAAACATATTTCAATAAGTGTTCTAACAATTAGCCAAAAACTTATTCATCTTGTGCGGTTGTCTTTTAAATGTCATTTAGCCTAAAATTTTTAGGCCTTGTGGTTATTTTGTTTACTAACAAGTTGCTACTAGAAAAAAAAAAGATATATTTTTCTTTTTTATTTTGCATTATATCTTTGTAACAGTGCAGAATTTTAAAAAATTAGTCATATAACTTTTTTCTTCTTTTTACGTGAGGAATTCAAAAATGTTTAAAAAACACATAGTTCCCATTTAAAAAAACCGAATTTTTTTGAATAAAACAAAAACAATAAAAGTCATAAAATTTCCATCACCCTGTGTAATAAATGTAAAACTTAATAACGTTATTTGAGTCTCCATAACATTCCATGACTTCAACTCAAATTTCATGTTTTTATTGCAAATAATAAAAAAGATACAAAGAGTCAAAATAACCCTCTTTTCTGTCATTTTTTTTCGAAAAATTGAAATATCTTTAAAACTACCAAAGATAGCAATAAACATGTATACATAAACTCACCCTATTTTTCTACGTAGAATCCAAATAAAATATAAAATTTGTGGGTTGCCATTTAAAATAAGAAAGTTGATGTCCACTTCCGGTATAACGGGAAGTGGGAAGAAGTTAAACATATTTTTGAAAGGTGGTTTAGCTTCGATTAGCCATATCGACAAAAACAGTTTGCCTTTGTAACAAGTGATACTCCATATAAAGGTAACCTCCCAACTAAAAAAAACACCCGGTATATAAGTTTTCACTTCTGTCGGCAATCCCTATGACTTGCTATTTTTTTAACCTCCGCTTCTACCGATACCAAAAAAAAAAGAAATTGCAAATTTTGACCAAAAAATTATATCTACAGCATATGTAGAAAAATATCTTCAATTCAAATTCTATATTTCGAGAAAAAAAATTCAAGTTAGTATACTAGAATAAAATCATCTAACAAAACTCACAAAATTAAAAAAAAACGTGAAATAATCTAATTTAAAGTCAACATTTGGAAATTAAAGTGTTGACTTTAAATTAGATTATTTCACTTTTTTTTTAATTTTGTGAGTTTTGTAAGATGATTTTATTCCAGTTTACTAACTTATTTTTTTTTCTCAAAATATAGAATTTGAATTGAAGATATTTTTCTGGATATGCTGTAGATATAATTTTTTGGTCAAAATTTGCAGTTTCTTTTTTTTTGGTATCGGTAGAAGTGGAGGTTAAATTTCATAAAGACAAAAACCTGAAAATCATTACATTTTGCTAAATAATAAAATTAATTCAAAAAAGCACTCATCTAAACACAAAAGTTTCATTGTATTCTGCTCATACTTTAAAAATTTGTTTAATGCTTGATAGGCTCTAACACATAGAATGTGTGGGGGCCCGGTCTCATGTCTGCGTCGTCGGGCCTGCATAACTAACGAGTTCAAATAAAAACAAAACATCGACATCTTCTTACTTCTCCTCTTTATTTTATTTCGATGCTTTTATTGTTTGCGAGTAGTTATATTAAATATTGCATTCTTTTAATTTACCCAAGTGTGAATTTAAGGACACTTCAAATATAATTTTATGTGTTCGATTTAAAATATTACCTACTTCTTGATAGAAGTTATAAAGTGATGTCTTAAATATGTAAAAAAGAAAAGAAGAAAAAAAAGTTTCATTATTTCCGAAAATTTCAATTTTACGCACTTTCAATATTATAATTTTTCCTCACATTTCTATGGGTATCTTGTTTTCGGCAGAAATTAGAAGTGTGATAATCCAATTTTATTCTAAACTACACATATCTACTAGAAGTATTATTTTATTTTATATGACTATTTCCTCGAAATGTACTTCTTTAGAAATTTCCAAATACATATTTAATTTTTATGAATATAAAGTTGTTTTGAGATTTCGACTTCAATTTCGAACTTTGCAGGTTAAAGTCAGGAAAGTATTATTCTGGAAATTATTAGTTGCTTCTTATTTTAAAATTTCGACTATAAATTGGGAATGTCCAACTTTTTCTTTAAAATTTTTAAATCTTCAGTCAGACTTCCAGGATCAGAGCTTGAATGTTTTTTTTTTCCTAAAATTTCACCTTCTTTTTTAATTATTGCTTTTTATTTAATTTTTAGTTTCGTTTGCCTTTTTAAAGTTTTTAGTAAAGAATTATAAATTGTAAGTTATAATTTTTAATTATTTGCTCAAAAATTTTGAATATGGAAGATATAACATTTCATTTCCTTTTTTTTGCGCTATTTGCTTGGTTTCGACTTCAACTCCGAGATCTTGGATTTTTTGCTCAAATTTTTAGAAACCATTTTATTATTGTTTCAGTATCTAATATAATGCTAGAATAAAAGCTTACTCTTTCAATAATAATTTTCTTCGCGTTATATCATGAAAGCGGTTAATTAAAATGAGAAAAGGAATAGCGATTTTTTTGTTAATAGCTACAATGCCTATAACAACTTCCACTGATCTCTGAGTTATGGGATACGAACGAAAATTTCATGAACAACTTTTGTCTCAACCTTTGACCTTGAACATCTAGCAAGAAAGTGTCTTTCTGTGTCGGAGCGATATCGGTTGGGACTTTTTATATGTAGATTATAACACTTAAACAACGGAAATTTTTTCATAATCAAAATCTAATAAGATTGGACTATAATGTAACTAAGATAGAACTTTTTTTTGTTGCTATAAAGCTAGTCTACGGAAACTTCATATCTGAGAGTTTTTTGAATCATTTTTTTAAAATAAACTGGTCAATTAACTTAATTAACTACAGATTTCGTTCTGCTATTTAAGAAAGATAGACCATCACCGTCCTTGGTATGAATCTTTCGCAACGGTTAGCCAATTTTATTTTCTACTTTATATTCTCCTTTAGGGTAGAACGGTCTATTTTTAGGGCAATTGAAATCAATTAACAGAGGTTGATTGGTCGCAAGGGTAATTTAGATGTTGCCATTCACATGACTCGAATCCTATTTTTGAACACAAAGGATTTATTATCGACACGATTTCGCTAATTGCCCCTAAATTCTTCGCCGCTTTTAATCGCTTGCAAATTCAGGATCACCCCTTTGCATCATTCTGAGAGATTACATCTTTTGGGACAAGTATATGAGCTTTCCGGCAGGGGACGTGATAAATTAAGCAGACAAGTTAGATGACTATCCAGCAGGCCAACTTGGCAAAGTTGCTGTAAATTTGCCCCTAAGAGAGATTTATCTCGTATCAGCAGATTTTCTAAAGTGGTATTGGATTATAGCTGCAATATATTGGATTCTAAAAATATATTTAGTGAAATAAAATCTTTTTTATTTGTATAATAAAGGATAAACCAAGTATTAAAATAATCATTGCTTTATATTTTTCCAGAAAAAACTTTTCAATGAAACTACGATCTAAACCTCACACCACAGTGACTGAAAGAATGCGGGAAATCGGCTGTAAAACTATTTATTTAATTACTGGAAAACATCGAAATATCAAAATTAAGTCGAAATTTTAAAACATTTCTATGAAATTTCGAGAAAAGATATTTAAAATTTGAGACAGAAAAACCGAAACTTCGAAATTGAGCTCGACGTTTTGAGAGAAAATTTTGACAAGAAAAGTTTTTATTACGAATGGAGAAACCAAAAATATACCAGATGGCCAACTAAGAAAGGACGCCGGCTATAACTCAGCAACGAATCATCCCACAGCCTTAGGAAAAAATATTACCAAGCAAAGTGGTCCTCAAAAATTTCTGGAAAATATTTTTCAGTTTCTAAACCGACCACTAGGTAGCATAATAGGTAGAACTAAATAGAATATTGGGATTTTCTCAGGATTTTGCTTAATTATGATACATCGAAAATCGAAAATAAATGCATTTTAATCGTAGAGTAATTTCTACTTGTTTTCGTTTTATACATTTTGTTCTACCCCTTAAAAAAAAATGGTAGAAAGAGGTTGAAAAAAAAAATTTAAGCTCATTTACTTCAGTTAACCTTAATGAATTCTAACAAATTTAGTCTCTATGGAAAGAGTGTTATTTAGTCTATCAAAGGTAATTTTCCATGTTTTTATTTTAAAATTATCGTCGCTGATGTAGCACCTTATATAATATAGTAAAAAATGTTTACTTCTTTTTTCAAAAAATTTAAAAATATGATATATTAATTTTGATATCTCAAAATGACGATTTGAAATCACTAAATATTGATGAAAAGCACAACTCGATTCTTTTGTCTAACAGGAGATATTGGCAATCAAAATTTGAGTGACATAAAAGTGTAACGATGTTGTTTATGCTACGTAGAGGTCATTATAGAAACTAGAAATAGTTTTCAGCCATTTTTCAAGGCCACGTTTCTTTTTGAATCTTTTTCCGAAGGTTGTGGGATAATTTCTTGATGAGATATAGCCGGCGTCTATTCTTAGTTGGCTACCCGGTATATAACTTAATATGGAAATGTCAAACAATATATCCAAATTTATAACAAAAAGGTTACTGAAATTTAGAGAAAAATCTTCAGGATTTAAGCCAAAAATTTTAAGAAAAAAGATAAATGTTAAAAGTGTGAATTTTACCTTTTGAAAACTAATCGAAATTTCGAGAACATGTTGGAAAGTTTCAAGAGCGAAAGAACAATTAAACAAAAAAAGTTCTAAATCTGTTTTGATGAATTTCCATTATTTTATATCTAACATATTGAGTATTTGTTAAAATTACAAATCTATGCTTAAATTGTTATTATTTTCTAGTTTAAAATAGAAATTTCGAAAAAAGCTCTAATTTAAAAATAAAAGTTAAAAGAATTCTCGAGCTTTAAAAATCTGTTCTCAAAATTTAGAGAAAAATTGAAAATTGCAAGCTTGCAGTCAAAATTTCGGAATAAAAGTTAAACTTTCAAATCTGAAGTCATAATCTCTAATTAAAAATTGAAATTTTCAATATTTTAATGTAGTTAAGAAGACTTATTAACTGAAAGCATATTTTCATTACTGTAAACTTTTAATAAGGATCTTTGATTGTATTTACTTTAATTATATAAACTATTGTTTTTATTTCAAAAATGTTTCTCATGAGTAAATTTGTTTTAAGAAAAGTTAGTTCTGACAAAACAATCCATTTGATTTTTTAAAATTTTGATTAGTTTTTAGACTTTTTCATTTAAAATTTTTTTTGGGTGAAACGTGTTCTTGAATAATTTCAAAAAACCGACGTCATTATTTCAATATATTTCAAAATAAATGTTGAATCATCATATTTATATAAGCTATCTCTTATCTTTAATTGCCTTAAATTAACACACATTCTTAGGGCAGTGACCTACTGCAGATGACAAAATACTTTTATCTCCTATTTTTGGTTGAGTATTTGATCTTTTGTATTTTAGAGTTTATAAAATATGTATTTTGAATTTTGTTAAAAATTAAATTTTGAATACTTTTTTTCTTCACAAGTTCTATCCTATATTGGATATTTCTTTTGTCAACCTTCTTGAGTAGACTTTTTTCAAGTAGTTAATATATTTTCACATTAGAAATCTAATGGTTTCATGAATTATTTCGTGAATTTAATTTTTCAATTTTGAAAAAATGTCAACTTTTAAGTGTGGAAAAAATTTGATATTATATTTTTTATATTAAAATATGTCATTGGAGAATTTTTTTTAATTAGTAAAGATATTGTTAAATTTCGAACTTTCTTTTTTTTCGTATTGCGAAATATTCAATCACATACTTAGTTTTCCATTTTCCAAAAATTTTTATTTTAATTCCGATTTTTAGATTCGGAATGTATTTCTAGATTCGGTTTTCAAAATAATTTAAGCTATTTAAAATATTTTTTTATTCTTATTAACTGCTTTGTGAAAAATCGCCAGGTGCAACTAATCTATAATATTTTAAATAGTGTTGCTTTCTCAATTTTGCAGCGAAAACTGCCTTCTTTTCTTTCAGTACAATACATCCAAACCTTTGATAACAAATCTCTATTTTTTCTGTCTTCAAATGAGATTAAAAGTTTGTTAAACTTTGACAACTGTAAGCTTACACTACATTAATTCTTTTGTTTAAAACCTTACCCTGTATCCATTTACGCTGTATATCTACAATATTGTAACGTAATGTAAATAGATGAAATAGGATTTAGAATAGAATTGTAGAATTTAGTAAATAAAAAAAGTTTCTAGAAGGTTCTGATAAGGGGAAAGCGGCCGCGATAACGAAACAAACGGCAGATAAGCGTTCCAGAAATTTCGGCATTCGATAAGCCTTATCTGCCGAAAGTTCTGGAAGACGCGGGCCGAAACTATAAAAAGGCGGTCAGTTTTCCCTCGAGTCAGTCAGTTTGAATCAGTGCAATTAGTCAGTTAGTTAGAAGCAAGTGCAATAAATTGGTTAGCAATTAGTAAATAATTAGTGAGTTACTGTTCAGTTGAAGTGTGCCGAGTTAATTCAGTAATAAAGTGGGTATAATCTATCACGTGTATCAATTCGAACCGATAAGCCCGTAACAATATTATAAGAGTTATTTCAAGGGAGTTTTAATTGCTAGAATCGAAATTGGGACTCTCTCCTTGTTTTTAATTATTTTTGTTATTTGTAATTCATTCTACAAGACATCTGGCAGTAATTAAAAATGTCGAAAAATTTACCTTTGAAAATACTTGTGCTAAATTTGCCCAGCGTCATTCATCGGAAGGCTTTTTAGTGCGATATAAATTACTGGAATTTTATTAATTAAGTCATTACATTACGACGTAAAATATTTATATTAATTATGCCTCTGGAATAAATAGCGCCTTTGAATAATCTGCTGGGCCCCAAATTTAATAAAATTTCGAAAGTATTTTGTCCATTTATGTGTATATACCATATGTATTTATTTTGTGCTGTATATTTTATATATTAAAAATATGGATTAGTAGTTTATGTAGTTAAATTGACTTGCAATATCAAATGTTAACATTGCTCGGGTAGGTACATAGTGTAAAATTGAAATATAGTGTTTTACGAGATGAACTGTGTGTATATTTCATAAAAGATCGCTCAGGCATAAAATGCAATAAGGCCGCAATCTTCCAGTTTAACAGTTTTCATCGTTAGTTAATTTAATATTTACAAAAATAGAAGCAATGCAGAGAAGTGGTTTAAGTAAATTAAATGAAAGTAGAAGCAAAAGATAGGAGAGAATGCATTTTCACAATTCCCCAAATAAATTGCCCCAGAAGTTATATTAATTAAGTTCATTTAGAAATAATAAATGTTTTTAAATTGTTTTCAATGCGCAACCTACATACATATACATATGTTTAATAAAATACAAGCACCTAAGAAGCACATGAGCTTGTTTTAAGCAGAAATCGAAATTTCAAATTTATAATCACAATTTGACATTTCCAAGTATTAAAGTTTTGAGTTGTTGTCTCACAAATTAACCTTTAATTACATGTTTAAATCAAGTTTAATCAAATTTTTCAGTTAATCGTTGAGTATAATTAGTAAAATTTGCAAATTCAAGAAAACAGTGCAAGTTTTGGGGTGAACTCAGGAAAAAATCGTTGAAGGCGTTCGTTCAAGGAGCGGATAGGAAACGACTATGCTAATGAGCAAAGTCAGAGTATGCTGTAGAGCTTTTTAAGGTTAAATTTTGATAGAAAGCCCCAAAAAACACCAAAACATTATTAGGTGCAGCAAGCAACAAGTTGAAAAAGTAGCGACTTAGAGTCATTCAAGGGAAACCAAAGTAATCCCGGAAAAAAATGTTGGAATCTAACTGGGACCCGGTGGGACTAAAAAAGTGACAACCACAGGTGGTTCCAAATGTTACCACTCAGAGAGCAATGCACTTCACCCACGGAGCCGGAGAAGAAAAGCAAGACATTTACACAGGACAGTTTGGTGTGGTTTACTACTCTATCCATGCCACCAAGGAATGATCACAATGAACCTTGGTGCCAGAATTGCTTTGGTTAAATGACAAATTTATCATCGTAGATGCCCAAAGTCATATTTAAACCTATACGGTGTTGGGATGGAAAAAACCCTACGAAACTCGTGCACTAAAATTTGCGGTTCCCCTGCATTACCACCAACCATAATAAGTATCTGAAATGTTTGATAAGAACTTCGCTTATGGACTGGCCTGATAAGGGAAATGTAGAATAGAGACTAGTGTCAATATAGCCAGAATAATTAACCCCAGAAAGGTAGTAATATTAATAATAAAACTTTATGAAAGGAAGTACTTTGTTTACTAATAAAATTTTGGTGCAACGGACTGATCCTTGGTTACCTTCAACAATTGAATTACAAATCTTGTCCCCTGAAACCAAAAAAGTTTATAAAATACAACAAAGGTTGCTCTAACGTATTTCGATAGCCAAGCTATCATCTTCAGAGAGATACTCTAAAGATGATAGCTTGGCTATCGAAACGCCTTAGAGCAACCTTTGTTGGGTTTTTTAATCTTTTTTGGTTTCAGGAGACAAGATTTGTATTTCAGTTAGTAATAAAAGAAAAGTCGTCGAGATGAAAATAATAGGTATAGGCGTCAAGGGTGAAATTAAAGTTTTTCGAAATACAAATTGTGTCTCGAAACATATTTGTTCATTACATAATGATATTTGGTTTAATAAATTGTATTATCATTCTATTTTTGCGACAGTTAAAATAGGTATTTATAGAAAATAAACAATATTAACAATTCTGCATATTTCAATAAAAATGAATCGAACTAATTTTTAGATATTTGTTTTAGTATGTATCATTTTAGCTTTTATTTGTTTTTAGATACACTGTATATGTTTCTACCACATAAATAATATTTTATAAATATATTATTCATAACTTGCATTAATTGCTAATTCATTTATTAGCGGAATAAATGAATTGAGGTCATTGTGAAACTTCATTTTCAGCTGTTCAGAGAATAGATCTCGATGCTTAATAAAGAATTTTATCTCCCATTTTAGAGCTTATTTGTTTTTAACGGGAGTCCTTATATTACGTTAAAATTTATGCATTAATAATCAATTTAATCAACACATTTCAAAAATAAAAGATTTTGAAGAAAATAAAATTGTTGGAAAAATTTGCAAGAAAAACCTTATAATTTTCATTTACCACCAAAGACGCCTAAACAGATTTCCAGACGTCAGAGTTGGTAATATTTTACAAAAAAAAAAATGGTTAGGTTTCACCCAAGATATACAAACAAGTGTAATATTAATAGAAGGACAAAAAATTGAGAGTAAAGATAACATAAAAAGATCGAAACATGTAATTAGGCAAAAATATGAAAAAACTGACATTTTTGTAATAATACAAGCTATTGCAAATTCGATGCTCAAAAATGTCACATCTGGGACCTTACTTGATACTTTTTAAATAGCTCGTAAACAAATATGCAAAATATTCATATGTGGCATATCACTGTACACAAAGTCTAATACTTATGGTATAAATTAAGAAAAACGACGTTGATGATAGTGCCACAAAAACGAAACGTTGGATCAGAAAATCTAAATATGACATCGATTAGGCCATGAGAAAGTTTTCTTTGTGTTTAAATTTCTTAACAAAAACATCAGAGATAAGTAAAAGTGATTTTTGTAAAAACCTAATTTTCTTCCAACCAAATTGAAATTCTGTTTAATTTCTGGAGGTCATATTACTAGACACCTAAAAAAGTAACTTTGTCCCCATTATAATGATTATAATGATGAGGATCGAAATTGTAACCGGCTCTACAGCAACATATAGAACAATTCTTTCGAAATTCAGTTTGATAATTATGGGCTCTATGTTTTCCTCACCAACCGCATATCCAGAAAAAGTGTTATATGCGGTTTACACGGGATACTAATTTGCGGTAGTACTTTCGAGAGCGACTTGTGAGAGCGTTTACAATTAAGCAAGTTTTTAAAAACACTATCCATACACTACTGTCTGCGAGTTATTGCATGAGCGTTTACAAGGTAGGTAGTGTATGCTTGAGTGCGTAGTGTATGCTAGAGTGCGGCAAGTATAATTTTATTTCTTGGCGCCATTCCATTGCCAACTGACAATACAGTATTTGTCTAAGCAACACACAAATATTTTACAAATTCCACTTGCTATTTATCCTTTCAAATTTTATTATACGGGGTGCTTACGAATAAGATGCTCATACTGAAGGAGCATAATCTTTGGGTGATTTTAGGAATTAAAAATGTTTATGTCAACATCAGTTCGAAACCGCTTTATTTTTAAAATACGAGGTGTTGAAAAATGAAGAAAGAAAATGGTTTTCCCTTAAATATTTTGATATGGCTTGATATAGAAACTTGCATAAAAATTCATTTTTTGCAAGAAATTTCACTTCTTTTTTTCAAAAAGGAAGAATTTGGCTCTTTTGACGTACGGAAGAACTGAGAAGTCAAGTGTGGCTCGACATACTTTTGAATTAGATCATATGGTAGATAATAATATTAAACTGCTAGGAGTAGTAAGTAAGAATTCTATGTTAATGCATGTGTAAGTTTAGCCATCGATAAGGTTCGGTGCAGGGCCGTGCAGGTAAATTTTCTCAGTAAGATGCAACTCTTCAAATGGCCGCCCCATAGAAGTTTTTTTTAAACCTACCAACGAAACAATTAAATGATCGATGAAAAGCAAACTGTAAGCTGAAAGCCGAACTGTCAACACAAATGTAGCAATTATTTCAACATTTCGATTAAAATACTCAATTTTTTATAATATTGCATAATACAAAATATTGAAGTTGCAGAAAGTTGAAGAGTTTCGCCTCTGGTATGGTGGACATACTGAATTACCGTGCTCTTCCTGTCTAAACTTTCTTATCCTTTGTACCAATATTCAATTCAGAAGAGTTTTGCCTCTGGTATGGTGGACATACTGAGTTACCGTGCTCTGATAGTTTTGAAATTGTCCTTTACATTCTTTCATTTTTGCATATTCCCTTATATTTCTTTTTTTATTTATGTCTACGATGGTGGGCGAAAGGTCGAACACTTTTAGTATTTCTTTGACAGGGTCCAATCCCGGAAGAAGTATATCCTGTACAAAATATTGAAGCCTTTCATTTTAAAATTTCGACTTTTTCTCAAAGATTCAAGAATAGTTTTTAAAATCGGATTTTTTTTTAAAGAATTTTATTCTTAACATTAGGAAAATAATAAAAATTGAAAGCGTAAAATAGAAATTTTTGCAAAAAAAAATCACTCAACACTCTTAAATTAAATTCTGTTTATTATTCTTCAACATTTAAGAGTTTTTTAATCAAAATTATAACTTTTTCCTCGAAATAAAAAGTTCGCAATTTTAGTTTTTATATATTTATCTTAAATTTTGATTTTAATATCAACATGTAGACATTTTTCTCGATATTTTAGAAACAGTCTTTTGTTATTAAATTTGTATTTTACTTTCAATATTATTCCCAAAATGTTTTTATTTTTTCATTTATATATTACTAGCATCGCTTGTGGTCAAACTTCGCCCAAAACCAAATATATGTTTGAATGTAATTCTCAATTCTTGCCTTGATGATTTTTGAAAATGTATAATTTTTCATCGACAATTTACCTGTTTACAGATTTTCACTTTTTTTGAAAATCTCAATTGTTTTCTTATAATTCTGACCTCTCCTCAAAATTTCCACTTTTTTTGAATATATTATGTATTTTTATTTTTTTTTAAATTTCAACTTAAAACAAGTTTGGTAACTTCCAAGCTTTATTTTTGAAATTTGAAGTACCTTTTAAATTTTAAATTATTTGAAAATGTTCACTTAAAAATGAGCTCCATTTGAAATTTATTTTTTCATTATTTTAGCTTTTTCTCGAAATTTTTGCTTTGTTTATAAATGTAGACTTTCTTTGAAAAATTTTGCTTATTTTTAAATATCAGTTTTTTGAAAATGTCGATAGAAAATTTTGATTCTCGAATTTTTGACCTTTTGAAAGTTTCGACTTTTTAAACATTTTAACTATTTTCAAAATTTTGACCTTTAAAAATTGTGATTTTTTAAAATGTACAGTTTATAAAAGATTTCGATTTTTTTTCAATTTCCACCGTATTTGTAGGATTTGAACTTTTCTGTAAAAATTTTTTTTTTTTTGAAATTATTGACTTATTGGAAGTTTTGATTTTTTTGAAAACCGCGACTTTTCTAAACATTTTTAAAAAGATTCAATCTTTTTTAAAAATTTCTACCTACTTTGAAAAATGGCACCTTTTTTGAATATTTCTACTTATTTCAAATTTTCGATACTTTCAAAATATTTGCGCTTTTTGAGAATTCAATTTTTTTTTTCAAATTTTGCCTTTTTGAATATTTCAAATTTTTTTGTTCGACATTTTTTGAAATTCCATCTTTTTCTTGAAATTCCAATTTTTCTAGTTTTAATGTTCACGTTTCTCCTGAAATTTTGACTTTAAACTTTTATTGTTGACTTTTTGATATATTGACTATATTCTCGAAATTTATTTCATCCCGATTTGTCTATCCTTTTATCTTAAAATTTTCAAATATATTTTTGCAAATTTTGATTATTTTCGAATTTCTAGTTTGGTCTCGAAAATATCCTAATAATTATTTTAAAATGTAAACTCAGAAGTTTAAGAAAAAAATGCAAATTTCGAGAAAAAACTAGACATTTATGAAAAAAACTATTTTTATATTTTTTTTAGTTTTTACGACAATAAATGTTACCTTCAAAAGTTTGCTTTTTTATTAAAGTTTTGTGATTACACATTCGAAATTTTATTTTTATTTCTTAATTTTCCTTATAAGACCTTCTTTTTATCTTTTTCCTATTTGCAAAATTGAGACTTTATTGATGAGATGTAATTGATGACATTTTTTTGTAAATTAAATTATTTCATTAATTGCAAAATAGCGAGTTTAAATTCAAAATTCTGTGCAGTAAAGAGTTCTGGATTTTTTCAGATATCGTAATTTTAATTTTCTAATTTAGAAATTTTTTTTTATATATTTTTGAATTTTATTTAATTTTCAAGCTTGAACTTTTAACAAAAGTTATAAAAAAAGTTCTGAATTTATAAAAAAACTTCAACATTTCGAGGGTAGAAGCCCTCAACTCTACGAAGAGATGCATGCAACGCAAAGAGCCGCATTTGTCCACCTTTGATGAAGACCAATATAGAAAAACGATGTGTAAAAATCTTTAATTATTGAATAGCCGCCTCTTTAAAGTGCCTTCTGATGCGGTTGCTTCTTTGCATCATAAGCACGGACACGGTCCTGGACGAGTAGATAACCTTATGAATGATTGCACTGAGCCTTCAGGTTACTCATCTCTGTTAAAAATAGTTAAGGTTCATAGATAAGGAATTGTGATACTGGGACGTGTATGATTAGATGCACATGCGCGTTCGTATGCGGTCGATCATGCACGAAGTGAATATTCTTAATATATAAGGTGTTAGTATCTCCCTGAAGATAATAGCTTGGCTATCGAAATCGCGTTACAGCAACAGTTGTTGTGTTGTTTAATCTTTCTTGGTTTCAGGGGACAACATTGTATTTCAGTTCTTAAAATAAGACATTATATTTGTAGGGAAGAATATCATACGCCCATCGAAATGCAAAGCAATGCATTCTATATTTTTAATCGAAAACTATTCGTCAGACGAAAAAAAATTGGCAAACAATTTTTATTCAGGAAGGGAAAGTTTTAGTAAAAACCATATTGTAACGAAATGTAAATTGAAGAATTTAGTGCATAAGAAAAGTTTCTAGAAAGATCTGGTGAGGGAAAAGCGGCCGCGATAACGAAGTAAACGGCAGATAAGCGTTCCCGAAATTTCGGCAAACGATAAGCCTTATCTGCCGGATTGTTCTAGAACCTGGAGGCCAAAACTATATAAGGCGGTCGACTTTCCCTCGTAGTTAGTTAGTTAGAGTCAGTGTAGTAGTGAGTTAGTAGAAGTCAATAATAAGTGAGTTAATTGTTCAGTTGTGGTAATCCGAGTTAAGTTTAATAATAAAGTGGGTATTATTCAGCACGTGTTTAATAATCAATTCGAACCGATAAAGCCCGTAACAATATTTAAATATCTTTTCCTTCATTAAACATGTTCAAGAACATGTTAACTGAAAAACACTCGCCATACGAAAAAGTGAAGGAAGTATGTTTACCGAGAAATAAAAAATGTTTATGAAATTAAACCTACTTATAAAAAAGTTGTGGCTTATTATTTTTTTCGCGAAAAATACTCATAGATATCTTGACCTGGAGGTCACTGATAGAAGTAGACCAAATATTCTTTTGCAAAAAAATGCGTTTTTATACCTAATTACTATCTACTATAATTTAAAAAAAATATTTCAAGATGTGCCAAAGTATTTAGGAAAAATCAATTTTTTTTAAATTTTCAACACACTGTATCTTGAAAATAAAGCGGTTCCAGACCTATGTTTATATAATTTTTTTTTGAAAATTACCCAAGAATTATGTTCTTTAAACATCTTAAATATAACCACCACGTACGACACTTTGCGAAAAAGACACTTATTTTATTACCATTTTCAATAAATAATTTTAGCTAAATTAACCCTTTTACAGTACAGGATATACTTCTTCCGGGATTGGACCGTTTCAAAGAATTATTAAAAGTGTTGAACACTTTTAATAGTTCTTTGACACGGTCCAATCCCTGAAGAAGTATATTCTGTACTGACTCTGGCCGTGGAAGCCTTCGTTATCATAACCCTTTTACACCAAAAGCCATAAATATTTGAGTATAATTGAGTGTAATTTTCCAAATTTGTAAAATTCCAAAAAAAGAATCCTAATATATTAATTAAGTAAATCAATACAAGTAGTACTTCCAAATTTTCTATGAAGAAGTCTTCGGCTAACTTATTTATTAAAAACTCTTGCATAATTGTCAATAAAAATACAGAAACACATCAATTAAAAGGAAATTTGTGGGAACATTGCTATGTTGCCTAGGCAATAGCAGTCTCGCAAACAGCGATTGCGTTGGATCTTAATTTGTCAATCTTATTCGTTAATCTTATTATTTATTTTTATATTTCTACTGTGATTTTATGTGTAATTCAGGTATCTATTTGTCTTTGTTGGTTTCCTATAAACAGATGTGTATATCATATTTTGGTCCCTCTCAGTTAA
The DNA here is from genome assembly GCA_028583605.1 of Dastarcus helophoroides. Classification (NCBI taxonomy): domain Eukaryota; kingdom Metazoa; phylum Arthropoda; class Insecta; order Coleoptera; family Bothrideridae; genus Dastarcus; species Dastarcus helophoroides. Next base: position 3,868,065 of record CM053332.1, read on the forward strand.
CACATCGAGGAAGGGTAGTTTATTATGTATTTCAATTTCCAAGGAAAATTTTAGCGTAATAGAAATATAAAAATAGGTGTAATAATTTCTCCAATAGACAGAGCTAAAAATATCAGATCTGGTTCTGAAACATATAATAAATAAAAACTAAATATTACATCAATATTACAAAAAAAATGGGTATCAAAAGGAATTTGTGGAAAAAATTATAAACAGAAGAAAAACAGGATCACACAATCATAATCATGGTATCATAAACACATCAGCCATTCAAGAACAAAAAACCTTGATAATTCCATACATACCAGGTCTCTCAGATAAAATCAAACGAATAGACCAAAGATTCAATATACGTACAGCATTCAAAACACAAAATACTCTAAGATCATTACCAGTAAATACAAGTAGCCAAAAAATGAAACACAACATACCAAAAATTGTATTTATAAAATAACCTGCGAATACAACAAAATTTACACAGGTGAAACATCCAGACCTATGTGGATTCGTATTACCGAATATAAAAATTACCTAAGTAAGGGAAATTTTTCAAAATCGAAAATTTGCAAACAATCTTTTTAATATGATCACAGAATTAAGTGGACAAAATCCTGCATTATTGGCAGAGAAACACATTATAAAAAAAAGAAAAATTAAAGAAGCAGTTTTAATTTTACCAAATGGAGATAATTCTGTTGCGAATTGTTCGATTGAGATTAACGGTATGTGGCTGCCATTGTTAAAACAAGAAAAACAACTAGGTCTACTTGGAATCACTTAGGAAATAATCTAATAAACTGTCAGAATTATTTTCTGACAGCATACACAAAATTGTAGAGGAATAAATTTGAATTGATTTTCTGACGACGAGCAAAGAATAACAGTGCCAGAAACGTTTAAATTTTAAATAATCTTGTTATTTATTTTTTACGGTCGTTTAAATTTTAATAGAGTTTTAAGAGTTTTTCAGTGTTGAGTTACAAACAGAGATTGACAAATTAAGATCCAACGCAATCGCTGTTTGCGGCAATTTGTAACAGATTGTCATTCCTTAATAGAAGGTTACTGAAATTTAGGATTGTGAAAGGAGTGACTGACAAAAAGAAAGCCAAAAAAGCTGCATATAAATATGAATACTTCGCAAGGAAATTACGGAGAATATATTGTAACAAGTTATAAAATTTGTATTAGTGATTGTGTAGTGTAAGAAACTCTCTGAAAACATTTGATAATGGGAAGTGGCCGCGAGAGTTAATCATATGGTAGATAAGCGTTTTAGACGTTTCGGCGAGCCCTAGCCTGATATGTACGGAGATCCGTTCTAGAAACCGGAACGGTATAAATACGGGGTCATTTTTCTCTCGAGTTAGTTTGTCAGATAGTTACATAGTTAAATAGTCTAAAATTTTAATCATAGAACCGATAACACGCAAGGATATTACTTATTCCATAAGAATAATGTGATTCTACTGATGCTGCTTACCTACTGGCTGACAAATACTTAGTGAATTGTCAACTATTTGGAGTAAAATATGTACAAAACTACAGGTCAAAATATCCAAATTTTAGAGATAAACTACACCAAAACTGTACGTCAGATTTTTTCAAAAAACTTATTTTTATGTATTTACTATCAATTAATAACATATTGAAAGTTTAACTCCTTATTTAGATATCACTCCAGTGATGAAACAGGCTGCAATTTGCAGCTATTATTTTGTATTTAATAGAAGTTATTTATTCACAACCAGATTCTGGGTATATAATTGCCGTCGTAAATTTACTAAACTATTTCAAAAAATAATTTAACTTTTTTGGGACGGTAAGGTTACAAATATAATTTTAGCCACACCAATGGCAACTGCAGAATTAGTGTGCTGCTTTTCGACGTTAAGACAGATTAAAAATTTTCTGCAAAATGAGCGATGATATCCTTTAACAAAAATATGGTGCAGGAATTGTAGGATAAAAAAATTTTGATAGGAACGTACAAAGAATACTTTGTTTTTTGGAAAGTCATTGAACAATTATTATTTAATAAAAATAAAATTTCTACTTTTTTTGTAGTTTAAGCGGAACATTGTAACCATTTATTTGATCTTCCAAGACAATTTTCATAAAAAAAGGTCATATAACAATTTATTTCCTTGAGAACAAAAATAATTTAAATTTAATAAATTACGTTTCGTGTGCTGATGTGTAATTAACCATTAACTTGTTAGATTAAATAAGATTTTACTTTTAGAATCTACGTTCTTCCCGTCAAAAAATTACCAGTCGGCATTGCGAAGATTACAAAGCTTTAACGGTTTTCTTAAATCTGCCTTGTACACACCAGCATAAAAAATTGATATGGGACCTAACCAGTAAAGTTTTCGACTCACGTCTCGCCAGGTATTTAAATTCAAGGGCTAGGGCATCAAATCATTTACACATTTTTCGCTGTTAAGCACGTAAGTTGAGTTGCATTTTAAAATCTACTCGAAAGCATTCTGGAAAACTTTGAAGTCTATAACGATTTGTCGCACTTAGAGCACTCAAATTATAAGCGAATTTCAGTAAATTCGTTGCTTTATTTTCGCAGTTAACGGAAAAGTTTTTATCCTTTTGCTCTTTATTGTTGTTTCGCGCTTTTGTAAATAGCAACTTTGCATATTTATCAGATTAAACTGCCCGAAAGTGTTGAATTCACTTTTAATTGATTCGTTAATTGTAATTATTACAATTTAATATACATGTGATTAACTCAGTGTATACGTAAAGTATATAATTATTTAAAAAGATTTTCTTTTTGAAAATTTAATTTTTTTCATAAGTGAGCTTTTTGATGGGACAAAATCGTATGGTTTCGTGTCCCCAACAGGCTAATGGCGCGCTACCAACATGGTAATGGTTACGGTACCTGTATTTGTATGGCATCTATATCTGTAGCTAGAAATAAGACGTGAAATAGAATTAAATGATATTTGCTGTTTATACAGGCTGATTAGCAAGTATGAAATAACATTTTTCTTTTTTGTTTGTAGTCTTTCAATAATTGTGGATCTAATTTTTATAATGCAGGGAGATACCTAATTAAATAATAAAAAAAACAAAATAGTTGGTAAAACCATAAGTGCACACCACGAAAATTGGTTTTAAGTAAACTTTCAGAAAAAAGCAAAATGTTCGTTTTCAAGCTCAACTTGCAAATTTTCTCTACCCTCAAAACTATTTCTAACATCAGCTTATGTCCATAAGCAATGGTGCTGGCCGCTACTATATTTTTTTTGTGAAACAAATAAGTTAGCATCATATTGCGTTTATCCTAATGACCTGTTAAAATCAGTTCCAAATAAAAATGTTTAGTTCGGCAGTAAATATCTTGTTTAGTAAACTAACTGCAAGGATTTAAATAAAAAATTGTTCAGTACAAGTCAGTGAACAATTGTGCAGCATCTATTTTCAAGGCAATTACTGGAGTACTTTTTATTTTGTTATCTTCTATTAATAGTATCATGTGTAGTTTGTAGAGTTAAAGTTATTATTGAATAAGATTATAGTTCTAAAAGAAATAAATGAGTGTTAACTTTGACATGCTCTTCATAATTATGTCGTCATTCATATGTAGTTATAGAATGGCGCATATTCCACCTGAGCGAAAAGTATGTACGGTTTCACGAGTGTGGAATATGCCGTTCCAAACGTGTTGCAGAAATGTTAAATAAAACAAATAAACATAATGTTTCGGACCAATGAGAGTCTACCATGAAGAATAATCATATTCCTTTAACGAAACGAACGGACTCCACACATGGTGAGTGCTTCTAACTATTAAGTCGAAGATATTTCGGCCGTTAGGAACAGTAATCACCAAGAGCATGTAAGTTCGACCCACAAGTGTAGTTCAATGCCGGAAGAGGTATTAGCCTTCGCAATAGCTGTTTCTTATGGATCGGACTTTAAATATTTAAATTTTTACCACCGCAAATTATTGATGAAACTTCTATGCATGTTAAAATTTTTTTATATATTTCAATTCGTTATTTTTAAGTACTTCTTTCTTCTTTATTTTTCCCTTTCCTTGCTGACTGCTGACCAGCTCAAATGAGAGCGAAACTTCGATGTCCAGTGCTACAGCTTCCTTTTTACATTATATATATATATATATATATATATATATATATATATATATATATATATATATATATTTTAGTATTTGTTTATGATCGTAGGGTATGTTAATTAATTTTGTTTTAGGGTAAGTCGATCAGAAGAGGTACAGGTAAAGAATACTCTTTATCTACTTCCAAGCTTTCGAAGCTTTATTTTTGCTTCATCATCAGGGATTAGATTTGAGATTTGACCTTTGTGAAGTGGTATACATCCTACTATATATTATATTACATTTGTTTTTTTTTAAATGAGGGATAACCATTCCTGTCATTACATTGTCCTTTATGTGTTTACTTTACTACATGCAATTATCTTATTACTATTTCAATTTAACCAACATTTAGGTCCTTTTTGGGAATAGGATCGGTCCAAATTTCACAAACAACAAAAACTAAGAAATAACGAACCATCCTATTCCCAAAAAGGACCTAAATGTTGGTTAAATTGAAATAGTAATAAGATAATTGCATGTAGTAAAGTAAACACATAAAGGACAATGTAATGACAGGAATGGTTATCCCTCATTTAAAAAAACCAAATGTAATATAATATATAGTAGGATGTATACCACTTCACAAAGGTCAAATCTCAAATCTAATCCCTGATGATGAAGCAAAAATAAAGCTTCGAAAGCTTGGAAGTAGATAAAGAGTATTCTTTACCTGTACCTCTACTGATCGACTTACCCTAAAACAAAATTAATTATATATATATATATATATATATATAAATATATATTGTTTTCATAATTTATTTACAAAATTTTTCATGTCTAATTTTGGTCTTTTATATTTCGTTTTATTTACTTATTGTATGTATGTAAAATAAACCTATTTTTGTCAACGGTCATGAGGTGACCTTTAAAAAAAATTGGACAGTTATGGGGACTGCCGACAGAAGTGAAAACCTAAAACTGTGATATAACAATGTTTTTTTTTTTTTAATTTTCAAATTTTAATATCAAAAATAAAAATTTCATATTTTGTATATTAAAATTATTATTTTTAGTTTTTATATCTTCTATATTTGCATACGATCTAGTCTTGGATCTTCTCTATTTTAAATTACTGCATATTAAAAAGCCTGTCACACTACCTAAATTTTATATTTGCATAGTAAATTTCATGATATTTTAAAAAAATATGTTTCCAATGTACTGATTTTTTGTGATTATGTAAACACATTAATTTGAATTGTCTCAATACTGCCAATAATGAGTTACTACAGTGTTCGTTGGATGAGGCGATTTGCAAATTATGTCGAATTACTTAAATTTAAAAATTCAAATATATTAAAATAATTTTATCTTGATGTACCAACCAACAAGTGCTTCATAGACAGCTTTCACGCGCAACTTGTATGAATAAATGAATAATTTACCCATTAGCATGAAAAGAATACATTAAATTTCGATCATAAAAAAATAGAACAAAAAATCTTTAAACTTCTATTAATTCTCCTTGAAATTCCATGTAATTTTAGGATATCTCTTTCTGGCTTCGATTAAACTGAGTAAATGTTCAAAACATGTTTCGTCCATTTTTAAAAACCTTCACAATTGTTCCACAGTTGCCTTCTTAAATTTCCTAATTTAATAGATTTCAATTGTTTGCTCTATAATCGAGATCTCGCTCACTAAAGTCTATCTAGGTCGTTTCTTTGTAATTGTCACCGGCACGAGATTCCAATCTCAAAGACAAAGCAAGTTTATAACAGAAATAACCTCCAAAATTGACAGATTAAAAATGTAAGCAAAAACGTCAATGCCTTGGTAGTAGGTAAAAAGTAATATATCAGTAGCGGGGAGATGAATAGAGACGGCAATACTACCCATTTTTAGTCGCTTAGCGCGCCTAAAGGAGGTTTCACTTCAAAAAAATTAGATATCGCGAAGTCATATTTCAAAAAATGTTTTGAATATTGTCGACTTTCATAACTAAAAAATTGAATTATTTCCAAACTGGGTCCCAGAAATATTAAATATAATAAATAAACATCAAATAACTTTTAGTTGCTCCGGTTACATGTAACAATTAAGGTACTTAATTTAAAGCCTCGTGTTTCAAAATTGTAATCTATTTTGAAGATTTTTATATACACTTGGGGGATTTTTACAATCTTGTTGTAGAAAGTACAGTCTACAACACGTTTGGAATGGTATATTACATCTTCGTCTACGACTCTGGCTACAAACTTTTCTCTCGTCATTTCATATCTTGTTGTAAAATATACTTTTTTGTTAAGATGGTTGCTTCGCGAATGCAATATTTTAAGAAATTTTCAAAACTTTGACCAGACTTCATTAAATGTGTAATATATAGGTTGTTAGAATTTGAAGACGAATGTCCACTCCAAATATGAAATAATTGCAATTAAAAATAACATAGTTTGTATACAGGGTGAGTAATTAGTACGTTTAAGCCCTGCAGCTCCTACAGTTATTTTTATAACAAAAATCTTTTTAATCCAAAGGTTCATTACTACAAATTATTGTTTTGTATACAGGATGAATATATACACAGTGGTGCACTAAAGTTGCTCTTTTTTAAGATAGAATACTCTATAAATTTTTACATATTTAAATGCTATACAAAATGCCGATTAATACAATATCAAACAATATGAGTCTACGATTAACAGTTTTTGAGATATTTAGAAAAATTTGAGCATAATTTTGAAGCTCGTTTGAAAGACCAGAAACAGTCAAATTAATTTATTTTTTGTGCAAATAATTACAGTACACGCTTTTTTTAAAAACTAATGTAATTTCATTTAAATAGCATTTAATATTACACGGGGTGGTTTGCAAACGTAAAATTACATTTTTCCCAAAAAATTCAAATGACACACCCGGTATATTATTTTTATTTTTGGTACACAACTACTAAGCTTTGATTTAATGTCGGAATTTCTGTTTCAGCTGTTGTAGTTTGAGAATTATTTAACTTTAAAACTGCCAAATAAAAATTCTCGACATTTGAATGTTTACAAAACCAGAAATTTGACATGCCTCGTCCCAATCGCGATCTTACCAATCTAAGGTAAAATATACAACTGCTATTAATATAATTATGCTTGATTAGGCCAAAGTGCGGGTTTAACTTACTTTCTTTTTGAAAATATAGTACATAAAATAAATTTATTAATATTTTTTTGCCCTCGTTGTGGAAAATAAATTTGTTTCGTTCATTTTCTTCACCAAAACAAACGTAAAATTGACTAGAGTGAACGAATGTTGTACCATGCACTAACTTTACCCTTATTTGCTTAAATAATGTGAAATGTGCAGAGAACATAGAGTGCAGATGCATAGAATTTAGGATATATGATAAGCAGCATCTAAACCAATACCTTTCCTAATTGAGAGTTCATATTTTTGAAAATATGAAAGTTATAAAATTAGAACAATGAATTAAATTGGTACATTTTACAAACATCATTTTTGTCTAAAATATATGAGAAAAAATGCATGTTACTAAAATGAATCTAAAGAATGAATTTTTTGAATTTAAAATTAAATATCTCTCGAAATATAGCAATTAGTCACACAGATGTTCACATCAGAACAACGCTTAGCTGTTGCTTATTAAATAAAAATAAGAAATAATATACAGGGTGTGCTATTCGAATTTTTTGAGAATAATGTAATTTTGCGTTTGCTAATCACCCTGTATAACTGTAAATATTATTTAATGAAAATTCCATAAAATTTTAAGTAAGAAATCGATCTTTTGAAATAACCTGCGCTAAAAAGAAAATCATGCCGATGTTTCCTGCCGTTCAAGCGAGCTTGCAATTTAGCCTTGGTTTACATAATTTTTCCTAATATTTCCAAAACTGTCTCCCGCAAACCTTTACTGTTTTATATTATTTTAATCAGCATTTTAGAAGAAATTTAAACATGTAAACATATATATGGAGTTCCATTTAGAAGAAGGCAATTTTAGTGCAGCACTCTATATATGTTCATACTATATAATAAAAAATAATTTTAGAATATGCAACTTAAGCTTGTGTACCTTCGTACCAAGAATATTTTTGTTAGCGAAAATCTGTAGAAGCTACAGAGCTTTACCGTACTAATGACTTACCCTGTATAAAGCATAGGGAAAGGGTTGGAAAATAACTGATTTATATGTTTTTTGCATTGAAGGACTTTTACCATGCTTATGAAAATCTGGTATTTGTTACAGTAACATATTTAGAACAACTGAAAGAAAATTGAAAATTATTTACTTTACATTTGATAAACAATTAGGAACAAAAACATTAGGATGATTATTTTCAAGAAGAGGATATTAAAATAATACTGTGAAAACAATGCAGCAACGTCCTAAGACCGAGATATACATGTCAAATTGCCGTTGGCAGTTTCTTCTCATAGTGTTTTAATTACGTAATAATTTAAGTGAAAAAGGTTATTTGTAAATCGACAATGTGCAAAAGGAAAATTGATTATTTGTTTAATCAATTATCTTTACAGCTGTCAAAAAGTATAACCTAAATCGACATTGTCACGTTTACATGCCGAATAATATTTTACACTATTCGTGTATTCGTAGAGAATATAAGCTGTAAGCTGTAAGAGATACAGTCACTTAAAAAAACAAGCTTACAGTCTTAGGGGCGTTTAGGTTGGAGATTATTTCATGATAAAAATCTCAGGTATCTGAGACTAAATTACGATCGTCGTTTTCTCCAATATGTTTGCGATAATGGTCCTAAAATACATCACAAAATATGATATTATGCGGCAAAAATAGCCGCTGGCAAAAACTAAATAAACTTCAAACTTCAAACAAAATAATTATATTTTTTATTATTTGCTTTCCCCATAATGGTAATATCCATTCAGTAAAAATGTTGCACTTCTAAACTTTTATTTATACAAGCCGTTCTGGGAAGTTCACATTTATTATTTTTATTATTGCGAAAATAAGGAAGGAGTTCTCAGACCTATAAATTCCATTGATATAAAAAGTTTTATGTAAAGTTTACGATTAAAATTCTCTATTTTTAAAAAAAATGTTATCTTACGAATTATTCCACTCAAAAAATTATAAGATTAACTTTTTTAGAGAATGTCATGGTGTTTCTATAAAACACTCGTTTATAATACTTTGAATTTTTCCGGTCTTTGCACTGAATAGAAGTTTTAACAAACTTCTAATAGAAAAAAATAGCTTCAGTGAAGCCCAAAAAAAAAACACTCTTGTTTTAGGGAAAGCAATATTAAAAATTGATTGATCCATTTGTCAGTAATTTCCTGAGAAATGGATTGACTAATAGATAAAAAATTTAAAAAGATTGTTTTTATAACAGGTACCAGTAACCATATCAGGTCACTAGTGAGCCCGAAAATTTATCCATAATAAAATAAATAATGCAAATTCAGAAAAATATTTTTTTAATAAGAGGCAAATATTTTGTGATTATTCTGATTACCTAAATGCAATGATCTTACTCTTTAATAAATAATTCTAATAACTGAAATTCTGTAGAAACATTCTTTCTCTTGAAATACGAAGAGAATCTCTTCGTATTTAAAAAAAACATTTTCTGATATTTCAACTATAAGTGAAAAATGACGTTTCGTGGCCTGAAAAATAATTATTCATTTTTCTTCACGAAAGTCTGATATAAATTTACTTTCGTTTTGTAGTAGAAAAAGATTCGATTTAGCAGATTTTTTGTAATAATCTTTCCAATATGAATTCAAGGTGATCAGAAAATAAATACTTAATTGAATGAACTGCCAAACGTTATTTTATTTAAAAACCTATCTATCTAAAAATATACCTAACCACAGTTAAGAGTGTCAGAAAGTGTGTACTAGGGTTCCTTATTTACCAAGTTGGCCTTTTTAGCTTCGGTTTTCCCTAAATTATTTCTTTTTAACCCAAAAACAATTAAAGGAAAGAGTAAAAGTTTTTCTGATGCCCTTTAATCCTGCCTAAATAGCGATAATTTTCCCATTTAATTAACATGGCGATTTAAAACTTTTTGGAAAATATGTTTTTTTCTTGCTTATTATATTCAATAAATTACCAGCTGTTGTTGACTCTGCTTCTATTATGATTCCTTTATATCGAAAAATGTTTATATTAAAGTTAAAAATGTATCTTATAGTTTTAATGAGGGTTGAAATGTCAAAATTTATTTTTGCCGTTTTTTCCAATATTTTTTGTCACCTATTTCATGACATTTCTATATTAAGATGTTATGTCTTTTATTTTGCACTCTTGATAATAATTCTATGAACGTTTTAATTAAAAATAATCAAGAATTTATTTTAAATTTGCTATAAGTATGATACCTTAAAACCATTTAGCGGTCGAATATGATTTTTTAAAACAAGAATTATTTTTACATTGGTGGAACGATTTAGATTTTCACATGCTGTCATTGTGTGGTTTCAGAAACAATTTTTCCTACAAAATTATGGTTTAAATTTAAATATACCGAAAAAACATTAAGTAGTCAGTAAAAAAATACGCAAATTACTGGAAAAAAATGGAAAAAATAAATTTCAAAAATTCGACCTCTTAACTTATTGCTTCCTCAAAATTCCACCAAAGCAAAAAACTTTTGAAATTTACCCTACGCATTCGATATAAGAGTTTGCGATTGATTTTGAAGGTCGCTTAAATTTAAAATTTAAAAAAAAAACGCGATTTTTAGCACTTTTTCAGTTTTTGCTTATAAGTCGGAAATGTCACATCCTGTAGGAAAGCTTATTGATACCAGCATTAAAAGAGTATTATATTTCACATCAAGAGATGTACTTAAAAGTTGAAATTGGTTCAGCCGCTTAGCCCGTATCGATCGTCAAAGTTCAGCAAATACCAACTTGCCCAAAAAATCAGTTATACATCCCTAAATTTATAAAATAAATGACTCCAATTTGCAAGCTTTTTTATATAAAGAGATTATAATTGAAGCAGAATCAACATCTGGTAGGTATTATTGAATATAATAAGCAAGAAAAAAATATTTTTCAAAAAGTGCAAAAACCCGATCTTAATTAAATGGAATAAGTATCGTCATTTAGGCAGGGTTAAACGACATCGAAAAAATTTGTTTTAGACTGGAAAGAAATAGTCTAGAGGATACCCAAGGTAAAAAAGTCAATTTAGTAAATAACGGACACCCTATGTGTGTAGTTGCACACTGCGGCGCCCAAATTGTTTAAAAATTTGTAATATTTGTAGTATCGGGCATTTCTTTTCTAATTTGAAAATTACTATTCACAAATTCACAAATGTTTTGAATCAAATAAAATCTGTGTTTAAGAAAACATTATAGAAATGCTCTTTTTATCCAAGTTCATCAAGTTATGAACTTTTTTATACATAAAGAAAAGCTCTTTGCTCTTAGAAAATGTAAGTGCTTTACCTTTCGAAACTTATACCAGTTGAATAGGAATAAGTACGAAGATTTATCAGATTAAAAGTAAAATAATTGGAGATTTTCTCTTCGACCGTAAGTTCTCTAAAGAGTTTCAATAAATTCAGTATGCCATTAACCTAATGAAATCCTGCCGGATTTCATCGTTCCTTTTAATGAGAATGAATTAAATTTATTTACATAATAGATTAAAAACTTTAGTAAAAGTATTTGCGTTACTAAAGTGTAACGATTGTTACGTGGAGATGTAACGAGTTGGGAAAAAAGCATGCACTTTTTTCGTTAAAGTTATTTGGATATTCTAAATATTTCTTTTATCCTCTGTTTCTAATATTGAAATAGAGAAAGCACAATACACAATACTTTGTCAGATATCGATCGCGACGATTCCCGGTGGGACACACTGTATACTATATTAAAGAGTTAAAATGAAACCTTGACAGCTTTTAACGAGAAATTCAAGCACGTCTTCTACTAACACTGTTTTCAAGAATGTTATATTTAAGGAAACAATTTATAAATATTATTTCCTTTTGCAGATGCAGAAAAAACTGGTTAATATATTATAAAAAACTAAACGCAAGTTTTGTTTCCTGGAATACCAAACAGAGTTAAATAAAATATTCTTTGCCTACATAATTTAGCTTAAGCAAAGCATTTTTAATAGGCGTTTTGTCTTTTCGCTAACATCATCAAGTAAAGTTATTTTAAATATCTGTGTAGCATTTAAATCTTCGACTTCACTAATAATAACAAAAACGGAAATTCAAAGTTTTACTTTTTTTTTCAGAAATCTCAAGAACAGTAGGAGATATTTTTTATTTCCAACGGAGTACCGTTGAACTCCAAATTGTGCAACTATTCTTTAATTTAACCGATGCAGTATCGTTTTCGAGATCCTGTAATGAGAAGCAAATTTCTCACAACATATACATTAGGGTGGGGTCGATGTGCCAAAAATTGTGAAATGGTTTAAAATAAAAGGGGTGTTTTTTCATCTTTTTTTATTTTAATGTTTAATCCCCCGCCAGGCCTCTAAATATAAAAATTTTAAAAAATTAAAATTTGATGAGATCTGCACTAAAAAAGCTTTCGTAATGGTACAATACTAAAATCGGAATATGGTTAACCCCTCTCCATTCCTTTTTACGTTACAAAAATTATCGTGCGTCTGTAGCACCTATGGACACGCACGAGAGATAATATTATATAGAGAAAATATATCGCTTGACAAATAAATTACAACATCCAGTAAAAATTAAAATATTATTTAAATAATATTTTTTATTACAAGAGCAACAAATGCTTGCAATTTCAAAGTTTCTACTCGGCCCGCAGCTTTTTCCACCATTCCAATTTTTTTTTACATTATGCTGACGAAATACTTCTGAAAATAAGGGTTACTGACTGTTACTGGATTACCTTTTTAATTGAAGGACTTTTCTAAGTAGTATCTACTCTCGAAAGGCATTAGAACATTGTTTCCTTGAAGCAGTGCGAGTAAGAAGTGGAAATGAAGATAGATGGCGACAAACTGGGATAAGTTATTTATATATATATGAAAGTTTTGTAGAAAAGGAATCGCCCTTAATAAACTTTCTTAATGTGCCAAGCTGGATTGCACAGACATTTGGTGTCTCCGATTGTCTTGTATCTACCGAGAAATGTTACTCTTAGGGGATCAAACCGATCAGATCAAGGGATCATATAACCAATAATTTTTAGCTTAGGAAGTATGTAACAAAATTTGTAGGTAATTAACAGGCCGATTCAATCACTATAGAAAATAAGGGATGTTCCATCTAAAATAAGCGATTGTTGGAAATTTAAAGTTCTCTCAAAGCGAATTATTTTTTTGAACATCCTGTACAATAAATTTAAAAACCTAAATAAGAGATTTAATTTTAAGCACCTATTTGAGAATAATTCCTAAAAAAATCATTTTTCCATGATGTCTTTCGTAACACATTTTTTTACACCACCCAGAAGTTTGCTGATTTCGCACAAACATCTGAATTCAAAAAATGTTCATTAACAATACCTTTATTTTTTATAAGGAAACAGAAAATGGAATAAGAAATATGGGTTGCTTTAAAAAAAATGATGTTGGTTCCTGTATAGGGAGAATTAAGAACCCTATATACTTCGCCATATTTTAATTTTGTAGAGCTTGAAAAGAGAGATTTTTCTTTTATCCATGCAAAGTGCAATTGATACACGAGTTAAACGAGAATGATCCAGACTGTCGCTTGGAGTTTTGTGAACAATTAATGTTACGCTGAGATCCAAATTTTCTAAATAACTTAATCTTTTCTGACGAAGCCACTTTTTGCCTGAATAGGACAGAACACTGGACTCAAGATTCCCATAGTCAACGGCAAGTCAAATTAAAAGTGTGGTTGGGAATAATCGGACGATGTTCTTTACGGCCTTACTTTTTTCAAAAAAACCTTACTGCCCCACATTATCTGGATTTCTTGCAATTTGATAAAGTACCCGCTATGGTAGTTTTATTTCCAAATATCAGCCACCCCGATGTAGCCCATCAGAAAATTTGGTTTTAACCAGATAATGGTTCCTCATCACTTTGGAACTTACGTCCGTCGATATCTCGATGCCATATTTCCTAGAAGATGCGTCGAGGAGCAACGGGGTGGTTCTCGTGTTCACCAAATTTAAGTCCATTGGATTTTTTTCTTTTGGGTTATTTAAAAGGAAAAGTTTATTTTAACAGGCCCAATAATTAGGAGGAACTACGACAATGAATTCGAGCTGAAGTGGTACAAATCAATCCTGACACCCTTGAGCGTATTGTTTCAGCTGTTTTTATGCATTAGGGGGGAGTAAAAAGTTTTTTTTTTTCTTTCATTATGGCATACCCGCAAAAAGCCGCGTAATGAGCACAATAAGCAAAAGCCAACATATTTTTTGTCTGGGTTTATATTTAAAGGTGCCCTAGGTAAGACAAAGTCTTGAAAAAAAATCCGAAACTTGTTAGTGTTTGATAGAGCAAAATTAAATGCTTAACTTTATAAAATAATGTAGAAATTGTTTATCTTTTGCTTGTAAGTAATTATAATGTTATTCAATTATGTTTGTAGTAAAGGTGTTGAAGGATTTAAATATTAGGTTCGTTATTTGCTGTTTACAATAAAAATGACTTAAGTTACGACTCGTCAAAAGACAAACTGTCCCGTTTTTGGCACGCCCGAAACATTACCCTCTTCTCAAACACCGACTTACTTTGAAGTTATTTAAAGGACGTCAAGGTGGTAAAAACTATAAAGAGAAAATTAACAAATTCAAAGATTCCCAAATATTATTCGACATTATTAGCTGCAAATGTGTAATAGTTGTCGATTGTATAGGATGTGCGAAACTCGAAGTCTCGGCGCTGTTATAAGAAAAGAAAAAACGTTATCAGAAATCTGAAAAGAGATTCTTACATTGGATTGAATAAGGTCCATTTAAGACCCAATTTGCATATTTTTTCAGATTTAGAAACCAAAGTATTGACGTCATTGAATTTTTCTTTTAGAAATATACCTATATTTTTAAACACTTAAAAAGAACTAATTTCTCTAAACAAATGTAGTATACAAAAAAATTTGATATCTTTTTTCGTTAATAAGTTATAAGCAAATTTATTTTAAAAATTGTATTATTAAAAATTCGCAATTGGTACGATTTAATCAATCAGCCCTTGGAAACAAATCTATTAAATATTTTTAGGTCTAGAATAACATGTTTGGGGTACCTCAGAGATTATTTATCTGCTCTTCTAGGATTCTTTTTAAATTCCCCATAAACTAATAAATAATATAAGGTGAGTCAGAAAGAATGGGCTAACGCAAAACTGGAGATACTAGATACCAAAATATTACGATTGCGCTCAACAGGCCTTATACTAATGTGACTGGTTTAAGAGATACAGAGCGTTCAAAGTTTAAATTTTATTCTGAAATTTCTCAATAATTCGGAAAGGTTTGGTGCTATAAATTTAATATATTATCTTTAGTTTACTTATTTTAGCTTACTTAGCTTACTTTAGCTTTAGACGACTTAAAGAAGAGTACCATTTCTTTGTAGAATTGATCGTTCGTTTATACAGTCTGCTTACTTTTAAGTATAACTCAACAGATAAAAAAAATATGTTTTAATTTACGTAAATGATTATGTGAAATTAGAGCCGTAATTATTTCACCGAAAAATATAAAATTCCCAAATATTAAATTAATGGCATCGAAAACTTTCTCAATTATTAAAAAATTTCACAACAAAATTTAAACTTCGACCGCCATGTATCTCTTAAACAAGCCACATTGGTATAAGGCATATTGAGCTCAATCGTAATATTTTGGTGTCTAGTATCTCCAGTTTAGCGTAGGCCCAAGTCAAATGGCAACATAAAATGTTTGTTAATCATTAGTTCAATTATTGATAGATGCCACTATACTTTTATATTTAATTTATTGCATTTCCAGAGGCTATTTGTCTAAATCAGTAGTAATTACGAATTTTTGATAATATTCTTTCTTTACAATAAAATTGCTTATAACTGCATAACCAAAAAAATACAACATTTTTTTAAAAATTTGTTTAGTGAAACTAGGTTTTTTTAAATATGCAGAAATAAAGGTATGTTTTCGAAAGAAAAAATGTTTAATGACGTCATTACTTTGATTTCCAAATCTGGAAAAATATGCAAATTTCACTTAAAATGGACCTTATTCAGTACAATTCAGAAACCTTTTTTCTGATTTCTTACATCGTTTTTCCTTTTCCTATAATAGAGCTGAGACATCGAGTTTCGCTCACCCTGTACGTGTGAAAAAAGGAGTCGTATAGTGAAAGAGAAAACTAATTTCTTAATAGATCAAAAGACTACGAAAAAGTATATCGTAGGCAATGATGTAACCACAACAAAAAAAATCCAGAAAAAACATGAAAGAAAAGAAATGGAGTCATCTCGTTTGAAACAGCTACAAAAACCTTTCTGTTCTCATTCCCAAGCTAACGAAACAATTATTAGCAGCAATAACAACAGCAACAGCTTTTCTAATAATTCATTTTTAACGGCGTTTTCTTCTAATCAAGAACCAACACAAAATGTTGCTGAGCCGCCTGCTAAACAGATGGGCATAAGACTCCCATCTTTGACTCTTTCCTGCGATCGTACTGGATTTTCTAATAGGTCTGCCGCTCTTGTAGCTTCTGCTGTCCTGGAAGACGATGGCATTATTACATCAAGTGATCAAAGTAGTGTGATAGATAGATTGTTCCAAGGTTCGACGGGAAAGAGCAAGGAAAAGGTCTGCTTTACCCCATTTGAGCCGCAATCAACAAATGCCTGGTCTTCACTTTGATGGTAGAAAAGACAAAACTTTGGTAACAGTCAAGAAAGGAAATAAATGGTACAGAAAACGGCAAATAGAAGATCATTGCGTCATTGTGTCTGAACCAGGGAGCGTTCTCTGTGGTCATATCACGGTGCAGACAGGATCAGTTAAGACAATCAAAGATAGTATTATACAATATTTAAGTAATAAATCGGTTGATTTGAGAGCTTTATCAGTAGTAGGCTGTAATAGGATAGTAGTAAATACTGGATCTAAAGGTAGTGTCGTTAGTTTGTTAGAGGTAGCTTCCGGTGCTGCAGCTTTTTATTATTACGCTATAACAAAAAAAAAAAACAGAAAAAAATTTCATGCATTTTTACTCCACCCTAATACCCATATCAGTCAATGCCAAATGATTGGAGGAAATCCATTTGAACATTTGCATTAAACGTTCTTTATATTTTGGGTGTAATACTTAATTTTTTCTATAAAAGATAGATTTTTATCTTTTAAAATATTTGCGTTTTTTTTTCCGAAAAATTGTTATGTAAGGTACAATTATTTTTACATCATCATTTCATTAGAGAAAGCTCTATAAAAAACAGCAAGAATATATTAATGTTGCTATTTAAAAAAAACCGATGATGACGTCATTGCGCAAATATGGGTGACGTCATAAATAAAATTCTTACGTCATAAGTTGTCTCTTAAAAATATAAAATCGACCTGTCCGAGCCTTTTCCTTGAAAACAGTACATAAAAGAATGATGAATTTTGTTCCAAACTTTATCACCAGACTGTATAAGTCACATTTTGTGAAGGGCGCAAAAATCCAAATATTTACCTAGTAAATAAATCTACGAGGCACTAATTAATCAGGTAACTATTGAACTAAATCCGAATCCGCTAGAAGATTAAAATTATTAATCCAAGCTCACTTAAAATTACTGCACGATATTCAACTTTAAATTTGATGAGAATGCATTCTCTAATATAGTTAAGTCTAATTACGAGATACCCGAGTTCGAAGCTTTGTAAATTTGAAATTTATGACTGTTAATCTCTTCATAAAATATTAAGGGAAATGTACTTAAATCACGTTACGGATGCAATGTTGATAAAGAAATGCAGAAACTGTATAATAAATGGTGAAATAATTATTCGCCAGATTAGCAAAACATTATTTATGATGCACTTTATTGCATGTAGAACTTTATGAGTCGACAATTTCCGGAAGATGAGAACGGGCATTCAGGAAATGCAGAGCATATTTAACAGGAATTTGCCTCCGTGGTTGCCGGAAAATAGATGCGCCATTAACATATTAAAGCCTTGTTTTTAACCCTTATCTAAGTGCCAAGTTAATTAATTGGTTCTATCAGTTGGAGCAGTATCTAATTATAATAAAGGGAAATGCAATAATTAGATAAAAGTATTTAAAAGAGCTTAATAAAAAACATTGCATTAAATTTAAATCGCAAACAGATCCTACAGTCGTAGCACTAGTGATTAATCATTAATTAAATAGTTCGTGAAGCATTTTTGAGCCTTCCAAACGGGATTATAAATTGTTCCTCCTCGTTGCTACTGTGAAGCAATTTAATACACCTCCTTTCCTTCCAAGCTTTAGTTTGAAAGTAACAGATTTTCAACATGTGATTTATTAACGCAACTGTCAACTCGATATGTATTGAAAAACGCATTGCGCTGGGATCAATGTAGATATTCTGTCCCGGTAGGTCCCAAATATATCCAAGCTTAGAAAAATGGAAATTCTACACTGGAAAAATGATCACAATAAAAAGTTTTACTACAGGAAGCAGATAAATGTATATATGTAGAGATCCTGTTGCGTATATGCAAATGTCAAAGGGTTGCACGTAAAATCTAGAGAATATGGCAAGTTCGTGTATTTGTTGTAGACATAGTTCAATATTTAGTGCAAATATTGATTTAAGGATAAAGTTGCAACTAGTTTAACCCTTAAATGCATTCGGCAACATAACATGTTTATATTTATATTACAAAATAAGGCAAAAATCGGCTTACAAACAATTCGGTTACATACAATTTGATTATATACGTTGTCCGCAAATTTCTTCAACAATGTCTGGCAGATTCAGGACGATAAATAAATACTATTTACAAAAAAAATGTAATAACAAATTTTTAGTTTTCGAGTTATATGCTGTCAAAGTTGTCAAGAATGATAATTTTAATAACTACTTAAGCTGTTTATCAATCGTGTCAAAATTTTAAATAATTATTATGACGGTTAGGATCTATTATTTTCCAGAATCATAGTAAAAACGATATACTGGGTAGTAGTTTTCTCTGCCCACCTACCAATTTTACTCATCATAACTTTTACAATGGTCCTATTTTTGTTGAACGAGCAGCGCCAAATAAAAGGCCAATTCATTTAAAATGAATCTTATTTCCTGAAAAGATTACCTACAGACAGCCATTATTAAGAAAAATTACTATTTGATGTCCGTTTGTTAGGGTCTGTGAAGTGAGTGTCATGAATTTAAATCTTTGTGTTTACTGGCCAATGGAAGCAAATTTTTGCGTAATGCTTTCTTGCAATCAAGTAATGTTAATACGATTGATTTCTATGATGAAGGGCATATTTTTTCATGTTATTATTAAATAATTGTGCCAATTTTTAAATATATTCCTACTGGAGGACATGCTTTCTTTAAACAATATGCCATAAATATTTATTTTTTTATTATTATTATTATTATATGCCAAAACAATTAAATATATGTAAACTTATTACTTACAAAATAGAATATTTGTTTAAACTGCAGCAAGTCGAATACATTTTACATTGAAAAAATCACCAAATATTCAAGTCCAAACGTCAATTGTAAATTAGTAATGAAAATTAAATTATTCACAGTTTGTTTTCATAATCTACTTAAAGAGATGTTTTAATTTCGTCACATTCGGTACAGAAATCGACACAAATAGACGACAAAATAGCTACTTTTTCAGAAATGGGCATATGTAGGCTATTTTATCAGAAGACAAAAATTATTTGAAATAAGAAAACTTTTTTTCTGGCGCTATCCACCATACGACCATGGTAAAAGTTCTGATTGGTAAAATAGTAAGGTGGCCAAAAAAAACTACCACCCGGAATATCATTTTCACTAAAATGCTAGGGTCCACTTTGAAAGCCTGCAACTCGGAAAATTATAGTTTTTTTTCAAACTTTCTTTTGGTAAATCGTATTTATTTATCATCCTTAATCTAGTGTCAAGCGTTGTCGGTGAAATTTGCGGACAGCCTGTATAATGCTGCTAATTTTGCATGGTTAACGCTTTCATTCACAACAAGGTAGTTGGGAAATCCAAAATACCTTCAGTCACAATAAGAAGTGTGTTATTTTTTAATATATTTGTTACGACTCTTAAAAAGCTGTAATATTGTATTTGGGATTGTGATGTAATTGATATTAAAAAAAAATGCTGGCATTTTCCAGCTCATTTTGACTTTCGTTTATTGTTGATAAAGACTGCTTTGAACTGAAAACTTTTTTAGGCGCGTTGAGCTACTAAAAATAGGAAAAAAACGAATGGTTGAGCGTTTACTAATAATGCTAATTTGAACTACTCACGTGTTTTAATGTAGTACATGTAGGAGCAAGGCGGTAAAGTGACCAGAGCGGGTAAAGTGGTCACTGGCGATTTGGAACGCTTTTTGAGGAAGTTGTTTATCGATAGGGTCTCTAACTTTCTCTAATAGGACGTTTTTAACTTTGTAGTGAACTAAGGAGCTATTTATAGTACCTAAGCAGGTACTATAAATGGCGTTTTAAGCAAAAACTTTGAGCTAAAATGTGTATTTTGCACATGTTGATCTAAAATAAGTGTCATTTAGTTTGTTTTTTACGTACGATAATTTCTATTTTATTATTTACTAATAATTTTAAGTTTTACATTAAAGCCGATTCCGCTAGCCCTGGCCAGTTTACTCACCAGGTAAGGTAAAGTGGCCAATGTGTAGGGCACAATCAAAAGAAATTATATCTGCTGAGCCCAAATATATTTTTCTTCAATCAGCATTTATTAGACTGTTTTCCATTTAAATATTTAATTTTAAATTCATTTTTGCATTCCAAAAAAATCATTTTCAGTTAAGGTGGCCACTTTACCCATACCCATCCTTCCCCTATCTATGAATAGATCCCGCAATAAAATTAAAAAACGCGAGATCGGCAGCGAGGTGCGAACCTCGAATCCGTCACGTCCAGAGTAATTGCTCTACCACTGCGGTACGATCGCTCATTGAATTGAAGTTAAATTGAATATGCAAAAATGCGTATACTAAAATTGTTTCAATTGTGTTTTAATTTGATTACAATTTGTCCTATTCTCTTTGTAAAGGAAAGCTAACTATATCAGAAAAGAAAGAAGCTGGCAAATTACGGGTAGGCGTCAATTAAAAGGACGAATGCGAGATTAAAATCGGCGTAATAAAGATATGCTTTGCAAGACGCACATAATTTTGCCTGCGCAATGCGAATAACCCTGGACAGGGTGACAAGAATATTGGGCTGAGCGTTTGGCGACGTTGTTATGTTTTTAATGACATTTCTTAAAATCTTCATTAAATATTTTGATTTGAGTATATCGTAACATTCACAGTTAAATGTTTCGACTTCTGTGCTTTTGTGACTCAGTTATTTCTTATAGAATATGAAACAGCAGAGTATATTTTTGCTATTATAAAATAAAAGATTTAACTACGGAATAATTGAGCTGAATACATTGAATAATATCACGATAAATAAATGGAAAGATTCGGACAACACCTGGATCAAGGCTAGCTAGTATTAGTTGCCTGTCACCTGAGTTTAATGTAAGTGATATAACATTTTAGGTATGTACCCCGCAGATATCAAAATTTATAAACATTTTAGGTTAGTTCCAGAACAATTAAATTACATCATATTCAATAACAGGAGGATAAATTTTATCACTGTTATTTCCTAGTTTTAAGTTACTACTTCTGTCGGTAGCAAACATGACTGCTTAATTTTTTTTCTTTTTTTTCAGTCGAAACGTAATGCAGACAATTATAAATTTTTTTTATTGTTCTTGTAAAGTATAATATTAACTGTTTTAAAGTAACTTAGGTTTTTATAATGTTAAATTTTTGCGTAAATAATAAATTTTCTTGGTTGATTTTATTCGCAAAAAAACCTTAAAAGAATATAGAAGGAAACATTTGAGTATAGGCTGCATTTCTATCTTAGTTGAAAACTTTTTGGAATAGCAATTGAGAAAAATTTTGTACAAAATTTCATTCAAATAAGAATTTCAATTATTGAATAAAATTATATTTTCTGGCATATCAAATTACAAATGATAGGCATACATTTTCTCAAAAATAAGCATGATAATCAAGTTTAAGAATTTTTCAGGATTTTTTCTTAATTAACGTCATCTGATACTAATGATTTATGGACCTTGCTCAAAGAAATAATAGCTTTAAGGGCCAATTCCAATAATGGTTCAGTCAACTTTATATTATTATATATTTTTTAAATATTTTTATGATCTAGTTGGGGAGCCCCATCAAGTCGCATGCTATGGTCTGCCATGGTTCAGTTGGCTGACGCGGTCGCAGATCGGCGGCGGCATGTGGTGGCTTCCTTTTGAATTGAGCGCACAACAAGCAGGCTCTGACGTATTGGGCGATATCTTGGAAAACGGAAGGCCAGTAGAAATGTCGAGAGATTGCATCTGCTGTTTCTTCCCGTCTTGGATGCCCCGCTAATTGGGTGTCGTGATATTCAAAAATGACCCTCTCTATCACGGATTGCGAAACTATGAGACGCATCATCTCACGTCGATAGAGGTGGCCATCTTGCTTAAATTTGAGCTGGTGGGAGCGTCGTTCCCGGTCTTGGTGGAAGAATTTCTTCCAGATCGGTGAAGTCGTACGCAGATATTGTCGGTTGCGGATGTCGGGATAATTCTGAAATTTCATTAAGTTTTCCGGGACAATGCCCTACCGTGAAAGGATACTGTTGCAAGAGCAGTGCTCAGCTGGTAATTTTAGCCCTGTCGTCTTTTATTTTATTTAACCACTGGAGAGCGCGATTGCCCGTTCTGAGAGTAAAGGGGCGACTCTCCAGAAACTGACGGTATCTTTTTACGGCCCAGACGATAGCCAGGCACTCCTGTTCATTCACATGATATCGCTGCTCACAATCAGTAGGGGTGAACTTAGCGCTGGCATATGATATGATCCTCTTCCCTCCATCCTGAATTGGCTGATAAAGAACAGCTGAAATTTCGACTCTACTTGCGTCTGTCTGGAGAATAAAAGGGAGATTTGGGTCTGGCCGGTGCAATTTCCTGGGTTCCTTTATGGCGTCTTTGATGGCTCTGAAGGCGACGTCACATTCTTCACTTCAACGATATGGTTTCTTGGTACTTAGGGTGTCAGTGAGAGGTGCGGCTAGCTGTGCGAAATTACGTATATATTCGCGCAGCCAACCACAGAGGCCTATAAATCGTTGAAGCTGGGTTTGCGTCTTTGGAGCTTCCAGCTTGGTTAGGCTCCAAGTGACATTCTAAGGGCTCGTTGCTAGATGCTCTGACATGGTGACCTAGGTAATGAATTTGGTAGTTCCAAGTCGGCACTTGTCTGGGACACAGGTTAGTCCATGGGATCGAACTCTTTCAAAAACGATCTGGAGATGAGTGAGGTGCTCTTCGTAGGTAAAGAAATAAGCGATTATGTCATCCAAGTAGACCAACGCAATGTCATTCAAGAGGCCAGGTAATACTGCTTGAGACATGAAGCGTTGGAAAGTTTCAGGTGCGTTCTTGAGCCCAAATGGAAGCACCCTAAATTGGTAAGTAGCACCATTTGGTGTCGTAAATGCTGTATATTTTTTGGAGTTATGGCCTATTGGAATTTGCCAATAACCAGCCTTTATGTCCACTGTCGAGAGGATGGTGGGGTTTCCCAGATCTTTTAAAGTTTAAGGAATGAGAGGAAGAGACGTTGGCTCATCCGCAGTCTGGGAGTTAAATTGCCTATAATTAATGCAAAATCTCCAAGTGCCATCTTTTTTTGCTACCATGACCACAGGAGAGATGTATTCAGATGTGCTTGGCTCGATGATCTTACTGGCCATCATCTCCTCAATCTGTGCGTGCATGGCTTTGCGCTTGGTTTCTGAATAGGCATATGGTCGCAGTTGGAATGATGTTGGATTTTTAAGCCGGATTTCGTGTGTCATAGATTGGGTAGTGGTATAGCCTGTTTGACCAGCAAAAATGTCTTTAAATTCATTGAGCAGTTTGCGTAGATTTGGCTGCAGTTGTGTTGAGAAAGCATTCTCAAGGGTGGATGTCGTGATGTCTTTGTGGTAGATTGGTCCCAGAAGATATTCTGTCTACCTGCGTTCATTGCCGAAGTGGATGCATTTTCTTCTTGCGTCTAGATAGACATTTTCTTCTTCCATCCAGGGGTAACCTAAGATCATTTCAGCGTTAAGATTCTCGACCACCAGAAATTTAATGGTCTTTGCATGGGTCCCAACTTGGACCTCCAGGTTCTGGACTCCAGTGACGACGGATGTGGCCTTGGCGGCTAGTTGCCAGAATGTTTGAAATGGGTGACACTCTCGGCTGATTAGCCCAGCTCGGACAAAATTACCATTCGCACCAGTATCAACAAGTGCTGAATAGTTCTTTCTTCCGATGCTAATCTGAATGCGTGGCAGGCTACACGATGGCTTTCCAGTCAGAAGTGACCGAGTTAATGCTGGGTACGGCTGTTGGTCGAGAGCTCGGTGCCGCGTGAGCGACGAGCTTCCTATCGTTTTCCTGATTTAATTCTGCACGAAGTTCCCTGCGCTAGTTGCCTTGGTTATTTGGACAGTCGGCATTCTAGTGAAATCCTGGACAAAACCAACATCTCGAAAGCGTTTGTTGGTTTTTCATCATTCTTTTACTCTCGGTTGGTTGTGAATCTTTCTTTATGGAAGGTTAAGCTTTAAAGTATGCCTCAAATGCTAAAGCAGTTTTGGTTAGTTCGATCATTGTCTCGAATTTATGTGCCCTTATGAATCGCTTTAGGCGAGGATGTACCTGTAGAAAGAGTATCTTCGCTAATGCTCCTTCGGAAATTTCCGGGGCCGCTCTTGCTGCTAATCGCTGTTTGTGTATAAGAAATTCCTTGATTGGCTGTTGTAATTCGTGAACCTTGCCGTAGAGCTCTGCAAGTATTTCTTGCAGCACTTGGTCTGACGCGTATTCTCGTTTTAATTTTGCACAGAAAAATTGATAATTTAAAAACAGGTGGTTATTTTTCTCGGCCCACACTGCTGCTTTATCTTTTAATAGTCCTATGCATAAGGATAGACAATCTTCCTCGGAGGTTTCTTTGGTGTTCTCTCCTAATGTATTCAATTTATGGGATCCTCGTAGATTAGCCCCTCAAAAGATGGTAGTTTCACTAAAGGAACGTCTTCATTGCATTCGTTGTCTCCTGGACGATGTGAATCGCCCTTTCGTCAGAGAGCCGCGTGGGTTGCTTCAGCATTCCCGCAAGCTCCGTTAAAAATAACTTAGTCCATTGTGAGTCCATATTTCTTTGAGATAGATCACTGTCACTTGTTGAAGAAGTTGTGAGGTTAGTTGGGCGCCTTTCTGGTTCGGTATCTACTGTTTTTCCACTTCTGCTGGCTAGCTGGCATCTCAAGGTTTCTGCTCGGGTTCGCTTGCATTCACTATACAACTTGTTCCGCACGTTGGGACTGCAAAACTGATACCGAAGCCGCGTAAATTTGGAGAAAAAAAAATAAAAAAAAACCGAAGTGAGTTTTTAGTCTGAGGGTTTATAGCACAGCGGTTTCACTGTCGGTTCAAAAAAATCACTAGCCAAAACTGTCGAAAAAAGCTAGGCCTTTTGTGTCTGACACTAGACTGCCTCTTGTTTGTCCACCAAGGCCTTTTATCGGGAAGCGATTGTCATTAAGATTCAATTTACCACTCCAGCGAATTATATTCTTAGAAGGATAGTAATTATCGTCCTTTGTCCATCTCAGTTGCCGTTTAATTAAAATGATATGTAATTAGGACTGCTGATGGTAAACATCTACTAAACATCCGGGCTGTAATGGAACAAGGGACAAAAACTTTTAGCAGTTATTCGAGGCTCGACATTACTCACCCTTTGTCCATCCTAATTGCGTTTTCATAATAAGGAAAGGCACTTAAGATGATAAACATCCTGTTATTCATCGGGGAGTAATTATCTTATTGCATTGGGGAATACTTGAATTTCTGCCCAGCGATTTTTTTTTCTACCATTAAGCGTCGTCAGAAAGATGAGTATACGGTATAAGGACATTTCTAGAAATTTTATTTTTTATTTATTTGAAATCTCGTCATTTCTAAGAATTTCGACATTTTTTTAGAAAGTGGTCATTTTTTGAAATTTTGATATGATAGACAAAAGTTGACAATTTTTGTAATTCTTTCTGCACAAAATTTTTAATTTGTTCTAAATTTCGACTTTCTTCTCAAAACTTTCATTCATTTAAAAATTCTGACTTTCTTTTAGATATTTTTCCAATTTTATTTATTTTTCTAAAATATTGAGCTTTTCTAAAAATAGACCTTAATATATCTAAAGTTTTGTTTTCCAATAAATTCCAATGTTAAGCTAAGATACTCGAGAAAACACATAAAATTTATAATAAAACCAATTTTGATTTATGGTAGAGTCAAAATTTGAAGAGGAAAAAGTTTTAAATTTAAATTTTAGGAATTACATTTTAGGAAAAAAAAATTGAATTTTTCTGTTTACCTACTTAAAATTTTTTTTTTGAAAATCAGTTTAATGCACAGACCAATAGATTTAAATATTTATCAGTTTTAAATTTTGGAAACCAAAAACTGGTTTCAATCTCGTCAGTTTGGCACATCCAACTTGAATGCTGATAGATATTTCGTCAATTCACTTAAAAAATAGTTAATTTTATTCTTAGGATTTCTAAGTAGAGCGCCACCTTTCAGCTTGTGGAAGAGCTCAAACTAGTAAGATAAATTATAATTGAAGGGAAAAAACTGTAACGCACATAAACTTGCAGTCTCCGACCGTTTTGTGTGTCTCAAGGATATTGCTTTTGAAGGGAATCAGAACTATCAGTTCCTGCGAGCATCTCTCATGAAAATACTTGTAGAGAGACAAATCACTAACAACCTGTGCTCCAGTGTTACGAGAGAATCGGTCACATTTTCGTCATAAATCGAGCGAATCGCTCCTTTGAATTGAATCCAAAAAAGTCAAAGTGTGGTTTGGGGCTGAACTTTATAAGAACGGTATTCCTGCCTAATATTATCTTTGTACACAATCAGCAGCTGATAAAATGTGAAGTAACTTTTAGTTCTAAAAAGTACTTCAAAGTAAACATTGTTAACGGTTCCTAAGTATAGCACCAGCACTCGTTCTGTTCAAAAGAGAAATTCTGCAAATACGATGTGACTTAGACTGCAATAGTGCCCTCTAAATTATATTAGGGCCATTTACTATGCCAAACATAAAAGTCAAATTTATTTAGGAAGATAATATTTTTGAAGTAGTCCCTTTAATTTGTGGAAGATTGAATTTATTTAGGTAAATTATTATCCTTTGATCTTTATTGATAAGTTAATATTAATTTAAAAGTTAATATCGACTTGATGATATTTATTGGGACAAAAAAAACGTATTCAAAGCTTTTGAGTTAGGCTATAATTATTAACCTCCCAGCGGAAATTTCCAAGACGTCATCTCAACGTTTCAGTTGTGAACGCGATCGCAGTAGAATGTTTTCTGCTAAAAACTATGTTCAGCTAGTGTAAGCAATCTGTTTTATCGCGGCGACTAAAAACTAGACTTAAAACTTTTTAATTCTTTTAACGTTAAATTAGACAGAACAACTCGGGCAAGATTAATAGAATTCGCGCCTTTAATCTGACAGAATTATGATTCATTAAGTGAGAATCTCTGTTTTCAGAGTGAATAATGAGTAATGTATAATTTATCATTTTCCTTACAATAAGGCGGACGCTTTGAATAGAATATCATGGATTATAAAATGATATTAATATACGACAAACAAATGAATTTTGTATTAATGCTCAGGGGCTTTTGTTTCTTCGGGGCTCCTTAGGTCAGACTTAATCCTTCCAATCAGTATTTATTGTGATCACAGACTCCTTCTGTTAATTTATTACAGGTAATACATTACTCAGCCTTTGTTTTAGTTAGAAATCAGTTTCGCTTTCCTTTCCAGTAAGGGAATATTTAAGTAAATAATTTAGTTTTGTGTGTTGACATGAATTTAAAAGCGCGATTTAAATATAATTCAAAGATACTGCTTTAAATTCAATTTCAGCTATCTTTATTTAATATGATAAAGGAAGATGGCAAATGGGATAGAAAACATGTTTGGAGAATGTAGAAAAAGAAAAGGAAAATCCACAGTAGATTTAGTAGTAAAAGTAAAGTTTATTAAAACTAAGGGTTCTACAATAGGGTATAATAATTGACATTAATAAAGATTTGGATTCCTTTAAAAATTTGTCAATAAAAATTATTGATCATGTCGAGTCTTTTGAATAGTACCATATTTTTCAAAATTTTGCCCTTTTTGAAACTGTCACTTATTCTAAAAATTTCACATTTGTTCAAAATATTTACTTTTTGTGAAAATTTCGTTAATTTCGAAAAAATATTTTTCGAAATTTTTGACATTTTATTTTTTTTTTTTTCGAAGTATAAGCTTTATTTTTAGAATCTTGATGCTTTTGAAAATTTGGCTATTGCTTCGAAAATTCCACCTTTTTTGAAAATGGAAGTATATCTTAAAACTAGAATTAGACTGCACTCTGCAATTTCACTTTGTGATTAGTCGAATTTCGAGGCTAAAATTCAAAATATTGAGACTTAATCCGCAATAACAAAAAAAAATTTCTATTATTGGGTCTAAATATTGGGAAAATAAGAAAAATTAAATCTAAACTAAAAATTTTGGGACAAAATTTCAGGATCTGAAAAATTACTCAAAATTTCAGGGCTTCGAACCGCTATATTTTTCGTTCCGGTTAACGGTTTTTGTTTCGACAAAAAAATTATATCGGTTCAGTTCCGGTTTTCTTTCCGACAAAAATAACGGTTTTTTCCGGTTTTCAGTTTTCGGTTCAGTTCCGGGTGACTCATTTTTGATTTTTAAAAGATTTTCTAATTAAAAATTGATATTTGAACATAATTTAGAAAATTCGATGTCTTTTGTTCTTTAATATTTCAACACATTACTACTCTGACCTTGCCTAAAATTGAAGGAAAATATTTTCCATTTTTCAAATTTAAAAATTTCATGTTGAAACTCTGAATTTTGAGTTCAATTTGAGTTTAAATTTGAAGAAAAGCCTAAATTTTATAAAAAAAACCAAATCGAATTTTCTGGTTTGATATTTAAAATTTAAACTCAGAAATTTCATAAAAATTTTAAATTATATGCCCTAGAGTTAAAAACTTTTAGAATATACAAACTTTGGTGATTAAAATCAAAAATTTGAGAGACTTTTTACTTTTCTTTCATAATTTTGGTTTGCTATCGAAGATTTGACATTGACTAGCTTTTTCTAATAAAATTGATTTTTACTCTATCGACTTTGTTATCTAGAACTTTCGATTAAAAGGAAAAAAAAAATAAATGAAAATAAAAAAGACCAACAATTATAAAATAAAAAGTTTTAATTTAAGATTTTGTGGAAGAGTGACAATTTCAAAAAAAGTTTCAAATTTAATTAAAAATAGATTTCAAAATTTCTGCCCTAATTTAGAAGTCTTGACTTTAAACCCAAATATTCAATTTTTTTCTGGAAATGTTGCTACAAACTTCAAAATTTCCATTAAAAGTAACATTTTTTAGCAGGTTTTTTTTTATGTTTTTACCTTTTTTCGATCTTTTAACTTTTTTCTTTTGAAGTTTTAAATTTAAATTTGTATGAACTTTTTAATATTATTTTTTTTTAATCTGCGACTTTAAACAAAATTTTGTGTTCTCTAGCACCCTTAACTCTTTTTATCGACATGTTGATTTTATTCTTTAATTATAGATATTTTGCTCGAAATTATGAGTTGAGATTTTTGGAATTTTCGACTTTAATTCGAAAGCTCAAAATTTTGAGATTAATTTTAAAAAATTGTTTGTCATAAATTTAGTTTCTTTTTCCTCAAAACTTAGATTTTTTTAAAATGTTGTCTTTTTTCTTGAAATTTGGATATTTTTTTGAGACTTTAAATTAATATTTAAAATAAAAAATGATACAGAATTTCTAAGTTTAAATTAGCATTTTTGCGTTTAAAATCTAACTTCTGCTATCATTTTAAATAAAATTTAAAAAAAAGTTTGAACTTAAATCTTTTTTCAAGATTTTCGACTTTTTTTTGAAATTTGGACTTTTATCTGGAAACTATTTACAAAATATTTATCTTCTTCCCCTAAATTTTCGAGTTTAAAATAAAAAAAAATCCCCTGTTGTATCTTTGGAATAATGTAAAAATATAAATTTTATGAATAAAAGTAAAAAATTCCTTAAAAAGTGCAATTTCACTTCTTTCTAAACTTAAATTTTCTATGAAAAAATTGAGATTTTAAGATCAAAGACAAATTTTCGGAAAAAAATAAAGGCGAATTTCAATTTTAAAGAGGAAATTTAAAACAAAATTTAGCTGTAGCTAAAAAGTTTGTCAATAAATTTAATATTTTTAAAACGGATTTAGTACACAAAAGTTCAAGAAGCAAATGGCCGAACTTTCGAGTTTATACTAGAAGTTTAGCAAAATCAATTACTTAATATTTAAGAGAACACACAATTTTGACTTCTAACTTTCAAACAAATCGCAGCTTTCAGGCCAAAGTTGAAATCTTAAAAAAAATCAAAGTTTTCAGAAAAAAAAAATTAGTATTTTAACGTAAACAAAATCATTGCACGTTCAAATTATACATTTTCTAACATGTCACCATTCCAAGTTTACTGTAATAATTTCGACCCCAATGCCAAGTTCCCGGCTTTATATTGGAATATCATGTCGGATTTTTTGCTGAAATTTTGTAAAGAAATTTAAAAATTTCTAGAGTAAATTTGAAACTGCGAGATTTAACCGAAAATTTTAAAAATAAAGTTATATCCTGGAGTTTTTGGAAGATTAGGGAAGTCGGCAGCAGGAATTTAAATTTGGAATTTCGAAAAAAAAATTGGGATATTAAAATAAGAGTGAAATTTGAAGGAAAACATTTCACAACAAATCGAAAATTTAACTAATAACTTCGAAAATTTAAAGAAAGAAGTAAATTTGGAATTTTTTAAAAAAACGTTTTCAGAAAAACTCGTATTTGCAAAATATTTGTCAGTAAAACCGAGTTTCACTAGCTTGAATGAAAATCACGCTACTACTATATTTCAAAGATACAACCGAGAAATTTTTTTTATTTTAAACTCGAAAATTTAGTAGAGGAAAATAAATATTTTAAGTAATTTTTAGATAAAAGTCAAAATTTTAAGAAAAAATTGAAAATCTTAAAAAAAGATTCAAGTTCAAACTTAAAATTTTAATTTGGGTTGAAATTGTAAGGATAAAGTCAATATTTTCTAAAAAATGTGGAAATTGTGAGTTTCTTATCTAATCTAAGCGAAAATAAGAGATGAAGGTTGCATGAAATTGTGTAAAATTTTGAAAAAAAATTGAGTTTTCAAAAAAACTCCAATCCTACGTATAATATATAAACTATTTTAAGTATATAAATTCGACGAACCGAAATAAACCGATATTTTTTTCGGTTTCGTTCCGGCGAAAATAACGGGTTTTTTCGGTTTTCGGTTCAGTTCCGGTTCGAAGCCCTGCAAAATTTATTAAAATAAATCGATATTTTCAAATTTTAAACATAAACTTTAAATTTTCTCGAAAATATTACTTTAGGAAAAAATCGAAATTTACAAAATAAAACCGAGATATTATTTGAAAATTCATTTTAAGGCTGCAACCCTACAACATTGCAGACATAATTTTTAAAAAAGTTTCAAAAACCAAAAATATTAGTTTAATGAACATTTTAAATCTCACCATGGAATTTTGAAAGACAAAGGCCCAAATTGAGTGAACTTTAAGGTTGTTAAACTGAGTCCTTTTAAAAAATTCAGAGAAAAGGTCCTGATTTCGGGGGTAAAATCAAAATTCCAGATCAAAAATCTGAAAAAATTAAAAATAGCAGCCTAAAATTATTAATTTTGAGAAAAAAACATTTTGGGAGGAAAATATTAAAATTTTGGAAGTTTCAAGCTGAAACTTAAAATTTCTTGAGAAAGTCGAAGCTTATGAAATAAATATGAAAATTCAGAAAAAAGACATTTTAATCATAAATAATATTATTTTATTGGAGTCTCTTAAAATCTCAATTTTTTTACATCAAAATTTAATTAAAAAACATTAAGAAAAATGTCAAGTTTAAACTAGGAATTCTGAATATATTGTTGCGCGTTATCGGTTCGAATGATTAACATTTCGTGAATTGTTACCACTTTCTTTCCAACTAATTCCAGAACACTACAATTGTAATTCACTAACACTGTTTAATTAAATAACTTATTCATTGACTTATCTTGATCTGAAAGCCGACCGGACAGTCTACTTACAGATCCAATTCCGCGTTCTAGAAGGAACGAGTAGATAAAAATTATTATTTGCGAAAATTTCTGGAACACTTATCTGCCGTTTGCGTCATTATCGTGGCCGCTTCTCCATACCAATTCTATAATTACATTTTGTTACAATATATTTCAAAACAACGGTATAAATATTTTCAAAAACCAATGGAACATTTAAAATTAAAATAGAAGAAATAGAAATACAAAACTTGTCCCCTGAAACCAAGAAAGATTAAAAAACATAACAAAGGTTGCTCTAACGCGTTTCGACAACCAAGCCATCATTTTCAGAGAGATACTAACACCTGCATATACACTTCGTGCATGATCGATCGCATCCGAACGCGCATGCGCATCTAATCATACACGCCGTAGTGTCACAATTCCTCATCTGTCAACCTTATCTAATTTTAGCAGAGATTAAGGCCCAGCACAACCATTCACAAGGTTGTCTCCAGCCTTATGGATGGCTAAGCTTTCACATGCATTTAACATATAATTCTTATTTACTACTCCTAACGGTTTAATATCATTATCAATCCTATGATCTAATTCAAAAGCATGGCGAGCCACACTTGACTTCTTAGTTCTTCTGTACCTCAAATGAGCCAAATGCTCCTTCTGACGGATTTGAATGGATCGTCTAGTCTGCCCGACATCCCTTTGAGGACAATCTTTACATGAAATTTGGTAAATACCAGTCTTCTCCGTTTGCTCTATTTAAAGTAGACACTACAACGTGTATGATTAGATGCGCATGGGCATTCGGATGCGGTCGATCATGCAGGAAGTGTATATACTTATTATATAAGGGTAAATTTCAGGATTAGGTGTTACTATCTTTCTGAAGATAATAGCTTGGCTGTCGAAACGCGTTATAGCAACTTTTGTTGAGATTTTAATCTTTTATGATTTCGGGAGACAAGTTGTGTATTTCAATTTTTGAAGATAACTAAGGACCCGTTGGCTCCACCAACAAAAAAAAAATAAAAGAACTAGTCAAAAATATTCTGGAAGAAATGTATTTAAATTTGGAGATCAACAAAAAAGTTTCTAAAGTCGAAACAATCAGTTCCTTAGGAAATATTTGCATTTTAAATGTTAATGAAGAGGATTGGAAAAAAGGGCATACATTTTAAACACCCGGACCTTGCGAAATATATAGAGTTTTTCAACACGAAAAGTCGATATTTTTAGAAAACTGATCTTTTTAAGAATAAAGTTGAGGATTAAAAAATGAAATATCCCGAATTTAACATTTCTACAAAAACTCAATTTGATATAATAGTTAGAAATACCATAGTAAATAACCTATTGATACCGGAGCGAAATAAATATATTTTCAATTTTCCCGCTTTTGACGACACTCGCTGCATCAAAGCGCTAGGCACCCCTAATGAGTGAATTGTGATTCACTCAAGTCCCTCGGGAGTAAGTTTAGTTCCTTGTCTGCTGTCGTCGTCGCCAGTACTCCACCAGCGCAAGATTTCTCCAACCGTCGAGAATCTTCAGCCGCCCAGTTCCCATTGCGACCTTTGCTCATTTGCCTAGCGCTTTGACCGCAAATTTTCTACCGACGCCGACGTACGACATTGATAGTGCATCGTTGCGACCCCAGCTTAAAAACCGTAAGTATTTTATTTTTTTTTGCATTTTTTTTTCTTGTTTAGTGTTTATTAGTGTTATTATTATTTGTTTGTTTGTTTAATGCTGCTTGCATCATTCACCTTGCCCCCTTTCAGCCTGACAAAATTTCCGTTCGTAAATTTCAAGCCACGTGCTCGCAGAGTGTGCTTTTTCCGTTAATATTTGATTTTTTTTTGCGGTACGTATTCTTAATTTCGTGGCAGTTGTTTCTAATCTATATTTGCAGTGCTTCACTGCCAAATTTTCTGGATTTACGGTTAAAACCCTATATTTTCTCATTTTGCAAGCCTTGTGACCGTTATCCACCATTTTCCTTGTTTGATTTTCAAACGACATGCCTCCTTTAGTGCTGCCATCTATGAATGTCAACCGCCATATTTTCTAGTTTTCTAATGACACGTATCGTAAGTACTGCCAACCTTGAGCGATGGTTATCGTCTTCCATGTTTATATAAGACACCATCTTTTTCTGTTTAAAAACACTTGGCGATGACGTTCTTGGTCCAAAAATTGGTTATTTTTGCCCAAATTGGCCGTTCCTCCCGGTCAATCCTCCTAAAAAAATGTTATCACGACTTACGCGGTATCACTATATTTTAGGTAACCCACCAAAAACCCAAATCCAAGTAAATATATGCACTTTTTAATTCACAAAAAACTTAGAACCATCTAAATTACCAATAAAGCTTAAGTTGCACAACATCTGGTCTAACAGACCCAAAACAGAGAAAAGCAGAAAGATTTCGACCCTTGTATACGGACACTAGATTCATATTTTCCTATTATTATCGACTCTTCCCGTTTTAAATTTTTGTTTAAAAGAAATTGGTCTTGAATTTTACGAAAAATACGGTACCTAACGGTGTTACTAAATTTTTAGGGCAATGTGAAAACTAGGCGCAACAAACTTCTTTTCCTTCACTCCAGTGGATATGCCATTAATGCAACTAAAACTCGCGTAACTGTGACTACATGGTTAGGACATTTTCATAAAATATAAGTTACATTTGCCTCAAAGCCATTATAGCTGAATCGTTTTAACCTGCATGTTACTTGCCGGTAGCGAGCTATTTATTTTATGCATTATGATTTACAAAGGCATACTCTATTGCATGCCGCGAAATAACCAGGAGAATAAATAACTAATACCTAGCTAATATTTAGCCAGTAAAAGGGAAAGAAGTTTTATATCGTACATATATGCTTAAAAGCTTTTATCTACGTTTCTCTATTAGGAAAAGAAATATTTTAGGATTACCGTAGGAAAGAATTCTTATCTGCAGCAAAAGAATGCCTGGTTATAATAGGAGCCAGGATATGCTATCATATTTCATGCTTTCGGTATTGTCCTGTGTATTATGTTTTCAATGTTTATTATAAAAGATTGCAAGGAGTAACTGATGTCGTATTGTGAACTAATTTGTTCGAGGAATTGGATATTATTAATCTTTTTCCGTTAATTTGACAGAAAGCAAAGCACAAAATTGGTTGATATCGGAAACTCGAAAGCAAAATGGAACAGCACGGAATCTTTTGACGTTTTTTTATACATAT
This sequence comes from Dastarcus helophoroides, assembly GCA_028583605.1. Classification (NCBI taxonomy): domain Eukaryota; kingdom Metazoa; phylum Arthropoda; class Insecta; order Coleoptera; family Bothrideridae; genus Dastarcus; species Dastarcus helophoroides. The sequence goes on from CM053332.1 coordinate 3,903,901, forward strand.
AAGTCAGCTCATAGGCCTTCTAAAAGATCCACTTCAGCGGCATCAACAGTACATTTTGAATAGCTCCTGCCTGGAAATACTTTCTCTCTAAATATGATCACTTATATGTGTTTTGTTTGATTATAACATTATATTCACTATATTTATTTACTGTTTTATTAACGTTGATATTTCGAAAGTAGCTATTTAAGTTTATTGTTTTTATCCGACTATGGCAACGTCGCGAGGAAGGATTATGATTTTCACAGGCTATACAGGGTGGACCATAAGTAATGGTACACAGAGCAATGGTGGATTTTTCAAATAAAAATAATGTGATTTGGCTACATTTACCTTATACCAAAGGTTGATATTAACAGAGATACAGGGTGTTAAAGTTGAAAAAAAAATTTCGATTTTTTCGTATAATTATGGAATGAATTGTAATATAGGCACGAAATTTGGCACAAGGGGGTTATTTAAGTCTACAAAATCTAATTTGCTAACATATTACCAATAGCAGATAGGAGGCGCTACCTACGCAATCTTGCATAATTCTAAAGCATCATAACTTTTTTGTGCACCCACATATATTAATTTTAAATTAATTATTTTATTTCTCCATATTTTTTACGTAAAAAAGGTGTACTTTCTGAAAGTTGATACGAGCAACCGTTTCCAAGATATTTGCCTTTAAAACTTGACGTGCCTTGGTTTTAAATTACTAAGATATTAAATTTTCGAAGTAGGCTTGAAAAAAAAGTAATCATAAGACAGCTCTGAAACTAATTTATGTCAAATATTACTTTGGCGGTAATGTTATTACCTAAATTTTGAAAATCTCAATAAACAAAATCTAAAAAATTAAGACGTAATCTGTTTTCTAACATAGATATGTCAGATAAATGTTAATAGTCTGGGTAGTCAAAGCAAATATTTGGAGATGAATTACTATAAAGGACAGCCAGAATTTAAATGAAGGCATAAAAAAGTTATGATGCTTTAGCATAATACAAGGTAGCGCGGGTGGCGCCCCCTAGGAGTTACTGACAATCTGTTAACAAATTAGAATTTCTTGACCAAAAAAACCGCCCTGTCTATAGTGAAATGTGTTTATCAGTTATGCGAAAAAAATCACATTTTTTTTCAAATTTGACACCCTGCATCTCTGTTAATATTAACTTTTGGTATAAGGTAAATGTAGCTAAATCACGTTATTTTTATACGGAAAATCTACTCTTGCTTTATGTACCATTACTTATGGCTCACCCTGTATATGTATATGTATGTATGCATGTATGTATATATGTATGTGAGATAATTTGTTATCTCGTACATCCCAACCTACTGAACCGATTTTAACGAATAGAGTGTCATTGCAATTACAATAAATTTAATGTCAAAAAGCGAAATTCTTAAATTTAAGAATATTCTTTGCTATGGGATTATTAACAGGCTTGGTAGTGAAGTTGGTTAGGGCGTCATACTATCATTCTACGGGTGTCAAGATCTAATCTGTTCTAAAACCCGCAGAGTTTTTGTTAGTTTGTATGTCTAGTTGTTTGTTTTTTTTTTATCTCGGTTTATAATTTTAACTGTTTGACCTTTGTCGGTTTGTCAGCTTCACATTCTTGGTATGAATGCCGTTGAATATTAGGATTCAAAATGGACTTAACAAATTTACTAATTATTATGCAATGTAAAACAGTGATGTAGTTTCAATAACGTGGGTCGGTTGTTATTTTTTTATTTTTAAACGTAAAAAGGCCCCGACTCCTAATTAAATCTAATCGACCACATTAACGCTGCAAAAAATAAATTAGGAAAATTAGGGAAGCATTAATATAAATGACTTTTTCGTGGTACCACACTACTATTATGGTGCCATTTAAGAAAACGAAGTTATGTTATAAAAACCATTTTTGGTCATCTCGGCACGTGATAAGAGAATGGAATACTCTTTTTTTACCTGATTTGATTTTTGTAGCATTAACGTAGTCCATTAGAATTAAAAAATGGGACCAAAAAAAATTTCAATCCTTTAAAAATCACTTATTTTAGGTATGTTGTATTCAGAAAATTGTGCAGATTCCAAAAATATAATAATATACACGGGGGGTTTATTTAAAACTCAAAAGATGGTATCTGGTTTAGAAAAAGTGACAGCAGTAGAAACGCAATTTTGACGTCAAAATTTGACATTTTATACGTACATCAAGTATAGTAAATTACAAAATTTCATCTTCACAAATCATCTTCAAAATGGGGAGTGGTAATATTATCCTGTTACAGCCGATATGGTGTTGTATTTTTCTTGTACTTAACGTGACAAAACCATCTTTCCAAAATGCTTAGCAAATTTTTGGATGAAAACTGGAAGATGTAACATGTTATGCAAAGCTGGACCTTGAGCCACGCGGAAGAACAAGGGAATAGATTAGTCTAAAAGAGTGTCACACGTGAGATCATATGAAGAGGCGACTAATAAATTGGGTAGTAAGTCGATTTAATGTTATTTCATGGACAATTAATTGGAATTTAACCAACAAGCTAACCTTAAATTCATAACTATGAAATTTTAATAACGATTAAAACAACACGGCTATTAAAAATTCCACGATGTTTCGATAAATATTTACTCTGGCTGAAACATCGTGAAATTTTTTATATCTGTTGTTTTATTTGTTAATAAAGTTTAATAGTTATGAATATTAAACAATTCCACAAAGTAAGGGTTAGAAATGTCAGTTAACAAATAGGTTTGTTAAAACCAAACATCAAACCAGTTTGCAACCGTCTGGCCATGTGCATTCAATATTTATCCTTCCAACCAAGTGCAAACTCCAACCCAACTAGCAATCCGGTGTTCCAACATTGCTCTGACTCTGACTAGTCTGTAAATCGATTTGTGATCAATCAGAACAGTCAGCAGCTAAGAGCTTGTACCGGCAGTCGGAAACTGCCGGTACAAGCTCAATGCGCAATAAGTAATCGATAAGCGGTACCTATATCATTTCTTAGTTGTTATTTGTCAATATGATTGTCAAATATCTTTATCTTGCCGAGGGCAAATGTGAATTGTGTTCATAAGTTCAGATTTTCATTTTTCATTCACTATGTCTGCTTTTAATAACAAAAATGTATTTCGTGGAGGAATTTATATGTCCATAGAAGGTTGAACTCCTTTGCCATATCGGCAATTAAAAAACTAATTAGAGGATACGTATTTCACCGACAGAACTGGCATTCTCAAGCGTACTAATCTTAATTCATTAGCAAAATAAGCATCGGCATCATTTGCATTGATATTCAAATTCATCTCTCGATGTAATAAAGATTTATTTTGTTCTCTTTCGAGTAAGACTGATGTCAAAACTAACGGTTTTCCGTGAGGTCGCAACGTGCTTTCCAACATGGTACAATCCCAAAATCAGTCCGAGTTTAATATGCAGTGCACGCACGCGTACGAATTCGTTCATGAATTAATCGCACACTAATCAGAAACGTTCGGTTGGAACCAGAGACTAAATAGACTGAACATTTCAATGCTGTCTCATGCGTTCAGTTGAAGCTAAAATGCGGGGTAGTGGGAAGCTGCATCCCACTACTCTTGGACATGGCCGGATTAAGTTAAATTTATAAATACGAAACTTGCCGCGTAACGGTTCTAACGATTTAGATGAAACTTTAGAATTAGGGGCTTTTGGACCAATAGGATAATTTTTACAAGTGCTTTTTGGTAAAAGTTCAGGAGAACTATTTTCAAAGACATCTTGGTTTAATAGTAAAATAATTTTCTTTCAATACGCGACGCCTGTGTACAATATTGTTAAGCCGGTGCTGTAAACACGTCATGATTGCAGTGAAATGGCGGCGCGCGCACGCCGATAATTGAATATTTATATATTTCATTTTTACCTACCCAAAGAATGAAACTCTTGATTTTCCTTCACTAATGTGTTCACTGAGGTTTCAACAATGATCCACAATACACTTACCCATATTTTCAGGCCGTTTTCTAAAAAAAAACCCGATGTTATGTTCGCAACGGTCTGTCAAATAATGAGAGTGCTGGGTTGAGCTAGGCTTCCGCCAGGCTTTCAACTGGCTTCACTGCTTACCGTCTTACGTTCAGTCTATTTAGTCTCTGGTTGGAACAAACCTAATACCACTCTCATTAAGGTAACTCATAGAAAGAGGGTGGCAACTAGATCATCTTGTATATGTAATACTATACAGGTTGAACCAAATTTGATTTCCACTACAGGGATCTCGGAAATGGTTCGAGATACAAAGAAGCTTAAATAATCAAAGTAGTGCAGAATTTAATGCCTAACAATATTCCGTTGAGAAAAAAATTGAATTCCAATTCGTCTTGATTTTTAACTTGTTTATTTGAAGTCATCAACGGTTCAAGTATAACCATTTAAAAGATAGGAGGCGGCGAGAGGAGTTTTATCAGTCCGTTGTTTAATGGACCGTTTGACAAACTTCTTTCGCTCGCAACCCGTTTATTTTAATATTTCCCCTTCGTGACCCTCCAAACGGTTTTTTTCTTTTGGCGGCAAAGTAGTTTAAATAAGACGAAACTATCATTTACGAGTTTGATTTAATAATACGAAGAAAATTTCGCGGTATTTTATTTTCGTGGTTCGAATTCCAGCGGCTATTCAGTTAAAATTTCATAATTTGCTAAATTTTCCAACGCGGGGAAAGTTTGAGAAACCTCATTTTAGATCAACTTTGTAGAAATCATATTACACCCAGAAAAAAGTGTAGAATGAAAAAAAAATGGACAGTTATGGGGACTGCCGACATAAGTGAAAACTTTAAAACTATGATATAACAAATTTCAAGATATTTCAAAAAAATATGTTTTCAATGTACTAATTTTTCGGATTATGCGGTGTTGGATTAGTCGAGTGTCGGATTTTTCGGTGTCGCATTATCCGGTTGTCGGATTATCCGGTTGCAGGATTATCTTGTTGTCGGATTATCCCGTTGGCGGATTATCCATTTGTCGGATTATTCGGTGCCCGTTTAGCTGGTGCCAGATTAGCTGGATGTCGGATTATCCGAATGTCGGGAAGAATTAAATGTCCGAAGTAGCGTAGTGGTAGAGTAATCGACTAATAGTTCAAACAGCATTTTTTGGTAACGCAAAACCCATATATGTGTATTGCATATGTAGCAAATCCTGGCGTTTATCCCCTATCCTTAGTCGGTTAAGAAAGGCGCCTAAAGAAGTTTTCACTTCAAGAAATATTAATTTGCTATTAGAGGTTGCGCAATTATATTCTAATTTTTTATGTTTGTCTACTTTCGTTCATAGCTAGCAACTTAATGCAAGATTTCATCAGTATTTACCTAAATATCCATAATACTCAATTCTTATAGGGGATGTAATTTATTTAAGTTTAGTTATGAAAAGCGCTCATTTCAATTTCTAAAAATGCGCCATATATTATAGAAATACGTTATTTTTCAACTTTTATGAAAATGGCAAAGAAGACTGTTCCGGTGTAACTAGTGAAGCAAAAAAGGAGTCTATCCAAACAGTTTAAGTTTGCGACTAGATAGTGGAGTTTCTTGGGAAACAAAATTCACACATCTGTATTTAGTTTACCTTCACTCACATGATTTGAGTTAGAAAAAAAAGTGTAAACAAACTGTATTGGTAAGGTTTCTTGGGTAGATATTTTCTGGGCAAATTTTGGAGAAGATGTTATATTTTCCAACATGAACTATGCACATTAAAGGCCGTTATGTAAACTTAAAAATAATTTGTAACAATTTCTCTTGGCCTTAGTTGTTAGTATTATTTCTTTTATTTTTTTGAAAGCCTTACGTCTAATGCTTTTCTAAATACGGAAACTTGCCTAGCTTAATTGGTCATCCAGTACATAAAACTTTGCCAGAGCTTAATTGTAATGCAAATAGAATGCAGCCCTCTAGGCATGTATAGTGGAAGAATCATAGGTAGCTGAATTACTAACAGTTGAAACACAAACACCTAGCGAAGTGCTTTGCTTTTTACGAAGTTCCCAAGGAGACAAGGATTCTATTAATGCACAGGCCAATAGGCTTGAATATTTATAAGATTCGAAGTTTGGAAACCAAAGACCGATATTGATCTTGTTAGGTCTCGTCAGTTTGGTATAACCAACTCGAATGCCAACAAATGTTCCGGCAAGTAAGTACACTAAAGAAGCAACACAAGCACCGAATTTCGCCCGTGTGATTCCTAATACTACAGCCCATCTATTGGTCCATGGAGAAACCATGGTCAGCGCCAAACGTAAAAGGCGCATTATAGGAAACAGCTTCGAGTAAGTAGGCTTGTTATGCATGAATTAAGTTAGTGATATAACCAGAGACTATACACGAAATGACCATTTAGTAAATAGAAGAAAGAAGAAGTGTGTTAGTAGTGCGAACGAATGCACTTCTCACTCCATGATATTACAACTAATGGTATCATGCTCTTACTCCCTCTGTAATACAACGCAACACGATTGTCGCAGATTCGTTATTCCCTTTGTTTACTTTGCAAATGGAACGCCGTTTATTTATTCCCGTTTTGTGGTTTAGTCTAGTAAGATAATTTAGGTTTAAAAACGTATTTCACGTAAGTAACTTATTAAAAATATGAAACGGAAGTAAAAGTCGGGTTCATGCCCATTAATGTATTTAGAATACACGAAATCAGCCATTGATTGAGCTGAATTTGTTGTTTGAAAATTGTCTGTTTAGGACCATTTCAAACATCTTTAAATTTCGCAGCAAATTTTAATCTTAAAGGATGCATTAGAAAATCCACAAATAAATTGCTTGAACAAGGAATAAGTAATTGTGGTGTCCAATTTATTAAATGTCAGTTAAGAAATTGTTTCTTAAAATTGCACGGTCAACACTGGTCTCCTCCCTCAAGACAAAGCATTTGCTTTAGCCTTTTTTAAACGTGGTCTTTGCAGTTATAGATTGTTGCAAAGATTGTTTAAAATTACCAAGTAACTATACCCTGCAATCAGTTCTTCGATCTGTAAATTTTGATACTGGAATTAATCAGCATATTTAAAAAAAATTGAAACGAAGGGTAAAGAAACTCTAATAATGCATACTTACATATTATAAGCATTGTGTTGATTTTTTTTACAATTTTTGTGCTATTGTTATTTTTTTTATTCTTTACATTAAAATACCTCCGGTATGTTTCAGAAGACAATGGTGCTGATATATTTCTGTGTATGAACTTTATTAATAACTTTATTTTTTTGTAACTTGTTTCTGCCTCTAAACTTTAAGAAAAATGAAATTGTTGTAATATTTGAAAACTGCTGATAAATTTGTTGCAGAAGTCAAAGTCTGAGATACGCACGAATCTGACTTTTCATACTTTTTTCTATCTAATTATATCTACAATTTATTTTCAAAACTGCTGAGTGCAAAAAAAAAGGGCCAAAATGATAAAAAACAATATTATTCTCGCATCAAAAACTGTTGAACTATTGAGAATTGCTCTATTATTATCATTATTTATATTTAAAAAAAAAAACTATGAAATTATATATACCTTTTATTTTAACCCTCATAATTTATGCCTAAAAATATAAATTATATTAGGTCTAAAATATTGCATTTTATGATGTTCTTTGTGCAGCAGAAATTAAAGATTTCAATACAATTTCTTAAACTGAAATAATTAGCCAACCTAGTTTTTTTAAGTAAGTCTGGAAGGTTTCGCCACATCAGTTATTGGTAATAATTACACAAAAGTTGCGTAATTATCCAATGTTATTGACGTGGTATAACCTTTTAACTTAAGATTTAAAATTTTTGTCTAATTTGAAAATGTGTGGTAAACTTTATCGATAATACAGTTTTCTGTATTATCGGCATTACAGCGTTCTGTATTTATGGTAATTAGTTCCGTTTTCCAAGAGAGGTGTCCGTTATCCATAGAATTGCACGTAGTTCACACTCTTTCTTAGTTCCTCTATGGATATAGCAGTCTTTCACGAAACAGATTATGCATATTCAAATGTATTAATACAATTTTAAACATGTCTCTACGGCTTTGTTTCTAACAGATCATTAGTTAGACAACTGCAAACATAATTTAATAGCTGGTAACTCGACTAAACACTTATTTTGCAATTTTCCCATCTAAAGAAGGGAATACAGCGGAAATTTATTTTATGGCGGAGCATCTTAAAATATCGGAGAGCATGTTTCTTTGTTTTTTTAATAATAATAATAATATTGGTCTTATTTTTAACACTTTAGAACATGTAAGTTTTCCAATATTACTTTTAGATGCACGCTGGTACTCACATTATAAAACTGAATTAACCTTGGGGTCACACACTTTCTCAAAACGCGTTTCGGATTTTTTTTCAATTTAATCAATTCTGTATCGTTCTTAACTAAGTTACCAATGGTGGTCACTTAATTTAGATAAGCCTGCAGAGTGGTTATAAGGAAAAATAAAAGCTTATTCTCATTTTTTTCAACTTTACCCTATATTTCATAATTCTCTATTAGAAAAAATGATTAGGTATAGTCTGGTAATGTATTTTAAGCTGTTCTAAAACTTTCCATTTAATTTTTTGGTGACTTCCAATGAATCCATATTTTGTTTTTACATTTTCCAACTTAGAAATTAATAAATAGACTTCTTCTAGTGTTATCGTGTTAAGAAAATACTGAAAATGTTCGATATTTCGTTCACATCGCAATTAGCTTTTTAAGCAATAAGGCAAACCAAATTAAAAAAAAAGACAAGACAGTCAAGACAGAAAGAGATAAAAGTCTGAGGATAGGCCAGTGGGAGTAAACGAGTTCGTACAAAAATACGCGCGAATATAGCCGATGCCATACTGACAAGATCACAGCATAACTTCTTACTTAGAATTTATTATATCAACAATATTGTTATGAAGGCTTCTACAGCAAGAGTCAGTAAAAGACATATCCGTGATTAGATCGTATTAAGGAAATACTAGAAGCGTTTGGCATTTATTTCTCTCGTAGGGGACTTTTTCGGGAACAAGCAAATACTCAAATTCAAGAAAGAAGAGCTCAGTAGCTCAGTGTGTCAACCATACTAGAGACGAGGGTAAAGCTCATCCGATCGGTCAAAGGAGTTTCATCTGAACTTCTAAAGTTGTGATCAAGTAATTTGGGTAATAAGTTTCCTTTGAAAGAGGGATGAACAAAAAGCATTATTTGTAACTCAAGATATAAAGGTATGAAATAACACGGCAAAATATGAAACAAAAACTAACCTTGCTTTTGATATGAATTGTTTGACTTCACTTAGGTCAGAGGGTTAAAGATTGTCGTTTTGTACTTAATAATTTATTTTTTATTAATATCTCAAAAACCAATCAAGTCATTTTAAAATAGTTACAAGTGTGAACAGACAATCAGGAAAGTCATCCAAAAAGGTTTTACTCAACCTACTTTCACTATTTAAAATATGGGATACAACTTATCGTCGTTAGGGTTGAATGTTACAATGTGATCAGAGGGCAAAGCAATGTTTCCTTTGGAAACAAAATTGACCTGTTTTAGGGTTTTTTAAAATTCTTTGCAGGTAATGACACTCCATAATACAGTCGAACTTGGATCAGCGTAAAAGCTCTATGAGTGAGAGTAATTGCTAGGTCCCGGGATTTTCACCCTCGAAAACCATACATGTGAGAAAGAAGGAACCTCTTTAAGAGAGAGCCTGAACTCCAGAAACTACCTCTTAACCTGTATCTCTAAAAGTGAGAGTCAAGTTTTATAAATAAAAGTTAATCATCCTTATTTGTTTACTTCCTCTCATTATTGTAATGTGGATTATACATTTCCTGAAACAACCAAAAATATGCTCCTAGAACAATTTACTTCTTACTAATAGAGTTAATAAATGTTAATTGTTAAAGAAGATATGTAGTGCTGTCAGAATATCAACATAATTATTACTTTGATCCTAGTAAAGAAGAATCAACCTGACTAATTTTCCACAAAATAAGTACGTCTGAGCAAATATTTCTATAGATTTATTTAGGTTGACTATGAGAAGTCGACAATGTGTCTGTTGTTGGAGAACATGAGACTAACGACATGTAATTGTAAAAACATATTTTATGTTTGTTCAAAAATGATAGGCAAACAAGAGTTTGAAAAGTTTGGATACAAAAATGTTGCTTGTTCAAAAGAAGCAAGAAATTTTAAATAATTAAACTGATAGATGGTCGTCTTTTTGGTTAAAAGAAATAGCGGATTTTTTTAAGTAAACAATGTATACATTTTTAAATAACTATAAATAGAATGGTAAATAAGACATAGTTCTGCCGTGTTTTCTTATAACTCTGTAAGTGAGAGGTACTACTCATGTAGCTCCATAAGTGAAAAATTGGCTATTTAAGCAATCTCTATAAGCCAGAAAACTCCAGGTTTGACTGTATTGAAATGATGTTTTTTGCACAAAATTTTCCTCTTTAATTTTTTTTAAATGCACCTTTTTCGAGTTAATATTATATGAAAATATTAATTTATAATTTGAAACTATTTGTTACTAAAAACCATTTTTGAGAATAATGAAGTTTACCAGTAACAAAATTCTATTAATAAAAATAGTACAATACAATTTACTACACAATTAACCACTTGAAACACAATTTGATAGATAATGATTTGTTGTAGTCATACTTGTTCATTCATTTTTGAAAGAACATTTGTGTGGTGATGTATGTTAATGTTACCATAGAAAAATTAACTAAACAGCCGATGACGCCTTATTATTGTTGATATTATATGTATTGTTATGGTTGTTACCGTTTTTTGGTTTTGCAGACAATTAAGTCTATCAGACAAATATATTAATTTAATAAACAGTTGTTGATGGTGTAAAAATGATTGCCAACTTAATTAATAAAATAGAATATGAAGCTGGAAAATTCATTTATTTTCCTAATGGCTTCTTTAGAAAATCATGCCGAATAATAAATGTGTAGGTTTCAGCTTTTTTTTATTCCTTCTAACCGCAGGTAATGTTGTTAATTTAAAAAATTATTATTTTTATATTCTGCTAACTCGAAAATGGCGCATCTAAAAAATTTAGAAGAAAGGCCTTTTGTGCAAGACGTAAAAAAAATCAAAAACAATATACAACTAACATCTAGAATCAGTGGCGAAGAAGTTCTAACAGGAAAAACGTTTCATATGTCCTAGATTTGCGCCACCAATGATGTTCGTAAACTTTTGTTGTAAGATATTATCAGCGAATATTTTTTAATATTATTTTTCGATTAAGAGATATAAAATAAAATCATTTAAAAAATTAAGATATTGGCATCGTGTGTCTCAAAAGCGGTACGTTTAAAACGCATTGTTTATATAACAAAGTCATATGTTAATTTACTCTAAGAAGCTTTCAAAAACAAGTTTGTTGAAAACTATACTTAAGTTGCTATTACTCCACAAGTTTTTGATGCACATTTCAATTATGTATGGCATAGGTTACGTAAATAAAACAACTTACAAATCATTTATATAGGTTGAACCAAATTTGATTTCCACTATAGGAATCTCGTAAACTACTAGAGATAGAAGGATGCTTAAGTGGGCAAGGTAGTGCAGAATTTAATGCCTAATATTATTTTGCTGAAAAAACAATTGAATTTCAATTCGTCTTGGTTTTATTTAGAAAAAACTGAAAATCGCCGTTTTTAAAAATCAGCTGTAACTTGTTTATTTAAAGTCCGATTGAAAAAATTCGAAAACTGTACTGAGTTGTTTTTTAAGGGCTTTTCATTGGTGTACATTATTTTTTCAAAATTTAGCTGCTTCTGAGAAAATTATGTCAACTTTTTTATTTCTTAAAGACGCCATATTTGATTTGGATTAAATTTGGTATATTTTTCTGATTAAAGTAATATATAACATGTCATACTACAAATGTGGCAAAGTGGGTTAAATGAACTAATATTTCATTTTTAAACAAAAAAAATATAGTAAGCGATGTAAGTGCTATAACTGTTTATAATAAAAATACAGTACCTAACTACGTAACACTAATTATTAAAAAACTAAAAATATTTAACAAACTGTGCAATATTTAAACAGTTATTAGTATAATCTTAACGTGCATGCACCCATTTAAATGGCGTAATTATATGAAAACGTGTAGATGTTTTAAATATTTTGTCGGCAATTTTTACAAAAATTCTTTTAACATTGAATAATCATTCGTGTAACGTGAAATATCTAACAATCTAACATTAGAAATGACTCTCATATTTATGCACATTATCCATCTTACAATATTAAACTTCCAGAGAAGTCTAGAATGCACACTTGCGTATGAGTCATGGGAAAGTCGTCCTTAATAAAGCTGTTAGAATGTTCCGAGAATTACGTAATTTAAACGGAATCATGCACGTTACGATTATTAATAAATATTTCAGTACTATACAGTTTGTTATAATATTTTCAATTTTTTAATAATAATTATTGCTTTTTTACGAACTGCAATTTTTCTTATCAAAAAGTTATGGGACTTGCATCGCCTACTATAATTTTTTTGTTTAAATATAAAAAATTATTTCATTTAACACACTTTACCACATTTGAAGTATAACATGACATACATCAAAGTAATCATAAAAATATTCAAAATTCGAAAATGATAAAATCCAATATGGCGTTCATAAGAAATAACAAAGCTGACATAATTTTCTCGGAAACAGTTGAATTAGGAAAATTTAATGCACACCAATGGAAAGACCTTAAAAAACAACTAATTACGTTTTTTTAATTCTTTTAATCGGACTTAAAATAAACAAGTTACAGCTGCTTTTTAAAAATGACAATTTTTAGATTTTTTTAAATAAAATCAAGACGAATTGAAATTGAATTGTTTTTTCATCGAAATAATATTAGGCATTAAATTCTGCAATACTTTTCTCATTTAAGCTTCTTTGTATCTCTAATGGTTTACGAGATCCCTTTAGTGGAAATCAAATTTGGTTCAATCTGTATAATTGGCTTCTAGACTTCGTTCTAATTATCTCAATGTATACATACAAAACCTACATTTCTAACAAAATATAATATTACTCACGGTTAAGTATGTTTAATTTAACCAATAAGTTAATGCAAACATTACAAATTTTCCGGTTGTTTAGTTGTAATTAGTTTTAGATTGGTAAGGTAGCTCATACCACTGATATAATTCTAAACTTCATAGCTACAAAAATATAGCAACCTGTTTATATTAAATGTGAATCAAACGGCGGCTAAGCTTTCAGCTTGTAAACCACAAAGGAAAATGCTGAATGCAAATATGCCTCAAACTTTTAAGATATGTAACAGAGAGCATTATTTCGACTATAGCATCAAGCACAAAACAGTCACTTCTCCCTCCCGAAGAGCAAAATCCCTTAGCGTCCAGCTTAAAACATTTTTAGGGCTTGGGAGCTGGAAGCTGACTGAAACAATTTTAATTTATTCGCAAATAAAACGTAAGTGAGGATTTTTCTTTATTCTTGGTCTTAAAACTTTTAAGGGTTGAGGTGTGGTAAAAAGTAAAATTTTAAAATAATCATTTATTTTATCACCGGAGAAGTATTGTAAAAATTAAATTTTCGATAGTAGTTTATGCGAATTTTTCTGCGAGCAGAATTGACAATAAATAAAACATCTTTTAGGGACAATATAAAAAAGCTGTTTTGTTCTATAAAAATTTATGAATACGTATCTAAATTGTGAAGTATATGTATATAGTGCCTGTTACAACTACCTTGTGCAAAAATAGGAGATTTGGATAAACTAAAGATAATAAACAAATACATATACTTCACTGATGGTAAAATAAAAAACGCCTACCAATTCTGACATAAAATCTAATATTTACAAGTAAATCATCCATTCCTCAGAGTTACTGGTAATAATTGACATTTGTAACATCTGTATGCGTCGGTTTTCTACAGTTTCAATTCCAAATGATTCCTTACATCCAATTCCACACAAATTGGCAGCATATAAATCAATTATAAATAGAGCTTATATGGTACCAATGAATGATGAAAATTCTAATCGAGAAATTAGCATAATTAAACAAATAGCTGATAGCAATGGATATTCTGAAAACCTAATAGATTGATATCTATAAAAGAACACACATTAGCTATTAATTCTATTTTTCATAAACAACTAAATAAAAAAATTGACTGTTTTGCTATTACCTATTTTGGAAATATCTCGAAAAAGATAAGTAACATCATTTTTCATACATCCCTAGCTTTAAATCATATAATTTGTTAAGTAGCAAAAGTAAAAACCACGATTTGGTAAATCTGGTATTTATAAACTAAATTGTTCTGAATGTAATGCTGTATACATAAGACAAACATCACGTAAATTTCATATTAGGTATAGCGAACATCTTGCTGCCTTCAGAAATCAACATCCAAAAAGAACAAATTTTGCAAAGCACCTATTAGAAACACGACATAAACTTACATGCGCGAACACAGTAGAAGTATTACATATTTGTTATAACACTAAAAAACTTAATTTCTTGGAAGCCATAGAAATTCACAAATATTTACAATCTAGTAAATTTACACTTATGAACGAGCAGATTAATCTTCTGAACACACCTCTAATTGAAGCTTTGGACGAGAATTGGGATTAGACGGAATATTCGTAGGAGTCTGTGATCCATGGAGCTTGTTAGCGTAACAACTGCTAAACAAATTGCTGGTATGACCGCCGATGATGCACTAATGCGAAACCTGGTCCGGTGTTAGCAAACATTTTTCGAATACTTTGTGGAATTTTTAATTTTGTTTCGTTTTTATCGTTAATAAAGTTTAATAGTTATGAATGTTACTGGTAAAATATATAACATAGAAATCACAAATGTTTGCAATCGCGACAATTTACACTCATAATCGAATAGTCCTCTGAACACAGTTTTAATAGAAACTTTAGAAGAAATTTCGGATTAGACGCAATATTCGCGGGAGTCTGTGGTCCATTGAGTTTGTTAGCATACAACGATCAAATAAATTACTGGTATAATCGCCGTCGACGTTGAAGAGAGATACTTGGTCCGATCATATCAAATATTTGTTCAAGAAACAAGGCTAAATATGAGCATACTAGAAGCAAAACTGTATTTGCAAAATTTGTAAAAACTGAGTTTGGCATGTAAATATTATAATAACTCCCATTATGAATTAACTCTACAAAAATTCAGAAGCAGAGAGCAATATTTGCTGCGTATCTAAAATCTGTATTTCCATTTTTCAGTTGCAGAAGTCTGCATTTGCAATGGTTTTTTAAGTTATTTGAGAAAATTGACAAATTTGGAAGAAAAAAAATGTTGTTTAACCACAGTAATACATACGTATCGCGTAAAAATATGTCTACTTAAAAAATTACGTTGAATCAAGAGATACAGGTTTTTTTGATGATAACTCAAAATTACTTAGACGTCAAATACAGTTTTGCTTCTAGAGGACTCATATATTCCGTAAATTTGCAGTAAACAGCTTAGTAAATGTTGTCTAATATCACTTTAAAGCCAATCCCTTCCGTGAACTGATCGAATTTCCCTGTGTGGAATCTTCTTGTATCCTTATGAATTTTAATGCACCTATTCTGTTTCAGAAGTCAAACACGGCAACAAATGTGAATATGATGACTAAGCAGTTTGTATTCTATATCAACTTGAGCGTTTCTAAGTTGATTGCTTGACTTGAGAATAGTTTGTGGAAAACCACCAAATCTCGAGCCTTGTCGTATCATTGAACCACCCGATTCGACGACAAACTCTCTTGCATCGGTCGAATTCCCCACGGTAAACCGACTTTACACATCTATTATCCAGTCGAAAGTTGTAACTCTATCAAACGCTACTTTAGTGTCCTTTTCTTTTACAAACAAGTAGCGAAGGCGTGTGATGTTTTCTCTGTAATTTACTTGCTTTCTGAGACGATTAAATTACGACGATGTAAGTGAAAACGTCGCGTCTCCCGATTATTGCGAAACAAGCAGTAACAAATCGATTTTAACGTTTTGCATGTAAAAAAAAAGGACTAAAGGGAATTTTAAACTTACTGCAGTTTATATATTGCTTGCTAATACTTACTTATATTATGACGTAAAACATAAGGACAATGAAATATTAATACTGGAGGCTGAGGATTTCCATCATGTACTCACGAAATAATTAATGAGCAAGACATAGCATGTTATCAAACACTATGCAGAAAAAGGAAATCCAATGTTATCGCCAAAAAGTAGAAGTTTTAATTTTAAAGTTGCTAAAGTCGAACAATTTGCTTTAACTTAAATTTAAAATTGTTGCACTATGAAAAATTTGAAAATTCCTAAAATTATTTGCCCATATGTATAGGACTTAGACATTTCATAGGCGAGGCACGTGATAAGTAATAATTTTTGGAAATTCATTCCGTAATGGGAGTATAAAAATTAGTTAAAAATGTCTTTTAAAGCCCAAAACTTTGTGTAAATAAAATATAGAAAAATAAATTATGCACTTCGAGCCAAGCTTGTCCGATTTTCACAATTTAACCCAAGCGAAAAATGGAATAAAATTTGGCATCATAAAAAATTTGAGATATTTATCTTGTCAGGTTTCTAAAAAATCAATGAAAACCCATCTTCACTGTTTTACCTTTGACCCCCTGTGTCTTGAAAACAAAGCTTCTTCCGATATAGGTTTATATAACACTTTCTACATATTTTTGAATATAAAATTTGCTGTTAAAATTTTTCAACCTAATTTCGGTATACCTGTATACTATTTTTTGCATGAACCAACTATTTTAATTAAAAAATGTTAAATATTTGTCAGTATGACATTTCTAATTTATGAACACAAAAATCTGGATCGCAAACAAAAATAAATTTGATTACCATTGTCGAATGATAAATAAAACCATTTTATGCTGTAACTTTATTGGTTGAAATTTTTGCAGTCGGCTCTTGGTCTAGTAACCACATTGCTGTTTTGTAAATATCGAAAAAGCTATTTTCCTAGGTTTTTTTAAATAAATATTGGAAAATGTACGATAAACCTATTGAAGAAGCTCCTGCAGAAATAACGGAGGATTTATTGTTTTGTGATTGGCGTATTGTAAAACAAATAGAGGAAATTCATAGCAAGAGTGTGTTCCTAGTATATTTTACGAAAAGGCGAAGCACTTTAAGGCTTTCCCGCTGTGTCCACCTTATTCTGTGATAGAATTCAATCTGGAAAATGATTACTAGGAAAATTCTTGTAGGAAAACATTCAGTAAAGGAAAACCAATCATCAAATTAAAGCAACCAGATATTAGTACAGTAAACAATGCAATTAATTCTTTAATATCTTTATTTAGCATTAGTGGTGGTTCTAAATTGTAAATATTAATATTAAATAAATATGAGAATTGTGATGGCTCCGTTTTTTTTTTGCCCTAGGGAGTAAGACATACTTTGCTCCCGCTTTTCAGCAGGTAGTAAAATAGCTTATTATACATGGTGAGTCGGAAAGAATGGGCCAACGTTAAAATGAAGATACTACACACCAAAATATTACGATTGAGCTTAACATGCCTTAAAATAAAGTCGCTGTTATACGCGATGCAGGGTGTCCAAAGTTTAAATTTTATTTGACATTATTTAAGAAATGATAAAGACCGGATTTGAAGCACAATCAAATAAGGTAAAAAGGCGAGGAAAATATTAAATTAGGCAAAACAAATAGCTAAAAAAGGTACTAAAAAGGAAAAATACTCCTAAAAAGGCATCAAAAGATTCAAATCACAATTAATAAGAAAAATATTTATTGACAATATTGAACGTTACATTTTTCCAACTACAAATTAAATATCTCTTAATATTTTACACTGTAAAATTTGTACATTTTCACGACAATAAATTCTCGTAATTTAAAAAGTTTTTCTCTATATAGATAGACAATGTTCAAATTACATGATTCGGCAACGAGCTATTGCTTTCACGATTAGCGCGAATATAGCCAAAGTTTTGACATTTTTCAAAAGATGGACACTTTGAAATAAAACAAGTCACATCTTCAATATAACCTATTTTTGGGAGATAAAAATAATGCAGCATATTATATTTTACAATAAGAAGTATAAACAACGTACTTTTGGTAGCTACTTTTAAGTAGCTTTTCCTCCTTTGTGAAAAATTTTATTCTTCTTCTTATTGTTCCTCACTTCATGTTTTAGGCATTATTGCCTGTTACGATACCCATCTTTTTCTTGGCCTACCAATACTTCTTCTTCCAATACATCTATAAAATCTTGCTTTGGCAGGCAAATGGGAAATTTTCTCCTCATTATATTTTTGCAACAAAGGAATTACGGAAACTGGGAATGCTTAATTTACCCAGAGTTCTAATGAAAATATTTAACATTTGATTTTACGGTCACATTTTCAAAAAATATTGCCTGATGAATTCGTTTTTATTTATTTATTAATTTATATATTTTGATTAACAGCGAATGTGAAATGTCATGCAGCCTAACATGAGATTTTTTTTTCGTGTAATTGAAATGAACACAATGTTTTTACCGAAACAATTTTTGCTAAATTATATAAATTTCTACAAAAGGCCTTTTTACATCTTTAATTACGTGATTGTTATACACTATGTCTTTAGAGCACTTGTCTTTCTGGAGACACTTTTCTTACACAAATGCTCGCTCTTACGCAAAATATTTCAAAGATTAACAATTAGAAAAGGACATCCTTCGAGCAATTTTATTATTTTATTCAAACATCTGTTCCTACTTAGAAATTAAATAAACAACTTATAGTGCTTGAAATGCAAATCTTGTCCCCTGAAACCAAGAAAGATTAAAAAAACAACAAAGTGCGCCACAATAGCAGGTAACACTTTAAAGGGGCAGAAGAGTAATTGAATTACATTGCTTGGAAATTTACACTTCAGGTTTTTTTGTTATTATGATGGACTAAATTTCCATGTTATTGCTTTATTTCATTAAGTGCATGTTTCTGTTTCAATTCTTCGGAAATGTTATTATAAATTTACTTGTGAAAATTTATAGAAAAGGATAAATAGCCATGAAGTTTTTTGATAATAGGTCCAAATAATCCATAAAAAGGCAACAAAAATGAAATTGAAATTTAGGCAATAATGCAATGAAAGGGTGAAAAGGTAGGATGATAAGATTTTACCTAAAATCGGGCATCTAATAATTAAGAAAGTTTTAATGCTATAAATTTAATAGTTGTCAATTTTATGTTCTTCGGTATGAGAATTACGAATCTTAGGTTTATTTTGATCCAGCCTCTAGAGAAGGCTAGTTCTAGCATATTATTTAAGTAAATTAAAACATATATTTTTATATGTTGAGTTATTCTACAAAGAAAAGGTCGCCTGAATCTATCGGTTTTTGAGTTATTTTCATTTAAAAGGTTCAATGTAATTTATTATGATTTTTTTATTCTTAAAATATGCTAAGGTGTGGGAAAGCAATCAAATCAAGAGTAAATAAAATTGAAATTATTGGTACATGAGACAGTGACAAACTTCAAATCCAGTGTGGGAAGAGTTTACCACCTACTTAAACAAGTTTTATATTTCCAAGATTTCACAATAGATGTGTAATTCTCCGAGAAAAGAAAATTTGCGTAATACAGGTACTAATCTTTATTTATTTAACAAGCAAGTGAAGAAAGTGATTAATCATATTTCTACATAATCCGATTATATATATTGTTAGATTCATGTTCCTCCTCCATAATTTAAACACCAATAACGGTAGCGACACACAAATTATAACGATAATATAAGGTAACACAAACTTCAAAATATTAATTGAACGAATGCTAAAACAGGTAATGATTTATCGATTAATTGAACAGGAATATCGAATTAACAATTCACTTCCGCCAGGCCCGAATGACGCTGGGAGAGTATCCCCGCAGCCGGGACAAGCTGAGATTGGAATTCTTTCCTGGTAATTGGCGCCACGAAATATAAACAATGCGGGCCAACTCTGGTTGCTTACACGGCCAACCTGACGGATGTTTCGCTCTCGGAACATACCTTGTCATTACCAAATCAAATCAAAGTCAATACATTTCTTCCTTTTCGACTAAACGAAGAAAAAAAAACCATTTTGTTTAGGAAAAATGAATTAAATATTAATTTGTTTACCATGAAAGTACGTTGGTTCCATGATCCGAAATGTTTTAAATACATACATGTTAATTTCCACGGGAGTATTCTGACCCATGCACATCAGAAACCAATCGTTGTTAATTTCCATGGGAGTATGCTGACCCATGCACGTTAGAAACCAATCGTTGTTAATTTCCATGGGAGATGCTGACCCATATACACCAGAAACCAATCATTGTTAATGGATCATGGAAAACTCATGCTTCGAAATGTTTAAAAACATAACGAGAGTCAAATCGTTAATAATGTACCATGGAAAAATCCATGCTTCGAAATGTGTAAAACATAACGGTAACCAAATCGTCGTTAATGTACTATGGCAAAGCCATCTTCGAAATGCATAAAACATAACGGTAACCAAATCGTCGTTAATGCACTATGGCAAAGCCATCTTCGAAATGTGTAACACATAACGGGAACCTATGGCAGTTGGTTAGTACATTTTTTTTTTGCCATCAATAGAACAAAAACAGAAATAAATCTAAAACATGCCATTCTTTTCGAAAACTCCAGTATGCTCTCAATATCTATTGCCAATGACCATATTCATAGTTCGCAACTGCATTTTCTTGCCCCCGTTTTTCATTTTTTTTTGCCATCAATAGAACAAAAACAGAATAAAGCTAAAACATGCCATTCTTTCCAAAATCTCCAGTATGCTCTCAATATCTATTGCCAACGGCCATAGTTCATAACTGCATTTTCCTGCCTCCTTTTTTCTTTCAGCCTTCACTATTTTATGCATACAAATGTCTAAACGTTTTTATTCGTATCTGCCCTAATTTTACGAACAGTAAAATCTCAGATATGCAAAACTTCCTTTTTTATTTTTTATTTTGTTAATGTGAGCTTATTTTTTTTTCTATAGGGCAATACAAAATCACCAATTTTCTTAGTTTTTTAACTCTTGTAAAATATTATTATTTATCAAGTTTTGACTAGTAATTTTCTTCTTACATAACCCTCGGCTAATCCCATTCAAATCAAGCTCATAAAGCTATACGTTAGATTTGACCGTTTGCCCCATGTATATCAGGATACATCCAACAATTTTCAAACAGGAAAAATGCATTTGTTTGCACTAGAATCTATTGCCATAAATTTAGGGATACCAAAACAAGATATGTCCCTCTGAAAACCTACTTTAGCATGTGTGCGCAATTTTGTCAAGGTGTCGGTATAAAAGAAACAACTATTTGTTACCCTCGTCCATTATCGCATCCAGCTATTTAGGTTTTTAATTTAGGGCATAACCAATGAATACGTCATAGTAAATTTATAGCAGGAACCAAACTGGAGGTCAAATAAACTAAGTTGTACTATGTTTTTAACTTCGGCTCTTCTTCGGTATAGAATGCGTTTCGAAATAAGAAATATTACACCCAAGATTATGCCCAGCCGTGCGGCTGTGTTTGTTTACTTTAAAAACGAGCCTACGAAAGTGTTTCAGACATTAAATGACACATTCGGTCCCTTATCCATGAAAGGCGTAAAAAACTACTACCGATTCAATGAAAGGAATCGTGATTCTTTTATCGGATTCAGTGGTAAATTTTACTGGATTGTTACGTTCTGCTTTATTTCACAAAATATTTTAAAAAACGAATATTGCATTTGACTAGTACCGATTGAACGAAATGTTACTCTGTTTTAGTAAATTAATTTCTTCTTTACTTCTATGTGGATATTTCGTAACGGGCGAGGCAACGCCACCCAACATAGCGATACTCCCTGCAGTCGTCAGATCGACCAAGAGACAAATCTCATATAGTTCGTTGACCTAGCACCCTGAATGGTTTGTTTGGGTATCAAATTTAAGTAGGCAATCGGTGACAGAATTAGAATTGAGCTTAGCGACACTTTTTTCATCTTTACTTTCCTTTATTTTGCAAACAATTAATTCGGTCAAATCATGCGTACTTTACGTACTCCATCCAGTACGTAAACTTTTCAACAGAGCTGATTAATTGCTTACCTATGCTGTAGCCAACAGAGTAAAATTTAAAAAAAATACAAACTAAAACTTCATTAAGGAAGCAACAAAGCTTTAAAGAAATCATTTCTAAGTATTGCCCAATTTCTTAAGTAGAAGATCCATTGTCAATCCAATTATGAACATCAGTGTCAAAAAAATAAAACAATCAACTCTTACCAGTTCTGGCCGATCTAACCATTAAAACTCGCTTTTTTACTACCTGATTTAACCATTTTTTTTTAAATTTCCGAACGAAGTAGGGGGAGAGCGATTTCACAGGAATCACTTTGGTACTGCCTACAGATTTCACAATGTCCACAACTAATGTTTCCATTGCACTTTTTGCGAAAATTTCGGAAAACAAAGGGGAATCCCACGGCTGCTGTTAGATTCGTGTTCCTCCTCCATAATTTAAACACCAATAACGGTAGCGACACACAAATTATAACGATAATAAAAGGTAACACAAACTTCAAAATATTAATTGAACGAATGTTAAAACAGGTAACGATTTATCGATTAATTGAACAGGAATATCGAATTAACAATCCACTTCCGCCAGGCCCGAATGACGCTGGGAGAGTATCCCCGCAGCCGGGACAAGCTGAGATTGGAATTCTTTCCTGGTGATTGGCGCCATGAAATATAAACAATGCGGGCCAACTCTGGTTGCTTACAATATATTTTTTTAATTTCTAATATTTTCTTGATGATGATATTTGCTTTTTTTGGGTTCCGTGGTTTAATAGGAAAAAACAGAACCCTTACTCTCGTGTCCGCCCGCCACTCTTTTGCAAAGAGGTTTTACTCGAAAACTATTCGTTTTTATTTTTTGTTTGGGATCGGTGGTCCCTGTAGCACTGAAGCTTTCGCTTATTGTGGCTCCTCGAAAACTATGTAACGTAGAAATTTGTAATTTTGCATAGAGTTAGTTCTCGATGTCCCACGAAAACACCAGCAGCCAACGATTAGAGAGAGAAAATATTTTATCATAATTTAGAGGGAAAATTTGGTCTCCGAAAAATCAAGTTTTAGTCAATATATTGCGTGAGGTTCATTTAAAAGAACTACCTCTAAGAAGCCCAAATTATTCTTTTTATAAGTTTCGATCCAATCATCTTAAGGATACAGTAGACTCCCGCTAAAGTTGCGCTCACGAATCTTGGATTGACCGTTAAAGTTGCTATTCCCCGTTATCCCTACCATTGTCGAAAAATATGCAATAAGCATATGCAAAATAAGCAAAAGTTGCGCTTAAATTCGAAAGTCCAATTCGTTGTTCGAAATTCAGAGTGGGGGAATATCCGCGCAACTTCAATGATTGTATCCTGTCAACTTTAACGAGTGGACAACTTTAGCGGGCGCAACTTTAGCGGGAGTCAACTGTACAGTTCTCCTAAGTTTCTAAAGATAAAATTTATATTTTATTAGGGTTAATAGATATTGAGTCATGGCTCATCGAAAAACTGCAGGTGTTTTCTATATCGTAGTAGATGTTGAAAAAAAAATATCTTATAGAAAAATAGACGCTTGCATTCTAAGACTTTTTAAATGATCCTCTTCAAATAAACTTCATTTAGCTGCAGTATAGAATGCAGATCACATTTGCCTTTTCATTAATTCATTTACATGAATATTATGGGAAATAGCACTGGTTTATTAAATTGCACGCAGTCATTGTGATTGGAATCTAACATTATAGTCCGATCCGAGACGATCTCAAACTGTGTCAGTCATCGACTTATTGCGAATTTCGAATGAATGCTTTTTATCTCAGACACCATAGTTATCAGTTATCAGTTAATATTTAGACTAACTTTAGAAAAAAATAGACAATTATTTTATTTATCAATTATAATCCAAGAAAATTTGGATCAGATTTCAAATTTATATGAAAGTGAAAATGATTTAACTTGATCTGTTGACTGTTCTCTGTAGTAATTGGTACGGAACCCTAATTTTACGACCCCTTCTCGCTTTTTGCTGAAATTTCTTTTTTCATCAATTTGCTTATGTTGCCAAAAATTCTAATAAGCATAAATTCTAAAAATCTTTCCTTATTTAAGACTTACGAGCACGAAATTGCGGGCTACTACTAGTGGATCAACTTAAGGTATAGATATTAACAAAAAGAAAGCGACCTAAACTGCAATAATGCAACCTACCCAACGTGTACTACTAAACTGTAAAATAGAAAATATTTAGTTTTGAAAGAGTAAGGTCTGAAATAATAAAACTTCGATACGGAATAAACATTCCGGTAGCAGCTTTTGTCAAAATTGCTATTTTTTTGTCAAATGATAAGTTGAGCTCTTCTGTGTATTGTACCTATTTATACTTTCAGTTTAGCTCTTTCGAGATAAAAAGATAACACCCACATTGTCTGATTATATCTTATTAGATGGCTCTTGTGCTGTACTTTTGGTAAAATTACCCTAAATCCAAAAAGATATATTAATGTGTCTTGGCACTGGTAATAAATCACTCTGATAGAGGTCTAGAGAATATTAAGGGTAAAATTTAGTTGCCTACTAAGTTTTACCCTTTATTAGTCACGTGCTAGACCGTTACGGAGTCAAAGCGGCATTGCATTCGGAATATTTGTCGGAACGTTTGGCGTTCCCTAAAACCCTTCGAATCTTTGTGGACTTCCACGTAATTAAACAACATAAAAAAAATGCGTTTACAGCAGCTGTCGTCTGCAGAAATAAAAGAAAGCATACCAACCTGCAATTTCCACGGCAGGTAGGATAAAAACAAAAGCGAAAAAACACTAATCGAGAACTTTTATATGGTGCTCGGCTAAATAAGAACCGAAGTTTTTTCCACTTTTTTGGCCTCATTATCGGCTTACTTTTTATAGTTAAAGCCGCATTATATCAAGTAGCTCTTTTAAATGTGTTTTAAGTAAAACAGAGTTTGTTCAGAATTATTCTTCCATTAGGGGAAAGAAATCAGCATGTTTTGCGTATAACATTCCTTTGACGCAATTGTTACCGAGAAAAATCTGTGTCCTCTACTCGACAGCTTTCTATCTTACTTTTTTTTTTTCCTACCAAGAGCGTTTGGAGTTCCAAAAGCTTACTCACGGTGTGGGAATTCACGATTTGTTTATTTTCAGTGTGAATATGTCAGGCCTGAATATTGGGACAAAATAAAATAGATGAGTAATTAAAGAATTTGAATATTAATCTTATTCTTTTGATGATAAATCCGAATAAGCAATGGTTTAAGTAATAAATAATCCCGAAACCCATAGCCATTTGTTAAAAACAAACCTTAAAACATGTAAAAATTATGAAAATGAGTAAAAGCAAGTGACAACTTAAGACAGAATTAAATAACTTCCAAGAATTAGACGAGTTTAGCTAACCAGACCGCCAAAACAATATAGCTGGGGATATCAAGAAATGTCGGTTTAATATACCATTTTGGATGCAAAACCCAATTTGTGGTGCACAATGAAGCGTAGTGCCTCTTCATATTTAAAAATTTATGAATTTCTTCTTAAAAAAAATTGATGCAGTAAAATAATACGTGAAATGGCACATAAATTAAAATTTCCAAAACTACAGTGTAAAACGAAAATATTATGGAGGAACCTGCAGTGTCCTAAAAATATGTCCGAATCGTTAGAAACTAGTTATTCAAAACAGGCGGAAAAAACACCGTTAGTTAAGTTATTGTGGAATGACATGACAAAGCTGGACTAAATTTATTAAGGCTATGTTGTCAGTAAATAAATTGTGGTAAAGTTGTCTAAAGTTGCATCAAGGTAACAATTTGGCTACAGATCATTCCTCGCATATTTATTTTTGAAAGTAAATTTAGTTTTGGTATTTTGTTCAAATTTACTTTAGAAATTTAAAAGATATGTGTAGTAGTAACGTTGGTATAGTAATATTTGATACAAAGTATTTTACAGTCTGTTTTACTCGTTTTATGTTAAAATCTGCTACGAAAAATTTAGATTTACGTAAATTAAAATAAACTTACCGCAAAGTATGAAGGCAAATATCTTGAAAAGGGTTGCTCGTATCAACATTAAGAAAGTATACCTTTTTTACTTAAAAAATGTAAATAATAAGATCCATTTAAAATAAGTGTACATGAAAGCACAAAAAAGTTTTTGGAATAATAAAAGTTAGCGCAGATGGCGTTTACTATGAGTTACAGGCACTGTTAGCAAATTAGAATTTTTTTAGCAAAGAAACCGCCATTTACCAAATATATTTTCTATACTGAAATATGTTTATTAGTATGCGAAAAAATCAAATTCTTTTGTCAACTTTGACACCCAACATCTCGGTTAAAATATCAACTTTTGGTCAGTGGCGGCTGGTGCTAATAAAATTTGGGGGTTGCAAAGAGACATTTGGAAAAATGTGCCGAAACTGGAAATTTTAAATTAAGCTGGCGGAATTAAGAAATATTTTATTTTTATTTTCCCAAAAAACAGAAAGAAAAAGAAGAGGAAGTCCATCTTTGGCATCTTTTGCCATTTTTGGAACTTTGGCAGCTGCAAATTTATCAAAAACTTTTTACTGAAGTCGAATATTTCTTGAATTAAGTCCTTTTCTTTAAAGACATCGTTAATGCGGACAATCTTTCCTGGCATAATGTATTTTTTAAAGAGTTTTTATTCTTTCCAGACTGGTCAAGCACCATTCTGCTTCAGCGGAAGTCATTGGGATAGTTATCAGGATTTTTAAAAAAATTAGTTTCACTAAGCTCACTATTTTCTCAAATAATGTTATAGAGTACAAGTAAACCAAAAGCCGATTTAAACTTTTCTGTTTCGTAAATTAGGGTTAGTTTAGTTCTTAGTTTTTGTAAATTAAAAAATGGATGAACCTTGACGGTTTCTTTAAAATTCTTTTCAGGAAAAGTGATTCTATGTTGGTTAAACTTTTCAGAAAAAAATAAGGTTGCTACAATTAAAAGGCCAGTGCAGCTGAATCGTTTTCTTGCCTAGCAGATAACAATGTCTCATAGGTACTTCTTTAGCTTCGCGAACTACTTCTGTTAAAACTTCGCTTTTTACAAAACACCGTCTGCACAATATTTAAGTCTGGAATAGGTCATCCGCGTCGCTTAATTTCCAGTTTTTTCGACACAGATCGGTTACAGAATGGCTGTGCAATTAAACTTTGCACTGAATTCATTTTTATTTGTGTTTCAAGATTCGGAACATTGCCCGATGATAGATTATAATAGCGAATCGATATTTGGTTTGCACCCACAAGTGCAACCTAATGCTTGCTTATGGGCAAGTATTTTAAGCGAACAAAATATGAGTTAAGGCGCAGGTGCATATGTGTAAAGCAAAGTTTGCAGTCTAGCCTGCAAACTTTGCAAACCGTGGACTCAATATGTCATCAAACGCTTACGAATCGGCGGAATCTGCAATATTCAGCAGTATGGTTGATAGCGATAAATCTGTTATCAATAAATAAAATAAACAACATAAAGAACAATTTACTTTCTTTTTCATCCCAGCGATTTTTTGGAGGTTGCGCAAACCTGCAAACCTTAGCACTAGCCACCACTGCTTTTGGTATAAGGTAAATGTAGCTAAATCACATTATTTTTATAATATAAATGCACGCTTGCACTATGTACCATTACTTATGGTCGATTCTGTATAAAACATTAGCAGTTATAAATGTCATAAAATAACAGAAGTGCTAAGAAAGGCTGGGGTACACCTATATCCCGGTGTTAAATAATTGGGAAGAAAAGGTATTGGCAATATTAGCGGCAAAACCAAAGCAACTTAGGCTGACACGGTTTAAATCTAAATTGTCTGAATTGGAGCTAATCTTAATTTGACGTACATAATCTATTGTTGATTACCCCAACTTAAAGCGTGATTCACCTTAAATGTCATAATAACCCAAAATTTCCTAAACTAGTGATAATTTTGTGTTATATGGCAGATCTCTAGTTATACAATACTTTAAATTTATTTATGATACCATGAATGCTGCAATATGTCAAGGGATACTTTAAAATAAACTTCTTTAAAAAAGTGAAATACAAAATTTGTCTCCCGAAACGAAGATAGATTAAGAAAGACACCAAAGGTTGCTCTAACGCGTTTCGACAGCCAAGCTATCATCTTCAACAAGATACTAACAAGTAATCCTAAAATTTACCCTTATATACTAAGGGTATTCACTTCGTGCAGGATCGACCGCATACGAACGCGCATGCGCATCTAGTCATACACATCGTAGTGTCACAATTCCTTATCTATCAACCCTAATTATTTTTAACAGAGATGAATGGCCTAAAGGCCCAGCGCAACAATTCATAAGGTTGTCTCCAGCCTTATGGGAGGCTAAGCTTTCACATACATTTAACATACAATTGTTATTTACTTCTCTTAACAATTTAATATTATTAGATGTCTATTCTATGATCTAATTCAAAACCATGTCGCGCCGTACTTAACTTGTCAGTTCTTCCGTACCTCAAATGAGCCAAATGCTCCTTCAGTCGGATTTTAAGGGATCGTCTAGTCTGCCCGACGTACTTTTGAGGACAATCTATCTAAAGATTGTCGCTCGACATGCTTTTGAATTAGATTAATTACTGATGATTATGTCAGTATTTCGTGTTATATGTTTCCAACTAAGGCAATGCATTTATGGTTAATTAATCAATTAACAACTCCCAACAAAAAAAAACTAAAAAAATTAAACTTAAATATATGAATTATGGATGTATTTTAGTTTGTCCCAACATAAAGTTGTTAGGGCTAGTATTTTTGTTTGTTATTCTGATAAATTTCCTTAGGTGAATTGTATACAATACACGGTGATTCACTTAGATGATTTGTTAGAAAATGTTGACTTCCGAAAATTAAAATATAAATTTTGGTAGGTAGTTATAATTGACTGCTATCAGCTCGAAAATAAAATTCAATTTTACAAATAATGTTTTGAGGCGTATTATAAAGAATAATTTTTGAATTAAAATAATAATTGTTTTATTGGTATTCACGAAAAATTAATTAACCATGAGAACATGCTTTCCAAATGAGCACTTTCAAGAAATTAGAATTTAATTATCAATTTTTCTCAGAATAATGCCTTATTTTGAAAATTATTCTACCATATACGAGGGTCGTCCTATAAGTACTTAGCCTACAAAAGAAAAACGAAAATTTTGGAAAAGTGGCGATTTATTTCTCAACGTAGTCTCCTTTTAACTCGATACATTTGACCCAGCGATGTTCCAACTTCTTTGACCCGTCTGAAAAATACGTTTTCTCGAGGTCTGCAAAGTAGGCCTCCGTGGCGGCGATGACCTCCTCATTCGACTCAAATTTCTGCCCGGCGAGTGACTTTTTCAAGTTTGGAAATAAATAGCAGTCGCACAGGGCCAAATCTCGAGAATACGGTGGATGGGGCAGCAATTTTTAGCCCAATT
Organism: Dastarcus helophoroides; assembly: GCA_028583605.1. Taxonomy (NCBI): domain Eukaryota; kingdom Metazoa; phylum Arthropoda; class Insecta; order Coleoptera; family Bothrideridae; genus Dastarcus; species Dastarcus helophoroides. Next base: position 3,933,537 of record CM053332.1, read on the forward strand.
CGACCAATTTGGCCGTGGCGATGGCGGAGGTGTGAGTCGGTAGTTTGTCATGGTGAAAAGGCACTTTTTTCTTCGCCAAATGGCTCATTTGAGGTATGGAAGAACTGAGAAATCAAGTGTGGCTCGACATGCTTTTGAATAAGATCATAGGATAGATAATAAAATTAAACTGTTAAGAGTAGTAAATAAGAATTCTGTCTTAAATGATGTGAAAACTTAGCCACCCATAAGGCTGGAGACAACCTTATGAATGGTTGCGCAGGGCCTTTAGGCCACTCATCTCTGTTAAAAGTAGTTAAGGTTGATAGATAACAACAGGTTGGTAGATGACACTACGACGTGTATGATAAGATGCGCATGCGCGTCCGGATCCGGTTGATTAGGCACGAAGTGAATATTCTTACTATATAAGGGTTAATTTTAGGATTAGGTGTTAGTATCTCTCTGAAGATTTGATGGAACGGACTGGTCCTTGGTTATCTTCAAAAATTGAAACACAGAACTTGTCCCCTGAAACCAAGAAAAATTAAAAAACACAACAAAGGTTGCTCTAACGCGTTTCGACAGACAAGCTGTCATCTTCAGAGAGAAACTGTTTCTCTCTGAAGATGACAGCTTGGCTGTCGAAACGCGTTAGAGCAACCTTTGTTGTGTTTTTTAATTTTTCTTGGTTTCAGGGGACAAGTTCTGTGTTTCAATTTTTCAATCTCTCTGAAGATGATAGCTTGGCTACCGAAACGCCTTAGAGCAACCTTTGTTGTGTTTTTAATCTTTCTTGGTTTCAAGGGACAAGATTTGTATTTCAATTTTTGAAGGTAACCAAGGACCAGTCCGTCATTAATATGTGAACGGAAAATAGCTCCTAAGCCTGAAAAGATATCGAAATAAAATTTTGCCCAGTGGCGTACATCTATAGGGATTACATTTCTAAATTTTTTACATTTTATTGTACCAGTCATATACAGAGTGTTGATATAAGCTTTTTATAAAAGAGAACATCCGGTATATTTTTATATATTTGGATAGCCCCATAAAAATAAGCAAAATATTATATATCTCAAAAACTAAAAATTTTAGGAACAATGCTTGCAGTTCAAAGAAAAATAAAAAAAAAAATAGAAATATGCAAAAATATATATGGTGTCTTATTTAAAATAGCGAAGTTGGTGTCAACTTCCGGTATAACCAAAAATTCTACAACTTTGCGAATATTTTATTTGTGTTGGCCTTGTTAACTTTGCTAAGTTGTTAAATTTTAAAATTTTTTAAATCACTAGGTTGTCAGATACCGATCGCGGCGATTCCCGGTGAGACACACTGTATTAATATTTTTTTGGATTTCAAGGTAAAACTCATCCATTTAACATTTCTAATGGAATTATTTTTCAAACTATTCGTGGTTCAGTAGAAAATAAATGGCAGATAAGTTGTAAAATAGTAGTTTAGTTGAAAAGTCGATAAACAAAAATTTGGGTTATACTGAAACATGAAAATTTCGTGTAACAAGATTTACTATCAGTGCGGGCAGAAATCCTATCAGTAGCGGCTTGTTTGGATTTAGAAAAAGCCGCACGTTTACTAATGAAAGCGCATGCAAATAGGATTAAAAATAATTTGCTGGGGTTTGATAGGAATTTTATATATTTTAACTATAAAAAAATTAGAATATGGAATGGGCTTTATTAAGATAATACCAAACAAATATAGCTTAAATAAACGCATCCTAGCCAAAACAGCTTTTATCTTTTGGTTAGTTAGTAAGCCATGACATTTTTGTTTAAATTTTTAATTAAGTATTTTAAATGTATTCTAGGGTTAAGCAGTAATAAATTCAAAAATATCTTATAAAGTTATCAAATCACCAAGTTTTTTGTAAGTGTTTACGTCATGAAATTGAATAAACCACAACTCCAAAAATGGTTTAAGGCGTCAAGCTTATTTTTATAAAATGGTCCAATGAGTCGCTAAAAGTAGTATCTATTATCGTCAGTAAAATGATAGTGACATTGACAATATAAAAACATTAAACAGTTTCTAAATCTAGAATGTTAAAGAAGCAGCTGCACCTAATGACCAGCAGAAGTAAAACGCACAATTCTTCTGTAAATGGACCATGTAAACTACTACTGAAAGTGTTTTCATTTCTTCCATTATCGAGGAAGGCCCATTTAGGAACAAGCGAACAAAGCAAGTTTAAGACGGAAAGCACGCTAACTCAGTATGATAACTATACTAGAGGGGAAAATGTTCAGAATTGGAGGTGGTACAAAAAACAAAAGAGAAAGAATGCACTCAACTTAGAATACTACGATAACTTACTAAGTCAACCATACCAGAGGCAAAACTGGGAAATAAAAAATACAAGATTAAAAGACAGAAGAATACGGTATGTCAGTCGTACAGGAAGCAAAACTTTTTTGAAATGGAAATGGCACAAAGACAAGATAATAAAAAATATAAAGAGCGCGATCTTCACAGTAAGGCTTCAGTTAGGATGCTGCATTAGATATACGTCAATGAATATCATAATTCACCATTAATCATCATCATTCTAATGTACAGGCCGAAATCGCGTTCAGAATAAATGCTACATTAGAGACGAATGCTTTGAGTAGAATTCACAGTAAGAGAAGATGTTAAAATTTCTAAACCGTAAATCAAATAAATAACTGAGAGAATTCTCACATGAAAGTAAGAATATATTCCTTAGAAGGGAAGATTTCAGATTTAATTAAATTGGTTTCCTTGTAATAAACAAGATCTTAGTACTAAAGAGCGAACAAATAGGTGTTTATTATGGAGGTTATATCAGCATTAGCGAATATTCAGTATTGCGCATTTCTTACATAGATTCTTACCTTATTTATTCCTTCTATTCACATGTAATTTCCTGAAACAAATAAATTAAATAATATACAATTAGATAATTAGATAGAGTCTGCTATATAATAACTTATTATAAAAAGATGGATTGATTTTAAAAGGGTGAAGGGAAAATACTGTCATAAATTTATTGACCATCAGATATTAAAGAGCGGTTAGATAATTGAATGTGAATCTCTATGACCTGTTATTGTCTATAATCAATTAACACAATAAAATATGTTTATACAAAGGTAAATAGATTAGCACTTATGTTTAAAGCGTTCAAGAATTTCTTAATATCATCGCTTAACATATACAGTGTGTCCCACCGGGAATCGCCGCTATCGATATCTGACAAGGTACTCATCTAAAAAAATTAAAATTTTAACAACCTAACAAAGTCGACGAGGCCAACACAACTAAAATACTCCCAAAATTATAGTATTTCCGGTTATACTGGAGGTTGACACGAATTTCCTTATTTCAAAAAAGACACCCTATATATTTTTGCATTTTTTGATTTTATTTAATATTTTAGGGCCACCTTGCATAACAAACATTGTTCTTAAAATTCATAGTTTTTGAGTTTTAAAATAATTTTTACAAATGCAAGGTCCAGGAAATTCTTTGCATCTTTTTTCCAGAAACGAGATATTAATTTCATATTTGGTACGTAAGTAGACCACATACGAAGCTATCTTGCGTAGTTTTCATAAGTTCAAAAACATTATACTGAGTGTTGAATTCACGTCTGAACATGTTGATAAATTCAAGCAGTGATAACTTTGTTATTTTGAATAGAACACCCTATATTTTTTTAGCCTATCTTATAGAGATTTTAATTATCTTTCACCTGCTATGAGTTTTCTAAGGGTTGCATCTACAACTTTTAGAAATACTTTCAATTTTTTACTTTTATTTTCCCATTTTACATTAAATGAACTCTTATCGGGTTGCATATTAGTAACGTCATGAGTATAAATAATATCTACCAACAATTTACCTGTCAGGAAACCATTTGTCAAATTACTTATAGTTTATTTTATAGAGTGTGGTGAAGCTAAAATGAAAACTTGCCTGACCATGTTTTTTATTAATGAGAATTATTTAAAATTGGTAATTATTTTCTGACTATGTAACAAAGTAATATCACAAACATGTGATACAGTGATAAATTTGCTGTTCGATATTCAGGTAAGGTAAAGCCATCATGAAGTCCAGTAAAGCTAATGGTAGAAAATCTCACAAATTTCGATTCCGTCAAAGAGGAATCACACAGAAAAAAATCTGTTAATGATAATAAAAATGTCGAAATAGCATTTCGAATCTTGTTGACTAGCCATATTTAAATTTTGGCTTCATCACACAATATGAACTACTATAAATAATTTGGCTGATTGTTTCATAATTTAATTGTCAATATCGATTGTTTTTTTTTTCAAGTACATGTCATTTTTTTCTACGCATTATGTCACTGATATGCTACTCAACAAGAATTTAAGACTGTGAAATTAGTGGTCTAAGGGTTTTGACCTCGGATTTCAGTTACAGTGAGTGAAATTAAACAAAATATATGAAATGTTTAGCTAAAAATATTTGTAAAAAAGTTTACCGATCAAAAAAATGTGATTTTTGTTAAAAATAATAATAATAATTATTATCCGGGTTTCAAAATAAGGTGCTCATACTTAAGAAGCATAATCTTCGAGCGATTTTAGGAAAAAAAGTTTTTATCAACACAGACCCGGAACCGCTTTATTTTTAAGAGCGGAGTCTTGAAAATTAAAAAAAGATTTGGTTTTTCCTTAAATACTATGAGGTTTTGGGGAAATCTTTTATTAAATTTTGGTAGTTACTGACTAGGATTAAAGGCGCACTTTTGCTGGAAAAATATTTGCTTTTCTTCCATCAGTGGCGTTCATGCTAATTTCTCCTTGGGTATTCCTGACGAAAAAAATGGTACGACACTACTTTTTTACAAATTAAGTACCAATTTTATAAACAACCTTTATTTCTTGGTAAAAGTACTTCCCTGAATTTTTTTAATCTGACGAACGGTTTTCGGTTAAAACAATTATTTAACTTTAAAAACTATGTTTACTTATTTCGTGTTATAGGTTTATTAATTATTAAAAATAGTTATATCCCAAAAACATATAAATCTAACCTACATATTAACATGGATATTCGTAAAGAAACATTAATGATCATCAAAGTTGTCTTAAAAGAAGGCTATAAATTTGTAGAAAAGAATATAAAACTCCCATGGAAATGCAAATAAATGGACTTCATTTATTTATTTGGAAACCGTTGGTTGGGTGAAAAAAGTTGAGGGGGCATTTTTACCAAAAGTGAAGGACGTGTATGCAATTGGTGCTTATTAAAAAAAAAATCAGTGGCGTAACATTTTAATTTAGCTATTTTATACGGATAGAAGTGTTTAAGAAGTTGCAAAGGTAGCCCAAACTGTTCCACTTCCTAAATTGTACCCCTTGGAAGCAGTAAATCTGGGCTGGGGGAAGCGAAGGCATGTGCAGCTGCAATATAAGGTTTGGTGGCCCAAAGTAAACCGCCTCCTAAATTGAGCCGCTTAATTTTTTTCTATTTTCTTAAATTTTAAAAAATATTTAAGTGGATCAGTTTAAGCTAACTTTCTCCACTAGGTGTAAATAACATAAACTTTTGAACAAGAAATAAAGGTTGTTTATGAAATTGGTACTTTATTTGAAACATAAAAGCAGAGACGCGCCATTTTTTTCGTTAAGAATACTCGATGACGTTGTGGCACGGACGCCACTGATGGAAGAATGGAAAAATAATTTCCAGAAAAAAGTGCGTTTTTATGCCTAGTTAGTATCTACCAAAATGAAAAAAATAAATACTTTGAGTGGTTTCATAGTATTTAATTTTTTTTTAATTTTCAAGACCCTGTAACTTAAAAATAAAGCGGGTCTGGACCTATGTTTATGAAAACTTTTTTTTTAAATCACTGGATGATTATGCTCATTAAGTATGAGCACCTTATTTTGAAACACCCGTATTATGATTATTATTATTATTATTATTTTCAATAAAGATCACAATTTTTTAATAGGTACATTTTTTTGCAAATATTCTTAGCAAAACATTCCATATATTTTTGTTTAATTTCGCTCACTGTAATTGAAATCTGAGGTTTTTAAATTTTTAATGCTTCAGGCACTCCACTAAATAAAAAAAAGTTAAAATTGCAATTATTACCAAAAGTTATTAAAGAAACTTTCGAAATACTTATATCAGTTAAAAAATAATTTTAATCTGCACTAGATGGGTCCAAAAATTATTGGGTGTTCTATTTGAAATAACAAAATTATCGCTGTTTAAATGTACCAAAATATGCAGACCTGAATTCTACACCCGGTATAATGTTTTTGAACTTATGAAGGTCATTCAAGATAGCTTTGTATGTGTTCTACTCAGCTACCAAATATGAAATAAATATCTGGTTTCTGGAAAAAGATACAGAGAATTTCGTGGGACATCTGTCAAATTTTTTATAAAAATCCAATTATCTCAAAAACTATAAATTTAAGGAACAATGTTAGTTTTTTAAAGTGGTATTAAAATATAAAATAAAATCCAAAAATGCAAAAATATATAGGGTGTCTTGTTTAAAATAACGAAGTTGATGTCAACCTCCGTTATAAGCGGAAGTATTACAACTTTGCGAATATTTTAGTTGTGTTGGCCTTGTTGACTTTGTTAAGTTGTGAATTTTTTAAATTTTTTAGATAAGTACTCTATCAGATATCGATCGCGGCGATTCCCATATATTAACTGTATATTTTCAGAATCGTATAGGGCAAAGAGAGGTAAACACGAACCCTGGGTAATCCCAAACATAGCGATTCTACTATGTTAAAGGTATGTGACAACTTGTTGCTCAGCTCCATTTTACAAATCATTTCACTTTTTATACATACCGTAAATGAAGCGAAGCACTATAGACATTATTCAAGTTATGAATTTCCTAACAACTTTGTTGTTTACGATGTAATTTTTTCATAGATTCAACTCAGCCTTATTTCTATATGTATGTAGTTCTAACATGAAATTTGCACATATAAATATTTACTGTTAAAAGGTGGTATTACGAATGACAATATTCGCACAATGAAATCTGCCCCCAAATTTCCTTTTAATGCTCCACTATAAAAGGTAATTGCGAAAGATCTGGGTTGGGGCAATCTAGAGCATTACATATTTAAATCGTAAAAAGTTTAAAAAATTATTCAGTTATTACAATGTAAATAATAGAGGAAAGTTCCAAAAATACAATAATGAAGACTGTTGTATTTTTTTCAATAAAAAATGTAAAAGCCCTTCATTTAAAGATTAGGTCGTTTTGAACATGTAAAAACTTGGCACACGTGGAATATCCAGATGACCAATCACAAATCGGTAGAGTATCTATTTGATTTCTTTCGTAATTGAAGTCTGATAACTGATAATTAAGCTAGTTCTACATTACCCCTCTAACGTCCGGTAAAGGCCAACAGATAGTGTTTTGTTTTTACGCTTAAACGATTTATTAAAAAAATTAATATAGTTGGTTACTGGAAGTAGTTAATAAAATAGTTGGACATTCTGCATAAGCAGTAAAAAATGCCTACTGCAAAATTCATTCCTGAAATTTGAAATCTCCCCTAGGTGTTCGCTATTTCCCCATTTTCTCCTACATAAGTCATTTTAATGGGTTTATCACGGTAGGTTTCCTAAAAAATAAATTGTTGGTAAAATCAAATGGGCAGCACGTCTGTGCTACAATTTTACTGAATGTTTATCTTTTACCTCCACAAGGGACAGTTTTAGGAGTATAAATAATACGTCTAAAATGTGCACCGAATTGATAGTGACTTATTAATAATAGGTATTGAAGGGGACCAAAGATTTTATTATTGTATGGAAGCGTAGGAAAATCATTCATTGATAATTATTTTGTTTATTAAATAATGATTTTATTTTTATACTAGCTGATAAGTCACCCGATCTCACTCACTACTCTCGTGGCCACCATTTCGTTTATCGGGTTAAATATATCGATTTCTTTTTAATTCGACATTTTTCGAATATTTCAATTTTTTTTAAATTTTGCCTTTTTAAATTTCTTTTTTTCTAAAAGTTCGACTTGGAACATCGATTTTTAAAATTTTTGTTTTAAATTTAGAATTTTTTAAACTTTTAAATTATTTGAAAATTTCGAGTTTTTTGAATGTTTGAATTTCCCTCAAAATTCCCATTGCATTCCGAAATTTCGACTTTTTTTATTAATATCAAAATATCATTTTAATCAAAATTTTGAAAAAGGTAAACGCTTATTTCAATATTTTAGCACTTTTTTAAATATTCAAGTTTTTTTCAAAATTTCAACTTCATTCAAAATTTAACTGTTTTCAAAATTTGGAATTTCTGATAATTTCGACCATTTCTAAGATTTTGTTTTTCGAAAATTAAAAAATCTTTACAACTTGACAAACAAAAATTTGGATAAGGTTAAATTTTTCTAAAGGTTGGATTTTTGAAAATTTCGTTTTCATTTCAAAATTGAGACTTTTTCAAATTTTTAACTTCTTGTCAAAAATTTAACCTTTTTAAGACTGCTGACCTTCTTAAAATTTTAACCTTTTTGAAAATTTTTACCTTTTTTGAAAACTTCGACTCTTTTTAGGTTTCCACTTTTTTGAATATTATTACTGTTTTCAAAAAGATCGATATTTTTAAAAATTTCGACTATTATGATGATTTTGATTTTTTGTTACTATTTGTATCCTTCAAAATTTTGGCTTTTTTGCAAATTTGGCTAACAATATCTCAATTATTAAAATCACGAAAGATTTTCGAAATTTGACTATTTCTAACATTCTAAAATTTCATCTTTTTAACTGTTGGAGATTTTTAAATATTTTAGAATCTTAAAATTTTTCAGTCATTAGTTTTAAAAATTTGAAATATTGAACAAAATTTAGTTTTTTTAATTTGAGATTTCCAAAATAAGGATTTTGTTTTGAAAATTTTGTTCTTTTTCATGATTTTAAAATTTCTTCACTGTTAATGCCATTCATAACTTCGGCTTTTTAAAAAAACATTTGATTGACAATATCTCATTTTTTTAAAACTCGAAATTGTTTCCAAATATTTACTATTTTTGATTTCATTTTGTAAAAATATCGTTTTTTTAACCGGTGAAGATTTTTCAATTTCTTATAATTTTGACATTTTTCAGAGTCACTATTTTTGAAAATTTTGAATATTTATCAAAATTTCTATTTTTCTTAACTTGAAATTTCCAAAAACATGTTTTTATTTTTAATTCGGACTTAAAATGTTCGACTTATTTTAAAACTTTTTTTTTTTCGTAAATGGCCGTAAAATTTTGAGTACTTCATTCTGAAAATTTTGATTATTTTTCAAAAATTCAATTTTTTGGATAACTTTTGATTTTTTTGAAATTTAACCTTTTTTCGAATTGTTTAGGTACATTATGCAAATATTTATTCTTTTTTATTTTGAGATCCTTATTGACTCGTCTGAAATTATAAAAAGTTTTTAAAACATATTTCGGATTTTTCTAAAATTTCTTCAATTTTTGGTCCAATTTGAACTTTTCTAAAAATGTCGACTTTTTTCCAAAATTTCGACATTTTATGAACATTTTTACTTACAAATTTCTGAATTTCTCCAAAATTCAAACTTTTTTTGTGAATTTTGGCATTAAAAAATTTCGGCTCTTATTGAAAATTTCAGCTGCTTTCTAAAATAATTTTTTTTTTACAATTTCCTTTTTTTCAAAATTTCATAATTCTGGCAACATTTCGATTAGTTTTAGGAATTTTTTTGTAAATTTAGCAATCTGTGGCCAAATCTAGACTTTTTCAAAATGTCAACATTTTATTTTTTCTCAAAATTTCCATTTTTTTACATTTCGTCATTTTTTCAAAAAGTAAATTTTTTATGAAAATTTCCATTCAAATACTTTAGCTTTCTAAAAAATGTTTGACAGTTTTGAAAAAAGATATCCAAAATTTGGACTTGTTTTGAAAATCTGGACTTTTCTGGTAATTTTGGTTTTTTTCGCTATATAGACTTTTCGAAAATATTGACTCTCACTTAACTATTGTTTGTATTGTTTTTCAAATTCTCTAAATATTTCGGTTTTTTTCCTAAATTTCAACATTCTTCACGGTTTCAACTTTTTAGATAGTTTGGACTATAAAATAGTCAACATTTATCAAAATTTCAATTTTTCGCCTTGTTTTAAAACTTACTATTTTAAATTTTCGTCTTGTTTTAAATAGCAAACTTTTTAAAATTCAGACTTTTAAAAATTTTAAATTTCCTAGAGGATTTGGTTTATATAAATATTAACATTCTTCAAAATTTCAATTATTGGCTTTTTTAAAAATTTACTCTTTTCAATTTTTGTGAAATACTCGTCTATTTTTAAACATCCGACTCATTAAAAATGAGATTTTCAAAAATTTCAAATTTTCCAATTTTTTCAAATTGAGATTTTTTTTAAAATGATATATGTTGCAGTTTTGAATACGAAATCGTTGTATTACCCTATTAGTGGATTTTATGCAAAAAACGCTGATGCAATTGACTTTTATTTATAAACTGGAACCTAAACACCAACTTTTATATTTATAACTTCAAAACTCACGAAATTCCATAAAAAATTGTATCCCCTATTTAAGACCCTCAGATGATGAGTTTTTGTAAATCCTTTCTTAGGGCTTACTAACGTTACAAAAGGAATACATGTGCAACATGTCATGCTTCTAAACCCATCGATTTATGCTATGCGTTGACTGTCAGTCGGGGTTTAGAATTTTATTAACTAGATTGAAACTTAAATTTAAAAAGTCGTACGTTATTGTGAGCAAAATTAAAAAAGCTTTTAAAACTTAAGGGTGTTTTGCCCTCTATTCTAAGACGCCAACACTGTTGTTGTAATAATAATAATTATTTCATGATAGTTTTACATTACGCATATATTATGGATCAATTATTTAATTTTCCTATTACCAAAGTATTGTTGTCCGTTATATTCAATAAAATAAGTAGAAAATAAGACTTTTTAAAGTTATTTTTAAATTCCTAAGAGTTATTACTGGTGATCATTATCTAATTAGGCCGTAAATTGTCGCAGGCGAGAATTTGGCTGGCGCGGAATTGGGGGCGGTGAATTGTCGTTCGCTAAATTGACCTCGAGAAATTGTTGCAGAACCGTTATATTATTAAACAGTATCTCAATCGGGTAATCTTTGTAATTTCATAAACTAACTAATTGGTGGTAAAACCAAAAGTTGCAATTAAGTTTTGCCAGACAAGGAGAAATTTTGTTAAGCTAAATACATAAAAATCTACTTTTGTCCCTTAAATTATTCTTAACATAAACATATTGTGTGCCACATGGCAATTTCCATATGACCAATTTCAATGGATTTTAATAAAATTGTTTTGTTCCGTAACAAGCATCATGTTTAGTAAACTTTCTGTAAGAATTTAAAGACAAAATTGTCATCTAAAAATCAATAATTTGTACAGCTTGTATTTCCGTGACAATTATGCTGCGGTACATTTCTTTTCGATATTCTAACGAAGCATAGTTGTAAACTTTGTATTAGTAATTGTGTAGTGTAAGCAATTCTATGGAAACATTTAATAATGGAAAGGGGTTGCGAGAATGAATCATACGGCAGGTAAGCGTTCTAGACTCTTCCCGCTTGCTCGAGGCCGATCTGTACGGAGATCCGTTCTAGAAACTGGAAAGGTATAAATACTCGGTTGTCTTTCCCACAAGTCAGTTAATTAGTCAATCAGTCAGTTAGTCAGATAATCACATGATAATATTACTAAAGAAAATAAGTTCAGGGGCATGAGATAAGGGCATCTCTTTCTCACACGCCTGACGTCATTTGGTTACAAATTTCTGTATCAGCACTCAGCGGCATATGGCGTTAAGCGATGTTATTGAAATTAAATAGTTTTTATCATATATGTAATACTTCTATATGGTCAGCTCCCTATTCTCTTCGCGAGTTTGTTCTGACCAAATCCGATAAAGATGGAACATGGACAAATAGCGAGTATTGCGCATGAATGAACGAAATGAACCAATCGCTACGCGCGGGTTAAACGGGTGTTTATGTTTGGCCGTGCACAGCTGATTTATAACACTTGCGCATTGCGACTCATTAATTCGTGTGAAGGTCAGCGAGAAAGAGAAGTCTTTCCCATAAGAAACAAGGAACTGGTTATATAGAAGTATTACATATACGCACCTAAAGGGTATAACTTGCAAAATTTATTAAGTCTACTCTTAGCAAACCTTTTCAGGAACATTTTAGAAATAAAATAAGATGTAGTATTTTCTTTGAATCTGTATACGATACGAAAGCTATACGAGTAAATGAATTATACGAATTTATTTATAAACTTGACTGAAAATACAGCTTCATTAAATTCACATTTGATAAAGAAATAGATTATTTCGATTTTCAGACCTTTTTGTCATTAAACATAATTTTGAATCTTATTTGCACAGAAAAGAAATCGGTATAAATTGTTTCATCGCAAATGATAATAATACTTAACTGCTGCAAAAATTTGCAATTACATATGCAGTTAATTAATCAATAAAGTTTAGGCAAACCTAAAATATGTTTAAAAATAGTAATATAAATTTTCAACCAGTTATAGTTTACGGATTTACGCAATAGTCAAGAACAGGAGATCTGCGATTCTTTTATTTTTTTTTATTATTCCGAGTTAATGCATTTTACATTAATTTATTTTTAATATAGACTCAGTTTTTAATGCACCATTTTTTTCATTCTTAAAAATATAGTTATAGACTTGCCACAACAAATATTGATATTGACAAAAGGAAATTGTTACTTTACAGCAACGGCTACAATGCTCCCATTAAATAAATATCTTTATAATATTCTGACCGTGTTTTTATTTTTTTGGTCATATGTTATTTAGATTTTATTGTTTTTAGATGTAAATAAATTAATTTTTAAATATACATGAACTGACTTTTCATTCAGCTCTCCTTTTTCTTGCTTCATAATTTATGATCAAATGTAGAATTAAAAAGCATGATTAAAATTTTAAAAGTGTTAAGATGGTAAGCAAATAAATTAAAAATTATAAAATACTTTCAATTTTTTGTGTTTAAGGAATTAAATTTTACTGATTTTGTTTTAAGTTGGTAAGCAAATAAATTAAAAATTATAAAATACTTTCAATTTTTTGTGTTTAATTAAGGAATTAAATTTTACTGATTTTGTTTTAATTTCAAAATAATATTTGTAGTTTTCAAAAATAGAACTTTAAAGCAACCCATTTAAATTTTACCGTTACTTTTTTCAGAAAATTTATTCAGATTTAAAATTTCAAAAAAATTCATTACCAATTTCTTTTTCCCAAAATAAAATAAAAACTATTTTAAATTGTAAAAATATTTTTCATTTTTTTTTTTTTAAATATATTTCTAATTTAAATTCAAGCATTTTTTTTCTAACTGTTTTTAAGAAAATTTGTTTAATTACTGACATGATAACGCGAAGTAAACTTCCACATCGAAAATGTAGATAATATGGTAAATAAAAAAATAAAGTCCTGTTATTACACCAGAAGGTGTATTTTATTTAACTTTTTTGGCGAAGAAAGTATTTATAAATTAGTTGTTTTTAAATTAATAATTTTGGTTTATTTGCGCTGAGGTGTAAAACAATTATTATTGATAATGAAAAAACCTTAATTTTTTCTATTTGTAACAATTAAATTTAAATTTGTCTCGGTTTGACTAAGAAAAAACTAAAAATTGTCATTTTTAAAAATCAGCTACAACTTGTTTGTTTAAGGTCCGATTCAAAAAAATCAAAAACTATAATTGGTAGTATTTTGAGGCTTTTTTTATTGGTGTAAGTTTTTTTTCTAAATTTAACTGTTTCCGAGAAAATTATGTCTACTTTGTTATTTCTTATGGACACCATATTGGATTTTATTACTTTCAAATTAAGCATATTTTTCTGATTAATTAAATATGAAATATGTTATACTTCAAATGTGGCAAAGTGGGTTAAATGAACTAATTTTTTATTTTTAAACCAAGTAATTATAGTTTGCGATGCAAGTGCCATAACTCTTAGTAATAAAAATACAGTACCTAATTACGTAACAATAATTATTATAAAACCAAAAATATTTTAACAAACTGTGCAATATTTAAACAGTTATTAATATAATCTTAACATGCATGCGCCGCTTTAAATGGAGTAATTTTACGGAAACGTGTATGTGTTTTAAAAATGTTGTCGGCAGTTTTTACAAAAATGTTTTTAACATTCAATACTCATTTCTGTAATGTGAAATATCTAACAATCTAACATTATTATTAATGCACATTATCCGTCTTAAAATATTTAACTTCTAGAGAAGTCTAGAATGCACACTTGCGTATGAGTCATGGCATGGGCATACCCAGGCCCGTGCCAGAGTCTGGGCCAGGGGGGGCAAATCATATTTTGTAAAAGCAGCTAGTCAAAAAGTCAAATAAATAAACATACATTAAAATAGGAAATTTTTTATAAAAATTCTTTTTTACACAATAGCTTTTTAAAAGTAGCTTTGGAGGGTCTTCAGCAAAACGGTTTATGATGTCTTCCGTGAAAGAATCGCCCATAACGTTTACAAATTTTCTATGTACACTGAGTATATAAAGCCCATTTAATCCAGCTTCGATCATAGTCGATCTAAGCCACGTTTTTAAGCGTCTGAGTGTGCTCTCTGAATGACCTTTCAATGGAGAAGTTTCCATTTTTTTCTTATTGATTAATTATAAATATTTAAGGAAAATGCTATAAATATCTGAATCAATCATTAAAATAACTCTGTGAATGAAAAAGTTATGGACCTTTGAAATTGCTTTTGTAAGAATACGCGTGTGACGTCATTCGACCTGACCCACGGGGATAGAACTACCTTTAAAACCGTTTATCAGTCGATAAAAAAATACGTGTCTCTTAGATTTCGGTTCCCTAAAACATATCAAGAAGTTAAAAAAATCCACAAGCTTTTCTTCTTGTTCGGTGATCTCGGACGGGTCAAATGACGTCACACACACAGACGGTCGCGCTAAAATATCTAAACTTCAATAATGTATTTCTCAGTGATTTATTAACGGTTTTCAAAAATTTTTTCAGTGATTTATTAGTTTTGATCTATATTTTAATCTCATTGCATTAAACATAGTATTAACAACATCATGAAACTTCTCCATTGTAGCAGTGAAATAAGGCATTGGCATTAAAATTTCTAGGGTTGCAGGTACCTAAATAAAATACAGGGGGGGAGGCAGCTGCCCCCTTGCCCTCCCTTCGGTACGCCCATGAGTTATGGGAAAGTCTTCCTTAGTAAAGTCTATACATTTAAAGGGAATAATGCAAGTTACGATTATTAATAAATATTTCAATACTATACACTTTGTTATAATATTTGTGGTTTTTTTAATTATAACCATTGGTTTTTGGGAACTAAATTTTTTATTACTAAGAGTTATGGCACTTGCGCCACCTACTGTATTTTTTTTGTTTAAAAACAAAAATTAGTTCATTTAACCCATTTTGTCACATTGGAAGTATGGCATGACATACAATAAATGAATCAAAAAAATATGCCAAATTCGAAAATGATAAAATCCAATATAGCATCTACAAAAAATAACCAAGTTAACGTTATTTTCTTGGAAACAATTAAATATAGAAAAAGATTATGTACACCAATGAAAAGGCCTTAAAAACAACTAAATGCAGTATTTGAATTTTTTAAATGGGACTTTAACCAAACAAGTTACAGCTGATTTTTAAAAATGGCAATTTCCAGTTTTTTCTAAATAAAATCAAGTCGAAAGAAAAAAAATTCAATTTTTTTTCTTAGCGGAATAATATTAGGCATTAAATTCTGCAATACTTTGTCCATTTAAGCTTTCTTGTATCTCTTATGGTATACGAGATCTCTGTAGTGGAAATCAAATTTAGTTCAACCTGTATATTAAGGTTATTAGATCTTGAGATTCTTAAGTTCGATGTTTCGCTAATAAATTGTTTTTCTTTAATGAAATTTAAACTATTTAGCCAATCATTTTTGAACTCAATAGATTTCTATACTGGAAAATTTCGAATAGATAGAAACAAAAATGATAAAAATCGGTTAAGAATTAAGACCTGGAGCGTGACACCATGCGTAGGCACAGACTCACGGTTGTTTTTCCATGGGAAATTTTGGAGTTAATCGTAATTTAAAAATGTGGCAAATAGAATAATCGTCTGGAGAAAACACTTCTGTATCTAAAATGCTGTATTACAACTGATTTGGTGCATAGTTATCCTAGATATATTCATTTCTATAACAAAAAATCGTGTTTTTTGACATTTTGCGACAATAGTAAACCACAGATAACGGTTACGGTGTATAATAAAAGAGAAAACCACGGTTGAGATGTGAAATTTATTAATTGGAATTTTGTCAATATATAAATATTTACAGTTTAGCTACTAATAATTCATCTTTTGTTGTTTGGCTTTTACAACTCAGTTTTTTAATATATGTTTATACAATGTTTAAATAAACAAAACTCTTGACAATTTTTGTTTTTGTTAATTCTGACAGGGGTCTTCAAATAGATATTTTAAACGTCAATAACATTTGTCAAAGAAATCTATTGTACTCGAAATAATACTCGACCATATAATCTACAAACAACGCAAAGGCTGACAACAATGTCATCAATACTCTATAAAGAATTTTTCGTACAAC
Organism: Dastarcus helophoroides; assembly: GCA_028583605.1. Taxonomy (NCBI): domain Eukaryota; kingdom Metazoa; phylum Arthropoda; class Insecta; order Coleoptera; family Bothrideridae; genus Dastarcus; species Dastarcus helophoroides. The sequence goes on from CM053332.1 coordinate 3,950,271, forward strand.
CTGACATTATAAACACAAGAATTTCAAAACTATAAATATCAATATTTTGTTCATAAGCTTCGGTTTTATAAGGAAATGAAAAATATTTCCTGAAAATGAGATTGGTATATTCTCTGGAGATTTACTATTTCATACCTGTAAATCGTGCTAAGAAAGTAAGGGATTTTATCTCTTTTAATGCTTGAATTGAAGGCTTTTGATGACAAGACAGCTAAATACCCATCAGTGTTATATTGTCAAAGCAATCATTGGCTGACGTGTCACCGGACAGTTCAGTTATAAAATATTATCGACGGTACATAAAGCTTATGGTGCGCCTCGAACTGAATCACTCATTTTATAACCTACTTTCAGTTTAATGTTCCACGACAGAACGCATAATTAAAATGTAGCCAATATTTTAAAGTGGCCAGAGTCTTTCTCGTCATGATCATATATAGTGCTAGTCTGTAACTTGGAATAAATTCAGGAAATCAAAGACAGTATTTTTTTCCGAAATATGCTCGGACACTTTGACTGAAATTTTAATTTGCGCTCGTTTTGATGAAAAAAAAATATACAGAATGTTCCAAATTAAAGATATGACGGCATTAATAATTTTTTTTTATTGGCAACCATGTTTTTTTCTTAAATATTCTCAAATGATATATCAAGTTACACATACGTAACAAATTTCATTTTTTTATTCCTTGTCATTTAAAAGATATCTAACAAATATTAACTAATTTTAAAAATCAAGGAATCTAATTCAACTCAATAATCTTTCTTCAATAAATGTTCAAAGTGTTGTCCATTTACTAACTGACATTACCCTAAACGGAACTGAAACTCGCTTTGAACATTTCTAATTACTTTGGGGGAAATTAGTCTACCCTCCTGTCTTCTTCGTCCTTCCAAATCTTAAATATTTGCATGTTTGGTCTTAAAAACTTTGCTCTTCAAATACCCCCATAAGAAATAGTCCATAAGTGTTAAGTCCGGAGACATGGATGGTCATTCAAAAGGTCCTCTTCTATCAATCCATCTGCTTGGAAATACATCATCCGGATACTCTCGGACCTATAACTCGATCACCAACAATCGCTACCCAAACATTGACTTTCTCTGGATGTTGAGTGTGGTCTTCCCTCATCCAGTGTGGGTTCTTGTCTGTCCAGTAACGACACTTTTGACGATTTAGCTTACCACTTAACATAAACAGGATATTTTCTTTGCTTAGAACATTTCCATGGACATTTCCAACACCACCGCCCCACGTCTTTCCTGCAGTTAACCCAATAGAACCATTTTCCGTTTTCTCCTGGGTCTTGTTCATCCCAAAATGTCCACCAGAAGTTCCATTGTGCACCTTTCATAAAACCCGTGAAATCTTCTCCTGAGGCACCACCAACTGCAAGTTGACGCGCTTTTCCATACCCTCTTCATCACCCCGTCCTTTACCTCAAAGGATTTCCATTGGGCCCACAAATTCTTAAGAGCTGGACTTCTGTTGGAAACTTCTTGCCATTTAGGTCTATCTATAGCTCCTTTTCATTTCCATTTGGCTGCTATATCAGTGTCGTTCTTTTATAACTCCCGAATATCTTCAAGAGTCCATCTATCTTCTGGCTGGACAGACGTAATCACTATATCCAGCATGTCCTTATGGTCCCAAGCTCGTCTGCAGTGTTTGCGATCCCCACAAGGTGTTCTGGACAAAGCGTCAGCGTTGTTATGCTGTCGTCCCGGTCGAGGGTGCACGTTAAAGTGATACTGTTGGAGCATTTCCAACCATTTAGCTGTCTGTCCCTCTGCGTTCTTTATTTGGAGTAACCAAGAAAGCGCCGAATGATCTGCCCTGATAAGGAATTTCTGTCCATAAAAGTATTTGTGGAGGTTCCTTCCTGGTGGTGCAATAGTTCCTCTCGGGCATCGTCAGGATCTTGCTGTACTGTAATATTTGATGACTCTTTCTTGGCTACCTTAAACTTGGGACTAGCCCTAAGGCCGACGTTGCTGGCATCAGTGTCTTAAACGAATTTTTTATCCTGCTGAGCACAACTGCTTGGGCACAAGGTGAATTTTAATTTTCGGAAAGCAGTATCACAATCGGGAGTCCAGACATAGTGCATTCTTTCTTTCCTTAGTCGGTGTAACGGCGCAGCGATGATGGCGTAACCTTTCACAAATCTTCTGTAATAGGTGCATAACCCCAGAAACCTCCTCCATTCATGTTCATCTTGGGGACTTGGCCAGTCTCGCGTGCCAGCGTTACCATGGCTGCTGTGCCCACTGTTGCCTGTACATTCCTTCCATCTACGCTGGTGTTCACCAATAAACTATCCATGGTCCTTTAGATCTCTTTGATAGGAAGAGTTTTGGGGCTGGTTTCTCGACATTAGCTAGTAAGTTCCTCTTCTCGCCGTGTTGTTTCTTTACTGTGGGGCTTGTCGACTTCTTGGGGGTTGACCTGCAGTCCTTCTTGAAGTGACCCGGTTTGCCATAGCTGTAACATGTTATGCTTCTGCTGGATCTATCTTTAAGAGCTCCCAACAGTTTTTCGATGCTCGTGTCCATATTCTTTATACTAACGCTTATATTTGCGTTCGCTTCCTTCATGCTATCGCTTATGATGTTCGCGAGATCAGGATCATATGCGGTCTCTTCGATGTCGGTTATTCCCTGTGACGTTTTTGGCTCTGAAGCAGCTTTAACCTTTAAAGCTCTAATCAGTGCATCTCTCGATGTTCGAAAGTTTGACAAGCGCATTACTCTCAGAACTTTTGGATCCCTTATTCGTTCTATGAAGATTCTAACTGTGTGAAATTCCATAAAGATTGATGCCGTTAAATAGGCGATATAGGCCAGTCTTCTAACGTCAGTTTCGAATTCTTGCAGCGTTTCTTCACTTTTCTGCCTTTTCACTAGCAGTTGCGACTGGACAACTTGCTGCAAATAGTGGTCTTCAAATCTTAGTTCCAAGGCCCTTACTTAATCTTAACAGTTATCAAGTTCAAGGTCAGATAGGGCTCCGAGTAGTTCCCGAGCCTTTCCGCGCAGAAATACCACCTATGAGGTCGCGTTTTCGTCTTCCGTCCTCCTATTTGCCATAGCAGCAGCTTCAAACTGTGTTCTAAAGGCCTGGAAAGATGTTTGTCCTACATAAATCAAAGGTTTCACTTTTTGGGAAGAAAGAGCAGATATACTTTCGGTTTCATATTGTGCAACTTGTTCACTTAGCAACTTCTTTACCTCATTTTCGATGTTGTTAATCTTTTTCTGAGTTACATTGCCCAAATCAAGAAGTTTAGTGTTTAATTTTTCTTTGACTTCCCCAATCTCTTCTTGCATTTCTCCTCTTATTCCTGTAATTTGTTCTTTCACTCTTCTTTCATTTTTGCAACGTCTACTTCAGTTTTTTCTTGTTTGTCTGCATTCATTTTTTATTTATTTTCTTCTTTATTTTGTCGTCTTCGTTCTTTCTCCTGTTTTTTTTTTGTCGTCTTCATTCTTCCTCCTGTTCTTTTTCTTGTCGTCTTTGTTTTTCCACCTGTTCTTTTTATTGTTGTTTTTGTTCTTCCTTCTGTTCTTTTTCTTGTCATCTTTCTTCAGTTTGGTCTTTAAACATTGCTAGTAACGCTTGCAATTGTTGTTCCATTTTGGCCAATTTTAATCTCGTTTCCATAAAGCGTTCTCAGATGTTCAAGAATTTTCTTGACGCGCTCCGTATAACTACTTAACAGTTTATAGAGTCCGTGATAAAGTCTAAATTTAATTAACGCTACGACAAACTAGCGCAATATTTCGTAACCTTGCACGAATTACGCCGAGAAATAAAGCACAATCTCGCCGCTTCTGACACTAGTTGCTGAATTCGGAACACTACAATCATAATTCACTAACCCTCTTGAATCAACTAACTCACTCGTTGACTTCTAACTAACTAACCGAGGGAAAGCCGACCACCTTATATAGGTCTCACTTAGGGTTCTAGAACGAACAAGCGGATAAGATTTATCGTTTCCCGAAATTTCTGAAACTCTTATCTGCTGTTTCATTTATTATCGAGGCCACTTCCTCTTATCAAATTTTCTTGAAAATTTCCGACTAAACTTTATAATTATATTTTGTTAAAATATTTTTGAAAAAAAAAACTGTCTTTGATTTACTGAATTTATTCCAAGTTATAGACTAGCACTGTATACTTTGTTATATTTATAAAGTCTATCTAACATTAAATTCAAGAAACTTGGTAAACGACAAAATTTTTACCTCTAATTTTGAATTGTTTAATCGGTTTTCTTCACAACTACATCGATAGACACATTAAAACTTTGTTTCGTCTTTGTTATGCCACCTCAGTTATCATAGACTATATAAATAGTCTTTTTAATCAATCATCCAATTTTTAAAAATAAATCAGAAACACAAATTTAGTAATAGTTTGAAATTAAAAGTAAAGTTAAAAGTGTCATAATTATGACATATCAGTTACTTTCAAGGGGAGCTTGATATAAATAGTCGTTGAACAAAATGAAAAAACAAAATCTTATTTTAATGGTTAAAAGATATGTTAAGCAAGCCTAATTCTTAGTGTATTGCGTTTAAAAATAAACACGATTTCTTAACCATGAAATTAGTCTTCCATTATCAAGTCGATCAACTGCCGTTTTGCTTTATAATGATCAATTCTTAATTGTGTTGGTCCAAAATACCAGCGAAACAGAATAAACGTTTTCCACTCGGTATTTATTTGACATTGTGCATTGCGAAACTTTCCCTCAGTTTTATTTGGTCCGCAAATAATTGCCTAATTCATAACATTTTTCTCTGAGCTATTTATCAATGTCGGTAAAATCGCCGGAGGCTTCGCTGTTTAATTTAAAGCAGCTTTTTCAACTGCTTGGGGACAGTTCGTCACATTGGGCTTGCTGCATTTTTAATTTTGTGCTCGGACGCGTTTATAGAGCATTATTTCTCTCGGGGTGCTGGGGCATTAGTCCAATCCCGTCTGCGCGAAACATTTCATTTGTAGTTTGCAAAATAGATTAACTAATATGGCACGGTAGCGCAATGGGCAAATGTTTGAACAATGCGTTAGGGGTTGCGTCTGTTCGATCGCAAAAACGTGCCTTGACCATTATCTATTTTAGCTCGTAACATTCGTTACCTCGACGTTTTGGGCCATTGTGTTATTGATAGATGAACCGTAAAATGTATACGTCTATTTGAGCAATAACTAATGTGGATACATAGAGTGGCGGAGGAAACGTATATAACGAAATTGTATTATTCGTATGTTTGATGAGTCCGCACAAATCGAACCATTTATGCAGATTATATTCACAAAAATATATTACAAAATCTTAAAAAATAACAATTTTCAGCTTTCTCATTTAATTCCTGCAGAAGCGATGCCGGTATGTAATTTAACATAAAATATGAGCCACACGTTTGTTGGGTATTGTTTACCATTTTACTGATGATGATCTCGGATATAATAAAATACTGAAAATGGTTATGGAGGTTTTTTCAACCAAAGCTACTTTTCCTGAAATTGGTGGAGACAAAAGAACTCAGAATTGTCAGAGGAACTAAAAATTACCGCAATTTAGAAATATTTCATCACTTAAAATTTGCAAGCCTTGCCTTTAACTGACAAAATGTATTCCTAATATAATGCATGCAACGCCTGATTGGGGTTAAACTGCGTGAAAAATGTACTTCCTCTATAAAATTCTGTATTGATTACATAAAAGCATTGTCAAATATCTTCCAAGAAATTATTTCTTATGTTTCTCCTATCCATGTATCCATAATTCGAGTATGTGGAAATACATAAAGCATCAGAATAGCGGTTTAAACTATGATATGAAATTTTCAGCTAAATATGTACTTGAAGAAAAATTAAACACGTATTGGTATTATATCCTTTTTTTTTATTTTTTCTTGAAATTAATTACATTATGACGGATTCTGAAACTCTGTATATCGGTCTAAACTCAAACAACTTTTAGATTAGGTTCGTAATTAAAAAGTAATTTCGAAATAACCACAAAAAGTAACAAAGAAATTATTTTTAAAATTGTCCCCAAAACCGTAGAAATGCCCAATTCAAATGGTTGGTAATTATAAGAACTAAAAGCAAATTGAGTATATGCCATGCCTTCTGTTATTAGTTACGAACAAGTTTAAAATAAACTGAAGCTTTAAGTCAAAATCGTGACGGATAGCACAATAAAAAACTTATACATTTTCATTTTAGAGTATATGTCGACCCAGAAAATTAGGTTAATAGATTTTTTATTGCACGTCTTTTATTACATGACTTCTCAGCAGCATAAAAAGCTTAGATACATTACCTCGAGACATTGCAGAAACTTAAGTCGACAAAAGTGAAGGATTTAAAAATACTTCATTTCAGACATGATGTCATATAAAGAAAGAAGCTCGCTCAGGTGAATTTTGCGAGCATTACTTGTATAAGAAGGATTCCGAAAATGTAAAAGTCATCAACTTTGCAGACGACATTCATAACTCTTTTTAGAAGTAAAGTGGAGATATGTGACAAAATTCCCTCAGATGTATACGACGAACCTATGCAAATATTTTGTCAGCATTTGTCATTTTATTGTTTTTTCGGACAGCGCTGCGGATTCACGAATTCAACAACAATTTAAATACCAAGCATTCTTACATATTATGGAAGAATTTCATAAATTTCATGGAATTTATTTTTAAATTTGAATAATCACAGATTAATGTTGCCTGAATAAATTATAAAGCTTTAGAATAACATAACCTTCTAGGTTGAAAAATAAAATGGGACTAAACAAATTTCTTATCCTTTAAAAATCACTTATTCTAGGTGCATTGTATTTACACTATCGGGCAGATTCCAAAAATTCCATAATATACAAGCTGCTCCATTTAAAAATCAAAAGTTGGTATCAGTTTAAGCCAAAGTGACAGCAGTAGAAATTGAACTAAATACTGTGGCTTGTGATTAAGTCCATATAAGGTTTCATCCCTTTACCACATCGGCAATTAAACAAATAATTACGCGATACGTATTTCGCCAGCAGAACTGGCATTTTCAAGCACACTAATCTAAAAAGATTGGCAAAAGATGCATCGACGTCATCTGCATTAAGATTCAAATCGACTTGACTAAACAACGGACTAAACAACGCAAATTGAAGAAAAAAACGTAGACACGTTTTTCCTTTTTAATATAATAATAACAATAATATTTAAACAAAATGAAATTATATAATTTAGTAGCAAAGGAATTTTTCTATCAAAATTTAATAAGGGCAAACAGCAGATAAGCGCTTCAGAAATTTCCGCAAACGATAAGCCTTATCTACGTGGATTTATTCTAGAAAACCGGGAAGGTATATAAAAGCAGTAGGCTTTCCTTCAGTTAGTCAGTCAATAAATAAGTTAGTTAATTAAACAGTGTTAGCGAGTTAATTAGTCATTGGTGAATTGCATATAGTGTTCCGAGATCAGTTTCGAAATAAAGTGGTTACAATTAACGCAGTATTAATCATTCGATAACGCGCAACTTTGCTTGATAACTTAAAGGAATAAAAAATATGTACAAATTTGTGTTAAGGGTAGACAGATAACTACCCTATTAATAACCGATTTTGATTAAATTCATGAAAATAAAAGAGCCTTAGCACTTCCCAGTAACGGTCGTAAGTAGGATCTATGTTTATATAAAATTTTTATTAATTTTGGCTCTACTTTCACCTCCTTTAGTTTTGTAGCAACTTTTACAAACACCCTGTATATTATTTTAGAAATACTTTTGGAGACAAAAGTTGATTTTTATGTGTTGAGCTTGAAAACGATCGCTCTTCTTTTCTGCGAAAATTTAACTGTAAAATATAAAACCAATTTCCGTAGTGTGCACTTTTGATTTGACCAACGATTTTAAGTTTTTTTTATCCAACTGATAGGATGGAATGCTTGTCTGCCCCTAAATCCCTGAAGAGAAAATAAATATTCAAAAAAAAATTTTGTTTTTGTCTCAAACCTCGATCATTTTTTAAAATTTTTACAAGATTTGGTTCTTTCTGGATAATTGCAAATTTTTATTCATTTTTCACTTTTTCTTTTAAATTTCTAATTTTTTCACGGTATTTTAATTTTCAAATCTCAATCTTTCTCTAGAAACTTCATCATTATTTTAAATTTCCAGTTTTGAGGTTGCTGGAAATGTCAATTTTGCCCCCAAAATTAATTTCGTTTCGAAGATTTTCATTTCTTTTTCTGGAAATTTCGTCTTCTTTCTCGAAATTATTTTTTTCTCGAAAATTCAACTATTTTTTTTAGCCATTTCCTAAATTTCGACTATGCTTGCGAAATGTAACACCTTTTGTAAAATGTCACTTTCTTTGGAAAGTTTCGAATACTTTTCTAAAATTTTTCGTGATATTTCCACCGTTTTTCAAAATCTCGATTTTTTGGAAATTATGTAATTTTGTGTAACATTGGTCTTTTTATAAAAATGTTTACGTTCTAGTATCTTATTTTTCAGAAAAGTTTAACTTCTCTTAATTTTACATTTATACCTCAAAATTTTAATTCTGACCTTATTTGCTAAAATTTGACTTTTTTTAAAGTTTCCTATCTTTTCTCAATTTCGAGGTTCTTAAAGAAATTTTCGTCGTTTTTCTCTAAATTTCACCGTTGCTTTAATTCCGTTATCTTTCTTAATATTTCGGCCCTTTTCCTAAAAGTCTAGACGTTTTAGGATTTGAATTTCGTAAAATTTCTTAAAATTTGCCCTTTAATGGAAATTTTGGTTTTTATTCCAATCTTTGGTATTCAATGTATCTAGAAAGCTCTTTAGAAACTTCTACTTCATTCTCAAAATTCTACTTCTTGTGCTTCTTTTGAAAGATTCGTCTTTAAATTTGCCTTTCCGGTAATTTCAACTTATGTCTCGAAATTCGCCTTATTTTCGAAATTTCGACTCTTACTCAAAATGTGTTATGTTTCTGAAAATGTTTACTTTTCCTGATAATTGGTTTTCCGTTCTGCAAAAATCCATGAAAACCTAAAGTATCATTAGTTATTACCTAAAAAGTAAAAAAAAAATATATAACTAAAAAACGCATAATATTTCAAAAGAAATATTATATTCGAAATTCACGACTATATATAAAAAAAAAACTCGAATTTAAAAATAATGTTCAAAAATAAAATTTCCGGCAAATGGGTAAATGTATAAGTTTAAAAAGCACATTTTTAATTTTCGGAATTTTGAAAAAAAAAGCTGATGAAAATTCAGAAAGCCACCTCCAGAATTAAAAAAAAGCTGAACATTGAGCAAAAGATTATTTTAATGCATATGATCATTTGAAAGTTTGTTTGAAAAATCATGCCCAATTTGTGTGTAATTTCGTCATTTGGTGTTTTAAGTATTTAATTCTAATTCTCTTTATAAATAAACGTTAGATGTACCAATGTTCTTTAGAAATTTATTTTTAAAGGTTTAAATACGGCACAACAGTTTTATGGAAACTGGGTTATTTATTTAGGTTAAAAAAGTGATTTGGGCAAAGATGTTCCTGAAATATTGCCGATAAAATATCTCGTCGGACAGACGGATATTTATTTCATAAATGACTGTACATAACGACTTAGATAAAAGAACGATCCTCGCGAACACAAAATGCAATCCAATATACAGGGTGATAATTTGAAAAGTAGCAATCGGGAATATCTTTTAGACAAAAATTACTATTGAGAAGATCTGAAATACGTATCAAGGTATTGGATGGGGAACCAAAATTAAGTTCTTTTTGACTCATCTTGCCTCACTGCTTAGGGGGTAGCTACCCCATCTTATTTTTTTTTAAATACAAACCTACTTTGTTTGGCACATTTTTTGAAAAACTTGTTGCTTTCTCTTTGCAGTTTTTTATCAAAATCCTAAATCGTACAATTAGTTTTTGAGATATCGATGTTTAAAATTGACAACATGTTTGAAAATTAATAATTTTGATTAGGTCTTAGATGAAAAATTCTATCATGAAGGTTTTAAATACACATTGGCGAAACCAAAGAATGTATTTTTCGACTCAACCGCCCCGTTCCCCTTTCGTCTTAAGGGCTAGCCATCCCTATTAATTCTCCTAAAATGGGACTCACCCCATATCATATCTAGTTGAAAATGTTTACCCGCTTCTCCACGTCTGTAAAGAGGGATAAAAAACCTTTCCAATCACGTATTACACGCGGTAGCTTCTTTCTTAGAAAAAGATAATGGGGGTGGTGAGCTCTTAGGGGATAGTACGATTTAATACTTTGCTATAAGACTGTAAAGAGAAATCAGTGAGCTTTCCAACGATGTGCCGCACAAAATAGGTTCGTATTAAAAAAAATAAGTTAGGGTGGCCACCACCTAAGGGGTGAGACAGGGTGAGTCAAAAGGTACTTCATTACGGTTCTCCCTCCAAACCCTCGATACGTATTTTGGTTCATAATTGTAGCATTTTTTGTCTAGCAGATATTCCCGATTGCTGCTTTTTACTGGCAGTATCACACGTATAGAAATAACACCGTTAATTCTAGCCAGTGTTCATTGGTCATCTTTTAACATAATTTTGATCTTATTTTAAAATAATTGTCAATTATTTTAGTTTTGTGGACGTCTAAAGGTAACATTTACTTGGTACTTTCATTTAATCAAGGCGAATATTGTACACAGAGTTACAGTTCGAGCTCGTTAGTGTCGTACTTTTGAATCGTCCTATATATGCAATATGGGAATGACTTAACGTTAAATATTTCTAAAAAAAGCCAACCAAAACCCCATGAAGTGCTTTGTATAAGAACAATTTAATTTCTCTTTAGTAAACATTTTATATTGCTTTGCAGAGTAGAGATTTATGCATTTTAAATTTCAAAGGACGAAGCTTTCAAAAGACGCAAACTAGAAAATTTGTGAATCGTATATATTTATCCCATGAATGAAACATATGTTTGAACGTGTACACTTTCCGGATAATTTGTCTTCCTTGTGGAAGTAAATGAAAATTTTATCTCTAAAAAATAGCGAACGCTCCAATTTCGGGATTACCTGCATATACTAAGCCAAGCAATTCGCTTCATCCTTGAAATCACTTAATTCTCTCCGGTTACAACATGTGAAAGGCAAATTTATAGCTAGAATAAGCAGTATAAACAACTTTTCTAATTAACCTCCTTTGCTTTTAAAAAATAGAGCATAGTTTCGTAAAATGCCTGTGGAGTGATGACACATTCATTCCAACTGATGGAATAAAGGGGAAATATTATACGCGAATTTCAATATACTATGCGAGATTCACACATATGCTTTCAATGTTTTCAACTCACGTTTGCCTTTGAGGGTCGTGCATAAGATACTTTATTGTTATTCCGAGATAAAACAGTGAGGAATAACACACCAATCGATTTCCTGCTGTATCCGAATTTCGCAATATAAATATCTGGAAAAATGCTACGAGAGAAATTCTAAAATTTGTTCCGGTACTGAACTCGATGTTTAATGGATGATGGAAAATTTAAATCACGACAGCGTATTTAGAATATTAAAGAACAATAAGATGTATGTTGCGGAAATGGCTTGTTTTCAGTTACTAATGGCTTAATTATTGTATCATCTGGTAGTAATGTTAATTCTAATGTTGTAATTTTCCTTCTATATTAATTCGCGATCACCGGTATTTAAAATAAAAAAAAGTAGTTATGGGATTTATAAAAAGCCATTATTGATATTTTTCTTTTGTTCAGATAACATTTTTATTTAGTCATCGGTAAATTTTATACTTTCAGATTTTATTATAGATAATCTTGTGGAAGATTATCTATGTCAGACGAGTGTAGTGGTCGTGAAAGTATGACTGCAGTATTTTCTAATAAACAATTAAATTGTTGTTCGAATATGACATTTTTAAGATGTTAAATAGCGTTAATAAAATACTGGCAACTAGTAAAATACTATGGTGGCATTGGGTATCCATATCAGCGACTATATTTGATTTATTTTGTATAACGATAACATCATCTCCGATGTGTGGTGGTTGTCTCTGTTCCGGACATGTGTTGTCACCATTGTTGCTGGACCTACTGATCCTGACGGACCAACGCTATTTCGCTGTTTTCCTGTGCCGGGCAGCCATCGGGTTTTGGTGGTTCGTGTGGTGTTCCTCGACAGTCCCAGGACATGTCTGGAGTTTTTGTGTTTCACATCACCATAGAGCCGCACATCACCAAAGATGATTAACATAAATTCATCCGTGTGGTTGATAGCAGCGTTCTCCTCATTTTTATACTGCTAAGACACCACTTGCAGTGCTCGCATAATAGTGCCCTTAAGTTTCATATATCGTCATAGTGTTTCATTTTCTTGCTTCTAAGAAGTCGATTCTATTCCTGAGAATCTCGATGTATATAATATCTTCTGCGGTAGATTAATTATTTTCGTCGCACGTAGCGTTGTTGTCGTCAGATGAATAGCCGCTGCCGCCAAATGAATGGCCAGGCTGCCATCTTCTAACGTGAGGGTAATCAACCTTTTTATATCTGCCGCCCACTTTCCACTAGAAGTTGAACTTTGAAAAATATCGAAGGGGTATTTCAACAATTGTGTTAATACATGTTTAAAGCAAATTTGAACATAATATTATTGCGTATAGAAACATTGAGACCCTCATTTCATTCCCTTAGATATTGATTTTTAAAAAATACCGAAGAGATGTCTCATTAATTTTTTCCAAGGGTATCAATACCAAGATTTAAGTAAATTTAATCATAAAAAATGTTATTTCTCCTATACACTTTGTCACTCCTTTTCACCCCTTTAGACATTGAATTTCGAGAAATCCCTTCCTAAATGACGCTCTCAGTATAAAATCAACACTTTCACCAAGTTTCAAATTTCTACCCTTAGCGGTTTGGGCTGGCCTTGATGAATCAGTTATGACAAAGCTATTTATATATAATATTAGAATAAGATTTAATAAGCTTTTAAAAATAGTTATGTGTGTGCCTAGGCCGCGAAGTATCTTATTAGCGACCCAGAGAACGATTGTCGCCGAGGCTGCCCTGCGGCCGAGGCTTGACAATCTCGAGGTCGCTAATGAGTTACGTGGCCGAGGCACACACAACATTTTTTGTGCAACCGAAAAATATGTACTTATAAGAATATTATAGCTTTTAAAATGCTTTCATTAAATTTAACGTTTATAGAAAGGTGGCGTTCATGTATCCTAGCTGTCACTATTTCCAAGGTTACTGATAAATAAAACAACATTGATCATTTACTATAGAAAATAATAAAAACTTTACATTTTTAACATTTATTCTAAGTAATTTATGTATACTATGAATTTTAGAATAAAAAGTTTTTAAAATCTTTATGTACCACATGAACAAAACGAGTATTTTAAAAACCAAAACTATGATTCTATCTAGATTTTAGTAACGTCTATGTCAATTTATTTGCGTCCGTTGCCAATGGTAGCGGCCGCGAAATAGCATTTCACGGCCGCTCAACGAGTTGCAAAATAACAGCTTCTCGTCCGGTTGCACAAAAACACATATGGTTTATGTCAAATTTCCGACTCTCGGTCGCCGGGACATATAGAGGGATAAGTGCGAGGGTCAGGGAGTAAAAAGACTAACCTTCGATATAGTAAGAAGTGTCGAAAATTTGGTCTTAAGCTAAGGAGGGTTTTGATTTTTAACGCCACGACGGTCAAATTATACATCGATCTAACATATCGAAAGTGGGATTGATCGATTAATCGACTGATAAATTCACGTGCAAATTCGAGTGTTAATAAAAATAAACATTAATTGGTGAATTGTGCTTAAGAAACACTGGATTAAAGTGGTGGTGAACAGGACAAATACCGTTTACCGGTGAGTCGAAACGTGACACATTTACCTATCTGTCTGACCAAAGAACTATTTCTTTTTGCCTTTTGTGAATTCTTGCGAGATTTAATGGAGCGTTCCCATAGAAATCGCTCGCACACCCGCAATGAACAATGACGACGTTCGTTGCTTGTCGCGATGTTAACCCCAATTATGAGCAAAATTTTGAAACATTTAGAGGACCTAATAGAACGAAAATCTTGCGTAACGCCGCCGCCGCTGTCTAATAAAGTCTAGTTCAGTGTGAATTGAATCTGAAACACATAAATCATAAGAATCGGAGCAGGTAGCTCAACGATTTGAAGTCAATAAAAAGTGTCATGATACACCAGTGGTTAATGAAAATTGACTAAATAGGAGATTGTACTGTTGGGAAGATCGCGCAAAAATATTTTGCGTGATAAGTCGCCTTAGCGGTAAGGCAAAATCGTAGTGTGAGTGCCAAATTGATGTAAATGATAATTGGCAGCAATGGAAAGAAAAATTATCCTTGGCCCTTGCATCGGTACGAAGTATCGCGCTAAAATTTAAAGGATTTTGTGAATACCCAAAGACGATTTAACCTGTATATCATGTCATTTTATTACGAGAAATTTCGTTTAGGGAAACAGTGAGATCTACTTGATTATGTGATTGCAGATGTAATTATTTCGACAGTTGATAATAATTTAATTAGAGTTAGTGCCCAAGCCGCAGGGTGTAAAAACATACAACAGCTATTGAAATTCATCACCGAAGCAGAAATAATAAGCTAAGTTCGGGCGGAGCGTTGGATAGTGTACCTGCGCATTTTACTTGTGGGCGAGGAAGTCATAAATTTAAGGTATGTTTTAAAAACAAGGTAAAACCAAACGACATATGTGGCTTTTGTCATAATATAGGGCACATTAAAGAAAATTGCCGCAAACTTAAATTAGGAAAAGAATCGGTCAAAATTAATTATATCTCCCGAAAATGAGAATAAAATCTTGCCACTAATATTAAAAAACAAAAACAGATAAGAAATTATTTAAAAAATCAGACTCTTTAGGACATAAGGCTTTAATAAATAAAATTAAGGAAACCATAATCCTAATATGGTGTTATCAACCGAACTAGTAAAGAAAAATGAAACTGCGACTATATCAGGAGCAAATAATATCTAAATTAATTCTAAATTATTATATGATATTCAAATATCAACGCATTTCGAACAATACTTGAAATGAAGCACACTTTTAATTCCTAGAAGACAAGTGTAATTGTTAAACAGAACCGGATTTTGAACATATGGGACATTAGCAAGAGAGTTAAAGCGTTTACAAAAAGAAGGAGTGATGCGTGGCGCGGGGAATTTCTTCGGGGCAGTTTTTGGCTGAAGTACCTGTTTCATCATCGCAAAAAATTAGAAGGTTTGAAATCCTTGCCTTGCTGGAAAGTTATAAAGTATTTTGATGCAAACAACTCTACAATGGGCAAAAACGATGTTCAGTGCAACACAAACGGTTGAGCTACGCCAACGACATCGGTGTCAAAATAGTGGTCAGATAGCAGATGAAAAGGCTGATATAAGATATATTAGGTTGCGTGAAACTGTTGCGACGAAAATAATAAATAAGACAATGTTTGTGGTTGTAAAGGATAGTAGGATAGGACTTCCTTGGAGTCTATTCGGTATAAGGTAAAGGATATGGGTTAGTTAAGTATATTGTAAGCAACCAGAGTTGGCCCGTATTGTTTATATTTCGTGGCGCCAATCACCAGGAAAGAATTCCAATCTCAGCTTGTCCCGGCTGCGGGGATACTCTCCCAGCGTCACTCGGGCCTGGCGGAAGTGGATTGTTAATTCGATATTCCTGTTCAATTAATCGATAAATCGTTACCTGTTTTAACATTCGTTCAATTAATATTTTGAAGTTTGTGTTACCTTTTATTATCGTTATAATTTGTGTGTCGCTACCGTTATTGATGTTTAAATTATCGGGGAGGAACACTAATCTAACAGCAGCGGTGGGATTCCCTTTTGTTTTCCGAAATTTTCGCAAAAAGTGCAATGGAAACATTAGTTGTGGACATTGTGAAATCTGTAGGCAGTACCAAAGTGATTCCTGTGAAATCGCTCTCCCTCTACTTCGTTCGGAAATTAAAAAAAAAAAAATGGTTAAATCAGGTAGTAAAAAAAGCGAGTTTTAATGGTTAGATCGGCCAGAACTGGTAAGAGTTGATTGTTTTATTTTTTTGTCACTGATGTCCATAATTGGATTGACAATCGATCTTCTACTTAAGAAATTGGGCAATACTTAGAAATGATGTCTTTAAAGCTTTGTTGCTTCCTTGATGAAGTTTTAGTTTGTATTTTTTTTAAATTTTACTCTGTTGGCTACCGCATAGGTAAGCAATTAATCAGCTCTGTTGAAAAGTTTACGTATTGGATGGAGTACGTAAAGTACGCATGATTGGACCGAATTAATTATTTGCAAAATAAAGGAAAGTAAAGATGAAAAAAGTGTCACTAAGCTCAATTCTAATTCTGTCACCGATTGCCTACTTAAATTTGATACCCAAACAAACCATTCAGGGTGTTAGGTCAACGAATCATATGAGATTTGTCTCTTGGTCGATCTGACGACTGCAGGGAGTATCGCTATGTTGGGTGGCGTTGCCTCGCCCGTTACGAAATATCCACATAGCAGTAAAGAAGAAATTAATTTACTAAAACAGAGTAACATTTCGTTCAATCGGTACTAGTCAAATGCAATTTTTGTTTTTTAAAATATTTTGTGAAATAAAGCAGAACGTAACAATCCAGTAAAATTTACCACTGAATCCGATAAAAGAATCACGATTCCTTTCATTGAATCGGTAGTAGTTTTTACGCCTTTCATGGATAAGGGACCGAATGTGTCATTTAATGTCTGAAACACTTTGTTGGCTCGTTTTTAAAGTAAACAAACACAGCCGCACGGCTGGGTATAATCTTGGGTGTAATATTTCTTATTTCGAAACGCATTCTATACCGAAGAAGAGCCGAAGTTAAAAACATAGTACAACTTAGTTTATTTGACCTCCAGTTTGGTTCCTGCTATAAATTTACTATGACGTATTCATTGGTTATGCCCTACATTAAAAACCTAAATCGTTGGATGCGATAATGGACGAGGGTAACAAATAGTTGTTTCTTTTATACCGACACCTTGACAAAATTGCACATACATGCTAAAGTAGGTTTTCAGAGGCACATATTTTGTTTTGGTATCCCTAAATTTATGGCAATAGATAGTAGTGCAAACAAATGCAATTTTTCCTGTTTGAAAATTTTTGGATGTATCCTGATATACATGGGGCAAACGGTCAAATCTAACGTATAGCTTTATGAGCTTGATTTGAATTAAGGATTGGCCGAGGGTTATGTAAAAAGATCACTAAGTAATAAAAATTACTAGTCAAAAGTGATAAATAATAATATTTTACAAGAGTTAAAAAACTAAGAAAATTGGTGATTTTGTATTGCCCTAAAGAAAAAAAGAAGCTCACATTAACAAAATAAAAAATAAAAAGTAAATTTTGTATAATTGAGATTTTACTGTTCGTAAAATTAGGGCCGATACGAGTAAAAACGTTTAGACATTTGTATGCATAAAATAGTGAAGGCTGAAAGAAAAAAGGAGGCAGGAAAATGCAGTTATGAACTATGGTCATTGGCAATAGATATTGAGAGCATACTGGAGTTTTTGGAAAGAATGGCATGTTTTAGCTTTATTCTGCTTTTGTTCTATTGATGGCGAAAACAAATGAAAAAAGGGGGCAGGAAAATGCAGTTGCGAACTATGTATATGGTCATTGGCAATAGATATTGAGAGCATACTGGAGTTTTCGAAAAGAATGGCATATTTTAGATTTATTTGTTTTTGTTCTATTGATGGCAAAAAAAAATGTATTAACCAACTGCCATAGGTTCCCGTTATGTTTTAAACATTTCGAAGATGGCTTTGCCATAGTTCATTAACGACGATTTGGTTCCCGTTATGTGTTACACATTTCGAAGATGGCTTTGCCATAGTACATTAACGACGATTTGGTTACCGTTATGTTTTACACATTTCGAAGATGGCTTTGCCATGGTTCATTATCAATGATTTGGTTCCCGTTATGTTTTGAACATTTCGAAGAAAGCTTTGCCATAATACATTAACGACGATTTGGTTACCGTTATGTTTTATGCATTTCGAAGATGGCTTTGCCATAGTAGATTAACGACGATTTGGTTACCGTTATGTTTTATACATTTCGAAGATGGCTTTGCCATATTACATTAACGACGATTTGGTTACCGTTATGTTTTACACATTTCGAAGATGGCTTTGCCATGGTTCATTATCAATGATTTGGTTCCCGTTATGTTTTGAACATTTCGAAGATAGCTTTGCCATAGTACATTAACGACGATTTCGTTACCGTTATGTTTTATGCATTTCGAAGATGGCTTTGCCATATTATATTAACGATGATTTGGTTACCGTTATGTTTTACACATTTCGAAGATGGCTTTGCCATGGTTCATTATCAATGATTTGGTTCCCGTTATGTTTTGAACATTTCGAAGAAAGCTTTGCCATACTACATTAACGACGATTTGGTTACCGTTATGTTTTATGCATTTCGAAGATGGCTTTGCCATAGTACATTAACGACGATTTGGTTACCGTTATGTTTTATGCATTTCGAAGATGGCTTTGCCATATTACATTAACGACGATTTGGTTACCGTTATGTTTTACACATTTCGAAGATGGCTTTGCCATGGTTCATTATCAATGATTTGGTTCCCGTTATGTTTTGAACATTTCGAAGAAAGCTTTGCCATAGTACATTAACGACGATTTGGTTACCGTTATGTTTTATGCACTTCGAAGATGGCTTTGCCATAGTACATTAACGACGATTTGGTTACCGTTATGTTTTATGCATTTCGAAGATGGCTTTGCCATAGTACATTAACGACGATTTGGTTACCGTTATGTTTTACACATTTCGAAGCATGGGTTTTCCATGGTACATTATTAACGATTTGGTTCCTGTTATATTTTAAACATTTCGAAGCATGGGTTTTCCATGGTACATTATCAACGATTTGGTTACCGTTATGTTTTACACATTTCGAAGCATGAGTTTTGCATGATCCGTTAACAATGATTGGTTTCTGGTGGATATGGGTCAGCATCTCCCATGGAAATAAACAACGATTGGTTTCTGACGTGCATGGGTCAGCATACTCCCATGGAAATTAACAACGATTGGTTTCTGATGTGCATGGGTCAAAATACTCCCGTGGAAATTAACATGTATGTATTTAAAACATTTCGGATCATGGAATCAACGTACTTTCATGGTAAATAAATTATTTTTCCTAAACAAAATGTTTGTTTTTCTTCGTTTAGTCAAAAAGGAAGAAATGTATTGACTTTGATTTGTTTTGGTAATGACAAGGTATGTTCCGAGAGCGAAACATTCGTCAGGTTGGCCGTGTAAGCAACCAGAGTTGGCCCGCATTGTTTATATTTCGTGGCGCCAATCACCAGGAAAGAATTCCAATCTCAGCTTGTCCCGGCTGCGGGGATACTCTCCCAGCGTCACTCGGGCCTGGCGGAAGTGGATTGTTAATTCGATATTCCTGTTCAATTAATCGATAAATTGTTACCTGTTTTAACATTCATTCAATTAATATTTTGAAGTTTGTGTTACCTTTTATTATCGTTATAATTTGTGTGTCGCTACCGTTATTGATGTTTAAATTATGGAGGAGGAACATTAATCTAACAATATATAGCCCCTTGGTTAAGAACATTTTCAATGGTCAAATCGTCCAGAAGTTATCCATGTTTTGGAAAAGAATCCATGGAGTTTATCAAAGGACAAAGACGTTTTACAGGAATGGTTCCCAGTGACTTCTTGAAGTTATTCAAAACTCAGAGAAATTATATTATTAACGGTGGGTTAATAACTTTACACCTTATGTATTTTTTCTTTTCTTGCAGTAACGGCTTAAGGCTAAAAGAAACCTCGCTGAGATTAAAAGAAATCTCGAAATGACATATATGTTTCAATATTTTCTTTTCTTTCAGAGATGGCTTGAGATTGAAAGAAACCTCGCTGACATTGAAAGAAATCTTAAAAGGCTAGTTTATTATTGTTGCGTTTTACAATGGTTGAAGTTAAAAGAAACTCGGAAGGTAACCAGCGGCACCAAAAACTTCCTGGTGCCCATTTTGTAAAATTGACGTGGCCCTCTTCTGCCACACTCTTTTCAGTACCAGAGGGCAAGGGAGTGTTTTTACACATTATGCGACATAGTACCGTATTTTCTTTTTTATTTAAAGTTGTTCAAGTAAGCAAAGTAACTAATCACTGGAGTCAAAAAACTCAGCTTGCAACATCTCGTGCTGCTTTTCCCTCTGCAAGGTAGGGAATTTTCAATGCCTTCTAGCGCTATTTACTATTATTTATCGCATTGTAATATATCTTAACCTCAATTATTCGCTACTGGGCACATGTTGGACAGATGTCAAAACAATTCTGTTTTCTGTCACTAATATTCCTATAGCCGCTGAAGGTGGATTTTATGTAACTCCAGGCGGCTGTTTCATTTTTTTATAGTAGAATATTTTTGTGCCACATATTGACCAAATAGTGTTATTCTGTCCTAATCTTCGTTTTACGGTGTTTGTGAAAACAACCGGCGATCCCTGAACAATTATTTTCAATTATAATACGGCGGGCGTTTTGGACAGATCTTAAGTTGTAGTAAATTTTATTTGCTTGACTGCCCTTTAGCTTAATTTTGCCAGCTATTTTCTTAGATTGTCTTAAACCCTTTAGCTTGTACTGATTAATTATGGACAGTATTAGATCCCACTGCTTAAAATTTATACTGACGCGTCAATGCTTAACCTATAAATCCCTAGATTATAGTTGCGTGTTAGTGGTTCAATAATATATTTAAACACTGTAGACTATAGCTTTTTATAATATTCTCCCATCTTAACTTGTTTTGTTTTTCGCATTAGAGAAAGTGTTTAATACAAAAGCTGTACAAAATAATATCAACTATTTGTAGAATATGTTTAAGCATAAACAGGATGTTGCAAAACTGATTGTGAGTGACAGTTGAAGGTTATATTTTTTAAATGGAACAATCTACCGGGTGTTTTTTTTTAGTTGGGAGGTTACCTTTATATGGAGTATCACTCATTATAAAGGTAAACTGATTTTGTCGATATGGCTAATCGCAACTAAACTACCTTTCAAAAATATTTTCAACTTCCTCCCACTTCCGGTTATACCGGAAGTAGACATCAACTTTCTTATTTTAAATAGCAACCCCCAAATTTTATATTTTATTTGGATTTTACGTAAAAAAATAAGATGAGTTTATGTATACATGTTTATTGCTATCTTTGGTAGTTTTTAAGATATTTCAATTTTTCGGAAAAAACTGACAGAAAACAGTGTTATTTTGACTCTTTGTATCTTTTTTATTATTTGCAATAAAAACATTAAATTTGGTTTGAAGTCATAAAATATTATGGAGACTGTAATAACGTAATCAAGTTTTACATTTATTACACAGGGTGATGGAAATTTTGTGATCTTTATTGTTTTTGTTTTATTCAAAAAAACTCTGTTTTTTTAAATGGGAACTATGTGTTTTTTAAACATTTTTAAATTCCTCACGTAAAAAGAAAAAAAAAGTTATATTACTAATTTTTTAAAATTCTGCACCTTTACAGAGATATAATGCAAAATGAAAAAGAAAAATATATCTTTTTTTTTAGTAGCAACTTTTTAGGAGTCAACAAAATTTTCAAAAAAAAAAAAATACAACCACAAGGCCTAAAAATTTTAGGCTGAATAACATTTAAAAGATAACCGCACAAGACAAATATGTTTTTGTCTAATTGTTAGAATACTTACTGAAAAATGTTTAGGTAGCCACGAATGTAAGTTTCGTAAAAATGGTTTGTTAAACAGACTTCTCATTTTTGGAGTAATCAAAATCAACAACAAATGTTCAAGAAAATTCGTCTTTTAACTGTTATGCTGTTAGATTAGAACTCAGGATTTTTAGCGTTAAATTTTACAATGAAAATTAAAATAGAAATTTTTTAGTAATTTTTTTTACGACTACTGCATGACAAGCATATTGCTAGGAATAATCGTATGTGCTTAAAAACGTTACTCAATTCGAAATCTTAAAATATGTCTTTAAATGTATTGAAAGAGAATATCGCCCTTGTTGTTCTTGATGTAAATTTTTTGTCAATTATTTTTGTTTCCTATTACTTATTATGATTAATTCTTTAAGCTTTTATTGCCCACAGTTAATTTCCTACTTGAACAAACAAGAAATGTTTGATTTTTTTATTTTGAGATTTATGTAAAATACCTCTGTAATGGCCAAAAATTTTAAAAAATAAGTAATATAACTTTTTTCTTCTTTTTATGTGAAGAATTCAAAAATGATTAAAAAACATATAGTTCCCATTTAAAAAAACAGAGTTTTTGAATAAAACAAAAACAGCAAAGATTATAAATGTTTCATCACTCTGTATAATAAATGTAAAATCTGTTTACGTTATTATAGTCTTTATAATATTTCCTGACTTCAACTCAAATTTCATTTTTTTACTGCAAATAATAAAAAAGATACAAAGAGTCAAAATAACCCTCTTTTCTGTCATTTTTTTTTCGAAAAATTGAAATATCTTTAAAACAATCAAAGGTAGCGATAAACATGTATACATAAACTTACCTTATTTTTTTATGCAAAATCCAAATAAAACATAAAATTTGTGGGTTGCTATTTAAAATAAGAAAGTTGATGTCTACTTCCGGTGTAATCGGTAGTGAGGGGAAGTTGAAAATATTTTTAGAAGATAGTTTAACCCCGATTAGTCCCATCGACAAAATCAGTTTGCCTTTATAATAAGTAGTATTCCATATAAAGGTAACCTCCCAACTAAAAGAAACACCCGGTATATATTGTTAGCTTTTTCGAAGTTTCAAAAATTTCTAAATATATTTTCTTTGCCATATGTTTGCAAATTAACCGATACTTAATTACCGAGTTTCGACTTTTTCGAAATTCATTTTGTAAGTTGGAAATCTCTCTCGAAATTTTCACTTGTTCCTAAAAATTCAGTGACAAAAAATATAAAATTTAAAATTTAAACTCTAATTTCGTTTCGAGATCACTCTTCTATACTCCTCGCATTTCTCACAATATTAACTTTACAAAATTACAATAAATGGTTGATCGTGAAAAAATAATCGTAATATTTTTTATTTTGAAATCATTGTTAGGCACATCAATTTTATTTATAAATACAATCACAGACATGTATAAATAACCTATACTTCAGCCGAAATTGGTAAAAATAAATAATAAATAATCTTTTCGGTAACGGTACTATTTAGTTGGTAATTAACTAGTGGAATTAGCTTATTGCTTTGAAAAGTATACAGTATTTCTAGCTTTTGTTGTCGTTTTCCTCTCTTTTTATCCAATTTTACACTTGATTCATGTACAACTTGTTGGAGACTTGTAAATAAGAAAAATAAAAGAAAAATATGTCTGAGGTACTGAGCACTGAGAAAGAAAATATCTCAATGATAATGAGTTAACGTATTAAATACTGTCACTTGCATTATTCATTGCATAATTTTGCTAACTTTTCAATTTTTATGTCCTCAGAAGCTAAATTTGGGAAAATCATCTATTGGAGCTAACTTATGTTATAGTTATAGTTACAAATCGTGTGCAAAATTTCATTCTTCTAGAGCCATTGTCTGTCAGTGTTAGATATTTAAATAAAGAATTGACTGGTTAACTGCTATCTTCTTCGCTATTTTTTTAAAGGTTGCTTTGTGAACTATTTTAATAAATATAAAAAATTTCTCGGCATTTCTGATCATTACTGTTAGCTTATGGATCTGGAAGTTCACCGATTTATTTACAGAAATAAAAATCAATCGATGAAGAGTAAAGCGTTTATGACCACTGAATATAACGTAAAAAGATTGGCAAATAATAGTAATACGAAACAAACAATCGCTTGGCGATATACTTACATTCGCAATAGAATAAAATCTCCATCAAATATATGTACGTGTCAACTCAATTTTAGTATACGCTTTTCGCTTCATTCATTTGCGAAAATTTCATAGCGGATTCATATATAATTTCTGAACCATGAAAGAATAAACTAAGCATGTAAACAAATTTTGGAACAACACATAGATAGTCAGTCTTTTTTCCAACTTCGTTGTTAAAGCTTAACCTTAAAATGATACTGATATATGCTAACTTTAAATAAATTCATTTTCTTATACCATTTGGCACAAATGAGTCAAAACAAAACTCAAAAGAAGAAGAATACAGTACAATAAATGCAAAATATTTGAGCAGTACCATGTGTACATTTTTTCCAGCAAAGGCAAAACGGAACACAATAATAAAATACTTTCAGATATTTCTCTTCTAAGGGTCAGTAACCTCCCCTTTGCGTCAATTACTAAATTTTTAGGAGGCCCACAATAATAAAATACTTTCAGATATTCCTCTTCTAAAGGTCAAAGAAGTCTCAAAATTAATGTAGAAAACAGTGTTTTTTAGAACAAATCTGTCATTATTTTATTTATTTTATTTATTAGTTGTTTTTAATTCAGCCGCTTAACAACCTAAAACGTTCCGTAAAGTAATGGATAAAGAATTAAAAGTAGTATTCAACCCCTAGTGGGATAAATAGGCGTATTTAAATTAATATGGTTAGTATGGAAAACTAACATCCGTTGATAATGTGATGATGTTTGATTCTAATAAATAATAAGTATTGTATTTTATCGTCGATTTTTTTTATTAAGATCCAATTTTTCAATACAAAATATTTGTAATCTTTGTTTTGTGTGCTTTGTATTGGATAATAATTTAATTTAATTTTTAATTAATTCCAAATGGGGTATTTGACTTTTATTTTTAAATATGTTCACACCACTGTATTTTTCCTTATATACCTTTTGATTTCGCTTAAATAAAATCGCTTTCTACGATAAAATATGTGAAATAGAATTCGTCCATTTACATTGGCGCGGAAACTCGAGCTGCCACCTTCAAACAGATGGTGACGTCATTTGTAGAGCAAGCAAACAAGTACAAGTAACGTTCGGTATCGTGTATTAACATTTTCATAAGGAAAAACGAATTCCTGTACAGTACTAAATTTATCCATATTTCCACATAAAAAGCACCACAAAATACATAAAAGCATGATAAATTAGTCAAAGTCAAACACCAGAATACTGGCAAGCGTTGGTTATGCTCAACAAAGCAGAATATTGCAATTATTTAAAATCCTAATAATAGACCAATCACGTGTTTTTATGAATAGAAACCGATAATTTCTTATTTCTTACTTAATAATTTATTATATTTACATCATTTAATAAGGATTTTTTTCCAGTGTCAATAACCCTGTTTTAAAAATTAAAAGTTTTTGGAAAATATTTACAAACAAATAATTTTTAATATATAAAAAGATGTACTCTTTCTCAGTGATCTTTTCTCGAAATTAAAATTAAACTTAAAAAAAAGTACAATATAATTTTAAAATATTAAATTTTTAAAACATTTCCTTCTCTAACAGTAAGCAAATCTTGTGGCATCAACAGCCTCTACTGCAGAATTAAATAATTTTTTAAATATTTGTTTGTGCATATTATTTGTAAATAATCGTTGAGAGAGAAATCAAAACTTAAAAATCGTTAGATTTGCTTTTAAAATAACTTAAAGTCGTACTTTACAATAATTTGTTATATTTAATATTTTACCGAGTATACGAATTCCATTTTGACCTGCTGCTGTATTTAATTAAAGAAGGAAATATTTCAAAGCGGATATACCGTAGTAATGTAGAGCGCCGTAGATATTATTTGCCGAACTAGAAGCTTCTGATAATCCCTTATTTTGTTTCAGGATTCTCTCTCATTTAAAAGCGTGCTGTGTCCAAGATAACTTTTCAGAAACAGATAAAACCATTTGTACTTCGTTAGTAAGAGCCGAAAGCTGAATGCTGTCACAGGAATCTGCTGGAATTACTTGATAAATGGATAAACACAAACGAATATCACGAAGCTATCTATTTTCTGGATTCGCGCAAAATGATTTAATTAGATTTATCGGTAAATGCTGCGGTTATTATCGGTCTTTGATTCATAGCCTTTTGAACAATGATCAAGATATTTCTAAATATATTGCTCGGAGCAGCCGTGTAAAACGACCCTTTGTTACTTTGTTACAAATTTTGGAATAAATTTTGAAATTTGTAAAAGTAAAGTGAATACTTGCATGCATGGACCACCTCTACGTTTTCTGGAATTGGACGATGTCCAGAAGTTCTTTGATTTATTTTACTAACCACCGAAAAAATGTTTGTTTAGTGAGAACACATGTAAATTCAAAATATTGAAGAAGAGTGAGATGAAAACCAAAATTTAATATAAAAACTCTTCTGATGTGGAAGTTGCCCTTCTAATAAGGGTGCAAAAATAGTCAACATAGACGTTATGACGTATCTCAGCCAAACCAGGGGCGAAATTATTTTCAAGTACATAAGGTATCCTCTGGGGGCGTAGCTTTACCACCAACTTACAAATTAGGAATTTTCTTCACAACTTGCTCAGATAGGACCCACCCAAATACGTGGTAAACTTAAATCTCGCGATTTGGTTACTAAGCGTTTCAACTGATGAGAAAATAATAAAAATAATAATTGTCATCACGTTTTATGTTCCATGTTAAGAATTTCATTATTCAGGGACCAAACACAAATGTATTCGATGTATATTATGTATTGAATTTCTTTGAAAACAAGGCAGTTTTTCCAAAAATGTCCGATTTAATGTAGAATTTCGACATTGAAATTAAAATTTCGGGAAAAATTGGAATTTTAAACATTATTTTAAAATTGTTGGGAAAAAACTCGACATCCCTAAAGAAATTTTTTTACGCAGTTAGAAGCTTTGTGAAGAAATATTAAAATTGCTAAAAAAAGTTGGAAAAGTTGGAAAGTGAAATTTCTGAAACTGAAATAAACAGTTTAAGAAAAATTATACGTGATTTTAATTCTAAAATAATCATTTTTTTTTAAGAAATATCAATTTGTTTTAATTTCGCTTTAAGTAGCCTAATGTCATAATTTGAAACTTCTCGAGAATATTTTTTAAGAAATATTTATTATTTATTAGAACTAATTTTAATAATTTTATTTATACTATATTAAACAAAAAAAAAGGAAAAAATTCGAAATTCGAAAGTCTAATTTATTACTAAAGAAACATTTAGCTTTAGTTAAAAATGCTGCTTCAAATTCTAACTCTAATATTGATTCATAATAAAAAAAATAAGTGATTAAAAAAGAATCGAATATCTGCGTGAAATATTTCCTGAATATGGGAGTTAAAATCAAAATATTGCCCTTAAAACTGATATTTTAATAATAATTTCAACAATGAAATGCCTTTTTTGAAATTTCAAAAGGGAAGTCATCATCTAGAGGATAAAGACAAAACAAAAACGTTTAGAATCAAAAATATTTTCCAAAGTTCCAGCTCTAGAGTAAATTTTTCATTATTTTGAAAGTAAAGTAAAAATTAAAAAAATTTAGACTGTATAATAAAATTTATTATTTCTCTGGCGTTGCGGCGTTGAACCCGTCTTGCGGGAACCCATGCGACATATACTTGAGTGGCAAACAATACAAGTTATAGTAGGAGACTATACGGTCAGATGAATCGTAATTAAGAAATGTCCGCAAGGGGATGTATTATCCCCCCTTATATGGTTGATCATAGCGGATAACCCTATCCGACAGCTCAACGAGCGGGGTCTCTATACAACTAGCTACACAGATGATATAACGATTCTGTTTTCAGGTAAACACGAAGAAGTACTCTTCGGGTTAATGCAAGATGCCCTAAATATAGTCGAGAAATGGTACAAAGAACATTTTTCAGCAGCAAACCCTTTAAAGACGGAAATGGTTATTTTCACGAACAAAGGGAAATTAGCACAACTAAAATTTCTTAAACTCATGGAAATCCAACCTGGTTTGTCAAATCGAGTAAAATACCTTGGTATTAAGCTTGTCAGCAAACTCAGCTGGAAGATCCACATTGAAAATAAATTAAACAAAGCCTACAAGATCTTCTGGCGATGCCGTGGGGCCATAAGGTGGCCTTTTGGTTATACACGGCAGTCATCAGATCAATTGTAAGCTACGGTGTATAGTTTGGTGGCCGAAGACAAAGTGCACCACTATAAAATAAAAGCTAAATCACATCCACAGACTAGCGTGTCTGGCAGCGATAGGAGCAATGAAATCCACTCCAACAGCAGCAATGGAGGCGATCTTGTGTCTGCTGTGCGTATGGGTCACCGGTGCATAATGGAGGGGGCGATCCAAAAGGCGCCCATTTTGGGTTTACCAATGGACAATCTACCAGTGAAATAAAACTTGATAAAATCTTACCATATAAAAATGAATACATTACAGGTAAGGATACCAGACGTACGTGTATACACGGATGAATCTAAAAGAAACACGGGTACTGGAACAGGAATCTTCTCGGAGGACCTGAGCCTAAATGTAAATATTAAGTTAGATAAATACTTAACAATCATCCAGGCAGAGATGTTGGGAATTTTATATAGCGCTGAACAAATGACGCGACTGAGCATTACAGGAAAATATATCCAAATAAAGACGAACAACCAGGCAGCCCTTAAGGCTCTGAGGAATGTGAAAACAAACCCAGTGCTGGAATGAAACTGCCACCTAGCTTTAGAACGTCCATCACAGAAGAATGCAATTGATCTAATATGGATCAAACGACATTCTGGGAAAGAGGGAAACGAGCGCCTTGACAAACTGTCAAGAAAGTGTTTGAAGGGACAATTCGTTGGACTAGAACCAACCCTTCCCCTGGCTAGATCAACCCTAGGATCTCTACTTAATGAAGAGATCCATCGTAAACACAGTGCCTAATGAACATCAACAACAACATGCCGACAGAAACTTAAACAAGAAGGTCGTTTATCGGTCTAGGACCGAAAAAACTTTCTCGGAGAAAGCAGGCATTCTCGAAGAATTTCAGACAGAAAAACACTTAGTCTTGAAATGTTTTTTCCGGTAATATAGGCATTTTGTTTAGTCAAATTTTATGCAAGGATTTAAAGACATAATTGTCACCTAAAAGTCAAGCAGAAATTTGTGCAGCTTCTATTTCCTTGACAATTTTACAAACCACAGTACATTACCTTTCGGTATTCTCTCTTCGTGGTTGTGTGGTTTCTAGCTACTTTCTACACTGAATATACCAGTGACTATTATTTAGTTCTGAAATGAATAAGTTTGACGTTTCTGCTTTGACATGCTTGTCATAATTTAGTTATCAGTTGTACAAAGATTACTAAACAATTTCTATGAAATAAAAAGGAAAAACTTTGTTAAAATAATTTTTCTCGAAAATAAAACCAAATTAAATTTTACGCTTTTACACCATACATAAAATTAACTTGATTTAAAATATGTATAATATCTGAGATTCCAAAGTTTGATTTATCTCTAAAAAACCATGTTTTTTGTTAAAGTTAACTTATATTATTTTCAAAAAATGATATTTTCGGGAGATTTTAAATTTGAAGAAGAAATTTTAAAGCCTAAAATTTTGAGACTTAAAGTCAAATTGTGAGGATGAAAGGTAAAAAAAAACTGATTAAATAAACAATATTTATTTATTAAAGCCGAAATTTCGAAAAAAATATCCGAGATTTTCAAGAAACATACTATTACTTCCTGAAATTGGACCATAAAGTAAAATTTTTAATGTAAAATTGAAATTTGAAAATAAACCAAAACATGTCACTTTAAGAAAAACCATTCCTTTTAGAAATTTTGCTTATTTTGTCAAAAATTTGAATTTAATGTCGGTTAAATTGAAAACGTTAGCTCAAGTTTTAAAACATTAATTTCAGCTGTATACAATCTAATAAATAAATTCAAAGCTTTTTTACAAAAAATTTATATTTTTAGTAAAAAAAAAACGACGGCGCTATAACAATAAAGTAGACATTTCCAGAAAAATCTTTGAGAATCCAAAAAAAAAATGATTTACTAAATTGCATGTTTAACTGGAAATAAAATTAAAATTTTAAGGGAAAATAACCTACATTTTAATTTAGAAATAAGTATTCTTGAAAAAACTTTCAGCGAAATAACATGTTTTTAATTTTCGTGACGAAATTTATGTTTTAAGTCAAAAAAGCTTTAAAATTTCAAGCAAAGCATTTCATGAAATTTTGAATTATTATGTTAGAAATTCAAAAGAAAAATCGAACTTTTGACAATAGCGGCAAAATCTGACAAAAAGTCTTCGAGATTTCGTAAAAAGATAGTTCTCTAAATTAGTGCTAAAATAAAGCTCAGTTAATGTAAAAGTGAGTTTTCGAAATAGAGCTTTGAAGTTTTAATTTATGAAAGGCTAATTTTACACAGACATTTCGTTTTTCTTTTATAACATAAAAAAACAGCAATGAAATCGAAAATTCATGAAACTTCATGGCAGAAAAATAAAGCTTTAGCATTTGCTCTTTTTAAGTATATATACAATGTAAATTGCAAGATTAGAAAAAACATCTTACATATTTCAAGCAAGAAAGCCGTGTTAGTTAGACTCAAATTAAGAAAAATAGTCGACCGCTGACAGACATACACCGGGAAAGATCGTATTTTTCTCTTAACCAGAGTCTCCCATTTGTTTCCGCATTCGTAAACAACCCAAAAAAAAACAAAAGGCTGCAAATGAATAGACAGCTACTAATAAAAGACACTCAAGGCACCTCGAAGTTGGCATGGCAATAGAAAGCTCAAACAATGACTTTTGCGGTTCTGTCAGGAATATCCCAAAAACTTTTGTGCCTGCTATTCAGTCGTTAGCGGCTACTTTGGAAATTCTCCCAACAAGTGGCATATTTTCTCATATTTACTGTACCGTAAATGAGATTGAATCGATTTCACCCTAATTTTAAACAATGCCGACATACGCGAGTCGTAAATGAGGGTGGACTGAAGCACATACACTGGTGACTTTGAAACAAATTACTGCCAGAATTTCTATGATATCCTTTAAATGAAAATAAGATTTATATGGTTTATTCCATCGTAAACACATAACGGTGTTGCTCTTTTTATAGGTATACAATTCCTCGCACAATATGAAAGGAAGTATTGTCATCAAAATAGGGACTTTATTGCTAGCGATGGTCAGCGACTTCGTCTACGTTGACCTTAAACTTGGGAATATACTTTGGCTTACCAAAAGAATTTTTATAACTTATATAATGAAATAGGCAATGTGAAGAAAATAAACAGAAACGTATTTTGAAGTCAAAAAAAGGATCTATGAAGCCTATATGTAAATTATTTTAAAAATTTAAATAAAAACCAATTCAAAATAAAAACGTTTAAGCAACTAGAATTAAAAGAAAACCTATACAGTGTGTCCCACCGGAAATCACCGCGACCGATGTCTAAGAAAGGACTTATCAAAAAAATTTGAAAATTTGGCAACTTGTCAGTCAGCAAGGCTAACACAACTAAAATATTTACTGAGTTGCACTCTATATATTTTTTCATTTTTCGATTTTATTTGATATTTTAAGGTTATTTTAGATAACAGACACTGGTATTAAAAATAGTTTTTGAGATATTTAGAATTTTATGAAAAAATTGACAGATGCACAGTCCCACAAAATTCTTTGTATCTTTATCCAGAAATTAGAAATTAATTATTTATTTGGTATGTCAGTAAACCGCATATAAAGCTATATTGCACAACTTTCACAAATTTAAAAACATTATACCGAGTGTTGAATTCACAACGGTACATTTTAGTAAATTCAAAATTTTTTTGGTCTATCTTGAGCAGATTTAAATTATCTTTCAGCTGATATAGGCATTGTCGAAATTTCTGTTATAATTTTAGAAATATTTGCAATTTTACCTTTTATTCTTTTATTTCACAAATATTGAATTCTTATTAAGTAGCATCTCAGAGACCTAATGACTAAAAACAAATGAAATGCACTTAAAAAAGAATTGCTATAGACAATTAAGTTATGAAACAACCAGTTCAATTATTGAAAGTAGTTTATAGTGTAAGGAAAGGTTAAAATTAAAACATGACTAGTTAACATAATTGGAACAACAGATTTTCTTCTATCTGATTTCTCTTGGACGAAGCCGAAATTAGTGAAATTTTTAGTCATTCGGTTTATTCTATTTTATTAGGGTTTTACCTTATTTGGATATCAAACAGTAAATTTATCCTTGAATTACATAACCGCCATATCGTGATATTACATCGTCCGCTAATAATAAACAATTTAAAATAATTCTTATCACTAAAAAAGATGACATGTTTTCATTTTAACTTCGTTACACCTTATAAAAAAAAACTATAAATAATTTGACAAATGATTTCGTGATAGTGTAATTGTCAATAGAGATTATTTCTACTCATTACGTCGCTGATATGCGATCTGATAAAAGTTCACTTAATGTGAAATGGGAAAATGAAAGTAAAAAATTGCAAATATTTCTAAAAGTTCTAACAGCAATTCCTAGAAAACTTACATCAGGTAAAAGATTATTAAAATCTACATAAGAGAGGCTAGAAAAATATAAGGTTTTCTATTTAAGATAAAAAAGTTTTCGCTGTTTGAATTATTTCAAAATATTCAGTCTTGAATTCAACACTCATTATAATGTTTTTAAATTTACGAAAGTTGTGCAACATAGTTTCATATGTGCTTTAATTACATACAAAATATGAAATTAATACCTAGTTTCTGGAAAAAGATACAAAACATTTCGTGGAACCTTGCATCTGTCAAATTTCTTCTAAAAATCTACTTATCTCGAAAACTATAAATTTTAAAAACAATATTGTTATTAAATACAATCCAAAAATGCAAAAATATAAAGGGCATCTCATTTAAATTAACGAAGTTAGTGTCAATACCTGGTATAACCGAAAATACCACAACTTTGCAAATATTTTAGTTGTATTGGCTTCGTCAAGTTTGCTAAGCTATCACATTTTAAAATTTTTGTGTGTGTATTTTGTAGGATATCAATCGGGACGATTCACACTGGGACATACTGTATAGTTCGGAAATTGGTTTTTTTCAAAATTTAAGATATTTTAAAAAGCTATACATCTCCAAATATTTTAATATAACTGAAATTTTTTAAATAAAAATTTATATGAAAATGTTTTAAGTGAATAAAATTCAATTTTATAAACTCAAATTTTCGAAAAAGGTGAATTCAAAATTTAGAAAGATTTTCACATTTAAATAACTATTAAAATAAAAGTTTTGGTAGAATGGATTTATACAATGTAAACCATGTTTTGTGATCACCATGTAAC
Source organism: Dastarcus helophoroides (assembly GCA_028583605.1). Taxonomy (NCBI): domain Eukaryota; kingdom Metazoa; phylum Arthropoda; class Insecta; order Coleoptera; family Bothrideridae; genus Dastarcus; species Dastarcus helophoroides. The sequence continues at coordinate 3,983,718 of CM053332.1, forward strand.
ATCTTAAATGACTGCGCGATCTTAACCGAGATCTATTGTAAATATCAGAGCCTGATAAACTGGATTTTTGAATAAAATATGTTTGTTACTTGTTTTAAGAATTATGGATAAATAACCATTTGGTAATAAAAATCTAATCATATTACGTCCTCGGTAATCCAAAAAAATCAACCAGAAATGCCGAAGTCCTATTTGTTCTATCGACTCTTCACTATTATAGCAATTGATACGAAACCCTAATTGTGCGACATCGACTAGTACTTGGCTGATCTATGTGTATTAATTCTGAGCTTTAAATTTTATAAAAATAAATTCTTTTTATGTTTGCTTTTGCCTTAAAAATGTTTGGCAATATCTCGAAATTCAAAGACGTAGCTAGATAACCAAGAGCCCAGATGCAACAGAAAATTTGGCCCTCCCTAACATGTTTCTATTTAAACAAGCAAGAAATGTAAATACATCACAGTAGGGCTTACAATACCAGTAAAACGGTCATATATCGTGGTAAGTTTTATCGGTGAACTGTATTTTTTTACCAAATAATTCTATTGATAAAATATCTGCATTCGGAAGTTTTTTACAAAATTAACCCTGTAACATTACTTATCAAAAATATCCCATTTTACTACCCTGGGGTAAAGGTATACCCCAATAACAAAGCCATAGAAAATAAACTTGCAAATTTTGTTGAACACTGAAAACAAATCACTTGACGAGCTTAGACTCTGAGCAAATGAATGTTTCCAATTTGGAGTCACTTTGAGCGCCCAGGGCAAAATTTGGGTGCTGTAAACATATGAAGTTATAGCACTTTTAACTCGAATCCTCGATTTGTAATCTGTTTTTTTTTTGGATCATAATGAACATTTGTCGGGCGATGAGATTTGGAATATTTAGTTATGGCTCTATATTTAATATTCTTTGAATAACGGCTCGGAGTTCTGCAGTTAAACTAGATATTTGTAGGCGTTATTCCATAACCGATGTTATTAAATCTTAGGCCAGATTTTTCAAAAATATAATTTTGTAGAATTCGTTTTTGTTTTTTTTGCCCTAGGACTCTTACAGAGAATATTTAAATCAATTCCAACTCAAAGTAAAACATCCTCTATGTCTGATTTATTGGCATTTTCTAAGCAGACGAATTATGAACGATCCTGTCAATTTCTTTTTGAGTAGGTGATCTAAAAGGGCCATGTGCCATACTGACGCTATGAAACACCTAAACACCTTAAAGATATAAAATTTAATATAATAAGAAAATACACATAACCATACCTGACCTGATAAAATTTAAAAATTATCACATAAACACTACCCAGGAATACACCTTAGCCCTAAGAGAGATTTCATATTAAACAAAAATACTTGTCCATGCAATGACTGTAGCAAATCAATTAACATGTGCGCATATAAGAGATTAGCAGCAATCACAATTTTGTGCTGCTATTTGTCGAAAAATAACAAAAGTGCCAAGAAAGGCTGGGGTACACCTGTACCCCAGGTAGTGCTCCAGGGTTAAATTGATCTAGGGATGCAAATGATAAATAAATATTTTAAAAATATCTCTTTATGGTTCATAGACGTTGATTTTTCAAAACCTAACAACATTGATACATAAATATTTAATAAAATATGTTGAGTGAAAATAAACTAAAGAAATTGATACCTACAATAGGGTATCTGTTATTTACCAAGTTGGCTTTTTATCTTGGGTGTCCTCTAAATTATTTCAATAAAGCCCAAAAACAATTTTAGGAAAAACAATTTTTTGTGATTCTGGTTAACCTTGCCTAAATAAAAATACTTTTCCCATTTATTTAACATGGGGTTTTAACACTTTTGAAAAATATTTTTTTCTTACTTATTATATTCAATAACTTAGCATATGTTCTTTTTAGACTGTAAAGAAATAATTTAGAGAATACCCAAGTTAAAAAGTCAACTTGTTCAATAACGAATACCCTTACCTACAATTATCGCGATTAAAGTCAAAATTTCAAGATAAAAGGGAAGGTTTTAGTTCTTTTCTCGTTTTCTTCTAAAACTATAATCCTTTAGAAAAATTTGGAAATTTCGATAAATACAGAAAATAATAAAAAATATAAAGATTTTAAGATCAAACTGGGAATTTCCAGAAAGTAGTCCAAAGTTCAAAAAAAAAATCCAGCTTTACAAAAAACGATTGAGAATCGAAATTTCGAGAAAAAAAGGAATTTTGAGCAATAGGTTTTAAAATTAAATTAATTAATTTAAGGTCGAAATTAAAGCCGAATTTCAAGAGTTAAAAATTCCTGAAATTTGAGATTAGAATTTAGTGGGAACTGAAGATCAGAAGTGTTAAATCCAAAGATTTAATTTTATTTTAAGCTTCAGCTTTAACTAAAATTTTTAACATAATAGGGACAAAACCTCAACTTTAAATTTAGATTTAAAAATTTAAGGATCAAGTGAACATTCTAAAGGTAGGTCGAAAATTTAAAAAACAAAATTTTTCATTTGAAAATAAATTTTATATTGATCAAAAAAATGCCCCGTATTTTCCAATATAAAATTTTTAGGTTTAAATTTGAAAGCTACAGAAAAAAATTAAAATTGCTCTAAAGAAAAAGATAAAATAAGAAATAAAATATATTTTTCATGGTAGAGCCTCATTGGTCGAAAACATTTTGTTTATTAATTTTATTTAACATTTCTGCGATCCAGCTTAAAAATATTTAGATTTTTAGTAATGAAAGTTGACAATGACTATTTTTAAATATTTTCAAACCGGATCGGAGAAATCTTAAATAAAATTACTAAAAATAAAATTTCTTAAAATTACCAGTTTACAAATTTCAAGTTTACAAACATTTTTGAAGTTTAACCTCGGCATTTTAAAAAATATTTGAAAAATTTAAAATTTTTAAATTAAAAATTCAGAAATTCCGAGAAACGAATCAAATATAGGGTTAATAATTAAAATTTTGGAACCAACTAAAGAAGAATAAATCTACGTGGGTAAAATAAAATTTTGTTTAAAACAAAATACTTTTATATATATTTTATTTTATTTTCTGAATTTTCATAAAAAAGTCTAAAGATTTTAAGAAACACAAATTGAAAATAATTAAATTTTATGACAAAATTTCTAGGTAAACGTCAATTTCCTGTTAAAATCGAGATTTTAGATTGTAAACCTAAAATTTTAGAAAAAGCTTTAATTCATTCTAAATGTTTTATAATTAAATATCTTATAAGACAAACATTAAATCTCAAAAAGAACTGAAATTTGTCCCTAATAAATTAAAGTAAAAACTAAATTATGGGTTTAAAAGTCTGATGAGATGAAATTAAAGTTCTAATAGCGAAATTCTTAGAAAAAGTCAACATTTCGAAAAAGAAAACCTATAACTTTAATATAAAAAATCAACCAAAGGCGAGTCGGGCTCGCACAATTACGGTATTAATTACTAAAGTGAACAGTCAATAGATCAAATTAAAACATTTTTCCTTATGTATGAATTCGAAGTTTTTTCGACATTTTTTTGTGTTGTAAGCGTAAAATAAAAAAATGTTTATTTTTCAAATACAGACTTTTTTCTACAAACAATAGCAATATTTACGAAACTGGTGACTTAGTTGATAATGTCTAAGGTAAAAAGCATTCATTTGCAATTCGCAATGAATCAATGACTAACATAGTTTGTGAGACCGCCTCAGATCCCGCAAAAATGTTCGATTCCAACCGCAATTACTGCTTTGCGTGTAATTTAATAAGCCTGTGATAACTCCGAAAATTTTCATTCAAAGGAAATAATGTACAAAACAAATTTGATCTGCATTCTATTCTTCAGATAAATCAGATTTTTATTTTCTTCTTCTTTTTCTTCTTCTTTACTTCAGGTTTTAGGCATTATTGCCTGTTACGATACCCATTCTTTTCTTGTCCTACCAATACATCTTTTTTCAATACATCTATAAAATCTTGTTTTGGCAAACAACCTTTTTTCATTCATTCGTTCTACATGTTCTTTCCACGTGGTTTTATTTTCTGTTATTTTATCGCTTATATGAAATATGTTTAACTCTGTTCTTATATTTCTATTTCTTATTCTATCCAGTTTTGTACAACCTTTCACTCTCCTAAGAAATTTCATCTCTTGTGCTTTTATTCTACTGTCTTCTTTTTTTTGTCATTGTCCATGTTTCGCTACCATATAAGAGGGTTTAAATATCTATTGTCTTATAAAATTTTATTTGGGTACCTTTTTTTGTTTTATTTTTTAGTGTTCTAGTAATAGTTCCGCAAATATAAGTAAATTTACTAAGTTTTTCTTCTACATCATAATTTCGATCATATGATGATACATTGCAAACTAAATATTTAAAATGTTTAACCTGCTCCAATACTGTATTATTTACAACTATTTTTGTTCTGACTGGGTATTTATCTAAGAAAGCCAAGTCTTAGTCTAATTTGTTGATATTTCAGTGTTGCATTCTTGGAAGATATTTTGTAAGGTGTACATGTGTCTTTGTAGATCGTTTTCTGTTTCTGCAAAAAGTACAAGGTCATCGGCATATAAAAGGAAGCTTAGGATGGTATGCTGATTTAGGTATATATTCCTGTAGAACGTTTCATTTTCTTTTCTTTTATAATGTTGTGTATGTATATGTTGAAGAGAGTTGGCGATATGCAGCTGCAATGTCTGACTTCTTTATTTTTTGTTATCTCTTTATTAGTTTTCCGTCTATATATACCAGGATTGTGGTGTTAATGTATAGACTTTTTATCGTTCGTATTAAATGTCTCAAATATCTCTGTTCCTCCACAATGTTCCATAATTTGCATCCGTTTACGCTGTCAAAAGCTTTCTCAAAGTCTATAAAACGTATGTGGGTTTCTCTGTGGTATTCTCTATGTTTTTTTATGATTTGCTGTATCGTGAATTTTTCAACTATTGTTGATCTGCCTTTTCTAAAACCTATTTATTCTTTCTCTATTAACTCTTCTGAAATTACTTTTAATCTGATATTTAGTATTCTGGCATATATATTTTTAAGCCGTATCTGATAAACTAATTCCACGATAGCTTTAAGGATTATTTTTGTTGCCGTTTTTGAAAAGTAAGATTACTTTTGCCCTTCTTCGGTTGTCAGGAATAATGTTATTTTTCCAACATTTTTTATGTACGTATAATAGTCTGAGGCGCAACAGTAGTCCATCATATTTCCATAATTCGCCATTTATGCGATCTGTGTCTGTTAGCTAGCTATATTCAGCTAAGTCTACCATTCAGATCTTTTACGTTTTCTTCTTGAATCGTTGTTTCGTCTGCGTTTTTATCATACCAGAGTTGTCTCTAATGCTCCACCCATTCTTCTTCATTTGTGTTGTTTATTTGTATTTTCTTATTTTCTGGGTTGTTTAAATAGTCCATTAATTTGTATGCTAAAGTTTGTCTCCCATGTAAGTCATTTTCATTATTACTTGAAAATAAATTCCAGGATACTGCATTTGCTTTTCTGGACATTTTTAGTTTAAAAAAAACATATTACTATATGGGTCAATAAGCCTTGAAATCCAGGCATCTATTTTTTCACAAAATATTTTTTTTCTTAACAACTATTACCATATCGAAAAAACCTGAGGCTTTCCAATAATTTATGACCAAATATCTACTAACCCTATTAAAATTCAAATTTTATCTTCAGAAACCTAGGATATCAAGGCGTGGAAGGTATATTTTGAGCAGTATCTTCAAGACCATTAAATCACAATTATAAGAAGAAATATTTTGGGATTCTTAGAGATAGCTCTCTCAAATTATACTTCACACGATATGTTAACCAAGACTTGATTTTTCGCTGAGTAAATTAATTCCCATTTCATTATAAATATTTTCTTTTTCTAATCGTTGATTTGAGGTATTTGCAAATAGTCTAAAATTCTAAGTTTAAAATTTTTTTTTGTAAAAATTAGATATTCATAAATTATAAACTCCATTAACAAGAAACACAACAAGAGATCTAAAAATTCTACAAAGTTTTTATAAATATTTGCTATGAACGGACCTGGTTTCGGCTTTCAGCATCGTCAGTAGTTGTACAGTAGTTTGCTTAGCCGTTTTTATGCCAACAAGCTGCATGAATCACAGACTCCTTCGAATAGTCCGTCTAGAACGAATTCTCATCCAAAGCTTCAATTAGAGGTGTGTCCAAAAGATCTAACTGCTCATTTATTAGTGTAAATTGTCTCGATTGTAAATATTTGTCAATTTCTATGGCCTAGTGGAAGTTAAGTTGTTTAGTATTATTACTAATATGTAATATTTCTACTCTGTCCGCGCCTGTTATGTTTCTAATATACGCTTAGCAAAATTTGATCCTTCTGGATTTCTAAAGGCAGCAAAATGTTTGCTGTACCTAATGTGAAAACTATGTGATTTTTGATCTATGTCGAAGCCATTCAATTTATAATTACGAGATTTACCAAGTTGTTGAATTTTTTCGTTTGCCTTAAAAATTATATTACTTAACCAGTTAAATGATTTAAAGCAAGGTGTCCCTTAGGATCTACGAGAAATTATACTACCTATCTATCTAAGCTGTTTGTTTAATTATCTTAATTTCTCTATTAAATTTTTTTTCATTGCATTCGCTGGTACCATTTAAGCTCTATTTATTATCAAAATGTATGCTGCCAATTTGTGTGAAGTTGGATATAAGGAATCATTTGGAATTGTATCGTTTACAAATTGAAAATTATAAATTATAATTCATCTGAGTTTCTTAATATAGTTAAATTCAGAAAATTTATTTTATTTTCATTTTTAATTTCTGAAGTAAATTTAATGCTTGAATGTAGACTATTAATGTATTCTAAAAATATATCTAATTACTTAGAAGTATATCATCTACATATCTGTACCAAAATACGATATACATCGACTCATGAGAATTAAATGTTTTGTTTTCTAAATTATCCAAAAATATATTTGATTGCAAAATCAAAATTTCGGTTATTCTAGAAAAATTTTCCTTTATTAAAGAATAAACGAGTTCCACTCTAATCAGAAACATAAAATTAGGTTCATTTTAGATTTTCACGGCATCGTTTGGGAAATATTTCATTATTTTAGTAAATGAAAATTGTTGACAATTCTCTGAAATAATGTTTCTGGACACTTAATTTGGATAAGCCATTATGATGACTCAAATTTATGATACACGGGATTCAAAATCTTATCTGGAGAATTTGCTAGTTTCATACAATTAATTTGCCTTGAAGCAGGCCAAAGTTAACTAAATTATTCAGTTCGTATATCATAATATTATTTCATTTTATTTTCCGTCACTTCATCGCCAATTGTGCAATGAACTGTTTTAGCTAAGACCCGAATAAATTAGGTTTTCATTTCAGGCATCGTTAACTAGTTAAAAATTCCAACATTATGAGAGAGGATAAATGTTTTTGGAGCACGTTTGGGAAGGATTATCATATAAGCCCTTAGAACCGAGTTCACGCATAAATGTAGGATACATGGTCTGACATGAGCCAATATTCGGCTAATTTTAAGCAAATTTCCTCTAATATTTGTTTGCTAGTCGCCCGTTTTTTTTTTTTTTAGTGAGGGTAAAAACAATCAATCTGAAAATTTTATGCAAAGTTCTGCAAAACAACTGAAAAAACCCCAATGGCATATCCATATCTACATGTGTAATTAAAAAAAAAGCGTCCGTTAGTAATTTTAAAATAATTTGTAAGCACATACCTATGTATATATTTATTTAAACGATATGAAAAAGAATATATTTTATTGCAAAATCAAAGGGTAAGGTGGGCAACACTAAACCACCAAAAGTTCAGATGCTATTAATTCATTCGAATGTGGAAATAATAACGAATTATTTTGGCCAAATGGTCCGAGCGTTAGGGTCTGACTTCTATTTTATTATTATTATTATTTTAAATGATAGATAAGTAACTACCGAGGAAATGTAAAAAAAAACTGGGTAAAAAAATATCATAGAAGTTTAGACAAGTAAATTAATATCTATGTTTTATTTTGTTCTTTCTCCTTCCTTCTGTCTTCGCGGCATCATCTGCCAATATTTAGTTTGCGGAGTTTGAGTGGTGATTCACTGTCACTGTGTACCTCTGATTCACTGTTTATAACTAATCCCGGAGATAATCTCGGGAATACTTGTAAAACATATTTTAGTGAAATATTAATAAATGTACATGGTGAGTCAGAATTCATTTATTTATTTATCGTATGGCCTATCGGTCACAGTTTGTAACAAATTTATATCTAGGTTGTTTATAATATATTTGATTCACTGTTTATAACTAATCCCGGAGATAATCTCGGGAATACTTGTAAAACATATTTTAGTGAAATATTAATAAATGTACATGGTGAGTCAGAATTCATTTATTTATTTATCGTATGGCCTATCGGTCACAGTTTGTAACAAATTTATATCTAGGTTGTTTATAATATATTTAATTGATTCTTTGGTAGCGTTCAGGAAATCGTTGGGGTCACCTCCATATTCCCCAAGTGGACACTCCCTGATTATATGTATCATGGTTTATTTTTCACCGCCGCAATCACAGACGGGTGACGATATCTTACTCCACTTGTAAGAAGAGTCTGCGCATCTTCTAGTGTTGGTCCTAATTAGATTAAACGTCGACCAAATTTTTCGAGGGAGGTTAAATCCTTCTGGTTCATTAGCTTTGTTTGGCGTTTCAGGATAATTTGGGAGTGTTTGGTTTATTCAGTGCGCTCCTTATCTATCAGTTATGTTAAAATTGTTTTAGAGAAGTGTCTGTCACTAAAGCACTGAACTAAACACTGTGGCTTGTGATTAAGTCCAAGAAAGTTTCACCCCTTTACCACATTGGCAATTAAATAAATAAATACGCGATACGTATTTCGCCAGCAGAACTAATCTAAAAAGATTAGCAAAAGATGCATCGACGTCATCTACATTGAGATTCAAATCGTATCGATTTGAATCTAATGTGGTAAAGGGGTGAAACCTTCTTGGACTTAAGAAGTGTCTGTGTCTTTCTTATTGGAGGATGTATAGTTCGGAGTCGTTTTTTCTGGATATCCAGCATATCGTTATGGGCTTGCAGCATTGAGTTGCCCATAATCTTCTTAAGTTCTTTAACTAGGGCGTTTTTTCGTCGTCGTAATTTTGGTAGTGCTATGTTACTAAGAGTTAGAAGTCACATTGTACGAGTGAAGGTAACTGTTTCTGTTACAATACGCGTGGTTTGGATAAGTTGGAAATCAACCATGTAGGTATGATCATGAACTTAGCAGCGGTTTTAACTAGATGTTCCTTGAAGCTAAGTGTTCTATCAATGGGGCGATAGTTCTCAGGATGGTCGTTTGATTTTCCAGGTTTTAAAATTACAATGGTGTTTCCCCTTTAAGTAATGAGGGAATACTGTCTGCGTAAAGAACATTCGTGAACAACTGAGCAACTCACTGTTTTGTGTAGGTGCCGCAATTTATAACAAATTCGTGCAGAATGCCATCAAGGTCTGGTGCTTTACCCGCCTTCTTTTCTTTCAGGGCATTTGCAATTTCATCAATGCAATTATTTATGGAATATTCGCTTACGCAGGTTTCTTTGAGAGCTGTTAGTTTGATTGTGTGCGTGCGGTCCAGGGGGGGCTTTATGTGGCAATTATGTAAGGACTCTATTGGAAAGTATGTTATTTTCTCTGTTAACAGGTACATCAGCACTACCAAGCTTGCGCAATAGAGACCAAACTTTTTGACTTGATCTTTTGAAGGTATCTTGCAGTTAGAATGTAGTAGCTCGTCCGCAGTTTCGCGATCTTCACTTTTCAGAAACTCCGTGTATAGTTTATCGCTTTATTCTGACCATTTAGGCACAAAATAAGTAACAATCGGAAGGTTAACTCTTGCCTTATCTCTTTGTGGTTGATGCCGACAACATGTAACATCGAATTGTTATAAACAACTTTTTTGCATAGCCGTACAGCACATTATTTTATATTGTGTTTTGATAATATTTTAGTAATTCTAGGCATTTCTTTCGTGAATTAAATTCTACACTAACATTGGTAGAAAAACGAAATATCATTTTTAAAGGAAAAGATCAAAGAGTTGGATATACCGGGTGTTTTTTTTAGTTGGGAGGTTACCTTTATATGGAATACTACTTATTATAAAGGCAAACTGATTTTGTCGATGGGACTAATCGGGATTAAACTATCTTCTAAAAATATTTTCAACTTCCCCCCACTACCGATTATACCGGAAGTAGACATCAACTTTCTTATTTTAAATGGCAACCCACAAATTTTATGTTTTATTTAGATTTTACGTAAAAAAATAAGGTGAGTTTATGTATACATGTTTATCGCTACCTTTGATTGTTTTAAAGATATTTCCATTTTTCGAACAAAAATGACAGAAAAGAGGGTTATTTTGACTCTTTGTATCTTTTTTATTATTCGCAGTAAAATCATGAAATTTGAATTGAGGTCAGGAAATATTATAAAGACTATAATAACGTGAACAGATTTTACATTTATTATACAGAGTGATGGAAAATTTATAATCTTTGCTGTTTTTGTTTTATTCAAAAAAACTCTGTTTTTTTAAATGGGAACTATATGTTTTTTAATCATGTTTGAATTTTTCACATAAAAATAAGAAAAAAGTTATATCATTTATTTTTTAAAATTTTGTGCCGTTACAGAGGTATTTTACATAAATCTCAAAATAAAAAAAATCAAACATTTCTTGTTTGTTCAAGTAGGAAATCAACTGTGGGCAATAAAAGCTTAAAGAATTAATCATAATAAGTAATAGGAAACAAAAATAATTGACAAAAAATTTACATCAAGAACAACAAGGGCGATCTTCTCTTTCAATACATTTAAAGACATATTTTAAGATTTCGAATTGAGTAACGTTTTTAAGCACATCCGATTGTTTCTAGCAATATGCTTGTCATGCAGTAATCGTAAAAAAAATTACTAAAAAATTTCCATTTTGATTTTCATTGTAAAATTTAACGCTTAAAAATCCTGAGCTCTAATCTAACAGCATAACAGTTAAAGGACGAATTTTCTTGAACATTTGTTGTTGATTTTGATTACTCCAAAAATGAGAAGTCTGTTTAACAAACCATTTTTACGAAACTTACATTCGTGGCTACCTAAACATTTTTCAGTAAGTATTCTAAAAATTAGCCAAAAACTTATTCGTCTTGTGCGGTTATCTTTTAAATGTTATTTGGCCTAAAATTTTTAAGCCTTGTGGTTGTGTTTTTTTTTTGAAAATTTTGTTGACTACTACCAAGTTGCTGCTAAAAAAAAATATATTTTTCTTTTTCATTTTGCATTATATCTCTGTAACGGTGCAGAATTTTTAAAAATTAGTCACATAACTTTTTTCTTCTTTTTACGTGAGGAATTCAAAAATGTTTAAAAAACACATAGTTCCCATTTAAAAAACAGAGTTTTTTTGAATAAAACAAAAACAATAGAGATTACAAAATTTCCATCACCCTGTGTAATAAATGTAAAACTTGATTACGTTATTATAGTCTCCATAATATTTTATAACTTCAGCCCAAATTTCATGTTTTTATTGCAAATAATAAAAAAGATACAAAGAGTCAAAATAACCCTCTTTTCTGTCAGTTTTTTCCGAAAAATTGAAATATCTTAAAAACTACCAAAGATAGCAATAAATATGTGTACATAAACTCATCTTATTTTTCTACGCAGAATCCAAATAAAATATAAAATTTGGGGGTTGCTATTTAAAATAAGAAAGCTGATGTCTACTTCCGGTATAACCGGAAGTGGGAGGAAGTTAAAAATATTTTTGAAAGGTAGTTTAGTTCCGATTAGCCATATCGACAAAATTAGTTTACCTTTATAATGAGTGATACTCCATATAAAGGTAACCTCCCAACTAAAAAAAACACCCGGTATAACCTGCCACGATTCCTTGAAATCTTGGAGGACCTTGTCTTCTCTGTTGCACTGCCACTATCAGATTTTATGTATATATATATATATATATATATATATATATATAATAGATTTTCAACATAGACAGACTTGAAGGTATAGGGCTTCAAACAAAGCATAGATCGGGATTATATTCTCGTCTTCATGTAGCCCAGGTGAATGTTCCCGGATTTTTGGCATCGAAGACAACGTATGTCATTTGTTCTTCTTACCACTTAGCTAGAGCTTCCACATTATTATTATTTCTTATGTATTTCCATTGTTCGTGATGGCTGCTGAAATTGGTAGACATTGGAATGGGTGTTTACCACGCTAGTTTTCCAAGACCTAGCTGAGGGTTTATAGATGTTAACTACAGTAACTTCTCCAATTTTTGTGACAACTTTATGAATATTGTTGTCGGTGGAGTTTCCGAGAAGGAAGGCGCTGCCTATGTTATTACGCTCATAGGTTGCAACTCGGTAAGACCTGTCATACGTTGCTTCCAACAGTTCGTATCCGTGTATCTTTCCTCTTGTGTCAGAGAGAGCCAGAAAGAATGGGCCAACACTAAATTGGAGACATTAAACACCAAAATATTCCATTGAGATCAACGGGCCTTATACCAATATTGCTAATTTAAGAGATGCAGGACTTTCAAAGTTTATATTTCGTTTTAAAATTTCTTACTAATTGAGTAGGTTTTATGCCATTAACTTAATACGGGAAGTTTTATGTCTTTTGGTGTGAGAATTACAAATTTTAGACTTATTTTAACTTTTTTTCTAAAGGGTGTAAGTTTCTGTATTTTATTTATCTAAACATCTTCTAATAGATCTATAAAACCATTTTCCAAAAATTCTCTATCTGTAGATTCTGCTCGATTATTTAGTACAGTTAAACTAAATAACTGCTATAATAATAACAACGACGATGATTATTAACATGAATATGTTCTGTTTAGAATACACGACTTGCATAAAATAAAATATCAAACACCCAAGTTTTTCCAAAAAAGCAATAAAAATGTATATTTCCTTTGCCATCTCACTAATCGTTGATATTTGACCATATGTTTATTAAACTTTTTCTGTTTATTTTTATCCCACTTTACACCTCGTTTAAATATTTGGGATTTATCACCAATCATCCTGCATAATTGTTTTCTTATTACCCATTATGTACGCTCGCAGCGCTATCTCGTACTGAACCGCTCTATTCGCTCAGTAAACCTTTGCTTTTCTACGCTTATTGTTTAATATATTATCAATGTCGCTAATTTGTTGCATACCTTACGTATACTTTTTAATTAAATCTGTAATATCATCAACGTACGCGAAAATATTAAATTAAAATTTGAGGTACCTTGTGTATGTAGGTGATTATCAGAATTAATTTTATGTGCCCGATTAGCATTAGGCTTATAAACTTAATTATGCGTCATATTTATGGCCAAATTAATTTCGCAAGCCTTAGAAAATTATTCCAAATTAGGACCTGTTGATCGCGTGGTTGGCATGTCAATTTAAGGTCTCGATGATAGAAAAGCATATTAAGCTTCAATATGTAACTTTGCGAGTTGAAGGTTTTCAGCTAATTGGCAGCTATTAGGCGAGGCACTGACTGAAAATTTTATTAAGGTCGACTCGAACGCAACGCCTTCAGGTTTTCTTCCTAAAACTTCACTTTCCCTTGAATATTTATTATTTTCGGTATTTTAGGGGGTTGATTTGCATGCTGCGTCTTTTCATTAGACTTTCGTCATTTCACTAACGAGCTCATTGGTTATTTGGGCGGAAACAAAAACAAAACGTTAATTATACTTTTTATAATTAATTAGTGTTTTAGCATGACGATGTTGTTTCCTGACAAGTCCGTAACTAAGAGATCATTGCTTTGTAAGTTTAACAGTAAATACAAAACAGAAGTATCAATATATCTTAAGAACGTTTGATAACACAGCAAAATCAAAATATACAGGATGGCCAGAAGTACGGAATAAAATGCATCTTGTCAATGAATTAATTTTTTTTGTAATGTCGAAACACATTAACTGATCTTAATTTTTTTACATCTTAGTATTTATTTGTTTTTTTAGCCCTCTAACCCCCAGCTGCCCCTCTTTATTTTCTGAAATGGAATCATAAGTCATGAGGGGATGCGTTAAACTAGATAATTTATTGCTACGATTGTACTATTTGACATTCTCCAAAAGGATAATAACAGCTGTCCGCGGCATTGCAAATAACTTTAGCTGGTAAATTATGCATCTCCGCCCTATTTTTTTAAATTCTCAATATTCCCAATGCAAATAATTCAAGAGTGTTAAGTTGCTGGATCTTGGCGGCTATTCAATTGTACCCCGTCTACCAATGAAACGATTTGAAAATATTTCATCTAAGTATTTTCGAACATTAATACCGAAATGTGTTGAAGCCCCTTCTTTTTCAAACAATTTTTTTCATTGGGTATATCTGGATCAATTTCATGAGGGAAAATTACAGCTAGAGCAAGTATTAGGTCAAATGTTAGGAAATCTAGGTAGCGTGCGGCAGTAAGATTTTCTTCAAAAAAGAATAGGCCCAACATTCTGTGGCTGATGATACCTGCTCGATTATTAACTTTCTGCGATTCGCATGTCCACTGTGGATTTTCCTGGGACTAAAAGCGATAGTTGTGCCTGTTATCCACTCCATTTAAATAAAACGTAGGTTCATCCAAAAAAATAACGTCTGTGACAATGTTTAAATTAGTATTGTTGCATTCCTTATTTAAATATACCTGTAAGTTAAAAAAAAAAATTAATGATGATTTTGGACTTTCGAAAAACGCAGTTAATAGATCTCTAATTAGAAATAAGTTTTACTTATACCACATCACAGTTTGGTTACATTCCAAAAAATAAAAACGGAGTATTAGTGGGACACACTGTAAACAAAATCAAAACTGTTTTTCAAGATTTACAAGATTTGGCGCTTCTTTACTTCAATACTAAACTAATGCTCAGCAAGGAAAATAAAATGATCGGTTAATTCGAGTAAATATTTTAAATAATTTATCAAAAATTATCTGGTTCACAGTTTTTAATCTACAAAAATGGTTACTCCATAATATTATTCATTAACATTGAAAAGAGTTCGGCAGGGACGACACATTAGATAAAATGTCAGTTTGAGGACCAGAAAAACGTTTTCCCCAATTTACCCCATTTAAGTGTTGGGGACGAATACCATTAGTCATCCAGGGATCAGGAGCTTTAAAAATATTTAATAATGGGAATACTGCTCTTCAAATATAAGATCAATCCTTTTTGCCAACTGCATGATACTTAAATTTATCTTATCTTATTTTAACGGACGCACAGCTGGATCAACGATTTTATTTTTAGAAGCTCCATTCATTTAATTAGAGCGTCGAATCAAGTAAAAGTTCGTAAGGACTCGCATTTTTTTCTGTGCTCTATTGGAGGGCGTATTTAATTCTCTAGACAACTAAGGATCTCCCGGAGGCTTGGCGTATAATTCAATAATGGCCAGAAAGTCTGTTGACATCAAGATTGCGGGTAGACAGGTTAAGTGTTTTACAGTTACTAAGAATTTCCTGCTAGGAAAAGAATCGTTTAGTAGCCTTTCCAGTTGAGTTTCACTGCAGTCGACCCTCTTAACCGCCACTTTAATCAAACTCGTAATGCAATTATCCTTCTTAGATTTTCCACAGACGGTATAAAGTGAGTTTATTGAACTTTCTGGTATTTGTTGATTCTTTGTATATTCGCTTCGGAAATCTCCCTTGTTAAGCTTGTCATTCAAGAGGAAGCTGTCGATAGAATTGGATATAAATGAGACCAAACGCTAAAGCGACGTTGAAAAGAGTTTATTTTATAGAGAATGCGTCCTCATCTTGCATGATCATCAGCAGTCTGACAACTTGTAAATGAAAATGTTGTTTCAATAAAAATCGTGTTTGTGGTTGGTTGAGATTTTTATTATGCTCATAAAAACTTGAAGTTATGAAAATGACACTAATGCCTATTCTTACTTCGATTGATTTTATTTGTCTTGACACTTTATATATCTGAAATGCTGCGTCAGCTGCAATATAGCTAATAATAAATTGTTTTTTATATTCTCATTTATTTCTTATCTATAATTCAATTTTCGAATTATGCAGTAGTAAAATAACATTATCACATTTCGGAAATCTGCAAAATACATATATTATGTTTCTTTGATGCAAAACATCTTCTTAACCTTCTTACTGATCGCTTTTTTTTTCATGTTTTGCACAGCTATTTTAGGCCCTTGAGATTGAATATTTTGAACTCCTTTGGTTATAAGCTCAGTTATATTTACTTCATACCAAAAGTGAAAATATAGCTGGATTCGCGATTAATTGTAGTTTATCGTGGAACCACAGTACCATAATGGTGCCGTTTAAGAAAATAAAGTTATGATGTAAAAACCATTTTTGTTAATTGTATCAGACGATATGCCCCCTTTTCACGTTATTTTTGTAGAATTAATGTGGTTCATATGGTCATGGTCTTCTAGGTCTAAAAGTAAAATTGGACCGAAAAATGTTTGATTCTCTAAAAATCACTTATTTTATATCCATTGTATTTGGCAAGAAGACAACAATTTCAAAAATATAATAATATATGGAATGTTTTGTTTAAAATGTTAGTATCAATTTTAGCAAATGTGATAGCAGGAATGTCATTTTTATGTCAGAAATTGATATTTCAAGATTCACAAGTCTGAAAAATTAATCTTCATAAATAAAGAAATATGGGGTGCAATATATCCCCCTGTTACATCCAATATAATAGAAAATTTACTAAAAAACGACTCATCAATTGCGGTAATAGAAGGGACACTTTTCACACAATTATAATGTAATATCCATAAAAAAATCGATTTGTGGACATAAAAATCTTGGAACATAAATTATTCATATTAACATCAACTGCGACTTGGTCTCAGTTAATTTAAAATATGGAATGTTCGGATTAATCGATTTTATTGATTTTACATTGAAAACATAAGAAATATGTATTTTTAATTTACGAATTTATCATACTCTCCTAAATAGGGTAAGCGAATCTTGATGTGTCAGCTCTATTATAAAAAAAAACGAGCAATCTGAAAGAAGGTTTCAAAATTGGATTGAGTAAAAACATACTTATATTTCTGCATATTAAAAAAAGCCTATTTTTCTAAACAAATATTGTTAGTAAAAAAATTGTATCTTTTTTGGTTAAAAAGTTATAAGCAATTTTATTCTAAAAAAAGGTAATATCAAAAATTCCTAATCGATAATGTTTAAACAAATAGACTTTGGAATGCAATAAATCAAAAGTCAAAGCATACAGGCATCTGTCAATAATTTAACTAATGATTGAGGAACACTTTTTGTTGCCATTTGACTTGGAAAAATTTTCACGCAAACAACATATTTATTAGCTTATGCTTAATCTCAAAAAAACTCCAGAAGGTAGTTGAACACACTCTGAGATACCCCAAACATGTAATTTTAAATCTAAAAAAAAAATAATGACGCCATTATTACAGTTTTCAAATATGAAGCCATATGCAGATTTAGCTTAAAATCGACCTTATTCAAGCCCAATTAAGAACCTTATTTTCAAATTTTTTATATCATGTTTCCTTTCTTAACAATAGAGCTGAGATAACAAGTTTCGCTTACTCCGTACTAGTGGGTAACACTGTTTTTTTTATTGACAAAAAAAAATAACTTTTATCTATCATTTTGGGAAAATATTGAGACGCTTTTTAAATCTCCTGTGCTTACCTGAAAATCTCAATTTCAGGCATATTTTTAATATAGAGGCTAGACCATAACTAATGATACGTGGACCAAGAGTAGATTTTTCTTATAAAAATAATATGATTTAGCTGCATTTACCTTATATCAAAAGTTGACTGTAACCGATATACAGGATGAAGACATTTCGATATAGACAAGAAATTTGGCTGAGCAATTCTAATTTGCTTACAAATTGCCAGTAACTTATAGAGGATGCCACCTGCGCAACCCCGTATTATTCTAAAGCATCATAACTTTTTCGTGCCTCCATATACATTTGTTTTAAATATATTCTTCTATTAACTTAAATTTTTTACCTAAAAAAGATGTACTCTGAATGTTAATAAGAACAACCGTTTTCAAGATACTTGCCTTCAAAATTTAACGTACCTTTAGTTTAAGTTATGTAAATGTGAATTTTTCCTAGTAGATTTTAAAATAAAACGAGTAAGACAGGTTTTAAAATGGTTTATAATAAAGATTACTCCACTGAAATTATTATTACACATATTCTTTAAATTTTCAAAGCAAATTTAAACAAAATATTATCAAAAATATACAGGGTGGACCATAACTAATGGTACATAGAGCAAGAGTAGATTTTTCGTATAAAAAAAGTGATTGAGCTACATTTACCTTATGCTGAAAGTTGATATTAACAGAGATACAGGGTGTCAAAGTTAAAAAAAAATTTTTTGATTTTTTCGCATAACTGATTAACACATTTTACTATAGACAAGAAATTTGGCATAGGGGGGTTTCTTTGGTCAAGAAATTCTAATTTGCTAACAGATTGTCAGTAACTCATAGGGGGCGCCACCTGCACTACCTTGTATTATTCTAAAGCATCATAACTTTTTTATGACTTCATGTACACTTATTTTAAATAGATATTTTTATTTACCTACATTTTTCACGTAAAAAAGGTATACCTTCTAAATGTTGATACAAGCAACCGTTTTCAAGATATTTGCCTTCAAAGTTTGCCGTACATTTATTTTAAGTTATGTAAATGTGAATTTTTTGCAGTAGGTTTTAAAATAAAAGCAATAAAACTGACTCTAAAATAGCTTATATCAAATATTACCCTACTAATATTATTATTACACATATTTTTTAAATTTCTAAAACAAATTTAAATAAAATACCAAAACAAAATTTATTTTCAAATATAAGTATGTAAAAATTACCTTTCCATGTAAAGGGATTGTAAACAATTAAAAATCTGGTTGTCTTTTATTGAAATTAATCTGCAAATATTTGCTTTGACCACCCAGACTATTAAAATTTTCTTGTGCAGACTCGGAGATCATATCTGACATTTCTATGTTAGAAAATAAATCACGTCTTAATTTTTTGGATTTTCTTCATTGAGATTTTCAAAATTTAGTCCTAATATTATTAGCAAAGTAATATTTGACATAAATTAGATGAGATTACATTTTTTTCCAAGCCTACTTTGAAAATTTAATATCTTAGTAATTTAAAACAAAGGCACGTCAAGTTTTAAAGGCAAATATCTTGGAAACGGTTGCTCGTATCAACTTTCAGAAAGTAAATCTTTTTTACGTAAAAAATATGCAGAAATAAAATAATCCATTTAAAATTAATATACGTGGGTGCAGAAAAAAGTTATGATGATTTAGAATTATGCAGGATAGCGCAGGTAGCGCCCCCTATCAGCTATTGGTAATATGTTAGCAAATTAGAGTTTATCGACTTAAGAAACCTTTTTGTGCCAAATTTCGTTTGTTACAATGCATTCCATAATTATACGAAAAAATCAAATTTTTTTTTTCAACTTTGACACCCTGTATCTCTGTTAATATCAACTTTAGGTATAAAGTAAATGTAGCTAAATCACATTATTTCTATTCGAAAAATCCACCATTGCTCTGTGTACCATTACTTATGGTCCACCCTGTATATGCTGAAATGACATGTGTCTATGTAAAGGGATTGTAAACAATTAAAAATCTAGCTGTCTCTTGTTGGATATGATATCAAAACATCTGCTGCACCGAGGCCATTTAAATTTTTTTGTGCGGACTCATAGATCATATCTCGCATTTTCATGTTTGCAAATATATTGTCTTAAATTTTTGCAATTTCTTTAATGACGTTTTCAATATTCAGGTAATGATATCAAAGTAATATTTGACATAAGTTACTTTGAAAGTTGTATTATTAATATTTTCAAGCCTACTTTGAAAATCTAATATCTACTTAATTTAAAACAAAGGTACTTCAAACTTTAAAGGCAAATATGTTGGTAACGCTTGGTCGTATTAACTTTCAGAAAGTAAGCCTTTTTTGCGTAAAAAATATGGTTAAATAAAACTTCCTATTTAAAATAAATATACATGAATGTGCACAAGAAGTTATAATGATTTAGAGTCATGCAAAAGAGGGCAGGTAGCGCTTCCTATCACAAATAAGGATTTACCGACTTAAGATATCTGCTTGTACTAAATTTCGCACCTATGTTACAATTTTTTCAACAGTTGCACGAAAAAATCTGAATTTTTTTCAAACTTTGACACTCTCTATCTCGGTTAGTATCAAATTTTTGTATAAGGTAAATTCAACTAAATCAAAATATTTTTATATGAAAACTACATTCTTGCACTCATGGTCCATCCTGTATATCACGAAAGGCAGTCATGCAAAAGAGGAGAAAAGGAAAGTTTAATTAAAGAATAATCATAATTTTGTTTTCGATTATAATATGTTCAAAAAACACCTTTTTTTTATTACGAAAAAATAGAACTGCCCACTTTATTGGGTATGTACTTTTTTTTACAAATTTATGCTACACTTGGTCAAAATTTTGCCGCTAAGGTCAGAATTTTATATTACAATTAGTCAAAATTCAGATTTTCGAAATCTAGAATAAAATATCTAGAGAAAAGTCAAAATGTTGGAAAAAGTTATAAATCTTTAAATTTGGACCAACAGCCAAAATTTGAAGAGATTACTCGAAAATTATTAAATAACCCCGAGTTTTCGAATTTCAAGGTTAAACTCGAAAGTTAAAAGAGAAGTTCAAATTTTGCAAAAAACTAAATCTATGAAACAAATTTTGCGAATTAAATCGAAATTTTTATTTCAAAGCTGAAATTACAGAAGCAAGTGCATTTTTACATGTTAGTTGTATCATGTGGGAAGTGAAATGTGAACGTTCAAATTTTTCAGTCTAGATCTTGCAACATTTTAAGAGAAAAAATCTAAATAAATATGTGAATTTTAACACGAAAAAGATCAAAATCGTGAATTTTAATTCTGTATCTTAAGAAAAGTTGAAAATTAGGAAATTAGGAAAAAAAATAAATTACTTAACATAAGTTTAAAATTGTAGGTTTATAAATTCTGTAGCCATTTTGAAAAAAAAGACCTCTTCATTTAATAGAAACTTATAATTTACCTAAGAGTTCTTATTTGCTCTCAAATAGTTTATGTTTTTTAACGTTTGGACTTTTAAACATATGGTTTGGCTTAAAATTAAATTTTGGAATAACTTTAAAATTTGAAAAAACAGGGTCTTTGAAAAAGTTGTTTATTAAGTTATATCTAAAGGAGGTTATATATATATATATATATATATATATATATATATATATATATATATATATATATATATATGTATATATACCGGGTTTTTTTTTAGTTGGGAGGTTTCCTTTATATGGAGTACTACTTATTATAAAGGCAAACTGATTTTATCGATGGGGCTAATCGGAGCTAAACTATCTTCTAAAAATATTTTCAACTCCCCCCCACTTCCGGTTATACCGGAAGTAGACATCAACTTTCTTATTTTAAACACCGACCCCCAAATTTTATATTTTATTTAAATTTTACGTAAAAAATAAGGTGAGTTTATGTATACATGTTTATTGCTACCTTTGATAGTTTGAAAGATATTTCAATTTTTCGAAAAAAAATGACAGAAAAGAGAGTTAATTCGACTCTTTCTATCTTTTTTATTATTTGCAATAAAAATAAGAAATTTGAGTTGAAATCACGGAATATTATAAGGATTATAGCAACGTAATCATTTATATTTATTATACAGGGTGATGAAATTCAAAAAAACTCTGTTTCTTTTTAAATGGGAACTATATGTTTTTTAATCATTTTTGGATGTTTCACATAAATAGGAGAAAAAAGTTAATTACTTATTACAGAGGTTACAGAGGTATTTTACATAAATCTCAAAATAAAAAGAATTCAAACATCTCTTTTTTGTTCAAGTAGGAAATTAATTGTAGGCAATAAAAGCTTAAAGAATTAATCATAATAAGTAATAGCAAAAAAAAATAATTCACAAAAAATTTACATCAAGAACAACAAGGACGATCTTCTGTTTCAGTACATTTAAAGGCATATTTTAAGATTTTGAATTGAGTAACGTTTTTAAGCACATCCGATTGTCCCTAGCAACATGCTTGGCATGCAATAGTCGTAAAAAAATCACTAGAAAATTTCCATCTCGATTTTCATTATAAAATTTAACGCTTAAAAATTCTGAGTTCTAATCTAACAGCATAAGAGTTAAAGGACGAATTTTCTTGAACATTTGTTGTTGATTTTCATTACGCCAAAAATGAGAAGTCTGTTTAACAAACCATTTTCACGAAACTTTTATTCGTGGCTCTCTAAACATTTTTCAATAAGTATTTTAACAATTAGCCGAAAACTTATTCGTCTTGTATGGTTAATCTTTTAAATGTTATTTAGCCTAAAATTTTTAGGCCTTGTGGTTATATTTTTTTTTGAAAATTTTGTTGTAGTTTTTTTGAATAAAACAAAAACAATAAAGATCATAAAATTTCCATCACCCTGTGAAATAAATGTAAAACCTGATTACGTTATTATAGTCTCCATAATATTCCGTGACTTCAACCCAAATTTCATGTTTCTGCTGCAAATAATAAAAAAGATACAAAGAGACAACATAACCCTCTTTTCTGTCATTTTTTTCGAGACATTGAAGTATCTTTAAAACTACCAAAGATAGCAATAAACATGTATACATAAACTCACCTTGTTTTTCTACGTAAAATCCAAATAAAGTATAAAATTTGGGGGTTGCCCTTTAAAATAAGAAAGTTGATGTCTACTTCCGGTATAACCGGAGGTCGGGGGAGGTTGAAAATGTTTTTCAAAGGTAATTTAGCTCCGATTAGCCCCATCGACAAAATCAGTTTGCCTTTATAATAAGTGATACTCCATATAAAGGTAACCTCCCAACTAAAAAAAAACACCCGCTATATATACATTCATATGCAGGGTGGGCCATAAGTAATGGTACAAAGAGCAATGGCTAGCTACATTTACCTTTTATCAAAAATTGATATTAACAGAGCTGCGGGGTGTCAATCCGACCCCCGGCTAATCCGACATCCGCATAATCCGAAAAGTTAGTACTTTGAAATAGTATATTATATACCGAGGTGAAAAGTGTTTTCATTCTTGTCGAGAGAAAAAGATGGTTTACCGAGGCACCTAGCGCCGAGATAAACGATTTTTCGAGACAAGAAGGAAACTTTTCACGAGGTTTGTATGCTATTTTATTTACAACCGTACCTTTTAAATGCAAATAAAGGTTTTTATAATAAATATCATTCAGTGAGAAATTATCCAAGTAAGATATGTCTATAACCCCACCACAAATTAAAAACTGTCAAGTTGACATTTTGACAGTGGCACCAAAACCGTTAAACATTAAAACTTAGATTAGTTGCATTTTTAAAAATATTCAGCAACAAATTATTTTTGAAGACAGTGACCGATTCAGAAGAAATGAGTTGTACTCCTCAACAGAGAGCAACCGCTGAAAGTTCGGAAAAAGATTTTTTTCAAAGAAACATTTTATTTATTCAATGAATGTTGAATGTTGTCATTAACCTGGACCTGGACAAAAGTGAGATTTAGCCGGGTGGAAAGTGCACTTTCCGCTTGGCAGAATGAAATAGGTTCCTTTCAAACTTTATTTAAATTTGAAATATCCATCTATGGTTGTAAATAAACATATTTTTTTTTGAAATATCTTAAAATTTGTTATATCACAATTTTAAGTTTTTACTTCTGTCGGTCGTCCCCATAAATGCTCAATTTTTTTCTATAATTCGATTTTTTCCTTTGTTCTTAGTTTTGACTAACTTAAAATTCAGACTTTCTAAGGTTCTTGAATTTTATCGTCTAAATTTGGCTTTTTTTTATAAAATTTTATATTAAAACTCGAAATTTGATTATGACTACAGAAAGTTACAATCAGTGTTTTAAGAAAATTCAAAATTTTTTTTAAAGAAATTCGAAATTTGTGTAAAGAAATGTTAAACATATTTATTTTAATCATAACATTTTAATTGTAAAATCGAATGTTTGAATGTTTTTCTCGAAATTTCAAGTTTAACCTTCCCTACATAAATAGTATTTTAAATCTGATTCAGTGCTTTAGAAACTTTGTTGTAGACTAGTTGTCTGTGTTATAGCTCCAAAAATGATTGTTAGCACAGTTGAGTTCTACGAAGTGAAGTATTAAAATTGACCAGAATGAAACAGCCTAAAAGGTACCCCCAAAAATACTCTACATTTTAGTAAAAATTTCATTAAAATCGATGTAGTTTTCTAGAATATCCCGCACAAATGATCAATCC
Organism: Dastarcus helophoroides; assembly: GCA_028583605.1. NCBI lineage: Eukaryota > Metazoa > Arthropoda > Insecta > Coleoptera > Bothrideridae > Dastarcus > Dastarcus helophoroides. Next base: position 4,008,207 of record CM053332.1, read on the forward strand.
ACAGACAGACAGATAAACACTAGGAAGTTTTAATTTTTATGATATAATTTCTTCCTTATTTTTTGAACAAAAACCATATAAGTTGGAAATTCTATTCTATTTCATATTGTCTTTGGAATTGTTGTGAGATAGTCCCCTATTTTTTATTAGATAAGTGTGTAAATTCTACATACATAAGATGATTTTCTCCTTTTTAAAGAAAAAGGTTCTTTACGTATTATTACCCTTAAGGAAGGTGTTCCTAAGTCCCTTGTTAGTTACAATCTAGGTATACTTCGTAAAAACTGAAAATTAGACATTTACACCTCATTTTTGTGTAGAGATTATCATTAATATAATCAGAGCATAAACATACATAACCCTTAAAATCAACATTTTAAGTTTATATCAAACAATTTAAAGCATAGAAACTTTACTTCAGATCTAAATTTTTTAAAAACGTGTCTTTTCGGAGAAATTAAATTTCAGTGCCGAAAAATGGGCATCGGTATTTTTTTAACCTTATTAAATGATTCTTTTTACTAAATAGCCAATGATATTTCTTCGCTTTAGTTAAAGCCAAGGTCATCAATGCAATGAACATATGCAGAGTGCCTTCAAAACAAGTGGTACAAATGAGTTGAGTGATTCTATAAAACTAATAAGAATACGAGTCCTATCAACTTAATATTTGGACGGATAATCTTTTTTTGCGTTATTTAAGCATCTAATTGTCCATGGATTTGATTCCTTTTGATAAAAAATAGGAAACCTTGTGCATTTTTAAACATTTATTACATATTTTAAACCATTTTTTCCTTTACCATTTATTAAAATTATATATAAATGTAATATTTGTCAGAAATTACGCACAACTAAATATATATATTAGGATCAAACACCGATTTCGACCAATGGCCGAAGAAAACGGCCAAAATGCGTTCTGGCCAATAGCAAATTGCCAATGCCCGAAATATCGCTTTCTGGCCGTTTGATATAGACCATGACGCGTTCTGGATCTCTCACGACTGCCAGAAAGCGAAGCTGTTGAATAATTCGCGAACTGGCTTTCTGAAAATAGCTAGAACGCGTTCTGGCATTCGCAGCAATACCAGAACGCGTCGAGCACAAAGAACAAGATGTCCAAAAACAAAATATTTTTATTAACATAATAAAGGAACGATTTCAACATAAAATAAATTTTCTGCATATGAGTACTTTTTCAATATACCTGTATTTACTTATTTTTGCACGAACTGTTTTTATGACATTTGCTGTTACAAATTACTTTCTTTGCCCTACACGCACATTTTCTGTTGATGCAATAATGTTTGCAGTTACACTGTATAAAGCCCTGTGTCGATCCGGATGCTAGGCCCGAAACAGTACGGAGGGATACAGACGATGACGGACCTGATGAAATATCAATGAAATCGGAGTCAGCTAAAGTAAACTCATTACGACCGTACAGCGACTGCAAAGTTCCATCTTTCGTACCTGAAAATTGATTTAAAAGTGGGTTAAGCATACAATCCGAATTAATTTACCTACCAAGCTGATAAAGTCCACTGTCGTTAACACCGAGTACAACAGCTAACACATTTCTTGGGGCAAGCCTACCTCTGTCAACATCAGGTACGCGAAAAATAACAGTTCTTCCTACATCAATGGGTGGCAAGTTCGAGTTGGACAGAGAAACCATTTTCTCGGCTTGCTTTTCAAGTCCACTTTTGGCCTGTTCCCGAACATCATTTATTTTTTCACTTCTCAAACATCGGTTACATTTAATGTTCTGTTCACCTCCCCCATTTCCTTCGTTAGTTGTCCCGCAAATATTATGAACGGGTAAGGAACACACTAAACATTTTTTACTGTCTAAAATTTCATTTGTGCAAATTGTACACACATCTTTTCCTTGTTATTCATTTTCAGTGTTCCTTCTGTTTGTCAAATTATCTTCGTCATCTATGTCCGTCTTCACGCATGCGTGGGTTTGTTTGATCAAACAACTTTTGCAGCTCTTCTTCTGTTTCAATGTTTGCCAAGAGTTCCTTTGGAAGTGATGAATCTTTCAGCTCAATCCTCTGAGGCGTGCCAAACATAGCTTCATAAGGACTTTTAGTTATTCCTGTATGCAGGGAACGATTTTTATTACTTTGCACAAATCGCAGCCCTTCAGACCATTTCTTTGTGTTTTCGTCTGCCATCCATGTAACTAGCATATCTCTTACATCCTGATTCAATCTCTCCACGGACCCTTGACTTTGGAAATGGTGAGGTTTTCCATGCACCAGCTTCAAACCGGGCCACATTTCAGAAAGATTTTTTACTATGCGGTTTGCAAATTCTCTGCCATTGTCACTTTGTAGAATCATGGGTGCGCCAAACAAACAGAAAATGTCTACTAAATGATAAGCAACTTCTTTGGCTGTTTTTGATTTTAATGCCCTTAGTACCGTGAATTTTGTTAAGTGGTCTTGGTAATTAAGGATAAAACGAAAATCACCATCTGGTTCACTTTGCATGTCAATTAAATCTACTTGACAGCGAGAGTTCATTTCATCTGTTACAATTGGCTTTGCAACTAAACCTTTTCTTTTCACTTTCTTTTTTAATTGGCATTGTTCGCAAAGTGATAAATAAACCTCAATTATTTGCAGCGTTATGTTACAATAATTTCTTTTCAGCTCACAATCCATAACTGAAAATAAAAAAATAAATAGATTTATTCCCAGCGAAAAACCGTAGAAAAAAAAATAACAGACCTCATAATCTCTTGTGTCTTGTCCCTATATGCGCCGAATGAACGATGTCAAATAATTCGTCGGTCGTGCAAAAGTAAAGCAACTCAGCAGTTTCCTCCGTCCTGCTCTCTATTAGCTTTTCGGTTTCACCAATTTTAAAAAAAAAGATCGTACCTTTTTAATCGTCGCCGTTGTTTTGAAGTAATTGTTTCACCGTTACTCTTACATGTTTTTGCTAATTTTACATCTGCAAGTATTTGATCGTATCTTTCTCTTGTAAAAATGTTGCTACGATCATTGCTATCACTTATGACTTTTTGCAAATCATTATTGAAACGCAACTTAAGATCTTCTATGGCACTAGTACACATTTTTAACCTACCACCTATCACAGTTGCACCAAACTGCTTACTACCCACTACACACTCGAATGAAGATAGATTTAACCAGTAAATCTTTAGCTTTTGTACGTTTCGTTTATGTGCTCGACACGTTCTAGTATAGCTGCGAATGCCAGAACGCGTTCTGGCTATTTTCAGAAAGCCAGTACGCGAATTTTCAACAGCTTCGCTTTCTGGCAGTCGTGAGAGATCCAGAACACGTTCTGGTCTATATCAAACGGCCAGAAAGCGATATTTCGGACATTGGCAATTTGCTGGTGGCCAAAACGCGTTTTGGCCGTTTTCTTCGGCCATTGGCCGAAATCGGTGTTTGATCCTAACATTTACACGCCGCAAGTAATCTTCCAAGTTGACTTTGCTTTGAAAATAATTAAGTCGGATTTATCAAATAATACCGGTAGTATATATTGTATATGATTTGCATTAAATTTTCCTAAGCATGGCCAAAGGTGTGTCATAAAGTACAAATTTCCGTGAAAAAGTAGCGCAGCAATATTCACGTAGGTAAAGTTTGAAAATAATGAGTAACATAATGAACAGTATATCAAAATTTAGTGTAGCGTATATCATAAAGTTCACAAATCGCAATAAGTATTTTGGTAAATGACGATTAAACAACAATGCCCATCAAACTTTTATCAGCGGAAATGTCATACTGGAGGAAATGCTGAGGGTTAACACTGCAGAACCGGGTCAGGAACAAGAAGATCCGAAAAAGAATGGCCACTCCAGGCACCCTAATAGATTACATTAATGAAAAATAATTGAAATGGTACGTGCACCTAAGACGTTTGAATAAAGAACGAATACACCTCAAAGTATTAAATTGGATGCCGACTGAGTGAAATAAAAAAGGTCGCCCGAGAAAGCAATGGATCCAAAATGTAAAAGCGGAGATGACACCTACAGGACTCCAACAAACCGATTGGGAGGACAAAAACCGATGGCGCCGAGGATGCGAGAAGCGGCAACTCTGAGCTGCAAGTTCTCGAAATAAATAAATAAAAACCGATTAGGGTTGCTTATCGTTGCTAAGATATAAAAGTGACTATAAAATGTAAACATATAGAGCAGGAAAAAACGATTTGATTATTATTATTAATAGCATACAACTGTCATTCAAAAATACAGTACCTTCCAAATAAATAATAATAACAATAATAAAAATAATGGATAAAGAAAAATATAACCCGCATACCTTATTAAGCCTTGATTCGAAAATTGTTATATAACAAACCCTAAATATTTTCACCAATAGAATATGTCGATGGAGTTTGGCTTAACTTATCTTTAATACCCCGTATTACATTTTTTTGAAGCATTTTGTTTCTTAAATCATTCTTTTAAATGCGCATACTTTTCACTTATTTGCTATATTTTATTTTTGGTCTTTCATGATCCCAATATAAATGTTGATGGCGTCACTAAAATAGCAATTCTTATACTATTATATGTAATATTAATGATCGCGATGTATAAATATTGCCAGTTCATTTCCTAAAAGAAACACCATATTGTATCAAAACTTCGAAGTGGTGTTGTGGATAATATATAGCCTAATATTTTCCACCTAACTAATAATGAGAATTTATTGTTTAAACTGTCATAAATTCCACTTTCCGTCAACTTGTACGTGTGTGCTTTCCATTGAAAGCAACTAACCCATTTTCACTTTATAAATCGTCGGTCACACCCAATATAAATGATATATTATTCGAGATTTTCCCACTTTCAATACTCAAGAATTTCTAGGTCGCGCTTGGCGAAAAGTCGGAGAAAAATAATGAAATGGCAAACTCATCCTTGTTTGCAATATATAGGCCTAATTTGTAATCCAGGAGTAACTAATTCTGGTCGTAAAATGGAAGCTTTCGCCTGCATTAAAGAGCAAACTTTTCCTTCGACTCCGCCTAATTTTAACGATGAGAGATTTTATTAATATATGAAGTGTTTTTGAAATTCTAATCCTCGAGTCTTAAATGCAACATTTTTCATTACCGCTGCTTTGGTGTGAAAAATAATGGATTCCTCATATAAATAGGAACATTTTAAACCGAATTTTAATAAAATAAAAAGCGTGAAGCTCCGAGGTAATAAGAAGTGTTTCATTTTAAGTTTAAGCAATATTAAAGTGGAAAGGTAATGTAGAAAACATCCTTTGACCTAATTAACAAGTCAATTATACTAACCTTATTTCCTTCTACCGATTTACATTTGAGGTGTGATATCAACGATATCACATAAATCACGGATATTTTTGGTATTTTTGGCTTGGATCCGTCCATTTTATAAATAATAGAATACGACCAGACTGCAATAATGCAGCCCTTTAAGAGTAATTAGGGAATCATAGTTACCTGGATTACCAACAGTTGAGCGAACGGCATTTAGTAGAAATGATGACTGGCAAATAAAACATTTTATTCTTAACTGCAGGTTTGAACATTTATCAGATTTGAATTTTGATAACCAAAAACAAGTTTCGATTTTATTGGATCTCGTCAGGTGGACAACCCAACTCTAATGTTAAAAAATTTATCGTTTCGGCTGGTATACACGTATAACTTATGAACTTCAATTCATCCATGTGACCCTTAAATAGTGATACACAGAGTTAAAGCGTGATTTAGCTTTAAATTATGCTGAAAACTCTACAGCGAAAAAAGAAAAAAAAATCCTAATAGATGAGTTCAAATTACTTATCGCCATTCTAAAACATGGATGTTAAAAAAACATTGGTATTCTGAGTTTGATTATTATTAATTGTCGATGTTGAGCTACGGGCGTTGACATCATAACAATATGGTATTTTGTCAACATAGCTCATCCCCGGATCTGTGACGTCGGTGTATACGTAAAAAACTCCCTACAAGTAAACTTCTTCACTAAATTTTGTAGTTAATCGTGCTAAATCGGTAATTACTTAAGGCAATAACAGAATAAAATAATTTTGAATAAAATATAATCCAACCAAACTCAGGTAAAATTATACTATGTCTGCTTAACGAATTCTCTGTTCTCGCGGTAATCTTCAAACGGTTTGCCGTGTACTTGTTTTTTACTTAACTATTGGCTTAAGAATTTGAAAAATAACTTACAGCATGTGGATATTTAATTTTATTAATAACTTTTTGAACATACTATTAAATAGTTAATTAAATTAACGTATGTACAAGGATACTGCCATGTCGGTTTAATAAGGCCGATTTAACGCTAAATGTGGTCTAAGAATGATTCTATCTATTAATATTTCGTTTTGGTTATTATCGTCTGAACTATACACACATACTTGAACAAGGAGAACTTCGTAATGCATCTCAATTCTTCATTTGGTATTTTTATGTAAACCTCACGTTCTTTGTGATTTTTCAACGCGAACTCTTATCAATAGTAAACTTTTCCATGTAATATGTTCTCTCTGGAAAGTTTAAAATGCCACAACTTATCTTGCTTTCTTCAAAAATGGAGCTTCTCGCGATAGATTTATTCTTTACCGGAATATATAAATGTGGAGAATGAAATCGGTTTCTATAAAGGCTTAACGGCTTCGATATCACGTTGTAGAGAAATATAAATATAAATAAAGTTTCACTCACATCAAGATAGTTTTAGTGTTTGTAGAGGATTTATAAATTTCACTTCATGAGCAACTTTTGGTTTACAGTATGACGTTTTAAACAGGCGATGTACTATGTGGGATCCAAGTGATTTACCTAAAAAAGCCTGAACAGCAAAATGTTTGAAAAACGAAAATACTGGGTTAAGTTTCAAAGTCAATTTTAGGTACTTCTGTGAATTCACTTTCAAAATGCGAAATGACAAGGGAAGTTAAGCAGGATCGTTTTATACATATTTTTAACAGTCACAATGGAAATCTATTTGGCGAAGTCCTAGCGATCACTCAGTTTGTGTGATCAATATGAAGATATAAGAGAGTTACTAACTTGTCGCAATATCACATGCACCAATGAACCTTCCTGCTTTTTCCCTGGCCGTATATATATGAAAGATCTCTGTTTTGTTATACAAGGTGTCCACCTAGGGCGGAATAGTAAGATATTTAGTAGCGGTTGAAGTAACGGAAAACTTTTAAGAGACAATTCCTCCTTTTTTACCAAAGCTCTACAAAATTAAAATATGGTGGAGTATACAGAAGTGTTTAAATTTTCCTGCGCAGGACCTGAGGCCTGTTTTGTAATCCGTCTTTAAAATTACTTTTGAAAACGATTACAACGCATCTGGATTTGTAATTATCGAGAAAGACAAAAATAATGACAAATATTAATTTTTCTTAAAATAAGAATTCATGTAAGCAAGGTTTCAAATATCCACCATATGCATGTTGACAAAGTTCAAACTGATGCTAAAATTCATTTCGTTTTGTAAAATATCTGAATGTTTCTCGCTTAATAATAAATAAACAATAATTTTTATTGTTGATTAGAAATATTAAAGAATCAATTTCATTTAACATTTCATCTTGTCAGTTTAAAAATATTTAAGGTTAATATTTTTAAACCACGTCTATGAAATGATAAATGAAATTTATGTTACCAAAAATAATTGTCAATTATCAGTAGAAATGAATTTTATTATTGGTATAAGCGTTACCAACATGCAAATAATGCACATTTAGAACATTGTTTACGTAAAACTTTTTAAAACTTTATATTTTTAATTTTCTCCTCATTTTTTCGTTTATAAATTGCAAAATCATGTATTGCGATGTGTAATCATTTTGAAAGTGTCTTTGCAACAAGGGATTTCAATACATACCATTTTATTTAAATAAAGGAACTTTGCAAGGCAAATTATGGTTAAGTACTACTAAATGTCAAAAAAATACCTAAAATATAATTTATCATAGCTCACAACAGACACTTACTTAGTTTGAGTAAATAAGTACGTTAATAATATAATTTTTAACGCGCAAACAACGTAATTGGGCTTAAATATAATAAAAAAGGTGAATACTGAAATCTTATCCTGTTTTTTCTTAGGGAGCATCAGACATCCTTTAGGGTAGGCTAGGACACACACTGTGAAGTAAGATAAGTACACTTCTCACGTTCGTGTCCTAACGGGTTGTTAGGTTTTCAAAACCAAAAAGCGGTAAACTTATCATGCCTGAAAGAAATATTAACGACTGCCGAAAATTCTCATAAATAAAGTGGTAGAAAACTTTGAAAACCATTTTTGTTATTTTATTTCTCGTTCAAATCAAACGTTTCTAAAAAGAAACGAATCGACTATCATTTCCGATATGTGAGAAATCGCAAAATTGGCATTTTCGGTCCCAATTTTGAGGTAGTAGAACTCCCCCGTTTATCGGTCAACAAAATGTGCGACCTTTCCTTGTAAGTAAACATATCCTAATATCAAATACATTTCATAACCAAAAACAAAAATTATTCCGTAATAAATTTTAATGGCCAAAAAAACAATGGTTCTTTATAATCTTTCTGTACAATAAATTTATGGTTTATACATAATTTTTCGAAAAGCGGAACTTTTTACATCAAACCGGAAGATTTGGCATAAAATAGAAAAAATCGGGAATACCCCACCAAAATCGAGATACCCGATACCTACCAGACAGCAAATTTAAGGAGCTAGTGAATAAATTCATGTAAACATGTTTTCTTGTGTTACCGTTTACATTTTTATTGATATTGGAGCTAGAGTTGGATGATCAATGATACGTTGGTTAGTTTAATATATGTTTGTTGTTAGTCGGAGAAATCGGCTATCTTGTAGTTCAATTGGATTAAGATTCGGGTAGGAGGCGGATCGCAGACCTTTCCGGGCTTCTTGTGGTAGAGCTGTTTTTACAGCTGGATTTTCTGGGGTTCCGTTATTGAGGTCGGGAATCAAATCTCAGATATCTCAATATTTAAAGATTTCACACGAAGATAACCTTACTTTTTCTAGGACTGCCTAACAGCTCAGATATGTGCACGTGTCAATTTTTCCCCTTAGTTGGAGGGCTCATGGCAGTTTCTCAATGCTTATAGGACCTTTTTTTCTATTGCCGTTGTTCTTTGTTATAACCTTCCAAAATGGATAGGGGAGGACCCAACACTCAAGGCCGAAAGAACGGAACCATTACCACTATATCTATCCTAAAGAAATGTGTGGCAAAGCTCACCTGGTTCCTGCCCCTTTAACCTCTACTTTGTAACGAGGACATTCAATCTTTCAATTGGCATCTTTGGTGATGGAAATCCTACCCTGCTTATACCAAAGATAAGTTAATTTGGGATCTGATACTTATGTCGTACAATTTGTTTTGGAAATTTTGCATTTTATTTTTGAAATATTAAAACTCTTGTATATCATTTGTGTAAATTTCAAAATGTAGCTTTTCTTTTTACTTTTTTTTTTTGAATTTAGGTCCGGTCATTCTGTTTCGAAACTCGGTAAGCCATTAGAGGCCTGATTTCTACTTTTGGTCATAAATAGTTCAATCTTCAGGAAGGGGGATTGCCCTTGGCGGCAAGTTGCCTGCCTCGAGTCTGATTCTGGAGAGTCTGTAGTGGCTCATCTTTGTGATGTTGTTCTAAAGAGTTCATATGGCAAGGCAGCAGCGGAGAGTAAAACACCATCCCTATCTTGAGCCTCCTTGCTGGACGTTTTCTTTGGGCAACTTTAGGGGAGAATCAAGCTGCGCCCTTCTCTTCTTTTTTATAGGCGCCGCGGGAAATCGCCCCTTGGCAAGCACCAATAATTTGTGTTATCTAAAATTGATGTGATATCTCTCTTTTATTTTGGATTTTTCCCGAATCATTATTTTACGCCCCCTTGAGTTGACAATCCAGTCAACTCATTCACTCCTTTTGCAAAGTTATCGCCATATTTGTAAATTATTTATCAAAGCAAACATAATCTATTACTATTTAATTTCTTTTAAAGTTAAAAATCAAAATTTAAATATCAGTAATAAATTTGGTTAAAAATTATTCTGATGAATCAAGTGCAGCACTTCTTTCTACATGAATTATATTATCCGAACGTTCTAAAATAGTTAAAATTTGAAATAATTTAGTTTACAAGTTTACCTTATTATTATTTCAATGCTTCATCATCACCGTGGCAAATTTTGTAAATGTGATTTATCTGCTCTGCGATTCCATATATAAAAACTATTAATATACACTTTGAATTTGTCATCTGAAATATTTGTTTTTATCTACGCACTAGATTTTTCCCTCTTATAAATGTAAGGTTATAATCATAGACAAGATCACAGCCCTCATTTAGGTAAATTATAGAGAGAAAGTAACAACCAAATAAACCATTTCAAGGAGGACTTTTGATAAATATTGCCGGACTCGGGAAATTACTACGCCATCTCGCCATTTGTGAGTTATCCGCCCAACTTCCATTAGATATTTCTTTTGGTAATTTTCTAGGATTTCAGTAGGTAAATTGTGCGTTACAAAAGCAGCTGACGTCCCTCTTAGGTATTCTTGTAGTTGTCGTGCAGCGCAGTTACCAATTTTTAGACTCCTTAAGTCGAGTTTCGGACTTGTAACTTTTCAAGAAGCTTTCACTCTTATATTATCACATCGTCCCAAAACTAGAGTCATCACAAGGGTGTACTAAACCCAACCTGAATAAATAAGAATCTCTTGCTCCCGTTTTTACCCAAATGCTAGCCGGCGATGGTAAAAGGAAATTATTTCAAGCACAAGCAGGGACACTTTGAAGAATTTTATGTAAATTTTTAGGTATTTACCCACAAATTCTTTACTGTACCAATAGCTAATGTAACTAATTTTTAAGGTTGTTAATCTTGAAGCTACCTAATAAACACAAAATTTGATTCTTTTGGATTGGTAATATGCTACTTTACCAAAATCGTTTATTAACCTCATAGATACGTCACTTTAATGCATAGCAACCGTCACTTAATTAAACACAGTTGCACATAAAATAAGCTTAAAGGCACTTCTAAGGCGGAATTTAAAACGCCTTGGAAGCAGTTTTTTTAATTCTTTTCAGTAGCACGACCCATTTTTATGTTTATTAATGTGTAATTTAATAATTTAAAGTCAATTCAAACTACAGAAATTACACTTACCAACTATTGTTTTGTAAATCAACAAAACTGTCAGGTTGCTAGGTTAAAGAAATAGTAAACAGATATTTTTTTTTAATTTATAACTGTAGAATGCTTTTATATCTACGGGTTTATCCACGACATACGACAAGAAAGATTATGAAAATGCTACTGGATTTTAAAAATGTTGTGTTTTGGGGATGTATAGGCACCCAAAACTAGTTTTATAATGTACAGGTGCCACAAAAACATAAAACGTATCAAAGTTTAATTTTTCCAAATGGAACACCATATATATTTTTACATTCTAAATATAAAATAAAAGCAAGTTTTGTTACGCTTTACCTTAAAGATTTTGAGATAATTTGATTTATATGAAAATGTCGTAATGATTTTAACGTTTAAATTCTCAACACACGTTTTACCTATTAAAGCCAAATTTAGATTAGGTTATATCAATTAAGTTTTGTGTTGCACATTTAAAAAATTGACTAGTATATGCGGGGATCCAAAGTTTATGACCAAATTAGTTTTAAACGCTAATAACCTCTTTATTTTAAATGGAATACCCTGCATTTTATGTCAGCATAAGTTTTAGAATTTAATTCTCTATCAAATAATATTCAAAATTCCTATAGCTAACTGTCTTCGTTTTTCTAGGTACAAACGCACATTTTTAAGACCGAAACCTATTTTAACAAATTTGATATTTATCAGGGCAGCTATGACATTTTGAAAAATAAAAACTACTTATAGTAATAAACAGAATATTTAAGGGAAAACTATTTGATAATTATCATTTAAAATTTGAAATAATATGGATTAATTCGAAGGAGGAAAACAAAAGAATATTTCAAATACAGTAAATAATATTGGACTATTATAGGTGTTTAAAATGACAACCCTTTGACTTCCTTTAGTCTGCTGTTTATTACAAGTAGCTCCAATTTTTCGAAATGCCACGGCTGACTTGTTAACTATTAAATTTGCTAAAATCGCTTCCCTTTTTGAAAATGTGCATTTTCCATGAAAACGCCAAAGTTAGCCATAGGGAAGGTTAATAGTATTCGATAGAGACCTAATTTATTCAACCAACATTGGCGTAAAATGAAGGGTAAATTAAAGTAAACAAGTTATTAGCGTTTAAAACTCTTGCTTATTTTGTTATAATTTTCGGAAAACCTCCATAACCTAATCAATTTTTTACATGTGCGATACAACTTAATCATTTGGTGGAACTTAACCTAAATTTAGTCTTGACAGCTATAGCAAAGGATCTCGAAATCCATGAAATTTAGGTGAGGTAAACTTACATAACACTCGCTTTTATTTTGGTCGGAATCCAAAAATATAAAAATATATATTGTTTCCCATTTCAAAAAATACAACTTTGATGTTTTACCTATGCTTTTTGGATGCCCTGTGGATTATGAAACTAGTTTTAAAATGTTCCGCCAATGAGTTTCTATCTATTACCAAAACATTACTTTCTTGAAATCAAGTAATATAGGCATAATCTTTCGTATTGTATGTCGTCAATAACCAGGTATAATTAATTACTGATAGCACACAAAACACAAAATCTCTGTGACAATACCGCTTGGAAATTCGGATCACAAGCTTGTAGCAGCCTCTCACTCGCTTCATATACCACTTCCTTCTTAGACGCAGTCCCCATAGGGTTTGGCACTTTAACTCTGCAATCTGGGAAGAATTAGGATACTTCTTTGCACCTTTTTCATGAAAGGAAGTTTGCTTTAACTTAGACAACTCTTCCTTAGTCGCCGTATCCATCACGGAAACTATCCTGATTGGTATGGAATGCTTAATTCCCCACTTCCAAAAGAAGTCTGCCTTCAGTAAAACTTGGTTCAGTAAAAAATGTGCTCGGGCTGTCTCCTGCAAAAATCGCGCATATCGTCGTTGGAAAAATAAACCCTCAGTCGAGACTCGGACCATATTTGTAGATGCACGAAATTCTTGTAAACAGGTTATTGACGAGGCAAAAGGTGACTCGATCGTAAAATGCGCCAGAGGCTTATCAATTGTCCAAACGGTTTCAGGTCCTTTTGGCGATTTGCAAAGTTGATTGGAAATAATTTGACATCTTTAAATTTTCCACCTTTACTCGATGAAAATAGCAATATTGCTACTAACGTCAAGGAAAAGGCTGACTTGTTAGCCCTAATGTTTACTGAAAATTCCAATATTGATTCTTGAAACGCGGAACCTTCTATTTTTCCTAAGGTTGACACTTCGATGCCTGAAGTTGTTTTCAGACAACGTACAATCAGGAAGATTCTCCTTGAGCTCGACACCTCGAAGTTTCTGGCCTTGATGGTATTCCCGCTATTGTTCTTAAGAAGTTAGCCCCAAAGTTGACTCCTGTCCTAAGCCAATTGTTCACACTCTCTTACAACATGGGTGTATTTCCTAAAATCTGGAAATCTGCTAGGGTGCAGTCTGTCCCTAAAAAGGGAAAAAGTAACCTGGCTAACAACTATCGCCCTATATCTTTGTTACTTGTTATATCTAAAGTGATGGAAAAAGTTATCAACATCGAGATTCCCAAATATCTGGGGAAAAATAAAATCATCTTGGACACGGTTTAAGACAACAACCTCCCACTGGCGATCTCGTGGCATATGTTACTCATATCTGTAACTCAGCTATGAAAAAACATGATAAGGCTAGGATTGTGGCATTGGATATCTCAAAGGCTTTTGACAGAGTCTGGCAACGATATCTTTTCGCCAAATTAACATCTTATGGTCTTCCTCCTGGACTCTGTCATTTGATATCCAATTTTCTCACTGACAGATCTTTTCAGGTCATCGTCGATGGCAACTCATCCGAGATATTTGCAATTAACGCAGAAATGCCTCAAGGGTGTGTTATGTCTCCTACTCCATTTCTGTTACACTTAAACCATCTCTTAGCTTTACCTTTCAATCCTATATACAGCTACGCAGATGATAGGAACCTTGTGTCATCTTTTTTCTTGGACAAACCATTATCTATAGCTGCTTTTGATCGACTAAGAAAACAGCAGCTACAGACGATTATTCGGGATCTCGAAATCATTCTGGAATGGGGTAAGAACAATTTGGTCGACTTTTACGCTTCAAAAACTCAGGCCGCGGTTTTCTCTAAGAAAACATCAAATGATAGTGCAACAAACATACTAATAGACGGTAAAATCCTTCCTATGGGATCTAATATATTTATCCTAGAAGTGAATGAAAGCACTAACTTCTCTTGGGACGATCATGTGCCCGCCATTGCCAAGTCCGCCTCTCAGAAGCTAGGCTTTCTTTTTAGAGGTAAAGAATACTTCACGTCTCATCAGCTACTAACCCTACACAAAGCTCAAGTTAGGCCAACACTAGAATACTGTTTTCATGTTGGGAGTTTAGCCCCAAAAACACACTTTAACTCTCTTGGATTCAATTCAAAGAAGAGCGATTCGCCTAATTGATGACGAGAGTTTGACCGATTCTCTCAAAACACTAGAGCACAGGCGTATGGTTGTTGACTTGTCTCTTTTCTACAAGTACTATCATGGAAGATGCTTGCAGGAACTAATAGGATTGATCCCCCAAGACAAGATTCTTGAGACATACTAGGCAGTCGGAGAAAGCAAATTCCTGTGCGGTCCAGCTTGGCACAGTGAGGACTTCTGTCCACGAAGACTCCTTTTTCTATAGAACTTTTAATTTATGGAACTTGTTACCGAAAGGAATTTTTCCCAAAAATTACAACCTATCCTTGTTTAAGAAGGCGGTTGATCGCCATGTATCCTTGTTTCCGCATTCTACTCGCAGTGCTTTGAAAGACTAATGGAGTTACCCTTTGCAAGTGGATTAAACATAAAAAGAAACTATTCACTTGCTCCGCTCGCTTGTACTTAAACACAACTTGTTTAGTAAGGTTTGCGTTTCTACAATCGCTGTTTAATATACACATGGAACAAGTGATTCCATTCTTCTTTCAATTAGTGTATATGCTCCATGCTCCTATATTTAGAGGCTTTGGGAAAGTTACGTATAGGATGTTACATTTTTAACGAACTATTTAACAATGTAACACATTAAATGCGATGTTTGAATCAACTCAACTGAAATCGATGGCGGTGAATTTGCATTCAGTGCCGGATAACATGGCAGTTAAAATTATTTATTAAACGTCTGCCCTGTTTTTTAGCTTAGTCATTTCAGGTATTTAAATTTAAAGCAACACGCAAATTTTAAAATTATACCGAATGTGTTCCACAGGACGAGTGCCAATATGGGCAATTTCGTTACTGGTGGAGATGGATAATCGGTTAAATGGGCAGTGTTTTATGACCACGATGGCCATAAGAAATAATTGACCACGTTTCCTGCTTAGCTTTTATCAACGAAAAACACTAAAATAGCCATTGTTTAAGAATGGCTGTGATTTTTCCATACATAGTATACAATTAAATTAAATCTTGTATATTTTTTGACCTGTTTCTCAGAGCTTTACAATTCGCAGTAAGTTTTTTATCTGTTAAATATTTTCTGAAATAGTTATAGCAATTTTATTTTGTATTGTGGACGTCTTTCTGAATATCATTATTTACAAACTCAGAAAAATATTATGAACAATTTGATATATTACATATCTAAAGTGAAACATAGACGACATTATGTAAAAAGTAATATTTATGTTTTTTAGTATTAGTAATCGAAATAGTGCAATAATTTGCTTTAATTGTTGAAACCATATCACTTGGAGACTGATTCATCACATGTTAAATTTAATACAATCTCCTTAGGGCCTGTCCTTTTAAATATCCTATTTTCACTGCAAAAATTCAGGTCTCCAAATTCATAAATTTATTTGACTAAAAGGTTCGTTCATTTTAAAGTCCAAATATTTTATATCTGTGGGCTGCGAAAATGTTAGATATTAATTAAATAAATTTATTGAAACGCTTATTTAATTCTCAAAAGAGCTTCCTTCCTCGGAATTTTGCCTTCCCGTAATTTTGAACTTCGCTTAAACTATAAATATCGACTTTAAACTATATATACATATATATTTTTATTTTATTGTGCGTTTTTTAGACTTAAGTGAAAAATGTAGTTCAGTTTTAAATACGAAGACAAAGGGAGTCAAATTCTTCGTCAATAATATTAAAAAGTGGGAAATTTTTAACCCGAAATTTCTAGCGGAAGTAAGCAATTAAAAAAAGAAGTTCAAAATTTAAAATGAAGTCGAAAGTTAAGATTAACTCATATGTTGTGTAAAAGGTTTGCACCTTATGGTGGATCCTAAAATAAAAAAAAATGGGCAGTTATGGGGACTGCCGACAGAAGTAAAAATTTAAAACTATGATATAACAGTGTTTTTTTTTTAGTTTTCAAATTGTAATATCAAAAATAAATATTTCACAGTTTTTGTATATTTGTATACAACATAGTTTTTGATCGTGTCTATTACAAGTTAGTGTATATTTAAAAACCGGTCACACTATCTAAATTTTATATTTCCCTAGCAAGTTTCAAGATATTTCAAATAAATGTATTTTCAATGTACTGATTTTTCGTGATTATGTAAACACTTTAATTTGAATCATTTCAATACTGCAAAAAATGAGTTACTACAGTCTTCGTTTAATGAGTCAATTTGCAAAGTATGTAAAATTAACTTTAAAAATTCAAATCAAAGGGGGTTTGGAAAAGTTTGTACAAAACTTGAGGAGGTGAAAGTAGAGTCAAAATGTATAAAAAATGTTTATATAAACATAGGTTCTAGTTATTACCGTTACTGAGATATAGCCCTATATAAGGGTTATATCATTTCACTCTTTTTTGAATGATTTTCTTTATAAGTAAGATAATAAAATGAAATTAGCAGATAATAGTGCTAATGAACTTGAATTTCCATAAATTTAATTAAAATTGGGGACATCAATGAACGAATAGAGAAAGCACTTAAAGCATATTACAGTATGTGTGCAACCATAGTCAAGAAGAAAGAAATATCCAAAAATACGAAAATGTTGGTATACAAGACTATCTTCCAGCCGATACTACTATTTGGAAGTGAAACCTGGGTTTTAACGGAGAGAATGAAAAGCCGGATACAAGCAGTCGAGATGAAGTTCTTAAGAGCGATAAAGGGAATAAGTAGAAGAGATCGAATAAGAAATCAAAAATTCACAGATTTCGCAATCCTTGCAACCAACGGAGACATTGGAAATGATAACACCAAATAGAAACATAATTAACACTTTATTTAACATACAAGGTTATACAGGGTATTTACAAATTTCAAAGACAACGTTGGAAGTTGATTCGGAATGATAAATAAATACGAATTACGAAAAAAAATTAATAAAAAATGTTTACTTTTCGAATTGCAGACTTTCAAAGTTGTTATAAAAAATAATTTAATTAATCATTTCATAACCTCTTTACCGATCGTGTTGAAATATGAAACCTTTATTTATTTAAATACACAAATTTATAAAACAGTCTAGAGCAGTAACAATTTCCATTCTACATCCAAAAAATGAGAATTTTCCATCAGAAAGTTTGTTATGATAGCAATTCAAATGTATTAAAACCTTGCAGTTGTCATTGACAACTGAAATTATCAGTGATTGACAACTTGTCAATCACTGATAATTTCTTTGGGATTTACGTTCATAAAAAATTTTCATTGTCAACTTATTGACTTTTTCATTTGAACGAAACTCAAAATGTCGAAAATTTGTCAAAAATAGATTTGAAGTACTCTCTCCAAATTTTTACTCTTCTTTACAAAATTATGCGTTTATGCTTTCAAAATAATTATAAACACAAATTTTGGACTTTTCCGAAATTTAATAAATTTTTTCCACAATTTCGACTTTTTTAAATTTTTACATCAAACTTGCAATTTTTGTGTTTTTTCTTAAAACTTCGGATTTCAAACGGATTCAAAATTTGAACATCAGTCTTGCGAGTCTAACCCAAGTTGTTGCATTAAAAAAATAAATATAGCGTATTTTCTTGAAATTATGACTTTTTTACAAAATTCCTCAACCTTTCAAAATGTCATTTATTTTAATTGAACTGTCAATAAATATTTATGTTTTGTTTAAAATTTTTATGTTAAATAATAAATTCTAAATATTTCTAAAGATTTTGACTTATTTTCGAAATTTTGACCTCAGCCTAAAAAATTCTTTAAATTACAAATATATAAAATCGAAAACTCAAGATTTTTTATCGAAATTTTGAAACGTCAACTTTTTTTTCGAAATTTAAAACCTCCTTTTTTATTAAATCATGAGTGGTGGGTTGCCTCAAATTTTAAAATCCCAAAATTTAAACTTTACTTTCTACTCTTACAATAAAGGTTTCAACCAGTGTTAAAGCTTTAATTTTATATTTTTAAGGTTTTAAATTTAATCAAGACTCTTTTTTTTAAGAACACAAGTCATTTATTTAAAATCTTGACTTTAAATGAAATATTTTAATTTTTTTCAAATGATTTTGATTTAGTTGCAAAGTTTTATCTTTAACCTCAAAATGTTGACCTATGTTTTGAAATTTTAGAACATTATGAATTTTTTAAATCCTGGAATATTTTCCTAAAATTGTCTATTTTTTTACTATTTTTCTCGCAACTTTTCTGAATTCAAAATTTTGGCCTTATTTAGCTATTTTTTTTTATTTTCGACCTTAATATCGAAGTATTCGACTTGAGATTTCGAGTGAAAACTTGAATATTCAAATATTTTTCTTTCGACTTTTTTCTATTTTTAAGGTTATTTCTGCAATGTTTATCTTTTCTAAATTTACAATTTCCATTAGCCAAGCTTCTTCTGAAAGATTATTTTTAAAATTGAAATATACTCGTATAACCAAATAGACTACGAAATAATTTAAATCAAAATAATATTAAGGCATCTATGCTCATGGCTCTTGAAAGAAATATTTTAATACAAAGCGAAAACAATGAAATATTAAAATATATTTAATCTACAAGCAAAAATTTGTCAACTTTATTGTAAAAGTAATTTACATTTATTTGAGCCGTAAAAATTATAAGTGCAGATATTTTACCACATTCGTTTACTGAGTACTTCAAGACAGTACGTGAATTGGATTTAGGTAAGAGTTTACAGCATAATAATGGAATTATAACCCCTCACTAAAGGGCCGCTGACTTGGGTAACTCGTGTAAACTTCAGAACTTTTAAGTTTGCGCATCTTTACATGCTCACAATACCGCCTACTGTGTTCAGTTTTTGTTAGCGGTGTCTTCGTACTTAACTCACTAGATTCTCTATTTTCAATCTCTCGTAAACGTTTTTTACGCTCTCAATATGTCTTACACTTTTCGCTATTTTTCATACTCTTAATATCCATAGCTGATAGCCTTATCCAATGAAACGTCACTGGGTTAAACGAATATGGTGCACTGCGGTGAACTGTAAACTTAACATTCTCTCATAGTTTTTATGTCGGCCTCTCGACGCCGAGAGCGCTCGACTGGCGATCCGAGTATGTCCGACCGACCGACACCTTGTTCTTCAAGCTTGAACGAAAACCCGAAACTTCACCCCATATCTCAACATAAACATTTCCAATGTTAAAAGTGAGGGAAGAACTGGATGCTAAGCCTGTATTAGAAATTGTCGAAGAAAAACAATTAGGTTGGTGGGGACATATACAAAGGATGAAAGATAACATGCAAGTAAAGAAAATATGGGAAGCAGGAACATCGGACCGGAGACGTAGAGGCAGACCTAAAGAAAGATGGGATGACATCATTGATAAATTAATCCGAAAGAGACAATTAAACCTAAACGAAGCAAAAATTTTAGCGCTAAACAAAAAGGAATGGAAAAAATTTTGTGAATAAAATAGAGAATACCAATCCCGACACCTTAGGGTATAAGGGAATTGATTATATATATATATATATATATATATATAAATAGGGATATTTTTATATCGACCCTTAATGCAAATTTGTAGATGATTTTCTATTTCTTTGAATTATCCAGCAAATAATATTGTTATTCAATGAAATGCCGCTTTACTTCTTTTTTTGAATTTAGCGTAGTTTAGTTGGAATTTATTTTTTTTAACGGTGTAACAGTAACTTTTTTCAACATTGTCACGTAGTAGGAGTCTTACACAATGACAGTTTTGTTGCAGTGTTTGTTAATTTTCCCGTGCTTTTATTAAAATTTTCCTTTACCTCTAATTTCTCGGTTCCTGTCTTACTATTTTAAAGGGATTTTTCTAAAGGAACATGCTACTAGATTTTGATTTTGCTAATTAGAAGAAAAATTTGAATGACAGTACGAAAAAGTTACAAACACTAAGATGTAACTGTCATAGTGGAAGCCGCCTATTGGACATGATTATGCAGAAAAATATGAAAGTTCTGAACCATACATCTTCAAAAAAAAAAAAAAAATTCGACTAAACTACGCTCAATTCGAAGAAAAACGTAGACGATTTTTTTTTCTTCTAAATAGGCCATTGCATTGAATAATGATATTATTTGCTTGAGAATTCAAAGAAATAGAAAAATAATTACAAATTTGTGTTAAGGGTACATAAAAAACTACCCTTATTCATACCCGATTTTAATTAAACATATGGAAATGAAAGACCCTTCGCGGGTAATTATTATCTGCAAATTTTATTTTATTATCCCAATTATAAAGAAAATTATTCAAAAAATAAAGAAATGATATAACCCCATTTTGAGGGCTATGTCTAAGTAACAGCGGTAAGTGGTACCTATGTTAATATAAACTTTTTTACTAACTTTGGCTCTACTGCCACCTGCTTAAGTTTTGTACCAACTTTTTTAAACATCCTGTATATTAAAATAATTTTATCTTTATGTCTCAATTAAAAATTGCTTCATAGGCAGCTTTCCATGTCACTTTTATTTATAAAGAACAGTGGCGTGTTCTCCATGGAAGCTAGGGAAGAGCAGCTTCCCTTGCAAAAATGAAAAATATTACATATTTTATTATATTTATATAAATATAATTTTATTTTTAAACCTTTTTACCATGCGACGTCTATGAACAGTATTTATTTAGTGTCCTAAACAATGCTTTCACTCATTCACGCCACCCGTCGAACCTATATCGCATCGAATACACTCGATAAGCTCTCGGAACATATTACAGTCTTTCATTCAGATCCAAAGGCAAATATGGTTGCGCCGGCTAAACGTGCCTTATGATATGAATTTGTGTTATTTGTTTTTCAGAAGATGTTTATGAGACCCATTATGGTGCAGAAGTTTAAAACAGTAACTAGTAAATACTTATTAAGTGACTTTTTCACAAATAGTGCCACTTTATAGCGTTGACGATAAAAATAATTCAGGTAATTTTGTGCGGAAAAAAACTGTAGACAGAAAGGGTGTAAGCTAAAAGTATGATTGGAGCAACTTCAGGCCACATTTAGTAGATTGGAAGACAGTATTATCTTAATGAAAAATGAATTTTAAACTTTAAATTTTGAAGAAAAGGTCTCCTTATTTCGAAAGCTAGATAAACTCTTGCAATACCAAATTTAATAAAATGGTGTAAATTACATATTAGACATTTTTAACCTAAGAACTACAAAAAATGTATAATACAAAATCTCTTTTAATTTGTTGATATGCCTTCTTTTTACCAAGGAAAATACTTTATAAACTAAACATGGATTTTCTGATTATCCTGATTATCGTTTTCCAAACTTGTAGTTGTAAGTAAATTTGAGTTCGACTTTGTCGCCACCTCGGAAGCGGAGATAGAGGGCGTGTCAGAAAAATAAAGGCTTTCTCGTCGATCATCCTTCGTAAAGGCTACAGTAACAACGGAGGGAGAATAAAGTGGTTTCAGAAAATATACGGTTATTTTTTTCATACGCCCCCCAAATAGTGTAGGTAAAAATAAATCCAATTTTAGTGGCAAGCTGGCCTCTAAAGATCTGTACAAAAATGTGGACTTTTCTTGAGATTCTTAAGAAGTGTATTATCGTTTACTATTCTCGCCACAAGTGCTACTACAGAACGCAGTTTTTTAGTCTTAAAACGGATTAAAAATTTTATTAGAAATTTTACTGGACAAGAAAGACTTTCCAATTTGGCTATGACGGTTCAAAATACAACAAAAATTTTATGATGAAGTATTTGATCAATTTTCAAATTGAAGTAGAAGATTTCCCCTAATATTAAATAAAACAAAACTTTATTTATTTTGTAATACTAAAAAATAAATTTCGCCCACGGCATATTTGCTGTTTCTTTTCTGACCAGCTTCACCATTTATAAAACGCACGCTACATCAGAGATAAAGAAATAGATCAGTCAGCAACATGAAAAGAGTACATTAAACTTCGATCATAACAAAAATAAAAAAACCTTCAAGCTGTTATTAATTCTTCTTGAGACTCCACGTAATTTTAGAATATCTCCTTCTGGCTTTAATTAAACTGAGTAAATGTTAAAAAAGTTTTCGTCTACTCCTAAAAACGTTCACAGCGACCCAACAACTGCCTTCTTAAAGTTCCTAATTTATTAGATTTCAACTGCCTTTTCTACAATCAAGGTCTCGCTCACAAACGTCTATTTCTATATAATTAAACTACTACTGCTATATAATATATAGCTGCTCATCAATTCTTTGTAATTCTGACCTCTAAAAGATTTCAATCATAAAGAAAAATTAATTTCATAACACAAATAACCTCCAAAATTGACAGTCCAAAAATGTAAAAAAAACATTAATGAGTTGGCAGTAGGTAAAAATAATAAAGGATCTATTCATAGGTACATGTACTTACGATAGTCTAAAACATGTCGGTAGTTTAGCGTTATTGGTAACCCAAAACCATTTGTTTGTCCCTTATCTTTAGTAGCTCAACGATCCTAAACAAGTTTTCACTTCAGAAATGTTTGATGTGAATTTTGCCAAAAACATCAAAAGTTAAGACCGAAGTCAACGCTACCAAATGAAGGTAAAAATTTTAATTTTTTGATGAAACTAAAATAAATTTCAAGAATACAGGTTGAACCAAATTTGATTTTCAATATAGGGATCTCGTAAACCACCGGAGATACAAGGAATTTTAAATGGAAAAAGTAGTGCGGTATATAATGTCCAACATGATTCCACTGAGAAAACAATTGAATTCCAAATCGTCTTGATTTTATTTAGAAAAAATTGAAAATCGCGATTTTTAAAAATCAACTGTAACTTCTTTATTAAAGTCCGGTTAAAAAATTTAAAAAATGTAATTAGTTGTTTTTAAGACCTTTTCATTGGTGTACAATTTTTTTTTTCTAAATTTAATCGTTTCTGAGAAAACTATGTCAACTTCGATATTGCTTACGGATGCAGCATTCGATTTCATCATTTTGAATTTGGCATATTTTCCTGACTAATTTAATATATGACATGCTATACCTAAAATTACGCCATTTAAAGGGGCGCATGCACGTTAAGATTATGCCAATAATCTACGCCAATAAGTGTCATATGCAAATAGAATGCAACCTGGATTACAGTTATGCAGCCCTCTGGTTTCCAACTTTTGTGTCTAATAAATCTTCAAGCCTATTGGTCTGTGCATTAGCATCCTTGTCTTTTGGGACATTCCTAAAGAACAACCGTTTCGCGAGGTATTTGTGTTTCAAGTGTTGGTAATTCAGCTACCTACGCCTAGAGGGCTACTTAACTGTAGTGCAGGTTGCATTCTATTTGCATTCCACACTTGTTGGCGTGGCCCAATAGGTAACGATATTATTAAGAGTCACACAGGTGACGTCTGTTGATTCTATAGTACTTACTTGCTGGAACATTTGTTGGCATTCGAGTTGAATATACCAAACTGACAAGATTTAACAAGATCGAAACCGATCTTTGATTTCCAAACTACGTATCTAATAAATGTTCAAACCTATTGATATGTGCACTAATTTCCTCACTAGTTTAAAGAAATTATTTTTGGCCAATTTCTGTTTCTTTTGAATTTTAACACAAAATCCAAACATTTTCCTCAAACAAACAGTGTATATAGTTTTAAAAATATAATTCACATGTATTCCTATTTTTAGCTTTCTGTACTTAAAAGAAAATAACAAAACCACTCACTCTAGTGTCCATCCATCCGTCTGTCACAAGAAGGTTTTCCTCAAAAACTGCGTAAGGTAGAAATTTGGAATTTTGCACAGCTTTAGGTATTAATGACTCACGCATATACCGCCAGCCAATGATTAGAAAAAAAAAATTGTATAATAAAATGGAGAGTTACTTTGGTCTCCGAAAAATCAAGTTTTAGTTAATATATCATGTGAAGTATCATTTGAAAGAGCTACCTGTAAGGATTCTAGTTTTTTTAAATAATTTTTGGTCAAATCGCCTTAAAGATACAGCTTAAAATCTGTCAGAAATCACCGTTTGCTTTCCCCCGTTCTCGTAGTTTTCTAAAGATAAAATTTAGATTTTAATGGAGTTAGTAGATATTGGGCCACAGAGTAGCAAAATACTGAGGTTTTTTCAATATCGTAATATTTGTTAAAAAAATTATCTCATGGGCAAATAGGTGCTTATATTCAAAATTTTTTGACCCATAGTGTAATAATTTTTTTTCAAATTAAAAAAAAGAAAATGCTGTATTTCTATAAATAGACAATTTTTTTATTTTTCAATTATGACACAAGAATATTTTAATAAAATCTCAATTTCATCCATAAGTAAAGAGTATTTAATTTGGACTATTGACTGTTCACTGTAGTAATTGGTACGGAACCCTAATTGTGCGAGACCGACTCGCTCTTGTCTGAATTTTTCAATTAGGGATCGTAATTTTTTGTTAAATCCCGAAATGTCGGCCTTTATTCTGAAAATTTGAAAAGCAGTTTTGAATTATTCAGGCAACGTTAAAATTTTGCCAGTTAAATAAATAATTGCTCAACTCCCATTGCTAGGCTAGTGGGTTTGACATGATGACTAGTGATGGGCAAAACTGCTACTTACAAGTTGCAGTTACGAGTTACTCCTGTTACAACCAAGTAACAGTTTTAAATAGCTGCTACTTTTGTCACTGTTACTTATTACAAATACGGGTTAAGCGATCACATATCGCAGTCCCAGTATACTGAAAGTCGGAACGGAACAAATAGCAACTTATAAAGAGTACCTGCTACTGCTACTTTGTCACTGTTACGCGATCGCAAATCGCAGTAAGGAGCAACCGACAAGAAATAGCTGCTACTCCACTGAACTGTTGCTGCTACTTTTAGTCGTTCCTGCTACTTTGTCACAGCATGATTAAACAATAAACTACCTACGCTAAATCACTGAAATCGCAGCTACGTTCGGACGGCAGGATAATTGGTACATGGATATGTTTTAAATTCATTTAGCAGACAATCTTTTGTAACGGGAAACTCGAAACTTCTAATAGTAACTAATTAAAGATAGAGAAGGGTAAAAATATAAAGATAAGCTTCATAATTATCAACATCACTTATTATTTATTACAAGAACGAAATGATTTATATTCAGATACCACATTAGAATTCCAAGATGCTTCCGGCTATAGGAGAGAAACACTGATAAAGCCCACAATTCCCTAAGGAAACGGACCGAAAGTACACGGAGTTAATCGAGTCAAGTAAGTAAAATGGCAGGTAGCAATAAGGATATGTGTAAGAACTGCGACTGAAAGATCTTATATGTTCCAAAAGTAGCAGTTACTTTTAGGAACTAATAACTGTTCCAACTGCTACCCAATTAGTAGCAGTGACAAAGTAGCAGATTGCCATGTAGCAACCCAACACTAGCAACAACTGCGACTGAAAGGTCTTATATGTTCCAAAAGTAGCAGTTACTTTTAGGAACTGATAACTGTTCCGAGTGCTACTCAATAAGTAGCAGTGACAAAGTAGCAGATTTCTATGTAGCAACCCAACACTAACGATGACTTCTTAATTGGAAAGATGGAAAAGGAAAGAAATTAATTAAAAATATAATTTAACGAAAGCTTCATTTTTGTTTAGTATTTTTTTAAAGTAAAATCCACTTACTCACTCGCAAAGGTTAACCCAATTATGCCCTTGGAGTAGTTCAAGTGGTAAGTAAGAATAAGATGTAATTATCGGGGAAAACTCTGCTTGGCAACTGTATAAAATGTATCTCCAGACTCTTTGACTATCTTGTAAACCTTAAGGGTGATGCTTTTGGAGGCAACAGAGCTACCAGCTTTTGCGAACATCTCCTATGAAAGTATTTGTAGAAAAGAGACAAGCTTCTAACCGTCTGCCTATGCTTCAGTATCTAAAATACTCGGTTATTCTCCTCATCAATCAAGCTATTTCCTTTTCTTTGAATTGAAGTAAACTGCAAACATGAGAACATTATTCTAATGTTTGCTTCGCTTCGACTTTATGAAGAATGGGTGGATAATTTTTTAAATTTTTTAAACAAAGGTTATATTTTCTTAACGATTAACTAACATTTTGAAAATTCTTCGATATTCATAACTAATAAACTGTACTAACAATAAATACAGCAGAAATACACACAAATTTTGTTAAATTCCTAGTATTTATTGTTACTACAGTTTATCAGCCATGAATTTTTAACATTGACATGATTCTTTGTAAAACATATTTAGATAAAACAGTACCCTGCGCCTTTTCACCTATCCTAACAAGCTTCTTATTGGGGTATTTACTGCTAAATTTTGCCGACATTATCTAGTCATTATACTCTACTAGGATTGCCATTTACAAGAACAGTCGATAAACTAAGCCGCTGTCTTGCTTCAGGACAAATATCAACAGATAGCCATTATCCTCAAACCATTGGGGTTGTATAAAACACACAAGTTGCAATGCAATAAATTACTTATCCTGAGGACCCAGCCTACAATTTATTGGCAAAACTAGATATCGAGAAAATATCCGATTAAAATAGAAAAAATTACTGCATTTTATTTGTTATCACTAAATAGGCCTAATTTTACCAAGGATTGACCCAGATTGAAAACGTATAACGTAAATAATATGAATTTTTTTTTTTATTAGATTAACGAGTCAACAAAGTTCACATTCAGTTTCCTATAATAAGTTAAATGGTGCCTTTTAAGAGCGTTTACAAACTTGGTAACCCTGCCTAAGAAAATCGTTTTTTGTCCTCATACTTAACATTTATCACAAAAATTTTAACAAACTCTTCTGTGAAAGCATCGGAATCTATTCAGAAAGCATCATAAAGTATGTTATATGTTTATACAAAGACGATTCGCAAGCAGTTTTTTTCCTTGAGTGAACTAATACTTTTCGGCTCCCTTGTTAGGGTTGCACATGAAAGAAAATAAGAATTCAAAGCATAGGCAAGTAAAATTAGAACGCAGCAACAGGATTCTTTTATATCGAGGACGCTGCACATTAAAAGGAGCCTCGGCCTCGAGGCTTTATTATTCGGTAACATAGCTCGAACTTTATTCACGTATTTGTCGATAGTTTTACGTTTAATTTGCGGCTTTGTGGTTCGGGCCGAATTGAAACGTTTTTGCTCAAATCATCTGCCTGAAAAATGGGTCAAATTAACAATTGCACGGCCCGATTCCTTTGTGTCTCGACACAGGATTTCAATAAGCAAAATGACGTACACAGTTGGAGCTTCAAAATGACTGTAATTACGGCTGGATCAAAAAAGAAATCATGAACGTCCCAGCCAAAGCACAATACTTGGGCGTTAGACCATTAAAGAGGCATTTTCGTGGTCTTGTATTAAGCAAAAGTCTCCCTAATTATTACTCTGATGAGAAGTTCCGGATGACCGAGTTATGTAGTTATATAAGGCGTATACGTACAAAAACATGAGTTAGGACGGGTCGCGTAGTCATTCCAAATCAAATGCGGAACGTAGGTAATAAGTATGTGATTTGTACAGACAGTTCCAGGCAGCAAAATGTATTCAAATTAATGCCTAGCTTCAGTTATTGAAATTGTAACAGTTCTTGCAAATATTTATAAAGAAAGCTCTATGTTGGCGTAATATTGCTTTGAGAAAACAATACTTTAGAGAGACAAACAATTGAAAAGCTGTAATAACAATGGGGATTTACTTATTCTTCCTTCCTTACACTTTCATTATATTTTATGTTATGTCGATTAGTCAAAGTCAAGGAGACATTTTGTCTAAACCAAATATAGTATAGCTAGCAAAATTATGGAAATATTTTATTTTGAGTTATTAACTTTGTTTTATATTAAAAAATTTAAACGTGTGATTCTCTGGTAATTGGAAAATCGTTGTCCGCACGTTTGTTCAGATAGATATTTCGGTATTTCTGTTAAAATTTTTGTGCAAGATCAAAGAACTAATATCTGACCCTCTGTTAAGTTACGAGGGACCTCTATTCATATTCTTTTCTTTGACATCCAAATCATATTTAAAAACCATCCCCTAGTATGTTTGACCATGAAAATTTTTTAATTTCAAAGAAAGCTTAAAATACAAAAATGAGAATAATGTAGTTTGGGAAGTATAAATTGAAAATAGATAAAAGATCAAAAACAAAAATAAAAAACTAAAATCCGCACTACAATTTGCCGACTAAATTTTTTGTCCGATGTATTAAAAAACAGTTTCCTGTCATTTTGAGGAAGGCACCAATATTATTTATGACATTCAGAGCCTTGGTTTTGTATCGAATGGAGCGCCAATAATATGAACTTAAGGATATTATTATTTTGCAACTTATGTGTACCCTACTTTACAATATAGAAAATTTGTAGAAAAACACATTTTATACAGAATTTTCCAGTTAGTAGAGGATCACCCACACAAGCGAAAGATTGGACTTGATCTTGCCCTTTGCCTATTATAAGGTCAGAATAGAATATATAGCTACACAAAAATTGAAATACAAATCTTGTCCCCTGAAACCAAAAAAGATTTAGAAACACAACAGAGGTTAGTACAGAATATACTTCTACCGGGATTGGATCGTATCAAAGAACTACTAAAAGTTCTTTGACACGGTCCAATTCCGGAAGAAATATATTCTGTACTGACTCTGGCAGTAAAAGCCTTTGTTATCATACAATATAGGTTGCTCTAACACATTTCGTAAGCCAAGCTATCATCTTCAGAAAGATACTAACACCTAATCCTAAAATTAACCCTTATATACTAAGAATATTTACTTCGTGCCTGATGGGCCGCATCCGAACGCGCATGCTCATCTAAACATATACGTCGTAGTGTCACAATTCCTTATCTCTCAACCTTAACTATTTTTAGAGATTAGTGGCCTAAAGGCCCAGCGCAACCATTCATAAGGTTGTCTCCAGCCTTATGGATGGCTAAGCTTTCATAAGTATTTAACATAGTTCTATGTTGAAAACAGAAAGTAAATGAATAGCTTTTTATGAAATCGGGGTTTACTAGTGACAAAACTCGCAGTAAAAAGTATTAGAAGAGTTAGTGTAAGCTTTACGTTAAAAAATCAATCCAGTTTTGCACATTAAATGAAAAAACACGATCTCTACCGAAAGTTTAAGTGGTTACGAAGTAAGCCGATTTACGAAGATACGCTTAATACCCTTGGTGATCTATATTCTTTGTACGTAATCGTGAAAATTTGGATTAAAGACTTTACAATTGGTAGATTTTTCATTGAAGGTGAAGAGCCTTTAATAAGTCCAGTTGCTGAGCCCATCGCCGAAAATATCATAATTTTATCGGAATGTATAACTGGGTAAAAACGAATATCTGAAGCAATTAATTCACGTCGACTTGGAGCAGAGTGTCTGCATAAATGATCGCCAAATGCCTGAATGTTGACCAGAAGCATGCAAGGGTCGAAGCATCGCGTACGATCTGCCCTTGGTTTGAAAAATATGCGGATTTTTTAATCAGTGTATATAAAATTTTGGTGCATTTCCACAACCGAGGAATAAAGCAGCAAGTCTCTCTCTAGTTCCTCTAAGGCTGTTTAAAATGGCTGTTTAAAAATCTGCTAGAAAAATTCTCGCTTCAGTTTTTTGAAATTGCCATGGAATAATCATGGTCAATTATCTGGAAAAGGGTAGAACAATAACTGATTGCTATCAATGCCTCTTCACACAAATTGCATGGTACCATGCAAACCATTCGTGATTTGGGATTTGAATTATAGGAACACCCCCCTTATATACGAGATCTGGTTTCGTTCGAATATCTTTCTTTTCCACAAGAAAAAAATTTTAAAAAGTTGTAATTTTTTTCAAAGAAAGGATTATAGAATCTGTAAAGGCCCGCAGAGAGAAATAAAACTTGTTTTTAACAGGTCTAGAGACGTTGCAGGTACGGTGTATCAAATTAAAAGAATAATGTGTCGAATAATGAAATATTTTCACTTTCAAATTTCTTTGCTTCTATAGTGCCTAAGAATTTTTCAATTAATCGTTAATAAAGTTCAATAGTTATGAATATTAAAGAATTCCACGAAGAAAGGGTTGGAAATGTCAATAAATTTCTTTGCCAGAAACTCTATATTTCTAAATACTTTTGTTAACACATAAATTAAGCTAAATGCGTTCTTAAAGAAAGACCCACAATTCCTCTAACACTTAAATCCTTATTCATTACCACTTTTTCCTCATCCAGAGCTTTCAAGTGGAATGTGAAAATTAGTGAATCATTTCTCGAACTGTAAAATCGAATCACAAACATGGCTTAAATTAAATAAAAAGCCGTTTCCTGTATTTGTAATGAGAGAATTTTCATTGTGTTTACACAGGGAAATTTCGTCAAGTAATTTCATCTCATAATCCAAATGCGCAACAGGTCATTATTCTGAAGAACTCATCTGAAGTGATTAGGCTTTATATTATTAATGGGAATTTGGGAGAATAATTCCATCGATTCGAAGCTCAAGTGGCAATTTTAGGTTATTTTGCGATTACAAAGTGAAGGAGAAAAGACAGCAGTCTCAGCTGAGAAGCCATATTTGATTTAGTTATTGTCAAACGAAATTTTCGACAAAATTAAAAATACAATCTCAGCTACTTGATTTTATAGCTTATAGTATATTTTTGACTCTAATTCGACATTTTAAACTGAACATTTTTACTTTTAGAAAATGGCGAGAAGTTAGTCTTTAATCTCAAGATAATCTATTTTTATTTTAAAATTAATATCAACCTTACAATAAAACAAGTGTTTCACAAAACAATTTTTCTTTTCATATTGTGAATTGTACAGGTTCCATAGAATCAGTTACAGTGATTGGAAATAAACAAGTTATCGATATAGACAGCCGACGATGCAGCAAAGCGAAACCGGTCCTACCAAGAGGTTATGATATTGCTGCAGAAGTTTCATAAACTATATTTAACATATTTCACGTTAAATTTTGTTAAATATAAGACTTATCACTGCTGCTTCCTAAAGAAGCCTGGTTTTGGTACAAATTTCAAAGCGAAAAATATATAGTCAAGCCTAAGGGTTAAGTTTTAGGACTTTTAATAATGAACATCGAACTTCTGAACTGGATTTCAGTTGAACCAAAAAAAAACATAGATATTACTCGACGGATACTCTCGAAAAGTAAGAAACTATCTTATGTAGAAAGCCCTTCTATTTACATCAAAGAGGTGTTCGTGTATGCTGATTCATCTTGTTCAACTTACGTAAAGTAACTAGACTTTAGTTCAAAGAAATGCACAACGAGGTGTTCCCAAGTCCAATTCATGCGATCTTTTATAAAGCAAGTGTACCATTGCTACATCATAAGGATACGACGTATACGACTGTAGTTAAGTTAGTTGCTCAAAAAGAGCATTGTATAACGCACCTGACTTTCTACCAAACTCCAATATGATCGTAAGCGGCAAAAGGATTGCAAAAGAGCAGCGAAAGGCTTTGTGGACTCGATCCGTGTAGTTTGTTTATAGTTTACTCTTGCGGTAGGAATTAGAAAGTATGAAAGATTTCGTTTATAAACTTTATTTAACATTTCTACCGCGCAGTTTGGAAATATTTAGATTTTTATTAATGATTGTTGACAGTATTCTAAAACATTTTTTGAAATATGACTTTATGATATCTAAATTTATTTAAAACCTCACCTCATGAGAGCTGACAAAAAATAGGTTATATTATTTTACATAGAACAAAAAAAAATTAGAAACAGGAGACCAAAATTAGATTTGAAAAAAAATGTTAATTACAAATTATGAAAATGTAACAATATAAAAAATATAAAAAAAAGTTGTAGCCCTTGACATCGATGTTTCGTTCTTATTTGAGCTCGTCAGCATTGTATAACATGGAAAGGGAACAATGAGGAAGAAATACTTAAAAATAAAAATTGAAATATATGAAAACATTTTAACATGCATAGACGTTTTATCAATATTTTACGGTGGTAAAAATTTAAATATTTGAAGCCTGATCCACAAGAAACAACTAATCCGAGGGGTAATACCCCTTCCAGCGTAGAACTACACTTGTGGGTCGAAGTTACAATGTTTTAGAATATTGTCAACACTCATTAGTAAAAATTTAAATATTTCCAGACTGGGTCCTTAAATAAAATTAATAAACATAATGTTTCCCACCAATAAGAGTCCACCATAAAGGATAATGAAAGACTTCATAGAAAATGATGAATTAAAAAATGACAGTACAATACAGGAGTCTGATAGTGATCCTATTAACACGTACAGGCTCTTTAAGTTAAAACCTGTAAAATATCTGAATTGGGAAGAATAAAAATAAAAAACAGAGACAGTCGATTTTATTTTCATGAGGGTCACATGATGACGTAAGTAAGGAAGCTATACCCCTTAGGCAGGTGCCCAAAATACTCTTAGACTTTATTCGAAATCACTAAAATCATAAGTACTGTTACGTGCGTTATCGGTTCGAATTGATATGTTAGGATCAAACACCGATTTCGGCCAATGACCGAAGAAAACGGCCAAAATGCGTTCTGGCCACTAACAAATTACCAATGTCCGAAATATCGCTTTCTGGCCCTTTGATATAGACCAGGACGCGTTCTGGATCTCTCACGATTGCCAGAAAGCGAAGCTTTTGAATAATTCGCGAACTGGCTTTCTGAAAATAGCTAGAACGCGTTCTGGCATTCACAGCAATACCAGAACGCGTCGAGCACAAAGAACAAGATGTCCAAAAACAAAATATTTTTATTCTTTATGAATTACATAATAAAGGAACGATTTCAACATAAAATACATTTTCCGCATATGAGTACTTTTTCAATATACCTGTATTTACTTATTTTTGCACGAACTGTTGTTGTGACATTTGCTGTTACAAATTACTTTCTTTGCCTTACACGCACATTTTCTGTTGATGCAATAACGTTTGCAGTTACACTGTATAAAGCCCTGTGTCGATCCGGATGCTAGACCCGAAACAGTACGGAGGGATACAGACGATGACGGAACTGATGAAATATCAATGAAATCGGAGTCGGCTAAGGAAAACTCATTACGACCGTACAGCGACTGTAAAGTTCCATCTTTCGTACCTGAAAATTGATTTAAAAGTGGGTTAAGCATACAATCCGAATTAATTTACCTACCAAGCTGATAAAGTCCACTGTCATTAACACCAAGTACAACAGCTAATACATTTCTTGGGGCAAGCCTACCTCTGTCAACATCAGGTACGCGAACAATAACAGTTCTTCCTACATTAATGGGTGACAAGTTCGAGTTGGACAGAGGAACCATTTTCTCGGCTTGCTTTTCAAGTCCACTTTTGACCTGCTCCCGTACATCATTTATTTTTTCACTTCTCAAACATCGGTTACATTTAATGTTCTGTTCACCTCCTTCATTTCCTTCGTTAGTTGTCCCGCAAATATTGTGAACGGGTAAGGAACACACTAAACATTTATGACTGTCTAAAACTTCATTTGTGCAAATTGTACACACATCTTTTCCTTGTTCTTCATTTTCAGTGTTCCTTCTGTTTGTCCAATTATCTTCCTCATCTAAGCACAAATGTCCGTCCTTACGCATGCGTGGGTTTGTTTGATCAAACAACTTTTGCAGCTCTTCTTCTGTTTCAATGTTTGCCAAGAGTTCTTTTGAAAGTGATGAATCTTTCAGCCCAATCCTCTGAGGCGTGCCAAACATAGCTTCATAAGGACTCTTAGTTATTCCTGTATGCAGGAAACGATTTTTATTACTTTGCACAAATCGCAGCCCTTCAGACCATTTCTTTGTGTTTTCGTCTGCCATCCATGTAACTAGCATATCTCTTACATCCTGATTCGATCTCTCCACGGACCCTTGATTTTGGGAATGGCGAGGTTTTCCATGCACCAGCTTCAAACCGGGCAACATTTCAGAAAGATTTTGTACTATGCGGTTTGCAAATTCTCTGCCATTGTCACTTTGTAGAATCATGGGTGCACCAAACAAACAGAAAATATCTACTAAATGATAAGCAACTTCTTCGGCTGTTTTTGATTTTAATGCCCTTAGTACCGTCAATTTTGTTAAGTGGTCTTAGTAATTGAGGATAAAACGAAAATCACCATCTGGTTCACTTTGCATGTTAATTAAATTTACTTGACAGCGAGAGTTCATTTCATCTGTTACAATTGGCTTTACAACTAAACCTTTTCTTTTCACTTTCTTTTTTAATTGGCATTGTTTGCAAAGTGATAAATAAATCTCAATTATTTGCCGCGTTATGTTACAATATTTTCTTTTCAGCTCACAATCCATAACTGAAAATAAAGAAATAAATAGATTTATATCCCAGCGAAAAACCGTAGAAAAAAAATAACAAACCTCGTAATCTCTTGTGTCCTGTCCCTATATGCGCCGAATGAATCATGTCAAATAATTCGTCGGTCGTGCAAAAGTAACGCAACTCAGCAGTTTCCTCCGCCCTGCTCTCTATTAGCTTTTCGGTTTCACCGGTTTCGCCGTTACTCTTACATGCTTTTGCTAATTTTACATCTGCAAGTATTTGATTGTATCTTTCTCTTGTAAAAATGTTGCTACGATCATTGCTATCACTTATGACTTTTTGCAAATCTTTATTGAAACGCAACTTAAGATCTTCTATGGCACTAGTACACATTTTTAACCTACCATCTATCACAGTTGCACCAAACTGCTTACTACCCACTACATATTCGAATGAAGATAGATTTAGCCAGTGTACATGTTGAGACAAGTACAAAATCTGCTTTTGTACGTTTCGTTTATGTGCTCGACGCGTTCTGGTATAGCTGCGAATGCCAGAACGCGTTCTGGCTATTTTCAGAAAGCCAGCACTGCGAATTATTCAATAGCTTCGCTTTCTGGCAGTCGTGAGAGATCAAAATGCGTCCTGGTCTATATCAAACGGCCAGAAAGCGATATTTCGGACATTGGCAATTTGCTGGTGGCCAGAACGAGTTTTGGCCGCTTTCTTCGGCCATTGGCCGAAATCGGTGTTTGATCCTAACATATACATGTTTGTGTATATGTTAGGATCAAACACAGATTTCGGCCGATGGCCGAAGAAAACGACCAAAACGCGTTCTGGCCACCAGCAAATTGCCAATGTCCGAAATATCGCTTTCTGGCCATTTGATATAGACCAGGACGCGTTCTGGATCTCTCACGACTGCCAGAAAGCGGAGCTGTTGAATAATTCGCGTACTGGCTTTCTGAAAATAGCCAGAACGCGTTCTGGCATCCGCAGCTATACCAGAACGCGTCGAGCAGATTTTGTACTTGTCCCAACATGTACACTGGCTAAATCTATCTTCATTCGAGTATGTAGTGGGTAGTAAGCAGTTTGGTGCAACTGTGATAGGTGGTAGGTTAAAAATGTGTACTAGTGCCATAGAAGATCTTAAGTTGCGTTTCAATAATGATTTGCAAAAGGTCATAAGTGATAGCAATGATTGTGGCAACATTTTTACAAGAGAAAGATACGATCAAATACTTGCAGATGTAAAATTAGCAAAAGAATGTAAGAGTAATGGTGAAACAATTACTTCAAAACAACGGCGACGATTAAAAAGGTACGATATTTTGAAAATTGGTGAAACCGAAAAGCTAATAGAGAGCAGGACGGAGAAAACTGCTGAGTTAAGTTACTTTTGCAAGACCGACGAATTATTTGACATCATTCATTCGGCGCATATA
Source organism: Dastarcus helophoroides (assembly GCA_028583605.1). Classification (NCBI taxonomy): domain Eukaryota; kingdom Metazoa; phylum Arthropoda; class Insecta; order Coleoptera; family Bothrideridae; genus Dastarcus; species Dastarcus helophoroides. Next base: position 4,044,566 of record CM053332.1, read on the forward strand.
GGAACAGGACACAAGAGATTACGAGGTTTGTTATTTTTTTTTCTACGGTTTTTCGCTGGGACATAAATCTATTTATTTCTTTATTTTCAGTTATGGATTGTGAGCTGAAAAGAAAATATTGTAACATAACGCGACAAATAATTAAGGTTTATTTATCACTTTGTGAACAATACCAATTAAAAAAAGAAAGTGAAAAGAAAAGGTTTAGTTGTAACGTCAATTGTAACAGATGAAATGAACTCTCGCTGTCAAGTAGATTTAATTGACATGCAAAGTGAACCAGATGGTGATTTTCGTTTTATCCTCAATTACCAAGACCACTTAACAAAATTCACGGTACTAAGGGCATTAAAATCAAAAACAGCCGAAGAAGTTGCTTATCATTTAGTAGACATTTTCTGTTTGTTTGGCGCACCCATGATTCTACAAAGTGACAATGGGAGAGAATTTGCAAACCGCATAATACAAAATCTTTCTGAAATGTGGCCCGGTTTGAAGCTGGTGCATGGAAAATCTCGCCATTCCCAAAGTCAAGGGTCCGTGGAGAGATCGAATCAGGATGTAAGAGATATGCTAGTTACATGGATGGCTGACAAAAACACAACCAAATGGTCTGAAGGGCTGCGATTTGTGCAAAGTAATAAAAATCGTTCCCTGCATACAGGAATAACTAAAAGTCCTTATGAAGCTATGTTTGGCACGCCTCAGAGGATTGGGCTGAAAGATTCATCACTTCCAAAGGAACCCTTGGCAAACATTGAAGAAGGATAGATGCAAAGGTTGTTTGATCAAACAAACCCACGCATGCGTGAAAACGGACATTTGTGCTTAGATGAGGAAGATAATTTGACAAACAGAAGGAACACTGAAAATGAAGAACAAGGAAAAGATGTGTGTACAATTTGCACAAATGAAGTTTTAGATAATCATAAATGTTTAGTGTGTTCCTTACCCGTTCACAATATTTGCGGGACAACTAACGAAGGAAATGGAGGAGGTGAACAGAACATTAAATGTAACCGATGTTTGAGAAGTGAAAAAATAAATGATGTACGGGAGCAGGCCAAAAGTGGACTTGAAAAGCAAGCCGAGAAAATGGTTTCTTTGTCCAACTCGAACTTGCCACCCATTGTTGTAGGAAGAACTGTTACTGTTCGCATACCTGATGTTGACAGAGGTAGGCTTGCCCCAAGAAATGTGTTAGCTGTTGTACTTGGTGTTAACGACAGTGGACTTTATCAGCTTGGTAGGTAAATTAATTCGGATTGTATGCTTAACCCACTTTTAAATCAATTTTCAGGTACGAAAGATGGAACTTTGCAGTCGCTGTACGGTCGTAATGAGTTTACCTTAGCCGACTCCGATTTCATTGATATTTCATCAGTTCCGTCATCGTCTGTATCCCTTCGTACTGTTTCGGGCCTAGCATCCGGATCGACACAGGGCTTTATACAGTGTAACTGCAAACGTTATTGCATCAACAGAAAATGTGCGTGTAGGGCAAAGAAAGTAATTTGTAACAGCAAATGTCATAACAACAGTTCGTGCAAAAATAGGTAAATACAGGTATATTGAAAAAGTACTCATATGCGGAAAATGTATTTTATGTTGAAATCGTTCCTTCATTATGTTATTCATAAAGAATAAAAATATTTTGTTTTTGGACATCTTGTTCTTTGTGCTCGAGGCGTTCTGGTATTGCTGCGAATGCCGGAACGCGTTCTAGCTATTTTCAGAAAGCCAGTTCGCGAATTAATCAACAGCTTCGCTTTCTGGCAGCCGTGAGAGATCCAGAAAGCGTCCTGGTCTATATCAAACGGCCAGAAAGTGATATTTCGGACATTGGCAATTTGCTAGTGGCCAGAACGCATTTTGGCCGTTTTCTTCGGCCATTGGCCGAAATCGGTGTTTGATCCTAACAGATACACGTGATAGATTATACCCACTTTATTACTGAATTAACTCGGCACACTGTAACTGAACAGTAACTCACTAATTATTTACTAATTGCTAACCAACTTATTGCATTGATTCTAACCGACCGACTCGAGGGAAAACTGACCGCCTTTTTATAGTTTCGGCCCGCGGCTTCCAGAATTTTCGGCAGATAAGGCTTATCGAATGCCGAAATTTCTGGAACGCTTATCTGCCGTTTGTTTCGTTATCGCGGCCGCTTTCCCCTTATCAGAACCTTCTAGAAACTTTTTTTATTTACTAAATTCTACAATTCTATTCTAAATCCTATTTTATCTATTTACATTGCGTTACATTACAAATTGTAAATTTGGTGCAAGTAATCTCTTAACAGTTTTTTGCTGAACAGAATAACACCTCGTTGTATTTTTGTAATCTTTTTTCAATAAAAATTCTTCTTTTCAAGATTAGAAAATTAATTTTTTGAAGAATTAAAATTGTTATAAGAATTGGTAATACCAAATGTGTATCTATTTTACTTTATAATGTGGAAATGTGTCAAGTTCTCATTATACCAGCTCAATTGTCGTATTAAAAGATATACGGGGTCGCTGACCTTATATTTTTATGAAAAAATATTTATTTATTCATCAACATTTTTACTGTCTCCTTCAAAGTAATCCCCTTCCGATAAAATGCACTTGTGCCAACGCTTTTTCCAATCTTCAAAGCACTTCTCATAAGGACTTTTTGGTGTAGCCTTGAGCTCCTCCAGCGATGCACTTTTTATTTCATCAATCGTTGCAAATCTCCCTCCTTTCATAGGCCTTTTAAGTTTTAAGAAGGGAAAAAAGTCGCAGGGGGCCAAATCCGGTAAATATGGTGGCGAAGGCATGATTGTCGTGTTGTTTTTGGCGAAAAAACCTCTTACAAGGAACGACGAATGAACAGGTGCATTATCGTGATGCAAAAGGCATGAATTATTTTTCCCCAATTCAGGACATTTTTTTTCGTATTACTTCTCGCAAACGGCGCATTACTTCAAGGTAATACTCCTTATTGACCGTGAGGTAAAAACTCTTAATGCACTACGCCATGGTAGTCGAAAAAAAAAAACAGTGAGCAAAACTTTGACATTTGATCGGACTCGGTGCTCTTTTTTCGGTCTTAGCTCTCTTAGGTGCTTCCATTGGAACGATTGGGCTTTGGTTTCGACGTCATAACCATATACTTATGATTCGACCCTTTTTAGCATATCAGGATCATCATTGACGTCATTCAAGAGCTCTTGAACGATGCTCATGCGACGGTTTTTCTGATGAAAATTAAGAAGTTTCGAAACAAACTTCGCTAACACACGCCTTATGCCTGAAACATTCAAAAAAATTGCATGACATGAACCGACTAATATGCCAACATTCTCAGCAACTTCTATTATGGCTCTTATGGTTCGACGATTTTCAAAAACAGTTTTCTTCAAAGCTTCGACGAAATCTTCTGTTGTTGATATGTTGTGGCGTCCAGGGTGAGGTTCGTCGTCGGCTTCTTCTCGGCCATCTTGGAAGAGTTTGTATCACTTGTAAACATTGTTTTTTACTTAAAGCACACTCACCGTACGCCACTCTCACCATTTTAAGTGTTTTAGAGCACTTGATTTCTTTTTTTATACAAAATTTGATGCAAATTCTTTGCTCCACTTTTTATAATAATACAAAATTGCCGAGCACAACAAAATAGTCTAACCTTTTTATCTCTCAAAAACAAACTAAGTATACTATGTACTTGAAACTGTGAATATATGTTCGGGATATGTGTACCAACACAACAACAACAAAAAATCAATAATCGAATGTACGTTGCCCGCGAACCTAAAAAGTCACCTTACTTTTTGAACACACCTAAAGCTATTCATAGAAAATATCTGCAACATGCACGAAATATTACGAGAATTTGAATCTGCCTGCCTTCTAACATAAACTATTTTAAGGCTTACGTAATGTAATTGTACGAATACATAACCAAAATTCACTATCCTTGTGAGTTATTTACGCCTCTGATCGTCAATTTCATGATACATAACTCAGAGTTCTTTTCAGATGTCACCCATTTGTCAAGTTACCCCCGGAAATACTTCACAACCACCTAACCCTGTAGCGAGCTTGCCTGTGGATCAGTCTTAGAATTTATGTCAATTCTCTATGAAATTGCCAGTGCTGGGAGTGTGTAAATTTAAGCTTCATCTACCCGCTCTGTCTGTAGCAGAATATGTAAGAAAATTTGTGTTTATTGGAGATCGATTTTCCGAAAACAAGCGGCGAAATAGGAAAGTTCTTGTGAGCTAAAAATATATTGCATCCGAGATTTAAGGGAAAGAAATTGATTATAGGTACATTGGGCCATAAATTTATCAAAATTTGAGATTTCGTTCCTGCACGAGATAATGCATACAAATAGAAAGTCATATTATAGTTTGTTTCACTGGACGTTGATAACATGGATATCTTCATTATTAGTGTGAAATAGAATATCTGTTAAATTCAAAAAGTAGTGCGAAATTTTACGCTTTGAACATGCTATTGAGAAAATGATTGAATACCGGTTTGCTTAAATTTTATTAACAAAAAAGTAACAAGCGTCATTTTCTAAAATCTGCTAGAACGTTATTATTTGTAGTCTGTACTAAAAAAAAACTGTTGAATTTAGTACTACTTTGCCAATGTAACCGATATTCTATTTCCACTAATAGTGAAACTAGAAAATACCCATCTCATCCCACGTTCAGTCGGGCACACTGTATATAAAAATATATAAAATTTTTATGAAATATTCTAAATGGTATACACTTAGGTCTAAAAGTCACACATACATTTAGTATATTCGTAATTTAAAACTTACGATTAAACAGATCGATTTTTAATTGTAAAGCGACACTTTTTAAGCATGATATCCCTCCATGGACTAACAGCTACCTACTCCTAATAAGGGTGCGCGTGATAGCTTATTTTAAAGGGTTTTTAATTCTCTATCCAGCAAGCAGTAAACTTTTTTTTAATCGCCAAGAAAATTAAATTGACAAATGTTTAAATATACAAGTAAATGTTTCCAAACTATGCGTATGTAGCAAATATCTGGCAAATCTGACTTTTCTAATTAATTTTATCTTATAATTATACAATTTTTTTTCTTAGCTTTAAGTGGCACATTACCCAAGAAGAAGAAAAAATAAAAAGGGCTTCTTTTATAGCATATCATCATTTTTCCTGTTAGCTATCTTAAGATTTTTAGTGTAAGAAATGGTCAGATCGCCACTTGACCACCGGAAGCATGTGGACTGACCAGCGACCCTATTCTAATAATAAAACACATGTGGGGTAAAATTTGATGTTTTTAAGTAGTCTATAGGTTTTGTAAAAAAGAATTTGCATCCCAAGAACTCTTGCCGAAGAAAACTTTTTTCTTAGTAATTTTTCCAAACAATTTCAGCCCATCCTTAAAAGGACTACTCGACAGACATAATAGAGTTACCATTTCCAAGTTGATTGCATTTAAAAAAAAACTCACTTTCTTAATTATTTGCCAGAAATTAATGATCATAAAGGATTAGTTTTTGATAAATTATTTCCTACGACAGATAAACACTGCTTGTGTATAATTATTGAAAATATCAGCAAAGAGCGGTACCCGGTAATAACAAATAAATATTGAAGACGATAAGACTATGAAATTTATGACGTCATCCTTGATGACTTTTATAAGAAAGTAATCTAGGAATTTAGCCAAGTTTTTAATTTTTATGCCGAGTTAGATGATGCCATTGGTCCAAGAGTAATTACTACGAGTAAATGGACGAGGCATTAGTAGCAGGTGATCATGTCACGCTGAAAAAAGAAAATAGGAAATGTTGCAGGTATATCCTTATTTATTTACAATCAGTGGCTATTTCGATAGAATATTATTATTATTATTATAATATGACAAATTTATATTTATATTCCATGCACAGACATAAAATATCGGACCCTACACAAGTACAAGAAGCTTCGTATCGTGTCTGTGTAGCAGGATACAGATAAAGCGTCGTATGTTTTATTTTCTTCGTGTTTTACTATGACGTGTTTGCTTGCAGCTATGAAAAGCCATTTCCCAAATAGTGTGTAGTTCAGCCGAATGACGATTTTCTAAATTGCCTTGAATTTGAGTTACATTGTATATACTTTTTCTTCTGAAACGAGAATGACAATAATTTGCTTTAGCGCTAAACGGAAATGTTAGGATAAATATAAATGTGCTTGTATTGCGGAAATCCTGTTACACCAAACAAGATAATGCACTTAGCTGTACTAAACCCAAAATGATTTTTTTTTTTGAGGTGTTTTATTCATAATAATTCATAACACATTATCATAGCGTTTATGACAGAAAGGTTTCCATTATTTAATCCAGGAAGAAAATGCTGAATTATTTCTTTTTCGGCCTTCAGCTAATCGGAGTTTAGAACATAAATTTTTAATAGGCATTGGACGTTTCAGAATCTTTGAATAACACAATCTTCTTAAAATGGAAGGTGACTGACATATTAATGCACAGTTCAAGCGGCTAGGTCTAGAAGCTTGAAACTTTTCCCAGAAGCGTTTCATAAAACTTTAGGTGCACATTAAGGAGGAATTTTTAAAAATTTATTCTCTAAGGTGGCGAACACAAAAAAGTTTCAAAAAATGTTCCCAGTTCTGTCAATATCACAATGTCAGCGAGACAGATATTTAGGTAAAAACAAGGCGTTGACAGTTCTATGCTACTGCACACAACGATCATTGGTCGTGGTTTGTTCAATTATCGGAAAATGCCAAAAGACACGACTTATAAATTAATTTTGGCGCTTGTGTTGTTTCAATAAATGCCTTAGGTTAAAAAATCACCGTCGAAATGATAACTATCAAAGAAATACTATTGAGGTAAACGGGACTTGACTATGAAGAAACTTGGCATTTTTTAAAGAAACTTGTTTTTTAATACACTGCGTTTTATTAAAAATGAAGTCACTCAAATATTTTTATATTTATTCGATATCAAAAATTGAACTTTACCACAATACTGCTATTCTATATAAAACACACATTTCGAAGTAATTGACTTAAAGTTCAGGTAGTAATAATCTAACACAAGGGCAACCCCCAAATGCGAGAGAAGCGAAAGTTTAAATTTGGAATTATTCATTTTTAGTTAAATTTAAACTTTGAATTCGATATGCACTGTTAGTTAAATTTTGACTTAAAATTCAAGAATTTTAGTTTACTATTTAAATTTATATAGATAGATTACAATTTAAGGTTGAAAAATAACAAAACAAAATTTCAATAAAAATCAAGATTTTATGAAAAAATTTTCATAGATTTAACTAGGATTTTTCTATTTTTTTTAGTTGACTTTAAAAGCGAAATTTTATTTTTTGTAAAAGCATATAAATTAGATAAATATTTAAAGATTTTATGAAAACATGTTTTATGGGCCAGAAAAAATATTCGAATTTCAGGAAGGACTGGAAATTTTCGTCTTATTTTGTTTTATTGTTAAGATTCTAACTACAAAATTTCGACTTTACAGTCAAAATTTTGGAAACAAAGTTGGATGTATTATTCGTCAAAAATTATAATTTAAAGGGGCGCTTTCAGGAAAAAAAAAAAAAAAATTAGCTTAAATTTAAATAAGATTTATGGAAAAATATATTTCAAAAAAACATAAGGATTTATAAAATAATTGCGAGTTTCATCTGTAATTTTCGAGAAAAAATTCGAAATTAGATTGGAATTGACAACAGCGATATAACTAAATATGAAGTTTCTTAATTTCGAAATAGTCAAAAAGTTGTTGAGAAACCACGAATGAATCCCGGCGACAATCGCGCCGGGTCTCTCAGACCCAATCAGTTATATTTTTCGTGATAACGTGAGCGTTTCATGTAGTGCCCTTTTGTCTATCTTCCTAAAATGTAATAATTACGTGCATTCCGCTATTAGCTCCGGCATTGCAATTTAAGTGACACTGTAAGCACTGATTTTTTGTGCAAGACCCAGCGCGACTAAATAAGCATGATTTTTTAGATTTTGTTTTTTTGAGCTGCTATTATTTTTTTATGATGCTTGTGCACCAAGACTATCCTATAAAGGTATCATATTCATGTATTTATAATCAACTCCATGTAAAAAAATTTAAAATGTTGAAATTGAATATTTTTAATAAGAATTATGAAGTATATAATATGTTTTTATTTTTAATTTTGCTGTTCATATTTGTTTAAAGTAAACGTATTTTTAATAATTTGTCATGGTCTAAAAAGCAACGAAAGGTTTTAATTACCTAATTTAACAAAAATAGGGCCTAAGAATTGTTTGGCTCTGTGAGACCCAGCGCAATCATTGTTTCCCAAAAGAGTAGCGCGATTACCGCCGGGTTAACATTTTTGATTGTAAAATGGAAATTATAAGAATAAAACAAGTTAAATTTGAAGTTTAAACTTTTAATTTCGTTTGGAAAAGTTTTAAAAATTTTGTCAATAACAATTCCAAGGGTTTTCTCCAATATATGGAATGGTTGGTTACTTCAAAGTTTCCGGCTTAAACATTAAACTTCAATTTATTAATTTTTATTAAAATTTATATCTGAAACTTAAGTTTTATTGCAAAAGTCAAACTTTTCACATTAAAATAGGTTTTTTTAATTTTAAAGTTTAATTCTTATTGTTTGTTTTTTTTAGTCAAAAATTTAGCTTTACATTGAAAATTTTTTTTTTCTAACGTTTAGTGACAAAAGAAAAAACTTCAATTTTTGATACAAACGGAATTAAATATTAACTAATTTCTCGGAATTTGTATTATAAAGTCGTTTGACAAAAATAACCGAAATTTATAAAATAACAATTTCCTGAGATCGTTGGGGGTTTTAGAAAAAATAATAAGAACTTTAAAGTTTTGATAGAAACCTAAACACACCTTGGAATTAAAAAAAAATCGCAATTAAAAAGTATTTTTATTTACCTTAATTTTTTTTTACTTTAATCCACTCGCAAAAAGCACCCAATGCTTATGCCTTTGGAGCACTGCGAGTAGGATGCGGAAATAAAGATAGATTACGATGAATCTTTCTTCTAAATGAGGATAAAAATTCTGTTCGATAACGAATTCCATAGTGCGGAAGGTCTATAGATAGAAATCCTGACTGTGCCAAGCTGGAATTTGCCATCAACGACCGTCAGATCTGCCAGTTCCTACGAGCATCTTCCGTGAAAGTACTTGCAGAAAAGGGACAAGTAACACTGGTCAACAAAATTGAAGTTTTGTCATGTCACATGAAGTTCTTTTGTATTTTTTAATAGTGTTAGTTATTTCATTTAAAATAAGCAGTTTTGAAATTTTCATCACCCACGACATTTGTTTCTTAAATTTTTAAAAAATGATGGGTGTCCAGAAACAACATAAAAGAAAATGTAAATTAGTATCTTATATTTGTTTTTCTAGATTATTTAGCATTTAATTGGTCCCTCTTGATCAAGCAGTAGTAGTCAGTCAACATCCTTGAGTTTAATCTGCCCTAATAAAGATTTTCCATCATTGAATGTCCGAATGAAACTTTCATAAGTTATTATCACTTAAAGACCCCTAGAGCCTCCTAAATCGTAGGAATAAAGTCAAAATATGTATCTAAAAAATAAATCCTGCTCCCCATATTGCAACCCAAAGTTTTAATTTCCAATAAAATTTTAAACCAAATATTCTTAGATGTCTCTCTTATGGTAAACCAAAAAATATCCAATTACATTTTCGAAGCAACTTCATGCGGATTTTTTCAAAACATTGAAGTTTTCTTTAAACAACGAGTCTTTTATTAATTTTCTTAATTTGAGGTACTACTACTACTACTTCACTTATTCTGGAGAAAATCTCTTTAAAATATACAAGTCCAATTTATTGGCGCCCATTCCCTCTAGAAAATTTTTGGTAAGGCTAATTTGATATTAAGTGGTGGTAGAAATATACCAGAGAGCTTTACAACTGTAAATGTTTAGTTTTTTATTTATAAGTTAAAGATCTACGTGTAGGACGAACTTTTTCCTAATTGTGATTTTTTTTATAAAAAGTACCCAAATTTTAATGATAAAAAAGGCTTTAAATGAAGAATTAATATGATCAGGATATTACATTTTATTTTTGATAAAATTTATTAGGATGTAAATAATAAATGTACCTAAATAATAACAAAGAGTATTTGGAAAGACTGCATTTCCAAAAATAAAATTTAACCTTGTTACGAGAAAACTGGCAGTGATGGAAAAAAATAAGTACTGTTTTGTAATGGGGGTAGATAGTCCAAACAAAATTACCTACCAGAATTCGTGTGACAAAATCAGTGTTGAGCCGTGTTATCAATGATTCGCCTGTGCTCCAGTATTTGCAAAAAATTGGTTCAATCTTCGTCATCAATTAGGCGAATCGCTTTGTTTTAATTGAGTCCAAAAGAGCCAACGGAGGCTGAACTCCAAACATGAAAACAGTATTCCAGCGCGGTTTAACTGATTGATTTATCAATAAGTAAATGACTGGAAAAAAACACGGGATATAAAGGAGGCATGCGCAAGGCGAGCTATCCAAAGAATAACTTTAATATTTGAGAAATTTTGAATGGTTAATGATATATTGTTATCTCATCGGGCCATCGGATACACAGTTACATTTCAAATAAAAATGTTCTAACCCTGCATGGAATTAGTTTTATTTTTTGAACATATGTAGACGTTCTCTCTTTTTGCTTTAAATTACTAATACAAACAATAACTACCTAATCTGTCTGGTTGAACCATTCTCTAAGGTAATTTGAAGATTTCTGCATGTCAACAATGGATCCACTCAATACGTTGTAGGTTTACAAGCATTTGATCTTTTACTATTTAAATATTCAAACCAATATCCTAAAGATTATTCAGTACAACAATTTCGGAATACATTTTGTAAGTCCGGTCAAAATGAGTACATATTGTGATGTTTTAATTCCTCCCTCCCTAAGATTTCTAGATTTGTCGGTATTCAATTTTCATTCATGGGGTCTATTAAGCAATTGATTTGTGTCAAAAAATCTATTTAGCTTTCTGCTGCTGTAAGTTTAAAAATTTATTTAATACCGGTAGAAGTTTTTCCGATTAAATTCACAAAAGGGCTCTTTGTCCAACTGATGATGATGATAACATTAAGTCTTTCATAAAATACGCGGTTGTCTGATGACTAAATGCTTTCATTCCATTAATGATAATAATGTATGTTAAAGAATAATTAACTTAAGAAAATTTCATAAAATAATATTGTTTAAGATATCGTTGAAATGTGAATTTTAATGCTTTTGTCTTTTCTTTTTGCCTGGAACCCAAGAATTGGAAGTGGTGAGAAGCATTATATAAACGGTTTGTAATTTATTCCATAATATTCATTCTTCTGTAAACAGGTTGTAAATTATCTAACATATAAATAAACAACGAAGCAGATTTATTTAAAAAAATGGTATTTCGAAATTAAAACAAATTAAAAACTAATTTTTTTTATTGTATTTTCCATAGCGCTTGTTTTGTAGTTTTTTGAGCTGGGTTTTTTAAATACATCAAGCATGAGCAAAAGTTTAAGAAAATGTCAAAACTCTGTTTTTTTTTGGAAACAAGCCATCATCACTAAAACATTGATGTACTGAACTTTTATTTTAGATTTCGAATATATATATTACAGTTTTCTGTGTATTTAAGTAAATAAGAAATGCCATTCATGCCAGTAATTTCCGGTGTCGCTTGAAGAATTACGGTTGTAGGTTACTTTTGTAGTATTAAGTATCAAACAACATATGTGATTTACCATTTTAAAGAAGAAATTTCAATTTCTGCAACAACCGCAACTTTATCAAAAGTCCACAAACTTTCAAATTGTGAGAGAACTCGCGATAGCGGCCGGAGCTTTCCACAGTACGGTACCCGAACTTCAAGGGTGAATTCAACGCGCCAACTGGATCCGTCGTCATCTCGACGCCATCAGACGCCGCCGCCGCCGGTAAAAGATTCTGCGCCCGATGAAGCCGACCTAACACCCCTTCATCTCCTGCTGGTGGCTGTAGCGGACACAACATCCAGAAAGGATGTCTTTGAAATCATATGATTGTCTGATGTTAAAGACTGCGTCGTTTATCATGGGTGAAGTGGATAAACGTAAAGTCGACCGCATGTAGATGTTTTCGCAAGCGATCATGAAATCAGCGGAGTACGTGTATCAAAGAGAAGAAGGCTCGAGTTCGGTTTTCATGATAAATTGCCCTTCCAGATTATATCAAAAATATTTGTAGAAGTATAAATCATATTTGGGGCGATAAGGGAAATTACGAGCTACATAATTTGATCCAAGTCGGCTACTGAATTATTTAACGCCAAGACGTAAACTAGCTGCAAATTTAAAATCTTAGCACCCACCCAACATTTCTTCGTACATTTAAATAAGACAGGAAAATTATTTTTAAGCACTTTGACCACTTTGTTTAAAGAACAAGATGACTAAATAAAATACATACTCTTTATTTATTGATCCGAATTTATTTTATTCCCGTCAAAGTGAGTCACATCCCATTGCGATGCACGTACGTCAGGCTCTAATCCAATCTCATCTTCACAGTTTGGACTTTACATCAGCACTTCCGTATTTTATTTTTTTTTAATCACTTTTACTTGTGTCTCTATCAGTGTTTTTTATTGAATAAAGTAGAAAAGGCAGCGAGATGATACATTTGGCAATGTCGGAATTTGCAAAAAGACATTTGTTAAGAGAGTTGGTGGCAGTGTTTCAACTGTTGTTAGTTTAGCTACCTATGGTTCACTATACACGCCTGGAGGGCTGCATGAATTTGCAGTCTAGGTTGCATTCTACTTGCATTTGTTAAGAGATTAGTAACAATCGTCATTAATTTCCTTATTTCATGGTATATTTCCTTGAAGCAAAATTTATGAATTATTTATCCACATTTCTATTCCCTTTTAGTGTTTTCACAAACTAGTAGATATTAGGCTACACTAACTGATATTCCTTTGGAGAAAAAGAAGACTTTGTAAAATATCATTTTTACCCATCCAAGTAACTTGCTGGATCTTAATTTTTCGGTCACTGTTTGTGACTCAAAACTGAAAAATACTTACAATATTTTTCGTTGAATCACAAACAGCGATCAACATATTAAAATCTCACGCAATCTCTCCTCGGTGCAATCTACCAATTGCGAATCTTTAACAAAAGGTAACCGAAAATCTGGATTTGTGAAAGAAACAATTGGCGAAGAAAAAACCAATGAAAAATAAAGAGAATTGACACAACTTTAAGAAAAAAAGTACTGAGCAAAAAGTAATAGTTCCATATTTCTCTTTTTCAAAACATCTTACCATAATTTCTTTTTGCTATAACAGGGTTTAAATCACAGACAAACAAGTTTGAACATTTATCATATTTAAAGTTTGAACTCCAAACACTGGTTTTGATCTTATTAGATCTCATCAGTTATGTATATCCAATCTAAGTGCTGACAAATGTACCGGCAAGTAGATACTAAAGAATCCCTACTGTGAGTCCTAATTAACGACCTGCAGGTCCATAGAATAAACTGGGGATAAACTCCGACAAGTGTCATATGCCAACAGAATGCAACTGCAAACATGATTTTTCAAAATTCAAAAGCCACAGCTTTCTCTGAAGCACTTAAAACATCAAACAAATACAAATGCAAATTAAGGTGGGTATAGCTGAAAGTGGGAGGAAGTTAAATATATTTTCAAAAGAAAGATTAGCTTCGATTAGTGTTATCCACAAAATCAGTTTTTGCTTATAATAAGTTATAATAAGTAGTACTTCATATTGAGGACCTCCCGAATAAAAAAAAACACCCTGTATATCATGCAACATTTTGCTTTTAACACCGGTGTTAAAGTTTTTTGCATTAGTGTTTTTAATACGTATCTTTATAAAAGTAAATTTTTGGGTTCACTCATCAATGAATAAAAAATGTCATTTTTAATGACAGTTTTACAAAAATGTTATTTGTAATGACAGTTTTACAAAAAATTCTTTATTTCACGTTTTTTCTTTTGTTTTATACTGACAATAATGACACTGTTTTGATTCATTGAAATCGTTTAATAAATGTCATTTTAGGTAAACATTGAAATAAAAAAAAATAAAAAGAAAATTTTCCTTTCAAACCATTTCATAACTCCTGGCCCTTAGAAAATTTAAAATTAGAACATGGACTCACGCTATTGCACATACTGGCAAAGGTGGCATCTATAAATTTAATCTTTCATAGTTTAATTCTGCATACATAGGTCAGACATCAGGCATTTTCATATAAGATACAGTAAACACTAAACACTGTAATGCCTTCAAAAATGGACACTGAAAAACATCAAAAATTCCAAATATCAACATAAATTTACAAAAGCGAACAACATTCGCAACCAGAGCTTCGAGCTTTATTTTATTTCGTTTCGGTTTTTATCGCAGAAAAAGCGAAATACGAGTTCGGTTCCGTTTTTTGGTTTCAGAAAATAGAAGGTTGGTTTATTTGTAATTTAAATTTAGAGGAACGTAACATTTTGAGTGATTTTAAAACACAATTAAAAATTTCAAGAAGGAATCGGAAAATTAGGAAAATATATTCAAGTTAAAATTTGGAATTTTGATTAAGGTTAAAGTTTGAGTACCTAGTCAACCTCTTTTAAAAAATGAGAAAATTGCCTCTTATATAAAAATTTCAGGTTGAAATTGTGAAATGTAAATTTTGAGCTAAAAGTTGCATAAATTTTTGTAAGCTTTTAAAAATAATGAAAATTTCTGAAAAACAAAATCTTGAAATAAAAAAAAAGAATAAATTTAGAATTATATAAAAATGTCAAAATTTAAAAAGTCGTCAATTCAAAATTAAGGACGAAATTTCGTAGCGAAAGAAGTATTTAATTCAAAATATTAGGAAAAATAAAAATTTTGGGCTTAAGATGAATTCGAAATCTTGAGTTAAATAACAGGATAACGGAAAAAAGTAATAGTGTATATTTAGAAGTTGGAGAAAAAAATTAAAATTGAAAAAACATTCAAAATTGTATAAAAGTTCGGGATAATTTTAATTTAAATACTAGTTTTTGAGTATGAAATAAAATCGACTGAAAAATAATTCGAAATTTTTATAAAATAAAGTGAGTTTAAAAAAGAATAAAACTCGTGAACAAGAAAATAATAATAGGAAAGCAAAAATTCTAGGTTTTGGTCTAATTGAAGAATTTAGATCTAAAACTAAAACATAAACAAGGGGTAAGCTTTTGTTATCTTATTTGTACAGAACCGTAATAAACTGATATTTTCTTTTCGGTTCGGTTCTGGTATCGGCCCCAACAAAGGTAACGTTTTTTTTTTTTCGTTTTCGGTTTTCGGTTCGCCTTCGGTGAGAAACTCTGCAACAATGAACAAATACTTAATTTTTTGGAAACCGTAGAAAATCATAAATATCGACAATTAACACTCATGGATGAATAGATGAACCTTGTTAACATATTTGAAATAAAAACTTTGGATAAAATTTTAAATTAAATGTAATGTTAGTTTAGGAGTTGGTAATCTATAAAATAAGTTAGCATAACAGTGCTCCATAAACCGCTGATATGATTCGCCAACGATATTGTAAACGGAAACCGGTCAGGGAGATCAAAGATGTAACTGAGAAATCGAGAGATTTTAACACTTATTTCCTAGGATTATAATGCACAGACCAATACAATAGGTTTGAACATTTATTAGATTCGAAGTCTGGAAACCAAATACCGGTTTCGATCTTGTTAGATCCCGTAAGTTTGGTATATCCAACTCGAATGCTAACAAATGTTTCGACAAGTAAGTACTAAATAATTCACGGACGTCAAGTGTGTGACTTTTAGTACTACCACCTATTGGTCCATAGAGAAACTATAGCCATCGCCAACAATGTCGTATGCAAGTAGAATGTAACTTGCTTGACGTTCTTTAGTACTTACTTGTCGGAACATTTGTTAGCATTCGAGTTGGATATACCAAACTGACGAGGTCTAACAAAATTGAAACCGGTATTTGGTTTCCAAACTTTGAATCTAATAAATGTTCAAATCTATTGGTCTGTGCATTAAAATCCTTGTCGTCTGAGAAATTTTTCCTAGAGAGCAACTGCTTCGCTAGGTGGCAGTGTTTCAACTTTTGGTAGTTCGGCTACCTATGATTCACTATACACGCCTGGAGGACTGCACGAATTTGTAGTGTAGGTTGCATTCTACTTGCAGACTTATTTGCTAGAATAATTGTTAAAAATTACGTATTGCTTTTGAACAATTTAGTAATATTAAAACATATCAATTACATTCTAAATATAAGTTAAGGATCTGAGCTAGTGTTTTATTAAATTTTGAAATATGGTGAAATCCACAAATGTATTTAAACCTTTAAACTGCATCAGCTGTTTTATAAATTACATGCGAATCAAATGTTACCTAACAACATGAATGAATGGCACTTCATTAGCATTAAAAACGGTATTTTTACTTTAATTGCAATCATCTGATAAATCTGATATTTTCCTAAGTAATCTAAGCGATAAGAGGCCAAAAAAGATAGAAATAAGGAATCTTCATACACTTTAAAATAAATGAATCTAATGAATATTTTCTCCCGATCATTTTGAACTTTGAGCCGTTGATGTTACGTAATCAGTTTTGGTGTGGGTAATTAATGTATACTTGAAATAAATAAAAAGTAGCAAAACTATAATATTTTGGAAACAATTCTCTAGTATTTAAGCCATATATTTTCCTCGCAGGATAGACTGCAGTAAGCAAAATAAGCTTTATTTTCTCATGACATTTCCTAACTAATAAAGTTTTTGAGTTTTCAGAGTATTGATCACTCTTTTTCTTTATCCATTCTTCTAAGAATTGGGCTATTTGTTATGAGTCCTGCCACTGGAATTTTCATTATTTTTCAGTTCAGACACATCTCCAACTCTAGTTTTTCGTTGGTGCCTCGGTAAACGTTCAAGCATTCACTCGATACGATAGTACGAAAAATACATAACAACGCAGAAGTTTTATCCTAGTTGTTAGTGTTATGTCGTGATTTGTGAACAGATTTCTCGTTTTGTTGAAAGTACTTCTAGTTTTTTATTCGGCCTTATATTCCTTGCTCGTTTACGACAGTGAACTTACTGTAAAGATTTAAAGACAAAATTCTCAGCTAAGAATCGATGCGCAATTTGTGTTGAGCTTTTCTTGCCATGCCAATTACTGCAGAAAATTTAATTTCAATATCTTATATGGATGGTATCTTGTATAGTTTCTAGCGTTTAGCCATCTTACATTATTGAATATCAGCAGTGATTATTGTTCCTGAGCGATAACAGTTCTAAATTATGCGTAACAATTAGATTGTTGGACATGTCAATTTGGGGACAATTGTCATACTACCACTACTACTGTTTCGAAAAAAGAATCTCAAAAATCCATCAACAATTGCTAACTGTAGCATTATATTACAGTAAACATAGATTAACAGACAGAAACATCTGTCATTTTTGAATAGCGAATTTTAATTAAAGATAAAAATTAAATTCTTAATTTGATTTTCAAAACGCAGAACCTTCTATTCTTCCTAAGGTTGGCATTTTGATGCCTTAAGTTGTTTTCAGACAACGCACAATCAAAGATTCTCCTCGAGCTCGACTCCTCGAAAGCTTCTGGCCTTGATGGTATTCCCGCTATTGTTCTTAAGAAGTGCGCCCCAAAGCTGGTTCCTGTCCTAAGCAAATTTTTCACACTCTCTTGCAACAAAAGTGTATTCCCTAACATCTGGAAATCTGCTAGGGTACAACCTGTCACTAAAAAGAGAAAAAGGAATCTGGCTTAAAACTATGGCCTTATATTTGTTGCCCGCTATATTTAAAGTAATGGAAAAAGTTATCAACATCGAGATTCTCAAATATGTGGAGGAAAATAGAAATATCCCGGACAGCCAATACGGTTTCAGACAACCATGTTACTTATATCTGTAACTCTATGCTATATAAAAACATGATCAGGCTAAAATCAGGTCGACTACAACGCTGCAAAAACTCGGGCCGCACTTTTCTCTAAAAAAACATCAAGGGATAATGCAAAAAATATACCAATGGACGGTAAAATTCTCCCGATAGGATTTAATCTGTGTATCCTAGAAGTAAATGCAAGCACTATCTTCTCTTGGGACGACCACGTGCGCTTTAAGTCCGCCCCTCAGAAGCTAGGCTTTCTTTTTAGAGCTAAAAAGTACTTTACATCTCATCAGCTACTCACGCTATACAAAGCTTAAGTTAAGTCAACACTAGACTAATGTTCTCATGTTTGGAGTTCAGCCCCAAAGCACACCTTATCTCTTTTGGATTCAATTCAAAGACAAGCAAATTGCCTAATTTATGACGAGAGTTTGACCGATTATCTCGAAACACCAGAGCATAGGCGGATGGTTGGTGACTTTCTCTTTTCTACAAGTACTATCATGGAAGATGCTCGCAGAAACTAATGAAATTGGTCCCCAAAGGCAAGATTTTTGAGGCATACCAGACAGTCGGAGACAGAAAATTTCTATACGGTCTAGTTTGACTCAGTAAAGACTTTTGTCTACAAAGACTTTTTTCTCAATAGAACTACCAAGCTATGGAACTCGTTACCGAAAGAAAATCTCTTCAGAAATTACAACCTATTCTTGTTTAAGAAGGCGGCTCATCGCCATCTATCCTTTTTTTCCGCATTTTATTCGCAGAACATTGAAGGCATAGTGGGGTTGCCTTTTGCGAGTGGATTAAACTAAAAAAATAGGTTAGTAGACAAAGTACTATTAATGTTGAGGTATGAATACCGGGATATCAAAAATTATCTTGGTAAAGGGTGGTTGTGGAATGTAAAACGTGTGTCTTACCTTAAATTTTTAAATATGTTTTGTTATGTCAGAATCTGTCAAGTCATTGTGCTAAAATTTTCTGCTCCAGTTTTTGAATTATGCCTCTTACCACACAGATTAAAGCCTATTTTCGAACGGGTGCGCTAGTTAATGGAAATTGGCAATATAGTCAACGTTTAAGAGCACTTCCCAAACGTGGCAATATTACCGGTCAATTTTTATGCGTGCCTTACAAATTGTGTTAAAGTATTTCGCGAAACTGGTTGTGTGACTCATAAAAAAGGTGCTGGTAGACCAAGAATTCGTACAGAAGAAATTGTCAATGACGTTCGTCAACGTATGGAAGAGGAGTCTGCAAAACCTTTGAAACGTCTTTCTCAGGAAATTGGACTTTCTTATGGAACATGTCAGAAGATTTTAAAGAAAGACTTGAACATGTATCCATATAAGATGCAAGCATATCAAGCTCTTCTGCCCTCAGACCACCCCAGACGCCTCGCTTACTGCCATTGGTTTGTCAATAATTTAATGAATGACGGTCTTCTGGATTTAACTTTTTTCTGACGAAGCGTGGTTCCACCTTTCGGGATACATCAATTCTCAAAATATGCGAATGTGAAGCAATGATAACCCTCATATTTTTACTGAATTGCCACTACATGCTGAAAAAATTGGTGTTTGGATAGCAGTTTCTTGCAGAAGAATAATTGGGTCAATTTTTTTCGATTTCACCGTCAACGCAGAAAGGTACAGACACAACTTTTTCGCTGTATTTGTGCAACAGTTAAACGATGATGAACTTCAGTATGGTTATTTCCAGCATGACGGTGCAACAGCACATACTACACGAGAATATTGCTTTCCTCCGCGAGTTTTTTGATGACCGGCTGATAAGTTTGCATACAGAAGTTAAGTTTCTTTCCGAGATAGCCTTGTTTGACAATTATGGACTATTTTATATTTCCTTAAAAAACAAGATGTTCACAACTCTAGTAAATAATTTGCAAGAACTGCAACAAAGAATTGTTCAGCAATGTGCAACTATAACGCCAGAAATGCTGTAAAACACTTTTCACAGCATGAGGAGGCGCGTCAACTTGTGCATCGAACAAAACGGGGGACATTTCCAACAATTACTGTAATTGAGTTTTTCTTGTTACTAAAACCGTTATTTCATAATTTTTAGTTCATTATTGTTTTACAACTGAAATAAATAGCTATGAAATTTGTAGGTTATTGATGATGTCAGTGTGACAGTGACATAATTATTTCAAACGTAAAGTAAGACACACGTTTTACATTCCACAACCGCCCTTGACCAAAATAATTTTTGATATCCCGGTACTAAATTTTGTTTAGTCAAGAACTCTGAATAATTAAAGTTTAAGATGGCATGACTTCATCAATATCGAAAAACGATAACATTAATTTATGATATCAGCAGATAGTAATAAATGATATTTTGCATCGATAGCTCTTTAACTGCCTCTTGTCAAATTACAAAAATCTCTCTCGGATTCTCATGCAAAAAAGGAAATTTTTGTGATCTTAAATTGGTTGAAGAGTTTTGATTTATACTTCAATATTCTCAAGAATTTCACAACATTTTTAGACGATAAGTGTTTGCTTTTATAATTCGAAAGTCACAATTAGCTTACAAAGTTAACTTCTGCTGAAGAAAGTTAGGTCTTTGTATTGAATATGATTACGAAGGCTTAATAACCAGAGTCAGCAATACTATTAATAAATATTTAATCATCACCCACCATTACTTTATTTAGAACGAGAGAAAAAGTCGCATTCAAACGAGAGTAGAGCTTGAAAACTCGGAACGTTAGTTAAACGGAACGTAAAACCGTTCTGAAATCAAAGTATTATACAAGGTGATTCTAAATGTAGCACCATAAATTTAGGTTCGTACCTAATAGCCCAAAATAAGACGAAAAATCCGTATAAGCATATGTTGTAAAACTCTTCGTTTCCGAGTTACAGGGTCTGGAAGGTTACTTCCTGATTACAATTTTTGAAAAGGGCACGAAAGGAATGGGGTTATGCCAAATTACTATTAATTAATTATTAACTACAATCAGGAACTAACCTTCCACACCCCGTAACTCGGAAATGAAGCGTTTTACGACATATGTTTATGCAGATTTTTCGTCATAATTTGGGCCCCAAAATACGAATCTAAATTTATGATGCTACATTTAGAATCAGCTTCTAGAACTTAGTGTTTTTATATCCATTTTTTAACGAACTTAAAGAACATAAATGAATGTACAGAAATAAGAAATATATAAGTTCAATACTCCTTGAACTACTTTAGTTCGAGTGGAAACATTATCTTTAGTTAAAACAGTTACTTTAAAATCAAACGAATTAGGAGATACGACATAAAAATTTTGTC
This sequence comes from Dastarcus helophoroides, assembly GCA_028583605.1. Classification (NCBI taxonomy): domain Eukaryota; kingdom Metazoa; phylum Arthropoda; class Insecta; order Coleoptera; family Bothrideridae; genus Dastarcus; species Dastarcus helophoroides. Next base: position 4,065,890 of record CM053332.1, read on the forward strand.
AGTTGGAAAGAAAATTAGAGAATCAGTAATTGTTTAAGTTGATATAGTTATGCCGAATACATTCACCTTTTAAACCGGAAATAAATTAGTACTGAATATGAAAGATAATTTTATTTCATAATTTCTGCTGTCAGTTGTCAGTTGGGTTGACAATTTTAAAAATTTGTAGGGTGAAATTAAAAAAATATTTAGAATTTTTGGCAATATTTCTATAGAAAAATTCTCAGACATTTTTTTTAAAGATTTGGATCACTATATTTGGAATACCTTAGACTTTCTTGTAGTTTTTCATGCTGGTAAAAAATTGAAAGCAAAATATGTTACAATTAGAAAAACAACCACTAACCATGTTTTTCTTTTAAATATACATCTTTAAACTGGATATTTATGTACGCATGTGGCATAATGTATGTTTGAGCAACAGTTTTTAGAGAAAAATAGATTTACATGTTGAACTTAAAGACGAACATTCTGCTTTTTTTTAAAGCTTGTATAAAATCAACTTCTGTGGCAAGCACTTTTGCTTTTATGAACGATTTTTAATTTTAACATGAAAACTTTTCCACAAAAAGAGATCATAATAAAAACAAGATCAGCAGCAGCTGGTAATTTATTGAATATAGTAAGCAAGAAAAAAGATATATTTCAAGAAGTGCAAAAACCCCAAGTTAATTAAATGTGAAAAATATTGTTATTTAGACGGGGTTAAGTGGCATCAATTGTTTTCAGAAAATACACAAGTTAAAAAGTCAGTTTCTTAAATAACGGATACCCTAATGAGCAGCCTCGCACACAAATATGAACATCAACATGTAATATGTATACTGTAAGTGTGACTTCTGTACAAATGTATCCTCTGCGCAAAGGGAGCCAACTCTCTTCTATTCATCAGTTAGCTCCATATTTGCAAAAAATAACTCCTGCGAATAATTTGTCTGTTCATCACTAAAGTTACATTTCTCGCCGCATAAAGGTCCTGATATTGTGATTGAGCCAACTTTCTTAGCTAATTATATGTATTGGTTTTTTTGCCGAGGTTGAGATTTTATACAAAACTAAATTTTAAGCTGCATAAATACAAATCTATATAAAAATATCTGGATGGGTCAACATACCTTAGCCCCAGTTTTTCCGTAGTTCTGCTCTAACGGTCATGTAACTATTTCCTTACTTCGTGAATAATTTTGGGTTATAAGTATATTTGTTTTTTTAACAAAAGGAATGAAATGAAGTGGAAAAATTCTATTTATTTTTGTTTCTAGCGTTAGTCTATTTTAGTGAGTGTTGGTGTGTAAATTTCAGTTTCACAACTTTCTCAAATTCATGTCTTAATGAAGCTTTTATTTATAAAAGGAACCTACCTTCTAAATATATTCTTAAGTTCAACGGTTTGAGCTGTATTCTATCAGCAGTCACCCCCACTTGCTAGCACTTGAAAGGGCCGATTCCTGTCAAACGTACTGACCGGATGAAGACTCAAAACATATAAGGTAAGTAATTAGAGAAACTTGATATTTCATTACATATACCCTGTAATCGGTAATCAGTTACAAAGGGTCTAACTTTGCTTTGGCAGTAATTCATCTATAAGTTCTGCTTCGTTTTCAGTGCTCTTATCCTCTTAAGTTTCCTAGTATTTAATGAAAACATTACTTATTATTGCATTAGTGCACCGAATCAAACCCTAAAAAAGCTCTCTTTTGGGCTTTATTTCTACATATCGGTATATTTTAGAGCTAAAGTGAGAAAATTAGAAACACCTAAGGGAGATTTGAAATATAACGAAGAAATTTTGCAGTGGACTCTTTTTTTAATTGCTTATTTAGAATGTTCAGCTAGCTCTTAAAACCAACTTTATTGTTCGGCTTTACCCGACGTCAGCAGAGTAATCGCGAACTAAACTAATTACCACAATTTTTATTTTTAATTTTTAAGCTTCCATTGTATAATACCGAGTGTTTGAGATCGCCCGAATCTAGTTCCTTCGCCATTAGACCATTACCCTTTATAGTGAAAAATTAAAATAAAATAGTGGCACAATTATATCTGTCCCCAAATTAAATATTTCCTTTTAAATTTCCACTATAAAGGGTAATTGCGAACGGCCAGGATTGGAGTAACCTCGAAAACCGTGAAAAGATTTAAAAATTGTCTAAATTCTTCAAAACAATTATAGCATTGTAAGTAATAAGAATAAAGGATCCAATAAAACAAATTTTTGTATTTTTTGTAATTAAAAATGTCTATTTAATGATTGAATTGTATTAATCCAGCAAGAACTTGGCACACGAGGAATGTTCAGATGATCAATCTCAATCGACAGAGTGTCTTTAAAATTTATGTGCTAATTAAAGGCTCATAACTCATAATTAGGCTAGTTCTTCATTACCCCACTAACGTCGGTTAGTTAGTAAAAGAGTTGAACATTCTAATAATCAATGAAGGAAAGCCTACTGCAAAATTTCTTCGTGATATTTGAAATCTCCTTCAGGTGTCCGCCATTCTCCCTGCACCTATGACAGCAATTTTCTGTTAGAGCTATTTCTAGAGATATTGAGTTTAATCTATGAAAAAATTACCTCGTAAACAATATTACTTTTAAAAAATTCATACCGAATCCAAAGTAGCTTGAGGAATGTTACGTGGACAGTTTCAAACCATGTCGAAGACCCGTAGGTAGGTAGAGGCAAAAGATGTCGCACATATTTCTAACATAGTGCTCAGGATTAGCCAGCGTTTATGTCTACCCCACTTTCCCCTACTATCCCTAGGTTGATTTTACGTCTTTATCTTTTTCTTAAACATAGTGGGATTCTCTGTATTTTTATATTATTTAAGATCCCTTTCAAACTTTTGCTTATGCTGGGTCCGGTATAATTTGATGTGTCTCGATGTCTTCGATATCGTTGTTAATTCTTATTGTTAGTTTTCATTTTGTCTAAATGGGGTTTTTTTTATTGTTCTTTCTGCTTTTCTAATTTTTCTTTTTTTTGTGTGATTACTTAATATGAGAAGTACATGATTACTTATTTTATATTTTGTCAGCTATTAGCAGCGACTTGGTCATCGAACTTGAAAAAAAACCCGTAACGCAAGTGAATAACACTTTGTAACGTAATATTACAGAAATTGATAATATGCAGAGGCCACTGTCAAAATAAAGATCACAGAGTTGAGTTTTAAGGATAATAACGGTTTGAGGTTGTGAGAATGTACGTCACCGAGGGGTTTCTATCCTTTAACACCCGTGGTGCCTTCAACGTTGACGTTTTTCTGCTCTTCTAGAAAATTTACATTTCAGCACATAGAAGATTTTTCCATGGCAACGACGATATGTTTTACATTTAGAGGACCGAAATATCTGAAAGACGTCTTTTTTATTGGCCAAATAACTATCCTCTCAAAGTGGAAGCTGTAAATGCCAATTTTGTTGATTCACAAATATCGAAATATATACAGAGAAATGAGAAAAAAAATTAAAATGTTTTCAACCTCTCATGGAATTAAACTGTCCTTTCTAAAGTTTTTGTGTAACAAAGAATAATAATTACGATAGCAAAATTTAATATGGTATTTTATTCATCAAAACTTTTATCTCTTTTTGGGTTTTGTTGAAGACACATGGTAAACATGGGGGCATATATGCAGGGAGGTCATTAGTACGTTAAAGCTCTGTAGCTTCTACAGATTCTTAGCTAACAAAAATGTTTTTGGTACAAAGGTATATTAGCATAAGGCGCACATCCTTAAATTATTTTTTGTTATACAGAATGAACATATACAGAGTGGTGCACTAAAGTTTCCTTCTTTTAAAGGGAACATGCCATATAATTTTACATATTTAATTCTCTTATAAAATGCTTATTAAAACGATGTCAAACAATAGGGGTCTGCGGTTAACCGGTTAACAGTTTTCGAAATATTTATAGAAATCATGAAAATTATGCCAAACTTGCAAGCTTGCTTGAAAGGCGGAAAAATTAATTTTATTTTTAGAGGAGATTATTTCAGAAGATCATTTTCTTACAAAGTGAGGTAATTTTATTTAAATAACATTTGCAGTTATACAGGGTGATTAGCAAGAGCAAAATGATATTTTTCTCAAAGAATTTAAATTACATACCCTGTATATTATTTCTCATGTCTGTTAATTAACAGGTGAACTTTGATTTGATGTAAACATCTGTGTGGCTAATTCTGATAGTTCGGGAGATATTTAATTTCAATTTAAAAAGTTCAAATTCTACAGATTTATTTTAAAAAAATGCGTTTTTTCTCATATTTTTTTAGACTCAAACAATAATAATGTTTTTAAAATGCAATTAGAAAATAAACTGGTTTAGAAGCTGCTTATGATCTACACCTAAATTTTATGAACATGTGTTCTATGTTCTTTGCACAGTTCACATTATTTAAGCAAATAAGAGTAAAACTACTGCATGGTAGAAGATTTGTTCATTCTAGTCAATTTTACGTTTATTCTGGCAAAGAAAATTGACGAAACAAACCCATTTTTCACAACGACAATAAAAATATATTAATAAATATAATTTATGCACCATATTTTTAAAGAGAAAGTAAGTTAAATCTACATTGGGGCCTAATCAGGCTAAAGTGCACTAATATCAGTTGTATATTTTACCTTAGATCTTTAAAATTGCAGTTGGGACGAGACATGTCCAATTTCGAATTTTGTAGATTTTTTTTTGGAAGTTATGCAGTAAAAGTTTTATTATTTAGTGTTTTTCATTACCGTTAAGAAATAAATTTCCGACAACTTCAATCAGGATACATTTTAAACATTCAAATGTCGACAATTATTATTTTTCAAATTTAAAGTTAAACAACTTTCAAATTATAAAAGCTAGATTTAAATTCTAACATTTAATTAAAGTTTAGTAATTGCTTAACAAAAATAAAAAATAATATACAGGGTGTGCTATTGGAAATTTTTGAGAAAAACGTAATTTTGTGTTTGCAGACCACCCTGTATAATATCAAATACTATTTAAATAAGATAACATCATTTTAAAAAAAAAAGGGTATATTGTAATTATTTGCCCAAAAAATAAATTAATTTCATTATTTCTGGTCTTTCAAATGAGCTTCAAAATTAGACTCAAATTTCATGAATTTTCTAAACACCTGAAAAAGTGCAGGTCCCTATAATTTATTATTGAATTAATGGGCATTCGGATAGCATTTAAATGTGTAAAAATATATAAGGTGTTCTATTTAAAATAGACAACTTTAGTGCACTACCAAATATATATTCATCCTCTATAGTAAGTGATAATTTTAAAATGTGCATCTCGCGGTAATGTATCTTTATACTAAAAATATTTTTATTTTCAAAATAATTGTAGGAGCTACAGGGCTGTAATTTACTAATGACTCACTCTACATATATGAAGAAAGGTCGACAGTACAACTGAAATGTAAAACGTTAATTAAAATAAAACTGAAAAGATAATTAAAGGTTTTATTAAGATAAAATAAGTAAGAAATGCTTGTGATATTGGGTAATAGTGCAATCACTTTTTAAATTTCACTATATTTATTTAGCAAACCGTTTCCCTTATAGGCGTCATGTGGCTCAGGATAGGCCTTTTATCTTATTTATGCAGTCAACCGAAATTTCGTCTTTTCTTCATAAAATCTATGTTAGCATTAGGGAACCCGCCACTGTCTTCCCCACATAGAATGTGCCACATGTGATTCAAACCCAAGACCTCGAACCACGGGAAGAGTAAGGGGAAGAAGGCAGTCGAGAATGAGCCGAGTAGATACCGAGAGCATATGTAGAAGAGACCAATAAAGCGTGTGTTAAGTAAATTGTGTGTTATTGCATCGACAATTAATTAGGATCCATCATTAGAGTTTTCATCTATGATTCGACTTTTTTTAAATGCGGGTTTTTTGCAACAGTTTCTTAAAAATTTGAATCATTTAAACTGATTTTCAAGTTCCGACCCGTTTCGCTATATTAATTTTTTCCTCGATTTGTTATTTAGCAATTTTTACAATAATATTATTTAAAGAATCCGACTTTTTTCTGGATATTATTGCAATATCAAAAAAACGAAAGTTAGCACATGAGCCATATGTAGTTTTTATCACGACAGTTGAGTTCTACATCATCGGCATCTGCTCTTATCAACGACGTGCACAGTGCGTTGCTTTTCTTTGGAATCGAATGGTAAAATACGTATAGTGCGTCTCCTGAGCGTCCATTATAACTGCAACATTTGTTCCTCTTATGAATATATGGGTTAGATGAAGATGCATTTAGATCTGTACCGCAAATTATCCATGTAATTTCAGTAGCGTGCGACTAGGCTGTTATTCTGCATTAGTTCCGAAGTTAACAAAAATCGTGTTTATTATGTGATTTGTGACAAAATAAATGAATTTGGTGCAGCACTTTTTGTGTAATTTAATAAAATCATCTTTGCAAAATGCCCAGCAACAAATGAAATGTCTTAAAACTTTTGGTGGCAAAGTTATTCTGAGCAGGAACGAGATCACAAGCCACCCTGGCGATAGTATAGATAGTGACAGATAGTAGCAGTGAAAATTCGTTCCAAGTTAGACGTTTTCTGAAAGCGCAGATCTTTTTTCAATTCATTATTAGAGAAATTATTAAAGAAATGCAAATTATGGACATAGAACAGAAATAAATTTAATAACTTGATAAGTGGAGCAAAAATGAGTTTGTCTATTAGTCGCGCAATCTAGAAAGCCATCTTCGCCCGCACAAATTGCAGAGAAAATAATAAATGAAAAAGACTGAAAATAAATGAAACAAAACTACTCAAGAGAAATTTGAAAAATCGTTAAGATGGAGGCTAACACCGCGAAGGTATTTTCGCAGACAACCACCTGTGTAAGTGTAAGTTTTCTGAAAGGGTTCCTTTTGTTTTCTTTTAGGCAATTACAATGACTGGGTCTATAAATAGTTTAACTACGATAAAAACGAGACCATGATAAAGAAAATGTTCTTAAAACTTACATATTGATGACTTTTTATGGTACACATTTAAAAAATCGCAATTTCTAAAATTGCGACAATCCCTGAATAATTCTTTAAGCAGGACATATAAATAACAACTTTCAGGTAGCAGAATAATTGGAAAAATTTATTATTTCTTGTGCTTTTTTAAGTGGATGTTATGTTATAAGGAATTACTCAAGGGTCCGGAGAAATGCTCTCAGAAAAGAACATGACAAGAACATTACATATGTTCTGTATATTTAACAGGTAATAATAAAAAAAAAAATCATAAAATTCAGTTTCTTATTCATTATAGATAAAACCAAAGTAAATTACAATTAATTTTTTTTCACCAAACAAAACCTTTTTACAAGCAAATAAGTATTTTCTGGAATAATCTATATTCTCTTTACCCTCTTCGACTAGTTTTCCTCTCAGACAGCATGTACAAAAATATTATGCTAAAAAAACAATAATTTATTAAAAATGTGAAGTCTAATCTAGTTTGCATCTTCCTTTTTCTTCTTTGACTAGTTTTGGTCTTATATTTACTGGTTTTGTTAATTTCAAAATTTCTGTTTAACGAAACGCCAATGAATTACTCGTGTAACCTTAAACTGATTGATTCGGAAAATACATTTGATGACGTAAAATTCAACTTTAGTGATAAGAACTATAGTGGACATTACGAGTGCCAATGCAAATCAAGCGAAAATATTAAATCCAACCGGAATGAGAGTTTATATCAAAATTGCTAACTTTTTTTGTAAATTTTGAATTTTTTTTCAAAATGTGTACCTTTCCTGATTATACTCTCAAACTTTCACCTTTTTGACCAAATTTAACTTTCTTCGGAAAATTTCCACTATTTCCTAAACTTTGACTGTAAGTTAAGAATTGACATTTCCAAACCTTACTTCGTGGAATTCTTTAATATTCATAACTATTAAACTTTATTGACGATAAAAACGCAACAAAATTTAAAAATTTCACAAGTTTTTTGATAAATATTTGCTAACACTGGACCAGATTTCTCATTACTGCATGATCGGCGGTCATACCAGCAATTTGTTTAGCCATTGTTTTGCTAACAAGCTGCATGGATCACAGACTCCTACGAATATTAGGGTCTAATCCAAATTCTCGTCCAAAATTTTAATTAGAGGTGTGTTCAGAAGACCAAGCTGCTCATTCATAAGTGTAAATTGACTAGATTGTAATAAATATTTGTGAATTTATGGCTTCCAAGAAATTTTTCAGTGTTATTACAAATATGTAATACTTCTACTGTGTTCGCGCATGTAAGTTTAGGTTGTGTTTGTAATAGATGCTTTACAAAATTTGATCTTTCTGGATGTTGATTTCTGAAGGCAGCAAGATATTCGCTGTACCTAATATGAAAATAACGTGATGTTTGTCCTACGTATACAGCATTACATTCAGAGCAATTCAATTTATAAATACCAGATTTACCAAGTCGTGCAGTTTTTTCGTTTGTATTAAAAATCATGTTTCTTAACAAATTTTATGATTTAAAGCTAGGTGTCGCTTGAAATGTACAAGAAATTATGTTTCTTATCTTTTTCGAGATATTTCCAAAATATGTAATAACAAAATATTCTGTTTTTTTGTTTGGTTGTTTAGGAAAAATAGAATTAATAACTAATTCGTGTTTTTTTATAGATATTAATCTATTAATTGTGTTTTCAGAATATCGATTGCTATAGGCTATTTGTTTAATTATGTTAATTTCTAGATTAAAATTTTCTTCATTTATTGGTACCATATAAGCTCTATTTATCATTGATTTATATGCTCCCAATTTGTGTAAAATTTGATATAAGGAATCATTTGGAATTGCAACATCTGTATGCGTAGGTTTTCTATAAATTGAAAATTCTAATTCATCTGAGTTCCAAAATATGGTTAAATTCTGAAAATTTATTTTATTTTCATTTTCAATTTCTGTAGTAAATTTAATATTTGAATGTAGGCTACTAATGTATTCCAAAAATTTATCTAATTGCCTAGAAGAGCCCAAAAAAGCAGCTAGTATGTCATCTACTTATCTATACCAAAAAAGGATATTTCTCGAGTTAGAGAATTAAATATTTTGTTTTTTAAATTATCCATAAATATTTTTGATAAGATGGGTAAAATTAAACTACCCATTTTGCCAATAATGCTTTCCTTCAAATGTAAAATAATTTTGCTTCACGCACACCTGAAACTACTCAGTTATCTCAGTTGCTAAGTTTAGATTTGTATGTTTCCTTTTCAAAAATGACTTGATAAATGGTGAGCATTCTTGAGGTGGTACACGTGAAAACATATTTGTGACATCAAAGGAAACCAATTTTCAATTGCGAGGTAAATTTTGTTCTTTGAGTTTTGTTATTAAATCTTAAGAACTTTTAATTGTATATTTAAAGGTATAATAATAATATAATTATAATTTGACAAGATCTTGTTTAAAATTTTTCCCAAAATTATATTTGAAGCCTGTGTGTAGGGAACAATAGGTCTTATTGGTAAATTCTGTTTATTCTGTTGTTTACGTCCTTCGTAATTTATATAGGGATACACTTTTACCTAATTTTATTAAAAGTGATATAATCTTTTGGTATGTTCTTCACATACCCACGGATCTATTGTACCATTCGCAGGCAAAGTCGCGAGGTCCGTTACTTAATTAATAATTCAAAGTTAAAAAGAATAAAGTCGAAATTTAAAGCCGAAACCATAAAAACAATTCTGGTTTTATAAATAATTTTTGGGATTGCCATTTTTCGACACTCATCATTGGGATTTCATTTGTTTGAAGATCTAAGACCTGGGTTAAATTATAGCAAAGTTACGTATATTAGTGCTAAATATTATGCAAGAAAGACTGTTGGAACTAAATTGAATCCTTTTTGAGCGATTTAATAGAAAAAAAAGGAAGACTGAATTTTATTTTTGCTTTTTTTATAAACCATTAATAAGGAAGACATTATTAGATTAACTAATTTGCCCATCACAACAATCTTCAAATTTTTGTGCCCCATTTTTGTAAACCTAATCATATGATAGGTATACGTTATTCGTTAGGCCATAAAATTGAAGATTTTATAATTTCTTTGTTCGTTGCTGCTGTTATTCTTGGACAGGGTAATTATATTCTGACATACTCATTAGTAGCTAGATTTTGATCAATTTAGTAAGAAAAGAATTTTTTTTTACTTGCGTAGTTAGCGGAAATCTGAATGTAATCAGAAAATATTCTATTTGCTGCTGCTAGCGCCATGTCTCTCATCATCCTAGCCCATTCTTTCTCATACGTTGGCAGCAGCAATTACCTTGCCACCGAACTTTTGGACATTTTCCAAATCAAGAAAGCAAACATTCACTTCTGAAATATTGCACGACAGTGACAAAAGGTCTTTATATAAGATGAAAATGTGCTGGACGTTAGCCAGTGTTTTGCCCCAGTAACATTGAAATTTGAGAGTTTTTTTAGGTCTCTCGACGATCTGATACGCCCCTTGGAATCTTCCCGGGAATACATGCATCGAAAACGTTATTTCTGTGCAGCTTGAAAACATATTTCATTTTAACGTTCAGTTTACGTCATCCGGAAAGTTGCTTGGAAGAATCAACACATTAGCTTTTAATCTACACAAACATTCATCTTTTACTTTTGATATCTTTGGTGAATTTTAAAATTGTTACTAAAACAGACAGCAATAGTTAAATGCCTTTACAATATAATGTAACAATGTAAAGGATTTTCAGTTGCTCATTGTTGTTTTCCGACTAATAATGTAGTATATTTTAACGTTTTTACAGGAACCCACCTTTTACGTCTCTATAAAAAAGTTTAGCCATTTAACTGCTTAAAACTTTAAGACCGACCACCGCTTATACATATTTGAAACGACTGTACTGGATTGTAAAATTCATGCTTTACTCAACTTTCTGATGTGTTCTGAACAATCGGAAAACTGAAATAAAGTTTTCTAATTTTGTTTTATGTGAAGCCCGTTATTAACTGAATTATTTAAAGGTCATACGTTTTGCATGACAAAAAATCTTAACTATTAGTTTTCATATTGTTTAAAATTTCATATCGAATTAATAATATTATTACTATTATTAAAAATGGAAGTGTTCCAGAAATTGCTAGAATATGTAAAGTTGTGCAGTATTTTTAGCAAAAATAATAATATATCTAATTTGCTGAGTGTACCGGGTGGCCAACTAAGAAAGGACGCCGGCTATATCTCTGCAACGAATCACTTCACAGCTTTGAGGAAAAAAATTCAATAAGAAAAGTAGCCCTGAAAAATCACTGGAAAATATTTTTGAAATTCTAAAATAACCGCTAGGTGGAGTAATAGGTAAGACTGAATAGAAAATTAGGATTTTCTCGAAATTTTGCTTAATTAAGGAATATTGAAAATACATGCATTGTAATCCTAGAATAATTTTGATTTGTTTTGCTATACATTTTTTGTTTTCTTTTTAAAAGTAAAGTGGTGGGAAGACGTCGAAAAAAATTTTTTTAATACCATTTACTTCAGTTAGCTTTAATCAAATTTAACAAATTTAGTCTCTATAGAAAGAATGCTATTTAGTCTATCGACGGCACTTTCACGTGTTTTTATTTCAAAATTATTGTCGCTGCTACAGCGCGTTATATAAAATGGTAACAAATTTCGCCTTTTTCTAAAAAAAAATAAATTAAATGATATGTCAATTTGGATGTCTTGAAATAGAGAATTAAAAGCCCTAAGTATCAGTAAAAATCGCAGCTCGATATCTTTTGTCTAACCGAAGATATTTGCAAACAAAGTTTAAGTTATGAATAATTAGCTAGTTTGTCTACAAAACTGGTAAAATGGCCCTTGAAAAAAGTTAACTGCGAAAATGAAATAAAAAAGTGCAAATCTTTAAGGCTGCAAATGTATTTACTTCCTGCTCTTCTAATTGAATTGTTATTTCCGCTTTTATATTTCTTTATAAAATAAAAAAATTGTTTCAGGGTACAAGATTTGTATTTCAATTTTTAAAATTAAAAAGATTTAAATAAGTGAAGAAGCATTTGACATGCTAACTAACCATTTATTTCGAATGCATGAAAATGTAGTATTCCGAAAAACGTAATCAAAGTGAAAGAGTTTTGCTTCGACTGATACATCGCATACGCACCACAGCAAATGTGCATGTTGCTGTGTTCAGAAGATAACGTAGAGGTCGCATCGAGCAAAATATTATAAATGTTTTAGAATATGTGAAATTTAATTCTCATTTAAGTGCTAGAACAATAGCTAATGACTTGGGGATAAGCTGAACCGAAAGAACCTTAGCTGCGCTCCGCGGTCAACTTTCCTTTAATCCGAAGCCTAAACTGCACTCTGACTATGTTGTGACCTTTAATCCCAAGCCTGAACTGCGCTCCAAGTTGATAATTACAGATATGCAAGTAGGTAGACCAGGTATGAACATCAGAAATGTAGCATCGGCAAATAAAACACAGATGTAGTGTAAAAATCATGGCATGTATATTTTATTACATTACGCAAAAATTATACATACATACATACATACATACATACATACATACATACATTTACAAAACTGAAAACATTTTATACAATTTTTACAATACATAAATAATATTTTTTATTTTAATATAATACAACTATTATATTTATAAGATACACATTTTACAAAATCTTATCTGCTAATATGTTTTGACTCCTACTGAATAATTTTATTAGCAATGAAATTTCTATGCCTTTTTACAATAGCTTGCGGTTTCCGAGTTTCTTTTGCACTCACAGTTTTAATTTTTATATAAGTATCTATCTGTACAGATTTTAGAGTTTCCAGAAATACATGAATATTTGGATGAGGTGAGCAAAATAGTTGGTTAAATTTGGAATGGAAGGACTCACATGCATTTGTTGTCCTACCAAGAGATGCACTGCTTGTGACCCAAATGGATGGAGAAAATAATGCACCTTCCGTTACGTAGTTGTCCGTCAAATGGTCCGCATATTAAAAAATGTGTGTGTTGCTGGAAATCTCTGACATTAAATCGCAAACAAAGGCATGCACTCACTTCACTTGGGTCCAAGAACGTCATTCCAAATACGTGTCGTAACCATTTACCCTCTACAGACTTTTCGTCCTTATAGTGAGTAGCAAGTCCCAGTTGCTGAATCTTTCGCCACAATGCCTGGCCAGATGAAATCTGCAGCCAATAATCTTCATTATAGGAAAATTTTTTATCACACTTATGTGTATCGCCTTTTCAAAATCTACGAAAATGGTTTCGGGGTTCCACAATAAATTTCGTTCTTGGTATTTCCTTTTTAGCACATCAAACATCACGCTATATGCAAATTCGTATTTGTTTTTCAGTAGGCAGAATGCAGTGGGGACGTAGATATCACTTCTACGCACATGAATTGTGAATAATTGCATAAAATACTTTGTGCAATAATCGAAAGTTCCGTCAACGTTAATTTCTTTGCTTTCGCATAAGAACTTCAAATTTGTATTTGCGCCTAATAGTCCAGTTTCTAATAACGCCCTAATGACCATTTAATGAAAGAGCGCAGTTCAGGTAAGGGATTAACTTTTTCTTTAAAATCACGGTAATGACATTTTAAGATGGAGCGCAGTTAATGATTTCCACTGTTCAAAACCAGGCCCAAGTGGCAGACAGCTAGGAAGTGGAAGTCAGTTTTCTTGGCCATCCAGGTCCCCAGATCTGACTTGCCTAGATTTTTACTTGTCAGACCTTGTTTTTGCCAACAGTCCTACAAAAGAAACGACATTATCGAAAGAATAAGAAACACTATTTAGAGTAGTAGAATGGTCAATGGTAAAAGTTAAAATTTCACTGTTCATTCGTCAGAGGATTCACTGCATGAAAATAATGGGCGGCAGTCAGTTTGAACATCTAGGGCTTCGATATTAATTTAACAATTTTAATCTAATGCAGTGTCTTCTTTTTTACTTTTTTGAATATTAAATTGTTTCTTCGGTTAATTTTTAACATTGGAAATGTTTATGTTGAGATATGGGGTGAAGTTTCGGGTTTTCGTTCAAGCTTGAGAGAACAAGGTGTCGGTCGGTCGGACATACTCGAATCGCCAGTCGAGCGCTCTCGGCGTCGAGAGGCGGCGTGAAAACTATGGGAGAATATTAAGTTTGCAGTGCACCATATTCGTTTAATCCAGTGACGTTTCATTGGATAAGGCTTTCAGCTATGGATATTAAGAGTATGAAAAATAGCGAAAAGTGTAAGACATATCGAGAGCGTAAAAAACGTTTACGAGAGATTGAAAATAAAGAATATAGTGAGTTAAGTACGAAAACACCGCTAACAAAAACTGAACACAATAGGCGGTATCATGAGCATGTAAAGATGGGCAAACTTAAAGGTTCTGCAGTTTACATGGGCTACCCAAGTCAACGGCTCTTAACGGAGGGGTTATAATTCCATTATTATGCTGTAAACTCTTACCCTAAATCCAATTCACGTACTGTCTTGAAAACCTTGAAGTACTCAGTAAACGAATGTGGTAAAATATCTGCACTTATAATTTTTAGGGCTCAAATAAATGTAAATTACTTTTACAATAAAGTTGACAAATTTTTGCTTGTAGATTAAATATATTTTAATATTTCATTCTTTTCCCTTTGTACTAAAATATTTCTTTCAAGAGCCATGAGCATAGATGCCTTAATATTATTTTGATTTAAATTATTTCGTAGTCTATTTGGTTATAGGAGTATATTTCAATTTAAAAAATAATCTTTCAGAAGAAACTTGGCTAATGGAAACTGTAAATTTAGAAAAGATAAACATTGCAGAAATAACCTTAAAAATAGAAAAAAGTCGAAAGAAAAATATTTGAATATTCAAGTTTTCACTCGAAATCTCAAGTCGAATAATTCGATATTAAGGTCGAAAATAAAAAAAAATAGCTAAATAAGGCTAAAATTTTGAATTCAGAAAAGTTGCGAGAAAAACAGTAAAAAAATAGACAATTTTAGGAAAATATTTCAGGATTTTAAAAAATTCATAATGTTCTTAAATTTCAAAACATATGTCAACATTTTGAGGTTAAAGATAAAATTTTGCAACTAAATCAAAATCATTTGAAAAAAATTAAAATATTTCATTTAAAGTCAAGATTTTAAATAAATGACTTGTGCTCTTAAAAAAGAGTCTAGATTAAATTTAAAACCTTAAAAATAAAAAATTAAAGCTTTAACACTGGTTGAAACCTTTATTGGTGTTGGAAATAAAAGTAGAAAGTAAAGTTTGAATTTTGGGATTTTAAAATTTGAGGAAACCCACCGCTCATAATTTAATAAAAAAGGGGATCTTAAATTTCGAAAAAAAAGTTGACATTACAAAATTTCGATAAAAAATCTTGAGTTTTCGGGTTTATATATTTATAATTTTAAGAATTTTTTAGGCTGTCGCAATTTTAAAAATAAGTCAAAATCTTTAGAAATATTTAGAATTTATTATTTAACATGAAAATTTTAAACAAAATGTAAATATCTATTGACAGTTTAAGAAAAATAAATGACATTTTGAAAGGTTGAGGAATTTTGTGAAAAAGTCATAATTTCAAGAAAATACTCTATATTTATTTTTGTAATGCAATATCTTGGGTTAGACTCGCAAGACTGATGTTCAAATTTTGAATCCGTTTGAAATCCGAAGTTTTGAGAAAAAAACACAAGAATTGCAAGTTTAATGTAAAAATTGAAAAAATTGGAAATTGTGGAAGAAATTATTAAATTTCGGAAAAGCCCAAAATTTGTGTTTATAATTATTTTGAAAGCATAAGCGCATA
Organism: Dastarcus helophoroides; assembly: GCA_028583605.1. Classification (NCBI taxonomy): domain Eukaryota; kingdom Metazoa; phylum Arthropoda; class Insecta; order Coleoptera; family Bothrideridae; genus Dastarcus; species Dastarcus helophoroides. The sequence continues at coordinate 4,081,751 of CM053332.1, forward strand.
ATTTTGTAAAGAAGAGTAAAAATAAGAGTAAAATAGATTTCTAGACGATTTTCTTTAGGTTAGAAAATTTTAACCTCTCTGGATAAATAAGACGTCAAAATGACCCTTGACGGATCAACCAAAATAGTCAATAAGTAATCGAATGCCGGGTTCGCTACGTTCTCTTCTAAAAAACTTACGGCACACTTGATGACTTTTTCAATTGAACATCCGATAAAATTTTAACTAACATAAATTGAAATTTACTAATTCAATCAGACTCACTCTGTCATTATTAAACGGCTCGAAATAATTATATACCATATCTGTTGCTAATTTAAAGCCCTCATCGCTTCCCATTTTTGTTTTTGGATTCATTTAAGTGGTTAGTTCATTACGACAAGCGTATTTTTGATATTAAGAAATTTCATTATCTTTGCGATTCTGTGGAAGGAGATTTAAGTGACGTTATTGAATCATTGTCATTATCAGCTAATTATTATTATTAATTAATTATGCAATAGAGTTGCTGCAAGACCGCTTTAAAATAAAAGAACAGGTCACAACCGTCCTAAACTTTTTTTAATTTAGAAGAACCACACAACCCGGTCTAAGACAACTAATTAACTGTAATAAAGGTTTTAGAGCTTTCGGCAAAAAAGGGATTTACTTTTATTTATTATTCCCATAAGAGCGGAAAAATTAAATGATCATGCAAAGCGAAAGTGGCAATCAGTACAACCAGTACAGCTCTAGTTTTAATTAGAAATAGGTGCAGTAACTTTAAACAATGTCCAGCATTGTTAAATCCAGGGTGTCAAGCAAACATCATTACTTCAGCATTAGTTAAAGAATTGTAATTTTCTTTAAAAGAGTTTGAAGTAGTGTAACATATGAATCAAATCACATCTAAACGAATTCACGTGTGATTTGGAATATGATAAACAAAATCACAGAACCAACCTCAATTTTTAAGATTGATAAATTTGCCATTCAACTGCCCTCTAATGTTTTTTTCGATGATCCTGATTTCAATGCGAAATAATCTAAATAAGATTTATTAACTGAAACAAGTTTATTTTGGAAGTAATTAGAAATTCCATTGAAATCAGAAAAAATTAATTTCATTTTCAAGAAACCAAATTGGGTTGAATGCAGCTGGTCATTTAAAAGTCCATTCAAAGAAACAAAAATATGACATGCAATTCAAAGACCATAAATTCTTGTCAGGAAAAACAAATACATGACCGGGGCAATAAATGATAGGATCAAGGGGAAACTGAAAACAAAATATTTGTATCCCAAGAAGAAAAGGCCAGGAATAACACTTTTAATACAATTACTACTTACGAGCACCCTGTGGTCTCTTCATTGTAACGTTGCCTTTCAAAAAGGAAAGAAGGCACATTCAGGGTCAATAAAATGATTCTTAAACTTATATCTAAGAACCACTTGTCGGAATGACAAATTTCTGAAATGTACTACTTATCCAGCCAGGGGGTTCAAACAAAATGTGAAGGGCCATAAAATTTATGTGGTGTAAGACACATCTGCAAACACTTTCAACAGTCAGCCCTAACGACATTTTAATCAGTTATAAAAAAAATAAAAACTAAACCTAATACGTATTGTTGTAAATGAATACATATTTTATGTAATTATTATTATTTACTACTTCGAAGATGCAAAGATAATTGTCGTGGCGAATTTCAAGGGGTGTCGGATAACACAAGGGTCGACGTCACTAAGATTCTAGCCTTAATAATCTAAATAAATAAAGGTTTCATATTTCAACACGATGGGTAAAGAGGTTATGAAATTATTAATTAAAATATTTTTTATAACAACTTTGAAAGTCTGCAATTCGAAAAGTAAACAATTTTTATTATTTTTTTTCGTAATTCGTATTTATTTCCATTGTCTCCAATGTCTTCCAATGTCTCCGTTGGTTGCAAGGATTGCGAAATCTGTGAATTTTTTACTTTATTCACTGTTATTACTATTGGATCATTGTAGGTATGTTATTTACTTATTTTTATATTATGTAAGACCAATTCTAAACCTCCTCTGATTTCGTATTTTAAATGCTAAACAACGTCATCAAGCTTTTACGTTACGTTAGATTTTATTTGCCAATATCTCCGGTCAGACAAAAAATATCGAGTTGCGCTTTTCACTGATATGTAGGGCTTTCAATTCTCTATTTTAAGATATCAAAATTGACATATTATTCTATTTAATTTTTTTCAGAAAAACGGCAAAATTTATTACCATTTTATATAACGCAATGTAGCAACGACAATAATTTTAAAATAAAAACACATGAACGTGCTTTCGATAGACTAAATAACACTCTTTCTATAGAGACCAAATTTGTTAAATTTGATTAAGACTAACTGAAGTAAATGGTATTTAAAAAAAAATTTTTTAATGTCTCCCCACCACTTTATTTTTAGAGGTAGAAGAAAGAGTGTAAAACAAAAATATATTGAAACTACTCTAGGATTAAAATGCATGAATTTTCGATATACCTTAACTAAGCAAAATTTCAAGAAAATCCTAATTTTCTATTTAGCTCCACGTATTACGCCACCTAGCGGTCATTTAAGAACCTCAACAATATTTTACAGCGATTTTTCAGGACCGCTTTTCTTATTGAAATTTTTTTCTCAAAATTGTGGGATGGTTTGTTGCTGAGATATAGCAGGCGTCCTTTCCTAGTAGGCGGAAACTTCAGGGAAGAGTAGAGTATCAGAAAATGTGACTTTGTTATATAAGCAATGTCCCCGACAGGTAGAGCTTTTCAGGAAAGGTGTTAAATTCTTCAAGGCTAAAGAATTTTATTTTATATTTTTTGAACAAACAACAAGATTTCCTTATTATAAAAGTATTATAGCACCAGTGCAAAGGAGTAGATCTGTGACCCTTTTACGTAGTACAACTTCTATGTCACTGATACTCGACACTAAATCTATATTTTTTTTCATTTTATATTTTTCACACAATAAGCCTCTTTTGTGATTTTTTCATAGAATGCAGCATTATTGAGTTAATAGTAGGTATATAAAGATATTAATGTTTAAAATAAAAAGAAATCAGCTGGAGTTGGAAGAAAAGCCAAAAGCCCAAACTTTCACATTTATTATTCGGCATGGTCTTCTAAGCATATCCTTTGCAAAATAAGTAAATTACATTGCTCCATATTCTATTTTTTTTTAATTATGTTAGCAATCATTTATTTTTGCATATTTAAAAAGAGCTAATTTTTTAAACAACTATTGTAAAGAAAAAAATGTTGTTTATGTTTCAGGTAAAAAGATATAGCCAAATTTATTGTAAAAAAAGTATCGCCAAAAACTCGTAATCACCACGATTTAAACAAATATGCACTGCAAAAAGTGTTGTATAATTAAAATGTGATTTCATTAAAATAAGAGTAAAAAAACAGTGCTTTATAGTCGACTCCCGCTAAAGTTGCGCCCGTTAAAGTTGTCCGCTTGTTAAAGTTGACAAGATGCGATCGCTAAAGTTGCGCGGATATTCCCCCTCACTATTTTCGATCGACGAATTAGACTTCCGAGTTTTAGCGCCACATTTAAAAACCCACTCAACCGCACAAGGAGCAATACAACATAACATTTTTCGACAATGGTAGGGATGGTAGGGGAGTAGCAACTTTAACGGTCCGGTGAGCGCAACTTTAGCGGAAGTCTACTGTATAGCGAAAATTCATTCTAATGTCTATATATTTTCATACTAGGTGTTGCTTTTACTCATGTCACGTAATATTTCATTAGTAAATTCTAGATGCAGAAAGTAAAATTTCGTTACGAAATTACGAAATTTTGATACAATTTTGCTCGTAATCTGAATTCTCTGACAAGTAAATTTTCGTTCAAAATACATGTAAACATACAACTAAAAACGGATTACAATAGCTGACGCCGTCCATTTTGTATCATTTACTTCATTACCGACTATACTGAGGTTTGTTATTCGGAAATACGTAACCATATGCACCGTGCATATTTCTATATTTTGGATAAAATACAAGATGCTTAAAAAATGAAAATTTACCAAGTTGAAATTGTTTAAAAGGAGGTAGGCGATCATTAAAAATAATGCATGTTATCCTTGCCTATATGTGTTTAGATTGAGTATTATCAAAGATACGTTTCTAGTTTCCAGTTCATCAAGATTCACACTGATGATAAAACAACATTTTTTTATACATGCCGTTATGACTTATTAGAGTGCAAAAAAATTATTAAAGTCAAAGTCCGCAAATATCGGTTTTTTACATTTTTCAGCCAAACGGTAAGTTTCATTATAAAAATAGATTAAACAAAAATTATAGATCATGCAATTATTTATAAAAATGGTCGTTACACTTTTTCTCCTAAGAGTCATCGATTTAAAAAGATGTGTTCCTTCATAATATGCACACGTTTTCACGCTACCTGTGATGTAGTAGTGTACTTGGCGCCTTTTATTAACATGGTTTCCCCGCAGACCAATTTCACGATCTATTGCGATTCTGTTTAATTCACTACTATTTAATTATACGAAATGTTACTATTGAAAATGATGAAAGGGGTTTTTAACCTTGACATTCACAAGCTGCAGTCTTTTGATGACCACATTTTTGTCTGTTCCGCTGTAATCGTCACAATTGAATCGTACCATTTGCATAGCTTACCTTACTGTTTTTTGATTACAGTATGGATCAACTTACGAAATGTTTACTGGCCCCATCTACTCGTGCTTTCTGAACCTTGACAGGCACAGTTTTGAATGTCCGTACCTATACATGTCCTGCTGCAATATCCACTATAAAATTACAGTGTTTGCCCTGCAAGCCGTTTATTGTTTTTTGGTTACAGTACCTAATGGTTCTTTTTTATATGCGATTTACACCACAAAATATACAATGGTATTCTGCCCTTTACAGAGCTTGTAAAACGTTGATATTCACAAACTGTGGTGCTGCCACTGCCACCGCCAATTCGCGGCACCTACGCTGCAAAGCGTACTATTTTTTTTACGCTACGCTAAGAGCTGATGTCAACTCTTCCTCCTACGATGCCTTGGCTTATGCTAAGATGTTTAAGGATGTTTCTAGAGAAGGCGTAACCTCGTCTGGTTTTCAAGTTGTGGAGGTTCACCCTATTTCCGACATTTTATGCCTTTGAAGAATTAAGCTAGTATTATCCAATATTTCGCCTTTCCCATAGGTCAAGAAATCTTCGATATATGGATCTATCTTGTTAAAGCTAAATTACGTTGTAATAAAAGAAAGGCTTCAATATGGAAATACCTGCCCCAGACAACAGTCGCTAATTTGGTGCGCCGGAATTATATCCTGTTCTAAAACAAGCCATTCCTTCCTTCGTATCCAAGAGGGACGAGCGCCTATTCAATAAGCAGGTTCCACTTGATGCCTACCTCCTTCTCCGCTATCGGTGTAGCACTTTCAGCGTTGTTTAACAAAGAGGGCCGAAAGGCGATAGTGACACGATTCACCTCCAGCTAACTTACTGACAGTTCTTCGAGAAAGAAGCATGGCTCAATCTAAATCCAAATCCCCGAAAAAATAGAGTTTTAAAAGCTGTTTAAATTTTACGAGTGTACCTTAGGTTCCAAATCACAAACGCTAGTTTTAGACTGTATCACACTCTTGTCTACAGCACCAGGAGAAGTCCAGAACAGAGAGAGGTAGGGTAAATAGCTAAAAAATTAGAGCATTTTCATAAAAGAAGAAAAAATGTTACTACCAATAGTCATCCTTTATTGTAGCTAGGGAGCGTTGGCACTTTATTCGTCAGAATGCCTTGTTAGTTTTTGGCTCCTAGTGCTCTAAACTTCTACATCGCAAAACATTTTAAGCTTAACAGCAGCCATGGAAACTACAACGCTCCCTACCTATTTCAGCCAGATTAATTTCTAGCATCAATTGGTGGTAAGAAAACTTAAAATATGGTAAAAAAGTTCTAAAGGAATACGCGTTCGTCATGGAAATATTTCGGCCAAACGTGTCTTCGGTTTTTGGTCAGAACACAAGACCCATCACGTCAATTATTTAGAACTTCCACCTCAATTTTTGGGGCGGAAATAGTTTGCTAACCAATTGAGAAACTGTTCAGTTCTCTGCAGGATTAGTAAGACTACCTGATTATGATATGTAAATGATAAGTGGCATGGGTAGTGTATAGAATTAAACAGGAAAGCATTTCAACGAAACAACGTTACCAAGGAATTTATATAAATTTTCATTGCCCTGATCACCGCAGGTGAATTATGACAAGAATTTGACATTGCGATGGATTTTGTGATTTTCAAAAAAAAAATTATATATATTTAACCCCGTTATTATAGCACCACTAAACATATTAAAGTTCCTGACTAAACACTTTAATAGTGGTGTTACATTTAGCTCTCTTAACCCTTTATAGTTCATCATTAGCCCAGTTAGCTGGTCCTGATCTAGCCCAGGACTTCAAGATTCAAACATTTTCTAAGAGGTCGATCTACTTAGACCTAGTAAACTCAAATACGTTCAAATTTCTCAACACGTTAGAAGATACAAAAACAAAGAACCTTGGCATTATATCAAAGTTAAATATTCTGTTGGCAGTAGCCACAGTCGAATGCTTATAGATGCTTTGCTACAGATATATAAAACCTTAGTATCAGAAGATCAGTTTGATGGAACGGACTGGTCATTGATTATCTTTAAAAATTGAAATACAGAACTTGTCCCCTGAAAAAAAGAAAGATGAAAAACACAACAAAGCTTACTCTACGCGTTTCGATAGCCAAGCTGTCATCTTCAGAGAAAAACAGTTTTTCTTTGAAGATGACAACTTGGCTGTCGAAACGCGTTAGAGCAATCTTTGTTGTGTTTTTAATCTTTCTTGGTTTCAGGGGACAAGTTCTGTATTTCAATTTTTATCAGGAGATCAGATTAGGATTCCAATTAAGACCCAAAACCTCGAGAAAAACAGTAGGAAACCTCTCTTAAGACTACCTTTCCTTCAACTCTAATATTTTTCTAGCCAAGATTTACAAATTATTTTTTTTAATTATGTTGCTGGATCTATTCATAGGTACACATAACAACGAGACACTAGAGCATGTCGATAGTTCAAATGAACGTTATTGGTAACGCGAAACCATTCGTTTGTCCCCTATCTTTCGTCGTTCAGCGCGCCTAAAGAAGTTTTTACATAAAAAAACTGAAATTAATCAACAATCATAAATAATAGGGAACCGTCTAAGTGCCTAAATGATTAATATCTGGTTTCACATTAAACAATGCTCATACTATTGCTTGATTGATATAAGAGATATGATAAAGAAAAGCCAACATTACTTGTGTTGATTATCATCTAAAAGCTGCCCACTTACATAGTTAATCTTCGAACTGATAACTAAAAGTATCCTCGCGGTAAATTGAGCTCCGAATTGCAATGAATTAATTTTCATAAGGACAGTTTGGTAAGGCAATATTTCTTTTGAATTTAACTTGATTATTAACCTAATTTATCTCGAAAAACAAAACTTTTCATTTTTGATGTACGAATAATACTACATCCAGAATAATTATATTGTATATCTGGTAGTTAAAGCAAAACATTTCCGGACGACGATGCAAATAAATAAAATATTGACAAATATTTAACAAAATCTTTAAAAATGCAAAAATTTAGTATTTAGGACTGGTGGACCAGTGCCGTAGAAAGTCTGGTAGGAAAAAAGGTCGCTAGATTCCAGTGATGTGGGTAAACTTTTTTAATAGGGAAATATTAGCGCTTCAAGAAATATTTTACATCACGTAAATTTTTTTTTTGTTTATTTGTTTGAAAGGTGTACAAAAAATCCTTCAAAAAATTAAAACTTTAACACCCTATATCTCAAAAACGATTAAAAGGCATTGTTTATACAGGGTCGGTACTATTTCACGTCTCAGCATTTGGATCTTCTTAGCTATTATACAGGTTGAATCAAATTTGAATTCCACTACAGGAATCTCGTAAACTATTAGAGATACAAGAAAGCTTAAATGAGCAAAGTAGTGCAAAATTTAATGCCCAACAATATTCTGCTGAATTTCAATTCAATTCGTCTTGATTTTATTTAGAAGAAAGGGAAAATCGCCATTTTTAAAAATCAGCTGTAATTTGATTATTTAAAATTCGATTAAAAAACTTTAGTTGTTTCTTATGGCCTTTTCGTTAATGTATCTAAAGCTTTTCTAAATTCAACTGTTTTTGAGAAAATTATACTAACTTTGATATACTTTTCTGAATAATTGGATATAGGACACATTATACTTTAAATGTGGCAAAGTAACTTTTAATAATAAAAATACAATACCTAATAAGGTAACAATAATTATTCAAAAACTAAAAATATTGTAACCAACTGGGCAATATTGAAACAGTCATTATTATAATCGTAACGTGCATGCACCCCTTTAAATGGCGAAATTCTATGAAAACGTGTAGATGTTGTAAAAATGTTACCAGCAATTTTCACAAAAATTCTTTTAACACTGAATACTTATTCGTGTAACATGAAATATCAAAGAAACTAACATTAAAAATGACTCTGATATTTATGCATATTATCTATCTTAGAATACGTAAATTCTGGAGAAGTCTAGAACGCACACTTGTGTATGAGTAAAGAAAAAGTCGCCCCTAATAACATTCTAAAAATGTTCTGAGAATAAAGTAATTTAAAGAAAATTGTACACTTTACGATTATTCATAAATATTTCAATTTTATACAGTTTGTTACAATATTTTTGGTTTTTTAATAAATAATTATTGCTTTTTTAGGGTCTGTAATCTTTTACTATTGTAACGAAATGTAAATTGTAGAATTTCGTACGTAAGAAAAGTTTCTAAAAAGATGTGATAAGGGGAAAGCGGCCGCGATAATAAAGCAATCGGCAGATAAGCGTTCCAGAAATTTCGGCAAACGATAAACCTTATCTGCGGTATTTTTCTAAAACTTGGGAGCCAAAACTATATAAGGCGGTCGCCTTTCCCTCCAGTCAGTTAGTTAGTTAGAGTCAGTCAGTGTAATTAGTGAGTTAGTAGTTAGAAGTAAATAAGTGAGTTCATTATTCAGTTGTAGTGTTCCGAGTTTAATTTGGTAATAAAGTGGATATTATTAAATTGACGTATTAATAATCAATTCGAACCGATAAGCCCGCAACACTATTGAAAGTTATAGCGATTGCGTTGCCTACTATGTTTTTTTAATCATAAATTACTTTATTTAACCCACTTTGTCATATTTAAAGTATGCCATGACATACATCAAATTAATCAGAAAAATATGCTAAATTTAAAAATGATAAAATTTAATATAGCGTCCCTAAGAAACAACAAAGTTAACACAGAAATGAAAAGACTTTAAATAACAGCTAACTATGGTTTTTGATTTTGAAATGAATAAATTTCTGAATTAATTAAAATGCTATTTAAGTTATCTTTTAAAAAACTTAATTGGCTCCTATCTCTGACATTTATAGGCTTGACATAACAATAATAAAATGTTGATAGCCATGGCGTACTATTTTAAGTCAAAAAATATCGTGTGTAGACGTCACACAAAAGAGTTTTTAGATATGCCATACATCGTTGTAATTGCGTTGTTTAAGACTATCCCGCCGAGCAAAATTGCAATATAGTGTCCATAAAAAAAAATTGACCATCGCATATTGAAAATTAAGAGAGAATCTCAATTTACCACTGAAATACAATAGGTGATTTGGATCAAATTTCTTTAAATTATCTTTATAAATAAATGAGATATTTAAATGAATAAAAATTGGCAATTTTCAGTTTTTTCAAAATATTTCTGGAATCGAGTGAGATATTTTAAATCTGCTTTTACGAAAACTCTATAAACGAAATTACACAACTCCATTGTAATTTAACCGACTTTGTATCTATAGTAACTTAGGAGATTCCAATGGTGAGACGAGAAATAGTACTAACACTGGATAGCAATGGCAGGTTATTTTTAAATACTCTATTGCTAAAAAAGTATCTGACATTAGGAGTAGGTAACGTAAAGTAACGATTTTTTATTGTTGCTTTTTAAAAGTTTTTGACAATTCTTCCATATTGTGCTTGTCAGGCTACCTCAGTTAATTTTTATTACAGCAAAAACTTAGACATTATAAATATTCGGATAGAATATTGAGAAATAGACGCGACTTGGTAGACGGCTGCTAGAGTTCTCAATCCGCTTAACTGTCACTTTTGTGGTCACATAAAATAAAAATGCAGAGCAAAGAACATTTGCGAAATAGAATTATGAATGCTACTCTTGAAATTCAAAATAATTAGGATTTTGCTCTGGTTACGACAGCATTGATTCGATGCTGTTAAGCGTGCATCGCAGCTGAATGTACTACTCGAATATAATTCATAAAATTTAGTAAGGTCGTTGGTAAAACCAAAAGTGCACACCACGCAAACTGATTTGACAGCTTTTACTTAAATTTCCAACTTTTTTCGACATTTTAACCTTCAACTGCAAGTTTTTACTTTGAACTTCAAACTTCATGAAAAAGAAGCACAATGTTCATCGTGAAGCTTAACATAAAAATCTATTTTTTTTACACGAAATATTCAGCATCACATTGCGTTTCTCTTATTTATGACCAGTTACAGTAGTTGTAAATAAAAATGTTATTTTCGGTAATAAGCATCTTGTTTAGTGAACTTAGTTTAAGAATTTCAAGACAAGTTTTTTAGCTACAATTCAGTGTGCAATTATGAATTATTTCCTCTATTTTTATGACCATTACTGATGCATATTTTATTCCGGTATCTTTTATTAACGGTAAATTATGTAGTTTATAGGGTTTCAGCTATCATCTTAAATAGGGTATTTGACTATTATTTTTAAATTGTCTTAAAATGTTCACACTGTTATATTAATCCGTACAAATTTTTATTTCCGTTTAGTATAATTGCTTTATATGATGAAATATGTAAAATTGAAATCACATATTTAAATTGGCGCGGAAACAGAAGCTGCCCTGTTCAAAGATATGATGACGCCATTTGTAGAGAAACTAAATAAGCGCAAGTAACGTTGGGTACCGTTCGCAACAATGTTCATATAAAATAATGAGTTTTCGTCGTTATAGATTTCTACAACGCTAAGAACACAATAGTGATATATCGGCTTTTATGCAAATGCATATAATTTACATATTTTGCATATTTTATCAACTTAGTGCATATAATTAAATGAAGTGTATATGCCGGCATATTTTTGTAAAATTTTAGGATTCTTATATTTCGTACTAAAAAGTTGTGGACTATGTATCGCAAATTTAATTATTGCAATTTTAAATGCAGAAAAATTTGATGCAGGTTATTTAATAAGGGCAAAAGAACTTGGCAAAACTAATAACGCAACAATATGTAGGTTTGTAAATGAGGAACTTACAAATTTTGTTCTTCCAGCTGCTTTTCGATTTGAAAAAGTAGCATTGATGCTAACAGATGCTGCCCCTCACATGATTACAGCAGGTCAAAAATCTCACAAAATGTTACCTCAATTTAATAGACAACACATGTTTGGCCCACGGTATGAACAGAGTTGCGGAAGAGATCAGAAACAGTTTTCCAACTGTAAATGAACTTATAACCAACGTTAAAAAATATTTGTGAAAGCACCATTAAAAGTGCAATATTATAAAGAAAAACCACCCGATGTTGGGCTTCCGCCGAAACCTGTATTTACACGCTTGGGTACGTGGTTAGATGCGGCCTTATTTTATTGCAACCATTTTCATAAAATGGCTCAAGTAATTGCGGATGTTGAAGATTCTTCGGTTGCAATTAGAGATTCAAAAATTCTTTAAGAAAATCCAGAATTGCATAAGCAATTAGCCTTTATTAAAGCCAACTATTCATTTGTAAGTCCCACCCTACAGAAATTGCAAACTAAAGGATTGCCACTACAAAATTCGATTGAGTTAATCGAACACTTTCAAACATCTGCAATTTAAGTCAAGGGCCGTATAGATAAACTTGTGTCTCGGAAACTAGACACAGTGCTGAATAAAAACGAAGGGTTTAAACTTCTAGCCAAGGTCAACCACATACTGACTGGAATAGGAAATTTTAACAATGATGTTAATATAGATTGCAATATCATCTCCAATTTAAAAAATGCACCAATCGCTGTAGTTGATGTCGAGAGAAGTTTTTCTATAAATATAAATATATTTTGAGTGATAAAAGAAAATTATTTTCTCTAGATAATTTGGAAAAACATCTTGTTATTACTTGTTTTAATAATATTGATGGGTAAATTTAATGTGTATATAATTATCGTAGGTATGTTTGTCATTTAGTTATATAATAAATTTGTAATTTATAATGTTTCTTTAATAAAGAATATTTACCTACATAATGTGAAAATGTTGTATTTTTGTGTCTTTATTAACTGCCTTTACGCAGCTGTTTACAGATTATTCAAATTAAATATATTTTTTCGATATTATCTACATATCATACATATAATCGTTAAATAAAGTTAATTCACTTAAACTTGATGTTAAAGTAACAATCATGATATATTAATTATGCGATAAACTTCAGTTAACTTATTTACTTACTATATTAGTCAAAAATAACAAATAAGATAATATTTACAGCAAAGTGATCTCAAAAATATAATATACAGGGGAGTCGGAACTACTTTTTTTGTCAAAAATATTTTCAAAGTAGTTCAGGGCCTTTGTTTAAGCGAAAAAATTGTTAAGCGGAAAGTACATTATTTATTTTTGTTTTTAAATTTCATTGTTAATATATATTTAGAGGAAGTGAAACAGTTATGGATCTTTTGTTTAGTTGCCAAAATTCATTAAGGCGAAATGGAACAAATTATATGCTATGAAAGATTTTTATCATAAGCGCCAAATATTAATGATCTCGCTTCCCACCGTTAAAGGTCTAGAACTAACGTATTTACAAAATACTAAATTAGTCCACATTTCCTTAAAAAAGAGCAAAAACACCATAAAACGTGTAAGAGTTCGATAGAATAGCAAAAACCAAACATTAGCGAACGGTTTTTTTAAATAAAAACCGATAATTTCTTACTTCTTACTCGATAATTTATCGTATTTAAGTCATTTAATAAGATATTTTTTAAAGTGTCATCTATCGTATTATTGAATGTTATTAAAATTCTAAAATAAATAAATTTGAGTGTAAACTTTAACATGCTTCTCATAATTTCACCATCATTGATATTTACAGATTACCTATACAAAAAGAACTAAATGTTTTCTATGAAATGAAAAGAAAAAACTGTTGGTTAAATTAATTTTTCGCGAAAACAAAATCAAATTACGTCTTACTCTTTTACACTATAGCTAAGAGAAACTTAACCTATAACATGTATAAAATATATAAGGGTCTGAAATGCCTAAGTGTGATTTTACTATCATAAAATAGGTTTTCTTTTCATAACATTTAAACAATTTGACCAATCATTTCTAAAATCAATATTCTATTCTGAGAAATTTCGAGTTGATAGACAGGCAAAAGTTGGTTGAGAATTGCGAACTGTGACGTGATAATAGATATTTACACAGACTCACGGTCATTTATTATCAAAAATATTCATTTTAAAACAAAAATTTACCATTTTTCGAAATGCGTTTGAAGATTTTTCAGTTTCTGCGAAATTGTCGATATTCCTGCGATAATTTTAATTTTCCTTCATTCTGAATATTTTACCAAAACTCTAATTTTTTCGACTTTTACAGATTAAGATATTGAAAAAAACTCAAAATTTGGTTAAGTGATCAAAGATAAAATCAGACTACTGCAGGTAAAACTTCATTTGGAGGTAACGTCTTCACAAAAAATGATTTATGATTATTTGCGTGACGTTAAAAATATTTATCAGGGAAATATAACCAACTTCTCGTTGGAAGTAGATTATCCGGTTCCTTTCATGACACAGAGCATGCATAGTTTGCAAGACAAATTATTATGAAGTGACTTCCCAGAAATTGACACTGAAGCTAAGTATGTGAACAGGTGGATATACATAATGCATTTTTTGGATATTTTTATTATAGTAATATGGACGAATAAGGTGGTTAAGAAATAGTGACTTTTTGCTCTATCCAAAACAAAATATTAGGTTGATGTGGCGTAAATTTCAAAATATAGAAGAGACTGAAGTTAAATGGTGAATGACGATTGACACATTAAGAAAATAAAACAAGTCTGGAAATTATTACTGTCGTCGCAGAATCAACCTTTCCAATTCCGGGGTGACTACTTTGAAAATGTTCCAGCTAATCTGTATTTTTATTTACTGGTACTTTTTACGAACTTGCAGATAATATCTCGCATTTTTTTATGACAATTATAACATAACCTAATTCAAATGATGATTTTTCCGGTAACATATCTGCATACATATCTGTGATATGTTTGCATTTAATATTTGCTGTATTTCCCATGACCGTATGTATGATTAATTCTGATAATTACTGTCTTCCCTAGATATTTTAATTTGATAATACCAAAAATTCCAGGGAATAATCTAGCCACTTTATCTAAAAAGGCATCAAATCTTATTAAAAAGTGTCTCATCTATAATTCAATTTCTCATCTACTCCTCACAAGTGCATTTTATTGACACTATGGTAAAATGAGAACCTATTTTACAATTAGTCTTTATTTAATCTCAAGTACTTCCAGCGAAGATTCGTTTCATTATCAATTCAAAATTGCTCCTTCAACTAAAATAAAGTAAATAAAAGCTTTAAGATTTTTTCACTTCAATTATTGACCTGAATATGTTGGTTTTAACTGTAGTGGTTTTAAGTGCTCCTTACTTGGCATTCGCGTGGTTTGATGATCAAAGTAGTTTAAAAAACGTTAGAGATATACTACAGGAAAATGAAGGAGATGAAAATATTTGTTTGCATTCCATAGAGGAGTTGCTTAAAAATCATGAATTAGAACTACTTTACAGTGAGTAATTATTTTTAATACATTTGTTTTATTGCCTGACTGTAATTTCAGACTCATTTTAAAGTGAGTGCTTTTCGGAAACACAAAATAAATTTTTGATCAAGAGCGAAAATTAATTCTGATACAAATATATAAGGGTTCTAGCATACAGACCGTTCATTACGTTAAAGGCCTTTAGAATTGGACTCTTTGCATGAAAATGTCCATTAGTTGCTAAGGTGTTTTTTGAATATTGGGACATCAACCATCCCCATGGTGAGATATTGTGGGATCCCCACGGTCACCAAAAAAACTGGTGCATAAAAGTCCTCACATTTAAAAAGTATTAGTAAACTCATTGGTGGACGACGAAAAAAGGTTTCCTTCTTTAAGAATAATCTGTAAAGATCTACTTGGCGGCTAAAGGAAAGATTTTCTTGAAAAATAATATCTAAAACATAAAATATACAATAAATGAATTAAAAAAACGGTAAATCATCAATTGTTGTCGCAAGATTTCTATTGACACCCCCTCTTTTCCTACAAAAAATTGATGAAATTATCATGAAACTTTTACTCATTATTTTTATTTTACGTAACTAATGGAAGCTCAAAGGTATTTTAAGCCAATTTATCTACAGAGCTGATAGCTTAAGAAGTTAAGGGGGGTGGATGTTTTTGATATTTTGAGGACATATAGGTAATTTAACAATTTTTTGGCAAGTATTCGAAAATTTTGGGAAAGCTTCTTTGGACTGTGAACATTATTATTTGCTTGTTTTTAATAAAAATTACATAAAGCGTACTGAGCCCCTGTCACATTAGATTATTTTCTTCGGATTTTTTAAAGCATACAAACTTTCAGAAAAAAATTAGTTTGTGTTTGGAAAAAAATATATATTCCTCTCGTTTTTTTGTAATTACGTTTCTATATTTATTTTTATTTTATCTATTTTTTGATATTTCCTCTGAATTGGTTTTAAAGGAAACTAATGTTATTCCAATGCAACCTACTACTCTCTACAAATCCTATCTTAAAAAAATAGGCAGGTGTGGGGACTGCTGACAAAAGTTAAAACTTAAAGCAATGATAAAATAGTGTTTTTTTTTAAATTTTAGAATTCTAATATAAAAGTAATCATTTCATAATTTTTAAATTAAAATTATTATTTCTAGTTTTTATACTTTTTAAATTTGTATAAGTTCTGGTCTTTATTCTCATCTATTTTGAGTTACTGCATATTAAAATAACCTATTACACCATTTAAATTTTAAATTTGCATAGCAAACAAGACATTTAAAAAAATAATGTTTTCAATGTACTAATTTTTCGTGATTATGTAAACACCTTCATTATTTCAATAATGTAAATAATGTGTTACTACAGTCTTCGTTGGATGAGTCGATATGCAAATTATGTAGAATTAACTTTAAAAATTTAAATATATTAAAATAATTTTACCTTTACGTAACTATCAACAAGTGCCTCATAGGCAGCTTTCCACGCCACTTGTATTTATAAAGAAATGGTTCACTTAGAAACATAAAAAGAATACATTAAACTTCAGTCATAAAAAAAAATCTTCAAGGTGTTAATAATTATTAATACCCCCAAAATTCAATGTAACTTTAGGATAGTTCCTTCTGACTTGAATTAAATTCCCTAAATGTTCAGAACATTTTTCGTCCATGCTTAAAAATAGTCACAGCGGCCCCACAATTGCCTTTTTAAAGTTCCTGATTCATTAGATTTCAACTGCCTTCTCTACAATCGAGGTCTCGTTCACTTAATAAATAACTAAATGAATAAACAGCTACTGCTATACCGGGTGTTTTTTTTAGTTGGGAGGTTACCTGTATATGGAGAACCACTTATTATAAAGAGAAACTATTTTTGTGGATAAAACTAATTGAGGCTAAACTTTCTTTTAAAAATATTTTCTTCTTCCTTTCACTTCCGGTTATACCGGTAATAAATACCAACTTTCTTGTTTTAAATAGCAACCCCGAAATTTTATTTTTTATTTCAATTTTTCATAAAAAAATAAGGTGAGTTTATGTTTACGTGTTTATGGCTATCTTTGATGGTCTTGAGGATATTTTAATTTTTCTTAAAAAATGACAGAAAAGAAGACTCCTTGTATTTTTGTCATTATTTGCAAAAAAAAATAAAACTTTGGTTAAACCCATGAAATGTTATGAAGACTACAAAGATGTGATCAAGTTTAATATTTATTATACAGGATGGCAAAAATTTTATGGTTTTTATTGTTTTTGTTTTATTCAAAAAAATCTGTTTTTTTTTTAAATAAGAACCATATGTTTTCTCATCATTTTTGGATTCTTCACATAAAGAAAAGAAAAAAGTTACATGATTTATTTTTTAAAATGTTGCACTATTACAGAGATATTTAAGGCAAAACCCGAAATTAAACAGAGGAATACATCTAACGGTTTTTATAATATTATTTTAAACATATTGTCCCCCAGGACTTTGATACACACTATAATACGTCGGTCATCATTAAATGAGCAAAATTAGGACTCGTCTGTAAATAACACATTGGCCCACTAATATTGATGCTGATAATTTTACGTGTCAGTTTTGTGACATAGCTTAGTTTACTGATTAAAAATAATGGAGGCTATTCAGTTTTCAAATGCCGAGTATCTTAAAATGATTATTATTTTTGGCAAATGTAACAGAATTTTACAAAGAACCTTCGATATTTTTCATCAAAAATTTCGAGATAGACCAAGACCAAATGTAAGAATATTAAAGAAACTTTTACACAATGCTGAGACAGCAGGGACGTTGAAAACAATGGTTAATAGAACCGCCAGTGTGACAAATTCTGAAGAAAACGTCCTCCTTGTTTTGGGATACTTTTCTGCCTATCCGACTGCTTCAGTCAAAGATGCATCAAAAGACGTTGGACCAACAAAATCAGCTATTCTCAAAATAAATTTTAAAAAAACATGGATACAATGCCTACAAATTTCACTTAGTACAACATTTGAAAGAGCAGAACTATGCAAGACGAATTAAGTTTTGCGAGTGGTTAATTATCAGAAGCTAGAAAGATGAGAATTTCTTAAAAAATATAATATGGAGGAACGAGTCCAAGTTTTATGAAAATGGTCTCTTTAACAGGCACAATTACCACTTCTGGAATAATAAAAATCCTCCGCAAATTCGTCCAACCAATTTCCAAGAAGGTTGGTCATTTAATTGTTGTTGTGCGACTAAAAACTCAGGAGTTATAAGCATTAAATTTTGTGATGAAAATTTAAGCGGCAAAAACTATTTCAGAATCTTTTTTTTTGTGAATTAATCTTTTATTTAATTTTTAGCAGAAAGATACAGTAATATTTTGGAAACAGAAATTGAGCCACATTTGGAAAACATACCTTTAAATAAAGCAAATCGCACATTTTACCAGCACGACGGGGCACCAGCTCATAACAATATAATAGTCGACGAATTTCTGACCTACTTGTTTGAAGACCAGTTCATTGCAAACAATGGTCCGTATTTGTGGCCGCCGCGCTCCCTCGGTCTAACACCACTCGACTTCTTCTTTTGGGGAAGCATTAAAGACCAAGTTTTTGCAACAACTCCTGCATCAAAAGAAGATTGCCAGGAACGAGTTCGTAATGCAATCCTTTCAATTACACCGGATGCAATTCAAAAGGCTACTCAATCCGAAATTTTAAAACGTGCCTATAACTTCCTTGAAGTAAAAGGCCGTAATGTCGAGTATTTGTTATAATTATTTTGGTCTATTAATTTATATATACTTTGTTATTAAGTGTTGTGATTATTTTTTAAAATATTATTGTCTACAGCCAACTGGATGGTCAAAAAATAAATAAAAATAAGACATATTCTTCTTTTAATTTAGAGTTTGATGCAAGATATCTCTGTAGTGGCGCATAAAATAGGTTATACAACTTTTTTTTCTTCTTAGGTGAGGAATCAAAAAATGATTAGAAAACATATGGTTCCTATTTTAAAAAAATCGAAATTTTTTGAATAAAACAAAATGAAGATCATAAAATTTCCGCCACCCTGTATAATAAAATTAAAATGTGATAACGTCATTATACTTTTTATAATATTTTATGTCTTGAACCCAAATTTCATTTTTTCCTGCAAAATATAATAAAGATACAAAGAATCAAAATAACCCTCTTTTCTGCCATTTTTTTCCGAAAAATTGAAATATCTTCAAAACTATCAAAGGTAGCAATAAATATGTATTTATAGTCATCTTATTTTGTTATGCTAAATTCAAATAAAAAATAAAATTTGGGAGTTGCTATTTAAAATAAGAAAGTTTGTGTCTACTTCCGGTATAAACGGAAGTCGCGCAATGTTAAAAATATTTTTAGAAGAAAGTTCAGCCCCGATTAGCCTTATCTGCGAAATAAGTTTGTCTTTATAATGAGTGGTTCTCCGTATAAAGGTAACCGTCCCGGTATAATATAAAGATACTCATCGTATCTTCGTAATTGTCACCTGTATGAGACTCCATTTCCAAAGAAAAATTAATTTTATAACAACGGCTCATTTCGAATTGACATAGGTACATGTACAGGGTTATTGATCGTATATTGATCCGTAGCCTATCTCCCTTATTTCTAGAGATACGAAAAAAATGACGGAAATCAAGTTGGTGTGGATTTAAAAATATTTTTATTATATGCTATCAGTTTTGATATATTTAACACACATCAATTTTAATTTCAATAGAACACCCTGTACATTTTTACATATTCTGACAGCCCTAATGTTTTTTATTTCAATGGTACATATCAGTTATACATTTATCACGGTTTTGACAGAAACGAAATATTTGTAACAAAAAAAATAATTTTCCTAAGTTAGAAAACAGCTCAAAATGACCTCCATTTCAGTTCAGGCATATTTATAAATAATTTTTTAGGTTACTGCTGCGTTATTAGCGATATAATTTACCTCATTATTTAAAATGTTTAAAAACTGTAGTTCATTTTTTTTACATACAGCTTAATACAGTTATTTTATTAAAAATAATTCATTCTTACCAAAATATTTTTAAAAAAATTTTACTTATTATTATTATTATTATGCCTCATTGAAATAAAAAAAGAGGGTTACTTTCATATGTTAAAACATACAGGGTGTTCCATCTAAAAAAACTGATGTTTGTTAAATAAATCAAAACTGAGTTATGAAATTGTTTTTTTAATAGCATATAATACAAATATTTTTAACTCTACATCAATTTGGTTTCTTATATTTTTTGGTATCTTTAAAAATAAGCGAGATAGGCTATGGGTTAATGAATGATCAATAACCCTGTACCTACAAGACATTAGAACATGTCAGCAGTTCAAATCAACGTTATTGGTAACGCGAAACTATTCGTTTGTCCCCTATCTTTAGACATTCAACGAACCTAAAAGTTTTCACTTCAAAAATGCGAAGTAAATAATTCAGTGTCATTATAAACGCTCAGAGCGTATTTGATCATGCTTGGAATAAAGAAGCGACAAATAAATAGATAGTTGTTTTTATCGCCCGATGAAATTATTATTTTTGATTTGAAAAAAAATCCCAAAAAATGTGTAAATTGTTGCAAAAAAATTAGAAAAAAAACGTAGTCCAGTTTTCAATAAAATGAAGAAAAAAGACATATAACGAACCCGCCATTTTAAACCAATTTAATGCTACTGAAAAAATTGAAGTCAATAACATAGTGTCATATGAGCACAGGACGCTTCATATATTTTTACCAAAAAATAAAAAGACATTGCTGAACAATTGTTCCAAACAATCTAAAGTATATTAAAAAACTGAATAAAATAAAAAGAAATCACTTCACTAACTCTTGAAGAAATCGACTTTGGACAAAGTTACTTTGATTTAAGTCACTTTAATTTCATTAAAGGAATTCATTTCTGAAAAATTGAAATCTCTGTCTATGTATTTGATTAAGCATAATATACGGTAAATCAATGAAAATTTTAAATTTTACTCACATTCTTAAATACCTGGTTTAGAATATCGTCAGAACTTAATTGCTAACGCTAATGAAGTGATAAGAAGTTCTCACTGTAATTTAAGAGACGTTCGCAATTGATAGCCTTAAAAGTGGGGCCTTATATAAATAAATTTGTCGCTTAATTTGCTACTCCCATAATAGAAATGTTGTAGTTTTGTTTAGGTAGAATCATTTAAATTTTATATCAATTGCAGTGTTGGATGCCACAGGTAAACTTCAACCAGGGATAATGAAAGGAAATCTCCACTCATTGGGAGATTACGATGAATGCATTGGTATTAAAACTAAAGGCGAATCTCCAATTTATGGAAAATATTGCTCTACAGGATTAGACCTGGTAACGTTTATAGAAAGATTGTCCAAAATATTTCGTATCGATGAAATTCACCCTGACTTTTTAAAAAACTCTAATGATAAAAAAAATGTAAGTATAGGAACTTAAAAAAGTTACCACCTGTATTTCTGTAATGTTCAAAATTCTAACAAGCGTTCTAAATACTAGATTTGAATGCACAAATCAAAAATAAATGCAACACGAAAGACATTTGCTGCATCATAAAATACCTTGAATTGCTAGATATGATATCCATCATTTAACAATTAGTACAACAGATAAATATGACGAAATAAATCCAAATATCGAGTGTTTGATCAATGAGATGAGTTTCCATAACGGCGGCTTAACAAACTATTACGATCCCTAAAAACTTAACGTATGGACGGTATGAATTTTTTCGTTATTTAATTGCCAAATTAATCAGTGGAGTTGTTATAGTACTTCATCCATACAATTAAGAAACCTCTTCTGTTCAAATAATTTTTTTTACGATTCTTGGAAATGGTAAATATATCTCGAATCATTCAATGAGAGTTCTTTTTTTTGCGTTTCAGTTAATAGATATTTCCTACTTGTCTACATGAAACATATTTTAAAATAAAAATTAATAAAAAAAAATAAAGTGCCAACAAATATTTAAAATCAATATTTCTTTCATAAAATGTCAAGCCAGATTTGTGCTTTCATTGTTGCCAAGGAAATGTGGACACTTTTACGTCAGTAACTTTGTACAGTTCTGAGATAATGTGCCTTAACGTTACTCGTTTCTGGTTATTGCAAATGTTGACAACAGGCATCTTTGTCTGATCTGATATAATTTTGGAAAGCCCATTATGTTTTTTTCGATTTTTTCAACTTTATATCTTTCGAATAGTCTTTATAATATTCATGATAAATTTGGGCATACTGTTCATTACTCATTATTTTCAAACGTTGACTACGTGAATATTGCTGCAGTATTTTTATAAAAGATTGTTATTTTATAACACACCTTTAACCATACTTTAATTTAATGCAAATCGTATACACGGGGTCCGCCATTAGTGCCTGGACGAAAGCTAGCTCCTAAGCCTAAGGAGATATCACAATGAAATTTTGTACAGTGATGTACATCGATAGGGAGCACATTTTAAAATAATTTTTATTTTATTGTATCAATCATATAGAGATTGTTGATGTAAACTTCCTTTTTTTAAATAGGACTCCCTGCATATTTTTACATATTTGGATAGTCCTATAAAAATGCAGCAGAATAATAAAAATTTCATGAGGGCTTTGATGGGTTCTTTTCGTAATAGAGGATTATAAATCAGGAGATAGAACTCCGATGCTAGTAATCACTCAGTATGATGTAGTATTAACCAATTTGCGACATAAACAGTCTTTTAGTTTCCATAAATCATTAAAATGTTGTTTTATATTTTTTAGTTATACAGAGTGATGGAGGTGTGCATATCCAAGAATTACTAAAAAAAGAAAGATAAAAGATAAAAGAAGATAAAATTACCTTTCCAATAATATCAATTGCGCAGAGATTCTTTTGATGGATTTTATGCAAATTAACTTTTTTGTTAATTTTTAAATTTTTAATAAACACAACTAGGATTATTTGTAATTATTACTAATTAAATAAATAATTGGTAATATTAACATTTAAACAAGCTGTCAACATTCGTAAATAATATTCGAAACTGCGCAGATATTTAACTGGGTGCCCGAAAAATTGAGAATTAAAAATATGTATTTTATAGAATTGTTCACATGAAAACTTTCGGAAGTGTGAAGAGATATTTAAATGAAATTTTGTGCAGTAACGTACATCTATAGAAACCACATTTTAAAATTATTTTCATTTTATTGCACTGATCATATGCAGATTGTTTTTCTTTTAAATAGAACGCCATGTATATTTTTGCATATTTAAATAAATCCAAAAAATATATGATGTAGTATTAACTAATTTGCGACATAAGCAATCATTGATAGCATTAAGTTTTCATAAACTACAAGAATGTTGTCGTATATTCTTTAGTTATACAGAGTCATCCAGGTTTGCAAATCTAATAATTACCAAAAAAAATTAAATGAAAAGCTCTTTTGCATGAAAACTATCAAATGTAACCACACATAATGTAGTATTATTAGAAAGCAAATTTCATCTTTCTTTTATATTACGTAATAAAAATAGGCCACTCCTTTTACAATTTTTTAGTAATTTTTGGATTTACAAGTCTCGGTCACTCTGTAAAAGTAAAAAACATAAGACAACATGTTTATTGTTTACGAAAACTAAAAGACTATCAATGATGATTTTTGTTGCCAATTGGTCAATACTATATCATACTGAGTTTTTACAAATGTCTGCATCAGTGGTACAATAAAATGAAAATAATTTTAAAATGTGCTCCCTATAGATGTACACTACTAGACATTTTGATGTCTTTTCAGGCTTAGGAGCTATCTTTCGTCCATGCACTAATGGCGGACCCTGTATATTTATTATTAGATAGATAATATTTGGTATATAAGATTAAATTGTTTTCAAAGCAAACATAATTAAAGAGGTAGATTACATACAGCGTCCAAAAGTTTAGTTGTTAGCGAGTTCTGATAAATATTACATTTATACATGAATTTTGTAAATAATAGAAGAAAAAATGATTTAAAATATGTAATAAATGTTTAAAAATGCAGAAAATTTTTAATTTTTTTACAAAAAGAGACCTTACAAATCCATGGAAACTTAGATCAGCAAATAACGAAAAAATATTTAACCGTCTAAACACTAACTTGTTAGGGTTCTTAATATAATCCGTTGACGATGTTGTAAAGAAATTGAGTATTGGGGACGACGGTAGTTCAAAAATTCTAAGCCTTTATGTCATATTATAGCATTTATACATTTGCTAATATTATTTTGTAAAATAACTTATGAACATTGGATGAAATGCACGGCCTAAAAGACTTTTGTATGCAGGAAATTATATTTCATTTACATTTTCAGTATCTTGATAGCAATCCAATGCCGACACAACTTAAAATAATAAATCCTCAAACTAGTGGTTATGACATTATATGGGGAATTTGCATTCCACATACCTGTACAGCAAAAGATATTCAAAAATATTTTGACCTACGCACAATACATGACGATTTTTGTTACACGGACAACGACGACCTGAAACTCTCATCGTTAGCTATTGGTGGAATGTAAGTATATGAAAATTATAATCCATGGTATATTTTTTTACTTTAAAATAGTGGTGGATTACAAATTGTTCAAATTCTGGGCCAGCTTTTCTTTTGACCTCATTGTGCTATACCAGTGCTTGTTACTCAATTTTATTCAAAAATTGAAGGATGCGCCTCTCTCAAACTGGCCACCCTAGGCGAGAAACTGTCATTAATATTCCGAATTTAAACTTTATAATTTTAAATTGTTCTGATTTTTATAGCTTTTTAATTAACAAATAATCGAAGATTTTTTTTTATTATTCCAGTCGGCAGTCGGCAATTACTTTTCAAAAATTCCAAATTTATATTTACAATGTTTAATTTTTTTAAATAAATATTCTTACATACTTAAAATTTCGATTTGTTTCTGAAACTAATTTTTCTTCGACATATTGACCTTTTAAATTATTCCATGAATTTGATTTTTAAATCTTTAAAATTTTGATTTGAATTCTAGGTTAATATTAAATTCAAAAATAAAATGTCTACCCTTTAGAAAATGCTTTAGAAGCTCCAAGTCTTCTTTATGACTTTTGTTTGTTTTTTTGGCCTACTATTTTAAATATTTAAAAAAAATATATAAATTTACCATTTTAGTTTTTATTTTTTCCAAATATATAACTTTTATTAAGTACAACCAACTTGCAGAAGCAACTTTATTATGCCTTTAAAACACTGCGTAGGATGCGAATTTTTTTTTGTATTTTCCAATATTTTTTTAAATTAGGAATTTAATGTCGAGATTTCGTGTTTTTCTTTAAAGATTTTTTTTTGAGTTTTAAACTAATATCTTCTGCTATTTTCATATAAGCAATCTGAAAAAAAAATTTCAGAAAATTCAGCTGTGGACTTGAACATTTGTGAAAAAAATCGAGATTTAAAAGGAGTAATATTTTTGAAAAATAATAGTATATTCTACAACAAGTTATGGAATGGCACATATTCCACACGAGCGAAAAGTTTGTAGCCCGAGCCGCAGGCGAGGGCTACCGTTTCGCGAGTGTGGAATATGCCATTCCAAACGTGTTGTAGACTATACTTTCTCTAACAAGATAACAGAAAAACCCCCAAATATTGATAAAAAACTTCCAAATAGATTACAATTTTGAAAAATGACGCTTTAAATAAATACTTTAATTATTACATGTAACCATAGCAACAAAAACAAATTACTTGATATTCCGCCCTAAAATGAACCTAAACGGCTTCTGATTCGCCGAAAGCCGTGCAGAATATTAATATTCTAAACGAGCTAAATGTTTCCGACCAATAAGAATAATTTAAAACGGTGTGTAGAATATATTCTGAACGGGTGCTGGAATGACATCTGTTCCATAACAATTTTTAGTAATAGAACGTGCAGTTTCTATGATAGTGTTAGAGAAATATTTTTTTTCATGCGAAATTTAAAGAAAAAATTAATCCTAGGCCAGAAATTACGACATGAATTATCTAGTAGATCGTGCATTATGTTAACCTCTCTAAGAGATTCTGTCAGGAGAACAATGTGGTCAAAACGTGGATATTTTTTCAACATAAGCTTTTACATTCTGCAGTTAAATAACTTGCTCTAATCACGTTAGGAATTACGAAGGCCCTATATTCAATTTTTCACACTGATTTAATTGTTACTGTCTTTTCTGCATATGGCACTACCCCATATGGTTTAAAACAGAACATATGTTCATTTTCAAGCGAAACATTTTTACGTATTTTAGGAACAGCGGAACACATAGCACAAAAATACGACTGCCCGCTCGAAGCGAGACATATGGTCGAATTATATATGCCTTAAATTTCCAGTCTAAACCCAAAATGTGAGGCTTGACCTAAAATCCTAATGTTTTCCAGAAGTGTTACGTCCATTTCAAATTCCTATATTATTCTCAAAATTTTAACATTTAAATCCTAAACTTGAAATCGCAAGTTTTCTTTAATTTCTGCTTTAAATTTGGAATTATTATTTGTCTAATAATTTTAAATTTGAGTTTCCAAATTTATTTATTAACCACAAAAAGTCGATATTTTACAGTAATGTTTACATTTTTTTACTTCTTTCTAAAGATTTACAATTTTAAATGCTAATTTCAACTTTTTATAAGACCTTTGAATTCTTTTAATCTACTACTCTTTCTCTAATGTTAACATTTAGCCTACATTTTGAAAATTCAAATGTAAACTCGCCAGTTCTTTTTCTCAAAACGTTTACTTTAGAATTAGAATGTTGAACACTTTTTGGTGCTTTTGATTTTTTTTTTTGTAGTTTGGACTTTAATATCAATATTCTTATAAGAAATTTAAAAGATTGTTTTTTTATATAAATTAGGATTTCTTTTTGGTACTTTCGAGATTTTTCTTAAAAATTAGACTTTTAATTTTCATTTATTGTTTCTTTTTCTCATCAAAGTCGGATTAAGATGTCACAGTTTCGAGATTTCTTAAAATTTTTTTTTTTTTTCTGAAATTTCGATCTTAATTTTGAAAGTTTGACTAATTTGTTAAAATTTTTAGATTATAATCGAGGTTTTCTTTATGAACTTGGAATTTCTCAAATTTTGATTTTTTTTATCTTTAAAAATTTCCAATTTAATATGAAAATTTGGAAATTCACTTTCAAATCAAATTGTTGTTTTTTATCACATAATGAAGTAAAAAGCTGTATAATATAATGCATATGCGTACATATTTTGCATGTTTTAAAGCTACTTGCCAATTTGTAATTTCTACGTATTTATAGTTCCTGATATTTTGTTGAATTCAACAATAAATATTTCTCAAATTTAGAATTAAAATAAAATATCATCTAAATTACACAATTAGGCAACTTTCTAAAGATTTATGAAAAAAATTATATTCTAGTTTTTTAAAATTGTTATTTTGGTAAAATTATTATTTTTGAGATTATTGTAGACATTTGGATAACTAATTTATTTTAAATTTTAACATTAAGGCAGAAATTTTGTACTGTTCTTATTATATCGAATTTTAAATTTATTCTAGAGGTGTAGTATAAAATTAAATAAAAAAGAAAATGAAATTTGAAAAATTGTAGAAGAGAAACGGGTTTTGAATAAAGAGAAAAGAATCTGAAGTCGAAATTTTACAGGAAAAGTAAGTCTTTCGTGTTAAATCAAAATTTTAAGGAAAGAGTCAAAACAAGAGAGTAACATATCAGAATTTCGAAGAAAGTGAAAATTAAATAAATAGGTAAAATATGTAGAATAAAATTTATTAATAACAGTTTTTATTTTAAATTTAAAATTAAAAAAAAATTTCGACAACGTAAGGTGAAAATTTAGTCAAAAAAAAAAAATAGATTGCAATCTTGAGTTGAAAATTTAACAAAAATTCATTTTGGGGTTAAGTCAAGAATTCGACCTTACTGCTAAAATTTCAGAAAGAAAAGACAACGTTAAACTAGGAATTTAAAAAAGCTCAACATTTTCAGAAAAAAAATAAAATTTATTAAATAATTTTCTCGAGGCTTAGAGTTTAAAATGGCAGCGGTAAAAATGAAAATCTTAAAATAACTGAAATTTATAGAAAAAGATTGGAAAACTTTGCTTGCAGTTAAAGTAGAAATGACTAAATTAGTAACAACAAAAAAAACTTTGCAAATTTTTAAGTTGAAAGTTGTTTCCAGAGAAGTCTAAACTTGTTTAGGTGAAAAATTTAAGAAGAACTTCAAAGTATAAGTTGAGGACTTTATTAAAGAAATCGAAATCTCAAGATTAAAAATCAACATATTTAAACAAACATTTTTAGAAGTCAAATTTTGCTAAGGAAATTCTCTGGTTGAAAATATTTGTCATTTAATTTAGGTTCTAGAATAATTTCAAAACTTTTAAAAGTAAAAATGGTGACTTTTAGGTCAAAAATTAGGTAACTATAAGTACATCTTAAAGGTGTAAACTCGAAATTTTGAAACTAAAAATTACGTGGCCGAACGAAAAACTTTAAGAACTAAAGCAATTATCTATAAAACAGAAACAAGTGTAAATTTCTAGCAACATATTGGGGGAAAAAGTAAAACTTAAAATTTCAAAAACAAATCGCTTTCTAGTAATAACCTTAGCAAGAGTATGTGACCTATAATAAGATGTAATGACAAATAATGCAGTGGTAAATTCGTTACTATTTTCAGAGTATTCTTTGCAATGATTGTGGCACTGGCAATTGCATCAACTGCTTATGACTTTTATCTCTACTGGAACGAGATATCTGGTGAGTATATATTATTCTCGGATGATTTTACTTTTGAAATTCACGTGTCTTTCAGAGCCTAAGCATGAAATATTTTTGGCGTTTTCCGTAATTAGCAATGGTAAGAAATTAATGAGCTGTTCTAAAAATCCAAACGTCATTTCCTGTCTTTATGGCATGAGAGTACTAAGTATGATGTGGGTATTAATCGGACATGAATATGGTTTCCGAATCATGTGGCCTTCTACAAATTTGTTTGATCTAGTGTTTAATGTAAGTGCGATTTATCTGTATTCCAACATATCTTTTTATATAGTTTTTATATTCAGTGGAAAAAGCATGCCTCTAATATGATTATTATTTCTGGAACCTTGTCTGTGGATACCTTTTTCGCTATGACCGGGATTGTAACAACCTACAGTTATTTTCAGAGCCCAGATCTTGGTGTCAGGAAAAATATTCGGAAAGTTCCTTGGCTTTATCTGCACCGCTACTTAAGGTACGTGTGTATGAACCAGTAGGAATAAATTTTGGCCTCCCTATGTCGTATACAACAGATGTGAGCAAGTAAATAGTCGTCTCATTCTCCCTTCTTATTCTTTATTAGTCCATCACTCAGCAAGTTACATTTTTAAGCTAATTCAGGAATTTTCTTACAGTTATATCTTCAAAAACTGAATAAAATACTAACCCTTTAAATAAATTACATATCTTTAGGCACATACAATATTTAAAATTTTGTCCTAAAAGTGACAAGTTACTTACTCGTCAAAGAGAAATACTGGTTTCCTGAAACCATATAGGTATAAGATAAATGGCCCAAATTCAGACACCTTTAGGAATTTATATTATGCTTTATTAAATAAAATTAAAAATTTGTGACTGATATTAAACAATATTAATTTTTTTCAATTTACATTTATTTTTAGGAAGCTCCAATCAGTTATTTACCATAAAACTTTGTATAATTTGCTTTGATTTATATTTTTTAATAACTATTCCAAAATCACCTAATTCCGACACTAAATAGTGCAGCTTGTTCCAAAATCAGACATATCAATGAACATAATTCCAACAGAACTACAAAATCAGACATTTAGGGAGCATTATTTTGACAGAAAATAAAAACACTCATCATTAAATGTTTATTACAAAAATAACATGAATTATATTTAATTTTATTAAATTTATGTTTGAGTTTAATAAAGTTTACTTCAGTTTTGTCAGTTAGTGACGCCTTACCCTAAACAGTAACATAGTCAAAATATGCTTAGCTTATTAAAAATACTTAGTCTTTGGACATGGCAGACAAGTTTCAATCACTATTCAACTTAAAGGTCATATATTGATTGCTAAAATATTGGTAAATTAGAAAATGGTTCAATGAATAGCTCAACATATATTTTAGTGTTATAAATTTCTTATTTTAATCATTTGGTAGGTGGTAGACTGAAACTTTTAGTCGTCCGAGGTTGTACCACCCCACATATCACTAGGAGGTGGTGAAATGTTCCTTACATCATGTTTTCGTCTCTGACATGTGAGTCGGTTTCTGCCATTCTTCTTTCCTCATCGTATCCTTTTCCTTATTTCCTTTTTTCATCTACTATGTTTTTTATTGTAATTATTAAAAAAAAAGATGATGGATTCTCTTCGTGCAAAAAATTTCGGACGTAAATTACCTTCCGGTTTGGATGTCCGGGTGGAGGATGTACGTGGGAATCCAAAATCGACGGAAAATTTTAATGTACCAGGGTTCAAATTTCTTTCAAACAATTCATTCAAAATTCAATTCTGTAACATTCCGGGTCTAAACTCAAATCTAAACTCGGTTCATCAACACTTTCAAAATGAAAGACCCCAAGTGCTGTCTCTGACAGAAACCCAAGGCTCCCCATTTATCAATACAGTTCACTTTTAAAATTTAAACACAAGAGAGAAATTTGTACTTTTACGCGAAGCAACTTGTTCTGTCAACGGGAAGTAGCACTGAAATCTGCTGATCATGATGTGACTTGGCTAAAAATCTGCTTGAAAAGCGAAGTAATATTTATTTGTTCACTTTATTTGTCTCCAAACGATCCCTTATACAGACAGCTCTTCTCTTATCTCCTCGTAACCCATGATCACCTACAGTCGAATTATTTAAACGCTGAGGTTGTCTTTCTCGGTGACGTCAACGTACACAACATCCCCTGGTTAAAGTTTTCTTCTCGAACTGACGACGCTGAAAGCGTGGTGGAGGCTTTCGCCATCATTTGTGGGATATCGCAATTAGTTCAGGAACCCACAAGAATTCCTGATGTAGATATTCATCAACATAATCTTCTTGTAAAATGCGCCAGAGGCTTATAAACAGTCCGAACGGTTCTTTTGGGGATTTGCAAAGTCGATTGGAAAGAATTTTACAATTTCAAATTTTTCACCTTTGCTAGATGAAAATAGCAATATTGCTTCTACCTTCAAGGAAAAGACTGACATGTTAGCCTTAATGTTTGCTGAAAATTCCAATCTTGATTCTCAAAACGCAGAACCTCCTATTCTTCGTAAGGTTGGCACTTTGATGCCTAAAGTTGTTTTCAGACATCGCACAATCAGGAAGATTCTCCTCGAAAGCTTCTGGATTTGATGGTATTCCCGTTATTGTTTTGAAAAAGTGCGCCCCAGAGTTGACTTCTATCCCAAGCAAATTGTTGACACTCTCTTACAACAAAGGTGTATTTCCTAACATCTGGGAATCTGCTAGAGTGCAGTCTGTCCCTAAAAAGGGAAAAAGGAATTTGGCTAAAAACTATCGCCCTATATCTTTGTTACCCGTTATATCTAAAGTAATGAAAAAGGTTATTAACATCGAGATTCTTAAATATCTGGAGGAAAATAGAGTCATCTCCGACAGGCAATATGGTTTTAGACAACAACGTTCCACTGGCGTTCTACTGGCATATGTTACTCATATCTGTACCTCAGCTACAGAAGAACATGGTAAGGCTAGGATTGTGGCATTGGATATCTCAAAGGCTTTCGACAAAGTCCGGCACCGATCTCTTCTCGTCAAATTAACATCTTATGGTTTTTCTTCTGAACTCTGTCATTTGATATCCAATTTTTCTGCTGACAGATCTTTTCAGGTCGTCGTCGATGGCATCTCATTTGAGACATTTGTGATTAATGGAGGAGTGCCTCAGGGGTCTGTTCTGTCTCCTACTCTATTTTTGTTTCAATCCTATATACAGCTACGCAGATGATAGTCCCCTTGTGTAATCTTTTCTCTCCGACAAACCATTATCTATCGTTGCTTCAGATTGACTAAGAGAACAGCAGATACAAACGATTAATCGGGATCTCGGGATCATTCTGAAATGGGGTAAGAACAATTTGGTTGACTATAACGTTTCAAAAACTCAGGCCGCGGTTTTCTCTAAGAAAACATTAAGGGATAATGCAACAAACATACTAATGCACGGTAAAATCCTTCCGATGGGATCTAATCTATCTATCCTAGAAGTGAATGCGAGCATTAACTTCTCTTGGGGTGATCATGTGCGTGGCATTGCCAAATCAGCCTCTCAGAAGCTAGGCTTTTTTTAGAGCTAAAAAGTACTTCATCTCATCAGCTATTTACACTATACAAAGCTCAAGTTAGGCCAACACTAGAATACTGTTCTCAAGTTTGGAGTTCAGCCTCAAAACATACATTATCTCTCTTGAATTCAATTCAAAGAAGAGCGATTCGCCTAATTTATGACGAGAGTGTGACCGATTCTCTCGAAACACTAGAGCACAGGCGTATGGTTGATGACTTGTTTCTTTTCTACAAGTATTATCATGGAAGATGCTCGCAGGAACTAATAGGGTTAATCTTCCCAAAGGCAAGATTCTTGAGGCGTACTAGACAGTCGGAGACAGCAAATTCCTGTGCGGTCCAGCTTGACACAGAGGGAACTTATGTCTACGGAGATTCTTCTTTCTATAGAGCTTTCAAGTTATGGAACTTGTTACCGAAAGGAGTTTTTCCCAAAAATTACAACCTATCCTTGTTTAAGAAGGCGGTTCATCGCCATCTACCTTTGTTTCTGCATCCTACTCGCAGTCCTTTGAAAGCATAATGGGGTTATCCTTTGCGAGTGGATTAAACTTAAAAACAATTTTAAAAAAATAAACACAAATGTCTGAATTAGGTACAGTGACTGAATTTACAACCTTTACCTTACCCTTGGAAAATTCGATTTTATTAAAATACACACCAGATTCATTGAACACTCTTCCCAAATGTTCAAAGCAGTAGCTTGAAATGTGTTTTTTTTTACCACGGTAGCAAAATATGGCTCAATTTCCAAATATTTCTAAAAGAGAAATATAATTGCTGTCTTCATGCTCAGCAACAATTTTACTTTTTACTTGAAACTATTCCAAACAAACTCGTATTGTGCCTCCTCTATGAACAGTTCAGTGGCTGTAAGTAAAAATGTTTCATAAGTATCTTTTTTAGTAAAATTATTGCAAGGGTTTAAAGAGCAATCGTGTTAAAACCAACAGCACACACCATGGGAATTGGTTTTAAAATTTACAGTTGAACTTTCACAAAAAAGCAAAAAGCAGAAAGTTCGTCTTCAAACTCAACACATAGTAAAAATCAATATTTTATATATTTTTTATATATTTAATTTTTTTTATTTTTAAGTATTTCTTCCTCATTGTTCCCTTTCCATGTTTTGTACTGCTGACGAACTCAAATAAGCGCGATGTCCAGTGCTACAACCTTTTTTTATGTTTTTTATATTTTCATAATTTATCAAAAAAACAAATTTTTTTCATATTTAATTTTGATCTTCTATTTTTCATTTTTTCCTATTCTATGTAAAATAAACTCACATATTTTCTGTCAACTGTCATGAGGTGACCTTTTAGATAAATTTAGATATCACGTAGTCATATTTCAAAAACTGTTTTAGAATAATGTCAACAAACATTAATAAAGATTTAAATATTTTTAAACTAGGTCGTAGTAATGTTAAATAAAATTAATAAACATATAAGGAATCGAATTGAAGCTCATATTAACCAATACAATATACAGGTTTTAGGCGGAGTTGCACAACTGCCCTACTAGAGCTTTGTATTAATATTACTTGATTATACAAAAGCATTTGATACTATTAATCATAAGTTGCTCTACAGTATACTTAACTACGTGGGTCTCTCTAATGATGCTATTAACTTTATCAAAAGCTACCTTTCGGATCGATCTCAATTTGTAGAAACAAACGCAGGAAAATCTAATACAGAAAACATTTTATGCGGCGTGCCTCAATGTTCGGTATTAGGACCCATTTTGTTCAGCATCTATTCAAATAACATTTGTTCAACTCTGAATAATTGTAAAGTCTATATGTATGCTGATGATACCCAAATAAGATTTACGTTTTCTGACCCTGATATTAAGCTCATGAATCAATTTAGTAATTTAGAGTTGTCAAAAGTGCTTACCTTTTCCAAAAGACATCAGTTAACTATTAATCCAATAAAAACGCAAGTATTGATATTTGGAAAAGATAAAACAAAACTTTCAGAACAATTATCAATTAGTGTTGATGGGGTTAATGTTCCCTGTGTAGATGTGGCTAGAAATTTAGGTCTTGAGCTTGATTCTAGTTTAAGATTTAGACAACATGTTAAAAAATGTATAAATAGAGCTTATGCAAATCTAAAAATGCTTTTCCCACATCGCCATATTTTAGATCAAAAAACTAAGATTTTATTGTGCAACACTATGGTGCTTAGTCATTTTAATTATTGTGATACTATGTATGGTCCTTGCATCGATTATGCAGATACAAATCGGATTCAGAGAACTCAAAATTCCTGCTTACGGTATATTTATGGTATAAGAATGTATGAAAGCATAAGTTATAAATTGAAAGATGCCAAATGGTTAAATATGAAAGCCAGACGAAAGTTGCATATGGTAACATTGTATCACAAAATTATTATGTATAAGTCTCCTCCTTATCTCTACAATAAAATAACCTTTCGGTGTGATGTTCACAATGTGCATACTCGCTTCAGGGGCAAAATCTCTCCTCCTCACCACCGAACCAGTAAATTCCACGAATCATTTTCTTACATGATTTTTAAGCTATACAACGATACAACGATGTTCCTCCTGACTTAAAATATCTTGCAATGAATGGGTTTCGGGCAAGGTATGGACGAGTTTTGCATGAGTATTAGAGTCAAATATTTTCTGCTATATATATATGGTTAGTGAGTGTACTAATTGCTTTTTTTAATTTACATTTTTAGAGCCGTGAATATTTTATTCTGCTGTTGTATTATAATCATGCGGGGCGGCACTTGGATCAGCGTATGCTGTTTGCCGCTCCATTTTGCAGATATCAATACATAATGTAACATAAGTGTTCTGCAAATAAACTTATTATTATTAGATTGTTTTTGATCAATATGATTCCTCCATGAAGAATATAACAATCTTTAACAAGTAAAATGTTAAAATAATTTTACTCGAAAATTAAAGCGAATTACGTCTTACTATTTTACTCAGTACTTAACAAGAAGTTGATTAACAATATGTATAAAAGTTATAGGAATTCTTATATTTGTTTTTTTTCCAATAAGCTCTTTCTTTAATAAAATTTAAGTTATTTGACTAGTAGCTTAAAAAATCAACAGCAATGGCAAAAATCGGTCAAGAATTTTGACCTGATGGGTGATAACCGACATTTATATAAACTGACAGTCGTTTCATAATGATAAATTTTAAAGTTAAGGGCTATTTGCAGCAATTGATATCGTCACCTAGAGAAAGCTCTCCTACCTTCAAAAAGCTATATATTAACTGATTTGGAGCAAAATTACCCAAGATATAGTTATTGCAAATAGACGTGTTTTTTGGCACTTCTCAATAATAAAGCAAACCACGTCTAATGGTCGTGGGGTGCAATTGTCAGCTAAAAGTCAGCGCGCAATTTGTGAAGCCTATATTTTTATGACAACTACTACAGTACATTTAAGATTTATACTATCGAAGACATTGAAGGAGCTGCAAGGTTTTACCGTACTAATGACTTACCCTGTATATAAGTAGTTATAGGGATCCGAAATTCTTAGGTTTGAACTTTTTCCTACTAAACTACATTCCCTTTAATAAAAATTAAACTATTTGGGTCTAGTTATTTCCAAAACTAATAATCTTAAAAATTTACCAATTATTGCAAAAGAAGAAAGCTCTACTCTATCCAGAAGGCAATATTTGTTACTGATTTAGTAGAAAATTACCTCAGACATAAACAATTCTATAAAAAAATTTGAGCTTTTCGAATATTTCTCGATATACAGCAAACCACGGCAGATATAGCGGGTTACAATTTATAAAAAAGCATTCTACAAACAGAAGTATCAATAAAAAAGCCGATTTTTTAATAATAAAGCCGAAATTTTACAAACAACTTGCGTCCATTTTCACAGTAAATGTCAAGTTCTAGTTTTAATAATCGGTTATTCCGAAGTTTAGACTGCAAATTTCAAGGAAAAATACAAAATTTTGTTATTGAAGTCAAAATAAAAAAAAACTACATCTAAAAAAAAATGTCAACTTTTAGAGATTAAAGACAAAAGTATTCACGAAATAAAATGAAACAAATAGGACTGATCCCCCCAAAGGCAAGATTCTTGAAGCATAGAAGACAGCTTGACACAGTGAGGACTTCTGTCTACGCAGACTCTTTTTTTCTATAGAACTTTTAAGCTATGGAACTTGTTATCAAGAGAAATTTTCTTCAAAAACTATAACCTATCCTTGTTTAAGAAGACGGTTCATCGCCATTTATCCTTGCTTTCGCATCCTACTCGCAGTGCTTTGAAGGCATAAAGGGGTTACCCTTTGCGAGTGGATTAAACCTAAAAAAAAGAAACACGTTTTTTTTGAACCCTTGATTGATAAAAAGAAAATTTATAGGTAATGGCGTTATATAACAATTTGGAAAAAAAATGTTGGCAGAGAGCAATTTCTATTTCATTTATTCGTTTTATTTTATTATTATTATTTATTTTTATTTTTTTTTGCTTTTTAGGTTAACTCCAGCTCTAGGCCGTTCTTGTCTTCATCTACGTTTCCATATATCCATATATTGGCAGTGGACCATTATGGTCGCTTTTGAAAGAGCAAAACGATGCTTGCCATCGAAGTTGGTGGACTACTTTGCTGTATATCCAAAACTACTTTGAGTTAAGTGATATTGTAAGCCACCTAATTCTACATAAACAATAACTAATAAAAATGGACAAATATCTTTTTTAGTGCGGCCCTCATGCCTGGTACTTGGCTGTCGATATGCAACTATTTATTTTGTCACCGCTCGTGTTAATACCCTTTAGAAGAAAGTCCAAATATGGTTTATATATTCTAGGCTTTTTGACAATATTGGGCATAATTATACCCGCTTCACTTGCCTACACCAAAAAACTAAATGCTTTTCCAACATCACTGTAAGTAATGCCGTCTTAGATAAATACCTACATATGATAAAATATATATATGATAAAATACAACTTTTTTAAGATCAATGGACTATATGAAGTATTATTATATGCAAACATACGCAAGATTTGGACCATATGTGATTGGGATGATTTTTGGATATTTAATACATCAAGTACGAACTAGCAGCGTAAAAATTCCGAGAAGCAATGCAGTGAGTAGAAAACAGAATTTGATTTCAAAACGTATTCACTGACAAAGCATTTGCTTAGCTTGTTTGCTAAAGTAAGCTAGTCTCTACAAAATCAGTAGCAAAAATTACTTTTATTTCAAATTTATTTAATATAAAGTTGTATTAATATATAAAAAAACTTAAACATTGGCAAAAACTTTTAAGTAGCCAGTTTCTGTTAAAAAATTGCCTAATAAGCATAGCATTGATAAAATATTGAACCAACCAGTGTTAAATTTCTGATAAATACAGGAGCAACAAAGCCACTTTTTAAAAGTCTAATCAAAATCATCTGGTCACTATGATGTCACTGAAGTACTAGAAGTAGGAGTCGGAAATAGCTTTTCATGCCATCGAATGTTAAATCCAAATTTGGAAAATAAATAAATCGAGACGCTGAAAACTGCTTTCCAGGATTTAATAAATTTTACTCCCAATGATGCTTTGATTGTTTATCAACCTAATAATTAATATAAAAGAAATGAAGAGCATTATAAAATTAATGTAGTTTTAATTAAATTCAAAATAAAATTAGAGAAGCTTGTTTATTTTTGCTGCAATTAAAAGGATCTCAACACTACTAAACAAAAAAAAATAGTTAACGAAATTTTAATAAAATAATTTAAATTAACCATGGAGTTAGTATGTTTTGTAACGCGAGGAGGCGCACTGGTCCCATACTGTATTTAAGAGTTAGAGTCAAAAAAAATGTATATAGTTAAATCTTGTTTGAAAGTTTTCTCCATTGCCTTATTTCCAAGCAAAATTCAATTTATATTAAGACCCCTAATGGTAGAATAATTTAACCTGCAAACAGCTATAACCTATAACTTACAAAAATGGGCCTATAATTAATTAGTTGACCAAGCATCACATTTGTGATGTTGTAATAGTCAGCTAAATTGAAAATGAGCATTATTGGCAAACTAAATAATAAATATAAATGCAATCTGAGGAACCGCGCACACCTAACGGCGGATTAATGTAAATGTTGAAAATTACCACCATTCACAAATCCAAATTCAGACTGTTTAACATTCAATAGTATTTTTGTTTGATTGTGTACCCCTTACCATTAGAGACAGGCTTATCAAACCTCATATCGCCGCATTTGTAAATATCCAGATATGCAGAAATATACTAGACGTTCCATTAAAAAAAATATTTTGTACACCATTTTTAATCTACCCCGTAAAAAGTTAAATACACGTAAAAGCTAACCAAAAACTAACAGAATTTTTTACAAAACATGTTTTATGAAAAAAATGTTCCAATTTGTTTCTGAAAATTGTACATTATTTGAATAAGCGCACTGTACATGGTTTTTTTTACATGTAACAAAACCCATACGGATGATTTTAAAATTTTGTGTGTCTAATCTTGGAAATAGCTGAATCGATTTTGATAAAATTTTAACTGAAAATGCTTTTCTAAGCTCTCTCTTCAGTTAGGGTGGCCATCCTTGCCATTCTCTTTTTTTAAGTTTGAGTTTTTATAGCTACTTTTCAAGGTAAATATATTTGCTACTTTCCTAAAACTTTGGTCATTTTCTCAAAAGATCGACCACAAATTGAAAATTTCATCTTTTCTAGAAATATTTAATTTAGAAATCAAAATTTAGTTTTTTCTGACAATTTAAACAAAAAATATTTAACGACACCCTTTGTAATAAATAACAAAATATAGATTTATGTTATTTACCATATTAAATAGATTAATAACTAAAGATTTACTAGCTAAAATTAAATAAAAAAGCCCATGCACTTCAACGAGGGGCAATTTTCTGCTAAAATAAACCGTCAGAATTTGGACGGCATAAACATCAACTAGGTGTATGTTTTTGAAAATTCTACGCATTAGTTGTTCTTTGTTTCCTATTTCACCCCCCACATATTACGCTTTGCGAGATAAAAGTGCCCAAAAATATTTAACTGGTGGGCTTGAGTACGGTTAGTAGGATTATCGTTTCGAGGATCAGACAGTATGTTGTTTTTACGAAATCAATTTTGTGTTCACCACAGGATGCCAAGTCGCCCCAGAATATTACATTGACTCCAAGCTTCGCCCTTTATTCTACGAAACTATGTTAATCCCATTATTTGCGTCAGGCCTATTAAATTGATTATTTTTAAGCATTATAGGTTAAAGGGTGAAAAGTAAAAAACAAAAACAACTAATGCCTAGTATTTTCAAAAAGATAAGGGTAGTGATTGTTATGTTCAAGTGGCCCAAAACTTAATAACTGCTTTGGCAGAAAATTGCTTCCTGTTTCTTATGAAATTGCGTTGAACAGCACTTAATCGGGAGGATTTTACCGTCCATTAGTATGTTTGTTCCATTATTTCTTTTTGTTTTCTTCGAGGAAACCGCGGCCTGAGTTTTTGAAGCTTTAAAGTCGACCAGATATTTCTTACCCTATTCCAGAATCATTTCAAGATCTGTATCTGCTGTTCTCTTAGTCAATCTGAAGCAGCGTAATTGTATGTAGGATTGGAAGTTAAAGCTAAAAGATCCTTTATGTGTACCAGAAACAGAGTAGGAAACAGGGCAGACCCCCGAAGCACCCCTGCATTAATCGAAAATGTCTCGGATGAAATTCCATCGACGACGAATTAAAGAGACCTGTCAGCAAGAAAATTGGTTTTGAAATGACAGAGTCCAGGAGGAAGACCATAAGATGTAAATTTAACGATACACGATCGGTGCCAGACTCTGTCGAAGGTCTTTGATATATCCAATGCCACATCCTAGTCTCACCATCTTTTTTCCGTAGCTAAGTTACAGATGTGAGTAACATATGTCAGTAGATCGCCAGTGAAGCGTTGTTATCTAAAACCATATTGCCTGCCCGTATTCTCCTCCAGATATTTGAGAATCTCAATGTTGATAACCTTTTCCGTCACTTTAGATATAACGGTTAACAAAGATATAGGGCGATAGTTGTTAGCCAGATCCCTTTTTCGCTTTTTAGGGACAGGCTGCGCCCTAGCAGATTTTTAGATGTTAGGAAATACACCTTTGCTTTAAGAAAGTGTAAACAATTTGCTTTAGGCAGAAGTCAACTGTGGGGCGCACTTCTTAAAAACAAGAGCGGAGGTACCATCAAGGCGAGAAGCTTTCGAGGTGTTGAGCTCGAAAAAAATCTTTTTGATTTTGCGCTGTCTGAAAACAACTTTGGGCATCGAAGTGCTAACCTTAGGAAGAATAGTAGGTTTAGCATTTCTGGAACCAAGCTTGAAATTTTCAGCAAACATTGAGGCTAGTATGTCAGTCTTTACCTTGAAAGTAGTCGCAATATTGTTATTGTCATCGAGTAAAGGTGGAAAATTTGAAGATGTAAAATTCTTTTCAATCGACTTTGCAAATCGCCAAAGGGACCTGGAACAGCCTCTGGCGCATTTTACGATTGAAATCACTTTTTGCCTCGTCAATAACCTGTTTACAAAAAATCGTGCATTTACAAAGGTGGTTTGAGTCTCGACTGAGGAATTATTTTGCCAACAATGATATGCGCAATTTTTGCAGGAGACAGCACGAACATATTTTTTGATGAACCAAGATTTACTGGAGGCAGACTTCTTCTGGGAATGGGGAATTGAGTATTCCATACCAACTAGGATAATTTCATTCTTGGATTTGGCGACTAAGGAAGGGTTATCTGAGTTAAAGGTAACTTCTTGCCATGGAAAAGATGCAAAAAAGTCTCTTAATTCATCGGAGTTTGCAGAGTTAAAGTGTCAAACCCTACAGTACTGTGTTTGAAAAGAAGGTGGTATATGAAGCGAGAGAAAGGCTGCTATAAGCTTGTGATCCGAATTTCCAAGCGGTAATATCACAGAAGGAAAAGGTCGAATAGATTAGGTTGATGGGTATCTATATCATATATTTGTGTGGGTTCTTCAACTAATTGCGATAATCTACAAGTGATGGCGAAAGCCTCTGCCACCCTTTCTCAGTCGTCAGTTGGAGAAGAATACCTTAACGAGGGTATGTTGTGTACGTTGAAATCACCGAGAAAGACAACCTCAGCGTTTGAATAATTCGACTGTAGGTGATCATGGGTTACGAGGAGATAAGAGAAGAGCTGTCTGTATAAGGGATTGTTTGGAGACAAATAAAGTGAACAAATAAATGCTACTTCGCTTTTCAAGCAGATTTTTAGCCAAATCACATCATGATCAGCAGATTTCAGTGCTTCTTCCCGTTGACAGAACACGTTGCTTCGCGTAAAAGCACAAATTCCTCTCTTGTGTCTAAATTTTGTGTGCAAATCGTAATTAGGGCAAAGCAAATGGACTGCATTGATGGATGGAAAGATTTGCGTTACTGTCAGACATAGCACTAGGGGTCATTCATTTTGAAGATGTTGATGAACCGAGTTTAGATTTGAGTTTAGCCCCGAATGTTACAGAATTGAATTTTGAATGAATTGTGTAAAAGAAACCTGGCTCGTGGCGCATTAAAATTTTCCCTCGATTTTGGATTTCCTCACACACCCTCCACCAGGCCATCCGAACGGGAGGGTAGTTTACGTGCAAAACTTTTTGCACGAAGAGAATCCATTATCTTTGTTTTTAATAATTACAAGAAAAAAAATCAGAATAGATGAAAAAGTAAATAAGGAAAAGAACAGGATGAGAAAAGAAGAATAACAGGAATCTGCTCACGTGTCAGAGATGGAAACATGATGTGAGCATCATTTCACCGCCTTCTAGTGATCCGTGGGGTGGTACTATCTCGGACAACTGAAAGCTCCAGTCTACCACCTTCTAAATGTATGTATATAAAAGATATGAATATATTAAAATTATTGAATAATACAATGTAAGGAGGAAATGAAAAAAAAATATGTATGTATATAAATCCCTAAAAATAATGTTGTTACTTGTTTTGCAACGGATATTTTATTAGAATCATAAACTGATTTTTATGCTTCAAGTCCGCTCACACATGTTAGGCTGCCCGTTCTTTGGAAGCATTTTTATGTGAATTTTCTTCGTCTGAATAGGTGTGCCGCCAAATTTTGAAACCATTAAAAGTGTGCGGCGGAAAAAAAACACAGGTTGAGAATTACTGCAATGGGGTATTTGACTCTTATTTTTAAATTCTCACTCATAAAATCTTCACACTGCTGTATTAGTCCGTATAAATTTCTGTTTTTATTAAATAAAATTGCTTTTTACGATAAAATATGTAAAATAGAAATCACTTACTTAAATTGGCGCGGAAACAGAAGCCGCCATGTTCAAACGGATGATGACGTCATTTATAGAGCTATTAAATAAGCGCAAGTAGCGTTCCATATCGCATGTTGCAATTTTCACATAATATAATGAATTTCCGTCGTTATACGTGAGGTCTGCAACTGTAAGGATACCACACAAATTGCGTATAAGACTTCCAGGACATTTATAGGAGAAAGACTTAGTTACAACTTTCAAAAAGAGATCCAATGTATCAAGTAAAAATATATAATTTTTTTGTGGGGGTTACTTTCATGTTTATATTATTTTATTCTATACATCCGAAATAGATCTAAAGTCTACATTAAAATAAGAAACATGACATAATAAATACGCGAAAAACTTCACTAATCTTATTTACTATATTAGCAAACAATAACCTAATAAAATGACACTTCCAACAAAGTAGTCGTCACAAAAATATACTTTTAGAGGGAAGGCAGGTCGTAAAGTAGAGCAAAGTTTGCGATAGCTCTAGGCGCCAGGTGGCAAAGAGGCACCGTGGTGGTTAATATAGAATGCTAAATTGTAAATGTGTCTTAAATTAAAATCAATGAAGAGCAGGTTGCATTGAGAACCTTTTTTCTGGTTGTTGAAATTTGTTAAGGTGAGAAATACTTTGTTGTTTTACTGAAATATTTATAAAGTAGTTGAGGACCTTTTGTTTAAGCGAAAAAATTGTTAAGGCGGAAAGTATGTTTCAGGTAAAGGCAATGCCATTACATGAGCGGCTATACTTCTTAAAATTGCTTTGAATATATTATAATACGTTTTCTATTTTTGCAGCTGCATCAATTACTTATCTGGTTGTTTCTGGTTGGTGCAATGTTGGTTTGCATTTACGGAGGATTTGACATAATGAATACCGAATATAGTAGATGGGGAAACACGTTGTATATAGCCTTCAACAGGCAAATCTGGAGTTTGATAGTTTGCGTTCTAGTCTTCCTATGTGCAACTGGAAATGGAGGTTAGACCAGTTATCAATTTTTTTAATAAATAAACGTTATGAATATTTTATATCAGTAATCTTCTATCTCCACTGGAAAATATTTAATTTTTTTTGAATACATCTTTACTCGCAGAGCTTTAAAGGCATAATAGGATTACCCTTTGCCAGCGGATGTAATTAAAATAGCCTCTATAAAGTTGAATATATGGAAAAGGTAACAAAAAACAAGACAACATTGAATGGTTCGAGCGATTCTTTATAAAACTTGTTTCGTTCGCTTCTGAAAATTGTGCATTACTTTATGGACACACATTATAATGTGCGCGTTAAGTAAGAGATTTCTCAAAAATATACCGTTCGATGATTTCCAAATCCTTGGGCAAACATTTTTTAACAAAAGGGAAAATTTGACTTCGACCCAAATTCATGAAATCTGAATTCAACGTAATCGAACGAATATAAAAAAATAAAACAAGGTGAAAGCGCATTTGCGATTTCAATGGATCATCGAAAACAATAAAACAGTACTATCTGCTTTGGCTGTAGCTAATATGAAACGTTTTTATTTTACCTTCAGTAACTCAATAAAAAAATGTCTCTTTGTTTAAGATCTTATAAAGTGGATACTATCTCTCCCAGTTTTCCAATTCTTGTCCAAGCTTTCATATTCAATGTACCTGATACATTACGTTGTTCTTCAAGTGCGGCTCTCTTCGGTAAAACAAGGATCTGAAATTACCAACTACAGTATGGTAAGATGCTTTTTAAATTTAATTATAAATGTGTAGAAAAAAAATAATTTGCCGTATGCTTAAAACTAGACTATGTGCAGTGTGGTTCAACCCCTAATAAACATTTACTTCATAGGGCTAGGTTTTGTAGAAGAACCGTAACAGTTTTTTCAGGAGTGTATTAGATATTAATAGCATTAAATAAGATAAATGTAGGACATTATTCAATAATCCTCTGACCATTGACCACAAAATATTTTGGAGTTCCACCCAGTCTTCAGAAAAACTCTTTTCACACAGTTAGTAAAAGAGTTTTTCAGTAGCAAGGTGCCTTTAAACAGCTATTTTAATAACTTAGCTA
Source organism: Dastarcus helophoroides (assembly GCA_028583605.1). Lineage (NCBI taxonomy): Eukaryota > Metazoa > Arthropoda > Insecta > Coleoptera > Bothrideridae > Dastarcus > Dastarcus helophoroides. The sequence goes on from CM053332.1 coordinate 4,126,590, forward strand.
ATTTTCAGCCGTAGCTTTTCATCCCTTGACTTTGTCAGAAAAAACTATTGCTTTGTACTTTGTGATTAAAAATGGCAGAGAAACTTGACAATTTTCATCAATACGCTGAAGAAAAGGCATTTCACTTGTCTACTAACATTAGGTTATCGGGAAATATGTGTTTCATGCCGTTCTTACGATTTAGTCTATTAAAGTATCTGTGCATCTTTGTTTGTATAAATTGTTTATTTTTTCTGTTACACTTCTGCAAATAATTATAATTTCATCACCATCTACCTCCAACTCGAAGCAGCAACTTTAAAATGTTATTTGGGGCTAAAGCGTACCATGTGCACATAATGTTTTTTTTTGCTAATAAGGCAAATATAGGATCTACATTTTCAGTGTTGTTTGGCTTTTAATTTGCAGCTTATGTAATTACGATTATTTGATGAGAAAGTACTAGTAAAATTAGCTAACAATAAGTCAGCTAACGCTGTTAATGCAAATTAGGACTGTTTATCACATAAATATAAATATTAAATTAAACTAACTTTAGATCTATGTTTTTATACAGAGTGATTGTTTCAAAAGGAACCGCCCCAAATACCTAAAAGACAAAAATGTTAAGCGTAAAATGCCAAAACCTAACTAGTATAGTGTGCAGGTGCACCTCCTTGATCGCTGCAGCAACGCCCTCAAAAATCTTAAATGCGGCAGGGGGTTAAAAAGTCTGTTGTTTAAAAGATCCGTTTAACCTCATGTTAACTATGCAGTAGTTTTTATTTCTAGCATTAATTTTTAAGAAACCGCCAGGTGAATCTTTTTCGGTTACTATTAAGTATTTTCTTAAATAAAAACTCTTTCTTATGCATTGACATTAACAATTATTTAGTTTCAAAGTAAATCCGAACACGTTTGGGTGAAAATGGTGCACTCAGTTGCTGAAAGAGTTAAAATTATTTTTATTTATGGCTCCGAAAACAAATGTGCTAGAGCCACAGCAAGGGTTTTTAATGATAGACATCTAGATAAGCATTTGAGCCACAAATATATTATAGAGCTTGTACGAAAATTCAGACACGTGAGCGATGGTAAATAAGAAAATACGTGGTCACAGAGTGGTAGATTAAATGATTCAAATTGAGGTAATAGGCCACATTGCTGCCAATCCCACTAACTCTTTGCGCCAGACCGCTGAAGCTACTCGGCTTTTATATCTATCAGTTCGTAAAGTGACAAAAATTGATAAGTTATGTCCTTATAGAATGGAAATTGTTCAACAGCCTGTTAAAGATGATTACGACAGATGAATAGAGTTTTGTGAGACTATATCGAATTTAGTCACTCCAAACCCAAATTAAAAAAATATCTGATCCAGTGATAAACGCAGCTTTACTTTATATGGCTCTGTTAATAAACACAATGTGCGTAGCTAAAGTAATGAGAACCCCCATTTTGTAAGAGAAGGTAATACTCAATCTCCCCAAAAACTAAATATTTGGGCAGGGTTTCTTGGGGATACTGTTATTGAGCCCATATTCTTAAGTGAAGCACTAACTGGTGAGATTTACTTAAATATGTTTGTAGATCATTTAATAACCGTGGAAATGGAAAATCAGCAAAATTTAGAAGAAAATTAAATGTTGGGCGATCATGAGATTTTTTTTAACAAGATGGAGCACTACCTCATTATGTCTTAAACGTTCGTAATTGGGTTAATAACCGATTTCTGAACCATTGGATTAGCAGAGTGATAGAATTGAAGGGCCTACACGATCACCAGAATTGACAAGTTTAGATTTTTTTTCTAAAGTCACTCGAAATCAATGATATAAAAAATACAAATGGCTAATTTAGAGGACATACGCAGGCGAATTACGCAAGAAACATTTCAAAAAGTGAAAAAAGAGTTTGATAACCGGATCTACTACTGCCTGGAAAAATATGGTGGTCATTTCGAGCTCCTTTTGTAAAATACAACTGTTTTAAATGATAGGATTTCTATTTTTGAAGACATTAAATTTTTTTATCATTTACGGTGTTTCTTTACTATTAATTGACGTTTGGCTGATTACTTGAAACTAAACTCCAAACAGTGGTTCAAACATTAGTTTTGTCAAAACATCTATCGCTTTGATAGATGACATTCCCAAGTGTTGATTTTACTAACACTAGGTGCTGAACAACATAGTTGTGCTGGAATAACATGAACGTGGGCTGTGCTGCAAAACAAGGAGTTAAATGGACCTTTCAAATAATAAACCTTTTAACCTTGTTCCATTTAAGATGCTTGAGAACGTTGTTGCCCCTTCCAAGGAGGTGCACCTGCAGATCTTAACTTACCCTAATTAAGAGTTCCCCTCACAACCAAAATTGACAAATTTTGGCATTTTGCACATAACCTTTCTCTTTTCTAGATATTTAGAGTGGATCGTTTTCAAAAAATAACACTGTATATTTGTCAAGTGCATATCACTTTCAATTAACGTCTAAAATTTGTTTCAGGCATTTGAATTTTGGGGAGATTATATGACGACGTTAGGCATTAGTATTATCTTCTGCTTATTATTTGAATCTCCGATCATCACAATCGAAAAGATTCTGTTCGGCAGAATGAAGAAATAAGATATTCTATTTACACAAGAAACTATTTTTTTTATTTATTCTTTTAGAAAGTATCTAATTAATTTATTTATTTCTTATTCATATTTAATAAATTTTTTTTTCAAGTTAAACATGCAGTCCTTCCTTTTAAGATTTAGTTATTTAGTATCTGACAAATATACATTGTGGTCCGCTTTGCAGGAGGGAAATTTTAAGGAACAATAAATTATCCAAAAATAATCTGATTGCATAAACAATGCCTCCTAAATATACAGTTTTTGAGATACACTGTGTTCAAGTCTTCATTTTTTAAAAGATTTTATTTTATATCTTTCAAGCGAACAATTAAAATTGTTCCATTGGACCACTGGAAACACAAACTCATTAACTGGTGATCAGAAAAAAGAAATTTTCATTTTCATTTTTCACACAAAACCACCTACAATAATGAAACCGATCTTCAGTTTGCCCAAACCAAAATTATTAAATCAAAAATAGCGTCAAATCCTAACTAATGTGCTAAAGGTGCTGGAACTTACAAGAATAGATGACCAATGCACAACTTTGCTGTGATATTCTTAAGTGATTACCAATACTATTATTTATGTGCGATTGTTATACGTCATCCAACTTGCTCTACAGCTGACAAATTAGGTGAGTAAGGTGGAAAAAAATAGTGACCTTTAACTTTTTTGTAAACAAATATCGGTGTAAACCTGACCTGATAGAATAGATTGAAACTGAAAATGGACGGCGATAACACATTAAGAAAATAAAGGACGTATAGAATTATTGTTACGGAATTACTAGATGCTGCTAATTCTAAGGTGACCATTTTGAAAACATTCTAACTAATCTATACTTTTATTTATCTGCATTTATGGTGAAATTTTAGATACCATCTAGTATGTATGACTACATATGACATAACTCAAATGCTGATTTTTCTGGTGAAAAATGTACAGTCATACATATTTGCGTTAAATAAATTTGCATCTGATCTTTACTTATTTCCTATGAAGGTATGAATGACCCTAATAATTTTTATCGCCTTCTCTATTTTATTTTAATTTGGTTAAAATAAATACTCCTTAGACTAATCTAGCCAGTTATCTAAAAAGATATCACATCTTATTAAAGTCTCGTCTATAATTTGGTTTTCCATCTGTTCCTCACAAGTGTTTTCTATTTGCACTATATTTGGTAAAATGACAGTCCATTTTAATTATTAGTCATTGTTTAATCTCAAGTACTTCCAGAGAAGTTATGATTTATTATCAATGCATAATTACTTTTTAAACTAAAATAAAGTAAATAAAAGGTTTACGATTTGTTCATTTCATTTATTGAACCGAATATGTTGGTTTTAATTGTTGTGATTTTAAGTGCTCCTTACTTTGCTCAAGCGTGGTTTAATGATCAAAATGGTTTAAAGAGCGTTCATGATCTACTTAAGAAAAATGAAGGAGATGACAATATTTGTTTGCATTCCATAGAGGAGTTGCTTAAAAATCATACATTTGAACTACTTTGCAGTGAGTAATTAATTATTTTTCATAAATTTATTTTATTGCGCAACTATATGCAGAACTATCGTTAAAAGTATTTCTGAGTAATTACTCTCGCTTTTAAGGAATTTAAAATACAGTCTAATAAGTACAAATTTATAAGTTTTCTTTCTAGTATCGAAGGTTTTCAAGCTATTCGACACATTCGATAGCTATATCACTTAATTGTGAAAAAATGATTTGTGGATACATTCTAATATTAATTTCATATGGTTCAGAGTGTCCTTTAAACATAAAATATATTTCAAATATATTTTTTCCTAAATCAATTATTTTCTTTGATTTCATGATTAAAATAAAGGGCAATTTGATTAAGGTTTTACTTAAGTAAATCCTAACGATTGCCAGCTGTTTTGTATCTTATAAAAATGTAGTAAGCGTTTTAATGTTTAAACTGTTTTTGCTTATTTTAACTTTTAAAACAAAATTCAAAATGAGTTCTACTAACTAATTTATTAAGTTTTAGGTCGCATATGTTAAAAATTTGCCAATTACTATCAAATCTCTAAAAATAATTGCCTTGGATAGTTATAAGTTGTAAACGCTAGTAACTTGTTTATTTTATATAATACATTCTGTATTTTATGTAAACAGCAGAGGCTGAAATTTTCTTTATTGTAAAGTACAGGGGCTTTGGTTATAAATGCACCCCCCATTTATTTTTCCAAACGTGATAAATACAAACAATGTTGAATACAACATTTTCTGGATCCTCTTAAATTTATATTTGAAATAACTTTGCGATACGCAGAGTGTTACAAAGCCAACTTTGGTTTTTAAAAGGAATACTTCAATTGTTTTTTCCATTTCCTTTAAAAAATTCTTCACATATTTTATATAAGGAACCCTTTTATTAAATTAAACTGTCTCTAAAAGATTATTAGTTAAAAATCCTGAATATGATGCACATTTTCCCCTACGTAACTCTGTAGATTCATTTAACTTTTTGGATAATTTTATTTTCTGGACGTATTATTATTAAAATAAACGACCGCTTGTTAAAATATTAAAAAGGTATTTTGAAAAAGTTTAAGTGAATTTAGAAACATTGCCTAGTGGCAAAAAATCCAAATTGACTATTTTCAGCTAACAATATTTTAAAAACTGTTGAGTTTAGAACTATGGTATATTTTATAAAATACATGTAGTATTTTTACGAGCATTACAAAATAAAAAATTAATTGGGGAATTTTATTTAAAAAATCAAAGTTAACTTTGGATCTGAAACATCGTGGCAAACTTATATCAAATGAAAATTTAGGCGGTTTCTAGAAACTTTTTGTTAAATTTTTTTCATACTTATTAAATTTCGAAAATTTACTGGGGGATGCTTTTATAACCAAAGATACCCTGTACACACTATATAAACCAACGAAATTGAACTTTAATCAGCTTCAGAGTTTGGCAAGCGGTCTTAATATTATTATATCTCGTCAGTTTGGCATACCCAACTCGAATGCTGACGAATGTTCTAGCAAATATACACTTAAAGATTAGTGGACTTCGTCCATGTGATTTCTAAGTACAGCGCCACCTAAATCAAAAGCATTCAAACCTATAGTGCTGTCTGTTAATTACTTTTCAGTGACTATTTCTGCTAACCTAATTTATTAGAAGCCACCGAAATTAAAAAATATTCACAATTTATTAAATTTACATTTATGAATGAGCATCTCGATCTTAGGAACACAGATCTATTTGAAGCTTTGGACGGGAATTCGGATTAAATGGAATATTCGTAGGAAATTATGATCCACAGAGCTTTTTATTATAACAACGGCTAAACAAATTTCTCGTATAAACGCAGATAATGATGAAAAGCGAAACCAAGTCGGGTCATAACAAATATTTATCGAAACGTCGTGAAAATTTTAATATCTGTTGTTGTTTTAATCGGTAATAAAATTTAATAGTAATAAATAATGAAGAATTCCACAAAGAAAGGATTAGAAATGTCAATAATCTACTAATATGTTACATTTTATTAAATTTTAAACGCTCATTCCAAAACCGACAGTATTAAATTTTAGAATTATTGTACAGTACAGCAGTAAATACTAAATATATTAATATTATTATAAAAAAAATGCATTTAGTTGCAAATATTACCAATACTCCTATCAATAAAACCACTGTTATTTCCTAATTTTTAACTTTCAGTTCTGTTCATAGTCCCCAAAATTGTCGAGTTTTTAAATTATAATTATTTTTAGTTGATTTAATCACCTTTTCATGTAAAATTATTTTTATTTTCTATAATTGCAGTGTTGGATGCGACAGGTAAACTTCAGTCGGGAATAATGAAAGGGAAATCTCCACTCAATGGGAGATTACGACGAATGCATTGGTATTAAAACTAAAGGAGATTCTCCAATTTACGGAAAATATTGCCCAACTGGATTAGACTTAGCAACTTTTATAGAAAGGTTGATGAAAATATTTCATATCGATGGAACTCGTCATTACTTTTTAAAAATGTACAACAAAACCAAAAATGTAAGTTTACTAATCCATAAAATTCCCGTGTGAACTTCTTTATGCAACATTCAAAATTCGGACAAGTGTTCCATATGTGCATCAAATTTGGATCTTAAAGTGTTCATTTGATAAATGAGAACTTTCAGAAAAATTCTATTCAGTAGGTGCTCAAATGGAAATAAGTCTTCCGTTTTAAATAGTTATTGATATTTTGACCCTCATTCATGTTAATGTAACCTTAAACAGAAAAACAAGAAGTGGAAAAGTTTACTGCAGAGGTAAAGTAGAATTAAAATAGCGTGAATACAACACAAGTACTACATAAAGGGAAGTAAACAGAAAACACATCCTTGAAACACCACAAGCAACACAAACACGATCAGAATTACACTGCCATACGTTAAAGGTCTTACAGGGGGGATAGGAAGATTTCTGGAGAAACATAAAATCCAAACAGTTTTTATACCCCAAAAAATTTTCGCTAACACGTTGCGGATGTTTAAAAGACCAAATGCCACTAGAACACCAAGGAGTATACAGCATATCCTATGAAGAATGTAGTCTAAATTATGTAGGCCAGATCAACAGGCGAATGCATTCAAATTGGGAGAGCACAAACTGGCGATTAGAAACATACAAAAATCTTAAACGGTATGGTATATCTACATCATCAGGAAAAAGGACTAAACATCAACCTTACCTCCTGTAAACAAGTAGCAAGCGGAGAAGGAAAGAGTTTTTAGAGAGATGGAAAAATCTGGAACAATAAATTTGAGAGATGAGGCCTCAAATCTACCGCTAATATGAAAATTTCTTATCAAACATCGAGCAATATCTAAAGCAATGCCAACAAACATCAACAGCTACTTGGCAACACCGGCAACAGTTAGAAATAAAATTGCCGATCTAAGAAATTCATAAATAAATCTGGCAACACTGCCAACAGTGCGACATATTAAGCCAACATCAGTTACAACTTAGCAACATTGGCAGCAAATGGAAACACAATCGCCGATTGAAATATTCGAAAACTAAAAATAGCAACCCTATCAACACCGACATCTCAGACGACACCAGCTTTGACGAATCAGGAGACGCTATGGTAAAACCTGAGGTCTTAAAAGTCGAAAGATCACAAATCACAAGTTTCAAGCAAACACTTGAAGAGTCCGGATAAGATTTCGGCGAAACGTCCTGCATTGGGAGATGTCACTCAACCGATAGAGATCCGTAATTTTCAAGACAAATAAATCTTTTATAGTTAGATATACCTTAACTCTTATTTATTATTAAATACAAATATTTTTGAAGTGCTTTGCAAGTGAGGAAATATGGCAAACATTTAGGTATCTTTCTCAGAGATAAATTGTCTGGACCGGACTTCCTTTACAGCATCTTCGGCAGATTGGGTTAGCCGTTGGTTTGGCCATTGTGACAATTCATTGATCACCGACAACTACAGTAGTATTTCGTGTATTCTTAGCTCTCATCCAAACTGGATTATCACATAATGGAAATTACGATTAATCAGCATTCTTGATATAATCTGCGACGATGCTGTAAAGCGAAACAAGGTCAGGAAATTGTAGATTTTTGTTTGTAGAAGTTATTTGTGTTAAATTGTGAAGTTAAAATGCCAAAAGCATTGAAGACTTTTTTATGCCTAAAATTATCTTTCATTCGCATTTTCAGTTTCGGGATCCAATGCCACCGCAACTCAAAATAATAAATCCTCAAACTAAGTGGTTTTGATATGGTATGGGGAATTTGCATTCCTCATATCTGTACAGCAAATGATATTCAAAAATATTTTGATCTACGCACAATTACCGACGATTTTTGCTACACCGAAAATGATGAAGTGAAGCTTTCGTCATTAGCCATAGGCGGAATGTAAGTATTTAAAAATTATGGTCCACAGCAACATTTCGTATTGCTTGATTTTAAAAAAGCGATTAACTGGATTTTCTTTGACGATTAGAATGACCTACACTCTGTTAACCCAACAGATGTAGTTAGGCTACTCCCCTTAAGAAAAAAGGTTCACGCAATATTAAGAAATAATGATAAAATTTAATAGTAAAAAATCATAAAAAATAAATTCAAATAAGAATGTACAATAAATTAATAAATCGTTATATTATTATATCCTTATTAAAACTTTGGTTATTTGTGTACAATTATAAGACGACTTCCCTTGCACGATGAATCCTTCAAGCGACTAGTTTTGTAACTGAAGAGTACGAAATACGAAACTTATTTGGTTATAATGGTTATAATTGTCACGCTGAAAGTCAACGTTACTAGTGACTTGAACGATCAAGTTTATTTTGGTGTGTGTGATGTGGGATTTTCAAAAACAACCAATAGAAATAATTTATTCAAATATGGAGCTTTACTTTATGGAAGTGATCCAGCATATCTGTTGGTTAAACAGAGTGTAGCCCGATATAGTCAATGCGTAGGTACTAATGTCGCGACAAAAAATAATCGAAATTATTATAGCAGTTCGCCTTTCCCTCAAAAGTTTGAATGTAACCCCAAGCCACAATTTTTTCTTTTAAATTTTAGATTTGAAATTTGTATTTTTTGAAATGTTTTCTTCCTAAAATTTCGAAGAAGTATAAATTGGACCTTTTTCAAAAGTGGCTATTTTTCAATCCATTTATCTATGAATTTTAGCCTAAACTCAAACTTTCGACATGTTCTCAAAAGTTTTACTTGCGCTTTGAAATGTTGCCCTTATTATAGAAATTCTAATATTTTTTTGAAAATTTCAAGTTTAATTTTCAAAACACTTTTTAGAATTTTCGCTTTAGCTTGAAAATATCTTTTTTTTTTGATAACGTTACTTTTCTTTCTAATACATACTCTGTATTATAGAAATTGTGACACTTTTTTTTATGTATTTTAAGGATATTTCCAAAGATATTTGAAAAATAATACGTAAAAGTCCAAGTTTTGTCTCTTATAGAAATGACGTAGAGGCAGAAATAGGTTAGATGCTTCTACTTATAGTATAAAAAACAGAAGAATAAACATGGGTCATAAATAAAAGCGCTAAATTAGGCAAAATAAAAAATACTAGCTGACCCTCGTGATTTTGTCTCAGCATATTTTAAACAGTGTTGGCGCATGATTTCGTCTACGTGAATTGGGCGATATGAGAATATCATAAGAACTTTTGACATGATTAACTTTTATCAAAACTCCATTCATTCAGATCATTTTCAATTTTGACCAATTTTAAAAATCTCGTTTTTTTATCAAAATTCGGACTTTTTTCAAAGACTTCAACTTTTTTCGAAATTTTGAGTTCTTTTAAAAAGTATTAATTTTTCGAAAATTTTATATTTTATTATTTTTGTCAAAATTGCTGGTTTAAACTCACAAAAATTAAAGATTAAATATCTAAATTTAGAGTATTGATATCAATTGCGCTCAAAGTAAAAATGTTAAATTTCCACTTTTTAAGCTCCTATGTTGAAATTTTCATTTTTAATTAAAGTTTTAAGAGAAATTATGAAATTTATTATTAATTTTACTTAGCGTTTCTGCGACATAATTTGGAAATCTTTAATTTTTTTAGGTCGCCAAAACGTTAAATTAAATAAAAAAGATAATATTTCTGACCAATAAGAGTCTGCCATGATGAATAAATGATAAAAGTTTCTAGAAAAAAAAAATTATATCTTCTAATTGCTAAGTTTCAAGAAAAAAGTTCCAATTTCTATTTTAAAGCAGATATCTTAAGTTTAAAAATTTTTCAATATTCACTACACATTTGTAGAAAATCATTTGAGATATTCACAAAAATATTAGCTAAAATTGGGGTCTTTACGAAAAAGACAAGTTCTAGTTTAGAGCAGAAGTTCAGAAAAACAAATTACGTTTTTGTTAGAGAAACATAAAAAGAAAATGATATTTTAACTTCAATTAACAAAAAATCTGAAAAAGAACCTTACGATTTTTAACGTCGAAATTTTTAATAAAAAAAAATAAAAATTTTTGATTAAATATCTATTGAAAGGTTAAAATGGGAAGGTTAAATTGAGAATTTCTTGAAAAGCTTTTGTCTTTGACTTTGAAATATAAAATAGCAAGATTCTAACCAAAATTTTGAAAAAAAGTCCCTCTTTTAACATCGACATTTTAGAAATATATAAAGAATTAAATGTACTCGAAAAAGTTTTAGAAAGTGCGGAAATTTTAAGAGAAACTCAGCCTGCAGAAAAAATCCAAAATTGAGGATTGATCAAACTCGGGATTTCAAGGTAAAATTTTGGGATTAAAGTCAAAATTTTGAAACAAGGAAACTAAAAAATCTTATAAAAGAAAAGACGAAATTTTGACTTCTAACCTCAAAATGTGGTCGAAATTTTTAAAGAAAAACGAAGTGTTAAAATAGTTAAAAAAATGTTATGGGACATAGAGGAAAAGCATAAAAATTATTGGGCCATAACAACAAAAGTTTGGCACGCGCTGATATAAAAAAAAAAACTTTTTAAATTACGAGTATTTATTACCGCGAAGATGCACAAATTTTATAACGAAAAATACTGAGATATTTTGTAATTGGAAGAAAGTAATATTTAAAATTGTCATTAAATGTTGATTGTGGTTCTAACATATAAATGCTTTTTTTAGAGTATTTTGCAGGCACTGATTTTTTGTGTGAGGCCCAGCGCGACTAAATAAGCATGATTTTTATATCTTGTGTTTTTGAGCTGTTTTTGAGCTGCTATTATTATTATTTGCTGCTTGTGCTTTAAGACTATACTATAACGGTGTCATATTTATGTATTTAAAATCAGCTGTATCTAAAAAACTAAAAATTGTTGAATTTATTATTTTTAATTGCAATTATTAAGTAAAATCTATTTTACTAACATGTTTTTATTTTTAATTTTGGTGTTCATATTTGTTTAAAGTGAACGTATTTTCAGTGATTTGTCATGATCTAGAAAGCAATTAAAGGTATTAGTTACCTAATTTCACATAAATAGGGCCCAAAAATTGTTTGGGTTTGTGAGACCTAGCGCGACCATATTTTCCCAGCGCGACTACCCCCGGGTTAAATTTTATTTCACAACGTCGACGTTTCTTTCAAAATTTAACTTTCAATACTTACTTTTTTAATTAAAGTTGCATTAAGAGTCCTAAATTTGGGTTTTGATTTAAATTTTGACTTTTTTTTGAAAATTTGACGTAAGTTTCGAAGCTTTGACTTTTTGTTAAATTTCATAAGTTAAACTCCAATTTTTCTTTATTACATTTCGATCGTCATAACTTCTTTTGTATTACTAAAAGTATTTTCATTCCTATTTTTTTCCTAAAATTTTACTCTAAATTTAATTTTTCTTCGGGGTTTTAGAAATTTTGACTTTAGTCTCGAGATTTCATATTTTCTCATATTTTTGTAGATGTTGATTGTTTTTAAAATTTCGACTTTAATCTTCAAATTTCCTTTCGAAGTTTACTACTTTAATTACCTTGTCAATTTTTTCATGGAGAAATAAAAAGTAAAACGGTGACATATAGTGAACTAAGCAGCAGTTATTATTTTCAGAGTATTATTTGCAATTATTCTAGCCTTCACAATTTCATCAACTGCGTATGACTTTTATCTCTATTGGTATGACATATCTGGTACGTACACTTCCAGTGAATTTCGTATTTGAAATCTCTGTGACCTTAATTTCAGAGCCCAAATATGAAATACTTTTGGCATTTTCGGTAATAACTAATGGTAAGAAATTAATGAGCTGCTCAAGAAATCCAAAAGCCATTTCTTGCCTTTATGGCATGAGAGCACTAAGTATGATGTGGGTATTAATTGGACATGAGTACAGTTCACGAGTCATGTGGCCTTCTACAAATTTGTTTGATTTTATGTTTGATGTGAGTACAACTTTTTCTTTCAGAGTACTTTTTATATTGCCTTTATTTTCAGTGGAAAAAGCACGCCTCCAATATGATCATTATTTCTGGAACCTTGTCTGTGGACACGTTTTTTACTATGGCAGGCATTGTAACGACTTACAGTTACTTTCAAGGCCCAGATCTTGGAATTAAGAAAAATATTCGCCAAGTTCCTTGGCTCTATCTACATCGGTATTTAAGGTACCTATATTTAAAATATATATCTCTTTTAATTAGGTTAAGAATGAACATTTTACTCATTAGAAACTGGATCACTCCTACACTTATTTTGTGAAGAAAGCCTTAGGAATGAACGCTTGCCTTGAAAATTTCTTTTTTGAATTACAGAGTATTTCATTGAAAGGAACTCAAATGACCTTTTTAATTTTTTGTCTCAAAAATAAGAACTGATTTTTGAATATATTTTTGGCCAAGTTTCCGAAATTCTCTGTCTATAGCTTTGCGATCAATTTTTCTAAATGTTAATAAGAGTAAAATGTAATAAAAGAGTAACCTTTAAAATTTATAACTAAATTTTAAAATCTAAAATTAAAACCTAGGATTCTTTAGCAGACGTAACTTTTGAATCGTGCACATTATTCTTGCTTGGATGAAAAAGTAAGTTTATTTTACCTAATTTGACTTGTACTTGTTAAGTGAGAATAAATGTGCCACATTTTACATATGCAAGCTGCAACTAGCATAACTGCCGAAATTTTAACAGGGTACAGTATACATAAAAATAAACATAACTCCCTGTTGAATATGAGTCCTAAACCCAATCATTTTCGATATAAAAATTATTAAATTTCCTAAAATGAAACTAAAAAAAGACTTGAGATATAAAAATAAGTTATGAATCTCCTTGAGAATTACAGTTTTAATTTTGAGCAGCTTAATTTAACCTAGCATGGAATTTTAATTTTAGGCATCGTAACCCAACCTCACATAACTAAATTTGAGTGAGGTAGATATTTTGTGAAATAAATAACTCACTTCATGCTTGTTAAGATTTCAAGTGGGAGTTGAAGCAAATAGTAATAATAATGATACAAAATATGCTCATGTAGGTACATAATTAAAAAAAAATAAGTTGCCAGTATAACATATTTTAGGAAGTAAATGAGAACCAATGATTTGTATTTTGTATTTTGAATATAAAAACTAATAAATCTGGTGTATATTGTCTGTTGGATTGTATAATTATTTATTTTTAATTACATTTGGAAAATATTTTCTTAATATCATCCTCAGCTGAACATCTCATGTCTGTAGACAGTACGTAGAAAAGTAATAAAACAGGTTATCACAGTTATAAAATATCAAAGGTACCAATAAAACAAGTAGTATGATATTATTAATTTATCATTATCTTTAATTTCTTTTTCTTCAGGTTAACTCCAGCTCTAGCTGTTCTTATCTTCATCTACGTTTCCATATATCCATACCTTGGAAGTGGTCCCTTATGGCCAATGTTGAAAGATCAAAACGATATTTGCCACAGAAGTTGGTGGACTACTTTACTCTATATTCAAAATTTCTTTGATATAAGTGATACTGTAAGATATTTAATTCGATATATACAATGCCGTATAAAAAGCAAGAACTTTTTTAGTGCGGCCCTCATACATGGTACTTGGCTGTTGATATGCAACTCTTTATTTTGTCACCTCTCGTGTTAATTCTCTTTAGAAAGAGGCCCAAATATGGTTTTTATACTCTAGGCTTTTTATCAATATTGGGCATGATTATACCCGCTTCAATTGTATACGTCAAAGAAATAAATGTTTTTATAACATCACTGTAAGTGACTTCGTCTTGCATGAATATCATTTAATATCTTTTTTCAAGAGAAATGGACATGATGAAATATTATTATATGCAAACATATGCAAGATTTGGACCGTACGTGATTGGAATGATTTTTGGATACTTAATATATTATGTACAAACTGATAAAGTTAAAATCCCTAAAATCAATTCAGTAAGTATTAAATGGTCTAACGAAAGAAGTATTTTAAATGTACTTTCTAATTATTTGTACGGATTTCAACTATTTTTCCTAAACTTTCGATTAGGGTAAAAGCGTACTTTACGAAAATAACCCGTTAAAACAAACCTAAAAGTGATTGAAATTTACGTTAAATTAAACCAGAAATTTATGGTTTTGCAAGTAATAATTTCCAAATTTTTGGATCAACATCAGGTTATTTCAAAAGGAAAGTGGAAATTCAAAGATCGACGTTAAAATTTTCTAAGCAAAGTAATAATTTGAAGACTAAACAATAAATGTTGTAGGGAGGCTCAACTTTCAAGAAAAAATTTCAAAATTTGTAAGTCAATTTTTTTTTCAATCAGAATGTGTTAATTGTAAAGATCAGAATTTTAATACTTTGAAGGAAACTGAAATTGATGAATATAAACATTTTTAAAAGTTTAAAAAAATATTATTTATCTTAAAATCTGTTGAAAAAGTACTTTAAAGGTATTCCCTATTGGCGAAAATATGTACGCTTATGAAAAACATATTGGAAATAATAAAATAATAAACATTTTCCTTAGGAAGTATTTTTTTATGATTACAAATTACGACTGGTCAATATTTGCACTAATTAAGCAAGTGGCCTTGAAAAAATCTGCTAAAACATTGATAAGAAATATATTGTACTACTAGCACTCAGGTGAAGGCCATTGACTTATTTACGTCGGTATATTGCTTATAGGATATGCTTCCAATTTCTCCTTATATATGATTTTCAGCTTCAACGGTTACTAATTTGGCTCTGTCTAATTGGTGCAATGCTGGCTTGCATTTATGCTGGATTTGACACAATGAATAATGAGTACAATAGATGGGCTCACACACTGTATATAGCTTTTAATAGACAAATCTGGGGTTTGTTAATTTGTGTTGTAATTTTTCTTTGTGCCAGCGGAAATGGAGGTAAGACGAGTTATCAATTTTTATTTTTTATTATTTTTTTCAACTACAAACAACAAACCACTTACAATGCAGTATTATGTCTTTGGTGCATTGCGAGCAGGATTCCTTTTTAAAAAATCATAAGTTGTAGTTATCGGGGAAAATTCCATAATTAATGAATTCCACGGTTTTAAATGAAATAAGATTTATGAAGTTTTGTACGAGTTAACATGCATGTACAATGTACAGGGTCATTAGTAGGGCAAAGCCCTGTAGCTCCTACAGACTCTTATAATGAAGGTAAATTAGCCCAAGGCACATCCTAAAATTATTCTTGTACTACAAAGGATAAACATATACAGAGTGGTGCACTTAAGTTGTCTTTTTTTTTAATTAGAACATCCTAAATGTTTTTACATATTTAAATATCTTACAAATTCTGATTAAAATAATTTTAAACAACAGGAGTTCAGTTAACAGTTTTTGAGATTTTTTGAAAAATACATTAAAAATAAGCCTAAATTGCAAGATGGTTTAAAAAGCAGCAAACACCCAAATGGTTTTATTTGTAGTGTAGATTATTTCGGAACATTTTCTTTTTAGAAATTCCTGTGATTTTATTTAAATATTATCTGGAGTTAAACAGGGTGACTAACAAACGGAAAATGACATTTTTCTAATAAAATCAAATATCATACCCTGTATATTATTTTTCATTTTTGTTATTAAACAACTAGGCTTTGCTTTAATCTAAATATATGTGGGTGCAATTCTCGATTCTTTCAAGGATATTTAATTTTAAATTAAAAAAACTAAAATGCTCTAGATTTATTTCAGTAAAAGCGTTTTTTCTTAAATGTTTTGAAATTAAGCAAAAATAATTACTTTAAAATGCATTAATTTAATGAGCTGTTCTAATTTCAGTTAAGGCCATCTATGATTTTTTTGTCTTGTATCTTAGTGTCGAAAGAGTCATATGTAATAATCTAACAAATATCTGCTTAACGGTTAGAAATTTTGAAATATGTGTGGAAACAAAAAATATTCATTTTTTAATTTTGTACCTCATAAAAAAATATATAGGGTGTTCTATTTGAAAAAGCGAAGAAAAATTGCTTCATATTTTAGCCAATTTGGCATGGAATTTTGGACACCCTGTACAAGTTAGGCTTAAGATATTTATAGCAAAGTAACTAGAGGTCCACTACAGTAAACATCTAGCGTTATTTTGATTTCAGGGCGTTTTTGTATTTTTAATGATGTTTTAAAGAAAATGTTGCAAAATATTTTTTTCTTTTTATTTATTTATTACTCTGGAAATATTTAACTAAATTAAACAATTTTTTAGAAATATGTTAATTTGTTAGAAACAAATCCGAAAATGTAAAAAAATACTGGGGGTTTTATTCAAAAAAATTCATCCCCAGCGGCTCACACTTTTTGGAGACACCCTGTACATGTAACCATATTTTTCTGAAACATATCCTTGTTTACAGTTAAGGTCTGTATGTAAACAAAATTCCTAACTTCTTTATTTTAGGACCTATAGCTAACCGACGCACTATTGCAGGACCCGTATGTGGTATTCTGTTTAAAAAAAGGGAAACTTTAGTGCATCACCGTGTTTATGTTCATCCTGTAAAGAGAAAATTTATTTTAAAATATGCGCCTTGTGGTAGTGTACCAGAAAGATTTTGGCTACCAAAATAATTGTAGTAACAACGGGGCGTTACCCTACTAATGACTCACCCTGTACATGTGTACACTTACAGGGTGAGTCAAATGTTTGTCAAAGTCCATTTACCTAGCGGTTATAAAAGTTAACCAAATGTATATACATGAGTCTAAATACAATGTGTTTTAGTCCTAATATCAATTTTTAGGCAAAGATGGAGAAAAATGAGTATAACACGAATACGCGATTACCAAAATATTTTCAGATATATTTTTGCTGGGGGTTATTCTAACATTCTAACATAATAATTTAAAACCATTTGCCGGCTGTCACTCAATTCAAGTGGCTTTGGTATCACGAAATGAGAAGAAGAAGAAGAAGAAGAAGAAGAAGAAGAAGAAGAAGAAGAAGAAGAAGAAGAAGAAGAAGAAGAAGAAGAAGAGGAAGAAGAAGAAGAAGAAGAAGAAGAAGAATGTGACGGTTGCGCGATCGCGATTGGAAGAAAGCTTATGCCTGAAAGTTGAAAACGTCTAAATCATTAAAAATTAATAGTTATGGCCACAAGAATTCCGAAAATGTCATTGGTAATCGTCTAAGTATTGGCAATAACGGATTGCAGAAAAAGTTTAATTTGAGGAGGTCGGAATTTAAAAATAAATGGTGCAAATATTACACAGTGGTTAAGTCGAAAGAGTTTTTCTGATTTGAGTTTTGTTAATGTCAGGGAAACATGTGATATCGACGAAAATTCTATTAATTGTGCCTTATTTACTGACCAATTCTTTTTCTTCATAAATGCCACTACTCTTAAATAGCTCAGTAAGATAGACAGTCTAGTACCGATATAAATGAACTGTAGGTATCTATCCTTAATCAAACAAAAGCTAATGTCCCATATTTAAAAATTTGCATTATCTTTTATAATCACTAAGTTTGTAAACAGAACTTGACAGATATTTGGGGCACACTTAATGATGATGTAGTGAAGTAAGGTTTTGAACAAACATACTTTTCGGTGATTTTTATTTTTTGGCTAAAGAATTGCAATGTAGTTTTTTTTGTTCAAGATCTCATAAATTGGATACTATCTCTCTCAGTTTTCCAATTCTTGGCCAAACTTTCATATTCCATGTATCTTGTACATTACGTCGTTCTTCAAGTGCGACTCTCTTCAGTAAAACAAGGATCTGCAGCCACCAACTACAATATGGTAAGATGATTTAAAAGGACTCTCATTGAGAAGTACCTAAATTAAATTAACTCTATTTCTGTTAAAATTGAAATTAATACGACTGTTCACCTCTTAGTTACTGATACTGATTGTGAGTTGAACTGCTGTTAAATGTTATATTAACATAATAATTGCCTACTACTAAAATATAATTCAATAAACGCTTAACACGTTGTTTTAGGCATTTGAATTCTGGGGAGATTATATGATGTCGTTAGGTATTAGTATCATCTTCTGCTTATTATTTGAATCGCCGGTCATCATAATAGAAAAAATACTGTTCAAGAAAACAAAGAAATAACTTTAGTCTTCATTTAACGCCAGAGAATTTCTTTTCTATTCTCCAATAGAGAGTAAGTAATTAATTTATTTATAACTTGTTAATATTAAAATAAAATTTTATAAGTAAATCACGTAGTCTTTTCTCTTAAGATCCAGTTAATCTCAAAGTATCTTGGAATTATATATTCTGCTCTGGTCGCAAAGTTGAGTTGGTATTAGGTGGCTTTTTATAATTATAAATTTAAGACGCGACCGGACAAACTTCCAAGTTGAAATGGAGAGACTGAGAGCGGCTGGCTTTAAATCTCGATTACACGGTATCAAAGGAAAAAAGGGCAGATTGAAATAATTAAGAAACTAAAACTACCACTTAAGCTCCTTTGTTTTTAATTAAATCTGTCGACAGCATCGAGGTTTGTTAGCGACAAAGCAACAGAGTCTACTTCTGCTATTTTCTCCACTTGAAAGTATACTAAAGGTGACTGAAAGCTGCAAATCTGAAAAACGCTTAGCATTAAAACAAGATTTATAAATTGCTGCAGATTGTAATTAGAAATTTTCTTTTCGATTTTTTTTTGTACCTACTTTAAATGTTTTCATTATCCACGACACTAGCGCAATCTTATATTTTTGATAATGTGGATTCCAAGGAGCATTACCCTATGCTTTTATTAAACAAAATTTTGACTTGTTTCCAAATTTACCATTTTCCCCGAAATTTCGACTATTCTTTCAAAATTGATGTTTATGTTTCTGCAAATTATGGCTTTTTTCTTAACTTTCTCTTTTTTTTCGAACTTCAATTTCATTCTGAAAATTGGAGTTTTTTCTCAAAATTTGACTTTCTATTGCAGAATGCAACTTTTTTTTTCGAAATGTTAACCTTTAACTCAAAATTTTGTGTTTTTTAAAATTTTTTATTTATGTAAAATGATTCTTCTGGAAATGTTGACCTATATCAAAATTTGATGTTTGATGTTTCTCGAAATTCTTATTTTTTATGAAATTCATCTTTTTCTCCAAATTTTGCATTTTTTTAAAATTACGCATAAAATATTTAGAATACAGGCGTTCTTTCTTAAAATGTAACCTTTTATACTTCGGTTAATTTTTACATTTTTCTAAATTCGCCGTTCTGTTGAAATTTTTACTTTTTTCTCAATATTTGTTTTATTTTATATGTTTGGTTTGATTCTAAAAATTCTACTTTTTTTCTGCAAATTTGACTCCCTGAGGAATTTTGTCTTTATTTAATGTTAATGCTTCTTTTTTAACTTCCTTTAAAGTTTTCACTATATTTCCAAAATTCGATTTTTTTTTCAGAATTTGACTCGTATTTGACTCGTAATTCAACTTTTTCTTGAAAATGTTCAACTTTTAGTCAAAATATCGACTTTATTTAGAATTTGTTTTTTTTTTCTTTTCATTCTTCCAGTTTCGCTTTTTATGAAAATGCCAAATTTTATCTCAAAAATTTTACATTTATTTCGAAATTGTGTTGACATTTAATAATTTATTAAATTTTCAAACAAGGTTATCTTAGGATTTTAATCTTTTCTTCGAAATTTTAAAATTACATAAAAATTTGTATAAAAAAGTCAAATGATGAAAAACATTTTTGGAAATTTCGAGTCTTTTGTCAAAATTCATTTTGTCATTTAGAGTTTGCGTACGTAGTAGTTCAGAGCACACCAGTTGTCTTTTACAAACAAGTATGAGGAGTTAAGGTTAAGGAGATGAACATTTCAAGTTAACTTGACGGTCAAAAGATTTTGGTGAACTTACGCAGTGAAGACTTGCATCTAGTAAAATATTTGATAAGATGTAACGTTCACATATATTAGATTAAGCAGTTAATCTCAGCAGCTTGACCTAATTAGGAAAACTTGCTTAAAGTTATAACAGCATCTCAACAATATACCAAATGCTAATTAGGCTATTATGGAAATACGGATTTATTTTAACTCCTAGCAGTCGGTGCACAGTTGCGTTAAACTATTTCAAACTAGAAATTAATGTACTGTGGATTTGTTCCCTTTCAGTCACTTACCCTTAATTTAAATGTGCGGAATAGAAGACAATATCAGCTCGACTCTGACACTGTAATGTTTCCTGAGACTTAAGGAGCAAAAACGAGATTTGGGAGCGTACAAAATAATTTTATTAACTATTCTGCTTCAGCAACTCGTAGGACAAAGGCACATACATTAATAATGAATATACTTCCATAATTTATGATATAAAACGTAAATTATATATACAGGGTGATTCAGTCATAATGGCATTAATCGTAACCATGCACTCCGGAGGCTTAGTAAAGGCAGAAAATCGAAAAAAAAGTGTTTTCTCAACTTTTAAAAGACAGGGCAAATCCCCAAAAATTGCCCCTTTGTCGGCGCTCTAGGTCGCATAAATTCTTTGATAGTAAGACACAGATAATTTCAGCTTTGAGGCGAAGCGGTGTTTCCATACTTGTTACTGTCATATTTCCTATTGACCTGTCAAATCATATTATTTACGCAAGAGATTTGAAGGTTAAGACTTTATTGCATTTTAGTTCTCATTTTTAATGTGTCGGGCGTTACTCGTTATGGCTAAATACTGAAAAGGATAGCATTATAACACAAAACATATTATTATAAGGGGCGTGTTGCAAACGAATCGGTGGCGCTTCCCTAACCGACAGCACTGTTAATGACCGCGAACATTTGTGCGAACCTTTTAACGTGTTCGCGATAGTGGGTCTGTGATGTAATGTCGCGACGCCAACGTGCAATGTGCTGGCTGCTGGGCATCAGAAAAACAATCTGAATGGGATAGGAGCCGTTTCAAATTCAGTTGATGAATGATTTAATTTTTTGACAAGAACCATATCAAGACTATTGGAGATATCCCGAAGTAAAGTGTAGAGAATATTCCGGAAACACTCGCTTAATCAGCGAACCACCTGATTCCTACAATCGTCTTCAGTTTTGCAACTGGTTGAAAAATCAAAGTGCAGCTCATCCCGTCTTTGTTAATAAGGTGCTATGAACAGATAAATGTTGTTTTACAGACCCATGACATTTTAAACAGGTAAGAAGTTTATTGAAGTGCAACTTTACACTAAATAAATGTGAAAGGCATTTTAGTCTCTTGTAATGATTTACTAATGAGTGTTGCTTTTATATCTAGACATTTTTCTAACAAAACGTAAATGTTTTATTATTCGATCCGTTGAAGTTTTGTAACTTAAATATTAATTAAAATGGTGTACATTAAAACAAATAGTAATGTTTTGCAGTCACAACAGACATATTTAGTCAGACGAAAATTTACATGCCATAACTTTTGGAGGAGATTTGTTGTAAGCATGTGGAGAGGTGATACGTATTTCCATAAATGTTTGGATAAGCACTGCCCTGATTGATGGATAGAAAGACTTGTAAGTGCATAGTAGTCTCCCCTGCTGAAAAAACAAGCAATACATAAACATTTGCTGTAAATTCTATTACCTCAAGTAAATCTTATTTTAAGAGATCTACATACAGAATAGAGATGCCATTCCAACCTAATTGCCAGGAAGAATATAAATTTTTATAATTATGTACAATAATTGCTGAATTCTTTCTAGAAATTCCTATGAAAGAGGTGCATTAAAAATAAGAGAATGTGGTCTTTGCACAAGCTAAAGCTTAAGTTTCATCATTTTGTTGATAAACCCTTCAGTTCTGTTCAATATTTTAAAGAGTTCAAACTGAATCATTGCACTCTGAAAGATAAGGAAGCAACATCGAAAGGTAAAAGTATAGTATAATTATTGATATTTTTCATAAAAATCACGTTAGTACAGTCGGGGAATTACAGTACAGTCAGCTTTCCGAAACATTTAGATTTTTTTAAAACTTGACTAAAAAAAAGTTTTCGTAAGATCCAATCTTTTTAGAGGTTTGATTTTTAAAAATGTCGACTTTTTTTTAGACTTTTGTCAAAATTTCGACTTCTTCTCAAAATTGAACTTTTTTAAGACTTAAATATTTCAGCTTTTTTCAGAATATTTACTTTTTTTTAAAAATTTGACTTTTTTCAGTTTCTACTTTTCAGAAAATTTTTATTTGTTTTGAAAATGTCGATTTTTTTTTTAATTTTAACTTTTCTGATAATTTTGGCATTTCTTTAATGTTCACACCCTTAAAAATTTGGGCTTTCTTCAAAATTTTGAAAATATTTTAATTATTTTCAATTTGGACATTTTTTTATAATTTTGACTATTTTTCAAATTTTTATTTTTTTTTAAATTAAATTTCGAATCATTTTGAAAACTTTCATCATTTTTTCAAATTCTCGAAAATTTCTACTTATTTTAAAAATTGAAGATATTTCAGTATTTTTTAAAATTTACTTTTGATAATTTTTACGTATTTTCAAATTTTTCGACCTTTTTTCAAAATTTCACTCTTTTTGCAAATTTTGACCCTAAAATCTCGACTAAAAATTTCAACAACTATTTTTCAAAATTTCAAATTCTCTTGAGACAAAGTAAATTTTTTTAATTTCGGTTTTTTTCAAAATTTCATAGTTTGCAAACTTTCGATTTTTTTTAAAAAATTTAGATTTTCTTTGAAATTTTGATTTTTTGGACTTTTTAAATATTTTATAATATTTTGAATTTTTTTGAAAATTTTTAAATTTTAGCCAAATTTGGACTTTTTTTCAAAACTTAATTTTTCATGAAAGTTTCAATTCAAAAATTTTGGCCAATGGGTCGTAATTTTCTGGAAGTTTCCCCGTTTCTAAATGTTTGTTTATTTTCAAAAGGTCATTTTTGCAAAATTTTGATGTTTTTCGAAAAATCTTTTCTTTTTTAAAATTTGCACTTTTCTAAAAATGTCGATATTTTTCTTTTAAAATTTCGATTTTTTTTTAAAACTTCTACCTTTTTTAAAATGTTTTATTTTTTTTAAATTTCCACCTTTTCGGTAATTTCGGCACTAAAATTTCGATTTTTTTTGAAAATTTCGACCATTTTTTTAAAATAACAAATGTTCTTGAATATTTCGCTTTGTTTAAAATTTTATTATTTTTCTAAAATCTGTTTTTTTTTTGGGAAAATTTCAAATTTCCTTGAAATTGTGACTTTATAAAATTAATTTAATATTGCGTAAAATTTCGAATTTTTCTTTAAAATTTGCAATATTTGACCAAATTTGGATTTTTTTTTATAATATTGACATTTATGTTATTTCAAAATTTTGACTATTATTTTATATTTTAACATTTCTTCAAAATTTAGTTCAAAAATTATGGCATTTTTAAACAATGTTTGACTTTTTGAAAATTTGAGCTATTCAAAATTTTCGGCTTTTTTGAAAATTTTAACTTTTCTATTAGCCTTGACTTTTCTTCAGTATATTTAGAATTTTTGAAGATTTGACTGAAAATATCTCAATTTTTTATAATTTCGCCTTTTTAAAAAGAATTCGCATTGTTTTTAAAAATGTCGGTAATTTTTCCGAACTCTTGAATTTTTTGAAAATGTCAATATCTTCAAACATGATTACAATTTTTTCAAAATTTTTAATCTATTTTTAAAAACCTTTATACTTTTTTTTGGAAGTTGTAAGTGTCCATAAACCTTTCAGACATTTTTAAAATTTTCGACTTTTTTCCAATAATTTGAGCCTTTTTTTGATTTAAAATTTAAACTTTTCTTGAAAATTTTGTCAATTTTCAAAATTTAGTGTCCTCCAGAAAATTTGGAAATTTTTGATATTCTGCCTTGGCTACAATTTTTTTGAAAATTCATTTTTTCCGAAACTTCAGCATTTTCCAAAGTTTCAACTTTTTAGAAGGCTTGGACCATATTTTAAATTGTCGAGATATTTCAAAAATTTCTATTTTTACTTTTTTTTAATTTTCCAGTCCCATAGAAGCCCTCAGTTTTAATTTTGAAAAACTTCTTTCAACTGTCGCAGTTGTAACCGAATGTGAGACGTTCTGTGTTGCCAACCTTTGGGCATCCGCTTAACCCGGAGAAGAAAGATATTTCTTTTTTGACTTTCGTAATTTTTGAAGTGAAAACTTCTATAGGCGATTTGATTTTTTCTCGGGAAGTATGGCCTAAGAGTTCAAGTGAAATTGTGAATAATATTTAACGATTTTTGCTTAGACACGTTCGTATTATTGATACGGCTGATACGGCGGCAGCTACGCTCCTGATGTTTAGTTTTTCTCAAGTCTTTTTCCGATCTTAAAATGTCCCCTTTTCTAGGAATTTTGACTCAAAATTTTTATTCTAATCCTGAAATTTCCACTTTGTGTTCGAAATAACTTCTGTACTTCGAAAATTGTAAGTATTTCCAGAAAAAGTTTCAAACTTCCAAAAAAAAAGCAATTCACCGAGGCGACAAACTTTTTATGGAAGTCAAATATTGTTTCATAGAATAAGGACATCCTGTGGTTAGAGAAAAAATAAGTAGGTCACTGTATCGACGATGGCACGAATACAATAAATAATGTTACTAGAAAAGAAATTACATAACGGTTTAGATTTTTCTGCTTATATGGCGCTAATTATGATACAATAAAATTAGCACTATTAATTATGACATTATTGCATTAGCATTACATTAAGCTGTTGCAGATTAAAAAAAAAATAAACGGAGAAATATCGAGGAATAAAATCACGCAAAATAATTACTTCTATGATAGAAGATAAATGTTACTTGTCACTTTGATCGTCTGCCACAACGACATCTTAAACTTATGAATTGTTTATGCGAGAATGCGCTGCCAAGATCATAACTGGTGCGAGTCGCTTCTTCAAATTTTAAAAGAAACTTCTGCAATAACGATTTTTTTAGGTCACTAAATGTGCTGAGTATGTGGAGATGACACGACGATTCACTGGAAAATTGGGACAATAGAGGTACATTATCAAGACTAGGAATAACAATATTTCAACTCAGATTCTCCCAAGTATAAATGTACTGTAATTAATAAAATATTAATTATTGATGTCATAGTTAATATAAGTAAATAAATAAAAGATGCTTCAGATTTTCGATTTATTTCCTTAATTCTATTCTTCTGCAAACAACATGGGCGTTCCTACTAGTGTTTTAGTGCATCCCTAACTCGAAAGCGGATAAATTTTAAGGCAACGAAATTTACAATCGATAAAAGTGGTGAACTAAATTTTCTCAATTTTAGGTAAGCGAAGTCGATAGTTAGTATAATTACTCTAAGAGGCTAACCATAGAATGAATTTTTGAAAAGCTATAACTTCTTTCCCAAATTCCCAAACTTTGCATTTCAACCTTTTCTAGATATTTGAATTTTTTCCATATTTAGATATCAAATTCTTGAAAAATCAAACAATTTGACAGATCAAACAAATCAATCACCTCTTATTTGTACTTCTTCTGAAAATCTTGAATATTCTTCAAAACTTCTACTTTTTTTTAAATGTTACTTTTTTAATTTTTTTGAAAATATCTTTTTGTAAAACTGTCATTAAAAGTGACATTTTTAGTTGATTGATAAGTGAACTAAAAATTGATTTTTATAATGACACGTGTCAAAAACGCTTTTAACACTAGTGCGAAAAAACTTTTTCGCAGTGTTGAAAGTAAATATAGCAGCGTTTCTCAAACTTTTTTTGCACTGGCCCGGTTGTTTTTAATATTTCCCCTACCCACTAAAAGATGTTTTAATTACATTTTAAGGTATAAGAACTGATGATTGGTGAGTATGGAGACAATTCTGCAACCTGGTATTTTATTTTTATGGCCGGGTCGTGGCTCACCATTTAGGAATCACTGATATATTAGCAATATGCATTCCTATCTAACAGAAAGCTGTACCCACAAAATTAGAAAAATTTTTTTGGTCGAACGGAGTGATCCTTCATTATATAATATTGTTTCCAAACACAGAACATTCAAATAGTTATCAATTATTTATTTATAATATTAATATTACTATTACAATCTGAACGGTTACTTATTTTAGTTTTCCTGAGAATTGCAGATGTATTTATGCCAGTATTTCCTGCAAAAACTACGACAGATGTTAGCCTTTAGTCTCCACAATATTTAACAATAAAGATTTTTCTGATTTTTCAATATCATCCAGTGTTAATTTATAAACTCTCCAAGGCGACATGCTCCAAATAATCCAAAAATTCACGCAACTTTTTACTATCTATTTGGTGTCTGGAGCTTCATTCAAAAATTGGTTATCTTGTACGCTTGTTGTAATACTTATATCCTAGATGTTTTTGATTTGGAAACTAGCTTTTATCATAAATTAATTCCATAGCTTCGAATTTCCTTCGACGTAAACCAAAATTATATTTTTAGTGAAGTTATCCGCCAGATTCTTTATTTCATATCATAATATTGTTGTCGCGATTTTTGGGGCAATAAATCTGAATTGATGTATTTGTTCTTTCCTCAACATCTGGTGGAATGATAAAATTGCTTTAATTTCCAATCATTTCTTTAAAATCCATTTTTATTAGCTATAAAATTTAAAATAGTTTAGGACAGGTTTAATTATGGTCACGAATAAACAGTAAACAACTTACAATTGTTTTACTTAGCTACACTATATTTGACGTTCTCTAAACAAATGGGTTCTTTTAAATTTTGCTAAAGATTCCGATTTATTTCAAAATTTCAACTTTTTTTAATCAAAATTTAGATTTTCCTTAAAGATAGATATTTTTTAAAATTTTTATTTTTTTAAGTTTTGATTTCCAAATATTTTTTGAAATTCCGATATTTTTTCAAAATTCCAACTTCTTTTGAAAATATCGGCATTTTTCAAAATTTTGATTAATTTGTATTTAAGTTTACTCTAGAACGTTTTTTTTTTGAACATTTGGATTGGTTTTTAAATTTAGATATTTCTTAAGATATTTGTTTTTTTAATTTCCGAATATTTTGCAAAATTTCAACTTTTTAAAAATTCCCGAATTTTTTAAATTTTCAGTTTTTAAAATTTTAATATTATTTTTTAATATTACATTCTTTCTAAAGTTTTGACACTTTCAATTTTTACTAAGAATTTAAATTTTTTCAAATGTTTATTTTTATAAAATTTTTCCATCTCATAAAATTTTTGCACTTTCTATAAAAATTTTTATGCTTTTTAAAAATTAGGCATTTTCGGTTTTTTCCAAAATTTGAACCACTGTTTTTTTCAAATTTCTCACTTCTCAAAATTCTTCTCATAATGCACAGTTTACAGATAAATTTCATGTGTTTTTTTTTTTTCAAATTTCAAGCTCTTTTAGCATCAAATAATAAAATAAAAACCATAAAGGACAAGAGAAAGAACTGCATCTGTTTTCTCTTTTATTTTAAAGCAGCTTTTTACATGTTGGTTACATTAAATCATACAGTAACATGTAACATAAAAAATGAATGAGAGGAAAACGTAAACATTTATAAACATAAAAAATGCTTGAAATGTTGACACTTTATTCAATCTGTTTTGATTGTTGCTAGTTTCCATAAATCCTTCTTTAATGCTTTGTTGCAAATGTGGTGTTTCAAAATAAATTAATTTTTTGTAGCCAGCAATTTCAGTATTTCTTCTTTCTACTTACCCTGAAAAAAATATTAAATTAAAGCCTCAGAAAAAGAAAAAATTTAGTATGTATCACCTGAACATATTTTGACAATTAAAAAATTGTCATCATCATCAACATTTTTCGGCCCTATTCTTGTCTAGTGCCCTGTGCATTTGCACCTGTTGCACCTACCTCGCCATAGCTCTGTTAGTCAGTGAACAAAACAGTTCCTTAAAAACTTCATTGTTTCTCGTCTGTAGTGTAAAGTTGCACATCTTTTTGAAAATATTCTTTTCTAATTTAATTATTCTTAAGTTAGTAAATTACTGAAGAATTTCAGTGTGACATCTTTGCAGATTTATAATACCTAGTTTGAAAATGTATTAAAAATTGTTTTGGTTTTATGGTTTATGTGTTACTTTAAAAAATGATTAGTCCTATGAGGGTTTGATGTATATCTGTTCTCTTTTTTGTAGATATAATGCTTTTTTACTCTCCAAGTTTTGCGAATTCTTTATTCTGTTGATTCAAACCAGTGTTTATTGGAGAATATGACTTTTTGTTTGTGTTCAGGGATACAATTAGATGCAACTAAAAAGCTAAGTTGCTGCTAAACTTATTAAATGAATGTTCTTCGTGAATTTTCCGTTATTGCTTCAGCCTCTACAACAGCATTGTTTAAGCATTTTCCTTGTGCCCCACTGCCTGATTTCTCCAGAACACTCTCAGTTTTCCTAAAGTGCATGAAATCTCCAACAACATTAAAAAAATCACTCTGCAAGTATGTATTCCATGGTCAAGCGAGCCTTTGCAGTAGTTTCTTCTGTGCCTCACTCTGCCAACTTTTTGCGGCACAATCTGCTTCACTAAACAAATTTTTAACCTTCCATAGTTTTCAAAAAGTGCATGCAATCCACAAACAAATTATGGGATTTAGTCCCAAGTCCTCCTGCAATTCCACATGAAATAAACACACTCTTCATCACCATTCAGGTCATTCCATAATAACCACTGCTACAAACATTTTTTGTTCCAAAATGAGGTCATTCTACGGTTTCGGGTCTTCTGGTTTTCCCAATTTTTCTTGAAAAAATTACTTTTTTTACGTCTTCAGCTTCCCATTTCTCTAAAAATTTTCTTTCGGAAACTGTTCGTTCTCTACTTATGCCATTTTTTACTTTGCCGCATTCAACGACTAAATTGACCCTTTTTGTGCTTCCTATACACCACAAATATCATGGATATCTAGATAATTAATTTACTATGTCTATTAGAACAGCTTCATTGCCTTTCTAACAGCAAAACATGCATTTTTCACCTATTTTCTTTTGCGATAGTAGCTCAAATGTACGGAGTAATTCCAACTGATTGAAAGGGAGTATGCGCGCTCAGTTTATATGACAGAGGAGAAAGCGTTTGTGGCCATTGGAGATGACATATATTCAAATCTCGATGAACAGCCATTGCTGTTTTGCATTTCGTACCGTACACACAGTGAACGAACGATCAAGTGAACAGTGCGCTATTAATTACATTTTTTACGTTTATAGCTTCAGTTTCTGTCTACTATGGAGTGTCTCTATCGTTCTTGCGAAGGTTGTTCATTAAGATTATTGGAATTTCCTAGGATCGGGGAAATGGATAAGTTATTGCCGTTTTTACATCAACATGGGATGGTGCCGTGCCACTATACTTGTCCACATTGCGGTAAGGTTTTGCTTCCCGCCAAGTATCGCAATTCTTTCTTTTTTAGGTGTTAAGCTACTAGAAAGCTTGCCAAACGAAAGGTGAAATGTAATATAAAGTTGTCCATTTACAAGGATACATTTTTCGAAGCGACGCATTTGTCCATCGAAAAGGTTTTTTAAGTTGCGCAACTTTAAATCACCCATCCAGCGCCGCGTTTGCTGTTCATTAGTTGTGAACTACAGATTCGTCGAGCTACTCTTGTGGATTGGTTCTCATTTATTCGGGAAGTCTTTATTTATTGGGCCGATTCCAGTAGTGCCAACCTTGGAGGTGAAGGGAAAATTGTCGAAAATGTTGAAGCTAAAAGGACGATATCTTGAGGGTCAATGGGTCTTCGGAGGCGTAGAACGTGGCACCCAAGGGAAAAGGTTCTTTCTTGTGGCTGTGCCTCACCGAACAGCTAAAACTCTTCGAAATATTATTAAGAAACGCATATTGCCGGGAACCACTATCATTAGTGACTGCTGGAAGGCCTACGATGATGGTTTCCGGCATTATGCTGCTAATCATTCTTTAAATTTTGTAGATCCTGAAACAGGGGACGCAAACTCAGAACATAGAGAGGAGATCGGTGGAACTGCGCAAATTGGTGCCAAGGTTCGGTCGTATAACAAAACATTTCGAGGGATATTTGTCTGAAGCACTTTTCATGATCCATTTCCCACAACATCGAGATCGATATCACGCCTTCTGGACAACAGCGGCAACTTTGTACAAGGGGTACAACATTCGTCATAACTCTTTTTTCTACTTCGTCTGTTGCTTTCTTTTTTCCATTTCCCTTTTTATTTATGGTTCTTCACCAATGTTTTACTGCTGTGTTATGCTTTTTTTTGCAGCTATTAACTGTCTTTCTTATTAACAAATACCCTTCCCATCCTTTTCCCTGGTGGCTCCACTAGAAATGCACATTGTGCATTACCAAAAAACAACTCTTTCACCTTCACCTTCTGCTCTTTATATCTTACATTCTTTTTATGATACATGTTACTTATATAACATTTCCTTTTCAGGATAGCGGTCTGTGATTGCTCACATTACTTCTTATTATTCATGTGAGATACATCACACTGATGAGGCTCAATAAAGGCGAAACCGCTCTCATTTCAACTATTCTAATATCCACGTGTATCCAACTTGGAACGAAGAACGAATTTTCACGAGAGGTTAGTATGTTGGAAGTTTATTTGCTTCCTTTTAACAATTCGCAGCGTCATATCCACGCAGAACGAATTTCCACGCAAGGTTAGTATGTTGGAAGTTTATTTGTGTCCTTTTAATAATTTGCAGCGTCATATCCACGCACAAAAAAATTCCACGGAAGGTTTTCCTACTTCCATATTTATTTGTATCATTTCGCAGTGACACATTTACGCTGACTGACTTTTACAATTAGCATATGCTATTTCAAGGTTCAACAATTTCTAACGTGCTCTTACATCATTTCGCATTTCAACAAACAAGTTTACTATTATTACTAAACCACCACTAACGGTATTCCATTAGGACAGCGCCATCTTTTCACCATTTCTTCAAACATTTCATATTTGACATTTTTCTTGCCTCTTTTCATACCTACTTGTCAGATGTCGTTTACACTACTGCTAACTTACAATAATTCGTTTCTTATTTATTACTCTACTTACTCGCCACTTCAGTTATTAGGATTGTGGATTTCTCCGTTGAGAAATCTGCAGCGCGAGCAGTGTCCACCCTGCTCCACTGCTGGCAACATGCGGGCGTGCGCGCTTGCCAGCAATGCCGTAAGTGGACTTCTTTCACCGTCGCTGGGAGGAGTGAGTCAAGTCCTCTGCGCTGCACTCTTGGGGGAATCTCTTCCCAAAGTATAACTCGCCTCGAGGGGCTCCATCGGTACCTTGTGGGGAGATCACCTGAGGTGCGCGGAA
Organism: Dastarcus helophoroides; assembly: GCA_028583605.1. Lineage (NCBI taxonomy): Eukaryota > Metazoa > Arthropoda > Insecta > Coleoptera > Bothrideridae > Dastarcus > Dastarcus helophoroides. The sequence goes on from CM053332.1 coordinate 4,158,470, forward strand.
ACCCCCTCTTGGGAATCCGCCCCCTTCCAAATGGGGTTTCCAACCTCTCAATCAATTCAACCATATTTTATTTCAAACAGTTCCTTTTAACTACCCTACATTTAACCTACCGTACATTCAACCTAGTGTTCATTTTACCTAATTTCCATTACTGACTCGATTCCCCCACCTCAGCACCCCTTTCGCTCTCCACCTCCCTAGCTTCTCGGGAGAGGGGATTTTCCGTAGAAGACCCAAAACAGTAAAATTACCCAAAATGAAAACCATTGTAGAGAAAGAACAAACAACGGCCGAACTATTTCACCACGGTATTCGTTGCAAAAGCAGTTATAAAACCTCCATAATCAAAAGCAGACTATAATAAACAAAACCACAAAAATTGACACTATTGACAGTTGACAATGACAGATGACCATTGAACTTCTCTTTACTTCGTAGATAACAATATGTACTAAGAAATCGCGTGCCATTTTCTTTTTCGTTGCTTACTCTTGCTTTTGTTGGCTATAACCATTTCTAACAAAGAATCAGACAATCCAAGCACACTGGATGACTTTTTTACTGGATTTTGTTCATATTACATCGTATATTTAAATTTCTTATTATAAGTATTATGGATCCGTAGATTAATGATTTTAACTCTATTTATCATGTTTGACAGTCTAACAAAAATATTTCAATTTTGGCAACGTCGCATCCAAGCTGACATAGAAGGTAATTTAGATATATCATACGAAGCCGCATGGTACCAATGGCAGCCAAAATGGGGTTTTAATTATGATTTGAAATGATTTTTTTTTCGTCGAAAATGGTTTACAAACATATATTTCTAATAACGGATTCGTATTATAGTCATTTTTCTCTACCTTCTGTTAAAATTAATGTCATTATGACTGAATCGCCCTGTATATTATTTGCAACGTCTTGCGGCAGAAAAATTTCGAATGACTAGAAATATCAGTTAATATTATTAAGATTCCAAGTGTTAGTTGGATTTCATAAAGTAACCTTTCTCTTGAACCCAAATATCCGGCTATAGGTTTTCTCCAAAGCTTCGAAAAGATTGATCCGATAAAACTTCAATATGAGGAGTGCGAAAGGTTGAAGTGCGGAAATAAGCTTTTAGCAATCTGCTCCAGTTCAGAGGCTTATGAAAATTGAAAATGTGTGATACGTGTCTTACATCCTGGGATTTTCGTTGTATTAAATATCTTTATTTACTTTACTACAGAAATTTATTCAACAATAACAAATGTGTTACTTTTCGTGCAGGATTCTGACTGTTAAATAGAAAAGAAAAATGTCTACAAAATCAATTATAATTTAAATGGGGTATTTTAAAATCTTCATTTCATTGTCTATCCAAATCTGCATAAATACAGGGTCCCCCATAAGTGCGTGGACGGAGAATAGCACCTATACCTGAAAAGACATCAAAATGAAATTTCGTCCAGTGGCGTACATCTATAGGGAGCACATTTTAAAATTATTTTTATTTTATTGTACCAATCATATACAGAGTGTTGATAATAACTTACTTTTTTTTAAATAGAACACCCTGTATATTTTTACATATTTAAACAGCCCTGTAAAAATTCAGCAAAATAATATAGTGTAACGAAATGTAAATTGTAGAATTAAGTGCATAAGAAAAGTTTCTAGAAAGATCTGATAAGGGGAAACCGGCCGCGATAACGAAGCAAACGCCAGATAAGCGTTCCCGAAATTTTCGGCAAACGATAAGACTTATCTGCCGAATTGTTCTAGAACCTGGAGGCCAAAACTATATAAGGCGGTCGGCTTCCTCTCGTAGTAAGTCAGCTAGAGTCAGTGTAGTTAGTGAGTTAGCAGTTAGAAGTCAATAAGTGAGTTAATGGTTCAGTTGTAGTGATCCGAGTTGAGTTCAGTAATAAAGTGGGTATTATCCATCAAATGTAATCAATCGAACCAATAAGCCCGTAACAACTGGTGTCAGAAGCAAGATTATTATTGTGCTTTATTACTCAGGAAAAAAAAATTACCAAGTGGTCCCGCAGTTGACATTATCTCGGAAGTTTTAAACTGTTAAATAGTTATACGAGGCACGTCAAGTAAAATCTCGAACATTCTAGTACGCTTTATGGATACGAGAATAAAATCGGCCAAAATAGAACAACAATTGCAAGCGTTATTAGCAATGTTTAAAAACAAAGAAGAAAAAGAAAAACAAAAGGAGGAAGAAAGAAGACAAGAAAAACAACGGAAGCAGGAACAAAGACGAGAGGAAAAAGAACAGGAGGAAGAACGAAGACGACAAGATGAAGAACGAAGACGACAGGAAAAAGAACAGGAGGAAGAACGAAGACGACAAGATGAAGAATAAAAACGATAGGAAAAAGAACAGGAGGAAAAACGAAGACGACAAGATGAAGAACGAAGACGGCAGGAAAAAGAACAAGAGTAAGAACGAAGGCGACAAGATTAAGAACAGGAGGAAGAACGAAGACGACAAGAAGAACAGAGAAGAAATGCAGAAAAACAAGAATTGCCTAGTCTATTAGCAAATATGGGCATACGAAAAGTTTCTAGAAAGATCTGATAAGTGAAAAGCGGCCGCGATAACGAAGCAAACGGCAGATAAGCGTTCCCGAAATTTCGGCAAACGATAAGCCTTATCTACCAGATTATTCTAGAACCTGGAGGCCAAAACTTTATAGGGGGAGTCGACTTCCACTTGAAGTTGGTTAGTTAGAGTCAGTGTAGTTGGTGAGTTAGCAGTTAGAAGTCAATAAGTGAGTTAATTGTTCAGTTGTAGTGATCCGAGTTGAGTTCAGTAATAAAGTGGGTATAATCCATCAAGTGTAATCAATCGAACCGACAAGCCCGTAACAATATGGTTTGTAGGGATTTTTTATGGGTTGTTTTCCTAATAGAGGATCATAAATCCGGAGACAGGACTCTGATGCAGTCATTTGTAAACACTCAGTATGATGTAGTATTGACCAATTTACAACAAAAACAGTCATTGATATTCTTTTAGTTTCCCTAAACCATAAACATGTTGTCTTATGTTTTTTACTTATTCGGAGTGAGCGAGATTTGCAAATCCAAAAGTTACAAAAAAAAAATTAAATAGAATGCCCTATTTTTATTACCTAATATTAAAAGAAGTTAAAATTAGCTTACCAACAATACTACATTATGTGGGGTTACATTTGATAGTTTTCATGAAAATGAACTTTTCATTTAAATTTTTTTGGTAATTATTAGATTTGCAAACCTGGATCACTATGTATAACTAAAGAATATACGACAAGATTCTTATGGTTTATGAAAACTTGGGACTATCAATGATTGTTTAAGTCGCAAATTGGTTAATACTACATGTGTTTATAAATGCCTGCATCTGAGTACCGTTTTCGGATTTGGGAGCCTCTACTAGAAAAATTACCCATCAAAACCCCCCTAAACCCAATATTATTTTGCTGCATTTTTATGGGGCTATATTTAAATATGCAAAAATATACTGATACCGGAGCGAAATAAATATATTTTCAATTTTCCCGCTTTTGACGACACTCGCTGCATCAAAGCGCTAGGCAACCCTAGCGCAACCCTAGAATTGTGATTCACTCAAGTCCCTCGGGAGTAAAATCAGTTCCCTCACTGCTGTCGTCGTCGCCAGTACTCCACCAGCGCAAGATTTCTCCAACCGTCGAGAATCTTCAGCCGCCCAATTCCCATTGCGACCTTTGCTCATTTGCCTAGCGCTTTGACCGCAAATTTTCTACCGACGCCGACGTACGACATTGATAGTGCATCGTTGCCACCCCAGCTTAAAAACCGTAAGTATTTTTTTTGCATTTTTTTTCTCTTGTTTAGTGTTTATCAGTGTTATTATTATTTTTTTTGTTTTGTTTAATACTGCTTGCATCATTCACCTTGCCCCCTTTCAACCTGACAAAATTTCCTTTCGTAAATTTCAAGCCACGTGCTCGCAGAGTGTCTGCTTTTCCGTTAAAATTTGAATTTTTTTTTGCGGTACGTATTCTTAATTTCGTGGCAGTTGCAGTGCTTCACTGCCAAATTGTCTAAATTTACGGTTAAAGCCCTATATTTTCTCATTTTTCAAGCCTTGTGACCGCTATCCGCTATTTTCCTTGTTTGATTTTCAAACGACACGTCTTCTTTCGTGCTGCCATCTATGAAAGTCAACCACCATCTTTTCTAGTTTCTAACGATACGTATCCTTAGTGCTGCCACCTGTGAGCGAGGTTGTTGTCTTCCATGTTTATATAAGACACCATCTTTTTCTATTTGAAAACACGATGACGATGACGTTCTTAATCCAAAAATTAGTTATTTTCGCTCAAATTGGCCGTTCCTCCCGGTCAATCCTCTTAAAAAAATGTTATCACGACTAACGCGGTATCATTTAATGGCGTGCCCAACGTGTGGCTAATATCATTTGATAAGGATATCGTTCTCCGTCCCTGAGATGTCGTCTATGCGGAGGAGTAGACAATTTTGTTCGCAGCAACAATATGGCGCCCAACAATCCCGAAACAGATACCAGCCTACGCTCGAAGATTTGATGCTTTAAGAATGCAGAGACATTGAACGTCGTAAACATAGCCAACATGCCACAATAGGTTATGAAGCAAACGCACCCAGGACTTCTGCACCCGCGACTTCCTTTCCGAGGAATCGCGGTTCAAGGACTTCGTCTGCTTCTGCTACTAAGACGTTGCAATCTGGCGAAGATGACTTTCGTTATGAGCCATCTAGTGAAGCTTTGGCGGCATTCGATCTTATCCATGAGACCGTCTACCAGATCAAGAGCGAAGGAATCCTATCCGCAGCATCCCGAAAGCATTTGCGAATCTTCGAAGACACCATAGGCACATTCCCTTATACCTACGCTGGATGGAACCAAAGATCACTGGCGCTCCAGCAATTGGTGAGTCAAATAACTTCTGAAAATTCCAGGCACCTAAGTTCAGCGGTTCTGACTTCCGCGGTCGATTCATTCGCGGCTGCTATTCTCGCGGATCGCTCCAATTTCGTGACGGAAGTCGCAACAAATTTTCGCCCCGCGAAAACTCTCAATCCCAAGACTAAGCTAACTAGATCTCCAACCTCTAAGGCCGAGTTCGAGAATTATTCCAGATCAGCGGCTGAGGTCGCAAATTGTTCCAATTCCCCGGCTAAGGTCGCGAAATCCACCAATTCCGCGCCAGATCTCGCAAATATTATCGAGACCGTAAATGCAATTTTCAACCAATTTCTTATGTCCTTAGACGAGATCACGGATGCACGGTTGACCTCTATTAATAACCCTTTTACTGCTACTGCTCCCATTTCGGCGACTGAAGCTGCGAGATGCGCGGAGTCCGAGACTGAGTTCGCAACATTCCACAGATCCGTGGCAGAGGTCACAAATTGCCCTGATTCCGCGACAAAGCTCGCCAATTCCTCCAATTCCGCGACAGAGCTCGCGAATTGTCTGGATTCCGCAACAAAGCTCGCGAATTGCCCTGATTCTGAGACAAAGATCGCAAGTTATTCTAATTCCGTTACTAAGGTTGCGGAATCCTCTGTTTTCGCGGTAGAGGCCACGAGATCCCCAGCAGTTGCGAATGCTTCCCTTTCCGCAATTTGAATTTTTTTTTGCGGTACGTATTCTTAATTTCGTGGCAGTTGTTTCTAATCGACATTCGCAGTGCTTCACTGCCAAATTGTCTAGATTTACGGTTAAAGCCCTATATTTTCTCATTTTTTAAGCCTTGTGACCGCTATCCGTTATCTTCCTTGTTTGATTTTCAAACGACACGTCTTTTTTCGTGCTGCCATCTATGAACATCAACCGCCATCTTTTCTAGTTTCTAACGATACGTATCCTAAGTGAGGCCACCTGTGAGCGAGGTTGTCGTCTTCCATGTTTATATAAGACACCATCTTTTTCTGTTTGAAAACACTTGGCGATGACGTTCTTAATCCAAAAATTAGTTATTTTCGCCCAAATTGGCCGTCCCTCCCGGTCAATCCTCCTAAAAAAATGTTATCACGACTAACGCGGTATCAATACAGCTTGTTCTATTTAAAGAAACCAAATTAATGTCAACACTCTGTATATGATCAGTGCAATAAAGTGAAAATAATTTTAAATTATGCCCCCTCTAAACGTACGTTACTGAAAAAAAAAATTATTTTAATATCCCTTCAAACTTCCGAACGTTTTTATGTAAACGATCCTATAAAATATGTATTTTTAGTTGTCAATTTTTCGGGCTCCCAGTTAAATATGTGATCAGTTTCGATTATTATTTACGAATGTTAAAAATTTGTTTAAAAGTAAATAATACTAACTATTTAATTTAATTAATAATAATTACAAATAATCCTAGTTGTCTTTACCAAAAACTTAATGGACCATGGAACCTGTCAAAAGAAACTTACGTAATTGGTATTATTACAAAGGTAATTTTATATTCTTTTTATATTAGGTGATAAAAAAGGCTATTCTGTTTAAATTTTTTTTAGTAATTCTTGGATTTAAAATCCTCTATTAGGAAAAGGGCCCATCAAAGCTTCCATAAACATTATATTATTTTGCTGCATTTGTATAGGGCTATCCAAATATGTAAAAATATACAGAATGTTCTATTAAAAAAAGCAAATTTGTATCAACACTCTGATATGATTGGGACAATAAAATATAAATTATTTTAAAATGTGCTCCACTGGACAAAATTTCATTTTGATACCTTTTCAGACTTAGGAGCTATCTTCCGTCCACAAACTAATGACGGACCCTGTATATAAAAGGAAGTTAATATGGTATTTAAGTCAAAATATGTAAATTTACTATCATTGTTCTACGTGTCGTAGCATTTTTAATAATAACTAGCTGGCCCTGGCAAACTTCATACAGCGTCAGAATTAATAAATATTGTGTTAACTTATTAGCTGAATTGAATTTGGATTAAAATATTTAATAGGATTGCATATAAGCTTTGTCGCTTCGCAACAAAGCCCTGCGCCCGTTTTTGAGTGAATCCTATGCGAAAACCCGCTAAAAACAGGACATAATTAAAGGGGATACAACACCATTTACTGGTGTAGGTTGCCATACGTTTCTGTCATGTTCTATTATGAATCAGAGATGGCGCTGTAGTCGGATTTCTGATTAAACATTTCTTGTAAATTTTTTCAATATTTTAGTCTTCATTCTGCTATTCTAGGCGGAAGCAAATCTAACAAAGCAAAGATCATAAAAATCCGTCCAGTCGTTCTGGAGTTATAAATGGTGTAACTAACACGACTTGTCTATAAATTCAGTAAATCAAAGACACTATTTTTTTCGGAAATATGCTCGGACACGTCGATTAATATTTTATTTTGTGTTTTTTTTATGTAGGAAAATTTTGTACAGAATGTCTCAAATTTAGGATATGACGTCAACGATAATCTTTTTAAATAGCAACCCTATTTTTTCCTTGACTATTTCTAAAGGATATGTCAAGAGACACATGCATACCAGATTTTAAGTTTTTATTTCTTGTAATTTAAAAGATATTTAACAAATATTAACTAATTTGAAAAATTAAGGAATCAGATTCAACTCAAAAATATGTCTTCAATAAATGTTAAAATGTTGTCCATTTACTAACTGACAATAGCCTAAATGTAATTAAATCTCGTTTTAAACATTTTTATTTACTTTGGGGGAAATTAGTCCACACTCCTGTCTTATTCGTCCTTTCAACTCATCAAAATTTGCAGGTGGGGTCTTAAAAACTTGCTCTTCAAATACCCCCATAAGAAATTGCCAATAGGTGTTAGGTCCAAAGACCTGGATGGCCATTCAAAAGGTCTTCTTCTACTAATCCATCTGCCTGAAAATAAATCATCCAGATACTTACGGACAAGTCTTGCCAAATGAGGAGGGACACCGTCTTGCTGAAACTAGATGTTTCTATTTGGGACATCAGCTTCGACCGGATCAGGAAACAAAATAGCTAAGTCAACAATTAGCTCTTCCTGTAAGAATTCTAAATATAGTGCTCCATTGAGATTAAAAGAAAATTGGTCCTTTAACTCGATCACCAACAATCCCTGCCCAAGCATTGACTTTCTCTGGATGTTGAGTGTGGCCTTCCCTCATCCATTGTACTGTTTGTCCAGGAACTACAGTTTTAAAGATTTAGATAACCATTTAACCTAAACTTTGATTCATCTGAAAACGGGATATTTTCTATGCTTAGGACATTTCGGTTCAATAGATCCATCATTTGTTCGCAAAAAAATATCCGGATCATCTTCTAAGAGTTCATGGAGGATTGTCATTATATAAAAATGAAATTTTTGCCTTTTTAGAGTTCTTGCAACTGAAGACTAGCTATTTTCGAGTTCCCTACCTATCTGACTAGTGGACATATGAGAATTTTCTTGGACAGAGAAAAGTACAATTATTTTGACATCTTTATTGATCGCATTCTGACGAGGATTACTTGTGTTTCCTAAATGCCCATTTTCCCGAAATTGTTTTTTAATCTTGCTTACGGTACTTTGCTATATGGGTGGTAAATCAGGATACTTTTCTCTGAATAAACGAATAACTTCATTTTGTGTTCTTGTTATATCTCCGTAGCCAAGCATTATTAAAATTTTTATTTTGTGGGTTTCAGTTAAGTGCGGCATTTTGGTTGATTTTGTAATAAATGGTGTTTCTCACTAAACGACAAACTAATAGTCTCTTCGATCAATACGATACTATTCTTTTTATTTGTTTTTATTAACTTTTTTATAGGATTGTGATAAGACGGCAACCCAGTTTAACAAAAAATGTTAAACAAATACCTTTCATACGCAATTTTTAAACTTTATGAAAATTGTATTGAATTAAATCAGATTTCTTGATTTTTCGAATTAGTTATTAAATTTTTAAATATTTTTTAAATGACAAGGAATAAAATATTAAAATTTGGTACGTATCTGTATCTTAAAATACCCTTTAAGAATAGTCAAGAAAAAAATGGTTGCCTCTTAAAAAATTGTCGATGACGTCATATCTAAAACTTGGGACATGCTGTATAAAATTTTCCTACATCAAAAAGAGCGCATATTAAAATATTATTCGACGTGTCCGAGCATATTAAAAAAAACTGTCTTTGATTTACTGGATTTATTCCAAGTTACAGATTAGTACTGTATTAGATTATACGGTTGCGATTATATCGAATAAGTTAATTTTATTATGAAGGCACTGTATGTGTAGACCCGTAATTATTTCGAATTTTCTGATTCTTTAAACCCTTAAATATTGGTCAAAATTTCAAGACAATAACTTTCACCCTACTTACTTGAGGTCCAGTTTATTACAAACCATGATCCGCATGTGTGGCTACCGATCTCGCAAGATATAACTACACTAAACTTCTATTAAAGAGCAGGTTTTTGCAACGACTTCTGCATGAAAAGAAGATTGCTAGGAACGCTTGTACGTGCTTGAAAAGATTACTTAATTTAAAATCTTAAAACATGCCTTTAAATATGTTGAAACTGTACCTTTTAAACACTTTAAATCTTTTTTGTCAATTATTTTATTTTTCTGTTAATTATTATGATTAATTTTTCATGCCTACAATTAGGTTCCTCCTTGAAGAAAAAAGAGATGTTTGATTTTTATTTTGAATTTTATGTGACATATCTTTGTAACGGTGTAAAATTTTAAAAAATAAGTATTTTATATATATATATATATATATATATATATATATATATATATATTTGTTTCGATAGTGAAGTTTAAGAGGTACAGCTTTTTCAAAGACTTTCAGATCGATATTTTCTGTTATCACGCTAGTGAGGATTTCAAACTATTAATACATTAACAGCTAGCTCTGAATTCCCAGCTCAAACAATTAGTTTGAAAAATCTGTTTATTTTTCATCGCAACTTAAAAAAGTATTTTTATATTCTTACGTTAGTTAGTGACGTTTGAATTTTTCGCAATTTCATACAAATCTATCAATTTAGCGAACAAAAGCATACAATATACTTATTTAGTCAGTGATTACAACCTTTGGAAACTGAGTGAAATTCTTTCGAGAGATTTTCATCGTCCTCGCAATTTGCAATTGAAACCGCACATTCACTCTGATAAATGTATCGTGACAAAAAGCGTAAAGCATATTTTAATCAATACATCTCATCTCGAAAAACTTGCAAGAAGAGATAGCAGACAAAAACTTGGGAAAAGTCTATACACCCTACAGATTATAGGGCAATGGGAATATTTTTACACAAATTTTAACACAACTTTATTCAAGATTATGCAACGAAATTGCTACGAACTAAGATAAAAGTCATATTGTCAATATAACTTAAGTTTAACGTTAAAACATTAAATTCTATTCTTTCCTTTAATTTTTGAAATTTTCTAATTATGGGTTTAATCGATTTATTTTTGAATAAAAAATTTGGTAATATGCACTTTTTGTATGGGTTCTACAAGGTGATTCTAAAAGTAGTACCATGAATTTAGGATCCTATTTTAGAGTTCAAAATAAGACGAAAAGTCCATATAAACATGTGTCGCAAAATGCTATACTTTCGAGTTACAGGGTGTGGAAAGTTAGTTCCTGATTATAGTTTTTAATTAATAGTTGCGAAACGGATACAGATATTTGAATGAAGTTTAGCACATCTTTGTACCATTTTGTGTCCTTTAAAAAAATTTAGGAATTAATTAACAGAACTTAACCAGTGACAGGTATATCGAGGGGGGCAGTGCTTAAAATGTGCCTTATTTATTAAGTGTGCACTTTTGTCTTAGTTTTGTAAAAAAATATAAATTACAAACTGTTTTCCGTAAAAAAGTGCTCTTACAGAAACTCGATATTGTCAGCCGTTTTCGAGTAAAATGCACTTTTATATCTTGGTGCATTAAAAACACTCGCCCAAAAATCTTGGATGTAACACAAAGTTGGCTTTAAAATGAAAGAAAAGCTAGGATATGTTTATTACCTAAAATATATTTTACAAAAAAAAATTCAATTAATAATTAAGTAAAAAAATGCTTCAAATAATTTAATAAATAACAAATTTAAAAACATTAGCTTTTATTTACAGAAATTGCTCAAAGTGGCCACTGGTGACAAGAAAACATGGTAATGTCAATACTATTTATTTTCTTTCATTTCAATGCCAACTATGTATTACATTCCATAACTTTAGGCAAGCGCTTTTAATACATCGAAATATAAAAATGCATTGTACACGAAAACCGCTGACAATATCAAATTTTTGTAAGGGTACCTTTTTTATATAGAAATATTTGTAGTTTATATTTCTGTTAAAAATTGCCACAAAAGTGCATAAAAATAAATAAGGCACGTTTTAAGCACCGCCCCGCTTGTTATACCCGCAACTGGTTAAGTTGTGTTAATTCATTCTTAAATTTTTGAAAAGGGCCCAAAAGGGTATGGAGTTGTATCAAATTTCATTCAATTATCTGTACACGTTTTGCAACTATTAATAAAAAACTATAATCAGGAAGTAGCTTTCCACACCCTGTAAATTGCAAACGAAGCGTTTTACAACATATGTTTATATAGACTTTTCGTCTTATTTTGGACTCTTAAATATGATTCAAAATTTATGGTACTACATTTGGAATCCCTTGTATAATAAGAACGCATTGTCTGCTCGGTGGGAGTATAAGAGACGGTTTTTTAAAAAAAACCGGGCGTCTTATTTTTGAAACGAGCAGCCAGCGTTCATATTACAAAAGCCGTACACAAAATGCATATCACTTAATTCTCTATTTGAAAATAAATCGATTGAAGCCACCATTAACAGAATTTGAAAAATTAAACCAAAGAAAAAGTATTGCTTTAATGTTAAGACGTTAAACTTAAGCTATTTTGACAAACATCTTATTTGTTTTCATGACCCATCAATAACTTAGATTTCTTTAATAGTAGTTCCTAAACATACATACATTACTTGAATGCATTTTACTCGAAAACGGTCCATTCTATCCAGGTAAGGTAAGGGTAACTTTTTTACGTAAAAAAGTTCCTACTAAACGACCGTAACCTTAGAATATGAAGAAAATAAAAAATAACAAAATTAGGAACAATTTTATTAAGCCCCTTCCTAGTTTAACCTGCCACTGCTCCACGTTGAATAACATTTTAGAGTTTATTTTATTGCGAAAAATAAATAAAAATCCATCATTTTAATTTAACCTTTGACACCCTGTATCACGAAAACGAAGCTTCTACCGATACAGGTTTATATAGAATATTTTTTACATATTTGGGTTTCCAAAAACTACATTTTGTCCCCGTTTTACCTCCTTAGAGAAGGAAATTTCCAAAAAACCCTTATTACTAATCATCTACACCATTAAGAATTCTTCAGTCCAAATTATATACTTCTGACTTCAGTTACGGCTGTGCGTTGATGATTAGATTTTTAAGTCGATGAGAAGTTCTCTTTTTATAATATTTTTATACAGGGGCCTAAACTAATTTTAATTCAATTCGAAGACTAAAAACAGAAAAGTTGTGGGTCGATCTTCTTTTATTCAAAAGTTACAAGCCTATGACATGTAATCAAAATCAAGTAAGTTAAAAAATTATTCATATAATAACTCACTTTATGATTTAAAAACCACAAATGAATTAAGTTTTCCAAGTGCCGCCCTGCTTGCTGAATACGGGCCTGTACGCGTCATCTAACAAACAAAGTGGCACTTCTTATTTGAAGTTTATTTATCCGAATTTGTTGAGCAGCTTGCTGAATACGTTCAATTAATTTTTCTCTCGGGTTTAAAACTTTACTGTAAACTAAATTTCTCATATACCCCAAGAAATAAAAGTCTAGAGGGTTATGGTCAGGGGATCTAGGTGGCCATGCAACAGAACCTCCCCACCTAATCTATTGTTAGATTATTAATCGAATTGGAGTAGGTGAAAAGAGTATTTGGCGAATTTACCATTGTCATCTGTTTTACCCTATCTAAATATTAAGATATTAAAAATTTTGAGTTAAATTTTAATTTCATCCTGTTGGCAATCTTGTATGACTACCTAGATCTGTATTTTCTTTTTCCTTAACAGTTTGTAACATAAATTAAATGAAAATCTCATAGCTATGCTTATTGTTTGGATAATTTTATAGGCCTGTAACTTTTGTACGAAAAGAAGATCGATCTAGAATATTTGGATTTTTTAGTCTTATAATTAATCCAGCTTACGCTCCAAAAATTTAAATATAACGATGCGAGACATCGTATAGAAATATAGATGAGAGGTTCCGGTGTAGTTGAAAAGCGGCAAATGAAAATGCGAGGCATTATTAGCACAGAAATCAAAGGATAAAAATGTGATTCTTTTAAAGGCTATTCCTTGTTATGTAAGTTTTTTCTTTTTCAAATTTCATTTTTGTTTTAGTGAATTGCAGTCGAAGGAAATATGCACTGTAGAACTCGAACGGGTATTCCATTGTGCATATCTCCCTTGAACGATTGAGCACTCCGTCTGTGGCGTCGTATTTAAAATTCGTTCTCGTGGGATATGAAATCATAATTATATTCGGCCTCGTCTCGTAAATAGGACAAAATGTAGTACCTTCATTCTAGGCGATACGATCACATATTTTAAAGAAATAAACAAATCATAAATTTCGTTATGCCCTCACAGTCCCCGCTGCGTATGCATCTCGGCTACCCATATACTTCAGTCTTTGTTTTTGTGCGATACGTTCACGATGTGACATTTTAACTTTCTAAGAAAGAAAGTAGTCCGCCAGTGCGTGTTATGCCCGTAAAATTTTTAAAAGCCCTCGAAGTCGGTCGCCATCCCCTTTCAATTAAAGTGTTATCAAACTGCTTTAATAATTCCAACAGTGGGCAAGATGAAACCCCACAGGACGTTTTCAGTTACAGATCTTCGCGATGAAACATAATTTTGAAGGTATGGTACATCAAACTTGTCGAACACATAAATTTTTTAGCGCTCAACAGAAGCCAGAAAAACTACAACGCTCCCCGCAAATTTCAATCGGCTCAATTTCTAGCAATTATTGGTAGCTAGAAAACTTGAAATATAGTAACACTCTCTACAGAAAGGCGCGTTTTTTATGGAAATATTTCGCCAAAAGTTCTCTCGGTTTTTGATTGGAGAAAAACAAGACCCATCCCATCAATTATTTCGAACTTCTAACTTAATTTTTGGGACAGAAATGGTATACTAAACAACTAAAAAACTGTTTAGTTCTCTGTAGGATCTATAGGACTACCGAAATATGATGCGTAAATGGTAAATGACATGAATAGTATACAGAATTAAACATTTCCACCCAATCAATTTGGCAAGGGTGCGAGTTTCAAAGTATCGTCATTATTCCATGTTACATGAAGTCAACAGAAAATGTTGAGGCACATAAAACTTATAAAGAGTTATAAGTAGATACAGGACAGCATTTCAACTGTTGAATCAAAAATTCGGCTCCTTGGTCATTAATTTTTTGTTAGCCGCTTAAATACGAAAGGTAAAGTTTACTTTTTCAGGATCAGTGACCGAAGCCAGTTCTATAGATACGTTTACCATCAGTTGATCTATTTTACACCTTTTCGCTTTTCCCTTTCTTTAATCATTCTGTGCCTCTTCAAAGGAATTATCAGTGGCTAAGCTCTGGACACAGTGGTCGTTCCTAGGTGGCTCACTCAATAATGTGGATTTACTTTTCTTGGGCAGCACTCCTCACCCACTAACAGCCCAGCTTTCCTCGACAACAATCTTTTATGAAAAAAACATATCTACAAAACAATGTTCTCAAGGAATACAATTAAATCTGCATTGCCTTCGATCACTGCTGGTGCATTATAACAGGGCCTTGAAATTGTGATAGATTTTCTGTTTATCAGCAAAGAAATTTTGACCCCCTTGATATGGCATCAGGAAACGTATTAAAGTTTCTGACTGAACAGTTTAATAGCGGTGCTTTATTTAGCCCTCTTAACTCATTTTGGTTCATCATTATCCCAGAAGGCCGGTCCAAATCTATGCCAGCACTTCAGATTCCAACATTTTTTAAAAAGGTTGATATGCTTAGATGCGATAAACTCAAATATCTTAGTCTTTGAGGTACTTTGATAGTCTCAACATTTTTCGACAAGTTTGAAGATACAAAAAAAAAACTTGGCATTATCTCAAAGTTAACTACTCTGTTGACAATGGCCACAGTGCAATACTTTGAGATCCTTTGCTATAGATATTAATAAAACTTTTTATCGGAAGATCAGTCCAATACTTTGAGATCTGTTGCTATAGATATTAATAAAACTTGTTATCGGAAGATCAGACTGGGTTTTCAATTCAGACTCCAAACCTCTCGAGAAACCGTAGGCAACCCCGCTCAAGACTACCTTTTCTTCAACTTTAACCCTAATATTTTTGTGACCACGACTGGACACAATATCTGGATAGAATTAAATTATTCGGATATAATAGAAGCAGTTTATTTATTTCGCTTAATAATCATACTCTTTACAATTAAATGATTTGCTAAGGTTTATTTTTTGCAACATATTCTAAACATCTACATTTTGTCCTATTTACGAGACGAGACAGAATATAATCACAAGATCAAACGAACTTACCTGTGAAGTTCGATATTGATTATATGAGGTCTCGTCGAAGTAAATAGGGTCCCTTCCAATCTCTGAAATAAGGCTGAAGTATATGGCGAGCCGAGGTGCATACGCAGCAGAGACTGTGAGGGCAAAACGAGATTTATGCTTGTAAACTCTAATGATTAATCCTAATTATTTGTCGATGCAATAACACACAATTTACTTAACACACGCTTTATTGGTCTCTTCTACATATGCTTTCGATATCTCCTCGGCTCATCCTCCACTGCCTTTTTCCCCTTGCTCCTTCACGTGGCTCGACATCTTGGATTTGAATCACATGTGGCACATTCTATGTGGGGAAGACAGTGGCGGGTTCTCTAATGCTAACACGGCCTTACTGACTGTGGGGCGTCCTCGCACCATCCTTGTTAGTATTTCTGAACCTCTCTGTTTAAATCTTAACCTATACAAATTTTGCAGCCCAAAATTGATTTTGTGGGATCTTCAGTCTAACCCTGAGCCTAGAGAGATCACAAGTAAAGAGAAATTACATTTTGTTTTGGTCACTTTTAGCCTACTTTGTCCCGTCGTGTCCAAAATTATCTTGGGGATCTTTAAAATTTTTGTTTAGGAAAGTATTTTTGGAGACCTGTAGCCTAAACCTGTGTTTAGGGACCTTACTTAGCCCAAAGCAGTTTTTTTGGGGACCTGATGCCTAAACCTGTGTTTACGGACCTTATTTATTCCAAAGCTGTTTTTGGGGACCTATAGCCTAAACCTGTGTTTGGGGACCTTATTTAACCCAAAGCTGTTTTTGGGGGACCTGTTACCTAAACCTGTGTTTAGAGACCTAATTAGCCAAAGCTGTTTTTCCGGACCTGTAGCCTAAACCTGTGTTTAGGGACCTTATCTAGCCCAAAGCTGTTTTTGGGGACCTGCAGCCTAAACCTGTGTTTAGGGACCTAACAAAAACCAAACTTAATTTTGAGGATCTAGTGCACCTACTTACAGAACTTATGTAGCCAAAATTATTTTTAGAGAGTTTGCAGACCCTCTTCCGACCACTTTCGCAATTGCTCGTACGCTGCTACGGTCGTTCTGCTACGTTTGCCTACTCACCGCAAAAAGTACTTTTTATTTTCCAGGCAATGCGTAATTTGAAAAGGACTATAAAACTTTGGCTTCAGCTTTCCTCCAGAGGGCATCTGACTATTTTCTACAACCATTTTATCACCAACAATATACGGCAATGCTTTGACACGCTTTTCCTTAAAATTGGTTATGGCCCGCTCCGTAATCCTTTTTAATCGTTTATTTACTTGTTGTCCCACAAACTCCAAGTCAACATCACTATGTAATGGTACACCAGAACACAGCTGATCTGTAGCTTTCAAACGTCTATTCCCGCCGAACATTAACTCCCAGAGTGCATATCCGGTTGATTTACTGACCGTAATATTTAGGTCATCTTCAATTTCAGGTAACACTTTTGTCCATTTCTTTTCGTCTTTATCGTTCTAAGTTGCACGCATAGCATTATATAAAGTTCATCACACGTTCTTGAGTCCCCGTTCTTTTTTTTTAACAAGCACTATTGGACTGGCGTATGCAGATTCACTTTCCCGAATAATTCTCGTTTTTAATTGTTCCTTTATGCTACTTAACTTGTACTCTTTCGCCATATGACAAATGACGAGGCTTGTAAGCTACTGCCTGGGAATCTCTGAGTGTTATCTTTAGCTTCCCTGTTGTTACAGTAGGTGGTTTTGTTTTTGTCCTTGTCTAAGCATTGTTTTTATGGCTTCGGCAACGCGCTCGTCTAGTTCTGACAAATCCAAATTACTTTCGTCATTTATGCGAATGGGCAAAATGTTGTGAAAAGTAAGTGGGTTGTGTAGCATATCTACGCCATTTTTACCTATTTCGATCTTAATTCATGGTCGAGACAACACATCCAAACCTATAATCGCATCAGTTTCGCCTTCCGGGAATTGATCCGTCTGGCACAATTACAAAGTCAATTTCGAGCGTCATCGTTAGTGTAAATAGTAGAGCTATACAGCTACCTATGGCTTTCGTTACAGTTTCCCATTCCGGTTAAAAATTGAGTCTGCGGCTGAATTTTCAGGTTTAACCTTTTGGCCACTTTCTCGAGTAATATGGAAACGTCTGCACCTGTGTCGACCAAATATGAAATTGGGAAAACTGTATTGTCTTTGGTAAGTGTACCCATTGTAATTGATCGTATGTAACGAGTGTTCTGGGTGAGCATGACTCGTTTTGGTGCTCCATGTTTGTTAGAGCAGACATCTTCTGTGTGAGCTATTCGTTAGCAATATGCACACGTTTTCAAGTTCTTTGAATTTGCGCCGGAAGAATCTGATGATGACGCAGTTTTTACCGGAATTTGGGATGCACTTTTGCAGTTTGATCGTTTATGTCCATACCGGTGACATTTTCGGCACTTTTCTTTGAAACTGTACTGTTCATCCCGAAAGTTAAAACTATAACGTCGTTTTCGTGTTACATCACGAATGTGCACCTCTTCACTAGCCTTTCGTGCGTCGCATCTAGCTAGTAATTTTAGTAAGTCTATTTCGTTTGTAGGTGCTTGCCAGAGACTAAATAGACTGAACGTAAGACGGTAAGCAGTGAAGCCAGTTGAAAGCCTGGCGGAAGCCTAGCTCAACCCAGCACTCTCATTATTTGACAGACCGTTGCGAACATAACATCGGGGTTTTTTTTTAGAAAACGGCCTGAAAATATGGGGAAGTGTATTGTGGATCATTGTTGAAACCTCAGTGAACACATTAGTGAAGGAAAATCAAGAGTTTCATTCTTTGGGTAGGTAAAAATGAAATATATAAATATTCAATTATCGGCGTGCGCGCGCCGCCATTTCACTGCAATCATGACGTGTTTACAGCACCGGCTTAACAATATTGTACACAGGCGTCGCGTATTGAAAGAAAATTATTTTACTATTAAACCAAGATGTCTTTGAAAATAGTTCTCCTGAACTTTTACCAAAAAGCACTTGTAAAAATTATCCTATTGGTCCAAAAGCCCCTAATTGTAAAGTTTCATCTAAATCGTTAGAACCGTTACGCGGCAAGTTTCCTATTTATAAATTTAACTTAATCCGGCCATGTCCAAGAGTAGTGGGATGCAGCTTCCCACTATCCCGCATTTTAGCTTCAACTGAACGGATGAGACAGCATTGAAATGTTCAGTCTATTTAGTCTCTGGTGCTTGCAAAGAAATTTGGTTTTTAACCTCTTTGTTCTGTATAACGTACTCGAGCAAACTTAAAATTATGATGCTAGTTTAGCATTTCCGTACTCCACCAAACTGTCAAAATTGGAGCTAACAATAGCCATACACGCACGAATTCGAGTAGAAGGTGCGTCTTGTTTGGGAAAAGTCACTTCAAAGTCCCGACGAAATGACACTCAATCACACACCACAGGCTTCCAGTGTTTGAAGAATCGCGCCGCTCGACCTCTAACGGCTTCTGCAATTTTCAAGGTAATCACGGTATCGGATATCCCAAACTCCAGTTGTATCCTGGTGACGTCATCCACCCATTCGACCATCGAAAAGGGGTGTGTCGTCAGGGTCGAAGTTTGTTAGCCGGATTTGCGCCGAAGCGTTGATGCTATCCAGAGACTAAATAGACTGAACCTAACACGGTAAGCAGTGAAGCCAGTTGAAAGCCTGGCGAAAGCCTAGCTCCATCTAGCTCGCAATGCCCTCTTATTATTTGACAGACCTTTGCGAAGATAACATCGTTTTTTTTAAAGAAAATGTGCTGTAAATATGGGGAAGTGTATTGTGGATCATTGTTCAAACCTCAGTGAACACATTAGTGAAGGAAAATCAAGAGTTTCATTCTTTGGGTAGGTAAAAATAAAATATATAAAAATTCAATTATCGGCGTGCGCGCATGGCCATTTCACTGCAATCATGACGTGTTTACAGCACCGGCTTAACAATATTGTACACAGGCGTCGCGTATTGAAAGAAAATTATTTTACTATTAAACCAAGATGTCTTTGAAAATAGTTCTCCTGAACTTTTACCAAAAAGCACTTATAAAAATTATCCTATTGGTCCAAAAGCCCCTAATTCTAAAGTTTCATCTAAATCGTTAGAATCGTTACGCGGCAAGTTTCGTATTTATAAATTTTACTTAATCCGACCATATCAAAGAGTAGTGGAATGCACCTCCCCATTTCCCCGGATTTTAGCTTCAACTGTACGCATGAGACAACATTGAAACGTTCAGTCTATTTAGTCTCTGATGCTATCAGTCTCAGCTGCGTGACTACCCTGAGCACTGTTTCAGCTTGTTGTCTATACACTCGGGCTGTTTGGACGGTGGCCATTGTTGCTAAGATTTTCATCATTTCAATTTAAAAGTTTTGGTTTCTCTCTTGCTGAATTTTCCACATCCTCACCATTTATTCTGATGCGGAAAGTTCATTCTCACCGTCGGTGTCGTTGAATGCGGTCGGTTCAATTACACTAGAGCGCTCTTGATCGTTTTCCATTGTTCTTGACGCCCTACATGCACAAAAAAATCACTTAAAAAAAACTGTAGGTCCTTTCTCCTTTGTTTACATCAGAAGATATCCCACTTCTGATGTAAACTCTAATGATTAATCCTAATTAATTATCGATGCAATAACACACAATTTACTTAACACACGCTTTATCGGTCTCTTCTACACATGCTCTCAATATCTACTCGGCTCATTCTCGACTGCCTTTTTCCCCTTGCTCCTTCATGTGGCTCGAGATCTTGAATTTTAATCACATGTGGCACATTCTATGTGGGGAAGACAGTGGCGGGTTTCCTAATGCTAACATGCTTTGTTTATTTCTTTAAAATATGTGATCGTATCTCCTAGAATGAAGGTACCATATTTTGTCCTATTTACTTCGACGAGACCTCATATAATCAGGATCAAACTTTACAGGTAAGTTTGTTTGATCTTGTGATTATACACTCTTGTGGAATAAACTACTATAGCACTTAGTGTTGTAATAGTTTATGTTTTCTTCGTATCAGAAATTGCTCAAAACGCCTAAAGAACTTTTTACTCAAAAAAATAAACCCATTGGCTAGTAACATATGTTATTTTTTTAATACGTCCTAGAATTAATACTTGTCAATTGCAAGATTTTAAATTTTGAAGTGTAGCTAATATGAAAGATGGTTTATGCATAACTACCGAATGATTATGTTTATTATATTATATGTTATATATATATATATATATATATATATATATATATATTAAAAAACAGCATATTTTTATCGTCTATCTCATTAATATCCCAGAAAATGTTGGCTAGCTGTTTTAAGAAAAATATGTATTTATGTAAATTTATAAAATTTTTCAAAGTGCTACCCACTTCGTCAAGTGCATTTACACTTATTAAAGGATTTCCAGCGTAATTTAATTGTTCCTAGTTTTCATAAAGTCCTTTTAAATTCGTTGCTAATGTAAATCTTTCAAGCTAGCCACAGCTTTTTTTAATTTTTCAGATGCAGCGACAAATAGCGTTGAGTCAAACTAAGTAATTTCTGGTTAGAAATTTCTCTACTTTTACTGACTAAATGACGGATCCTATATTCCTCTTCCTCTCCCGGGACCCAACAAGCAAAATTAAGCGCAAACTCAAGTCCAAGCTAAAATCCTCAAATTTGACCGCGGACACTCTCAGACATCTTGTTCCTAAAGAATCCAAACCACTTCGTCTTTATGGTCTCCCCAAAATTCCTAAACCCAATATTTCTTTTAGGCACATTGTAAGCACGATAAATTCTTCTACCTACAATGTCTTGAAATATTTATCTAACATCCTTAAGTCATATACCGGAAACACATCATCACACGTCCTAAATTCTAAACATTTTGTCGAATTGTTGTTTGAATTAACCTTAGACTCCAACGACATACTGTAAGTATTGACGTCACTTTCCTATTCACTAATGTTCCAGTTTCCGACGCAATGACGACAATTTGTTAATTACTTTCAGGCAATGAGAAGGCAGATTCTCTAGTTGATTTAACTGAAATGTGCCTTACATCGACTTATTTTGCTTTCAATGGGAGCTTCTATAAACAAGTCTTGGCACCCTAATGGGTTCCCCCTTATTTCCAGTAATAGCAAATATATTCATGGAATCTTTTGAAAACACTGCGTTAGAAACTGCGGATTTAAAACAGAAGGTTTGGCTTCGTTATGTATATGGCACATTTATTGTATGGCCACATAGCAAGGATTTACTAAATTTATTTTTGAAACACGTAACGAGTTTACATTCTTCCATTGTCTTTACTATGGAAATCAAAAACAGTGGTTCTGTTAGTTTTCTTGACGTACTGGTCATCCGTTTACCAAACGGTCACGTTTCTTATTCCATTTATCGAAAATCCACACATACCAATCGTTATTTGCATGCAGAGTCCCATCATCACCCTTCCCAAAAACGTTCTGTAATAAATTCACTGGTATCACGAGCTGTAGCAATTTCACAACCGATAAAAGATAAAATTTCATTCTTTTGTTCTAATGGTGTGTAAAGGGTTCCTTGTTCTCGTAGTACAGTGTACATCGGAGAAACGGGGCCATCATTTAAGACACGAATATTCGAGCACCAAAGATGTCTTAGGTCTGGTTTATTTTCGCGGTCAGCCATTGCGGAACATCAACATGAGACCGAACCTAAAATTCTCTTTGATAATATTTTAATCATATCCAATATTCCCAATTACTATAATAGGAAGATACGCGAGGCCATTGAAATCCAGAAATTCCTCAAAAACATCAACAGAGACAACAGTTACATGCTTTCCTCCATCTGGAAACCAACCATCGGAAATCTCTGGTAGTGATCGCGCAGATGAGTGGTATATAAAGTTTCCCTTTCATTTTTTCCTCTCAGAAGAGCTTCGCCTCTGGTATGGTGGACATACTGAATTGCCGTGCTCTTCTGTCTAAACTTT
This sequence comes from Dastarcus helophoroides, assembly GCA_028583605.1. Classification (NCBI taxonomy): domain Eukaryota; kingdom Metazoa; phylum Arthropoda; class Insecta; order Coleoptera; family Bothrideridae; genus Dastarcus; species Dastarcus helophoroides. The sequence continues at coordinate 4,181,120 of CM053332.1, forward strand.
CTTATCCTTTGTACCAATTTTCAATTCAGAAGAGTTTCGCCTCTTATATGATGAACATACTTTTCATTCTTTCATTTTTGCATATTCCCTTATATTTCTGTTTTTAATTATTGCTTCTTTTTTTTTTGTTCTACAAGCAGCCCCCTACGATGCTGCGCGAAACGTCGAACACTTTTAGTAGTTCTTTGACACGGTCCAATCCCGGAAGAAGTATATCCTATACTGACTCTGGCCTTGGAAGCCTTCGTTACCACTAGATTAGTCACTAACAAAAATAAAATTCATTAAAAATGTATTGTGTTTGATGTTCCGAATAAAGCTTGTTGGAATTAATATTTTCATGATCATAAAGTTCGTCAATAAATGACTGAATAACTGATTTATTCTACCTATTCATAAATATTAAGAATTTCACAAAGTAAGGGTTGGAAATGTCAATTATTATTGTACCTAATTAAAAATTATGACTAAATTTGTTTTTTTCTATGATTTATATATTGCTTTAAAACAAGATTTTACGAGCCTTCAACATGCTTATTCCTACACATTTTTTTTTCTGGATATAAAATTTCCTGTCACGAGAATCGTTGAATATCAGAATTTTTATTTTATAAATTTGTGTGATTTTCTTTTACCATCAAATACAAGTTAAAAACTTTTTGTATAAACAAATTGTCAAAAATTCATAATCACACTTAACATATCAAACAAAAAGATTTCTAGGTAGTCACATACGTATTTCACTACGTCCCCTTCCGTCTGGGTAGATTATGTCGGTAGATATTTATTTCAGACTGATCTTTCATTTATAACGTAAATGAATTTTTCTTAAGCTAGATGCTTCTAATGTCTTTTTAATCTACACGGCGATTTAAATGATTATGTAAATATAAAAGGAAGTTACCTTTCATCGAGTTGAAATTATTCAGTGTGAATATACTTGAAGGCTTCTAAAATAGTTTTATCTTATTTAATTGCCATTGCATTTAATTAAACATATCCCATACTCGTGATTGAAGGATAAACCATAATTACATTGAAATGTTACTAGGAGAATTTAATAGCTTTGCTTCTAAGCAGGTCATGCTGCAAGTATTCCACATTCGTTAATTTTGAACGTATAGTTGTTGTATTATATCACCTGCTAACATCTTTAAAGAGTCGTGGTATAATTCTTATTGATTATATTAACCCACTTATCAATACCAACGAAAAGTAATATTAGGTTTCATAGTTAATTAATATAAATGTAACACCCTTACAGTAATCTTCCTTCAAGCTTTGCCGCTTAAACAAATATGTACCTTTAAAAATAAAGAACCTCATAATGAATATAATAAATATCTTATAATATGGTAAAATTTTCTATTTTGAGGCTAAATGGGAGTTTAGTCTTGTCAAAGGACAATAACATAACGAAAATCTACCTTCGCAGTAACTTTCAAAAAGTTACTCTAATTAGATCAGCAAGTTGCCAACTTTCCGAGTGCACACACCACGTATTTGCAAGGCAAATCTGCAAATAGAACAACAGCTGACCTATCTGCATCCCTAATGCAAAAGGGACATTGATTGGAAACCTATGATAATTGAGTTAGACGGTATTGTATTGAGATTCGATCATTTGTAAGATCCAAGAATTTGCAAACAAATTGTTGGGATACACGTTTACGTTGCATCATTCCAAATACTTCACGCTTCCAGAACTGCTTTTGCATTTAAAACTGTTTTGGAAGCATATCAACATATTCTTTGTAAACTACTAAATCCTCCGAAGAATCTCAAAGTTGAAGACCTTAAAGACCTTAAATAATGTGATTCGACGGACACTTATGATATTGATTTTGTTATTATATGCCATGGAGTGTTTGAATGAAAAAATATGTGAAGAAGCTTAACACTAAAACTTTTTTTTTCATTACAATCCATGTGCTAAGGGTAACCCTATTATGGCCTTAGAGCACTGCGAGTTGAAGGCGGAAATGAAAATAAATGGCTTGAACTGCCAATTTGAACAAGCTTCAGTTGTAATTATTGGAGGAAAATCTGCTTCGCCACGAAGTCTACAGTTGAAAGTTTCAAAGTGTTTGACAGAAGTCCTCACTCTGCATAGGTGCATCGGATGCGAATGTTTCTATCTCTTAATGCCTTGCGTGCTTTAAGAGAGTTCGTTTTAGGAGATCAGAACTAATCAGTTCTTGGGAACACCTCCCATAAAAGTAGAGAAGGGACAAATTGCCAATCGCCTTACTGCGCTTCAGTACAAACTCTAATGAAATAAAACTGTCAGTTGGCAAATTGAGCGACACTGGTTGCTAATATTAATACCGCGAAAGAATCCGCGTATGCGATCTATCCGTTAAACTACGCTTACTCCAATCATAACAGACAAGCACCCAGTATCTCGTAACGTTGAGCATTACCCCAGTGGGGAACGGATTAAAAACTTAATGATAATATCTTATTTACCCCATTACTATCACTATCAAAGCTGCCTACAGTGACCCAAATTTCAGTTCTCGTCGAATCGTCACTTAGCCACCAGGAGTTCTCTCAAAGTCCCAGTTCAGTATAGTGTTTTCCCCGGTTCAGTGATTCAGCGCAGTGTTTTTTTCTGGTTAGTGATTCACTGCTGTGTTTTACCGGATTCAGTGTATTGTTTTACCACTCAGTGATTCAGTGCAGTGTTTTCCCGGTCTCCCCGTCTGCCTCCTTCTAAAAGCTCGACATAACAAACCCGACATTCCTAATTTATTTTACTATAGTGCCACGGCTTCAGAACTCTAGTCATAACGTTTATTAATTTTATTTAACATTTCTACGACCCAGTTTGGAAATATTTAAATTTTTATTAATAAATGTTGACAATATTCTAATAGTATATTCTACAACAAGTTATGGAATGGCACATATTCCACACGAGCGAAAAGTTTGTAGCCCGAGCCGCAGGCGAGGGCTACCGTTTCGCGAGTGTGGAATATGCCATTCCAAACGTGTTGTAGACTATACTTTCTCTAACAAGATAACAGAAAAACCCCCAAATATTGATAAAAAACTTCCAAATAGATTACAATTTTGAAAAATGACGCTTTAAATAAATACTTTAATTATTACATGTAACCATAGCAACAAAAACAAATTACTTGATATTCCGCCCTAAAATGAACCTAAACGGCTTCTGATTCGCCGAAAGCCGTGCAGAATATTAATATTCTAAACGACCTAAATGTTTCCGACCAATAAGAATAATTTAAAACAGTGTGTAGAATATATTCTGAACGGGTGCTGGAATGACATCTGTTCCATAACAATTTTTAGTGATAGAACGTGCAGTTTCTATGATAGTGTTAGAGAAAACATTTTTTAAAATACGACTGCGTAATAGTTGACCAAAAATAGTTTATTTTATTTTACATAGAATAGGAAAAAAAAGAAATATAGAAGACCTAAATTAGATTTGAAAAATTTTTTTTTGATAAATTACGAAAATATAAAAATAAAATAAAGAGTATGTATAACTGGATATCGATGTTTCGCTCTCACTTGAGCTCGTCAGGAGTGCATCTAGAAGTTAAGTATTTTAAGACGTATAATGTGCACAAATAGGAGAGTAATTTCTAATGTTAGTTTTTTAGATATCTTACGTTACAAGAATAAGTATTTAATGTTAAAAAAATTTTTGTAAACATTGTCGACAACATTTTTTAAACACCTACACGTTTTCGTAGATTTAATTTATTTAAAGGCGCAATTTCGGTTAGTTATGCCTGTATTTTTTATTTTATTTTCAGCATAAAATAAATGAAAGTAAAAATGGTTTTTATTGACTAAAGTAGAATTAAGCCATGATAGACTTATACCGGTATTTCGAGGCGCATCTGGTGTTGTAGTACGCGATGCAAAAGCCCAAATGATTACATTAAACTTATATTAAGTTTCCCCAAGTAATGAATAAATTCTATAAAATCGCGAAAAACATCTATTTTTCAACCCCTCACTCCTTCATCCTATGAACTAGTAACCTCAACTTTAAAAATGCAAATAGCAAAAGGCCCCTTACCTGACCTCGATTAATAGATTTTTTATACTTAATGACATAAAAAAGTTTTAAAGTGGTTGATAAATAACTGAGATAATTGTCAAAATATTATTATGTTAGCAATGTTCTGCATTGCCTATTTATTTCGCAGTTAACGTCATCCTGCGCACACGGAACGAATATGCGTCAAAATCTCAGCATACCAATATAAGTCTGTCGTGCACTAAGTCAAATCCTCCCCTTTGATGATTGTAATAGCTTTCTTCGCCAATGTGTATAAAAAGTTTCCATATATAGTGCTTTGCTGTAATCTCTTACTTACTTAAAAAGTACTCTAAACAGACAAGAAAACAAATAAAACCTTAGGGAGAATATTTTATTCGTTTCGTTTTAAAATGGAGAAATATCTTTCGATGTGCCTTATTTGAGTATGTTTCTTAAAAAGTTCTATTTTGAATTGGCTTATTAAGGATTTACAGAAACTTAACTACATAATAATCCGAGAAGTGTGCTGAATTATACAATCCTTCCCATATTTTGCCAAATGCTATTAAAAGAAGAAGCTCAGTTCGTTATTTTCAATGTTCTATTTTATTTGGTTTTAAATATAAATCATACTTACTGTTATAAAGTTATAACTTTTTGACATTATGTATAATCATATCAATTTGGAGAATATTGATCAAATAAGGAACATACGTGAACATGCCAAATAATTAGAATAACACAAAATGGGAAACCTAGTTGTACACTTGTTAGGTAAAATCACAGCTAAACTTTTACACGTATTTAAGATAGAATTCTTATTTATCAGTTTTAACAGTTTAATATTATTAACTATTTTTCTGGTCTAAATCCAAAGCAGGCCACACTTTACTTTTCCCGTACTTCTCTCCTACAAGCCAAATGCCCCTTCAGTGTGCTTTTGAAGGATCAGTTAGTCTGCTCAACGTCCTTTTGATTTCAATATTTACAGAAAATTTGGGGAATACCTGACTTGTCCATTTATTCCACTTTATCAAGTCATCCATAAGGCTGGAGACAAGTAAATATTGTTATTATGTGACGGCTTAATTTTAGGATTCGGTTTTAGTACCTCTCTGAAGATGATAGTGTAACTAAATGTAGTTATAAAATTTAGTAAGGAAGTTTTCTAGAAGAATTTTATTAGGGGGAGCGACCGCGATAATGAATCAAACGGTAGATAAGTGCGCCAGAAATTTTCGCAAACGATAAGTCTTATTTGTACGTTCCTTCTAGAAACCGAAACGCCACCTGCAAATATATGCTGTCGTCTTTTCCTTGGTTAGATTCTTTAACAGTGTTAGTGTGTTAATTAGTCAGTTGGTCAGTTAGTTAAGTGAATTTTAATTGCAGTGTTCAGTTTGTAAATAAAGTAGTTACAATTCACGAAGTATTAATCTCCGAATAGATAACGAGCAATAATAGCTTGGTTATCGAAATCCATTGTAGCAGGTATTCTTATTTAATTCTTGGTTTCAAGGAACAAGATTAGCATATCAGTTTTTTAAGATAATAGAAGACCAGTTCCTCCCACCTAAAAAAGAACTATGAATAGGTTATAAAAGTTATTTAAACTTTATGTGTATTATACAGGTTGAACCAAATTTGATTTCCACTATAGGGATTTCGTAAACTATTAGAGATACAAGAAAATTTAAAAGGACAAAGTAGTGCAGAAATTAATGCCTAATATTATTCCGCTAGAAAAACAATTTAATTTGAACCCGTCTAGTTTTTCTTTAGAAAAAACTGAAGCAGTTATTAGTTGTCTTGAAGCCTTTTTAGTCGTGTACGTTAATTTTTTCTAAATTTAACTGTTTCGGAGAAAATTATGTAAACTTTGTTATTTCTTAGGAATGCCATATTAGATTTTGTCATTTTCGAATTTGACATATTTTTTTGATTAATTTGATACATAATATGCCATACTTCAAATGCGGCAAAGTGGGTTAAATGAACTAAATGAACAAAAAAATTATAGTACGCGATGCAAGTGCCATAACTCTTAATAATAAAAAATACAGTACCTAATTACGTAACAATAATTATTAAAAATCTAAAAATATTGCAACAAACTGTGCTATATCTAAACAGTTATTACTGTACTCTTAATCTTATTATTATAATCAACGTGCATGCACCCCTTTAAATGGCATAATTCTATAAAAAGCTGTGGACGGTTAAAAAATTTTGTCCCCCCAGTGTTACGAAAATCCTTTTACCATTAAGTACTTGAAATATTAAACAATTTAACATAAGAAATTAGGTTCATATTTATGCATAATTATCGGTCTTAAAATATTTAATTTCTAGAGAAGTCTAGAACGCCCGCTTGCTTATGAATCATGGGAAAGTCCTCCTTAATAAAGACCTAAAGTAATTTAAAGGGAATCATGCACGTTACGATTATTGATAAATATTTCAATATTATACAGTTTGTTATAATATTTTTGGATTTTTAATAATAATTATTGCTTTCTTAGGAACTGAATTTCTTATTATTAAAAGTTATGGCACTTGCATCGCCTACTTTATTTTTTTGTTTAAAAATAAAAAATTAGTCCATTTAATCCACTTTACCAAATATGAAGTATGGCATAAGATACATTAAATTAATCAGAAAAATATGTCAAATTTGAAAATAATAAAATCCAATATGACATTTATAAGAAATAATTAAGTTAGCCTAATTTTCTCGGAAACAATTAAATTTAAAACAAATTAATGTACACCAATGAAAAGGCATTAAAAAACAACAAATTATATTTTTTTGAATTTACTTAATCGGATTTCAAATAAACAAGTTACAGCTGATTTTTAAAAATATCGATTTTCAGCTTTTTCTAAATAAAATCAAGACAAATTAGAATTCAATTTTTTTTCTCAGCGAAATAATATTAGGCATTAAATTCTGCACTTTTTTTCCCATTCAAGCTTTCTTGTATACAAGGGGAGTCAATAATAGGGTAACGCCCTGTAGCTTCTATAATTATTTTAATAATCTAACTCTTTTAAGTACAAAGGTACCCTGCTTCAAGGCGTACATTTTTATAATATCTTTTAGTATACAGTATGAATATATACACAGTGGTGCACTAGAGTTGCCTTTTTTAAATGAGATACTCCATATATTGTTACATATTTAAATCTCCTTCTGAATGCTTATTAAAATGGTATTAAAAAATAAGGGTCCGGGATTAATGGTTCTTGAGATATTTAGAATTGTTAAAATCGAGCAAACGAGGGTATAATAAATTTTTTCGTTAACCATTTACACGAAAATTTAAGTTTCAAAATGCATTATTAACTCTGCTCCAAGCTTAAATCGCAGCTTTATTTCACCTCCTTTTTACCCCCTTAGAGGCCGATTTCCCAAAAATTTCTTTATAATGCTCATCTACATCATGTCATATTTCTGATTTCAATAGTACGTTGATAAGTAGGTTTTTCAGTAGATGAGAAGTTCTTTCTTTGTGATATTAGTACAGATATAAATAAAAATGTAGAACACCGTATATTGTATCGAAATATCAAATGGCTTGACAAGAAACTTTCCAACTTGAAACTTTGAACTTCCTCAATGCATTGCAAACTCAATATCACCACATAATTCGAAACCTGGATCTGCAAGTGCTAACTTTGTTACAGGTAGTTTTCCCTTAAAGCCTGAAAATTTATCACTCGGTAATTTGGGTAACTCTACATCACCGAATTTACAAGGAAGCTTGTATTTTAATAATAACAATATTCATTAGATGCAAGCTTCCGTGTCTCGGGAGTCTTTAAGAGTCGATCAATATACATAGAATCTAAATCTCGACCAAAGATACACAAGGCCGACCTTCCACTATTACTATTAGGAGCGTTATTACGGGTATACACCATGTAAAACATATCGGTGAAACGCGCAGATCAGCGTCGAGTTTAAGCTGCGAGAATTGAATTTTTTGTTTGTTTACAGTGTTTACAACATCTTAGGAAAATGGTTTACTCAATTTCGGATAAAGTTGATAAAGCGCCGGAGCTGTGAGTCAATTTGCATTTTATTACTTTAGTTGTAGCAGTTTTATTTTACAGTTTTCAGTTATCGCTTTCCTGAACTGTGTAGTTCGCTTTAATACGATATAGTTTCAATTTTCTGCTTGACGAAACATCTAATATTTTGCAAATCAATATAAACACATTTGTTAGGAGATAATAAACTTAAATTAAGATCCTATGAATACATAAAAAATAATTCAAAGGTTTATTTGACTCTTCCGTAAACTGCTACTTTTTGCCCTCTAGTTGCTGGCGATTGCATTTAAAATATTTGACAACGACTATTTTTGACTACACTTACTAAAAAACGTTAAAAATCTAATAACAAATGAATACCCATAGGGTGAAAATAAAATTTTAGAATTCTAACAGTCCGGCTCTTCACTAGTCCTTAGAAACTTAAAAATTAACATTGTGTGGTGTGTCCGAAGATATAGTACTAAAGATGGTTTTATTTTCTATTTGTGGCTTTATTAGAAAAAGTCTTTTATGGAAACTCCTGCTTGATAATAAATCAATGATTTTTTATGCACTGTATATATAGAGTGACTTTCATAATTTATGAGCGTTTCGGAAACTGACAAATTTTTAAAAAATCGCTGAAAAGCAAATTTTGATTTTTAGGCGGTATGAACTTTAGCGAAATTCAAATCTCAAAAATATCATCAGGGACGGCGGAAGCAAGTTAGGTCTATTTTTTTTAAGAGAAAATGACCTTTTTTATTACATCATATGACAGAAATTGATCTTGTCTCCTGAAACCAAAAAACATTAAAAACACAACAGTTGCTCTAACGCGTATCGATAGCCAAGCTATCATCTTCAGAGAGATCAGAACGTATCTCTCAAGGAGTATATCTAAGGTTTAACGGGATCACCCTTTATTTTTTCTTTATTTATGAAGAAGAATTTTCTACACCTGAGAGACCCATGAAAATTTTGACCTAAAGGTAATATTCCTACTGCTGCACTTTCGCTAAAACTGACACCAAGTTTTGATTTTCAAATAAAACACCCTGTATATTATTACATTTTTGGAATTTGCACAATTTTCTTAGTTAGTAGATAAAGATCTACTGGTTATTTTTCTTAACAAGTTATCACAATTTAAACAAATACTAAAATAATAGCTTCCCAAAAATAACGGATAAATTCTATAAAATTGTTAGGCAAATATTTCATAAAAATGCTCAGAAAAGTCGATTTCCATTTCTAAATGGCCACTTAAACATGCACTTTTCAATCCCTGTAGGTGCTAGCTAGAAAAACTTTATAAAATTCAGATAGCAAAGTAACCTTTGGGCTGCCTGGATTAATAGGTTTTTGAGGAGTTATATTATAAATTTAAAGAAACATATAATTTCAATTTCGGTTTCAGCCAAAACCTGTATTATCTTTAATATTAGGAAAATTTGAAATAATATTTAAGATTAGGAAAATATCAAAAACTCCATCTAATATTTATGAGCATATTTATATACATTTTGTCAAATAAAATTAACAATATATATGCTGCAAATGAGTAAATGGTAATTTTATTTGTTTAAAGGTTTTCCAGATAAATACTTTGAAAGAAAAACTATTCAGTGTTAAAATTGCAGCCAGAAATTAAAAACCAAACAACTGATAAATATTTTAAAAAATTTAAAATTTATAATATTTTCTGGAAGTTAAAAATATTATTTTAAATAAAAAAACACATACCACGAATTAGGAATACTGCATCGTAATCGAGAACTGATAAGGAATCATAATAGATATTCTCAAAATATAAAAATATTTTTATTCATTTAAATACTAATTACAATTTAAAAATATTTTCATAATTAAAAAAAAGGGTCATACCCAAAACTTTCGTTTCCAAGTTCAACTCTGCTTTAATAAATAGCAACTAAAGCTAGGGTTTCCTAGAGAACGGTAACGTAAAAAGGCGACCGTAATGTTACTTCGAGTGACGTCACCAAAAACCGTGCACGTGCTTCTAATAGGCAGTGTTTTCCTACAGAATGTTAGGGGCTACCGCTGCGAAAAAGTACGTCGACCCCACTTTCGAAGCCACCGCTGTGTACGGTGAGGATACTGCAAGCACGATTTAATACGTTACGTTGCCATTTTACGTTGGAATGTAACTACTATGATTTATTTAACTTTTTTATTATTATGTGCATATGCAGGATGTTTTATTTAAATTTATATCTCCCTTTTATATTATTCAATTTTTATTAAATAAAAAGTTTAAAAATACCAAATAACATAGAATTTGTTCTTCAATATGATAAAAAGTTGTTTCCATACTTTTCGAAACAATTTTAAAATTTTACAGACCTAATCTTTAATCTAGAAGACTAAGAACATATTTAATTAGGTATATGTCAGTTTACAAATTGACATCTTAAGAGTTTTTATTCGTGTTTATTGCAACATTACATTCTCAAGGATTTTTTGTTGAAAATTTTGTCAATACCTCAGTCTTCTCCAGAAAAAGATATCAAGGGCCCATTGAAAGGCAAAGAAATTCATTTTATTTCTTTTTATCAAAAACCACTCATCGGACAAAAAAAGTTAAGAAGAAATTTGTTATTAACGAAAAAAAAGTATTAATGAAAACCTTATCTATTTTGAAAAAAAATGATTTTTTTTCTTTTTATTTTGATTAAAAATGTTCAAGGACATGTTAATGGAAAACTTCGTTCTAGGCAAAAAATCTGGGGGGAATTTTTACCAAGAAATAAAGGATATTTATAAAATTTGTACCTCTTTTGGAAAATTTTGCATTATAATGAAAAGATATGGATATGGTGTTGTTACGGGCTTATCGGTTCGAATTGATTACACGTGATGGATTATACCCACTTTATTACTGAACTCAACTTGGATCACCACAATTGACAATTAACTCACTTATTATTGACTTCTACTAACTCACTAATTACACTGATTCTAACTGACTGACTCGAAGGAAAGCTGACCGCCTTTTATAGTTTTGGCCCCCGGCTTCTAGAACTTCTTGGCAGATAAGGATTATCGTTCCCGAAATTTCTGGAACGCTTATCTGCCATTTGTTTTGTTATCGCGGCCGCTTTACCCTTATCAGATTCTTCTAGAAACTTTTTTTTATTTACTAAATTATACAATTCTATTCTAAATTCTATTTTATCTATTTACATTGCGTTACAGTATATTTAGCTTTTATTCGTGTTCATTGTAAAATTACATTCTGAACAATTTTTATTTGAAACTTTTTTTAATACTTCAAATTCGTCAATGTAAACAATATTATGATATTATTATGATAATAATAATCCCTTGGCCTGCGGGGTTTCTGATGGTTGTAAGCAAGCAATTAGAGTATAAGAACAAATCTGTTGTGAATCATTAGAACAATACAGCTCAAATCGTGACAATTTTACAGCCCTAGTCTCGGCCGACGTACTCTACTGCAACGCTTTTCTTACTTTACATCAATGTTCACCGTCAAGGCGACCGTTCTGCCCTCGACCGCTGCATGGCATAAAGCGGCGTTCAAATAAAGGCCGTTCTTTTGCGTTGCCGTTTTGTAGGAAACCCTAGCTTAAGTCACTACAATTTTCTCTCTTATAATATAAATAACATTTTAAAAATATACTGCCTGTATCTTTTTTGAAAGTGTTAAGCCAAAAACATTGGTACATTATGAAATAATTTACGGGACACGAAAAATCCGAATAAAATGAACGGTCTTAATATATGAAAACATTGAAAAGAAGGCACACATACAAAATATAACTAAATGATTATAAAAAGATCTAACAACTTGTTTTTATGTAGCCAGAAACTTTTAATTCTTCTGGATGTTATTAAACTAACGCTTAAGGCTGCAATTTTCCTAAAGTGATAAGTTAAATATTGTAACAGAATGTTATTATTAAGCTTAGTTTGGAATTTTCTAGAACATTTAATAAGGAGAAGCGGTAATAAATCATACGGCAAATAAGCGCTCCAGAAATTTCTGCAAACGATAACCCTTATCTGCTGGATCCTTCTAGAACCCGAACCGGGGCCTATATAAGGCGATCGCTTTTGCCTTAGTTGAATTAGTTAGAAGTCAATGAATAAGTTAGTTAATAAAAAAGTGTTAGTGAATTATTTGTTGTGTTCTAAAATCATTTGGAAGTAAAGTGGTTACAATTCACCAAGTGTTAATCATTCAAACCAATAACGCGCAAAAATATGTGAAATTCAGGCTTAAATTCAAGGACATAATGTATTTTCAGAATACTTTCTATTTACGTCATCTAATATGAATCATAAGGTATATGAGAATTTATTTGTCGTACATATACAGGTTGTTGCAAATCACAACGCCGCAGGCGGAATGCTTAATCGTTCGAGAATGTTACGAAATATAAATTAGTATTTAAAAAAAAAGTAATATGTGGCAGTGTTGTGCGATCGTTTATTAAATTTTGTATTTAGAAATGATCTGCTATGTAAATTTCTTATTAGTTTATTTTTTGCTAAAGAACAATATAGTTTATTTGGAAATAATCAAACTTTGTAATAAAAAGCCTTTAATGACTTTTATACCAGGGTTATTGTAAACAATTTGTATAAAGACGTAAGAACAAGAGCTTTCGATTTGAGAACAAACCATTTCGTTTAATAAAGGCCTTATCTTTATTTCATAGAAACCGATTATGTGCTCACTTTTCCAAATCAGTATTTATCAGTGATAACAAATCAGTGACACGTATGACAAATGTAACAGTTTGCATTTTTAACATTTCAAGGAATCACCGAAAATATTTACAGATACTCTTAAATATCCTTATCTGAAAAAAATGCTCCGGATTTGTAGAAAACACATTTAACAAGATTACCAGATGTAGCTCCATTCTTTTAATTTTTTCCTTTGATATTGTATGCTGAGATTCTCGAAATTTAATCTAAATCTTAAGGTGAAATCTTGAAATATTGATAGGAATGTAGACATCTAAGCAAGTAAGCAAGTTACAAATATTTTAAAACAAAGTAGTTATTTCGAATTTGAAGTCAACATTTTAGGAAAATAGTTTAAAAACCATGAGTTTTAACTCAAAGTTAACGAAAAAGTAGAATTTCTGAAAGAAAACTGAAAAGTTATAAAATCAAATTACATGGTTAAAAGCACAGTTTTAGAGATATAATAATAAGAAATAAATAATAACAATTTTCTGTCGCAAATTAAACCAGAAATGTTGAAAAAATAGCCAAGATATTCAAAATGTACTGAAAAAAATAAAATTATAATAAATAGATCTAAATTCCTAGTTCAAAGATTTTTCTTGACCTTAAAGTTAAAATTTCGAAATTAAATCGATCTATAGAGACTAAAAGGAAAATTTCGAAAAGCCGGAAGTTTAGGATAGGAATGAAAAGTTTAATTTTAAAGGCATAATTTGGATTTTTAAATCGACACTTAAAAGGGCAAATAAAAAAGTGAGCAGTTATGAAGACTACCGACAGAAGTGAAAACTTGAAGCTGTAATATAGTAGTGTCTTTTCTTTTTGAATTTTTAAATTATAATATTAGAAATAAAAATTTCATAATTTGTAAGTTAGAATTATTATTTTCACTTTTTATATTTTTTATATTTGTATACGATGTAATCTTTGTTTATTGTGCCTTTGGCTGTCGACTGTCAGATTTCTGTTCTAATCTTACACGCCGCATAATCAAGTTAAAACACAATTTAAACAATGCACAATACATACACTATTCACGTAGTCATTTTAATTTATATGTATATTGTAGGCGTAAGGATAGATGCCAAACGAGTTAAACTTTAAGGGTGTGGCGCAATATCACAATATTGTTCAAAAATATGGCATCATTTTCTTTAACTACAATATTAATAAACTAAATATTTTCCAACCAAATTTACATTAATGGATTAGCAGTATCTAGGATTCACCCAGTATATTCCATTAAAAACAATCCTATTTTTAATTTCTGCTTACTAAAAAACTTGTCACAATATTTAGGTGCTATATGTGCATAGCAAATTTCAAGATATTTCAAAAAATATATTTGAAATGTAATTATTTTTCGTGATTATGTACATTCTTTATTTTAAATTATCTCAATATACTGCAAATAATAAGTTACTACAATCTTCGTTGAATGAGTCAATATGCAAAATATGTAGAATTAACTTTAAAAATTTAAACTTATTAAAATAATTGTACCTTTCCGTATCTGTCAGCAAGTGCTTCATAGGTACCTTTCCACGCCACTTGTATGAATAAAGAAATAGTATAATCAGCAACATGAAAAGGATACATTGAACTTCTATCATAAAAGAAATATATTTTCATACCGTTATTAATTACACAGGCCTTCGGAAAGAAAATGTTTCCCCCTTTCAAATAACAATGTTATTTTTTTAAATATCTAGGTATGTTGAATTACAATACAGCCTTGTTTTTTTCTAGCATATCGCGATTTTGTTTTATTGCCGACGTGCATATTTCAGAACTTTTAACAATTTTTATCAACCAACAAAAATTAATGAACTTAAGAATATATTTTTACCTAAAAAATTAATAATATTAGTTAAAAATAATGCTAAAGAGACTAAGTGAATCAAAAAGACTAATGGTTATCTTTTTTCACTTCCTTTAAAACTGCAGTTCGATTTTTTCTCTTATGCTTTCCATCAGGTTCGTTTCTCTTCAACATCCAGCAATATTCTGTATCATGTTTGCGTTCATTTTCCTCGGATTTGTTCTCCCTAGCCCTAATACCTTCTTTTTTACTTACAGCACCAAGATTCTCAGAAAAGTATTCAATATGAGAATACAGAAAATGTAACTTTATATTTATATTGCAATTCAGTTTATCAAAAATGCTGAGCAGGTAGGCTTTTTTTGTTTCATACAAAAATGTTTCACTACCTTTTTATTTTATTTACGTTTTTTCAAGTTAGCTCCTTGCAATAACTTCCTTAGCTCAGGGCCAACAAAAATATCTTCTTTGATATTTTTTGTATCCGATAAATACTCAAGTTTATCACCTAGGTATTTAAAACGGGAAACTTCTTTAGATTGTACCTTCACAAATTGCTTCATAATACTTACTTTAATGTGAAGTAAAGAAGAATTTTTGGGCGATCAAATAGCCCCTTTCACAATATTTTTGGTTCCAAGGGTTGTTGTTACTCTTTGTAGCCAATTTTTTTTGATCCAATTTGTATGTCTACGGTAATTTTGCATCAAATCAATTGTGAGATAGGTTTTTTGGGTAGAGAAGAGCTTTCTCCAGACACTTAGCACTTGCTACATTTTTAAATTTCGATTAACTCCCAAATTCTTCATTGAAAAACGAGAGTCAAACTGTGTAAATGTTGTCTCGCTACAGATCGCAATTCTTAACCGATTTTTACCATTTTTGTCGATTCGGCATTGCTCAGAATAAAATCCCATTAAGTTTAAAAATAATTAAGTAAATAGTTTAAATATTATTAAAGAAAAATATAAGGTACCTTCACCAAATATGGACACCCTTCAAATAATTATTTCGAAGTCTGAGTAACAAATTGGCAGCTTCGTACGGTGCAGTCAGTCTTCTTTATTTAAAATGTTTAACAACTTATTTTCAGATGGCACTACTACCATGATTACAATTGCATTTTTAGTTGTGGAACTCTTCCGTTATAAATTACCAAATAAAATATGTTATAAATTTTTTTTTGCATAGTGCTAATATTCATATGTAGGCATTATTCTGGTGTATTTTTGTTTTTTAAAACTTAGGCATTTTTCAGAAATATTTCCAAATTTTTTTGGAGGTTATGACTTCCAAATATTGGCACCATTTATACTCTCTATTTAAGGGCAGCGACCATATTTGAAACATTTAATGTTTTCTTTTCGAGTAGTGTATGAATTAATATTGTTAAGAAAAATAGTAAGTGGTAATTCTTCCCACATATGCCTTCGAAAAAAAGGGGAATGTAGACAAAAAATAATCGGAAACAAGTCATGGCAAGTGTTCAGCAAGGTATGTCATAAATACAATCAGCAAGAATATCTTAGAACTCTTCAACGCCACATTAAAAGAGGAAGTATTACTAAAAAACTAGGTAGGGCGGGCAAAAATTTTAACGGCTGAGCAGGAAAATGAATTGGCCAACAAAATAATCAGATTGGCTTCAATTGGCATGCCTCTGACCAGCAAAAGTTCTAAAAAGAAGCGTATATAGGTTGTAACAAATTCGCTTCTCACTACAGGGATCTCGAAAACGGTAAGAAATACAGCATCGGTTAAATTAGAGTAAAGTTGCACAATTTTGCGATCAGAAATATTCCGTTGAAAAATCAAAAATATCTCTTGCTGTTCTTCAGATTTTTGAAAAAAAAGTAAAATTTTGGATTTTCGTTTTTATTAGTTCTCGCCGTTATTTGAAGGGGAAAATTAAAAACACTTTTTCATTGACGTTTTTTATTCTTCACAAGGTAGCACAAAAAGTGTAATTTTTATTGCATTCTTGTGTAGTTTTTGAATCTTAGACTTCTCTGATGTATCAAACTTTTATGTGGTTAAACATTTCCTGACTGTAAACTTTCATCAAGGAAAAACACCTTTTTCTGATAAACGTATTTTGTATTTTTAAATAATAATTAACCAGAATGTAATAAAGTATGACAAACTAAGTATGACAGCTATTGTTTTATTTGTTATTTGCTATTCTAAATATCCATAGTTGCTTTGTTCGTAGTTACTAGTCATTATTTTTGGTGGCCAATTGTTTATGGGTATGCCCGCTGCTTTTTGTTAAATTTTATTAATTTTGCCATTACCCTTTTCCTTACCATTTAAATGCATTTATGTAATTTTATTGTAAACAATAATTCCTTATTAATTAAAAAATGTAATAGAGTATTTTTTCCTTGACGATGGTTTTAAGTTACGAAACGTTAGGCCACATAAATCTTTAATTTAACCGATGCTGCATTTCTTACCGTTTTCGAGATCCCTGTAGTGAGAATCGAATTTGTTTCAACCTGTATAACTACTGTGTAATGAATAATATTCAGGTCAAAAGAGGTTCATTAAAGTTGATTGAAAGAAGATGGCTTAAATTATTGCTCCAACGACATCCAGATATTTGTAAAAGAAAGGCTCAAAATTGAAATCCAGTTTGGGCATTAAAATAAAATAAATATATTGTTAATGACTATTTTGAGAAACTAAAAAACGTTTTGAAGAAATTGGATTTTTTTGGTAAAACTCACCTAACATACAACGTGGATAAGAAAGGTTACCGATTAAATATGCACAAATATCCATACGTATTTGCAAAAAAGGATCCAAAAACGTCATTACGTTGCACCGGAACATGGAGAAAATATAACCATCCTTTCTTGTGAAAATGCAATAGGACAAGTTATTTCACCAATAATTCTCCGGAAGAGACAAAGGAACAAGGCATAATTTTCCTATAATCTACCACCTAGAGTAAAAGTTTTTATGACTTGTAAAGGTAGTATAACATTGAAGTATTCATTAAGTGGATTAAGCCTTTTGCTTAATATAAACCTGGTAGAACGCTGTTAATTTTTGATGGGGTTAATTCTCACTTAGATGCTAATATAGTATATGTCGCTGACAAATTTAATATTAACTCTTTATGTCTCCCAAGTAATTGTACTCATGTTCTTCAACCTATGGATAAATCTGTTTCTAGATCATTCGAATATTACTGGAATGAAGAACTTGCGAGATATTGGGGAATATCTTCACAAAGAAAATTATCTAAATCTGGCTTTGGTATTGTTTTTTCAAAAGTTTGATCTAAGACTTTAACTCCAGCTAATATTTGCAGCGCTTTTAGAGCAACGGGGATATATCCTTATGATCCAACCATGATTAATCCAACCATGATTGATCCAACGGTATTTGGTCCTTCCGTATTAACCGAAAAGCCTAATACTAAAGTTCATAAACAGTCAAACACTACCTTGGCCAATTCAAGAATTATGGTCGAAAAATCCGTTACCAAGAAAAATGCTCTCATACCTACAACTAAACAAAAAAACAAGAATATTCAAGCAGTTCTAGTGAATCAGATGACTATATGAAAAATGAATTTTTTTCGACGGATAAAAGTACCTCCGAAATATCAGATAGTTCCGAACACTCGGATAATAATTCGCAAAATGTATCGTATAGAGACCTTCTTCGTACCCTTGAGATGGAAACAATTAAAAATAAAAGACCTAGAAAATCAATAATTTATAGAACCTTCGAGGTTGCTAGAACTATCTCTCCTAATTAAAATGAAAGTTTTAATACTAAAATTGCAAAAAAAATCAGGTATCAGTTCGGAGCAATATTCTTTCTTCAAGCGAACTTAAAATAAGTGGAACACTTGGTCAAATCAGGAAGTCGTATACAACGCAATGAAAAAAAATCCACTTAATCGCGAATCTTGGAATTGGTTTTTATGTCATGAAGAAAACCAAGCAGATATGTGGCAGTGTACAATGTGTCACGCGTGGGTCCACGAGAAATGTTTAGGTTTGACTTCTAAAGAAAAAATCCCTAACTTTTCATGTCCAAAATGAGTGACTGATTTTTATCCTTTTTTTAAATGATTCTTTTTACGTTTTTATTTATTTTGTTAAACTTACTCGCATTATGTTAATATTAAACTGAATTCTCATTTTTATGTTTTTTTTTTTTTTCATTTTATAAGCGAATTTTTTTTTAATGATTTATTTTTTTGTAAACTAATCTATTTTAGATTTTCGACATTTTTCATACAATTTGTAATAATATTGGAATGACTAATAGGATTCTAGTGTGTCCATTATATGAACCTTAGTTCCTAATACGAGCATATCAGTTGTTTTTTAAAATATAGCAATTTTAGTAAACTTATTATAATTTTTCAACAATGAACAGTAAAATAAAAAATCGTCATCTGGCACTAATAAACTACTAGCTGCGTTGAGAGTTTGGACGATTATTTTTTTAAATATACCAGCTTTCTCTTAAGGGTGCACATATTTAGTGAAGTTACCTTGGTTTATTAGAGAAAAAGATCACTTAAGAATCACAGGCTTCTATAACTTTTATGCATATCGTAGGTCAAGTTTATCTTAATTACAGTGCAAAAGCATAAGACGTAATTCGCCTCATTCTCGAATAAGATTAATATGACAAAAAATTTTTCTTCTCATTTCATAGAAATTGTTTTATGCTTTTTGTTCAAATGACGACGTAGTTATTACAAGCGGGTCAAAGATGACACGTCAAATTTATTTCAGAACCGTCATCGCCTAAGAATAATACCATTGCTATTATTCAATGTAAAATAACTAAAAACTAGCTATTAGAAACCCCACAACTATAAATATAAGGTATAATGTTAATAATATAATACCTTATTATAATATAATATTAAAATTGTCGTGAAAACAGAAACTCCACAAAGTACGGACTGATTTTTGTCTAACAATTTTGTCTTTAAGTTCTTAAAGTAAGTTCACTAAACAAGATGCTTATTACCGAACAAAACATTTTTATTTATAATCATTGTAATTGATCATATGAGAATTGCAATGTCATAAGGAACATCTTTTGTGAAACGCATGTGGTATAAGGTTTGTTTATGTTAGGAGTCGTATTGGAGAAAGAAGTAGATTTTTGTATCGAGCTTAAAGACGAACTTTCGGCGTTTCTGCGAAAATTTAACTGTAAATTTTAAAACCAATTCTCGTAATGTGCACTTTTGATTTTTACGATTTTACTTCCATTGTTATCATTATTTTTGAGTGATTAGGTTCCTAATTTAAATTTATAATATTTCATTTTAAGGAAGGCAATGAATGCTAATAAAAAGTAAATATTCCAAATATCATCAAGGGGCGTCAAAATCGAAAGTCAACATTGATTCGGTGGATATGCCAGTTACTATCGATGTTTTAGTTTCACAATATAGTTGTGTTTTGAACATCCTCTTTGATAAAAAAGAAACAGCCAATTACAGGAAAACGTCTGTAGTAGCGCACTTCACGTAATAAAAATATTATTTCGTATAAATACATACAATATGAACCTTTTTTCTTTTCATGTAATCAAACAACAAATTTCGTAATACGAAATAGATTTTTTAAATTATTCTTAGAAGTCGAGATGAATATAAATATCTTGCTTTCTAACTCACTTGTTCACAAACTAAACATTTATGCAAGGACGGTTACTGATCCAGTTTCAATAAATATGTAACTGGAATTCAACTTAATTTTGACAATTAATTTAAGCAAAACCAAGTAAATCACTTATAATAATCAGCATTACAAAGGTTAGTCATTTATTACAGATACAATAGTATCAATGTCCCTGTAAGGATTATAACTACATTTAAGTAAAAAACATTCGTTCTTGAAACTTTTTTTTAATGCAAGAAACACACTAACAAGGAAAGTACCCGAGGTGTACCCCACCGATGTTTTTCATTTTGTGATATGTTATAGAATATAACAAAATATTGGACACGTATTTTTTTTTAGATGCCAACTCGGCGATTTAAGTTGTGAAACCACCCCTTAAAGTTAACTCCAAAAAACAGTTTTTCTTCAATAACTCAAGAATTATTTGGAATTTTTTGATAAAACAAACACTCTGTTATTTATCATAAAAAAGCACTTCTAAAAACATATTGGTTATGTTGAAAAGTCGCAACCCCTAATTTTTATGGGGGTGAGTTTTATTTTTTTTTCTTATATATCAACTTTTGAACAACTGAATTTTATCAAATTTAACAATTTCATTAAGAACACTAAAAAATAAAATTGACCTGCCTCGAAGTTTTGCAAAAAAAAATCCTTGAAAGGGGTGATTTACGCCTTGAGTTAAATTTTTTCTGTACAGTGATATGGAAAGTAAAACACAGGACGTGTTTTCAATTTTACTTCTATAATAATTATTTTGACATATATTTTGCATTAACAGTGAAATAACGTAACACCCCTATTTTTATGACCCTTATGGATTTGTTCATTATTAGATTTCGAATCAAAACATTTATTTTTTCACCTTTAACTTATAATAGGATAATATTTCATCAAAATAATGTATCAACAATTTCTTTAGATGCTAAATTTGTGATTTAGGTGGTGAACTCTCCACCCCCTAAAGATAACCCCCAAAAATAGTTTTTCCTTAATATCTCAAGAATAAATTGGAATTTTTCAGTAAAACCATTGTTTCTTTATTTCTCATAAGAATGTGCTTCTAAAAACGTATCAGTTATGCCAAAGGGTTGCAACCCCCAATTTGAATAGGGGTGGGTTTAATTTGTTTCTTTTATACCAAATTTTAAATCCTTGAATTTTATGGAATTGGACAATATTATTAAGAAAATTAAAAAATGAAATTGACCTGTCTCGAGATTTTACAAAAAAAAGCATCGGAAAGGGTGATTTATCCCTAGAGTCATTTTTTTTTTGTAGAATGATATGAATAATTAATCAAACATATGGTTTTCATTTTATTGCTATAATGCTTTTTCTGACATATAATTTGCATTAAAAATGAAATCATATAAAATTCTTACCTTTATGACGGTAGGGGAAGGGATTGATCATTATCAGATTGCGGGGTAAAACATTCATTTTTTCACCTTCTACTTATTTTATGTCAATGTTTCAACAATATAATATGTCAACAATTGAGTTTTAATTTGAAAACACTTATTGTTTAGGGTCTCACCCCTAAAATTTATATTTTCACTTAAATGGAAAAAAATGTTCTTTACTGAACAAAGTCTCGAAACATTATATTGTGCTGAAAAAAATATACATTTACCGATCATTTCAGTCAATATAGCAATATTATTAAGAAAATTAAAAACCAAAGTTGACCTCTTTCGGTTTTGTAAAAGAACTTATCCGAAGGGGTGATTTACCCCAAGAGTTAATTTTTTATCCCCAGTAATATAGAAAATTAATCGCAACATATATTTTCAATGTTATTGTTTAAACGTTTATTGTGACATAGATTTTGCATTAGAGGTGAAATACCATAAAACTTTAATTTTAAAAGGTTTGGAAATCATGTGGAGTTAATCATTATTAAATTATGCCAAAATTATTTTTATTGCATTTTTATATACTTTATTGTAATGTATCATTTTTCCAGATATGTGCAAAAGAGACTCTTTTTTCTTCTTTCTTCTTGTTGGATATTTCTTCAGTTGCGTAAAGGAAAAAAATCAATAATTATGACAAAAAAAATCTATTAGAAAAGACAAATGTGACAGATTTGTGGCACATACGCATAGGTTATAATATATTTGATTGTATGGATTTTAAATACATTTAAAAATGTTTAAATTTTATTTTCTTGACGAATATTAGCAAAATTCAAAAAAGCCCAAGTCTGCTGAATAGAGAATTAAAAACCATTTTAGATGAGGTATCACACGCATCCTTGTTCACTTTAAAAATTTCAAATGGGTAACTGTAACCCCGGGTGGGTTAAAGGTTAGAGGAATATAATTATGCCTTAAAAATGTCATTTGATAATCTCAAATTTCGTAGATAATGAATTTACTTGCGTTACTTTTGGACCTCACGCTATGTATTTAATCCAAAACTGAAAGAGATCAACTTTGGTTTTTAATTTTCTTAATAATACTGCTACATTGTCTGAAATGATCGGCAAATGTGGATTTTTTCTGCACAATATAATGTTTCGAGACTTTGTTCAGTAAATAATATTTCTTTACATTCAAGCGAAAATAGAAATTTTAGATGTGAGACTCTAAACAATAAGTATTTTCAAATTAAAACTTAATTGTTGGCACATTATATCCATGAAATATTGGCATAAAATAAGAAGAAGGTAAAAAAATGAAAGCTTTGACTCGCAATCTGGTAATGCTCAATTCCATCACCAACCCTTATAAAGGTAAAAGTTTAATATTATTTCACTTTTACTGCAAAATATATGTCAGTAAAAGCATTATAGCAATGACATTAAAACCTTATGTTGTGTTTAATTATTCATATCATTCTGCAGAAAAAAATGACTCTAGGGGTAAATCACCCAATGCTTTTTTGTAAAATCCCGAGACAAGTCAATTTTATTTTTTTATTTTCTTCATGACATTGCCAAATTCCATAAAATTTAAAGATTTAAAAGTTAGTATAAAAGAAAAAAATTAACCCCCCCCCTATACAAATTAGGGGTTGCAACCCTTTGACACAACTGATACGTTCTTAGAAGCACATTCTTATGGGAAACGCAACAATGGTTTTACCGAAAAATTCCAATTTATTCTTGAGATATTAAAGAAAAATTCTTTTCGGGGGTTATCTTTAGCGGGTAGGGAGTTCACCACCTAAATCACAAAATTAGCATCTAAAAAAATTGCTGATACATTATTTTGATGAAATATCAACATATACTAAGTTAAAGGCGAAAAAATAAATGTTTTGATTCGCAATCTAATAATGAACAAATCCGTGGGGTTCTCCAAGGGTCATAAAAATAGGGGTGTTACGTTATTCCGCTGTTGATGCAAAATATATGTCAAAATAATTATTGTAGCAGTAAAATTGAAAACATATCTTGTGTTTTACTTTCCATATCACTGTACAGAAAAAAATTAACTCAAGGGGTAAATCACCCCTTTCAAGGATTTTTTTTTGCAAAACTCCGAGACAGGTCAATTTTATTTTTTAGTGTTCTTAATGAATATAAGAAAAGAATTGAAACTCACCATCATAAAAAGTAGGGGTTGCAACTTTTTAACATAATCAATATGTTTTTAGGGGCGCTTTTTTATGAGAAATAACAGAGCGTTTGCTTCATCAAAAAATTCTAATTAATTCTTGAGTTATTAAAGAAAAACTGTTTTTTGGGGTTAACTTTAAGGGGTGGTTTCACCATTTAAATCGCCGAGTTAGTATCTAAAAAAAATACGTGTCCAATATTTTGTTATGTACTAGAACATATCACAAAATGAAAAAAATCGGTGGGGTACACCTCGGGTACTTTCCTTGTAAGTGACATCTCATCACCATCACGGATAATACATCTAAACAGTACTTTAGAATGTATCTAAAATTTTATATTGTTAATGATTCATTGTGATGCAATTACTTGTAATGCTTGAAATAATTGCACTCGGATTAAATAACCGCAAACGTGAAGAATTAAATGCAACATATATTGTAGTAATTAAGTAATAGAGAAATGATTTAGCCCTCATTATATTTGCATGAGCGAATCCCACGTGTACATTATATTAATAAACTTTAATTAAGTCCACAGAATAGCGACCAATACTACATGTTTATTGTAATTATTATTTAACCACATTATTCCTTTATAGCTAAAATGATTATTTTCCTGATAAATATTTCAATTTACTTTGACGAGCTCGTCGTACTACAATGTTTAATTGATAAAAAAATTTACAATTAAAATAATGTGTAACGTTAATGACAGCGTAGGCAACTATACATAGCGATATTTCCAGTCCTAAAGTGAAGTTATCAAGAGAGTCACGTATTCCCTAAAAAGTTTTTTATTTCAGCATTGGAAATTTGCAGTGCGGGTGCGCACTTTTTCTAATAAAAAGCTATTTAGTGCAGAAATCCAAATATCGCCTCAAGCGGACTTTTGTTTATACCTCTGTTAAAAGATTCATTTTTTAAAATTGAATAATGGCAGTTTGGCGGCCCAGTAAAAAATTGTGGAAGTTAACCGCAATTATTATTATTTATAATATTTGTAGACAATTATTTAATGAAAATGCCTCGCTGAGTTGGTTCTGCTTTAGGTAATAAAGCACCACATCAGTCGAAAATTTCTCATTATTTATGTGGATAATTCAGAAGTGGATGGATTCATTTGGGCGACGAGCCAAAATAAAGTGCACCAAGAAGGGCAGGTATTGGGTAAAAAGTGATTGTCCTGCACATCCTCATCAGGCAGGTAGACATATTGCCAGATTGAGGCATCATTGGGAATTCCAAGTAAGACCTTTTAACCAATAAAAATTTTATTTACGTGTCCTTGGAGCTAAACATTGAAACCTCTGCACCATTCTATTACAGGTGAAATGTTCTATTAGAATTAATAATAATATAGCGGTGTTCTCTTTCGAGAAAAAATTGACAACCCAAATTTTTATTTACTTTATAACACAAAAAATATGGGCTATGCATCCTTCTGTAGTAAACGTTTAAGGTTTTATTGTTTTAATTCGACATAATACAGACCAAGGACACATATTAAAGAATCTCCCTTTACAGTATCTGTCAGTAAGTGGGTTCGATCAGGAATCTGGCTTGCAAATAGTAGAGGCTGCAAAACTGCATATGTCATCTTTCCAATCGCTTCAAATTGTGGATACATAGTATTAACTCCGGACACAATTAACTCCGTTATTAGTAAATATAGAGTGTAGGCTAGTACGCAAATTAGGGCGAAATTTTATGCCCATTAACATAGCATTAAGAAAACAATTTATAACCGGTTTGTTTAAATTTTTCCAAGAAATAATTCATCCAATAGAGAGTCGGGCTTGCACAATTAGAGTTCCATACATATATATTACTACAGTGAACAGTCATAAAAGCATTTTTACCTATGTGTGAATTTGAAATTTCATCCAAATTTTCTCATGTTTTAATTGAAAAATAAAAAAAAAATCTGTTTTAAGATATACATATTTTCTTCTACAATTAATACAAATATTTATATTACTGTTAACTGCTTTGGTAATGTTTTAGATAAAGAGCATTTATTCGCAATTTTTAATAACTTGATAACTAACACAGTTGTGAGATCGCCTCGGATTGCCCTAAAATGTTCGATTCCAACCGCAATTACTGCGTTGTGTTAACCAGTGCTAACTCGGAAGCTAACGCTGTGCAAAGTTTTAAATTTCTACGTTACATAGTTTTCGAGGAAATTCTCTTTGTGGCAGATGGACAGGCGAATACGAGAGTGAGATAAAAATTCCGTTTCTTCTTTTTAAGGTACGGAATTCTGAAAAGAGAAAAACGTCATTTGGCTAAAATTTGTTGTAGCTTTTTTATTTGCGGTCAGATTGAAAAAACTTTTAATCATTTTTGCTTAGTTTTTAAGGGTTTTCCAGTGGCGTAAGCAATTATATTTTGAATTGAATAATTTTTAAGAAAATTTATATTAATTTTTAAAGATAGCCAAGGACCTCTCCGTTCCACCAAAAGTACAAATTTCTTATAATTCTTTTCTTCGATAAAATGTTAAAGGATATTTGCCAAACTGAGTGTGGGCATTTGTCATTCTAAAGATAAATTGGGAAATACTCTTAATATTTCTAAAGTAAAACCATGACGTTAGCAAAAAAAAAATGTACCAGATATTTTTTCAGTAGCTTACGAATTATCTTATAGGTTTTTTAATCTTGAAATATTTCAATTCCCTCATCTAAATTCGTTAGGAGAAAAATCAAGACAAATTATTTAAAAACTATTCCCGTTATTGATAAATATATTTACCATCTGATTGTATTTAATTTTTATCTATTTATTATTATTTTTTTTAAATAAAACCTTTGCATATTAAATTGGAGGATCATATTTTCACCGATTGTGGCCCCACAAGATTTTAGCGTGATTTGTTCTTAATAGCAACTTATATAACTCTCTATTTACGTTGCAGTGTACAGTATTGCATACCTTCTAAATACAAATTTAGATTCATATCTTATTATTACTCGGTTAAATAATTAATTTAGATCATAAATATTTATAAAGTTTTATAAATTCTAATTTACTTTAGAATTGTTGGCCCCTAGAGTAAAAGGAAAATATAATATGTAATGAGAATTAATATACACGACTCCAAAAAATGTACTGTCACTGCTCATCTGATAGAATTTAAAACCTTAAAGACAACAAAAGTCAACACCGCTTTAAAAAATCCGCAAATGAAGACATTAAAGCTTGAGAATGCATATTTCACGAACAACGTCATTTAGAATCCTTTTCTCGTGTAATATTTTAAGTTGACGCTCAAAGTAGGGTTTAATAAATTTAAGGAAAACGTTTTACATCGCAACAAAAAAAGAGTAACGTTTCAACAAATTCGTCGGAATTTAACGAGATTTGTTACATTTTGTGGCCGAGGTTTTATTACCACAAAGATAAGTACGTTCCGTAAAAAAATATGATCTATCATCGTACTGCTTCAGATTTATTAGTAGCTGAAATGGAAAAGTTTTCAGCGCTCTAAACCCGGGGTGGTCTCATTATATTTATGTAACCTTATAACACTAAGAATCCACCCTGCCGTGTCTTATAACGTTGTTCATAAAAACAAAATTGGGAGCAGCAACGAGAAATCTGAAAGAAATATGAAGCGACAATAACTAATAAATGTGATAAATGATACCAACTTTGCTTTATGGTGATGAGTTTAGATTCAAAATCTAACCAAATTTTTTTTATCAGTTATTACAGTTCTTTGGACTTAATTATAAATTAAGTATGACTGAAATTTAACAAAATTTGTGTATCGGTTATTATTATTACGATTAATATTAAAATTCAGTGAACTGATAGTACTAATACTTATTGGTTTACTCATATTTGGATTTTTGTGGAATTCAAACGTATTTTACTATATTTTTCCCATTTCTATTAATTTTGTCAATTATTGGTCAAATAAACTGATCCAAGAAGTGAATCCATTATAACATCATTTTATAAAAAATTTGTTTTAATACTGACTCAAATCCTCGATTCCCATTGACTAACATTTTGATTTATTATGTGAAATGTTACTTTTCAATCTCATAATTGAGCTATTTACATGACTTGACTCAAACTTGGATTCTATTTGGAAATTCTAAGTCTTCAAAATCTATTGCTTGCAATTTAAGTTTTTCTAGAAATAATACCTTTATTTATAAAGAATTTACGTTTTCTTAAAATATTGTGACTCATTGTTGAGAAGCTAAAATTGAAAAATCTTTGTCATTTTTCCAAAATATGTTTTAGCAAGTAAATTTTTGGACAGAAGCTCCAATTTCCTTGTTATACCTAAATTTTAAGATATTTTCGATATTTGAACCTCGCTCTTTAATACGGAGCTGAAGTACTGAAAATTCATAAGGTTTATTATTAAATTCGCAATTTCGTAATTTTCCTTTCCTAGTCTTAATTTCTAACCGAATATTTTACTAATACAGTGTGTTTGGAAAAATTGGTACACAATTGTAAAAATGTGAAAGGAGGGCCAAAATAAGTAAGAAAAAGTTAATATAAACATTTATCGTCCAGAGGATTTTTACTGAGGTATAGAGAACTTTAATAGAGGTCATGTCATTTGAATATTTTCTTAATAAAATCCTTTAAAATTTAGATAATAAAATGAAACTTGAAGATAATAAAGATAACGTAAAAGTTTTTAATTAGTCATTAAACCTGGTTGCAAATAAGTGTAGTTCTCAAACTATCCTTAACATAAATATTTCGATATTTTTTATCTCTTTGAGTTATCAAACAAATGTTATAATGTTTTAATTAAGTAAATTCTTTAAAAAAAAATGATTACTTTTTTCTAATTTTCTTTCATTTAGTCAGAAATTATTATTTTGATAACGATCTAATTTTGTGAGAAATAGACGCCTTTACTACAACAGTTTCATTGTGATATTTGTAGCTTTTGATTGTGAAATCTAGTAGCATGCATTTAGAAAGCAAATTGAAACCCAATGAAAAATCGAAATTGATTTAAAAACCCTTAAAGTTTAATTTTAAAATTTCGAAAATTATATTGAAATATAAATTTAAAAAAAAGTTAAACCTCAGCCAAATTGAACTTTAGGGTTTAGATTGAAAATTCACACAAAAGGAAAAGCAATAATCATATGTGAAAACCTATAATTTTAAACTAGAGTTGGTTTAAATATGTTTTTTCATGGACAGAGATACAAGAAAACATTTTATTATTTAAAAACAATGATACACACTAATTCAAACTTCTATACATAGGAAACAACTAATCAATTATTATTTCATATCCAACATTAAAAAAAGCAATGTTCATCAGAAGGTTCAAACTTCGTGCTTTATTGGAGGATTCCCTACAAATTTTGATTACTGGAGGAAGAGATTGGTGAGGCAAACGCTTAACACAACTGCTTAATCCAGTATACGTTGCAATGAATGTATTTAAGTCGTAGCCATTTACAACAAAGCGGTTTTTAGCTAGAAGTTTAATCAATTTGGTAAACACCGGCAAATAAAGAAATCATCAAATATTTTGCTATTTGACTGGAAGAGATTAGTCGTTTACCTAAAGGACCCTACTCATCAGGCGAATAAGTAAGACAAATGTTATTTTTCTATATAACTAATATACATTAGTCATCATTGAAACCACGGATCTGTTTTACGCTTTTCGGAAAACATCGGATATAAATGCATTTGCACTATAAATATTTGCCATCTTAGAAATAAAATGGAATGGTAACTATGTAAATCATAAAAAATATTTATTGGAAGAATAATCCCTTAAATGAAAACAACATTTTTACCAAACCCAGTAATAAAATATGCAAGAAGACAAAAAAATGTCACCGTCACTCGATTTGTTTCTATAGGATCACGTAGAATCTGTTCTTTTTTTTAAGAGTAATACAAGTTAATAGCGCACCTGCAGATTGCAGGAAAACATATTCCAAGGATGCCGCGTTACCTTTAGAGAAACACTTTAAGTGTATTATCAAAAGTATGAGGATGGGCTTTATTATTGCCTGCAAAACGATAAGAAGAAGACTATCCATTGACCTTATTGTTCCATCAATTATGAAAACGATCTATCTGCTAACAAAAGAAACCACAAAAATATGTAAATCCACTTATTTGAACAAGATCTTAAATTGTGACATTTGGAATTGCACAATTGGTCATAACTTTTACATATGGTCAGATTTTATTCTTGATGTCGATATGTCCATAAATTTGTCACAAAAATGGTACACTATTAAGGTATGATAAGATTTTATTTTTGATGTAGATATCTACTTTAGTTTTCTACATGGACTTGGGATGCGAAAAATTTAAAATATTTTATTTCTTTTTTAGGGTGGTGGTACAAAAATTTTAATTTATGGTACAGCAGGGTACAAAAATGGTACAGTATCAGTCAGATCTTGCTCTTGATGTAGATGTGTCCTTAAGTTTGTCACGTTGACTTGGGATCCGAAAAATATAAAATATTTTATTTTTTCTTAATTGTGGAGGTGGTACAAAATTTTTAATTGATATTAAAAAAAAATACAAAATTATAGTATAGTCAAATATCATTTTTGATGTAGATATGTACTTGTTTTTGTCACGTTGACTTGTGATCCGAAATATGTAAAATAGTTTTTTTCTTAATTGTGGTGGTGCTACAAAATTTTTAATTAATAGTAAAATGGGTACAAAAATATTACAAAATTATGGTATGGTCAGATCTCATTTTTGATGCAAATATGTACTTGAGTTTGATACATCAACTTGAGTTCCGAAAGATTTGAAATATTGTTTTTCATAGTTGGGGTGGTGGTACAAATTTTTTGATTGATGGTACAATAAAGTACAAAAATAGTACTAAAATTTGATATAATCAAATTTGATTTTTAAAGTGGTCATGATTTTCACGTTGACCTGGGATCCGATTTGCAATATCGTTTTTCTTGGAAACTAAAAGGGTACGAAAATTAAAACTTATGGTACAAAAAGGTACAAAAATAGGACAAAAATATGGCATAATCAGATTCGATTATGAAGGTGGTCGTGATTTTCACGTTGACCTAGGATCCGAATTGTAAATTGCCATTTTCTGTTTTTGGGTTGTGGTACAAAAGTTTTTTTTAGCGATACAAAAAGGTACAAAATTAGTACAAAATTCTGGTAACAATAATTTATTTTTCAGATGTGGTCGGATACCAGGTCAATGGACCTCTAAAACGAATCCGTCGTTTCAGTAAAATAACAATAAGTTACCTCAGTCATATAGGAAAATAACATCTGTTTTGCTTATTTGCCCGATACATAGTGACTTTTAGCCAAATGACTGATTTAAGCCAGTCAAATAATAAAATATTTTATTAATTTGTGATTTGCCGATGTCTACCAAATTGCCTAGTCTTTTAGCTAAGAACAGCGTTTTCCTAAATGCCTGCGACATTTACATAAAAGAGAATTCGCTGTATTGAGTTAATTTTTATAGAATTGCATCACATGGGAAATTGCTAGTTAAAATGCCCTTTTCAACAATCAGTTAAAATGATAAATGAAGCTATGATTAATCCAACATTCTAAATAAAATCTGAACAAGATACCTGAACAATTTATACGAAATGGGATGAAATTAGATCCTTGATAAATTATTCCTATTTTTCTACTAGAAGAAATTTTATGGAAATCCCGCTTTTATATTTTTATATCCGTTTATCAAACAGTGTTACCCAAATCAGACCTTTTGCTCCATTTTTATGGCATGATTGATTCATTCGCCTGCTTTGAATATGCAACACTTCAATTTGCATGTTTTCCAGGCCAAATTTTCCAACGCTTGCATCAAACACTCGTCCCTATTTGTTCGAAATTAATTGGGCTATGAAAATATAAAACTCTACAAAAGACTTTTTTTATTTTGGAGCAGGTTTAAATTTCACACCTACGACCCGCTTTTTACAAATGTCATGTTAAATGTAAAATAAATCAGTCAAGAGTGAATCGGGTTCCCCGTACTAATCATTACAGTGAATAGTCAATAAACCAAATTAAGTCATTTTTACTTATGTATGTACATTGAAATTATCTATTTCCAAAGTCAGTCAATCGCAACATTTATGGAATTGGTGCCTATGTTGATAATGTTTGAAATAAAAAGCATCCATTCGCAGTATGACTAAAATGACTAACACAGTTTATTAGATCACCTATCATCGTGTTAAAATGTTTTGTTCCAACCACAATTACTGTGTTGCGTGTATAATAAACCAGTTCTAATTCTCAAAATAATAATCTAAATAAAATATTGTAAAGCACTTTGATCTGCACTATATCCTTTAGCTCTTTGGAGTAACTTAATACTCTTAAGGTCAAAAAGCCTTCGAAAGTTAGCACCCATTTTTTAGATAAAATGTTAATTTTTCTCAACAACTAGTACAATATTGAAAAATCTTAAGTTTTTGGATAATCTATATGACTCAATATATCGAGTGTAATATATTTACACACCATAATTTTTGTTTATTTTTGAACATGAAATATTCCATGTTTCTACACTTAATACATTTATAAGACGTCAATTTTTGACATAACAATGACATTCGTACTGCTGTCAGTTTCGCCAAAACGAATACGAATCTTTGATTTTTATTCTTCATGGTGGACTCTTATTGGTCGGAAACATTATGTTTCTTTATATTTAAATTTTTTTTAATTTAAATTTTTCATCCTCATTGTTCCCTTTCAAAATTATGCACTGCTGACGAGCTCAAATGAGAGCGAAACATCGATGTCCAGTGCTATAATCTTTTTTATATTTTTATATTGTTATAATTTATCAAAAAACAATTTTTTTTCATATCTTAATTTGGTCTTCTATTTTTCATTTTTTTCTATTCTATGTAAAATAAACTAATCTATTTTTTGTTAACTGTCATGAGGTGAGGTTTTAAATGAATTAAGATATCACGTAATCATATTTTAAAAACTGTTTTAAAATGTTATCAACAAACAATAAAAAATGTTAATATTTCCAAACTGGGTCGTAGAAATGTTAAATAAAATGATTAAACTTTGATTTTTAAATAGAACACTTTGTATATAATTTAAGTTTCGAAGTTTACACATTTTTCTATATAAATTGCATAAAATGAGTGATTTTAGACCACTGATCATTTTTAATATCCATGTTATTTGTTGATATAAAAGGTCACGACTCATCCTAATTAATTGTAACCAACCGCATTAACACTGTAAAAAAATTGAATTAGGACAACTTAGCATACATAAATTATTTTCATTTGTTTTCTTACGATATATTATCTTATGTTCTTATTGAACAAATCTTCAAATAAATTATTAAAACCGAATATTTTGAACTCTTTTGGCTGTTACTTCAGTTCTGTTGAGTTCACAGCATAAGTGATTCGCCCTTAATTGTATTTTTTGTGGTACCAGACTATTAATATGATTCTATTAAAAAAAATGAAGTTATGATATTAAAACCATTTTCGTTAAATTTACGTGATAAAGTTAACAAAAATAGTTTCGATGTCATAACTTCATTTTTTTTTTAATAGAATGATATTAATACTCTGGTACCACGAACAAATACAAATAAATTAATTAATTTTTTTTTTTACGCGACTTGATTTTTTTAGTGTTATTATATTTTTATATGGATACTGTAGAAATTAAATTAGGAAAAATTGGGAGTCGTCAATTTTTTTTTCATTTGCTTTCCATGGATATCTTAATTTCTTGTTGAAACAATCTTAACATGAATCGAAACCGAATATTTTGAATTCTTTTGGCTGGAACTTCGGTTCTATTGATTTTACATGTGGTTAGGTTCGCCGTTAATTTTACTTTTTGTAGTGCCACGTACCAAAAGAATGAAATTCTCCTTTTTTCATGTGATTTGATTTTTGTAGCCCTAATGAACATCATTAAAATAAATTGGAATAAGTCATATTCTTCCAGATAAAAAAATAAAACAGGACCTCATAAAAAATATTCCATTAACTGTCCAGCATTTTAAGGATTGCCTGTAACAATTTTGGTAAAATTCGCTTCAGTAATTAAGTCGTGAAAAGCAAACAAATAAACAAGCATATTTTATTATGTGTGTGTATTAGGAGGGCTCTCTTTTTCATTTCAAATTTCAAGTCCTTATTATTTTTTTAAAGTATTTGTCATTACTTCCGATGCACTTTTCCATTCGCTCAAACCAGTTGTTAAAGCCCTTTATTTCACTCTTCAGTGTGTATGTTTAAAATGTTCATTTGAAAAGTATCGAAAGCATCTTCAGGTGATTGAAACCTTTTTCCACGCAATGGTTTGATGGTTGCAAGTATAAAAATTTTTTTTTGAAATTTACATCAGGGCTATACGGAGAATGATCAAGCAATTGGATGTTTTGTTGCTCCAAAAACTCAATTGTTTGTCGAGCAGTGTGGGCACTGGCATTTTCTTGGTGAATGACGATTCGACGGTGTAGGTTGTTTTTTCGTAGCTTAGAAATGATTTGTAGCAAACTAGTCCACATTTACCGTCCTTCCATCTTCTAAAGAAATTGTAGCCATATTTTTGGACACACTGCGGCAACGATTGACTTTGGTTGGTTTCTCCTCATCTTAAAACACCCAAACACTAATGTTTATTCACGAGTAGAATAAATTTAAAGCTCGGCACCACTGACAATACTGCCCACATTTTTGGAGCGACTTGTATTGAAACGATTTAGAGTTCTTCGTCACAAATTAACAAGAGTCTTCAATTGCTTCTCGGTCAACAGATGTGGAATCAAGGAGGAACTAATTTTGTCACGCCTTCATATAAAATCTTTTGGATTGAGGTCTTAGAAATGCCGAAGGAATTCTCCATCTCGCGGTAAGTTACATGATGATAATCATTAACCATCTCATGCACAGCATTGATGTTTTCCTGGGTAACCGCTGTTTTTGATGGACCAAGCCAGGGTCATTGCTAAGATTTGTGCGTCCACGTTTGAATTCAGAATACCATCGAGAAATTGTCAAATAATGTGGTGCTTTGTAACTAACAACAGCAACCAACTCTGCAAGCATTTTTATGAAAAATCTCTTTGAAAGTTGTAAAAGAATTATCGCTCGGAAATGCTCTCGATTCAAGTCCATGTTTCTGAATG
Organism: Dastarcus helophoroides; assembly: GCA_028583605.1. Lineage (NCBI taxonomy): Eukaryota > Metazoa > Arthropoda > Insecta > Coleoptera > Bothrideridae > Dastarcus > Dastarcus helophoroides. The sequence goes on from CM053332.1 coordinate 4,216,150, forward strand.
GCTTAATAATTTTGAAGGTTTACTGTGACTAAGTCACTTATTGCATTTTGACAATATTTTTAACACGTATTAACGTAATGTTAAGATTCATTTCGTAAGTATGCATTTTGTTACTTGAGCCCTCTGTGCGGCTATATGTAAAACTAAAAAGACACCCCTCACAATAAAGATTATATCTGTAAGGCAAAAATTATTTTAGTTTACGTGTTGCCATTTCAACTTAGTAACTTGAATTTCTCTAGAAATCATGCCAAATTTAACCAATTAGTAAAATGAATAAATTAGTTCTTCGATCTACTTTTATAGACATGACTAGTGATCTCCCCCGACTTCGTCTGGTTGAGGTGATTAGTCCTACACTACAAAGTAGGTGTGAATAATTTTCCTTTTTTTATATAAAATCTGATTAATTAATTCAGTTCTTATTTTTCTGAAATTTGAGTTGCAAATTAAAAATTTCAAATTCTTTATAAATCGCGACCTTTTCTACAAAACTGCATTTCTGCTTATTTCAAAATTTCAAACATGAATTTGGAAAAACAAGTTTTTGTTTTCAAGATTTTATCTTTAACCTGAAATTTTTCTTTATCAAATAATAGATATTGATCTATATATTTTTCCAAGTTTGTGTATTCAAATATTTACTTGTTTTATTATATTACTAGTTAAGGAGGAAAATTTTGATTTTTTTCTCAAGATGATACCGTTTTTAAAACAATTTTGCCCGAAATCCTTTTTTCATTTAGTTTTTATTATTACTGTTGTTAATATTATTATTTCAATATATGGACTTACTCGTAACTATAAGTTTACAAATTCGACTTTTACGTTTCCTTAACATTTCTATAGGATATTCGAAATTTTTTCCGAAGTTATTTTTATAAATCCCATGTTATCATCAACAATTTTTTCTTAGAATCTCGTATCTAACTCTAAATTTTTAGAATATATTTGTTGTAAATCACAACTCTCTTGAAAGTTCGGCAGTTTTTCTCCAAAATTTCGTTTTTTTTTTATTCAAAGTTTGATTAAAATTTTCAAACTTTGTTTCGAAAAATAGGTACTTAAATTCTAAAATTTTTTGTAAAGTCTCTTATTGAAACCGGATTTTTATATATTGTTATTAATTAATATACAGGGTCCGCCATTAGTGCGTGGACGGAGAATAGCTCCTAAACTTAAAAAGACGTCAAAATGAAATTTTGTTCAGTAGCGTACATTTATAGGAAGCACATTTTAAAATTATTTTCGTCTTATTCTACCAATCATATACAGAGTGTTGATATAACCTTACATTTTTTTAAAGAGAATACCCTGCATATTTTTACATATTTCGATAGCCCTATAAAAATGCAGCAAAATAATGTAAAGCTTATGGGGGTTTTGATGGGTCGTTTTCCTAATAGAGGATCACAAATCCGGAGATCGGACACTCAGTATGATGTAGTATTGACCAATTTGCAACCAAAATAATCAATCATTGTTTACATCGCAAATTGGTCAATACAGAGTGTTTACAAATGGCTGCATCGGAGTACTGTTTTCGGATTTAGGAGCCTCTACTGGGAAAAGTACCCATCAAAATCACCATAAAATTGATAATATTTTGCTGTATTTTTATGGGGCTATTTAAATATGCAAAAATATACAGGGTGTTTTATTTAAAAAGCAAGTTTATGTCAACACTCTGTATATGATCAGTGCAATAAAATGAAAATAATTTTAAAATATGCCCTCTATGGATGTACGTTACTGAAAACATTTCATTTTAATAACTCTTTAGACTTCCGAAAGTTTTTATGTAAACGATCCCATAAAATACATATTTATAATTGTCAATTTTTCGGGCTCCCAGTTAAATATCTGCTAAGTTTCGATTTTTATTTACAAATACTAACAATTTGGTTAAAAGTTAATAATAGCAACTATTCATTTAATTAGTAATAATTACAAATAATCCTAGTTGTGTTTACCAAAAACCTAAAAATTGAAAAAAAAATTAATTTGAAAGTTAATTTGCATAAAACTTATCAAAGGAAACTCCACGCAATTGGTATTATTAGAAGGATTTTTTTATCTTGTTTTGATATTAGATATTAAAATTAGGCTATTCTATTTAAAATTTCTTAGTAATTCTTGGATTTGCAAACCTCCATCACTCTGTATAGCTAAAAAATATTAAACAACATTTTTGTGGTATATGGAAAATAGAACACTATCAATGACTGTTTGTGTCGCAAATTAGTGAATACTACATCATACTGAGTGTTTTCAGATGGCTGCATCGGAGTCGTATGTTCGGATTTATGATCCTCTATTAGAAAAAGGACTTATCAAAACTTTTAAAAACCCTTTATAATTTTGGTCCATTTTTATAGGGCTATTTAAATATGTAAAAATATACAGGGTGTTCTATTTAAAAAATGTAAGTTCATATCAACACTGCATATGGTTGGTACAATAAAATAAAAATATTTATAAAATGTGCTCCCTATATGTAGATGTACACCACTGGGCAAAATTTTATTTTGATATCTCTTAAGGCTTAGGAGCTATCTTCCGTTCACGCAGGAATGGCGCACCCTGTAGATTTTTTTTATAACTGAAAGTTTACATTTTTATTTTTTATACTTATTCTAATGCTTTGTTTACGAACTTCATTTCATTTTTAAATTCTATAGTTTTTTTCAAAATGTTAAGTTTTTCCTAATCAACGAATTTTTCAAATATTGTTTGACTATTCTTCAAATTTTAACTTATTGTTAGATTTGTAAAGATAATTTGTTCAAGAAATTTTTATTTTTTGAAGAAATTTTGATCTTTTTTTTATTGTTGAATTATATTTTTCAAAATGTTGGCTTTCATCTCAATATGACGACTTTTCCTCATAATTCACAAAAAGTTTTCATATACCTTGAACCTCTGTTTAAAGCTCGAGATTGAACTCTAAACTACGAATTGTTTCACCAAATTTAGCTTTTCTCGAATTTGTGTTGGAGTCGGGCACTGACTTAGGACGCAGCAGGCTTGTAAAATTTCAGGCATTTTTTTTTATTATCGACGACACTTAAATAAACTCGGAAATATTTCTTCTTACTTCTTACTTGTTCTTGTACATTTTATTTGTCAACTAATTCTACTGCAAATTATGTACGAAAAGCATTTCTTTTAATTAGTTTTCACGAACTGATGTCGCATTCGAAAATATGTATCCGGGAACAAATTAATCGTCACGCAAGCCCAGGTGACATTTCAATGTTGTTCATATTATTGTTTCTAAGTATAAAATATTAGAAAATCTATATGTTTAAGGAAGTTTGAGCTTCGAAAAATTTGCGACATTACCATGACCATATCGGAAAATTTTCCTCTTAACTTCACAAATAAATTCTTGCGGTATATGCGATCTAGTGTAATTCAGTGGGTAATCAAGTCGGTATTCCCCTTCAATTACCATATAATATGCATGGTTTGGAGTAGTTTGTTTTTATTTAATTTTAAACGAGAATTTAACGACAGGAGATAGTTTTAACCAACAAAACGAATATGCATATTCAATGTTGTGTATCACGATAAGGTAATTCCCAACTAATTAACGCATAATATTTATGTAGGTGAAAGAAGTCGCACTCTTGAAGAATCGAAAATTTATGAAGTAAAACCAACACGAAATACCTTGAAATAAAGCTGAATAATATTGCGACAAGGAATAATTTAAAACAAGTTACAACAGATCTTCAAATATGCAACCTTTCGCAACATAAACATACACGCCTGTGATTTCTGATACGGAAATCTCTAAAGATGCAAATACAAACATCATTTGCCAAAGAACAAAGAAAGTGTACATTTTAAGTGTTGTCTTCGCATTTAAATAATTGACATTTTTAACCCTTAGAATGTGAAATTCTTCAATGTTCATAACTAATTATTTGTAACAACAATAAATATTTGTTAAAAATTCTTGATTTTTTTATATTTATTTTTAATACAGTTATAAATAGAAATAATTTAGAAAAAAATCCCAATTTTTTTTAATTCTAGTTTTTCCTCAAAATTGCTTATTGAAATTAACTATTACTGCAACTAATAAAAAATCGTTACTTTTTTATGTTGCTCTAGACGAGTTAAACGCCTTAATTTTTAGCCGTGAAAAATTATTGTTTTTTCACGTTTTGGAAAAGCTTAGTAACGACAGAAAATCGAACAAAAAATGTTATCCTACTCTTTAAAAGAAGAACAAATCAACCCTAAAAATCTCCCTATCATCGCTCTTGACTTGCACCAAACTCTTTACGACTTTATAGGTCAACCGATGCTTGTTATGTTATCATTCACCAAATGCAGTTGATAAGACAGACGGTCGAGGGCAGATGTTTATGTTAATAATTGAATCTATTTTAAATTTTTGGTTTTTTCAGCCAAAACTTGACATTCATTTCGCATTAATGTTAGATTTCTATTTACTTACATATCTCTACAGTTTGAACCAAATTTGATTTCCACCACAGGGATCTCGTAAACTAGTAGAGATACAAGGAAGCTTAACTCGGCAAAAAAGTGCAAAATTTAATGCCCAATATTATTCCGCTGAAAAAATAATTGCATTTCAATTCGTCTTGGTTTTATTTAAAAAACCTGAAAATCGCCATTTTTAAAAATCAGCTGTAACTTGTTTATTTAAAGTCCGACTGAAAATATTCAAAAACTGTAATTAGTTGTTTTTAAAAGCCTTTTCATTGGTGTACATTATTTTTTTCTAAATTCAACTGTTTCCCAGAAAATTATGTCAACGCTTTTATTTCTTATGAATGCCATATTGGATTTTATCATTATAAAATTTAGCATATTTTTTCTAGTTATTTGATGTATGTCATACCAGATTTTAAATGTGAAAGAGTGAGTTAAATGAACTGATTTTTTATTTCTAAGCAAAAAAATAGTAGTAGGCGAAGCAACTGTTAATAATAAAAATACACTACCTAATTACGTATCAATAATTATTAAAAATATTGTAACGAACTGTGCCATATTTAAACTGTTATTAGTATAAGCTTAACGTTCATGCACCCCTTTAAATGGCGTAATTCTCGTAATTCTATAAAAACGTGTAGACGTTTTAAAAATTTTGTCGGCAATTTTAAAATTCTATTAATATTAAATACTTATTCATGTAACGTAAAATATCTAGCAATCTAACATTAGAAATGACTTATATTTATGCACATTATCCGTCTTAAAATATTTAACTTCTAGAGAAGACTAGAACGCACACTTGCGTATGACTCTTTATTTCATATTTGGCATGAAAGTAAAACACATACGAAGCTATCTTGCACAACCATAGATTAAAGCACATTATACCAAATGGCGATTTCACGATCGTACATTTTAGTAAATTCAAACAGCGATAACTTTGTTATCTCGAATAAAACACCCTACATGTTTTTGATCTATCTAATGCAGATTTAAATTATCTTCTAACTAATATAGGCATTGCAGGAGTTTCTTTTACAACTTTTGGGAGTAATTTTAATTTTGACATTTTTTTTTTATTTCACGGCCATTGAATTCTTACCGAGTAGCATATCAGTGACATAATAAGTAGAAACAAATGGAATGTACTTAAAAAAAAGAAACAATCGATATCCACATTTAAATTACGAAGTAGTAAAATTACTTATAGTAGTTTATAGTACGTAATGAAGTTAAAATTAAAACAAGACTAGTTGACATGATTGGAAATTTTATTTAGATATTTTTATTATTAACAACATATTTTCTTCTATCTGATTTCTCTTTGACGGAGTCGAAACTGGTGAGATTTTCGACCATTCGCTTCATTGGATTTCATGGAGGCTTTATCGGATAGCGAACAGCAAATTTATCACTTTATCACATGTTTGTGATATTACTCTGTTACATAGTCAGAAAATAATTAACAATTTAAAATAATTCCCATTACTAAAACATATGGTCAGGGATGTTTTCATTTTAGCTTCACCACAAAATATAAAATCAACTATAAATAATTTGACAAATGGTTTTCAAACAGTATAATTGTTGATAGAGATTTTTCCTACTTATAACGTCACTGATATGTGACCCGATAAGAGTTCATTTATTGTGAAATGCCAAAAAAAAATGTAAAAATCTGCAATTATTTCTAAAGGTTTTAAAAGCAATTCTTGAAAGCTTACATAAGGTGAAAGATAACTAAAACCTACATAAAATAGGCTGAAAAAATATAGGTTGTTCTCCTTGAGATAACAAAGTTATCGCTATTTGAATTTACCAAAATATGCAGACTTGAATTCAACACTCGGTATAATGTTTTTGGTCTTATGAAAGATATGCAAGATAGCTTTGTAGGTGTTCTAATTACGTGCCAAATATGAAATAAATATCTATTTTCTGGAAAAAGATACGAACAATTTCGTGGAACCTTCAATCTGTTAAATTTTTTATGAAAATTCAATTATCTTAAAAACTATAAATTTTAAGAAAAATATTTGTTTCCTAAAGTAGCCTTAAAATATTAAATTAAATCTAAAAATGCAAAAAATATATAGGGTGTCTTATTTAAAATAACGAAGTTGGTGTCAACTTCCGGTATAACTAGAAATACTATAACTTTGCAAATATTTTAGTTGTGTTGGTCCTATTGTCTTTGCTAACTTGGCAAATTTTCAAATGTTTTAGACAAGTACTTTGCCAGATATCGATCGCGGCTCGATCGAGGCGATTCCCGATAAGACCGCTGTACAGTTTGTTATAATATTTTTGGTTTTTTAATAATAATTATTTAATTTTTATCATTAAAAGCTATGGCGTCGCCTACAATAATTTTTTTGTTTAGAAATTAAAAATTAGTTCATTTAACTCACTCTTCCACATTTAATGACATACATCAAATTAATCAGAAAAATATGCCAAATTCGAAAATGATAAGATCCAATATGGCATCTATAAGAAATAACAAAGTTGAGATAATTTTCTCGGAAACAGTTGAACTTAAAAAAAAATGAACACCAATGAAAAGGCCTCAAAAAACAACTAATTATATTTTTGAATTTTTTTTAATCAGACTTCAAATAAACAAGTTACAGCTGATTTTTAAAAATGGCGATTTTTAGTTTTTTCTTAATAAAATCAAGACGAGTTGGAGTTCAATTGTTTTTTCAGCGGAATAATATTAGGCATTAAATTCTGCACTACTTTTCTCTTTTAAGCTTCCTTGCATAGCTAATGGTTTACGAGATCCCTGTAGTGGAAATCAAATTTGGTTCCAACTGTATATTATGTTTCTTAACAAAGAATTCGCAATCACCTTAACAACTATTTGTATCCTTAGCTTTGTTATATTTTATAAAAATACAGGGTGTTTTAGTTAACATTTCCATCGCCGTATGCTCTGAAAATAAAATACTTTTATTCGTTAAACGTAGGTATTTCTACGCTTAATATCTTGTTCAGGAAGTCAAATATACTATTTCAACTTCATCACCAGTGATGGCGCCTCGGTTTAAAAATATTCTTTCGATGGAAAACTGTTCGATGCAAAGTTATTATTCAAAAAAAGTCAAATCTGCAGTAGTTTTTGAGATATGTTAAGTTTATCGCCTAACTTTGATCTGTTTCATATACAGAGCGATCTAGAATGATTGTCCGTGCTTCATACTGATTTTTTTCTGTGCCGTGCACCTATTTTAGAACTCAGGCCTAGAATCACGAGCGCAGGTAGGCTAGGGTTAGGGGGGTTGCCAAATGTGTATGCAAGTAAATAACACTTAGATGTCAAATAAAATTAGGTTATTATAATAATCTAATTACACGCTAAAAATCATTAATTTCTTTAGTGTTATTTGAGAGAACTTACAACGACTGTACTTATTTAATTATTATTATTTAGTTTTCAAACTCAGTTGAGAATGGAATGAAATCTTCTTGAGGTCCTTAGGATTAATTTTCAGCTGATGTTGTTGTGGTCAAATTTTCTCCATACCATTTTCAATTTGCTGAATCTTTGGGTACAAGAAATACATTTGTAGATTGACGAGTTTGAAGTAATTCCTCTTCAAGTTTTCACTTGATCACATTCAAATATATTGATACGAGGAAACCAAGAAAATGTGACAGTGACAAACTATCTCTAATACCGGAAGCTTTCAATAGTTTTATCAATAATTACAACTGTAAAACTAGTTTTCGTACTTACATAATATAGAGTTTAGTTTTTTGGGAATCGGCCACAAGGTAAAACTAACATCACAGTAATTATCTAACACTTTTTCCACATGAAATATGTTAGTCTTAGTTATAAAACCACAAACTACAATTAAATATATGCATATATTTTCACAGCAAATGTTCAGTGTGATGCCCATTGTTGTCTAAACACGCATTAATTCTTCCTTTCATATTTGTAAACACATTCTGTAAAACAAATGGTGTAATATTTCTAACTGCATTTTTATTGTTTCTTGCAGTTCTTCGATTATGTGTAGTCGTTGAGAAGATACTGAGTTTTTTAAAAAACCAAATAAATAAAAGCCTAGGGGTGTAAGATCTGATGAATTCTAAAGTCTCGTTAGCAGTGTGAGCTGTTGCGCGATCTTGTTGAAAGTATCCGTGATGAATTTCATCATCGTGATGTTCTTCGAAAAATCGTAACAATATTTGGTGTCGATATAACTGATCAGTTATATTTTCATGAGAAAAGTATGGTCCAACTATTCTCCTACGTGACATAGTTATCCAAACACCAAGTTTAATAGGGTTAAAGTTGTTTCACGTAAAATATAAGGGTTTTCTCTATTCCAAGAGCGATAATTCTGGGAGTTTATATAATCACATAAATGGAACCACGCTTCGTCAGAAAAAAATGTTAAATCTGGAATTCCGTCATGGCCATTCAGATTTTCGTTAAACCAATTGCAGTAATCTGCCCGTTTTCGAAAATTTAACAGTAGTAATTCTTGCACCACTATAACTTTATATGGATGAAAATGCAACTTTTTTACTGTTTTGTGACAGGATCCATACGATAGTCCTATAAATGATTAAGAGTAATTATAAAAGTTTAACAATGAATCCTTGTCATTGCCTGTTTGAGCAGATAACTGACGTAATGGTTTGGTTGAACTTGCTCGTAAACGGTTTTTGATATCATCCAAAGTTTTCTCTGTAAAAGCAGATCTTCTACCTAAAGATATTTTCCATTACAAACACTTCCAGTGTTATGGAAGCAGCCAACTAATCTCCTTATATGTGAAGAAAAACTTTCATAATCAGTTTCATAATCTGGAAATTTCTCAACAAACTGCAAATGACACGAAGTTCATTGAATAACTCCAACCATTTTCATTGGTTTGTCCACTAAGAAAATAAGCTTTCATAGAAAACTTATCATTACTCTAATGAAAATGGAATTTTCTTACCCTAAAATTAAATAAAAAAATTAGGTTAAACCATAAAATACCCAATCAATTAATTACCCACGTATTTATTCCATCTTCTTCGACTATAGTTTTGTAAAACACTGTTTTAAAAACACGAAATGAAGCTTATAAAATTCATAAATAATATCTAAATGCAAAAATTTAGGTAAGCTAATGAACACAACTGCCACCTGCTGTCAAATACTGAAATAACACATTTTACCGCGTAAAAGAAGATAATTTTGAGCAACGGAAATCAGTTATAAAAGCGATGGGGACAGGCTGCCTTCAGAATGCGAACAATTATTCTCGATCGCTCTGTATTTTGCTTGCTGTAACTTGTTTAATATCCATTTTTAGATGTAGATCCTTGGCAACTTCTTTGGCTGTTATAAGAAAGTTATTCATTGGTAGAAAATAATTGTTACAAGATTAGGTAAAACCTAGGTGATTCTAAAAGTAGTATCATAAATTTAGGTTTGTATTTTAAACCCCAAAATAAGACCAAAGGTCTATATAAACAAAACGCTTCGTTTCCGAGGGTCAGGGTGTGGAAGGTTAGTTCCTGATTATAATTTTTAATTAATAGTTGTAAAATATGTACAGATAATTTAATAAAATTTTGCACAACTTCATTCCTTTTCATATTCTTTTCAACAATCTAATTGTAAGAATTAATTAACACAATTTAACCTGTCGCAATCAGGTTATGCACAAAAGATCTATTTATGTCGAAGTGCTGGGTGGACGAAAAGAAACACGAAACTACCTATATATAATCTATCCTGTCTCCGTTGATCCTTCGATACGTCATAAATATATACTTTTCCTTGGAGTGAGTTGATTCTGATAAGTAGCACTAATTCTTGTTAATAAATTATTAGTTAAACATCCACCCGCAGGAATATTGCAATCTGAAACTTCCACTGTTGTATGAACATTGACCATAATATCACTAACACCAATAGATCCATTAAACTCTGAAATTAAATCCTTCTATTGCAGGAAGTTTTTAGAAAAAAAAAATCCGAAAGAGAGGCCGTGCAATCAATGTCGTTAGCAGATTAATTATAACTTTCAGACAGATGGTCTGGTATGGCAAATTTTGATAAGTAATTTTTCAAAGAAGAAAGAAATTTGAATTATTAAAATGGTCCTCACATATTCTTATCCATTTCACTTGAAATTTGGAAAATGTGTTTTTATTTTTGTAGCCCATTCATTAGCTCGCTTCCTTACTTGGAAAATTAAGTAAACGTTCATTGTTATGGTCGCCATCTTTATAAACATTCCTACAGCTTGGAATGCAGCGTCGTTTTTTTCCTGAAAGTCAGGGATGTTACTTCGATCGCTACTTCATTTCCGCAAATAAATAAAATTTTCTACTTACTAGTCCTTCTCGCAGAGATCACTTACCTTACCTTTAAAACACATATTTAAAACTTTCATCGAAAATGGCTAAAGTTCTCGTTCTCCAAATCCGAAAATCTTTAAATTAAAAGAAAACGTTGTATTGGGATAAACTTTATTATTACCTTTTGCAGATTGTGGTTTAAATATAGAATTTTGAGAGTTATATGTTCTATTTTTGAAAATTCGAAGGTTACCATATGGTAAAGCTAGTATTTTACTGGGTACCTCACATAGAACTTTGAGTATACAAAAATTTTCCTCCAACGCGTTGATAGCAGGCAAGTTAGTGAATACAACTGGAGCCAGGATTCCTTATTTTATTAAAAAAAATATTAGGTTTACACAAAATTTAAGTAAATGTCTTCATTACAGAAAGACATTTCTTTACGTTCAAAGACCCACAACACATTTGTTGGATATAATTCTTCTACTTGACGTACATGGTATATCCTTATTCAGCATATCGAAGTCTTTTTTTATTAGGTGTATTAGTAAAAAAATGATGATAATCATATCTTACTTGAACACCTATACGATTGCACAAAACGCCATTTCCCAAAGTACTTTGTCTTCCAGCAATCTTGTGGGGAACTCCATACTTTTGCAAATAAATATATGCTAACTCTGCGAAATGATGACATGCTTTTATACGTTGAAAAACCAAATAGGGAAAATTTTTTGTACCCATCTATCAGCCTTTAATTATCCACTTAATATTGCGAGTATACAATTTGACCAAAATTCTTTTTTATCATAAACAAAATTTTCGTTTTTTGGTGTTTTAGGGTAATATTACTGTTAGTCTCTTTATAGTTATAATCTTTTATTTATATTTAGGTACATTAAAAATTGCAATTTCCAATACTTCTTTTAGGGTAAGCATGCCATTATAATATCTGTGAAAGAACTAGCCTTACCAGATGGTAAATTAGAAATAAAAGTAATTGCCACTATGTTCTTATGCGCCCTACAGAGACGAGATGAAGTATTCACAATTATTGTTCAGTGTAATAATAAAGGACACAAGGTTATTTATTTGAACTTCACGTCAAACGAAAATCTATCACATGCGACATTTTTCAGGTTTATTTTTCAAATAGTCACAAATAATAGAAAATTGCAAGGGCAAGGCGGAGCGCTAAATACATAGCTAACTTGTTATAATAAGAAAAGATGCCAAGCACCGTTAAGCAATTAAAACGTCAATTTATTTTATTAAAAAAATCTGTTATAATTGCATTACCATAGAGTAACGCTAGTGCTTGAAGGGTTAACTAACATAACCACTTTAACATATTCCTAAAATTTCCGAATTATTTAATAGGTACATGAAATTCTGAAATTGTGGGCAATGCTCTATCAATATCTAATTTTTTTTAAAATGGTAAAATAGATCTAAAAACGTAATTAATAATTAAACCATAATGTGTGACATATGGTTGAACTCGGAATAAAAAGGGACCATCTTTAAAATTATGAAATTGATCATGATTACTCCAAGACAAAACGTCAAATGAAGAAACTTACGATGCATTGTTTAAGTCTATTAGAAGATTTATTAGATTTAACGTCAAGAAAAAAATAATAATAATGAAATAAAATAAATTAAAAAGGGGAAACTTTGAAATTCTGAATCATATAAATCTAAAAATAAAAATTGTTTTGAATGTTTTTGGGTGCTATTTTGTTAATCTTTTAATTGTGCAACGTTTTCTCCATGAACTAAATCTGTATCTCTTATCTACCGAGATATCTATGTTGGCATTCTTCATCTTGCACACGGTGCATATTAAAGTTGTAGCGATATTTGATCCATAATTTTGAAAGTTTCACCAGATTAATCGACATTTACATTTTATACTTGGGCAATTCAAGACGAATCAAAATCTTAAAGTGAACAAGAATAGATCGATGAGTTAGTGTCTAAAATAATAATTACCTCATTTTTTAGGCACTACTACAATATATAACAAAATGGGGAAAGTAGATGAGGTATACCTCGGATCATTTCGTTGTGAGCGTCACTAAAATGCAATCCAACTTCTCTATTATTGCCAACTAGCAAGAGGAAAAGAAGTGCATTAGCTCTATTTCTTTTAGGTTGGGAATCCTGGCTCCAGTGGTATTAACTAACTTGCCTGCTATCAACACGTTGGAGACAAATTACAAGTTCTAATTTCTTAAAAGCCGAACTAGAAGTTCCCCTCAAGGTCGATAATCTTCTGCTGTAAAAGAATATTATTGGGAAAGAAGCAGCTACAGAAATTCGGGAAAGAAAAGCAGCGCCAAGTTGTTTTCACCTATGCTTATTATTTTATAATAAAGTTCAAACTTGACCTTAAATAACTCATGATCAGAATTATTTGACCATTTTTGACCTTTTTGTTGCATTATTCCATGGTAGTAATTTTTATTAAAGGCTTTTTGTGATATGGCGCCCACTATTTCGTAAGCCTACCTTATTTGTTGGTGTCTGTAAATATGGATGCATGAAGTGCGACCAATGCTCACTTAGGGTTGAAAGTAGTAAATTAAGGTTTAAATTCCCATAAATGAGGGTAATGACTAATGACGGTACGATCATAGTTGAAAGTGGGGCCACCGGAAAGATCTTCGCCAATTGCTGGCGATCAAATTGAATTAGTAAATATGATATTCTCTGTAATTTATTTGCGAAGTATTCATATTTGTATGCAGTTTTATTGGCTTTTTCTTCGCCGGTCAAAGGTACTGAAATTTAGGATTGTGAAAGGAGTGACCGGCGAAGAAAAAGCCAATAAAATTGCATACAAATAGTAAATATGAATTAGTAAATATGTGAAGTTTCTTGAAGTGTGTTTAAATCTTTAACGCATGTGGAAATTTCACTATTTTAAGTGTTCTCAAAAACAATGAGCCATATGAATATAAAACTGATATGATGTTTGTCACGCGATGCAAATTAGGGCATTAACTATTCCAGATGTTATTTTCATTCATGTTTTATTGGCTTTTTCTCAGCAATCACTGCCTCGCGTAATTTATCCAATCCTTAACAGAGGTTTACTGGAAATATAGAATTATGGAAGGAGTAATTGGCGAAGAAAAAGCCAGTTAACCATGAATGAAAATTTTAGATACAGGTTGAACCAAATTTGATTTCCACTGTAGGGATCTCGTAAACTATTAAAGATACAAGGAAGCTTAAATAAGTGGGCAATTAGTGCAGAATTTAATGCCTAATATTATTCCGTTGAGAAACCAATTGAATTCCAATTTGTCTTGGTTTTACTTAAGAAAAACTGAAAATCGCCATTTTTTAAAATCAGCTGTAACTTGTTTATTTAAAGTCGGATTAAAAAGATTTAAAAACTGAAATTAGTTGTTTTTGAGGCCTTTTCACTGATGTACGTTTATTATTCTAAATTTAACTGTTTCCGAGAAAATTATGTCAACTTTGTTATTTCTTAGAGACGCCATATTGGATTTTATCATTTTTGAATTGGGCATATTTTTTTGATTAATTTGATATACGACATGCTATACTTTAAATGTTGCAAAGTGGGTTAAATGAACAAATTTTTTATTTTTAAATAAAAAAAATTACAGTAGGCGATGCAAATGCCTCAACTTTTAATATTAAAAAATAAAGTTCCTAATAAAGCAATAATTATTCTTAAAAAACCAAAAATATTGTACCAAACTGTAGTATTAAAATATTTATTAATAATCTTAAGATGCATGATTCCCTTTAAATCACGTAATTCTCAGAACATTCTAAGGGCTTTATTAAGAACGACTTTTCCATGACTCATACGCAAATGTGCGCTCTAGACTTCTCTAGAAGTTAAATATTTTAAGATGGATAATGTGCATAAATATGAGAACCATTTCTAATGTTAGATTGTTAGATATTTTACGTTACACAAATAAGTATTCAATGTTAAAAAAATTTTTGTAAAAATTGACGACAAAATTTTTAAGACATTTACACGTTTTCATAGAATTACGCCATTTAAAGGGGTGCATGCACGTTAAGATTATATTAATAACTGTTTAAATATTGCACAGTTTGTTACAATATTTTTAGTTTTTTAATATTTGTTGTTACGTAATTAGGTACTACATGTTTATTATTAATTGTTATGGCACTTGCATCGCCTATTATAATTTTTTTGTTTAAAAATAAAAAATTAGTTCATTTAACCCACTTTAATTAAGATTAAATTAATTAGAAAAATAAACCAAATTCGAAAATGATAAAATCCAATATGGCGTCTATAAGAAATAACGAAGTTGACATAATTTTTTCGGCAAAGCTTAAATTTAGAAAAAATTAACGTACATCGGTAAAAAAGGCCACAAAAAATTGCTAATTTCAGTTTTTAAATTATTTCAAGCGGACTTTAAATAAACAAGTTACAGCTGATTTTTAAAAATGTTTTTTCTAAATAAAATCAAGACGAATTGTTTTCTCAGCAGAATAATATAAGGCCTTAACTTCTGCACTACTTTGCCCATTTAAGCTTTCTTGTATCTTTAATAGTTTACGAGATCCCTATAGTGAAAATCAAATTTGGTTTAACCTGTATAATACATTTAAACATAAGTAGGTATATATTTTATTGTATTTTTTTTAGAAAGCACCGAAATATTTGAACTTATCTCATTGGAATTAACAGAAATATATAAACTCAAATTAGATTTGCCACATAACGTCGCGAATGGTCAATTTAAAATTTATTAAAAAGGAAGGTAATTTTTCATAAATGCAATAAAAGCTTTAAACAAAATTAAATCGAATCCTCTGAAATACTTAAATCCAAATTAATAAAAACAACATGTTCATATCTATTAATCTTTACTAAGGATCATAAAGCAACAGAAATTTGACAATATTTCGATAAATATTTTCTAACACCGGACCAGGTTTCGCATTACTGCATCTTTGGTGGTGATACCCTCACAATGACTATATTAGTTTAAAGATAATAGAAATGTGCAAATATAGGCCCAAAAAATATAGGGAAATTCTATTTAAGATAACAGAATTATCGCTGTTTGACTTTATCAAAATGAATAGTCGTAAATTCAACACTCGGTATAAAGTTTTTAAATTTATAAAAGTTGTGCAAGATAGTCTCATATGCGTCTACTTACATGCCAAATGTGAAATTAATACCTGGTTTCTAGACAAAGATACAAAGAATTTCCTAAGACCTTGCATCTGTCAAATTTTTGATAAAAATCCAGTTCTCAAAAACTATAAATTTTAAGAACAATGTTTGTTTTTTAAAGTGATCGTAAAATATCAAATAGAATCCAAAAATGCAAAAAAATATAGGGTTCCAGGTATGACCAAAAGTACTACAACTTTGCGAATATTTTAGTTGTGTTGGCCTTCTCGACTGCTAAGTTGTTAAATTTTCAATTTTTTAGATGAGTACTTTGCCAGATCTCGACCGCTGTGATTCCCGGTGGGACACACTGTATGTATGATGTTAGTTTGCTGATTTCAAATCGGAATAAAGCATGGAAAGAAATTGTAGGATACAAGCGTTATCCTTTAAATTTTACAATTTCACAACAATAGCAGTAGCATAAAGAGAAGGGTCGCTGTAAATGCAGTGGCCGCACCTTCCCACCTTTCAACTTTTATAGGTATCTCCTTGGCAAGATAATTAGGGCATTCGATTTCCAAATGATGACAATTGTAACCCTAACCGCACTTTCAACGTCACCTAAACGAACCCTAAAATAAAAGTTACTCTTAAAACGTGGTTTGATAGTAAATTTTATAAATTACTTTTTAATTCTCTTTAATTTTAAAATTCCGAATCGTTTTTGACGATTTCCTGCATTAATAATAAAATTTCATTGATAATTTGCCACCGGCAAATTTAACAAAGAGGTCATGTTAATTTGGGAATAAACACAATTTATAGAATCTGACTTTTAAACAAGTTTACACGCAATTGTTAATATAGCATTTTAATTGTTATTAAATTAGTTGATTTTATTTGAGTAGTGGTATGCCATAAATGTAGCTTGCATCAAGCTCGACGAAAAGTACAATTTCATATATTTTTTTAATGACACACATTTAATTTATTTATTCCTATAATTGAACTCAGTAATTTATCCGTGCTACGTTATTTACTTTATCATTCTAATAGAGTATTATTATATACTTACGATGATAGGGATACGTTTCGACAATAACTCCCTGGCATTTCTTATATTTCATATAAATGAGATATTTAGCTAATGAAATGTCTATTTTATCGTTAAATTAGCCGCATGTGCTTCTATTTAATTTACCTTGTTACAAAAAAGGGTGGGAGACCGTCGTCTAAAAATTACAAAGTTTAAAATATATACATATTTAAAAGTATAGAAGTGGTTCTACATCTTCCTGCTACGATTGGTAACCTTTTATTGTTGGCGAGACGCTGATGTAAGAACGGCTGTGTCCTTCCTGTAGTGCTACAATTTGTGTCAAATGCCAGTGTACGCATACAGAAACTAGTTTAGTGAGGGGCTAGGAAATTCCCAAGGTAAACTTTTGTCATTTTTTGCAACTAGTTGTTATTGTTTCGGGTTGAAAACTCGCAGGTTTTAAAAAATTTTGTATGGGTATATTACTGACTAAAATGGATAAACTACATATTGTCATGAAAGCTAAAAAATAGTTTTAAAAGGTTCATTAAAAAGCTGAATTTGTCGACATTTGAACAATGTTAAAAAAATCAAAACAGGTTAAGAATGCTTTTCGTATACTAAATGAAACCAAGATGAAATAATTAACTCGAGTCTAAACGTTATATGGTGTTTCACAAAGTAAGGGTAATTTAAAAGGAATGGGTAAATTTCTTCTAACCAAATATATTTCCATCATCGTAAACTAAACTCTTGACTCTTGACTTTATCGTAGTGTAGTGTAACTAATCTGTATTATAACATTTTAAATTATTATTATTATATATGTTTAAATGCGCATAAAAGCTCATTATTCAAATAGTTGATCATTTAATAACTACTGAATTAGTTAAATGCGTGTTACGAACGTAACCAACAGAAAACAATTTATATTTTTGAAAGTTATGAATTCCTTTTACACGAAAATTAATGAACAAAAATATTAAAATAGGACAATTTCTAAATAAACGAGAAAAATAATGAAAAGAAAATATAAACATATTTTGGAATTAGGCAGATAATTTTCTGTGATTGTCATAAGCCGATATAAGATAATTGGAAGAGATTGTTTGGCGGTTTTAAAGAAAAAATTTGAAATTAAAAAATATTTTTACTGAATATCCCAAAAAGAGAAAATATAAAATGTAGTAATTAAGAAATTAATAAAATAAATCTGAATCATTCGCCTTCGCGTCTATTTTTAAGAAAAGTATAAAATAACGCATTCCAGATCTTTCGCCTTCACTACGGTTTTATCAAGCCCATGTACAAAACATACAGATACTATTATTGCAAACCAAAAAAAATGTCCACTCTTTAATTTTTTACTACTGCTATTATTGGTGGAATATTCTTAATGAAATTTTTACCAAATATATATATTAATCTGAATGTGTGAATGATGTTATCATGAAAGCACTTTTGTAAGAAAAACAAATTGAAACTAGAAAAATTGTTAAAGAATCTTCCAACAAAGACTGAAGTATAAGGTCTGTTTCTCGTTTGTTAGAAAAATCAAAAGAATGATGAAGAATACCAAAAAAATGAACCAAGCGGATGGCCAAAATCTTTAAAGTAGAAGGAAATATCGAAATTGTACGGCAACATATGCTAAGTCCAGTTAATTTCTCAGGCTCGGACAAAAATTCACGGATTATTGAAAAGGAGTTCGGTATAAAACATCGTTTGTTAGATGTATTGTTCAATATGGTTTGGCATTGAAAGCATTTATAACGATTCACGAGATTTGAGGAAAAATGTTTTTATTGAGCTTAATTTCACTAAAATGGATCGAAACATTTCAAGATATAAGAAAAAGTTGCACTCGAAAAATGTTAGTCTTTTAACACATAACTAAACTGTGTTTAGGCGAATTCCTAGAGTTTTTGCGAAACACTTGAAGTGACAAATATTTTTCAAACTTTCTATTAAAAATTGATGATAGCTGCAACACTTTTGACTTGATGGCCATATAGCGGAGTATCCCGTATCGTTGTTATGTCCAAATTTTACGAGCATAAACTAGATTTCATTCCAAGTCTTGAAAATACATAAGTTCTAGGTCGATTTTCTTTTGTTCAAAAGTTACAGGTCCATGAAATTTAATCAAAGTCAAGCAAGTAAACAAAATTATTCAAATAATAACGCAATTTATTATTTAAAAATTATATGTGAATTAAGTTTTTAAAATGCCGTCTTCCTTGCTGAATACAGGCCTGTGTGCGTAATCCAACGGACAAAGTGGCACTTCTTATTTAAAGTCCATTTATCCGAATTTGTTGAGCAGCTTGCTGACTACGTTCAATTAATTCTTCTCTCGTGTTTTTGAAACTTTACTTTAAACTAAATTTTTCATATACCCCTAGAAATAAAGGTCTAGAGCGTTGTGGTCTGGGAATCTAGATGGCCATGCAACAGAACCACCCCGACAATTTTTGTTAAATTATTAAACGAACTGGAGTAGCTGAAACAAGTGTTTGGCGAATTTACCATTGTCATCTGGTTTACTCTATCTAAATATTAAGGTAGTCATGATTAAATTTTAGGTTTAATTTTAATTTGATTCTGTCGGTACCCTTGCATGATCTCTAATTTCTTTTTCCTTGTCAGTTTATAACATAATAAAAAAATCTCTTAGCTCTGCTTATTGTTTGAATAATTTTATAGGCTTGTAACTTTTGAACAAAAAATGGTTCATCTACTTTTCGGTTTTTTGGTCCTAGAATTAAGTTTAGTTTATGATCTCAAAATTTGAAAATAACGATACGGGACACCCTGCCTAGATCAACCAAATAAAATGTGATTTTTTGGTCCACCGCGTATTTTAGCTTGATAAGACCAGAGCATTTGTTTGTTCTAATTTCTTTTTTTTTTAATTAGCAGTGTAAAAGTTGTATATTAATGGTTTTCATTAGCGTTGTAAAAAAGTCCATTGCTTTAATTATTTTTTTGACCAAAACAAGGTAAAACTGACTAAAATGCACTAAATTTGCACAATTAACTAGTTTTACCCTTACATTCTTAGACAATGTAAACTATAGCAAGAGCATATAATACAGGTCCACAGAATTTAGTTTTGGAAAGGTAGGCAGGATCCAAACCAATATGTTTAGTAATTGAGAGTTGAAAGCGTAGAAAATTGTAATTTATGTGGTTTAAATTCGTCAGTGCCATAGGTCGCAAAAATATGCCAAATAACGCATTTTACTGAAATAAGTAAGAAAATTTTGATTCTTTAAATTCGAAGCTAGTTATTTCATCATAAGTTATCCCAATTATAAGAATTTGAAGCAATGATATTTATGTCGAAACACAGCATATTTGTTGTTTAATAAAAATGTAGAATAATATGCAGAGTGTGCCTTGTAAGTTATTTAGAAAATATGTATATCTTGATTTTTGATCAGCAAGTTTAACAGCAAATATTATTAAAATAATATAACGGCATCTTCTTATTGTAAGAAAGGGATATGCTGAAATTACCCTCAGTTTTTTAAATACAGCGACATTTTTTTAAGGTAACCAACCCTACTGTGCCTATGAAGCATTGCGAGCAGGAAGTAAAGATAGATGGCGATAAGCTGCCTTTTTAAATAAGAATAGGTAATAATTTTCGAGGAAAATTCCGTTTGGCAACCAATTACATCATTTGGAAGGTCTGTAGCAAATAGAGTCTCCATAGACAGAAGTCCTTACTGTGCCAAGTTGAACGATACGGGAATTTGCTCTTTCCTAATTGACTTGTATGTCTCAAGTTTGTTGCCTTTAGGGGAATTAGATCCATTAGTTTGTGCTGGCCTCTCCCATGAAAGTACTCGTAGAAAAGAGATCAGTCACCAACCATTCGCCTATGCTCCAGTGATTCGGGAGACTCCGCCAAATTCAGATCGTCAATTAAGAGAATTGCTCTTAGCGTTTTTTACATTTCTTACTCTTATCTTGCTTTATCTTGTTCTTGCTGCAATAACAAGACAGAAAATGTGAGCAGGAACAAGACAAAAGGTTCTTTTAGCAAAAGCAAGACTTCTTTGTCAAGAAATTGGCAAGAAGCAAGATTTCTTGCTTTTTCCAATATTTTTTTATAATAGGCAATGCTCTACGAAACCGTCTCCTTGATCGGACGGTCTCTTGTATTTTAATTAACAATAAGTTTATGTATATACTTTACCATTTTAGTAATAAATACAGGATACAAATTTTTGAATCTCAGCCAAAAATACTCGTGATAATTTTCACTCGCCGATTTTAAAATAACTACCAAATTAGGCCTCAGTTGGATGTTGAAAAAGATGCTTCGTGTTTGGATTGATCTAATATCTCATCTCAAATAGTGTAACATGAAGCATCCAAGGAAGCAGCATCGCTGTTTGCGATAAAATAATTCTGTTTATGAATTTGTTAGAATTTATAAATTGTTATTTTCTTCAAATATTTTCTTTAATTTGTTAAAAACACAATCTACTTTGTCTGCAGATCTTTTATGGATGACGCAATTTTTAAATTGATGGTGTCGCGATGAATAAGAAGAATGTTTTGTTGTTATTCATGCGTAAATCAAACTCTATTTCTGTTACACATAAACGATCTCTCAGCTTCAACTTCCTAATCCTATATACAGCTACGCAGATGATAGTAACCCTTGTGTCATCTTTTTTCTCCGACAAACCATTATCTATCGCAGCTTTAGATCGACTAAGAGAACAGCTGATACAGACGATTAATCGGGATCTCGAGATTACTCAGAAATGGGGTAAGAACAATTTGGTCGACTTCAACGCTTCAAAAACTCAGGTCGCGGTTTTCTCTAAGAAAACATCAAGAGATAATGCAACAAACGGTAAAATCTTTCTGATGGAATCTAATCTATCTATCCCTAGGAGTAAATGTAAGCACTAACTTCTCTTAGGACGATCATGTGCGCGCCATTGCCAAATCCGCCTCTCAGAAGCTAGGCTTTCTTTTTAGAACTAAAGAGTACTTCACATCTCATCAGCTAATAACACTATACAAAGCTCAAGTTAGGCCAACACAAGAATACTGTTCTCATGTTTGGAGTTCAGACCCCAAAACACACTTTAGATCTCGTGGATTCGATTCAAAGAAGAGCGATTTGACTAATTGATGACGAGAGTCTGACCGATTCTCTCGACACACTAGAGCACAGACGTGGTTGGTGACTTGTCTCTTTTTTAAAAGTACTACCATGGAAGATGCTCGCAGGAATTTATAGGATTAATCCCCCAAAGGGCAAGATTCTTGAGGCGTACTAGACAGTCGAAGACAGCAAATTCCTGTGCGGTTCAGCTTGACACAGTGAGGACCTTCTGTCCTACGGGGACTCTTTTTTCTATAGAACTTCCAAGTTATGGAACTTGTTACCAAAAGGAATTTTTCCCAAAAATTGCCTAGAAAGACAAGACAAGAAGCTAACAAGCAAGATAAAAAATCTTTTTCTATGTATCGCTAATCGCTCTTCTTTGAATTGAACTCAAAGCAAGATAAAAAATCTTGTTCTATGCATCACTAATCGCTCTTCTTTGAATTGAATTTAAAAGATATAAAGAATGCTTTCTGGCTGAATTTCAAACATTTAAACAGTGTTTGTCTAACTTGACCTTTATAGAGTAAGCAGCTGGTGGAATGTAAAATACTATTTATTTAGCTTAAGAAGGAAACCCCAGCTTCTATAAGGCTAGCATATGGTCGTTCCAGGAAAAATTAGTATTTGCATTCACTGCTAAGATAGATAGATTAGATCCCATATAGGGAATTTTACCATCCATGAGGCTGTTGCTTATCCCTCGATGTTTTCTCAGAGAAAACAGCCTGGCTTGGCGATTAGAAATAAATTTGTCTGGGTGTTTCCTTCCTTTCAAGCAAGCTTCCAAATCAAGTTCAATTTGCATATTTTTTCTAAATATCTCAAAAATTATTAATCGCAGGCCCATATTTTTTGACATCACTTTTATCAGAATTTCGGAAAAAATTTAAGTATGCAAAAATATGTAAGAGTGCTTGCTTTAAAAAAAGCAATTTTAATACACCTCCCTGTATATGTTCACCCTGTGTAAGGTAAAAATAATTTTAAAATAGGTTTAGCAACAACAAGATTTTTACAATCGAAAATATTATAAGAGCTACATGGCTTTAGCGTACGAATTGCTGTAAATTATTTTATTTTTGCACGTTATCGGTTGGAATGGCTAATACTTCGTGAATTGTAGCCACTTTATTTTCAAACTGATTCCGGAACACTACAACTAACTAAAAAACTCACTAACTTTGTTTAATTAACTAATTTATTCAGTTGACTAACTAACTGACTGACAGGAAACCGACAGGACCGCCTATTTATAGATATTGTTCCGGTTTCTAGAAAGGAAAGTACAGATAAGACTTATTGTTTACGAAAATTTCTGGAGAGCTCACCTGCCGTTTGATTCATTATCTGGGCCGCTTCCCTTAGTCAATTTTTTTTTCAAAAAATTCCTTACTAAATGCTTTAATTACATTTTGCTACAATATTAAGTAATATTCTAGATATATTTTATACAGTGTGTCTCACTATTATGCGGTGGTCCGATATCTCCTTTAAGGAAAAAACGATCGTACTCAATTTTTCCAACGCTGCCAAGTTCCATTAACTCTGCAATTTAAAAATACTTTTGATTGTACAGTGTTCTCTTTTCTCTGGGCAGATAGTAATAACGTTTATTTTAATTGCAACCTATATATTTTATGCTTTTTTCGAATTCTCCTCATCATTTAAGTAGGTGTTGTATCAGCTTTTTTTTATACCTAAACCTAGTATTTTCCAAAATATTTTGATTTTTTTAGAAAATAACATTTTTTTCATCTTTAGGCAAAAATTTAATACTTTTCACGTTTTAAAGGGTAAAGCTCTGTTTTTTTTTACAGTAATTGGTCGAATGATCAGGCTATCCAAAAACACTTGGAACAATTTAAAATTATTATAAAGGGTAAAAAATCATTTCTTTTTAAATAGAACACCTTATATTTTATTACACCATAGTAAGCGGCAAAGGAAGGTTCATTGACTTTCTTAAGCTTTTTCTATAGGTAAGCTCAATAGTTTTTTGGAAAATTTTGAATTTTTTGGAAAATGAGCTTTTTCCTTTGATCTAATTGGTAATAAAAACGTAGTTAACATTTTTAAATAACAATCTATAATGTTTTTGTTTAAACTTTAAGTTTAAAATTAGTAAACAGCATTAAATTAAAGAACTATTTAGTCGATATGTTGTATACCACAAGCGAAGCTCGTGATAATTGATTGTTAGTTTCATCTGTTTACAAAACAAATCATTCTTATTACAGAGATTTCCTCTGTTTTGGCGGTTTTCTAAAATAAAAAGGCAGATTTAATGCAAGGATAATTATTAAAAAAAAACTTGGAGAGCACGTGAAGCTTCCAGTGGCAATGGTTAAATTAGCATTGTTGCATTCGTTATTCAACATCCATCGGTAAGTGAAAAAAAAAAATGAACAGAACTGTCACCGTTATAATGACCATAACCCCAGTCAAAAAGCACAAAATCGAAATTTTCCAAAAAACTATTGACATTGGCTATAAAGAAATCTTATGAAATAGCTGCAACTTTCTTTGGTGCTTCCTATGGTGTAATAAAATATAGGGTGTTCAATTTAAAAAAAAATGGGTTTTAGCCATTTGAAGTAAGTAAAATTTAAAATTATCTTTTTACGCCCTGTATATTAATTTTGAGATGTTCTAAGTATTTTTAGGTAGCCTAGCAATTTAACTAATTACTGTGCAGAAAGCAAAGCTTTATCTTTTATATTGTAAAAATTATTTCATTTTTAATGAAAGATAAGAAAATTTTATTTTCTACAAAAAACCAAAATATCTTGAAAAATAACAGGTACAGATACAGGAAAAAGCTAATAAAACACCCACTTAAATGATGAGTAGAATTTCAAAATAGCATAAAATATATAGATTGCAATTTAAATAAACCCAGACAATACAGAATATCCTGCATAATATTCTATACCCAAGTCTAATACTTTTTAAAATATTTAATATATTATTTAAAAAATAATTTTTGTAGCTTGAAACAAATAATTATTTATTAATTTTTCCGAGATGGAGTACCTTTTCATTTAATTTATCTCGCATGTATTAATAATCAAAAAATTGAAATTAAAATTAAACTGAATGGTTAAAAGATATTTTTTTAATATAAACCTCCCCATGTTATATGTTTTCTTAGTCAATAATAAAAATTGAAGTAACTTTGTATAAAGTTGTCTATTTCTATAATTAAGTATACAGGGTGTCCTACCGCGAATTGTCCGCGGTCGATATCTGGCAAAATACGCATTCAAAAAATTTGAAAATTTGACAACTTTGCGAATATTTTAGTTGTATTGGCCTTGTTAACTTTGTGAAGTTGGTGAATTTTGAAATTTCTTATATGAGTACTTTATCAGATATCATTCGCAGCCATTCCTGGTGAGACACAATGTATAGTTCTGAAGCAATGGTAATATATCACGTTCTTGTGAAATTTTTTTTCAGACTTTTCATTCAGTTAGTTATTAGCCACGGTGGCATTACGAAATAGTGAAATATCTACTAAAAAACCAATACTGAAATTATCAACAAATTTTGTTTATTATCCTGTGCTGAATGTGACAAAGTTTTGCTAAGAGCATATTCGAACTACTTAGAGAAATTTAGTAAAAATTTTAAGCATGTTTTCTTCGGCTTACATTGTAACTTACTTTGTTATACAACATTTAAGATTATTGAATTAGCTTAACATATGTAAGTGGCATTTTTATTTGTCCTACC
Organism: Dastarcus helophoroides; assembly: GCA_028583605.1. Lineage (NCBI taxonomy): Eukaryota > Metazoa > Arthropoda > Insecta > Coleoptera > Bothrideridae > Dastarcus > Dastarcus helophoroides. The sequence goes on from CM053332.1 coordinate 4,242,016, forward strand.
TTTCCATTAGTGTAATTAGTCTTTTACAAATATTTATTGTCTATACATACCTAAAATTATACATTGTAAGTGACTTTAACTAACAAGATGTTTTAATTGTATAATAATAATTGTTGGCTATCTTTTTTTCCAAATTCTGTGGTGTCAAATGTTCAACTTTTTGTCTTATGTCGCGAGGTGCTTTTTCAGGAACAAGGTAGAAAACCAAATTGAATACATAGAGCAGGCTAGTCCTCAGTATATAAACTATAGCAAAGGTCATACTCCTTTTAAGCGAAAGTGGCACAAAGAAGTGGCTAAAGGAATGGAGTCAATACAGAGAAGCATGGTAGCACAGTATGCCAACCATACCGATATTCCGTCTTGAGAGCCTCTGGAGACAAATTTCGCCTCACGTATGATGGAGATACTGAGTTGATTTTGGGCGGGTCGCTGTCGATTAAATGAATATCTTCATTTAAAATATGCATTATAAACAACCCAAGCTTCATGTTCATAGGGTTTTATGTGGGTGTTTGGAGAAAGATAAGATTGTCGAAGAAAAAAAGAAGAAAAAAAAACAAAGAATAAAGTATGTTTTCAAACGTGGCCAGTCCACGAATTATCTGTGTTAACGTTCACCCTGGAGTAGGCAAGTTATAACTCGTAGTAACGTCCTGGCTACCAACTGCGTATCACTTATTTTTAGTGCCGCCTAATAAAAAAAAATTGATTAACGAATTTGACTTAATTTTTCTGCTAACAGTTGTGTTATTGTATGGGTTATTATTTTATATGTTTTTTAATAAGCACTGAAATTTCCAAAAAGTCTAAGCTATTACACAAGAGTCACTAACAAAGGACAATATATTTAAATCAAAATTATTTTAGTTCTTTGGTGGTACAGTTAGTTGCCTACTTCCAAAATGAGTTTGTCAATTGCATAGATATTATTGCTGGTTATATTATTGCCACTGCACTAAAAATAAGACCATGCTAACTCGCATGTCAAATATACCCACAGAAGAATGTCAAGGTCCTGCGATAACTTACGAAACACGTCAAATGTCTCCAGTTAGTTTATCCTAACTCCTAATGGTCCATCATCCAATTTAGAATTAATAGCATTAGAAAGTAGACTCTAATTTTTATTTTACTCAGTAAACGATTGTCGGGGCGGCAATGTCAAAATTTTGCCGCTACTAGGAAAAATCTTATATCAGGGGCTTAATCTGACCAAAAAACAATAATTATTCATTTTTGATGATCAAATCAATCAAATACGTTAATACTTAAAGAGTGTAAATCGATATTTATCAACAATTCATATATCTAGTGGTCTTCATCATTACCTTGCCTTGAAGAACAGCTATATTCGTTATTACTTTCGTATGTCGCCCCAGCGCTGAAGTTTCTAAACAAAGTATTTTCATTCGACCTTGAACTAGACCTTACTTCGTGAAGGTGTTACCTTGCCCGCCTTGTAAAGCATTAGGAAAGGAAAACTGATTTCGTGAAATGCACCTGATATGAATCTAATATTGCTCCTCTTCAGCTGAACACTTTGCATTTTTCAGAGCAATCGCAAGGAATGATAATTCTATGCAAAGTGTGTCTCTACTCTCAAAATTACCTTGAACTTTTCTCCATGCTACCGTATAATATACACACGTAAAACGATTAATATGCTTGGAAATTAATTAAGCAAGTTTATTACGTTTAGGAATGAAATGGACAAGTGAACGCTCTTTCTAAGAAATCGATTGGCGTTTTTAGATCTCGTGGGCAGAATTTTCGTAGGAGATATTGTTTTCAATCTGCGGTTACAATTCTTTTAACTATTCGACATCAAATACCAAGTTTGTTACAAAAATGATGATTAAAAATTATAAATTATAATTTTGACTTTAACAAAGATTTTTTTTCCTTTGATGTTTATTATTATTATTATAGGATATCAAACATTTATAACTTTGCATGTCACATTAAATGTAATGTGTAACATTTTTATGCATATTTCATCCACGGTATAAATTAACTATAAATTGAAAGTAAGACTTCTTCATCGGTATTGCAAAGTAATATCGACCAAGGCAAACGGGAAATCTGATATATGTTATTCATGACACTATTCCCTAAGTATTTGATACAGATATAGGATATGTTGCCTATTCAAAATGCATATATTTGATTAACAAGTCTAATTATTTATCTAGTCTACATGAAAATACATACACCTTCGGCGAACGTGAATCAAGATCCTGAAATATTTTACTACGCAGAATTTGCTACCAGTTTTGGCATACCATTTTGCGCTTCGCTGAAAATCCTACTCACTACTATAATAAAATGGAATATTTACATATCGCAATTATAGAAACATGCGCCTAATAATTTGAATAATTTGTGGTTATTTTATGGATTTTTTTTCTGCAAACTATGATTCGAACTGATGAAATGGAAAATTTAAATCGGTATTTAAAATTTGACCAAAATCGCCATATATTTGCAGTACATTTATCAGGATAACAAATTAAAACAACACTTTAGGCAATCTAATTAGAGCCAATTACAAAATATTTACGTACGTCGATTGCTGGAAAAATAGCACATTTCGAATTTAATTTCAAGGGCAATCAATCACTAATTAAATTGTACTAATAGCCCCATGTAACGGGATTTCTAACAATAAGTTAATTAGTTTGGTTTATAGGTAAGGCGATATAACTAATAATATAAAAATATCAATCAATCGTCTAAATATTATACTCCTATAAAAAGTTAGTGATATGTATAACCCGCTTTTAAGTAGCATGTTCCTAAGGAATTTTATTTAAAAAATTCATTTATTAAATAGATATAGATTATGTTCAAATACTACAAGGGCATCTAAATAGCCTAGTCTTGAATACTACAGACATTTTAAAAACTAACGAATATTTTAAAAACTAAGGAATTTGGAAACTTTTAAAATATGAATATAAAAACGACACATTGGAAGAACGTATCTGCAGCAAAACCACAAAACTTATAAGAAAATTTGCTTGATTTTTCAAATTTTAACCAACTTTCACCAACTTTAAAGAAAAGAGTTAGAATTTAAAAAAATAAAGTTATATAACAAAACTAAATTTTAAAACAATTAAATTTTAAAATTTTTAAAAAATAAGTCCACTTCTTAAAAAAATCAAAAATCTAATCAAATAGAAATTTTAGAAGAAACGATTAAAAATTGTTGGCTTAGGGTCAATATTTTGGAATAAAACTCAATATTGCGAAAAACCTTTATTTTTAATTTCAAGTTTATTGTCAAGTTCTCGAATAAAAAAGTCGAATACGCTTGAAATTTTGAAAAACTTATTTCGCGAGATCAATGGAAATTTTCTTTTAGGGAATTGAATTTTGATGTAAGCAGCTTAAAAAACATTGTTTCAACTAAAAAGATTGATGGCCCTTCAGCTCTATAAAAATAATAAGTAAATTCTTAGAAAACTAAGGAAAAAGCAGATGGTCAGTCGCCTTGCTTCTCTAGTTTGCACACAGAACACACCACTGTAAATGTTTGCTGTCTTGAATCATTTATTGCAAACTGAGAATACAATTTGAATATCGATCACATGCCAGAAAAATTTTGTTACATACCACCTGTGGCGCGGGTGTCATAGGTTCGCCATTCTTGGTCTAGTATGTTTCTGAAGATGCAGAGGATCCCTTAAAACAGAACTTCAATGATAAACAGTTCAATGGATTAATTTGCTAAGAATGAACCAAATTATTCATTGATTTTTAAAATGGATATGTGAAGAGACTCCATTGTATGCGTTGTCAGTGAACAAGTCACACTTATTTGTCACATGATAATTGGAGGTTTATTAAGATTTCCTGAATTTAAAAACCTAGAAATTAGGATGGTATCTTCAACTGAAGTAGACAAAATTAAGATTTTGATGAGCGATTTTAATATCATTACATCAGAAAATAAAAGAGGAGCTATTCAGTAAGATTTATCCTCATCAAACTGGCAGCCCTGCAATAAACTCGAGAATTTAGAGACGATTGGCCCTCCATTCCCGATGAGGTTATACTTACGTATGGAAAATTTCCATTATTTTCTAACAACTTAGGGTTCGATCCTTTCCTCAATAATTTTAGTTTACAATTTTCATTGAAAATTTAAAAGAAAAGTGGAATGATCCAAATTAAAGCAGGAATATTGAGACTGAACTCAAATTATTGAGATATTTTATCGTCATTTAAAAGTCAAGATTTCGCGAAAAAGTCTTATATTCAAATGTAAGGGCACAAAGTTTTGTTTAAAGCTAAATTACTGAGAGACCTAATGAAATTTTTTTTTTCGAAATTCCATTTTCTTTTAATTTTATGTTTAGTTATTAAAAAAAATCCTATATCATATATCACAATTTTAAGTATATTTGAAAAATGTTATATTGTTTCCATTTCGAATTTAATCTCTACACTTTTTTAGAAATTTTATAGCTTCGAATATTTCGGATTCAATTCTTGGATTTTGGGAAAAAGTAGAGTTCAAAGTCAAAATTTTTGTAGTAAAAATATTTACAATTTTTTTATTGATCAAATTTTGAGTTATCCAAAGTTTTCTTTGAACTGTTGGGCTTTCTTTTCTAAAAATTCTCAGCTAGACTTATTATTTTCACGATTTTTTCCTAAACATTCGTCATCAAACGAATAATTTGGTTTTATTTTTAAATTTGATTTTTCATAAATATATATTAGGTATTCTTGAAATTTCATAAATTTGAACTTAGCCCAGTTTAAGTCCAGTTTGTGAAATATTTGAATTATTATTTAAATAATTGAAATTGTTATTTAAATAACAATTTTTCCTACTTCCACCTGAATATTTGCTGTTTTCTTTACAACTTGCGAGCAGGATAAATAGGCCATATCAGTCTAGTGAACGGATATAATAAGTCGCGCTGTGATTGGTCGATTTCATATCCACACTAGTGTGGATATGAAATTGACCAATCAAGGCATGCGATCAGGATAAATGTCATTTTTAGATTCAAAATCATACAATAGAATCTGTCAGACTGACGTATTTACCGAAGAAAATCTTTAAAATACGTACTTTCAATACAGAATAAATAAACCTGCATCCCAGCTGGCATTTCTGGAACTGTAAGTGAAATATCCAAGATATTATTATCTTAAAAATCAAATAGTAAATATGAGTTTTGTTACGATAAATTTATGAGGTTTCATTGACACATGGACACTTGATATAAAATATTTAAAAAAAAGTAAATGTCATATAAAAAGTTATTGATTTGTTTCTTCGTATTTTTGTTTTCGCTGGATCGTAGTCGTCGGAAAAACTCCATCTCGCACTCGAAAGATTCAGGCATCGTGCTCAAACTTCGTTCTAGTGCGATATGGACATCATATCCGCTCTTGTTGTACAAACTTCTTTAAACATCCTATAAACTGGGCTCAGTAGGCTGAAATAAATTTCTTTTGGAATAATTCAAGACGAATAATTAACTTTTTTATGAATTATAAATTCAAGAGGACTTAATAATGATACCAAAATGCAAAAGTATCCTTGCCACTTGTGAAATTATCCAAACTTATTGATCTTTCATTTTATATTGGGACCACATTTTGGTGTTATCTTTGTATTTGCTGTTGTATTATATGGTAGTCAAAAGGAGTCGTTTTGCAGTGTTGTTACAATATAATGTTTATTTGTGTTCGCCAAAAGGTTACAGTTCTCATCAGGAAATGTGTAGTAATATTACTTGTTTAAAAACTCATTCCGCTGCAGATAACGAATATCCAGTAAACATTTTTAATCAGTTTGGATTTTTTTCCAAGTTTGTGACAACACTTTTCGAGATGCCCGCTTCCCGGAAATTAACGTGTTTGAGCGAAACTACAATTTCGTCAGGATGTTAAACTTTAAGGCTAAATTGAAAACATTGCGTTTATGTACCTCCTTTTATGAACCCGCTTTATAAAATTCCCAAAGAGAGTAAAGCGAATCTTCACTTTTAACCTGCCGTGGCCGTGGACTGTCCACCGATTGCTACTTGAAAGACGATAGCTTCTTAAATTTTCGGTATCACGTGATTATTTAGAAAATGTTCTTATTAGCAGATGTAACACATTAATCCACACTTAATCATGTATAAATTAATAAAATATCGTCTTAGTTCAAAAAAATTTTTTAATACACATTTAAATATAAATATATTTAAAAAGAGGAAAAATTGATCGTTGATTTAAATTTATTGCCCTATTTAGTTTCAACTAAAAAAGTAAAACTTTAGGTTACCACCTCAAAACAAAAATCGAATTAAAAAATCATTTCCACCATTAAATTCTACGTAACAAAATGCACTAAGGGCAGTTTTAATAAAACTTTGTAGTTAGAAAAGAGCTACAAACAGTATAAGATTTTTGAAAGTTTTAAATTTTTCATAATTGTGTTACAGCGGGTAAAGGTATAACATTTTTGCTATGACCAGGTAATTTATCTCACAAAATTGAACTAGGTCTGCAACAACCACCATCCTCTATCTCTGCTGGAAATAGTGTAATAGGGCAAAACCATCGAAAATGGGATGTATTTAAATTTTTACCTCCGTAAATTATTAATGCAACGTCTATTCATGTTAAAAAAATTTTCATATTTTTAAATTTTTTATTTTTAAGTATTTTTTCCTCATTGTTCCCTTTCCATGTTATGCACTGCTGACGAGCTCAAATAAGAGCGAAACATCGATGTCCAGTGCTACAACCTTTTTTTTATATTTTTTGATATTTTTTATATTTTTATAATTTATCAAAAAAAAATTCATATCTAATTTAGATCTTCTATTTTTTATATTTTCGTATTCTATGTAAAATAAACTAACCTATTTTTTGTCAACTCTCATGAGGTGACGTTTTAAATAAATTTATATATCACGTAATCATATTTCAAAAACTATTTTAGAATATTGTCAACAAACAATAAAAATATAAATATTTCCCAACTGGGTCGCAAAAATGTTAAATAAAATTAATAAACATAATGTTTCCGACCGATAAGAGTCCACCATGAAGTTTCAAATCTAAGTTAGAAATGAGTCTTAGAATTTGAGTTTTAGTCTTGAGATTTCTAATTGACCTCAGGAATTACCCGATTTCCATAGAAAACCTAATTTTGGGAACGTCTTTTTTAATTTATCTTATTTCTTTTTTTTTTGGCATGTCATACTTTTTTCTCATAATTTTGTATTTAAGTTGCAAGTGTACATTATTAACCTATTTTCTGAAAATTTTAAATGTAAACTTAAACCCAAAAGAATTCAATATGTATATTTAGATAAAGTGAGTATGTAATTATTTGGAGAATTTGACCTAAAGTGTTGTCTACACATGTCGCCTATTTTTGCTTCCAGTTCTGCAGATAAGTATTTCACACTTCCCGTTTCGCCGAATTTCTTCATCAGATTTTTAGGCATGACTGATGACTGGGTTATTGCAAGCGCAGTCCCGCAGTGACCGCAAAACAGAGATTTAAAAGTGTGATGTTCGATGGGCCGTCTGGTTGAGAAGCCCAAAGAAAAGTATTCTCCTTTGAAAAACAATCAATGAAGTGTCCTAGTTTCGTTAATTTTTCTCCAAGATAACCAAAATGAATGGTTTTTGTCTAATCCTAGGATGTTAATGTAAAATAACATCAGTAAATATTCTAGAAAATGTAAATGTCATATTAAAAAATTATTGATTTGTTACTTCGTAATGTAAAATAACATCAGTAATAACAATTCCAAATATGCCAGTGGTGTATTCTCCATAAAAAGCCATGAAAGTTACTTTCTCTTAAGAGATAGCCGAGCATTGAGACAGAAAAAATGAATATCTGCTACTTAACGGCAAAATTTGTACAAAAATTTAAATTTATAGACAAATTTAAATTTATAGACAAATTTAAATTTCGTGATTGTGGTTAAAAGTTTAAGAGAAACATCAGAATTTTAGAAAAGAAATGTAAAAATAAGTTAAACTATAGGAAATTTTAAAAAAAAGTCGAAAATTTTTACAACAACTCAAACCTAAAAAAGAATATTCTGAAAAGAAAGCTGTGTTTTTCTGGCTTCCACAAAAACACGCCATTAGTGTCAATATTTAGTTTGGTTTAAGAGAACACCAATTTTTGAATAAGTCAAGTTGTCGTCAATGGCATCTCTTCAAAGAGATTTGTGATTAATACAAAATGACGCCAAAACTCCGCTGTGCCTTCTGTCCTATCTCTGTCATGTAAAACAATCTCTTGGCTTCAACTTTCAATCCGATATACGCATGTAATTATTTTTCTTCGATAAAACATTATTGGTTGACGCTTCAGATATACTAAGAAAATATCAGAAACAGGTATTTAATAGTAATCTTGAGATGATTATGTAATAGGATCTAAAAGTCTGATTGACTTCAATGCTGTTTTCTAAGAAGGTATCAAGGAAAAATGTAGACAACATCCTCATTGCCCATAAAATTTTTCCTGTGAAATATAACTTGTCTATCCTAGGTACAAGTGCAAGTTCTCATCAAGCGAGTCATTACCAAATTAACCTCTCAAAAGCTGTACTTTATTTGAATTAAGAAATAATTCCAATCCAAGAAGATGTTCACTCTCTATGAAGCCCTAAGACCATGCTTGGCGCATTGTGCTCATGACTTAAGATCAGCCAAAAACAACACACTGGCTTATTTGAAAACAATTTACTTAATTGATGAATAAAAGTTTAAGTGTCACCAGGCGGTTGTGCACAAGCGAATGATCGACAAATTGCCTATTTTCTACAAGTATTTTCATGAAAAATATTTTCAGGAACTGAAGGCTCTGAAAAACAATCTTAAGACACAAAAGATAGTCGGAGACATCAAAACGTTCTTGGTGTAGTAAGCAATCCTATCTATGTTGCCTGTAGAACTTCCAAAATCTGGAATTTATTTACTAGAATTTTCTCCGAGGATGACAACTTATTCGAATCTAAAACGGTCGCTCATTTCTATATATTTCCATTTCCTCCTCCTAATTTTCTCAGAGTTTAAACTTTGCAAGTGAATTTTACTAAAAACAAAAATCACTGCTCCTTGGTCTCTTTATGTAACTGATGTAATATAAGAAAAAGCAAATATAGCATCAATTGCAGTTAGCTTCAAAATGGAAAGATCTGATGAGATTTGAAATGCTTTAACATTATCGTTTAATATTTTTTACTGAATCTACCAACCCGAAAAAGACTATCCAAACTTACAATTCCATAAACATTGTTACATATTAAAATTATATTAGACGCTTCATTTTTCAGCTAGCGATCTTTCCTTAACTTACTTTTGGATATCAACAATTATTACATGTTACATTATGTTGTCTCAAGCTTAACTTTTAATCTCTTAGAACTGTCAAAATTGAAAGCGGGAACCCTTTTTATTTCTTAAGCTACCTAACAATTATTTCTAGAATATTATTGCCGCAGCTCAATAGCAGTTGTTTAAGACATCCAATATTGCTAATCACGCAATAGTTGCTCGCATTGGAATACAAAGACAAATTGAACCGCTTGCGGTTTGATTTCCTTCTAAAACAATTCATCTGAAAATGACGCAAACAATAATCTCCCTAATGAAATTGAATTTCGTATAATATCGACACTTCTATTAGAAGCCTTTGGGCCTGTTAATATGTCTGGTCTATACATCGCATGCATAATTTGCAATGAAATTTAACGAGGTTTAAAGCTCAAAACAAATACTTGTTTGTATATAACAGCTCATTTGTAAATGAACAGATTATGTTAACAAATATTTTGCGCTCTTGTTATTTCATAAATCACTCATAAATTATGTTTGTTCGTTTATAGATCCAACGAGATAATGGAGGCAAAATTTGAAAGAGTAAAAACCGCAGAAGATGAAGAGGAGGAATTCGAGCCTAAAGAGCAATGGCGGATTTGGAAAAACGTTCTCATAATAGGCTTTGCATTCATGTTGCATTTCACTGCGTTTTGGGGGGCCTCGAATTTGCAAAGCTCGATAAATACGGATGAAGCTATTGGAACATTTACATTAGCTGCTATATACGGGTCCCTTATTTTATCAAATATATTTTTACCAGTAATGGTAATTAGGTAAGGACATACCATGGGTGCATCGTGATCTACCTTTGAAAATAGTTTTTCTATTAAATTTGCTTTCAGATGGTTTGGATGCAAATGGACAATAGCTCTCTCATTCGTGACATACATGCCTTTTATGATGGCACAATTCTACCCTAAGTTTTACACCATGATTCCAGCTGGACTGGCGGTTGGATTTGGAGGAGGACCTCTCTGGTGTGCCAAATGTACCTATCTTACTGTGATATCAGAGACTTACGCTAAATTAACTGGAACAGCTTCAGACATCATAGTTACCAGATTTTTCGGAGTGTTTTTTATGTTCTATCAGTTTTCGCAAGTGTGGGGAAATTTAATTAGTTCAGCAAGTAAGTTTATTTTTACCATCGTGCTTAACACTATTATCACAAAACAACGCTTTGGTCAAAGGTTTATTTCAATATTTTCCCTTTCAAATTCACTTTAAGAGGAAGGTTACTAAACATCGATGTTTTAACATCGATATTAAGGTACGTGGAATATTACACAGTCAATGTTAAAAATAAAATATTGCATTTTGATCTCAGCAAAAAACTGAGTTTTTATTTAAAGTTTTAAATAGGTATAGTGTTTTTAAACCGAAGTTGTACAATTCTTCGCCTTTCTTATGCATCGCAGAAGTTGTCAATTAATCAGTTTCATAAAGATGTTCGAAGAAAAATTTCAAGAAGATTTAAATGTAATTGTATATTAAGTAAAATATAATATAACAACAAATATCTTGATTTTAAACTAGAAATTTTTAAATAGTCATTAGAAAAAAGTTAAGATTTTGAAGAAAAAAATTCGTGAAAACTTCAACATTTTAATTTTGGGTTACACAATTTTATTAGAGAAGTTTAAATGAAAGTAAATTATCTCAGATCTATGGAATAAAAATTAATAAATATTTCTAGGGTTTATAAAATAATTATTCCAGCTTTAACTAATAATTTCGTACACTTTTATATATTAAGTCAAAATTTTTAATCACGACAAAAATAAAAAGTCTGGGTTTTCACTGGTGATTGTAAGAGAATGAAGAAATTTTAACAAAAACAATCAAAATTTAAATAAAAAAAATTATTTCAAATTTCGAATTAAAACCTAAATTTTGGGAAAAAATTTAAATTAAGAAAAATATCAATATTCCGAGAAAAATTGTAAATTTGTGAAAATTGATTGGAGAAATAAACTCCACATTGCGAAATATCAATCAAAATTTTCGGGAAGCAAGTTGAAAAAGAACAAAATTTCTAGAAAAATGTTAAAAATATTTCAATATTTAACTCTTTTGAGAAAGACGTTCTTTTAATTTAGAGGTTTATTTTTACTTTTCTTTCGTAATTTTAAATTTTTATTGTGTTTTCTAGAACTTTACCAATTTTGAGAAACCGTTATTTCATAACTTTTAATTTCGAAATTTTCCAGAGAAAGTCGATTTTTTTAAGTCAAATTTATAAAAAAAGTCGTAATCTAAACAAATGGGTTTTTAAAACCAGATATTCTAAGCAAAAAACAAATTTCGAGAAAGAAATGGGCGGTTACCAAATAAATTCAAAGAGTCAATTTTTGATTAAACCCTAAATTCAAAATAAATGCAAGTAAAATTTTGAGATTATGAAAAAGACAAATTATGAAAGAAAAAGCTAGAAACGTTTTTTCTTTAAAATAGTCCATTTTATCGAATAATATCATTTGCTTTTTTTTGGTGGAACGGACTTCTAAGTTATCTTCAAAAATTGAAATACAATTCTTGTCCTCTGAAAGCAAGGAAAATTACAAAATACAACAGAGGTTGCTCTAACGGTAGCCAAGCTATCATCTTCACAGAGATACTAACACCTTATCCTAAAATTAACCCTTATATACTAAGAATATTCACTGCGTGCATGATCGACCGCATGCGCGTTCTGATGCGGTCGATCATGCACAAAGTGAATATTCTTACAATTAGTATATAAGGGTTAACAGGTTTGAGTTTGTCGTACCCAACTTTAAGGTAGTGAAAATTTTGGCAAATTTCATCATTGTACGCCCCATTTGAATCAGTTTTTAATTGTTGTATTGAATCTTCGCCAGGAATACCGCAAAACTGTCCAAAAGTGATGGTTTTGATGATAATTTCATTGTCGTGTTGAGTCTGAGAATTAATCTGTTCTGAATTTCTTGCATTTATTTTTCCCAACCATTTTTTATAGTTTATAGCTTTTGGATTTCAAGGATGAAGACCTAATGCTCTAAAGCCATTAGCTGCTGTTTTAAGTTTGAGAAGAGATACGGCATTTTTCAAGATAGGTGCAAAGTGTTCTTTACTGAACTTGCAATATGGATTCTTTCTCCGCCATTCAAGTACTCCATTTTTCTATAAATTTTTTTGTGGCTGAAAACTCGACACATCAGCCAGCTGCATGATTCGTTTCGAATTAGGATATACAAGGTGATTCTAAAAGTAGTGCCATAAATTCGGGATTGTATTTTAGAGCCCAAAATAAGACCAAAAGTCTATATAAACATATGTCGTAAAACGCTTCGTTTCCGAGTTACAGGGTGTCAAGGTTACTTCTTGAATATAGTTTTTTATTAAAAGTTGCGAAACATGTACAGATAATTGAATCAAATTTAACACAACTCCATAACTTTTCGTACCCTCTTCAAAAATCTAAGAACTAATTATAGAACTTAACCAGTGGCAGGTATATCCAGAGGGGTTTTGTCGCAGTTTAGTAAGAAAAATATAAACTACAAACGTTTTTAAATCAACAAGGTAAAAATTAAAATACATGACTTGTCTCCTGAAACCAAGAAAGATTAAAAAACACAACAAAGGTTGCTCTAACACGTTTCGACAGCCAAGCTGTCATCTTCAGAGAGAAACTAACATCTAATCTTAAAATGAACCCTTACATACTAAGAATATTCACTTCGTGCGTGATCGGCCGCACCCGAACGCGCATGCGCATTCAATCATACACGTCGTTGTGTCACAATTCCTTATCTATCGACCTTAACTATTTTTAACAGAGATGAATGGCCTAAAGGTCCAGCGCAACCATTCATAAGGTTGTTTCCAGCCTTATGGATGGCTAAGCTCTCACATGCATTTAACCAGTGGCGGCTAGTGCTAAGATTTGCAGGTTTGCGCAACCTCCAAAAAAACGCTGGGATAAAAAAGAAACTAAATTGTTCTTTATGTTGTTTATTTTATTTATCGATAACAGATTTATCGTTACCAAACATACTGCTGATTATTGCGGATTCCGCCAATTCGTAAGGGTTTGACGACATTATTGGGTCCATGGTTTGCAAAGTTTGCAGGCTAGACTGCAAACTTTGCTTTACACATATGCACCTGCGCGTTAACTCATATTTTGTTCGCTTAAAATACTTGCCCATAAGCAAGCATTAGGTTGCACTTGTGGGTGCAAACCAAATATTGATTCGCTATTATAATCAGTCATCGGTCAATGTTGGTGGTCTTGAAACACAAATAAAAATGAATTCAGTGCAAAGTTTAATTGCACAGCCATTCTGTAACCGATCTGTGTCGGAAAAACTGGAAACTAAGCGACGTAGATCACCTATTCCAAGCTTAAATATTGTGCAGATGGTGTCTTGTAAAAAGCGAAGTTTTAACAGAAGTAGTTCGCGAAGCTAAAGAAGTACCTATGTGACATTGTTATCTGCTAAGCTAAAGAACGATTCAGCTTCACTGGCCATTTAATTGCAGCAACATTATTTTTTTCTGAAAAGTTTAACCAACATAGAATCACTTTTCCCGAAAAGAATTTTAAAGGAACCGCTAAGGTTTATTCATTTTTTAATTTACAAAAACTAAGAACTGAATTATCTGTAATTTACGAAACAGAAAAGTTTTTATGAGCATTTTGGTTTACTTGTACTCTATAAACATTATTTCAGAAAACAGTGAGCTTAGTGAAACCCTAAATCTTTTAAAAATTCTGATAACTATCCCAATGGCTTCTGCTGAAGCAGAGTGGTGCTTCTCCAGTCTGAAAAGAAAAGAAACTTAAAAAAAATTCACAGATTTCGCAATCCTTGCAACTTAAAAAAACATTGTGAAAAATAATAGAATAGAAAATTTATTATAACACTGATTCTTATGTTACCTTATTATTTTTGATATTTGCAAATTTCAAAGACAAGGACGTTGACATTATTCGTAATATAAATCATAAAATTTTACTGATTTAATAAAATAGTTTACTTTTCGAATTGTTCAGACTTCAAATTGTATAATCCCCCATATTTAATAATAATTTCATAACCTCTTTACCGATCGTGTTGAAATATGAAACCTTTATTTATTTAGATTATTAAGGCTAGAATCTTAGTGACGAAGACCCTTGTTTTATCCGACATCCCTTGTAATTCACCACGACAATTATCTATGTACCTTCGAAGTAGTAAATAATAATAATTACATAAAATATGTATTGATTTACAACAATACGTATTACGTTAATTCTGTAATAAAAATTGTGATATTTATTATTATTATTTTGTTCTTGCTTAATTCGTGAAGTTTAATATTGTATAATCTTAAGTATAGATTTTATCTGATCATTTTTATATGTAATTATTCAGATTACAAGATGCTCTTTTTCAAAAAGTTTCGGACTATAAGGGAGAAGTACTCTATAGTTCGCCAAAATTGATTTTCCGATATCAACTTCCAAACATTTTTACACGGGTCTACTGCATTCCGAATATTGAGCTAGAAATCTGAACTGCCGATGCCGATCACTATTCGGGTATTATCGGAAGTATGAACTTCTTGTCTAAATTATTGAAAAGACCATATTTGACACTATGAGCGCGTTAAAATAATTATTTTTTGAAACTCTAAAATCAAACAATATGTAAAATTTTAAATTTTATGTTTCTTTCTTAAATATACTTAAACATTTTGTAACCATGAATATTTTATCTCTAGACATTTGTACATAAATCCATTCCCAACATAGTTAACTAATTTTTTGTGTGTTTTTAAAACATATGTTATATAAACTGTGATACATGAAAAGTGAAAGGATAAAGTTTAGGCCTGCACGAATCAATGGCATTGCGTATATATTTGCACTTGTCTATTTTCGTTGCGAAACTGAACTCTTGATAATTTACTATAGCTTATCAATACCGATAAAATTGACATTACTAAAAGTACAGAAACATCGCCTTAATAATTTTAATAACATATAGACAAGCATACATATAAATAAGTAGATTATTTAATAAAAATTTTCATAACCATTAAGTCTCCAGCTTCTTCTTATGGGTTTGCTCGTTGTTGAAACCCAAACTTTAAAAATTATTTTTTCATACATTTAAATATTCTTCTTATTAAGAGAATTTAGAATATAATTATATTAAAATTGTTTAAAGTTTAAGATTTAAGTGAGGTATCCATATTTATTGAAATTAATATACTACAATGAAAGAAACTTGAATTAATTGTCAAATTTATGATAAATTGAATTTGATTTAAAAATATTCAGTAAAAATAATTATTACTGTTGAAGGCAACAAATCATATCTTAGCACAGTGGTTCAAATAAATTTTTCCTGATGTAAAATGCGGTCCTATTTCTACTAAATATGTTTGTTCCATTACAACTCAAACAAAGTTATCAAACCAGTACCTTAGATGAGATGTCATTCAAATTTACAGTTTGATTTCATAGTGCAAAATTCAACCAATGAGTCCATGTAACATACTTGACTATTTTTAATTGAATTCTGTTTTTGATATTTAAGCAAAAAAGTAAAACCTGAAACTGTATGCTTGAAATATTTGGAATTATAAAATTATGAAATAAATAATAATAAACTTAATTTGTAGCCAAAGGAAGTAAAGAATTTGAAATTTCGAGATCAATGTTAAATTTTCGAATTTAAAATCGAAATAATAGAAAAGTAATAAAAACTTAACTGTGTCAATTTTGAAACAATGACCATATTTGAAACATCCATAATTAGCGAAAATAAATTGTTTCTTTAAACCTCTAAAAAAAAATTGATAACATACTCATTCATTTTCCTATTTTTACAAAGCTTTTCTTCTCTCATTCCCTTCTAAAATTTTGCTAACCTGATATTTTTTTATCTTGGTCAAACATTGTGGAAAAACAAATAAATCCAATAATCCACACATAAAATTAATCGTATTTTTTTTTTTATTTTAAAACTATGTCACTGAATAAAGTACATGAATAGGAAAGGAAAACTGAAAGACTGACTGAGTTAATCAATGTTCAATTTGCGATAAAATTTGGCACTTGTCTTGGTTTTGTCTGTTCGGTAAATTCTGTGAACTCTTGTAAGCGATAATTACCAAGCATAGCGTCACAGTATCAGATTACATTACTAAATAAGAAAATCGCCAATAAGTTGTAACTGGCGACAAAGCACAAAGCTCATAAAATCAAGTCGATTATTTATTAGAAGAATTTCTGCGCGGCGATAAGCCATGTACTAACAGCTCCAGTTCTTTTATGGAGTTTAAAGAAGACCTCAAAAAATTTAGATAACGAAACCCAGAGAGTAAAAATTAGTCATTTTTAATTACATTTTATCAATATTCAAATATCATTAGCAGCGAACTTATTTAGCAATTACGATTTTTAATACTCTAAGTGGGTTTCCCCGAGGAATTTAAAAATAAAAATGAATGTGAAAACTTGAATCTTTGAGAAAAGTGTCGAAATTTCCTGCAAAAATGTGAAATTTGATTAAAAATAGGTTGCAGCTCGAAAAATTAACACTAAACTGTTGAAAAGAAAAACAACAAACAGTAATTTTGTAGAAAGTTGACGTTTCGAATTAAGAATTAAAATTTTATGGAGAAAGTTAAAATTGCAAGGTCGTATTCGGAACTAAAAAGATATCGAATTTGAAATTCGAATTAGAAAAACTAAAACAAAGGTAATTTATAAAGGAGTTATGGGTGCTCTTTTAGGAAAGATTCAAACCAGAGTCTTCCATGTAATCGATACTTTGGGAAAACTACATCTTTTAATTTGTCCAAATACCTCTTTCTTTTCTCTATTTTGATGATTTACTTTTCCTTATGATCCGGACTCTAACCTCTAGTAATTGAGGTGAGATAATCATTTAAATATCGATGAACATTTAATGATAAATGTACATTTTAAAAAGCAGTTTATAAATGTTTTGTGGAAAGCTTTATGAAAAATACACCATTATGAAAATTGAAGCATACCAAGCTTAACTGAGTTATACAGATAAGTTAAATAATAAGTAGATATTTTTTTAACATTTATTGAAGACCTAAATTTCGTGCAGAATAATTCAGCTACAGAAAATAATTTTTCTTGAATTTGCTGAAGTCGACGATTTGAGTAGTAACATTTAAACGCTTGAAAACATAAATAGTCGCACGTTCGACAGCATAAAATCCTGGGCTATGTTTACTTTTTAATTTGCGAAAATGTACTTAAGAAAGTGCTGCTGTACCGCAAGAAAAAAAATCAGCAAAAGTATTACGAATTATAACACCGAATATCAGATTAGCTGTCAAAACGTAAGGATATACAATGAGATATCAATATTGCTCAAGAATACTTCTACAACTTTTTTTTAATTTTATTTCGTATTTTTCAATTATATATTTTAAACTTCTTGGGCATCTCGAGGGGGGAGGGGCACTTGGCCTTGATGCCCCCCTCTGGATCCGCCACTGATCTAATTTAAATACAAATTTGATCTGCATTATATTCTTCAGGTAATTCAAGTTTTTGATTTGAAAAAAATTATTACTATATACCGTTTTCGAGATCCCTGTTGTGAGAAGCTAATTTGTTACAACCTATACATATAATACCATACACCATTATTAAGTCTTTACAACGAAATGGTTATCATATCTACCCAAACACAAAGCAAAGCTATTTTATTTATTTTTTATTAAAAACACTACAAAGTCCATTTAATTAAATGAAATTAATTGATATTTAATTGGAAACAATCCAATTTGAATTTCCAAAGGGACCCCAAAATGTAGATTTTGTATTCAAAGAAAGTGGAAGGCTTCGTTTCAGTGTCGTTAAATTCGAATTTTACCTTGTTAACTACCCTAATTTTGCATTTTATATGTTAAATTTATGAAATTTCCATCATTATTCTTTTTCTACAATAACACATTACATTTTTACATAAAATTTATCTTATTTTACGCAATTTCTCGCCCCTTTGCATTCTATTTTAAAATAGCCAACGAAATTGAATTACATCAAAGCTTATTTCAGTTTTATCAATGGGATCCACTCCGGCGAATGAAACAATGCAATTTTTTAACGAAACATTTAATAACGTCACAAGTTTCCTGGGACGCTCCGAGGAAGTTGTCAGTATAGATGAAGTTGATTCTGGATTGTGCGGAGCAAATTTTTGCCCAGTAGATGTATCGAAACTTGCCATTCCAAACTTGAAACCACCTGAGCCTTATAAAATTCATCTCATTGCGGGCATATATCTTGGATGTATGATTGCAGCATGTCTCGTTGTTGCCTTCGGGGTTGATTCAATGAAAAGGTGAGACTACTTTTTATTATTTATGATCCATCTCATTAAACTGGAGTCGTCGGATATATTTAAGAGTTATTACAAAGGGTTATTATTGTTTCCTAAAATCTGAAAAAGTGCAGAAGTTATTTATATTTACGTCTGATGCCTTGTTTGCATTAATATAAATATGCACATTTCATGGTAGTATATTCCTGATCAACTAGAAACTTAATTGTTAAAATAAGGTTTTTTTATTACAATGGTTTCGTTAATATGATACACTATTGGTCTACTCGAAAGTTATGATAAATTATAAAAGTTATGTAGCGAAAATATTTATTATTGATCAATTAAAAATCACAGAAAATTTTTTAAGTAATTTCCTTCAAATCTCAAGTAAATTTTCATTTTAGTATTTGCAGGTGAACTTTCCAATATGACAACTTATTCTGTTCTCCCAAACTCATAAAAGATATATGGTTAACACTTTAATCAACTTTAATCACGGCAGTTTTTCAGAATGATTGCTGTGAGAAGGTGCTTGCTTCCAAGGACAAGTTATGGAACATTATTAACAAACGACAACATTTATTTTCAGCTTCGAGAAGCTAAAATGTGAATTATTTGTGATAAAGTAATTTTAGCGACCGTCTTACGTGCATTAATGGTCCCTTGTTATTTGACTCCGAGGGCAAGTGCTATCATTAAAGTGTTAATTCACACTCATACAGATCTATAAGCTTCAAAAATTCCAACACATATATGAATTATTCAGACTTATTGCTTTCATACTAGAATTGAAAAAGCGATCTATATCTATATACCATTATTTCGTTCGATTAACTTCTCAAGGCTTAGTAATTATTGTAATAATACTAGTATGCTTTTTTCGCTTACAAGAATGTGTATTTTATTTATTTTAGAAAAAATGTATCTACAGATATTCGCCATTGCCAATTACTCTCAAAACTATTCCTAAAAGATAAATATCGGTTTTTTAACTGAAAAAATCATCAAGTTTGTTGTGAAAAGTTCTTAGGTTTTTAACCTATGTCCTAAATAGGTTATAACTAATTGACAACTGCTAGATTTTAATACATTTCAACTACTATCGTAACAAACTACTCATGAAAAACCAAGTGATTTTATTTAAGATCTCTCGAAAACCTTAAAGCGACTCACTGTTTAATTGAAATTATATTTCGTCAAAAAAATTAATTTAGCAAAGGATTTCTTTGTCATGAAAAATTTTAACAAGTTTGCCTAAATAAAACGTCAAAGTGACACTTAAAAAACCAACTAAAACATAAGCAATTGTATGCTTTTTTCGTTACGTCTTCTTCTAACAAAAATTCACACCGCATGATGACTTTTTCAATTTTTTAATTGCGGTATTTATTTATAAGTCTATTTTGAGTGCATAACGAAACGATAATGTTAGTACAATTTTTCCATAAAAATGCAATAATTATACGATCAAATTGCAAACAATGAAAATTTAGTAGTATTTATTAACCAATAATACACTAACTTATCTGGAATTTTCAGCAAATACTAATTTGATTGCGTTAACAGGAACGAATCTCCTCACTTATTCCAAAACTAACATTTTATGTAAATAGAGGAAACAAAAACCAATTAAATTAAATCGTCATCGTTAAAATATTCCATCCGTTTGTAATAATATACTTCATTTATCTGGCTTTATAGATATTCGCTTTCGAAGGCATAAAATGAACATATCTTTGAAATATATCATGATCTGATTTTAGTGTGTATACGTAGCTTTGTTGAGGCCCTATCTGTTGCTTATTTTACGACTTAACCTTTAGTAGGAAAAAGCTGTAACCCAATAAAATATTTCTAAGTCAATAAATTATACGCTGATTTCTTTTTTCTCTTTTCTTAGGTACAGCAGAGGAAGGAAAGGCAGTGGAAGTGGACTTTCCGGATTTAAATTGCTTGCTGTCACGCTAAAACATCTCGCTAACCCATATCAAATATTGATACTTCCAATTACCATGTTTATTGGAGCTGAACAGGCTTTCATTGCTGCAGATTTTAATGTGGTACGTTAGATAACGAGGTAAAAAAAGGTTTTTGCAAAATATAAACAGCAACATGAAATATTGATTTAATAGCATGACTTGTTCATTGTACAGCTGACATTAATAAGAAACATATTCATAATTTTCAGTTCATAAATTTTAAATTTCGTGAACAATATCGAGCGTAACAGGATCTTGGTATACCCACTATTTTTTCTTTATTTATGAAGATAAAATTATTAAAATTGCTACACTTGATATATTTATGAAATGTCAAATTTTGACATAAAATTAACATTCTTACTGCTGCTATTTTCGCTAAAACTAATACCAACTTTTGATGTTTAAATAAAACACCCTGTGTATTACTACATTTATGGAATCTGCACAATTTTCTGGATACAATACACATAAAATAAGTAATTTTGGAAGGATCAAAAATTTTGTTGGTTCCATTTTATTTTTCAGCCTAGAAGGTCATGCCTTATTCCAATTAACGCTAACTGATCAAATTAGCGCTGCAAAAAAATTAAATTAGGAAAACTTAGGAAGTGTCTTCTCTGTAAATTTGTTTTCTACAGCTATCTTATGTTCTCATTCAATACATCTTCAATTAAAACCAAATATTTTGAATTCTTTTGGCTGTAGCTTTAGTTCTGTTGATTTCACAGCAAAAATGAAAGTTGGTTAGATTGGCCATTAATTTTACTTTTTGGTGGTACCACAGTACCGATATGGTGACATTTAAGAAAATGAAGTTATGACATAAAAACCACTTTTGTTAACATTATCAAGTGATAAAAGAATGAAATACTTCTTTTTTTCTTAGCGTTAATGTGCTCTATTAGAATTAATTAGAATAAGTCACAGTCTTCTAGGTTGAAAAATAAAATGAGACCAAAAAATGTTTCGATCTTTTAAAAATCACTTTTTTTAGATGCACTGTATTCAGAAAATTGTGCAGATTCCAAAAATGTAATTATATACAGGCTGTTTCATTTAAAGAGCAAAAGTGGTATCAGTTCTAACGAAAGTGGCAGCAGTAGAAATGTCATTTTTATGTCAAAATTTGACATTTCATAAGTACCCCTCAAATGTGGTAAGTTTATAAATGTTATCTTCATAAATAAAGAAAAATTAGGGGGTGTACGATGATCCTGTTACACCCGATATCTTTCCTTTGTGGCCCTACCAACAATTGGTAGTGGTAACAAATTTTGCAATTGCATATGTGCAAGTTTAAAACCATTTATTGTCATTCAAATTGACATCTTTTTTAACTTGTCCACTAGTGACTACACTTTAACTCAAAAAAGTATTCAAATCATTTTTCCAATTTGTCACTTTTTAATAGATATTTCACATAATATAAATAATGTACTGTCCAAAAGTTTGAAAGCAGATCAATTTTTGTAGAATTTAAAAAGTTCTAGCGAAATATTTAAAAAAGTAATCACTAGTATTATATATTTATTATTATTGACCGCTGAAAACTCGTTTTAAAACTTTCTTTTTCAAATGCATAGATATGTTGTTTACACATAACACGTGGATTTAACTATCAGTTTTAAATTGAATAGCATCATGGCAGATGTTCTCAAACAATTTTACGTGGTACTCTTGATTTCCTAATTTCATGAACTACAATATTAGCAAAGGTCTGTCATATCAGTTTGTTGGGTTATTTTGGTTTAAAAAATATCAAGGCAAAGCTGCTTAAGCCTTAGACAGCGAAGTGCTATCTGTTGCCTATACGATAGAGAATATAGTAAGTGGAAAATTCAAAAAAATTTCGAGATTTCTGCAAATCTTCACCCTACACTTTGTCCAGAAGCACAAGAAGAAAACAAATAAGGATAGGGGAAGGTCAAGATGATCTAAGGTCATTTTGAAACAATAAAACGCGTTTGTTATATTTTCTTTTAAACAACGTTTAACTGCCCCCAAATGACTGCTACTTTAAATGGGACATGTGAAATTTTAGTCTGGACTACGACTATTTAAAAGCGTTTACCCTCTATTGGTTTAAAAGGACTTGTAGCTGCTAATAAACCAAAATTAACAGATAAACATAAGGAAAATAAATCAAAATGAATTAAAAATAACGATTGAACAACTAATCAGTGGGTACTACTCATTGGATGGTTGAAATCAAAACTAAAGATATTTGAATCTGAAGAGCATTTGTGCCCTGGTCAAAAAACAAAAGTACATCAAAAGTGTGTATGGTGCCAATATTCTGGTAACATACTAATAGTTTATGGGTGCTCTGGAGGCTGAAAATCCGGGAATATTACCAAAGCAGATCGTGAATTCAATAAAGAAGGATAGATGCAATACCGTTAGAATAAATAATGTTGATTCTATTTTTATGTTTCAGTAAGACAATGATCCAAAGAACTCCTCCAAATATGCAAAACTTTTGTTGAAAGAAAGAAAGGAAGGCAGAAAATGTTACAAAATAATTAAATTCTTTTATAGTCACCAGATCTGTTTCCTATTGAGTTCATATCGAATGAGCTATAGGCAGGAATGTCAACAATCGCTTGTCTTCTAGTTCAGATAAATTGTGCTGATATTCACAAGAGAATGGCTAAATCTGAAGCATGTATATTTAAATAAGTTTAGTTAACAAAATGCACAAACATGTTTGAGCGAGTAATAAACCGAAAAAAAGGTCACTTCGATCATGCCAATTATATGCCAATTTTAAATGATTAAACAAGAGTTTTATTTTTATAAATATGTTTCATTTAGCTTTTTATGTTTTTATTCAATGTTTCATAGTGCTTCCAAATTTTTGGACGGTAGTGTATGTAACGAAGTACCGATCAGCAGTAGCAAATTATGTTTTATAAATAGGACTATTTTACATCTTATTAAAATGGATGCCTTGAAACAAGGGAACTTATTTCAAATTTTTACACATTATTTTTTTTGGTGTCACGAAGTATATTTGCAGTTGGGACAATTTTTTTAGCCCATGAAAATTGTTTTTGGAGCACGTATCTCTTGTCTGGCAAAAATCTTAAGCTAAATGCACCCTTTTTCTTGTTAACAGTTTTCCTTTTGTAATGAAATAGAAGTGCTGTGCAGCTCATTTACCTATGACGTCTAATCTGCTCTATTTCACACAATTAGGGGAATAAAATAAATACTCACAGAACAAAAATTTTGCATATTTTTTCATAATCAACATTTTGTTGAAAGATAAGAATAATAAGATACGTTATTCCAGTATTTTAGTCCTTTCCTAAGAAATTATCACAAAAGTAGTCCGAGAACGATTTTTCCGTCCCAGGCCGAGAAAGTACATTTCCTTACCGTCTAACAAGAAACAAATAGTGATGATTGTCAAGGAAACGATTTCATAGAAAATTAAATGACAATGAAAAATGAACTGAATTTATAAAAATTTCTTGATTTTAGTATCGTAATATTGATTGTAATTTCATAAAAATTAGTATGTGTACCTTGTAGTAAAAGCACTTTCTCGGACTTCAATGTTTGTCTTCATCGTCGTCAGGAAACGTTTTGCTTTTACGACTAGATAGAAATAGTTTGAGCTACAGAACGTAAACTTCCTAATAAAGAATAATTAGAATTACTAATCAAGAAATTTTATTCTTTTCGAATTTTCGACTCCTAATTTTTACTTTTTACCCCAAACTTCATATTTTCTCGAGAAAGATAGAAAGAGAGTTTTCCCTTTAATTTTAAAATGTTAACTTTGATTTTCTCCATTTTTTTAACATTTAAATTATTCGTCGAAATTTGGAGTCCAGTTTCAAAATTTATCACAAAATTTTCAATTTTACTTTAAACTTGAAACGTTTTTACACTCTTTTTTCCTCCTGTTCAATAAAAAATTCAAAAATAATTTTAATAAAATAGTTCCAACTCTTTCGAACGTTAAACTTTATTATCAAAACTCAAAATTTTAGCTTTTTGTCCAAGGTTTTGATGTGAGAATCGAAATTCTATATTTCTCTGACATTTTAGAGATTTTTTGCTTGAAATTTTAATTTTGTTTTCAAAATTTCGTTTTTCAATCACACTTTCATGTTTCTTTTAAATTTTCCCTTTAAAACTTCAGATTTTTCCCAATAAGACGTTTTCGATAAATTTAAATGTTGAATCCGGATTTAAATTAGATAAGTTTATTTTTTTTCCCTAAAATATCAGCTTTAAATTCTATAATTGCAGATTTTTTTTCGATAAGTTATGATTTTTTTTCTATAAAACTAGACTTAAACATTTTTGGACCCGCAAGGTTCATGAAAATTCTTAATTGCACTCTTGCATCCAAAAAGTTTCACCATCTCTGCTCTAGATAATGAAAAGAGGTATTTACGAAAATTAGTTAAAATGTGTTTTAAAGCTAATAACTTTTGGTAAAGTATCTGTAATAGAAATAGTTAAAGATGTTTGTATTTGGGTGACTTGAGCAATTAATCCCTTAGGCTTCCAAATTTTGGGTCGTCAAATTTACCATCTAGTAACAATTTTAATCGATCCGATTTTCCGCCCAAAATTTTAAAACTAAAAAATATTCATTAGCTGACGTGAAATTTATACTCGATAGTTTTTAATTGTTCAGATGTCCCTTAATGTCTCCTATTATAATCCAGTCAAAAAAGTTAACCGATTTAAAAAAAAAATCCTAAAAAAATTAGTTTCTTTTAGAAAATGTAAAAATTGATGGTTTCCACTTTCATCACCAAATCAAACGTAATGTTGTTGCGAGATTTGTGACGAAAATGAGAAACCAATCTCAAAGTCATGTTTTATGTAACAAAAAAGCACTGGCGAAAATTCATTTCCATATTTAATAACAATCTGCGAACAAACTCGTTCATACATTTAAAGACGCATTGGAAAAATAAATTTGCCTTAAGTAATATTGAAACTAACTTTTCAATTCGCCGCAAAGTTTTAAATTGAGTTCTCAGCATCTTAATTGAATGAATACACTTATGTAATTCGTTTCCATTCAACCATTCACCATTCTCCATCAGCGTGAATGCTGCTGATGTAAACTTCATATTCCTTAGTGGTTAACTTAGTATAGAACCGACCTTTATCTTAATCTGGTTTTAACTAATTGGAATTGAGAAAGGTGACATTGTTCCTGGCGCCGGAGAAAGAAAAGAAATAGCGAAGTCAATTGTGGGAGTTTCACTTTGCGGAAAATCTATCTTCTAAACACTTTGAAGATAATTCAATTAGGAACAAGTTCTATGAGGAAAATCGGATTATTTGAGGTCATTGTAAAACTGACTTTATTCAGCGGTTAATCAAATTAGTATCTGAAATAATTAAATCGAGAAAAATAAAGTATGTAAATTTTATTGTTAAAGTATATGAGTTTCTATCAATTCAATGATGGTTTGCATTTTCCTGAAATATTCAGTTGCTGAACATTATGTCAAATCCGCTCTTACAAGTACGTGTTTATTTAGATTTTACATAAATTCTAGGCATTCGTATCCTGTGGATGGGGCATCAGTAACATCGGCTTCGTAATGGTATGTTTTGGACTTTGCAATGCTATTACGGCTATCTTCGTTGGAAGCATAATCAAAATCACTGGAAGAAGTCCTGTTATATGTTGTGCCCTTTCTTTGCATGTTGCCTTGATAGTAACTATGCTGATATGGCAACCACGTAGCGATAATCCTGTATTATTTTTCATAGTAGCCTCTTTATGGGGCATTGCAGATGCTGTATGGCTGGTGCAGATAAATTGTAAGTATGTTAATTCCAAATAGAACTGATTCAGCTCTAATATGATATAGGAGGCAGCTGAAGCTCGAATCTCCAAGCATGAGTTAAACCTAACTGATCACTAAACTGTCACAAATATTAAGAATTACACATCCATAGTTTATCTAATTAATTAGAGACGATGCCTAAGCTGGTGGGTTTAGGAGTATGACATTTAACACAGATGTGTGCCACATACAGTGTGTCCCAGTGGATGTGAGATAACATGGGTAACTTCATTATTAGTGGAAATAGAAAGACGGTTCAAGAGGCAAAGTAGTGCAAAATTTTATGTCCATTAACATGACATTAAGAAAACAACTAGATACCGGCTTATTTAGATTTTATTAAGAAAAAAGCGAAAAACATCATTTTCTAAAATCTGCTGTAACTTCTTTATTTGTGGTCCGACTAAAAAAAACTTATTATAATTTTTGATATGTTTCGCAAAAGTTTTCCAGTGGCGTGGTTAATTATTTTTCCTATTTAATAACTTCTAAGAAAATTATGGCAACCTTGTTTTTTCTAAAGTACTCCATGTTGGATTATACCATTCATGTGTAATATATCAACAGTGAAACATCAGCATCCTTACACAAAAACATATTTATGTTATTTTTTTTAATAGTAGAGCATGTAGATACAAATGCGCCTTGAAAAAATGTATAAAATGCCATTATAACTATTGCACATAAGTAAATATTCTTTCGAATGCGTCCGTATAACTTGATTTTAATAATAAACCAGATAAATGTAATATTTAAGGTTGTGGATTTAATATGTGATATAACATTCAATCCGTTTAAAAATTGATATCCTTTTGAATGTCGATAAATAATTATTTTCAATTTATTTCGGCTTTGTAAAAAATTTTCTCGATAACGAAAACTTTAATAATGGGGAAGATCAAGAGAATTACAACCTATTTCAAGTTACCTCTCCATTGACACAAAAACTTTGTCCAAGATTACCAGAAGCTTTACATAATACGTGTTTAGAATTAAAAATTAATATTTTTGAATATTTTTACAATATTTTGTTGTGCTAATTTCTTCAGCAGAGTTACGTTTATTTCCAATTTTATGTTAAAATTAACAATTAACAATAACAATAAACACATTTTCACAATATCATGTATCACATGACTGCTTCTTTTATTATTATAATTGTTGTACATGGCCTACTAATTTAAAAAAAAATAACATAAATATTGTTTTTTATCGTTACTATGTTTCACGTTTGACATATGACTGTGACATATCAAATTACTCAAAAAATTATGCTGAATTCGAAAATAAGAGAATCCAATATGGGGTCCATAAGAAAAAACAAAGTTGCCGTAATATTCTCAGAAATTATTTACTAAAAATAACAACAGAGATACTGAGTATCTCTTTGAAGATTATAGCTTGGCTATCGAAACGCGTTAGAGCAACCTCTGTTGTAATTTTTCATACATGGTTTAAAAAAATAAATTCCGACTAAACTATGCCATATTTGAAGAAAAACGTAGAAAGGTTTTTTCTTTAAAAAAAGTCATATTCATCGAATAATGTCATTTGCTTGGTAATTCAAAAAATTAGAAAAATATCTACAAATTTATGTTAGGAGTAGACATAAAACTAGCTTTATTCATAACCAATTTTGATCAAATTCATGAAAATTAAAGATCCTTAATACATAATTATTATCTGCATGGTTCATTCTATTATCCTAACTTTAAAGAAAATTATTTAAAAATAGTCAAATGAGGGCCAGAGAGCTATATCTTAGTAACGGTGGTAAGTAGGAACTATGTTTATGTAATTTTTTTATTAATTTTGGCTGCATTTTTGCCTTCTTAAGTTTTGTACTAACTTTTTCAAATTCCATCTATTTGGGTTTATACAACACTTTACTTTCTTGCTGTAGTATTTTAAGTAGCAATTTTGTTATTCTACTTTAATAGAACTAACGAATCTAAAATTTATTTTCAGCCCTCAGTGGAATACTGTTCCCTGGAAGAGAAGAGGCAGCATACAGCAATTTCAGATTGTGGGAGTCAACAGGTTCAGTAATAACATACGCTTACAGTTCTTACCTTTGCACCGATTTAAAACTCTACCTTCTACTCGGACTTTTATTAATTGGAGC
The DNA here is from genome assembly GCA_028583605.1 of Dastarcus helophoroides. Lineage (NCBI taxonomy): Eukaryota > Metazoa > Arthropoda > Insecta > Coleoptera > Bothrideridae > Dastarcus > Dastarcus helophoroides. The sequence goes on from CM053332.1 coordinate 4,270,661, forward strand.
TGCGGGATATACTGCTGTCGAATATCTACAGTACAAGAAAAAAATTAAACAGTCGATGAAAAAGAGACCAAAGGTGGAACTGTTAAGTAATTCCTTCTAATGCCGAAGCAATGGATTAATAAATTTTGATAAACTGTGATATTAGTTACATTAATTTGTGAAATGACTATTAGTGTTACTTATTTACAATAAAATATTTTATTTGAAAATTTGCTTAGATTCCAACACCTTAAAGTGATCTAAATCTAAAAATACAACTGTTCCTTTACAAATATATGTGGAAAGTGATATCTGTATGTTGCTGAATGAAATGCGCTGTATGCAATGTGAAATAAAAACAGTTATCTGGATGAGGCAAACACTCGGCACAAAGGCGAAGGATATCTGCCTTTTGGAAGTTACAGGTTCAATCCCAACTCTCACAGATGGCGCATAAATTTATGTATCTAAAGTTACGTTTTCTGCTAATGTTTATACTTAGCTCTAGTTTACATTAAAGGCATGGGCCATTTAAAACATTGTAATTACACTATTTATTAGATTTAATCTCAGGATTACAGAATTGCTTCCTTATAAAATAAAACTTAGAAGCAGGAGCAAGGTTACTGTATTTAAATAATCCGAACGATGAAGAGAGTAGAATAATTCTTTGCCGGAAGCAAGAACATCTCCTGATGTACCAGTTAAGCTTTAAGCTATTTAATTTTAAGGTGGGCCAGTGAAATTAGTCTCAAAATGGGGCGTTTGGTGAAATAATTCGGACAAAGCTGGAAATCATTTCGATACCTTTATTTGATGTTGAGTATCAGTAATCTGAGTCTCAGGAGGTGAGCTTAACTTTCCAGACCAAAAAAAACCGCGAAATTTTTGCACTTTTTCCATTCTTCAGCGATAATTCTTAAACGGAGCTTCTTACGAAAAAAATAGTTATTACAAGAATTGTAGAGCATTAAATTCTGGTTAAAATGGATATCCGAGACTTAAAGTTCAGTGCAGTAGTATGGCAGCAATTGAGAGTCAAAAAGGGGCACTTTTTTGACCCTTGTATGGAATTTGTACAAACTCACTGTACATGCGTACGTAACTTTGAAAATGCTATTCTAACTTAAAAAACTTGGAGAACAAAAGTTTTAGAGCATTAAATTTTGCGTCTAGGGAGTGCCAAAATATTTAAATTGAGGTAATTTTACGTATACATATGAATATGCAAATTAAACAAAATCGGAATTAAAAAGCAAGTTATCCACCTTGAAAGCCCAGAATTGAAAATCAGATTAGAGACAAAAGGAGTATGTGAATCAAGATCATGAAGTGACAAAAAGGAAGTAGCAGCCGAAAATTAAAGAATGAAGTTAAAGGATATCTGAAGAGACAGAAGATAACAGTAGGTACCGAAACTTTTGAACGTGGAGACATGGAGATATTTCAAGGCAGAGATTCTCTATGTTAGGTAAGAGGCTTAAAAGATATAATAAAAGTTATAAGAGAAAACAACATAATAACATATTTACTCAAAATCAAAACCATTTTATAAAATTATGGAAAGGGGTGAGACAAAGCAACAAGAATTACCTATGCAAGACGAGTTTGAAAAGTTTGGGAAGGCATATGGAAGTATAAAGGGAACCATAATTCTGAAGCTCCATGGTTAAAATTAGAAGAAAAAAACTGCGTTACAATCCCTCAAATGAAACTAATTGAAATAATGGAAGGCGTACAAGCAGCAATTAAAAAGGCCCATAATTGGAAAACACCAGGAAGAGACCATATACACAATTATTGGTGGAAATATACAAGATGATTCTAAAAGTAGTACCATGAATTCAGGACCGTATTTTAGAGCCCAAAATAAGACTAAAAGTCTATATAAACATATGTCGTAAAAAGTTTCGTTTCCGAGTTACAGGGTGTGGAAAGTTACTTCTTGATTATAGTTTTTTATTAATAGTTGCAGAACGTGTCGAATGAAATTTGGCACAACTCCATACTTTTTGATGCCCTTTCCAAAAATCAAAGAGTTATTTAACATAACTGAACCAGTGGCCGGTATATCCAGAGGGGTGGTGTTTTAAATGTGCCTTATTTATTTTGTGTGCACTTTTATCGCCGTTTAGTATCAAAAATATAAACTACATTTTAACATAAAAAAGATACTCTTACTGAAATTAGATATTTTCAGTGGTTTTCGAGTAAAGTGCATTTTTATATCTAGATGCATTAAAAACGCTCGACCAAAAATATCAAATGTAACACATAATTGCCATTGAAATGATAGAAAATAAATAACATTGACATTTTAATGTTTTCTTGTCACCGGGGTCATCTTGAGCAATTTCTGTACATTAAAAGCTAATATTTTTAAATTCGTCATTTGCTAAATATTTACGAAATATTTTTTTATTTAAATATTTCTTAAAATTAGTAAATATTAGTTAAAAATAATTTGTTTCAACAGTACATTTGAACTAATTTTATTGTCTCTCATTTCAAAGCCAACTATGTGTCACATCCGGAATTTTTGGGCGAGCGTTTTTAATACATCGAGATATAAAAATGCAATTTACTCGAAAACCGTTGACAATATTAACTTTTAATAGGATTATCTTTTCTATGTAAAAACGTTTGTAGTTTATTTACTTTGTTACTAAACTGCGGCAAAAGTGCGCACAAAATAAATAAGGCACGTTTTAAGCACCACCACCGCCACTGGTTAAGTTATGTTAATTAGTTCTTAGATTCTTAAAGATGGCACAAAAAGTTATGAAGTTGTGCCAAATTTCATTTAATTATCTGTACACGTTTCGCAACAATTATTAAAAAACTATAATCAAGAAGTAATCTTCCACATCCTGTAACTCGGAAACGAAGCGTTTTACGACATATGTTTATATAAACTTTTAGTCTTGTTTTGGGCTCAAAAATACGATCCTGAATTTATGGCACTACTTTTAGAATCACCTTGTATAAAGTACATAGAATCCTAGCTAGACAAATTAATGCAATCCTAAAGGTACAGAAGTGCTCCTTGAATTTTCCATATAAGGCATTACGTATATTGATTCCAAAAAGCGAGGTTGTTAAAAATCCTAAGGTCTTATAGACCAGTAACTTGCTTAGCTAACTATTTATAAGCTAATTACATCAATAATAGCGCAAAAAATTACTGAGCACTTGGATAGCTACAATATACCAATTGAAGAAGAGAAAGGCTGCCGTGCCAAGACTCAAAGCTGCAAAGAAGAGATGATAATCGACACAGTCGTCACGCAAGAGCCTAAATATCAGATGCGAAATGTATCAATCGCATGGATCGATTATCAGAAAGCCCACGATAGTGTTCCGCACTCGTGATTGATACATTTACTGGAATTGTATAAAGTAGACAACAATATCATCACAGAAGAGAACTCAGAAGAGTTTCGCCTCTGGTATGGTGAACCTACTGAGTGCTCTTCTGTCTAAACTTTCTTATCCTTTGTACCAATTTTCAATTCAGAAGAGTTTCGCCTCTGGTATGGTGGACATACCGAATTACCGTGCTCTGATGTTTTGAAATTGGCTGTTTTTCATTTTTCATTTTTGCACATTTCCTTGTGTTTTATTTATCATTTATTGTTCCTTTGTTCCTGAAGAAGCCTCCTACGATGGTGGGCGAAACGTCGAACAATTTCAGTAGTTTTTTGACACGGTCCAATCCCGGAAGAAGTATATCCTATACTGACTCTGGCCGTGGAAGCCTTTGTTATCAACAATATCATCAACTTTCTGAGAACATGTATGAATAGCTGGAGAACCACATTACTACTCAATTCAAAGGAAATTAAAATATCAACTAAAGAGATAAAGATAGACAGTGGTATATGTCAGGGGGATGCTTTAAGCTTCCTCTGGTTCATTTTAAGTTTAAACACATTTTCCAAAATGTTGCAAAGTTCAGAAGTGGGATAGCTGCTGAAAAATAATCGCAACAAATATTATTTTAAGCCACCTAAAAAGATATGCTGGATCGGAGAACAAACTTGATAGATTTTTAAAAATGACGTCTGAGTCTAGCAATGACATAAAAATGAAATTTGGGATGGACAAGTGTGCTAAATTAACAGCAATAAAAGGCAAACCAGAAATATACAATAACATATTAGAAGATAATACCATTCGGCCCCTAGAGAAAAGTTACAGCTACAAGTACCTAGGCTATAATCAGCGATTAGTTATAAAAGAGAAAGACGCTAAAAACATTGGGAAGCAAGCTGAAGACGCTTAGTATAATAGTACCTGGTACAGAGCTAAATGGCACAAAAACTGTGAAAGCCATTAATAGCTGGGTGATATCTTCAGTTAACTACTTCTTTCGAAGTTATTAGATGGTCAAACACCTAATTGGTAGCACTAAATAGAATAATCAGAGTACAACTTACCGAACATATGAAAACATCATCCCAAGTCGTACTCGGAAAGATTATACTTACCATGCAACATTGGAGGAAGAGCGATATTATACATGCAGGTATTACACGCTAAGATTGTAAAAGAGCTGACTAAATACTTTATAGGCAGATCAAATGTGTTCAAATTCATGGGACAATAAATGCGATTGACAAGTACTTCCCCCTACGACTTTGTGTCCGAGCACAAACCGAAACACTACATTAATCGAAGGTAAGGATATCTGGATAAATAAGCCGCTTCATGGGAAATATCCTCAGAAACGTTTGCATTCAAATGCGGAACTATCAACACTGTGGCTCAGAAAAGGAAACGGAATGTTTTATTGTAGCCATACAAGATGGGATAATATCAACCAGAAACTATCAAAAATATATAGAAAAACGAACCAGATAAATGTAGATTATGTGGAAAAGTTTCTGAAACTATTGAACACCTAACGTAGGGATGCACTACACTAGCAGCTAGTGATTACACTAAAAGACACAATTTAACAGCAGGAATAATAAATCAGGAACTGGCATTAGGTACTGCTCCATCAGAAAGCAAGGAAGATCCATATTATAAATACATTCCTCATCCAGTTTTATAAAACGTGCATTACTTCTGATACTGGTATACGACCATCATTACTGATACCCCGGTTGCGGCAAACCGTCCAGATATAGTACTAATAGATAAATATGAGAAAAATGGTTTCTTTTTGATATATTCCACCCGAACGATCACAATTTAGAACAGAAGGAACGAGACACGATTGACAAATATCTGGAACTTAGTGAAGAATATAAACAAATACACAAACTAAAGTCAGTGGCAGTAATACCTATGGCTGGTGTGGGTAACTGGTCTGTTCAGCCGACATTTTCTAAGCTACCTACAAAACATAAAAGTACTAAACAAAAACATAATTTCAATACCAAAAGAGATGCAACAATCCGTCATCCTATAAACATGCCGTACAACAGAAAAACTCTGAATATCGAGGAGAATGTTTATTTAACCGCAATTTAAACACTGTGAATAAATATTCTAAGAACCCCAGTTACAGGAAAACACATCAAAGGAGAAAACGAAAATAATAATAATAATAATAATGATAATGACTATTAATAATCACTTATACGTTGTGTTTATGTGTTTATAAAACAGGGTCTAGATACAACAAATTATAAAATATAATATCTTTTCGCAAAAATGCCAGAAATACATATTTTCTTTGCTGTGCCAGTAACCATCTGATTACATGTTTATTAGATTTTTGTTTACTTTTATCCCTCCCTATACCTCCTCTGAATATTATAGATTCTTGTGATAGAAGTATACAGCAATTTTCGGTTTATTCCAACCTAAAGCGGGATCATTAATTAAGTTGCAAAACTAATAAAGTAATTTGACACGTTTCCACTCAGACTAGTCATTTCCAATTTTCAGCTAACAAGCAACTTGTACCCCAATAACAAGCCTCTAATCGAATGTTTTAGATCTGCCAGAGGTGTGCCCCATGGTCAAGCAATCATGCGACAAATCCTCATCAATTTGTCTGCAAATCATTGGAATCCGCCGCTCCTTCTACGATAACTGATTGTTATTCCATTAAATATCCAACTTGGTTTTACGGTTTGGAAATTGCAGAGAGTTCGACATATGAATGTGAAATTGGGTGGCGGTAATTCTGTTACCAATCCATGACTATTAAACAGCTTCCCTATGGGTCTTTATTAAGTCGCCCCGTCAATGGCCTTAGAGTCTTTGGGAATTATCAAGTATTTATGGATCAATTATGACTATTAATGTTGTAAAACGAGTTCTCTAATCCAGTTTGATTAGGAGAATATTGAATAGTAGTTAAGAGCCAAATACCGCAATACATATTGTGCAAATTAAACATAATATATTTATACTTGAATGAAAATTATCTATTGGATACCTTGATTCACATGTTTCTGGTATAAATTTGAAACCAGTTTCATTATGCTTATAAGGTGTAAAGCACAGACTTTATAAGAATTTTAAATTTTTAAGAACTGTTAAAAATTAAATATTTATGCTGTTGCTGCCTAAATTTATTTTTTTATTTTTATAGGCAGTAATGGTGAATGACATCAGAAGTGAAAACTTAAAATTAGGCAATAGCAGTGTTTTTTTTTTTCATTTTAATCGATCAGAGAGAAAAACATAATTTCTTTATTTGCAGTCCGATTTAAAGAAACCTAAAATTAATTTTGCTTATTTATTTTTATTGCATTTTTTATTTTTTGAATTTAACAAAATTGTCTGAAAAATTGGATGTCACGTGTTCTATGTCAAAAGTAAAACAACGTCGCAAAAAAACAATATTTATGTTATATTAAATAGAGAAATTCATAACTATTGAACTTTATTAACGATAAAAACTCAACAAAATTTAAAAATTCCACAAGGTTTTGATAAATATTTGCTAACACCGGAGCAGGTTTCGCATTACTGCATCATCGGCGATTATACCAGCAATTTGTTTAGCCGTTGTTATACTAACAAGCTCCATGGATCACAGACTCCTACGAATATTCCGTCTAATTCAAATTCTCGTCAAAAGCTTCGATTAGAGGTGTGTTCAAAAGATCAAGCTACTCGTTCATAAGCGTAAATTGACTAGATTGTAAATATTTGTGAATTCCTGTGGTTCCAAGAAATTAAGTTTTTTAGTGTTACTACAAATATGTAATACTTCTACTGTGTTCGCGCATGTAAATTTATGTTGTGTTTCTAATAGATGCTTTGCAAAATTTGATCTTTCTGGATGTTAGTGTTAGTGTTATTTTTTATTCAAAATAAATATGGCTTTCAGTAGGACTATTTATTTTTAGTAGAAATTTCTCCTTAACTATTTTCACCTGACCAACAGTTTTTAAGCAAATAAATAAAATGCATTTTTTTTGCATTTCGATGGGCGTTTTATATTCTTTTCTACAAATTTAATGCCTTATTTTAAGACAACTTTGTTCATTAGTGTTTCTTTATAAAAATATATGTTAATATGTAAGTATATGTTTTTGGGATATGACTATTTTTAATAATTAATAAACCCATACTAAGAAATAAGTAAACATAGTTTTTAAAGTTAAATAATTGTTTTAACCGAAAACCGTTTGTCAGACAAAAAAAATTTTGTGAAATTGGTACTTAATTTGTAAAAAAGCAGTGACGTACAGTTTTTTTTTTAAGAATACTCAACGACAAAATAGCTTGAACGCCACTGATGGAAACAAAGCAAATATTTTTCCAGCAAAAAGTGCGTCTTTAATCCTAGTTAGTAACTACCAAAATATGAAAAATTATTGCAAGTGATTTCATAGTATTTAAGGAAAACCCAAATTTTTTCCTAATTTTCAAGACACTGTAACTTAAAAATAAAACGGTTCCGGACCCATGTTGATATAAACTTTTTTCTTAAGATTGCTCGAAAATTATGCTTCTTAAATATGAGCATCTTATTTTGAGACATTCGGATTATTGTTATTATTATTATTATTCATTTATTTATTTATTGTTTTCTCCTTTGATGGGTTTTCCTGTAACTGGGGTTCTTAGAACCATTCATTCACAGTGTTTAAATTGCAGTTAAGTAAACATTCTCCTCGATATTCAGAGTTTTTCTTATTATTCGGCATGTTTCTAGGATGACGGATGGTTGCATCTCTTTTGCTATTGAAATTATGTTTGTGTTTAGTACTTTTATGTTTTGTAGGTAGCTTAGAAAATGTTAGCTAAACAGACCAGTTACCGACACCACCACAGGCATTATTGTCACTGATTTTAGTTTGTGTATTTGTTTATATTCTTCAGTAAGTTCCATATATTTGCCAACCTTCTCTCGTTCTTTCTGTTCTAAACTGTGATCGTTCAGGTGGGATATATCTAAAAAGAAAGCATTTTTCTGATATTTATCTACCAGTACTATATCCGGACGGTTTTCCGCAATCGGTCTGTCAGTAATGATAGTCGTATCCCAGTATAACAAGTAATGCTCGTTTTCTAAAACTGGATGAGAAATGTATTTATAATATGATTCTTTCTTGCTTTCTGATAGAGCAGTACTTAATGCCAGTTCTTGATGTATTATTCCTGCTGTTAAATTGTGTCTTAGTGTAATCACTAGCTGCTAGTGTAGTGCATCCCGATGTTAGGTGTTCTATAGTTTCAAAAACTTTTCCACGTGATCTACATTTATCGTTAGTTATGGTTCGTTTTTCTATATATTTTTAATAGTTTCTGGTTGCTATTATCCCATCTTGTATCGCTATCATAAAGCCTTCCGTTTCAGGGTACAGTATTCCTCTTCTGAGCCACAGTGTTGATAGTTCTGCAATTGAATGCAAAAGTTTCTGAGGATATTTCCCATGAAGCGGTTTATTTATCCGGATATCCTTACCTTCGTTCAATGTAGGTGTTTCGGTTTGTACTCCATCACAAAGTCGTAGGGGTGAATACTTGTCAATCGCATTTATTATCAAATGTAATTTGGACACATTCGATCTGCTGATAAAGTATTTAGTTAGCCCTTTTACAATCTTAGCGTTTAATACCTGCATGTTCAATATCCCTCTTCTTGGGATGATGTTTCCTATGTTCGGTAAGTTGTACTCTAATTTACCTATTTAGTGCTTCCAATTCGCTGTTTGCCCATCTAATAACTTCGAATGAATAGCTAACTGAAAGTATCACCCAGCTATTAATGGCTTTTACAGTGTTTTTGCCATTTAGTTCTGTACGAAGTACTTGTATACTACGCGTCTTCAGCTTGCTTTCCAATGTTTTCTTAGCGTCGTTCTGTTTTATAACTAATCGCTGATTATAGCCTAGGTATTTGTAGCTGGAATTTCTGTCGAGATATTGAATGGTATTATCTTCTAACAGGTTATTTTATGTTTCTGGATTGCCTTTTATTGCTGTTAATCTAGCACACTTGTTCATCCCAAATTTCATTTTTATGTCATTGCTAAACTGAGATGTCATTTTTAAAAGTCTATCAAGTTTACTCTCCGATCCAGCGTATATTTTTAAGTCATGAGCATAAAATAGGTGGCTAAGATAATATTTGTTGCGATTATTTTTCAGCAAGTATCCTAGTTCTGAACTTTGCAACATTTTGGAAAGTGGGTTTAGACTTAAAATGAACCAGAGGGGGCTTAAAGCATTTCCCTGAAATATACCACTGTCTATCTTTATCTCTTTAGTTGATATTTTACTTTCCTTTGAGTTGAGAAGTAATGTGGTTCTCCAGCTACTCATACATGTTCTCAGAAAGTTGATAACTTTTTTGTCTATTTTATACAATTGCAGTACTTGTATCAACCACGAGTGCGGAACACTGTCGTAGGCTTTCTGATAATCGATCCATGCAATTGATATATTTTGCATCTGATGTTTAGCCTCTTTCGTGACGATTGTGTCGATTATGCTCTGTTCTTTGTAACCTTGTGTCTTGGCATGGCAGCCTTTCTGTTCTCCAGTTAGTATATCTGGTTAGAATTTCATGTACTTTTACATATTTCCACCAATAATTGTGTATATGGTCTCTTCCTGCTCTTTTCCAATTATGCGCCTTTTTAATTGCTCCTTTTACGTCGCCTTCCGTTATTTCAATTTGTTTCATCTGAGAGATTGTTGTGCAGTTTTCTTCTTCTAATGTTAACCAAGGCGCTTCAGAATTACGGTTCCATTTATACTTCCATATGCCTTTCCAAAACTTTTCAATCTCGTCTTGCACAGGTACTTCTTATTGCTTTGTTTCATCACTTTTCATCATTTTATAAAATTGGTTTTGATTTTGATTAAATATGTTATTATGTTGTTTTCTCTTATAACTTTTATTATATCTTCTAAGCCGCTTACCTAACATAGAGATTCTCTGCTTTAAGATGGACTCTAATATCACGTTCAAAAGTTTCGGTACCTATTTTTATCTTCTGTCTCTTCAGATATCCTTTAACTTCTTTTTTTAATTTTTGGCTGCTACTTTCTTTTTGACACTCCATGATCTTGGTTAACATACTCGTGTTGTTTCTAATCTGATTTTCAATTCTGCGCTTCCAAGGTGGATAACTTGCTTTTTTATTCCGACTTTGTTTAATTTGGATATTCATATGTGCTACAGTTGTCAATACAGCGCAATACACTATTACTTGTGTCCTTCCTATGTCATTTTCTTTTGCTCCTAAGATTTTGTTTATCTCATCATTTATTATATTTAGACATTCCTGCGTTTTCCAAATTGGCTTTATCTTGGGAAGTTAAGGTCTATTCTCCGGATCTGTTTCTTCGTAGTAAAGAAGATTAGTATTGAATTCTGATAATATTTTTTCCCTAATTCTATTTTCTCGGCTTCAGACGAGACTCTCTTATTCTCATTACCGGCATCTTGGATCTTTCTGCGGTTGATTTACTACCGCCTCTTCTGGTTCTTTATTGGTAGTTTCTAAAGATCTTTTTGCAGCTCTGGCTAGTGGAATATGCAGCTCTTCCTCCATATACTGCTTAATTTGTTCCATTTCTAGATTTGTCAAGAGTTTTCTACTTTTAATAGCGTAAAGCTGTTTAGCTATCTGATTTTCACTTAGTTGACTATCAGGACATATTCTGCGCCATTCTACTAACATTTTTTTTCTAAATCTTTGTTTACTTCTGTCACATTGGGTACTGCGGAAGTAAGCTCGCATTATATCTTTGTTGTCCTGTAATAACCATTTAATGCGTCTGAGTGGATTTCTGACCTCTGGAGGAACATCAGCTTCATGCTGAGTTAAACTCACTGGTTAAGGTTCAGTACTTCCGTGCATAGATGTTCTCGTCATTCTTACGGTGCCAATTCCAGAAGTGGTGCCGCTTGTCCCACCCACCTCCTGGCCGGACTGAGCCTCCGGACGGTTCCGAACAGAGTCAGTCCGCAACTCTCCGATTATAATAATAATAATAATAATAATAATAATAATAATAATAATAATAATAATAATAATAATAATAGTAATAATAATAATAATAATAATTATTGTTATTATTATTACTATTATTATTATTATTATCAGTTCTGTCTGTCTTAGCGACGTTGTATTGCAGGTATCGGTCAATTGACAAGATACTGCTCATCTACTGCGAGTTTAGATTTAGAAACGCCCGGACTATTGCACAAGTATTGAGTATTACTGCCTTCTGAAGTTGGATGTATATGCTGCCAGGTAGCTCTAGTTGTCTTAGACTGGCTAAGAGCTGCTTAGGTATTACTCCTGTGGTTGATATTATTATTGGTATTATATGAACCTCATTTTGCTTCCACATAGATTTAATCTCATTCGCTAGCTGTTGATATTTGGTTGCCTTCTCTGTATAGGTTTTCAGGAGGTTATGTGTGTTTGGAACTGCAATATCTACTAGGTACGTGATAGCTGTGGCCTTAGCTGTAAGAATGATATCAGGTCGATTACATGGTATGGTCTTATCCGTTAGTACGGTGCGGTTCCAATACATTTTATAATTTTCATTTTCCAGGACACTCTCTGGATTATATTTATAGTAGGGTGAGCTATCTTCTTTCAGCTTGTACATGTTGGCTATTTTCTGATGGATAACTTTTGCCACTTGATCATGTCTTGTAAGATATTCAATAGCAGCTAGAGTTTTACAACTTCCGGTAATATGCTGGTTTCAGGTGCCTCTCTACACTTCCTATATTTGTCATCATTTAGGGGTTCTTTAAGGATGTATTTTCTGTAGTTTTTGGTGTTTATTACTTGATCCTGAATAGCGATCATAAATCCTTCAGTTTCAGCAAATATATCCGCGCGAGTTAACCAGCTGTTCGACGCATTCATGTCTACATGATTCTGGGCCAAATCGCTCGGGTGCCGTCCATGAAGTGTTTTCTGGATCCATTGTTCAATGATCATTTTGCTGTGGTTATCATCTTCTAGCGTGTCAGAGTGTACAAGTGCATTATTTTTCAGGTCTAGGGGCGTATAGGCTTCGTCAGCCTTTATCACTGCTTGGTGTAGGCCAGATGTTTTTTTATGATAAAAATAGTGCTGCAGAGTTCTTATTTATTTGTCACACAGTTGAAGAATGTCTATAAGACCACGTCCTTCTTGTTGACGTGGTATAATTATTCGATCACTTGAAGCTCTAGGATGATGAATTCGGTGCTTCGTTAAGAGAGTGCGAGTTTTGGTCTGAATACCTTGCAGGTCTGTTTGTGTCCAGTTAACTGTCCCAAATGTATATGTTAATACTGGTACTGCATATGTGTTAATAGCTTTAAAGGTGTTTTTACCAATTAATTTTGATTGGAGTATTGCTCTGACTCTTTTTATGTATTCCGCTATGGTTCTTTCTTTAACTTCTTTATGTTTAATTCGTTGTAATTGCAGTAGACCTAGATATTTGTAAGTGTCTTGTTCACTCATTGGGTCTATGTAAGTTTCTTCCACAGTTTTATATCTTTTAGGTTCACACTTTCCCTGATTTATACTCAGCGTCTTGCATTTGTCAAGACCAAATGACATCTGGATATCACTAGAGAAAGTTTCTGTGAGATGAAACAGCTGTTGTATCTGTCTGTGGATCCATATAGTTTGATATCGTCCATGTACATTAGATGTGTTATGCGGTGTTTTATAATGTTGCCATTTTTGATTGGAAATCCATAATCACTTCTACTCAGCATGGACGACAGTGGATTTAAAGCAAGACAAAACCATAGTGGGCTTAAGCTGTCGCCTTGAAATATACCTCTACGGATCTTTATGGGGTTACACTTGATATTGGTGCTGCCAAGATTTAAGTGTGGGGTAGTCTGCCATGCTTCCATTAAATGTTGCAATGTTTTAATTATGCTGGGATCAATTTTATAGATGCGGAGGACTTGAATAAGCCAGCTGTGAGGCACTGAGTCAAAAGCTTTTCTATAATCAATAAAGGCAGTGTATAGATTGCGATGTTTCCGGATGGCCTGCTGGGATACCACGCTGTCAATTATGAGTTGTTCCTTGCATCCTTGTGACCCTTTGATGCATCCTTTCTGCTCTTCAGCTAATATGAAATTCTTTTCCAAATACTGGTAAATCTTTGCTGAAATACATGATGTGAAAATTTTATAAATACTGCTCAGACATGTGATCGGGCGGTACTTTGACGGATCGTGGGTGTTTTTGTCTTTTGGTAGCAAGTAAGTGATGCCTGCAGACAGGTACGGTGGTATCTGGTATGGGTTTTTTAAAAAGTTATTGAAATGAAATGCAAGGAGTTCATGTGTTGCTGTGAAGCGTTTAATCCAAAAATTGTGAATTTTGTCTAAGCCAGGAGCTTTCCAATTATGTGTTGAATTTATTGCTTTACCGAGCTGTTCTACGGTGATCACACAGTCGTCCATGGGAGTCAAGTTGGCCACATATTTTTGTTCACATTTTATCCATGCAGCCTTCTCATTGTGTTTGTTCTGACTCGACCATATATCAAACCAATAGGTTTCTATGGTCTTCGCATCGGGCACTTTGTTTTCCTCGATTTTTTGTTTGTTAAGATTACGATAGTATAACTTTTCATTGGTGTTAAATAGTTTGTTTTGATATTTTCTTTGCCTGGCCTCCCTGTATCTCCTTAGTCTTTGGGCCTTAACTAACAGCCGCTGTTTTAGTGTGTCGAGCATTTCCAAGGCTTCGGTATTTGGTATTATTATTATTATTATTATTATTATTATTAATAATATTATTATTATTATTATTATTATTTAAGGATCACAATATTTTAGGAGGAAACTTTTTTACAAATATTATTAGCTAAACATTCTACATATTTTTATTTCATTTCACTCACTGTAACTGAAATCCTAGGTGAAAACCCTTAGACACTCCACTAACAATGATAGTTATAAATAAACATAATGGTATATTTTGCGGATTTGACAAAATTTAAGTTATATTGCAACAGCCACCGAAGCAATTTATTGGTTAGCGTCAAACCATCGATGTGTTGGATCAGAAGCTTTTTCTTAACTTTCCATTGATTATTTATTAACTCAACACAAATGTAGCATTTGATGCGGTCCTTACAACTTTTAGCGATTTACAGTATACTGTCATAGTATCGTGTTATGTTCCGCTTCGATGAAATTTGTTATTATCACTAATTCTCTTATTCATTTTCTTATACTATATATTATGTTATATATTAATTATACAACCTTCAAATTCGTAGAAGTAGGATTAAATTTGATACAATAGTTTTAACCATGAAATTGGTAAAGACTGAGTTTTAACTATTACTGCTAGTTCAAAATCAGATTAAATTGCGTAGGAATTTCATAAACAATACAACGCGCATTTCTGAATAATACGAAGCTTTTATATTTAAAACGGATCTTCAGAAAATCAACAAAATATGGTATAAAATCGAGCATATGTATGTATAATATGAAAACAGCATAGACACAGAGTGAAAATATCCGTACGCCCTTATCATATTCCGCAGATAGGAAGAATATATGTGCTCCTGCTCTGTTTATATTAACAACACTGGGTCATTGTGCCTCAAAATGACATCCCTAAACGCTAAGTAAAGTATCAGGCAATGTTACGCATGAGATACCATGTATTCTTCCGTATATAACAAGCAACCGTCGGTATTTTATGGCGGTCGCATAACAATATAGCAAACCCAACTGCCTTAATATTTTCAGCTTGCATTTACTCCACTGACAAGTTAGAAGCTACATTTCGAAATGACATCAAGGGTTTGAGGAAGTTGCCTACAATTTAAACATTTTTTCATATAAAATACGTAGATCATTTGGAAAAAAATTTCATGTCCGTGTTTTGAATATATAAGGTGACGAAGTAGGTTTTGAAGGCTTCGAAAGGCTTATTGTTAACTACTCAGCTATCTAAATATGAAATTAAGGTCAAATTTAATTCTAAGGCAATTAGGAAATATCACTTTCCGCTATGAAGCTGGTTTGTGTTATACATGCCTTGTTATGTAAATTAATTGAACATATTTCTGTCATTTCCCACCTGGTGCTTGGAATATAGCAGACGCTCGCCTTATTTACGCCACCGAACACATGCAGCGTTAGATAAGGTAAATTTAATTAAGAAAAGCTTCATTATTTGCAATCCACCGTCTAACCTGGAAGTCTACCTTCAAATGCTCGTCTCTTATAAGTGAAGTAAACGGAAATTAAGGCCAACTTTGATCAACTAGGTATGCATGTTGTCACTCACAAATGCGCTTTTGATCAAGCCCAAAGCTGCGGTGTAGCGGCTAGAAGGCGAAGTTAGAGCGCTCACGTAACTTCATTTGCCTGACTATTTAAATTATTTGAATATATTATTTCCGTCTTGTTTACTTTTCTGACAATAGTTTTGATTCATCACATATGCAAGTCTGTTGCCGTTCATTTTATTTGACCTATTTCTTTTTCCAAAACCTTAGATGCTGAGTTTTATTAAGAAATGCCAATAGGTTTAATAAACTCCCAAACAGGATTTCCGTTAGATTTTAATTTCCTAATTACATCTATTATGATTAATTTGCAATTAATACAGCAGGATTCAAATTGACAACATTATTTCTTATTTAAAAGATTAGCAAAAAAGTACGCATTGGGTTCACTAGCGTTAATCCTAGATCTTTATTTAGGGATAAAATCGTATTTGGACTTGGTGTCACATGGATTTTAGAAGCAAATATTGGGATGTTATTCTTCTTAAATTATTATAAATGTAGAGGGTCTTTAGTTATAAATGCAAATTATGATAAAAAACAATTTTAAATACAAAACATTCTGGACCTTTTTTAAATTTATATTTGAAATAAGTTTGCGATACACGGGGTATTACGTTATTTCAGAATCAAAGTCAACTTTGGTTTTTTAATAGAACACTCCAATTAGTTTTTTATTTTTTATTTTTTTTAAAATTCCACATATGTTTTATATATTGATAGTTATATATCGACAATATGATCTTGATTTTGTACTAATAATTAAGTATCTACAAGAAATGTTAAATGTAAAAGTTTTTAAAAATCGCCTAAATATTTTTTCAATTTTGAATTATCCTGAAAATATATTTTATATAACATACTCCATATCTAAATTTAATTTGCTGCAAAAATATTGATAGTTGTAAATGGTAAATACGATCCTAAGTTCATTTCGAATAAGACTTTAATGAAAAAAAATGAAGTAACATAAAAAGCTGGCTTATTCCAAAATATATCAATGATAAAATAAAAAGGGAAAGAGAAGCAAGCCCATTTCTTCTATACTAAACGGTGTCAGAATTATACTTATAGGTTTTTGTTTTAAGTTTAGAAAATTGTCAATTTTTTAAGTAACATTATTCTTGAAACAGCTGAATCCAAGAATAAGCTATTTTTTATGAAATACTTGTAAAATTATCAAAGTAGTTCAAATATAACATAATTCGGGTGTTCTATTTAAAAAACCAAAATTGATTTGGATTCTGAAAAACTAAACACCCCGTATTTAGCAAATTCATTTGAAATAAAAATTTTAACGATTTTTATAAATTTTTTCATTTAACATTTTCTATAGATATCTATTATTTATGAAAAATCAAAATCATATTGACGATTTATAACTATCAATATTTTGAAAACAATTAAATTTAAAATAAAAAAAATAATTTAGTTCTTCTATTTAAAAAACCAAAGTTGACTTTGATTCTGAAAAAACGTAAGACCCTGTATATCGCAAACTTATTTCAAATAAAAATTTAAAACAGATCTAGAAACTTTTGTATTACAAATTTTTTGTATCTATCATATTTCGAAAGATAAATGGGGTGTGCATTTACACCAGAGACCCTGTACATACTCGTACACCGAATATTTAACTCCATGTAGAACTTTTGAGGCCGACTGACGAAGCAATGTAGGATTCAAAGGTAGTCTCTTCTACTTAACTGAGGTTGGTTGTGTTTTAAAAGTCGACATATCATTTTATGAGAAATTTTGGTACTTATAATTATTATTCTAATTCGCAAATCATATTTTGTCAGTTTTACAAAACAAACATTCAGTGTTAGCTGATCAATAAATAACTTTCTTAAATTAACACGAAAAATTCATATCATTTTTCTTTAATGTGTGGATTATGATAAAAGATATCTGTTGAAATATTTACACTGACAGGATGATAATTCAAATATTAGTTACTCTAACGAAATTATTCTGTTTTGATAATGATTTGATTTTCATTTGCACCAAACAGCATGTGGAATATATTTGAGGAAATATATCTATTTTTGACTATCCCTAAATAATTATTACAGTACACTGAAATGTGAATATAACCCCTTTTTAATGGATTTTAAACAGATATGTTAACAAAGCTCGTTAAAACAAAATTTCGCTTAAATTATGTTTATTATTAATTATTATGTGAAAATCACGCATAAGGAGTTTTAAATAGCTGGACACACTCAAAGGAAAATTTGTACCCTCGAACAATTTTCATTCCCGCTGACCCATATAGAAGATATACACAGTGCGTTTCAGTGACAGCTATCTACTTTCAATAACTTTTTAGGTAATCATTTTAAGGAAAATCTCAAAAACATGTTATTAAATATATACAGCGGGACATATTTCATTATATTGTATTTATACTGACAATAACTGTCATTCTTGTAGCCCGAAATTGCGAGATCAACCCATCCTCTTCTTCCAAATCTTCTTAGAGTTTTAAGATCTTCTTGACAAGTAGATTTCAAAAATGTATAATGGCTATGGTCTAAAGTAAATATTTCTGGAATTACAGCAATTTAAATATAAATACAGCAAGAATTAGTCGAATGAATGAAACATTGCATCAACTTCAAATTTTTTAAAATGGTTTAATTAAAAAGAAAGAAAGTAGTAGGTATTCAAACCGAGTTCCATTAATCTAAAAACAATAGTATATAGGGTGAGTCAGAAAGAATAGGCCAACGCTTAACTGAAGATATTACACACCAAAATATTATGATTGAGCTCAATATGCCCTGTACCAATGTCGCTGGTTTAAGAGATACAGGGTGTTCAAAGTTTAAATTTTATTCTGAAATTTCTCAATAATTGAGAAAGTTTTGATGCTGTAAATTTCATATTTAAAAATTTTATGTTTTTCGGTGTCAGAATTACGAATTTTAGGTTTATTTTTACTGTGCCCCTAAAGGGCACTAGTTTCACATTATTTTTTTACGTAAATTAAGACATATTTTTTTATCTACTGAGTTATGCTTATAGCAGGTCAATATTATAAAATAACGATCAATTCTATAAAGAAAAGGTAATTTTGTTTGGGTCGCCTAAAGCTATTAGTTTTTGAGTTATTTGAATTTAAAAGGTTCAATGTATTTTTTTTTATTTTTTATTATTAAAATATGCAAAGACACGGAGAAGGAATCAAAGCCGCAGTAAATGACAATTAAAATTATTAGTATTAGAGACAATAATAAACTTCAAATCGAATGTTGGAAGTGTCTACCACCTACTTCAATAAATTTTAAATTTCACTTTCTTAATTGTCAAAATCAAAATTTCCATATTATTTTTAAATGTATTTGTGGCTTCTTGGAATAATTTAATTTTTTCTGAACAAAATTCTTCAAATTTAAAAAAATATTATTGTGCACCTTAAAAAATCATAAAAAATACATTAAAACATTTAAATGCAAATATCTTAAAAACCGATATTTTTAAACGACTCAAAGAGGAGTACTTTTTCTTTGTAGAATTAATTGTTATTTTATATTCTTTATTTGCTTTCAGCGTAACTCAACATATCAAAAAAATGTATTAATTTACACAAATAATATGGCGAATCTAGCGCCCTCTAGGAGAAAGGTCATAATAAGCCTAAAATTCGTAATCCTTACACCAAAAGACATAAAACTTTTAATTTTTAGATTCATTACATCAAAACTCTTTCAGTTATTGTGAAATTCCAGAAAAAAATTTAAATTTTGAATGTTTTTTGTGTCTAGTATTTCCAGTTTAGCGTTAGCCCATTCTGACTCAGCCTGTATAAGCTTCAAAGGTGTCTAACTTTAATTATTGTAACACATTTTGGGGCCAATTTTCGACATTCATCGGTAATTCTTTTTTAAAACTTTTGTGAATTTTGGTTATATTTAACAAATTTTTGTTTTTAAATAACAAAATAAAAGAAAAAAATCCAAGGAGGTTAAATCAGACGACCTAGGTGGTTACTCTATGATCGTAGGTCGCTCTTCTGCTTATGTCTTTTGGCATGCTCGTTTACAGGCCGACTTAAATAATAGTTATTTTTAGCCTGCTGGCTCTAGAAAGCGACTAGCCCTAAAATGGTCACTTCTGCAGCTTCGCTGTAGATGTCTCTTTTTGGTTTGTGCAGTTTATTAGCCACATATCCACAAATCCTATTTCCACAAACTTTTTTTCAACTCTGTCACACACTTTTCTGTTTTGCGTTTATTCCCGGAAGAGCAGAATTAAAAAGTGTACTCGTAGTCTTGCATATTTTCAATACACTTTTAAATACAGTAAACCATTGTCACAATGTAATAATTAATTAGCAGCCATAATTTATGCTGTAGTGTTTCAAATACAGACGTCAAATGGTTTACAAATATTATTATATTGTTAATGCTTCGCGCCGTTTGTTAATAGAATCATCTGTGCACTCTAAACTTTAAGTATTATGCAGTGTGTCCCAGAATATAGAAAGTCGGTTAAATGAGCAAAGTGGTGCGTAATTTTGTGCCCGTTAACATCATTAAAAAAAATTGAATACCAGCTTGTTTAGATTATATTAACAAAGAAGCGAAAAACGTCATTTTATAAAATCTGATGTACTTTACTTTGTCTTTTAAAAGCTTTCCAGTGGCATAGTTAATTATTTTTTCTATTGAAAAACTTCGGAGAAAATTATGGTAAGTTTGTTTTTTCTTAAGGACGACATATAGAATTATTTAATTTTCGGCTTTGGCTTTTTTTGCTATCATAATTATCTTTTCATGGATTACATAAATATACCATAAATATGGTTTTTGTGACGACGCCTATTTTTCACTTTTGACATATAACTTGTCATATACCAAATTACTCAAAAAATTGTGCTGATTTCGAAAATGAGAAAATTTAGTATCGCATTTGTGAAAAAATATAGTTGCTATAATTTGGTCAGAAATTAGTTACCACAAAAAATCATTAGCTAGGCATTGGAAAGCTTTTTGGAAGCCAAACAAAAATAATTTTAGTTTTTGTCAATCGAATTACAAATAAAGAAGTTACAGCAAATTTTAAAAAATGATATTTTTCACTTTTTTCTTATTTAAATTTAACCAAGCCAGTATTCATTGTTTTCTTAATGACGTGTTAATGGGCATAAAATTCAGCACTACTTTCTTCATTTAACCACTTTCTATCTCCGCTAAAAACGAAGTAATGCATGTTATCCCACGTCCACTGAGACACTCTATATATTTTTGAAATCTACTTATCAACAAAAATCCAAAACAGTAGGAAAATTTATAATAAAATAAAAGGGTCTGTTCTTGGGGCGCAGGGGTGAGACTTACACTTATTGCTAGTATAAATATGGCGAAATATGTCCCCCGTATATACATTGCGTTTCAATTAAAAAGATCTACCCTAAATAACTTTTTAGATCATCATTTAAAAAAAAATGCAAAACCGCGTCATAAGCATACTCAGGGGGACATATTTTGTCAAATTTATAGCGAATGTAACTGTCATCCATGCACCCCAGACCAATTTCTGCTATTTTTTTTATGAGACACCCAATATTTTCTAAGTGTTTTGGATTCTTCTTAACGAGTAATTTTCAAAAACGTATAATATTGGGGGTCTAATCTAACAGATACCGATTTATGACTGAATACATTTCAAAATTCTATGAACAACGGGTGCGTAGTGCTAACAATATAATGAAACTTTGTAAACCATTTCATCTTTGGATTTTAAACCTTAGAAGAAAGTGGAAGAATGGCGAACACCTAAGGGAGGGAGGCTTTTTTACATTTCTTCTTCAGAATGTTCACCTATTTTACTAACTACCCCTAAAACCAACTTTGTTAAATATTTTTATAAATATCTCATTTAAGATCAAAAAGAAAACACTACCATTTGGGCTTTGCCTGACGTTAGAATAGTAGTGGCGAACTAGCCTAATTATCAGTTGCCATCCTTTAATTACGACAGAAATCATAGAGCTACTTTACCGATGGTGACTTGATCATCTGAACATTCTCGTGTGCCCAGTTTTTACACGATCAAGAAAACCTTATGTTTAGACTCTTTCTTCTTATTATTTACATTGTTATAAAAATTTTGAATAATTTAGAATTTTTTTAAAAACTTTTGACGCTCCTAAACACATTTCATTGTGTCCACTATTGTCATTCGTAATAGGACCTATGAATAGTAAATATTGATGTCTGAAAATTTCTTGTTCGCAGTACTTATGGAAACTAAGCTGTATTGAAGTTAATTATTGAAAAAATTACATCGTAGTAAATCTTTTCTAATATTCATAACTTGAATAATGTCTACGGTGTATAGTATAAGAGGTGAAATGATTTGTAAGATGGAGCTGAGCTAAAAGATGTCACATTTCTAACATAGTACAATCGTTATATTCGAAATTACCCAGCGTTTGTGTTTACCCCACTTTTCCTTACATCATAAATTATCCCTACAAATTAATTTTTACATCATTATAATGGTTTGAAGTATCCAAAGGAAAATTGAAATAATGTAAGACCTGCAGGATTTTTTTTGTAATTCTGCTCTCCTTGGAAAAAAGAAACACATTAACACATAAGTATGTAACAGAAATAAACAGAGGTGGTGCAAAAATTAATGGAAATAAAATCTGTAGGTCTGTCGCTAATAGAGTACACAAACCCAAACCTGAATCAGTGGACTGCAACAAAGCTACGAAAGTGGCCATTTTAGAACAATTTGTTTTCAAGAGCCCGAGAAAATCGCGAAAAACTATCCGAATATTTATGATCAGGTACATTTGAGTCAATATGTACGTAAACATTTGTAGGAAGATAGGCAGAAGAGGTATCATGATGAAATGGCCACTTAGGCCACCTGATTTGACCCTTTGGATATCTTTTTTTTAATTTTGTTGTTTAAAAACAAAAGTCTATACAATACAACCAAAATACATAGATAAGTTCAGAGAAAGAATTATCGATGAATGTTCAAAATTGACCATGAATGTATTACCATACACAACGTTAGAGGTGCCTTTGAATCTAGATTATACCGTTGTATGTAGGAAGGCAGAAGTCAGTTTGCGCATCAATTAGTTATTAATTTTAAATTGTTTACTGAAGCTGGTGGGACGTTTCATTCATTCTGCTAATCATTCCTTAATGTCAATTTAAAAAGCTATATCTGCACAAATACTCACACTAGACTCCAAGTATTATAAATTTTTAAACCCCACTACTCAAAGGAAATTCAAAACTCTAAGAAAATATGGGATGTCCTATTTGTTATGTTGACGTATTTTTGCATTTTTCCTAAAGATTGCGATCTAAAAAGTTATTTAGGGTGGATAGTTTTTATTGAAACGCACTGTATATTTATTGGCGCATTTTTGCATTTTTCTTAAAAATGACAATATAAAAGGTTATTTAGGGTGGATAGTTTTAATTGAAACGAACTGTATAATTATTCGTTCCTATAAGCTTCCATTTATTCGTCTCTGTTTGGTACAACCTAATAACATACACCGTTATTAAAGGCTGAATAGCTTTAGTTGCCCAAACAATGTCGACCTTCAAGTCCCCGAAGTGTAGTAGCTGATAGATGCCGTAATGAAACTTAATTAAGTTCAGATTATTCCGCTACTCTTTAATGAATATAACTTAATGAAACGAGCACTTCCATTTACCAAGTGCACAACAACTTCCCTATCAGTTCTAAAATCGCTTTTTTTTAAAGCCAATAGTTAGTTTTTATTTTAAGTTTTTAGGGATTTTATTAGGTTGCGTTAGTGATTGTGATTATCAAAGACAAGTAAACCGCCAAATTTAGTGGAGTAGAAGTTTTAAAGTAAATGCATTAGGCTCGCGACTAAATCCCAACTGAATGAATGTTGATAAAACTTCGCAACCGCGGATAGAGATTACTAAAAGCATATTAAACTTTTACTATGCAGGTGTATACATGATTTTAAAGAAAACATTTTATTTGAAAAAAAAGGTAAGGAAAATAAAATACATTAAGGTATTAGTCGTTAGCACATCCAACTTAAATATACCTCAAAAACTAATTATTATTATTCGTCGGTGCATGGAATCGAATTATTCATTTCACAAAATCTGGACTCATAACTTTTCTACTAGCCTAGTATACTCGTTGAGAACAAAAAATAAAAAATGCAATTTATTCTATATTTAATACAAATATTATTAGTTATTACAGAATAGGTTAGAAACGATTACAATTTCAAAGCTTTAGGTGCCCTCCGTTTTTGAAATGCTTTTTTTAACAAAATCTTGATCCAAAAGAACGCTTTAGACGGTTGGTCATAGTCATAAAATATTTTTCTCGTTGTTTAGTATCCTTGGAAAACCGTAGGTTTGAAAAGCACTGAAGGACCGTTCCTTGCAAATAATTTCTTGAATAAAATAGTTTTGCTTCCAGTGATAATCCCAGTTCTCTTTAGGCATTATGTTGAAGGGATCGTTCAGCATTTAGTTTTATGCTCCTGGGATAATGGTTTTAGGTGCTATTGCGTATGGTACTAAGTCACATATCGTTTTCACTGGAGGCACACTCTCATGTCCTAACGGTAGTAAGACTTTCTATTTTGTCATGTCTTTAATCTGATGATATGCCTCTATTTTAACAACATAGTGTCCATCAAAATATTGTTAAAATAATTGTAAACTACTTGAAAAAGTTAGTGACCGCAATACCTCAGAAAGAGATAAATTACCGTGTGGTCACCGTGCCCTTGCATTGATTGTGCATTATACACCATTGAGGTGATTTAGCATATTATTAATAAAATTCAGGTATGCAATCAATATTTTTTATCCAAAATACTTTTACTTGCATCTGCTTTTAATATCTACCTCTCCACCAGATATTAAAAAATTATATTATTTTAAACATTATCAAACAGAATATTTAAAGAAAAATAATATTAAAAGGTTTTACGTTTAAAGGAAAATAAATATTTTATGTTGAATATTTCATTGACTTTATGTTGGTGTAAAAAATAAAATGATAATGATAAATATCTGTGCTCCAGAAATAGCAAATATATGACAATACCATACTCTGTTCACTCAACAAATATAGTTATGCCACTTCTCCTCAAAAAAAAACAGGTTTCCACGATATCAAAAAATAAATCAACGCTACTAATGATATGACCGACCAAACTTGTTTTGGTGTATGTGATATGAGATTTTTAAATACAAATCAACAGAAATGATTTATTCAAATATCGCGCTTTTTTATGGGAGTGGTCTAATTATGTGAGTTGAGTGAACAGAGTATAATAAGATGTTGAACATTACGTGCAATAAATTAAAAAAGTGTAAAGTTAATTAATATATTCTATTATAAATAAACATTTATTAGATTGGTTTTCACAGATTACAAGCCTCCAAACAACAAATATGAAAAGGTAGGTCACTTTGACAGCATTTATTTTTAAATATACCCAATAAGAAGGTTGGTTCGCACAACACTACTTTCAGGTTTTCAGTATTTAATTCCATCGGCATTCTTATCTCGACACATTTTGTTTACATTCATTTTTAAAGAGTAAACCTACAAACTTTTACACAAAATGAAAAAAATGCATAAAAAATCTAAATGTTAACTAAAATGTACATTTTGTTTCTTTTAAGCTTAATACACTTGCAAAGGATGGCAAGGATAGATAGCGATGAACCGCTTTCTTAAACAAGGATAGATTGTAATTTTAGGGGAAAATTCTTTTGGTAACGAATTTTATAGCTTGGAAGTTCTATACAATCAAATCTCCATAGACGGAAGTCCTCACTGTGTCAAGCTGGACCGCATAAGAATTTGCTGTCTCTGACTGTCTTCCATGCCTTAAAAATCTTACCCTTGAAGGGATCAACCCTATTACCTCCTGCGAGCATCTCCTATGAAAGTACTTGTAGAAAAATAATAAGTCACCAGAAATCCGCCTGTGCTCTAGTATTTCAAGATAATCGGTTAAACTGTTGTCATCAGTTAAACGAATCTCTCTTCTTTGAATTGAATCCAAAAAGAGTCAAATTGTGTTTTGGGGCTAAACTCCAAACATGAAAACAGTACTCCAGTGCTAACCTAAATTGAGTTTTTTATAGACTAAGCAGCTGATGAGATGTGAAGTACTTTTTAGCTTTAAAAAGAATTAATTTTGGTGAAACAGGCTGGTCCTTGGTTATCTTCAAAAACTGAAATACAAATCTTGTCCCCTGAAACCAAGAAAAGATTAAAAAACACAACAAAGGTTGCTCTAACGCGTTTCAATAGCCAAGCTATCATCCTCAGAGAGATACTAACACCTTATCTTAAAATTAATCCTTATATATAAGAACATTTACTTTGTGCATGATCGACTGCACCAGAACGCCCATGCGCATCTACTCATACACGTCGTAGTGGCAAAATTCCTTATCTATCAACCTATACTATTTTTAACAAAGATGAGTGGCCTAAAGGTCCAGCACAACCGTTCATAAGGCTGTTTCCAGCCTTATGGATGGCTAGACTTTTACAAGTATTTAACACAGAACTCTTATTTACTACTCTTAACAGTTTAATATTATTATCTACCGTATGATTTAATTCAAAAGCTTGTCGAGCCACACTTGACTTCTCAGTTCTTCCGTAACTCAAATGAGCCAAATGCTATTTCAGTCGGATTTTAAGAGATCGTCTAGTCTCTCCAACGTAGTTTTGAGGACAATCTTAATATGGAAAGATTTGGAAGGGAGTTGAAGACAATTAAACATATAGCTGGCTTAGATCCAAATATTATTTATACAATTATTAATAAGAAAAAATTTAACGACTTTCCGAGCTGACGAAAACAAAAACTTAAAGTTTGTCTCACTTCCATTTGGATCCTCGCTTACGCGTCGTTTACGTGAAATTATACGAAAAGAGGGCTTTCGGGTTTTTTTCAGTTCTAACGGTAAATTAAATTCGCTTTTGGGTAGTTTGAAGGATAAAGTAGAGCAAATCGACAAGTCCTGTATTTACCAAATTTCATGTAAAGATTGTCCTCAAAAGTACGTCGTGCAGACTAGACTATCTCTTAACATCCGACTGAAGGAGCATTTGGCTCATTTGAGGTACGGAAGAACTGAGAAGTCAAGTATGGCTTGACATCCTTTTGAATTAGATCATGGGATAGATAATAATATTAAACTGTTAAGAGTGGTAAATAAGAATTCTATATGAAATGCCTGTGAAGGCTTAGCCATTCATAAGGCTGGAGACAACCTTATGAATGGTTGCACTGGGCCTTAAAGCCAGTCATCTCTGTTAAAAATGTTAAGGCTGATAGATAAGGAATTGTGACATTACGACGTGTATAATTAGATGCTCATGCGCATTCAAGCATGGTCGATTATGCACGAAGTGAATATTTTTAGTATATAAGGGTTAATTTTAATATTAGGTGTTTGTATCTCTCTGAAGATGGTAGCTTGGCTATCGAAACGCATTAGAGCAACCTCTGTTCTGTTTTTTTTTTTTGGTTTCAGGGACCAAGATTTGTATTTTAATTTCTAAAAAGAAGACATAGCTCTTAAGAAGTGGACTAGACAGTTTAAATCCGTAAAGATTTTAGCGCCCATGAGTATGTTTGTTGCATCATCCCTTGATGTTTTCTTAGAAAAAATCGCCGCTTGAGTTTTTAGGACATTGAATTTGACCAGATTGTTCTTACTTTATTCCAGAACGATTTTAAGATCCAGATTATTCATCTGTATCTGTTCTTCCCTTAGGCGATCTGAAGTAGCGACGGACAACGCTTTGTCGGAGAAAAAAGATGACACTACGCTACTATCAGCTGCGTAGCTATATAACGGATTGAAAATTGAAGCTAAGAGATCATTTATGGGTAACAGTAACAAAGTAGGAGACAGAACAGACCCTTGAGACATCCCTGCATCAATCGTAAATGTCTCAAATGAGGTGCCATCAACGACAACCTCAAGAGAATCCCTTAGCTAAAAGGAAGACCTCAAGAAGTTAATTTTGCAAGAAGAGATTGGTGCTAGACTCTGCCAAAAGCCTTTGAAATATTCAATGTCACAATCCTAGGCTCGCCATGTTTTTCATAGCTGAGTTACAGGTATACGTAATATATGCGAGTAGATCGCCAGTTAATCGTTGTTGTCTGAAACCATATTGCCGGTCTGAGATAATTTTATTGTTCCCCAGATATCTGAGAATCTCGACGTTGATAACCTTTTCCATGTCTTTAGATATAACGGCCAAGAAAGAAATAAGGCGATAGTTGTTAGCCAGATTCCAGATTATCAACAAATAAAAAAAGATAACCACTTTTTTACTATGTAAACTTATTAATTCTGGTTGTTTTCGTTTCAGTTTAAAGTAAAAGTTTAAAAGGGCAGATTTTGAATTTTCGCAGAGAAAATAGGTTTTTGAAATTGTAGTGTCATTTCGATATTTTAACTCTGATTTTGAAGTTCAAACTTGCGATTTTTATTTTTTTCTAAATTTAAACTATTCGTTTTTCAAGAATGATCATGACTTTTTCTAACCAGTTTAAATAACTTTTTTTTTAATTCTAGCATGTCACATATTAGGGTTTAATTATACTTTAAAAAAAGTAAATAAAAAAGGGAGATATAAATATTTGATTCGTTTACCACTTATAATATTTCAAAAACAAAAGAAGTTTTCCCATGCTATTTCCATAAGAAACTTTAATTACAAAGCAGATCATGTTAGAGTTGAGATGGAGAGATAAAATTTTCAGGGATTTTTTTGCACACCACTATTGTGGTTTGCTCTATTATCGTAAAATGACAAAAAAAACGCGAATTTTTTTCCATAATATTGACTATATCTCGGGTAGTTTTACACCAAATCAGATGTAATATAGCTTCTTGGACAGAAGGGTGTATTCTCTAGACTGGCTACATTTTAACCCTTCGTCGGGCGCAATTGATCTAATAGATACAAGGTGCCAATATGTCAAAGTTATTTTACAAACGCGAAACTCGATAAAGCTGCTCTTTTAGGTATTCTAGTATTTCCCTATGTATAGTTTATCACTGTATGTATGATTTTGTTAATTGCAGGGGGGCCCAGTTTGAGACAAAAACGATCCCTTAGACCATTGGGTTTAATAAGATTTAATTTTTTAATTGAAAGATAACTGAACATTTTCAACTTGCTCCAATTATTTTACAATAGTAATGAAGTAAGTCGTGTATTTCTTCAAAGCCAGGCCCAAAGATTGCCCAATTTTGGGCAATATTGTAACAAAACGTAATTATAAAATCTAGTTAGGAAGTTTCTTGAAGATTGGATAAGGGGAAGCTGCCGCGATAATGAATTAAACGTCAGATAAACGTTCCAGAAATTTCAGCAAATAATAAGTCTTATCTGCTTGCTCCTTCTAGAACCCGAAGCGCGACCTATATAAGGCGTTGGGCTTTCCCCCAATTAGTTAGAAGTCAATGAATAAGTGAGTTAATTAAACAGTGATTAGTTGTGGATTTTAGCTTTATTTCTCGCGGGAATTTCTGCGAGGTTCCGCACTTTGACTTTATCAAGGATGCTATAAACTGTTAAGTACGTGGCGCGTTAGGGAAAATTTTGAACATTCTAGACCGCTTTATAGAAATGAGATTAAAATCGGCCAACAACAATTGCAAGCCATATTAGAAATGATGAAAGACAAAGCAGAACAGGAGAAAGAACAAAGACGACAAGGAAAAGAACAAGATGAACAACGAAGAATTCAACAAAAGAAGAAGAAAAATAGAGAAGGAATGCAGACAAACAAGAATTGCATAGTCTATTAGCAAGTAAGTTGCTAAGTGGACAATTTACACAACATGAATCCGAAAGTGTACCTGCTATTTCTTCCCAAAAGGTGAAACGTACGACCTATGATGAAAAAACATCCTTCCAGACCTACAGAAAACAATTCGAATCTGCTGCTAAGACCATCAGGTAAACGGCGGACTAAAAGGCGACCTCATTCGTGGAATCCCTGCGCGGAGAAGATCTAGAACTACTCCAAACTTTATCTAATAATGAACAAGCTATCTATGAAGATCTAGTTAGAGCTTTAGAGCTGAGTTTGGAGTTTGCAGCAAGTTGTTCAGTCGCAACTGCTAGTGAGAAGGCAGAAAAATGGTGAAACGCTGCAAGAATTTGAGGCTGACGTGAAAAGGCTGGCATATGTGGTGTACCCAACAGCACCAACCGACTTTCTGGAACTTCACGCGGTTAGAATCTTCACAGAAGGAATAAGAGACCTAGAAGTCGAGAGAGTGGTACGCTTGTCAAATTTCCGAACATCGCGGGAGGCACTGATTAGAGCTTTGGAGATTGAAGCTGCTTAAAAGGTTTCAGAGGTTTCACGAAGAATAAGGAAGTCCGATGAGACACCCTATTTATTTTTGCATTTTTAGATTTTATTTGATATGTTAAAGAAACTTTCGTTCCGATAACAACATGTTGACGCGCACGCCACTGATGCAAGTACAGCAACAATTTTTTTTGCAGAAAATGGGCTTTTATGTCTAGTTAGTATCTAACAAAATTCAAAAAGATAAAATGGTTTCGGACTTATGTTTTTTTTCTTAAAATTCTTCAAAGTTTATGCTCCTTCAATATTAGCATCTTATTAGAAAACACCCTGTATTTTTAAATTAAATAAATAAGCCAAAGTTTAAAAAAAAAATCAAATTTTTAAAACAAGTCAAAATTTTGTAAAAAAGACCAAATTTTGCAGACGATATTCTCAAAAAACCTTAAAAAAGGCAAATATTTTGAAGGAATAATTTTCAAAAAAGTCGAAGCTTTAAAAAATGCCGCAATTTTTATGAAAGATTAAAATTAAAAAATAAATCATGGTTTCGAAAAATAAAAAATCAAAAAGAAGTCAAAATTTGAAAAAGGCCGATATTTTCAAAAACTTCGTCAATAAGAAATAAAGAAAAATTTTCAAAGGGTCATTTTTAAAAAGAATAAATTTGCAAAAATAATTAAAAATTTCAAAAATTGCGAGAAAAATTGAGAACTAAATCGTGCTCACGTCAAGTTTTTAATAAAATCTGAAACTCTTAAAGTCTCAATATTCAATAAAAGCCCAAATTGTGGGAAAAGTCGATCTTTAAAAAAAAAAATTGAAATTTTGAAAAGTTATAACAAGTTTCAGATAATTGAAATTTATCTTAAAAAGGTCGAAATTTTGAAAAGCTGAAATTGCCAAAGATATTATAAAACATTAAAAGCATCACGAAATCAAAGAAAATTTTATTCAAGAAATTGACACTTAAAACAAGTTGCAATTTAAACAAAAAGTGAAAATTTTTTAATAACGTTGATATTAAAATAACTGAAATTAAAGAAGCGGACAAAAGTTTGATTAAAAGAAAAATTATAATTTAAAAAAAACTGGTAATCTTACGAAAAAAGTGAAATTTTGAAAAAATCGAAAATTTTAAAGGGAGAGTCGGAATATTCAAAAAAGTCATTATTTTCAACAATAAATTCTAATTTTTCGAAAAATTATAAACATTGCGTTGAAATCGAAATTTGCAAAACAAATCGAAATTTTCAAAAAAGTGGACATTTTTGGAAAGAAATGAAGCATAAAAAGTTAAAATTTTCAAAAACAGTAATCATTTAAAAAAAGCCCAAATTATGACAAGGAATCAAATCAAATTTTTGCAAAAATTTAAATTTAGAAAAATTCAACCCTTCAAAAAATTCAACATTATCAAAAGTTTTTATTGTTTAATTTTCAAAGAAGTCTGAAATTCTCGAAAAGCAAAAGTTTTAAACAATGTCGGAATTTTGAAAAAAACAAAATTTTAAAAAAGTTAAACTTTCGATAAAGAAACATTGATATTTTGAAATGGAGTCCAAATTTTTTGAAAAATTTATATTTTCACAAAATCCAATATTTAAAAAAATGTAAGTATTGAAAATGTGGAAATTGAAAAAAAATCGAATTTTCGTAGTTTAAAAAAATCAATTCATTAACACGTTAACCAAACTAGTTACTGGCCGTGGCAATGGTGAGTAAGGTTAGGTGACATACCAACTAGTTTGTCTCATAATTTTAGTTACCAAAAAGAAAAACAGTCATCGACTGAAATTAGCAAAATTATTTCAAATAATATCAGAAATTATCCGAAATATTTATATCGGTTTCGGTTACAGATTCAGATGTTTTCTTGTTTGGGATATCCGAACAGTTTCGGTTACGGTCAAAGAGCTTTATAATAACATCCCTGCTCTGTACCTAGTGATATGGTGATTGCAATATGATGAAAAATATTTTTTTGTGAAACAAATTTGGCATAAGATATGTTTGTTATAAGCAGTTTTGGAGACAACAGTAAATTTTTAGTAGTAAAATTTCGCAGTAATTTATGAAATGGATACCCTGTTGTGCCCCTTTGGTTTTACCAACGATTTAATGAATTTGAAAG
Organism: Dastarcus helophoroides; assembly: GCA_028583605.1. Lineage (NCBI taxonomy): Eukaryota > Metazoa > Arthropoda > Insecta > Coleoptera > Bothrideridae > Dastarcus > Dastarcus helophoroides. Next base: position 4,302,853 of record CM053332.1, read on the forward strand.
GGCTTAAGCTACTAAGAGCAAATAAAACTAAACAACCCTAATAAGAACCACTCTAATGAATACGGAGTTTTATTACTCAATAATAAATTTTTATATGTACATGGTTACTGATCTGATAATGACCCACAGCTTATCTCGCTTGTTTTCAAAAATATGAAAAAAATTTAGGAGATCAAATTAGTATAAATCTTATAGCTATTAATGTAACGAGATTATTATGCGGTTTATAATAATCCAGGACGTTGCCAGACGACGAGACGTTAGCTAAGTCCTCTGGCCACGCCCTAGATTGTTTAAATCGCTAATAATCGAGTTTCATTCAAAGCTTTATCATACCATTGACAACGATGACATAAAAAAATCTACACACTTTTAAAATGAAATTTGTATTTAGGGTGTTATGATAGGTAACTAACGTATTATTAATGTTGGAATAATCGAATGATTTTCAGAATCGAATACATTGAATTCGAATACTGTTGAGAATCGAATAAGTATTCGAATACAAAGAATCGAATTATGATAATAAAATACCTACTAGAGAAATTGTCTCGGCGGCCTATTCGAGGTATGTGGTGGCGAGATACGACTTTCGATTTCAGTACTTCGTACCTATGCCCGTGATTGAATATATATAAATTTCTTAATATAAATAGATCTTCAAGCTTTAGAATTCACATACGCATCTTTAACTTTGCTTGGATTCACATATTGGCACCCTGATATTGTTAAATTTCATTATTAAAATTGAGAGCCAGATTTTAAAAAGTACTTAAGCATTCCTTTATTTAAGTCCAAAGAAGGTTTCACCCCTTTACCACATCGGCAATTAAATAAATAATTACGCGATACGTATTTCGTCAGCAGAACTGGCATTTTCAAGCGTATTAATCTAAGATTAACAAAAGATGCATCGATGTCATCTGCATTGAGATTCAAATCGATACTGGCGGTCTTTTGCTTTCTTTCCTATTTCTATTAGACTTAATCGCAAGCCACAGTGTTTAGTTCAGTGCTTTAGTAAATATGGATTCCGTTATTTAATAATTTTATAAGAAGGATGAAGCAATAAATTAAAAATTAGGTACATATTCAATGCAGGAGTGTGCGAGCATTATGCGTAACCAACCATCCCGGATAAAAATGATATCGAATACAATACCCATTAAATAATGCACGTCTAAGATCTCGAATACAAGAATCGGGTACAGTATTCAACATCTGAGAAGTTAAGAATCGGAGATGTAGCGTAGTTAGGAGACCGATTCTATTCACTACTCAGCATTCCAATGTTTTGTTGTATCGGACTACCCACAATCTCGAATGCATATTTTGTATTCGAATACATATCTTGTATTCGAATACATACTTTGTATTCGAATGCAAGCAAATACCCGAGAGCTTATGAATCATGCGATGATGAGATGTTGCTTGCGCTAGGTGAGAACCGATTCTATTCATATTCTCACTTCAATCACGGAGTCTGGGAGTATTCGAATACTTCAGTTGAGAATCGGATGTATTCGAGATCTTGATAGAATCGAATACATCTCACAACTTGTATTCGAATAGCCCAACACTACGTATTAGGTACTACTAACTTATTATGAAGGTGCTAAATATTACGAGGTTAATAATTATCAATAGAGATTTAATTTTAAAGGCTTAATTTTCATTGATACGATAAAAATATTTTTATTATATGTTATTAAAAAACAATTGCATAACACTCTTTTGATTATCTAACAAGCATCAGTTTTTTTAAAAGGAACATCCTGTATATTTTGACATATTTAAGTAGTTCTGTTTTTTTTTAAATACAACAATGCATATTTTTTTCAAATATTTTGGCAGAAATTACGTACTTCTAACAAAATAACCGCTCCGTTAAGTCGTATCCCGATAGACTTATACCGGTATGCTAAGATTTTGACGCAAACTCGTCCCGTGTGAGCAGGTTGACATTAATTGAGAAGCAAATAGCGAGGCAGAACATTACTAACATTCTAACATGGCAAATATATGTTATTTATCAATTGATTTCAAAAAAGTTTTTTTGTTGCATTCAGTGTAAAAATATCTATTAATCGGGGGTATCGCAAGGCGTACTTTACCTTTTAAATTTTTAAAGTTGGTTTTGCTTGCTCTTGGGGGTGAAGGAGTGGGGAGTTGAAAAATACATGCTTAAGTGGCAATATAGAAATAAAAATTGACTTGTCCTAACATTTTTTTCAAATATGTTTGTTCGCGGTTTTATAGAATTTATTCTTTATTTAGGAAAGCACGGTATAAGGTAAACATCTAGGCTTTTGCATAACGTACTAGTCACAAGAGGCGGCTTGACTTACCGGCATAAACTGCAGCTTTCAAGAGATTTAAGTGATGAGAGAAATTATATAGCTAATAACGCAGTCAGTAATCTAAAATATCATTTAGAAATATGCCTGAACTGAAATGGAGGTCATTTTGGTCACTATTCTAATTTCAAACAGTTATTTTCTCGTTACAAATATTCGCTTCAGCCAAAACGGTCAAAATAAATGTATAACTGATATACATCATTCAAATCAGAAAAAAATAGGTCTAGCAGGATGTGTAAAAATATATAAGGTGTTCTATTTAAAAAAAAACTAATATTTGTTAAATATATCGCAATTGGGTTATTCAATTGTTTTTCGGATAGTACATAATAGAAATATTTTAAATCCACACCAAGTTGATTTCTTATATTTTTTTCGTATCTTTAATAATAAGCGAGATAGGCTATGAGTCAATATATGATCAATAACCATGTACTGGGTGGCCAACTAAGAGTGGACGCCGGCTATATCTCAGCAATAAATTATACCACAGCTTTGAGAAAAAATTTTCATTGAGAAAAGTGGCCCTGAAAATTCGCTTAAAAATATGTTGGAGATTCTAAAATGACCGCTAGGTGGCGTAATACTTAGAGCTAAATAGAAACAAATAGGATTTTCTCAAAATTTAATTTAACTATGGTACATCGAAAATACATAAATTAAAATTCTAGAGTACTTTTGACTTGTTTTTGTTTAACACTTTTTGTTCTATCCATAAAAATAAAGTGGTGGGGAGTCGTCGAAAAAAAATATTTCTTAATGCCATTTACTTCAGTTAGTCTTAATGAAATTTAACAAATTTAGTCTCTATAGAAAGAGTGTTGTTTAGTCTATTGACGGCACGTTCATATGTTTTTATTTTAAAATTATTGTCGCTGCTACAGCGCGTTATATAAAATTGTAACAAATTTCGCCGTTTTTCTAAAAAAATTAAATAGACTGATACATTAATTTCGATACCTTAAAATAGAGAATTGAAAGCCCTAGATATCAATGGAAAACACAACTCGATAACTTTTGTCTAACCGAAGATATTGGCAAATAAAATTTCAGTAACGTAAAAGCTTGATGATGTTGTTTACGATTTAGAATACGAAATCAGAGGATGTTTAGAATTTGTCTTACATAATATGAAAATAAGTAATTAACATACCTTCAATGATCTAATAGTAATAACAGTGAATTGTGTAAAAAATTGGCCGAAGAAACAAATTAATGTTTAAAAAAGTAAAAAAAAAAGATAACACATTAGATTAACAATGTTAAATTAATAGCGTTCATTGATTTAAGACCTAAATGTTTAAACTGATTGCTGTCTATCTTCCGCCATTGACCATTCTACCATTCTAAATAGTGTTTCTTATTCTTTCGATCATGTCGTTTCTTTGTAGGTTTGTTGGCAAGAACATGGTCTTTTATTCGCCTGACAAATAAAAATCAAGGCAAGTCAGATCTGGGGCCCTGGATGGCCAAGAAAACTGACTTCCACTTCCTATCCACCTGTGCTTGAATTTGAACGCTAGTTCAGCATATCCCCATGTCATTAACTATTGTTCAAGTACTTAAATGAGGACTAAATTTCACATACTCTAAAAAATTTATAATATTTTCCTCGATGCGGCCTCACGTTATCTTCTAAACACAGGGATATGCACATTTTCTGTGGTGCGTATACAATGTATCAGTCGGACACTTTGATTAAGTTTTTCGGGATACTGCACGCGTAGATTTAACAGTATCAGTTGCATTTTCATGCATTCCAAATAAATGGTTAACATGTCAAATGCTTTTTTTTTAGGGGACAATTTTTGTATTTCAATGTCGCTGGACTACCTAACACTTTTTCTATGGAAAAAAATTTTCGACGACCCCTCACCACTTTATTTTTAGAGATAGAACAAAAATTGTAAAACAAAAACAAGTAAAAATTACTCTAGAATTACAATGCATGTATTTTTAGTATACCTTAATTAGGCAAAATTTCGACAAAAATTCTAATTTTCTATTCAGTCCTAGCCACCTAACGGTCACTTTTCTTATCGAAATTTTTTTCTCAAAGCTGTGAAGTGATTCGTTGCTAAGATACATCCGGCGGCCTTTCTTCATTGGCCACCCGATAGATAATAGGTGTTTAATGTCAATTAGATAACAATCAACCATTATTATTAATAAAGAGAAAGTTCAATTACGACAATAAAATAAAACATGGAAACAATTTCAGTAATTTGCATTTATAAGAGTTGTTCGAAAACGCTTCCGTCGTTTTCTACGTTAAAAAGCATCTTTCAACTACTGTAGATTCCCACGCATTATTCAGCATTTTTTATGTTATACATATCTACATACATAGACATACTTACTTTGAAATGCTTGAAGAAAAACTTCTGCTTTAGAATTAAAATAACGGATTTGATTCTTGATGTATCATTTTCATGTTTCTCTAAAGCCTACTATTTTCTGACAATAGTTATTAAAAGTATCAGTAACTTCAAGAATACAATAAGTGCATCATTTAAAATGGATAAAGGTCATGTAGCATTCTTGTTCTATCCCAATTTTTTTATTAAACCAAATTTTGAAAATGGGCAGGTGAGTATCAAATGTTTAAGTCTAAAACCTCAATTGAAGCAAAAAGCAGGATTGGATTTTTTTTCTAAATAACTTCATTAAAAGTTCAAAAAACCATATCAAATATTTCTACACGTCACCTCGGTTTATTAAACTTGAAATGGTGCGATTTTCACTGTCATATCATTTTTTAAATCATCCAAAATCTATGATATATTTTTGAATAACTACTTTTGAGTTAATATTCACAGTTTAAATAATGTTTTCAGGGCAGTTCTTTATATTCTTTAGCACTGAAAACATTGTTAATACAGTTCAATTCGAACGATGAATAGCCTAAAGCAAGCCCAATAAAATACTTTACTGGCCGCTCTCATATAGTTTACAATAAACAAAATTGAATAATTTGATATTCCCTACCAATTTTGTAGCTTATCTACTTATGAAAAATCTGACCACAGATTATGTCTGAGGAGTGTATTTTATTTGATATAAACTACTGCAAAATTTGAGATGAAAGCAGAATAAGTTGCCAAATTTTAAATCTTATTTGGGCGATAATTGGGATCATCAATTTGATAAAAAGATTAATAAACATTTGAGTCTTTGAAAAGCAATGCATGAACCATCCATAATGTCAGAACTAAGCTTCGTTTTTGCACTCTTTGTATAGCAAATTTATTTCGTTTCATTGACAGTCGCAGAAGCCACACTATTTATTGGTAGATTTATCATGTCCGTCACTCTTTTATCCTGCATCGGACAGTTTAGCCACAATGGAATAGTTTATTGCAACTTGACCTAAACTTTAGAAATTGCCGTTTCAAACTTTAAAATGTGAGTTTATATTTGCTTCTAGAATCTATTGAAAGTTGGTGACATTCGTACTTCAACTGTACTTCGAAGGTTAATAATTCCTGACGGGACATATTTTACTGCTCAAAATTTTGATATCTGAAATAAAATATCATCAGTTATATTTTACACGGACCAAAGGAAATATCTGTATAAATTGCACAAGTTGTAGGTTAGATAGTAGCAGGTTTTGTCTTATTTAATAACAAGATATGCTTGCTATTTCTAAAGGATGCCATTCCGCTAAATAGTTATTTAATAAATTTAATGAGTTTTTCTCTAATGCAATAAAAAGTACTTAGAAGTTAGCTACATACATAAGTACCTCTGCAGAGGAATAAATTTATTATATCAAAGCTATTGATTTATTGCATTATTACACAAATTATTTAGAGTTTTCACAAAAAAATTTTGAATTCCTACATCTCGTTTAATTATCGTATTAGAGAATTAAAAAAAAAGAATTTACATGATTACATATAAGCGATCTTGCTGATTTTATTTCCATTGATATAACAAAAAAATCATAAAAAATTAGGCAAAATATTTTTTTTGAATTAGGTGATATAATGAATAATAACAGAGGAGCGGATTTTAGACACAATCAAATAAGGTAAAGGGGTGAACAAAACGTTAAATAAGGCAAAAATAAATCGCTAAAAGGAGCACTTAAAAGGCAAAAAAAACTCAAAAAAGGCACTAAAAGTTTAAAATCACAATTACCAAGAATAGGCAGAAACGTATTCAGAAATCTTAAACAAGAAGTTTAAAATTTATAACAAAAACTATCGAGAAAAGAACAATATTGAAAGTGCAAACTCTAAATTGTAAGAATAACGTCGAAATCTCGAAAAAACTTAAAAAGTTCAACCAGAGCAAGAAATTTTGGATATTTAAGCGAACAACTAGGAAAAAAGGTAAAAATTAAAATCGAATTTTCGACAAAATAATCGAAAACTTATACTAAGATACAAACTGTTTTGAACTGTAGAGTTTAAAATTGAAAAAAAAGTCGTTATTTAAAAAAAACAGAAGAATTTTAATTGTTTTAACTGAAAATTTTGAAAATCAAAATTTCGGGATTGGGATCAAAATTTCAAAATAAAATCAAAATCCCTGTGTCAAAATTAAGGAGTTAATGTAATAATTTTAAGAAAAAAGTTATTAGAATTGGCATTTTAATTTAAAAAAATTCGATAAAAGAAATAAAAACTGTCTCAAAATCTCAATAAAGAAAAACAACATTTCGGATTAAAAGAAAATAAATTTAACATCTCTAGAATATACCTAAAATTTGAAGTTTAAATTTGAATTTTTAACAAAATTATTAGAGGTTGAAAGCTTGAATTTTTAGTAAATAACGTTTCAAAAGAATCTACAATTTCAAAATTATTTTTATTATTAGATTTTTTGATTTCAAGTCAAAATGAAAAAAAAAACATCAGATTTTGAGTAAAGAATCAAATATTTCGCAAAAAAGGTAAAACTTATTAATTAAAAAGTATTCACTCGAAATTTTGAGAAAATATTAAATTTTAAGTTATACGGCGAATATCTATAAGAAGCAGAGGTATTTCCAAACTTTGAAATTCTTAACATTTCGAGTTTGATTTCGAATTTTCACCATAAATTTTGTAAACTCAAATATTTAAATTTTCCTTGACTTTTAAATTTGGGATTTCGTTTAAAGCAGGGGTCGGCAACCTGCGGCCCGCGGACCGTATGCGGCCCTTTTCAACTTTTTGCGCGGCCCGCCAAAGTACTAATATAATTTTAGGAAAAATCAACAAATTTAGAGCGTGAGCGTGCCGAAATGTGGCCGATAACAAAAATACGCGCTAACAGAAGCATAGTGGGAAACCTATTTTATTGCGCAAGTTTAATCCCCGTTCCCCATGAATTTAATAAAATCAAAATATAAAACGAGGTTAACGGATGAAAATTACAAAACTTGTTGAGCATCTCAGTATCCCAAACACAACCGGACTTAAATGAATTATCAAACAATATTCAAGAACAAAAGGCGCATTGCACTTTAATGAATGAATAAAATGAAAGATAAACTATTTTCCTTAATACTTTATATATTTTATATTTACATATTTATACATATGTAATTGGAATTGTATTTTCTTTTTTTTCCCTTTTAAGAATTGTAAAATTTTTGTTCTCTGACATAATTGCTATTATAGCATGTCGATAAAAAGTAAATTTTTTCTGTATTCATTTTTAATAATATTTATATTCGTATATGATAAAAAAGAACTATTTAAGTTACATTTGAAAATGCGGCCCGCATAAAATAATTAATTTGGAAAATGGCCCACCGTCCGAAAAAGGTTGCCGACCCCTGGTTTAAAGCTTACACTTTCAAAAATAAAAATAATATTTTAAAACTTAAAATCGAAAATTATAGAAAAAAAGGCAATATTTCAAGGTTAAGTTTGAATTTTTGAGATTTTTGTTTTAATAATTTCAATTTTTCTTAATATTTCTTTTTTTTTGTTTTAAAATTTCGACCTTATGTTCGAAATGTTATAAAAAGTGTTAAATTTTGAAGTCTTAAAATTAAAGCTTTAACTCCACTTTTAGAAAAAAAATAAATTTTACGAAAAAACTGAAATTTTATATATAAACGATCTTTTGAGTGTCAAAACTTTGAATTTTTAATGTTGTTTTTAAAATTATTTAAATAATTTAAATTAAAAGTTTAAATGCGGTATTTGAAAAAAATTTTGAATATTTCACTCATTACTAAATATTCCAAATCTGTTCTAAAGCCATAATTTTGAAAAGATATTTTTTAATATTTTTTTTTAGAAATTTCCTCTACAGGTAAATTTGGTCAGACATGTCGATTTACTTATAAATTTGCAGTTTTACACAAAATCTGAGGATTGTTAAAATTTGGGATTTTTTTCAAAACTCTTAACTAACCAATTTAAGTTTTTTTCAATTTATTTAACATTTCTTCGACCCAATTTGGAAATATTTAAATTTTTTCATGGTTTGTTGATAATTTTCTAAACAGTTTTTGAAATGTGACTACGTGATATTTAAATTTATTGAAAACGTCACTTCATGACAGTTCACAAATTAAGAGGTTAGTTTATTTTACATAGAATAGGAATAATGAAAAATAGAAGACCAAAAATTAGATATGGAAAAATAAAAATGTGTTTTTTTGAAAAATTAGGAAAATATGAAGAATAAACCTATTCCTCTAACGGAACGAACGGACTCCGCAAATGGTGAGTGCTTCTAACTACCAAGCTGAATAGATTTCAGCGGTTAGGAACAGTAGTCACCAAGAGCATGTAAGTTCGACCCACAAGTGTAGTTCAATGCCGGAAGGGGTATTAGCCCTCGGAGTAGTTGTTTCTTGTGGATCGGGCTTCAAATATTTAATTTTTTTAGTTTTTTTAAGTTTTTAACACAGTAAATTGATGATGAAACGTCTATTCATGTTAAAATTTCTTGATTTTTCTTTTTTATATTTTAAATTTTTTTTATTTTTAAGTATTTCTTCCTCATTGTATCCTTTCCATGTTATGCACTGCTGACGAGCTCAAATGAGAGCGAAACATCGATGTCCAGTGCTACAATCTTTTTTATGTATTTTTTTATATTTTCCTAATTTATCAAAAAAACAAATTTTTATTTTTCCATATCTAATTTTTGGTCTTCTATTTTTCATTATTCCTATTCTATGTAAAATAAACTAACATCTTAATTTGTGAACTGTCATGAAGTGACGTTTTCAATAAATTTAAATATCACGTAGTCACATTTTAAAAACTGTTTAGAAAATTATCAACAAACCATGAAAAAATTTAAATATTTACAAATTGGGCCGAAGAAATGTTAAATAAATTGAAAAAACATAATATTTCCGGTCAATAAGGGTCTACCATGAAGAATAAACCTATTTCTCTAACGGAACGAACGGACTCCGCAAATGGTGAGTGCTTCTAACTACCAAGCTGAATAGATTTCAGCGGTTAGGAACAGTAGTCACCAAGAGCATGTAAGTTCGACGCACAAGTGTAGTTCAATGCCGGAAGGGGTATTAGCCCTCGGAGTAGTTGTTTCTTGTGGATCGGGCTTCAAATATTTAATTTTTTTAGTTTTTTTAAGTTTTTAACACAGTAAATTGATGATGAAACGTCTATTCATGTTAAAATTTCTTGATTTTTCTTTTTTATATTTTAAATTTTTTTTATTTTTAAGTATTTCTTCCTCATTGTATCCTTTCCATGTTATGCACTGCTGACGAGCTCAAATGAGAGCGAAACATCGATGTCCAGTGCTACAATCTTTTTTATGTATTTTTTTATATTTTCCTAATTTATCAAAAAAACAAATTTTTATTTTTCTATATCTAATTTTTGGTCTTCTATTTTTCGTTATTCCTATTCTATGTAAAATAAACTAACCTCTTAATTTGTGAACTGTCATGAAGTGACGTTTTCAATAAATTTAAATATCACGTAGTCACATTTCAAAAACTGTTTAGAAAATTATCAACAAACCATGAAAAATTTTAAATATTTCCAAATTGGGCCGAAGAAATGTTAAATAAATTGAAAAAAACATAATATTTCCGGTCAATAAGGGTCTACCATGAAGAATAAACCTATTTCTCTAACGGAACGAACGGACTCCGCAAATGGTGAGTGCTTCTAACTACCAAGCTGAATAGATTTCAGCGGTTAGGAACAGTAGTCACCAAGAGCATGTAAGTTCGACGCACAAGTGTAGTTCAATGCCGGAAGGGGTATTAGCCCTCGGAGTAGTTGTTTCTTGTGGATCGGGCTTCAAATATTTAATTTTTTTAGTTTTTTTAAGTTTTTAACACAGTAAATTGATGATGAAACGTCTATTCATGTTAAAATTTCTTGATTTTTCTTTTTTATATTTTAAATTTTTTTTATTTTTAAGTATTTCTTCCTCATTGTATCCTTTCCATGTTATGCACTGCTGACGAGCTCAAATGAGAGCGAAACATCGATGTCCAGTGCTACAATCTTTTTTATGTATTTTTTTATATTTTCCTAATTTATCAAAAAAACAAATTTTTATTTTTCCATATCTAATTTTTGGTCTTCTATTTTTCATTATTCCTATTCTATGTAAAATAAACTAACATCTTAATTTGTGAACTGTCATGAAGTGACGTTTTCAATAAATTTAAATATCACGTAGTCACATTTTAAAAACTGTTTAGAAAATTATCAACAAACCATGAAAAAATTTAAATATTTCCAAATTGGGCCAAAGAAATGTTAAATAAATTGAAAAAAACATAATATTTCCGGTCAATAAGGGTCTACCATGAAGAATAACCAATTTAACTCGAAGTTAAGTAGACTGGTTTTGATATTTCAATCCTGATTCTGAAAATTTGACGTTTTTTCTCAAAATTTCGACTTCAAAGTTAAAACTTCAAAAAACTTAAAAGTTTGACGTTTCAAGTTCAATATTGAAATTTTGATCTTAGGTGCCAAATTTTAACTTTAATTGGGATATTTTTCACTTTTAATCACACTAAGACTTATATTTTGAGAAAAACTTGATTTATAAAATTTTTACAATATTTTGAGTTTAAAAATGCCGTAATTAAAGTCGAAACCAGTGTTAATAACTTTGGTTTTTTCTTCCAAAATTCTCACATAGGCAGTGGCTCAAAATTAGGACTTTTTCAAAATATCTTGATTTTTCTGTCTCAACATTTAAACGTTTTTTTTTTATTTCAGTGGAATTTTTAAGAAGATAGTAAAGGTTTTTACAAACCTCAAAATTTTATAAATTTTTTTAGAAAATAATAAATTTTGATAGATTTTTTGATTCGATCTATTTGAAATTTGAACATTTTTTTCTAAAATTTTTAATGTAAACTTACCTTGCATTTTTTAACGTTATCTTTTTTTCCGAATTTTGACTGAAAACTTTTTTTTCTATAAATTATGGCGTTTGTTTCTCTCGAGGTCAACTTATTTCTAAAATTTAAAAAACTGTACATTTTTCTAGCTGATTCCAAACTTGTGTTTAATCTGGGGGCATTTTTCACACACAAGTGCACTTTACAGAAGACATTTCAAAGATAAATTTTCAAATTGTAAGAAAGTAATATCCTTCGAGTAATTTTATCATTTCACCTGCACATCTGTTTTTGCTCAAAAACTAAAATGAATAGTTCATGTGTCCTGCGTCTTAATAACCGGCAAGATTTATAGGGGACTGAATGGGTCATAAGAGTAATTATTAATACATAACTTTTGGTGAAACGGACTGGTCCTTGGTAGTGAGACTACGATGTGCATGATTAGATGCGCATGCGCGTTCGGATGAGGTCGATCATGCACGAAGTGAATATTCTTAGTATATAAGGGTTAATTTTAGGATTAGGTGTTAGTATCTCTCTGAAAATGATAGCTTGCTTGTCGAAACGCATTTGAGCAACCTTTGTTGTGTTTTTTAATATTTCTTATTTTCAGCGGACAAGATTTGTATATCAGTTTTTAATAAACAACCTTTCTTAGAAATTTATGCTTGAAATTTCTAGTTGTTTCTAGGGTGAATTAAATTTCTATTTTATTGCTTATTTTATTACGTATGTTTACATATTTCCACTTAAATTCTTCAGAGCTGTAAATACACTTAGGGAAACCCATAGAAAAGGATAAATAGGCAAAAACTTTTTTGAAAATAGGTCTAAATCATGTGTAAAAGGGCAAAAAACAAACGCAATTAAAATGTAGGCAATAAAGCACGAAAAAGGTGAAAAGGTAGGAACATAGGATTCTACCTAAATTTCGGTCGTCTATAATAATAACAAAAACATCGAAAACCCCACACTTGTTTAGCAGATAGCTATTATCAATTTTATTTTGTTTAATATTTCCCTTCAAACTGATGCTAAATTTTTTTTTATTTTGTGTTACGCATCCCTAAAAAATATATACATAAAAATACTTTTGTGTAACAAAATAATTTATTTTTGTTTTGCATCATTCTATTTTCTACAATATTTTGGATGAAACAATTAAATAAAATAGGATTCGTTTATGTTCTATGCTATTAATGTGGAACATCCGTTTTTAATAATAGTGTCACAGCTAATGCTGAATGTCGTCCCATAAAAGAAGTGATTCCCTTTTCCAAGCACGAAATCTCGTATGTGACCAATAACCAGCTTTTCCTACCACAGACTATCTAAAGGAAAATGGAGGCATAACGTTGCCAAGCGGTATACATACTGGGGTAACCTTCTTTTTTCAAGCAATATGTGAAATGTAGCCCCACAGAAAGGGCAGAAACTATCAACCTTTTTTCAAATGCAACAACAAAGCGTGTGACGTGAAAATATATTTTTGACATCAACTGATTTGCAACGAGGTAAATTTTTTTCTTGGAATTTTTTTATTAAATCTTGAGAATGTTTGATCTACACTATTGGCCAGTACACGATTTTGGTCTGCTATAACGTGTAAAGAATAAGAACATATTAAAATTCTGCAGGGAAAGAGAAGGATGGTATAATTTACACTATTTCAATGTGTTATAGCTCAGAAGACGCGCTTATCAAATCATGACCACGTATTCAGTTGGAAACTGCAGACCAGCACACTGCCTTGTAGATACATATTGCATCAGTACCTTATCAGAGTTGAATAAGAGAGTGTCGCTTTAAAAAGGAAATACATCTTTAGGTATTAATTGACTCTACAATTATTTTCAAACTCTAAACGGTATGAAAATAATTGCAGATATTTTACGATTTTGTTTTCTTTAATCAACCGGTTTGACGAAAAATAAAACAAAAATTCTAAAAGTTAAAAGTACTCCGTGTAAAAATGAATCAACCGGCGTGATGAAAATTTAAACTGAAAACCTAAAAAATTATTCAACAAAAATAAAAGAAGGAAAAATGCCTATGTAATAAGTGGTTCAAAAATGCCCCCTCCCTGTGTTTCGCAATAACCCAATCTGTCGTAAAATTGAGTTCTTAGAAATTAAAAATTTTAATTTTGCTCTAGAAATTTGGGTTTCTTACTGGAATTTTTGACTACCATTTCCTGTCACAATTTAAATACAAAACGAAATATTTGAGTTAAAAGTTCGGAAAATTATGAAGTTAAAAAATAATGCACTTTAGCGCAAGACCGTCCGATTTTTTTTTATTACACATATTTTTGCAATTACGTATTTTTGATCTGGAATAAATCCCTGACTACATGCCTGTTGCCGCTCGCAAGCGTTAGAATGTTTTATTTAATGCAGATTTGGTCCGATCGTAAGTCCATGTAAAAATAATGCTAATCGGTGCCAGGTGACATGTGTACTGCACGTGTACCCTTATCATTCTCCCAGGTTGTTATATCCAATAAGATTATGAAGCGATTTATCACGGTCATAATAAAGGAGATACACATAAAGGAATAACCATTTGGCATCTCCGCCGATTTAGTTTCTCTTTCCCTCTTGCCAAAGTTTGCTTGGCAAGCAGACTGAAATAGTGTACTGGCCAACCGTGTATAATAGCTCCCTTGCAAGCGCTTTTCAGCGCTGTGGGAGATATAGCAGGTATGAGCTGCTATTGCTTGGGCCGAACGACATACGAGGAAGGCAGTGTGGCCGGACACTGCGTTTCAGTCGCCTATTTATTACCTCGAGTTACACCCGAGTACTCATTTCACCCAAGGCTGAGTCGACCTTAGGAACCAGAGCGTCTCTTGAAAACGGGCGGTGGATGAAGCCGCCAGCGAGAATTTAACCCAGCTCTCTTTAGTTTGTAGTCCAGTACTCATACTACTGGAACCACGGTCCCCTCGAGAATTTTTAATAGTATATTTATTTAAAATTGTAAGTATAATTGTTTTGCCAAAATTGTATTAGGAGACTGGATCTTATTGGTAAATTTTATTTATGTAGTTTATACTATACAAAATGATTCTAAATGTGGTACTCATAAATTTAAATTCCTATTTTAGGGCCCAAAATAAAACGAAAAGTCTGTATAAACATATGTTGTCACGTTTTGTTTCCAAAAATCGATGACAATATATAATTTTAGTAAGACTGCGTTTTTTACGTAAAATTGTTTATATTTTCTATTTTTGCGACAAGAGTCCACACAAAATAAATAATGCATGTTCTAAGCACCTGCCCCTAGATATACCCGCCACTCTTTAAATTGTGGTAATTAATTCCTAAATGTTTAAAAAGAGCACAGAAGTTATAAAGTTGTGCCAAATTTTATTGAATTCTTTATACATGTTTGGCAGCTATTAATTAAAAACCCTAATCAGGAACTAATCTTTCACACCCTGAACTGAAAAGCGAAGCCTTTTACAACCTATGTTTATTTTTTTTTATTTTTTTTAAGTTAATCAACTTGCAAAGGGCAATCCCATTATGCCTTTAAAGCCCTGCGAGTAGAATGCGGAAACAAGGATAGATGGCGATGAATCGCCTTCTTAAACAAGGATAGGTTGTAATTTTTGGCGAAAATTCTATTTGATAACGAGTTCCGTAGCTTCTATAGAAAAAAGATTCTGCGTAGACAGAAGTCCTCACTAGGTCAAGCTGGACCGCACAGGAATTTGTTGTCTCCGACTGTCTTATATGCATCAAAAATCTTGCTCTTATGGGGATTAATCCTATTAGTTCCTGCGAGCATGACAGTACTTGTAGAAAAAAAACAAGTCACCAACTAGCCGCCTCTGCTCTAGTATTTCGAGAGAATCGGTCAAACTGTCGTCATCAATTAGGCGAATTGCTTTCCTTTGAATTGATTCCAAAAGTTCTAAAGTGTGCTTTGGGGCTAAACTCCAAACATGAGAACAATATTCTAGTGTTGACCTAATTTAAGCTTTGCTTAATGTGAATAGCTGATGCGACCTGAAGTACTTTTTAGCTCTAAAGAGGAAGCTGCGCCTCTGAGAGGCGGACTTTGCAATGACGTGCACATGATCGTTCCAAGAGAAGTTAGTGCTCGCATTTACTTCTAAGATAGACAGATTAGATCCCATCGGAAGGATTTTACCGTCCATTAGTATGTTTACTGCATTATCCCTTGATGTGTTCTTAGAGAAAACCGCTGCCTAAATTTTTGAAGCGTTGAAGTTAATTAGAATTTTCTTACCTCATTCTAGAATGATTTCAAGATCCCAATTAATCATCTGTATCTGCTGTTCCCTTAGTCGATCTGAGGCAGCGACGGATAATGGTTTGTCGGAGAAAAAAGATACCACCAGGCTACTAACATCTGCGTAACTGTATATAGGTATGGAAATCAAAGCTAAGAAATCATTTATACGAAACAAAAACAGAGTAATAGGCAGAATAGGCCCCTGAGGCACCCCTGCATTAGTCGAAAATGTCTCGGATGAGATGCCATCGACGAAAACCTGCAGATATCTTTCGGCAAAAAAATTGGATATCAAATAACAGAGTTCAGGAGGAAGACATGTTAATTTACGAAAAGAGATGGGTGCCAGATTTTGTCAAAGGCGTTTGAGATATCCAATGCCACAATCCTAGCCTCTCCATATTTTTCTATAACTGAGTTACAGATATGAGTAACATATGTCAGTAGATCACCAGTTGAGCGTTGTTGTCTGAAACCGTATTGCCTGTCGGAGATGATTTTATTCTTCTCCAGATATTTAAGAATATCGATATTAATAACCTTTTCCATCGCTTTAGATATAACACTCAACAAAGATATAGAGCGATAACTGTTAGCCAGATTGTTCTTTCCTTTTTAGAAACAGTCTGCACTCTGGCACATTTCCAGATGTTAGAGAATATACCTTTGATGTAAGAGGGTGTGAACAATTTGCTTAGGACAGGAGTCAACTCTGGAGCGCAGTTTCAAGAACAAGAGCGCGGATACCATCAATGCCAGAATCCTTCGAGGTGTCGAGCTCGAGGAGAATCTTCCTGATTGTGTGTTGTCTAAAAACAACTTCGGATATCGAAGTGTCAACCTCAAGAAAAATAGGAGGTTCCGCGTTTCGAAAATCAAGGTTGGAATTTTCAGCAAACATTAAGGCTAGCATGTCAGCCTTTTCCTTGGAAATAGTCGCAATATTGTCATCGAGTAATTGTGGAAAATTTGATGATGTAAGATTTTTTCCAATCGAGTTTGCAAATCTCCAAAAGTACTTGGAATCATTGGGACAGTCGATAAGCCTCTGGCGCATTTTACTACCGAAATCAATTTTGCCTTGTCAGTAACGTGTTTACAAAAATTTTATGCATCTACAAAGGTGGTTCGAATCTCGACTGAGGGATTATTCACCAACATTGATATGCGTGATTTTTGCAGGAGGACAGCTTAGGCTAATTTTTTGCTGAACCAAAATTTACTGGGGGCAGACTTTTATTGGGGGTGGGGAATTGAGCATTCCATACCAATCAGGATAGTTTCATTGATGGATCTGGCGACTGAGGAAGGGTTGTCCGAGTTAAAGCAGACTTTCTGCCTTGGGAAATATGCAAAGAAGTCTCTTAATTCTTCCCTATTAGCAGAATTAAACTAGCAAACCCTAAGGGACTGTGTCTGAGAAGGAAATGGTATATAAACTGAGTGAAAGGCTGCTATAAAGCTTTTGACATATATGGACGTTTCTTATTATTTTTGCTCTAAAATACAAATTTAAATTTTAGAATCACCTTGTTTATTATGTAGTTCCATGTAGCTTCATAAACAAAATTTACTGATAAGACCTGTTGTTTCCTAAACCCAGGCTCCAAATATAATTTTGGCAAAAAAGTTAAAAAAGATCCCCTTAAATTTTAATTACACTTTTAAATATATTATTTAAAATTCCCAAAATTTAATAAGAAAACTCAAAGAACAAAATTTACTTCTCAATTGCAAATTAGTTTACTTTGATGTGACAAATATGTTTTTACGTGTACCTTCTCAAGAATGCTTAGCGTTAATCAAACCATTTTTGGAAAAGATAAACACAAATCCAGACTTAACGAATAAGATAATTAAATTGTTTTAGGTGTACGTGAAATAAAATTATTTTATATTTCAAAGAAAGCATTATTTACAAAATGAAGGTCTTCCGATGAATAGCCCAATTTCACTCAAATTGTCAAATATATTTTTGAATTATTTGGAAAACAAAATATTTTATTCTCATGGGTTAAGGAATATTATATTTTTGTACAAATATGTAGATGACATGCTAGCTGGTTTTCTGGCAGTTTAATAAATTTTAAGAATACATTAATAGTCTACAATGAAACATTAAATTTACTGCAGAAATTGAAAATGAAAATAAAATAAATATTCTACATTGAACAATATTAAGACACTCAGACGAATTAGAATTGTTCACTTATAGAAAACTATCCGTACAAACTGTACAACTCCAAATAATTCCTTAGCTCCAATTTCACAAAAATTGGCTGCATACAATTCGATGATAAATAGCGCTTATATGATATCAATGAATGAGAAAGTTTTAATCGAAAAATTAAGGTAATTAAATAAATAGCTTTTAGCAATGGATATTCTGAAAAAACCATTAAACGGTAACATCTAAAAAAATACAAATTGGCTATTAATTCTATTTTTCCTGAACAGGCTACCACAAAAACAAACTCTTTTGCTAAAACATATTTTGGAAACATTTAAGAAAGATAATAATAAAATTCTTCGTACATCTCAAGCGACACCTAGTTTAAATCATTTAATTTAATACACGGGATAGTAACTTGCGATAGAACTTGCGAGAGAGACTTGTGAGAGCGTTTACACTTAAGCAAGTTTTTAAGAGCAAGTGCTCTCAGCAAGTCCTACCTGCACTATCCAGACACTACTATGTGCAAGTTGCTTGCATGGCAGTTTACACGGTAGAGTGTTTCGTGCAAGCTAGAGTGCGGCAAGTATAATTTAATTTCTAGACGACATTCCAATTCAAACCCTATTTCTTGTGCTCCCTTAAATAGAAGTTTAAAGCCTATGGCCCGTTATTGTCCCAATAAACGTATAAGTATTTGACTATACGTAAGTCATTAAAGAAAAGCTCTCTGCAAATTTGTAAAAATCCAAGAAAAGAATCCTAAATTAAGCTAGTTGTAGTGGGGATGTTTCATACAAAGAATAAAATAATAGCAATTTTTCCAATTCCTCTGTGAAAAAGTGCTTTAATAAATTTTTTTAAAGATCCTTACTAAATTGTCGTTAAAAATACAAAAAAAAATAAATTTTTTCTAGTTTTTTCAATTAAATCAAAAATTATTAACTTTCCTTCGGATTTATTTTTCATATAATTGTGCAGTAATAAAATAGGAAACTTCGCCTTAATTTTAAACATCGCAGCTCTTCAAATAAGCGAATATATTTATTGACCATATTTCTACCTCCAAATGTACGACTTGCACAACCCACTTGCAGACAACTTCCAGGAAATTGGAAACAAACCTGACCTTGCCTAGAGCGCTCTCCGCGGTTGTTCATACGTGCAAGTAATTATTGCAGCAAGCACTTGCCGCAAGTTTTACGACTTGCTCTGGGAGCACTCTCAGAGACTGTTTACACTACGCAAGTTCGCTGGAAGTACTCTCAGACATCGATTTGCCATAGTTTTACTTGCTCGTGTAAATGGCACATAATGCTGTGTATATAGATCAAACATCACGTAAATTTCACATTAGGTGCAGTGAACATTTACTGCCTTCAGTAAAAAACATCCAAAAAGATCAATTCCTGCTAAGCATCTATTAGAAACTTAATATAAACTTACAAGCGCGAACACATTTGCAATAATACTAAAAAAACTTAGTTTCTTGGAAGCCAAAGAAATTCACAAATATGTACAAATCGAGGCAATTTACACTTATGAACGAACAATCTTCAGTGTGTTTTCTAGACACACCTCTAACTGAAGTTTTGGATGAGAATTCGGATTAGAGAGAATATTCCTAGGAGTTTGTGATCCATGGAGCTTGTTAGCATAAAAACGGCTAAACAAACTACTGGTATAACCGCCGACAATGCTGAAAAGCGAAACCAGGCAAATATTTATAGAAACATTGTGAAACTTTAGTATATCTAATTGTATTTATCGTTAATAGAGTTTATTAGTCATAAATATCTGATAATGTTACAAGTCACTGTAAACAACTTTGGCAGCATTAGTGATTGCATCTCGAAACTAATAGTTGAATTAAACATCTCACTGACAAAAACATTGTGACTTTCTAACGCTACATCTGAATTTTACAAGACGAAGACAGAGTTTCCGAAAATTTTACCAACAGCGCTTGACAGTAAATTCAAGGCAATAAATAAATACAATTGACGACACAAAAGTTTAATAAAAAAAAATTGTTTTCCGGTTATAGCCCGTCAAAATTGAGAAGAAAAAAAATTTAATTTTAACTCCGTAACTCCATTACTGATCACGTCAAAATCTGAAACATAATTTCAGACTGTTAAGGCTTATTATTTCCAGAATCCTAGTGATATACTGATTGGTATACCTCTTTTACCCATCAGAACCTTTACCATGGTCCTATTTTTGTTAAATGGGCAACGCCAAATAAAAGGCTAACTTATTGCAAATAAATCTTGTCCTCCGAAAAATTTACCTACGGGTAGCCATTTCTGAGAAAAATGACTATTTATTATCCAGAGATACTCTCTGAAGATGATAGCTTCGCTATCGAAACGCGTTAGAGCAACCTCTGCTGTGTTTTTTAATCGTTCTTGGTTTCAGGGGACAAGATTTTTATTTCAATTTTTGAAGATAACCAAGGATCAGTCCGTTCCATCTGAATTTATTTTGGTTATCACCAATGAAAATAAATCCAATAAACAACGCATTGCAAAGAAAACGCAGAGAATATCTAAAATTTTACAGTTTGCAATTAAGTCTTCTCACCTTATTATTTCAAGCTGAAGGATGATCTGAAATAATTTCTTGGTCTTTCACAATTCCATGAGACTCCACATTCATTTGAGACGTCGTTGAATGTGGGGCACGTTTTCAATTTTAGTCTCTTAGGACCGTCACGTTCACCCCTATGTGATTTTACAGTGTCGGTACATATGAATCTTATAGGTTTATGTTACACAGTAATATGAACAAATATCCCTCGTCATTACCTAACAGAAACATCCAAGAAACAGGTGTTTCGAACGTCTCAATTTCCTCGCAACCGTTTTAATAGAATAATGCAGCCATTTTCAAAATGTTGACAATATACATAACGCAGCATTCGGCGCGTACGAATTTCAGTGAAAATGAATCACGCCGCTGTCATATTCAGGATCTTGGCGTTTTTATTTTCATCAATTTAATCGAAACAACGTAAACATTTAGCGAAATTGAAATTATATATATTAATGTTTGATTTATTTGCATTCAGTTTGCACTGCTAAAAATATTCAGGTAAAATTAATTCTTTTATACTGATGAATCAATAAGCTTCAGTATATTACACTGGCGTGGCGTGCCTTTTATAAATGGGGAAGGAGGTCAGAAAAGAAACAGCAAATAAGCCATAGGCCAAATTTAATTTTTAATATTAGAAAATAAACAAAGTCCTGCTTTATTTAATATTAAGGGGAATTCTTTTACTTCAATTTGAAAATTTATCAATTACATCATCATTAAATTTTTGTTGTCTAGAAATATTTTGAATCGTTATCGCTAAATTGGAAAGTCTTTCTTATCCAGTGAAATTTCTAATAACATTTTCTAATCCATTATAAGGTGGAAAAATTGTGTTCTGTTGTAGCACTTGTGGCGAGAATAGTAAAAGTTAATACACAACCTAAGAATCTCGACAAAAGTCCACATTTTTGTTCAAATTTCCGGAAGCCAGCTTGCCACTAAAATTAGATTTATTTTTACCTACATTATTTGGGGGACGTATAAATAAAATACCGGCGTATTTTCTGAAACCACCATATTTTTTACCCGTTCTTACTGTTGCCTTTACAAAGGATGATCGACGAGAGAGCCCGTCTTTAAATGACGCGCTCTCTATCTCCGCTTCCGAGGTGGCGGAAAATTCGAATTCAAATTTACTTTCTACAACTACAAGTTTGGAAAACGATAATCAGAAAATCCATTTTCAGTTTATAATTATTTCCTTTTGTAAACGAAAGGCATATCAACAAATTAAAGAAGATTTTGTGTTATATATTTTTTATAGTTTTTGAGTTGAACATGTCTAATATGCAATTTAGTCCGTTTTATTAAATTTGGTATTGAAGAAGTTTATCTGGCTTTCGAAATAAGGAGACTTTTTTCTTTAAAATTTAAAGTTTAAAATCCATTTTTTATTAACGTAATCCTGTGTTCGAACCTAATAAATGTGGCCTGAAGTTACGCCAAATACACTTTTAGCTTATAGTCTTTTTGCGCACAGCTTACTCCCGCACAAATTACCTGAATTATTTTTATTGTCAACGCTATAAAGTGGCACTATTTGTTAATAAGTATTTACTAGTTACTATTTTAAACTTTTGCACCATAATTGGTCTCATAAACAGCTTCTGAATAACAAATAACACAAATTCATATCATAGCGCACGTTTAGTCGGCGCAAGCATATTTCCCATTGATCTGAATGAAAAACTATAATGAATTGTTTCGACAGCTTATCATATATGTAATACTTCTATATAGCGTGTTTTGTCCCTTTGCTTCTGTTAAAAAGATGCGATGGATATATATGTTTGTCCTTTTTAAAGAACAGAATATATTAAACAATCCTAAAGTTTATGTCAAATATCCCTCTTCTTACCAGTTGTTATTGTTGTCATTCATTAATTAGTGTTCCCGCCCATCTTGTCATCTGTTCCAGTTATAAAGAAGTCAAATAAATGTTGCCCTGATTTTTGTATTTAATGTATAATAAATATTTTTATGATATGTAACATTTGCTAAAAAGTAATAGGTAAATATGTTTTCCATAGGAAAACAGGGAAACTATCTGGACAATCTTTATTCTACTTACGACTTGTTTGGTTCAGTTTACGTGTTTACAATATGTTGTATTGTTTCTTTTTTCTATTTTGCCATGTAGTAAATTTAGTAGTTAACAGTTTGTATTGCTATTATAATTATGCCACGACTTTGCTATTTGTGTTTCTTGGACAAAACATCCAAAAAAACATGAAGATTTCTGACCCATGCGAAGAATGCTTGTCCTTGAAAGAGTCCGATATATACTTTCATCTCACCTTTTTGACAAAGCATTTTTCGGTGGCGACTATACACAACACGCCATATAGAAGTATTACATATATGCAGCTTAGCGAGTGTATTCGATGCGATATAGAGTTTCGACGGGTGGCATGAATCAGTGAAAGCATTGTTTAAAACACTAAATAAATACTGTTCGTAGACTTCGCATGAAAAGGGGGTTTAAAAATAAAATTATGTTTATATAAATATCATAAAATATACAAAGTGGACCATAAGTAACGGTACATAGAGCAAGAGTAGATTTTTGGTATAAAAATAATGTAATATAGCCACATTTACCTTATACCAAAAGTTGATATTAACAGAGATGCAGGGTGTCAAAGTTGAAAAAAAAATTGTGATTTTTTTGCCTAACTGATAAACACATTTCACTATAGACAAGAAATTTGGCATATTTGTCAAAAAATTCTAATTTTCTAACAGATTGTCAGTAACTCATAGGGGGTACCACTTGCGCTACCTTGTATTATTCTAAAGCATCATAACTTTTTTGTGCCTTCATGTACACTTATTTTAGATATATATTTTTATTTACCTACATTCTTAACGTAAAAAAGGTATACTTTCTAAATGTTGATACAAGCAACAGTTTTTAAAATATTTGCCTTCAAAATTTGCCGTACATTTATTTAAATTATGTAAATGTGAATTTTTCGCAGTAGGTTTGAAAATAAAAGTAATAAAACTGACTTTAAAATAGTTTATATAAAATACTACTCTACGGACATTTTTAATACACATATTTTTCAAATTACTAAAGCACATTTAAATAAAATACCAAAATAAAATTTATTTTCAAAAATAAGTATGTGGGAAATGACCTTTTTTATGTAAAGGGATTGTAAACAATTAAAAATCTGGCTGCCTTTTATTGAAATTCATCTTCAAATATCTGCTTTAACCACCCACACTATTAAAATTTTCTTGTGCGAACTCAGAGATCATATCTCACATCTCTATGTTAAAAAATGAATTACGTCTTAATTTTTTGGATTTTCTTTATTAAGATTTTCAAAATTTAAGTAATAATATTATCAGAAAAGTAATATTTGACATAAATTAGTTTCAAAGCTGTCTTATGATTACTTTCTTTTTAAGCCTACTTTGAAAATTTAATATCTTAGTAATTTAAAACCAAGGCACGTCAAGCTTTAAAGGCAAATATCTTGGAAACGGTTGCTCGTATCAACTTTCAGGAAGTACACCTTTTTTTACGTAAAAGCTATGGCGTAATAAAATGACCTAATTAAAATTAATATACGTGGGCGCATAAAAAAGTTATGATAATTTAGAATTATGCAGGATAGCGCATGTAGCGCCCCCTATCAGCTATTGGTAATATGTTAGCAAATTAGAGTTTGTCCGACTTAAGAAGCCCCCTTCTGCCAAATTTCGTGCCTATATTACGTTTCATTCCATAATTATACGAAAAAATCGATTTTTTTTTTATTTTGACACCCTGCATCTCTGTTAATATCAACTTTTGGTATAAAGTAAATGTGGCTAAATCACATTGTTTTCATTTTAAAAATCCACCATTGCTCTGTGTACCATTACTTATGGTCCATCCTGTATAACATTTTTCATTTTTACAAGGGAAGTTGTACTTCCCCAGCTTCCATGGAGAAAACGTCACTGGCATATTATAAAGGAAATTGTCTCGCAAGCTTCTTGATTTGCATGTAAAATGAGCATATTTAACTTTAAAAAAACTTTAAATGTTAACCATGTTAATTAAATTAAGAAGCATATTTAAAACCATACAGTTTTCCTGACCCGAAATTTTGATTCTTCTTTAATTTCCTTTAGTTTTAACTTTTCTGCCTTTATGTAGTCTATTAGATATCGTTTGCTTTTCTTTTTTGTCTTTTTATGTTCTATTAGATTTTTTTGCTTCGCTTAGCTATCGATATTAGATATTACTTAATGCAAGAGTCTTCAAATCATAAAAACGCGAAAATATATGCCAGGACTGAGTTTTAAAGTAAAATGAAATTTACACAAGCTTAAATAGTAAGATTATAGAGAGAAGCCGAACTAAAATTTTCACTCCAGAAAGTTGTCACATTCCATGAAAGGCCCAGAAAATGAGATAATTGTAAGTAATAGTACGATTTATATATCAAGGAGGTGAGAGCGATAATACAAATTACCTATCATTAATTAGCACCACGGATAGAAAAGATATTAATTATAATTTGTTTATGACCCTGATGCGGGCTATCAATCAGATTCAACGTACCGGCAGCATGAAATCTCCGAGCGGGAATAATAAATCTTAGCACCAGAATCAATAGGGCTGTGACACTACATCCCCTTTGTCCAATATGATGGGCGACTTCACTGTCGGGAATGTTCAGTGTCATTCAGCTTGAATCTGGTGGATTATCGGCAAAAAATTACGCGACCCACATTTTGGTTTTAATAAGTTTCAAGTTTTAAAAGTCGATTCGACGGTACAGATGCCGTTTATTTTTCGAAAATCAGTTATGAAAGGCTAAAAACCCTAAAACGGCGTGATCGATTAGATGCCAATCAACGAGTTGAATATTAACAGAATAAATTAAGAAGACGTATACAGAGTGTTTGTTAATTAATCCCTTCACAATAGGACCTCCTATTAAGCTGGCTGGTAGGGGCTTCAAATATCCGCTGCTTTAAGCTTCACATCAGGATAGAAAGACGGCATTCGTCGAATTTATACAAGGAGAGTCTAATCACGTATTCATGATGTCGGAATGCAAATTAGACTGTGCATTAACACCGGAACTTTCCTACGGCGGATGCATCCTCCCTTTTTGGTACAGATACGACCGAATTCGTGTGCTCATGCCCTCGATACTAAACAGCTTTACTAATGGAAATGTGGGAAGTGCTCTAAGGATCATCGATATTATTAGTACATAATGATTGCGTGCAATCACCGCCAATCCAGAACATAGGATCAGGCGCTCCAAGCGGAATGCGTCACATATTGTCGAATTCCTTCAGCTAAATTATATGTAATAATCATGTCCCCTTACATCCTCTGCTCAACTTAAAGGAGAGCGCAATTTGGAAAACGGGATATTTTAATAAAACAAATGCATTTTGTTTGTAAACAATCTTTTAGTAATAAATAAATACAATATAGTGCATGTAATACATTCATTATTTCGTAAATTGGTGACTTCAGAGAAAATTCCTGAAACAGTTCGATCCTCCAGATTTGTTTTACCTGTTAATTTTTTTTTCTGGAACGGACTGGTCCTTGGTTATCTTCAAAAATTAAAATACAGAATTTGTCCCCTAAAACCAAGAAAGATTAAAAAACACAACAAAGGTTGCAAGCTACCATCTTCAGAGAGAAACTTCCCTCTGAAGATGACAGCTTGGCTATCGAAACGCGTTAGAGCAACCTTTGTTGTGTTTTTTAATCTTTCTTGGTTTCAGGGGACAAGTTCAGTATTTTAATTTTTACCTGTTAATATCTTTCTGATAATTATAACGTTAACAATATTATTTTAAATAAATGCAGGTCATCTAATAGGTAGATCTTTTAAAAAGTCTTTTAATTAGCCATTAACCATGCCAATGAGTTTACGTGTCAAAAATGTGTAAAGTACTAATAAATTTATAAAAACAATTAACAGATTACTTCAATAATGGAAACTCCCATTCCTAAGTTTCCAAGTAAGAAACTCATTCAAAAGTAATTAAGATAAAGACATCACAGGGAATGAAATACGATTGATTTTTTACTTTTTTAAAAACGCAAACGTCTTTCCGGGGAAGTAACATTCTGTCATCTGCTTAATGCTAATATATAGAGGGTCCGCCATTAATGTACATCTATAGGGAGCATATTCTAAACTTATGTTCATTTTATTGTACCAATCATATATAGAGTGTTGATATAAACTTACTTTTTTTAAAAGAACACCCTGTATATTTTTACATTATAAAAATGCAGCAAAATAATATGGAGTTTATCGGGGTTTTGATGGGTCCTTTTCCTAATAGAGGATCATAAATCCGGAGACAGGACTCTGATGCAGTCGTTTGTAAACACTCAGTATAATGTAGTATTAACCAGTTTGCAACTTAAACAGTCATTGATAGTCTTTTAGTTTCCATAAACCATTAAAATGTTGTTTATTATTTCTTAGTTAACGCCAGTTAACTGCCAGTCCTAAGCCTGGGTAAAGTGTGCAGGAAAATGTTTCGGAAAATTTTTAGACAGATTAAATGGGACGCAACTCGGACATTTCCTTATCTCTGGACGCAACTAGGGTGCATCCATACAGAGTGATGGAGATTTGCATATCCAAGAATTACTAAAAAAATTTAAATAGATTGGCCTATTTTTAAAACCTAATGTAAAAAAGATATAATAACCTTGCTAATAATCCCAATTACGTGGAGTTTCTTTTGATAGGTTCCATGCAAATTAACTTTCAAATTATTTTTTTTTTAATTTTTAAGCTTTTTGTAAACACAAATAGGAAAATTTGTAATTATTACTAATTAAATAAATAGTCAGTATTTTCAACTTTAAACAAGTTGTTAGCGTTCGTAATAATAATCGAAACTGGGCAGATATTTAACTGGGTACCCGAAAAATTGACAATTAAAAATATGTATTTTATAGAATTGTTTACATAAAAACTTTCTGAAGTCTAAAGAGATATTAAAATGAAATTTTTTCCAGTAACGTACATCTACAGGAAGCACATTTTAAAATTATTTTCATTTCATTGCACTGATCATATGCAGAGTGTTGACATAAACTTGGTTTATGTAAATAGGCTGTCCTTGTATATTTTTGCATATTTAAATAGCCTCATAAAAATGCAGCATAATATTATCAGGTTTATGGGGGTTTTGATGGATTATTTTCTTAATAGAGGCTTCTAATTCCGAAAACAGGACTCCGATGCAGCCATTTGTAAACACTCTGTATGATGTAGTATTATCCAATCAGAAACATAAGCAATCATTGATAGTCTTAAGATTTCATAAACCATAGGAATGTTGTCGTATATTCTTTAGTAATACAGAGTGATCCAGGTTTGCAAATCTAATAATTACTAAAAAAATTTAAATGGGAAGTTCATTTGCGTGAAAACTGTGTACATAATGTAGTATTGTTGGAAAGCTAATTTTATATTCTTTTCATATTAGGTAATAAAAATAGGGCATTTTATTTAAAATGTTCTACTAATTTTTGGATTTGCAAATCTCGCTCACTCTGCATAAGTAAAAAACATAAGACAACATATTTATGCTTTATGGAAACTAAAAGACTATCAATGATTGTTTTTGTTGCAAATCGGTCAATACTACATCATACTGAGTTTTTACAAATGACTGCATCAGAGTCCTGATTTATGAATCCTCTATTAGGAAAACATCCCATGAAAACCCCCATAAATCCTATATTATTTTGCTGCATTTGTATAGGGCTGTTCAAACATGTAAAAATATACAGGGAGTTCTATTTAAAAAGAGTAAGTTTATATCAAGACTCTGTATATGATTGGTACAATAAAATAAAAATAATTTTAAAATGTGCCCCCTATAGATTTACGCCACTGGGCAAAATTTCATTTTTATGTGTTCTTGGGTTTAGGAGCTATTCTCCGTCCACCCACTAATGGCGGGACCCTGTATATTAGCATGCCATACATTAACGAAACTGATCTGCGCATTTAATCGGTAAAGATATATCTGCGCACTTGGCTCCTTACACACCAAATATGATACTTTCCTCTAACATACATATCTGCAGACATATTATAACCTCCAATTAAATCCATTAGTTAAAAACTTCAAGTTAGTGGACTAATAATCAGTACTTTTGTACGAATTGGACTCGGCTCGCGGTATGTTTGCATGCACCCGAGATTTAACTGGTGTTATCTGGTATTTGTAAGGAAAAGATCTCAAAGTCAGAACAAATCAAAACCTTTAACAGTCACTAACTGGCATACTTAGTCTGTGCAAGATAAAGTCTGCTGATTAGTCTGTGGCTCGCCCTTGTCCATAAACACAGAATTATTTTCGTTGATTTGATGTGTGCTATATCCAATTCGTCGAGTAATCCATTGGTGTATGGCCCGCTATTAGGTAAAAGTAAGTAGCAAATACCACTAAGGGGTTTTATGATTTCCAGCCTGAAGCAAAGGAGAACTTTTGCTCTTCTATCCCTCATTGCTACCTGATGATAGTAGAGAATTTTTTTATTAAATTTTTGGCGGCAAAATTATTTTTGACTTTTGACCTTCTCAAGCTATATAAACTATTAGGGAAATTTTCGATAATAAGTTTAATGTAAACATCACAGCATTAACTTTCATTGCAATTTTTTCTAAAAAAGAGCATTTTATCGAAATGAAACAAGTTTACATTAAATAAAGCAAATTATGTTTTCTTTAAAAATAACTAAACATTTCATAATAATCTTCTATAAACAGACTTAAAATAAAATAGTGACAAAAGCCTAGAACGTGCTGCATTTTTTCCAAAAGAAAAAAAAAATACCAAACCCAAAGGAATATCTATTCACAAAATTTGTGTACAACTGCCTAAAACATAAATAAATCATTTTAAAAATTGAATTGAAAAAATTATTTTTTTCGGCATAAAACTTCATAAGTAATCGATTATTTAGCTGAGTAAATTAATCCAAATAACCTTATTTTCATCCAAAGAATCTGTTCCTGAATTATAACCAATTATATGCTGAAAACCTTGTATGTAGATTGTATACAGGTGTCTCGAAATTAGATGGAAATATTTTACCTTCGGATTCTACGTTCAAAAATATGTAAAAAGTTTTATGTAAACCTATATCGGGAGAAGCCTCTTTTTCGAGATACAGGGTATAAAAGTTAAAATCGAAACGAGCTTTTTTTTGATTTTTTCGAAACGGGAGAATATAAATAACCAAAATTTGGCACACCTGTTTAGATTTATTCTTCATGGTGAAGATATTTCGGCTGTTAGGAACAGTAATCACCAAGAGCATGTAAGTTTGACCCACAAGTGTAGTTTAATGCCGGAAGGGGTATTAGCCCTCGGAGTAGTAGTTTCTTGTGGATCGGGCTTCAAATATTTAAATTTTTACCGCAGTAAATTATTGATGAAACGTCTATTCATGTTAAATTTTTTTAAATATTTTTTTAAGTTTTATTTTTAAGAATTTCTTCCTCATTGTTCCCTTTCCATGTCATGCACTGCTGACGAGCTCACATGAGAGCGAAACATCGATGTCCAGTGTTACAACCTTTTTTATGTATTGTTATATTTTTATATTTTCATAATTTATCAAAAAAACTAATTTTTTTTTCATATCTAATTTTGGTCTTCCATTTTTCATTTTTCCTATTCTATGTAAAATAAACTAATCTCTTATTTTGTCAACTGTCATGAGATAACGTTTTAAATAAATTTAAATATCACCTAGTCATATTTCAGAAACTGTTTTGGAATATTGTTAACAAACAATAAAAATTTAAATATTTCCAAACTGGGCCGAAAAAATGTTAAATAAAATTAATAAACTTCTTGTTAGATATTAATCCTCTATAAAATAAACTGTAAAATGTTATTCAACGTGGATGTGTGATGGGTAAAACTAGGGGATGAGAGCTTAATAAAATTGTCTCTTCTTTTGTTATTCTTAATTTTCTTGATATTTTAAGGTTAAAATCTTTAGTAGAAACTTTTTTACGTAAAAAAGATTCTCTTATCTTACATCGTTAGAGAACCATTTTCCAATAAAATATGTGCAAAAAATGTACTGCATGTCTAGGAACTACTATTAAAGAAATCTAAGTTGTTGGTGGGTCATGGAAACAAAAAAGATGATTGTCAAAGAAAGTTAAGTTTAACGTCTTGACATTAGAACAATCCTTTTTCTTTGGTTTAATTTTTCAGATTCTGTTAATCCTGGGTTCACTCGATTTATTTTCGAATGCGGAATTAGGTGATATGCATTTTGTGTACAGGTTTAGAAATGATAACGCAGTAGCTGCTGGTTTCAAAGTTAAGACGATTCAGTATTTTTTTTATAAAACCGTCTCCTATACTCCCGCTGACCAGCCAATGCGTTCTTACCACAAAAAAGGCCTATTACCTAATTTTTTATGTGAAAATGAATTGATCGAACCCACAATTAAAAAAAAAGAAAAATTAGAGCAAAGAAAAGAATTGTTTAAATGTTTTGGCGCCAAACTTAAATTATATTGATAATCATCTTTTTTTTTTCCATGGCCCACTTATAACTTAGACTTTTTTTGTAGTAATTCCTAAACATGCAATACATTTTCTGATTACAGTTTATTCGAAAACGGTCTACTCTATCGACGTAATGTAAGAGTACCATTTTTAAGAAAGAAAGTCCATACTTGAAGATTTTAGACTTAAAATATCAAGAAAATCAAAAAAAAAACAAAATTAAGAATAATTCTTATACAACCCTTCGTAGTTTTACCTGCTACTGATCCACAATAATTAAAATTTTGCACTTTATTTTATAGACCATCAAAATCCAAATAGATGTGGCAAATTTTAGTTATTTATCTTGTCATATTTCCAAAAAATCAATGAAAGAACCATTATTTCGACTTTATTTTTGGCATCTTGTATCTTGAAAACGAAACTTATTCTGATATAGATTTAAATAAAACCTTTTGCATATTTTTTAACAGAGAATTAGATGTTAAAAATTTTCAACCTAATTTCGGTACACCTTTATATGTATATTTCCAATTTCTTAAGACTTACAAAATTAGTCAATCACAATGAATTTTTTTCTTAGAATAAACCTTTTTTAATTTTGAAATAGATATAAACGATGATTTTCTTAAATATTTTTATCATTTGTATCTAAAATTTCAAGCACAATCAACAATATTACCTAAAATAAATGTAAGGTTTCCTTTAGAAATGTCTAAGTCTGTGTTTGACACAACCTGACGCTATTTATTGACTGCAATGACTGTTCTAGGGAACCCCCTCATAAAGAAGTCTGCAATCTTACGGATTATCTAGCGCCTAAAACGTATTTCATAATGGTATGAAAGAAATATATTAATCTACCTTTATTACAAACGTTACCGAACAGACTTTTGTCCGAAAATTATAATATATCCTCTTTTAAAAAGAGGTCCTTCGCCAGTTCCACACTGTTCTAAAAGGCATAATAGGGTTGCCATTTAAGAGAGGATTGAAAAAAAGCGTTATACTAGTAGGGACGAAAAATATTACAATAATTAAGAGCTTATATAATATGTAATTTTGGTTTGATTGGATGTGCGAGCCAGTAAAATAGGATCTTCGCAGTTAACGGGCTTTAAATGTCCACAAAAAAAAGACAAATAATTCGCCTATTAAATTTCGACGAACTATTACCCCTAACTCCGAAAAATTCGTTCTTTGCTGCATCACCTAAACGATAAGAAATACTAAGCGCTGTAGTGGAACCCAGGGAAATTCGAAATACATCCCTCCGCGGAAGGATAAAGTCCAAAAAGATTTATAACGAAACAGCTTCCACGAAAAACATTTAATTGTCCCCGCTCGAGTTTATTTTTGCATGGAAGGCCCAGTCATAGTTCATCTAGAGAGCCTCCCCGAGACCATTTATTACAATCGTGCCAGAGTGGCTGGAAACGGTTTGAAATAGTCCCTGTACGTTCCACTACCTAGCGCCAACGGCATCTGCAGAGTTTTGACCGATAAATTATTAAGGGCCGAGCCAGATTATGGGCGTCTCTCTCAAATGCAGCAACACCAATTCAATATTCAACAAGTTAAAAGTGCCCTCTGACGGTAAATGAGATTCGTGGGTAAGAGCGTATTAGAGGATAAAATCCAATTCGATAAATCAAGTCTTTGAATTTATAGAGTTTCAATTTATAGGTTCTTGTTTACCCTAGTTACGAGTCTAAAGGATAGTTCTACAACCAGGTCACCTAAAGGATCGAAAATATATGAATTAATACATTCTAAAAGTTTTAGTTAGTGTTTGGAGGAGCATTTAGGCTTATTGCGTATTAGCAAGCGAACATCGGGAAACCCTACCTATGATGTAGTTCAAAAACTGTTGATTTTGTAATTATTCCTAGGTATATTCTTTTTCATTTTTGGATCCTTATTGACACGTCTTGAATTATTTCAAAAAAAAAAAAAAAATTATCGAGCCCAGTTTTTTTTATTCATATTTTTATGTTGACTGTTTCATCTATAATCCATTTCAGATAAATATGCCTAAAGCTAGGAGGAGAAGTTTTAAATCAAACTTTAGATCAATTACCAAAGAATTCACTAGAACTAAAGCTGCCTTTACGCGTAAAATATGCTAATGAATAATGTGTTTCTTATATTTCAGGGGTACTTATTTAACCACATTTTGGTAAATATTCATGTTATTTAGTAAACGATTAAAAAGAAAATTTTTTATGTTGCATTTAGTATAAAAAGATCTGTTCGTCGAACTGTCGAACCTAGTGGTGAAGGGGTGGGGGTTAAAAAACAAATGCAAAAATGACAGATTAAAAATAAAATATACATACCTGAGCATTTTTCTGATATATATTTCGTCGCGGTTATATAGAATTTCTCTGTTACTTTTGGGAAGTAGTCTATTCAGAGGCTTTCAAAAATATTTGTCACTTTGAGAATTTTAAGGATTAATAATAATTTGCGCAAATTTAATTTAGTTGGGTTGAGTGTCACTTTTTTTATTTTTTGAAATATTGCAATTCTAATCAAGTTTGCAGTTTATTATTAGATTTTCGCCAAATATACAATAATATATTAAGCTTTTATACAATCAAGTCAAATCAATTTTTATGCGAAGAATTTAAGAATATTTTTCGCTTTGTATGTTTCGAAAAAAAATTAGTTATTTCCATCAAAGCAATTAAGTTAAGTTTTGAAAGGCCTAACATTGTTCGAGTTTAATACTTCTATACCATTTTAAAAACTTTGATCTTTAGATTAGATTAGATTATATATGGATCGTTTCGTGTTTCTCTTCGTCCACCTCGCACCTCGACCTAAGGAGATCTTTTGTGCCTGCCCTGATCTACGTAGTTCCCAGGTTCAAACACTTGTAGACGTTTATTATGGACCTGGGATTGAGTTTTTCCACATCTGAGGGGTTTAAGGACGCCCATTCAAGTTAGACGTGCCTTTTGCGTGCAAGCGCATCGCACTTGCATAGCACATATTCTGCAGTCTCCGCAGCTTCTGCGCAAAAGCGACATGGGTCTGTTTCAGCCTGATCCATTTTCTTGAGGTGGTACCTCATAGGGCAATGTCCTGTTAATAGGCCGGTTAGGATCCTCAATTCGAATTTGCTGAGTTCTAAGTAGACCTTTGTCTTTTCAAGCGTTCCAGATATTAATCTTTTCGCCTGCCGTAGTCTTGGATATAATCTCCAATGGAAGATTCTTGACTTTTTTTCCCATTTTTTGACCTCGTTGTTAATTTGAAATTTTGATCTTTGTTAATTTTATTACAATTTTCTCGGGTAATGACAAAATCTTACTAGAGGAAGCCATATTTTGTGAGCGGGCAACAGTGGATTTTCAAAACAACAACTAACCAGCAAATAATTGTTCCATTGCATGTTAAAATTGATCTATATAGATGCTTATGATGTTACCGGTATTATAGATCGAGAGCGATAAAATTTTGGTGAAAGATCTTTTGGAAACAAAAAAACAAATTGGAGCTAGAAGAAAGGAAGTGAAAGAACGCAACCGTAATATTAAAAGCAAAAATCGATTGTAAAACAAAATGTACGAATTTCAGTTAATTTGTCAGGGTGTAGCAAAAACCTAAAAACTATTAAAAATAAGATTGGTATTAAAAGATTATCTGTTGAACGTATTATTAAATGTGGTATGGAATTGAAAGCATTTAACAAAAAAAAAGCAGTCAGATATTATTATTGTGCACGACTTCATTTGAATTGTCATAAAATAGACTATTATCGGAGTATTTCAAAAAGGCATAAAAAGCTTGCACCCAGAAAACGTTAATCTTTTTAATAACGTATGTCCTCAAATGTTTTGGCACAAAATATTTAACGATATGCATGATCAAGCCAAAGAATCCTTTAAACCGGTAGTATTCAAGCATTCTTTAGAGATTTTTTTATATAGCGACACAAATTTTATATGCCATAAATTGGAACCTTTAAAAAAAAACGCGAAATAAGTGATAATGCAAATACGATTTCTCTGATTCCCGGTTCAACCCTTCTTTCGAAAAAGGTAAAATTGATGCTTTTTGAAACACAAGTAAAATTTTCCTAGCAACCATTCCTGCTGCATTGGAAAAAGCAACTTTATTATTAATTTATGATTACAAATCGTACCTTACTTCGGGTGAGCTCTTCATAACATTCGTATGTAGGAAGTGTATTTGGAGACATGGCCACTGAATTGTCGAATATTGGACACTGAAAAGGCTTCCTAATGATTATTGTAGGTACAGTATTTGGTATGTGTTGCCACTGTAACTCATATAATCACAATCAGTAGGAGAAATAAAAATCGCACAAAGAAGAAAAGGATTTCTGTCACAAGCCCGATAACAATAAGGCTAAATAATAAATTTGCCGGTGGAGTGGAAAAAGAAGTTGGCAATCATGGAAGGATAAAGTGCAAGCTCTGTTGTAGCGAAGGAAGAGATAAGATGCTATGGAAGGAAGTGAACTCTACAGGGTGATTAGTCATAATGTCATTAATTTTAACAGAAGGTAGAGAAAAATGAGGATGATACGAATTCGCTATTAAAAATATATGTTTATAATACATTTTCGCCGAAAAAAAAATCATTTCAAATCATAATTAAAACCCCTTTTCAGGCTGCCACTGGCAGTCATGTAGCTTCGTATGATACATATACTTATTAAGTATATGGTATGACGTATCCAAATTGACCTCTGTCAGCTTGGATGCGGCGTTGCCAAAATTTTAAAATATTTTCGTTATACTGTTAGCGTTGATTGAATCAACGCTGTTAGACATGATAAATAGATTTCAAATCATTTAACATATCTAATGCGAACTGCAGGAATGCATAATAATTATAATAGATAAAAGAATTTAATGTTTGATGTAATACGAACAAAATCCGGTTGGCGGCTGCAGAATGAACTATTCAGTGTTTTTTTTTTACTTTGATTATCTAATGCCTTGTTAGAAGAGGTTATAGCAAAGAAAAACAAGAGCAAGTAACGAAAAAGAAAAAGGCAGGCGATTTCTTATTACATATTGTTATCTATGAAGTAAAAGTAGTTCAATGGTCACCTGTCATTGTCAACTGTCAATAGTGTCAATTTTTGTGGTTTTGTTCATCATGCTCTGCTTTTTATTACGGCGGTTTCCTACCTCCTTTTTAAATGAATACCGTGGTGAAATAGTTCTGCCGTTTTTTGTTCTTTCTTTACGATGGTTTTTATTTGAAACAAAAAATGTTTGAAGCAGTGGTTCTTATGGAACGATCTCGAACTGATCAAAAGGTGAATGGTGATCGAAAGTGGGTTTATTTCGTGTGAAATTGCATCGATGACTTGGGGACTAAATGCCGTAACTTTTTTTCCTACACTTTAGGAAAACTAAGAGTCTGCTGGAGCACAAGGAAAATGCACAAACAATGCTGATTCAGGGGCTGAAGCAATAATGGAAAGTTCACTAAGAACATTCATGTGATAAATTCAGCAGCAACTTAGTATTTTAGTTGCATCTACTTGTACATCCCCGAACACAATTAAAGTCATCTCAGTTGAACACTGGTTTGAATCAGTGGGATACATAATTCACAAAATGTGAGAGTAAAAAGCATTATATCCAGAAAAAATAGGACAGATGTACATCGAAATCTCACAGGGCCAATCATTTTTCAAGGTAACACATAAATCATAAAATCAAAACAATTTTTAATATATTTTTAAACTAGGTATTGTAAATCTGCGAAAGATATTACACTGAAATTCTTCAGTAATTTACCAACTTCAAAATAATGAAATTAGAGAAGGATATTTTCAACGAAATGTGCAACTTTACACTACAGACCAGAAACAATGAAGTTTTTAAGGAACTATTTTGTTCGTTGATTACCAGGGCTGTAGAGAGGCAGGTGCAAATGCACAGGGTGCAAGATAAGAATAGGACACAAAAGTGTTTATGACGATGATGACTTTTTTTTAATTGTCGAAATTATGTTCAGGTGGTATGTATGAAATTATTGTTTTTTGCGAGGCCTAAATTTAATATTTTTCACAGGGCCCATTGAAAGCCAGGTACAGTATTACTGACTAAGGAGTAAAAATACTGATATTGCTGGCTACACCTAAAAGTTAAAATCTTTTGAACACCACATTACAGCAAAGCATTAAAGAAGGATTTGTGGAAATTAGCAACAATCAAAATGAACTGAATGAGGTGTCAACATTTGAAGCATTTTTGATCTTTCTAAATGTAAACCTGTTTCCTCTAATTCATTTTTTACGTTACATTTTACTGTATGAAATAATGTAACCATGCAAAAAGCTGATTTAAAATAAAATAGAAAACAGATGCAGTTCTTTTTCATGTCCTCTTCTATTTATTTATTTTCATTTTAATGCTAAGAAAGAGCTTGAAATTAAAAAAAAACATGAAATTTATCTGTAAAGTGTACATTATGAAAATTTTAAAAAGTGAGAAATTTGAAAAAAAAATGTTTCAAATTTTGGAAAAAACTAAAAATTTTGAAAAGGTGAAATTTTTGAAAAACATCGAAATTTTCATAGGAAATGCAAAATTTTCAAAAATTTTATGAGATTGCGAAATTTTAAAAAATGAAGATTTGAAATAATTTAAATTCTTATCAAAAATTGGAAATTTTAAAAAGTTGAAATTTTGCAAAATAGTCTGAAATTAAAAAAACAAACATTTCAAGAAATATCTAGTAATTATACTAATTTTAACTATCGACTTTGCAGACCTGAAATTTAGAAAATTCATTTCACCAGTTTTATCGATTGTAAATTTGGCCGATTTAAAATTTACCCGCTTTTAAGTTTGGGACGCAATATAACATTAGTAGGAAGACCCATGTCTCTACTGCTTTCGTAAATTAAAGGAAATAAATAAAAAACCTGAAACATCTTTTATTTATTTATTTACATTAACTGTGATACCAATAATTAATATTTTATTAATTACAGTATACTCGGATTTTGTTGGGAGAATCTCAGTTAAAATACTGTTATTCCTCGCCTTGATGGTGTACCTGTATTGTCCCAATTTTCCAATGAATCATCGTGTCATCTCCACATACTTAGCACAATTTAGTGATCTAAAAAAATAGTAAATAATTTATAGCTCTAAATACATTTTTGTAACATGTTAGTGAAATTTTTGACAAATGTTGACATTTTAAAAGATGGTCTTTTAAACCTTCTAAAAAGTTGAAACTTTGGAGAATGCTGAAATTTGGGAACAAATGAAATTTTCAAATTTGAAACCAAGACAGAAAGTTTTAAAAATTCCAAATTTTCAGGAGGAGACTAAAATTTGAAAATTGACAAAATTTTCAAGAAAAGTTTGAATTTTAAGACAAAAATTTAAAGGCCCAAATTACTGAAAAAAAAGTCGAAATTTTTAAAAATGTCTGAAATGTCATAGACAGTTAAATATTCCAAAAAAGAATATAACGATTTTCAAAAATAGGTCAAAATTTTGAAAAAAATTGTTATGTTGGAAATGTTGACATTTTCAAAAAATTCAAGGGTTCGGAATTGTTTAAAAACAATTCCAATTCCTTTTAAAAGGTCTAAATTTAAAAAAAATTGAGATATTTTTGGTCAAATCTTTAAAATTTTTGAAACTTTTAAATATACTGAAGAAACGTCAAAAATAATTGAAAAGTCAAAATTTTCAAAATAAGTTAAAAATTTTGAAGAAATGCTGAAATGTAAAATAATAGTCAAAACAAATCGATATTTTACAAAAACAACAAAATTTTGAACAAAACGAAATATTAAAAAAAATTGTTATTTTAAAAAATAGTCGAAATGTTCAGTCGAAATTTTGCAAAAATGATCCTTTGAAAAAAAAACAAAAATTTAGAAATAGGCAAAACTTTCAAAGAATTACGACCTATTCGCCAAAATTTTAGGATGGAAACTTTTATGAAAAATTAAAATTTTTGAAAAAAGTCCAAATTTGGCTAAATTTTTAAAATTTTTACAATAATTCAAAATGTTACAAAATATTTAAAAAGTCCAAAAAAGACAAAGTTTGGGAAAATTATGAAATTTTGAAAAAAACAAAATTCAAAGACAAATTACGCTGTCCCAAAAAAATTTGAAATTTTCAGTCCAAATTTTAGGGTTGAAATTTGCAAAAATATTAGAATTTTGAAAAAAGTCAAGAAATTTGAAAACACTTAAAAAATTTTAAGTATGAATAAAAAAAACTTGAAAAATCTTCAAGTTTTAAAACAAGTAGAAATTTGTTTTGAAATTTGAAAAAATTTTAAAATTATTTAAAATCATTCGAATTTAATTAAAAAAAATGAAAACTTGAGAAATAGTCTAAAATTTCCAAACTTGGTCAAAATATTACAAAAATGTCCAAATTGAAAAGAATTCAACTATTTTAAAATTTTTAAAGAAAGCCTAAATTTTTAAGGGTGAAAATCATTAGAAAAGTTAAAATTTAAAAAAATTGACATTTTCAAAACAAATAAAAATTTTCTGAAAAGTAGGAACTTAAAAAATCCAAGTTTTCAAAAAAGTAGTAAATGGGGTCGGGTGACATTCGCTAGTCAGTATTTAATAATTTTAATTCAATGCGAGTGTTTTTATTGCTGCTGTGAAAAATCTTTACCCTTCATTTGGGCCTACCCAACAAATTTAGATACAGGGCCCGTTTAAGACACGCTACGCCACTGCTAAACATAGTACCTATAACTTAGAAATTCTAAGAAAAACGTTGAAATTGCTAAAAACACACTGAAAATTTATCATACAATATTCCCAAATCTCTAATTTAAACTCGAATTTTCGTGGAATTGGTCTAAATTTCCAGAGTAAAGTGAAACTTTCGAAAAAATATTTTTATAGACAGCATGTCGAAATTTGTTAGGCTTAAAATTAAAAATTGAGGTAAAAAGTGAAAACAAAATCTCAAACTGGGACTTTAAAATAAAATCTAATTCAAACCTAAAATTTCATAAAAAAGGTTTACATTTTGAGATTAAAGTTGAAACTAAAAAAAGAACAGATAATTTATGGCAAAAGCTTTTTTCCAAATTCTGAAGTAACAAACGCATTGGCTTTTCAAGTTTGCAAATTCGGAAAAAACCAAGAATTGTGATTTCGATGACTTGTATTCGGGCAATTGTAGTAGGTCAATTGTTTTTCGGTGAATTAACCTAGATTCGGAATTTGCTCTCTTTGATTGTCCTCTATGCTTCAAGAATGGTGCCCTTAGGGGAATTAAATTTTGACTTTCACTTGAAATTTCTACTTTCTTTTTAGATTTTTCCTTTCTTTGCTTGTTCTAAATTGCAACTTCGAAATTTCTCATTACCGAATTTTTGATTTTTTTTCTTACAGGTTTTAATTGTTTTAAAGTGATGCTGTTAGTAATAAATAATGGTTTTTGTCAAAATTTTAACTTTAAACTTTCAGTTTTGATATTTTTTCCTAAATGTCAAGACTGAAAATTTAAACCTTTTCCTAAAAATTCCTAGTTAGGACTTTCAGTATATTTGATTCACAATTTTTACAACAAGAAAGATAGATATGTATCACTAGGAAAAACTTTTTTTCTTCACACTGGGAACAATAAAGTAAAATTGTAGTAAAGAAATAAAATAAAAATGTTTTATTTTATAATATCCTGATAACTTAAAAATTTTAACTTTTTTAAGATCCAGGTTCGTCATGTACATTTTTAGACAAGAATGAATTCAATTATCACAGTTCTACAATTTAATTGTAGAAAAATAATAATCATTCACCATAACATTCAAGAATAGAATCTATTTAGCAAAGAGGTTTTTAATGAAACATTGCACAGAAGAAAAAATCACAATAAACGGTATTCTGCCCTGCCAAGCAAAATCATCATCTACATATTTGATAGTTTTGAGTAATTTATGACAATTTTTTGGCAGAACTAATTTGCTTGTTAAAAAAAGAGCCAGTTTACCTTTCATCATAGTTTCCTTTTCCTGCAGAATGTAACATTCTTTTTGCAACATTTTTCTTTCACAAGGGTTCCTGCAAAGAGAGCACAATGAGGCTAAGCTCTGTCTTACAGTGCATCTTGTAGAAAATCTGGACAATTGTTGAATACTCTGTTTCATACATTGACAGCAAATCTGCTCTGAAAGCTAAACTGATGGGCAGCATGTACATTTTTGTCTGACCAATGTGTATCTTGTGACTGCAAACAAATTATTTATTTCAGTGTAAGACATTTTAATACTTAAGTTACAAAAATTCAACAGATTAAATAATCAAACACATGTGTTCGTAATAGAAGTAGTAAAAAAACAATCTACTGACTTAGTTGATCATTTAGAGAGGTTGAAAAGCTGTTTATATTTACTCACTGCAAAGTAAAGTAAAATACCAGCACTGGTAAAATAACATTCATCTGTCCCCAGCACTTTGTCACTTTGTTGTTGACTTTAAAACCAGTAAACAAGTTGAAACAATCAAGAAGACTGGAAAAATCGGCTGATTCTAAAGCTTGAACTTTACTTGGGGAAACCTCCAACCGGCTTTCGCTGATTCTTGTCCTTGCGTTGTGTTGCTCCAATTCAGCTAAATTTATCAGATTTGTTAGATTGTTTGGTTGGTGTCGCCGTATCACAGGCCCGGTATCGCGAACACAAATCAGATCTAGTTGTAGCCGCATCCAGCCGTTCTGTGATGAAAAGGGCTTAAAACTTAACCTCCAAATTTAAGTAATTAATTTGACAGATGAAAGTAGGAAATATGACAACGTAGCTTTTGTTATTCAACGTTCGAACTGTGTGCCTCCCGGTTAAATAATCTACTGGTCCAGTGGCGCGGCACAAAGGCAATTTTAAGGGTAATTGCTCCGATTCTTAAAAGTTGAATAAAAAAATTATTTTTTCCATTTTCTGTCTTTACTAAGCCTCCCGAATGCGTGGTTAAAATTAATGACATTATGACTG
Source organism: Dastarcus helophoroides (assembly GCA_028583605.1). Lineage (NCBI taxonomy): Eukaryota > Metazoa > Arthropoda > Insecta > Coleoptera > Bothrideridae > Dastarcus > Dastarcus helophoroides. Next base: position 4,345,088 of record CM053332.1, read on the forward strand.
AATCACCCTGTATAGAGTCTTAGAGTTCACTGAGGGAAGGATATTCATGTTTCCCAGTCAGTCAGTCACCTTCAAAATACTACTTTATTGCTAGTAAAATGTGCGATAGGTTAATATTGAATAAGTAAGGGCTTTAACTTACCCAACGTAAATAATACTTAGGTAAAAGAAGTTTATTTTCTTATCTTTTCAAAACTTTGGAATGAATACGCGACCGGAAAGCGTTTTTTTTTTACTTTTTTTAGGGTTTTACTTATTTATAAGTGTAACAGCTTTTTAAATTAGCCATTTCTGAATAAATAAATAAAAAATGATTTTTCGAATACCATAGTGTACATTGTCTGTCTCTTTTACAACTACTGCGGGTCGTATGCTTATCTCCAAGAATTGGTCATGCTTGAGAATTCAGTTTTAATGAGTCGTGAAAACAGAGAGAGAGAGAGAGCGAGGAAGAGAGAGAGGCAGAGGGGGAGAGAGAGAGAGAGAGAGAGAGAGAGTAGTTTAAAAAGAGATAGAATTAGTTGTTTCTGATTCACTTGCATCGTGACACTTCCACTTATGGGACATGGCAGTATAGAAATATTTTAAATGTGATCAGAAAATCCTATTTGCAAAAACAAAGGGAAAGCAAAGAATATCGCCAAAGAAATTACCTTAAACAATTGTGAAATAAATCACATTGTTTTTAAGTATCAACAGGAAATTTGTTTATAATTTCAAAATAAGTTTCTAATATTATTTATTTCGTTTTGCCATTAATTATTTAAGTTCACAAAGATTCTTATGATAAAGAACTAAGACAAACTTTCCCAACCATCTCAGATGATGGGCGACCACTGGTTATAATAGGTAAACTGAAGCAGCGCCTTCTATCTGTGCTTTTTTAAGAGATCAGAAAAGCACATGTACTCTATATCACAAATAAGTTTTTAGAAACTTCTTCCTTGAAGTCGTTATAAGTATCAATAAAAAAATAATAAAACTGTTTAGAGTCCCTAACAATAAGCACGAAAAGTTATATCAAAGTGCTGGAATATTTCGCTTAAACTTACACTCGAAAGAGTTCAATTTTGCAATGAATTATTAACAGACGAAGGGTTCACTTCAAATGCTTATGTTGCTCTTCCACTTGTCCCGTACCAAAGTTGCTCGGTTTTGATGTTAGCAAAACTCGGCACAAACTTTCGTTAGATCGAAAATTAGCCTTAGGAATGGGATAAAAATATTAATATTGAATATGATTTAAACTTCTAAAATACTTTTGAATATTGGCGAAATTTGTTAGAAAATTTTGTACAAATAAAAACATTGTATAAGGCTGGTTACTCAGAGCATTCGCGTGAACTAAAAATTCTAAATTCGTTTTCGTACATACGTTACAAGAGTAATGATGACTTACTCATCGATGCTTTAACTAAATATACTGGGTGAGTCACTAGTTCGTCAGAGCAAGAAAAATCTTTTTGGTACAAATGTATATTACCGTGAGAAATACATGGTATTTTAAAATTATTTTTCACTCTACTTGTTGAACATATAAAAAAGCTTGTACCAAACATGTCTCTTTTTATAGAAATCCCCGTGTATTTTTTCATACAAAATCTCTTACAAAATTTTGGTAAAAATGATTCAGGTAGTTGAAGTCTGCGATTAATAGGTTTTGAGATAAATATTTCATATAAAACATGAAATTTGAGACCAAATTGGTAATTTATTTGAAAAGTTGGAAAAAACCTAAATGATTTTATTTTTAATGCTCTTTTTCTCTTAAAAAATGATGTGATTTTATTTAAATAGTATTTGATATTAAACAGTCTGACTCGGTATGATTTTCTGTTATATATGATATGTGGGTCTAATTCTTATAGTTTAAAAAATATTTAATCTTAAACGTCAAAAATTTACATTTTCTACATTTGTTTCCGCAAAATGTGTCATTTCACAAGTTTGTTGGACCCAAACAAAAGTGGTTTTTTTTCTTTTAATTTAATGCAACGAAGTATTTATAATTCAATAAATTAGGTATTTCAAACGAGATGAACTTCCAAATCGAAAACGTACTGGTTTGTGAGCTGCTTATCATGTAAACCTTCTAATAAAAATATGCGTTTTCCTCTCATAGTTTTTGTTGTTTCAGGGTATGGTATAAGGGCAAAAAAAACGGTGAACCGGTACAACATGAGTATTATTTGGTCAATTTAATTTTTGTATTGCTCAAGTAAATTAATGAAACGAAGGCACTTTCCATAACGATAATAAAAATATTAATAAATAAATTTGTAGCGCATATTTCCAAAGGATCGTTTAGGTTAAATTTATACTGGGACCATGTGAAGTTAACGTATAATAATAATGGCAGTGGGGACAATTTGTGTTATGTAAAAAGAAACTTTCGGTTACAGTCACAACGACAAAAATTGCATCAGATACGTTATGCATTATACCACTAACATAAAAAGTTTTACCAATATACAAGGTAATTCCAAATGTAGTACCATAAATTTAGGATCGCACTTTAGAGCCCAAAATAAAAGGAAAAGTCTATATAAACATATGTCGTAAAACTATTCGTTTCCCAGTTACAGTGTGTGAAAGGTTAGTTCCTAATCACGATTTTTATTTAAAAGTTGCGAAACGTGTACAGATAATTGAATGACATTTGTTACAACTTTATACATTTTTCTCCTGTTCCCAAAAATCTTTTTTTTTCTAAGTTTATTCCACCCGCAAAGAGTAACCCCATTATGGCTTCAAAGCACTCCGAGTAGGATGCGGAAACAAGAATAGATGGCGATGAACCGCCTTCTTAAACAAGGGGAAAATTCCTTTCGGTAACGCGTTCCATAGCTTGGAAGTTCTACAGAAAAAAGAGTCTCCGTAGACAGAAGTCCTCACTCTGTCAAGCTGAACCGCACAGGAATTTGCCGTCTCCGACTGTCTTGTATGCCTCAAGAATCTGGCCCTTGGGGGGATCAATCCTATTAGTTCCTGCGAGCATCTTCCATGATGGTACTTGTAGAAAAGAGACAAGTCACCAACCATTCGCCTATGCTCTAGTATTCCGAGAGAATCGGTCAAACTGTCGTCATCAATTGGGCCAATCGCTCTTCTTTGAATTTAATCCAAAAGAGCTAAAGTGTGCTTTGGGGCTGAACTTCAAACATGAGACATCTAAGAATTAATTGACACAACTCACCCAGTGTGTATATCGAAAAGGCGGTGCTTAAAACGTGCCTTATTTATTTTGTGTGCACTTTTGTGGCAATTTTTTAACATAAATGTAAACTACAATTATTTTTTCATAAAAAAGGTACTAGTTTTTTTAATTTGTAGTCCTAAGAGGGCTTGGTAGATAGCTTACAAGATAATTAAATGTAATTAATTTTTATCAAAGCGATCTATGATTTTTTGTCTTTTATCTTAGTGTCGAACAAGCCATATGTAATAATCCGACGAATATCTGCTTAACGGTTAAAAAATTTTTAAATATTTGTGGGTAAAAAAAATGTTCATTTTATAACTCTGTATCTCATAGAAAATAAATATACAGGGTATTCTATTTGGAAAAACGAAGAAAAATTGCTTCATATTTTAGCCAATTCGGAATTGAATTTTGGACACCCTGTACAAGTAAGGCTTAAGATATTTATAGCAAACTAACTAGAAACACAATACAATAAATAACTAGCGTGCGTAGTTTTGATTTTGGGGCGTTTCTGTATTTTTAATGACTTTTTAAGAAAAGGTTGCAAAATATTTTGTTTTCTTTTTATTTATTTATTACTCTGGAACTATTTAACTAAATTCAACAATATCTTAGAAATATGTAAAGTTGTTAAAAGGGAACCCAAAAATGTAAAAAAATACAGGAGGTTCTATTTAAAAGAATTTACCGTCAGCGGCTCACACTTTTTGGAGCACCCTGTGTGAACATATTTTTCTGAAATATATCGTTGTACACAGTTAAGGTCTGCATCTGAATGAAATTCTTAACTTCTTTATTATAGGATCTACAGAGGCCCGACACGTTGTTGCAGGACCCTGTATATTTGTGCACAATAAAATTGTCAAACGTTGTTTTGCTGTCTTTTTTCCCAGAAATTTATGATTTTTTAATGCCAAAATTTTATTGGGCATGGCACGATATTAAAGACCTGTTTCGTCAGCATTAAATATATCTTTCGGAGAAGAGTTCTTTAAAATTAAAGGTAATTTTGTTTTCCATGCTTGCATATCTTCCAAATTTACATCAGCGGACTCACCACAAATTGCTTTAAAAATGGTGTTATGCCTTCGATAGAAAGATTCCAACCAACCATTTGAAGCTCCAAAATTTTCGACATTAAATGTCTTCCTGCGTCCAGGGCTTGTTGTTTAATTAAGGATCCACATACAGAGTTATTCTATTTCTAGCCATACAGAACCATTTATAGACTACTACACCATTTTCTGATGTAATTTTTATTTTTTAAAATATCGTTAATTTGTATTTTGCTAACTTCAAATTTTTGGGCCAACTTTCGTAAACTTAACCAATATTTTTCACTTTCCTCGATTATTTTGATTTTGTCTTTGAGGCGCAAACCTTTTCCTTTTAGCGACATGATTTTACACCCCACAAACACTATGATAAATTTAAACTAATTGACTTAGCTCAAGAATAAATTGTATTTCTGACAATCTTGAACCTATAAGATAAATTTACGAAGGAGCAGAAATAAATTTCTGTTGTTTCATGTAAATTTATGCGTTGTTTACATGTATACATGCGTTATTTACAATTGTATTTAGTTTGTAATTGTAAAATAATAACCTTAAGTGTAAATACGTAGTTTACAAAGAACCTTATCTATTATTCAAAACCACCCTCATTAGCAGGTAAATTAGGACGAAGAAAATGAAGTTGGTCTAGTCATAGAAATTGTATACAACCCAACCGACCGTTATTGGCAAGTAAATTTAAGTGTCATTAAGCTACAAAAATTCCAAATCTTGTGACTGTGGCCGATATAAAAAGGTGGCCGCTATTGCAAGGTCCCTACATACAGAAATAACTATCCTACATTTTTAGAAACTTAAAACTCGCCGTTACCTCATAGTGGCCGGTAATACAGGTTTTACTTTAGTTCCATACTTTATCATAACCCTATAGAGCAGGCTCGGGTGTATTATTATACCCGAGTATACCGCATTTAAAGTATGATATTTTTGCGTTTTGTAATGAAGTTATCAGAGCGTAGCTCAAGGAAACTTTACCGAATGCAATCAGAACTTAGTCAGCAGTAAAACCGGAGGTCAGGCTGGCTCGTAGCTCGTAGTCTTATCTAGCAGGGCAGCTAAACAGGCCGGTTTATAATTGAATTAAAGGCAAAACAGCTGCGAAGTTGCCGACTAGAAATTATTAATGCTAACTTGAGAATTCAGCACCTTCGGGCAAATATATAGCTTTGTTTTACTTTGTTCATGATTTGTTTATATTGCCAGCATATTGTCATTAGAACTGTAGACAATTGTATCCAACTTGCCAGACGTTAATTACATAAGAAAGTTAAACAAGTAGAAACTTTCCAATTATTCTGCATTTTCAGCAGACGGCTCTAAATTTTGAAACATATGAAATTTTCACTTTATAAAAATGCTAAATGCTGTAAAGGTAAAATTATATCAAATCCAATTGGGAAAGCGAGGAAATAAGGATTGAAAATGTCAATTATTTAAAAGAATTTTGGGTCACGCACATCTGAAACAACTCAATTGTCTCAGCTGTTAGGTTTGTTTATTTTTTTAATATCTGTTGCTTTTTAATCGTTAATAAAGTTTAATAGTTGTAAATATTAAAAAATTCCACGAAGTTAAGGTTGGAAATGTCAGTTATTTGAAGCTACTTATAGTTATATCGTTGTAAAGATAATATAATTCTTCATTTAGTCTTCTTTTCCATCCTAGTTTGTCTCAACATCTTTCTTTCCCAGTTTTCTAAGGTTTGTTTCGTTTTATTTGCCATCATCCATATCTTAAGGATAGGTTGTTGCTGGCCCCAATATTGTTTTATAAACCCGTTGTTTTGTGTGATTCGATACTTATTTATTATTTGGGAATCTCCCCAAACTTTGGACACAGATATTGCTTATGGCTGCTCCCAGTTGAGTTTCTTTTTCTTCTTGACGTTTGTTGTCTATCAAGACTCCCAAGTATATAAAGGGTTCCACTTCTTTGAATTCTATTTCTGTTCCTTGTTGCGTGATTACTTTGACGTTGTTTTTGTTCTTGCGGTCCATTTGTTCTTTAGTTTCATGTTTTTGGTTTCTTTTCTGCATTAAATCTCAGCCTCTTTCTCCTATGCAACTTTCATCAGTCCTGTTGCCACTTGTTTCAACTTTTTTCTATCCCTTGCTAATATGGCAATGTCGTCAGCATATTCCGGGCTTCTATTGGATAGTAATCCTTTTCTGTTTACTTCGCTTTTCCTTATAAATTTCTCCGAAACCAAAATTAATAGATTTGTCGATAGCATATATTCTTGTTTCACAATCAGTCCTTGTTGTAACTCGAAAGCCTTGCTGGTTTCTCCTTTAATTTTTACCTTATTTATTATGTTTTGTATCAATTTTAATTAAATTTTCAGGTATTTTTAGTCTTCTCGTGTATTTATAAACTTTGTTTTATTTACAGTATCAAAGGTGTTTTCTAAATTACAAGAGAACATGTGTTGGAATGTTGTATTCGCAGTTTCTAATCATAACCCGTTTTAACGTAACGATCCGCTCCATTGATCCTCTTCACCTACTAAATCCTCCCTGGTACTCACCAAACGTTATTTCCATGAATATATCAAGTCTCCTTTTTACTACTGCTGCTAGTATTTTGTATCTAACATCAATCAGTGCGAGTTTCCGGTAATTTTTTGAGTTTCTTCTGTCTCTTGTTTTGCATAATGGGAGGACTAATGCTTCTGTCGAAGAGTTCGGCATTTCTTCACTTTTCCATATTTGGCACAATAATTTGTAAAATAATTTCATTGTTTCCTAGTTTTTCATTATTTTTTATTAGGTCTCTTATTTACTCTATCTCCTCTTTCGTTGGCATCTTTATACAATATTTTCTTTATTCGGGTTCCCGTTTATAAAAGGTTGTTATTTTGTATTTCCATTTGTCTTTAATTCGTTCTTTTTTTCACCTTTCTACCTTCTCTTTCCTAGTTTTATGTGAGATGTTACTCCCTACCTTATATCGTACGGTTTCATAATTTTGTTTCTAAGGCTTTTTCCAATATCAGTACCGTGCTTTCTTTCTATTCATTCCTGTAGTGGTCTTATATATTATATCTAGAGACCGGATTTTAGGCACAATTAAATAAGGTAGAAAGGTGATAAAATGTGAAATTAGGCAAAAACAAACAGCTAAAAAAGCACTAAAAAGGCAAATCACGCTAAAAAAAACGCATTAAAATGTCAAAACCACAATTAACAAGATAAAAAATTATTGACCATGTTGAATATTGCTTCTTCCTCAACTACAAATTAAATGGCTCTCAATATTTTCTATTGTAAAATTTGTGCGTCTCCACGGTAATATATCCTCATAATGTAAAAGGTTCTCCTTCATCTACGAGCTCTTGCTTTCACCAGCATTAGCCTGAACGTAGTCAAAGTCTGTAATTTCTTCAAAAGATGGATATTTTTAAAGAATCTACATCTTTTTCAATATTACCAATTTTCGAAAGAACAAAATAATGCAGCAAATTATTTCTACGATAAAAATCATAAACAACGTACTTTGGTTTTTTCTTCTTTAGTGGAAATTTTTTTTAGTGGGTATTTTTGCAATAAAAGAATTACGAAAATTGAGACTACTTAATTAAGTTAGGGTTCTAAAAAAAAATTTTCACATTTTTCAAAGATCTGGCCTTATGGATTTGTTTTTATTTATTATTATTTTTTTCTTGATTAACGAGGAATGTGATGCTGCATAGCATGATATTTTTTGCATGTAATTGTTTGCTGTGATATATTTTTTAATTTAACTTGTTAGAGAAAGTTTTTCAACATCTACAATTAAATGATTTTTGTCCAGTTGACTTCAAACTATGTAATTAACTAAAGCACTTAGTCTTGCTGGATACATTTTTCACATAAGTGCACTGTACACAAGGCCGTTCAAAGCTAAATTTTAGACAATAAATATCCTTCGGGTAATTTTATCATTTTATCCCAACTTAGAAATTACAAAGTAGAATGCAACCTAGACTACAAATTCATGCAGCCCTCCAGGCGTGTATAGTGAATCATAGGTAGCTGAACTACCAACAGTTGAAACACTGCCACCTAGCGAAGCGGTTGCTCTCTAGGAACAATTTCCCAGAAGACAAGGATTCTAATGCACAGAGCCATAGGTTTGAACATTTATTAGATTCAAAGTTTAAAAACCAAAGACCGGTTTCGATCTTGTTAGATCTCGTCAGTTTGGTATATCCAGCTCGAATGCTAACAAATGCTACTTTGCATACGACATTGTTGGCGATAGCCATAGTTTTTCTATGGACCAATAGGTGGTAGTACTAAGAGTCACACGTTTGACGTCTGTGAAATTCTTCAGTACTTACTTGTCGGAACATTGGTTATCATTCGAGTTGGATATACCAAACTGACGAGATCTAACAAGATCGAAACCGGTCTTTGGTTTCCAAACTTCGAATCTAATAACTGTTCAAACCTATTGGTATGTGCATTAGAAATTACGGTAAATTATAAGTAACCTAGTTTAATTGTCATGTGCCACAATAGCAGGCAATACTTAAAAGGGTCTGTATGGGTCATAAGAGTTATTGTTTTTAAATCACATTACTTGGAAATTTATACTTACAGTTTCTTATTGTTAGGCTATCATGGTCAAAAACCGCTGCGAATGGCATTACCATGTCATTACCCTTATTTTATCAGGTCTATATTTCTGCTTGTCTTCTTCAGAGGTGTAAATATACTTCGAAAACTCCATAGAAAAAGTTAAATAGGCACGAAGTTTTTTAAAATAGGTCCGAATTACGTATAAAAAAGCAAAAAACAAGCGAAATTAAAATTTAAGTAATAACGCATAAAAAAAACGTCCAAAAAAGGTGAAAAGGGAGGATCATAGGATTTTACCTAAAATCCACCCTCTAGTTATATATTATTTCATTGTTGCTTTTCGGTCTTCTCTTTTTTTTTTCCTTTTTGTTTGTTTTAATGTTACCCCAACCAAGAAATCGTCTGAATTATTGTCTGTTCCTCGATATGGTCTGATCAGTACATGATGGATCTGGTTTGTTATATATCTTTTTACGACCATCCATGTTCCTTTATGAATGTATTTCCATTGGAAATAGGTACTCATTATCTTCATACTTCTTCGTATAGTGAATTAAATCAATTCCCCTTACCGGTACTATTTTATTTTTTGTGTTTACTACAGGTTCCTATTATTTCTCTGTATATTCCCCCCTTCCTACTTTCGAATTAGCATCCCCCATGACAATTACTATATCTCTACTTGATATTTAATTTAATACTTCATTTATTTGGTCCTACAATTTATTTTTAATTTTATTTCTTTTTTTTTTCTGTCGGTGCATGTATACACAAACTAAACATACATGGACTTTTTGATTGACTTTCGATTTTAAACAACATGTAAAATGTAATTATTTATTTCTTGTATTCCAATTCCCATTAAATGTATTTCTTGTGAAGGTGCAATTTCCATGATATATTTAATTTATTTCTTTCATGAAACTTTTTACTTATTCTTACGCTTGTTAGTCTTTTTGGTTTACAAAAATTCGTATTTATATTTGTATTGATCTTTAAATTATTTATATCATTTTTCCTAGCCGTAGGTTGTGCAAATTGTTCTAGTTTTTTTTTCATGTATTCATATTTTCACTCTTGATCCATCTTTCTACATAATAAATCTATTTTATATTCCTGTATTAATGTCTGATCTCTTATTATTTCTTTCCAACACTGACGATTTTCTCATATAGTTATCAATTTGTAGCCCATTTTAATACGTTTTCCTTCTTTGGAGATCGCTGTGTCATTCTTTCTTCGGAGGTTATAACATTTTCTATAGAAATGTTTGTAGCTTTGAGTCTCTGCTATTTTCTATGTTTTTATAATTTTACTTCCAATTTTTGTTTAAATACAGATCTGACTCACTCACTCCTTTTCTTTAGAAACTAATATTATAATTTATATTTAAACAAAGGAACTGAGTAAATTACTAAAAAATTCCCGTTTTGAACTTGTATAGAACTAGCTGGGTCTCTGATGCGGTTTAAGAATCCCTACTATATATCAAACACGATCGTAGCGTTTAAATGCAGAAGTAAATTAAAATATTGTACCTACACCCTCATGCAACTGTAAAACATACGTGAATTGTTTTCTCCAGGAAAGAAGTAAAACCATGGCGGCAGAAAACTTTTGCATAAGTATTACTACGCATGTTGTAACCAGGGATAATAATTCATACTCAGAATTCTGCATTCTCCTAAAACTTTCACTTTTTTCGAGAAATTGAAGCTTTTGTGTAAATTTTAACTGTCTTTTCAAAATAGCCGACCTCTTCCCCGAGACTTGGATTTTTTTGCTGAGAATTCTGCTTACATAAAATTTCAAGCTTTCTAAATTTGACTGGAAATTTCAATTTATATCTCAAAACTCACCCTTCTGAAAATTTCCGCTTTTTTCTAAAACTTCTCTCTTTTTAATTTTGATTTAATCCCCAACTTTGATTTTCTTCAAGAAATAAAAACATTTTTTCAAAATTTTTATTTTTCTTTCTAAATGAACATTTTCCGAAATTTTATTTTGTTTTACAAAATTTTGCAACATTTCTCAAAAACTCTTATTTTTCTTGAAAATTTCATTGTTAAATTTCAAATGACCATTTGTCTTTTTAGGATTCCGTACCTTTAAGAGAAAAACCTTTAATTTTTTCCTTAAACCTCCCATATTCTGTGCACCTAACATAATAGTTAGCTCACTCTCCATTTTTTAAAGAGGGGTAGCTCATGTTATATTTAGAAACAAATAAACGTTATTAATGACGCAATCAGTACCACCGACTAAACTTGTTTTGATGTGTGTGATACAGGAATTTTCAAATACAAACGACAGAAATGATTTGTTCAAATAATTGCACTTTGATTATGAGGGTGGCCTAAATATATCTGTTGGCTAAGTAAAGTATAGCTTAAACTAAACATTTTTCTTACTTTCTAAAACTTTTACTTTTTATTCAATATTTCGACCATATTTCTATTTTTCTAGAAATGTTAGCGTTAGGGGTAAGCATTTCGGAGTTTTTTTTTTGCAATTTTTTAATTTTTTTAACTCAGGATTTAAAAAACCAATAAGTGAAGGAAAGGTTAGATTGATACCGAGACTTTAAAAATGTCCTCATCATAAGTGTGGTTTTTTTTGTTATTGCTACTCCTCAAGCTAGCCTAAACAACTTAACAAACCAAAAGAAATCTTAAGCATCAATTCATACGGAATTGCAATTTGTGTGTAACCAGCTAAACTCATGTCACATCGACCATTGAGAATCAACTCTTTTAAATGGCTCAACATACTACAACATACATGCTGCATACTATCATTTAAGAGTCATCATCGACCATTGACAATCAACTATTTCAAGTGGCCCAACTTACTACAAAACTTTCAAGCTCCAGGCATTATTTAGTAGGAATAACCAAAGACAAAAATGATTTTTTCTGAATAAAAAAATCATTAAAAACTCTTATAAAAATAACTCACTAAAAGGGGAGCATTAAAATCTTTCCTAATGAACTGATAAATTAAAAAAGTTTATCTTTTTTCCACTTAATATTAATTTATTTTTCAGTATGTTTAGTGAGTATTAAGTAACAGGTCACAAATCCTTAAGGTAGTTTAAATTCCCGAACCGGCTTCGCTTTGCAACTTCATCGATGAACACTTTGAGCTGTATTAGAAAAGTATGGCCGGATTTTAGGTAAAATCCTTCATTCTACCTTTTCGCCTTTTTTCAGCGTTTTTCATGCGTTTATTTCCTAAAATTTAATTTCGCTTATTTTTTGCCTTTTTATACATAATTTGAAACTATTTTCAAAAAGGTTTGTCCCTATTTATCCTTTTTTATGATTTTTCCGAAATACATTGTGATACACTTTTGAAGAATTTCAGTAAAACTATATACTTGGTAAAATAAAGCAATAAAATGGAAATATAATCCATCACAATAACAAGAAAAAAGCTTCAGGCATAAATGTAAAAAAAATGTAATTTTATAACAATTACCCTTATGACCCACCCAGCCCTTTTAAACTTTTACCTGCTATTATGGAGCAGGAATTATAGGTAGTTTATTTATTTTAATTTTTAAGTAAAAACATATGTTTATTTATTTTATTTAACATTTCTGTGACCCAGTTTGGAAATATTTAAATTTTTAGATATGTTCGGGTAACATGATTAAAATTATCCAAAGAATATTCTTTCTAATTTGTTTTTTGGAATGCTTTGCGTAGGTGCATTTGTGTGTGAAAAATGGTTCTATAAAGACAAAGTGCTCTAATTAAACACTTCGTTTAGAATATTTGTGTAATTGTAGATGTCAAAAAACTTTTTGTAATAATTTAAATTATATCAACAAATATTTTTTCAGTTAAAACCTTGTATTTCTTTCAATCAAACGCACAAAAAACCTCTGGTAACGCAGCATCATATTTTACATTTGCCGTTAGTAAAAATGTAATAAAAAACAATAATAATATAATAAAAACAAATCTATCAAGCATCTCTTTCAAAAATGTGATTGTAAAATCTAGTGTAAATATTTTCATCAGAACTCTAAATAAATTAATTTCCAATTTTCGTAATCTTTGGGTGCAAAAATCTACGGAGGAAAAACTACTTAACAATATAGGTTAAAAAAACACGCTGTTTATACTTTTTAACGTGAAAATAATATGCTCCATTATTTTTTTCTTCCTAAAATAAATAATATAAAAGAAAACCTACTTTGTTTTAAAATGTCCAACTATTTAAAAAATTAAAGATTTTGGCCAAGTTCACGCTAATAATATCCGCTCTTGTTGCACAAACTACTATTCTCTAACATTGTTATAGGAACTGGACATTCTATGACTAAAAATTGTGATGAAACAAATGTCACTTCAGAATACTCGTAATTCTACATACCGTTTAGAATATTAAAATTCTAGCACGGCTTTCCACGAATCAGAAGCCGTTTCGGTCATTTTAGGGCGAGATATTAAGTAATTTGTTTTGGTTGCTATGGTTACATGTAACAATTAAGGTATTTTTTAAAGCCGGGAGTGTCAAAATTGTAAGAACGTTTAGGGTTCTTTCTAATATCTTGTTAAAGAAAGTATAGTCTAAAACACCTTTACAATGGCTTATTTCACACTCGCGGAACCGTAACCCTCGCCTGCGGCTCGGGCTACAATCTATTCGCTCGTGTGGAACATGCCCCATTCCATAACTTGTTGTAGAATGCCCTATTTTGACACCTACCCACTTTAATATCTGCGCTCGACAATTATTTCGAATCTAAGGGGTTAACAATTTGATCCTTAGTGTAACTTCCAGTTTGGAGCAAGATTGTGAATCCGAAATGGAAAATTTAGGAACTGATTTATTGACAAACAAAAATCCCTAATTAAATAAGTGACTGAAGGCAATTATGCAGTGGTTTCCACATAATGCAAGAAACTTCAAAAGGATGGCCTTTCTAACTAAATACAAACGTTTTCCATATTTCTATACCAAGCTTAACAAAATTAATTTTTGATATGACGCTATATTAAGTATAAGCAAATTTCGGGACCGTGTTAGAATTAAATTATCCAACTTCATCACGAACTGCTGCTTATTGTGAAGGATTCACAAATATTCGCGCGGATTCGTTCAAAGAAGATAATTCTTGTGCTAAGCAAAAGGGGAAACGAACAATTTGCATACATAATTCATACCGGGGTCGTACCCCTTCATCATGACATTTCATCAAACTTTCTGAAATCAGTGACACATAATTAATCCCTGCTTGTTGACTCGACCGCCCTGTACGTTATCAACGGCCATAGAGGCCTCCTACATCACATCAAACGATTCTTAATTACATATGCATACAGTTAATATATGGTGATGAAGTAGGAAGGCTATCAGCGAATTACGCTTCTGTGTGAAATTGTACACGTCCATTCGACGAATTGCATATAGTTGATATATTTGCAAACCTGAAACGCATGTTTAAGCTACATGCTACGTAGCTTATGTAATATGTAACTACCACAGTTCATTATTATGTGTTTTTAATACGCTTACACTTTATAATTAAAACCTGTTTTGAAAACATTAGTTAATAATTTTGTAACGGAAATTTAAAATTTTTAGAATAACAGAAGACCCAGAAGTTTGAATACGTTATTCCTGTCAGGGAATATTTGTTATAAATGTTTGAACTTGAAATGAAAAGAGCTTATAAATCTGCATGGGGCTAGTAGAAATTATTTTATATATTTTAGTCCATAATATATACATTCTAAATTATAGTTTTTTTCTTTTTTCATTTAAATAATAACTCTCCGGTTTTTGTATGAAAAGATTTACTTGTTCAAACCAGCCGATTAAAATAACTGTTAATATTGCAATATCACCCACTTCTGACCTTTATTTTAACTTTTCAGTTTATCGCAAAGGTAGCTTAAAATTCATTGCCAAAGTATCATAAAATCAAAAAAAAAAACCTCATACCTTTGCTTGTCGAAGTTTCAACCTAGCTTTACCGACAGGCTATCAAGCCTATTGTTGGATGTATTAGATAAAAACTTGGCATCATTGGGCAGTTGAGGAACGCAATATTTACAATGATTAAAATAAATTATTGCATTACCGTTTAGTTCCAAGCTATGTCTAAAATTTCAATTCTCTATCGCATCGGGAAATTAATTTACATAGATTGCAAAATTTCTTTTCGAATTAGAATTTCTAATTTTATTTATGTATTATTTCTTTCGTGGCATTTTTAGATAATGTTTTTGTGTATGGAGTCATTATAAAGTATTTTAAAGTCTTACCTAAGATACTTTTAACGGTGCATTTACATTAGACACTGTATTCCGTACATTTCTCTCTGAAATAAAATATATTTTCTCTCTGACGTAAGTATTAACTATCCTGAGAGACGCCATCCCCTCCCAGCTGTATAGACAAGTCTCGGATAGCTTCTCTCAGGGTGCGTTTAAATTAGACACTTAATTCCGTACATTCCTTTCTGACATAAGTGTCAACTCTGCTGAAAGAAAGCTGATATAAGTGTCAACTAGCCAGTAGGTGTGTTATATACTAGAAACTTTATTCCGTACATTTCTGTCTGACATAAAATACATTTTCTCTCTGGAGGTGCATTTAGATTGGAGACATATTTTATGATAGAAATCTAAGGTTTCTGAGACTAAATTTCCTTGCTCGTTTACACTATGACACAAATATAGCTGAATAAAATTGCTGACAATTCTGGCTGATATAAAGTGTCAATATAAAATGTCTTTTGCCACTTTAAATAATTAAAATTTGTCTAATTAAATTTGGAATAGTATCCCGATATTATAAGTGATATACAGTAGTTATTCGCATGAAATATTTTGAGAGAAAATAGATGACTACAACTTCTGAAATATATGGCAGACGCTGGCTGAAATTTGTATCAACATTTTATGTCATGTAATTTATCGCAGCTGTGTGATTAGTCTCAAATAACTTCTCTCAGGATGGTTTACACTTACCTATGTCAGAGAGAAAATATATTTTATCTCAGAGAAAAATATGCGGAATAAAGTGTCTAGTGTAAACGCACCGTAAGACATCAAGCTATATAGTAACAAAAAGTAAATGAATTCTGGTTGCTTCAGTAACTGAGTTTCACTGTATTGTAGGTTATTCCTTATCTTACAAAAAAATTAGGCTCTCTCTCTAAATGGTGTAGTCATTTTCATAACTGTCAAATATGGTTAGCAGATCCACATTAAATCACTCACGAAGGTTTTTATCACAAAAAATTTAGCATTTTCTGAAAATTTCACAATTAATTTTATCATTGGACCATAGTTCTTTGAAGACATACAGAAAGGAGAGTTTATATCTATAACTGTTACTAGTGAACGGTATCTGCCAGCATAAGTTACGAAGTTATGCAATGCCATAAAAATATAACGAGCACGAAGGAATGAGAAACATGATTTTTATGCAGGAGAAGCATTCCAGCATATTCACTGATTAATTAGAGAATTATTTGCTGATGTTTTCAAAATCGCGTTGTTAGAAGACTTTTTGATAATTCATGGCCTCCTAATTCGTTTGATCTCCACCCAGCGGATTACTAGCGGTAGAGTATTTAGAACACGACCTAACAACTCTGAAATAGTTAAAAAAACTGTTAGAGTGCAATTCAGCCAGAAATGCTAAAAAATGTATATTAAAAATGTGTAGTAGGTACATTTTAAAAGAACAGTTGGTGGTTATACAGCAGCAAAATAGACGACATATCGAACATTTGCCTTAACTACTATTGGACATAAGAACTCCCATTGATTAAGCAATCGAATTTCTTTTACACCCTTTATTTTGATTTACTTAATTTGTTATTAACCTGAAATTAATATATCCCTTGACTTTATGATAACCCGTTATAATTATAATTTTTTTATATTAATGTCCGTCGGAGTGATTTCAACAACAAATTGACAGTTCTTAATATTCATAATTAATTAATTAATTAATAATATCTTGATTTAAATAATAAGGCAAAATCTTTAAAGAACTTAAAGTTTTCAAGAAACACAAAATTTTAAATATGAACAGCTTTTTAACAAAAATCAATATTTTTAATAATAGTTGAATAAAAAAATATATAGGAAAAGCGAAAACGAGAAAAAGTCGAAAGCTTCATAAAATTCACAATTGGAAAGTGAAAATCTTGTAAATGTTCAAATTTTGCAAACCAGTCGACATCTTCTAAGTAATAAGAAATTTGCAAAAAGAGTCGAATTCCTCAAAAAAGTCGAATTTGCCAAAAAAAGCTCATACCTTCCAGAAAAAGCTGAAAAAAAAATATGATTTTCAAAAACAGTCGCAATTAAGAAAAAATTAGGCAGCTTTTAGAATTCCGAAAAAAGTGAAAACCTAAAATCAGAAAATAATAAAGCATGTGCAGTGTGGTTTGAACTCACATTAGTTAATAAGTCAAAATGTTTGGAGATATTTTTAAATAAATGCTGACAAACTGATCTCTCTTTTTATATTTGTTGTTTGGATGTTTGTAGTCGTGTCAAAAGGAATCTAATATTTATTGATAATGAAATACTTTTACAAATTTCACACTCTTTTTACTAATTGCACGTAACTTTCAACATCTTATTAGTAGTGTGATATGTAATTTCTGGAGCACAAGGGTTCCGCACTTTACATTTTACATCTTATTCTTAATACCAACTTATATTTGGTAATTCTCGAACGATTGAGCACTACGGCGCAAGCATCCCTTCTCCTTATTGAACAAACTACTATGGTACTCACTGTTGTACTGTACAGTGATTCTACAATTACACAATTAATATAATAATCAAACTAAAACAGAATTTAAACAATGCACAATTGTCAATTTAACTTATAGTAAGCCTATGGACATGATTAAGACACGAGTTAAAAGCGGACAAGGACAATATAACTTACTTGACTAGGGTTGGCTCTTTCGCTTGACGTCACTCGAGAGGTCGTGAGTTCAAATTCTGGTGTCTATCAGGCATTTTTGAAGTTCAAACTTCTTAGGCGCATTGAGCGATTTTTGGTAGAAGGTAAACTTACTTGGTTAAGGGATAAACTTATGACATCGCGACGCCATCACGTATTACCATCACGTGTTACCAACATGCTCTAATGTTAACTGTATATAATATTCTCCTAACATTAGAGCATATTTTTAACGCAAATAGCGTGATGTTGACGCGAAACCATAAGTTTACTCCCTATTTAAAATCGTTCAGTACGCCTAAGAAATGTTGACTTGGAAAAAGTCAGAATTTTCGTACCCTCACTTTCTTTATGAGGCCCTCTCGATACGAAATAAAAATTTGCATGCCAATAAAATCCAACAAATAATAAAGTGAAAAACAATAGGTTGAATTAAAACCAGCTTCAATATTAGTAATAAATAATTAAGGATATCGTTTTGTACTTAATTTTTTAAGGGTATGTGTTTGTTGAATTAAATTAAAAATTTACTATTTAACACTTAAGAAAGTGGAAAAAAATAATCACAAAACCATATAAAATTAAAATGAGATCTTATTGGTAAAAACTGCTGTGAATAAGGATGTTTCACGTGTTTGTATATTCAAATAGTAATTTTTGCGATGTACTTAAAGCGGTCTCAATTTACACCTTTATAAGCGTAATATTCTAATTTTGCGCTTTAGACATACTTATTACTCACTCTAAACGCTTCTAAATTTGTTGCTCAAAGAGGGTTTTAGTTCACGTGATGCGACGGTGCGATTAGTTCAATATAGAAGTGCGATAATGGGAAAAGGTTTCAGCAATTTGCGGTATATTAGCATAGAGATGAAACGGTCTCCACTTTACCCTCATACTCGCATTCCCCATCTAATCTCGCATTTACTAGTAATCAACAGTTATATTTTCGTCTTTTCAGGCGGAATCTAATAACATGCTGCCATGTTTAAATTTTTCATGTTTTTCCTTGCTGTTTCGTGAATATTATCATTAATTTTCCTATCTGCCATTTCGCAAATAGAAGTAATACTAACCTAAATAGTTGACAAGTTGTAAAATTAAAATAATTTATCAAAAACTTTTTGTTATAGCTTCATCATATAAAACCTGCAGTTGGCCACAGCCTCCTGAGACTTTGGAGCAAAATATATTTTTGTGCAAGACCCCTCGCCTTGATCGAAATATCAAAGGTGACTCGTAGCAATGACGAAATTGGAAGATGGCTTGGAGAGACTCTTAAACTCAAAACTAAAAAGTTTGAACCTAAAAACTTCGGGTAAAAATAGAAATTCGAAAAAGAAAAATCGATAACCACAAAGAATGTTTGTACTTAAAGTCGATGTTCAATATTTAATGTCTTTATGTAAAATCTAGACTTCCCAAGTACAATTCAGCAAAAATTAAAAATCCAGATTAAACTTGTACATAAGAAAAGGTACAAATTTAGAAATTACAGTAGAAAAATTTTAACATTTATGAAGAAAATATCTCTAATTAAAATTCTAAAAACAACATTCGGTGTTTTAATCTATAGAAACATTATCTACTTTCAACTTGAAAGGACACAAAAACTTTCAGATGTCAAGTTTCAACCTGGATATAAAATGGTAATTTCAACGAGGGCCTAACATTTATATTAAAATATCGCTGGCTTGGAATTATAAAGTTTTATGTTACATGGTAACACATTTGAAAGAATGGTCTTACAAGTTTGTAGTATTTGAAAACAATAGCTAATTTAGTGAAACTGGTAATTTGTATATTTTTTCTGACCTATCACCGAATGAGTAGCTAGAAATAACTAAAAGTACATAATTTATTTTTCTAAAAAATGAGACAAAATTAAAATTAAAAAAAACATAGAATCTTGCTTTCTCGAAATTGTTTAATTAATTCTTAAAATGTAACATAGAACCTTTTAAACATTTCAAAATTGGAGAAGCAATAGAAGCAAACACAAAACTTAAAGATTTATTGTAACTAAAACTTTTAAGACAACACAAAAAGGAAAACTTAGGTAAAATATCCTTGAATAAGATAATATTTTGTTAAGGCACTTTTTTGGTCTGCTTTTTGGTCATTGCCTTAGTCTGCTTCTTGGAGTTTGCCTTGGTCTGCTTCTGGCAGCTTGTCCTTTTACCCCTCATTTTAATTTTACGGCTATTTGCTTTTTATCTTTAGTTAAATTCTTACAAGAGAAATCGGCGTATAATATTCCTCTTTACTTAAAATTCGTTCGATGATAACGCTGTGTACTGAATCAATTCCTTGCACACAAGAATGTCCTGGAGTTGATAGTTTAATGTTGTCATTTCTATTTAAATTTGCTTTAAAGTGTGAGCAACTGTATAGCACATAACAGAATTTCTGTTTTGTGAAACACAACTGTCGCTTCACAAGGTCAGTTCTTTTATGTTGGGGTGATGCTCAACTATTCGATTTAGAATCTTGATAAGGGTACTTGAAATAACATTACCCTTGCGGCCAATCATGACTTCAAGTCAAATAGCGCAAGACACTTGGTCATTATGAGAAAAATGTGCTGTCAAGTGACAGTTTACTTTTATGATAAAATGAGGAAACCTCGGCCATGGGGTATGATAATACATTTTGAAGGTCAAATGTTACCACAGCTTTGTTTTTATTTTTTTGACATAGTTCCTGTCTTGTCTTGCTGCTTCTTTTTCTTTCACATGCTTCAAATATTCTTCTTCATGTCTATGATTTCTTTCTTCAGCTGTCTCAAGCTTCTGTAATTCATAGACATTGCATCTGTCTTTTTTGGGCTTATGGAAATAAATATTAAAGTAATTTCAAAAAATGTATCTATATTGTGATAACTTAACATATTCCGTATCCTTATCTGAATCATAACCATCTTTCTCTTATTTTTATTATATAATTTACCACACCGAGCAGAGCTGACGCTAAATACGACGTTACCTTTTTAACCACTACAATACATTGCAGAAAATCGCATAGTTGCTTGTTGTATCATAGAACTTTGTGATCTTGTTTCTGTGATTTTAGTTTGCTACAAAGTTCCATATACAGGGTGAGTCACTAAGCGGGAATCGGTCTTTGGTAGGCGTATCGTTCAAAATATCGAAAAATGTTTCGAATAAAAGTTGTTCGAAATAAAGTTCTCCACAATCTAAAATTATCGCCAAATATGGCGGCCTTCCGGTTGCACCGGAAATTAACACAACTTTCTTATTTTAAATAGAACACCCTATGTATTTTTACATTTTTGGATTTCTTGTTAAAAATGAATATGAATTTATTAAGACGACATAGGCCCTTAGTTGAACCGTTTTCGCATAATTTAATTTTTTTGGTTAAATTTGACGATTTCGGAGCTTGACGCTATTAACGACATTTTCCAAACGCAATGACTCAGAGTTGTGTGGCATACGGTTTGGGATTCAGGAAGAAATGGAGTATTTGTTTACATCTTTGCTGTTAGCAAGATTTCTTAAATTTCTTCACATACGTCGACTCAATTCTTCAGTTGTTCAAACATGCATAACTTAATTTTTTCAAATGGAACCACCTATCTTGGATTATCTTATCGGATGCAAAATTAAATTACCTTTTTTTTGGTACCAGGTATTGCCACCTCCGTCCAATAATTTTTGAGAAATTTAGATTTTTGTAAAAATTTTAATTAATTTCGTATTACCGTGTTAGCCCTGGATGTCGCGGTTTTGTTTAGTCTCGTTTGTCCTGCAAATTACAGAAAATGTTTTTCGAACAAGAATCGGTTGATGTGGTTTACTTACACTTTACATTTTTTAAAGAAAATTATTTTTTGAAAACTAGGTCAATTGTTAGAGTAAGGCAAACATAATGGCCCAAATATTAATTATGAACTCAAATAATTAAAATTCAAAAAAATAAACAATATTATTAGAGTTTGTAACATGTAGGTATGCCCAACGGTTTGTCGACCAGAGATGTTTAAATTTAGTGGCATTCTTCAGGTTGTAGCTAACTAGAAGTACAGAATACGAGAAAAAGGAGCGAAGAAAACCAACGGCGCATGAAGAAAACCAAGTTTAGTGGTGGCTGCTTCTGTCCAATATCCGCACTTAAGAACCAGAAGAATGTGTGACATTACAAATAAGCCAAAAATCGGCTTCATGATTGTTGTGTAAAAACAAGTTTCATCCGTATCACACCTAGCTAGTGCAAGAACTCAATCAAGCTGACTAACAATCGATGCAGTTGTGTGAATGGACGTTACATAATCTGCAGGAACAAAATGACCGTTTCGGACATTGTACTATTTACCGACAAATGTACAAACATTTTTTAAGAACCGCTTCATGGGAAGGAAACGATACACCACGATACTGAAAATCATCATTGGATTTCAGTGTAAAGCATTAAAGAAAGTAAATAAACAATAAACAAATCGGTAACAGTAAGTTGCAACAAATATTAGGAAGAATACATAAACCATGGTAATAATAACATTAAATTAAATGTTCAACATAACCACCAGCTTCACGATGGCAAATGCGCAGTATCTGTAGCAAAGAATTGTTCACATCCACCAAGACGTTTTCATTGATATTTTGGAAAGCAACATGAACCCGGTCCATCATGTCTTCTCGGGTAGTTGGTGGTTCCTGGTACACAACTTGCTTAACATGACCCCACAAGAAAAAGTCTGGCTTAGGTAAATCCGGTGATCTTGCGGGCCATGCCACTGGACCTCCTCTTCCTATCCACTTGTTAGGGAATTGTGTATTGAGGAACTTCTTTACATCCCTTCCATAATGTGCCGGTGCCCCATCATGTTGGAACCACATTTGCCGCACGACAGCAAGAGGCAAATTGTCTATCATTTCGGGCAATTGATTTTGCAAAAAATGCAAGTAATTGTTGGCATTCAAATGTTCATTGAAGAAGTGTGGTCCGACAACAAATCTTCCTATGACACCATCCCAAACATTCAGAGACCACCTATGCTGATGGCCTAAGGGCGTTATCCAATGAGGAGTTTCAGTGTGGTAGTAATGGGAGTTGTGTCTTCCCACGAAGCCGTTCTTATGAAATGTACATTCGTCGGTAAATAGTACATTGTCCAAAAAGTCATTTTGTTCTTATAGTTTTCGTAACGCCCACTCACAAAACTGCATTCGGTTGTTGAAATCAGCTTGATTGAGTTCCTGTACTAGCTGGACACGATACGAATGAAAATTATTTTTACGCAAGTTTCGTGAAACTGAGGTTTGACTTATTTGTAATTCCGTGCTTATTATTCTGGTACTTAAATGCGGATCTTGGGCAACAGCATCCGCTACTAAAACTTGGCTTTCTTCATGCGCCGTTGGTATTCTACGCTCCTTTTTCTCGTATTTCGTTCTACCAGTTCGCTCAAACCTCTCTCTCAATTTAGCGAATGCCGCTGAATTTGGATGTCTCCGATCGGCAAAGCGTTGGGCACAAATTCTTGAGGCAAGAAATGGATTTCTGTCAGCACTGCCCAAGGCGTAAACCATATCGACCAATTCTTCTTAAGAAAACATTGTCTTTCAGTACTAATTACCAAGACCTCGCGACAACAATGAGATAAACTGTCAGTTATTGCCGGACAAACGAGACGAAACAAAACCGCGACATCCAGGGCTAACGCGATAATACGAAATTAATTAAAATTTTTACAAAATTCTAAATTTCTCAAAAATTATTGGACGGAGGTGGCAATACCTGGTACCAAAAAAAAGGCAATTTAATTTCGCATCCCATAAGATAATCCAAGATAGGTCGTTCTATTTGAAAAAATTAAGTTATGCATGTTTGAACAACTGAAGAATTGAATCGAAGGATGTGAAGAAATTTAAGAAATCTTGCTAACAGCAAAGACGTAAACAAACACTCCATTTCTTTCTGAATTCAAAACCGTATGCCACACAACTCTGAGTCATTGCGTTTGAAAAATATCGTTAATGGCGTCAAGCTCCGAAATCGTCAAATTTAACCAAAAAAATTAAATTATGCGAAAACGGTTCAACTAAGGGCCTATATTGTCTTAATAAATTCATATTCATTTTTAACAAGGAATCCAAAAATGTAAAAATACATAGGGTGTTCTATTTAAAATAAGAAAGTTGTGTTCATTTCCGGTGCAACCGGAAGGCCGCCATATTTGACAATAATTTTAGGTTGTGGAGAACTTTATTTCGAACAACTTTTATTCAAAACATTTTTTGATATTTTGAACGATACGCCTACCAAAGACCGATTCCCGCTTAGTGACTCACCCTGTAGAACAGCTGAGCAACATAGGACTTTTTACCAGCACAATAAATTCATTCATTACATAGAACCTTGCTAATGCGCACTCAGGACCTTTATTGTATATCCTAGGACATCTGAATCAGGTGCAAAATGCTCTAAGATACTCATAGAACCTTGTGGTATTGGTAATTCATATATCGCTAAAATTGTAACATAATTTCAAGCCAGCTTTTACATCTAAAATTTCGATTAAATTGTACGAATTTTGTTATCAAAAACGAAATGTCCAACAAATTTAAAACTCAATAAAAGTCAAATTATTCAGTTTACAAGTAATAAATTTAATTTACAAAAGGTGAAAGTAGAAAGCGTAAACTCGGAGTTTTCAATTTAAAGCCAACATTTAAAAAATAAAGTGAAAGCCTTTCGAAAAGTACAAAGCCAAAATTTTGAAGAAAAAATTAAAAGTTGCAAGATTAAAAATTTTGAAAAAACGGTTAGGAATTTCCAGGCTAAAAAGACATTCAACTTAAAGTAGAAATTTGAAAAAGGTATAACAGAGATATTCGAATTTAAATTCTAGAATGATCAAAATTTCCAAAAATTTAAAACCTCTATAAAAATCTAAATTAAAAGAAAAAAAAACGTCGGAAAAAATGTTAGAAGTCAGAAGAGGAAAAAATATAGGAGCTTTAGACCTAGACAGTTTTGATGACCTAAGCTTTGCCCCTAATTAGAAGAAATTTTTCTTGTTAAATCAGATCTAATAATCAATGACAACCAAGTAAAAAGTTGTTTACTTTGCGTCGCTGGAAAAATTATACAATTTTTAATTTTTTTTAATTAGCAATCACAGTTCTAATCAAATTCGCAATAGAAAAAAAAGAAAAATTCCATTCTCCATGATTAAACCATTGCAAAAACTGATAACGAAAATCCGTAAATTTCTTGCATTTTCTTCACGCAAGTGTCTAGGATTAAGGTCTGATAAATCTAAAGTTATTTTCGATAGCCTACAACTTACGGAACCTCTTTCTAAATTTCACGAATAAACTCGAGCCTAAAGCTTGGAAATCGTTTGATTTCCTGATACAAAATTTTTTTGGAAACTACAAGTTTTACAATTATTTTAAATTAGTTGACTAAATGCTGTTTAATGCGAAAGACCTTGGCTGCAAGGTAAGTACCAAATTTCATTGTACTAATTTAGATCAATTCCTAAGAAATCTTATCGATTTTAATGAAAAACGTGATGAAATTATTTTACCAAGATATTGTACAATGAAAGAGCAATACCAAGAAAGGTTAGACATTTATATGAAGGCCAACTACGACAAAGCCGTACTTTCACCAAAATAATAATAATAAAAGTGACATTTCATAGAGATAAGTAATAAAGAAATTTCTACAAAAAACTGACATTTTTAGAGAAACTTGCAATTTCAAAGAGATGAAAACGAAGAGCTAATACAATCAAATAAATACTTTGTTCATAATTATTGGATATCCTGCACCTTGAATATTAAATTTTAGAAAAAAAATTCAATGTTGTCCAATAGCATAGTAATTTATTAAGTTTTTAATAATAAAAATATATTCGTAACCTATGTGTATATATCAATGAGTAGATATGAACTATATTTGAAAAACACGCAGATATAGTGGTGGGGGGCAACTAATCCAATATGGAATACATTAGCGGAAAAACGATATGTCATTTATACTGGTGTTTGCATAGGTGCCAATTATTCTCTTGACAAGTAAAATATATCGATAGATTTATCAGCGTTAACAAATTATTAAATAATGCGTAAAGAACGTTTAACCATCAGCGAATAATTTTCATGCTCTTATTTCAAGAGCTAAGAGCGAGCTAAAAATGGAATAACAGGACCGCCGAAAAAACAATTACTGTCAATTTTCTATTGTTCTCGAATTTAATGCCTTGGAAATAGGATCATAAAAGACCCATTAAACAATCAGAGACCAAAGACCGACTTTAATATTGTTGTTTCTGCCGGCTTTTAGTGAGAAGCAGGAAAACTGGTCCTTTCAGTTACGTCGTCTTTCGAATTTCAAAGACGACTTTATTAAAAACTCCCTAGCACAATGTTTGCCCACATTTCACACAAAAAAGTAATATGTCATGAGAAAGAGTGCCTTTCAATTTTCTGTTGCTTTAGGACAGATACTGTGAGATACAATTTCCAATATTATTTGAATATGTACTTCGAAATTCTGTAATGCAAAGGTTACCTTTTATACAGGGTTCCGTTAAAAGTGGGCTAAATTTTACCAATAGATTCTACGCCAAAGATTAATGGGAAAAAATCATAAAAAGTTCAGCAATGCTTAGTTTTCGAAGTACAGGGTATTGAAGTTGAAATAAAAACGTTTTTTAGACGTATTTATCTCTGAAAAACGTTAAGAGATTTTTTTTCTAATTTGGCATGAAGAGTTTTAACGGAAACCTAGAGAATTTGCTGCGATAATACCTCAATATAAAAAAATCAATGACTTATAAGATATATTGTTGAAACTCTTTTCCAAAAATTAAGGGTTACGTCACTGCGCAAAACGAAAATATATAACATTTTTAATATTCAATAGTTTTCCAGCACAAAAGCTATACTTATTGAAAATCACTGACAAGAAAAGTATCCGAAGTGTACCTTAACAATTTTCTCCATTTTGTAGTATGTTATAGTGCATAGAAAAATATTAGACAAATATTTTTTTAGATACTTAAGGGATGAAACTAAACCTAAATATAACCCTCAAATTGAGTTTTTCTTTAATATCTCAAGAATTAATTGAAATTTTTTAATGGAACAAACATTACATTATTTCTCATAAAAATGCATGCGCTCCAAACAACTTATGTTAAAGAGTTGTAACCTTTAATTTTTAAGGAGGTGAGTTTGATTTTTTTCTCATATAATAATTTTAAACGATATTTCAATGAATTTAGCAAGAGAAAATCAAACTTACCCTCCTTAAAATTAGGGGTTGCAATCATCTGGCATAAATGTTATGTTCTTAGGAGCGAATTTTCATGGAAAATAATGTAACGTTTGTTTCATTGAAAATTTCCAATCTATTATTGAGATATTAAAGAAGTGGGGCGGGATTCAAATCACAGGGTTAGTATAAAAAAAAATTGCTAATATAATATATTATTGAAATATCAACATACAATAAGTAGAAGGTGGTAAAATAAATGTTTTGACTCGCAATCTAATAATTAATAATAATCATTTTCATAGGGTTCGCCAACCCTCATAAAAATAACGGTGTTACGTTATTTCACCGTTAATGCAAAATATATATTAAAATAAACATTATAAAAACAAAATTGGAAATACATGTTGTGATTAATTTTCCATATCTATGCACAGAAAAATATTAACCCATGGGGTATATCACCCCTACCAATGATTTTTTTGCAAAACCCCGAGACACGTCAATTTTATTTTTTAATTTTCTTAATAAAATTGCCAAATTCAATGAAATTCAGTCGCTTAAAAGTTAATATACAAGAAAAAAATCCAACTCACCCCCTTAAAAATTATGGGTTGCAGCTCTCTGGCATAAATAATAAGTTGTTTGAAGCGCATTTTTATGAGAAATAATGTAACACATTTGTTTCATTAAAAAATTCCAATTTTTTTTTGAGGTATTAAAGAAAAGCTGTTTTTTGGGTGTCAATTTTAAGGAGAGGGGGTTTCACCCACTAAATCGCCGAGTTAGCATCTAAAAAAAAATAAATGTCCAATATTTTTTATGTGCTATAACATATTACAAAATAAAGAAAATCGGTGAGGGACACTTCCAGTACTTTCCTCGTGAGAGGCATGGTTTTTGAAAAAATTGCACTTAAACTAGGCAAGGAAGTGCAGTTGTTGAATAACGTAACCAGATCTAAATCGACTGAACTTTTTGTGGGTTATATTGAATCAAAGGTTTATAGTATCGCACCTATCAACAAATTAACTGTGGCAAAAAATAGCGGATCCTAACCTAACCTAAAATCATCATTCTTCTTTGGGATTTCTTAAAAAAGAGTGCCCAACATGTCTTAAGTCAAATGGAGAGCATTTCAAAATTAATCTTAAACATAGCTACTTACTGCTTAATTATAAATTTTCTTCGTTCTTCTCGGTAAATTATCTGAATCTATTATTTATATTATACATATTACATTATTTTAGGTTCCTTAATTGTTTTATTTGTTTCACACTGTAATTGTAAAATATTAAATAATTTTAATTTTGGTTAAAGCTATTTAATTATCAAAATATTATCGTTTTTGTAATAGAAGTTGGGAGTTAATGGGAGTTATGTTATCCACGAATTGGATTTGCTTGCCGTTTTTAAACTCAGTTTTTTTTCAAAAACGGGACAACTCAGCAATATTCAACAAATCTACCTTTTAAATCAAAAAAGTTGGTAAATTTTAAGAATGTTTGATCTCTTCGCTTTGGGCAGGGGCGCAACATATATTTTTTAGAAAAGGGTCTCGAAAATATAGTTTACACTCCACTAGTTTTTTGTATTAATGTGAAGTCGTAGCAAATTATGTAGGTATCCATTAGAACTCTCCATGTCTAATAAAATCGCTTAATATAACTCAGAGATATGTCCGAAAATCGTTTTTATTTTTTCAACTTCAACTCGAACGTTACCTAAAAGTTTATGAATAACATTGTATGATATTACTTTTCCTCACTCATTTTCGTAGCAGAATCTATTGGTAAAGTTTGGCTTAATCTTTAACGGACACACTGCATACATAACATAAAGGCATATATTACAAAAATATGCTCTTATACGGGATGATTCGCATAAGGGTACGATCCTCACTGCTCTTGAAATGCTACTCAATATACCAGGTTTGGCCAGTACACCGTTTCGATCTGCTATAACATGTAAAGAACAAACACCTTATTAGAATTCTGTAAGAAAAGATAAGGATGGGTATATTTTACAGTGTTTCAATATGTTTTATTGCAGCTCCACAGATGTGCTTATCAAATCATGACTACGCATTCAGCTGCAAACTGCAGACCGGCCGATACATTAGCTATATACTGTATCAATACCTTATGGGAGCTTGATAGGAGAGTGTGCATTAAATAGGAAATATATCTTTAGGAGTTAATTGATTCTATTATCTGCATACCTTAAAAATAGATGTGAAAATATTTGCACAGATTTTACGCTTTCGTTTTCATTAATCAACCGGTCTGGCGAAAAATAAAACAAAAACTATAAAAAATAAATGATCGTATAAACGTGTATAAAAATAATCCTGATGTGATGAAAAGTATTGATTTTAATATCGAAATTTCAATGTTCATTCTGGTACTACGACTGTTTTTTTCTAAATTTGAATCTTAAATCTCAACCACAAAGTTTTCACTTTAGTTTTGAAATTTGAAATTTCTATTCAAAATTCGATACAAAATTTATAAAATGTATTGGTGACTAAACAGCAGGACATTCGTCTGCCGAGTCGGAGGTCCTGGGTTTGATCCACAGTAGTGACGATTAACTGATTTTTTTTGCTTACTCTTTTGTATAAATAAACAAAAAAGTATTCTAGCCAGAACAATTAAATCAATTGTTTTTTATCACTCCTCTCATTTGTTATTTAAAAAAAGCATGTTAACAGCTAGTACAAGACCTAAATAAAAAGAAAGAAAAAGGTTACCTATTGGCTCCACAACCAAAATACTGGTATAAACAGAATAGATAATAAGTTATAATTAAAATAAATATTGAAATAAAGGGAATGAAGGAAGAGGAATGATTTAAAATAAATAATGTAATCAAAATTTAAAAAAGCAAATAATTGATGTGATTGGTGATCGAATCCTAGACCTACATATTACTGCGCTACCTATGCTTTGCAAAGTATTGATTTACTTCATCTAGATATATATCACACTCTCGGTATCTTCTACGTTAAATGCTGATTTATTGGTTTGTATATTAGCATATTTTATTAAAAATACATCCTCATCCAAATAACAGATTATGGTAATTCGACTTTAGTCGGGACCTTGTACTATTATAAAAATAGTTGTTACCAAGTTACCTACTTTTAACATTTCTAAAGGGCTGCCCAAAGCTAAAATCCCGTACTCTTAAACATCAACGAATGCTGTATATTAAGTTGCGAGAGGGTCGTACTCTTATGTGAATCACCCTGTGTATCCACTTCCCTTTGTTAAACTAAAATTTGTTTTTAAAAATTTTGTGGTACAAGATACATATTGAAAGTTATAAACTATTTTACTAAATACTCTCCTGATTTTGTTATGCACTTTTGCCAACGGATTTGGAGTTTTTTAATGCCATCATCATAAAAAGAAGGGAAACGTATTTGCAGCCAATTGCTCACAAATGTCTCAACAGCAGCATCATTATGGAATCGTTCACCTCCTAGAGCTTCTTTCAGTGGCACAAACTTATGATAAGCGCCTAATGATAAGTCGGGACTATAAGGAGGGTGTTCTTATGTTGTGCAATGCATTTCCTCTAATTTTTGATGTGTCAGATTGGGTAAGTGAAGGCGGGCATTGTCGTGAAACAAAATCACATTTCCAACCGAAAATTCGCGCTTCTTCCGCCGATATACATGGTAAGGCGAGAACGGAATACGCTTGTGCGCAGGAAGTCACGTGATATCCCTGCTTAACATTTCTAAGAGGTTGCGCACACTCCCAACGCCGCTATGGCGACAATAAAAATTCATATTTGATTTACCCTCGTGAAATACTAACTACCCCGATTAACTTCGTTAAGCGAAATTTCATATTTAGCGATAATCCAACTGAAATCTCTTGCTTACATAAACTGCTCATAGGTAGAGGCTATGAGCTCTTGCATTACATTGGTTTTTCAGATTACTTGCTTCTACTTTTCTAGACATTTCATTAGGTTTGATAATGTGAAACTACCCAACACTTTGAAAACGATAGTCGCACTTTGTGAATATACTTAAGTGATATTAATACAAATTAGTGTTTTATTTTCCAGTTATTAACATGGAATCTCAGAGAATATCAAATATTTATAAAACATCAATTCGCAATTTCGATTTCAAAATTTTGTGAAATGTATCAAAATTTTTAGAGAATTGCAAGCAAGCCACATAAAAAAATAATTCAATGCAAGATCTATTTTCCCAAGATCAGTTCATATTATAAGAAATTAGGCTTTTCTATAATAACATGTAGTCATAATTTGTTAATATGCTATACGTGATAGAAACAAAATGGTTTTTTATTTTTCAGTCATTTAAAAATTCTATTTTTCTCAAAGTTGTAGTCATTTTAAGTTCTTTGGAATGCAGATTTTGAGGTTTTTAAATTTTTTCTGGAAATTTTATTTATTTTTTAGAGATTTTTTGAGATGAACTTTAGATTTTAGATTTTTTAGGTTTTAACTAAAATTGCAAATGCAAATAAAGTTGTCTCATTTTTGTCCAATGTTTTAAGTTGAATCAGAATTTTTCATCTTTTTTGACCAATGTATAATAATAAAGTTAGTTCAAATATTTGCCAAGCGCGTTCAAAGGCAAACTATAATAATAAAATCAAATCTCCTAAGTTTCTGTCTGTCCGTTGACAAATGGTCGGGCTAATCTCGAAAAGCGCTAAATCGTTTTAAATGAAAATTTTACTGAAATGTAGAGTATTATTAGGGGTAATGTGTAGGCTATTTTTATTTTATTAAAATTCATGTTTTATATCTAACAACTAAAGTTTGCTAACAATTTTATTTGAGATTATAACAGAGAACATATAAAAGAGAAACATGTTTATGGCTGACATAATATTAGACGCCACCTACAATTGCAGGGGATGGAGAAAAAAGGGTATAAGTACGTCCTACCTAGTTTTGAGAAATTGGTTCCCAAAGTTTATTGCTTTTTTAAAATTTTGTAATAACGGCACATGTTTTTAATAAAATGAATTATATAAAAAGGGAACGTATAACTTTATTAGTAAAATCATTATATTCGAAAAAGTATATTTTTGTAAAAAAATCAAATTTGAAGTATTTATACTCTTTTTGCACAAATATATTTAATATATTTATTTATTTCAATGATTGTATCATTAAAACTCATGCAGTTCTACGAAAAAATATTTGTTGGTGTTGGTTCATAATCAGAACTTATGTCATCGTCATCGATGTCGATTTCGTTGTCGAACTGCATGATCCTCTCGAGTGGTGCTGGGTTAAGGTCTCAATGCTCGTTTTCTTCCTGTTGTTTTACTTTTGGATTCTTCCCCGTGGTACATGTTTGTGTAAAATAATTGGTACACTGTAGGTATATAATCTAAAAGGCTCTATAGATTTTCCAGTTTTCAAATTTAATTGGAACTAAACTTGTATCCAGCTGTGTAAATGTGTTATCAAAGAAATAAGATGGGCGTCCAGTAGAACTTGATCCAGATATACATTTCAAGAATAGACAAAGGTCACCTTAAGACTGGTTTAAATTCAATGGAAAACGATTCGAATTCTTACTCATATCTAATGTAGATTATTTCTCTTGACTTAATAGGTCTTCCTTCTATATCTTTTTTTGATTCTTTTATTAATTTACTTAATTTTTCAAAAGAATAGAACATTTCTTGGGTCATATCATGTACTATAAATCTTTTGCAGAAACCAGCAATCACTTCTCTCCAATTCTCGGGAATAAAAACTTGGGGATTCTTTTTTTGCACTTTTCAATTCTAGCAGAAATCCCTGTCTCACTACATATATGTGTGACCGGGCTCCAGGAAATTATGATGATAAACTTCTTTAAGGTGGGTAGCTTTTCCTAAAAACATAACCATTTTGGAAATGCTTTTATTTTTGTTTTGTCGCCCACATGAGTCACTATAGGCAATTATTTTAGTTATACTAAATGGCAACAACAATAAAAAAATGCATTAGACAGAAGCCTATCTCCTGTGATCCTCTGCCAGATATAGTATCATCCCATGTATAGATATGGGCCTCTTCAGTATAGGTGTAGGGGTATAGGTAATGTTTGTAAATCAAAACATATAACTACATATAATTACAGTGTCCCTGGAGTTTCTGTTGCTTTCGTTATTCATTTTTTTCAAACCACATGCTTTTTGAGCTTTTCTTTGATGTGGGGCTTATGAAAGCGTAGGTTAAACTAGAGTTAAAAATGTTTCGATAATATGATAGTTTAACGACAGGCTTATTAGTTTCATTGCAGTGTTCTTTGTAGCACATTTTTGCTACACTTAGACCTGACTTGTATTTTGGAAACATCTACATACATTTTTTAAATAATGCTTGTTTAGCAGCCTCACAAATGTTCTTGTTATATTTGTACCTACACACATGATTAACAATTTTTAACTGTTTACTTGGATGCATTACGCCATTAGGTCCTACGTCCAATTTCTCTTCTGTTCGTAATCTCTTCGTTTCATTTCTGTTACATATTATTTTGCCTTCTCTCTGCTATCTTCTCTGCTCTTCATTTTCGACGATACAAACTAAATTTTATTGAATTGCTAGGCGTCCTGGTACACGGCACCACCTACTTAGGCTAAAGACACACGAAGCGGTTTTCGCCGAGTCGGCTGCCGACTCGGCAGCCGACTCGGCATTTGATTCCATGGGATTTTATGGTAGTGAACACACGCAGCGTCACGCCGAGGCTGTGTCGAGCGTACCCTCTTCCGGACGAGGCGCAGCTAGCGTTTTTATGACTTCAAGCGTACCATCGTCTATACCTGCTTTACGGTGGTGTTCACACGACAAGCGGTTTTTAAGCTGTGAATATTAGGCGTAGTTGTCAAATATTGCTTATGTGCAATTTTTGTGATTTTTTCACACGAGAAATAAATATTCCTTGTGCTTCTTAGTAACTGCATAAATTTAGATAACGAATACTCACTTTGCAGGAAAGAGGCTCAATTAAAAAAAAAGCAATAGAATAACTAAATGTGTGGGGTTATTACAAGTTGGAAAACGTCTCATGACTGTATCTTGCTTAGATATGTCCCCTTTTATCAAACACATTAATTCATTAAATGAATTTTAAGACATACGTAAATAATTAAAAAATTTTGCGACATCGCTTTAAATTGTCCTCATAAATAGAACATAAAATTGACTTTTTTTGCGTTTCTGAACAACTGGATATTTCCGCATACGAAGTTTCTTTTTTTTTATTATTTAAACGACAATATCGTAAATTGGTTTAAAATTATTAATTCATCGTCAGAATCCATTGCTTCAGGAAAAACTGGCAACATCTTCACTTACACCGCGCGCGTTGGCAGCTTTCAAGACGAGTCGTGTGTTTGCTCCAAATTGGTGCCGACTCGGCCGCCGACTCGGCGAAAACCGCTTCGTGTGTCTTTACCCTTACTGTCCGACAGCACTCCGACGTAAAAGTGACAAATCTTTTAAATCATCTGCCGTATTGCCTTTCTTAGTTAATGCAACAAAATTTGTGCTTTATAACAGTTGTTAGTTGTTTGTACATACATTTGTAGTTCCATTAATGTTTACAAGTCTTTGGATGCAACAGATGTAACATGTTTTTTGACGTCAATAACGTTTACGGTATTGGTTTTCGAAAAAAAATGTAAATTATTTTAAGTAATATAAAATTATTAACATATTTTATTATAGGAAATGTGTGCCTTTTTAACTGATCGCAAACCTGAAGGTTCAGGATGATAAGATCTCAGCCGAACTAAACTTACAATACCAAAATAATAAGATCAAATATTTATAATTAAAATGAATGCTTCCTAATTCTTTCCATTTTATAAGTTTGTAAGCTCGAATGCTGGAAACGATATCACAATAAAACTGTTATAAGAGTTCACCTGCGATCTGCCATAGAATGCCAGATGCTTGAGAAATTCTTTTAGTTTATTTCATGTAGAAGGAAATCAATCATGTTCGCTCATTGTTTGCTGAAACTCTGCTCTTTCAAATACTCGACAATTCCGATCTAATAATAAAAATGTCGATCTTATTGCTGCTTTATTTCGAGTTGAACTGTATTTTATATTGGGAAAGTTTCAAATCGAAGGGCAAAGACACATCGATTCCCAATCAAGCATTGACAGCTTTGCATTACATTTCGTTGCACGAATTGAAACGTATTTCTTTGATAACTACTACTTTTACAGTTCCTTATTATCACAATTTTCTTAGAAGCAAATATATGAAAAGATGGCTTCAAATATTTATATTATTACCAATTCGACAATAATACACCTTTAAGTTTTTAACGCTGTTATTTAACATCACAAGACTTATCTTATATCGTCAAATAAGCAGGGTGGTAATGGGTAAAAATTAATGGGTATACCCGCAACGTAAAAGCATTACTATTTATCTGAACTTAGATTAGTCCAACAGTTGATAAATAATGAGATACGGCTTAAGCGCAAAATATTAGTTTATTTATTTATTCATTCACTTTTTAATAAACCAAATCCATACAACATTCTGGAGCTTTTGGGCTTGTTTGAGTCGAGATATTAAAATCTGTTTATGGTTTAGTTGCAGGTTATAACGAGTGCCAGTTGCAATAAATTGAATATGGCAAAAATAACAAACTTTTTTATACTTTCAGATATCTAATTTTTGAAATCAAATTCTTATCTACCAACATTTTATACATAAAAAAATTTATTGATCTACAATACGGATAGAACTTACTAAGACCTGAGAGTTCAGCTTGGTTTTTCTTAAATAAAATTTAAATTATTTGACCAACTTTCATCAAAATAAATAGGATTATATTCTGAGAAATTACATGTAGCTCAATAACATACGGACCAACCGAGGAAACTGACGGTCCTTGTTCTAAGGCAAATTTTGGAATTAATAGCAACTTTACAATATAGAAAATGGTATAATTGTTTAGAAGAAGTACTCCTCTATCGACAAAGTTATAATGAAACCGAATTGGTCCTAAATTATCTGAGAGATAATCATTTAAATAATATGTTGATCACTATCACTCCACATTTTTCCTTAGCTGATTTAAACTATAATACTTTTGATGCTAGCGGTGATTCCCGAACGTTTATTGATATTTACATAACAAGCTATTTAGACCTTCAAAGCCTTTATTCTGCTAAATTTTTCTAAGAGCAAATATTTCATTGTGAAAAATTAAGACGTTCTATTAGTTATGTGTCACTTATTTTAATGTTCCTTGAAATCATAACTAGAGGGCCTGAAGAAAGAGAATGATGAAACGAATTCGATGTGACTGAATCGAGCCGTTAAGATTGTTGTAATTTAAAATAATGTTAAATGCCAAGGGCTTAAGGAACAAAGCTTTTCAATTTTATTTCGAAATTTAGTCATTTAAATTTTTATCTCGAAATGTAAACTTTTCTCTTTAAACTATTTTTTTTTAAATGAACTATGAAATTTCCTCTCTAATTTTTCGAAATTCCGAGTTTAAATTTCAAAATTTAAGAATTTATTTTGTTAATTAAATCTTCTGTGAGCTTTTTTACTTAATAAATATAAATCAGAAATTTTAAATTTACACTTCAAATTTCGAAAAAAATATTGAAATCCAAGGAAAATTTCTAAATAAAAAAAATAAGTCTTTCCTCAAAATTATGATTTTATTTTTGAAAA
Organism: Dastarcus helophoroides; assembly: GCA_028583605.1. Lineage (NCBI taxonomy): Eukaryota > Metazoa > Arthropoda > Insecta > Coleoptera > Bothrideridae > Dastarcus > Dastarcus helophoroides. Next base: position 4,381,846 of record CM053332.1, read on the forward strand.
TGTTGAGTGTTTACCCAATTCTAATTTATCATCTCAATATTTAAAATTTGTTCGCAAAACTTGAATTTTAAATTTTGATTTTTTTTTAAAAACATGATTTCAAACTTGAAATGTAGGTCCACTTTTCCTAATGATTTTGATTTTTTTTTTAAGATTTCGTATTTTAACTCAAAATTTTTATTTTAAATTTGCTTTCACTTTAAACTCAAGATTTTAACTCTAATTTCCAACGTTTCAACTTTAATCCCAAAAAACCCATGTATTTTTAATAATTCCACCTTAATCTCCAAAATTCTACAAATGACCAATTGAATGTTCTGTAATTAAGCAGTTAAACGTGCTTAAAATTGAAAATATGTTCAACGGCAACCTGTTTCCCGTTGAAACTAGTCAATGGTCATGTATGGAGCGTTGATCAATCAGCGGCGCAACTACAGCTCAGTCATTCTGTTGCAAGTCTACAAATAAATCACCTCAAACACTTTTAGTTTTCCACCGCATCATTCTTTTTGTAAAAAATATAAATGAACCCACTAAAAAATAATAGAATTAAACGGAATCATCAAATTTTGACATTTCTCCGCAGCTATTTAGTAGTGATATTTTTTATTATTTTTTTTTTTGTCTTTTACATCAAACAGAAAACAATAAGTCGCGCATTTCACGAGTACTGAAGCTATAATCTCAAAATTTCGCCTTTATTCTTAAAATATCAGTAAATATTTTTTGTCGGAATTTAAATTTGGATATTTCTTTTTATTTTTTTCTTTATCCAAAGGGACGTAATGAATCTGTTTGTAAGGCTCTTAGCTTGGTCCCCGTAATTTTATGCAAAAAGAGAATGTTGTTTAATTTTTAAGCGAATAAAAACAATTAAAATAAACGCAGATTCGTTCGGAGCTAAACCGCAAACACAAAAAGGGTGTTACTTTTGCTGGAACTAAAACCGAAATTTTACCGTTTTTTTTTTTCTTTCAATTAAGGAGGCAAGAGAAGAGAAAACCAAATTGACAAAAACAACTGTCAGATGCCCTGTTTGCAATTATAAAAAGAAGATTCTGGATTCGCCTAGCTACACCATTATCCAGCACACCTATGAAAAGCTAGAAAGCAGCAAGTCATTTCTTAAAGCCAGTAGGACACCTTTCATCATTGACCAAATTAAGAAAATGCAAAATTTATGTACAGAAGTGGACGTTTGCCGTTACGGCTATTAGGCCAAATTAGTTGGATATTTATTGATTTTTATAATAATGAAGATAAGTATTCTAATATTTAAAATGTAAAATTTTAATGAAGTATCTCACGACAGTGTACGTATTTCCCTTCAAGTTTGTGTCTTTGCATAATTAAAACTAAAAAGCTTTTAATATCTTGCAATGCACATTAAAAAGATTACGTCTAAACTTTTAGGCAAACACAATTACTCTAATTTGTGTGCCTGACGTAAAATAATAAGGGCATTTTCCTTAAAAATTAGCCGCAAAGAAGCGGAGTCAAAAGCCACCCTTTTTGCAACCATGTAGAATTTCACGCTATGACATAATGAAATGCAAATTTGAAATAAAGCAAATTAGATTTTTTCGTGCCGCATGTACCAACCCGCTTAAAACATTAACACGGACCGTGAACTCGGCCGTAGATAATTCGCGCCTGAAATACGCGGATGCAGGAACAACATTGTTCGCTTCTCTTTTGAAATTGCATTTTGTTGTGCACGTCAGGTAATTGATTAATTTGATCAAATGGAAGGTATGTGTTCGTGCTTGTTTAGGGTTAAATTCATTCAGACGTTTGCTGCTTTCTGTATTGGTCAAGTATTGCAAGCTCGAAAATTATCCAAAGTTTTTGATATTTATGCTAAATTAAATTATTGTTAAATTTTACATAGTATATGCGGATGCAAAACAGACTACATATTTCAATTTCAATTTCAAGAATTTTACAGACAACAGTAAAGTAGCAGAAATAATGCAAAATTATCTTTTCGCCGGATAAAATGCATTTCTAGGATAGAATGGGATGTTGAAATAAATTAAATCTTGTACAAAGTTAAAATAGGCCACCTTATACATATTATCACATGTACATACTTTTTACATTTTAATTGAAAATGATGATCCTTCGTTCATAAGAAATAAATGTTACATAACTTTTTTATAGCGGCCAAATATATTTTAACATAAAAATTATATGTTTGCCCGAAAACTGCTTGCTCACATTATAGAGCATGTCCAATTAGTGCTGACCAGTGAGATATCTCAATGGTAACTGAAATTGCAAAAATCATTTAAAAGACAACTCCATTATCTTTTTAAAGCTCTACAAAATTACATTGTGGACGAATATTCAAGGTGTTAAATTTTTCCTGCACCAACCTATATTTTTTATTGCATTTTCTGATTTCTTATAAAATATAAAGGGCGTTTTGTAAGTATTCAGATGTTTGTGTAAATAAGGCAATTCACTTCGTAGTTAAAAAGAAATCCAATATACCGATACGACAAGGATCTAGGATAAATGAATTTTTTAGCAATTATTTATAAATGGGTGCTTAATTAAGTCTCCTAATTACCACCTTAAAGCTACTTAAATGTGTCAGTATTTAAATTAGAAAATTACTGGATGTTCAACTTAAATAACCAAGGAAATCTAGGCCCGAAAATTAAGCGAATATTCCGGTGAATTTCGAACATTCTGTATAAAATTTGGAACCTCTCCAAACTTTTTTTTTCATTTTTAAGTAGTTATGTAATTTTACCTATTTTTTGCAATATAATTTATTTATCATTTTAGACACCTAAAACTAATACGAAATTATGTAATTTCATCTGAATAGTATTTTTTATAAGGAAAGATATACCTGCAAAATAAACGTGCACAGAACTGCTGGATTAATTCATTTCGGAGCACATTAATCATTTGTCAGCTGTTAGAATTATTCTTTAATGAAAAATATCCAAGCACGGAATTCCTCGCTTGGCCCAAACACCATTTAATCTCTTAGGATAGGTATATTGTACTTACAGTAATATGCGAGTATCCATGTTTCTAAATCCTCTAAGGATTAGTGGCGCCTATGAAGAAAAAAAGATGATTCGTCGATAAAGAACACATGGTTTAAAAAATAGTCCGTCGGTATCATATGTTTGTGTCATAGATTTACAAAACCCAAAATCTCTGAAAATAACTCTGGAGTTTTTTTTTTTCACTTAACTTCTGAAAATCGTTATCATTATTGGTCGATTTTCATGTGTAACAGCTAATCATATAACCTAAGCAAAGTTTTGTTTCTTCCGATTTCCGATTGCGCAACCTTCGCATTCTTCTTATTATTATTTGGCAATGTAGAAGCTGCTTGAAATCAAAGACAGCCAGAAAGGGAGTTTAAATTATGATTTTATTTTTTTTTAACTTAAATATACCTAAAAAAAATTATTCAAGTATTTGTATCATGCTCATTTTTCTCTATATCTTTAGAAATTTTAAGTGTAACTAGCTTTGCTTCAAAAGTGATTATATAAAAACAAATATTTAATTTCTCAAGCGCAGTTTTTACCCATAAATTTTCTGACAATAAAATACTGTAGCCCAAGTTCTATGTTTAATTATACATTTATCTGTTCTAATCAACTAATAATCGTTTACTATTTTCATCGAAAAAGGTGACTTTACCTTACTTGATTAAATGAGAGCAGTCTCTAGCGGACAGACAACAAGTTTCCTGAGAAATTTCATCAGAAAAATATAAGTTTTGCTGCCCTTGCCTTACATATTACATTAGTATATATTTTCGCTAGTGTAGATTTTTCTTTCTGATATAAGTGTTTGCCCAAGGGATGGCGACTCACATGTTATACATCCTGACGTTCGTGGTTTTATGTTTGCGCTGAAATCCTTGCCGGCGCAACCTTAGCCAGCAATTTGCGCTCCTAGCTGGAAAGTGGAGGATTTCTGTGCGTTATTACTGCTGACGATGGGAGACGGGGCAAAGCGACTTTGGGACTCAGACGTGTCTGAATTGGAAGCTTAGGAAATACGTGAGGGTATGCTTCCTCAGCTTTGTCCACTCCGTTGGGAGAATATCATAAAGTGTCATTTCCTGCAAGGCTCTAAATGCATTACAGGAATCACACAAAATAGAAAAATGCAGGAAGGGATTCAACCCGCATCTGAAACGACGGCATGAAAGAAAGGTCTTTTAAAATTGAGCAAGCGGGCAAGTGGCACCAAATTTCCCGACTGGTCTTGTCTAGATAATTTAATCTATACTTATTCTATTTTTCGCCTCATTATTTATTTTTATTGAACCTTTTAGTTATTCTCTAATAAGAGGTATTGGTCATTGCTTTTGATTAAACTATTTTTTGAGTAAACATTCTCCTAGCTGTGCAGTTTTTTTATAACTTACCATTTTATTCCTTTATTAAAAAATGTCCTAGTAGAAGTTTGCTAAGATTATTATTTAATTCGTCATCAGGAAATTAGACAGATCTTGTATATTATATTATTTAAAAATATGTAATCCTTATTAAAAAAGTTGATTATATAAATATAAACCAATAATTTGTTATAACGTGGAGAACAGAATTAAAAAAGTTTACATGTCAATTATTACGATAACCAAATGCTTTAGTATTTAGAAATACTACTTTCATTTAAATGTACCTTTAAAATAATTTTTTTATGGGAAATGTTTAGTTTTCTGGGAACTTTAAGTTAAAACTTGAATTTCTTTATGCATTTTGAATTTTTGTCAAAATTTGCACTTTTTTCCAAAATTCAAAAATTGTTTTAACCAAAAAATTTGAGATTTTTTTAAATGACTTTTACGAGAGATGTCAAAATTTGGAGTCGATCCTTATTGTTAGTCTTTCAAAAATAATTAATAAAAAAATTAACTCTGGATTTTACTGCTTAGCTGAAGTTTTAATCGATGTTTTTCTAAAAATATTGACTAATTTGAAAATTTCGAGGAAAAGTAATGTTTTAAAATTGGAAATTTTGAGATTAAATTTCAAAAATTCGAGAGACAATTTGAAATTTTGTGCCATTTTGTTATAGACTTCCAGGTGTTTTACGACATATTAACTTTTTATCATAATTGTGAACTTATATTTACAATTTAGGATGTTTTTCAATTTAAACTTATCAACTTAAAATTGGACTTTTATAAAAAATAAGGCATTGCTTCCCTGATATTTTTGTTTAGTTTCATTTAGCTTTTCCAAAATGTCGAAAAGCTAGGAATATTGAATTAGAACAATTTTGTTATAAAAAAATAATTTTGTTCTCGAAAATCTTAAAAAAAGTTGACTTTGTAAAAAATATTTCAAAACAATAACCACGAAGAGTAGAATAGATTTTATATTGTTGATATAAAAATGAAAACCATTCAATATTCTGTTATTCAAATTCACACCTTTCAAATTAGATCATACGTGTTGTGAAAAAAAATATTTTGTTCAATTTTCTTAAAAATTTAGCTACAAAAATATTTAAGAATAGGTAGTACAAGTAGTATGATGAGATGAGTTTAATTTTGAATTTAAAGATGACCTTATTTAATAAAATTTAAATTTTTCGAAAATTTTACCTTTAATTAATTTTTAATTTGATTATTATTTTTTTCTTAATTTAAAGAGTAGACTTAAAATCTATTACTTTATATATAGTGTTTCTTCTTAAAAATAAATGTTCCCTATCTTCCTCATGAGTTACTTTAGAAAAAACATTGTTTCACAAATGTTGCTTCTATTTTTATTCGGCATCGTCAAATTTTAGACTGACTGCATATCCCATTTTAAGGGGCTGCATTTCCGAGTTATTGAACTTTGTTTTATAATTTTTTGTCATTATCTTAATTGTCAGGTATCATCTAAGTTATTTATTATATGAAATCACGGTGACCACTGTTTGATTTAGTGTAAAATTGTTTATCATTTGCGCTAAGAAAAGAAGGTGGCGTAACATTATAAACCGGGATATCTCACTACTTTTTTCTCAAATAAAACGACCGTTTCATTTACTTTTCATCATTCGATGCAGATTTTAATTCCCTTCCTATAAATCCTAATATTGTCATACCTATCTATATCGGCTGAAATAACTGTAAAAATATGGATTCATTAAATTATTTTTAAAATCTTATGAAAATTTGGTGGACATGATTTTTGTTCTTGGAGAATATGATAACAGTAATTCTTTAGAATATAAAATTTAGGCGCAGTCATATTTTAACAGAAGACATTATAAAAAGGTACTTTTATTTTATTGCTCGAACGATTTGGAACATTAAATCAGTAAGATTTTCAAAACGTAGTAACTGTTTTTGTATTGAAAAATGAGAAAAAGTGACTTGACCTTAAAATCTGAAGAAAATCACATTTGGTGTTTCTTGCCGCATCAAGTTCCTCATTTATAAAAGGTACAGAACGCCACTGGCTCTTACTGATTACTCTCTTACCTTGTTCAATACTTTTAGACCAGGGATTCCCAAAGTGCGGCCCGCAAAGCCTGTAAATTCGGCCCGCGATATCGATACGATATATTATATTTTATTTATATTATTATTATATTATATTATTTATAAGTAAAATAAATAATAAATATTACAAATAAAATACAATAAAATATTTTAAAATTTTAAAAATTTCTTACAGAACTTTAACCATAAGCGTTTGTATTAATATAATAATGTTTAGTTTATATAAAAAAAAATAGTTTACATTTGTTTTTGTCAATAAATAATAGATAATCAGTTTGTAATATTTGTTGCTATAGTTATAGTTCTGTATTTACAATAAAGGTGATTTTACTCTCGTGCTAATAGCTTGTGTTATTTTATAATAATTGTTGCTACAGTTAAAGATTTATATTATATAATAGGATGGATTTCAGTTATTTTTTTTTGTTTTAATTAATGTATAATAAAGATTTATATTTATATTAAATTTAGTGTACTGATAAAAAAAAGAAATAGTTAAATATATTTAAAACAAAAAAAAGCGTGGTTATTATTTGATTTTATTTCGTTTTTTTTTTTCGCCCGCCAAAAAATTCGGTAATATTAAATTGGCTCGCCTAAGAAAAACTGCGGGAACCCCTGGTTTAGACCTAGAGTGAGATTAAATCTTTTTGAAATATCACCCAACCATTTTATGAATTTCTCTTGTGACCTTTATATCTGCGAAATTCTCTTATTAGCCAATACGATCAAACAAACCGAAACGCACTTAAATCCTGGTTACCGCAAAAAACCGCCACAAGTGGAAAGTCATAATTAGGGCGTACATGTTGAAGTGTCTCGGAATAAAGGCCGAGTTCGCCGACATTCCTTTGAAGTTATAACTGCAGACTAGGCAGTAATTACTAATTACTAATCCTTCTTTTCAAACGAGTCCTCACAGAATTTCCTTTGACTGTAGCGCCCGGGTGTTTCATGCGACATGGCTCTGCATTGTCTTAATGTCTACCCCGCTTTCATGCAGCACGTTGTAGAAAATTGTCAATTTTGTTAGTTTGCTTTATAACAAAGATTTATTTATAGATACATTTGCGTTTTCACCATATACCCCTATTTGGCTAATATTTCTGCTATCATATAAAAGTTTTCAATTTTGGAGTGCTATAGACTCGAAAATAAATTAAATTTATTGTTTAAGTTAACGAGCTTTACTGAAAAATATTTAAATTATTATTATCTGACCAGACGAAAACTGATGGCTTTCTGAGAAAAAAAATTAACACACGATTATGAGATATCTAGGAATTTTTGAAACGGCAATACAAAATACTAAAAAATATAAGAGACCAAATTTAGACATACAGTGTGAACCATTTGTTTCTAAGTTAACCTATAGAATTTTATTTTTGCAATCTTAGCATGAACTTTTTTTAAATTGTAGAGATTGATAAAATGTATTTTTGAAACAAATACTTTTAAATTTCTACAAAATTTAAATCTTACTAATTCAGTCAGTTTTAAGCACTAAAATTTTAGGAATTCATATTAACGATTTAAAAGCCTCTTTAAATGAGGAAATTGTAATTGTCGGAGAAAATTTTATTCAGTTAACGAATTTCGGTGTTTGGAAGTTCTAAAGAAAAAAAGAGTTGCCATAGACCTAATTTCTGACTAAGCCAAGATGGATCGCACAGGAATATGATGTCTCCGACTGTCTTGTGTGTCTCAAGAATGTTGGCTTTAAGCATTTAGGCTCTATCAGTTCTTGAAAGCGTCTCCCATGAAAGTATTTCTAGAAAAAGAGAAAAGTCATCAGCAATCCGTCTGTGTTGCAGTGTTTCGAGAAAATCCCTCAAATTATAGTCACTGGTTAGCCGAATCGCTCTTTATTGAATTGAATCCAAGAGAGTGCACTTTAAGGCTGAACTTCAAACATGAAAACAGTATTCAAGTGTTGCTCTAACTTGGACTTTGTAGAAAGTCAACAGCTGATGAGATGTGTAGTACTTTTTAGCCGCAAAAGCTCAGGACCCAAAGGACGAATTTGGCACACAAATGGTCGTTTCAAGAAGAGTTGGTGTTCACTATTTGTCAAAAAAGTACAATTTGTAAAGAGTATTTCAAAACTTTTTGTTTTTAACATTAAAACTCTTTCGGTATATCTGTCTAATATATGAACATCGAAGTTAATCGTATATATTTTAGGTTTTATTATACTAAAAAAGCAATGAAACTTATATGATTCGAAAGGTGCAAAAAAAAATCATCCGTGAATGTTATCATTATTATTCCCAGAGTATGCGCCTCATATTTTGCAGCACGATAAGGCGCGCCCGGTCTCACAGACCAGATCTAAAAGTAATATAAGTTTTTATCTGTTTTTGTTTCTGTGATGAAATAAGGTATCTTGGTATATTTATTTATAAAATAAAATTACAAATCATGCAAAGATTTAACCTATAAATAAAAAATTTAGCCAAATACAAAATCCAAATTATTGTACGAAGTACGGAACGAAATTTTCAAAAATATTATGTTTAAGAGTTAAATTTAAAAATAATTTTTATTTAAACAAAACTTATTTGGAAATTCCTTCTACTGCCTTATTTCCAAGCCAAAGTCAATTTATATCAAGAACTATAATGACAAAACAATTTAACATGCGGGGGCAAGCGCAGTATCACATAATGTAAATAATTATAACTTACCAAAATGGGCATATAATTAATCAGTTGACCAAGGATCACATTTGTGATATAATGTTCAGCTAAACCGAAAATGAGCATCATTGTCAAACTAACTATTGAAATGTAAAATAATAAATATAAGTGTGGTTTGAGAGATTGCGCGCGCCTAACGGCGAGTTATGTGAATATCCTGATCAACGTGCAAGACATTACTAGATAATGCGACACCTGCGACACAACTTTATATTATAAATCTTTACTGCCATCCGGATAAATAAAACATGGTTTTGGTACAACATGGCGAAATGCATAAAATATACCTTCCACCGCTTGATTAAAAACAACAAAAATATAAAATAGTCAACACTTTCAATAAAAAAAAAAAAATTACATTTTAAAATAATCTAAAGTTGTAAGAAATCCCGAAATTAAAAAAAATATATTTATGTATACTGGTTAAGTTTCAAAAAGTCAAACTTTTCAAAAAAGATCATAATTTTCAAAATAAAGTCAAGCCTTCAAAACAAGTTTTGAAAACATACCGAAATATTCAATAAAAATCGAAATTTTCAAAATAGGTCGAAATTTTTATTCTCTCTTAATAATTTGCATACCAATAAATTGCAATTAATCCATATGGAAAACGAGTCAAATTTGGTTACTTTGCAGTCAAACAGCTGATGAATTTCTATCACGAGTGTTACTATTATGTATTAAATTTTGAGTGCTTCAGAGAATGCAATTTCATGTATCAGTCAAATTAAAAATTAAGAAAAAATGAATCTTGTCAGCCCTTTTATTTGTCATGTTGATGATAATATAAATTTTGTGACAATCGTTTCTCTACATATAGTTAAATAATACCAATTTTCATTTACATTGGTCTACCACTTCAGCAAGTAATGTAACGTTCACCGAATTTAAAAAGGAAGTTTAACGCAGAATGATATTTGGCGAAAATAAGCAACACAACCAATACTCAATAAAATAAAATATTCTGTGGTCGTGTAAAGCACTCGAATACAAGAGCAAAATAAAGATTTTCCGTACGTGACCCCGTGTTGGAGGTAGACCATCTAACCAAATACATCACCATTTATTACTAAGATATTTCTCCTTCGAGAAGGCTGAGGTAGTGAACCAGACGCGCGATATTTCACTTCTTACGAGAAAACAATACCGGCCCAAACAGTATAAAAGAACTAGACCCTTTACATATGATACCTTTCGCATGTAAGTGGAAAATTATTCAAATTGCGATCGCCTACAAACACGTTCACTTGTTTTGCGGTCTATTCAGAAACTGATTTAAATTGAGTGCCACATTATACGTTTTTTCTTTATACAAATTAAGATACACTGCTCAAAAAGAAAAAATCTGTCATTATACGAATTGCTTTTAACAAAATTTGAATATTAAAAATATGTTCAGATTGTTAAATAACAATTGTTCTAAATTAAGTTTAGGACACACGTTAGAGACGTTATAATCAGTGTTTGTTGATGTAAGGTTTACATTCAAATTTTCCCGCTGAGTATACCCACCCTTTGACTCTTAATCAATGTTGAATACACAATCCATTTCAGGATTACTTTAAATAGTTGCATAAATGTAATCATCAAATCTATAAATTGTCATTCCATGAAACAAACCGCATGATGCCCTTTTTCTTTTAAGTTGCGATGTTGGTTAAATTGAACAAAAGTTGCATATTTTAGTGCTAAATACGTGCCAAATAGAAGTCTGAAGTAGAGTTACTACGTTTTGAGTGGTTTAAAAAACCAGACTTAAATACTATTATTTTGCCCTTTTCTCGAAAATTATGAAAGGTAGTGATTTTTAAAGGGTTAATTATTATTTAACCACTTTTAATGAAAATTTTAACACTGCTAATATATTCTCTTAATTTTTGCTGATCATTCTTACCACAAACAATTCCATTTTTTAGAGGTTTAATTTTTGCAAATTTGAAAAGAGTTTTCTTTTCGGATCATATTGTAACAGCTAACGGCGTATTTTTGGGTCAAAATAAGACTCTTTTTATAAACATGTGCCCTATAATACAGCCCCTCCGAATAACAACGGTGGTGTACCACAGCCTATATATTCCTTATCCAAAGTTTCTATTAAAAATGTGTTCAAAAGTTCCAACTTTTTCTTTAAAGAATTCAAAGCTTTTAAGTGAAATATTGGAAGACATTACACATGTAAACAAAGATCATACGACGACATCAGTCCACGTCCGCGATAACATAATATTCAACAACGTTTTGTTTATATTCCAATATGTGAAATTGATAACCGAAACGCTTTGGTATTCCCATGAAAATCAACCCTCGCGAGTGGGGAGTTTCACGATGAGATTTGTAAGGCATTTTGTAGTCCTTGATTGATGCATTCACATACCTATCCGACAAGTTCACCCAAAGTACAACTATTTGTCCAGTGTCAGTAAATAGCATTAAACCTAGAGACATCATTTCTCACCGACCCGGTTTCTGTGCGTTCCACCGCAACCTTAAGTGCACCCTTTGTTTCGCTTCGACCTCGCGATAAAGCAATTTGCTAAAATATCCACTAATGCACCAATCTGCTTTACGATCGACCCACCTAATTAGGTTTGACACTTTCGTTTGTCTTATTTAGCCTAATTCTTGGTTTTGCAGTTTGAAAATACACTGACAGCAATCACTGAGATGAGGACAGCGAAAAATAGATACTTTGAACACGTTCCGATGAAAAACAAAATATATGATATAAATTGCAAACCCAAAGAGGCTTTACTAGAGAATGATTTTTGATTAATTGTTTTCATTAATATCAAGCGACAATAGTACTTAAATAATGAGAGTTTCAGGCCACTGAAACTATGGCTTATAAATACCATCTATTAAATGTATCCCATAAGGCTTGTTAAGACGTAAAACAGGAACAGGTAACAATAGTCCGTACCCCAAATTTTTGTCTGTAGCTTTTTTATATTTGTTAGACATTTTTCATCATAAGGTAAAAATTATGTGGCATAAAATAAAATAAAAAATTGTTTTAAAATGTAAAAATTATAGCCTTTTAACTGACATCACATTCTCATGAAATCAAATCAAATTTAAACATGTAGACATTAAAGAACTCTCGCAGCCCATAAAATGAAATAAAATTACTAATTTTCTATTTTTTTTTCCAACACTTGGGATATTGTACTGTATACAGTTTTCAGTTGCTGGTTCAACACACGTTATTTAACAGAGAAACTTAGCGTATATCATAGCATAACTTGAATAAATGCCTTAGACGCCGTTACCATTTATTTAAAAGGCCACTTTTTCCAGATATTTCTCGAAGCTCTAGAATCGCGTAGGCATAATATTATCATTACTTCGTATCAATAACTATCTAGTCATTTGGGTGTGTGGTCCATACACGTAACAATTATTTATATTATTAATTTATTATTTTATACTTTGTTACAATACCTATGGAAAATGGAAAGATGGCAGATAAACTAGAGGCACCATTTGGTTTCAGTGAGTGAAGAGTGAACATTAGTCAATATTAAACACCATTTGAAATTATCACACTTTCATTGCATTGGGTTAAAAACTTGAATTTTTAACACTATGTTGGTGTCAATAATTTTTGTATTTAGTATTCATTTTAACTTAATAAATTTATAATTTTTTTAGAGAAACTGCTTTGAGGAACCAAATCTTAAAAAAGAATTACTTAATTTTCTCTAACAGTCCCGCCAAAATAATGAACTCTATTAATGCCGATATCTTTAATTTTCGGACGGAGCTCAACTGGGCAAAATGATCAGATATAATGACAAATACTAATTAAAAATATCCTCAAAAAGGAGAAGTCAATTCAGCAAAACATATTTCCTCAAATGTTAAATTATCGTTAAAATAATGTGATTCTTTTTAGTTTCTAATGCTTCTATTTTCTACCTCTTAGTTCTCTTCTTAATGTTTATTCTGATTTTTTATGTATCTCATTTCACTGGTCAGCACTGATTTTGTTACACAAACTCTGATAGGTCATCGTGTTTGGAGTACCTAGCCCCATCATTAAACTGTACTTATTTTTTTCCCATCATCCCCAATTTTTTTGCGACAAGCTAAAATTTATTTTCAGAAACATAGTCTCCAAAAAATATTTTTTCTTTTTATTTGGATTCATATATTATTTACATCTTAGGAAATTATACTAAAAATATGGGATCATATCGTGATCAACTTATTTCTTTATTTAAAGTTTTTGTTATCATTAAAATTTTGGTACTTTTTACACGAATGGGACACTGGAGACAGAAAAATCACAATTGGATAATAGTTTGGCCTACAGGTACATCTTTAAATTCTGAATAGAAAAATGTGAAGCAAATACATCTGGAAAGCTCTCTAGTATATTCCTTCCACCACTTCAAATCAAATTAAGCCTTACCAAAAATTAAGTAGAGAGATGAATCGCAATAAAAATGGATTTTTTTTTATTTGAAGACGAAATTCCCCAGAATTAGTACTGTTTGTGATAGTAATCGTAGTAGTAGGACCAACAATTAAAAAATTTAATAAATGAATCTCGTTATTCAAAGAAAAACTAAATATTTTGAAAAAATCACCAGGATCAAGATACTTCAAGAATTTATTTGCAAAATTTTTGGATAACGGTACGAGTGATATCTATAGAGTTTGTTAATAAACTTTTATTGGAGTATAAGACTTTGGGTTGTAATATAGGAGATACGATTCATTTTTTGGACTCACATTTGGACTTTTTTCCTACGAATTATGGGGCTCTAACAAGGAAAGGTCTGGAAGTGTCAGTCGCCGATTTTGTTAACTTTTGGATATGTTTTAGAGGACCGAAATCTAAGACACACGTACTTTTTTTGTCGGCCGATAAACGGTTTTAAGGGTAGTTCTGTCCCCTCAAATTTGGGGCTGAAAATGCAAATTTTGCTGTTTCTGATATACCGAAAATGATATTCGATTCGTTTCTTTTTCCAAAAGTTTGATTTGAACCTGAAATTAGAAGAAAGAATTTTTATCAAATTTTCGTACCCATCTTAAGGGGGTAAATTATCCCCTTTTAATGTTTTTCTGTTACAAAAAATGTAATTATGGCAACAAAATTTTGAAAAAAAGTACGTTATTTCATACACCAAAACTAATTTTACCTGATTTTGGGTTTTGTCGAAAAGAAATTTTTTGGGTATATAACACCACTTAAGGCAAATACGTATATGATAGGGTGTATTTATATATTTTTCGGTTCGTTTTTTTCTGAAATGAAGTATTTTGACAAGAAACAACCCTCTTGTCTGCCCTCCACCCTACCCTACCAGGAGGGTGAGCCATCAACTTGAAAAACCGGAAGACGCTGGATCATTATGATCTCTATATACAGAATGGACCATAAGTAATGGTGCACAGAGCAATGGTGGATTTTTTGAATAAAAATAAAGTGATTTAGCTATATTTACCTTACACCAAAAGTTGATATTAACAAAGATACAGGGTGTCAAAGTTGAAAAAAAAAATCTATTGTTTCGTAGAATTATGGAGTGAATTGTAATATAGGCAGGAAATTTGGCACAAGGGGGTTTCTTAAGTCGACAAACTCTAATTTGCTAACATATTACCAATACTTGTTAGGGGGCGCTACCAGCGCTATTCTGCATAATTCTAAATCATTATAACTTTTTTGTGCACCCACGTATGTTAATTTTAAATTAATAATTTTATTTCTTTATATTTTTACGTAAAAAATGGGTATTTTCTGAAAGTTGATACGAGCAACCGTTTCCAAGATATTTGCCTTTAAAGCTTGACGTGCCTTTGTTTTAAATTACAAAGATATTAAATTTTCGAAGTAGGCTTAAGAAAAAAAGTATTCACAAGATAGCTTTGAAACTTATTTATGTCACAGATTACTTTTCCGATAATAGTATTACCAAAATTTTGAAAATCTCAATAAATAAAATCCAAAAAATTAAGACGTAATTTATTTTTTAACATAGAGATGTGAGATATGATCTCTGAGTCCGCACAAGAAAATTTCATTAGTCTGGGTGGTCAAAGCAGATATTTGGAGATGAATTTCAATAAAAATCGGCCAGATTCTTAATTGTTTACAATTCCTTTACATGAAAAAGGTGATTTTCTACACACTTATTTTTGAAATTAAATTTTGTTTTGGTATTTTATTTAAGTTTGCTTTAAAATTTTAAAAAATATGTGTAATGATAATGTCAGTAGAGTAATATTTAATATAAACCATATAAGAGTCAGTTTGATTACTTTTATTTTGAAACCCACTGCGAAAAATTCTCATTTGCATAACTTAAAATAAACGTGCGGCAAATTTTGAAGGCAAATATCTTGAAAACGGTTGTTTGTCTCAACATTTAGAAAGTATATCTTTTTTACGTAAAAAATGTAGGTAAATAAAAATATCCATTTAAAATAAGTGTACATGAAGACACAAAAAAGTTATGATGCTTTAAAATAATACAAGGTAGCGCAGGTGGCGCCCCCTATGAGTATCTAACAATCTGTTAGCAAATTAGAATTTCCTGACCGAAGAAACTCCTCTATGCCAAATTTCTTGTCTATAGTGAAATGTGTTTATGGGTTATGCGAAAAAATCACAATTTTTTTTCAACTTTGACACCCTATATCTATGTTAATATCAACTTTTGGCATAAGGTAAATGTGGCTAAATCACGTTATTTTTATAGGAAAAATCTACTCTTACTCTATGTACCATTACTTATGGTCCAACCTGTATACGCGTAAATAAAGTTTAAAATAATTACCCAACTTTTGCATTCGCTCCCATGGGAGTAAACTACCCCTTCTGACATTGTTAGGTAGAAAAGTAGTCATGAGGAGAATACAATTTTGAAATAAATATTATTTTATACACCAAAACTAATTTTGGCCGTCTTTAAGTTCTGTGAAAAAAAATCATTTTGGGGGGTAAGCACCACTTAACCCAAAGACGTAAATGAAATGATGTATTTTTATAATTTTCGGTTCATCTATTTTCTGAAACCAAGTATTTCGACGAGAAACTTAACACATGAATTTTTTAAATTGCCAACCCTTCCACCCTACCCTACCAGGAGGGTGGCAATCTACTTGAAAAACCGTTTGTGGTATTTTCTATATATACGCGCAAATAAAGTTTTAAATAAATGTCATAATTTTTGCAGTCTCCCTCATGAGGGTAAACTACCCCTTCTGAAGTTTTTACGCAAAAAATTAGTTATGATGGAAGCAAAATTTTGAAATAAAAAATGGTATTTTATGCAATAAAGCAAATTTTAGGTGTTTTTGAGTTTTACCGAAACATTTTTTTTTGAAGTAATCACACCTTGAAGCAATATGATGTAGTGTATTTTTATGATTTTGGTTCGTTTTTTTTCTGCAACAACACGGAACTAAATAAATATTTTTTTTCGAATTATTTCAACCCTGCCCTCCTTGTGTGAGTTACCTACCTACTTGGAAAACTGGAAAATACTAGATTATTATGATATATTCATATCCACCGAAGTAAGAAATCACAATTTGTACAATTTACTTGGAAAATTTATCTCGATTTAAAATAATAACAGTAGTTCTTTCTGAAAGTGTTCGATGTATATATTAATAAGTATATGGCTAGTGTCTAACTACCTCTCCTTGAAGATTTTACCACTAAAAAGCTTTCTAAATCTTCTTGGGGTAGATAAGTCCCTTTGTTCTGTATTTATTCCAGCCTTTCACATATCACTCTCCTCTCTCTTCTTTTATGTACTTTTTCCTTTATTTGTTCGATCTTTGTTCTTGCCAAGTCTTCCTTAAATTCCTTCAATTAATTAGATTTCGGTCTACCTTTTTTTTCGAGGTGATTCCCAGTTTATTCTTATCTTTGTAAGTGTCTATATAGAGAGACCGTAAGGATACCAAATTTTCTGGTTTTTCAAGTAACTGGCTCACCCTTATGATAAGAGTAAAGTGTGGAGAGGGAAGGGGAGGGGGTTTGGGAAGGTTTTAAAAAAATTATGCTTTTAGTTTTCTATCGAAATACTTCGTTTCAGAAAATACACGAACCAAAAATTATAAAAATACAGACTTTCTTATACGTATTTGCGTTAAGTGGTGTTTACCCCCCAAAATAATTTTTTTTGACAAAACCCAAATGGAGGAAAAAATTAATTTTGGTGTATAAAATAACATTTTTTTTCAAAATGTTGTTCACATCATGACTATTTTTTTTACTTAAAAATTTCAGAAGGAATAGTTTACCTCCATGAGGGGGGGCGTTTTAATCTTTATTTACGCGTATATATAAGAACCATAATGATCCAGCGTTTTCCGGTTTTTTAAGTAAATGGCTCACCTTCCTGGTAGAGTCGGGTGGAGGGTAGACGAGAGGGGTGGGAAAAAATTTAAAAACTTTTTTTTAGTTTCGTGTCAAAATACTTTATTTCAGATAAAAATGAACCGAAAAATATAAAAATACATCCTATCATATACATATGGGGAGGTGTTTACCCCCAAAAATAATTATTTTTGACAAAACCAAAAAACAGGTAAAATTATTTTTGGTGTACGAAAAAACATATTTTTTTTTCAAAATTTTGCTACCATAATTAGATTTTTTGTAACAGAAAAACTTTAAAAGGTGGTAATTTACCTCCTTAAGGGGGGTAGAAAAATTTGATAATTTTTTTTTCCTAATTTCACGTGCAAATAAAATTTTTGGAAAAAGAAACGAATCGAATATCATTTTCGGTATATGAGAAACAGCAAAATTTGCATTTTCAGCCCCAACTTTGAAGGGATAGAACTACCCTTAAAACCGTCTATCGGCCAATAAAAAAAATACGTGTGTCTTAGATTTTGGTCCTCTAAAAAATAACCAAAAATTAGCAAAATCGGCGACTGACACTTCGAGACCTTTCCTATAAGAGATAAGAACGGATAAGGGTTTCATCAATACATTCCAATTAGGAAAAAACATTATTAAGGCAGATTAAACTTAAGAGTCTTGGCTGACAATTGTTGGTCGGTCAAAAGAAAATCAATTAAAGGCTAAATAATTTAGAAAAACCAAGATTAGAAGTTCCCAATGTACAGGGTGAGCGAAACTCAATGTCTCGGCGCTATTTTAAGAAAAGGAAAAATGATATAAAAAACTGAAAAGAGATTCTTACACTGGATTGAAGAAGGTTCATTTTAAGCTCAATTTGCATATTTTTCCAGATCTTGAAACCAAAGTAATGAGGTCATTGAATTTTTTTTCTTTAGAAACATACCTATATTTTTGCATATTTAGAAAAATCTACTTTTTTTAACAAATTTTGTAAACAAAAAATTTTGATATCTTTTTTCGTTAAAAAGTTATAAGCAAATTTATTGTAAAAAATGTATTATTAAAAATTCGCAATTGGTACGATTTGGAAACAAACCTATTAAATATTTTTAGGTTTAGAATAACATGTTTGGAGTATCTCAAAGATTTTTTACCTGTTCTTCTAGGCTTCTTTTGAAATTACCCATAAATAATACAGGGTGAGTCAGGAAGAATGGGCCAACTGATAATACTAGACAAAAAAAATGTTACGATTGAGCTCAACGTGCCTTATAATAATGTGACGAGTTTAAGAAATACAGGGCGTTCAAAGTTTAAATTTTGTTCTGAAATTTCTCAATAATTGGGAAAGTTTTGGTGCTATAAATTTAATATTTTAGCTTTAGACAACTTAAACTTACTTTAGCTTTACTCTAGCTTTACTTTAGCTTTAGACGACTTAAACAAGAGTACGTACCTTTTCTTTGTAGAATTGATCGTTCTTTTATACTGTCTACTTGTTTTAAGTACAACTCAACAGAGAAAAAAAATGTTTTAATTTATGTAAATGATTATGCGAAACTAACGCCCTCTAGGGGCAACGTCAATATTAATTCAAAATTCGTCATTCTCACACCGAAAAACTTAAAATTCAAAAATATTAAATTTATAGCATTAAAACTTTCTCGATTACTAAAAAATTTCAAAATAAAATTTAAACTTTGAACGACCTGTATCTCTTGAATAAGACACATTGGTATAAGGCATGTTGAGCTCAATCTTAATATTTTGATGTCTAGTATCTCCACCCTGTATATCATTTACGTAAACATTTTTCCAAATCAAATGGCAACATAAAATATTTGTCAACCATTAATTCAGTTATTGACAGATGCGACTATACTTTTATTTTTAATTTATTGCATTTTCAGGAGATCTTTGGCTAAATCGTATTAATTACGAAATTTTGATATTTTTTTTACCATAAAATTGCTTATAACTTTTTAACCAGAAAAGATACCAAATTTTTTTCATCATAAAATTTGTTTAGAAAAATTAGGTCTTTTTAAATATGTAGAGATAAAGGTATGTTTCTAAAAAAAAAGGTCAATGACGTCATTACTTTGGTTTCTAACTCTTAGAAAAATATGCTAATTTGACTTAAAATGGACCTTATTCAATCCAATTCAAGAACCATTTTGCAGATTTTTGATATCGTTTTTCCTTTTCTTTTAATAGAGCTGAGACATCGAGTTTCGTGAACCCTGTACATATTTTATGTTATATTTCTAGAGAACCAAAATTTTTTTAACATTTGACAAACAAATGTCGTGAGAATGAGGATTTTAAAACTGCTTATTGTAAATGACAACAACTAATAATACTACGAAACACATCTACAAGCTCAGTCAGAAAGAATAGTCAACACTTAACTGCAAATACTAGAAATCAAAATATTACGATTGAGTCAACATGCCTTATCCAATGTTGTTGGTTTAAGAGATACAGGGCGTTCAAAGTTTAAATTTTATTCTGAAATTTCTCAATAATTTATATTACTGACATGCACATATTATTGAAATCTCAACAAGAAATTCTTTCAAAAAACCCTAATAATATAGAAGATGTTCTATTTAAGAAAACATGTTTGTATCATATATCCCTAATGTGATGTTCAATTGTTGTTTTTATTTTAAACCGCCATTAAAATATTTAGAGAAATACATGCAACTTTTGTATTTATCATTTTTTTTTCTTACTTGAATAATAACGGAGATAAACCTATGGTGAAAATATGGTGGATGACCCTGTACAATTTGCATTATTACTTACAGTTTGTACTACATGTTGTTTAATTTATCACTAACCATTTTTCGAACTCACATTTGGACTTTTTTCCTACGAATTAGGGAGCTCTAAGAGATAATAACGGATCAAAGGTTTCATCAGTACATTCCAATGAGCTAGCTGGGATACAGTGAAGACCACCTTTCTAGTAGGCATCAAATTTAATCACGGCTTTTTAAAAGCAATAATTTTTATATAAGTACAGGCCACTCAACTTCTCCTCTCCTTCCTTTATACTGACTGAAATTATGTGGGTTAGAAATCCACACTCTTCAAAACAAAAATCAGGTTCAAAGTTATATTGTTGCGTGTTATCGGTTCGAATGATTAACACTTGGAACTGGGAACGCACTGGTAATTCACTAACACTGTTTAATGAACTTACTTATTCATTGACTTCTAACTAACTGAGGGAAAGCCGACCGCCTTATATAGGTCCCGCTTCGGGTTCTAGAAGGAACAAGCAGGTAAGACTTATCGTTTGCCGAAATTTCTGGAACGCTTATCTGCCATTTGATTTATTAGTGCGACCGCTTCCTCTTATCAAATGTTCTACAAAATTCCTAACTAAATTTTATAATTACATTTTGTTACAATATACTTTTACGGTTTGGATAAAGAATCTGTAATTAAAGAATAATATAATGTTTTCACGTAAGAACTCCAGGTAAGATTACCATTAATAAAAAATGGCCGCATAATGTTATAGATCAACGGTTAGCAATCTCCGGTCTGCGGGCCAACTACAACCCGCGTGAGGATACAAACCGGCCCGGGAGACGTTTCTAAAGAATAATAAATACATTTTGTTAAAATCAAAAATTTTTAACCAAGGTAACTTATATAATTTTTCTTCTTTAAATTAAACACATATATCAACATCTTTATTTATAATTTGGTATTAAAATCATAACAAAGACAGTTCTAATGCAGTAAATAATTATGCCAAATAAAGATCGACACGTATAATAGAAGCGAGCACTTTCCTTTATACATTATGGCCGTTTTTAGAGTCACGCGGGTGGCACCCGTCACCCGCGGGCGGGTAGGTAGGATACATTTGTTTGCAGCAAGTTATTTAGAATGGAACGGGTGGCCGCACGCGGGTGCGTCGCTCAAACAAATGTATCCTACCTACCGCGCGCGGGTGACGGGTGCCACCCGCGTGACTCTAAAAACGGCCTAAATACTGTAAACACCGGTTGAGGACAAGAGGGTTAAAGTAATTTAAGTCCATTATTTTGTAAATATAGGAAATAATAATTGTGGCGAATACTTGATCGCTTCAAGTATAACGTGCCCTAAAAGCTGATATGTAATAGTAGTTTGTGCAACATGAACGAATAAGTTGCTTATATCTCGGAGATACCTCTTAAATATTACTATTCAACCCAGCACCCCTTTATCATGAAGAAAAGCCCAACTTTAAAAATTTAAATAGCAAAGTATTGCTTGAGATAACCCGATGGATAAGTTTTTATAACCAATAAAACAAAAAAAAACATTGATAATTAACAGAAATCTTTAGTAAAATATATTAAATTGTGCCAATATTCGAGCAGACTTTGTTGATGCGATCATAAGCAATGAATAGTTTAAACAACTGTAACTTATTTGCACTTATACCAAACATAAGTGAATTGGCCTACAAGATCGGCAGATTTAATCTTATTAGATTATTTCCTCTGGTCTTATTTAAAAACTTGTTTTAATAGACTTGACAATATTAAAGTATTTAAGAAATTGATCATCTAAAAAGTCAGCTTAATCATATCACAAATGGAAGATAATGTTTAACTAGTCTTTGCTACTAGAAAAAGATATTGTCTTACCGTTAAATTACAACAATTTAAACATATGATTTAATTTGTAATTTTTCACCATTTAATAAAAATTGCTTTATAATTTTTTGTTGATTTCTCAAAATCCTTTGCAGTTTTAAAAATTACAATAAGAAAGATAAAGTGCAATCGTTTCAACCACTCATTGCTATATCTACTTAGGATTGCTAGAAGTTCAGATTTTGCCCAGTGTTTATGTCCGGAATTAAAGGTGGACCGAACATAGATTAGTGCAGTAATTTAAAGTTATGAGACAAATGTAAAGAATCTTTTTTTTGTCACCAAAAATTAACTTCAGAGATTCATAATGTACGGAAAATATAAAATAAATCTTAAGTGAGGGCCTTTTTTTTGGTCGTCAAAAATTTTTGCGAAAGCTCAAGTATAGAAAGTAAAAATTATATTAACCGCGGACCTCTGTTCGGTAACCGAATGCTGGTAAACTGGCAACCCCATAGTCCACTTCAACAAGTTAAGCTCGAAAATCGACATCTATTTAATTCATTTTGTCAAATATCTTCGTTATTGGTCGAGCAATTATGAAAAAAACATTTTTATTCCCATAACGAAGGCTTCCATGGCCAGAGTAAGAACAGGATATACTTCTTCCGGAATTGGACCGTGTCAAAGAACTACTGAAAATGTTCGACGTTTCGCCCATTATCGTAGGGGGCTTCTTCCGGAACAAAGAAAAGAAATAATAAATAAAAAGGAAAATGTAAGGGAATATGCAAAAATGAAAGAATCAAAAGGGCAATTTCAAAACATCAGAGCACGGTAACTCAGTAGGCCCTCCTTACCAGAGGCGAAAGTCCTCTGAATTGAAAATTGGTACAAAGGATAAGAAATTTTAGACAGAAGAGCACGGTAACTCAGTATATCCACCGTACCAGAGGCGAAATTCTCCTGATGTTTTGAAATTGGCCTTTTCATTCTTTCATTTTTGCATATTCCCTTACATTTCTCTTTTTATTTATTGTTTCCTTTCTTTGTTTCTGATGAAGCTCCCTACGATGGTGAGCGAAACGTCGAAAACTTTTAGTAGTTCTTTGACACGGTCCAATCCCGGAAGAAATATAACGTATACATTTTTCTTCCATTTAGTATAAAAAGCTCGAGGTATTATTATTTGAAAGTTTAAAGTTGTGATTTCAATACTTTGATTGTGAAAGGGTAGGATGATGAAAATTTCATCCCAAAATGTCAATTTAAATATATATATATATATATATATACCGGGTGTTTTTTTTAGTTGGGAGGTTACCTTTATATGGAGTATCACTCATTATAAAGGTAAACTGATTTTGTCGATATGGCTAATCGGAACTAAACTACCTTTCAAAAATATTTTCAACTTCCTCCCACTTCCGGTTATACCGGAAGTAGACATCAACTTTCTGATTTTAAATAGCAACCCCCAAATTTTATATTTTATTTGGATTCTACGTAAAAAAATAAGATGAGTTTATGTATATATATTTATTGCTATCTTTGGTAGTTTTTAAGATATTTCAATTTTTTGGAAAAAACTGACAGAAAAGAGGGTTATTTTGACTCTTTGTATCTTTTTTATTATTTGCAATAAAAACATGAAATTTGGTTTGAAGTCATGAAATATTATGGAGACTGTAATAACGTAATCAAGTTTTACATTTATTACACAGGGTGATGGAAATTTTGTGATATTTATTGTTTTTGTTTTATTCAAAAAAACTCTGTTTTTTTAAATGAGAACTATGTGTTTTTTAAATATTTTTGAATTCCTCACGTAAAAAGAAGAAAAAAGTTATATTACTAATTTTTTTAAATTCTGCACCTTTACAGAGATATAATGCAAAATGAAAAAGAAAAATATATCTTTTTTTTTAGTAGCAACTTCGTAGTAGTCAACAAAATTTTCAAAAAAAAACACAACCACAAGGCTTAAAAATTTTAGGCTAAATAACATTTAAAATATAACCGCACAAGACAAATAAGTTTTTGACTAATTGTTAGAATACTTACTGAAAAATGTTTAGGTAGCCACGAATGTAAGTTTCGTAAAAATGGTTTGTTAAACAGACTTCTCATTTTTGGAGTAATCAAAATCAACAACAAATGTTTAAGAAAATTCGTCCTTTAACTGTTATACTGTTAGATTCGAACTCAAGATTTTTAAGCGTTAAATTTTACAATGAAAATTAAAATGGAAATTTTTTAGTAATTTTTTTACGACTACTGCATGACAAGCATATTGCTAGGAACAATCGGATGTGCTTAAAAAGGTTACTCAATTCGAAATCTTAAAATATGTCTTTAAATGTATTGAAAGAGAATATCGCCCTTGTTGTTCTTGATGTAAATTTTTTGTCAATTATTTTTGTTTCTTATTACTTATTATGATTAATTCTTTAAGCTTTTATTGCCCACAGTTAATTTCCTACTTGAACAAACAAGAAATGTTTGATTTTTTTTTATTTTGAGATTTATGTAAAATACCTCTGTAACGGCACAAAATTTAAAAAAATAGGTAATATAACTTTTTTCTTTTTTTTATGGAAAGAATTCAAAAATTATTAAAAAACATATAGTTCCCATTTAAAAAAAAAGAGTTTTTTTGAATAAAACAAAAACAGCAAAGATTATAAATTTTCCATCACTCTGTATAATAAATGAAAAATCTGTTTACGCTATTATAGTCTTTATAATATTTCCTGACTTCAACCCAAATTTCATGTTTTTACTGCAAATAATAAAAAAGATACAAAGAGTCAAAATAACCCTCTTTTCTGTCAGTTTTTTCCAAAAAATTGAAATATCTTAAAAACTACCAAAGATAGCAATAAATATATATACATAAACTCATCTTATTTTTTTACGTAGAATCCAAATAAAATATAAAATTTGGGGGTTGCTATTTAAAATCAGAAAGTTGATGTCTACTTCCGGTATAACCGGAAGTGGGAGGAAGTTGAAAATATTTTTGAAAGGTAGTTTAGTTCCGATTAGCCATATCGACAAAATCAGTTTACCTTTATAATGAGTGATACTCCATATAAAGGTAACCTCCCAACTAAAAAAAACACCCGGTATATATATTATTGGTCAGTACTGTGGGTTGGCAAGTAGTTCCCTCATATTAAATTTTTTCGGGGGATAACGGATTTAAGGATACGCCTGGATATCAACGGATCTATACGAGCTATTTTTGCTCAGTAGCATTAATCCTGTAAAGCTATTGTAGATTCCTTTTTTTGTTTGGTTTTGTGATCGCTAGCATGAGTAAATTTATCAGTTTTTTAAGGTTAATAGCTTCAAGTAATTTTGGACATTTTCCGTTGGCCCTCAGTCAAGTTTTGAGACATTCTAGTTCTTTATTGTTATTTGTACCAGATTATTGATAATATGTGGACCCATAGATTATTATCCAGCTTTTATTTATGGGCACAAAAAAAATGTAAGAGATCAAATTGGTGTGGATCTAAAAATATTTTTATTGCATTATGTTAGAGAAACAATTTCACGACAAGGTTTCAATATATAAGAAAAAATGGGGGGGTGTCCCACAATTCTGTTTGACCCGATATTTGACTAACATTAGTTTTTTTATCTAACATGTATATTTTTACGTATTAAGTAGAGCTTTTTTTCTGATTTCAATGTTGTGTAACAAGTTATACAGGGTGTCCACCTAATGCGGAAAAAAATTATCTCAGTGGTAACTGAAGCTACGGAAAACTTTTTAAAGGCAAGTTCTTTTCTTTTCCAAACCTTTACAAAGTGAAAATATGGCAAAGTGATGAATTTTCTCTGTACAGGCACCAATTTCATTTTTTTTAATACAACCTGTGATTTTATTTTATTTTCTAATTTCTTATGAACACTTAAAGGTATGTTGTTGCAGAAAAATTTTCAAATATTCAACAGGTTTTGAGTTATTTAGATAATTGTACAAAAAGGGCAATTTACTGCCGAGAAATTATTAACATTATTAAACTTTACTTAGGTTTTTAAAATATTATACAGGATAATCAGCAAATTAACTCCCTTTTAGTGAATTTTGAATGGCTAAAACTTGCTTATTTTAAATGAAACACCACTTATTTGGTTTGGTAATTAAATCAACCTCTTAATTATTTACAACCTTTATTAAATATTTTCTATGCCAAAAATTACTGGTTATCCAGTTATTGCTACTTATCTTGATCAGACGATAAAATTCGGACGGAGCCCAACTGGGCAAAATGGTGAGATATAATAACCTCTAATTAAGAATGTCGTCAAAAAGGAGAGATCAACTTGTCAAAACAACACATTTTCAGGTGATAAGGGTAATTAGGATTAGAATTTAAAATTTTCATTTTAGCCAATTTGATTCTATTTGATTAGTTGTACTTAAGGGTTGCTCGAAGTAACTGATAACATGGAAATAATATAAAGTCAGCGCGGTCGTAATTTACTTGAAGAAAATTTCAAATTTGAGATGTGTACTACGAAATTGTAAATGGAAAATACTTACAAACATAGAACACAACTCGATTCTCAACAAGAAGAAAGACACAATCAAAATGCTTCTTCCAATATCGCCTTTCAAGCAGTCAGCAGTAGCATTAAAAAAAAAGCGATGGAAGACTGCACCGACAAGTCAATTAAATTAATTAGGAAAGAAATAGTTGACCGTGAAAAACATGAAGATAGTCTTTCCTACAATGAAGTACAGCGTCTGAGAAAGAACATTTACCGAAGACGTCGTAAGGTACTGCCACTTTTACCAACCAGCACCGTAGAGGTCCGCGACGCGGTAGACTCGCAGCCTGTTGAAACGAATAGAAGAGAAAACTTTGTGTTAGTTAATGATAGAAACTTAGTATAATAATTTTTTCGTGTGCATCAAACTTGCAAACCCTTTGCACCTCTTCTAAGATATTTGTTGATGGTAAAGTTGCTTATTCCACAAAATTCTTTTGTCAGTTATTTACAATTTACATTATAAGTAATAATTTTTTGTCGCCAGTATATATATATATATATATATATATATATATATATATATATATTGTCTGCTTCCCAATAAAAGTTGCAACTGATATGAAAATATATTTAAGTTGAATAAAGTAAAATGCAGTGCAATTGGTTTGCATTTTAATCCCACAATACTACTAGAGGACTTTGAAGTTGCAATTCACTCATCTGCTAAAAAAAAATATGGCCTTAGATCAATACATAAGCTTGTCATTTTCATCTTGGTCAATCCTAATTTAGGAAAATTCAAGCAGAGGTTTTAAGTAAGGACTACCGTTCGAATTCTGACACGGGAAAATGCTTACAACATCTTTTTGGACTATCGATATTGCCTTCGTGTAAACTAATTGTTTTGTGAAAGACTTTGTGTCCATGTAACCTCAAAATATTCTTCCACAGAATTCTGTGACTACATAGGTGAGACATACATATCTAAAGAAATCATGTTTCCTGCAGAAATGTGCGCTTCACCAATTCCAAATGACAGAACGTTTGTAACGTCTACGAAATTTAAGGGAAGTCTTTTTATCACACAGGATCAGAAAAGAGTTTTATTGAGGATATAACAATATACCGATTTATTAATTTTTTATACAATTCTAATTAAATTTTTTTATGTTATCATTATTCCTTAATATCCTGTGAACCTGTCTTTTTTTTAAGGGGGAGTGGCCTAACTGCTCCTAAATATCTGTACTACTTTATGGATGAAGAGTGTATAGCTTCTTGTGATAAGTATTTGTAATATATGATATAAATTTTTAGGTATAATGTTATAAATGTTACATGCATCACAAAAAAAGTCATTTTAAGACAGCATTATAAAACATGTTCAAAATGTCTCTCATTTTCTTCTTTTTCTTAAACTTCTAAATTCTTAAAACTTTTTTTACAATACAACCTTTATTTTTATGAGAAAACAGAACATGTAATAAAAAAATTAATTTGGAACCTGCACAGGGAAAATTAAACACCATAAATCCTCCACCATATTTTAATTTTGTAAAGCTTGGGAAAAAAGATAGAGTTGCTTTTTAGATAATGTTTATTTTAACTGCCAGTAATTACTGAGACGCTGTATATTTATTCCAATTATTTTGACAGAAATGGGATTTTTTTAATATGATAATTATTTCGGTAAGTTGCATGAAAAAATAATGAAGTACATATTTTAGAAATCTTAAATAATGCAATAAGTTGTAGGACTAATAATGTAGTCAGTAATTTAAAACGTCATTTTGAGAAATTTTGTAGCTTCAAAAAATTATTTTCTTGTTACAAATATTTCGTTTCTACCAAAACGGTTAAAATACATCTAAAATTTATCTACATTATTGAAATAAGTAAAAATGGAGCTAATAGAATCTGTAAAAATGTATAGGGTGTTCCATTAACCCATTCGTTCCAAATGTTGCATTAACGCAACGTACACAAAACAATTTTTTTGATACACCGACTGTAACTATTTTGGTAAAGTTTATATAAAGTCGTATTCGAAATCGTTTGAATGTGCTTATCAACTTTTTTTTAAATCAAAAAATTATATGAAACGCTTTTTAATTACACAAAAGAAATCTATCATTATTATTATTAATTAATTATTATCAATAATCTTTATCAATATTCTTTAACAGAAATTTGCTTTAAATTTTTTAATGTTTGAGTGGTTTTTCGATTAAAGTATTATATTTATACAGGGTGTCCGCAAGATTTATTGATAATGTTGCGATTTAAGGGAAAAGAGTTTCATAAGAAATTTTTATTTTTAGAGTTATAAGCTGTCAAAGTTGTCCAGAAACAATAGTTTTAATTATAAATCCATAAGCTCTTTACCAACCGTGTCAAAATTTAAGACATATACTTATACTGTTAAGACTTGTTATTTTCAGAATATTAGTGAAAACGATATACTGGGTGGTACTTTTCTTCGACCACCTCCCTATTTTACTGATCAGAAGTTTTTCCAGGGTCGTATTTTTGTAAAGTGGGCACTGTGGACAGGGCCAACAAATTATTATTTTATTTAAAACAAATTTTGTGTCGTGATAAAATTGCCTACAGATAACCATTTTTCACAGAAACGGTTATCTGTGGGTCTGTTTGTGTCGATGTACCTAGGGAATGTAACAGAATTGAAACGTTTCATTCAGTAGGCCATGAAAACAAACTGTATAATAATTTCATTTTCACTATCAATTTAAAATTCACGGGTTTCAATAATTGGGGACTTTTATATGAAATATTTATTTGATTTATTGTAATTTGATCACATTATCTCTTCCTTTTTCAAATTAGTTTTGCATACCTTTAATTGTTTCGGCATACTGCAAACGTTTTTTATATTATTTTAACAATATTAAGAAAAAATCTTTTTATCTTAGGAAGCAACTAGGGAGGGCGGTCGGTATTTATGGCATTTTGTTTAAAGAAATCATCTCCTCTTATAAAAATGAATTTAAAAATTAGCTTAGCGTTTATTAATTTTTGGCTGTTGTTATTTATGCGTTTTTTAAGGCTTCAGTTTTGGAGTTTCGCTAAGATTTTAGTATTGTTTCCTAATCGAAAAGGCTGGCAGCTTTCCTCGCCCTAGTAGAAGGGAGTGCTAGGACTTGAAATTTTAATAAAACTACTCTAAGTTTTTTTTATCGTAAAATAAACCACTCGAGTTGACAGTCACCACCCAAAAACGAAAATGAAAAGTAATATACAGGATGTGCCTTTGATTTTTTGAGAAAAATGTCTTTTTGTGTTTGTTAAACACCGTGTATAATAGCAAATGTTTTTTAGATAAAATTAGAGCATTTCTTGAGATAAGGATATCATCTACACGAAAAATATCATTCGGGTGTTTCCGACCTTCCTTACTATTAATCGCAGACCCCATTACTTGATATCACGTTGATCAACATTTGCAGGACATGTAAATATAAGGCAATATAAAGGCATATACAGAATGTTTCCTTTAAAAATAGCCAACTTAAGTGCACCACCGTTTATGTGTTCACCTTGTACAGCAAAAACTAATTTTAAAATGTGCGTCATCTGTTATTCTACCTTTGAATTGATTTGAATTTTTGTTGTCAAGAAAATTGTAAGAGCTACGGGGCAAGGATGGGAATTCTAGAAAACGACCTAAAATAAAATGCTAGGTATTATTTTTGAAAATATCGAAAAATATTATTTAATATTATGGTATTGAATTAACAAAGAGCCTAATTTTTAAATTGTAGCCTATTTTCAGACAAATTTGCAATTAGAACTGACCTGGACTCTAATAACGCAGCCCTTCAAACGTAAGCATTATTGCATGCTGTGGCTATTCTGCTTGCATGACATTTATTGAACTATTCCATAGTTTCTTCTACAGATGGCTTTACTTAAAAATTTGTGGTAACATAAAAAAACACCTCAAAGTATAATTTGAAATATTGAAATAAAATTTAATTTTATTAATCCCATCAAATTATTCCTGTTACCCGTGCTTGTCGATGCAAGCAAATTCCTGGATAGATTCGAATATATTTTGAATTTAACGGAGAATTAATTTCTACGTTCTCTTCGCACATCATTTCAATGGAACTCCCATTCTTTTGTCGAGAAATATTTTATATTTCTAAGCTGGAACTTTGCCCTTATTTAGATTTTTCCTTTTAAGGCGTCGCCATTGGACGCCACCCTTCCGTAGAAATGACCCGTCTAACCTAAAAATTCCCTGCTTTCGCACAAACTGGTTGTTCCTCCAGGTCAGTTTCCGCTGTAAAAATGTTATCGCGAACGACGCGGTATCAATAACATGAATGTAATATAGGTATGTACACAGTCGATAATTTACGTTACTGCAACTTCATGTCTGCCTTCAGAAATAAATTGGGGTTAGCACGATGGTCGTCAACAACCAATCATTCTGGATTTATCATCAAGTTCAAAGGTGGTTCGGAAATTGCAAAAGATCGTGTAGAATGGGGATAGAAAATAAAAACGCAACAATCAAGACTTAACGCTCGTTATAATCTTAACGAATCCAGCTCATTAGTCAAGTTAAGTTTAGGCATCTGTAAAGAAAAGTATATGCAGCAGATCTTGCAGCTGCAGAAAATAGGTGCTAAAGTGTTCTCTAATCTGTAAATACTTCTGTGGACGTCTTGTACAGGGTTAGTTTTCTTAATGAATACCCCCATTTTTATTCTTATATTTGACCTATTTAAAAAATTAAAAAGCTGATTTTTCACGGTTTCTTAAATGGCTTTCATTTTTGTTAACGAACTGGCACTAGCGTTGTAAATATGCGGGGTGTGCAAAAATGTTAGACTTTTTTAAATAGAACACCTTGTATATTTTTAAAAATTTACGTTTCTTTATTCAGTCTAATTACAAATATATACACATATTATATAATCGACTTGCTGGATTTTGAGTTATTTTAATTTTATTGCGACTACATCGAGGCAAAAATGATATTTTTCAATCAACATATGAAGTAGTCTACAAACAAAGCATAAATTTATGAATTATTAAAGCAAATTTTTAAAATAGGCATCTTTAATTCGATACAGTTCAAGTAAGGTTTACTAAAATTAGAACGAATTTTTCGAAAAAGCTGATGCATCTTGTACATTACTTTTAAATTTTCCTCTTGTATTTGATTAGAATTGTTGTAAGTTTTTGCTGGTTTACTATAATTTTTTTCTTTGAGTGTTTCCCCAAAGAAAATATTCCAACGAATTCAGATCTGAAATCCGCGCAGAATAACAAATGTGACCATTGGAATACATTGGTATATCTTTTCTTGAAAATGCTTAGCAAAAAAATTTATAGCAGACTAGTTGAAACTATAAAACGATTTGAAAAACAAATTACATAAAATTTATACTAAATATTAATGCATCAGTTTTTCAAAAAATTCGTTCCAGTTTAATAAAACATTTTTTAAAATATTTGAAAATCAATTGTTGCTATTTTAAATATATAATGTGTTTGTCTAATAGTCTATAAACTTTGTTTTGTTTGCTGATACTCAATTTGTTGATTTATTACAAGTTTTTAAATTATTCTTTTTGTCTCGAAGTAGTCACAATAAAATTAAAATAACTCAAAAACTAGTAAGTCGATTGTATAACATGTGTATACACTTGTGATCAGAATGACTAAGGAAACTCAAATTTGCAGAAATATACAGGGTGTTCCATTTAAAAAGGTCTAACTTTTACTTACCCTGTATCTTTACCTCGCTACTGTCAGTCCGTTAGTAGAAGTGAAAGCCATTTAAAAAACTAGGACCTGCCTTTTAATTTTTTGAAGCGGTCAAAAATACAAATAAAAAAACTAACTTTGTAAAAAGGTCCCGGGAATGTTTAACAGTGATAATGGGAAAGACGATACTTTGGGCATAACAGAAGAATAGTCAAATATGAAAATCTCTCTTCTACATCTGAGTCTTTTAGCAGAGTGCAAGAAAACTTTTCCACTCCTAGACAGTTTAAATGAATAAAAGGTAAAAAGTAAGTATCGGGGTGGTAATTTTTGGCAAAAAATATATTTTATTTTAACGCTCAGTAATAAAACCTTTCCGTATTAATGTTCTCCCAACAATGTTTTACAACTAAAAAAAGTGTATTACAGGTGTTATTTTGAAATTTTTTTCCCCTTCAAGTATTCATATATCGCTTGCTATTGAGTTCAAAAGAAAAAATTATACATCAAATTGTAGAAAATTTTGTGCTATTTACAAATAACTATTGTTACGCCACGTCGCTTAAAAGAAAAGTTATTCTCGAAAAACTAAAAGAAGTACGAAATTTTAATCTTTTTCTATTGAGGCATTACGGATTAAGCACAGAACTTCCAATGTCAAAAGTTTGTTTTTTTTTACCTCTACCTTACTCCAAATAACACAAAAGAAAAATCTGCCTTACCCGAGCTTTTTCAAGGTAGACGCTTTTTTAAGCACAAATTTGACTGGGCTATAATCAAATTTGATAAAAAAAAATGAAATTTGTTATTATTGGCAAATCAACAATAATATTTGTTTAAGAGATCACCATCAAGCAGATTTTTTTAATTCCTTACGCACTCATCCTGCATAGAAGATTCAATGTCGCCATTTTTTAGTGAATGCCATCAACAGAAACATTTGTTGGGTTCAAATTGGGTATGCTAAACTAACGAGATCTAACAAAATAAAAAGCGGTATATGGTTTTCAAACTCTCAATTTGATAAATGTTCAAATCTAACGCTCTGTTCCTCAACATTCAGACAATAAATCTGCAGATACGAAATGCCTATAAAGAATTATAAACAGAGGAGAAATTTGCACAAAAGTACTTTATCTTGGAACACACTGTATAAACACAGTAAATAATATCTTTAAATTTATTGTATCACACAAATATAATATGACAAATTTTCCAGGGAGAAAGGTTATTGCATTGTTGCTTTAAATAAATACAAATGGTAAGCACCAAGGGCACGTTTTACTATTAAAGTTTTATTTCCACATCCAATTACAATATATTTTCCAAAAATAAATTCTCCGGTGCTTTGAAATGTGATACCGTTACATCTTATTGATGAAATCCCCTTTGTCGTTTGCACAACTTGTATAATTTTGAAAAAAGCAAATTAATGTCCCCTAACAAATATTTCACTATAATCCTACGCCACAAAAATATGCTTCATTTGTTGTTCGTCCAAAAACTTCGTCATTCAAGTTTACCAAGTGTTCATATTTCTTTTTATAACTGCTCTGTATAAGCTGGTGGGTCCTGTCAGCAGTATGAACAATTCTTCGGAATGATCTTTGCCTCCATTTATCACTTAGATATGAGACCGTGGTGACGCATTTTATTGAATTGTTTGGGATAACACGATAGGGGGAACAAATGGTATACAATAAACAAACAATTCAATTGTTTCCACTGCTGCAATTCCATTCATTGTGATGGTTTTCGTTGAAAATATGAAACTGAGAGCTAGAAGCAGTTTCAATTTTATATCAAACCTGGTTATAAACCCAGTAACTAGCTACTAAACTTAAAACGTAATGTAGCTGAAAGTTTGATTTCTCATAAAACGGTATACTCCACGGAATGTGATTAATTTTAGGAAAGCTTTTAGAGGCGAATTAAAAAATGTACACAATTTATTTAGGAGATATAACATTTTCCGAAATTTACACATTTATAGAAAATAATTTACGTATAATATATCTCATAATTTGGCATTTCAAGAAACTGTGTGTTTTTTCTGAAAAAAAAATATATATATTAGAAACAAATAAATCTACATAAATATATGTTCACGAAAATCGTAGCCCATTTTTATCCTGCATTTTTAATGAAAAATATTTAAGAAAATAGGTTTCTAATTCTAGCTGACTGTATCATTCTGGTCAATTATAAAATCTATACCAGAATACTATTTAACATCTGTCGGCCAGTGATTTCGATCATTTTGTGACTATGATGCTAATAGATGCTGAAATGTAATGCTGCTTCTAAGATTCATCCACAAATTACACCTTTGATTATAAAAAAGTTAAAGGATTATTTTTTTAAATTCGAATTAAATTCTTTCTTTTGGAGAATATTTTGGCCACCAATTTTTCAAGCAAATAATGGTTAAACATCTGTATTAGAGAGTCAAATCAAGCAGGATAAATTTGAGTTTTTCGAAACACCTTAAACAATTACTTACATACAAAGAATAACATTTGAAAGAGTGTCAAAACAAATGTTGTTGCGGATATTCGGGTACTTGAATCGGCAACTGGAACAAAATGACAGTGTTAGCAGGAAACTACAATAAAATTTGGCATTTTATAAACAAATATCGTCAAATGCAAATTTATTTCTAGCTTTCTTTCAATTTAATTATTCAATAATAAAAATAGACGAAATGTTCCGTGACACCAAAAGACCACAACGCTCTCTTTTGAAGTTATACCAGAAAGTTTAGAATAAATGAAAATGTTCTTGCTAAAAAAAGATTCAAAAATAATTGGATCATAAGTGAGATAACAACATCAGTTGTTGGTTATTTTGAAGCTTATTAGGGGAACTCGGAATTATATTTAGATAGAAATCAAATTTATTTTATGGTATAATTGATAAAGTGCTAAAATAGTATGAATTTATCTTTTATAGGTACAGGCTTGTTCAAATGTTAGTGCTAGTGCTAGTACATCACAGAAAGGAGAATGATTTTTTACAAGGAACGGTCGACGCCGATTTCCTGGTATTCCTGATGGCGAAATGTTGAGAGCGAAATTGAAACAACACGAACAGAGGCTTCTCTTTTTAAAGTTTAATTTGCTTTTGCTTATTCTTAGTCCAAGAAGACTAAAAATGCGAATATACAGTGTTTTCCACTGGACATGGGATAACATGGGTATCTTCCTTATTAGGAGATAGAAAATCGTTTAAATGAGCAAATTAATGCGAATTTTATACCCATCAACATGCTATAAAGAAATGATTGGATTTTATTAGGAAAAAAGTAAAAAATGTTATTTTATAATATCAGCTGTAACTTCTTTATTTGTAGTCTGATGAAAAAACTTTAAATCATTTTCGCTTGGTTTTCCAAAGGCTTTACAGCCGCATGGTATATTATATTTTCTAAAATTATGGCAAATTTGGTTTTTTTCTTGCAGACGTTATATTGAATTTCCTCATTTTTCGAATCCAGCAAAATGTTACGAATAAATTGATATATTATGTGTCAAGTTTAATACCAAAACTTCGACTAAACTTTTCAAATGTAAAGTTAAAATTATAAACTTTGAGAAAAAAATTATATTTTGAAGCGGTAAATTTCTAAAATAAACGTTTCCTTAAATTTAAAACCACTTCAAATTTTAGGATTAAAACTCTAAATTTAGACCAAAAATCTGAAAAGAAAGTTTTGACAGTATAACTGTAAAATTAAAAGAAAAGTCAGGTTTTAATAAGAATGTTCAAAGCCAATATTTAATTTTAATTTTTTTAAATTTTTTAAATCTTCTTTAAAAAATTTCAACAGATTGACGCGATAGAAATTGCACATTGCGAATAAGTGAGTTGGACAGAATCTGAGCACAGACACAGTCAGTCTCGAACGGTGCGTTTACAGCAGACACTTTATTCCGTACATTTCTCTCTGACATAAAATATATTTTCTCTCTGATGTGAGTGTCAACTATCCTGAGAGAAGCTATCTTCTCCCAGCTGTGTAGATAAGTCTCTGATAGCTTCTCTAAGGGTGCGTTTAGATTAGACACTTCATTCCGCACATTTCTCTCTGAAGTGTCAACTATCCTGAGAGAAGATATCCGAGGCTTATGTACACAGCTGAGAGAAGACAGCTTCTTCCAGGATAGTTGAACTTATGTCAGAAAGAAATGTACGGAATAAAGTGTCTACTAACTATAAATGCATCGATAGGGTGCGTTTCAATCAACTATCCTAAGAGAAACATTTCGAGACTTATCTACACAGCTGGTAGGAAATAGCTTCTCCTAGGATAGTTAACACTTAGGTCTGAGGGAAAATATATTTTATGCCAGAGAGAAATATACGGAATAAAGTGTCTATTGTAAACGAACCGTCAGGATATTTAACACTTATGTCAGAGGGAAATGTACGGAATAAAGTCTCTAGTATAAACGCACCCTTACGGCCTCTGTGTTTTCTGCTGTTGCACTTCCTGCTTTTGACTTGGAATAACGACCCTGGGAAAAACGAGAGCGCTCTCCCAGAACGAGACAACCATCCCTGCTTAAGTCCATAAACCAATAAAAACTGTAATGTGCGGTAGCGTTTCCCTATCAATATTTCGTTAACAGTCAATATACAGTCTACTTTTACGAAATTTTGTAGACGAACACCGACATATCAAACAAAAAAAGGTCAACAGATTTAGCAAAGGATTTTTTAGAAAGTCTGACTATTGGAATGACTAAATATTTTAGTAACTGACATTTCCAACCCTTACTTCGTGGAATTCTTTAATATTTATAACTATTAAACCTTAGTAACGATAAACCCGCAACAAAATTTAAAAATTCCACAAAGTTTTCGATAAATATTTGCAAACACACATACCAGCAAGTTGTTTAGCCGTAGTTATGCTAACAAGCTCCATGGATCACAGACTCCTACGAATATTTCCTCTAATCCAAATTCTTGTCCAAAGCTTCAATTAGAGGTGTGTTTAGAAGATCAAGCTGCTCGTTCATAAGTGTAAATTGACTAGATTGTAAATATTTGTAAATTTCTATGGCTTCCAAGAAACTAAGTTTTTTAGTGTTATTACAGTAGAAGTATTACATATTTGTAATAACATGGAGCTTGTTCGCATAACAACGGCTAAACAGATTGTGGGTATGACCGCCGATAATGCAGTAATGCGAAACCTCGTCCAATGTTAGCAAATATTTATCGAAAACCTTGTGGAATTTTTAAATTTTGCTGCGTATTTATCGTTAATGAAATTTAATAGTTATGAATAAATATTTTAGGTTTAAAGTTGAATTGCTTTGGTATAAGAGTATTAGGAATAATACTTTCATTCTCAAATATCGGGATTTTTCTATCGCCCTGGGATTAGAAAGAACCCGGGAAAATAATATAAAATCGGGACATTCATTTCAAAAAAAATGTATAACAGAAATTAATTACATGCAGAGGAAATGAGTTTAATTTAATGTTGCAATAATCGAATGATCGATTATGAATGAAATGTTCTATTATATCCTTGCCAAAAATTCAGGATGTTATTGGTATTTTATTTCGAAAGAGTAAATAGTTCCTAAAACTTTCAATAATGCTTTTTTATTCATCTACATGTGGCAAACGGTAAATGAAAACTTTTATTTAGTCGGCAGAAAAATGAATAACATAGCGTAAACCCACAAAAACTCCTCATATAGATACCCATCAACCTAATCCACTTGACTTTTTCCTTACAAATTCTCTAAATTCGTATAAAATCTCTGTGACTCACCGCTTGGAAATTCGGATCATAAGCTTGTAGCAGCCTCTTGCTCTTCATATATGACCTCCTTCTCAGACACAGACCCTTAGGGCTTGGCACTTGATTAATTCTGCTAACTGGTAAGAATTAAGAAGAGACTTCTTTGCATCTTTCCCATGGCAGAAAGTCTGCTTTAACTCAGAAAACCCTTCCTCGGTCGCCGAATTCATCATTGAAACTACCCTAATTGCTCAATTTACACTCCTAAAAGAAGACTGCCTTCAGTAAATCTTGGTTTACCAAAAAATGTGCTCAGGCTGTCTCCTGCAAAAATCGTGCATATCGTCGTTGGCGAAAGAATCCCTCAGTCGAGACTCGGACCACATTTGTAGATGCACGAAATTCATTGTAAACAGGTTATTGACGAGGCAAAAAGTGATTTCGATCGTAAAATGCGCCAGAGGCTTATCAACTCCCCGAACGGTTATAGGTCCTTTTGAGGATTTGCCTAGTCGATTGAAAAGAATTTTACATCTTCAAATTATCCACCTTTACTCGATGAAAATAACAATATTGCGACTACTTCCAAGGAAAAGGCTGACATGCTGGCCTTAATGTTTGCTGAAAATTCCAATCTTGATTCTCGAAACGGAGAACCTCCTATTCTTTCTGAGGTTGGCACTTCGATACCAGAAGTTGTTTTCAAACGACGCAAAATCAGTAAGATTCTCCTTTGGCTTAACACCACGAAAGCTTCTGGCCTTGATGGTATCCCGCTATTGTTCTTAAGAAGTGCCCCTCAAAGTTGACTCCTGTCCTAAGCAAATTGTCCACATTCTTTTACAACAAAGGTGTATTCCCTAACATCTGAAAATCTGCTAGGGTGCAGCCTGTCCCTAGAAAGGGAAAAATGAATCTGGCTAACAACTATCATCCTACATCTTTGTTACCCGTTATATCTAAAGTGATGGAAAAGGATATCAACATCGAGATTCTTAAATATCTCGAGGAGTAATAGAATCATCTCGGACAGGCAATACAGTTTTAGATAACAACGCTCCACTGGCGATCTACTGGCATATATTACTCATATCTGTAACTCAGCTATGGAAATACATGGCGAGGCTAGGATTGTGGCATTGGATATTTCAAAGGCCTTCGACAGAGCCTATCACCGATCTCTTCTCGCCAAATTAACATCTTATGGGCTTCCTCCTAGACTCTGTCATTTGATATCCAATTTTCTTGTCTGATCGGATTTCTTCAGGTCGTCGTCGATGGTACACCTTATCCGAGACATTTGCAATTAATGCAGGGTTGCCCTAGGGGTCCTGCCCTGCCTCCTAGTCTATTTCTGTTACACATAAACGATCTCTTAGCTTCAACTTCCAATCCTATATTCAGCTACGCAGATGATAGTAGCCTTGTGTACATCTTTTCCCTCCGACAAACCATTATTCGTCGCTGCTTCAGATAGACTAAGGGAACAGCATATACAAATTATAAATCGGGAATGGGTTAAGAAAATTTTGGTCGACGTCAATGCTTCAAAAACTCAGGTCGCGGTTTTCTCTATGGAAACATTAAGGGATAATGCAACAAACATATTAATGGACGGTGAAATCCTTTCGATAAAATTCAATTCATCTATCCTAGGAGTGAATGCGAGCACTAACTTCTTTTGGGACGATCATGTGCGCGCCATTGCCAAATCCGCCTCTCAGAAACTAGGCTTTCTTTTTAGGACAAAAAAGTACTTTACATCCCATCAGCTACTCACACTATATAAAGCTTAAATTAGGTCAATACTAGAATATTGTTCTCATGTTTGGAATTCAGCCTCAAAGCACACTTTAGCTGTTTTGGATTCAATTCAAAGAATTCGTCTAATTGATTACGAGAATTTGACCGATACTCTCAAAATACTAAAGCACAGGCAGATGGTTGGTGACTTGTTTCTTTTTTACACGTGCTATCATGAAAGATGCTCGCAGGAACTAATAGGATTGATTTCCCCAAGGGTGAGATTCTTGAAGCATACAAGACAGTCGGAAGACAGCAAACTTCCTGTGTGGTCCAGCTTGACATAGTAATGGAATTCTGTCTACGGAGACTCCTTTTTTCTATAGACCTTCCTAAGCTATGGAACGCGTTACGTTCACCGAAAGGAATTTTTCCCAAAAATTACAACCTATCCTTGTTTAAGAAGGCGGATTCATTACCATGTATCCTTGTTTCCACATCCTACTCGCAGTGCTTTGAAGCCATAATGGGGTTACCCATTGCGAGTAGGATTTAACTTAAAAAAAATATTTTAGAGAAAGTTTAAATCAATATATTTCTCATAATTTTTACCAATTTTATTTAAAAAGGGAATCCAATTCTTTACACTGAAATTTTTTGTCATTTTTTTTGAACAATAATTACTTTAAATATGTCAATAGAATTAGAAAATGCCACATAATAATTGCTCGCCTTTCGCGAGCATCTCATCCGAAATTCGAAGCCATGATAATTAGCTATTCAATTTAACTCGTAAGAGATATAAAATGAATGATCGCTCTCAGGAGAAATGGGCAGTTGCGTCGAGTTATTGAATAATTTCTCACCTCTCGGACACTTTAAAATGTGGAATATCACTCATAATCGAAATCGTATTGAAATAAATGTTCACTTAGTGGTGCAGTAGAAAGTGCACAGTGGTGTTGCACCATTAAATAGAACATTTGGAATATGAAACATCATTCATTTCTCATTTGGAATCATCGAATTGCCAATTATACGGCCATAATCGAAATATTTCGAATATGTAAGTCATAATTACCCAACACTAGTTTAATCAGAATAAGTCATCTGCGTATTCTGTGCATATTTCTCTTAATTATAAACAGCACTAAATTGTCTTTGACAAACAACATTTGTTATCTTTTTCAGACATTTCTAAGAACTCAAATATTTCGGAAGAAAAAAAATAAGTGAACCGGAAAATCAAGCAATATTCAAAAAAAAAAAACAAAAAACAATTTTAAAACAAGAGCAGAATAGCACCCAATTATATGATTTGTTCGTGTTGTTAAATTTCGCTCGCAATATTTCGCCATCGGGAATATTAAAAGACCCGCGGCCACCAGATCCTTGTGATTTGTTTTTACTATTGGTATAGTCGATTATTTTTAACAAAATGTCAATAACTGTTGAAATACTGTGTTGAAAGATGATTTAAGCTGTTCCAGATGTGACATATTTAACAGAAACAATGACCATCACAGATCATTACAAGGCAGTAAAAACCCCCTGAGAGTGTATCCAAGGACTCGTTAAATTCGTTTTAGTTTTAATGTATTGTGTGAAATGATTTCATGTAGAATCATTTTATT
Source organism: Dastarcus helophoroides (assembly GCA_028583605.1). Classification (NCBI taxonomy): domain Eukaryota; kingdom Metazoa; phylum Arthropoda; class Insecta; order Coleoptera; family Bothrideridae; genus Dastarcus; species Dastarcus helophoroides. Next base: position 4,423,366 of record CM053332.1, read on the forward strand.
TATGGTTTCCTAACTGATGAAAGATATGTGAAATTTATGCAAAACATTACAAACAATTTCATGGATGAAATGAACCTTGGTAACCAGGTAAGACGCCATATTTTATCAGGATGCAGCTTTTGAGCGATAAATTAAAGAGTATTCGAAGCAATTCAATTGCTTGGAATACTCTTTAATGTATTTGTTCAAGGTAATTAAAACCTATTTATAAAAACTATATACTAGTGTGTTTTAAAGAAAAGGGGTACCCAAGTGATCATCCTTTGGATACTGTATTGGTGCGTGGTAACACTCATATAATACACTAAAATCATGGGCAAAAAGGTTTCTATTTTACATGAGAAACCTTGAAAGACAGAATAATTTAGAGAAAAGTCTTCGGAAATTGTCGTTTTAAGATTAGGGAAACATCGGCTTTCTATACCACTTTGGATAATATATTTTGATGAATTTTATTAGTGCCTGTGGGTTTTCACACTTCGGCCAAGCGAAAGAAATTTTACGAATATAATCAGATCGTGATGATTAAAAATATTAATTATGTGAACTCTCTTTTACTACCAAACTTTTATTCTTTTACCTTTGTGTACACTTGCCCTGACACTCAATTTATATAACACGTTACACCACGTTTGTCGAATGTCAGAATTTTCGGATCTTAAAAGATTCCCAAGGACTTTCAGATAATTTAGTATTATCTTTCCAGAACAACGAACTCTGGTTGCAGAAAAATTTTAATATATTAAAATCTAAAAATATTGTGGCCTTCTGTTATGATCGAGAAAGCATCGCAGGTCAATTGGAAAACGTTTCAAACAGGAAAAGTCACTGAAAACTTTGGATGAATATTAGAGGGATAGATTTTAAAAATGCTACCCGATATAAAACCTCAAACTTTCCTTGTTGGTGAAGTGTGAGATATAATAAAAGTAATACGCAGAGAAAAATATTATTTGCTAATTAGAAGGATTCGAGAATCATATTCACAACACCGTCGACGCTAATACAAAGAATGGTTGGTTTGGGAATTTACTGATGTTTACTTTTCCTTTATCATGCAGATATGGCCAAGAGCGATTTTTTTATCAAACATACTGACGAAAATATTCTAGAGGTAAAAATTTGCAGACTATATTAGAAGCAAATATTTATATAAATGGATAAAATGTTTAATTACCAAACACTTTAAAAATATCTACTGGATTATGTTGAAAAAGTGTTGAAAGTAACGATGCAGTTTTGGAACAGTTAAAAGAACAAGTAAAATAAAATTTTCGAACATATGTCAAATGCAACTTAGCAAAAGAATCCGTGGATTTTTTTATTGCTTAGTTGCAATTTTTTTCGCTAAATATTTCTTTAATAGGTTACGGCCCTTGAAAACCCAACATTTTTACAAATACAACGTTTTAGCGGTGTAAACTAGAAAGCTGACTTTTCTAAATGTCACTAAAACGATGCACTGGTGTAAAGCACCAAATGTATCCCAAAATAGTAAATTAAAGAAATGCCTAGTAAAACTATAAATATCGATGCAGATATTGTCTATTTCTTACTACACTTAAATTTCTAAAATATCACTTCCAATGTCACAGTAAAAAAGCTTATTTTCTTCTCTGTCTCAATGTAGTTATTTTCAAAATAAACGTGAACACATAAACACATGAAAAGTTCGCGAAGAAAATATTCTTCAGATTATTTAGCAAAAAAAAGGGTAATAATTAAAGTTTAAATGTAAACATACATCTATTGCCTTCTGTTAATATCTGGGTCCTTTTAAGCTGTAAATCATCATTACTTACATCTAAACCTCAATTGGTAGAAAACAGTGCTGTTTATAGAAATTCAGCAACAGAACCTTTTTGTGCCAAATGGTCTAACTAGCATGTTCATGTTATTTTTGCGCCGTACAGCTTAATAGTCAAGTTTCTGTTAATTATTTAACTGATTTTCTATTATTTGGATGTGACTGAAAACTACCTGGCTTCCTTGGTGGTGTTGCTTTTGTGAGCTGTCAACGTGTTATAAAACTAAAATTTGTAGTAACGTCAGTGTATTAATGCCTTATGCTATTGTCGATTGCGGTTCAGGTCACCAGGTCAAAAACTTTGGATAAAATCGTGATATTTTTTCGATTTCCCTTTGCTAGCTAGTTTACAGTTAGAAAAGTGGAAACACTGTTGCATGCCACTACCATTACATTAATGCAATGATTTCTACTGGGTGCGAAATTCAAATAAGTGCTATATATGCAGCGGACGTGGGGTAACATGGGTAATTTCGTTATTAGTGAGGATAGAAAGTCGGTTAAATAAACAAAGTAGAGCGGAATTTTATGCGTATTAACATGTTATTAATGAAACAATTGAATACCAGCTTGTTTAGATCTTATTAAGAAAAAAGTGCAAAGGGTCATTTTTTTAAATCGGCTGTAACTTCTTTATTTAATAATTATTTTAATGATTGCGTTTAACAATAATCATGATATGCTACTGAATGGACCATTTTAAAGAGGCCAATGTTAATAACTTGCCAAGTCAGGTAAGAATTTTTAAATGAAAAGATTTAAAGTCTTCCCCATGGTCATTGAAATCCGATCCCGGTTTTTCTTTGTTTTCATAAAAATAGATACAAAGTCACTTGGGACCAATCGATAAGCGGAGAAACCTCAGTTGTTCTCTTTTAGCGGTGCCTGCTTTACCAATAAAACCTCCCAATTTTTCAACCTTAAATTGGAAGAGTTAAACATTAAATAGAGCTCCTCTATCTTCTTGTCAATCCGGTTTTAAGATCTGTACATGCAAATAATTAGCGAAACACTGGCAATGAATGCAAATTGGAGAAGCGAATTGAATTTTAATGGGGCCAGATTAGTTTTAACACTCGTTTGAAATTTAATTTGCCCGACAATTACGTTTGTGTCTTTCACAATAAATGGTTTCGCCGTCTACAGTAACGAATTTATAGCAAGTAAACTTTTAGTTTGCTCATATATTCAAATTCGAATGAAGTTGATTCACCTGGGTAGTAAATAGTTTGCTTTTTCACTGTGTAATTGGCTTCAGGAATATGAAGTTCGCAGGAAAACTCCTCGGGTGTTTCTATTACAGTAACTTCAGCTGTTGCTTTGATATCAAACAATCCATCTCGTTCTTGGACAGAAATCACTGACGTATTTACCTCCCTGAAACAAAACGTTTAACTGTAGCTTTTTGATTATAATTTTTTTTTAACTATGAATGCACAATATTAGTTTGGTGTGAAAAAACTTAAAATTGATGAAAAGCTTGCTAAAATGTTTGAAATAGTAGTTTTTGACTCCCTAAGGTAACCTGTGTTGTGATATTATACTTCAGCCTCGTCAGAAGCCTCTAAAAAATTGCTGTAACTTTCGAGGATTAAATTCATTTTTGGGAAATTCATGCGTGTTAGTTATGCTAAAAATTATATTATATGCAACTTTGTGCGATAATGAGCAATCTAATCCTTCACAGAACAGTATTTGGTAAAATAATCCTTTCAAATAAATCACAACTAAAAATATCCTTGACACAATAACCTCGAAACGTTAATGTGGTCGGTGAGAATTAACTAGAATAAGTTATGACCTTCTAGATTCAAAAATAAGGTGGATTCAAAAAAATTGTCATGGGTCTATAATCACTTATTATTATGTCCACCGTATTGAAAAAATTTTGCAGTTTCAAAAATGCAATTATACAAGCTTGACCATAAGTAATGGTACATAGAGCAAGAATAGGATTTTCCGTATAAAAATAATGTTATTTAGCTACATTTACCTTATACCAAAAGTTGATATTAACCGAGATACAGGGTGTCCAAGTTGAAAAAATAAATTGATTTTTCCGCATCACTGATGACACATTTCATTATAGACAAGAAATTTGGCATAGTGGGGTTTCTTTGGTCAAGAAATTTGCTAATAGATTGCCAGTCACTTATAGGGGGCGCAACCTGCGCTACATTGTATTGTTCTAAAGCACCACAACTTTTTGTGCGCCTCCATGTACACTTATTTTCAATAGATACTTTTATTTATCTGCATTTTTTACGTCAAAAAGGTATACCTTCTGAAGGTTGATGCAAGCAACCGTTTTCAAGATATTTGCCTTCAACTTTTGCTGTACGCTTATTATGTAAATGTGAATTTTTTCGCCGTAGGTCTTATAATAAAAGTAATAAAACTGACTCTAAAATAGCTTATATCAAATATTACTCCACTGACATTATTATGACACATATTTTTTTTAATTTCCAAAGCAAATTCAAATAAAATACCAAAACAAATTTGATTTTCAAAAATAAATATTCGAGAAATGCCCTTTGTCATGTAAAGGAATTGTAAACAATTAAAAATCTGGGTGTCTTTTATTGGAGTTTATATCCAAATATCTGTTTTGACCACCCACACTGTTAAAATTTTTTTGTGCGGACTCAGAGATTATATTTCACATCTCTATGTTAGAAAATAGATTATGTCTTAATTTTTTGCATTTTGTTTATTGAGATTTTCAAAATTTAGGTAATAATATTATAAGCAAAGTAATATTTGACATAAATTAGTTTGAAAGCTGTCTTATTAGTATTTTTTTTCAAGCCTACTTCGAAAAATTAATATCTTAGTAATTTAAAACGAAGCCACTTCAAACATTTAAAGGCAAATATCTTGGAAACGGTTGCTCGTATCAGCTTTTAAAAAGTATGCTTTTTTTACGTAAAAAATATGGAGAAATAAAATTACATATTTAAAACTAATATACGTGGATACACGAAAAAGTTATGATGACTTAGGTTCATGCAGGATAGCGCAGTTAGCCCTCTGTCAGCTATTGATAATGTGTTAACAAATTAGAGTTTGTCAGCTTAAGAAACTCTCTTGTGACAAATTTCGTGCTTGTATTACAATTTATTCAATAGTTATATGAAAAATTCGATTTTTTTTTCAACATCGATACCCTGTATCTCTGTTAATACAACTTTTGGTATAAGGTAAATGTAGCTAAATCACATTATTTTTATACGAAAAATTCACTTCTTGCTCTATGTACCATTACTTATGGTCCATTCTGTATACAGTCCTCGATTTAAAAATGAAAAGTTAGTACCTATCACTTTAGGCGAATCTGAGAGTAGGAATATCATTTTTATGTCAAAAATTGTCATCTGATGATTGAGTTGTAGTAAATTTAAATAACTCTTCCTTACAAATAAAGAAAAAATGTGGGATGAGTCTGTTACCCCACATATGCGAATTAAATCCAAGGGATACAATGTTTAATCATTTTTGAAGCTGAACTTTAGAAATAAGAACAGTAATCTAGTGAAGATTTGGAACCTATAAAGAATAAGGAGCTGACTCAATGTAAAGTATTTTTTTAAGTTAGTTGCCTCGCGAATGTAAAATTTTAAGAAATCTTCAAAACTCTAAACGGAATTAACTAAATGCGTAATTTAAACAATGTTAAAATTTAAAGACGATTGGCCACACCAAATATGAGATAATTTCAATTGAACATGACAATCTTTGTACATAAATCATATGAGAAGAGTGGCAAAATAGTAAATTTATATTTTTTGCATTGAAGGACTATTAACATTTTATGAAATACTGGTATTTGTTAGAGTAATATATTTAGAATAATTAAAAGAAAAAATTAACATTGGTTACCTCCCTTTCTGATAAACATTTGGAATTAATAACAATGGAGGGGATATTAAAATAACCTTATGAAAACGATGCGGCAACGTTCTAAGACCGTGGGAGGGAGTAGTGTAATTTAGAACAAAATATATCGCCAACTCAAATTGCGATTGGTAATTTTTTCTTATAGTGTTATAATAACGTAACAATCGAAGTGAGAAAAGTTATTATAAATCGACAACGTGCAACTAAGAGGGAAATTAATTACATGTTTTATCACTTATCTTTGCAGCTGTCAGAAATCGGAGTATACAAGGTTCAAGACAATATACACATCAGGAAAGTCAAACACTGTCCATAGTGGAATAGATGGGCGGCGCCTTGTATTCTCCTACACCGATGTAAACAATTCAGCGCAGAGCGCAGCGATCAGTGCTGGTGGAGATTTCAGTAGTACATCAAACCTTCTAAAGTGTTTTGTTGCGGGATTACTACTGGCCGGCAACAACTTTATTAAAATTTGCATACCACATGTTGTTTGTTTTTTAGTCCGTTGATTTAATCAACGTCTGAGGCAAAATAAAACAGATATTCTTTGATAACCAAAATACATAAACGAGATTTCTTAAACAAAATAAATAATAATTCTAATGAAGAATATAACATAATAACTCTTTAAACATTACAATATAAGGAGTTCAAATATGCCACCAGACTGTGCTAAACAATATTCCAGTCTGTTGTAAAACTCTCGACGAGTTTTTTCTAACATCTAAACTGGAAGATACGAGCATGCTGCGTCAAAATAGGGGAATACGTTCAGCGGCCGTAGAAAACTATGGAAGGGACAATTCTTAGCGTTTTACATGGACAATGAAAATTTTTCCTTATCTGTATGTATATACTGTCACATTTACATGCAGAATAATATTTCATACTATTCGAGCATTCACAAGTACTACAGTCACGTACAAAAAACAAAGCCTACAATCTTCATTTTTTGGTATGTATGTTGTGAGTTTTATGCAAAAATTATTTGACCGGACTGTCGCAAGGCAACTACTTTAAATCGAAAATTCAGCTACAAACTTTTAAAATTTTTTTCTCAAATTTTCGGTTTTATCATAATTCTGAACCAAATATTTTTGATTCGGCTAAAGCAGCAGAAGTTTACTTCGGATCATTCTTTACAATGCCCAAATAAACTTTCTCTACAAAAAATGAAAGAAAATAATATCATTTTTAGTGATGTAAGATCAAGTAAGAATTTTTATAAAAAATGATTATTTTTCGTAAAACCATAGATAAAAAGGATATTTCTTTTTATAACTCTATCTTGGAAGACCATGTATATAAATTGAAGGCTTTGCTCAAAGCTTTGGCTTCTTCTTAAAAATTATACTTTTAGTGTTAACTATAATTGTCCTAGAAGCTTATTTTTAAAATTTTCACATCTTTTGAAATTTTAAAACTCCATAATTTTTATTGTAAATTTAAGAATTTCATTTTTTTTTAATAACTAGAATCTCGTAACTTCAAATCTTTTGGTAGATTTTTTGTTTATTTGTTTGCTTTAAAATTATAGACTTTAAACTCAAATCGTCGCCTTTTTCCTGAAATTAAGGTAGAAGCATTTGTGTTTAGGTGTCTTGTGAAAGTGAAAACTTCTTTAGGCGCATTAAACGACTAAAGATAAGGGACAAATGGACGGTTATGCGTTACCAAAAAACGTCACTTTAGTCGATTGCTCTACAACTGCGCCACTCCTGATTTTAAGGCGGGCGTCCGGTAAATCGCTAAGTACGATTTGGCTCTTGGATTTAAATGTCCTGTTGAGGGGGGTTAGGAGAACAGAGACGGGAGGGGTTTCGGAGGGGAATTGAGTAAGAAGTTCGGTTTACGTCATTCGAATTCGCAATCATTCATATCGTCACTTTACTGACATATGATACTGTGTAACTTGATCCATTTGGATATCTCGAGGAAGTGTGCATGTTGCTAACAGCAGTTGGTTTAGTATTCATATTTGTTTGTAAACTTGCAAGTAGAGATTTTGACCTGTTCTTTAAATTAGTATTCTTTTGTCACGGTTTGACAAACAATTAAAACAGAATTGACAAATATTGTTTGTAAATTTCAACTTTTTTTTTGATATCTGGATTGTTGAAATTTTAACATAAAAAAACGAAATGTTCCCGAAAAATATTTTCTTCGGAAATTTTAATTACTTATCGAAATTTGACTTTTTTTCCAATTCGACTTCAGGGCCATGCGGTAGATTATCTTAGTATGATGTAACTCATAAATATGGATTTTATCTCAAAATTTCGTTTCTTTTTAATTTTGTATTTACGCATTTAACTTTTATGTTTCTTTTCCTAATTTTCCTGAAAGGGCCTTTTCTTCTTCCCTTTGTGAAATTGAGTCTAAAAATTCTTCTTTGTTTGTGTTTCGGCTTTACTCTCAAAATCCAACTTTTTTTTCTCAATTTCCACCAAATTTTACCTTTTTTTTCTAGTAATTCGTGCTTTTTGGAATGTTGCCATTTTTTTAAACTACCGTTTTCAAATATTTTCGACTTTTTTTTAAAAATTAAACGTTTCAAAAATGTTGGCCTGCTCGGAATTATTCGTTTTTTTACTTTTTTAAAATGTCGAAATTGTCAAAAAAAAACAGAATTTTTAAAAGATGGTCGAAATTTGCAACAAAATAAAAATTTTCTGAAAAAGTTGAAATGACGAAAAATTAGGAAGTTCCAAAAATAGCAAAATTTTAGAAAAAGGGGAAATTTTGAAATAGTTACAATTTTCTAATTAAGTCAAAATTTTGATTTTTTTTTAAATTGAAAATTTAAAGTAAGTGGAAATTTTAAATTGTCCATGTCGAAATCATTAGTTGGCAGAAATTAAAAGAAGCTAATATAAAATTAATTGGCATTGAAAATTAAACATAAATTGTGTTGCTTGAAAGAAGTATTCATGATAATGCTGTCATTGTGATATTTGAAAACTGTTTAACTTGAATGTGTATAAAATCAAAATATAAAAAGTTTCAAGTATTGTTGTTTAATAATAGTTGATTTTTTTTTTTGGTGGAACGGACTGGTCGTTGGTTATCTTCAAAAATTGAGATTCTGAGAGTATTTCTCTGAAGATGATAGCTTGGCTGTTGAAACGCGTTAGAGAAACCTTTGTTGTGTTTTTTAATCTTTCTTGGTTTCAGGGGACAAGATTTGTATTTCAAAGTTGATTGTTCGAAAATGATTACTCCAAATAAAAAATGTAACAAAACCCTTTTTGTTTAGAATTTAAAGATCTATCAAAATATGTTAAAAGAGTGACAAAATATGGCAACATAGAACAGTTTTATTGGTACATTTTTCTTAATCAAATTATTTCTTACAGCTCTGCAAGTCATCATTTACAATAAAAGAATTAGACAGGTTCAAGTTTTTAAAAAACTGCAAACATTCAAATACAACAGCTTTCAAATACCACAATAACAGCATAAATATGAAGGCTTTTTTCAAACAACGCAATTTTCGTTTAACTTTCAATGCCTACTATGGTTGTGTAAGCTTCTTTTAGTTTCTGTCGATTGAAGATTATTTTATTTATTTGCTAATTATTTGAAAACGGCAACTTTAGATATAAAAATGTAACGGAACACTTTTTGTTTAGAATTTGAAAATCAGTCAAAATATGTCAAAAAAATGCAGTGTTGCCATGTAAAAAAAAATATAGTTTTAGTAACTACTGAAGAAATATGGCAACATAGGAAAGATTTTTTGGCACATTTTTCTTAGTCAAGCTATTTCCTACAACTTTCCAATGGGAAGTACGTCTAAGTAAGTCTATCATTTCAAATAAAAAAGTTGGCCTATGTCAAGTTTCAAAAAACTACACTGTATGTATCAGAAAATAGGAATTCTCAGGAAAATTCGAAAAATTTTGTGAGTAGTCGAAATGTTCAAAACTTGATAAGAAAAAGTCAAAATTATCACAAGAGCATATTCCTCAAAAAAATGTATAATTTTCTAAAACAGTCCAAAGGTTCAAGATGTCGAAATTCTGAAAAAAATTGAGATTTTCAAAAATAGTGGATTTTCAAAAAATTATCGAAATTTTGAAAAAAGCCAAAATTTTCGAAGAAGTCGACATTTTCAAAAAGAGCCGAAATTTTAATATTCTCTCGCATTTTCTCATAGCGTCAAGGTAAATAACTACCTATTAATTAATTATGTGAAAAACAATTTCATTCTTTACATTGAAATCCAAAACTTCCCCAAAAACATCAACAAAGGCGACGGTTACATGCTTTCCTCCATCTGGAAAACAACCATCGGAAATCTTCGGAAGTGATCGCACAGACGAATGGTATATAAAGTTTCCCTTTCCCTCTTTCCTGTCAGAAGAGTTTCGATTCTGGTATGGTGGACATACTGGGTTATCGTGCTCTTCTGTCTAAACTTTCTTATCCTTTGTACCAATTTTCAATTCAGAAGAGTTTCGCCTCTGGTATGATGGACATACTGAGTTACCGTGCTCTGATGTTTTGAAATTTCCCTTTTCATTTTTGCATATTCCCTCATATTCCTCTTTTAATTTATTGTTTCTTTTCTTTGCTCCTAAAGAAGCCCCCTACGATGGTGGGCGAAACGTCGAAGACTTTTAGTAGTTCTTTGACACGGTCCAATCCCGGAAAAATTATATCCTGTACTTAATTTGATTATTATTGAAGTGAAAACTTCTTTAAGTGCGTTAAGCAACTAAACATAGGGAACAAACGTACGGTTTTGCATTACCAAAAAACACCACTTTGAACTAATTGCAATATAATCCACCATCACCCCTTAATTTAAATTAAGTGTTTAAATTGTGTTTTAATTAAATCATTATTATTCTTAGTCTCTCTGTAAAAGGAAATTGCATATATTAGAAAAGAAAAAAAGCTGGCAAAATTCTGGAGGTAATTTGTTATTTGTTTTATTATGAAATGGATTTATTTTTGAGATTGGAATCTCGTACAGGTGACAATTACAAAGAAACGATGAGCAGCTTCATATTATATAGCAGTAGCTATTTGGTGAGCGAAACCTAGATTATAGAGAAGGCAGTTGAAATCTAATCAATTAGTAACTTCAAGAAGGCAATTGTGGGGCCGTTCTGGACGTTTTTAAGAATGGACGAAAAATGTTTGAAACACTTTTTTCACGTCGCAGATTTTTTGATATGTAGTAACCAAAAATAGAAAAGATCAAAGTCTAGATCGTATACAAATATAAAAGATATAACAACTAGGAATAACAATTTCAATTTACAAATAATGACATTTTTATTTTTGATATCACAATTTGAAAATTAAGAGAAAAACACTGTTATATTATAGTTTAAAGTTTTAACTTCTGTCGGCAATCCACATAACTGCTCATTTTTTTTAACTTCATTTTTCTCAGCCCTTTAATCAATAATCGTTGTTTCTCTTTCTAAAGTAGAATTTTAAATTCTAAATGGTAAATTATAGGCTTTTAAATTTTCTTTTACATTCTGTTTTTTTGACATTATTTACATAATTTCAGTTTATGTTAGCCGTCGCAATGTATATTGTGTAAGTTCACACTATGCAATATTGAGTAGTACATATTGTACAAGTACACATCCCGCTGTAAGTTAGTGTCCTACATCGCTCCCGTGGTTCTGCATTCGTTTATTGGAACTTAAGGTGTGACATAAGAACCTAACGAGATGTTAAACTCAAAAGTTATCCTTATCGGATAAAATATATACCTTTTTTATTCTAACAATGCCTTTAATTTAAAAAACGTCTAAATACTTACTCGGAGTTATTCAAAAGTTTTAAAGTGATTTAATCCAGCTGATAGAAATACATCTTTTTAATTTTCAGTCAGGCATTTCAATTTATCAGAGCTCTTCACCAAAGACAAATGAAAGACAAACAAGATACGAACTTGTAGCAATTAAAAGGTTCAACAAAAAATGCAAATGTAATAAGTCAAATTTTAAGGAAGTCACGAACTTGCTTATAATTTAATGAAAAACACAGTGTACGGTGTTATAATTGAATCAATTTTAGATTACTGGTTTCCAGAAAAAATTCCTACAATATCACAATAATTGGAACCATTGTATTTAAAAGTCTTAACGCAAATGTCTGAAATAGCTTAAATACACTTCTAATACTGCTTTGGAGAATAAGAATTTAAATTAAAGATCAGGCCCGTAACATTTCTAGAGTCTAACTTTTCTAACATCCTGACAAAGTAATTTAACAACAATGTTTCCTATTTATATTAATTTAATTTCTAAATAAAAACAGATGGGTGGGTAAGATGATAAAATTACCCGAAAGATATTCCTTTTCTAAAATTTATCTTTGAACTGTCTTCTATAACCTGCATTTGTGTATGAAAGTGCTCTATTTAAAGACATAGTTTGAAGTTAGCTAAAGAAACATTTTTTATTTTATTTCTTTCAAATTTCGATTAAATTCATAATTTTAACTATTATCTCAAATTTAAAGTTTGTACCCGAAGATTTAAAATTTGGATATTCTTTCTCAATTCTGAAAGATTAGATGTTTTTTTTAAGTTCAAGTTTTCTCTTAGCCTCCAAATCTATTTCAATTCCTACGTTTTTTATTTTGGTCAATTTTAGGAATTATTGTTGCTATCTAATTTTGCAATGTCGAAATGCATTTGATTCTTCCAAATTTCTAAAAAAAGTTTTTGTCATAAAGTTATTTATCGTTTTTTTTAAGTTTTACTTTTAATCTTAAAATTTCGACGTTTTTTATAAATTTTCAATTTGAATAAGATTTTTTGTTAAATGCGAAGTATGTTAATACTTTTACTTTTCTTCTCTCAAAATTCTAAGTTTAAAATCTTGGGATTTACGTCAAACCCACAAATATTTTTTTAATCTTCGATTCTTTCTAGAAACGTGAAATTTCGCCAAAATTTTTGTTAAAAATGTCAGATATCGAAATTCTGAACTCAATCTTGATTTTTTGAATTTGGAATTTTAATTCGAAATGTCTAGACATTTAGAGTGTACAAACTCGTTCTAAAAAAGTTTAATTATGACCAGTGTTTATACTTAAAAATAACCAGAATTCATTATTAAACATTTCTGAAAATACAAACTTTTTTATAAATGTTGAATTTCCAAACAAAAAGTAGGATGTTAATTCTTAACAAATTTACCTGTTTGTTTTTTAAATTCAAAATTTTAAAAATAAGTTGACATTTCGAATTACTCTTTAAATCCAAAGAAAAAAAAGCTATAATTTTTAAATAAAAAGGTTTAAAGTCAAAATTTTTTTAAAAAATTCTCTAATTTCCAAAGGATAAAATCTATTAACAAAAACCGTTGGTACAGTTTTGGAACATTTAAATAATAACTTTTTCATCCTTGGAGCTAAAATTGTTTTTTTAGCCAATATTTACTTGTCTACTACTGCTACCAATAATAGCAAGTTTAGAGAATTTTAGGACGAAGCACTGATTTTTCGTAAAAAAATAGTTTAAATTTTGGAACATTTAAATAATAAGAAGACATTTTGTCTTGAAACAAAATTCAAAAAATAAACTGGTATATTTCCTGAAACTTTTAGTGTTATCTCAAAATGGCCAGGGATTTTTTTTAAATTAAATGTCTAGAAAGAAAGTCAAAATATTTTGAAGAAGTCTGAATTCTGAATCAGTGCTAATGTAAAAATTTTGAAAAATAAACTAGTCATTAGGATCATTTTTTTCAAAATTTCGGATTTAACCATTGACATTTTTAATCTCGTCGTAAAAAGTTGTAAAAATTTTATAAATCAAGTTTTTCTAGAAATATGAATTTAAAGTTAAAATGTCGTGATTAAAAGTAAAAAAATTCCTAATTACAGTTAAAATTTGATAACCAAGATAGAAATTTTAATATGTTTTTGGAAGTTTCCACTTGGAAGTCGAATTTTGGAGAAAAAAGTCGAATTTTTAAAATTCGAATAAAAACAAATAAATTTTATGGCAAAAAATTTCGAAATTTCTTATAATGAAGTTAAAACTTTTTGAAAAACTTAAAAATTTCGAATAAAGCTAATGGGTAAGGTTATTAAAATAATCCTGAATTTTCCAATTAAAAATGCTCAAGTTTTGTGTAAAACTCTAAATTTATAAAAGAGTCGATAGTTTAGACATTTTTTAAAGTTCATTCGCCATGTTAGAAAAATTATAGAAGAAATTCATAAAAATAACCTACTAAGAAATGTCTTCCCAAAATAATGGCTTATAAAAAATTTTATTTTTTTAGTAAGGGGCCTAATACTCAAAATTTTATTCAAATACCGAATTTAAAATTTAAATTTTTAAATTCCAAAAACTGTAAAACTATTTTCACAAAATCCAAGTTTTTCTCAAACTTGGGAGTTAAATCTGGAAAAATTGCTTGTATAAAGTTCTTCTCAAAATTTGAATTTTTTTTTCAAAATAGGAATTTTAAGCTTGAAAAACTTGGAAAATTCAACATTATTTTAATAAAATTTAAAACGTATGATTCAAATTTCAAATAAAAAAAAAAGAAATTTCAAGAAAAGTTTAAATCTTTATAGAAACGAAATCTTAGATTTAAAAGTCAAAATTTTGGAAAAAATTCAAATGAGTCCAAGGTAAAAATTTTAAGATTTAGGGTGAAAATTCGAGAATGCACTCGAAATTTTAAGAACTTCCTGATTCGAAAATGTTATACTCCTTCTGAATATCCTGAGTGTAACCTGAGACCTATTTTTTTTTTAATTTTGACTGAGATTTCAAAATGTTTTTTTTTTGCTAATTGTGAGTTTTGGCCTGTTAATGCCTTTTTTTTAAGAGTATTTTACCTTTTTGGTGCCTTCTTTAGCTTTCACTTTATGCCTAATATAATATTTTGGTCACCTTTTTACCTTGCTTGATTGGGCTTAAAATCCGGTCTCTAATAATAAGAATAATAAGATATCCTTGAATTTCAATATGAAACCAAAATAATCCATTAAAAATGGTTTTTAAAAAGGTCGCACATCTGGAAAGTTCAGTTCTATCTGACAAAAAATTTCGGGGGGGGGGGCTGCAGCCCCCTAACCCCCCTGGTTACGGGCCTGTTAAAGATAAAAGACCACGCTGCAGTCATTATTATAAAGTTTTTGTTCATTTTAGGTAATGCGTTTCACCTTGTACTTCACTTAATACCCTTTCTTAACAAAGAAGCAGTAAATATGAGAAAATAAGCATAAAATGAACACCGCCTTAAGATAGTTGGTACAAATGATCATGTGATTCTAACATGCACAGTTGTCGTTGATTAATTGTGTTAGATGTTAGCTCTTTGCCAGCCAGCCAACAATCGAGTAAAACACAAACGTAAGAGGGTTGAGCCCCTTACTTACTCTGCTCCTAAAAGTAATTGGAAGCTCAATTAGAAATAGTGGAAATGCAAGTAGGACTTTTGATAATTTACCCTAAGCACATCCCTAGTTTATCACTCGATTAATTTTAAGCAACGAGGGGAATTGTTAATTACGTCAAAAATACTTGTATCGTGGTAAGCTATCCTAATGTTACATGAAGCTTCCAGTTAAAGTAGTCACTTTTGTTAATCTTTAATCATGAGGATTCTTACTTTCTTATTTTAAAGCACATTAGAAATGCTTTTAATATACTTATGTAATTTTTAACATTGTTGAGTTTATAGCCATGAGGAAGAGGGTTGAACTAAATATATCTATCTTGTCTGAAATGATAATATTAATTGATGTGGACTTTTTTGTGAATTGAGAAATATTATGTATTTTCTAATTAAATTGATCTTATTCTTAAAAGGCAGTATTCTTTGAGAAATTTTGTTGTTCTTATTTATAGGCAGGCCCGGATTTAAGGCACATGGAGCGATCAGGCCCAATCGAGCCCCGCATTTTTTGAAATTTAAAGCTAATTGCTTTTGACTGATAAAGAATAAATTATAAATTATTTAAATAATTAATAATATAATTAATTTAAGTTCCCACTGATGGCTGAAATTTTGTTTATTATAATACTAACTGCTACCCGCGACTTCGTCCTCTCACATTAAATAACTGTTTTCCTAGAAAATGCTAACATTTTATTTCCTCAAGGTTTGATTTTTCCTAAAAATAAACCTTTCCAGGTTAGGCATTGCCTATTTCCCGGTGCAGTCTTTAATTGAATCTACTATCCAAAGTTTATGTCTCCTATATCCAGAGATTTAGGTTAAGCATTGGTTCGTCCAATAGTTAGCTACATGGGTGTAGGCAGGATTTCCTTCAAGAGCAGCAATAATCATTTTTCAAAAATTCATGGACGAAAAAAGAAAACCTTCCGGCTGAGTAATAATATCCATATATTTTCACTTAAAAACTACACGAACCTTTACTATATAAAGCCCTTAAAATAATTGTTCTCAGACTTGGACTAAGATTTCTATTGAAATTTCGATCAAATTTTCAAAAATATTTAATTTTAAATGCAAATGTCCAGAAACAGAATATATCAAATTTTGAGATAATAAAAATTTGCAGCATAAGATGATTTAAAGAACTTAAAAGAAAAAGATCGCACTTCCTTGAATATATTTCAACTTTCATAAGAAAATTTAATTTTAAGATCAAAACTTGAATTTTGAAAATAAACTAATAATATCGAAAAAGACAAATTTCGAGGAAAAAAATTTGAAAATATCGGAGTTGTTAGTAAATCACATTAAAAATAAAAACCTAACCTTTTATAGAAGCTCGAAAAATGTCCAAAATTCAAAGAAAGTTACAATTTTTAATTGCCCAATTTAGGTGAAGAAGTCGAATTTTGAGAAGAAAAAATTACAATTTCTAAAAGCATGGTTCTCAACATTTAAAATTTAGTAAAGACGTTAAATTTGTAGAAAACCTTTTTCTCTATATCCTCAAAAATATTTTTCTCAACATTTTTATTAACATTCCGATCTAATTTAAAGAGAAAACATTTTCAGAACCATAAGATATCACATTTTGAGATAAAAGTGTAAATTTGTTAAAAATAACAAATATTCAAAAAATTGCGGAATTTCGAAATAAATAGGCAATTTTTAAAACAGAAATTCAAAAACGTAGAATTTTAATTATAAAATTGAAATTTCGAAAAAGTCAATTTCTGAGCAAATGGCAAATTTTAAAAAGACTATTTTAAGAGAAAAAGTAAAAATTTTCAAAAAAAAAGATGACTTTTCCAAGAAAATATTAAAGTATCGGATATTGGGATAAAATTCAAAATTTCATGAAAAAGAAACCAGTTCAAATTTTCAAAAAAATCATATTCTAAATTATCAAAATTAGCTAACTCTTCAGAAAATTATCGAAATTTAAAAAACAAAATTTAGAAAAAACTTCGAACAGGATAGAAAACTCAAAATGTTCCAGAGAAAATCAAATTTTAAGAAAGAAGAAGAAATTTTGAAAAAATAATATCAACTGAGAAAAAGACGAAATTAAGGAAAAATGATCGAAATTCTGCAAAAAAAGATCCAAATTTTGAAAAAAGGCGTTTAATATTTAGCGAAAACATGAAATGTTTTTAAAAGAGTTAGATTTCATGAAATTGAGAACAAAAGCGAATTTTAAGAAAAAAAACAAGATTTTAAAAAAAATGGAAATTTCCTAAATAAATATTTATTTTCTCTTGAATAGGAGAGGCAGGCATACTACCTTGTCTCATGTGGCATTAGAAAATGTCCAATATTATCATACACGTCGAAATTTTGACAAACATATTGAAGTTTCCAGAACATTTTTTCGTAATTTTCTTACAAAAATTCCAAAAATTTATACTTTTTTTATTAGAAGATCGACTAAATTTCGGGGTAACGGCAAATTTTAACAAACAAGCTGAAATTTGCAGAAATAAAACAAGTCGACATCTTCAGAAAAACTCGGATTTATAGAATTTTTAAATAAAAATTTAGTATGCTCATAAAATCATGTTTGATACAAGGAGTGGAATTTTATAAATAAATGCAAAGTTTCAAAAAAAAAAGACAAAGTTTGTAAAAAATACGAAATTTCTAAAAACATTTCAAGAAGAGAATGAATTTTGAAGCTGAAAAGAAAATGTTGGTCCCCCAGTTGCATGCATAATTTTTCGGTTTAATGTATAAACAGAGGGGCGAAAGCGCCCCACCCCGCCGTATTCTAGCTACGCCTAGGGTTAGCTAGGATAAGTAACAGAAATAAAACTATATGTGATCAACTATCCAAAGTTACAAACAGTTTATGCAATTTCATGGTTTGTTAAATTGAAAGAGTTCGATTTGTTTTGTCAAAACAAAAATTAGAAAAAAGGAATAGAGGGCTTCTTTATAGGTTTAGACAA
Organism: Dastarcus helophoroides; assembly: GCA_028583605.1. NCBI lineage: Eukaryota > Metazoa > Arthropoda > Insecta > Coleoptera > Bothrideridae > Dastarcus > Dastarcus helophoroides. The sequence continues at coordinate 4,441,422 of CM053332.1, forward strand.
ATTTCTTTAATAATTGTGGGGAGACTTGGTCAATTTTCTTGACAATTTAACTCTAGACGGCTTTTCTTCATACTTTGGAAGACTAGTTACATTTTCTTCCTGGCTAACATTTCTAACTCTATTTCTTTATAATATTAGAACTCTACATGATTTTCCTTAAGACTTCTACACCTTAGTAGTTTAATGAGAATTTTAAGAATCTAAATTAATTGCCTTTATTTATTTAGGCACTAAATATTTTTTTTCTATACAGGGTCCACCATTAGTGCGTGGACGGAAGATAGCTCCTAAGCCTGAAAAAATATTAAAATGAAATTTTGTCCAGTGGTGTACATCTATAGGGAGCACATTTTGAAATTATTTTCATTTTATTGTACCAATCATATACATATTTATGGGGGTTTTGATGGGTCCCTTTCCTAATAGAAGATCAAAAATCCGGAAATAGGACTCCGATGCAGCCATTTGTAAACACTTAGTATGATGTGGTATTAACCAATTTGCGACATAAACAGTCACTGATAGTCTTTTAGTTTCCATAAACCATTAAAATGTTGTTTTATATTCTTTAGATATACAGAGTGATGGAGGTTTGCAAATCCAAGAATTACTTACAAATTTTAAATAAAATTGCCTATTTTTAATGCCTAATATGAAAAGAAATTAAAATTAATCTTTTAATAATACCAATTACCTAGTTTTTCTTTTGATAGACTTCATGAAAATTATTTTTTTTTTTAATTTTTAAGTTTTTGGTAAATACAATTAGGATTATTTGTAATTATTATTAATTAAATAAATAGTTGGTATTATTAACTTTTAAACAAGTTGTTAACATTCGTAAATAATAATCAAAACTTAGCAGATATTTAACTGGGTGCCGAAGAATTGAACATTAAAATATGTATTTTATAGGATCGTTTACATAAAAACTTTCAGAAGTCTGAAGAGATATTAAAATGAAATTTTTTCCAGTAACGTACATCTATAGGAAGCACATTTTAAAATTATTTTGATTTTATTGCACTGATCATATACAGGGTGTTGACATAAACTTTGTTTTTTAAAACACATCCTCTACATTTTTGCATATTTAAATAGCCCCATAAAAATATAGCAGAATAGTGTCAGGTTTATGGGGGTTTTGATAAGTTATTTTTCTAGTAGAGGCTCCTAACAGAGCTCCAATGCAGCCATTTGTAGACACTCTGTATGATGTAATATTAACCAGTTTGCGACAAAGGCAATCATTGAGAGTCTCAAGTTAAGTTTTCCTAAACCATAGGAATGTTGTCGTATATTCTTTAATTATACAGTGTAATCCAGGTCTGCAAATCTGATAATTACTAAAAATAATTTTAATGAAAAGTTCATTTGCATGAAAACTATCAAATGTAATCCCACATAGTGTAGTATTGTTCGAAAGCTAATTTATATAAGGTAATAGAAATAGAGCATTCCATTTAAAATTTTTTAGTAGTTTTTGGATTTGCAAACCTTGCTCACTCTGTATAAGTAAAAAACATAAAAAACATGTTTATGGTTTATGGAAACTAATAGACATCAATGATTGTTTTTGTTGCAAATTGGTCAATACTGCATCATGCTGAATGTTACAAATTACTGCATTAGAGTCCTGCCTCCGGATTTATGATCCTCTATTAGGAAAACGACTTATCAAAACCCCCATAAACCCTACATTATTTTGCTACATTTTTATAGGGCTGTCCAAATATGTAAAAATATATGGGGTGTTTCATTTAAAAAAAAAGTAAGTTTATATTAACACTTTGTATATGATTGGTACAATAAAATGCAAATAATTTTAAAATGTGCTCCCTATAGATGTACACCACTAGGAAAAATTTCATTTCGATGTCTTCTCAGGTTTAGGAGCTATTCTCCGTCCACACATTAATGGCGGACCTTGTATAATAACATTTTGTATGCTCTCCTATGTTTTTAGGATAAATTCTCCAAAGTCTTTAAAGGTGTGGAGTTCTACACGACTAAATAATTTGCTGTTCTAGATGTATCGTTACGATGTTAACGCTGCAGGTGTAATCGTTTGAGACTTGAGAGCTCCAGATGTGTTTAGCTACGAATTTAACGTAGTAGCGGAAACTAAGATATTGCCGACTACGGAAAATTCCGGATCACCCTCATATTTTTTTCTTAGTAGAGGTTGATAAGTGCAAGTAACTGTCATCAGGTCACCTCATGTGAAGCTCATTTTCTATTTAGTACTCGACTTGTGTACATGCACTGTTTCTGGTTTCGATATCAAATAAAAATATAATACTTCAATTTTTTTTTGCTTTATGTTTCGTTTTTCGAGAATTAACTCAAATAAATATGTTTATAACATTTGCCGAAATTTAAGCTTTCGACACAGATATGAAATTTTGCACGAATTTTGCATGGTATTAGTCACATGCTGCCATATTTTTAAAGGGAGCGTTTGGAAAATTGCGAATCACTTTTGACGGGGGAATTATGGATCATTCATTTCTTGACATTTGATAAGCTAACTTCCTGCATTTGATGCATATAAGTAATTTTTCATGCAAAATGTCAGTCAACCCAGCATTAGTTTTTCGGTAATTTCTAATAGGACCTGAGTATAATAATGATTTTTCAAATGTACATACCGTCATTTAGGGCGAAATTGATCAAAATAAAAATGTTTTACATATTTTCTTAAAATTACAATAATTGAATAAAAGAAAGATATTTAAATATTTAAAGGATGATAATGTAAGCCATATTGTAAAATGTCACTACTACAGCTTTTAAATTATAGTCTCTATATAGGAAAATATTGATGAACAATCTCACACCTATTTTGGGGTGAGATTGTTCACACTAAATTTTAATACATGCAGATATAAGTCAAAGGCCTCATTCTTTCTCCCCTTCGCTGCTCTATGTAAAAACTATGCGACAACGTTGTAAGACCGGAAAAGAAGAGTATGAGTGAAAGCAAAACATATCGCCAAGTAAAAGTGTCAATTTTTCGTTGGCAGTTTTTTCTTATAGTGCTGCAATTGCGTAATAATCGAAGTAAAATAGTATGTTAAACAACAAGTGTAGTAAAGCAAAATTTTACTAAACGAGTATAGTGTTTGAGTACGAGCGAGTGTGTAACTTAAAGCTATACAAATGCAGTAAAACTGCTTTTCTCACGAGTTTGTATATAACTTTTTTGTTGCATTTTATAATGACTATCAATAAATATTTAAATATATGAAAGCATTCCAAAGTTGCCGAGTTATTTGAATAAAACTGTCAGGGGCAAATTTTCCAATATGGCGGCGAACCCCGCCACTCAATCTTGCCGTCAACTAAACCAAATAAATTCGAATAATCCCTGAACAAGCCCTCAAAATATGGTCAACCTTATAGTATTGGTAAAGTTGACATAGAAAAAGGTGACATGTGACTGGAGTGTTGCCATTGTTAAAAATTTTGTTTTTTTTTATATACGCATTTTCCGAAAGGCGGTCATTTTCAATGGACACATTTTTTAGTTTATGATATTAGAAATCAAAAATAATAATAATAATAAATCGTTCACATCCATTCATTATAGCTGGGTTTGGTCATTTTTCATTTTTAACCACTAACAGTACTGTCCAAAACGTCTAAGAATCAAGTGTACCCAAAATCACGCGGCACCTCTTAAGTTATAGGAGACATACAGAATGATCCAAATTAAGTCTACAGCATTGCTAACTTTGTTATTATTAAAGATACAAAATTGGTTAAATCTGCAAACTAGTGGTTTTTGACGTTGAATAAGATAACGTCATGAGAAAAACAATTGAACATCGCGTTTTCGAGATTTTTGACAAAGTTGCAATTTCTTAATTAAAACACGCTGTATATTTTACGTTTTTATGAAAAGGTTATAGAATTTAGAATAAAAATGGTTACTATGAATTTTTTGCTAAGATGAATAATAACGGATTTATGAGGACTTCAACTTGCATCATAATAAATCGAAAATTAATTAGCTTAGTAGACTATGAAACCAAAAGTCAATAGGTTCATGTGCATGTCTTAGGGATATTAAAGTAAGTATTAACAAACAGGGAACATTATTTAATATTCAGTTGCTTGAAAATGTCTCTTCGCTCGTCAATATATTTCTCTGCTCATTTTAGGACAATATAAATACCTTTTAAGATAGTTCTGCCAACCCATTTTTATTACCTTCTTTTCGAACTGTCTACATTTTTTTAGGTTATTTACCTTATATTCTCGCTTTTTATAAATACAATTTTTAAGATAATCCCACAACAAAAATTCGAGTGGGGCCATTCAGGTGACCTTGGAGGCCATTCAATAAATCCATGTCTTAGAAAATAACGGGTTTCATTTATTTATTTATTTATTTACTCATTCCAACAGACTTAAGTTCATAGTGGAAAAATACCTACATAAATAAATGAAAACATGTGTGCAATACATGCTTAAAAATATAGCATGATTCAGGTATACTGATCGAGCCATACTCTGTTTACCCAAAAGTTAAAGTTAAGCCACTCCCCCTTAAAAAAAGACAGGTTCACACGATATCAATAAATAAATCAATGTTGCTAATTAAGCCATCAACCAAACCATTTTGGTGTATGTGATAAGAGGATTTTCAAATTTAACCAATAGAAATAATTTATTAAAATATCTTTCTTTGTTTATGAGAGTGGTCTAACTATATCTCTTGGGTGAACAGAGCATAGTAAAAGAATATTTAATAAATACTTAACAGAAGCGAATAATATACCAGATGATTGGAATATGGCTTATATTAATTCTCTTTTCAAGAAAACGGACAAAAAGTTATGTAAAATCTACAGAAGTATGAGTGTTCTAGCATAATGGGAAGGCTGTATGGCTTCGTATTAAAAATGAGAATAGAAAGGTGGGTTCCGTGCTGGAAGACCATGTGTCGACAATATATTTGTGTTACAACAAATAGCTGAAAAAGAATCGCTAGAAATCTATCCCCACACTTACCTTTCATTGAATTGGAAAGGGCATTCGACACGGTACCACTGAGAAAACTTTTTGAAATATTGACGAATATTGGTCTAAAACCGCGCAATTTGGAAAATGTATCAAAACGCAAAGAATGTAATCATACTTGGCAATGTTGCTCTTACCCTTTTTCAATAACAAAAGTTTTGAGGTAAGGGTGCAGCCTATCGTCTATCTTATTTAAGTTATATACAGGGTTAGTACTATTTCACGTCCCACCTTTAGGTTAGCCTCAACTTTTATAGATACCGAGTTGGTTAAAAGTTGCCCAATTTTGTTTGTAGTATTTTTGTAAAAAGAGATTTAAAATACTAACCTGGTTTCTGAAATATTAAAAAAAACTAATAACTGGCATTATTTATTTATTTGAAATATCTCAGTTGTTTATAAAGATAATTTTATGAAATTTAATATTTGTAAATGAACCACCTATTGTATTTCAATTGTAAACTTAGATTTTATTCAGGTCTCTATGGGCGATAGCATTTTTTTTTTCTTATGGGAGCCATATTGGAATTTTACTTGACTGAATAGACAACAATGTAGTTACAACGATGTATGGCATATGGCAAAAAAATGTGTCTAACTATTCCAGAAATGATTATTATGGATTTTAATGGTGGGCCATGTTGTAAAAAGGGCAAGAATATTTAAAAGCATATGGTCGGGGATGTCTGAAACTGGGTTATTAATAATTACTAAAAATCAATCTAAATTCAATGTATGATGGCACACTTTGTTTAAACAGAAACAGAGTAATAATAAAACAAATCAATTTATAAAGTGTTTTCGAAATGGCCTCCTTAATAATACATCATACATATCGTGTTTTTCTGGCGGTCAAAACACTGAATATGAATTAATTTGTTAATAATTGAAAATGTTATCTAAGTTATCTTTCAAAAATCTTAATTTTCTCTTATCATTGAGACTTATAGGCTTGAGATAACAATAATAAAATTTTGACATCCATGGCCTATTATTTTAAGTCACAAAAATCACTTGTGTGGATATCAGACAAAAGATTTTTTAGGTATACCATACATTGTTGAAATTACATTGTTTTAAACTATTTCGCTGGGTAAAATTCTAATATAGCGCCCATAGGAAAAAAGTTGACAAACGCATATTGAAAACTAAGAAAGATAAATAAAATCTTACTTTACCATTGAAATACAATAGATGATTCCTATACAAACATTAAATTTTGTAAAATTATCTTTGTAAACAAACGAGATATTTCAAAGAATAAAAATTGGCAATTTTCAGTTTTCTCAAAACATTTCAGACATCAAGTGAGATATTTTAAATCTGTTTTTACAAAAATATTAAAAACAAAATTATACAACTTTTTGTAATTTAATTAGCTCTGTATCTATAATAGTTGAGGCAATCCTAATGGTGAGACGTGAAATAGTACTAACCATGTATAGCAAGAGGCTGCGCAAGGCTGGAGAACAATTCCGAGAATAGGAATCCGTATGGGAGACCATCGTCTTACAATGCTTTTCTTTGCAGATAACCAAATCCTAATAAAATCTAATGAAAAAGACATCGATTACCTGATGAGAAAACTAAAAGACAAATACATTAAATGGGGTCTCAACATAAACATAACCAAAACTGGATATTTAAAAATTGAGGAACATCAAAACCTAAACACAAGTATAGACATATGCCGGATTAAAAGAATTAACCAATACAAGTTCTTGGGGTTCTCATTTCCGAAAAGGGAACATTCAAAAAGTTCTACACAGAATAGAACGGGAAAAGAAAGTTATCCGCGTTCTAAATTCATTTATATGGTTAAACAAAATAAAAGAGAACATCAAGTTGAGCTTTTATAAGGCTATCGTAGAACCAGTCTACACCTATGGAACTCAATGTTGGCAACTAACAAAAAGATAGAAAAAAAAGCTAAACCCGTAGAAATGGTCTTCTTCAGAAGATCGTGAAGAATTTCGAAAGTGCAATATGTGAGAAATAAAGACGTGTAAAAAAAAGCAAGAATATATAATGCCGTTGACGATATTGATACAAGGTAGCTGATATGGTATGGCCACGTTAGAAGAATGGAAGAAGAAAGATGGCCAAAGATAAGTAATAAGAGGAAAATAGGATGGATGGAATAAAAGAGATAATGTGGGATTGAAATATAGAGAAAGAGAACGAGTGGACAAAGAGAAAGGATGTGGTGTTTGAGGTGCTGGGATGTGGTGTAAGCTGTAACACCCCCACTATAATTAAAATAATAATATTCTCTCATGTCAATTACTTGCAAAAAAGAACGAAGAACCGATGGAGATTCTTTGCATTATTAGTTTTATCAACTGAAATTGAAATAGTAACAAATTTAAATTATGATCTTATACGAAAAATATTTAGTGAAGCAAAAATAGGAAGAGTTCATCTGATTTAAATTGCAATCAAAGTATTATCGGTTAGCCATTTCCCGAATAGAATCCAAACGACTCAGTGTGTATTTCAGGAAATTTTGAATTGAAACTGAATTCATTTTCATCGTAATTTTTTACTTTAATGTCAAAACTTATAGCTTAGTTTCGAAATTTTGACTTTGGCTCTGAAATTTTTGAAATGAAATCCAAGTTTTGAGATTAACCTTGAAATTTTGAAGTGTTAGGATTCAGCTTTCAACTAAGCAGATGAAATTTTTGAGTAATTGTGTATTCTATAAATTTCGGATTACAATTAATAAACTGATATTAAATTGTTCTGTAATTTTGAAATAGTCAAAAAGTCTAAAACCCAATACATGTATACATGTTAAGATTAGACTCGTCTTGTTTTTAGAGACAGTTCACATTTCCAATGAAAGGTGTTTTATTGGCAAGAGAACCGGCGAAAAGCAATCACAGCATTAAATCTATATATTTCAATTAGTAGAAAGGTAAATAAAATTAAACTTACACATTATGTGAGCTTAAAAGTTTCATAGTCGGTCTAGGAAAAACTCCTTGTGCTAAGCAGATAACATTAATAACTCCATTTCCTTTGTACTCTTTTGTTAATTCTAAATTTCGTTCAGGAGCTGAAACAAAGAATTAAAAGTAAATGAACATTCTCCAAAAATTATAATTAAAAGCTGTTCTATTAATATTCAATTAGGAGAGAATTTTGTTTGTAACATCGACACAAATTTACAAAATTAAAAACGAAGGGCTTTTGTCGAAGTTAATAGGAAAATGTCAACTAAAGAATTAAATCTTAGAAAGCATTTAAATGTTATAAATAACATTAACAAACATTTTACTGGCCAAAACATTCCGAAATCACAGTGCATCATTTAAGATATAGATGCCATAAAATGAATTGATATAGTAACATAAAAACCGATTTGGGTAAGAAAAAAATAGGAAATTACCTCCAAAAAATAACAATTCTACACAATTACGAAGGCTTTCAAGGCCAGAATTGGTAAAATATACAGTGTATCCCACTAGTACGCGGAGGTAGAATATCTTCGTTAAGGAGGGAGATATCTCTTTTATGTTTTGCAGCGTTGCCAAACTACCCTTGCTATATAATTTAAATATAGTTTTGATTATACAGGGTGTCTTATATTCTCTGAGCAGTTATTAACTTTATTTTTTTAATTTACAATCTATATACCTTATATTTTATTTTTAATTTTTGTCCTCATTTTAGTAAGGATTTAATCAGCTTTTCCTTTATCTGTACCTCTTATTTTCCAAGATATTTTGATTTTTTGTAGAAAATACAATTTTCTCATATTTCAGCAAAAATTTAATATTTTTTAAAATTTAAAAGATACAGCTCTGTTTTTTGCATGGTGATTAGTCAACTTGCTATGCTACCTAAAAAAAAAATACTTAGAACACCTCAAAATTAGGAGTTGGGGTCAGTTGCGTCCGAAGTTGCTTAATTATAGTCTGGAGTAGCGTCAATTGCGTCCTGCGATCTGGTAAGCATTTAGGTCGATTGCGTCCTGTTTACCTGTTCTCTAATAGTTAAGTCATTACGAAATGCCAACTTGCACTAATTGCATAATTACGGTCGAGGGTGAAGTGATTCTTATTCGTATACAAGGAGATCAAGAAGGTAATAAGAGGTCAGTTGTTTTAAAAACACCAAATGTGATACAATATGGAAATTATTTTAAGTGAAAAGGGTAGAAATATTTTGGTGATGAAAGGATAAAAGTTTCGGTTTGCACAAACACTTGGCAAATAAAATTAAACATTGGGCTTGCTGGGCAAAAACGTGTACCTCATTCTCGAAGCTCAACAAACATCAAAAAGTGGTACTAAAACCTTCTCCACACATCCATCCAAAGGCGACGGAAAACAAAATTCAGCGACAACGGTTAAACAATTGCTTACAGCGCAAACCTACGGAGGATGTATGTGCAAGACCTACTAAGTTAATTCATTCAACTTTAAAGGAGGCTGATATAGTAGAGTTAACGAAAACTGATTTAGCGCTTGTTAAGCGTAGTATGCAGAAAGCACGAGTCGCTCACCATGGTACACTGCCTAAATCGATGAAAAGAAACTCTGGCTACTGCAGCAAACATGGACATAAAAACAAAGAGTGATGAAAATTTTGTGATAGTGAATGACAAAGAAAACAATATTTTGGAATTCTCAACGAAGAAAAACTTGCAAGTGTTGTGTCGTGAAAGTAACATTTAAGTGGATGGCACCTTTAAAAGTTGCCCAAAGTACTTTTACCAGCTCTTTGCTTTCCACGCCATGTACCGCGATTCCTATGTGCCGCTTGTATATTTTGTACTTCCCAACAAAACCGCAGAAACTTATATAAAATGCTTTCATTATGTGGTAAACAGCTGTTTGAAGGAAGGTGTTGCATTTTCGCCAGAAAAACTATCAATGAACCTTGAGAGATCGATCCATATCGCGGCTCAATCAGTTCTCTTAAAAACAAGTATCAGGGGATGTCATTTCCATTTGGGGCAAAGCTAGTACAAAAATATTCAGTTCCTAAAGCTTTCAAAGGAATACCGCAGCAAATCAGAGATGCGAAATTTTTAGAAATGCTTCTTTGGCCATCCATTTGTTAAATCCGAACAAGTGTCTGAAGTTTTTATGGATTATATTATGGCTATTCTGCCTACAAATGAGAAAGCAACACAATTTTGCGATTACCTGTTAAAAACGTATCTGCTTGAGGATGCAGTTTTTTTCTCCTTCAATTTGGGTAGAATTTTCAAATTCGACAAACAGAACAACCAACGGCTGTGAATCGTTTCATGTGAAGTTAAATAGACAATTCAATTCTCCGCATCCAAACATTTTTACCTTTATTGAATTTTGAAAGGAATTCAAAGTGAAGTGTATGTGCAATTAAGAAACAATACGAAAAAATCAAAATCCGCAACAGAGAAAGAAAGTTTTTTACGTGAGGCAATGAACGATTTGTTAAATAAACGCTTAACCATATTTGAATTTGTAAGAAAAGTTTCATATAAATTCCTGCCTATTTAGTATTTATTTTGTAATGCATAGATATGTATTTTCTTGTTGTATTTTTCACGTGTATAATTATTTATGTATGATTGAAATAAAACGATTTTGTAGACAGTAGTATTTCAATGTTTATTAAAGTAAAACGTTGTGAGTAAGTTGGCTTTACGCACCCGGACTCAATTGACGTAAGCTAGTTTTCGTGCTGGGACGCAACTGATGGTGGTTCAGGGAGTGGTATGGGACGCCATTGTCGTAGAAATGCGAAATCCGGGCGCAATTGACGCTTCGCGAAAATTAGTATACAGGACGGGCAAAGTTAATTTTAAATCTTGGTAATTTCACACGGCAAAAACTCATTTCTTTTCAGTAGAATTCCCTATATTTTATTGCACCAAAGAAAGGTAAATTGATTTTTCTCACTTTCCTTAGAGCTAAAGATAATAATTTTGTGAAAAATATGCTTTTTGTCTGGGTTTATCATTATAGTTGTGACAGTTGTGTACATTTGTCCGACCTGCATTACAAATCGTAAAATGTATCCGTTAAAAGCACCTTATAAAAAAAAATTGAAATTTTGCCACAGCTAAATGGCAAAATTGCTGCCTCTTTTAAAAAATTTTTATGTTAATATCTGTTGATAAGGGAAGTGAAAAAAGTGAAACTTATTTTTAATTAAAGATCTATTAACTGCGTTCTTCAATATTGAAGAACGCAGTTAATAGATCTTTAATTACTAGGAAAATAATTCTTATTTTGAAAAATAGCATTGGCGTCACATTTTTTTTTTTCAAAAATGTGTATCGACCTGTTTGTGGGAACGCCACTGGTGGAATCAGAACAAATGTTTTTTTGTCAAAATACTTGCTTTTATACCCAGATATCGTGTACTGAATATCAAAAAAATATCTAAACCAGTCTCAGAAATATTGAAGAAAAACCGATTTTTTCTTCAATTTTTACCGCCCTGTATATCGAAAATGTATGAAACACCCTGTATGTTGCAATTTAAAAGAAAACGAAGTTACCATCTGCCCATAGAAAACAGAACACCCTGTATAATGAAAATTATTTTTAAATTTTAGGGCTAATACAGTTTAGCAAGGTTGCAAAAATTGAACAGGATGGTTTTTTTTAAAGGAAATATGGGACCTCCGCATATTAGTGGGATATGCTGTATATTCTTTGAGTATTGAAACGTGTCAATAAAATACTAAAAGTGTTCAACGATTCTTACGTCTCGCATGGGCAATTAGGGAAAAACAAAGGCAGAATAGCATAGTAACCCAGCATGCCTGTCATACCAAAGCGAAATACTTTCAAAGTTAAAGGGACATAGAAACAGGAACGAAAAAATGCAGTTAATGCAGAAAGGGCATCGTAGTTCCTTAAGTAATCAAGATTCAACACAAAAGAGCATGGTATCTCAATATGTCAAACATACCAGAGGCGAAACTCTTCAAAAATTAAAGAATCATTAACCCAGTATGTCAACAACCAGATGTATGATGTAACAAAGGTTACAAATATCACTTTAGTGAGGCAACCTAAATTCCTATATTACAAATTGCATTGCAACACCAATGAAATACAAGCGCCCTTGAGGTGATATGTGTTTGATATGTTATACTTAACAACAAACGATGTTAATTATTATGTCAATTATATTACCAAAGTATGTCAACTACACCAGGAAAAAGACTCTCTGATTTCGAACAATTTTATTAGTTCATTGACATGATCATATAGCGAAAAAAATATATTCTTCAGCATTTTAGATAAATGTATGACAACAAAAAGAAGGTGTGGGAAGTTTTGTTTGAGGAAATTTAAGACTATTTACATCAAACTCTAATAAATAAAAAAAGTAAATAAGAAATTATATAAATTCTGCTTGCAAAACCAAATTAGACTAAAGAGACTTACACATTTTTACAAAACAACATTGCATTTCGGGTGAAAAGTCATATTTTACTTTATTATATTTTTAACTTAATTAAGGCAATAATTTTGGCTTTAGTGATACTGCTTCCAATCTTCAGAGTAAATAAGGGGCACCAAATTGACGTTTTTGAAAAAAACCAGGCAGTATAGTTGAGGTTTTACATTTTAAAATTATTTTTCTCAAAGAAAGATTTTAATCTCGAAATATTGATACAGTGGAAGAAAAATAAAAAGAAAACTTCTCAAAAAGTTCGGAATTTAAAAAAAAAGATTAATATTTGGCCAGAGCAACAAAGAAACTGAACTAATCCAGAATATAAGAATTTAAGGCCGCGTATAGACTTGAGCCGAGTCGCCAACCGAACCCCGTTGCGAACCACGTTGCGAACCACCTCGCGAGCCTCGAAACAAACCTCGTTCTACAACCTCAAGGCGTTCCATTTTTATTGTGCTGAATAAGAGCAGAGTAAATATCTAAAAAAGATGAAGCATGAGTAAGTCGGTTGAAATCTATGCAACGCCGCCAGGCAACAATCCTTTGATGCGACGCTGAAAGACCGACAAGACGAGGGACTTTATCAGCAGCTTATCTAGTTCGCAACGTGTTTCAAGTCTGTACGCTGCTTTAGAAAGCTAAATCTTTTGAACAAACCACAATATTCATATTTAATCTAAAAATAATATAGTATTATTATTTAAACTGATATAAGTGGCAAGTGACCTGAGACATTCAACCAAATGATAGTGAGGTTTCATGGAAAAATATACATATTGTTGAATCTTAAAAACTGGAGGGCTATTAATATTATTGAATGCTTTTGTGAAAATGGTCCACTTTCTTACTACAATAATAATATCATTATAATTTATTAGATCAAAGAAGATTTGCTTTTTTGATTCGTTTGGTCTTTTGATATTGCTGTTAATGCAATCGCTATATTGATTTACCGATAACATTTCAATCGAGACTTTCTAGAGCACCCGTTATAACAGGTGTAATAATTACAAAAAAATATAATTATACAAGATTCTCCATTTTCAAGGAAGAAATCCAATCGGCTGGTAACCCATAAATTTACAACCTGTCGAGATCAGTAAATAGAATTTGGTGTTGTTAATCAGTTTTTCTTTTGCAGCAATCCACCTCCTGTCAAATTAACTCAATTATCTATCACATGCAATACTAATTGAATATCCTGTAGCGTGCAGTGCTGATGTGACGTGCATTGGTGGGTTTCGTTCGAAAATCGTGATGCAAAGTGTACTTACCATATACTAGCATTCTCTTGGTTTGTCTGTCCTCGCTGTCAAACGTTGATACGGCACAAGTGTAGTCTCCAGAGAGATCGGGTCCCGGCTGAATGATATGCAAAGCTCGATGTACACTATTGCTATCGGTGCTCGCCGAGTATTCTAAATTCAGTCTACCTTTAAAAATACCTGAAAATAAAAGGGTAACATCATGTAAAATTAAGCTATAATGTGTACGAAATTGGGTATTAAATTATAACACGGTACTCGCGAAATCAAACAAAATCTCGGCAATATAAACATATCCTAGAAATCATATTTTTGTATGCAATTTTATCTTGATGTTCTAAACAAAATTTTAAAATGCATGAAATGCATCGCACTCGAAAAAAAAATATAATTATTTGATACCTAACATTTTGAATTTTTCCAACATTTTAAAATCGGAATATAAAATGCATAAGCGAATAAATAATATTAACACAAATAGACTGTTACCTTGTTTCCAATCTATTCTTGAAATCTGATCCTTCACAAACCTTACAGCTTACCCCCGGGGGAATGAAAAATGATTAGGGTAGCGCAAAAACTTATCTGAACTCTTTAAAGAACACACATATTACTTTACAACCCTAGATAAATTGGATAAGGTCTTTGTAAGGTAAGAGAAAAACTGAAAGAAAAACCAGGTAAAGACAATGTCATAAGACCAACTGACACGAATGGAATCCAAAGTAATCCTCATGGGTTCAAACTCTGAAAATCCTCAGAATCAAAATCCCGAATCAGAAAACCTAACCCATATTTGAAGAATTTCCTGAGTTAAGTTGAGAAATCATGTAGAACAAATATCAACTTAATATTCAAATATCTGGCATTTTCCAATTAGATAAAAAATTGCGGATGTGGTCTTCATCCAGAAGGCAGGCAAGACAGGATGTTTTCCCAAATTAGCTGACCTAGGATATGCAAGTTTAGGTTTCGAGTTGTACTCCTTTGATTACAATTTTTAATCGGTAGCACACTACTAATGATATTGCTAGTTTTTACCACTACCACAGTGATTTGCTCCAAAAGTCTGATGTGTTTGCTTCTCTTCTGTCGATTTACTCCTTACATCGATTGCAGTTAGTGGGGTCTAAAATTTAACCTTGATTGAAGCCGCTGCTTATAATTGAAACCATTGTACTGCCCTCAGTCTAGTCCTAATGTACTTTTTTGGCCCATTATATTGTGTTTTTCTTTCATTCCTTTTATAGTTCTGTTTAAACGCAAAGGTAAAAAGTAGAAAATTATTTCTCCTAGTCATCTACCGATTAATGAATCCCCATCTTCATACGTATATTTCTAAAAACACTGATTACAGATTTTTCTAGATATGAAAACAATTGTAAGATTTGAAACGATAAACGTGTGACACATACAATAGATAATAGTAAGGGGTACAAAGAGTAGGAATCATTCAGAAAAGATCATATCATTTGAAGTGAAATAAAATTATTAGCGACTTACAATTAGATGAACCATTCATGCACCAATTATCTATTGCATACGCCAATGTTTCTCGTTTTAAATCTTGTAAGTATTTTCACGGCTATTAAAGATTTATAATCACAAATTTTGAGGAAAATTTCCATGAAATTAGAAATCTGTGTGGGGTTATAAGTCTGTATGGGGATAAAAGAAATTATTTTATTCTTTTAAGTGCATTTCAAGAACGTAATAAATTATTTCTTTATTTTATTTGGCTAACTAGTAAACTAGTATTGTAATCTATAAACTGAATTCATCCTATAGGTTGCCTAACAAATCATTTTCCAATGGCCGGCACTTTGTTCAATTCGCAAGAGAGCCAAAAGCCTTTTTCCTTCCCCACCTGCCATTAAAATTTCAGTTTTAAAACTTCAGTTTTAATAAAAGTTTTATTATTTTATCGAACACATAAAATACACTAGACAGCCATTTTTTTACAAATTCGGATTATTTCCATCGGATTAGACGCTTTAAAAATAAAAAATATTTCCATGATAAAAATTGTTTAATTATCATGATTAAAGAGTTTTTATCGACCTAAATGTAATACCACTGAATTCGTGGAAATCATATTCAGGCATAAAGGCACAAAGCTCTAAATACTGAGAGGTATACATTGAGCGCCTTTAATTTACAAAAGAGAACTTTCCAGATGCAAAAAGTTCAACAGGACAAGCAGAAAGCAAATTAAAAACTCTGGAAAACTCGCTAATAAATTTAATTAAATGAAATATTGACTGATTCAATGATTCGATTTTAAAACCAGGATAAATTATTTGTGCGGTAAGTAAAATTTATTGTAAAAAATTGCAATAAGTTATGTAAATTCGTTCACAAAGTAAGAAAATATTTACCTATTTCTTGTGGCTTTTTAGATGGAATCCATTGATATATGGGGGTTGTTTCTTCGTTGAAATACCATTTTACTACAAGGCCTTGACTGCCATCTGGGGAGTCTTCTAATATATATTCACAGTCTAATACAACAGGGTCACCTAACTGCGTCACTTCGGGTACTTTTAATTTGCTTATCTTGACACAGTCTAACAGTTCTATGCTTACTGAAACAAAATTACATAATTTAAGTAGATACACAATAAAGCTTGTTCATGCGTTAGATTTGAATAAGAATTGTTGATGCAATTCGGCTATTTCAATTATTTTCTGGTATTTAGTCTTGTCAAAATTTTTGATTTCTATTTTACATTAATTTAATACTAATAAACGAATCATAATAATTGTTGATAGTGACATTTGCCTAGGGTTTTCATTGAACTCAATTAATTATTTATTTGTAAATATATTGGGTAAAACTAAAATGTAGTCATAGTAGCTTCTATTTCTTGTAGTATTCTGAAACTATGTATGTACAAGATTTTCCCACCTAATTTGCCACCCTTCCTTGTCGCCCTCTTCAGTTTATTTAATAAAATACAAACAAATTGCAAATACAAAAGTTGCAGGTTCTTTTTCTAATTTTAAAAACCTGTTAACCAAATAAAATATGACAAACTCTCCTTGGCGGAATTCTAAGAAGGTTGATTTATTTAAATGGAACACCTGTATATTATTAATTTTTAGAAGTTCTCGTATTTTTCTGATTTTAAATATAGCGGGTGCTTCAACAGAAACTTACCACCTAGAAAATATTAGGAGGACACAATATGGCCTAAGTTTTGGTGTCTTAAAAGCTGTTCCCTGGGGAGGGACGTAAAATATCCTTAAATTTTAAATCTAACCCTATGTTGAGGGGCACCTCATATAAAAGCCTTTGCAATACTCTCGCGATGACACAGCGACTTTTTAAATTTAGATTTGAGCGTGAATATAAAAGAATATTATTTTATTTAATGGTCAAATTGGTTTCCTTCTGCTTTCATAAAATATCGAAACCTATGCTACATTTTCGAACGAACATTTTAAAAAAGGTTACCAAAAGAGTGATTGACCGATGCACAAAATATGATTTTCGCAATTTGACTGATAATTAACGTGCTATTTTACTAAACTCAAAATTATTTAGTAAAGTTACACTTTACCGCATACGTATGTCTCATTACTACATAGTAACCGTCACTCTGAATTAAACACAGTTGCACACAAAATAAGCTCGAAGACGTTTCTAGAGCGGTATTTAAAATGTCTTGGGAACAGTTTTTTAAAATCTTTTCAGTAGCAAGACTTATTTTTATAATTATTAATGTGTGCTTCAAAAATGAAACCTGTCAACTACTGTTATGTAAATCAACACAGCTGTGTCAAGTTATAAGTTAAAGAAATAATAAACTGATAAATTTTTTAAATTTCTAATTTTTTAGTGCTTTCATATCTATCACCAAATCCCAGCAAATTCGTGAGAAAAGCAGTTTTATTAAACTCGTATAATTTTACTCTTACTCCATACGCTGTTTACCAACATTTTGCTTGTCTACGCTTGTTATTTAATATACTATTTTAGAAATAAAAATTGATATTTTTGACATTTTATAATTTTATGATACTTTCTTTTGTTAATTTGTTCAATTTACTTAGGCTTATTTCCAATTTTATGTTTAAATTTTAAAAGCATATTGCCATAATATCACACATCATATTACTGCTTCTTTTTTTACCATAATTCTTTGTAGATGGCCTACTAATTTGAAAAATTATAGTATAAATAGTGTTGTGTTTTATGAGCCTAAAAGGTCTGTAAACGTTTTCATATATTGTTCTGCTTTGTGAGAACACCTTTGCTTCATTTTCGATATATGACATGTAACCTATAAAATTACTCAAGAAGTTCTCCTCAATTCGAAAATGTGAACATTCAACATTGCGTCCATAAGAACAAACACATTTTCATAATTTTTTCACAAATTATTTACTCTTTGCATTAAGTAATTTTTTTTTACTTAACGTGGAACCCAAATATTGACCTTTTTAATGAGCAGAACTTATGTTGTGTAATTTTAAATCGTTGTGTATTATATATTTAACCTATCTACATTTCTCGCACAGTTATCTAAAAAACCAGTTTAACATTAGCGTTGAGGTGTCCTTATTAACTTGAGTTGATCCAACAGAATTTTGGTCATTATTGAATAAAAAATTTCGGAACACAACTTTTTAAACGAATTATGGACACATGCATTCTTCTAAGTAGTTATTAGGTTACAATTTGCATAGATACATATTTTCTAGCATTAACTTGTTGTCAAAATTATGCACATTACGCGTCTAGGGCCTAATAGTTATGGCTGTTAACTAGTATTAAACTAAAAAATCATAACCTTAAAAAAGGTCGTTAAAAAATAAACTGTAATCTGTACTAAAATATAATTTCAAGAAAGAAAAGGTCTGGACATAACGAATTATTTTAAACCCTAAATTGAAAAAATAGTAGAAAAATGAATATAAGAATAAAGTCAAAGGATGAAGATGACACCTCGCTTGTTTTTTTTTACCTTCATGTCGGAATGATACAATTCAATGCAATTTTATTAAGAAAAAAATCATTTATCATAATTCTTACTAAGTTTGTGTTTTATGGCCTTTCATCCACCAAAAATAAATCTGAAACATGAATTAATGAAAAAAAAATCTATTTCAATATGCATAAACTTTATTTTTTATGCTTGTTACATCGTTTAGTGACATATGAAGAGCAAATATCCTATTTAGTCCCAGTGAATTAAAAAGAGAAAATTTATACCCCTGTCATTTATGTAAATTACATATTGATGGCGGAAGTCGTAAGATGATTAAACATTTACGTTTTTCAGTTTATTAGCAGCGTAATGTTCTCATTTTGTATCTATAATACAAATAGATGGAGGAAAATACCATTTAGCTTAACATTTGTAATAATGATAAACATTTTAGACTTTGGCCTAGCAGCTTACATTGAATTTATTATTTATAACTTAAACAGAATATACTATCCGTTCGTTATTAGTAAAACAAAACAACATTGTTATTCAATATCACACGAAAACACTTAAGTAAGGGCGCTAGATTACATATTGCTAGGGAAGGCAATAAGAATATCGTGTACAAATATGGAGTATATTAGTAAGAAATTTAAAAGCAATTTTTTAAAAAATATCTTACTTAAATCTTAATTAAACTGTTTTCCAGATAGGAGAATATAAACCACAAGAAACGAATGTGTTCAAAAATATTTAAAAGATTTGAATGAAGATAACTAACTTCATTAGAATGTAATTCAAGAAATTTATATTTGCAGGCGCAGAGGAAAGTCAAGTAATAAAAATGATAAAGTAATCACTGCAGCAATGAAAACTTTATAACCAGTCGGAAGGTTAATATCGCTAAATTAAAACTTCTTTAATAGCTTGTAACTCTATATGAAATCCAAAGTTTAGATTAACTTCGTTATGCGATATGCTATCGAATTAAGACTTTATCGTTTTTACATTCTCCACGTTCCTACGAAAGTTTTTCGTAACAAAAAATTTTTGGTTTGTGTACAAAAACTTATACTTTTATATGGACAGCTACTGCTACGAGAATGATATTCTCCCAGCTCCCACAAATCAAAGCAGTCGAGATTTATTTTGTATTTTTGCAACCTAATTTTTCATATATCGTTCCTGTACTGCTGTATATTCAAAATTTATAGAAATTAAAATTGTGCAAAAATTAAAAACTTTACTGTTGGTGTCAACAAATTGCGAAGGACAACATTTTGAAACGAAGGTATATAAATTTCGGCTTTTAAACCCGTAAGAGTTTAAATTATATGTAAAAGGCAGGTAAAGATTAAAAGTTTAATTTGAGTAATTTCTTGCCAAAATTAAGAAGGATTGGATTTTTCCCAAAGGACGGGAAAAGCCAAGACAGGTCTATGGATTTGGTTGTAAATGAGTTCAATTTTTCGCACATTCGCACTATTTAGTCACAGAACATTTAATTGACATTATGTGTTAAGTTTAACATATTACTGTCTGTCACGCCAAGAACGCTTTTATTTAATGGAATTTGTTATGATGCAATCCATAATACAATATTCAGAGCTACCTTACACAGTGATCTGTGGGGCAACCTTTAGAGTTGCATTCATACCTCTGGTAATAATTCTTAGCAATAATTCCTTCTCTAATTAGCATATGACAAAAACGTTCCTCCTAAGATACACTCGAAGGTCAGTACACCTTAGTCAATGAAAAAAGCGTTTGTTAAGTACCCTTTGCGTATGTGGCTGACTTATAGTTCTAAGCATATATGTAATACTTCTATATGGCGTGTTGTGTATATTCGCCACTGCAAAATGCTTTGTCAAAAAGGTGAGATGAAAATATATGTCGTACTCTTTCAAGGACAAGCATTCGTTCATTTATAGCGCGAACAGATGACAAGATGGGCCGGGATCACTAACAAATGAATGACAACTGACGAGAAGAGGTATATTTGAAATGTATTTTGGGATTGGTTAATATATTCTGTCCCCGAAAAAGACAAACATATATATCCATCGCCCTTTTTGACACAAACAAAGGGACAAAACACGCCATATAGAAGTATTACATATATGGTTCTAAGTTGGAAATGTTTACAAGGATCGATACCATACTGAGGAGGCCATGGAAAGACAAATCTGGTCTATGGTTGTGATTTTAAATATTTTCAACTCTTAGCACGTTCACACTCTTTCATTACACAACATTGCACTGACAAAAAAGTGAACATTAAAAAGAATTTATAAAAATAAATTGGCAAAAGTGTCCTGCAAAACTTAAGTTGAGGCTTCAAATGTCGATAAAATTTAAGGTTGAAAATGTCAAAAAATATTTCCAAAAATTTTGAGAAGCAGATCAAAATTAGGATCAAAATCAAGAAATCAATCACTTGGAAAGAATTAAACTTTTAGGTTTAAATTCGGAATTTCAAAAATAATTCAAAAGTTTCTACCAAAATTATGACGTTTTGATTTCTATATGTCCTGACGTTAACGTTGTAAACTCTAAGATGTCTAGGATATTTTCTTGACTTGTTGGGTCACTGTTTGAAGTTATTTTACCACTTGCCAGTTTTGTCGACAAGTTGAATTGTGGGATTCGTCTCTATATGAAAATTCTGTCCTCGGAAGTTTTATCTGAATAAATCAACAACCGTTCAAACTGAAAGAAATATTGAAAAACCGTTTTAAATATTTTCCAAATTAATATACCATTGATTCACACTAATTGTAAGATTGCCATTGCGTCACGAATTCGCAGTGAAATCATAGACACTCGTACTCTCCAATTGAATTAAGATTAATTGATTATAGAGAGAGATGAATTAAATTGCAGATGTCTTCAGCCATTCGAATGTATCATTGACTAATGTTTCTATTGGTATTTGAACGAGGAATTAGGTGGTGAGCATGCAGGGACTAGTGGACCAATATCAGAAAAAATCTGTCACTTAAGTTTGGCAGCTGTTGCCATTTTGTTTTTGTGGTATTTAGTGCTTTCTCAAGATATTTTTTAACTGTTATCATAAAAAATAGTATATTGTGTATCTAGTAGTAAGAGCATTACATCCGCAGGCGACGATTTAAATTGTGGCTGGGGAGTTAGCCAAGCCTAACAAACATCGAAGTCCGGGAATGTGCTTTTACTTCCAGGAACGCATATATTTTTTCTGAAACTGCAAATAATGTTACTTATATTAAGGATTTCTTATAAATTCATGACATTTTTTATTGTCATTGTCATTATAAAAGTTACCTACATTCTCTGCCTAGGACAAAGAACAACTTTCTCGGATTGTTTTGTTGTAATGTATTTACCCACTTGGATTCAGATCCTTCTCGGTGCCAAAGATTTTACATCTGTTTCATTTAATTTACTTATTCTTATTGTGTGTAGGACGTTTCCGCCACTTTTAAAATCTAGTTAAGAAATAGGCGGAAATCCCGTCGCAAAGAAGGATCATGGTGTAAAATGTATGTGTTGTATTTAGAGTAGTCAGTCTAGTCAAGCCTTTGTTAGTAGCAAGTTTATTATAACGATCATTTGAAACTAGTAAAATATAGATAGACTAAAATACTAGAATAACGTATTTTGCGACCTGAAATTTTGCACAGAAAGTTCCATTTAAATTTTCCTGGTTGGTTGGGCTAAGAATTCATCAATATTTTTTTCGCTGCAGAAAAAGCAGTGAGAGTCAGTCTAACAGAATATATAAATTAATCTATAATTTTTAATAACAAAAAACAAAAAAAAATATTTCGCAAAAACATCAGGAACAATGTAAAACGACCTGATCGTGACTGGATCCATTGGAAAAAACTATGTAAAAACGGAACCAGAAACCTCCCAGAGTCGAAACGGTGTGGAAATGAGATTACACCAAGTGCACCGAAAGTCGACTTTGTAATGACGTCGAACCCCCATTGTCAACAACTTGGCAAAAATACCTTCTAATAATGTTCAAATATTATACATAATGACAAAGCTATAAATGAAATAAATGTGCTCTATCGTAGCTTGTCTACCTCGATAAAAGATATATGTCAATTACTGGGTTTTTTAATGAATGATGGTACCGAAAAGCAAGTTCGCTGATTTTGAATTGAACAATGGAGCGTGTATTCAAGACAACGTTTGACTTAACTTGTACTACCAGCTTTAGATGAATGCTACTTTTTCTGTAATACAAACATAAAGTTTACTCTGATTTATAATAGCATGAAATAAAATTGTGTAATTATATTTTCAAAACATAGACTGAAATTTAGTCATAAAAACCGTAACAGGGGATGAAACCCTGATGCATTATTGCGATAAAAAAACAAAGCGAATTAATGTAGTATTCGAAACAAAAAAAATTTATTCATTTATTATTTTATTTTTTTTACATTGCATAGATAAAGTCATGATAAGTACTTTTTTATCATTTACCTCATATTCCGCTAGCTAGCCAAAATAAAAATCTTTAATATTACTCATTGTTTGAATCAGCACACATTATGTTTTTTCTTCATAACCGTTCTACACTCTTTCTCAAGCCTTATATACCTTCAAGATCTGCTGGAATCTGATAACCTTTCAGGCGAAATTATTGACGAATATATTTCATTAACGAAAAGATGCATGGATCAAAATTGTTTCCAAATTAATAACAACATTCATGAACAACTTGAGGGCACAGCCATGGGAAATCCTTTGTCACCTTTCATGTCTGAGCTCTTCATGGGTGTTTTTGAAAATCGTCTTAAAAATAAATTTAGTTTGTTTCCTAAGGTATGGGTTAGATATGTAGATGACATTCTTGCTATTTTTGACACAAAAAATCAAAATTTAGATCATTTCATTAATGTAATAAATTTACGTTTTCCAACAGTTAAATTCACCGTAGAGTTAGAGAGAGAAGGAGCATTACCATTTTTAGACACTAGAGTTATTAGGAATAAAAATAGATTAGAATTTGATGTATATAGGAAAGATCCCAGTACCTTCCTCTATATAACTTCCGATTCTAACCATTGCATACATCACAAAATGGCAAGCTTCAACTTCCTTACCCATCGCTTTCTGAGTCTTCCTCTTAATAGGGGAAGATTCGGAAAAGAATTGAAGACAATTAAACATATAGCTAACGTTAATGGGTTCGATTCAAATATTATTTATAAAATTTTTAATAAGAAGAAATTTAAATATCAATTGGTGAATACACTTCCATTTGAACCCCCGCTTACGCATGGTTTGGGTGGAATTTTATGAAAACGGGGCTTTCGGGTTGTTTATAGTTCTAACGGCAAATTAAATTCGCTTTTGGGTAGTTTGAAGGATAAAGTCGAGCAAACTGACAAGTCCGGTATTTACCAAATTTCATGTAAAGATTGTCCTCAAAAGTATGTCGACCTATATGTAGACGATCTCTTAAAATCCGACTGAAGGAGCATTTAGCTCATTTGAGGTACGGAAGAATAGAAAAGTCAAGTGTGACTCGACATGCTTTTGAATTAGATCATGAGAAGAATTATATGTGAAATGCTAAGCCAGCCATAAGGCTGGAGACAACCTTATTAATGGTTGCGCTGGGCCTTTAGGCCACTCATCTCTGTTAAAAATAGTTAAGGTTGATAGATAAGGAATTGTGAAACTACGACGTGTATGATTAGATGCGCATGCGCGTTCGGATGCGGTCGATCATGCACGAAGTGAATATTCTTAGTACCGAGATATCAAAAATTATCTTGGCAAGGGTGGTTGTGGAATGTAAAACGTGTGTCTTACTTGAAATTTTTGAATATGTTTTGTTGTGTCAGAATCTGTGAAGTCATTGTGCTGAAATTTTCTAATCCAGGTTTTGAATCATGCCTCTTACCACACAGCACAAAATTTTCATGATTGAAGCCTATTTTCGAACTGGGTGCGTTAGTTAATGGAAATTGGCAATACAATCAACGTTTGTGTTTGGACAATTTTCGAGAGCACTTCCCAAACGTGGCAATATTACCGGACAATTTTTATGCGTGCCTTACAAATTGTGTTGAAGTGTTTCGCGAAACTGGTTGTGTGACTCATAAAAAAGGTGCTGGTAGACCAAGAGTTCGTACAGAAGAAGTTATCAATAACGTTCGTCAACGTCAAAACTTTTGAAACGTCTTTCTCAGGAAATTGGACTTTCTTATGGAACATGTCAGAAGATTTTAAAGAAAGACATGCATCCATATAAGATGCAAACATATCAAGCTCTTCTGCCCGCATATCACCCCAGACGCCTTGCTTACTGCCATTGGTTTGTCAATAATTTAATGAATGACGATCTCCTGGACTTAACTTTTTTTCTGACGAAGCGTGGTTCCACCTTTCGGAATACATCAATTCCCAAAATATGCGAATGTGGAGCAATGATAACCCTCATGTTTTTACTGAATCACCACTACATGCTCAAGAAATTGGTGTTTGGATGGCAGTTTCCCGCAGAAGAATAATTGGGCCAATTTTTTTCGATTTCACCATCAACGCAGAAAGGTACAGACACAAGTTTTTGACTGAATTTGTGGAACAGTTAAACGATGATGAACTTCGGTACGGTTATTTCCAGCATGACGGTGCAACAGCACATACTACACGAGAAAATATTGCTTTCCTCCGCGAGTTTTTTGATGACCAGCTGATAAGTTTGCATACAGAAGTTGAGTTTCCTCCGAGATCACCTTGTTTGACAATTATGGACTCTTTTATATTTCCTTACTTAAAAAATAGGATTTTCGCAACTCCGGTAAATAATTTGCAAGAACTGCAACAAAGAATTGTTCAGCAATGTGCAACCATAACGCCAGAAATGCCGCAAAACGCTTTTCACAGCATGAGGAGGCGCGTCAACTTGTGCATCCAACAAAACGGGGGACATTTCCAACAATTACTGTAATTTAGTTTTTCTTGTTACTAAAACCGTTATTTCATAATTTGTAGTTCATTATTGTTTTACAACTGAAATAAATAGGTGTGAAATTTGTAGGTTATTGATAATGTCAGTGTGACAGTGACATAATTATTTCAAACGTAACGTTAGACACATGTTTTACATTCCACAACCACCCTTGACCAAGATAATTCTTGATATCCCGGTATATAAGGATAAATTTTAGGATTAGGTGTTAGTTTCTCTTTGAAGATGATAGATTGGCTGTCGAAACGAGTTAGAGCAACCTTTGTTGTGTTTTTTAATCTCTCTTGGTTTTAGAGGACAATTTTTGTATTTAAATAAATATAGGACGCTAAGGTGTACATGCGAAAAATATTTTCAAATATACAGGGTGTTTCAGAAAATTACTACATATCAAAGTTGTAATTTTTTAAATGAGGTACTTTGTTTTTCTTTTCATTTTTAAATTTAGTGCAAAAAATAACGTTAGATATATTAAGATTTTTCTATGCCAAAACCTTACCATTTTTAGGTTAAAAAAAAAACGTTTTTCAAAATGATAATTTTAGTCCTGAAAGTGAAAAATTTTGATAGTGGCGTCTTCAAATGTTTATTTGACATACCTCTTGCTAGAAAATGCAGTTGGGGCAAATACAAATTTACCGAGACATTTACTCGAAGTTCGGACATCAGTTTTTTTGTAAATTTAAATAGAATACCCAGTATAATTTTATTTTAAATACTAGAAAATTTAATTAGCTTTCAGATGGTATGCATTTCTTTTTCTTAAGTTCAATGGATAACATAACATTTGATCATAGTTGGCAGACGTGTAACTCTCATAATAAGTTAAATTGCATTCTCTTAATTCAAGAGGGTTTATGTTCGTTTTTATTAAGTTGGTGGTTGAATTTGCTAAAATGATAGGATATTCTATTGACGAAAACGTCAACATATTTTGACAATAGGCGAATGTTACGAAAACTGTTTATTAGCATCCAGAGTATACGCTCAGAAGTTTCCGGATAAAAGGCTCCCAGATAAAAACGTCTTCCAAAGACTCTTAGCAAGATTTTGTAAATCAGGTACCATTGCTTATGAAATCCTTAAAATGCCGAAATTTATTACGGGAAATGAAGAAAATGAGTTTATTATTTATAATGCAGCTAATTACTGAAAACCCTAATATAAGTACCAGAGTTTTTCAAAAAGAAACAACAATAAACGGAACAAGTATACGAAGAATACTAAGGAAACATCAATATCATCCATATCACTAAGAAATACACCAACATATGTACGGAAGAGATTTTAAAAGACGTTTGGAATTCTGTGTATGGTTTCTTGAGAAAGTTGGAGAAAAACCTGACTTCTGTAGTTCTATTTTATTTATAGATGAATGCACGTTCCATAATACCGGCCTAGTTAATCCTTACAATTTTCACTGATAAACACTAAAAATCCACATTTATTTCGCAGTCAGGGTTATCAAATTAGTTGGAGCGTTAATGTGTTTGGTGGAGTTATTGGCAATAACGTCGTTGGGTCTTACTTTTTTGATGGCCCCTTAAATGGGCAAGTTTTTTAAGATTTCTAAAAACAGATTTCTGGATAAGACGGGGCTCCTGATCATTTTCACAATTCCGTAGGGAAATAATTAAATTTCAAAATAAATAGATTGGTAGATTCAGCCCCAATAGCTGGCCACCCAGATCGCCGGACCTAACCCCAATAAACTTTTTCTTATAGGGCTATGTAAAAAACACTGTATACAATGTTTTCTCTATCACCCCAGGGGACATGAAAAATCGAATACGAAATGCTTTTGAAACAATTGACGAAAGTATTTTAACAAATGTTAAGAACTCTTTCGAGAAAAGAATAAGACTTTGTGTAGAACAAAATGGTTCTCACATTGAACATTTGTTGGAGTAGAACATTGTTTTTTATTTGCGTTGGATATTTGTTTTGCAATTTCATTAAATACTAAACTAAGTAAGTAGTTGCCTTTTTTTAATAAGACTATTTGTAAATTAAACTAGGCTAAAATAAAAGAAATGAAACTACCTTACATGAAATTTAAAATGTTAAATAAATTGAAAAAAACATACCTTACATGAGTTACTATAATTTACAGAAGCACACCATCCTTGATGGAAATTCGTTTCATTTTGGATAATGATGAGAAATAGTACAGTTCGTGAAAATAGTTATATCTCTTAAACTACTGAATTTAAGCATAGACGGGTACAAAACATACATACCAATTTAAAGACAATTAAATATGTCGTTATTAAAATAATAATAATAAAATAAAAATTTACCGGGTGTTCCATTTAAACTCACAAAGAAAACGATATCTGAAGTTTAAGTAAATATTCCAGTGAATTTGGAACACCCTATATAAACTTTGAATCTTGTTCAAAGTACATTTTTTGGTAAATCGTATGCCAAATGAATATTTGAAGACGCCAGTGTCAAAATGGTTTAGTTTAAGGGATAAAATGTTTCTTTTTAAAAACCTTGTCTTTTACACAAAAAGTGGTTTATCTCAAAAACGGTTAGGTTTAGGTATAAAAAAAAATCCCATAAAAATTGACTTTATTTTTGGCGCTGAATGTAAACATGAAAAAATCAGAAATTTGATATGTAACTATTTTCTGGAACACCCTGTATATTTGAAAATATTTTTGGCATGTAAATCCCAGCGACTCATATTTAAACTTATTGTTTTTTTTTTAAATATGTTGTCTTATAGCAGAGGCTGTAACGTTCAGATTGGCCCACCCTATATAACTTATATAATATCTTATTACCACACTGAAAATTTGTATACAAAATAATGGCGAACTGAACCAAAAACGCCTAACAGTATTTATTTATGTATTAAATATGAACAACAATGTCGATTCTAATACATACACGTTAAACTAAATTTCATTTCCACTATAGGAAACTCAGAAATCATTAGAGATACAAGAAAGCTTAAATGGACAAAGTAGTGCAGAATTGAATGCCTAATAATATTCCGCTCAGAAAACAATTGAATTCCAATTCATCTTGATTTTATTTAGAAAAAACTAAAAATAGTTAATTTTGTCACTCAATTGTAACTTGTTTATTTGAAGTCCGATTGAAAAAATTGAAAAACTATAATTAGTTGTTTTTAGGTCCTTTTCATTGGTGAACGCTATTTTTTTCCAAATTCAACTGTTTTCGAAAAAAATATACAAACTGTGTTATTTCTTATGGAAGCCATATTGAATTTTTTCATTTTCGAATTCAGCATATTTTTCTGATTAATTTGATGGATGTAATGGCATACTTCAAATGTGGCAACCAAACCAAAAATATTGTAACAAACTGTATAATAATAAAATATTTATTAATACTCATAATGTGCATGATTTCCTCTAAATGACGTAATTCTTAGAACATTCTAAGAATTTTATTAGGAGCGACTTTCCCATGACTCATACCCAAGTGTGCGTTCTAGACTTCTCTAGAAGTTAAGTATTCTAAGACTGATAATGTGCATAAATATCAGAGTTATGCTTAATGTTAGTTTGTTAGATATTTTACGTTACACGAGCAAGTATTCAAGGTGAAAAGAATCTTTGTAAAAGTTGCCGACACAACTCTTAGAACATCTACATGTTTTCATAGAATTACGCCATTTATAGGGGTGCATGCATGTTACGATTATACTAATATCTGTTTCAATATTACACAGTTTGTTACAATATTTTTAGTTTTTTAGTAATTATTGTTACGTAATTAGGTACTGGACTTTTATTATTAAAGGCTATGGCACTTGCACCGTCTACTGTAATTTATTTGTTTAAAAGTAATAAATTGCAGTAATTAACGCACTAATTTATTATGAATAAAATAAAATAAATGCATTTATTACACTTTTTTTATTTTAGCTTACTGGTCCCAGTTTGTAAGGTAAAATAAAATATTTTGTGCCATTCAAGACGAGTCAATAAGAATCTCAAACTGAAAAAGAAGAAAAAAGCATTTATTATTTCATATGCTAAAACCACTCTCCTCTTATAGATATACTCGTAATATAGTTCTGTGATAATTTGTTGACCTCCATTAAAACAGCAGAAGCTTTAATTATTAATAAGGTCTTGCCTTGCCAAGTACTCTTGATATCCAACATAATGAAATGTAACAAAATCGCATCAGAAAGTAAAACATTTAAATTCACATTTCCAACCCTTACTTTGTAAAATTCTTTAATATTCATAACTATTAAACTTTATTAACGGTTAAAAAGCAACACAAAAAATTTCAAAAATTCAAAAATTTCACAATATCCCGATAAGTATTTGCTAAACCGGACCAGATTTCGCATTACTGCATCATCGGCGGTTATACCAGTAATTTGCTTAGTCGTTGTCATGCTAACAAACTTTATGGATCACAGACTCCTACGAATATTCCGTATAATCATAATTCTCATCAAGAATTAAAGAAAGCCTTTTTAGAATATTTTCTAAGAGAATTATCAACCGCAATGTTGGGCTTTTTTTAATAAACCGGCATGTGATATTGCTCCGGATACACCAGACAAAATGTTCTTTTAATTTGCATCATCGTCAGTATTACTTTTTTGAGCGGCGTTATTTTTTTTCTATATTATTTTTATCACTTATATTCGTTCGAATTTTGCTTAAGGCAACAAAAAGACTTTTCAAAATTAGATAATTTCTATTGAAATTATTTTTACAACTACATATAATATATATATAATTTTCCCCCAGATTTCCCATTGACTAAGAATTATTTTTAAAGAAACTGAAAATGTATTAAATCTTTCCAAATTTAGGCGATTTCTCTCACCTGTAAATAAATATAAACCAATGAAATTGTAGCATTTCTCACAGAACAACATTTTTTATTTTTTAAATACGGACGATCAACATCACATCATTAAAACCGATTTCCCTTTAATGATAACATAATGACCTACGATGCCATTCTGTGCAAGTTTCTTCATAAATTGGAATTTCGCCGACGTGAGTTTTCGCGACGTTCGCGCAAAATTCACGTGCGTTCGCGTTATCCTGGCGTCGGAGGTGCACTGAAACATCTAAAATTTCCGTCTTTGAGTAACTTTGCGATTTTCTAATTTTCCGGCAGGCGCATGTGCACCGTGCGTGTAACATAAAGTTTCAAATTATTCAATAAAGTCATTATTTATCTAGGCGTGTAGCGTTTCACTTTGTGTCAAACAGATGAAATAAAGAGAATTTATTAGTGTCTGTATGTAAAAGACCAAATGAAGTCCTTTTATCGGCTCTCCTGTATTTCATAAATTGTTATTAATGGAGGTGAAATTATAGTAGGACTGACGTGTTTGAAATTTAATCAATCAAGTACGTTAAAGAAAGTATTTACTTTAGTATTTAAGTTAAAGATGCATTTTTCTGAAGCTAACGTTGTGATAAATTACTAGTGTTATAAGTGTTTTAGCAATTTATTCGGTGATTGACAGACATATTCAGACGCTATTCATTTCTGTGGTCCCATTTGCTGCTGTATTTCATTGTTAGGAATTGTTAGGATATAATTATAACTGCTTCGGCAGTAATTTATTTACCAGGGATACCAGATATTTTCAAAAATACTTGAGAAAATTTCATGACAAAATTTTAAGGTAAATAAATGCTTTTTTAAATTTGCAGACTGAAAATTTAGTACTAGGACTTTTTTCAAATCGAATATTTGTAGGATAATTTTTAAAGCCTATATGAAGGGGTATTGAAAAATGTTCAGCCTGCTATAGAGGCAAAGCAAATTTGAAAATAAAAATATTTTATTATTCAACATATTCTTTTCTTAATTTAATACATTTATTATAAAACCGAACCTGCAATACTACTAGACTTTTCAAAAAAAAAAAAGTTTAATCTTGCTGTGCAAGCCAAGCCTTTACAGCTTCTTTTTTTT
The DNA here is from genome assembly GCA_028583605.1 of Dastarcus helophoroides. Taxonomy (NCBI): domain Eukaryota; kingdom Metazoa; phylum Arthropoda; class Insecta; order Coleoptera; family Bothrideridae; genus Dastarcus; species Dastarcus helophoroides. The sequence continues at coordinate 4,472,987 of CM053332.1, forward strand.
TTCGTTGGAAGAACATTTACGACCTTTTAAACTTTCCTCGCTTGAGGAAACAAATAATAGGCGGTCGTAGCCGGATCTGGTGGATAACGAAAGAGTTCCAGTAATTCGAATCTTAAATCACGAGTTGTTTGCATAACAACATGCAATTTGCATCTAAAATCATTGCCCCGCAAAGCAAAACAACTTTGGACAACTTTCTATGCCTTTTTTCTTTAATTTTTTCTCGTAGAATTGTCAGTAACGTCGAATAGTAATCCTCTGTTATTGTTATACGATTAACCAGATAATTAATTATGATTACTCCACACCCAATCCCAAAAACTTGAAGCAAGAACTTTTCCAGCAAATCTCTGAACACGAAACTTTTTAGGCCTTTGAACAGCAGAGTTTTCTATTCCATTGATTGCTGCTTTGTTCCTGGATCGTACAAATATATTCAAGTTTCGTCCATAGTAACAACACGGCTTAAAATGCCTGCGGCTTTTTCAAACCAAGCACAGATCAAACGCTATGCTTTTACCCTTGCACGCTTTGAGTTAACACTCAGACACTTCGAGAAATATTTTGCAGAAATTTTTCTCATATACAAATGGAACTCTATGATAGACGCGTTCATATGAAATATTCAATGTCTCATATTTTCGTTTTAACCCAAAGATTAAGATATGAAGAAATCGTGTCATGAACTGCTGGATATTTTCGAGGATCGAACAGGAAGTGACCATCCCCATCGCGTTTCACCTTCATTGGAAAATTTATCTCTTTTGAAGCTTGCAATCCTATTTTTCACGGTCGCATACGATGGACATTAGTATTCAAGAATGTTAAGAATATTTTCGTAGGTCTGCTTATCTCTCAACCCGTTCAAATACAGGTACTTGATGATGGCTGGATAGTCGAATTTTTCGATTTTTAAAATTTCGTTCGACATTCTTTTTTCTCAAGAAAATTAATAGATCCACACGATGCACAAGTGCGAATAAAATACGTCGTATACGTTCAGATGAAACACTTTTGATAGCTCCTTCACATCATTCAATTCTAGAAGGAGTACATCTTTGAAAAACACCATTTTAATTATTAACAAAATGTAAGATCTTGGCTTTTACTTCTTATCCAAAATTTAAAGTAACCCGTCAACATTTTTAAATTTTTATGAAGTTTTAAGATTTCCAATTAAATCTTTTTAAAATCTTAATTTTAAGATTTTGACTAAATAAAATTTAAATTTTCTAGTTCAAATGTGAAATGTGGAAAAGAAAATCTGCTAGATCCACATCAACAAAAATTTATGGTGTGTGTGTTGTATTTCGAAATTTAAAAAATATATTTCACGCAAGGTCAATTTTTTTTGTGGTGTAAATAGTTATTTTGTGCGCTATGGCGCTATATTCGCTTGTGTGCCTTCTAAACTCTTTAAATGCACTGAAAAAAACGTAGATGCACAATACAAAATGTTATTGATGTGGATCCAGCTTTAGAAAACATAAGAACAAAACTACAAAATACTGGAAGCAATGGACATTTCAGAAAAAAATTAGTTTATAGCAATAGTTTAAAAAATTATATAATTTAATTTTAAAACTACAAATTTTGGAGAAAATAATATAATTTTCCAGAGGCAATCAAAATTTAATAAACAATTTTATGATTATAGAATTTTTTCTTTCATTTCTATATTCTTTTAACCTAGAATTTTTACTTCAAATTTAAGGAAAAAATTATAAGAAAGACTCCAAATTGTTCAAAAATTACAAAATTTCAAAAATGTTTAAATTTGTTTGAAATAAAGTGCACAAAATTAAAAACTTTAAATTTTAACTAAATACTCTAAAAAGGACACAAAAAAAACCCTGTTTCAGACATTTTGGTATTGTACTGAAATCTTTATTATTTTTTACAAATCCGAAGTTTCAGTTTCAAATTTTTAAGGCTTAGTTAATATGGTAACGAAATGTAGTAAAATTTGTATTAGTAATTGTATAGCGTAAGAAACTCTCTGGACACATTTGTTAGTGGGAGGCTGCCGGGAGAATGAAATAAGGCAGATAAGCGTTCTAGAGATTCTAAAAGTTTCCGTGAGCGCCAGTCCGATATCTAGAAACCGGAACGGTATAAATACACGATAGTCTTTTTCTTAAGTCAGTCAGTTAGGTGGTCAGTCAGTTATTCAGCAGTCTGATAGTTAACTAAATCATAATTGTAGTGTTTGAAATAAAGTGTTTACAATTCACGAAGTTTTAATTTTCGAACCCATAACACACAACAATATTTTGACTTCAGATTCGAATATTGCCGTTCTATATTGAAATTCTTCAACTAAGCTAAAAGAATTTTAAATATAAAGCTAGAGTTTCGTACAAAAAGTTAAAATTTTAAGAAAAGACTTTTACAAGAATAGGTAAAATAATCATATTTTTTATATTAATTTTTAAATATTTCCACATTTTGGATTTATATAAAGAAAAACACACAAACTATTTAAGAAAAGTAGAAATTTTCGAATTTTTATTTATTTATTTATTTTTTGGAGCATTAATCTCACATTTTTAATTTCTATTGTCAGTTAAAATTGTAACTTTAAAGTCAACAATTTGTGACTTTAAATTCAAATTTTTCAACTAAAGTCATAGAATTTTTAAATATACTTAGTGATTATTAGGTATAGAGTTGAACTTTCGCAACTAAAACCAGAATTTAAAATATAAAAAATGAACTGAAACTGTGTGAATTAAATCAAGATCGAGAAAAATTATAATTTTTATTTTAAGTTGAAAATGGAAATTTGGGATTTTTATGAGTTTGTAGGGTACCTTCTGGGAATAATGTACCGGCGTAAACAGTTTTATCATTACGTCCTAATGACTTTTCGAAATCGTCATTGGGATTTTACGATCTTTCTTACAAATATCATTAGATTTTCCAGAAAAGTATTTACGGCGAAAGCCATTATCGTTATTTCTAGAAGACGAGAGAACCCCCACTTTTAGGAAAAGTGGAGAAGAAAAATTCCACCAGAATTAGTTCTGTTCGGGTCTTGAACGTGGTTAGTCCATTTTTGTTGTTATTCCTAGTTAATATAATGTTTAAATAAATGTGGTTTTTATAATCTAATCGAAATCGCTACAGGTTTCTCTAATTTCCTAGAAAAAAACTTCAATTTACAGTTTCCAATTTTTATTTTCTTAATTTTTTTTTTGATTTGGTAACAATCTAATGCATTTCATCTCAAAAATACAAAAGATTCATCAATTAACTACTTTACTGCATTCTTTCATTTTTTCTGAAATCGTAATCAATATTTCTTAAATTAAGGAATGTTTATAAATTCATGACATTTTTCATTGTCATTGAAAAAGTTACCTACAATGTAGGCTAAGGATGCAAAAAATTTTCTCTAACACTATTATAAAAACTGCACATTCTATGACTAAAAATTGTGATGGAACAAACATCATTCCAGCACCTGTTCAAAATATATTTTACACACTGTTTAGCATTATGTTCTGCACGGCTTTCAACGAATTAGAAGCCGTTTAGGTTAATTTTAGGGCGGAATATCAAGTAATTTGTTTTTGTGCTATGGTTACATGTACAAACTTTTCGCTCGTATGAAATATGCGCCATTCCATAACTTGCAGATTATACGGTTATCTAACACTATTATAGAAACTACACGTTCTGTAACTAAAAATATCATTCCAGCTCTCATGGCTTTCGCCACAAAGCCATTTAGGTTCATTTTAGGATGGGATATCAAGTAATATGTAAATATTAAGGTATTTATTTAAAGCCTCGCGTTTCAGAATTGTAATCTATTTTGAAGATTTTTATGAACTTTTGGGTTTTTTTTTATAATCTTGTCAAAGAAAGTATAATCTATAAGTCTACAACACGTTTGGAATGGCAATAACGTATTTTGCTACCCGAAATTGCGACGAAAAAGTAGGAACCCTTAACTTCTTTCAAAAAAACAACGTTTTATGTATTGTCGGCTTAACCCTTGGCTTTGGACTCACACATTGTTATTGAGTAATTCTATGGTCAGTTTTTTTCAGAAACTTCCTAAAAGAAACGGTCGGACAATCATTCCAGGGCTCCAGCCTCCAGCCTGTTGCTCGTTTACACTTATAATTGCCACCTGACGCGATTAAATTTCCCGAAAATAGATTAAAGTATATGAAAAACGGTTTTGAAGTTCACGGAAAATTGTTAAGAAAAAAAGTTTTTATATATCCTCTACTAAAGTTTGTTAGCGTTGTAAACGTAAGTTGATTAAAAAATAATTTCTTCGCCTTCTAACCAATCAACCCGTAAAAATAATAGTCAATACTCGGAACCCAGAGATAACTCCTGAAACCTGAAATCTCCGGGTCGAATCCGGGGAGGTGGCAAGTCTATGTATATCCGGAGTAGGAGGACGTTTTTTTGCGTTCAGCATTAAGGTTGAAAAATCTCGCCATTATTAAGCTTAATTAAAAACGAAAGTTCCATTAACGAAACGGGTCCTCTTCTACACTAGTTTGAGAAATAGCGAAGTTCATTCCAGAAATTGAATTATTTACGACCGCGGTCAATGAACCTTATAAATACACATTATTAAAAATGGTATGAGGTGTTTTATTTCAGGAAAGGAGTCGCTTATACAAACATAATACAGTTAGTCCGCCTGCAACCAATCTTCGTGGAAAATTAATTTGTTAGCCTGAGTATTAGGGGCGGTTTTAGAGGAAAGCTATTGTAAGAATACGGCCGCAGCGAGGGGATACGGGGACAATGTTCAAAATTACATTACGCTGCGGACAAATATCTTATTCTTGCTTCATTTAGACGCGGGTTTTTACCGTTAGCATATTTCTTCTAATTTCATACTTTAAGCTCTTTTAACCCTCTGATGTAAGAGTTAAGACGCATATCTGACGATTTCGCTATATTGTCCCTGTCGCCTTTGCGTAAGTTTCGCAAAACATTACCAGTTTTCTCATAATAATATTTCAAGTGCTTCGTCTTGAAAGGTTTTTTTTTAATTGCGCATAAGAAAAAACAAGTTTTCATGCAACATTGCAAGCTTAAGCTCAAAAATTGGCTTTTGATCTAACAGGTTTGATTTCTTCATTTTCATAAATTTAATTTCGATTTTCAAAGGTCTACTTATTTATTTCTCATAATTTCAAATAAACACCTTCAATGCTTACATCTCTTTAAGCTTCGTTTGACAGCTCGAAATTTATAGTTTTTTTCTTTAATTAGATTCTTTTAAAAATTTAAAAAATATTGTTTTTAATAAATAATCATTTTGTTTTAATTTCACAATTTTTTTGCCAGCTGTCTATGCCTTTTCTTCTAAAAATCTTATCGATATCTCAATATTTTGGCTTTTTCTTGAAATAATAACTTTGTTGTCAAAATGTTGATACAATCCGGATATCAAAAGTTAAATTTTAATTTAAAATTCTAGATTTAAATTAGTAAAATCCTTTTTTTTTATTTTGGACTTTATAATCAACAGTATGATTTTCTCTGAAAAATTTAGATTTTTCCTGGAAATTTTATTTTCAAACGTAAATACTACTTTACTACCTGAAATAATAGGTTCACTTGAATTTCTGATATTACTTTTATTATTGTTATTTGATATTTTATTGGAAAATGCAAATACAATCAATAAGTATTTTACGTCTTTTTATAATCGTTCCTATAATTGTGAGGCATCTACAACACAATATTTATCTGGAAAATTTAATAATGACTTACACCTTAGTTTTGAGTTAGCAACTATATCTGACATAAATGAAATAATACATTATCTTAAGTCAAATGCATACGGAAGCGACCAAATAAATGCGTACATGCTCCAACTATGTTCACCTGTAATCTGCAAACATATAACCCATATCATTAATTGTTGTATAAAGTGTGAATACTTCCCTCAATTACGAAAAACGAAAATAATTACTCCCTTGCCCAAAATTATTTCTCCTCAAACAAACTTGGATTTACGACCTATTAGCATTATAACTAATATATTAAAAATTCTTGAAAAATGTTTACAAAAACAACCATATAATTACGTTACAGAAAACAATGCCATATCACATTTACAATCGAGTTTAAGAAAAGGGCATGGCACTGTGAGTGTTTTATCCAATATTGCAGATGAAATAATAAAATGCCTTGACAAAGGATTTGCTGCATCCCTAATTCTTTTAGATTTCTCGATAGCATTTCATCCTTTACATTATTCTCTTTTGTGTGCAAAACTTAGTTGAGATAATAAGCCTTGTATATACGAATATATACAAGTTTATTACGATACAATTGAAATCTAATTTCATTAGAATCTAATGAAAACCAGACTGCAATTGCAAAGTTTACGTAGATGAGGCAAAGCTTGTATCACGGGTTGCATCGCAACATCCATAGATACAAACGTCCTCGGCGTGACTTTACTTTCATCTAGTTCGACATTTTTCCTAACCGGCCTAACCGAAACTAGTCTATGGTTGCGGTTGTACATATTTTCAATTTTAAGCACGTTTAACTGTTTAAATACAGAACATTTAATTGCTCATTTGTCAAAACTAGATGAAAGTAAAGTCACGCCAAGGACGTTTGTATCTATGGATGTTGCGATGCAACCCGTGATACAAGCTTTGCCTCATCTACGTGAACTTTGCAATTGCAGTCTGGTTTTCATTAGATTCTAATGAAATTAGATTTTAATTGCATTCGTATATACAAGGCTTCTTATTTCAGCGTAATAAACAGTTAAAAGTCATTTACAAGTCACCCAATGGAGATTTACTCTTTTGGATGCTTATACGACTGACTAACGGCTTTAAGTTAGAAGTGTATACAACCACCGTACCATGCTGATGAGGCCAAGGAAGGCCGAAACTAGTCTATGGTTGCGGTTGTACATATTTTCAATATTAAGTACGTTTAACTGTTTAATTACAGAACATTTAATTGGTCATTTGTCAAAACTTAGTTAGTTTGGCTTCGATGAAATTTTAATAAACTTTTTTTAGATCATATTTAACTGAAAGTTATCAAATTGTGAAAGTGGGGAAAGAATTTTTATACCTTCCAAAATTACTTCGGGTGTCTTCCTGGGCTCGGTACTCGGGTCTGTATTATTTTTAATATATATCGCTGATATTTTTGATAATGTGAAATCTGCCAAAATGCATTGTTATGCTGACGATACACAGTCAATTAATTCTTTTGATTCAAATAAAATACAAAACGCTTCGAAAAAGTTAGGCAATGATCTGAAGGCTATTCAAAGATACTGTGAGAATTACAATTTAAAATTAAATGCCGAAAAATGTGCGGTGATTTGTTTTTGTAACAAAAAATACAGAGAACATGTAAAAACTAGTTTAAAATTATCATGTAAACTTTTAATATTTAAAAGTAAAATAAAGGGTTTGGGTGTCATCTTCGATAAAAATTTGAGATTTAAACAACCTGTAAGCGTACTAGTAAAGAATGTCTATGTAGCATTAAAGCTTTTATATAATAATGTAAGCTTGATTAATTTCAATCTACGAAAAGAACTCTACGAATCTCTAGTTTTATCCATTACCCAACTATTGCATTTTTGTGTGTAAGAGCTGTTTAGATAAACTAAAAAAAATCATATTCAGAAAATACAGAACAGTTGCTGCAGATTTGTTTACGGAATTCGGAACTATGACCGAGTTTCTCAAAAAATTAATAGTTTGCAGCGGTTGCGCATGGAAACCTTATTTCGTTATAATCTCGCTACGTTAGTCCATCATATTTTGTCAACCTCCTTGCCCGTCTATTTACGTCAAAAATTACTATTCAGATACAATGCCCAGGATAAACACATAAAATACATACATAAATTATTGCTACCATCATATTTCTTAACCATGTTTCGTGGATCTTTTTCTTATAACTCTCTTACAATATATAATGGATTACATAAAGACCTGAAACAACTTAGTGTAGACAATTTTTGTAAAAAGATTAAAGCACATATGCTCTCACTTCAATAACATAAAAAAATATTCGTTTAATTATTTTTATTAATATCATCATTATCTTTGTGTATCACCTTTACATATTTATATTTATTCCGATTATTTTAGTATATACTTATTTAGTTATTTAATTATTTATAGTTTTAAGGTTGAGTAGAGTAGATGTGGCTAAACTCCGCCTTTAGGAAATGAGATGAGAATGATGATTTTGAGTTTTTTCGAATTCCAGACTTTTTTCACATATTGTTCGTCAAAAATCTCGAATGTTGACCCTTTGTTCAAAATAACGTTCACTTTATGTTAAATTTTTTCTCTTATGTCGAGTGTAAACCAGGAACATTTGTTTTCAACGTTTGAGCTTTCGGACACTAATGTAATAATATTATTTTCGATCTTTTTTAAAATTTGTGGTATAATCTCAAATTGTTATTTTGATCTAAAAATTTTGACTTTAGTGCAAACTTTAAAATTACGCATATTCTCTTTCTATTTTGATGAATGGTATATTGTGTATCTAGTAGTAAAAACAATACATTCCCGGACGACAATGTCAACTGTCGAAGTCGGGATATGCGCTTATATTAGGAGGTACATGTACAGTTCTTCCTGAGATCGCAATTAATATTACTTAAATTAAAGAATTTTTATAAATTCATGACATTTTCCTTGTTATTTAATTTTCTATAAAATCATTACCTTGACTGTAGCTATTCTTTTTGTTATCTGGTACGGGAAAGTTACCTACTTTCTCAGCCTAGGACGGAAAAAAACTTTTTCGAGCTGTTTTGTAATGATTCCTTAGTAGTGGACTAAAATACTGAAATAAGGTAATTTGGTGCTAGAATTTCCGCCAAGAAAGTAGGCAGTCTTCACTGATTCCAAAAAATAAAAATATTTTTTTATAATCTTTTAATTGTGTCGAAATTTAACTTTACTTATTAGGTGGATTTATTTTTTAATAAAAGATTATAATTAAATTTTTACTGCTCCCATTATTTTTGTAATGTTATGTCACATTCGAAAGGTGAAAACTTAGAGAGGTTTTTGAAACAACTGTACATTTAGTATATCATCACTCTAATTAAATATTAGTTCAAGAATTTTCCAAGACTTGCAATTATTTTCTTATTATCACTTACATTCAGAAACTTGTATTACTAAGTATACTAAAGAGAAAACATAAAATCAAAGGGAAAACATAAAATCTAAACCAAAATGAATACCCTTATTTTCCACACTGTTTTTTTTTTAATTTGAAATTTATTTGTTAATTTTACTTTTGTCCCAAATTTCCGGATCTACATTTTTAGTTCTTCATTTATTTCTTTAGACATTTTATTACTGAACAAAAAGTTAATTATATTTTTAAAAATTTCCTCTTTATTTTTAACATTTTTAACATTTGCTTAGTTTCATAATTTCAACCTATTTCTTGAAACTTCAAGTTTCTTCTTTTATAAAATCGCAAGTTTTCTTTCTCATTATTCCATATATTTTAATTTTTACTTTTTGCAGAAACTACGATTGTAAACGTTAAACCTCGAGAAATTTTCTATAAATCCAAAATTACTTTAAAGTTTAAATGAAGTTCAAAATTTTCACTTTTTCCAAAGAGATTTTGACGTTTCGAGTTTCGAAAATTTTAATTTTAAACTCGAAATATCATTTTTTTGCAATTTTAATTTTTTTTTACCACTTTATGTTTAAAAAGTAGTTCTTGAAATTGCAATATTTTTGCTCAAATTTTGGGTTTAAATGTATTTTGATCTAAAATTTACATTTATTTTGACTTTCTTTTAGTAATTTTAAATTTTATATCAAAATTTCAAATCTTTTCAAAAATTTATAAGGCATGGACTCAAAAATGTATTTATTTTTTCAGCATTTTCACTTAAATTAGTTATTTTTGTTGTTTCTAATCATTTTTGTTTGGGATTTCAATTATGATTTTCAAATGTATACTTATTTTCTAAAAATCTTAACCTTCATTTGTAATTTATACTTTTATTTCCCCAATTTTTAATCTTTTGTTTTAGATTAAAATCTCAAAAGTTTCCACTTTTTTTCAAAATTGACAAAATATCCAATATAGAGATTTTTTGTAAACTTCGACTATTTCGAGATTACGGATATAAACCTTCAAATTTGGATTTTTTAAGATTAAATTTCTTAGGTTTCTAGAAAATTTGGCTTCATTCCGAAAATGTTGATCCTAATGAATTTAGACATTTTTCCCAAAATGTTTACTTCTTTTATAAATTTCGGGGTGTCGTAATTTCTATTATTTTTCTCATAATTTCAAGTTTATATTTCCAACTTTTATACTTATGTATTACTAGTTGTATTAGTATTCTTTATTGAAAAATAAAAATGTTACTTTTTGTTTTACGTAATTAATTTTATACTTTCCAACTATTTTCTCCTTCATTATTCGCATTCATGGGTTCTGTTCCACATTTCCTCCTTGCTTTACATAATATCACTTCGCAATGTGATCCAGGTGTACCTAGTTATTAAATAAATTATTATAATGTTTTTAACTTTTTAGGTAAAACCCAGAACACATTTCTATAATTTGCTACGAAGTACCCGGACGACTTTTGAAAGAGGGACGACTTTTGAAAGAGAACAGTGTCCAGAGAAAGAAGCACCATTAACATGTCTAAACTTACATTAATAGTAGCTAACAATAAAATAAATAAATTCTGGATTCCGCAGCAGTTTAACGCGATATAACCTTAAAAATGTCGATTTTTTTTGAAATTCTACATATATGTATGTTACCAAGTTACCTCTTTTCTATATATAGACAGGCATTTCGATCATAATGTGAATAGTTTTAAAAGAAGGTGAAAACTAGAAAAGTGTTAATAAAATTAAAATTAAACCAAGAGCGAGTCGGGTTCGCACAATTAGGATTTCATACCAATTACTACAGTGAACAATCAATAAAGCAAATTAAATCATTTTACTTATGGATGAATTTAAAATTATATAAAAATTTTCTTTTTTAAGTAAAAAATAAAAAAAATTCTACTTTTAGATTCACACACTTTTTTACAATTAATGCAAATATTTGTGAAACTGACAGCTGCGTTGATAATGTCTCAAATAAAAAGCATTAATTCGCAATTTACAATAAGTAAATGACTAATACAGTTTATGACATCGCCTCGGATCGCGCTAAAATGTTCGATCCCAAGCGCAATTCAAGCGCCTATTTTTCCATAAATTATTTTTTTTCTGAACAACTATAACTATTACAATATCGAAAAAACCTGCAGCTTTTGGATAATCTATAGCCCAATATCTACTAACCCAATTAAAATCTAAATCTTATCTTTAGAAACCTGGGGCAATAGAGGAGAACGGTCATTTCAGGCACATTTTGAACTAAAATTGAAATACAGATCTTGTGCCGTGTGTTTTTAAACCTTTCTTGGTTTCAGAGAACAGGATTTGTATATCAATTTCTGAAGATAACCAAACACCCATCCATTCCACAAAAAAAAAACTTTTTAGCTTTATCTTTAAGACGATTAGACCGAAAATTAGAAAACAAATATTTTAGGATCTTTAGAGATAGTTCTTTCAAATGACACCTCACACGATATATTTTTTAAAACTTGATTTTTTGGAGACCAAATTTCCTGTCCCCCCCCCCCCTTCATTTTATTATAAAAATGTTTCTTTTTTTAATCCTTGGTTGGCGGTATTTGCGTGAGTTACCAAAAACTAACGCTGTGCATAATTTCAAATTTCTACATTACATAGTTTTCAAGGTAAACGTCTTTGTGACAGACAGACGTAAGGACACGAGAGTGAAATTATAAGGGTTACGTTTTTTCCTTTTAATGTAGGAAACCCTAAAAATATTTTTAAATCATAATTTTCACCACTTTATAGGGTGTCACTGACCAATCACATTGTTAGGTAATAAGGTAACTACACCACAACTTGCAAACGGGACTCCAGAGAAACGAAACATAAAAATATGCAACTCAATAGGTAATATTTTGGAATCGGAGAGACCCAAAAAAGTCGTTAAATGATTCGTTTTTTGCGTGAAGAGTGCCCAATACCGATAATGAATTTCAGAAAAAAGTTAATGAAACGTTGCGAATAATGAGGAGGTAATGGGTGTAAGTGTTATAAAGTGGCTAATATGCAATAAATATTTTCCGGCCGCAGTTACAAACGTTTTAAGTTTTATGAATTTATAAGGGAAAACATGAGCCCACGTTTGAGAAAATTTCCACTTGATTATTTCTGTAAACAAACTGTACCTACCCCAAGAAAATAAATGCTTTAGCTATGTCAGGAATCCCGTCGTTGGCATATCTTGCATAAAGAACAACCTATCTGCCGAAAAAGTTTAATATGCTCCGAAATTAAATAATGCTTAATGTTGTTAAGGTCCCTTTTTTCATTTTTTAGGACCCATCTATTGTCATATTGCTTAATTATTTTTGTGGAACGGACTGGTTTGCTAGCAAATGCACAAGTCAGATATTTATAAAATTTCCTGTAAGTATTGTACTCAAAAGTACGTCGGGCAGACTAGACGATTTCTTAAAATGCGACTGAAGGAGCATTTCGCTCATTTGAGGTATGCAAGAACTGAGAAGTCAAGTGTGGCTTGACATGCTTTTGAATTGGATCATAGGATAGATAATAAAATTAAACTGTTAAGAGTAGTAAATAAGAATTCTGTGTAAAATGCATGTGAAAGCTTAACCATCCATAAGGCTGGAGACAACAGTTGCGCTCGACCTTTAGGCCACTTATCTATATTAAAAAAAGTTAAGGTTGATAGATAAGGAATTGTGACACTACGACGTGTATGCGACGTTCGGATGCCGTCGATCATGCACGAAATGCGAAGTGAATATTGTAGCGAAATGTAAATTATAGAATTTAGTACGTAAGAAAATTTTTTTAGAAAGATCGATAAGGGGAAAGCGGCCGCGATAACGAAACAAACGGCAGATAAGTGTTCCAGAAATTTCGGCAAACGATAAGCCTTGTCTGCTTAATTTTTCTATAACCTGGGAGCCAAAACTATATAAGGCGGTCGCCTTTCCCTCGAATTAGTTAGTTAGAGTCAGTCATTGTAATTAGTACTTTTAGGATTGGTTGTTAGTATCTCTCTGAAGATGATAGCTTCCCTATCGAAACCCATTAGAACAACTTTTGTTGTGTTTTTTAATCTTTCTTGGTTTGAGGGAACAAGATTTGTATTTTAATATTGTTTTTGGTGGAGCGGACTGGTCCTTGGTTATCTTCAAAAATTGAAATACAAAACTTGTCCCTTGAAACCAAGAAAGATTAAAAAGCACAACCAAGATTGCTCTAACGCGTTTCAACAGCCAAGCTATCATCTTTAGAAAGATACTGATACTACATCTCTCTGAAGATAATAGTTTGGCTGTCAAAACGCGTTAGAGCAACCTTTGTTGTGTTTTTTAATCTTTCTTGGTTTCAGGGGACAAATTTTGTATTTCAATTTTTCAATATGCGTTAATTATTTTCGTACTCTTTTTATATCATTTATTTAGAATTAATTTCCTTTAGGTACAATTCCTGTTCTATTTTTCTTTAAACCGATACATTAAAGAAAACAGAGTAGGTGAAAGAGATGCAATTATTTTTGTATAATAATAAAACGTAGAAATGCGTTTTTCATTAATTGGCAATATTCGTTGTCATCAATCTGCCTTACCCCTGCATGTGATAAAGTGATAAACACATGATAATTAATGTTTATTAAAAGAACGAGGAGCGCCCTATTGTGGAGAGCTTATGAGTTGAAGTGTTCTACTGTTACGAAATAAAATTATTTATTTTTTTCATATTCTGCCTTTACCAACCCTTATGAACACGTAGGTATAATTAATGACATAACAATTGAAATACTGTGTATAGTAGAAAGATAAAGATATGTGAGAACAAATTCAATCACAAAATAATTACAAATTCAGTTCTTTGTGAGCTTCCCTCGAACTTCAATTGGCGTAAAGTATTTTGTAGTTTCTAATATTAAGCATCTGATATTTGAAGGGGTTAAGGCAAAAAGGGTTTTTTGAGATATTTGTAAATACCGAAATTTAAGCATATATTCTTTTAGAGCAAAAAGGGTGTAAGTAAGTGCTTTTGGCGAGTACTAGCGTCATACTTGAATCAGTAGATATGCCTACTTCTCGAAAATCTGTTGGTGCAAAAAGGGTATAAGATCACTTGTACCGGCAGGCTATTTTGTATAGTCGATGTTGTCGGCAAAATATCGTGCGGGTACGCTCTCTCAATCAAAACAATGTACAGTATCTAACTGGCCCAATAAAATAGTCAATAAAAATTAATCAGAACTTTGTTAATAGAGTCCTAACTCTATGTATATTTTTTTGCATAAACTCATCTGCTTAACATCATGAAATATTCTTAAAATAAAAGATTTTTCCAAAACTAATTTTGATAAATTGAATCCATAATTATTGTCATGATAGTCATCATATAAATAATTTTCTAGTAAATCAAAGATTTCTAAATTAATATTGCCTAATGTAACTAATATCTAATACTGAAGCATATTACTTTTTTAAATAAATCAAACGTTTTCGTTGCAAATGTAAATTATTGTTTTTCATCAACTTGGCAAAAATTTATATAATAAATGTTGCAGCATTGGCTGAGTTTTCTGATTGATTCTGTGTCATCAAAACTATTGAATTTAATTTTTTTCCGATAAGTGGCAAATTACCCACGAGGAAAAAAGTAAAAAAGGGTTTCTCTTTTACATATCCGGAAAAATTAATATTTTTCGATAAAAAATTACAGAAATTCGGAAATCCTATATTGCTAAATAGAGAATTAAAGACCCATTCAGATGGGCTCCAGTAGGCGTCTTTATTCTATTTAAAAATTTTAAATGGTAGCTGTCACTTCAAGGGGGTTGAAGGAGGCGGTATCAAATTAACGTAATACAGGATTTTACTGATAAATTGCAGGTAAAGAAAAAAGTATAATTTTTTCTGATATGGAAAAAAGAAATCCTTTTTACCTCTGCCTTCGTGTTGGATATTTTGCCATCCGCGTATCAGAAAAAAAGAATACATTTTAATTGAATAAGGATGACACAAAATCAATTAGAAAAGTCAGATTTGACAGATATTTGGTACATGAGCATAATTTAGATACATTTCAAACACCGTTTATAATCGTCATATTTAATTTTCTCAACGAATATAATAAAATTCAAAAAACCTTTGCTGGATAGATAATTAAAATCCCTTCCAAATGATCTATCACGCACTCTCTCGTTCAATTTAACAATTTCAAAGTGGTAACTGTTACTTCAAGGAGGTTTAAGAGAAAAGGATAAAATAATGCTTAAAAAGTTTTATCTTGGAAATCAAAATCAACCTGCTTATAATTTTAAGTTACGTAAATAATGAAATTATGTGTTACTTTTGGACCTCATTGTATAAAAAAAAAAAACAGTTAGTGACTAACATGGCCCTTTTTTTGGTTAAATATAGCATTTTTCCATCCACATCTATTTTTTTACTGGTAGTCTAATTAAAATAGATAATTTTAGAAAGCATTCGATATGAATACGACCCTGTATCCTAAACAATAAACGATCTTGAACACGCTTCTCTTTGAAGTATACGAATTATTTAAAAAAAAGTCTTTTTACTAACAATTAACGCTATGAACTACTTCGAATCACTATGCTGCCTAATGTACTTTAGATTTAAACTCATGAAAGCTGCAATTAGCGACTAAATTGTTTGTCTGTCAAAAACTTCTGTCAAAATTCATGTTGATAAACATCTTCCCTCTCACTCCAATAACAACGACACAAAAGTTTGTTTATTGTCGTCTCTAGTTTATATTTACTCTATGGGTTTTGCACTCAACTGTCATATAATATTTGAAAGATAGATGCGTCATACTGAGATGGTGTTCATATTAATAACGAATTGTTAACGGGTGTTTAAATTGTTTTTGTGTACTAAATTAAATCAACTCTACAACTTAATAAAATTTAGTTTGTATTATTGAAAATGAAGATCAGAAAGAAGGCAGGATACCAGTAAATAAAAAAGAAATGAAAAGAAGAGATTACGAACAGAAGGGCAATTGTACGTAGGACACAAAGACACATCCAGTAAACAATTTTTAATCATTTACAAATGTAACGAGAACATTTCTGAGGCTAGTAGACAAGTATTATTTAAAAAAATATATAAGACACCTAGTTATGATTTACAGACAGTGTATTTATCATCTTGTATTAAAGAAAGAAGAAATCTAAACAGTTTTTCTAAAAACGTTTGACATCACTAATAGACGCTTTACTACAGTATGTACAACAACTGGTAGATTAGGTATATATGAGACTGATAAACGGGGAAAAATGCCGAGTATAAATAAAATTGATGAAAACGTTAGAAACTCTGTAATTTATCATATAAAGATATTTTCAAAATATAAGAGTCATTATTAAGACATCTACCTAATAGAACTTAATCATAAATTTCTAAGATTTTGCTAGAATTGAAGAGTGCGAAAAAAAAGAATCCTGAAATTTTTATTTAAGAGAATTGGAGAGAAGTGATTGCTGGTTCCTGCAAAAAAATTATGGTGCACATAGTATGACCCAAGAAATGCTCTATTCTTTTAAAAAGTTAGATAAATTAATAAAAGTTCCAAAAATAGGATACAGAAGGAAGACCTATTAACTTTAGAGAAATAACCCACTTTAGATATGAGCAAGAATTCGAATCGCTATCCTTTGAAATAAACCAGTCTTGGGTGATCTTTATCCATTCTTGAGATGTATATCTGGATCAAGTTCTACGCCCATCTTATTTGTTTGATAACACATTTACACAGCTGCATACAAATTTAATCCCAATTTAATTTGAAAAATGGAAAAATCTACAGAATCTTTTAAATTATATTACCTCCAGTGTACCATTTATTTTACACAAACATGAACCATAACGAAGATCCCAAAAGTAAAACAACAGGAAGAAAACGAGCATTGAGACCTAAACCCAGCACCAATCGAGAGGATCATGAAGAGTCCGACAATGAAATCGACATCGATGACGATAACTATTACTATGAAACATGAGAGTTAGTTATTTTTTTGCCAGTAAATATTTTTTGGTAGAACTGTATGAGTTTTAATGATGCAATCATTGAAATCAATAAAAAAAGGGTATAAGTATTTTAAATTTGATTTTTTTACAAAAATATAATTTTTTCGAATATAAAGATTTTACTAATAAAATTATACGTTATCTTTTTATATAATTCATTTTACTAAAAACTTGTGCCGTTATTACAAAATTTTAAAAAAGCAATCAACTTTGGGAATGAATTTGTCAAAACTAGATAGGACGTACTTATACCCTTTTTGCTGTAACCCTTTCATTTATAATCAATATTCTCCACAAGTGTTTCTGCAAGTTGAGGAGTTTTGCTATCTTTTATCAAGTGATGGATATCAGTCAACACTTTAGGATGTTGTTAAATTATATTACTTCCTTTATTTTGTTTGTTATACTCGTTGGCAGACAGTAGACACTTCACCACGATATGCATCTTCTTGAAAGCCTTTCTAAAATAACCCGAAGTTTAGAAAGTTATATTCTCTGACAGAATACGTTCTAGGATATTTTGTTTACATTTTAGTCCTTCAGGATCTTGTTATCGCGATGTTGTTATCCTTAGAGGAAGCCCCTAAGGGTCCTAAGGATATTTATTTTATTTATGTAAAGCGCTTTCTCTACTCCACTGAGACCACGATCGATTTACCAACACCTAAATTTAACGTAATTTTTTTCCTAAATTCGTCAGCTATCCGAGTGATTTCATTTGCTTGTACTGTATAATACTTCGTTAAATATTCCGCATATTTATTTTAATATTCAATTATTCTGCTTGAATTTTGGAAGTTGTACTTCTCGATCGCTCTAGATCAAATTTAGGTAAACTTCTGCATGAAGTACAACTTAAATAAAGTTCTCCAAGCAATTTATATTCCTACAACTTAAATTTGCCCTCTTATTGAAACTCTACTGATACAACCTACAGATCTTATTTTAATTGGTAAAGTTTTCTCAGTTCTATGACACTCGGCGCACCGTCGGATGCATTTAAATTTAAATTAGACAACTGTAGAAATGGACTCGGAAGATCAAAAGAATTAGAAGTAAAAAGAAACAGCCGAATATCATTGAAAGCAATTGTTGTCTCGCTTTTAGTATCGACACTTCGAATAAGTCTTGTAAATACAAACGTGAAATTGCATCCTTCACTTTCATTTAACAAGGTTTGTGAAAAATAAAAATATAATTGCACCCAGGAGTGAGTTAAGATTTGTTAAGTCTCTTTGCAACTCACCAGTAGAGGCTCCTAAATAAAAAAAATTGGCGACTCAAAAAAACAAAAAGGTTTTTATCGCACATCGAAAATTATTGACTAAAAAAATATCCATGGTTTCTTCATGATGCCACCTAACCACTAAAAAAAATACGTTATTTACCGCACGTCATAATTAAATTACTAAAGAAAGTCTTTTGTTTTATCTCTATGCAACTACAGAACAGTATTGTGCAACGAGTCAAAAATAACTCACTAAAAAAAAAACGAATGTGACTAACTATGGTGTAAGGCATGGCATGCCCTCCCGGACTAGGACCTTAAACATGCTCAGTCTATATCCTCCACTTACAATAAGAAGAATAATAGTTTCGCATAAATTTGAAGGCTAGTTCATTGTTAATTAAATGTTCTGCAATAATATTGTTTAATGTACTACAGTTGAAAACGTTTACAACAAATAACCATAGACCAGTTAGTTCAATTCTTACATTGGAAGATAAGTTAAACTAAGCAAAGTTTCGCCCTTCCTACTATTTACCAAAAATTTTGAGGATAAACTTAAATTTTCTTTTTTATTTTATTTTATTACTTTAGCTAAATATTTCTAAAAATCAAAATGTTAGGATAAAGTTGAAATTTTAGAAACTTAGTGCAAAAATATGTTGCAAATATTTTTAAAAATTTTTGTTTTTAAGTATTTCTTCCTCATTGTTCCCTTTCCATGTTATGCACTGCTGACGAGATCAAATGAGAGCGAAACATCGATGTCCAGTGCTATAGCCTTTTTTATGTATTTTTTATATTTTTATAATTTATCAAAAAAACAAATTTTTTTTTATATTTAATTTTGATCTTCTATTTTTCATTTTTCGTATTCTATGTAAAATAAACTAACCTCTTATTTTGTCAACTATCATAAGATGATATTTCTAACAAATTTAAATACCACGTAGTCATATTTCAAAAGCTGTTTTGGAATATTGTCAACAAACCATAAAAATTTAAATATTTCCAAATTGGGCCGAAAAATGTTAAATGAAATTAATAAACATAATGTTTCGGGTCAATAAAAGTTCACCATGAAGAATATAGTATTTTAAGTAAAAATGAGAACTTTTTAAATTAAAATAGAAAAGAGAGCAAAGTGAAAAATTTTCAGTAAGAAAACTGAAATATCAGAATCAACAACAAAAAGTCTGAAGCCTAATATATCGTTTTGAAATTGTTTTGGAGACTGGCTACAGAAGTGAAAATTCAACAGTATTTATTAAATGTAGTTTAAATTCACACTAATAAAGAAATCAGAATGTTCCAGGGGAAATGCTATTCACTTAAGAAAAAAACATTTTATATAACAAATCTTTAACTATTGAATAATCAAGATTTCAGCACAAAACTATTTATCCTGTATCAAAAATTATAAATAAAACTTATAAAAAAACAAATTTGAACGGCATTATCTCAGATTATGGATGATACCGCTGAGGTAATGGTGTAATGGCGTTCGAAGCGGATTGTTTGAATATAATAGATAAATTAGTAAAATATTAGAGAGATCGACTTTAAACAAACAACTTAAAGTCTAAAATCACAATTAGGTATAAATTATATTTATTAGAAGCAATGGGTATGAGTAATCATTAGGTATTAACCTTAATCATACAAATCACAGATGTACTCTTAAGAAAAGAATCGTATCCAGTATTCAGAGCATATGACATGAGATGAGGATTGTATGTAGTACAGTGATATCGCACCTAGTTATGTATTTCATCCAAAGCCTTGGCAAATATTGCACATGTTTTAATTTTCGCATTCTAAGTCAATTTCACCACTACTGCAAAGATCTTGATTTTCTTGATGTTCGGTTTCCGATGAACTTCCTTTCAAAACTTTACGTTTGTATGTTTTCCTTCAATATTTTTAAAGTTTACTGCATTTTTGTTATTATTGATATTATTTTTTGTAATTTTCTCTAGTCTTATTATTTTTTGCTTTTCTTTAATTTTTTTTAGTTCCTAAAACACTTTCTCGCAGATCTTTTTCGTTTCAAGCCGCTTTAGGGGTGATCCTCTGACGCTTTCTGAATATATTTGCTAAGAAAATGTAAGACATCGCTTAAGGGTCATCCTAGGCGGTCTTACTGCAAACGACCGTTTTATGTTAAAATTGAAATGTAAAAACCTGTAGTTAAAATTATTCAGAAGTGTGTACGTCATCGCAAAATAAAATGTCTTTATACCTCAAATATTAGTAGCAATAATACCTAATTACTAAAATTTAGTGCTTATCACCAAAAAATAACTGACAAAAATTAGATAGGGTAAGCCGCAAACAAACATATGCACTTTACTCTGTCATATTTCGAGTAGAGTGAAGTTTCTTATTGCTGGCTCCTTGTACATCAAACCCCCTCATTTCAACTCGCATGACGTTTTCCATGTATCGTTGTTCTCAAGTAATTAAGGTGAGAGTCATTACCCAGTGAACCCATTTACTGTCATCTGTCATCTCTGGAGCACAATAGTACCACATTGTATATTTTATGTATAATACTAACATATTAGTTAGTTATAAAACAGTTTCTCGTGAGATATAAGCATCATATCTGCTCTTGTTGCAAAAACTACTGGTACTCAATGTTGTACTGTACCGGGTGACCAATTAAGAAAGGACACCGGCTATATCTCAACATCGAATCACTTCCCAGCTTTGATAAAAAAGTTTCAGTGAGAAAAGTAGCCCTAAAAAATCCCTGGAAAATATTTTTGAAGTTTTAAAATGACCGTTAGGTGGCGTAATACGAATAGAAAATTAGGATTTTCTCGAAATTTTGCTGGATTAAGGTATATTGAAAATACATGCATTGTAATCCAATAGCAATTTCGACTTGTTTTGTGTTACACTTTTTATTCTATCTCTAAAAATAAAGTGGTGAGGAGACGTCGAAAAAAATTTTTTTAAATACCATTTACTTCAGTTAGCCTTAACAAAATTTAACAAATTTGGTTTCTGTAAAATAGGGCTATTTGGTCTATCGACAGCACTTTCACACGTTTTTACTTAAAAATTATTGTCGCAGCTACAACGCGTTATATAAAAAGGTAAAAAATTTCGCCGTTTTTCAAAAAAATTAAATAGAATGATATGTCAATTTTAATATCCTTAAATAAAGAATTAAAAGTCATAAATATAAGTGAAAACTGAACTCGACATATTTTGTCTAACCGAAGATATTGGCAAACAAATTTTAAGTTATGAATTATCGCATAGTTTGCCTACAAAATTGGTAAAGTGACCCTTGAAAAAAGTTGACTGCGAAAATGAAATAAAAAAATGCAAATCTTTAAGGTTGCAATTGTATTTACTATCTGCTTTTCTAACTGAATTGATATTTCAGCTTTTATATTCCTATGTAAAATGAAAAAGATTTATACAAATGAAGAAGCATTTGACATGTTAATTATTTATTTGAAATGCCTGAAAATACAACTGATGCTGCTAAATCTAGGCGTGCTCTATCCCGAAAAACGTAATCAAAGTGAAAGAGTTTCCCTTCGACTGATACATCGTATATGTACCACGGGAAATGTGCATGTTTAGAAGACGACGTAGAGGTTGCATCAAGCAAAATATTATAAATGTTTTAGAGTATGTGAAATTTAATCCTCATGTAAATACTAGAACAATAGCTAATGACTTGGGGGTATGCTGAACCACCATTCAAAGGTAGGCACGCGTGTCAGGTGGATAGGAAATTAAAGTCAGTTTTCTTGGCCATCCAGATCCCCAGATCTAACTTGCCTTGATTTTTATATGTCAGGTGAATAGAATACCATGTTTTTGCCAACAAGCCTACATAGGAAACCACACAATCGAAAGAATAAGAAACACTATTGAGAGTGGTAGAATGGTCAATGGTAGAAGTTAAAATTGCGGTATTGTTCATTCGTCAGAAAGAGATTCACTGCATGAAAATAATGAACTACAGTCTGCATAAACATCTAGGGCTCCAACTAATAGACGATATTAATTTAACATTTTTAATGTAATATATTGCCTTTTTATTGCTTTTTTGAACATTAATTTGTGTGTTTGGTTAAGTTTTTACATTATTCACTGTTATTACTATTAGGTATGTTAATTACTTATTGTTATATTATGTAAAACAAATTCTAAACATCCTCTGATTTCATATTCTAAATGGTAAACAACATCATCAAGCTTTTAAGTTACCGAAATTTTATTTGCCAATATCTTCGGCTAGAAAAAAGATATAGAGTTGGGGTTTTTACTGATTATCTATTTTAAGATATCAAAATTGACATATTATTCTATTTAATTTTTTTTAGAAAGGCGGCGAAATTTGTTACCATTTTATATATCACGCTGTAGCAGCGACAATAATTTTATAATAAAAACATATAACAGATAGACTAAATAACACTCTTTCTTTAGAGACTTAACTTGTTAAATTTCATTAAGGCTTACTGAAGTAAATGGTATTTTAAAAAAATCTTTTTCGATGTCTCCTCACCACTTTGTTTTTAGAGATAGAACAAAAAGAAGTCGAAATTACCCAATGATTACAATGCATGTATTTTCGATATACCTCAATTAAGCCAAATTTTGAGAAAAACCGCAATTCTCTATTTAGCTCTACGTATTACGCCACCTAGCGGTCATTTTAGAACCTCAAAAATATTTTTCTTCGATTTTTCAAGACCACTTTACTTATTGAAATTTTTTTCTCAAAGGTGTGGGATGATTCGTTACTGAGATATAGCCGGCGTCCTCTCTTAGTTGGCCACCCGGTATAGTAAATTTACAATTAAACAACAACAGCGAGACGCTTCCACCCCTGCTACACTCATGACGTGACTTTACCGACCGATTATTAATGCACATCTCTTTTTCTGACACCTGTGGAATGAATAATTGAAAACACGTGAGATATACAGGGTAATTTTTTGATAATGGTATATGATTGAAAACGTTAGGTGCAAAGTGCCGAAACGGGTCAATTTTCCTTAAGAGGGGGAAACTAAATCAGTGTAGGTTGAGACCTGCAGGTACGTCACCTTGACCGGAGAAAGGTCCATTTAAACTCTTTTTGGCTATTGAGTAGTTTTTTATTTCTATGATTAGTTTTTGAGAAGACCGCTTGTTCTGCAGCACAGCCCACGTTCATGTTTTGATGAAACTAATGTTTGAACCGCTCTTTAGAGTTTAAACAGTAAAAAAAAAGTAATCATTTAAATGTTAATCAATAAGTAAAGAAACACATCATAAATATTTAAGAAATTTAATGTCTTTAAAAATACAAATCCAATCATTTAAAATAGTTTTATTTTACAAGAGATGCACGAAATGAGCACCGTTTTGTTCCAGGCAGTAATAGATCCAGTTTTCAAATTCTTGTCTCAGTTTTTAAAATATTTCTCGCATAATTTGCCTGCAGTCATCAACAATTCGCTGTAGCAAGTCCTCCAACTTTGCCAATTGTGTTTTGTATATCACTGACTTCATAGGGCTCAGGAGAAAAAAAAACTAAACTTGTCAGTGGTGCTTGTGCTGGCCGCTCAATTGTACCACGTCTGCCAATCCAATGGTTCGGCAATCGATTATTAAGCCAATTACGGAGGTTTAAAGCATAATGTGGTGGAGCTCCATTTTGTTAAAAGATGAACTCACTCTCGTCCAACATTTGGCTTCCTTTTAAATCTTGATAATTCTCTATTTCCACGGTTATTATAGGATCTATGATGTTTTCTAACATATTCAAGTAATGTTTTTTTTTCAATTTATTTAACATTTCTTCGGCCCAGTTTGGCATACTTTAAATTTTTATGGTTTGTTGACAATTTTCTAAACAGTTTTTAAAATGCGACTACCTGATATTTAAATTTATTGAAAACGCCACTTCATGACAGTTCACAAATTAGGAGGTTAGTTTATTTTACATAGAATAGGAATAATAAAAAATAGAAGACCAAGAATTAGATATGGAAAAAATTAAAATTTGTTATTTTGATAAATTAGGAAAATATAAAAAAAAGACATAAAAAAGGTTGTAGCACTGGACATCGATGTTTCGCTCTTATTTGAGCTCGTCAGCAGGGCATAACATGGAAAGGGAACAATGAGGAAGAAATACTTAAAAATAAAAATATTTAAAAATATTAAAAAAAAAGAAAAATCAAGAAATTTTAACATGAATAGACGTTTCATCATCAATTTACTGTGTTAAAAATTTAAATATTTGAAGCCCGATCCACAAGAAACAACTACTCCGAGAGCTAATACCCCTTCCGCCATTGAACTACACTTGTGGGTCGAACTTACATGCTCTTGGTGACTACTGTTCCTAACCGCTGAAACCTATTCAGCTTGGTAGTTAGAAACACTCACCATTTGCGGAGTCCGTTCGTTCCGTTAGAGAAATAGGTTTATTCTTCATGGTAGACCCTTATTGACCGGAAATATTATGTTTTTTTCAATTTATTTAACATTTCTTCGGCCCAGTTTGGCAATATTTAAATTTTTTTGTTTGGCGACGTCTCCCCACCACTTTATTTTTTTTGAGATAGAACAAAAGGTGTAAAACAAAACAAGTGAAAATTACTCTAGGATTACAATGCATATATTTTCAATATACTGTAACGCAATGTAAATAGATGAAATAGGATTTAGGATAGAATTGTAGAATTTAGTAAATAAAAAAGGTTTCTAGAAGGTTCTGATAAGGGGAAAGCGGCCGCGATAACGAAACAAACGGCAGATAAGCGTTCCAGAAATTTCGGCATTCGATAAGCCTTATCTGCCGAAAATTCTGGAAGAACGCGGGCCGAAACTATAAAAAGGCGGTCAGTTTTCCCTCGAGTCAGTCAGTTAGAATCAGTGCAATTAGTGAGCTAGTCGAAGTGAGTTAATTGTAAATTGTTGAGTTAATTCAGTAATAAAGTGGGTATAATCTATCACGTGTATCAATTCGAACCGATAACGCACGTAACATCTGGTGTCAGAAGCGGGATTATTCGTGGATTGTGCTTTATTACTCGAAAAAAAATTTGTGCCAGGTGCCGTAATTGACTTTATCTCGGACGTTTTAAACTGTTAAATAGTTATACGAGGCGCGTCAAGTAAAATCTTGAACATTCAGACACGCTTTATGGATACGAGATTAAAATCGGCCAAAATGGAACAACAAATGCAAGCGTTATTAGCAATGCTTAAAGACCAAGCAGAAGAAAGACGACGAGAAAAAGAACAAGAGGAAGATCGAAGACGACAAGAAAAAGAACAGGAGGAAGAACGAAGACGACAAGAAAAAGAACAGGAGGAAGAACGAAGACGACAAGAAAAAGAACAGGAGGAAGAACGAAGACGACAAGAAAAAGAACAGGAGGAAGAACGAAGACGACAAGACAAAGAAGAAAGACGACAAGAAAAAGAACAGGAGGAAGAACGGAGACGACAAGAAGAACAGAGAAAGAATGCAGAAAAACAAGAATTGCATAGTCTACTAGCAAATATAACTGAAAAAATGGGAGTAGACGTTGAAAAAATGAAAGAAGAAGTGAAAGAACAAATTACCAGAATGAGAGAAGAAATGAAAGAAGAAGTGAAAGAACAAATTACTGGAATAAGAGAAGAAATGCAGGAAGAGATTGGCGAAGTCAGGGAAGAAATTGGAGAAGTAAAAGAAAAATTCAACAGCAAGCTTCTTGATTTGGAAAATGCAACAAGGAGGGAGATCAGCAACATGAAAAAGTTGCTAAGTGGACAAAGCACACAACATGAATCCGAAAGTGTACCTGCTAGTTCTTCCCAAAAGGTAAAACCTCCGACCTATGACGGAAAAACGTCCTTCCACACCTACAGAAAACAGTTCGAAGCTGCTGCTAAGGCAAATCGGTGGACGGAAGAAGCAAAGGCAACCTCATTAGTGGTATCTCTGCGCGGAGATGCTCTGGAATTACTCCGAACTCTATCGGATCAAGAACAAGCCAATTATGAAGATCTAGTTAGGGCTTTAGAGCTAAGATTTGGGGACCACCATTTGCAGCAAGTTGTCCAGTCGCAGCTGCTAGTGAGAAGGCAGAAAAGTGGCGAAACCCTGCAAGAATTCGAGGCTGACGTGAGAAGGCTGGCGTATATTGCCTATCCAACAGCACCAACCGATTTTCTGGAACTTCACGCAGTTAGAATTTTCATAGAAGGAATAAGAGACCCGGAAGTCCAGAGAGTGATACGCTTGTCGAACGTCCGAACATCAAGGGAGGCACTGATTAGAGCCTTGGAGGTTGAAGCCGCTTACAAGGTTTTAGAGCCAGGTGCGTCACGGAGAATTAGGAAAGCTGACATCGAAGAGGCCGCGAATGACACTGATCTCGCGAACATGAGCGCTAACATAAAGAAATGAATGCGAGTATGAGCGCTAACACGAAGGAAGTAAAGGGAATGAACGCGAACATAAGCGCTAGCCTAAAGAAAATGGACGCGAGCATCCAAGAACTGGTAGGAACCCTAAAAGGGAGATTCAACAGAAGCACATGTTACAACTGTGGCAAACCGGGGCACTTCAAGAAGGACTGCAGGTCAGCCCCAAGAAGTCAACAAGTCCCACAGCAGGAAAACTAAAATCAGCCAGTGGGAAGGGGCACTCACTGGCTGGTGTCGAGCAACGAGCCCCCAAAACTCTTTCCATCAAACAGATAAAAAGGACCATGGAAAGTTTAGTAGTTGCAGCCAGCGTAGATGGAAGGAATGTACAGGCCACAGTCGACACAGGCGCCATGGTTACTTTGGCACGAAGGAACATCCTACCGTCGCGGCCGAGGGTGCTGTCGCAAAGAATGGTCCTCAGAACAGTTACGGGAGATACTGCGCCAATTATAGGAGAGGCAGACGTCATGATTGATCTGGGAAAATTAAGGATTTCGCATCGGGTGTTGGTGGCAGATATCGAAGACGAACTGATTCTGGGGATGGACGTAATCAGGCAACATGGCTTTACTTTCGACCCAGCGCAGAACATTTTAAAGATTGGAAATGAAGAGCTTGTCCTGACTACACCAAAGGACACTCCAAAGGAGGTAAGACTGTTTGCCTGCGAAACAGCTGTAGTGCAGGGAAGCAGCGAGAAGACGGTTATGGCTGTGATGGAAGGAGATTTGGGCTGCTGCGTTGGATTAGTGGAACCGACTTATGACATTTCCAAGAATTTGCTAGTGGCGAGATCCGTGGTTAAAGCATCTCAGAAGGTACCTGTGAGAGTTGCCAACGTGTTCCCAACAGCACGCTCAATCAAAAAGGGTACTACTCTGGCAGTCTGTACCCCGGTAACCTCAATAAGCTCCTTGGGAGACAGTTGTGCGCCAGTTCAGAAAACGAAGGTTGGGCAAGTCAAGTTGGAAGTGGACTTGAAACACTTGTCCAAGGAAGAAGTAGTTCTGGCTAGGTCATTTCTAAAGAAAAACCACGGCGTCTTTACCGATGGAGACCGAAATCTAGGAAGGACCGACGTAGTTCGACACAAAATCAACACCGGCGATGCAACACCTATTCGTCAACCCCCTAGAAGATTACCGGTGGCCAAGCAAGAGGAAGTCGCGGGACTGGTTAAGAAGATGATGAAGGATGGAGTCATCGAGGAGTCCAATAGTCCATGGTCTTCCCCTGTAGTCTTGGTTACAAAGAAGGACGGGTCAACAAGATTCTGTGTCGACTACCGGAAATTAAACAACGTCACTAAAAAGGACAGCTACCCCTTGCCAAGAATTGATGACACCCTAACGACCTTGTCTGGGTCCACCTGGTTTTCAACTTTGGACTTGAAAAGTGGATATTGGCAAGTGAGCATAGACCCCGACGACAAAGAAAAGACGGCCTTTTCATCTGGGAGTGGATTATATCAGTTCACGGTTATGCTTTGTTTGTTAATTAGGCGTCCTTGTGTGCGAATAATTGGCACGGCTATAAGTGACGATATATTCCTGTTTAAGACTTGAGTCAGTTGAAATATATAAAAATTAAGCTTTAATTTGATGCGGAAGCTTAATACCATAGAAAGAACGAAGACGCAGTAATTTCACGAACTAATTATAATTTCATCCGCTGATTAATTCCTAAGTTAGAGTCGACTTATTCCACTAAAACGATCCATTAACAAAGTTACTCTTGCCAACTTTGTTCTAGTTCCTTGTTTGGTTAGTTAGCGGTAAGTCCTTCTAATATTTCAAGCTGTGGGGCGGCGACAGGTAACTGCAAACTTGCCGACTGTGGTTCCTTACTACCGGAACGGAAAACCGCTCCGGAAATACATCGCAACGCACGTATCGCTTGCTACAAGTCAGGGATTCTACTGTCTATTAGATTACCTTTGCAATCCTTGAGACTAGACCATAATTATCTACTTTAATTGTTGTCTGCGATTTATACTGCACGGCCTCTAGGCGCTTCACAAACAAAACGATTTTGGTCGGGCTATATGCTACTCCTTTGTTACATTGTTTGTTTTGTTGTGGCTTTAACGGCATTTCAACTATTCCCAAATGGACGCGATTAATTCTGGAGGCATATTTTCAATTTGCGCTAACAGAAGGCTTTATCTAACATTATTTGTGGTTTCTAACATCAAATACCATTATCTGTGAAGCCAAACATTTTGAAGTTAATGAACTATTGTTAGACGTATTTGATCAAGCCCTATTGATTTCATTGGAATGGTTTATTATCATTTTTTCTGTAGTTGTCTATTTAAGTCAAAGGTTTTTAAATAACAATTCACAGCATAATTATGTTAAAAGCATTCTTCCCTTTTTTCTTTCCTTTACAAAGTTTTTCATCAAGCAGCACTTACGTTATTTTTGAGATACATAAGGTAAAACATTCTTGATTAGGACGTTTATTACTTCTTCTCTATGACAATGAGATGGTTATATAACCAGGGCAAATGATTCTTTTCCTTATATATAACCAATGTGATGCTACAAAATCTTTTCTTTCCCAGTGGTAAAGAAATTATATATCAAAGGAATCAAAATACCATCAATTTTCTAATTAATAATACCAGTTCTAATGATAAACTACGTGTTCGGTAATTATCGTTAATTACCGATATGATTGAGGCAAAAAGTTATCTTGAATCATAGTGTCCTTAGATGGTCAATAATTCTGATTAAAAGCATGATTGAGCCAATGGACTAAATCAAGCTAATGGACCATCTAGGAACCCGTTTGATGCTTGAGACAAACGTTGACGAAGATTTATGGGAATTCTGATTAACTCAATCTGTTGAAAAGAACACTTAACCATGTTAACCAATTTTGATCAAACATTTCGCTCAGCAGTAACCAAAAAATGTTGCCTCACTTTCATTATACCTACTTTAGATTCCAGTACTTTTTTTATTTATTTTTCTCTTTAAAATATAATGAGATTGAATATGAAAATACATATATAAATGTTATCTTTCAATGTCTTGATTATTACTAAAACAAACTACAGAGTTTAAAACACAATAATGCATGACAATTTCTGGTATTTCAAATTCATGTCAGTGGCTGGGTGATAGATTTTTGAGCTTCATGAATCGCTACAAGCATCCACATGAATTCTTCTTTGCTATTTTGGGCTGACTAACAACAATAAATAGTAAAACTCTCTTGGTTTAACGCAGAATGCAGAACTTTAGGTACATGTTCATGAGCAAAGCGGTTTCTTAATTTGTACCAATGCTTGGACCAACGACTGCAGTTTTGATCCAAAGATTGGAGGGTGACTTGAAGCATAGCTCAAACTTTTGGACAAAAAACATAGAGCGCAGATAATAAATATTAATACTGATAAACACATGATTTCTGACATGACAATTTTTTGATGTATTTTATCTATTTTGAGACCCTAAAATCAAATCTAGAAACAGAATTTTTCCATCACCGCTGCCTACTACTGCCAACTATTGGCGGAAGAAGCGCGAATTTTCTGTCAGAAATGTAATTTTACTTCACGACAATACCCGCCCCCACTCAGCCAGTCTGAAATATCAAAAATTAAAGGAGTTGAATTGGGCAACATTAGAACACCCTCCTTACAGTCCCGACTTATCACCATGCGATTATCATATGCTTAGGCCACTAAAGGAAGCTCTAAGAGATGAGCGATTCCATGATGATGGTGCTGTTTAGACATTTGTGCGCAATTGGCTGCAAACACGCCTCCCTTCTTTTTATGATGAATGCATAACAAAATCAGGAGATTATGTAAAAAATTGTTAATAACTTTCATATATGTATCTTATACCAATAAATTTTGAAAATCAAGTTCCGGTTCATATTGGATTTACCTTCGTATTTTGATTTTAAAGTAAAGAAAAAAGAGCACATCCTGAAATAAATGTTGAAATTTCCATTAATATTTTGGAAAAGAATTAAACTAAAAATATATATTTTGTCGAAGTTTCGGAATTTTGAAATTTTCTGTTTAATTTAAATTTATCGAAATATGTTAGAAAATAGTAATTTTTTATTTTGGTAATACAAAAAGCTATATTATACAGGGTCAGTCATTAGTACGGTAAAGCTATGTAGCTTCTACATAGCTAATTAAAATACTTTTGGTACGAAGGTACCTAGCATAAGGCGCACATTCTAAAATTATTTTTTATTATACAGAATGAACACATACAGAGTGATGCACTAAAGTTTCCTTTTTTTAAATAGAATACCCTGTATATTTTCACATATTTGAACCCCTTATAAAATGCTGATTAAAATGATGTCAAAGAATAGGGGTCTGCGGTTAACAGTTTTGGAGATATTTAGAAAACTAATGAAAATTAAGCCTAAATTGCAAACTCGCATGAAAGGCGGGAAACACCCAAATAATTTTATTTTTAGTGCAGATTATTTCAAATTATTCTTTTCTTAAAAAATGATGTAATTTTATATAAATAACATTTGTAATTTTGCAGGATGATTAGCAAACGAAAAATGATATTTTTGTCAGAAAAATCAAATGGCACACCCTATATATTATTTATCATTTCTGATAATTAATAGCTTAGCTTTGTTTTGATGTAAAATCTGTGTGACTAGTTTTTTATAGTGCGGGAGACATTTAATTTTAAATTAAAAAAATTCAAATTCTCCAGATTTATTTTAGTGAAATGCGTTTTTTCTCATATTTGTTCAACCTAAACAAAAACAGTGATTTTAAAGGCACCAATTTAGTCCATTATTCTAATTTTAATCAAATAAATTACAAATTTTTAAAAATATGAACCCTCAATCAGAAAACATATTGGTTTAGATACTGCTTATCATCTGTACCTAATTTCTATGCATCTATACTGTATGTTCTCTGCGCAGTCTACATTATTTAAGCAAATAGAGGTAAAACTAGTGCACGGTACAAAATTCCTTCATTCTAATCAATTTTACCCCTATTGTTTGGTATCGTATTAATTGGCATTTTATATAGCATTTAAATATGTAACCATATAGGGAGTGTTCTGTTTAAAAAAAAGCAACTGTAGTGCACCGCCTTGTATATATTTATCCTGTATTGTAAACAGTAATTTTAAAATGTGCACCTTGTGGCATTGTACATTTGTACCAAAAGAATTTTTGCTATCATAATAATTGTGGCAGCTACGGGACTTTACCTTGCTAATGACTCTTTCTATATATCGGCCATAGGATCATAATACATCTCCTATTTTATCTTTATTTATGAAGATGGAATCTTAAAATATTTTTCAAAAATGTAATATATGCAGGGTGTTCTATTTAAGAATCAAAAGTTAGTATCAGTTTTAGCGAAACTGACAGCAGTAGGAATGTCAAAAATTGACATTTCATAAGTACATCAAGTGTAGCAAGTTTGAAAATTTTATCTTCATAAATAAAGAAAAAGTAGGCGGTTTACCATGATCCTGTTACGCCTCACATAACAAACAAAGAACTTAAAACAGATTTTTACACAAAAAAATAATCAAGATAATTTTGCGAAATATACCGATCTCCGCATCAGTTTTTGCATGTCAGAAATATCATTTTGACAGAAAGACGTATTTTTTATCATCACTAAATGTTTCAAAATAAGTATGTCATTGGTGGAATTAAATTATGATGTGCCCCCCTTTAAGTAATGCAAAAATCCATTAAAAACAAACGAAAAAATTGAGGCAGTCAATAAAGTAATCAAAATCTTTATTTATTATCATTTTTATTTTTTAACGTATAAATTGACCCATCCAAGTAATGTTCTCTAAAGAGCTATTATAAATGTCACAACACGGTATGTGTTATAGCTATTTTTTTAATGTCCCGTTTTTTCCATCAGTGTGCCGCATTGAAACCAAATTTGTCCCACAAAGTCTTATTATACTACTACAAGGGCTAATGCCCCTTGGCATTAAACTATATTACTATTTCTTGGCCGTGCTCATTTTAGTATCGAATAATAAACAAAAATCTGAGGTAAAGTTAATGCTTTTTAAGGTATTTAAAAATAAATATTTTTAAACAACTATTATTTCCATAAAAAAAATGTTAACTTAACACTTTCTTAAAAATGGAGACTCTTTTTTCTATAGAACTTCCAAGCAATGGAACGCGTTAACGAAAGGAATTTTATCCTTGTTTAAGAAGGTGGTTGATCGCCATCTATTCTTGTTTCCGCATTCTACTCGCAGTGCTTTGAAGGCATAATGGGGTTGCCCTTTGCGATTGGAATTTAAAAAAAACGAAAAAGGCATAAAACAATTTCTCTTAGTTTATACAGATTTATAACCCCATAGAGATGGTCTAGAAAATTTGTGATTATGAATTTTTAATAGCTGTGAAAATTTTAGACCACACATTCAAGTAAGCACTTTAAAACCCGACAAGAGAAGCGACCTTTGTTCTTATTGTCTACGAAGCTGTAAAAATATTTGTAAAATTTAAAACGTATTACATAGAAGGACTCAACTTTCTCGCTCAATGTTTACTCAAATTTCAGGAAAAGTGCAACAGTCTTGGTAATCACCATTCTTGTCAAAAATATTAACTTACGGGTTTTAAGGTTAATTTTCACTTTTACCACAAGATGAAGTGTAGGGCTCTTCAAATTAACCCCTCACGAACTTACATATTATTTCTATTATTTGGTATTTTGCTTCATGATGCTACCAGTCGTCTATCTCCTACTATGATTTTGTTGAATATAAACTAATTTTACACCTGAATTTTCAAGAACGAGGCTACTAAGAAAAGCTGTCCATAATAAATATAAACAAAGATAAATAAATAACCACCAAAATATATAAAGTTGTGATAAAAATGAGAAAAAAGCAATTTATAAGCAAAAATTAAATTATATATTGGAGTGCAAAGGCAAAAAGTTTATAAATCATCTAACTAACCTCCAGTGCTAATTAAACTTTTGGTACTATCATTAGTTTGAAAATAACAAAAAAGTTGTTACTTTCTAGTTTTAAGTTTTTATTTCTGTCAACAATCCCCAGACTGCCTATTTTTTTCCACAGAAACATCTTTTTATTTAGTCTACAGCTTTAATACTACACCAGGCACTCATTCCCAAGTATTACTAAGCTGGATCCATTGTTCTCAGCCCCAGAGATTGGTTCCAAAACACTCTTTTCGACCCCCTTTAGAATTAATCCATTTGCTAATTGATGACGACACTTTAATGGGAACTTTTCGGATACTAAAATGTAGGTTGCTGGCACATGTCATATAATCAAATATTAGATTTATATATCGATCCTTCTTTTAGTCAACTAAGAAAATGCATATTATACATACAGTGTGGAATAAAATTCGTATCTCAGTTATTCTACAAATTTATAAAAAATCTCAAGACACGCCAATTTTAAATTATAAAATGACATCCTCCACTATAAAAATTTAATCCCTAGATGCAACCCTCTTCGAGTGAAAGTTGCAATCCCTAAATTTTTAAAACAAAGGTATAAGGGCTTGTTGTACCGCATTTAAAAAATCTTTTCATTTTCTATACAAAAATGTCATGATTGCTATATTTATTTTAAAAGTTTTCAGTAAAATAAATTAATTTTAATTTTCAGCAACACAATATGAATCTAATATTTTCATTTAATAAAATAAAAAACAAACCGTACTTAATCTAAAAGATGTTTAAATTAGGCATCTCCAACATTTTAAAAGCATCTTAATCATGAATAAAAATATCTCCCGACAGCATTCAACATCTGTGGTGTCACGGACGCAATTGCAAGTCTTATTCTCGATCGTAAGTCAGCTACGTCGCGGGGTTTGGTTTTATACACTGTACTTTTCACATAACCCCATACAAAAAGTCCAGAGGCTTCAGGTCTGGTGATTGTCGTGGCCATTCTACCGTACCTCGTCTCCCTATCCACCGATTTGGAAACGTAAAATGGAGATATTGCCGGGCATTGACTTGGTAGTGTGGTGGTGCTCCATCCTGCTGAAACCATATTACATTAGCTGGAACGTGTGGATTTTCTTGGGCTGAATATAAGTTTACCAAAGCTGGTACTATGTTGTTTTGGAGCAATGCTAAATAGTTATTTCCATTTAAATTTCCATCAATGAAAAATAGATCAATGACATGATCTCCAATAATCCCTGCCCAAACATTAACTTTTTCAGGGTTCTGTGTATGCAATTTTTCCGTCCAGTATGGATTTTCACTAGCCCAATATAATGATGACTTACACGTTCATAAAGAGTAAAATTTGACTCATCAGAAAACAATATATTTTCTATTTGGATGACATTATTAACTAATCTTTGCATCATTTGGTCACAAAAATGAGTGTTTCCATCAAAATCCTCATCCTTGAGCTCTTAACATGGTTTCAATTTAGAAGGATGCATTTTATTTATTTTTCAGAACACGAATAATCGAGGGATGTCGACTTGAAGAATGTGGATATTTTTCAAACTCATTCATTATTTCCAATTTAGTATAATTATTTAATGCATTGGAGGGTTCTTAATACAATATACGATCAACATAAGGAAATATAATACAATATGACATTAATATTTAACTAATGTCAATCAATCGTTTATATATAATAACTTAGCAACAGTAACAGTTTAAGGCTAATTAGATAGTTTCAACATCCTCCCACGCCGAAGAGTTGTCAACTTCTAAAGGGAACAGAAGTTGCACTGCACTGGTTTCTTTTCCCGGACAGTCTCTCCATTGACGTCTGCTTATATTCTGAATTTCGCTTACCCGATTCCTAACGTAGGGTTTTAAATTTTAAAGGTTTACCACAAATCCAGAATAGAGCTTTTTTTGAGTCTGACCACAATATCACATTTCTTACATTCAATTTTGAATTATCAATAATATAGTATTCAAGTCACGCTGCACATAGCGTCGCAGTAAGTTCTAATTTTGGTAAGGTTAGTTCCTTACTTCCTCGTTGGTTAACTGGAGCAACTCGATTTTTTGACATTAAATAAATGGGTTTATTTGTGATTAAACATTTAACGTATGCTACCGCTCCATACGCCTGTTGACTAGCGTCTGCAAAAATATGTAACTCAAATACATTTGATATATCGCTTACCACAGGCCTTGGAACCTTCATTTTCGAAACTATGCTCAGCACACCATTTTAGCCAATTTGCTTTGATATCTTCTGTTTAAATCGTATCCCATTCTAATTTTTTTCTCCAAATATTCTGCAGTAAGATTTTCGCCTTCACAATAAATGGTCCTAAAATACCTAAAGGATCAAATATTTTTGCAACAGTTTGCAAGCCGCTTCGTTTTGTTATCAAGGCTGAAATAGAGTCTATGAATGACGACAAATCAACAGCTACCTTATCTGTAACGATATGCCACAAAATTCCTAATACCTTTTTAGTTACATAATTATTTAGAAATTCTTCATTGTCTTGGAAGCGTTTAAACATTTGCACATTGTTCGAATTCCATTTTCGCAGATTCATATTAGTCAAAGAAAGAATTTCCTTCGATTGCTCATGTCTTTGTTAGCTTCTTCAAAGGAGCTTACTGTAACTACTAAGTCATCCACACAAAATGACCGTGTTAATAAATTACCTGTGTTTCTTAAGTGTTCTGGTGTTTCAGAAAAATGCTTCCAAAGGGTAGCCGATAGCAAAAATGGACTTGTGGTTACACCGAAAGTGACACGTTACACGTGACACCATTGAAATGAGTAGGAATCGCGATCCGCGATTAATGCAATAGAACCGATCCTAAAATTTATGAGAACCTTTATTATGTTTGGTACCAAGTTATCTCCTGCAGATAAATGTTCGTTCAAAGAAGCAAATCCAGGGGCATGTGCCGACACGTCAAATACTACACGCACCTTTGTTGTGTCTTTGTCATCGCGATATACTGGTCGATGTGGCATGTAATAGATAAGTTTATTATCAGTTTCGCGAAGTGCCAAATCAGCGCAATCGTTAACCTAATATTCACGGATTGCTTTGTCGTACTCAATTAGTTTTCCAGTTCTACGCAATTGAGATATCAAATTCTTTACACGAGCTAACGCCCCCTCATAGTCAGAATCTAAATTAGTGTTCGATTTCCACGGCAACGACACTTTATAACGACCATTTTTAAACTCAGTATTTTTATGCATAAAAATGTCTGTAAAATGTTCTGTAGTTTTTTCGTTAATGTTTATTCCAATCGTTTCTAAATTCCAGAAGTCCCTTATGTCAAACGTTTTAAATTGGGCTTGCACCTTCAAAACCGTTGCCAAATTAAAATTGACAAAAAGCCGTACGTTTGGTTATTAAATTGAGAACCGTGCAAGGTCCAACCAAATTTTATATTAACCGCAACTAAATCATTGGAAAGTCGCTTTGTTTCACCAGTCACAATTTGCCAACAGAAATCAGCGCCTATGAGCAGACTTATTTCTTCTACAGAGCTACTACTATTACCACCAACATCGGCTAAATAATATTTTGATGAAAACTTTTCAATTAGAGGATCCTGGAGCGATGGTGGATTTAATGAATCAAAATAAAATGCTGGAACTTCAATGGTAGTTAATAAGATAATATCATCATTTTTTTGACCTTTCAAATTAAGCTGAACCCGATTACATAAAGTAGCTGGTGCGCTACGAGCTGCATCAAATCGATTAATTGAAATTTTATGGGATCCGATAACTGCCAGATCTAATGGTCTATAGACGTCTATGAATGTCAGTTGACTACCCCGATCAATTACCAATCAAATCGGAATCTTATCACGATTATTGTTTGTTAAAAGAAAACTATGAGCAGTTTTCAAATACACGTTTTTGATTTGCCCATTTGATAGTAACGCAGTTCGATCGATTGATAGTTGCTCGTGGAGATCACTGTTTTTATTTTCGGTAGGAATTCTGCCTACCTTCTGTGGATCACACATTGATGTCGCATGTCTTCGTTTCCATTTCTTGCAAATAATTTTTACTCTATAAAATTTTGAAGTATGATTTGCTCTAGTGCAGCGAAAACAACATCTGTTTTGTTTCAGAATATCTTTTCTTTTTATGATAGACATTAAACCATAACAATCTGCGGATTGATGAGACTCCACCTTGCAAAATAAACAACCAATCCTGCTTCAGTAAATGTATAACCTTTATAAAATTTATTTCTATTTAGATTTCGATTAAGAACTGCATCTTTGTTATCTTTATTGCCCCTGCAAGTGTCCCAACCTAAATCTCATTGAGCTTGTTCCATAGAGTCCAGTTCAATTTTCGTAAACAACAACCTATCTATTTGTTTATCATATTAAATGCCGTTACCTGATCTACCTGACACTTCCAACTCTCTATCACTAAAACTGTTGGTCAAATTTTGTTTATTAAAAGTGATTTGCATGTTATAAGGTAACGCCTTAAAAATGATTGATTTAACAAGCAACTCATACTGTTCTGGAGCTAACCCCAAAGTATAAAGAGACTGCACCATAGTTGAAGACGTGTTACAAAGCTTACGCAGCGAAGTAAGATCCTTTTCGTGTTTAACCGTTGATACGGAAAGAAGTTTTTGAACATAAATATCTATTATTCGTTCGAAATATGCATATTCCCCCTTCAAAAGTTCAATAGCATCGCTATAAGATGACTGATTTGTAGTCAATCCAGATATTGTCACAGCAGCCTTACCCGATAAATAGGATTTTAAATCAGCTAGCTTGGCTGCGTCGTTTAAACTGCAGTTTTCATGGACAGCGGTTTTAAATTGGTCCCAAAATACAGGCCATAACGCAACATCGCCATTAAATTTGGATATTTCTTATTTAAGTAACCTTACCGATATAATTGTATTTTGTCGGTTACCAGATTGTTGATCTTGAAGAATAGTGTTATTCTGCGTTGATTATCCATTTCTTTCTGTGTTGCGAACCGGCACCACATCCTTTTCAAACTTCAGACGGAGTTTCAATCTGGTAATGGCCTCAGTTGCACGATCTTGATATTCCACAATTTGATCAGCATGGAAAGTTGAATAAAGTTGTTCATTTACAAGGTCCAAGTTACTGTTCAGCGCCTTTATTCTTTCAAGTAATACCATAAGTGCATCTGCGCTGCTCTCCGATTCAAGTACATTAGTTACATTGTTGAGTAACTTAGTTAGGTTACTACGGTAGTTTTCCTTTCGTTATCGTTCGTTTTAGGTCAAGTTTGCAGTATAATCTTCCCGGGTTTCGGCACCAAATTTAAAATATCTTCGTCATTTACGTTATAATTCAATCGTCCACAAATTCGTTATAGATTATTTAATCTTGACCACGTAATACAATAGACGATCAAACATAATGAAATATAATACAATATGACATTAAAAATTAACTAATATCAATCAATCGTTTATATATAATAACTTAGCAACAGTAACAGTTCAAGGCTAATTAGATATTTTCAACACTTTTTTTTAGCTTTCTTACATGTCCATCTTCGTAAAAATGTTTCTCGATTATACTAATAGCTTCGGATATAAGCGGTAAATTAGGAAATTTTTGTTGAAATAAACGAGCGACTTCGGCCTTGCTCTATCTCCATAACCGATCATTTGTAAAATTATTATTTTATGCATTTCAGTTAAATGACTCATATTAAATTTTCAAAATGTCAAAAAAAAAAACGTGAAGCACGATATTGACCACTGTTTAATTCTACCACAGTTTTAGAAAGTTATTGGGATGCTTTCGACAAAAAGTACAATCGACTATGATAAGGTTGATAAGTTTTTACGTTTTCTTTGTTGCAACATCAAAAAAGGATATCGAAATTGTTTTTGATCCCTTTATGATTATCGAGGACGAACCGGACGAGCCGCTCTTAGTTATTATTGTAGAAAATTTCATCTAGTTGATAAATTAAACCAAATAAATGTAGCAACCATAACATTATTTAATAGAGAATGTATACCAAGACCTATTTCCAATTAAAAAATTTTAAGATAATAAATCTATTCCATTTAGCTGTTCCACACTGTATATTAAAATCGTTTATTACAGAGGAAAATTTAGACTAATTTATATATATACCCAATAAAAATAATTCGTTCAAACTTGCTTCGATTTACAAGTTGTGTAAGAAAATTAAAATTCTGTTGTTTTTTATATTTTCGTAACAAGAAATACTTTATACACGAAACTGCACTAGAAGGAAAATAGTTTGATACCGCGTTAGTCGTGATAACATTTTTTTTTAGGAGGATTGACCGGGAGGAACGGCCAATTTGGGCGAAAATAACTAATTTTTGGTTTAAGAACGTCATCGCCAAGTGTTTTCAAACAGAAAAAGACGGTGTCCCTTATAAACATGGAAGACGACAACTATCACTCAAAGATGGCAGTACTTACGATACATGTCGTTAGAAACTAGAAAATATGGCGGTTGACGTTCATAGATGGCAGCACGAAAGAAGACGCGTCGTTTGAAAATCACACAAGGAAAATGGCGGATAACGGTCACAAGGCTTGAAAAATGAGAAAATAGAAGGCTTTGGCAGTGAAGCACTGCGAATGTTGGTTAGAAACAACTGCCACGAAATTAAGAATACGTACCGCAAAAAAAAAAAAAATCAAATATTAACGGAAAAAGCACACTCTGCGAGCACGTGGCTTGAAATTCACGAACGGAAATTTTGTCAGGCTGAAAGGGGGCAAGGTGAATGATGCAAGCAGTATTAAACAAACAAACACAAAAAAAATAACACTAATAAACACACAAGAAAAAAAAAATGCAAAAAAATAAAATAAAATACTTACGGTTTTTAAGCTGGGGTCGCAACGATGCACTATCAATGTCGTACGTCGGCGTCGGTGGAAAATTTGCGGTCAAAGCGCTAGGCAAATGAGCAAAGGTCGCAATGGGAACTGGGCGGCTGAAGATTCTCGACGGTTGGAGAAATCTTGCGCTGGTGGAGTACTGGCGTCGACGACAGCAGTAAGGGAACTGATTTTACTCCCGAGACTTGAGTGAATCACAATTCACTCATTAGGGGTGCCTAGCGCTTTGATGCAGCGAGTGTCGTCAAAAGCGGGAAAATTGAAAATACATTTATTTCGCTCCGGTATCATTCTCCCTCCCTCCGGTGACGACACTCTGGTGAAAGTGAATTTTCGCGGTGATAGTGCGATGCTGCTTCCCCTAGCATTTATTTTCAAACAACAACATACAAAAGTCTTAAATCTAACTTAACCTAACATAAAAATGGCTATCTTATCGAAGATAGCTGTCACGCCTCGGGTAAGGACGTGACCACAGTCTTCCTCGCGGGCATCTTCTTCAAAGATGTGGTGTAGTGACAGCTTCGTGAACTGGTTGCTCCTTC
The DNA here is from genome assembly GCA_028583605.1 of Dastarcus helophoroides. NCBI lineage: Eukaryota > Metazoa > Arthropoda > Insecta > Coleoptera > Bothrideridae > Dastarcus > Dastarcus helophoroides. The sequence continues at coordinate 4,514,257 of CM053332.1, forward strand.
TTCTTCGCTGGTGTCGTCTCCTTGGAAATGGGTCCTTGGAATAGACGGGTAGAGGCAATGGGGCCTCTGTCGAAGAGGAATGGGTCCTCTTGACGAAAAAGAAGAAATTATGGCGAGGAAAGTGTCCTCGAAAGGTTGGCGAGAGTCAATGGGGCCTCTGCCGAAGAGGAAGTGAATCCTCTGGAAATTGCTAGAAGGAAACGAAAGTTGGTCCTCGCAAGAGGAAGGTGAAGAGAAAATGGTTCCTCTCAATCACGAAGCGGTCGTAGTTCGGGTCCTGGCGTCGAGTTGGTCCTGGTGTCGAGTTGGTCGCTGATGATGCGCGGTCACTAGCACTGCACTACACTACACTCGCGCACTGCACTTCTTAATCTAACTTAAATCTACGAACAATGTTTGCCTAATCCTATTAACAATGTTTCCCTAATTCTACCTTAACCTAGGAGAGTTTTTCCACTTTGTCTTTTCACCTCACTGCACTTCACTGCACTATGGCTTCGAACGTCCTAATGAGGCGTGGAAGGTTGGCTCATTAAAAAAAAAAGGTGTAGGGGAACATCTGGTAGCTCGAGTCGGTCGGGTGTCCTGAAACGTCTGCTAGGGTCGGCATTGTAACGACAAAAGTAGTGTTCGACAATTGGAGGCGGATCCGCTGGCGGTGGCTCCGGGGGAGGCGGTTCAGCTGGAAGCGCGAAACTGGGGCGAGCTTTCTTGGCAAAGTCAGTCGCGGATTGCTCAGCCTCTTCGGAAGTCGAAATTCCGAATTTTCGCCGAAAATGTGGGGCTAAGGGGACTCGAGCTAGATGCTGTCGTGGGTTTCTGTCTCTGGAACAAAAGTATTTCGCAGGACTCGCGAAAGAAAATTTCGCGGTCGCGCAAGGAAGTTTCGCAGTCGCGTAAGTCGGTTTCGCAGTCGCGCAAGTCGGTTTCGCAGTCGTGCAAGTCGATTTCGTGGTTGCGGCGGTCGCTGGTGCGTAACTGGAAGTCGTGGAGCTGGCGATGGTGGAGTTCGTGACTGCGGAAAGGGGAGCATTCGCAACTGCTGGGGATCTCGCGGCCTCCACCGCGAAAACGGAGGATTCCGCGACCTTAGTCACGGAATTAGAATAATCTGCGATCTTTGTCGCAGACTCAGGGCAATTCGCGAGGTTTGTCGCGGAATCTGGACAATTTGCGAGCTCTGTCGCGGAACTGGAGGAATTGGCGAGCTTTGTCGCGGAATCAGGGCAATTTGCGAGCTCTGTCGCGAAATTGGGGCAATCTGCGAACTCTGTCGCGGAATTTGGGGAATTCGCGAGCTCTGTCGCAGAATCAGGGCAATTTGCGAGCTTTGTCGCGAAATTGGGGCAACTGACGAGTTCTGTCGGGGAATCGGAGCAATTCGGGACAGTACCCGCGGAATTGGTGGGCGTCGTGACTTTGGCAGCTGAAATTGCATCGTCTTCCACTGTATTCGCGAAACTAGGACATCTCGCGACCTCTGTCACGGATCTGAAGAATGTTGCGAACTCAGTCTCGGACTCCGCGCATCTCGCAGCTTTAGTCGCTGAAACGGGAGCACTGACAGTAACAGAGTTATTAATAGGGGTCAACCGTGCATCCGTGATTTCGGCTAAGGACATAAGAAATTGGTTGAAAGCTGCATTCACGGTCTCGATAATATTTGCGAGATCTGGCGCGGAATTGGTGGATTTTGCGACCTTAGCCGGGGAATTGGAACAATTTTCGAACTCGGCTTTAGAGGTTGGAGATCTGGTTAGCTTAGTCTTGGGATTGAGAGTTTTCGCGGGACGAAAATCTGTTGCGACTTCTGTCACGAAATTGGGGCGATCCGCGAGAATAGCAGCCGCGAATGACTCGACCGCGGAAGTCAGAACCGCTGAACTTAGATGCCTGGAACTTTCAGAAGTTATTTGGTTCACCAATTCCTGGAGCGCCAGTGATCTTTGGTTCCATCCAGCGTAGGTGTAAGGGAATGTGCTTATGGTGTTCTCGAAGATTCGTAAATGCCTTCGGGATGCTGCGGACAGGATTCCTTCGTTCTTAATCTGGTAGACGGTCTCATGAATAAAATCGAATGCCGCCAAAGCTTCACTAGATGGCTCATAGCGAAAATCATCTTTGCCAGATTGCAACGTCTTAGTAACAGAAGCAGACGAAGTCCTTGAACCGCGATCTTCGAGCGTAGGCTGGTATCTGTTTCGGGATTGTTGGGCGCCATATTGTTGCTGCGAACAAAATTGTCTACTCCTCCGCATAGACGACATCTCAGGGACGGAGAACGATATCCTTATCAAAGTATATTAGCCACACGTTGGGCACGCCATTAAATGATACCGCGTTAGTCGTGATAACATTTTTTTAGGAGGATTGACCGGGAGGAACGGCCAATTTGGGCGAAAATAACTAATTTTTGGTTTAAGAACGTCATCGCCAAGTGTTTTTAAACAGAAAAAGACGGTGTCCCTTATAAACATGGAAGACGACAACTATCGCTCAAAGATGGCAGTACTTACGATACGTGTCGTTAGAAATTAGAAAATATGGCGGTTGACGTTCATAGATGGCAGCACGAAAGAAGACGCGTCGTTTGAAAATCACACAAGGAAAATGGCGGATAACGGTCACAAGGCTTGAAAAATGAGAAAATAGAAGGCTTTGGCAGTGAAGCACTGCGAATGTTGGTTAGAAACAACTGCCACGAAATTAAGAATACGTACCGCAAAAAAAAAAAAATCAAATATTAACGGAAAAAGCACACTCTGCGAGCACGTGGCTTGAAATTCACGAACGGAAATTTTGTCAGGCTGAAAGGGGGCAAGGTGAATGATGCAAGCAGTATTAAACAAACAAACAAAAAAAAAATAACAGTAATAAACACTGTAAAAGAAAAAAAAAAATGCAAAAAAAATAAAATAAAATACTTACGGTTTTTAAGCTGGGGTCGCAACGATGCACTATCAATGTCGTACGTCGGCGTCGGTAGAAAATTTGCGGTCAAAGCGCTAGGCAAATAAGCAAAGGTCGCAATGGGAACTGGGCGGCTGAAGATTCTCGATGGTTGGAGAAATCTTGCGCTGGTGGAGTACTGACGTCGACGACAGCAGTAAGGGAACTGATCTTACTCCCGAGGGACTTAAGTGAATCACAATTCACTCATTAGGGGTGCCTAGCGCTTTGATGCAGCGAGTGTCGTCAAAAGCGGGAAAATTGAAAATACATTTATTTCGCTCCGGTATCAAGTTAAAATAGGGAGTTTCCTTTAGAAGTTGGTGTGAGGCATAACCTCAAAAAGGAGAATGTCCATACATACATATTGAATACATCACGTCAAACGGAGAAGTGCGCTTTCTTACTGAATGCAAATAAAGTTCCCACTTCGTATGCTAATTTGGAAACGCTGCCTACATTCTTTAGTCGGCCATTCTGTTTTGCTTTTTGAAATATTTACATTTGCACCACTAAATCATTGGCAGATGCCCCACAAGATGCTGGATACAACCCAAGTTGGCATTTTATAAGCTGAAACACGCGGGAGTTTTTTAAAAATATGCTCAAAGAATTTGATGCCACACACTCGCGTACAAGACATAAAAACCTTCTAGAGGAAAAGCATTATGTCACTATTAGAAGAATTGTCTTATAAATAACAACACAGTTTACTAGACTGAACTAATAAATAATATGGATGGGAACGTGAAGTACAGATATTGTAAGAGGAAATTCCAAAGCTTGTGTCCATTTAAGGTTGTTTGTTATTTCAATATCTAAAAGGGTAGGTGGTCTTGCATATAAATAGGATAATAAAGGTAATAAATTGGACTTACCCTTTATGATGGAGCTTCGTTAAAGGTTTACTGTTTAAACGTTGGATTACATTCATAACGTGATTGGTTCAGTATTCAAACAAATGGATGCCCTCACTCGAGGTCCAAAATACTCGTTGAGGACAAAAGCTATCTTCCCAGCGCCAGCTTTATGTAATAATGAAAGAATGTCAAACAGGCAATAACGTTTTACCAATAATGGCTACACGTTATTAGATATTCAAAACTAATACTGCACATCCGGTTTATCCTCCAGCAAAAATGAAACAACACACATAAACGAAGTAATTTCAATTCCAAACTTGCAACTTCGTTATAAGTTGCATACTTCTTGCATTGGCATCGAATGCAAAGCATCTCAATATTTTACATGACGTTGATGTTGTTTTCCTTAACTTGGGAAGCTAGCTCTAACTTTGAATGGCCCTATTAAAGATGCAAACACCAAGATGTCTAGTCACCGTAAAATATGTTCAGTTTGCCACCATTACCCTTTCCTCTAGAGCTGAGATTTATATTGAAAAGGAATAAAGAGAATGAAGTAAAAACATCCATAACACTTGAATAATGTGGATAATTTGATTTAAGTGAGTTAAAACGCATTAAAATATTGGTTGGGGTCATGAAAATTCTTTTTATCGGATTGCCCTACCTGCTTTTTCTCTGAAATGTCCAAATCCTTTGAGTTTATCCTTTCTTTGTTGAAAATGTTGGCAATATTTTCAAGACTTTTTCCTTATATGAAATAATAGGCAATAAATAATTACTTGAAAGTTACAATTATAATTATTGCTCTTATTAAAACGATATTTACATAAGAACATAAAATAAACACTGTGGCTCATAATAAAGTTCAAAGACGAATTCGCTATCGACATTTGAAATCGAATTTCGTTCAAACTTTCCAAATATTTTTAGAAAAAACATCGAAATTTCAAGATGAATACCGAAGTTTCAAGAACAAACAAGTATTTATAAAGAAACAAACATGAAATGTCGAGTCGATTATTTTAATATAAATTCGAAATCTTACTGACAACGTCAAAAAAAAAGAAAAGAAATTGACTTTTTCATGTAAGGTAATGGCACCAGTAATTGTCATTATCCCAGTTGTTATCACCAAACATATTATTGGAAAAAAAAGATAGGGTAATGGCACCAGCACCATCATCACCCCAATGGTTGATCAAACATATTTTTCAAAAAAAAAAAAGATAATGCCTCGTTACTTTAATTGTCTTAGGTCTCAATCAGTTCCCGTATGTATTTGCAACAATTTTAAATAAAGCTTTTAAAAGTAGTAGCCCATAAAAATCCGAATTTGAGTTTGAAATCGAATAATTTGTTTTATAAATTTTTTTTTAGCTTTACTACTTGAATGAGAATATAAATTTTGTTCTTAAGATTTTTGGGTACAGCTTAATTGTTCTAACAAATATTAGGAATTAAGAATCTTGAGTAAAACTGCTACCGATAATTCTTGAGTCATAATGTTGAATTTAAAATTTAGATATTCTGTTTAAGACCGAAATTTTAAGAAGAATCTCGAGAAAATGTTAGAGTTTATTAAATACATTTTGGAAATTTTGAACTTGGTTTCGAAAATAGTCAAAATTTTGAGAAGAAAATGTCCAAAATATTTCGACTACATTGAAAGTTTTCCTTACAATTTGTAATTTTGAAGAAAAGGACCTTTTTAATTTAAAACCAATTATCTAATAAAAAATTCAAAATGTCAAGAAAACAAAAAATTCCAAATTCCTACTAAGATATCTAGCTTTTGTTTTTTGCTAGTTTGATTTTGTGATTGTTTTTTATTTGCTCCTGAAATTTCGGTCCTATCCTTAAAATAATCATAATCATAAAAATCGCGGAAAGAAGTTTAAATGTAGGTTAAAAAGTAGAACGCTTGAGAATTAAGTTGATTATAGAAAAACTTTATTTTGCAAAAAAGCCATTTTGATGAGCACTTAATTTATTAGTATTTTTTTCTTTAAAACTATTATTTCTTGAAATTTTGTATTTTAATTTCGAAAAAATTATATTTTTTAAAAATAACTGGAGTTTCAAAAGTTTTACTTACTTCCTGGAATTTTAGATGTGACCTCAGGTTGAAATGTTAAAAGGAAAGTATATTTTAGAGATAACAGATCCAAGATTTCTAGATAAAAATCTAAATTTGGACTAAAGAAATTTGAAAATATAAATCAAAATTAAATTTTTGTGTTTCAACGTTTTTTTCAGTTTTTAGGTCGTAATTTCAATTTCGAAAAATTAAGTTTACACTCGAAATTTCAGTCTTAAAATTGTTCACTCTCGAGACTAAAAGGTGTAAACTTTAAGAACAAGTTTTGAAACTAAAATGAAATCTTTAATATAAAGCTCGAGATTTCGAGTATAAAATGAAAATTTTGTGAAAATCAGTTTTGAAGAAAACGAAACATTTTCAGTATGTATTTTTTTCATCTTTTTTGACTTTTTTCTTTCGACCTTGAAACTTAAAACATTCGCTCTAATCCTAGAAATTCTAGAAAAAATAATTCTTTTAATCGAAATGTTTTAAATAAATCACGAAATTTAAACATTTTCCTGAAGAATTAAATGTGAAATGTTTAAACTTAGAATTTACGCACATGTTTTCAAATGTCAACTTTTTTCTGAAATTCATGTTTTTTTTTCCTTAACTTCGATGCGATTTCATAAACTGTTTTGGTCATCGATTCATTACGAATTAATACTTTTTATCAGAGAAACACAGTCGCCAGTTCCATAAATATTGCCATTGATTGTAGAAAAAATGTCTATTTAAAAAAAGACAATTTCTTTGTTTATCGATTATAACAAAAGAAAATTAGGATTGGAATTTCAAATTCATACATAATTAAAAATCATTTTGTTTGGTCCGTTGACTCTTCACTGTAGTAATTGGTACGAAACCCTAATTGTGCGAGCCCGACTCGTCCTTGCCTGATTTTTTTCTTGTAATTTCTGCATTGTATTAGATATTGTTTGAAAACTTGACATTTTATCGAAAATTTGAGATTTTGTGAAGTTAACTGGGTTTGATGAGGCAAACAACATGATTTTTTTTAATTTTTGAAGATTTTTAATATGATATTTCAATTTTTTCTGAGAATTTCCAGGTAATTCTCCAGATTTTTGTTTAATTTATATTCTTTTTTCAAAAGTTGAAATTTTTCTGGACATTTTAGCCGGATCCATATAGATAAAACGTTGTGACGTGCGTTGTATTTTGCAAGTTAAAAAACATATTTTTAACGTAAGGCCAATTATTCTGTGGTGTAAATAGTTATTTAGTGTTTTATTTGACCGAATCCTTTTGTGTGGGTCCTAATCTCTTAAAACACAATGCAAAAACCTTGAATATAATCCAAGTTTTTACGGCAAATATAACGCACCAAACAAATTTTTATTGATGTACCTGCCTTTTTTTTTCTTTTTCTCTTGAAAGAGGTTAAGCTGGAAATATTGTTTTCACATTTAATGATGTTTATCCCAGGGACTAACTTAAGGCTTGATCTTCTGATTTTTAAGCTCTTAATGGAGTTCCAATTCATCTTATGAAAAAGAGAAAATTTAATTTAATTTGTGAGTCGAGATAATATGGAGATGTTAAAAAGGTGTTTAAACAATTTCAAACTTACTCGGCCCGTTAATTATTTTTGAAACAAAAACTGGAGCCAAACTCGTACATTTTGTTTATTATAAAACCGAATCTATATAAATAAACAAGTGCAAGTTTTGGAAAAAACGACCAAATTAGGGCCAAAATTATGCGAAATTGATCATCCGCTTTTATGTAAGTAAATGTAGAACTAATATGAAAAATTTGACTCTGCGAAATTGAAGATGTGGCAAACGTAACCAATTAAATTCGGCTAGAAATTGGTACACTGGCACCGGTGACAGAATACGAGACATCCTATTTCCCTGCACGCGCAAATTAAAGGTTCGGGGAAAGTACACAGCGTCAGCCCATTAGCGCTAATCGCAGCAAGAGGACGGTAAGTCTCATGTGACGGGGGTGAATTAGTGTCTGCAAGAGTATCAAGTTGGCTGCTGCGTGATGTTCCGGCAAATTTGATCAGGAATGTTGGCGGTGTCAGTCTGACGTACGTGAGATTGCGTTCAAATTCCACAACTGACTGGTCGGATTTCTGCTGAGAATATTACTGTGTTTCGTAATCCGCAGACCCTCATTATATCTGACTAAACGTCTTAATTAAATACAAGGGATGTGTTTATATCACGGGGAACTTTAACCGCTAAATTGGTCTAGGTTCGCTTAAATACCAAGTTAGGCTTGTATAACTTAAAATTTAACTTAGCCAAGTTAGTGAATATGCAAAAGATATGCTATATACAGGGTGTCTCAGCATAAAGCCCATAATTTCATAGCTGTGTGCCGTAAATTTGTTACCAAAAGTTAGGTTACATTTACGGTGTTTACGTTAGACCTGAAGAGTTTAAGGCCTACATAAACGGATTCGGCAGTATAACCCTCAAACTAACAATTTACACAACAAAATAAGTGATCTTGCGTAAAAAATATCTTCTTTTACATTTGAAAATTTAACACAAAACACAATTTTTTATTGATGAAAGAGACATAAATTAATACGCGATTATTAATTTTTTTAGATATCGTAAGACATTGTTTGGGTTATGCCTGAAACACGAAAACAATGATAATTTTGGCAACGAAAGCACAAAATAAATCATTGGACGATTCACTTTTTTGCACGAAAATCCGCCGATAGCGAGAAATATTTTGTGACGACCAATGCCGTTATGTTTTGGTTTTTTAAATCTATAAGAGATGGTGCTGAAGAAATATTTTAAAGGACGTACTTATTTTATCTATAAACGACAAAGGGTATTTTTTTCTTCGCAGACGCCACATTTCTACAATAGTTTGGAACAATAGACACTTGAGTATTCTTACCTAAAAAAATAAAATGCTTGGACTACCGAAAAATGTTTAATATGCTTGAAAGTAAGTAAGTTATTTAAGCACTGAATGTGAATTTTGTAAATGCGTTGTTATTTATTTCTTATATTTCCGTTTTTGTCAGACTTGTTAATTATTTTCCTACACTTTTTACATCATTTGTTTTTTGAATTCATCTTTCATTTTTTGCCAAATTGATTGATTAAAGAAACCAAAAATGTGTCGCAGTAGACTCAATTATTTTCCTACTAGGTTGAAATGTATGAAAATACAAATGATTATGTGGCCTAAAATATAAAATTTATTTTCCACTAATTCGGCGATATCTCTGCACCTGCCAACCTAGTGAGCGCCTATTAACGTATAAAATCTTAAAGAATGTTGCAAACCAGTTGCGAAGAAGAATTTTCCCCCTATTTAAAAAGTAGAATAATATATTTTTTTATTTTCTGTCCTTCGAATATGGGATTAAAATTAATGACACTTTAAATGAAGCACCCCATGTATGCGGAATTTTATGAAAAAATGTCAAAAAGTAGATGGTCCAACTCTCCGGGTTAAACCGACCTTTATCTTGGTACCACATAAAATTCATATCTGCAGCAGGAAACAACAAAAATATTACATATATATGAATGAAAAATAAAAAAACCTATTATATTACACATAATATGCAAGTAATTCCTAGAATATATTTTTACTTAAAATTTTTCTTAATTTTTTTATACTTCGGATGATCCGACCTTTTTTGGAATCTGACCTACGCCTTAGTTCTATTGTACAGTGAAATCTCTCTTAAAAGGACAACTTCGGAACTGCCGAAACATGTCCACCTAATGAAGGTATCAGCTCGTGAAAAATTTTAACCTTTATTTACTGATTACTTCTGCTTGTTCAAAATCATCAGAAAGGTTTTCTGTTTTAACTTGTGCATATTCGAAACGAACTACGCCATTTTCATCTTCTAATAAGGGTCTATGTTAATAAACTTTTTCAAATAATTTCCACCGATACGTATTGCTTCAAAGATTTTTCACATTGCTGAAAAATTATTATTAAATTCTCGTTTTTAAAGTTCTTAAAGTCAGCTTCAAGTAACTTTGACAAAACTTTGTATGCTACTGATAGATTCCATTTTAGCTAATAGATTTTTAACCAAAATTACACTCTAAAATATTTTGTAAAATTCTGAATAGTGCTTTGCTCTAATGAATAAGCACTTAATATACCATTTGGTAACAAAAATTCAATTAAATATAAGTTATCCTACTATCTCAATCCTTTTGGAGACGAAACCAATATTTCCAAAAATAGGGCCTTTTTTTCTACACCTATTCTTCTGGCAACGTTATTAATTATTTTGTCATTGTAATAAATACCCTGTAAGCTTTTTTTGTTAGTTTTTGGTACGTCGGACAATTTACTCAGGCTTGTCTTGGTCTTTGTGTCTTATCAATAACCAGTAATGTTTCCTTTTCTACAGTCATATTTATTCAACGCATTATTTATTTATTTTCTTTTTTTAGCCATTGTTTCATCATCACATTTTTTACTTTTAAATATAACGTCCTGTCTAACAAAGCTTTTACATCAAAAATATCTTTTAGCGAGTAGTATTTTCAGAGCCGTAACAAGGCAGGCGCAGTAAGTGCAATCCCAAAGGGGCCAAAGGTAAAAAGGCAGCCCATAAGTTTCGAAGATATCCTTATTTTCTTAGTCGACTAAAATAATTTTGATATGACAACTTTTTTTTGAAAAGAAAATTTCTCCATGCGCATTAAATGACTTACCAACATGATCTAATATCAAGAGTATTATTTTAGCTATAAATAAGACAAGCAATTGAATAAAAAAAAACCTGCATGCGGGGTTTGAACTCGCGACGTACCACGCAAGAAGATACAGTCCTACTCACTCACCGATCCCTCTTGTAGAATAAAAAGTTCAACCCGCTTTATATATTATCCCTACTCCTACAATATATAAATTGAAAGCTGAATACATCAGAAAAGAAAAACACGTTGACGAAATTCGGGCAGACGTAAACTTAAAATGCGGAGTTCGAGATTAAAACAGAAATCTCTTGGCTTAAGTAGTAAACATCTTGATCTCTCAAGGTTATTTTCAACCCTGCAGTCATCTTGCAATTAAAATCGTATTTCTTTAATTTGGAATTGTTTGGAAGCTCCAGTGGCTTAAGAATATTGTTTACATAAGCTGACAGAAATTTTCCAAATTAAATGTAGATGGTGGATTTTCCAAATTTTAAAATTGTTGTTAGGGAAGTTTTGTAGAGGGGAAAAAGAACATAAAATAAGCCTTCAGCAAAGCTCCCTCTCTCTTTCTTTAAAACTGCCTTTTAGTGTGGCAGATTGAGCCTTCATTCAAGCGTCCATTCATTCATTTATTCACTCACTCATTCATTCATTCATTCATTCATTCATTCATTCATTCATTATTCATTCATTCATTCATTCATTCATTCATTCATTCATTCATTCATTCATTCATTCATTCATTCATTCATTCATTTATTCATAATTTCATTTCTTTCGTTTAGTTCACTCAAACACGTTCTAAGTAATTTGCACATTTCATTTAGTTTAGACCGTAGTAGTAATTTAGTTAGTGTTAGCAGTTAGTATGCGATTAAATAGTAAAAACATTACTATCTATTTGATTTCATTTATTATAACAGCGTATCAGTTACGCGATATGCGAACTTTCGTTCAAAACAAGCATCCTTCCCAAAAGTTTCTTTTTACTTTTTTTATCCTCTTTTTCATCTACAGCTCTCTTATAAGACAATGGAATTTCAACTTTTCCCCACTTTTCTTGCAGCTGACTATTTTTTGCACCATTGGGTAGCGGAGGCAACTGTAAGATAGTGTCCCCAATATGCGAAATAGTTCTTGTAGCTAGCATAGGACTACAGCTGTAGACAGCTGTGAAATTGAGCTTCCGCTAGGAGAAATCTGCGAAATAGCGTTGGTTGATGATTTAGAGGAGAAATTAAAGGTTGACTTAGGAACGAAACTTGTTTATGTTTTAGGAATTAAATTGAATATAGTTAACCGGCACCAGATGCCGTCCTGCGTACTTCCCGTACAAATATAAAAGATGGAAAGATTAGAATAATAATAATTTTAATTTACAAATTATAAAATTTTCATTTTTGATATTTGATATTGATAAATTTGAAAACTAAAACAAAACTTTATTCTATAATAGTTTAAAATGTTCATTTCTGTCAGCCGTTCCCATAAGAGTAGTGTTGGGTTGCTACATAGCAATCTGCTACTTTGTCACTGCTACTTATTGAGTAACAGTTAAAACAGTTATCAGTTCATAAAAGTAACTGCTACTTTTGGAACATATAAGATCTTTCAGTCGCAGTTGTTACACATTACGTTATCAAAGCTACCTGCTACTTTACTCGAACTCCGTGTACTTTTGGTCCGTTTCCCTAAGAAATTGTAGGCTTTATCAGTGTTTCTTTTCTATAGTCGGAAGCATCTTGGAATTCTAATGATATCATTTTGTTGTTGTAATAAATAATAAGTTATGTTGATAACCATGAAGCTTACTTTTATGTTTTAACCCTTCTTTGTCTTTAATTAGTTACTATTAGAGGAGTATGTCAAAATAAAACAGCCAAATTGTACTGATACCTGGTTATTGGCTCGGAAATTTTACGATTTAAATCACATCTCTTATAAATTCAAATGTCTCTCAAAATTTATATAATAGAAAAAATGATCAATGTTATATTCTACATTCAAGTTTCTCAAACATTAACAGAGTTTATTAAAGATTGTCTGCCAAATGAATTAAAAACATATCCTATCGTCCGAAGTGACTGCGACTTGCAGTGATTTAGAGTAGGTTCTGTTATTGTTTAATCATACTGTGACAAAGAAGCAGGAACAGTTTAGTAGTGTAACTAATTAACAGGAACAGTTTAGTGTAGTAGCAGCTATTTCTTGTCGGTTAGCTCCTTGCTCGGTTTCGTTTTGACTGCGAATTTGCGATCGCGTAACAGTGACAAAGTAGCAGTAGCAGGTATTCTTTCTAACTTGCTACTTGCTCCGTTCCATTCCGTTCTGACTTTCAGTATACTGCGACTGAGATATGTGATCGCTTAACGCGTATTCATAATAAGTAACAGTGACAAAAGTAGCAGCTATTTAAAACTGTTACTTGGTTGTAACAGGAGACAACTCGTAGCTGCTGCTTGTAAAAATAGCAGTTTTGCCCATCACTACTACATAAGAGTTCATTTTTTTCTTTTCTTCTATTGAACTATTAAACTCTGGAATTCGTTACCGAACAGAATTTTTTCCGCATAATTAAAATTTATCCTCGTTCCTCTGCTCCGCTTTTAAAACCTACTGAAGCAGATAAACACTTCATAGTTTGTTACAATATCAAAACATCAATGGGTAACGTTTTTGTTCCCAGTACAAAAGCATTCCAATCAAGTACACAAAAAGTATCGCAAATTGAATTTTAAATCTGTCGACAATTATTCTTGGTTATCTGTAATAATTTATTCTCAAGATAGAAACTAGAGAAGTTTCAAGTCCAAACAAAACACGAAATTCGAAGTTGCAATACCTATTATCAAGGCAGTTCATTAGGAAAGCGCCCTGAAGTATAAGTGCTTGGCTTCTCTTTATGTATAGGCGCAATTATTCCAGTCAAAGCTAAGTTGCATGGGAAATCCAAAGCTGGGTATAATAACAGACCAAGCCATAGTAGATGCGGCATGCAATAAACAAAGCGCATTCTCCAGCTTCTCTGCAACAAATTACTTCCTTTTATATCGAGCCTCCTTTGATCTTCTCATTTACTTAGGATCAAAGAAAAATGCAAACTATAATAAAGGGTTATTGTTTAAATGCCTATTACGTTCGTAAACCCTCATTGAGCTTTAATTTAGCCTTATGATCGTTAAATCGATGAAATGTCTGGAAATTGACCAATTATTAAGTATCTACATTAGAAGCATATACGGGAATTTTTATTGAACTTTAGTGTCAGTCTGTCTGATAACTTATTGCAAGTTTAATTTTAGAGCGACGTTGTGAATTTTTCATTTCCACAACTGTCATGGTACAATAAATTTTTAACTGAATAGGAAATAGGAACACGCGAGACTCTTTTCTAGGACACAGCTATTACATTTCGGACTTAAATGAAAAATGTGGCTTGGTAACTTATCGCATGTTTGATAGCAGCCGAGGTGAGTGTGTAAAATCATACTACTCACTGAAGGAAGTATACGTCTCTTATATCGACAACACTATTATTTAGTATATTGTGTATGTATGTGGATATGTATTTATTTTTTATTTTATTGATTTATCTATCGTATGGCCTATCAATCACAGTTTGTTACAAGTTTATGTCTAAGTTGTTTACAATATATTTAATTGATTCTTTGGTAGCCACCAGAAAATCGTTGAGGTCAACTTCATATACCCTAAGTGGATATTAATGGATTATATGTATTATGGTTTGTCTTTCAGCGCCGCAATAACAGACGGATGACGGTACCTTACCTCACTTGTACAAAAAGTCTGCACATCTTCCAATGTTAGGTCTTAATCCGATTGAGAGTCGACCAAATTTTTCGAGGGAGGTTAAATCCTTCTGGTTCATTAGAAAATTAGGCACTACTTGATTTGTTAAATGCTCTCTCCATCTATCAATTATGTTAAAATTGTTTTGGAGAAGTGTCTGTGCCGCTTTCATTGAGGAATGTCTAAATCGGAATCCGTTTTTCTGGATATCCGGAATATCATTACGGATTTGCAGCATAGAATTACACATAATTTTACTTAAATTCTTTAACTAGGACGTTTTCTTGTCGTAAGTTTGACTGTGCTATGTGACTAATTAGACTTGGTAGCAACATTGTAGGAGTGGGAGTAATTGTTCCTGTTATGATACCCATGGTTTGGTTAAGTTGGATATCAACCATATAGGTGTGAGCACTATTGAGACACCCTAAAGCACAATATTCTGCGGCTGGATATATCAACCCTAGTGCGGAAGGATCTTAATGTAGTTCGCTGAGGAGCCCATGTAGTGCCACATAGCTTCTGCAGTATGTTATTTCGCGTTCCATTCTAAGCTTAGCAGCGGTTTCAACTAAATGTTCCTTGAGTCTAAGTATTCTATTCCAAGGTGACTCTGAGGTATTTTGAATGCTTTAGTATATTTCAATAATTTATTATCAAAATACACGCTTTTATTTTTGAGGTGTAAGATAGATACTTCTGTGTTCTATCACTTGGTCGGAGTCTCAATCTTTTAAAGTATTTGTGGAGAGTAGCCAAATCACTCGTAAGGATATTCTCAGTTGTTTCAATAAGTTTATTGCTTACTTGCTAGAGTCCAATCGTCTGCATAACCAAACCTTGCCCGATATGGTTGCAGGCATGTCAACGATGTAGAGGCTTGAATAGGAGTAGGGCAAGAACCGAGCTTTGTGCAAGGTCGTTATTAAGCTTTATTTGCTTGCTTCTATTATTTCCCAATGTTACCTAGAAGGTTCGATAAGGTTTATGATCTTCTTACAGGAGATTATGCGAATTAAGCTTACATAGTTAAATTCATGTTTCCAGACAATGCCGTAGGCTGCTGTTAGTTCTATAAGTGCTACAGCTATTTGCTCTTTCTTTTGGAAACCAGCTTCTATGAATATAGTTAACGATAGAACTTGGTCCGAGCTGCTTTGCATTGGTCGAAATCATGCTTGTTCGGTGAGTACATTTTTAAGTATTCTGGCCATTTCGGTATTATTTCTAGTAGTTTATATTCCATGCTGAGTAGAGAAATGGGGCGATAGTTCTCGGGCCGGTCGTTTGGTTTGCCAGGTTTTAGAATTGCAATGGTGTTTGCTCGTTTAGTGATTAGGGAATACTGCCTGTGTGAAAGATATCCGTGAGGAACTGAGCAAGCCTCTGTTTCGTGTAAGCCCTACAATTTATGACAAATTCGGGAAGAATGCCATCAAAACCTGGCGCTTTACCCGCCTTGAGTTCTTTCAGGGAATTTGTAATTTCACCAGTGCGGATATCTATAGAATATTCGAAATTGCTGACGCAAATTTCTTTGAGAGCTGTTAGTTTCTTTTTATTTTGATTGTGTATGTGCGATCTTGGGGGAGGGGGGCTTGATATGGCATTTATGTAGGATGCGACTATATTGGGTAGTATTTTATTTTCTTTATTAACAGTTACATTTGCACTTCCAAGCTGACGCAATAGAGGCCAGGCTTTTCGATTTGATCTTTTGAAGTCAAGGCTTTCAACAAGTCTCTATCCATGTGAGAATTTGGTAAAAAGAACACACTAATAACATAATAAATTAAGTAAATAAAATGTAAATTTTTTTGGCTACCATGTATATTTAAATTGTTGGCGTAGGGTGCTTCACTTGGACAAATCGCGCTGCAATTTTAACTAACTTCCCGGAAGAACTTGTTCTTCTTAGGACGCCGTCTCCCTTCGAAGGTTGGCGATCCAACTGGCTATGAGGGGGCGCGAAACTACTCCACCGAAAATTTCTATAGATGTCCGTCCGAACCATCGATGCAGATCCTTTCGCCACGAGTTTTGCCGTCTACATACAGATCGCTTGCACTCAATCTTTCCTTCAATAACGGAGCCGAAGGATCTCCGAAACGCTCTCTTCTCATAACGTGTCCGATGTATTGGAGCTTTCTTTATTTGATGGTTATCAGCAACTCCTTATTTTTACCCATTCTCCTCAGTACTTCCTGGTTGGTTATTTTGTTCCACCCAGTATATACGCAGTATACGGTGATACAAGTAAATCTCAAAGGCCTCCAGCTCTCGGAGCCACAGAGTAGCATCGGAAAGATATAGCTACGCAGCATACACATGCGGAGTTGTAGTTTTAGGTCTCGACTAGTGAAGAAGGTCTTCACGGAGATGAATGTCCTCCTAACCTGTTCAATCCTTAACCTGGTTCGCCCTTTTAGGCTCACTGGTCTTTTTAACGAGGGCTCCAAGATATTTAACGGACGGCACTTGCTTCTACTGACCTGATTATTAATTTAATTCGAAGGAACGTCCGTCTTGGTGTCTTGGAGAGCGCAACTATCTTGATCTTAGAAACATTCATGTGTAGATCATACTATATGCTATGTTCAACGATGAGGTCCATCATATTCTGGAGATGTGGAAGGCAGCCCGCGAGCACGACCGTATCGCTAGTAAAACGTATATTATTAATGAGGGTTCCAGTTGATCCTAATGCCCTCTTTCACATCCGCCAGTGCCTCTCGGAACACTAAATCTGAGTATATATTAAAGAGAAGCCCATGTCTAAATCCTTTGTATTTCTTCGAATGTTGTACCGTCTACCCTAATCTCTACAGCTTGATTCTAGTACAGCTCCGTGATGATGTTCGACATCGACACCGGTGCATTTGAGAATCTTGGTAAGCTTTTGGTGCGAGACACAGTCGAAAAGCTTTTTCGGTAATCAATAAAGCAGGCAATTATACCCGATATTTATGACCCTGCATCGCTGTGTGAGAACGTTGAGAGAGAAGAGAGCCTCACGTACCCGTCCCGTTCCTAAATCCGAATTGCGTTCCGTCAACCTATCCCTCACATCTAGCGTATATACGAGTGTGAACGATACGGAGAAAGACCCTGAGGACATGAGATATCAGGCTTATTTATCATTCGGTGGCGGTGGCTAGCTCTTAGGAGTGAAGGAGTGGGGGGTTGAAAAATACATCTTTAAGTGGGAATTTAGAAAAAAAAATCGAGCTGTCCGAGCATTTTTTTGAAATATGTTTGTTGCCGGTTTTATAGAATTTATTCGTTACTTCGGAAAGCACGGTATAATGTAAACATCTGGGCTTTTGCATCGCGTATTACGTCAAAAGATTCTCGTGGACATACCGGTATAAGTTTATCGTGATTCGCAGTAAAATACAATTAACAGTTGGGACAACACATTACTAGTAGGGTTGCCAACATTTCATCAGTGAAATATAGTATTTTCCAAAAAAAGTTATAAAAAAATATAGTATGTTTAAAAAAATATAGTATTTTATGGAAAAAGCAAAAAAATAATTAAATAAATATGTATTTGTTAAGTACTTATTTATTTTTGTAAAAACTATATTTTTTTGCACTTCTTGTACTTTGTAACAGTTTTATGTTTAAAATAAAAGTGTCATATGCTTTGTCACATTCAATTTTTAAATTGATATAAATCAAAACTTCATTTTTTATTAATGACGTACTACTTCTATTTCTCTTTTCTCGCCATTTCGAATTCATAACCGAAAATATTCTTTCTGTGAATGTCGAAGTAGCGGGAACAGAGAGCAGGAATGAAATTACTTTTAGTAAATTTGGCAGATTATTTTCAGTACTTTTTAGAATGTACTGCCATTTTTTGGGCTGTAGTTTTGTCAGTAAAATCGCTACAGTCTTTTACTTTAGCAAAGATTTCATTTAATATTGTTATTTCAGAGTAAAGGTCGTCCATTTTTATGCTCAATTTTTCTTGTAAATTCAGAACTTCTACAATTATCTCACAATCATTAAATGAAATCTCCTGTTCCAAATTTAATTTTTGGATTTTACATAACCAATTGCACTCACCAAAATCAAACCATTTATTAAGATACTCTAAACATTTATCAATAAAAACCAAAAAATTATTTTGAATTCCATAACTTTGCTTCTAATGATTGCAACATTTTTTTGGTTTCATAACCAAAAAAAGTATCTTTTTTACGTTGTTCTAGCGCCGATTTTAAAGTTGATATAACATTATACACATCTAAGACTGTGATGTTATTGCCTTCAAATTGTTTAACAGCTTTATGAAACTATAATGCACAGACCAATAGGTCTGAACATTTATTAGATTCGAAGTTTGGAAACCAAATACCGGCTTCGATTTTGTTAGATCTCGTCAGTTTGGCATATCCAACTCGAATGCTAACAAATGTTCCGACAAGTAAGTACTAAAACATTCACGCATCAAGCGAGAGACTCTTAAGTACTACCACCTATTGGTCCGTAGAAAAACTATGGCCATCGCCAACAATGTCGTATGCAAGAAGAATGCAACCTAGACTACAAATTCATGCAGCCCTCCAGGCAGGCGTGTATAGTGAATCATAGGTAGCTGAACTACCAACAGTTGAAACACTGCCACCTAGCGAAGCGGTTGCTCTCTAGGAGAGTTTCCAGAAGACAAGGATTCTATAATGCGCACAGACCAATAGGTTTGAACATTTATTAGATTTGAAGTTTGGAAACCAAATACCGGTTTCAATCTTGTTAGATCTCGTCAGTTTGGTATATCCAACTCGAATGCTAACAAATGTTCTGACAAGTAAATACTAAAACATTCACAGGCGTCAAGCGAGTGACTCTTAGTACTACCACCTATTGGTCCGTAGAAAAACTATGGCCATCGCCAATAATGTCGTATGCATGAAGAATGCAACCTAGACTACAAATTCATGCAGCCCTCCAGGCGTGTATAGTGAATCATAGGTAGCTGAACTATCAACAGTTGAAACACTGCCACCTAACGAAGCGATTGCTCACGAAAGATTTAAACTTTACTGCTTCCATTAATTTCATTCATCATTAAAATATTTTGAATATGTGTAGGACACTCCTGCCCTAAACTAAAAAAATAATCACTCAAAGCCTTCCAATTCAAAAGCATGCTGTCCACACAAGGTAGCAATGAAAGCCATCCAGTAACAACATGTCATTTCAGCTCATGCCATTCACCTTCAACAACAGCAACAAATTTTTTAAGCTCTTCCCTACGAACTGCAGAAACGGAGAAATGACTGTAGATTTTTAAAATTATATTTTCAACATCGATGCTTAAAAAATTCATTGTATGCTTGACTCTGTTGTGAACTATGTGTGCGTGACAATTGCCCTTCACCAAATCAGGAACTCTTCGCTCAATATTTTTATAAAGAGAATGATGAATACCAAAATTCGCATTGGTGTTATCTGCACTCAAACCAGACACTCTATCCAAGGAAAGGCTGTGGTGGGATAATGAACTATTTATAGCATCAACATACCATTTGCAGATTCATCACAATTTTCGTAAAAGTCTAATAACTTGTTTTGTATCCCATTTTCAATATCAAAATATTGTACAACTAAGGGAAATAATTTTATATTTTTTATATTACTTGCATCAGTTTGCAAACAAAAATATAAATTAGAGGCATTTAAATCATCCAGTAAAGTTTGCAATGCATAAGGCCCCAAAACTTCATTAACCAGTGTTTCCATTTTAGTACGTTACGTACGTTATTATGTTCAAAGCGGTTTTAGAATCGCCATATATGATTTTGTTCAGTTTTACAGTAAAGTCCATGCTGTTATAAGAAAGATTGTGTTTTACTGTACGGTAAGTCAAAGCAAGTTCACTGGCTGAAATCTTGTCATCACAAGTAAGAGGAGCAGAAGTAGATGAAGAAGAGCCCAAACCAAAAAAGCTGTCTAATGTAGAAGTTTTCTTGCAAAGTTCAACTTTGAGTTTGTGGTGCTTTGTTTCCCCATGTTGTTTAATCTGTAATGAATTATAAAACATCCTAAGTACCACCTTCACCTATCATGCAATGCAACGCAAAACAACTGACCATTTATTGAATAAAAACAAAGAACAGAGAGAAGATGCAAGTATTTAATATAACCTAAAAGCACTAACCTGGCCAATCCCGCTTTTCCCCACAGAAAATGTTATGTTACATGGTTTACATTTAACATTAAAAATATTTTGGGGATCTTCTGTAATCCATTCACAGACTCTTTCCCACTCCGGTTTATATTTTTGAAGACTTTTTTGCATTTTTCGCTTTTTCGGCGTTAGCGGCGCATTAAAATTTGCCCCACTTCCGTTATCGCTACCACTTTCCATAACTTATTTATTCAGTATTTAAACTTTTCAAAATAAATCACAGCATCAAATTCAAAATAGGTAATTCCGCCAATAGTTCACAAACCAAAATATAATTTGACGACGTCAAAATTCAAAATTGAAGTTGTCAATTTGACATTGACAAGTTCGGAACGCATGCTTTCGGATACACATACACATGGGCTAAGTATATATTAGCGTACATATTTACACTATCATATTAGTTAAATAAAAGTTACTGTAAAAACGCGTTCATATATTTTTTAAATGTAAGTTCTTTTTGATTACAGTTCAGTGTTGAAAATATAGTATTTTTGCGTACTATATATTTCTTCAACAGTATATAGTACGTGGACACGAAATATAGTACAATACTATATATTATAGTACGGTTGGCAACCCTAATTACTAGAGATATACGTATTATTAATAATATTTTAGTTTTGTTATTGATGTTTTGTAGTTGTTTAGACCGTAATTATTTGCATGTGGGGCCCAACTTTCGGATTGTTAATTTAAATAGTTGTTATCGAAAGACATTTTAAATAGGGCTTAGTAACCTTTTTGTTTGTTAAATGCCAAATTCAAAAAACTAACGCATATTAATACACAATTTGAAAGAAGTGTGTGATTTACAAATTAATATACCTAACAGTGGATTGTGTGTATTTATATTATACAATAAAAAAATAATATATGATTTCCAACTAATTTTAAGTTGAAAGAAATTGCAATTTCTGAACAATCTTTTTAAATTCGTCTTGGCATAAATTTGAAAAATGATGCAAAGTTGTGGCTGCAAGAATGTAGTGAAATTACTATCACGAATTGGATTATTAAAAGTCGTCTTTAAAATCCTCGTACGTTTTTATTTTAATTATTGTTGAAGTGAAAACTTTAGGTGCGTTGAGCGATTTTTGATAGGGAAAAAACTAATGGTTTGCGTTACCATAACGCTAATTCTCGTAGGCGACACGTTCCGAATTTTAGAGTTCATTTACAGAGTTAGTTTACAAAAAAGAAAAGAAAATTTACTTATATGTCACCTAACAACATATCAAGTTTCATTAAAATCCAGTTGGTGGAACATGTCAAAAAAAAATGTAATATGTCTGCATATAATGTCTAAGCCTGCTGATATGAAGTAAATGTAATTATTATTATTATTATTATGTTACCTTAAATACGTTTCCATATTGAATAATATAACTTTGTAGATTACTTAAGGAATAAAAGTTCATATGAACCCAAGTTTTAATCTTTTTTATTTCCAAGTTACAAGTTGTTTCATTATAGGGGAAAATAAAATTATTTTATTTGTATTTCTGAAACCCTTTGACTTAGCGTCATAAAATTTGATACATAGTATCAGTATATTAAAGGAAAACTTTTGCATTTATTCACTTATTTTTCAAACGCCAGGGGCGTACGTTAGAATATTAACATTAAATTTTCATATGAGAAAAATACCATGCCACTGTATGTTAAAGTCTTAAAAGGATAAAAGTTTAGGAATTGTTATGTAGTACCAAAAAATGTACAACTGAAAGCAGGAAAATACCTTTGCAAATTTATACGGGGTGAAGCAACAA
This sequence comes from Dastarcus helophoroides, assembly GCA_028583605.1. Taxonomy (NCBI): domain Eukaryota; kingdom Metazoa; phylum Arthropoda; class Insecta; order Coleoptera; family Bothrideridae; genus Dastarcus; species Dastarcus helophoroides. Next base: position 4,536,612 of record CM053332.1, read on the forward strand.
AAACTTAACAGAGCTGGGATTTTTTTATTGTTGAAAAAAATGCAAAAATAGGTTGATTTTGTTTGAATCAAGACAACTTTAGCCGCTTATTTTGTTGTTTTAACGACAACTTCCTAAACAGGTCTTGCATCTCTTTTAACAATTTTAATGGAAAGGGACCCATGTTGCAGATTATTGGAACACCCATTTGATACTCTTTAACTATTTTTAATTTGATTAATTTTTTAAAATATAAGGTGGTATGCTTGTCATTCATATTCAGTAAAATGTTTACTTTTTATTCTGGTTTATTTATTTATTTTGTTCTAGATGGGAATAAAAAAAGATTCTAATGATAGACCATGTAGAATCTTTACGATTGTGACAAGAAAGTGAATTTACTCTGAATATTATCTCTATTTAAAATGTTTATTCGATTGCGGGAAGGGTACCTGTGATAAAATTGTTTTATAAAAATAACTAATAAATATCTCATCTTTTCGACAAACAACACTCCAATAAGAATTGTTCTGAAATTAGTAGCAATTCAATTTCAAGAGACACGATCTGTGGATAATAAAAAGTGAGTTACTGAATATATCGATATACAGACAGGTATCTGTTTGATGATATGTTATAAAGATAAAGGGTAGGTCATATTACATTTAGTTCCGTTCCGGCGCAGAGGTTATGGGCAGACGTACTTAATTTTTTTGACATGTTGCACCACTCGGATTTTAACGAAACTTGGTATTCTGTTAGAAGACATATGGACACATTTTCCATATTTTTTTGTAGAGTGGTCACTTAAAGAGACCCCACAGATATTAATACTGAAAATGTGTATTTGTATTTTACTAATATTTGTAGGGGGGCTAGCTCCCCTAAAAATATTTATAAAATAAACCCCACAGTGTACCACCCCCATCAGTTTGTTTTGCTTTGCTACCTTTAATAGTTTAATACATATGTCGCTTGGTGCCTGAGGAAGTTTTTTTTTAATTACCTTCTTAGTAACCGAAGATGGAGGAAGAAAATTCACATAAAGTAATTACTAATGTAATCCTATATGTAATGAGATAGATCACGATATAGGTTCCCGGTGGAGGCAATTTCACTATGAAAATACGGCTAGACCCTTTCATTAGGAATCCCTTTTTTATGTAAAAGCATTTGTAGTTTATATTTTTGTTACTAAACTGCGACAAAAGTGCGCACAAAATAAATAAGGCACGTTTTAAGCACTACTCCTCTGGATATACCAGTCACTGGTTAAGTTCTGTTAATTAATTTTTAGATTTTTAGAAAGGGCATGAAAGGGTATGAAGTTGTGTCAAATTTCATTTAATTATCTGGACACGTTTCGCAACCATTAATAAAAAACTATATTCAAGAAGAAACTTCAAATGACCAATTAAATGTAATTAAACAGTTAAACGTGCTTAAAATTGAAAATATGTACAACCGCAACCATAGACTAGTTTCGGCCTTCCTTGGCCTCATCAGTATGGTACGGTGGTTGTATAAACTTCCAACTTAAAGCCGCTAGTATCCACGAGAATAAACCCCCATTGGGTGACTTGCAACTGACTTTTAACTATTTATTAAGCAAACATTTTCGCTACATGCTAATTGAAGCATTCTTCTCTGCTGAGATAATAAGCCTTGTATATCGGGTGTAACAGGACTATGGTACACCCCTTTTTTTCTTTATTTATGGAGATAAAATTTTTAAACTTACTACACTTGATGTACTTATGAAATATCAAATTTTGACATAAAAGTGACATTCCTACCGCTGTCACTTTCGCTAAAGCTGATACCAGCTTTTGATTTTTAAATAGAACAGCCTGTATACTATTACATTTTTGAAGTCTACACAATTTTCTGAATAGAGTGCACCTAAAAAAAAGTGATTTTTAAAGGATTGAAAATTTTTTTGGTTTGATGTTATTTTTCGATCTAGAAGGCTATGACTCATTCTGATTAATTCTAATGGACCACATTAACGCTAAAAATATCAAATCGCTTGAAAAAGAAAGTATTTCGTTCTTTAATAACGGTATAAAGTTAACAAAAATGGTTTTGATGTCATAACTTTGATGTCATAGCACCATATTGGTACTGTGGTACCACCAAAAGGTATAATTAATGGCCAATCTAACCAAATTTTTATTTTTGCTGAGAAATCATTAGAACTGAAGTTACAGCAAAAGGAATGCAAAATATTCGGTTTCAATTTATTTAAAGATTTATTCAATAACAAAATAAGATAGCTGTGGAAAACAAATTTAGAAAAAAGACACTTGCTAAGTTCTCCTAATTTAGTTTTCTTGCAGCGCTTATGTGGTCAGTCAGTTAATTAGAATGAGTCATCACCTTCTAGACCGAAAAATTAAATAGGACCAAAAAATGTTTCAATATTTAAAAATCTTATGTGTACTTTATCAAGAAAATTGGGCACCTTCCAAAAATGTAATAATATACAGGGTGATCTATTTAAAAATCAAAAGTTGATATCACTTTTAACGAAAGTGACAACAGCAGAAATGTAAATTTTATGTCAAAATTTTACATTTTATAAATACATCAAGTGTAACAATTTTGTAAATTATATCTTCTGAAATAAAGGAAAAATAGCGGGTGTACCATGATCCTGTTACACCCTGTATACGAATATATATATATATATATATATATATATATATATATATATATATATATAAAAGTTTATTACGATGCAGTTGAAATCTAATTTCATTAGAATCTAATGAAAACTAGATTGCAATTGCAAAGTTCATGTAGATGAGGCAAAGCTTGTATCACGGGTTGCATCGCAACATCCATTGATACAAACGTCCTCGGCGTGAATGCTCATACTTAAGGAGCATAATCTACTAGCTATTTTAAGAAAAAAAGTTCATATCAACATAGGTCCGGAACCGTTTTATTTTTAAGTTGCAAGATCTTGAAAATTAAGAAAAAATTTGGTTTTTCCTTAAATACTATGAAACCACTCGAAATATTTTTTCAAATTTTGGTAGTTACTAACTAGGATTAAAGACGCAGTTTTTGCTGGAAAAATATTTGCTTCTCTTCCATCAGTGGCGTTCATGCTAAATTGTCATTGGGTATTCTTAACAAAAAAACTGGTACGTCACTGCTTTTTTACAAATTAAGTACCAATTTCATAAACAATCTTTATTTCTTAGTAAAAATACTCCCTAGAATTTTTTCGTCTGACGAACGGTTTTCGGTTTAAAAAATTATTTGACTTCAAAAATTATGTTTACTTATTTCGTAGTATAGGTTTATTATTTTATTAAAAATAGTTACATAACTGTTCATAAAGAAACCCTAATGAACAAAGTTGCCTTAAAATAAGGCATTAAATTTGTAGAAAAGAATCTAAAACGCCCATCGAAATGCAAAGAAATGCATTTTATTTTTTTACTTACAAGGAAAGGTCGCGAAGTGTCCGGCGCCGATTTTGCTAATTTTTGGATATGTTTTAAAGGATCAAAATCTAAGAGGTACGTATTTTTTTTTATCGGCTGATAAACGGTTTTAAGGGTAGTTTTACCCCCTCAAAGTTGGGGCAAAAAAATGCAGATTTTGCTGTTTCTCACATACCAAAAATGATATTCGACTCGTTTCTTTTTTCAAAAGTTTTGTTTCAACGAGAAATAAAAGAAAAAAAATGTTTCAAAATTTTCCCTCCCCCCTCATGGGGGCAAACTACCCCATTTAGAAGTTTTTTAATCATAAAAATGGTAGTTACGTCAGCAAAATTTCTCGAATTTTCCAGTTTTTTAAGTAGGTAGCTCACCCTCCTATAAGGGAAGGGTGGAGGGTGGGGATGAGGGGTCACCGAAAGAATCTTAAAAAATGATTTTTTTAGTTTGCCGTCGAAATACTTCGCTTCAGAAAAAAAATAAAACAAAAATCATAAAAATACATCCCATCATATACGTATTCGTGTAAGTGGTGTTTACCCCCAAAAATTTTTTTTTCCAAAAACAGGTAAAATTAGTTTTGGTGTATAAAATAACATATATTTTTTTCAGAATTTTGCTGAGGTAATTACCATTTTTATGATTAAAAAACTTCTAAATGGGGTAGTTTGCCCCCATTAGGAGGGGTGCGAAAATTAAAAAAAAAAGTTTTTTTTTTATTTCTCGTTAAAGCAAAACTTTTGGGAAAAAAACGACTCGAATATCATTTGTGGTATTCGAGAAACAGCAAAATCTGCATTTTTTGCCTCAACTTTGAGGGGGTAAAACTACCCTTAAAACCGTTTATCAGCCGATAAAAAAAATACGTGTCTCTTAGATTTTGGTCCTTTAAAACATATCCAAAAATTAGCAAAATCGGCGCCGGACACTTCGCGACCTTTCCTTGTTAGAAAGCGTTGGTCGGTTGAAAAAAGTTAAGGAGGACTTTTTACTAAAAATAAACAGTCCTACTTAAAGCCATATTTATTTTAAATAAAAAAAAACAGTGGCGCGATTTTTTTTAAATTAAACGTATTCAAAGATATGTTAATCGAAAACCATTCGCCACACAAAAAAAGGTTAAGGGGACATTTTTACCAACAAGTGAAGGATGTTTATACAACTAATGCTTATTTAAAAAAAAAGGAGTGGCGTAACATTTTAATTTAGCTATTTTATACAGATAAAAGAGTTTAAGAATTTGGGTAAGTTAGCCCAAACTGTTCCACTTCCTAAATTGGCAGTAAACGTGGGGGAAGCAAAGGGCATGTGGTGCTGCAAAATAGGATTGGGTAGCCCAAAATAAACCGCCTCCTAAATTGAACCGCTTAATTTTTTCTATTTTCTTAAATCTTTAGAACAATTTAAAGGGATCAATTTAAGCTAACTAACTCCACTAGGTGCACTTTACCCAACCGTTTTACCAAAAAATAAAGATTCTTTATGAAATTGGTACTTAATTTTAAAAAAGCAGTGATGCACCATTTTTTTCGTTAAAAATTCTCGATGAAATATTAGCACAGACGCCACTGATGGAAGAATAGCAAAATAATTTTCATCAAAAAGTGCGTCTTTGTGCTTAGTTAGTATCTACCAAAATAAAAAAATATATTTTGAGAGGTTTCATAGTATTTAAGGAAAACTCAATTTTTTTCTTTATTTTCAAGACCCTGTAACGTAAAAATAAAGCGGTCCCACACCTAAGTTGCTGAAAACTTTTTTTCTTAAAACCGCTCGAGGATTATGCTCCTTAAGTATGAACACCTTATTTTGAAACTCCTGGATTATTATTATTATTACTATTGTTAATAAAGATCGCAATTTTTTAGTACGTAAACTTTTTTCAAACACTCTTAGCTAAACATTCCATATATTTTTGTTTAATTTCACTCACTGTTACTGAAATCCTAGGTTTTTAGATTTTTAATGCTCCAGGCACTCCACTATCATTTCATAAAAATTGTTTCGTACTTTGGGGTGTCATAGCTGACACGACAAATTTATTTATTTTAGAACTGTCATCGCCCAATAATAATAATAATAATAATAATAATAATAATAATAATAATAATAATAATAATAATAACAATAATAATAATAATAATAATGTAAAAGGCTGACGAAGCCTATACGCCCCTAGACCTGAAAAATAATGCACTTGTACACTCTGACACGCTAGAAGATGATAACTACAGCAAAATGGTCATTGAACAATGGATCCAGAAAACACTTCACGGACGGCACCCGAGCTATTTGGCCCAGAATCATGTAGACATGAATGCGTCGAACAACTGGTTAACTCGCGCGGATATATTTGCTGAAACTGAAGCATTTATAATGGCTATTCAGGATCAAGTAATAAACACCAAAAACTACAGAAAATACATCCTTAAAAAACCCCTAAATGATGACAAATGTAGGAAGTATAGAGAGGCACCTGAAACCATTCAGCATATTACCGGAAGTTGTAAAACTCTAGCTGCTATTGAATATCTTACAAGACATGATCAAGTGGCAAAAGTTATCCATCAGAAAATAGCCAACATGTACAAGCTGAAAGAAGATAGCTCACCCTACTATAAATATAATCCAGAGAACGTCCTGGAAAATGAAAATTATAAAATGTATTGGAACCGCACCGTACTAACGGATAAGACCATACCATGTAACCGACCTGATATCATTCTTACAGCTAAGGCCACGGCTATCACGTACCTAGTAGATATTGCAGTTCCAAACACACATAACCTCCTGAAAACGTATACAGAGAAGGCAACCAAATATCAACAGCTAGCGAATGAGATTAAATCTATGTGGAAGAAAAATGAGGTTCATATAATACCAATAATAATATCAACCACAGGAGTAATACCTAAGCAGCTCTTAGCCAGTCTAAGACAACTAGAGCTACCTGGCAGCATATACATCCAACTTCAGAAGGCAGTAATACTCAATACTTGTGCAATAGTCCGGGCGTTTCTAAATCTAAACTCGCAGTAGAGACAGACAGAACTGATAATTATAATAATAATAATGATAATAAAATCATAGCTGATATTTAATGTGAGTTAGCTGAATATTAAACAGAAAGTCCACAACCATATAGGATATCAGAAGGAAATTTCCTGTAATGTAATTATCATGGAAATAGAAGCTGCACTAATTAAGCACTCGCTTTTAGTTGACAATTTTTCCTTTAAATACTTACAGTAAGTTTACTAAACAATGTTTATTACCTAACAAAACATTTTTATCTACAACCGTTGCAAGTGATCATATTCATAAAGGAATCGTAATGTAATGAGGAATATTTTTGTGGTTTGATGTGGTTTGATTATATTAGAAATAGTTTTCGAGGCAAAAGTACATTTTTATATGTTTTGAGGACAAACTTTCCGGTTTTCTGGAAAAATTTAACCATAAACTATCAAACCAATTTCCGTGGTTTTCGTTTTAACAACGATTTTTTACCTTTTATTTCTACACTGAACTTAAAGGAAGCTTCTCTTTTGTGATTTCTTCACTTGAGGGTTTTCCAAACATTCACGTACAATACTTCAGCTCCAGCAGTAATTAGCTATCATGTGTTTATCCCATCGACTCTGGTACCTTTTCTCAATCATTTTTATGTTCTGATAAATTTGTCCCCTTTTTCTCACTTTGAACCGTCTATTAAATGTTTCGAATCATTTTACTGGTATTTCAGTACTTCAAGAGACTTAATTTTAACAAGAGACCACTAAATAATTACAAAAAACATTACTTTCTGAGTAAAAACTGAAAGCAGTTCTTTTTCTTGAGTAAGTAACATGTAGATAATTTTAACATGTGGGGAAGTCTGGATACCAACATCTTAGATCTGTTTTTTTTTAAAGCTCGGGGTCTCTGGTAAAGGCCACTAGAGTAAAAAGTATGGACATATCGTCAAAAATGATCCCTCTCTTTGCCAATGCAAGCCTAACTATCATCAAATGCACTAAATTCTATGTCTGAAAGACCAGGAAAGTCAAGAAAAGTTATAACAGAGAAGCCTTTTGAATGAGAATCAGGTTTTTTACCAAATACTTCCTCTGTCCCATAAACCTTGATAGTTTTCTCCTTTTTTCTTGACCCATATTACTGGATATGTTTCTTTAAAATTAACCGAAAAGTTAGTATATTTTTATTGAAGAGTAGTTTATTTTCAAAAATGATATTTCTAGTACATAAGTACATCAATAAAAATAGTAAGAGTATTTTTGAAAATGAAGCTTGTTTATCTAGAACAGAAAAAGCATTTGCTAATACTTTTGTTTTTACTTCTAAAGATACAGGTAACGTGCCATTGATGATTTGACGATCTTTAGCCATATGTGGTTGCTTGTAATTATAGCGGAAACCGGATATAACGACATTGAAGGGACCATAATTAGGGACGCTGCAACCGGTAGTTGTTATAAGCAATCTAATAATGAGTATATACATATGTACATAATTTGCATATGTGATATAAACGTACATTGTGCATCTATTTAAAATATATGTAATAAATAGGTTATTCGCTATATAAACTGTTAGGCAAATGAAACATCAAAAAACTGAATAAAAAATTTATTTTAAAAATTCATAACTGGCAGTACAATTAATTTTTAAGGTAATCGGACGGGACTTTGCCATTTAGTCGTAAAAACTGATGCTTCGTTGTAAACGATGTTATCAATAGTAGACGAATTGGTTGAATAATAGACACTTTGGATAGTTCGAAAATACCCCAAACCCTAGATATTCATATCGGGGCTAAAGATCAAGCGAATGTCAAATTCATCCTTGGTGGCGTGTTGGACAATTGGTAAACTATGCGGTCTAGTTGAATAAAAGTCGTTTATTGTTACTTTATTTTCTTTTTCACACATTATAGAGCAGTTTACTCTTTTTGGTAAACTATCCAGTAATGAGGGACAACAATGTTTGGAATTTTAAGTATTATGGAACAGAGGGAGTAGTAAACAGGTCAATTTTTTGGGTTAAAACCATACACTTTGAAAAACATAACATTCATTACAGTAACATTTCGGTCTCCTACAAATCAGACACATCGAACTTCAATAGACTTCTTTTATCATTCGTTCATTACTTTAAATGTTCGCAACACATTTTGCAAACATTATTTAGAATCCATGGTTTATCAACTCTTTGCCTTTTAAGTTGACGTAATAGAAATTCGCATTTGTCACAAATTTAAATATTGTTTATCGAAACTGTTCACACCATACTCACAACAAATGTAACAACAGAGTATAGGGGTCATTTAAATACTGTTTTTTTGACGATAATATCTTACGGGTCTTATTTACTAACTTTTTTAATTGAACAAACAACAAAAACAAATTGGTTAAATGGCTGCTCAAAAGAGAGTGAGTAAATTAAAAACTGTTCATACGTTCAGATCTCAAAAGCACCATTTTTTTTTTATTTTGTAGAACTGTGTAATACGTACTAAGAGATTAACAGGTTTAAGAACAACAATTCATTAATTATTAAGCAGAACTAGTTGGATTTATACAAATCAGTTCTTTTAAAAATTGTCATTAGAAATATCTCTTCTCAATTAATTACCGCGTGTTTTTTTTAGTTGGGAGGTTACCGTTATATAGAGTACCACTTACTAATCGGGTCTAAACTACGCTTTAAAAATATTTTCAACTTCCTCCCACTTCCAGTTACACCGGAATTAAACATCAACTTTCTTATTTTAAATAGCAACCCCCATATTTTACATTTGAATTTTGCGTAAAAAAGTAAGTTTAGTTTATATATACATGTCTATTGCTATCTATGATAGTTTTAAAGCTATTTTAATTTTTTGAAAAAATAATGACAGAAAAGAGGGTTACTTTTACTCTTCATATTTTTTTATTATTCGGAGTAAAAAAATGAAATTTGGGTTTAAGTCATGGATTATTACGGAGACTACAATAACGTAATCAGATTTTACATTTATTATACAGGGTGACGGACATTTTATGATCTTTATTGCATTTGTTTATTCAAGAAAAACTTTTTTTATACAGGAACTATATGTTTTTATTCATTTTTGAATTGTTTACATAAAAAGGAGAAAAAAGTTACATTACTTATTTTTCAAAATTTTGCACCGTTACAGAGGTATTTTACATCAATTTCAAAATAAAAGTATCAAACATCTCTTCTTTGCTCAAGTAGGAAATTAGCTGTAGGCAATAAAAGCTTAAAGAATTAATCATAATAAATAATAGGAAAATAAAATATTTGACAGAAAATTCACGTCAAGAACAGCATTGACGATCTTCTGTTTCAATACATTTGTAATCTTTTAAAGCACATCCGATTGTTCCTAGCAGCTGGGAGTGTGGCGGCCACACGTGCGGACCAACATTTCTAATAAACTGGGCCTCAAATAAGTAGGCCAGAAAGCCATTGTCTATTTTACCGTTATGAGCTCCATAATATCAATCAAATGTACATTTGTATATTTCCCAAATGTGGCTCAATATCGCATCATCTAATCTAATCTAACAGCATAACAGTTACAGAGTGGATTTTCTTGAACATTTGTTGTTATTTTTCATTACTCCACAAATGAGATGTCTATTTAACAAACCATCTTTTCGAAAATTAAATTCGAGGCTACATAAATATTTTTCAATAAGTATTCCAACAATTAACCAAAAACTTATTCGTCGTGTACGGTAATCTTTTAAATGTTATTTAGCCTAAAATTTTTAGACCATGTAGTTATTTTTTTTTTGAAAATTTTGTTGTCTACTGCAAAGTTGCTACTAAAGAAAAAAATATATATATTTTTTTTTATTTTAAATTATATCTTTGTAACGGTGCAGAATTTCTAAAAAAAACTATTTATATAACTTTGTCTCCTTTTTATGTGGAGAATCCAAAAATGATTAAAAACACGTATTTCCTATTTAAAAAAACAGAGTTTCTTTGAATAAAACAAAAACAATAAATATCATAAAATTTCCTTCAGCCTGCATATTAAATGTAAAATCTGATTACTTTATTATAGTCTCCATAATATTCCATGACTTCAACCCAAATTTCATTTTTTTACTCCAAATAATAAAAAAATACAAAGAGTCAAAATAACCCTTTTTTCTGTCATTTTTTTTTTCGAAAAATTAAAATATCTTTAAAACTATCAAAGATAGCAATAAACATATATACATAAACTAAACTTATTTTTTTACGCCAAATCCAAATAAAATATAAAATATGGGGATTGCTAATTAAAATAAGAAAGTTGATATCTAGTTCCGGTATAAGCGGAAGTGGGAGTAAGTTGAAAATATTTTTAAAAGGTAGTTTAGCACCGATTAGTTCCATCAACAAAAACAGGTTGCCTTTATTCTAAGTGGTACTCTATAAAACCTCCCAACTAAAAAAAAAAAAAACACCCGGTATAACAATTATAATTTAGTTGCAATTTGTAAGTTAATTTCATAAAACCGGTCTGTACGCGAAATATGGAAATTCTATAAGTACATTTTTATCTAATAAACTATTTCATTATCACTAATGAAGTGAATTTCTAACATGTAAATACGAGCCCCTTTCCATTTCAGTTGGCCCACCTTAAGATTTATCAGAAATTTCTCTTTAGAGTGAAAAAAAAATAGAATGAATTAATCGAACTCCAAATTTTTTAGTCTTTTAACAGTATTTTTAATACATTGTAACCACATACAATGCATATTAGATAAATAAAGCTGATAATTATAAAATAACTAATACTCCGCAAATGGTGAGTGCTTCTAACTACCAAGCTGAATAGATTTCAGCGGTTAGGAACAGTAGTCACCAAGAGCATGTAAGTTCGACCCATAAGTGTAGTTCAATGCCGGAAGGGGTATTAGCTCTCGGAGTAGTTGTTTCTTGTGGATAGGGCTTCAAATATTTAAATTTTTAACACAGTAAATTTTTAACACAGTAAATTGATGATGAAACGTCTATTAATGTTAAAATTTCTTTATTTTTCTTTTTTATGTTTCAAAAAAATTTTTATTTTTAAGTATTTCTTCCTCATTGTTCCCTTTCCATGTTATGCACTGCTGACGAGCTCAAATGAGAGCGAAACATCGATGTCCAGTGCTACAACCTTTTTTATGTATTTTTTTATATTTTCCTAATTTATCAAAAAAACAAAATTTTTATTTTTTCCATATCTAATTTTTGGTCTCCTATTTTTCATTATTCCTATTCTATTTAAAATAAACTAACCTCTTAATTTGTAAACTGTCATGAAGTGACGTTTTCAATAAATTTAAATATCACATAGTCGCATTTCAAAAACTGTTTAGAAAATTGTCAACAAGCCATAAAAATTTAAATATTTCCAAACTGGGCCGAAGAAATGTTAAATAAATTGAAAAAAACAGGGAAAAATAAGTTTGGTGTTTTCTACTGCAAATTATTAAATATACGTTATTAATTACTTTGTTGCCTGAAAACAGCTTCTAGTATTTGTTGTATTTTATTAATAGCCAAAAACCTAAGATTTTATTAGGTGGGCCAACTGAAATGGGAACGATAATATATTTTGACATTTCTTTATTCGTCCTAATGCTTGATTAGAAAATGTAACAATTAATTGAACTAAAATCAAGGTAATCAGCCCAGTTGTTCCGTTACATGATTAATCAAATGAGGTTTTCCGGTTCGATTTACCACAAAATAACCTTATTATAATATTCCACATTATAAAGGCGCAGAACGGGCATGAATTTAAAAAATTATATATTTATATACAAGCACTATAATCAAAAGCCGCAGCCAATGTACAAAAAAAAATTATTTACACTTGAAATGACGATTTCGATAATCCATCTGTGGAATGTTGCTTTAATAAAATTACACAAAAAGATTTTAAGTGTTTATCTTGATTGCTACATCAATTAATTAATTATTAAGTAACTTTAATTTTCCATTTTTCTCTACAGAAACGGTTAACACTTTTTTGGGCGTAACGTTTCCTTTGACGGGTTTTGTTTTTCTCCTCAAAACTGAATTTAAATTATTTAAATTAGAAATATTTTTCTAAATTGGGAATTTTCTTCTGTGTTCATTTTTTTTCAAAATATGAACTTTAATCTCGAAATTTCAAATTCCTTCTTAAAGTTAAAGTTAAAGTTCTTTAATTTTACACTTTCAATTTCTTCTGACATTAAAACTGACATAAACAAGTTTCGACCTGTTCAATAGATTTTGATTTTCTTCGACGCCTCTAGCTTTCTTTCGAAGTTTCAATTTTTAACATAAAAATTTGTTAAAACCCTATTTTTTAATCAAAATTTTTATTTTTTTCAAAATTTTAATTTCAAATACAGTTTTGACCTTTTCCCCCAAGATGTTTGCAAAATGTCGTCATTTCAGAACGATTTTCATTTTATTTTCTAATTATTGGCTTTAAATTTAATTTCACTTTTTTTGAATAATATTTCTAATTTATACTTTCATATAAAACTAAATTTTCAATGCACACGCAAAATTTGGATTTCCTGTTCATATTTCTTTTTCGCTACATCAATTTTAATTTCAAACTTAATTATTTCAATATTTTCTGTAACAACAAATTTTTCTGCAAATGATATTTTTCTCTACCAGTTCCACTTTAGAATTTAAATCTCAAGAAAATTATTTAATAAATTTTAATTTTTTTTTAATTGACTACTAAAAATTTCTAAATTCATTTTTCTCCAAATATTCAACTGATTCTCGATATTTTCGATACTTTAAGGATTTAGTTCGACTAAAGCACTGTGATTAAGTCCAAGAAGGTTTCACCCCTTTACCACATCGGGAATTAAATAAATAATTACGCGATATGTATTAAGTACCGATTTGAATCTCAATGCAGATGACGTCGATGCATCTTTTGCGAATCTTTTTAGATTAGTAACCTTGAAAATGCCAGTTCTGCTGGCGAAATATGTATCGCGTAATTATTTATTTAATTGCCGATGTGGTAAAGGGGTGAAACCTTGGATTTAGTTCGAAATATTTATTATTCTATTTTTTTAAATCTTGAGTTGTTTACAGTTTTAGCTTTTACTTTTGGTAAGTTTTTACTTTAAAGTGAAAATTGAATTTTGACTTTATAATATCCAAATTTGTTAGGTATAACCGATGACTTATACACGAGTTGTTCCTAACGGACGACGTACGATTAAACTAGCAATTTAAGTTTACAGATGGTCTTGCATCACCTTGAATTATTAAACAAATTTTAAACGATCTATTGCCATATTTAACATAGATGTTACAAGTTATGTAGCTGAAACTATGTACAGTAAAACCTGGGTTACCGACGACCTTTTAATATCGGCTGCCAATCTTGAAGTTTTCAGTGTAAAAAAATTTAATTGAAATTTTTAGAAGAAATCGAAGACTCGGTTTTTTAGAGAAATCTCAAAATGCGAAAATAATTGAAATTTAAATTTTTTCTTGTTATTGCTATTTTTCTCTGAAATTTTGACACTTTTACAGAATTTCGGGTTTCTTTTCAAAATTTCGATTTTTTCTGAAAATCTCTACAAAAATTTGTTTATGATAATTTTTATTTTTTATCAGAATTAGAAAACAAAATGAATTTTAAAATATCGAAACGTAATTGTAAAAAACTTTAAATCTCTAAAATAAATTAGGGAAAAATAAAATTTCTGCAAAATATATTCATGGTAAAATTTTCAGAAAAAGTGAAAATTACGAAAAACTTTCTTTGCATAAAATGTTTAAAGAAAATAATTTTTCCTACTAAATACAAATTTCGTAGAAAAACAATCCAAATTTCGTGAAAATACTTAGAATATTCAGAAAAAACTTGAAATTTCAGTAAGAGGAATTGAAAATAGATGTGTCAAGTAAAACCTCGAAACTCGATTTTTTTTAGAGGAAACTGTAAAAAACGTTGAATTTAGATTTTTTTTAGAAATATCAATTAGTTTTTCCAAATTTGAATAGAAATCTTGTTTTTTTTTTCTCCAAATTACAAACTTGTTTTCAAAATTTTGATTTTTTCCTCGACATTTCTACAAAAACTAGTTTATAATAATTATTAATTTTTCATCAAAATTAAAAATAAAATAAACTTAAAAATGTAACTTCGTGAAAGAAACTTGGAATTTCTATGAACACAAATCACAAAAAACTCAAAATTTCTATAACAAAATTTTAGGGACTAAATTTTTAGAAAAGGCATAAATTTCGAGAAAAAACTCAAAAGTCGAAATTGGGGGTGCTGCAGTTTCACACAGTCTATGTGCGAGCCGTCAGTGTTAATGGTATCTACTTATATGAAATCTCAATATTTTCGACTTCAGCATAAAAATACCGAGATATTTTTGTTTTTCTTTTTGAAAATGTCAAATACACAATATGTATGGAATTCTAAAAATCACCATCAACCAGCAAAACTGGATGCCAATGAAGCTTATAAGATTTATTTAAATCAATAACCCTAATAAATTTTAAAGGATTGAAGGTATACCTACTAAATTACTAGATCGAGGGGTCCAAAATGCAAATCTGCACACAATTCAAAAATAAAATTCACTTCTCAGAAGAGTACAAACTAATTGTCTTAGAATCTTTACACAAAAATATTGTGTGATACAAAAGCACGCGCGCCAATAACTTTAGTACTGGTCTTGTCTTTGTTTAGTACAACTCAAAGTTAGTGGGTACATTCTGGGAGTATTTATGGCGGGAGAGGTACTTTATGATATTATTTTACGATATTGCGAAGAGTCATTTTATCACAAAGCATATGGAACCCCGTAATGCGAAGGGTAATTGTACCACAGATTGTTTCATGTCTCAGGCTTGGGATATTTGGAAATAATTTCTGTATTATGATATAAAATATCGGGACATTATTTTCGCGTTGGTAACCTAACATTCTGGGGTGGCCACGTCCCACGTGACCTCCTCTCTATATACGCCAATAATTATAATCTACTATAACAACCATAAATATAATTTTATTTAGTACTTTTCAAAAGGTTCTTGTATAAAAATTTTAATTCTAGTCTCAAAATTTCAATGTTGAACGTTGAAAACGAAATTTCGATATTCCTTTCGAAATATGGTCCTTTTTTCTTAAATTTATTTATTACACACAATTACTTAATGGAATCTGGTAATGCTCTTATTTGAGATTACTGCAACTTGCCTAATGTCCCCAACATACTGAGGCTCGACAACGCTTTAACCCATGACACCATAACTATACACTAGTTATACTGTCATGGCTTCAACCTAACTGTTACCTCAAAGATCTACACCTTCAGCAATTAAAATAATATAATAGAGTTCCTACCCTATATTAAAATGTACAACCGTATTTAAACTACTGTCAACTTTGTATACTAACTGAAAATGTGCCAATGGCCATTAGCAATCAAGGCACGTTAATTTCGAATAAATAAAATAATTAAATATTTCGCATTTTTCAAAAAGTTCTTACATAAAAATTTTAATTGTAATCTCAAAATTTCAGTGTTGAACTTTGAACCCGAAATTTAGATATTCATTGCTAAATATGGGCTTTATTTCTTAAAAGTTCCTTTTTATTGTCAAAATTTCGACTTTTAATCACAACATTTTGACTTTTTTTCAAAATTTAATAGACAAATTCCCAAGTATATTGTATGTCCAAAGATCGACTGTAAAAGCGTAAGATTTTTAATTTTGTTAAAACTTGAAATGTTAATTTTTGTTTTTTTTTTTTAATTTTCTCCTAAATTTCAACTTTTTTCTCAAAATTCAAATCTTGAAACGACTTCAGTTTATACATTACGAGAGCAAAGAAGAAAGTTTGAGTTTCAAATTAAAAAGTCGACTTTAGCATGAAATCGAAAATTTCTAAAAAATTAAAATTCCAGAAAAAACGAATAAATAAATATTGTTTAAATTTTTTTTTCAAAACTCAACAAAATCTCTAGTACAAATTAAAAATTTCTTTTTTTGGCTGCTAATTTCATTAGTTCTAATTTTCAGATAAGAATTCGTAGTGTCCATGTCCAGTCGGAATTTCGAGAAAAATTTGGAAATAGCAAATCTTCAGCAACTGTAGATTTTTATTAAAATTTTCACGTTTTTCTTACAATGTTTCGAAAATTTCCGAGACAAAGATGAATTGTCGAGTACACAATATAAAATTAAACTTTATAACATATAATAAATATTCAAAGTTTAAATTTCCAAGAAAGAATTAGAAATTTCATAAAAACGCAAAATTTTTTTTAAGAAATGTTCCAGACCCTTGGATTTTAAAACCAAACTCTTATGAAAAAAATCAAAGATATTAAATTCAAACTTAAACTTTAAGAAAAAAAAATAGAAATTCCGGGAATAAGTCAACATTTCTGAAAAAAAAACTAGGAAATTTGGCAGTATTCTTAAAATTTTAGGTTTAAAATTTTGAAATATCAATTTCTCCTACATTTTGTCTACAATTTCCACAAATCTTGAAATCTTTGTTAGCCACGAAAACAGAATTCTGAACTCAAAATTTCGAAAAAAAATTAATAATTTTGAATTGAAATTGGAATTTAGATTTCATTATTTTAAAATTGTGGAAGCTGAAGGACTTACTTTTTAATGACTCAACGCTGTAATCTTTCATATTTTTTTATTTCTTTGGCATTTTAATTTTTGTTTTAATTTTTTTATGTTCGTTGTAGAATCTAATCTTGTTTTTTATCTGATTGTTCGCTCTGACTTTTGAAGTATGTTTATAAATATTATTGACCATATATATCAGAATTTAAGATTTTAAGGCATTTGTGGGTGGTTTTTAATTATTTGGATTTTAGTTATGTAAATGATTTATTTTCGAAAAAGTTAATTAGGTATTACACTAAAAATTTTAGAATAAACGAACATGTTCCAGCAATATTTACATTCAACACTGCATAACACTGATTCTATTAATTTTGGTTCTAAGGTAGTATATGTTGTTTTGTAAGTCAGCAATAAAGTTTATTTTCAAATAAATATTTTAATTAGGGACACAAATTAATATTTTATTTTATTTTTTATTGCTTATTTGCAAATTCTGCACCTTATTTAACTTTGCAAAACATTCTCATTCGCATCTCTTTTTATGTTAACAGACAGCAGAAACTAATAAAATATCAAATATCACCTCAAATTCAAAGGCCTCAAAGCCCCATAGACGCTACTGCGATCTCTTGGAGAAGGTCTGAAACAGAAATAATTTGATTGCAGATGACTGCAAATATATTGAAAGAATTAACTTGGAGATATCTTATATCTTATTACGACCAGTTAATATTTTTTAGACAAATTTTTATTACAACTTTTGATCTTATACTAATGCAATTGCATTTCTTTTCACATAACTGCTTATTGAAATTTTTTATTTTGTTCTCAACCGTTAGATGGAGGCACCCCTTCCATACCGAACAAACTGGCTGTATTCATCGTACTCACTGAAACAGATATTTGGAAGATGTATTGAATTAGTATACACAATAATACCTTGTGTGATAATAGTTAAATAAATATTGTTACTACTCGGACGCTTCTAACCTTGCCTTACAAAATTTGAAATTAAATTTCATACCCAAGGGTTCTTAACTGATTGCTACAGTTCCACACACCTTGCTTCGATAAATTTTTGCATTAATTATGTTCAATATTGTTACAGGCAGGGCAAATTTAAAAAATAGACCTGCAGGTCTTGCTTTATTTCAGTCACACTTGGATACTGCAAACTAGGGTTTTATGGAGCTCCGTAACGGTAACCGAAATTGTCGGATATCCGAAATAAAAATATATACGAATTCGTAACGGAAACCGATATAAACGTTTATAATAATTTTGGATCTTATTTAAAATAATTTTGCTAATTCCAGACGACGATTTTTTTTGCTCGATTAAAATTATAAGACAAACTTGATAATATGTCACCCGACTTCACTCACTATTTATTTTCTTTAACATGTTAAATAAATCGATTTTTTTTTAATTTGGACATTTTCCCAAAATTTCGATTTTTTTGAAATTCTCGCATTTTTAACTTTTCAATTTTTTAAAATTTTGGCTTTTTGCGAAGAGATGGATTTTTCACAAAATGTTACCTTTTTTATCGAAATTTGGACTTTTTCGGTTTTTTAAATAACTGTTCAAAATTTTAACTTTTCGTAACTTCGCCTTTTGGAAAATTTCGACATTTTTCAAGGCTTTTATTTTTGGAGAATTTCAGATTTCTTTGAAAAATTAATAAAAATTTTTGACATTTTCGAGTTTTTTGTAGGGCTGAATTATTTAAAAATTTTGATTTTATTTCAGCGTTTAGACCGTTTTGCAAAATTTTGGCTCATAAAAATTTGAGCTATTTATAAAAATGTGGACTTTTTTTCAAAATTTTGACATTTTCAAAATGTCACTGTTTTTGAGACTCGTTTTTTTTAAATTTTTAATTATTTTCGAAAATTTGATTTTTTCTGAAGATTTCAACAGTTTTTAATTTCGACTTTTCCAAGTTTAGATTTTTTCGGAAGTTAAGCATTTCTTTGAAAATATAGACTTCCCTGAAAATTTCGACATTTTTGCAAAATTTCTACTCTTTAAAAATTGTAATTATTTTTTTTTGAAACTGTATTTTTTTGACGGCTTGACTTTTTTAAAAGCTTCACTTTTTTTAATTTTAGACTTTATCGAAATTTCATCTTTTTTCTAAATTTTAAATACTTTTTAAATTGCAACCATTTCAAGATTTTAACTATTTGAAAATTTCATTTTTTTTAAGTGCGACCTTTTTTAAAATGTCGATTTTTTGATATTTTTTAATATAATTTCGTGATTCTATTAATATTTTTTTTTTGGAAATATCAGATTTAAAAATTTTATTTCTGTGAAAATTGTCGATTATAAAATTTTAATTATCCAAACCTAAAAATTTTTGACTTTTTATGAAAGTTTTGACTTTTCTCATAATGTTGACTTTTATCCAATATTTAGACTTCGAAAATTTTGGATTTTATTAAAAATTTTGATTAATTTTTTCTCAATGCAAACTATCTTTAAAATTTTAGAGTATTTTTTTTTAAATTTCAACTTATTAAAGTTTTGAATTATTTGTTTTTTAGAAATGTATTATTTTCTCAAACTTCCGAATGTATTTGGAAACTTTGACTTTTTCAAAATTTTGATATTTTTTTCAACATTTTGATTTTTTGTAAATCGCAACTTTTTTTTATATTTGGCTTTCCATGAGAATTTTGACATTTGTTGAAAATTATGACTACAATTTTTAGAGATTATTAAAATTTTAACATTGTTTAACATTTTCAAATATTTCAAAATTTGCGACTTTTTTCAAAATGTTTAATTATTTTTTAATATTGACCACTTGTTTAAAAATTTTTGACAGCATTACCTGTTTCCATTTTTATTTTAGTGATTAGATATCGTTTCGTTTCAAAATATTTTTCACTGTTCGCAACTTAAAATCTTCTGAAAGTCGATATCGATATGTCATGTTTTGTACTTTAGAATATGAATTTGTTACATTACCTTAAGAACTTTACCCCTAAGGCGATGACAAGGTCAATGATACAAAGAGCTGTTATTTATAAATTGAAATTTAAAAACCAATTTTCTTATTTCCAACTTCAAAAATGAGGAACTTCCCTACAAATTTTTATTCCCTAAAATCTTTGCGGGACGAATTTTTAAAAAGTCTTTCTCAGTATTTACCTACGTTATATAAGGAACTTATGTGCGAAATTTCGTGGGACCTTGAATCTGTCAAATTTTTTATAAAAATTCAATTATCTCAAAAACTATAAATTTTAGGAACAATATTTGTTATCCAAAATAAACCTTAAAATATCAAATAAAATTCAAAAAAGCAAAAATATATAGGGTGCCTCATTTAAAATAACGAAGTTGGTGTCAATTTCCGCTATAAGCGGAAGTATTACAACTTTGCGAATATTTTAGTTTTGTTGGCCTCGTCGACTTCGCTAAGTTGTTAAATTTTCAAATTTTTAGATGAGTGCTCAGAGACTAAATAGACTGAACGTTTCAATGTTGTCTCATGCGTACAGTTGAAGCTAAAATCCGGGGAAGTGGGGAGGTGCATTCCACTACTCTTTGATATGGTCGGATTAAGTAAAATTTATAAATACGAAACTTGCCGCGTAACGGTTCTAACGATTTAGATGAAACTTTAGAATTAGGGGCTTTTGGACCAATAGGATAATTTTTATAAGTGCTCTTTGGCAAAAGTTCAGGAGAACTATTTTCAAAGACATCTTGGTTTAATAGTAAAATAATTTTCTTTCAATACGCGACGCCTGTGTACAATATTGTTAAGCCGGTGCTGTAAACACGTCATGATTGCAGTGAAATGGCGACGCGCGCACGCCGATAATTGAATATTTATATATTTTATTTTTACCTACCCAAAAAATGAAACTCTTGATTTTCCTTCACTAATGTGTTCACTGAGGTTTCAACAATGATCCACAATACACTTCCCCTTATTTACAGCCCATTTTCTTAAAAAAAAACCGATGTTATCTTCGCAAAGGTCTGTCAAATAATAAGAGGGCATTGCGAACTAGATGGAGCTAGGCTTTCGCCAGGCTTTCAACTGGCTTCACTGCTTACCGTGTTAGGTTCAGTCTATTTAGTCTCTGTGAGTACTTTGTCAAATATCGATTGCGGCGATTCCCAGTGGGACACACTGTATATTTATTGTCGTGTTTTTGCGATTTTCCTAAAAATAACAATCTAAAAAGTTACTTAGGGTGGATAGTTTTTATTAAAACGCACTGTATAGCAGTTCAAAACAGGCTCATAGCAGAAATAAATTAATATTAGGCAAGTCTACGTTTAATACCAGAGTTCTTGAGTCCAGATACATTTTTTTCGAATAAATGTTCTTTAGAAAGAATTTTGTGGCAACTTAGCATATTGGATTGTAAAAGCTGAAAAAAATATTACAATATACTAGAACGCAGTTTTTTGTCACAATTCACGTTAATGAAATAAACTGCCATATCATGTCTCTGATAAATGGAAAAGCTAATCAGAAAAGAAATAGCACTTGCATTTAAAATAGATAGTTACAGTTATGCTTTTAATTGAATTGAAATAAAAAAAATGTTAATTTATAAAATAAAAATCAGCCCATTTTACTTAAAACTAATAGGTGTCTAACCCTCCTACTACTACTGCTTTGCAAATTTATATGGAAATTAATTTAAAAGTTTAATTGTAACTATCTAAATTTCGAAAACAACAATATTTATTAAAATGCGTTCGAGATTAAACTTTAAATGTTTTTTTAAGCTTTAAGTATAATTTTCGAGGTAACCTGAAGTTTCAAAAAAAATTCAAAATTTAGAGGAGAAAAAATGGCAAATTTATAACGAAAACATTCTTGAATTTTCGAATTTGAAATCTGCAGTTGAGTTTTGAAAAAAGGGTTCATATTTTGAAAAACGGTTCAAACCTATGCAAGAAATTTAATTCTGGCACCAATTTAAACGAATATTTGGATTTTTTTCTAAAGTTTCAAGCTTTAAATCCTAGATGTCGAATAAAGCTTAAAGTTTTTGAAACAAAAAAATCAAAATTGTGAACATAGTCAAAGACTTTTTGAGAACAGAAACTTTAATCTTAAAGTTTATAAAAAAAAATTTAAAATTTTCAACTTCAAAAATGTCCAGCTTAAAATCATTTTTTGAAAAAAAAAGTTCACATTTTGATAGAAATTATAAGAATACAATTCGACTAATACAACATGAAATTGCGATACAATTCTAATGCATATTTAAAACAAAATTTAAAAATTTTCAAGTTTAAATTCGAAAATTTGATTACATTTTCAATACATTCGACTTCCGACTGAGAAATTCGAAACCTCTAAAAAAGTCGAAATTTATCGATTATAAAAAGTTTTTACTTAAGTCCGAAATTTAGACTTTCTGACAAAATTTAGATTTCCTCTCATACAAAAAATTTCGGTTTTGAAGATTATCATAACTGCTTTTTAAAAGGCTCCAAAAATTCTTCCAAACAAATACATCGGCATAAGTAGGATTGTAGGATTTGTGTCAGAAAAATTGATGGAAGAAAAGGTAATTTTCAAAAAATTATGTATACCTAAATATCTTAATTTCCAAACACACTTTTTCCTTACTTACTTTTTTGTGCATTTAAATTTTGACATTCTCTTGCATGTCGACACTACCGATGTTTTCGTTTCGATGTTTAACATTTATGCATCAATACTTTTGTTCCGATGGGTCGAAGGAATTGATATATATTATTTTTTTCGATGTATCTTATTATCGGGTAAGAGGTAGGGTAAGGTGGGCAACAGTGAACCACCAAAAATTCAGACGCATCATTCGGATGCGGATATAAAAACGAATTATTTCTGCCTAATGAGGCATTACGTATCTGATTTTTAATTTCTAATCAGTTTCGGCCCAATATCCAATAGAATAGATATTATAACCAGCTTTTTAAAATATGAAAAATGGTTTCTTGTGTCCATCCCAAAAGTACACAGGGAACCAGTGGGGGGTAGGTCTACGTGAGCAAAATTTAACAATGTACTTATTACACAGTGAAATATTGCAATAATGAGTGGGAACAACGTGTATATGGTTATACCAGAAAATTTGCCTCGAGACATGTAATCTAGTAGCAGACGCGTTAAGTGACCTAATCCTATCTACAAAAATTTAGAAAAATATGTATGTAAAGCCTATTTGACATTTTGTGGGAAGATAAGTACACAGAAAAGCATTCTGTAAGACACAGAAAACCGGTTCACCGTGTGCCCCACTTTTCTGTGAACCATGTACACCTTTAGATGTTTTAAGTTATCTTAAAAA
Source organism: Dastarcus helophoroides (assembly GCA_028583605.1). NCBI lineage: Eukaryota > Metazoa > Arthropoda > Insecta > Coleoptera > Bothrideridae > Dastarcus > Dastarcus helophoroides. The sequence goes on from CM053332.1 coordinate 4,560,001, forward strand.
CAAACAAAAATACCCAAAGTGGTAATGGTATATGGTATATCTAAAGGATAAGAAACTACTCACTAAGGAACTGTAAATACTTTGAATGAGCAAAAAATATCATAGAAATTCAAGCAACTAAATTAAACTTTACGTTTTATTTTGTTTTTTCATTAAAGCTTTTTATTGGAAGCTTGTCATCTACTGAGAATGCGAAAAAGACTAAATAATTGAGTCTTTTTGTCTTCGCGGCATCATCATCTACCGACCTTTAATTTACATAATTTGAGTGGTACCGTGTACCACTGTTTCAATGTTTACCACTTTACCCTATAATTTTACAGTTGTGTAGGTAAAATTGGTTTTTTTGGGTGGGGGGGGTCAAAATTTATTCTGGGGAATCATTCTAAAATTTTGCAGAATCTGCTCTGTGAAGTGATATTACTATGGTGTATCGTATTTATATGCTTCTTCAAATATCATAATGTATAATTACCGATGTATTTAAACACTCCAATATATGTTTTTTGATACATCAATTGAATACAGTATCGATGTTTCAAACATTTTGAGCATCTCTAATTTAATTAATTTGAACCTCTTCAAAAAATTAGAGACATCTATCCACAAAATAATTAAGATATAGTAAAGAAATAATTTAAAAATAATGGGCATGTAACTTCTTGAGCAAGCAACTTTGTACTAAGGTAAATTGACTTGAATTACCTTATTTTCACCCAGTGAATCTTGTCATTCCTAATATCTTTAGGGTTACTTGCACTTGTAACCAATTTTTTTTCTACATTTCAAAATGTGTAAATTAAAACATATTCAAACACCAGCTTTGTAAAAGCATATACATTTTTATAAATATTTTGCATTAAAAAAATGGGGCGCCTTATGACAACGGCGTTAACCGGCACGCGATTTTTATTTTTTTACTAGTACTCAGTCGAGTAATAGACAAAATTTTAGCCTTGTACCTAACAGGTTGGAAAAATGGCTGCGACTATTCCTTTCTTATTTGACCTTAAACTTTCGATGATCGTTGCCTATGAAAAAAATTTCTACCTGTGTGTCAGGTATCAGTCATTAAATTTGGCTCCATCTGACAAGGTTTTTTATTAGGACCGTAGTTGCGGCTCACTAAAATTCGATGATTATTACTGCAGCTTAACTTCACAATATACTAAAAGGTATATCATTTGACCGCAATAAAAGTCCTAACAGTAAATAAGTACCCGAGCTTTTAGAAGATGGAAAAAGTAACCATAAATATTTATCGACATGGTATGACCGCTGCGACTAAAAATATTTCAATGAGGCAAGCAGGCAAATTAGGGCAGCATGTAAATTTTCCTGGTTTCACTACAAAACGATAAATCATAAACGTGAGGTGTCAAGCACGAAGCGCACACTAATTTGTAATTTGTAAATTTTAAAAAAGATTATAGTTACTCATAGAAATAATAATAAATAATAATAATTAAATGGTTGACTGCTTATAACTTATGTGATTACAGATTTTAGGTGTAAAATGTGATTTAATATTGCATTTTGATATTTTACGTATGTATATATAATTTATATGATAAAATAATCATAAGGAAACATTTTTATAATGAAAATTGTGTCTCAAAATAATGATCAATTTCACAGAAACGAATCTATTTCTTACAGGAAACCGCAAGAAGTGGCGAAAAGCGACCTTGAACAGACAAAGCACCGTTAGATGCTCCAATGAATAAAAAATTAGGCCAACCCCTAATGTGCCGACTTAAGAACATCCCTTAATAGCATTCCTTCGTTTCCAACAGGTGGCTGAGATAAATCGGAGAACGTCACATATAAAAAAAGGGGAACATATCTTAACGTTATACCTCCACTTAAAAATATTACCCCTAGGATCATTATGGTAACAAATATTAAATTTTATATATTTTTGTTACTTCGTTGAAATGCTGACTCTTTTATTTGACTACGGCAACGTCGAAAGAAATGGTTATGATTTTCACGGGTTATGTTTGTATGTATGTATATTAGGGTGGGTCGATTTTTTTTTATTTCGAAAGTCCTTTAGCAGGAAAAGTTGCATATTTTCCGTTTTCAGACGTAAAATATTATGTAATTTTAAAAATATTTTGCCCCGGGCAGGTCCCTGAATCTTTATTAAAAAATAAAAATTCTATGATTAAACTTCCTGTGTTGAGAAATGCTTTGTTATCGTTGATTCTTCCCCTCTTTATGATGCCTCATCCATACCGGACCTTGGCAATCATCATGGCTATCCTGACTTTGTTCACCGCAATGCGATAAAGTTAAGCGGAACTGAACCAGTGACATAAGTTTTTCATCCAAGAGTGACGAGGTCTACCTGGGCCCCTTTTCGCTTCGAGCTTACCCTGCAATTTTACCCTGAGGTATTCCTCAGGTTTTTCAAGGTATATGCGAGCTCCATATCTTTACTCATTCCTTCAAGGACCTGTTGTATGCGGTGGTACAGCCAAATTTCAAAAATATTAATTTTCCCTATAATTTTTTCGTTGACCGTCCACGCCTAAGCTCCATATAATAGTACAGAGAACACATAACACCTTAACATTCGTATCTTTAAAGGCAACGAAAAATCTTTTTATCTGGAAGAATGCGGTTCTGACTTTTTTAATACGACATCTTATCTCTTCACCGTAATACCAAGTGTCGTGTATGGTTATCCCTTAGTAACTGATTCTTTGCACTCTTTCAACAGTTTCGTTATTCACCATTAAGAGGTTTTAGCTGCATTTAGCTCTAGACCATATTGAAATGAGGAGCAGGTGAATTCTACTAACCAAGTTTACAGGTCTTCAAGGCTGTCAGCTACCAGGGCAGTATTGTCTGCATATCTAATATTGTTGATATGTTCTCCATTCATTTTTATTCCATTCTGACTGACCAGCGCTTCCTAGGATTACTTGCTCAGGGTATAGATTGAATAAAGTTGGAGAGACAACACATACCTCGCGTACGACCTGACATATTTTTATTTCATCTGATGTACTCCCATCCACATCTTGGCTCATGTCTCTACATCTTTGCATGAGCAATTGCAAGGAAAATATTACCTCTACTGGTGCCGAGAGAGTTCCCGAATCCGAATTGGCTTTTAGAGATACACAATATGCACTTGTACGTGAGCAGATTACCTTCAGAAATATTTTAGTGATAATAGTTAATCAGACTAATTAATAGGTAGTCGTCACATGTTTTTAACGAATATTTCTTTGATATGGTTAAAAATGTTGAGATTAACCACTTCCAGGGTATTTTTCCAGAGTTGTAAATCTGAATTAAACAGTTTAATCAAAAGATCTTGAAATTCCTGGGTGTTACTGAACAGTTTCAATATCTCTATGCAAATATCATCTGAACATGGTGCATGTCCAGTTTTTCAGCTTCTTCTGTCAATATTTTATATTCATTGTCCTTCAGAATTGCCAAATTTGGCGGCATTTTTCTGCTGATCATCTGCTTTACCTTCTTGTGCATGTTAACACAATCATGCTTACACTCCAGTTGTTCTATCTCTTGGCATCTATCTCTCATCCATTCCTTCTTTGGCAGGCGTATTTGTTTCCTAATACTGCGGTTAATTTCTCTATATTGAGTGGGGTCTGTTCGTTGATTAGCCCGAAAATAAACATGTGTTTTTCAATTATTGAGATATTTATATACCCACCAGGTCCTCCTCCACCCAATATTCTGCAATGAATTATCTCGGCGATCCAAACAATAATTATTCATAAAATATATTTTTTAACTATTGACATATATTTCGAGCCTTAGCAGCCCCTCACCTAATGAACCATTTTTTTTTCGTTTTTTCAATAAGGCAGCTGTTCAACAGAGGTCATCACGAGGAGGTGACTGTCGTATAGTATGGTGCAGGTATACCTGTCAGTAAGAAACGATGCCTTGTGACACGTTCCAGTTCATCATACGTCACTAAACAAAACCGAGGCTTATCGCTACAACAATACTAATATTACCGTCCCAATCTTTCTTCTCTACTTCAATCTAAGCGTTGACGACGTTGTTTAGCATTTAGGGGTAGCACTAAATTGGGATCATTAGGAAAAAAAGGAAGTTTGCAACTATTAATACAAACATGGCCCGGGTTCTGTTCTCAGCTGCGGATATTGATGGTAGCCTAATATCATCCTTTTTCTCTAATAAACCGTTATTTGTCGCTGCTTCAGATAAGCTAAGAGAACAGCAGATACAAAGCATGATCTCGAGGTTTTAGAATGGGGAAGAAAAATCTGGTTGACCTCAGTGCCTCAAAACCTTAGGTCTCTGTTTTTTTTTAAGAAAAACTCAAAGAATAATCCATCCAACGTTCTCGTGAAGGTTAAAACCCTTCCTATGAAAACTAATTTCTCTATGCCAGAAGTAAACATAAACGCTGGCACATTATTTTCGAAATAATTATGTGCGCCTCATTGCCAAATACGCGTCTTAAAAGCTGGACTTTATGTTTCGAGCTAAAAACTACTTCACAAGGAATCAGCTATTTAATCTTTACAAAGGTCAAATTAGACCAACGCTGGAGAAATTTTCTCATGTTTGAAATTGAAACCTGGCACTTTCTTTGACTTGGATTCAATTGATATAATCTTGACAATATACTCAAGAAAAAGTGGATGGTTAGTAATTTTTTTTCTACAAATACTTCCATGGAAGGTGTTCACAAAAATTAAGGGTAACATTTTTGATGTATAAAAGACAATCGGAAGCAGCAAATTTCTGTGCAATTCTTTTCTTGTCGAGCAGAATTTTCCCCAATAATTACAACTTCTCCTTGTTTAAAACGACAATTCGGCGCCATTTATCTTAATTTCCGCCTCTCTATCCGCATTGTTCCAAGGGCATAATATCCTCTCAACCTCAACGAGGCGCACATTTTAAAATTATTTCTCACTATACAAGGATGAATATACACTGTGTCCCGGGATCGATATCTGGCAAACTACTCATCTAAAAAATTTGGCAACTTAGGAAAGTCGAAATAACACAACTAAAATGTTCGTAAAGCTGTAGTACTTCCAGTTATACCGCAAATTGATAATAACTTCGTTGATTTAAATGAGACATCCTAGATAGTTTTGCAATTTTAGATTCTATTTCATTGAAATGCAAATCTTGTCACCTGAAACCAAGAAAGATTAAAAAACACAACAAAGGTTGCTCTAAAGCGTTTCGATAGCAAATCCATCATCTTCAGAGAGATACTATTTGATATTTTAAGGCCACTTTGGATAATAAACATTGTTATTAAAATTTATAGGAAGTACTGCAACTCTGCGAATATTTTAATTGTATTGGCCTTGTTGGCCTTGCTAATTTGTTAAATTTTCAAATTTTTTGGATGAGTACTTTGACAGATATTGATCGCGGCCATTTCCGGTGGGATACATTGTATACACTATATTTTTTAGATATTTGAATGTTATACAAAATATCGATTAAAATGGTATCAAACAATAGGCGTCTGCGGTTAATAATTTTTGAGATATTTAGAAACAAATTTGAGTCTAAGTTGGAAGCTCGTATGAAAAATAAAACATGTGGACATTTGAATGTTTAAAATGCATTTGTGATTGAAGTTGACGGTAATAAAAAACACTAAAATAATCTCTTTACCGTATAATTGCCAAAACAGTTTACAAAACCAGAAATTAAAACTACTGTATAATTGCCAAAACAGTTTACAAAACCAGAAATTCGACATGTCTCGTTCCTACTAATGCTCATTTTTGGTTTAGCTGAGTATTATAACATCACAAATGTGATGTTTGATCAACTGACTAACTATATATCTATTTTTTTAAGTTATAGCTATTTGCATTATGTGATACCGCGCCCGCCCACGCATGTTAAATTGTTTAGTCATTATGATTCCTGAAATAAATTTACTTTTGCTTGAAAATAAGGCTGCAGAGGATATTTCCAAACCAGATTTGTCTAAAAAAAAATTATTTTTGGGCCCTAACTCTTAAATATAATATTATTGGAAATTTAGTTCCGTATTTCGTACAATAATTTGGAATTTATATTTGGCTAAATTTTTTGTTTATAGATTAAAACTGTGCATGATTTGTAATTTAATTTTATAAACAAATATTCCAAGATACCATATTTCATCATAGAACCAAAAAAGTTAAAAACTAGCATTATTTTTAGATGCGGTCTCTGAGATGGCGCGCGCTTCATCGTGTTACAAAATATGGCGCCCCTACTCTAGGGTTAACTTTAAATTTGAAAAATGAAAAATCTCGACATTTGAATGTTCAAAATGCATCTCTGATTGAAGTTGCTGGAAATGTATTTCTTAACGGTAATGAAAAACAATAATAAATAAACTTTTCACCGCATAATTTTGAAAAAAGTTTACAAAACCAGAAATTGGACATATCTCGTTCCAATTGGGATGTTACCAATTTAAATAATAATAAAATACACAACTGTTATTAGAGTACTTTAGGTTGATTAGGCCACAGTTTAGGTTTACCTTATTTTCTTCTTCAAAATAAGCTTGTTAATTTTTTTTACAAAGCAAAAGTAAAATTAACTAGAATGAACGAATAGTGTACCATGCACTAGTTTTACCCTTATTTTCTTAAATAATGTGACTTGTGCAGAAAACGCAGAGCACAGATGCGCAGAATTTATGTATAAGCAGCATAGAAACCAATATGTTTTCTGAGTTCATATTTTTGAAAATATGTAATTTATATGATTAAAATTAGAACAATCCATTAAATTGGTGCATTATAAAGACATTATTTTTTTAGGTCCAAAAAATTTAAAAAAATAACGCATTTACTAAAATAAATTTAAAGAATTGTCCCCACAGATATTCATATCGAAGCAAAGGTTAGCTGTTGATTAATAGAAATGAAAAATAATATACAGGGTTTATCATTTAAATATTTTGAGAGAAATGTCATTTTGCGTTTGCTAATCACCCTGTATAACTCCAAATGTTATTTAAATCCTTTTCTAAGAAAGGGTGATTTAAAATAATCTACACTATAAATAAAATCACTTGAATGCTTCCCGCCTTTCAGGCAACTTTGAAATTTATACTTAATTTTCACGATTCTTGTAAATATCTCAAAAAGTGTTAACCGCAAATCCCTATTGTTTGATATAATTTTAAACAACATTTTGTCAGGGATTCAAATATATAAAAATATATAGGGTGTTCTCTTTAAAAAAAGGGAACTTTAGTGCACCACTCTGCATATGTTCATCCTGTATAGTAAAACATAATTTTAGAATGTGCGCCTTACGCTATTGTACCTTCCTAACAAATATATTTTTCTTAGCAAAAAATCTGTAGGAGCTACAGAGCTTTACCCTACTAATGACTCAGCTTGTATATTATTTCAGAAAAAAGTAGCTTCCACGAGGATTTTTTACGCAAGGCCAGTGCATTTTGTGGCCTACTTTCCCTAATATTTTAAATAAATTTAAATTTGACTTCATTTTGTATCAAGTATAGTTAGAAAAACAAGGTTTATATAATTTTCTGTTTTCTTACAAAATCAGCTTACAATGCTAAGACATCTGTTTTATGCTCTGCATAAATTATAAAATAAATATAAGGAAGATGCATTAAAAAATGATTTCAAAAAGTAAAATGTATTAAAAAATTGTCGCATCTTACAAACATCATCAATCAGAAATAATCCTTACATTCAATTTCTTATTTTTAAAGCTAACTAGTTATCACCTTTAGTTATTTATTGAAACAATTGTAATTCACTTTCATAAAACTTATTTACAGTTACAGATCACGTATATACATTATACAAGGTCACCACGGTCTCCACATATCTGTATTAGAATCTGAGGCACTATCTCTAGAAGAAAAACTAGATGAGGCAGAAGTGGAAGTAGAAGGTATATCTTGGTTTGTTACAAAGGGTTTAATTGGATAAACTTTGATAATTTTTTCAGGATGTACAATGTCTTGAGATACGGTTAGTAAACCAGGACTGATTTCGTTGTATTTCCTTTTAATACCTCGTTGATTTTCCTCATAATTCGCCGAATCCTCCCTCATTTGAGCCAACTTATATCGCTCATTCTGATTAGTTATAATACATAGCGGTTCAGAGAATTTTTTAGGACTGAGAAACTTACGTTCTTTCTCTTGGTAATTATGTATTGGGAATTTCATCGTTTTTACTTCAGTAGAAGTCGCCTTCTCGGATTGCACAGTGGAAGAAATCTGAGGCACTTGAGCTTCTTCCTTAACAGTTGAAAGAAGTGAAAGGGTTTGCAGTCTTTTACTGGCCGGATTAACCGGTCTAAAACCGTGCGGCGATGGGCTTCTTTCTTGAGGTAATATGTCGTGCCTAGGGCTTTGTGGTGGACTTAAAGGCTTTGATGACAATGACGATGAAATAAGGGAAAAGGCACTTTTTCTTTGTTCATTTGGTTCGTTGGAAGCTAGGTTTGGGAAGCATGGTAGATTACTAGAATTTGGCAGTAAAAGGGCTAATTCTCCCGTTGGTAAACGACTTGGTATCAATTGTATTCCTTGAGGAATTTGTATTGGAGGATTATTGTTTTGGTCACCCACATTAGATTCTACTGTTTTGTTTAGATTTTGAGCAATAACAGAATTAGTTAAAAATGGTAAATTATTTAATCCAGGGAAATTAAAGTGGGCTACCTGTTCAATCCCACCGATACATTTTTGAAGATGATTTAAAACTCTCTGTTTTAAAGCACTGTCTAGCCCTTCGACTTGCCCTAAATACTTGTCTATTTCGCCTGTGCAATCATTAAAACCAGATTTAAATTTGCGAAGGACGGAGGGATCTGTTGCCATTGCCATGGCTAATTGTTGCCTCTGAACAGACTGAAGGTGCTTGACGGCCATTTCCAAAATATCTGCTTTCTCCAGTTTGGAATGTCTCGAAGGCTGAAGCAAAGCTTTTGATTAAATGCGATTACTTTCTGAAAAACAATACTTACGTCCTTATTCATGGCTTCTAAAATTAGACTTTTAATTTCGTTGAGGCAGTGATTAATACGCGCTCTTCGACGTTTCTCCATAATTGGTTTATGTGTCTGAAAAAGGTAAATCAATTAGGCAGGGTACAGTGTATCACAGTTTTTGTGGATCAGAAAGAACTTTTAATCGTCTAAGTAGAAGACCATTGGGGACATTATATGAAACTAAATCTTTTTAAACAAGTAGTTAGAGCAAAAAGAAGAAAAGAAGCACTCTGTGAAATATACTTATTTTGTAATGATTTCTATCAAAAATTATTTAAACATTTTGAAATATTATTCAATCAAAACACATTTAATTTAGAACAATGTTCTCCTTTCATCTGCAGATAAATATAAGAATCCGAACAAGAAAAATAGTACAAAATCTAGTAAACAATACCTACTAAATATTAAGAATATAAAAAAGTTACTTCTCTAAACGACAGAATATAATTTAAACTTAAAATACTCACTTTGCGTAGTTCTGCTTTCGACATTTTGGCCCCAGATTCAGCTGGATTTCGAAAATCTGTTTCATCCCCACTTATAGGCATACCGACCACCTAAAATTCACTCATTTCAAGACATATTTACTATGTACATTCATGTTTTATCAATGAACTTTTCCATAAAAATATACATTTATTTAATAACTTAGGGAAAAAAAAGATAAAGAAATAAAAATTGTTGGAACTGCGACGCTATCGACGTATTTATGTATCTTTTTAACTTAAATAATTACTTTCTAGAAACAGCTTTTCCCCTGAACAGTTATACATTTATTTGTTTAAATTGCTATTATTGTTGAATTTGTCAATGAAAAATGGAATGCGCATCCTCGCCCATCAATCATAATTGGTGTGTATTGGGATTGTAATTTCTTGAAAATGTTTGATTATTGAATTTGTTATTAAAAAATGGAATGCGCATCTTTGCGCATCAATCATGATTGGTGTGTATTGGGGTTGTCATTTTTTGAAAATGTTTGGCAATACTTCGGGGGAGGTTCTAAATTATGCAAAAACAAAGGCTTATGCATGCTGCAGGAACATTGAACTGTATATTTTTTCCAGATTGCTTTCGCGCAGATATGAACTCGAAAAACTCTATTTTACAAAAAAATATTCAAAATTTCGAAAAAAGTCGAATTTTTTGAGTCCACAATTCAAAATAATAAAATTCATTTTGTAATGTTTTCTCGAAATTTCAAAAAAAGTCTACATTTTTATATTAAAATCAAAATAAAAAATATGCAAGAAATCTAAAAAATTGAAAAATTATAATATTAGTTTTGAAAAATATTTTATTTCGAGACTGAATTGTTAATTTTCAAAGAATTTTAAATTTATGAAAATAGTTGCGCTTTTTTGAAGAGTTTTGACTTCATCTAAATTTCGACTTTTTTTGAAACTGTTTACTTTTTTAAAATTATACTTTAATTTTTTAAGGGTTTCGACTTTTTTTGAAAATAATTTTATCTTCTTTTAAATTTCGAATTTTTTTGAATGTGGACATTTCAAACCTACCACTTTTTTCAAAATGTCAGCTTTGTTTCGAAATTTTGACTTTTTTCGAAATATAGCTTTATTTGGAAAATTTCGACTCCCCCAAATTTCCACTTTTTTTGAAAAGTTTTGACTTTTTTGAAAATTTCGATCCTTTTTGATTACATCGATATTTTTTGCAAAATTTTGAAATTTTTCGAATTGCTTTTGAAAATGCAACATTTAAACATTTCCACTTTTTCAAATTTTAAAATTTTGAATTTTTTTTGAAATATAATCTTATTTCGAAAGTGACAACTTTTTCAGAATTGGATTCTTATTAGTTTCTACCTTTTTTGAAGCCTTTCGACTTTTTTTGAAAATTTCCATATTTCAAAATTTCTACTTGTTCCAAAATTTGACTTAAAATTACTACTTTTTAAAAAAAGCTGCCCCTGATTAAACATTTCAACTTTTTTAAAAATTTTTATCTTTTTGGAATATTCGGTTTGTTAATTTTGATTTTTTTTTGAAAATTTCGAACGCTTAAAATTTTGATTTTTCAAAATGGATTGGAAAGTGTTAGGTTTTGAAAATTGTAGCTTTGAAAGTTTTGACTTTTTTAAAATTGTTACAAAATCTCAAATTTTTTTGAAAATGTTGTCTTTTTAAAAATTTAGAGCTTTTGCAAAATCCAATCTTAAAAATTTGAACTTTTTTGAAAATTCTAACCCATTTTTAAAGTTTTGACATTTTATGAAAATATAGAGTTTTTTGATTTGGATCTTTTTTCAAAATTTCGAATTTTCCTTAGTTTTAATTTTTTGGAAGCATTTAGACTTTTTTCTAACATTAAGGCTTTTTTTAAATTTCGACTTTTTAAAAGTATCAGCTTTTTCAAATCTTCCAGTTGTTTTTAGGATTTTGAATTTTTCGCGAAATTTGGCATTTTTTAAAATTAATTTTGATTTTTTTTTTGAAAATGTTATTGAGTGTATGACAAAAGAGGGTCGGTAAACACCTGGTTCCACAAATTCCCAACACTTTTTCTCATAAATTTACGAAAGTTAAAGCGCTCTCTCCCCCCCCCTCTCTTTCTCTCTCTCTCTCTCTTTCGTTGCTTGTTTTGCCAGAAAAAAACTCAAAAAGGAGGAAAATTTTTAATTTTTTCTCACACCTGATTATTACCTTGATTGGAATACCAATCAACCTCTGATTTTAATCAGAATGGTTACTATCTACTTCATAAAATCTTATTCGGTATTAAATATTACATTAATTATTCTACCAAGGAATGGAAATCAACTCTGGATGCACGCACTCAGATAGTACATTAAATCATCAAAAAAAAAAAAACTAGTACTAATGATTTCATGAAAAGAATTATAAGGAAGAAAGTATTTTCTTAAAATATTTCATACATTAATCAAGAATTGACCTAATTTTCGATATTGATATTTATGCCAATCTGAAAGCGTTACCATTTCAAATTAAAAACCAAACATGTCATTTACAAACCTCTTAAGTTCAAAAGTAGTATTTTGATCCAATGACAATCCCACTTGTTATATTTTTTCACTAATTCACATGCTGTACACTTGGACAAAATACTTTATGATTGAATTTTTTTACCAAATATATTGTAGGTGTTGGTGTATAACATAAATATAGCACGAAACAAAATGACGAGCGCTCTCAAAAAATTACCCGCTTCTTGGGTCACTAGAGTTGAAATAAACAGTGTTATGGGGGCAAACTGGTAAAGTGCGATATGACATTCCGATAGAGCGTGGGAATAATCGCCAAATGCCCCCACTACACCGCCTTTGCGTTCCGATGCACCCTTGTCGGTCAACTTATTAGGGTAGAGCAACTCGAGTGTGTTAAATTCCCACGCGGTGGTTTGGAACCTGAGAAACGCTCATAACTGTTCATTCCTATGGATCATGGTCGTGTGGCCGAGAATCCGGAGATGAAGGACCCGTCCGGATGTTGCCTGTTGCCTGCTATAGTTGAAGTGTGCGTGAATGAGAGAGAAAGTAAATACTTATTAAGTGTTTATGTTTGTGGGATTTATAAGAGGTTTTGTTACAAAACGATTGGAAATTTCATCTTTAAAAAGACCGCTTTGTTAATGTATAAAATGCCAGACAACCAGAATCAGCCTATACCGTAGACTACAAACTAAATGTCCGATAATAGGAAAACATTATTTATATTAAAATCAGTTAAATTACCTTCTAAAATATTTGCCTTTTGTTAATATTAGTGTAAAATTAAACATGGCAATGCCTTATTAAAAACAAAACCGATAGATAAAGTATTGGTTATAATGATTAACATAGCAAAACACAAAATTTTATATACAGAGTACATTTCCCAACGTCCATTAAATAGGACAGTAGATCCCAAATTTATTTGTCTAATCACTAGAGACCGGATTTTAGGTAAAATCGTATGATACTATCTTTTCACCTTTTTCTGCGTTTTTCTTTTATATTATTGCCTAAATTTCAATTTTGTTTGTTTTTTTTTACCTTTCTATAAATGATTTTGACCTATTTTCAGCAAATGTTTGCCTACTTATCCTTGTCCATGGATTTTTCCCAGTACATTTACATTCTGAAGAATTTCGGCAGAAATATCTATATTAAATAAAATATAGCAATAAAATAGAAATTTAAACCACCATAATAACAATAAGAAGCTAAAGTACTGAACTAAATACTGTAGCTTATGATTAAGTCCGTAGAAGGTTTTACTCCTTTACCACATCGGCAATTAAACAAATAATTACGCGATACGTATTTCGCCAGCAGAACGGACATTTTAAAGCGCGCTAATCCTAATTGATTAGCAAAAGAAGCATCGACATCATCTACATTGAGATTGAAATCGATCTCGATTGCAAAGCAAGTTTAAATTAGAAACTTTAGAAAAATATCTCTAATTTCCAGAAGATCAAATATATTAATAATACTAACAACATTCAACTTTTTGTCTTGAAGCAAAATTCACAAAATAAACTTTGATATTTCCTAAAACCTTTAATGTTTTCTCAAATTTACCAAGGGATATTTTTAAATTAAATATCGAGAGAGTAGATCAAAACAATTTAAAGAAGTCTGAATTTTCGGCCAATGCTAATGTAAAAATATTGAAAATAAAACTTAAGTTATTCAGCCAATTTTTTTGAAATTTCGAGCTTAAAAATTTTATAAATCAAATTTTTCTAAAAATATAAATGTAAGGTTGAAATGTCGTGAATTAGAAGGTAAAAAAAAATTAACTAAATTTGAAATTTGACAACTAAGATAGAAATTTAAATATTTTTCGGATGTTTTCACTTGTACGTCGAAATTTTGAAAAAAAGTCGAATTTTCAGAGTCATAATCAAAATATAAAAAAATCAACTTCATAACAAAGAATCTCGACATCTTTTATTATGAAGTTAAAATTTTACGAAAAAAATAAAAATTTAGTTAAAATTATAAGAAAATTCTGAATTTTCCAATTTAAAAACGCTCAAGCTTGTGTAAAACTCAAAATGTATAGAGGAATCGACATTTTAGATACTTTTTTTTTCAGTTCAATCGACATTTTAAAAAAATATAGAAGGAATTCCTAAATAAAATTATTACAAAATGTCTTCTCAAAATTATGGTTTATAAGTGGTTTTTAGTAAAGTCAAATATTCTAAATGTTTTTCTTGTTAATTGCGAATTTTGTCCTGTTAGTGCCTTTTTTAAGGTCTTTTACTTTTTTAGTGCCTTTTTTAGCTGTTTGTTTTTGCTTAATTTAACATGTTGCTCACCTTTTTACCTTATTCGATTGTGCCTAAAATCCGATCTCTATTAATCACTATCATCATCCTTTCGGAAAGAGATACCCAGTACTCCCCTGATAGGATTTGTAATACCGGTAAATAAGTAAAGCTGTTGACTGGTATAAAATATACTAACAATTTTCACCGGTTAGGACTTTTTACCGATAATTCCAAACATGCTACAAAATCGATGCCAGTAAAATTGATACATAGTGATTTAATAATCTGTGTTTCGTTATTTGGTGTAAATTTAACGATAACTAACGTGGAAGATAAAGCGTTTATTCTATGTTCTCGAAAACTATAGGCATAGTAAACTTTTAAATTTTCAGAAATGTGGCATTAGTCAAAGTTTCCTTAGAATTTTAAGCCCAGTGTCGAAATAAAAATCCAATTTTTGATGTCAAATATGGCAACAAATGAAAAGATTAAATTTGGAATTACTTAAAGTAGAAAAGAACATTTTTGATAAATTTAAGGTTAACTTTATAATGTTTAATCTTATAAAAAACAAGATTTTAAATTAAAATATTTGGATTCGGGTTGAAACTCGAAAATTTCACAAAAAAGTAGAAATTTGAAGTTTAAACTAAAAACGTTTATATTAAGAGAAAATTTCGAAAAAAAAAACTCAAAATCTGTTTAAACAGTTTAAAATATCCAGGTTTTGCAATTTTCAGGATTAAATTTGAAACCTTTGCGAAAGGAGTTAAAATTTCGAGAGAAAGGGTGAATATGTAAAAATGTCTAAAAAATTGGTCCTTGTGCCAAATTTGGAATTTGAATTCAAAATTTAGAAAAGGTAGAAATTTTCGGATTAAAATCAAAAGTTTTATAATATCCAAGAAGATTTCTGGAAAAAGGCCATTTTTTTTTAAAGTTACAAGAAAATCGGAAATTGGAAATTTAAATACAAAATTTCTAGAAAAAAAATCTTCAAATTTCATGTTTCCTCTACTTTAAGAAATTTGTTAAATAAATATCTACTTTACCTGAAAAAAATTATGAATAAATGATGAAGGTCAATATTGTAAGGAAAGCGTGAATTTGATATTTTTCTGAATATTCTAATTCTGTAGCGACTTCGATTACCGTATCTTGACAACTATATTTATTTCAAAGCAAAACCGTAGTTTTTAAAATTACGAGTTGCTCACCAGTGGATAACAGAAATTTAAAAAAAAAACGCTCACAGCAACCATGAATCAAGAGGACAACCTATTCTAAACAATTTTAATCAGCTGTTTCTGCAAATCTTTCTTTTCATTTGATAGTGTGACTTTAATTTGTTTCATAAAGGATTTCAAAACAGCTTTATAGGCTTAAAAATTCCAGTTGAAAAAAAAAATTGTGGCTTACAAAGGAATACCTCTCGTTTCAAATAAGTTGACATTCACCTTGTAATATCATTTAAGATTAGGGGTTTAAATTACTGGGGTAAGCGTTCAAACACAACTCGCATAACAAGTTATCCCTGCTAGCAAATAAAATTGGGCGTTTCAGTTTCTTTTTTTTTTTTCTACGACACGGTAGGTATTAGGAGAGACACTGTTAATTGAGATAGCGTGTATGCAAACCCATGAGAGACTTTTTTGTGATTTAAGGTTTTTACCAAACTGAACTACCATCACTAAACAAGTACAAGGTGAACAATATTTTAAGAATTTTGGCATATCAAACAACTGATCATTAAGCACCAAGGGCGGTTGTGTTAAGAAATTATCGTATGTCAAATGTCTTCTAATAAACAACATTTTTAGACACAAAGGCAAGGAATTTTCAGAAACAAATATAGCCAAAACAAGAGAATTATCCTCAAAACAATCTGACAGGCCAAAACAATCTTAAAGTTTTTTCATTTCTTCCTAACCTCGAAATTTCAAAAAATTTCGAAACTTCAAAATTTTGAAATTAAAGTCAAAATTTTCAATTTCTATTTTATGTGTAAAGTCAGAATTTTAAAAAATTAAAGATTGAAATATTTTTAAAAAGTCTAAATCTGAAGCAGTAGCATACCTAGAGCTTGGGGCGGGTCCCAATTTGCTACCCTTTAAAGTCAAATAAAATTAAAGCCACCGTTTATTTTTTCGTGCAAAATGGAACAGTTTTTATTAATTACTAGAAAAGAAAAAAACGAACATGTGCTTAAAATATTTAATGTATATTTTTTCCAGGGCAAATTTGCGTAAGTATTTTTTTTAGAAAATGCGAGCGTTTCCTGAAAATTTCAATCCATTTCTCAAAATTTGGAGTTCACTATTGAAACTTTAAATGACTTTTCTCGATTCTTATACGTATGTAAATATCAAATAATGAATATTACTTTTTTTATTCCAATTCTAAAGTTGCACTTTTACGTTTTTGACAAAAAACTCAAAGTTTTAATGTTTTTAAAGGTTTTTAATTTTTTTTTTCTTTTCTGTGAAAAATTGCCCTTTACTTAAATCGCAAACTTTTTTTTTAATATTTTATTATTTTTGACAGATTTTTAACTTTTTAAAGTGTTTGATTTCTTTCAAAACTTTGTGTCATTAAAAGTTTTTTTAAACTTTCAGAAATATCGTCTTAAAATTATGACTGAAATTTTTAATTCATATACTATGTGGAATTCTTCTTAAAACAAAATTTGACGTGAAATTTTTAATATCTGTTGTTTTAATCGTTAATAAAGTTTAATAGTTATTAAAAGTATTTTCCCGATATTGCGATTTTAATGTCCAAAGATTAGTTTAAACTTCACTTCATAAAGTGATGCTATATGTGTATGCACCGGATTATTGATTATAAATGCTAGTCAAAAGTCGCCTCTCTCCCTCTTATCTTTCAAATAGTTATACATATTAAACTAATGCAATTTGGAGAGTAAAAATAAAGGGTTTTAATAATAACAAGTGACGTAAAGCCCTTATGATCAATAATTTTAATGACACTTTGTAATAAATTTCACCTTATTTTAAAGGTATTAAAAATACCTAGTGAGTCGTACAAATTTTGCTTAATTTAAGAGAGTTAAAAGAAGTTTAAGTGCTAATTAAAAGCACACTGCTCCCTCCTCCTCTTGAATCTTTTAAACTATTAAACTGACACTAATACAATTTAGAGACCAAAAATAAATGGATGCAAGTTTCTCTACTAGTGCAGATAGATGATGCAATCGCAATAAATAACGTCACAAGGCCATTATGACCAACAACTTTTTTTAATAGCTTACTATAGCAAGTGAAAGATATACAAAATCCTATTCAGTGGCACTATTTTTATTTGGACTTACGTTAGTTTTGATGAATAAATAAATTAATAATACACTCACATTTTAACTCATTTCTGTCAGAGTTGGAATAAATTTATTATCTTTATTTAAATCAGAAAAAAATAGGGTTATCAGAATATATAACAATATTTTTAAAAAACTGACGTTTGTTAAATATGTCAAAACTGGGTTATTTAATTGTTTTGCTGATGGCATAAAAATATTTTTAAATCCTCATTAACTTCATCTCCTACATTTTTTTCGTGTCTTTAAAAATAATTTATATAGGGTATTGCACAATATACAGGACCTTTCAATAAAAACTGGCACCCTAATTAACTTTCTAGATAGTTATTTTTAGGAAAAACGAAAAAACACATCAATCAATATATACAGGGCAACATATTTACATTGAGTGTAATTGTCATCACTAGGTGCCCAGATCAATTCCTTTTACTTTCTTAAATATAACCCCTTATATTTTATTTAAGTTTTGGATTCCTTTTGACAAGTAATTTTTAAAAATGTATAATACTTAGAGCCTAATTTTTGAAATTACGCAAGGATTAATCGAATGAATGAAACATCGCAGTAGCTTCAGTAATTTAATTAAAAAGAAAGAAATAGTTATTGAAACTGACTTCCGCTGGTCTACATACAATTGTGTAATCTAACTTGAAAGGCATATTTAACATTACTTATGGTGGCACACCTGGGTCAATTTTCAACATTCATCAATAATTCTTTCTTATAATTTATCCATAGATACTGGTGGTGCTGCTTAGATTTTTGTTTTTATGTAACAGAACTAACAGAAAGAAATCCATCGGGGTCAAATCAATTGACCTAGGTGGCCACTCCATCATCACATATCTTCTGCCTCTCTTTCTCTAGATATTTACGTGCAGACCGACTTAAATGTGCCTTATAATTTTAAAACATAAACAAATTTTCGAATAGATTTTTTCATTATCTATTTTATAGTTATATTTAGCCTTCAGACTCTCGAAAACAACTTTTCCTAAAATGGCCACTTTCGTAGCTTCGTTTTAGATTACTCTTTCTTGTTTACGCACTTTATTAACTACAAAACCGCATACCCTACTTTTATAAATTTTTGAATCAATTCTGTTCAATTCTGTTACATACTTTTATATGTTGCTCTTTTCCAGGGAATTTAAAATTTAAAAATTTAGTTTCACGCTTTGCATTATTTCAATCAACTCTTGGATACTGTAAACCATTTTAACAATGTAATAATTACTTAATGGCTACAATTTATGCTGTATGTGTGAAACATAGATGTTAAATGGTTTATAAATGTTTTTACACTGTTGAAGCTCCGGACCCTTTTTAACATAATTTTGAAATCCATTTATTCATAACTCGCCAGTTGTTCTCTCTAGACCCAGAACACCCTATATTTTTGAAATCTACTCGTCAAGAGCAATCCAAAACTCTAAGAAAATATAGGGTGTCCTATTTAAAAAAAATAAAAGGGCTTAGTCTGAGGGGGCAGGGATGACAGTGACCCTATATAACAAAATATGTTTTCCTGTATACAGGGTGAGTCATTAGTAGGGTAAAGCTCCTACAGATTTTTCGCTAACAAAAATATTTTTGCATTAGCATAAGACGCACATTCTAAAATTATTCTTTACTACACAGGATGAACCAATACAGAGTGGTGCAGTAAAGTTGACTTTTTTTAAATAGAACACCCTATATACTTTTTACATATTTAAGCTTCTTACAAAGTGCTGATTTAAATAATATCAAACAATAGGGGTTAGTTTTTAAGATAATTAGAAAAATCATGAAAATTAAGCCTAAATTGCAAGCTGGCTTAAAATTCGGGAAACACCCAAATGATTTTATTTTGATGCAGATTATTTTACAACTTGAGAGAATAATGTAATTTCATTTAAATACGATTTGCAGTTATAAGGTTGGTTAGCAAACGCAAAATGACATTTTTCTCAAAAAGTTCGAATAGCACATTCTGTACATTATTTCTCATTTCTGTTAATTAACAGCTAAGCTTTGCTTTGATATACACATTTGTGGCTAATTCTTATATTCCGGGAGATATTTAATTTCAAACTTTAAAAAATTCAAATTTATTTTAGTAAAATGGGCTTTTTCTTATATTTTTCAGACCGAAACAAAAATAATGATTTTTAAAATGCACTAGTTTAATCACTGTTTTAATTTTAATCATATAAATTGCATATTTTCAAAATAGAAAACATATTGGTTTAGATGCTGCTCATCAGTCTATACCTAAATTCTATGCATCTGTGATCTATGTTCTTTACACATTTCACATTATTTAATCAAATAAGGATAAAACTAGTGCATGGTACATCATCCGTTCATTCTAGTCAATTTTACGTATTAATTAATTAATAATATTAATAAATATATTTTATGCGACATATTTTTAAAAAGAAAGTAAGTTAAACCTACACTGTGGCCTAATCAAGCTAAAGTACTCTAATAACAGTTCTACATTTTACCTTAAATTGGTAAGGTCGCAGTTGAAACGAGATATGTCGAATTTCTGGTTTTGTAAACTTTTTTAAAAATTATGCGGTAAAAATTTTATTTATTAGTATTTTATATTACCGTTAAGAAATAAATTTCCAACAACCTCAATCAGAGATGCATTTTAAACATTCAAATGGCAACATTTTTCCTTTTTCAAATTTAAAGTTAAATAACTCTCAAACTATAAGAGCTAGATCCACAAATTTTGACATTAAACCAACGCTTAGTTGTTGCTTAACAAAAATAAAAAATAATATACAGGGTGTGCTATTTGAATTTTTTGACAAACATGTAATTTTTCGTTTGCTAACCACCCTGTATAATATCAAGTACTATTTAAGAAAAAAATTCATTAATTTTCAAGAAAAGGACATACTGTAATTATTTCTATAAAAAGTAAATTCATTTGATTGTTTCTGATCTTTCAAACGAGCTTCAAAATTAGACTGAAATTTCAGCATTTTTCTAAATATCTCAAAAACTATTAATCGCAGTCTTCTATTGTTTGATATTGTATTAATCAGCATTTTATATAGCATTTAAATATGGAATAATTACAGGGTGTTCTATTTAAAAAAAGGCAACTTTAGTGCACCACCGTGTATATATTCACCCTAAGCAGTATACAATAATTTTAAAATGTGCGCCTCATGGTAATGTACCTTTGAACTAAAAACATTTTTGTTACCAAAATAATTAATATAATAAATAATAATTGTAGGAGCTACAGGGCTTTACCGTAATAATGACACACCCTGCATATTCATTGATGTGATTTGACGTTTTTCCTCAAAATGACGATCTAACAAGTTATTTAGGGTAGATAGTTTTCACTGAAACGCACTGTATGATCAATAACCCTGACAATGGATTTCTTTGCACAAAATTTGATGTTAACACTTGCGAAAGTTTCATTCGAAACTCGAAATTTTGAGTTTTTCTAAAACATTTTAATTGTTTCGAAATATCATGAATTACTCACGTAATTTCAATGGTTTTCTTCAACATTCAGGCTTTATCATGTCAATTTTTATTTTTTTTCTTTATTTTCAATTTGAAAATAAAAACTGGCTTTTTCCAAAATTTTAAGTCTACATTAGAAAATTTTCTAAACATAAACTTTTCAAAATCTTACCTTTTTTAGGTTTTTTTTCGCTTATTTTTCGAAATGTTAAATGTTTCTTATATGTGTGGGTTATCTCACTGCTGTAGGACTTTTTCCTTAAGGTATATTCCAATAATTCAATATTTTTCGTATAATAGTTGAACTACCGAAATAGTTTTTAGTGGCCAAAAATAGAAAAAAAAAGGTCCTTTGCACTTTCACTACCGAAATATTTTTCGCCAACTAAAAAAAACGTCCTTAGTTCATATTTGCTGCAGTGATTTCCGAAATAATTTTTAATGACAAAAAAGGGTCCTTACTATATAGAAGAATAGAATATGGCATCAATATTTCTATGATAGGCAATGGGCATCTAATAAATTATAAGTATGAATAATGCATTTCTAGGGTGGGCATGCAATGATCTTTTTAGGGTTGGCTTTGACCACCCTTAACCTCTCTTCCAGCTAAACCAATGAAGTTTACTTTTTCAACTTTTCTTCCTTTTTCAATTTGTTAAAAATTGTATCTTTTATACCAAATCTTGATTATTTCGACGAAAAAACTTCAATATTTTCTGTAAAACTTTAAGTTTAAATTTTTAATTTAATTTTCAAGTTTAAAAAAATCAAATTTAAGCCTTAAATTTATTTTAATTTTTTTTTTGAAATTTTACTTTTTCTCTATGCTTGAAATCGAAATTTTTACTTTCTATTTCTATCAAGCATTTTGAATCAAATTAAACTCAAGACTTCAAAAATATGATTTTATACATTTAAAATCTAGACTTCTCGAAATTTGGCCCTTTTCATATTTTTCTGAAAGTTCTATGTCAACTAAAATTTTTATTTTTAGAGATTTGAAATTTAAACTCGATTTTTTTTTTGATAAGTTTTTAAACCCAATATTTTTACTTTAATTTAAAAAAAAATGGACTTCTCTTCAAGACTTTCAGATTAAAATTTTTTTTCGTAAAAATTTAACTCCAAAAATAAATCGAAATTAAGCAATTCAGAATAGAAACAAATGAAGCAATTACAGCAGATTTTAAAAAATGACGTTTTTCGCTTTTTTCTTAGTAAAACTTAAACAAGCTAGTATTTTATTCTTTTCTTAATGGCATATTAATGGGCGTAAAATTCCACTACTTTGAAGCATTTAACCGACTTTCTATCTCCACTAATAACGATGTTATCCAACGTCCACTGGGATACACTCTATATACCACTGACCACTGATCTCAAGTTTTTTTAAAATTTCTAAGCTTGAAAAGAAAAAATAAAGATGAAAAACGGACTTCACAATATAACTTACAGCAAAAAAAATCAAATTTTCCATACAACTTATCAAAATTTTGAGGTAAAACTGAAAATTTAGATTTAATTTTTAATTTTGGGAAAAACTTTTAGGGCAAAAGAATAGGGATTGTAATTGTAGTCACGGAATTTTAAGATGAACTTTGTATAAAATTGTGTAAAATTTTGAAAATTAAGTTTTAAAAAATTTTAATGAATATAGCAAAACAGTCAAATTAAAATGGAAAGCAGAAAGTTGAAATTCTGAAAATAAATTTAAAAAATAATCCATAAATTATATAAAAAATTTGTCTTTACATTTTGAGAAAAAAATAATTATTTGAAAATTAAAGATGAAATTTTGGAATGAAAATAAAAATGTCATATCTTTTGTTAATAACTTAAATGTCTATGAACAAAAAAAAACAGCTTGCGCACAATTTGGGAAAAAAGTTGATGAAAAAAATTCTCCAAAATTATTTTTTTTAAATATTTGATAATTTTGATATAAACCCTAAGATAAGTATTGAAATATCAGTATTTGTAGAAAAAATCAAAACTTAAATTAAACTAACTTTTAGGGAACATAGGAAAATTTAAATTCGAGGTTTTAATAAAAAAAACAAAATTAGAAAAAAGAAATTCTGAAGATAAAGCAATACAATATAGTAGTAATTATAAATAAAATAAAAATTTTAGGTTAAAATTCGATATTTTATGTCCAAAATTGAAACTTAAAACAAAAATTGGGATTTTGGATTAAAAACAAAAATTGTCTGCAAAAGTAAAGAATTTTTAATTAAAAGTCAGAATACTCGGTAAACTCTCTGTGTGTGCTCGTCACGATGGCTGACTCTTGAGCCGATTACCTATTCCGACACTTCATCATTGATCAAGAGTATATTTTCAAGTATAATCCACTCGCAAACGATAATCCTGTTTTGTCTTTGGAATTCGGAATCCTGCGAGTACCGCCTTTTTAAATAAGTATAGGTTGTAATTGTCGGGGGAAACCCTGGTAGGCAACGAATTCAAAAATTTGGATTTTCTATAAGAAAAGATTCTCTGTAGACCTGTCAGTCCCTACGAATCATCTCGCATGAAAATGTTTAAAAAAAACTGATCATTAACCATCCTGTCCTCCAGTGCTTCAGAGAATTGCTTTTCTCTAAATTGAATACAAAAGGGTCAAAGTGTGTTTTGGGGCTGAATTCCAAACAAGCGAACAGTATTTTTGGTGTTGACCTAATTTCTGCTTTATAGAGGGTAAACAACTGATGAGATGTAAAGTACTTTTTAGCTCGAAAAAGAAAGTCCAGCATCTGAGAGGCTGACTTGGCAATGGCGTGCAGATGCACACATGTTCATTCTTAGGAAAGGTTAATGCTTGCATTGACTTCTAGGAGAGGCAAATTAGATCTCATAGCAAAGATTTTTATGCCCATAAGGATGTCGGTTGCATAAATCCTTGATGTTTTCTTAAAGAAAACAGCGACCTAAACTTTTGAGGCATTGAAGTCAACCAGATTTTTCTTTTTCGACTCCAGAACGATCTCGAGATCCCGATTAATTATCTGCATCTGCTTTTTTCTTAGCCTACTCAGTTAGGTTGCTTCCGAGCAACGACGGATAATAGTTTGTCGGAGAAAAATGATGACACCAGGCTACTATCATCTGCGTAGCTATTCTGTGTGTCCCACCGGGAATCGCCGCAATCGATATCTAACAAAGTATTCGTCTAAAAAAATACAATTAAAATATTCGCAAAGCTGTGGTACTTCCGGTTATACTGGAAGTTGATACCAACTTCGTTATTTTAAATAAGACACGCTGTATATTTTTGCAGCTTTAGATTTTATTTAACATTTTAGGACCACTTTGGATAACAAATATGTTAAATTTATAGTTTTTGAGATAAATGGATTCTTACGAAAAATTCAAAGTCCTACGAAATTCATTACATTTTTTTCCAGAAACTAGATATTAATTTAATACTTGGTATAGGTAGAACACATCTGAAGCACAACTTTTATAATTTCAAATACGTTATACCGAGTGTTGAATTCACGACTGTACATTTTGGTAAATTCAAACAGCGATAACTTTGTGATCTCAAATAAAACACCCTATATTTTTTGACCTATCTTATGTGTATTTAAATAATCTTTCAACTGATACCTACATTGTGAGGGTTTCTCTTACAACTTTTGGAAATAATTCCAATTTTAACTTTTATTTCTCTATTTCACAGTCATTCAATTCTTATTCAGTAGCATATCAGTGACATTGGGATTTCTGGATTCGTGGGTTGCCTAAGTTTAGGCTAGCACTTAGGCCACCTTTTCCGGGCCCATTGTGCTACACATATCAGTGACATAATGAGTAGAAACAAACGAAATGTACTTAAAAAACCAGTCACTTGATACAATTAAATTATGAAACAACTGGCAAAATTATTTATAGTAGTTCATACTTTTCAAAACCAATGACACGACAAGTAATAAAAATAAAAATGACCTATTCGAGCATTTTCCTGAAAACTGATACATATCAAAGATACGATTTTTGAGCATTACGTTACGTTCACGTTTTATACTCTTATTTTATCATCAGTTAAGAATATTGAACAATTGGAATTGATTCAGATAATACGATCGACGTTTTTCAATACAATATTTTCTCAAAAATAGAAGGACACTCATTATGAACTAAATAACTGAACGTCTACCATAAATACGACATTTAAGGGGGAGAGGAAGTTATGATGCACCTGTGTCTCAGCAGGCATGGGAACTTCCGAGTCGAGATACCTCCACATAGGTGATACACGCGTCATCGTGTGCAGTTTAAAAGGGGGAACGGAACTAGGGGATACCGCTACATAATGCTCACCCTTATCGGAATAAATTAGGAATTGTCAATCGATTTCGTCTTCAAACTCCGTCATTGTATGAAAACATGTGTAATTAAAAAATATTGTTCCACATGCGTGTGTATATCCACAAAATTAACCCTGTTAATTCAATTATTTAATCAATTTATTTAATTTCCATTTTAGTCTCAAAATTTCGACTTTATTCTCAGAATTCCGATTTCAGTGTCGAAATTGAATAAAAATACACCAAAAATTCCTGCTTTAATTTAAATTTCTAAAAGTCAAAATCCGAAAATTTCTAAAACAAACTTGAATTCTTTAAAAATTCTAACTTTTGATTTTAATGTCCATTCTTAGATTTTAAACATTCCCATCTTTTTCTCAAACTTTAGAACTTGATTATGGATTTTTTTTTATTTAAGCCAAACACTTTGATTTTCTTACTTAAAATTTCGACTTTAATCAGGACATTTCCAAAAATCAAAACAAAAAAAAACAATTAGTCTCAAGTTTAACCCCAAAATTCTGAAAACAAAGTCCAAATTAAAATTAAACCTGAGATTTCACATTTATTAAAATGTCGACGTAAATTTCGAAATGAGTTAAAATTAAAAAACAGAAATTCCAAATTAATATTCTCAAAAAAGTTGAACAATTGAACATAATGTTTGAAATTTTCTTTATGGAGTTTTCTTTTTCAATTAGTTTCCTCTTTTATACTACTAAAAATCAGGAGACATATAAAGTATCTATTATATACATCTGTTTTATACGTGTAAATTAACAAAAAGGTGATATCCAGTTTCTCTAAGGTTTAGATTAGACACTTTATTCCGTATATTTCTCTCTGACATAAAAATATATCATGTGTAAATCATCCTGAGAGTTAGTTTCGTGTGATTAGTTTCATATCTGAAACTAATCACACGGCTAAGATAAATTAGTTGACATAAAATGTCGACACAAATTTCAGCCAGCGTCTGACATATATTTCAGAAGTGGTAGTATCTACTTTCTCTCAAGATATTTCATGCGATATTGTATATCACTTATAATATTGAAATACTATTCCACATAAGTAATTTGTAAATTTAATTAGACAAATTTTGATTATTTAAAGTAACAAAACCGCTTCATATCGACACTTTATCTCAGCTAGAAATGTCAGCAATTTTATTCAGCTATATTTGTGTCATAGTATAAACGGTCAAAGAAATTTAGTCTCAGATACCTGAGATTTCTATCATGAAATTAGTCTCTAATTTATTCTTTTAGCGAACAGATAAGGAATCCTCAATAAAATAAGTTAATACAGGAAAACCCTCTTTATCCAAATAACCATTATACCAAATCCATTTTATTTGAATGAGAGATCAGGCAATACAATTACATAATTTCTACGTTTTAACCGAAAAAGTTTCAGAAATCCTCGCCTTAACCGAAATATAAGCCATAGGTTCATTGTTTTCTTTCCGATAAATATAGTATTTTCTATAAATTAATAATTATTTTTTTATTTCTTTTATGAATGTATGAATATGAAAGTATGTATTGTATATGTATGTACATGTTACATACATATAATCAGTTTTTAATTTTATATCCGTTTTATCCGAAATTTCAATTATTCGAATTCACTTGATCCCATATTATTTCGGATAATCCAGGGTTCTACTGTACTTTTCTGTTTCAGGTACAACCACAGACCTACAACATATAACTCAAGGACAAACTTTGATCAATGGTTTTCGGTTAACTTTAATATAGCATGGTTATATAAAAATTTTTAATTATTTAAATACACAGAGTCAAATTTCTTTAAATTGTATCAGAATTATTTGACCCGTAAAATATTTACAAGATCTCTAATTTTCGCAAATACAAAGCATTGAAGGTATTTCGTCGCGTGTGCACCCTTGAACAGTTGTTACCCTACCACCGCTGTCCCCTTTTTACCTCACAGTGGCTTTACCTACCTTTAGTTAGTATTTCAGTATGCCTTCACTGTTTATATCACGTGAGAACAAAGCGAAAGAACTTTCTCACACAAACTGAACATCTCCGATCGGAAGCGAAATGATTGATAAACCATCATCTCACCATATGTCAGGAGCCACTTCCGGTGGTACCGAATACATGTTTTGATATGAAAGGATTAAGGCGCATTATTAACTTTTTTTACCCTTAATTCGTGGAATATGTTTAATCGATATAAAGGATTTCCTTTACAGATACATTCACCTGTGGAAAAAGAGGGATCATTTATTTACCTAGAAAACCGTTATAATTAGATATTTTCTATATTTTGTTTCTAAAGTTTTGTTCACTGGATTCCTCTTAATGTCAAATGAATAGTTTTTAGTCATTTTTGACTTCATAAATGTATTTTACAGACGAAAATATGGAGTTCAACTTAATTTTAGCGTCAAACACAACAAAAATATCATATAATACAGGGTGCTCAACTAGGAATAGAACATTGCAATATTTCAAGAACAAAGGGTTACTGAAAAAAAAATTAATTTTGCTACTTCATCGATAGATTGAACCATTATTTTGATTTTTTTTGAATGAGATGACTTCATCATCGGTTTTTTTTTACATGGAAACCCCAATTTATTTTTGCTGTTTTTTTGCAGCCCTTTTTATTACTGAAATGATGATGTAAAAATAATTGTACTTTACACAACAATTTTTCGGGAAAACAATGCAATTACTTTAAAAAATAAAAATTTATCTTTTATGGTAATCATAAGTAATATTAAAAACAATAAACATTTTTTTTCAAAATATTCATCTTTTGGAAAAACTAAAGACTTACTAGATTCACGCTAATACTGGTGAAATCAATAGCTCATTACCGAGCAAAAATGATGTACATTGGACATTGCCTGTCGATGTAGAGAAAAAATCTTTAAATTATGCGGATTTATTCCCTGTAGACCCACAAATTTTACAATGAAAAATATTGAGAAACATTTGCTTTAAAGTTGGAAAAAAGCAATATATAAAATGGTGAATAATGTTTTTCTTGTTAGTTGTGGTTTTGACCTTTTAATGCCTATTTTAAACTATTTTGCCTTTTTAGTGCCTTTTTCAGCTAAGGTGCAGTGGAGTAAGAGCGCACTACATTTTGCAAAGTTGATGTTTAACAACTCATATCTTTAATATTGTAACGAAATGTAAATTGTAGAATTTAATACCTAAGAAAAGTTTCTAGAAAGATCTGATAAGGGGAAAGCGGCCGCGATAATAAACCAAACGGCAGATAAGAGTTCCAGAAATTTCGGAAAACGATAAGCCTTATCTTCGAGATTGTTCTAGAACCTGGAAGCCAAAACTATATAAGGCGGTCAACTTTCCCTCGAGTTAGTTAGAGACGGTGTAGTAAAGTAGTGACTTAGCAGTTAGAAGTCAATAAGTGAGTTAATTGTTCAGTGGTAGTGATCCGTGTTGAGTTTGAAAATAAAGTGGGTATTATTCAATTCACGTGTTAATAAATTCGAACCGATAAGCCCGTAACATCTGGTGTCAGAAGCGTGATTATTATTGTACTTTATTAGGCGGAGAAATTCACCAAGTGGTCCCGCAGCTGACTTTATCTCGGAAGTTTTAAACTGTTAAATAGTTATACGAGGCGCGTCAAGTAAAATCTTGAATCGGCCAAAATGGAACAACAATTGCAAGCGTTATTAGCACTGTTTAAAGACGCAGAAAAAAGAGAAGAAGAACGAAGTCGACGAAGAAAAGAACAAGAAGAAGAACGAAAACGACAAGATGAAGAACGAAGACGACAAGAAAAACAACGAGATGAAGAACGAAAACGACAAGAAAAAGAACAAGATGAGGAACGAAGACGACAAGATGAAGAACGAAGACGACAAGAAAAAGAACGAGATGAAGAACGAAGACGACAAAAAAAAGAACAAGATGAGGAATGAAGACGACAAGAAAAAGAACAGAAGTAAGAATGAAGACGACAAGAAAAAGAGCAGGAGAAAGAACGAAGACGACAATATGAAGAACGAAGACGACAAGAAAAAGAACAGGAGGAAGAACGAAGACAACAAGATGAAGAACGAAGCCGACAAGAATTGCGTAGTCCATTAGCAAATATAACAGAAGAAATGGGAGCCGACGTTGCTAAAATGAAAGTAGAAATTACAAGAATGAAACGAGAGATGAGAAAAGTCAAAGAAGAATTCAACAGCAGGCTTCTTGATTTGGAAAATGCAACACACAGGAAGATCAGCAACATCGAAAATAACATGAAGAAGTTTTTAAGTGGACAATTCACACAACATGAATCCGAAAGGGTACCCGCTAGTTCTTTCCAAAAAGTGAAACCTCCGACCTATGATGGACAAACATCTTTCCAGGCCTACAGGATTTAGTTCGAAGCTGCTGCTAGGGCGAATAGGTGGACGGAAGACGAAAAAGCGACTTTATTCGTGGTATCCCTGCGCGGAACAGCTCTGGAACTACTCCGAGTTCTATCTGACCATGAACTAGCTAACTAGGAACATTTAGCTAGGGCTTTAGAGCTGGGATTTGGAGACCATCATTTGCCGCAAGCCGCCCAGTCGCAACTACTAGTAAGAAAGCAGCAAAGTGACTTCGTTATTTTAAATGCGACACTCTATAAATTCTTGCGCTTTTAGATTTTATTTGATATTTTAAGGCCCCTTTGGAAAACAAACATTGTTCTAAAATGTATAATTTTTTGGATAGATTATTATTTAAAAAATTGACAGTTCTAAAACCCGAAGAAATTCTTTGTATGTTTCTCCAGAAACCAGATATTAATTTTATATTTGGTACGTGAGTAGAACACATGAAGCTACCTTGCACAACTTTCATAAACTCTTTTACAGATTTAAATTATCATTCAGGTGATATAAGCATTATACAGGTTGAACCAAACTTGATTTCCACTATAAGGATCTCGTAAACTATTAGAGATACAAGGAAGCTTAAATGAGTAAAGTAGTGCAGAATTGAATGCCTAATATTATTCCGCTGAGAAAACAATTGAATTTCAATTCGTCTTGATTTTATTTAGAAAAAACTGAATATTGCCATTTTTAAAAATCAGTTGTAACTTGATTATTTGAAGGCCTTTTTATTGGTGTGCGTTAACTTTTTCTAAATTTAAATGTTTCCGAGAAAATTATGTCAACTTTGTTATTTCTTATGGACGCTTTATTGCATTTTATCATTTTCGAATTTGGCATAGTTTTCTGATTAATTTAATATATGACATGCCATACTTGAAATGTGGCAAAGTGAAGCTTGCCATTTTGTGTGTATGCAATGGTTAGAATCGGAACTTATATAGCGGAAGGTACTGGAATCTTTCCTATATACATCAAATTCTAATCTATTTTTATTCATAATAACTAAAGTGTCTAAAAATGGTAAAGCTGCTTTTTTCTCTCATTCTACGGTGAATTTAACTGTTAAAAAATGTGAATTTAAAACATCAATGAAATTATCTAAATTTTGATCTTTTGTGTCAAAAATAGCAAAAATATCATCTACATATCTCACCCATAGCCTAGGAAACAAACTACATTCATTTTTAAGACGATTTTCAAAAACACCCATGAAGAGCTCAGCCATGAAATGAATTTTATGAACAACTTGAGGGAGCAGCCTTTGTCACCTTTCTTTTACCTTATATTTATGGGACAAATACAAAAAAAAACAATACAATAAAACATACTAATTTATTTTTTACACTTAATTATTTCTACTCTAAATTATCAAATTATCAATAACATAAGTATAACATAAAACTAATGCCACAATGTGTTGTACAAGCAAAAAATAAATATATTTAAAAAAAAGAACAAAATTAGGAAAATAAAGAAAGAGAAAAAAATGAAAAAATACATAAAAGAAAACAAGAAAAGAAAAACCAATAACATTCCAAAATACATTCTAAAACTGAATATGTGCTGTTTAAAACAGGCTTTCATCAGTACAATGAGCCGCCGCTTCACACCTTCTTCAGCTCTTTGTGATATGTGATGTGATATACATAGTTAGCATAGGACTTTTTCTTCGTGTAGGTAATAGTTTTACATTTATTAATATTTAATTCAAGATAATTTTCACCACATCAACTATTTATTCTGTTTAAATCTGCCTGGAGCTCCTTGCAGTCATTGGAAGAGTTAATAGTACGAAAGAGTTTTAGGTTATCTGCGAATAATAGGAAGCGACTATCAATACATCTTGAAAAATCGTTAATATATACAAGAAAAAGGTATGGCCCAAGGACAAACCCCTGAGGTATACCTGATGTCTGCACATACCTGTCCGATTTGTACCCTTTGTACACAACTGCCTGTTCTCTATTAATAAGATAGGATCTAAACAATTCAAGCAAATCAGTACTAAATCCAAAGGCATCAAGTTTTTGCAAAAGACGTTAACGCGATCGAATGCCTGTGAAATATCAGTGTAAATGCAATCTACTTGCTCACCCCGATCTACATTTTCAGCTACAAATTGCGTAAAGGAAGTTAAATTGCTAACTGTTGACTTACCGGGCAAAAAACCATGTTGGTTGGTAGAGATTAGGGGAATGATATCAACGCTTATCTTGTTAAACAAAACCGTTTCGAATATTTTGGAGAATACCGAAAGCAAAGAGATAGGTCTATAATTCGACATAACTTTGGGATCACCACCTTTGAGCACTGGAGTTATTTTTGCACTTTTCCATACTGATGGAAATGTTTTGGTTTTTATGCTAAGGTTGAACAGAAAGGTAAGTGGTTCGATAAATACAGCTCTAGAGTCCTTAACAACAAAGCATAGCAGTTGATCCATTCCCGCAGACATCTTTGCTTTAAGCTGACAAAGGGCTTTCGCAACATCGTGGAACTCAATGCTTCTGATGGAAATTGGCAACAAGTTATTGTCAGAAACTTCTTTGTTGAAATTCGTGGAGCTATACACATTTTTAAAGTAGCTTGCAAAATTTGAAACAATATCAATCTCGCTCGTAATAACATTACCGTCTACGTGATTCAGCATGCAACCGGGAATTGTACTTTGGCCTTTTCTCTCTTTAACAAAAGTCCAAAAGCTATGAGGATCTTGTTTAAATTCAGATGAAATTCTGGAAATATATATATATATATATATATATATATATATATATATATATATATACATTTGCAACATGTACTATGTGACCTGCAAAAATTATATGTAGCATTCGCTGTGACCTCTTATATTTCGCTGTAGCCTCCAGGTCTGCAGGTCACAACGTACCCCAGCTTAAAATTCGCCCATGTCTTCGGAATGCTATTTAGAGCTCATAACCGAAAATTTTGCAGAAGGTCATTTCGACCACCTGGTACCGGCAAAAGTGTCCGGTTAGTTCAGCACTTTGCCGCTGGCGCTGGAGGTCTATATGCATTATATGTGCTACGTACCGTGTGGCCTTTGCGCATATTTAACCAAGTGAAATTGTATGGCTCGTACGTTAGGCCCTTTCGCTAGCGGCAACGTCGAAATGCCGCATCCTCTGTCGCATTTCGCGACTTCTCTTTCTAAATTACTACATCGCTGCGCGACGAGTTACGTTTTGGATTTAAAATAGTCTCCGTGCGGGGAACTCTACTCTCCGTACCTACTTTACTCATAAACAAGTGCCAGCGTCTACTATTTATGATTTCGTTATTAGTGGAGATAGAAAATCGGTTAAATGGGCAAAGTATTGCAGACTTTTATGGCTATGAACATGACATTAAGAAGATAATTGAATACCGGCTTGTTTTAAATTCCGCTGAAAATTCTTTATTTGTAGTCCGATTAAGAAAAAGACCGCTAATCATTTTGGCATAGTTTCTCAAAATCTTCACAGTAATGCGATTAAGTATTTTTATGTTGAATAATTTCTGAGAAAATTATATCTGCTTAGTTTTTATTGTGGACGTTATATTGGATTATTTTCTTTTCCTAATTCAGTCAAAAGTAAAACACAGTAGTTGTCTCAAAAAAATATTTATGATATTTATTTCAAGTAGTAAGCCATGTAAAAACAACTTTCTTGAATGAATAAATGCATTAATAACTTCGATGTATAAATACATTTTTTTTCGACGGTGTACGTATTTGGTCCTTTCAAGAAAATAAACTGAATAAATTTGAGCTTTAAGGTCTTGTAGATTTAAAGTTTACTAGGTCCTGCAAACATTTTACAAATTGATAGTATTTTGAATGTATATAATTATTTTTAGTTAGTTTTGGATTTTGTAATGGAAATCTGACAAAAATTTTAATATGTAAGAGGTAGCTACTCGGCCTGTCAAATAATAAAGTCTTCTAGTAACAAAATTTATTCACTCGATCACACTTGCCATATTCTAACACGAACGACTGTACAACAACTTGAATCGACTTGTCTTTCTAATGTCTAATAATGTGCGGGAGCTGCCGGTGACAGTCGAGCAGACGTCTGTCATTGCGGTTGACCGCCAAATTTAAATTTAAATTTTATCGTCCTACAAATAATAGGGCTATTAAGTTTTCGCTACCAGTGACACAAGAAAGTTGCCCAACGTTACCAGAACCGTGATGACAGATGTCAGAGGCCTAGCGCCCCCTGCGACACAAATTCAGAGGGCAGCACATTGCGATCTAGCAGAATCAAATAACTTTGTTGCCATCGGAATAGGTTGTCATTAGTTCTATTAGTACTACCAATACTATTGTATTAGAGTTGTTATATTTAATTTATTAGATATATTTTGTTGAGGAAATTCATGATACTTCCAGCGGCGGTTTAGGTAAAAATTTTTTAGGCTTGAACTGTTAAAATGAAAGAAATAAGTAGGTATTCTAATGAGGTTTGCAAAAGAAACCAAGCATTTAAATTCAGTCAATAAATAATTTAGTAATTTGTATTGGGAAACAGTTTTGAAGAAATAGTTACAATTTAACATAAAATTAGCATTGTATAAAAAAACATTAAAAATTTTACAAATATTAGTTATTGTTTTTGTTTAATGATTCAAAATTTCTTGAAAATTTAAAATTGTCACACAATAGTCGAATTTTTTTGAAATATCTCACATTCATTCAATGTTAAGACTTTTTTTTTAAATGTTAATTTGTTTTAATTAATCTTTTCATTTTAAACTCAGGGTTTTAGGAAAGCAGTAAAATTTTGAAAAAAAAAATAAAATTTTGCTCAACTTTTAAAATATCTAAAAAAAGTTGAAATTTTAAGGAAGTTTGTCCTTTTTTGGAATATTATCTGTTTTAACAAAATTCTCAATACCAATTTGCAACCTTACCATAATAAAATAATTTTAAATTAATTTAACCTTCATTATATTAAACAATATGACGTCACACTTTGTAAAAACTGTTACATGTAGAATATTATTACCATTTTGTTTTAAGTTAGTTACCCAAATTACACCAAATTCTAATCAAAATGGTGAGAAAATTATAATCGTTTGAAAAAACCGCATTTCGAAGATTTTTTCCAAAATAAAATTGTCAACAAATTAAGGAATACATCAATTAGCCATCTAGACGCTCAAATATGAAATATCCATGTTTCAATTAATGGAAAAAGCAGGAAATGATAGATTAAGTAGATTTTTTAAAAACGTTTAACTATATTCTAATAGATGACAGTACTGGTTTTTCAACATAAATATTTTTATTGAGCATTTAAATACAACCAAAAATTCAAACATTTCGCCGCTCTCTAGATGCCAAAACATGAAATATATGTTTGAATTAATAGAAAAAGCAGTAAGTGATGCCTTAGGATTTATTTTTTAATGTTTAGCTATATTCTGAAAGATGACACCACCACCTTTTAAACAAGATTAAATACAATTAAAAATGCAAACGTATTCACTAAACTTGAATTTGGCGCCATTAGTGGGGAAACGAACGTCAAGATATTAATCATCTTTCATAACATTGCAATGCGAAAATAATTCTTACTGCCGCTTGTCGTAAGTCTTAGTACGTAGCTGTAATTAGAGTCAGTACAAATACCATAAAATGTACAAGTTTGACTTGCAGAGCCAATGTAAGACGTAAATATTATGTTTTAAAAAACGCGGACCTGTCAACTTAAATGTCCAACCAATAGAAATTCACAGATCACCTGATAAATTTGAACCAATAACATTTTAGAATGCGTCGCGGTTTTTAACTCTACATTTAAATATTGCTTCCAGCACATTCATTACAGAAAATTTGTGAACAATACTTCGAATTATTTGTTGCCCCTTACTTAATTCAACATTAGCCAAATTTCTTATTTGCTGTTAAATAATGTGTAATTGTTTAGTATTGATAAGATTTAATTACTTTGAGAAACGTTGTGAAACATATTCACAAATGTCTGGATTTTCAGTACCTTTGCCTCCGGCCTATCTCTCATACCACCTTCATAAATCTTTCAAGTATTATATCATGATATTTGTCAAAGAATAAAGTGAAATTAAGTCGAAATATAAAAAAGATGTTTGGTAATCATCTGAAAAAAAAAACAGTTGTTCGAATTTTTATTTGACATTTAGAGAAATAAATAATAACAATAATATAAAATAAATATACAATACTTGAATAAAGTTCTTTGAATAAGATATTATGTTCTGTAGCACTGAAATAAAGCCCTTCGATTAAACTATTACCTGTTAAAAAGTTACAATTATACAATGAAACTTTGCATTATAGTTATCACAATGTATCATTTGTTTGGAATTTTATATCATTTAAATTACATGTGCTTAAAAATCAACAAAAATCGCACTGAAAGGGGTTTGTATAAATTGTAAAACCATATGTGCGCATATATGAATGAAAAATTGGAATTTCAAAAAGTAAGGCACAGTTATTTTATATGCTCACTTTATTCATGCATTACTTTTAATAAGTACACTTGTTCTATAAAGCGGTATTACGTGGAATTTGTTCACTTAGATTTTAGGTAATACCGAGGAAAACTATAGAGAACTACACTATGACTGTCTGAACACTGAAACCGTTAATGCATTAACATTTCTTGCATAAATTCTTTAAAACTAAAAATGTGGTTGTTTAATTCACAATTGTGTATCTTCATCTGGAATAATTGTCTTGATCGGGAGCATCGTTGTCTGGAACTTATCTAGAAGCCCTTGTTAAAAGACGTAGACTCCTTTTATGCAGAATTTTGAACACTAAAATAAGACTATCGTTACCAGTGATACATGTGAACATACCCTACCAAAATATTTTTAAAATTTGTCATATTTACCTTATTACATGCCAACATTGAGCGCCGGTTTCTCAACATACTTGAAAACCAAAAATAAAGGTTCAAAAAATTACATTAACCTCAACGAGTCATTGCTTCAATGACAGATGACAGAAGGTTTTGTTAACAATATCTACTTATGCTCGCATGTATTAAAAGAACAATTTGTCTACAAAGCAGCGGAGTAAATTTATATGTACTTAATTTTTCAGGATGCGGTGGCGGCAAATTCAAATATTTATTGATAATAACATATCTTTACTGACATATAAGTATTATTTATAAGTTAATTCTTTCATTCTGGTGTCTAAATGAAGTGAAATTTACATTTAAAAAAAGTCAATTCAATAAACCACCAGATTTGGGACATTCTTGGACAGGCCGAACTTGATTTTTAAGAACTCCTCTTTCTTGATAATTTCTTAGGAGCAAAAAAATACCTAGTACTAAGACGAAAGTGTTACTAAACATTTTGTCAATCATAATTATTTGAGCGACATTTTATCTAACATATGGATCGGCAGGAGGGAAGGTGTAGAGAGGTTAATCATTTGGTTTTTTTTTTTCGCCCCACACTTCTTCTTATTGTGGTCCAATTGATTAGTAAAATTCACATGGAAATTAAAATTATTTGAATTGAATTTTTGTTTATAGAAATGTCTCGAAAAATATCAATGATAATGTCAGTTACATATCATCTATGATGATTTTAAAAAAATTGGCGATGACTTCATAATTCGAAATCCAAAAATTATCGAATGACTACAATTTGCAAAAAAAATTATTGGTAAAATTTATATATCAGAATCGACCGTTTCTATAATTTTATTTATAATTTTAGGCATTTTCATTTTATTTGCATATGCAATATTCTGGTTTTGGAAACATGTTTAAAAAATCAAGCAAATATAATAGCCATGTTATGTGTAATTTATTTATTTTAAATGGGATAATTTCTGCCATAATACAAATTTAGCATTCAACGCAGCATTTACATTAGAGCGAGTAAACCCAAATAGACTGGAAAGCTATTTAGTAAAAGCGCTTTTTGTATGCAGCGCCTTTATCTTACCCAGTATTGAAACGCATAATCTATCCGTAATCCCTAATTGATATATAGTGCAGGAGATCATAGAAAAAATGCATCTTATGGCCTTCCTTACGATTCAATACTTGGCAACGTTGAGGAAGGCTACAACGAACGAGCGGTTAAAATAATTGCTCTATATATTGCAGGTAACAGTGAACGGCGTGTACAATTTTTGTTTGAAAATTTATTTTGCGAAAATCGTTTCCCCTCTCTAGGAATCTTGAAAATAGAGTTCCCCCTCAACACATATATGACAAAAGTTTGCCATAAATATTGTCAGGACTAGTGGAGGTCAGGTCGTCTTATATATACCATGCAGGTCACAAAGATAGAAATATACCTATATATATATATATATATATATATATATATATATATACACGGTCAGAGGAATCGTAAGTAAGGGATGTCCGCAAGGGGGTGTATTATTCCCGCTTATATGGTTAATCACAGCGGATGACCTTATCCGAAAAGTCAATGACCGGGGTCTCTATACAATTGGCTACGCAAATGATATAACCATTCTGCTTTCAGGTAAACACGAGGGAGTACTCTTCGAGTTAATGCAAGACGCCTTATATATAGTCGAGAAATGGTGTAAAGAACATTCCCTAGCAGCAAATCCTGCAAAGACGGAAATGGTTCTTTTCACGAATAAAAGGAAATTAGCACGACTAAAATTTCCCAAACTCATGGGAACCCAACTCGGTTTGTCAAATCGAGTGAAATACCTTGGTATCGAACTTAACAGCAAACTGAGCTGGAAGTACCACATTGAAAATAAATTAAACAAAGCTTACAAGATCTTCTGGCAATGCCGTGGGGCCATCCGGAGGTCTTGGGGGTTATCCTCTAAGATGACCCTTTGGCCAAAGACAAAGTGCACCACTATAAAACAAAAGCTAAATCACATCCAGAGACTAGCGTGTCTGGCAGTGATAGAAGCAATGAAATCCACTCCAACAGCAACAATGGAGGCGATCTTGTGCCTGCCACCTCTCGATATATTTCTTGAGGGGACGGCACAGGCTTCTTCTCTCCGTTTGCAAGCAGGAGGAATGTGGAATGCGGTAGGTAAAATGGTGGGTCACCGGCGCATAATGGAGGGGGCGCTCCAAAAGGCACCTATTCTGGGTGCGCCGATGGACCATCTGCCGGTGAAATATAACTTCACAAAATCCTACCGTATAAAAATGGATGAACTACAAGCAAGGACACCAGACGTAAGTATATACACGGATGGATCGAAAACAAATTTGGGCACTGGAACAGGAATCTTCTCGGAAAACTTGAACCTAAATGTAAGTATTAAGTTAGATAAGTACTCAACAATCTTTCAAGCGGAGATGTTGGGAATGTTATATATCGCCGAACAAATGACGCAACTGAACATTACAGAAAAATATATCCAAATAAAGACGGACAGCCAGGCAGCCCTTAAGACCCTGAGGAATGTGAAAACAAACTCAGTGCTGGTATGGAACTGCCACCTAGCTTTAGAACGTCTATCACAAGAGAATGCAAGTGATCTAATATAGATCAAAGGACATTCTGGAAAAGAGGGAAACGAACACGCTGACAAACTGGTGAGAAAGGGTTCGGAGGGACAATTCGTTGGACCAGAACCAACCCTTCCCCTGGCGAGATCAACCGTAAGGTCCCTACTTAACCAAGAAATTTATCGTAAACACAAAGCCATATGGGTATCAATAACAACATGCCGACAAACTCACACATTCATTAGAATGCAGTGCAGGGAAAGGGCAAAACTATGCCTACGACTCTCAAGGAATAATCTCAGGAAACTTGTAGGGATATGGACAGGTCACTGTCGATTAAATAAACACCTCCACAGAATGGAAATTATAAACGACCCGAGCTGCAGAGGGTGTTTAGAAGAAGATGAGAGTGTCGAGCACGTGATGTGTCACTGCCCGGCACTAGCATCAATCAGAGGATCCACGCTGGGGGACTTCTGGCCTAGTATGACCAGTTTGAGAGAGGCGCATCCAAGGGACGTTCTTCAGTTTCTCAACAAGGTTGGGTGGCTGAATGAATGACCAAGGACACCTTAATCACGGGGATAGCACAATGGGCCCGGAAAGGGTGGCCTAAGTGCTGGCCTAAACTTTAGGCAACCCACAACGAATCCGGAATCCAGAGAATCCCTGCGGATAAGCTCTTTGACTTTTTTATGTAACTCACGAAATTGAAAATCATTTAGAGTTGTGTGCTTTCGCCTACTGTGTAATTTATATTTTTGTTTGATGTAACTCTTTAACTCACTAGAGTACCACGTTGGGAAAATACGATTGTTGCCTTTTGACTTCCTTGACACATAGAAATAATATCATTTAGCTTTAAGTAGAATTCTCGGCAAGCATCTTCACACCAAGTATATTGATATAAAAACGACCAGTCTACTTCTAACAATAAGGAATACATTAGAGTATAATCGGCCTTACGATAGTTATACTCAGTTCCTGGTAAATAATTGGCTGAAAAATTTACGTGACGAGATTTCCTTATATCTATTTTAATAACCAAGGAGGGGTGATGGCTATCCTCATTTATGAGAGGAACGCTCTCATGGAACACGAAACGCGTTGGAGCAACCTTTGTTGTGTTTTTTAATCTTTCTTGGTTTCAGGGGACAAGTTCTGTATCTCAATTTTTGAATATTTTAGTTGTGTTGGTCTCATCGACTCTGCCAAGTTGTCAAATTTTTAAATCTTTTGGACGAGTTCTTTGCCCGATATTTCGATCCCCTGTGGAACACCTGTATATGTTACCTCTAGCTATAGGCAAATTAAAGAGTCAGAAGATTACTCTTCCATTGTTGCTTTCTTTAAATACTTTCATTACATAGTAATTGTAACGTAAAAAACATAATTACAATTTCACAAGATAAAAGTGGTACCGCTTTCATTTTGATCAGTGTAATTTGAATCAATATTTTACAAAGGTTTTCTTTTATTACTGCAATACATTAATAAAAAATTACAACAAAATTTAGCTTTTAAATGCAAAAAGAGGAGAATGTAATAAATCAGAAACAAATTCCTAGTATACCCTCTATTTTTTCTTTATTCGTGAAAGTTAAATTTTCAAATCTGCTACATTGAATGTAATCACCCATAATATGAAACATCAATTTTTGAAATAAATATAATATTCCTGCTATTGTCATTTTCGACAAAATTAATATCAACTTTTTTATTTTTAAATGAAATACCTGTATATTAGTATAGTTTTAGACTATGCCCAATTTTCTGAATGCAGTAGATATAAAACAAGTCAATTAAAATAAATTGTATCCATTTTATTTTTCAATCTAGTTTTTTGTAAGAGTTTTGAATTATTTTGAAAATGTTGCATTTTTTGAGTGTTAAAAATTTCATTTTTTTCATAATTTTTTCAATATTCCACCTTTTCTAGAAAAATATCTTTTAATTTCGAATTTTTTGAAACGTTTTGACTTAGTTTGAATAGTCGAAAACTATTTTCAACTTTCAATTTTTATGAATAAATCAAAATTTTAAAATTTCCACTACTCTAATGTCTACGTTTTTCAAGATTTGGCCTATTCATCATTTTTTTTATTTATGCTTATTTCAAACGACTTTCTGGAATATTCCGACTGTGTTTGTAAAATTTGACTTTTGTTGAAAATTTCAATGCTTTGTTTTTTATTGGCTTGTTAAAAATTTCGACTTCTGTTTTAAATTTCGATTTTTTTTGAAAATATCGAGATTTAAAATTTCCACTTTCTTAGGGTTTTTCACATTTTTCAATTTTTTTATTTTGTTTTACAAAATTAGATTTATTTTGAAAATTTTGACGCTTACAAAAATTTTTTTTAATTGATGTACCTTTTTTGAAAATTTCTATTTTGGAAAAATTTTCCCTATTCCTGAAAATTCAGACTCTCATGTTTTCGAGTTATTTCAAAATTAGGACTTTACTGAATATATTCACTTTTTTGAAAATTTCGTTTTATTTCCCTAAATTTTGAGTTTTTTCTAAATACTGACTCTTTTGAGTTTGTTGAAAAATTCTATCTTGCTTCAACACTATCATTTTTTTTTCAAAATTTGACTAATAACTTAAAATTTAGACATATTTTGAAAACATCGGTTTTTTTCAAAAATTTGGTTTGTTCTCGAAATTTTGAATTGTTTGTAAAGTTCACCATTTTTTGAAAGACAACTTTTTTTGAAAATTGCGATCCTTTCCTAAAATCTCAACATTTTTTGGAAATTTCTACCTTATTTTATTATTTCGACTTTTCCCAAAAAGTTTTAACTATTTTAACAATTTCGACTTTTTTGAAAATATCGACTTTTTTGAGTTTCCACTAATTGATTTTGACCTTTTTTCATTTCAAGAAAATTTAACTTTGTTTAAAATAATTCAACTATTAAAAACACCGACTTTTTTTTTAAAGTTAAATATTTTTGAAAATTTCAGCTTTTTTTGAAGAATCTAATATTTTGACAGCTTGGATTGTTTTTAAAACCGAGCTCTTTTGAAAACTTTGACTACTTATTTTAAAAATTGTCTCTTCTTCATAAGTCACATTTTTACGAATTCTTTATTGTCGCATATACGTACACAATCAACTTCGGATATGGATATAACAAACGACCAAGGGGATCTTTAAGTATTTCGTTATAGAAGGGTATTCGTTATAAGCGATCAAGAAATATATAATTGCTTATGAAGTTTTGGACCATCATTTTGTTCGTTGTAAGGTAAGTGATTATATGTGGAGTTTGATACATGCGAAGTTGACTGCAATTATTTTCATTCCCTTCGATATGAAAATAACTGAATCTATTTTATATTTTTAGTGCCTTCAGTTAACTGAACTAATGCTATTCACTTAATTGTTTGCATGTTTTTATTCTTCATACGTATCAACATTTTGTACTTTTAAGATTCAGGCAATTCAATGCGAGACTGCACGAAAGGCGCTAAATAGTAACATACAGCGTAATATGCAACTGCACATACCAAGACGACGGCGACGGTTCGTAGGCATG
This sequence comes from Dastarcus helophoroides, assembly GCA_028583605.1. Classification (NCBI taxonomy): domain Eukaryota; kingdom Metazoa; phylum Arthropoda; class Insecta; order Coleoptera; family Bothrideridae; genus Dastarcus; species Dastarcus helophoroides. The sequence continues at coordinate 4,602,838 of CM053332.1, forward strand.
TCCAGCTCTACATTAAAGGCTCGCATCGCTCCAGTTCCCGTCCCGTGTTGGTTTGCCTCAACCTTTACTTCTCCCAACAGAATGGAGACATATGTCTGCTGTATATCACACATCTGATGTATAGCATTATTTAACAATGTTATTGTTGTGGAGACCTGTTGATAAGGTGATCCAGATAATGAAATTGCGGTCTAGCATCTGTGTTTATCCTGAGCAATTGTGTAATTTTACTTTACTTTCCTTAACAGCAACATATACACCAATTTTTTCTTCTGCTCATTTGGGGCAAAGTAGTTTTCGAATGACATAAGTTAAAATAAAGAGCAAACTAGTAAACTTAGTATAAGAAAAAAGTTGAAGCGTATTTAACCTATATTCCTGTCATATACTGCGTTTAAGATAAAAATACAAAATCCAATGTGTAGTCATGATTACTGGGAAATACCAAATTCTCTTGGTATACGACCTTTATCCTCGGCACGTAGAGCAAATGATGTAATCCCAATGTATAAATCACTAACTAACAAAAGACGAGCGCTTGTGCTTGTGGAGGGATTTAATTGTAAAACTGTTTATATGTATAACCCTGCAATACCACGTCATCAATCAGAATTTATGTGAAGAAGTTTTAGTTTTAAGTTTACATTCGTTATCACTATTAATCAAGCGCCGTCTATATCTTTTTATGTAACATCAATAGCGTCAAATACAAAGGTAATACGTAATTGGACTATTAAGGTCCGTCATTTGAATAAACAAATAGGTAAGTTTTATTCCACTTCTGTTGTAATAAATATTTAAAAAAAGTAAGATCACTATTAATATTCACATATAAATACATAATCATTTCTGCTAGTCTCCCCCTTATCAATGTTCTGGGTGGCTCCTGCTCTTGTAAGTATATCATTCACATGAAAAACAATTTATTGCCTTACAAACTTTAAAAGGGGAATATCTGAAACTGCAAGAAAAAAATAACTAGCATAAAATAAGTGAAAACTCAATTCATTTAACACATGAAAAATACAGTATCACTTCGTTGTTTGTGTTCATTTTCATCAGATAATTTGTAACAACGATTTCTTCTGTGCTTCTTTAAACTGCTAGAGTCATAAAACCCTTTACCACAAGCAGTGCACAAAAAGGGCGTTTCACCAGTGTGGGTCCTAACGTGAACAGTGAGGTTTCCCTTCAACGCGAAACACTTCTGACAATATGGACAACTATACGGTTTTTCTCCAGTATGTGTCCTTCTATGATACCTAAGATGCGTTTGTTGTGTGAAAAGCCCTCGAACAAATATTGCACCGATACGGCCTTAAGCCCGTGTGTATCAACATATGAGAATCGAAAGTACCAGATTGAGCAAACGACTTATAGCAGACAGGACAACTGTAAGGCCTTTCTCCAGTGTGCGTTTTTAAATGACTCTGTAGGGCAGCCTTTGAGTAGAAACCTTTGCCGCATTCGTTGCACAAAAATGACTTCTCGCCGTGAGTTAATTCGTGAGACTTCAGTAAATACTTCGTTTTGTATGAACGGCTGCATTTGGTACAAACATAATCTAATTGCTTATTTGTTCCTGTCATTTCAGTCTTTAAATTTTCCTGATTCGAAATTAAATTCCCTGTATGTCTCTTTTCGTGCATTTCAAACGCTGATTTCTTTTTAAACATCCTTCCGCAATTGGTGCACACATAACTTTTAAGAAATCTGTCTTTTTTGTAATCATCGGAATGAACTTTCATGTGCACCTGCAATGAACAGGACTGAATGAAACCTGAAACAAAAAACTCAAGTGAGAATTTATCTCATAAGATATATGTCAACAGGTATCACCTACTTGAAACATGGAATTAAAATGCACCAGCTCCGGCAGCTAGTTAGTGGTTCAATAGCGGGGTTCGTGGGTTGGGGTTTTTATTTGTTCAGTTAACCAAGTAAATAAAAACAGTTTAAATGCAAAATATATTGGGCGCCACTGGACATTTATACAGGATGAAGCTTAAGTAATGGTACATAGAGCAAGAGTGGATTTTTCGTATAAAAATAACGTGATTTAGCTACATTTACCTTATATCAAAAGTTGATGTTAACTAAAATACAGGGTGTCAAATTTGAAAAAAAAAATAATGTTTTCGCATAACTGATGAGCACATTTCAATAGACAAGAAATTTGGCATAGGGGAGTTTTTTTGGTCGATAAATTGTAATTTGCTCACAGATTGCCAGTAACTCAAAGGATCCGCCACCTGAGCTACCCTGTATTATTCGAAAGCATCGCAACTTTTTTGTGCCTCAATGTGCACTTATGTTAAATAGATACTTGCATTTAACATAAGTGCGGAAGAACTGAGAAGTCGAGTATGGCTCGCCATGCTTTTCAATTAGATCATAGGATAGATAATAATATTAAATTGTTAAGAGTAGTAAATAAAAATTCTATATAAGTGCATATAAAAGTTTAGCTATCCATAAGGCTGGAGACAACCTTATGAATGGTTGAATAGTTAAGGCAGATAGATAAGGAATAGTGACATTACGACGTGTATAATTAGATGCGCATGCGTGTTCAGATGCGGTCGATCATTCTTAATTTTAGCATTAGGTGTTAGTATCTCTCCGAGGATGATAGCTTGGCTACCGAAATGCGTTACAGCAACCCTTGTTGTGCTTTTTAATCTTTCTTGGTTTCAGGGGACAAGATTTGTATTTCAAATTTTAAAGATAACCAAGGACCAGTTCCATCAAAAGACTATTTTCTAAATTTTTAGTTAAAGGTGAAAAGGTAAAAATTCGTTTAGCGATTAAATTTTGCTTTTTCTTGAAATTTTAAGTTGACAATTAGAAATTTTTATCGAATTTCTATTTTTGGTAGAAATGGTAACATTATTTTTGGAAAATTTCAACCTTAAATACAGAATTTTTTAATGTCGAAATTTCGACTCTTTTTGATATATCGATTTTACACTCAATTTTTTGAAAACAATTTTTTTCAAAATTTGTCTTTTTTTTTCATAATTCGTTGTTCAATCTTCACTAATATATACATGCGAAGGTGTGTTTCTCTGTCTGTCCTTCAACGTTGCCAGATTTTAAGCACCTTCTTGATTTTCTTACCCTCGCACATACGGCACGACTCGATTACTGAAGCGATTTTAACGAAAATTGATATGATAGTTTGATTCGTCTGTGTTTCAGTCCTTCTGTTTGTTAGCTTTTCACAACTCAATGATTGAATCGATTTCGATGAAAATTAGCATAGAGGTCTTTTGAATCACGAAATAAAAAAATAGGCTTTACTTTTATCACGAAAAATGGTCACATAGGTTCAAACTAATAATATATCAAGAAAGTAGAGATTTTCTTGGATTTTCTATTAAGAGTTTTTATCACATCATGCAAAACCTAACCGCAACTAAATATAAATGCGAAAATGCGTTTGTCTGTCCGTCTGTTTTTCACGGCTCAACTACTGAACCCATTTCGAAGAAAACTGATGTAGAGGTTTCTTAAAACTTGAGATAAAAAATAGGCTTCTCATTAATGTTATATCCAGAAGAATATTATGTCCAGAAGAATTAATATTAATTTTGAAGTACATAAAACACTTTTTCGCGATAAAGAGGAGTCTATGTTTTATCTCTGATTTTAAGGGACCATTACACTAATTTTCGTGGAAATCGGTTCAGTAATTGAACCGTGAAAAGCGACAAACATAAGCGTAAGTAACACTTTGACAACGTCTTAAAACCTAATAACATCATTCAGCTTTGTCATTTATACTTGATACTGTACTAATTTCGGGGACGAAGTCGCGGGTAGTAGCCAGTTTTCAATATTTGCTTTTACATAAAGAGTTGACTGGACAATTCGATTTTTTGTCAATTTGCAAATGAAATTAGTAAAATTTTATGGAAATTTCGAAATTCTGTGGAATTTAATTATGACCTTAAACTTGAAATTTCAATTTACGTTTAAAAATTCTACTTTAAAATCGAAATTCGGAAAAATTTAAATATAAAGTAAAAAATTATTCTGGTTTCAAATTTTGCTGAATTTTCCTGAAGTGTTGACTTAAAAATTCGAATTTTATCAACCTTCTACTAGCACTATTTTTGGAAAATTTCGACTCTAAATCCAGCATTTGAACTTTTTTCTATAAATGCGGACGAACTTTTTTAGAAAGTTTCGGCTTTAATATAAAAATTTCGACTTTTTTTAGTATGTATACTAATTGCAAACTCAATTGTTTAGTTAATTCCAAGTTTTTTGTTTTTTTTTTTTTCTAAAAGGTTCATTTGAAAATTCAAATATTTGTAGAAATTTAGAAATTTTGTCGAATTTAATCTAGACATTAAACTTGAAATTTCAACTTAGGAAATTCAACTTTAAAGTCGAATTCGGGAAAAAATAGTCGAAGCTTTGAGAAAAAGTAAGAAGTTAATTAGCTTTCACATTTTGCACTTTCCTGAAATTTATATTTGAAAATGCCAAATTTTTTTATCAACATACTATTTATAGAAATCCATAACAAACTTTTTTTAGGAATCCATACTTTTTTTAGAAATTGGCAATCTTCATTTTGAAGTTTCGAGATTTTTTATATTGTTTTTAAACTTAATTTAAAAAAAAATAAATTCTTAGTTTTTTAGAAATTTTGTCTTTTCTTATAACCGTAAGTTTTTTAGTTTTCAATTTTTGCTTTTTCCTAATAATTTTTAGTTGAAAACTAGAAATTTTGTTTACCAATTTCCAAATATCTTGAAATTAATAAAAATTTCGAGTGTAAATGTTGAAATTTTCTTCTCAAAATTTCTACCTTTTCTTTCCAAAAATTCGATTGCAAATTCAAAATTTAGATGTTTGGCAAAAGTTTTGCCTTTATTTTGCGAGAAATTTCGACCATAACCGAATTTTCGACTTTCCTTTTCAAACATTTTTTTCAAAAATTCGACCCTAATTTTGAAATTTCGACTTTTTTCTGACAATTGTAAGGTTACACATACAAAATTAATTTTTCCTGAAATTTTTATTGTAAACGTGATAATTCAGGATTTTTTTAATCAAATTCGACCTTCTACATATAACACATTTCAACCCAAATTTCCATTTATCAGACCATTTCCATTCCATAATCATTATTGTTGAACACTTTATCTCAAACTTTCTGATTAGACTTTCAGTCTTTACTTTTTTCCTAAAAGTTCATTTATGGAAATTTCGAGTTTAAATTATTATTCAGAAATTTATATCTTGTATAATTTTTTTAACAATTTTTTTGGTGGATCGGGACTGGTCCTTGGTTATCTTTGAAAATTGAAATACAAAAGCAACCTTTGCTGTGTTTTTCTTTTTTGGTTTTCTTGTTTTCTTTTATAAATTTCTGCTTTTTGTGACAATTGTAAGGTTACAGTTTCCAAATTAGATTTTTATTATTTTTTCCTAAAATTTTAATGAAAACCTTAAGAATTCGGATTTTTTTATCAAATGAAACCTTTTACGTTACTAAAATTTTAGATCAAAACTGTTTCAATGATACAATATTTAGTTTAGTTTTTATTATGGAATTTCATAATCAAAGTATCTAGACATTTTGAGACTTTTCAAGTTTTTACGTTAAATTTGTAACTTTTTTGTTAATTTTATACATTTTTTTGAAATTTTGGATTTAACCTTGAAATTTAGAATGAACATGAAATGTGTGGAAGAAGTTAAATTAATGAACCTACAATCAATTCTATGAAAAAGAATATAATTTTGAAAAAAATTGGGAGATAAGAAAATCCATATTTTGATACTTCAAAAAAAAAAAATCAAAATAAAAAACTGGAAATCGATCAATGAAACAAAATTAATAGTATAACAATTGCAGATTTAAACCCAATATTTCAAGTTTGCATTTCAAATTTCCAGAAAATATTGAAATTTTGTTAGAAAAGTAAAAATTATTTTATCTATAATTTGCGATTTTTCTACTGATAACATTTCTGCATAAAATATTATACCTTTTCCGCACTTCTGACAAATATGAGGCTTTTCTCCAGTATGAATCTTCATATGCCTTCTTAAATTACCACTAATACTGAAGGACTGCGTACAAATATCACATCGGAATGGCTTTTCTTTCGTGTGGGATCTCATATGCTGATTTAATTTACTACTGCTGAATTTTTTATTACAAACCTCACAAGTGTGGTTGCTATTTTTTTCTTTATAATGCTTTTCTTCCTTCTTGTGTCTATACAGCTGGTTTCTTGTCGTGAATACTTTGAAACATACAAGACATTGAAACGGGCTTGCTTCTTTAATAGGACTTAACCTTTCAGCTTGACAAGGGGTGTCAACGGCAGAATCATCAGGCAAACTTATCTTTAAATCTTTCATAAAGGTTTTCTGTTCACAATATTTATTTTCATAATCACACCAGTCTCCAGTGCTATCATTATTAGAACAAAATTCATCATTTACAACTATGTCTGTTTTGAAATCTTCAGTAATATTCTCCAAGGCATGTCGAAGAATAAAATCAATATTGAAACACTGTTCCCTGAATGAATATATCTTGGCTAATAGTTTTTCACAATCCATGCAAATTTTTTCCGGCAATCGATCATTTTCATTGACCTGCAATAATAAACTTCATGAATATTTAAGTTAAAACAGATTTAAAAAACACATTTGAATTTACCATGCTGCTGTTGCCACAAATAGGTTTCAATAGCGTTCTACTGCCAAATAAAAAGTTGATTTAAGAAGACTTGGTTATTTAAGGACGCTTAACATTTAAGGTAGTCCTGTATTAACTTTTAGTACTTCTAAACCAAATGATTGAGTAACTGGGAGGCAAGATGAAGAATTAAAATTTCTAATCATTTATGGTTTATTGTTAATTCAGGACAGTAATAAATAAAAAAGGAAACAAGCTCACTAAAGCACTGAACTAAACACTGTGGCTTGTAATTAAGTCCAAAGAAAGTTTCACCCCTTTACCACATTGGCAATTAAATAAATAATTACGCAATACGTATTTCGCCAGCAGAACTGGCATTTTGCTAATATTTTTAGATTAGTACGCTTGAAAATGCCAGTTCTGCTGGCGAAATACGTATCGCGTAATTATTTATTTAATTGCCGATGTGGTAAAGGGGTGAAACCTTCTTTGGACTGAAACAAGCTCAATAAATATCACCTACCTGTAAAGTTAAACACTTATCAAAAAGTGTTTTAATTAATATTCCCTCAACAGTTCTATTAAATATTGGGTTTAGTTCCTCAGTTTTTAAACATGTTCGACAAATATTAGGAAGCATAGAAGGATCTAGATTGGACAGTTTTTCTTTATAAGTATTCATGTTTAAATAACGTTTTAAGCAAATTTATTGTTTATTTGTTTTTGTGTACTTGTATAGGTTATAAGGTTATAACACAGAATAATTATGTAGAACATTAAAGTTTACAGAAGAGTTTGACAGTTTATTTGAGTAATTTATTCTCCTTAAGCTGCTTCTACACCTTTAAACCTTTAAGAATTCTTTACCGCCATCGTTGATTGAATATATGTATTCAATCAACGCCACCATTGTTACGATGATTGAAAAACTGATATTCAATCAACGCTTCTGATTTAAAATTGAATTAAATATAAAATAATATAAACTATTATGAATGTTTTGACGAAATACTATCGCTAATCATTAATTATTATAGTCCATTTCAGATAAATCTGCATAAGAGTAGGCTGCAGACTTCTAATTTTGTAGCGGTACAACAAGAAGAACTAGTAATATTTAGATATGGTCGTGTGGCAGAGCCACGGATGATAAAATAAGGATAGTTCACGGCCCTATATTGGCCATGTATAAAAATTTGACCGAAATGCGTCTAGAAAGTGGAGTAGCTCCGACTGTTTCATTCTCTCTCTCTCTCTCTCTCTCTTCTCCTCTCTCCTCTCTCCTCTCTCTCCTCTCATCTCTCTCTCTCTCTCTCTCTCTCTCTCTCTCTCTCTCTCTCTCTCTCTCTCGTGTAAAATCATTGGTCATGTCGTTGATGTATTCAATCAACGGTCATGTTAAGCGCGCAAGAGATCATAATAATAATTGCAGCTTAGTTAGTCTGTTGAAATACTTCAGAAAACCCACCTGAAACATTTTTAGATTTCTCCTACATGATATTTTTCGTAAAAAATATGAATTGAATGCACTAAGAAATGACATTAAAATTAAACGAAGTCTGTAAGTTTTGACATTTCTCAACAGGTGTTTAATAGTCATATTTATTTACTTCGTTCCTCATTCCATCACTCCCGATATCACGAGAGGGTACTACCTACTCTCTAGACGCTTTTTCGGCACCGTTTTTTACGTTCGTGCACTATCCTACTTCTATAATCCGTGGGCAGCGCACTTCTTAGTGATATTCTGTGTTCTTAAAATCTTTCATATCACCGTTGATTGAATATATCACTAAATATTTTGATTTGTTGTCGGTTATTTTAACAGTAATTCTTTTACATTTAATATCAATTTATATCAATTTCTGCTGAAAATTATTAAATTGTAAATAATAGTAGTAAAAATAATATAGAAAAGATTTATTCCGATTATTTCTGCCAAACAACCCCTGAAACTTAAGCAACACATTAATCATCACAATGTTTAAGCATTAAGCTAGCTCTGAATGTAGTGATTTTTTTAGTAACTTTTCTAAAAGTTAATTTAATACTTTAAGGCCTACTCTCATGCAGATTTATCTTGGAATGGACTAGAATATAGGGGATGGGGTAAATTTATGGTGTTTTATTAATCAGAATATGTTTCCACTCTACAACATCAACTATTTTAAGCCATGATCATAAACAATATTTAGTTTTCTCAAGCAACCCTCTTTACTTATAACGTTGATTGAATACATCGTAGATATGCAAACCTTATCACAAAATGCGTATACCACTTTTCTCTATGCATACTCTGGCATACTCCAAAACGTTGTTACGGGAGTGCTGGTACCTAGTGGTCAATAGTAAAACTATTACACTTCGGCAGGGGAAAACAGAGTTCTTCACGGTTTTGGTCATTTATCCAAGATCTACACCACAAATCAAACAATAATTATTTTCTCTTATTGATATTTTCAAGGTCGCCGCGTGATGGGATGGAAAGTTTCACTTCGATGAATACACTTTTAAATTATGAAACTTTGACAAAACACCTTTTTTTTTAATAGAGTTTAAGCCATTTTATTAACTTCGAATTTTTAAGCCAAATTCTCATCTTTAACTTGGAATATATTGTTCAAAATTTCCAAATTTTTAGCAAAATTAGAAATTACTAAACGAATACACTAACTTTTAAGAAATAACTCCAAATTAAAAAAAATCGTGAAATTTATTCTTTTAATTTACAACTTGTTATTAATTAAATATTTTCAATTTGAAGTCAACATTTTAGGGAAAAAAAACAAGAATTGTAAATTTAAAGTAAAGAAATTAAATTTATTTAAAAAATTGTTTTCTAAATTTCAAGTTGATCTTGCTACTTTTTTCCTTCGATTCAAAATTTTATTTTTTTTTAAATTGTTCCCAATAACTCGCGTTTAAATTGGAAAATATTCGAGACATTTTTTTAACAAAATGTTTATTATTCTAGTAATTTCAACTTTTTATAGACGTTGGAAAATCTCTTTTTATTTTTAAAGCCATAACTTTTTCTCAAAATTTCGAATTGTGAATGTACAAGTTTATTCTTCTCTTCATATTTCCACTTTAATCACGAAATCAGAACTTTCTAGAAATCTTTTACTCAAATTGTCCGTTGATATTTTACCTGGTTATGCCCGTTATCTTCATTCCATTCCTATACCGACCGACTAATTCGCAACAGATGGGGTGCTGTACTGATTCATATTTTTCCACTCACGCCTACCTGGCAATTTACAGATTCAGTATGAGACGAAGTTAAGAAAAACCTTAACTTTATAAGAACATAAAATAAATCGGAATAATTGGGTTTAGAATTATTAAATTTAAACTCGGAATTTTCTGAAAATATGCGAAATTTGACAATTAAATTGAAAAATATGAGAGATTTTTTTTCATAATTTTGGTTTTCTATGGAAGACAAAAATGTCATAAAAAATGTATTTCAATTTCTAAATTCAAATTTTCTGCGGCAAAATTGAAATTTCAAGATCAAAAACAAAACGAAATTTAAATCTCAAAAACGAAGTTTTATAAAAAAATTTAGCTCTGCAACTAATAAGTTTGTGAAGAAACTTAACCTTTTAAGAAAACAGATAAAAGACGATTTTTGACACAAAAGTTGAAGGAACAACGGAACGAACACTTTAGACAACACACAATTTTGACTACTAAATTCAAAACAAACAATTTCGATTTATTTTAGTTTTTGATAAAGTATATACCGGGTCTAGCAGGATCATGGTACACCCCTTATTTCTTCTTTATTTATAAAGATAAATTTTTCAAAATTGCTACACTTGATGTATTTATAAAATGTAAAATTGTTACATAAAATTTACATTTCTATTGTTGTCACTTTCGCTAGAACTAATACCAACTTTTGATTTTTAAATAGAACAGCCTGTATATTATTAAACTTTTGGAATCTGCACAATTTTCTAGATACAAGAGTAATTTTTAAAGTATCAAACATTTTTTTGGTCCCATTTTATCCTTAGTGTAGAAAGTCATGACTCATCCTAATTAACGCTAACTGACAACATAAGCGCTGCAAAAAAATTAAATTAGGAAAACTTGGCAATTGCCTTTTTTTAAAATTTGTTTTCCAACTATTCAAAATTTAGACTTTCTTCAAACACTTTTTATGAAAATGAAATTAAAATTTCCACTTTTTTCAAAATTTTGCCATCTTTGAAATTTTCAACTATTCAAAATTTCGACTTTTTTAAAAATCACGAATTTTTCTAAAATTTCAACGTTTTTAAAAAAGTCAAATTTTTCCAAAAATTGACTGAAATTTCGACTTTTTAAATTTTATACTTTTTCCAAAAATTTTTTGATTTTCTTTGAATATTTCGGCTTTTGATAATTTTGAATGTTATTCAAAATTTTCGAGTTACTCAGTTTTGATTTTAAAAAAAAATTAATTTTTTTAAAGAACTGCACTGCACCAGTTTTTTTCAATTTTGATATTTTTTCCAAATTTCGTCTATTTTAAACATTTTCCTTTTTGCAGTTTTTGACGTCAATATTGTGACTATTATATCACGATTTGTTTGCATAATTTCGACTTTTTGTGAATAATTTCGACTTTTTTTTGAAGATTTTTTTTGTTGAAAATTTTGCTTTTTATGAAAATTTTTACATTTTTCAAAATTTCGGCTTTTTTCAAAATTATCAATTTTTTTTTAAATTCCAACTTTATGACAATTTTGACATTTCACTAGTTTTTAGCTTTTCAAATTTTTATTCTTTTTAAATTTCAGAATATTTAAAACAATTTCGACCATTTTTCAAATGAATCTATTTATCAAAGTTTAGATTTTTTTAGAAATTTAAAATTATTTCAAAATTTTACCAATTATCTTAAAAATTTCGTTCTTTCATTCAATTTCAATTTTTTTTTAAATCTAATGAATTGTTCTGAAAATTCCTCCTTTTTTCAAACTTTCAACATTTTGCTCAAAATATTGACTTTATTTCCCAATGTTGAAATTTTGCCTTTTTTAAAAGTTTCTCAGCAAAAAGTCGAATACTCGAAATTTTATCAAAATTTTAAGTTTATCTAACATTTGGATTTTTAAACAGTTTTTATAAATTTGGAATTCTCAAAATCTTAGCTTTTTACTAGACATTTCGCGTTAAAATTTGAATATTATTTCGATTTTTTCAAGTCTCACAAAAAGCGAACTTTTTTCTCAAAACAAAGTCGTTTTCGTGTTAAAATTAGAATTTTATTTCAGTTTTTTTCAAAGACTCATAATTAACAAAAAAAAACAGATATTGGTCAATTTGAACATTACTTTTTTCCCAACTACAAATATCTATAAATATTTTCCATTGTAAAATTTGTGCATCTTGATGGCAATAAATATAAAATAATAATAAAAATAAACTATATTCAATCAACGCTTATAAGTTCGGATGCAGTGTTGCCAACCCTTCGATAGAGTAAAACTCTGTAAAACTTTTAAAAAAGCCGTAGCAAACTGTTTTGAAAACAAAAGTTGCAAATACAAAGTTTTTGTTTAAATCAGTGGCATGTTTTGCCTTTTGTAAATAGGGAAATTTTGAAAAAAAAAATGAGAATTTATAATAACATCATCACTAAGTTTACAAATTTCCGATCTAAACCTAAATTTTTATGTGAAATTTGGAGACAAGGAAAACACTCCGAGAAAGGAATTCAAAATTTTGTGATTGAAGTTCAAAGTATTGAGAAACCAAGTCAAAAAAAGCCTGGACTTAAGGTTTTAAGAGTTTTAAGAAAAAAAAAACTGCAGGTTTAAATTCAAAATCTTGGTAAAAAATATTTGAAAAAACTCGTAGTTGTTGAAAAGAAATCGAAATTTTGAAACTAAAATCAACAATTTCAAAAGAAGATATATCCAGGCTTTTTTGTAAAAATTAGCCAGGAGTTTTGAGGAAAAAACATTTCAATGAATTCCCAAAATAAAAAACATTCTTGATAATTTAAGTTTGTTATCGAAAGTAAAAACTGAGAATACAGGCAGTAACCTTATTTTTTTAAAGCAATCTGTATATTTTATTGCATTATCTGCTTACAAAAAATAAAAATTGTATGAAGAAATTTTTTTTTTTAATTTTCAATACTTTTTGAGTTATTTTGATTTTATGCAAAATCGTCATTTTGTCAGGGATTTACTCAAGAGTTATTTAGAAATGGGTGCTTAACTAAATCCCGTATTTAGCCTTTTAGAGAATTATACAGGGTGCTGAAAACATTTCTCTTTCGGAGAATTTTGAAATTTTACATTCTGATCTAGAAAAGTGGTAATATATCGAATACCATTGGCATGGAGAGAATTTAATAAAAATTGTGGACAAATTTGATGACTTTTATTTATGAGGTAAATTAATATTTAAATAAAGGTGTGTAACAGAAATATTTTCCAGATAATTGCAATTATTTCAACAACTGTTAAAGGTAAACTTATATTAACTTAATTAGATAACTTTTCAACATAAATTGAAAATTTGAATCTTATACAGAGTTGTTCCATTTGAAATTACAAAGTTATAACCGGAAATACGGAGAAGTAACGCCTAATAAACCATATAGATGACAGCACTAAATGATCCCTTGTAACGTAAATTGAACTTCTAACACTTGCGCATTTGCGTGCATTTAATATATTATGTTACCACGTGGTAGTTTTGTTTATGTCTTCTGCTTCTGTTTTGTACATTTGAATAACTAAAAACTAGTAGCTGACAAAATTACATGTTGAAAGCAAATTTTTGAACTGAATATATAGAAAAAAGCGAAGAATCAAGAAACTTTGGTGTTGGATAAAATCAAGTAAGTAGTTTAAAAATATATTAAAAGTAGAGACCGACCGAAACTATATTTTCATGTTGTATTCTTTTGGCTGAAACCGAAACCTATTAATGTTTACATTATTTTCTCGACTTGTATGTATATTCGGTTGAATTAAATAAAAACGGTGAAAATAAGAACATGTATCGTTTTTTATAAATAAGAAACACAGAAAATTAAATGAATAATTACAATAGACTCTAAAAATGATGACGTAATCTCCACCATATTTGTTTTGAAAAATTTGGATTTTAAACAAAGTGGGATCCTCACTATTTTAAAGCATTTATTTTAGTCAAATTTACATTAAATTTTCATCCTAATTGATAAAAAAATAATAATTATTTAAATTAATAAAAATACACAAGTTATTTAGGTTTATTTGGTAAATATATATAAAAAAGTGGCCGTAAAAGGATAATGTGCTTTGCATCAACCTGGAAAAGTAACAGTACAAGATATTCATGTTTTGTTTTTCCAAAAATTAAGTTTGCTTTCCTTTTCACATATTATCATATAAATAATTGTTTTTTAATCTTTTGCGGGTAATACATCCTTTATGTCTGCAGCACTTTAAAAGTATCAATTTAATAAGAAAAGTCGACAAAGATCTGATTAAAACTTAAATGTTTTAAAACCTTAATCTAACCTCATGGTACTGTGCGTGTGGAACTCACTTTATATAGAGCGCGTACTTTTGTCGACCGTGACCACAGAATACCTCCAAAACCGCGACAAAAATGGCGGCTGTAGCGTCAGAATTTTGAAGTGTGTTTTACTTTCGAATTAAAATGTATTTAAAAACTCTATTTCTTTTTTTTATTTATGTAATTAACTAATATTAATCATATTTAAAAGTTAAAGATTATTCTACATTATGTTGAAATTCATGTCACTATGTCGGGATTAAAGAAGAAATCTTTAGAACAAAAAGCGAAATTTCACTTCAAATGAGAAGTAATGAAAATTTTCAAGTTAAGTTGAAATTGAGCAACTTGAAACCAAAGTCAAAAATTTGAGAATCCTACTGGAGGTGTTATTTTTTTAAGTTCAATCGACTCGCGAAGGCCAACCCTATTATGCCTTTGGGGCATTGAGACGCGGACTACACTGTTTTCAGAAAATAATAGAAATTTCGAAAAAGATCGTATTTATATAACAAAAACTAGCATTAAAGTAGAAATTGAACATGTAATTTGGGAAATGCGGGAAAAATATTAAGATTTTAAAAAACTCCGAATTTGTAGAGAAACAAAAAACAAGTTTAAGCAAAATTTCCAGTGTTTCTTTAAAATATCATTTTGAGAAACACAGAAATTTCGAAATTTTAAAAATAAAGTCAAAATTTCTACCAAAAATGGAAACATTTGTAAACGTACTTTTAAGAAAAAAAAAGGGGGAAATTGAGGAATAATATTTTAATTTTAAACCAAAAAAATAAGCAGAAAAGAAAATTTAACTTTCCAATAGTCTTTTATAAAATTTAAATTTTTTCTTCAGTTTTCGTTTGTTGTCTTAGAATTCGTAGTTTTCATTTAAAATTTTCATTTTCATATTTAAATTTGGAGAATTAAAATGGAATTTCCAAAGGAAACGTTGACATTTTGAGATAAAAATCGAAATGTGTATTATGAATTTTTAAATTTTTATATTTTAACTTTAAACTGAAATATTCTAAAAGAAAGTTGAAATGTTAAGCAGTCAAGGCCAAAATTTAAAACAATTATATTTCAAAATGATCAAATTTGAAAATAAGTAAACGTTTTGAAAAAATTGAAACACAGAACTTGTTCCCTGAAACCAAGAAAGATTAAAGAACACAACAAACGTTGCTCTAACGCGTTTCGACAGCCAAGCTGCCATCTTCAGAGAGATACTAACAACTAATCTTAAAATTTACCCTCAGATACTAAGAATATTCACTTCGTGTATGATCGACTGCATCCGAACGCGCATGCTCATTTAATCATACACGTCGTAGTGTCACAATTCATTATCTATTAACCTTAACTAGTTTTAACAGAGATGAATGGCCTAAAGGTATGACTCAACCATTAATAAGGTTGTCTCCAGTCTTTGGATGGCGAAGCTTTCACATGCATTGAACATATAATTCTTATTTGCTACTCTTAACAATTTAATATTATTATCTATCAGGATATACTTCTTCCGGGATTGGACTAAAAGTGAACACTTTTATTAGTTCTTTGACACGATCCAATCCCGGAAGAAGTATATCCTGTACTGACTCTGGCCATGGAAGCCTTCGTTTTCATTATTATCTATCCTAAGGTCTAATTCAAAAGCACACTTGACTTCTCTGTTCTTCCGTACCTCAAATGAGCCAAATGCTCCTTCAGCTCCAACGCATGGTTTGGGTGGAATTTTACGTAAACAGGGCTTCCGGGTTGTTTATAGTTTTAGCAGAAAATTAAATTCGCTTTTGGGTAATTTAAAGGATAAAGTAGAGCAAACGGATAAGTCCTGTATTTACCAAATTTCATGTAGGGATTGTCCTCAAAAGTATGTCGGGCAAACTAGATGATCTCTTAAAATCCGACTGAAGGAGCATTTGGCTGATTTGAGGTACGGAAGAACTGAGAAGTCAAGTGTAGCTAGACATGCTTTTGAATTAGACCATAGGATAGATAATAATGTTAAATTGTTAAGAGTAGTAAATAAGAATTATATATTAAATGCATGTGAAAGCTTATAGCCATCCATAAGGCTGGAGACAACCTTATGAATGGTTGCGCCTAGCCTTCATCTCTGTTAAAAATAGGTAATGTTGATAGATAAAGAATTGTGATACTCCGACGTGTATGATTAGATGCGCATGTGCGTCCGGATACGGTCAATCATACACGAAGTGGATATTGTTAGTATATAAGGGTAACTTTTAAGATTAGGTGTTGGTATCTCTCTGAAGATTACAACTTGGCTGTCAAAACGCGTTAGAGCAACGTTTGTTGTGTTTTTTAATCTTTCTTGGTTTCAGGGGACAAGTTCTGCATTTCAATTTTTGAAGATAACCAAGGACCAGTCCGTTCCACTAAAGTTTTGAAAAAAATCAAAATTTTCAAAGAATTCATAATTTTTAACAAAGTCAAAATTTCTTTTAATCATGTTATATAATTCGTTCAAAATTTAAGATATTCGTAATTTGAAAACTCACGTTTTTCAAAGAAAATCGATATTTTTAGGAAAAGGCCAATTTTTCAAAAAGCTATATTTAGAAAAATTCGAAGTTTCGAGAAAAAAATAAAAGTTTTGAAAAAAGGTGGAAATTATCAAAACTGCCGAACATTTCATAAAAATCCAAATTTTGAAGTCAACTTCCAGGAAAAGTCGAAATTTTGATGATAAAAGATTGAAATTTTCAAAAAAGTGGGAAATCCGAAAAAGATCGAAAATTTCAAAACAGTCAAAATTTTGGAAAATCCAAGTTTTTAGAAAAAAGTCGAATTTCTCAAATAGAAATCAAATTAACATCAAGGTTGAAACTTCGATAAGAAGTCTGCACCTTCTTAAATTTATACTTTAAGCAATAATCAGAATTTTAAACAGGGGTCGAAATTTTCAAAAACAAAATGGAAGTTTTAGAAAAAGGTTTTCAAAAAAATTATTTAAAATAAAAATTATTAGATTTGTAAAAGGTTAAAATTGAAAAGATGCAAATGTGTCAAGACTTTCAAGAGATTTCCAAATTTGCACTAAATAAAAAATATAGAGATTTTGAGAAAATGTTGAAAAAAAGGCGACATGTTAAAGAGTTAATATTTTTAAAATACTTATTTCAAAAAAGTTGAAACGTTGAAAAAAAGTCAAAAATTGAAAATCGAAATTTTTTAAAGTTAAAATTTCAAAAAGGTCAAAATTTAAAAAAACATCAAATTTCAAATAAACAAATTTATGTTTTCAAAAATACATAATTGAAATTTAAAAAAAAGTTAAAATTTCTAAAAAAAATTCGACCCTCTTTGAAAATTTCGACCTTTTTTAAAATTAAAATTTAAAAATAGAATTTCGAGAAAAGGCGAAGTTTTGAAAAAAATATATATAAATTTTTAAATGTATAATAACTTTTGAAAAGTCAGAATTTTGAAGAAAGTTGAAATTTGAAAAATCTAATTTTCAAAAAAGTGAAAACAAAAACTCGATTTTTTTAAAATTTATTTAGTCGTCGAAAGCAAAATTATAAAATAAACCTACTTTTTAAAATTTTTGTCATCAATAGTAAAATAGACCTTTTCTTTTTCTGCTAATTTGGAACATAGAACATAATTTGGAGAGAGAGGCAGCAACCTTTACACCTTTGTATCCATATCCAATACATAGGATGTAATGGGTTGGGATCACATAATGGCCGACAGGCCAGAAAATTTTCTCGGTGGTATTGAAAAAACACTCAAGATTTGGATTTCAAAAACAAATTTTTCGATTTTTTAGGAGAAATTAAAAATAAACAAAAATTTGAAGAATATCAACATTTTTTTTCATGTTCAAAAAACATTAAATGTTTAGATTTGTTTTTTTCACAAATTTTGAATTTTTATCCTTGAACTTTTAACTTATTCTCATAATTTTAAGAAGATTAAATATAAAATGTTTAATTTTTTATACACTCTAATTTACTTTGAAATGTGTGCCGTCAGATAAGTCGAAGGACGGGGCTTAAGAGCCCAAAGCACTTCCCCCCTTGGGTGCATTATTAATTATTAGCTTGGAAATTCCATAGAAAAAAAAGTATCCGTGGATAGAAGTCCTCACTGTGCCGAGTGGAAAAGAGACGAGTACTTTTAAAAATTCGCTTAAATCTTTCAAAAAAAGTTTCACATTTGGAGAAAATTTTATAAAACGAATTCGAGTTAATAATAATATATATATATATATATATATATATATATATATATATATATATATATATATATATATAATTAATTTTGTTTTAGGGTAAGTCGATCAGTAGAGGTACAGGTAAAGAATCGAATTGATCGACTTACCCTAAAACAAAATTAATTAACATACCCTACGATCATAAACAAATACTAAAAATAAATATATATATATATATATATATATATATATATATATATAATAATAATAATATGAGCGATGGAAAGTTCTCATTTTCAGCGATCTTATGCAATAGCCAGTTGCAAAATTCTATTCTTGGAGGATAATCAGCAGCAAGTAACCCTTGCACTCTTTGAAAATGATAGGGGTAAAATTGTTAAAATTTCAAAATTCGCCAGATAGTTACGTGATTTACTCCTTCGGCTAAAGCAAGTTGTCTAGTGCTGACACATGGATCTTCTTCTCAACTCGCTGCAGCACACGCTCCTCTAAATTAGCAACTTCTGCGTTTGGCCTTCCAACACGTTCGCCTTTGAAAACAAAATTTCCTGTTTCACATAAACGAGCATGAATTTTCTGGAACAATTTTTCTCCTGGTAGGTGTCTATTAGAAAAACGTTCAGCATAAAGCCGTCTTGCTTCAGCACGATTACAATTTACAAGCCCGTACATTAAATGCATATCGGCCATTTCTTGATTTGAATAGTCCATTTTATCAAAATAATGAAAAGTTAAAAAACTACTACACTTACTATTGACAACAAAAACTGCTAAAGTTTACAGCTTACGACCAAATTTTATCAGTGACACAACGTCAATCTCTGGCAGATATTGTCAAGTACAATTGTTTTCTTTACGATCAGTTTGCATGACCAACTTATTTTTTCTTATACAAATTAGTTAGAATTTCGAAGACGGAATAGGATTATTTAAACGCCTTTTTCTCGGAAACGGTTACTTTTAGCGACTTTGAGAAAGAGTACCTTTTTTGTATAAAAAATGTTGCTTTTTACGATTATGGCACTTTTGTGTCGAAATATTGCAATACAAAAAAGTTACGGCAAAAAATAATTGCGGGCAACCCCCTACACACCACGCTACGCTTATTTAAAAAATATGTTACATGAGAATATGCCTAATCCAATTCTTTAACTGCTTGCCCAATTTCATGACTTTATTACTAATCGTTAACTTTTTGTAGTAAAAAAACCACTTTAGGGGCGCCATCTTTAAATGGTCATATCTCCGTTAGGAGGCAATTTAAAGAAAAAAATGTATTTCGACATTTTTCATATTTTAATGTGTAGAATATGCTCCTGAAGTAGCGGCCCGGACTTTTGTAACACCCTGAATATGTAGATTTCCCTCCTCCATCTTCAGTTACGATGGGAATAATTAAAAAAAAACCCTCCTAAGACACTTTTTTTTTCTAAGCCCAAAGTTGGCATAATATACATCAAGCGATGTATATCATGATATTCATGATATTTATTAGCTGATAAATAGCTGATTAATAGAATATAACATAAGATTGTAAATACATTTTTAACAATACGGATCTTAAAATTGCTTTGTTGTTGGAACAGTGGGACTCAAAGCAGTTTGCAAAATACAAGTCATTCCAAATCATTCACAAAAACGACATCATATTGCACCCTAAAACCCGACTTTTTTTTTATAAACATCAACACTTTCATTGATTTTACTGTTACAGCAGCTAACCTCAAAAGAATTTTTTCGAACTTTGGATGAATTAACTTCTAACCACGAAGTCGTCAAGGAAATGAAAAATCAGGAAACTTGTGTTTCTGTTCCACTATTTAAATCAAAAAACTGAAACAAGAACAGAGAACTGAACTCGTTTTGGTCACGTTGTGAATCCCCTTACAATTATTATTAAAATACAAATAACATTTTTCAAAAAATACAAAAAATATGTGCATATGTCTCCTAACAGCATACCAACTTTCATTAAAATCCAGATGGTGCAACATGTCAAAAAATTAAATGTGTCTGCGCATAATCCCTGTATATTGAAGTAAATTATTGTTGTCTTACCTTAAAAACATTCCCATGTTAAATTAGGTAACTTTTTGAATCACTTAACGAATGTGAACCCAAGCCTTAATCTCTTTGATTTTCAAGTTACCCCAGTTTCATTGTAGAGGAAAATGAAATTATCCTTATTAATATTTCAGAGACCGTTTGCCTTATCTTCATGAAATTTGATACATAATGTCAGTACTTTAAACGCTAACTTGTGAATGTATTCAACACTAAAAATTGCAGTCAACATTTTCAAAAGAAACTCCACATTTCAAGTAAAGTTCAAATTTTGTACAAAAGAAATTTTAAAAATTTCGAGCTTGTTCTTAAATTACCAATTTTAATTTAGAAATTTCATCTTCTACTGGAATATGTGATATTTTGTTCAAAGTTTTGTCTTTAAAACCTGAGCATTTGCTTGAAATTTAAAATGCACAGAAAAGGTGAAATTTTAAAATTAGGAGAAAATTCGAATGAAAAATAAATTTTCGAGGTAAAACCTGAAATTTTTTGGATTTTTCCATAAACTAAGCTATTCTTAAAATCAAGACTTTATTTTTAAAATCCATAAAAACATTCTGGAATCGTAGACTTTAACAATTTTAAGCATAAACATTTCGACAAAAATATTGGCATTTCATGAAAAACCTGACATTTATAAAGAAATGACAAATTTTTGTGTTTAAAACACAAATTTCTCTGTTTAAAAATTACAGATTTAAACGCTAAGTATTGATAACATTTCAAATATTGATTTTTTGCTCAGAAATTTGAAATTGAAATATATATTTTTTTTAATTTACTTTTCACTTCAACTTAGAAACACTTGCAAAAATACCTTTGACTATTTTTCATGAAATTTAGATTTTCTTCTCTCAAAAATAAGATAAAAGTTTAAAATTTGAACTCTGGATTTTGCCTTTAATTTGGCTTATTGTTAAGTTGGGATTCAATCTCGAGGTTTAAGGAAATTTACGCCTTAAATTTTGCGACACATTGTCATTTCAATTTTTTTTACAAATTCCACATTTTTCTCGTACTTTTGTCATGAATTGAGTAGATTTAAAATGAAATTTCTAACTTACAAATTTGAAGGAAGTTTTGAGTGTAAATCGAAATTTCGGAATTAAAGCTAAAACATCGATTTTAAATTTGTCATTTCGACAATTTTTTATGAAAATTTTGAATTTAAGACCGAAATTTCGAGTTAAGTTCAGAGAAAAGTAAAGAAGTACAAATCTCGCAATTTTGAGAGAGAGAAAAAAAATTAATATGTCGACCGAAAACATTAAGGGAAATAATGCGGAATTTCGAGTTTGAAACCAAATTTTAGACAAAACGTAAAATTAAAAATGTTAGGAAAAAAGTCGAAATTTGGGGATTTAAAGAACCGAAATTTTGAAAAATAAACCAAATTTTCAAAAAAGTGTGAATTTATAGAAAAAGTCCAGATTTTGAAAAAAAGAACAACATTGTCAGAAAGCCGAAATTTTCAAAAAAATTTAAATTTTCAACAATGTCGATATTAAAAAAAGGCTTTGAAAGATAGCTGAAACTTTAAAATAAAAATAAAAAATGCTAAAGACTTTAAATTTTAAGTCGAAATTTGTAAAAAAGTTCAAATTTACAAAAGAAGTAAAAATTTTCATGGTACGTCAAAATTAAAAATAAAACAAAGTTTCTGAAATCTCGAAATCTTCAAAAAAGTCGAAATATTCGAAGAGTGGAAGTCTTCAAAACAAAATTTTTAAAAATTTAAAGAAAAAATTTGAATTTTTTAAGAAGTCAAAACACTCTGAAAAATGTGGATATTTTAAAGAAAGAGGAAAATTTTCAAAATAGCAATTTCGAAAAGAATAGTTTTAATTTTTAAAATTGGTAAAATTAAAAAAAAATACACTTTTTTAACATTTTTTTGGCAAAAAGGGCTACATTTCGAGAAAAAGCAAAACATTTCAAATAAGTAAAAAAAAACCATATTTTTAACTTTTTGCGAAATTTTTTGAAAAACTTTTGAAAAATAGTATATCACATACCGAGGTGGAAAGTGTTTCATTCTTATTAACAGAAAAGGATGTTTAATCGAGGTGCGTAACTCGAGATGAACCATTTCACGAGACAAGAATGAAACTTTTTTTTGAGATTTATATGCTATTTTATTTACGACGATACGTTTAATGCCGGCTCCACAATCGCGCGCCAATCGCAGCGTGAATTCACGCTGCGATTCGCGTTTGATTTTTGCGCGAAAAACATGCCTCTTCATGCCGGCTCCACAATCGCGCCGCAAAAGCCCGCGAAATAGGAAATAGTGCGAACTCGAGTGTGGAGGCTTTCGCGTCTTCGCGTTCGCGCTGTTCCTCGTTCGAGGTCGCAGCGTGAATTCACGGAGCGATTCGCGCGCGATTGTGGAGTCAGCATCATACTCGCAAAGTTCGCGCTTTCAAGAGAAATGGACCCAGAGGTAGCCACTGCTGCTGCCGCTGCGCTTTGCCTTACAACACATTATAATTATCTATATATTAAAAATAAACACCAAATAAAGAAAAAAAGAAAATCGTCCTCTCTGAAATCACGCAACAATCACTAGAAAAGAGTAAAAGTGTGACTGAATTCACGCCGCGAGTGTGGATGCATTCGCGCTTGCGCCTTGCCAGAGTCCCACGAATCCTTTGAAGCGGACCAAAAAACCGACTTCAGACGGAGAACAGCGCGAAGCGCGAACGCGAAGATGCGAAAGCCTCCACACTCGCGTTCGCGCTATTTCGCGGCGCGAGTGTGGAGCCGGCATAACAAATATAATTGCGTGAACAATTATCAAAGTAGGATCACTCTATATAAAGAAAACGTCAACTTGACATTTTGACAATGATTAGTTACTATGACATTAAAAACGCTGAAACAAACAAACTTAAATTAATTGCATTTTTTGATAGACTGTCATCAAAGACAATGAGCGATCCTGAAAAAATCATTTGTACTCCTCCGCAACTAAGAGATGCAACTGGAATATTGGAAAAAGATTTATTACCTAAGAAGAGTCGGGCAGGGTACAACAAAAGATTTACTTCAAACAAACATTTTGATTATTTAATGAATGTTGACATTTACCTGGGCGGAAAGTGACATTTACCCCGGACTTTCCACCCGGAAATGACAACTAGATCTATGGTCGTACATAAAAATGGTCTTCTGGAAATGGCTAACTTCCAAAAAAGTCTAAACATTCTAAATTGAGCGAAATTTTTAAAAAAGGTAAAATTAAAATATGTTTTATGTTGGAAAATGTTAAAATGTTAAAAAAGGGTCATACCTTTCAAAAAGATCGAAATTGTCAAAAAAACTGAGAGAGAATCGAATTTTTCAAGAAATTTGACATGGAGTTAAAATATTTTTACAAAATTAGGTCGAGTTGAAATTTTCAAAAGAAAGTACGATTAAAGAAAATTAAAATGGAAACTTTTTAAAAGGTGAAAATTTGAAGATGTCGAAATTTAAAAAAAAAGGTCCTATGTAATTTTCAAAAAAAGTCAACCTTTTCAAGAAGTTGAAATTTCGAAGATTTCGAAGATTGAAATATAAGAATTTTGAATAAAAGTGTAAATTGGGAATGTCAAATTATTCAAAGAAACTCGAATAAAAAAAAATACTCACAGAAGTGGTAGTTTCGAACAAAGACACGATATTTAATAAAGCTTAAAATTAAAAAAATGTCAAAATTGTCCAATAATGTTGAAACTTTAAAAAAAGTCAAATATTCCAAAAAAAAATTTAAATATTCAAAAGGAATCGAAATTCTAAAGGTCAAAGTAGCAAATCTTTTTCAAAAAGACTCAAAATTTGGAAAAAAGTAAAATTCTTCAAAAATGTTCAAATTTAAAAATTTTATTTAAAGTAATCAAAATTAAAAAAAGCGTATGATTTCTAAAAAAATCCAGAATTTTTAAAAAGATCTAACTTTTTAGAGAAAAACTGTTGTTTCGATTTTAAAGCTGTAATTAAAAAAAAGGGTGAACATCTTTTTTTCAAATTAGGAAAATTGAGATTTTCCGAAAAAGCTTGAACTTTTTAAATAAAAGGGTTGCAGGAAAAAAATTGAACATAGTAGATTTCACGGTAAATGATCCTGCATCAAAAAATAGCTAAGGAACTAAAAAATAATGGTTGTAGATCAAAAGGGGGGCTTTCCCAATTTCGCCTATGAGCCCCAAGCCAAATATTTGCTTTCAAAGCCGAAACTCTGGTATTAAAGTCAAAAAAAGTAAATTAAAGAATAAATTCAAAGATTTAGCAATTTTTTTTTTCATAAATTACGAGTTCTTTTTTTTTTAATTTCGTAGTTTCATCTTGAAATTTCAAAAAGAAAGCCTAAATGTTAAATCAAAATAAAATTCAACGAGCTTATGTACGATGTAAAGTCTCAAAGGTCCCTGGTAGTGAGATGACTTCCATTAAATCTTAAAACATATTGTTTGATATTCATAACTATTAAATTCTATTAACAATTAAAACAGCAACAATAAACATTTTATAGGAATATCGTGGAATTTTTAATATGTGTTGTTGTTTTAATGGTTAATAAAGTTTAATACTTATGAATATTGAAGAATTCAACAAAGTAAGGGTGAGAAATATCAATATATGTCAGAGCATTAAATACAAGTGCTCTCGGCGTGACATGCGTATAGGTTTGTTAAACTTAGTTAACAACTAACAACAATAGGCCGGTTTCGGCCTTCCTTGGCCTCATTAATATTGTACGGTCGCTGTAAATATTTCCAACTTGAAGCTATTAGTCAGCCACATAAATATTCAAGAGATCTAAATCCCATTGAATGATTTTTAAAGGACTTTCGACTGTATCTTACCAGAAATATTAGAAATATTTTTGCTAAAAGTTAATTGCGGCAATTAACATTTTGGCTGAATTTTCAAACACGTGGTGTCTGTTTTCATTAACATTTAGAAAATATCGAAAAAACTTCCATGTCTTGGTACTTAGAGGCATTGTAGATACAGTATTTCCGCATTCCATATCTTCGTAAATAGAAGAGATATGTTTATTTTTCTTAGCTTCAAAGAGGTAGAAGCATATTTGTGAAGAATTAAAAACTATTTTTTTTAAGTTGGTTACTGTATTTTGAAATGTGGTAGCCGATTTCATCGAATTTAAAATCGAAATTTCCTGTTAAATCTCAAATTCCTGTTTTTTCATATTTTAAATTTTCCTCAAGTTTGAAAATTCGACTGAGTGAGTCGATTTTGTACCGACCGAATCTAGTCTTTTGACTAAAACTGAAACTTCGTTCTCGAATTAATTAAAAATTATATTGTTATTTAATTAGTACTTTTTGTAGATTTATTATACAGCAGTAAGACATTTTCAAAGATTGTACAGATATTTTGTTATAGGTTTCTTGATCAGCTGAAGATTATTTTGGAGCATTTCGAGGCAAGCAACTGATACTATCCACGCTAATTTTGTTTCATCAAGAAGGCACAGAATGGCAGATTTGATTTTTCATCACACCAATAAAGATGATAGTTCCGAAATGAGTATGTGTACTGCAGAAACACCTCTTATGGTAATCTAATTGAAAATTCGTGTCAATATTTTCTTTACATATCAATTTATAGGAAGATACTTTTGAGATAGAATCAGATGACAGCTCGAATTTAACTTCAGAAACAGATCTATCTTATTCCAGTGACATTAACTCTGAATACTTTGAAAGAAAACGAACTGAAAATGAAAACAAACTTTTGGAAGAGGCATCAAATGCTTTAAAACTCATTGCAAAGGTTATATCTGAAGAAAACAAAGTTGCAAGGACGAAAACGGATATTGATATTTTTGGAGAATTTGTAGTGTCAAAGCTTAAACAAATGACTCCTGAAGGTTGCAAATGAGGCTCAGGAGGAAATAATTACTATACTGTATAATAGCTTAAGAGAAAGCAGAAGAATTAATAATAAATTGTAAAGTAGTTTATAAGTGATTTCTAATTTGTATTAAATTAAATATAATGCAGTACAAGAGATCAAAAAATAAAAAAATTTAGTTATGTTTTTATTATTATTATTGTAGGATTTAGTATCGAAGAGACAACATTTTATTTATTTAGAAGTCTCTTTTAGGGTTTTTTATAAATAAAAGCACATAGTCATTATCAAAATATACACATGCTAACTAACGACTGGCCAACTTCGTACCGCCTCAGGTGTCTTGATCTGAGGCGGTATGATCATCAAGATGAACAATAAAAATTTATCGAAATCAGTCAATTCGTTCTCTAGCTTGGCCGGTTATCCACCTAGGCGGGTAAAACTTCCACCTTTTTAAAACGTTTTAGGTTATGTCTATATTTTTCAGGTGGAATTACATTTATAAAAGGAAAATCAAAATTTTTCGCAATGTTTACTTTTCGCGCCCACGCCAGAGTGGGTCCACATCACACCTTATTACATAGTAAGTGAAAAATATTATTGAATTTTATGATAAATGGAAAGTTCGTTTATATTTTGATTTGATTTAGGTAAAGCATCTAAGCCCAAGTCAATCCCGTCGCAAGACGAATGGAAGCGAAAGAATTGCCAAAAACGGTTTCATTGATTAAGAACGGAAGTTAGAAGTTCGAAGGTGATCAGATACCCACCTAGTAAGGCGTTATAATGGTAAAAATCTATAATAATTTGTATAAAGCAAATATATACATGTATAAAATATACATACATATTTTAATTTAAAGTATATACCACCAATGATTAAGAATGAAAAAAAAACCATTACTGTTTAGATTATAGGTACTCTCAAATCTAATGTATATTTCCTAGACTTATATGTATTTTCAGTTAAATTAAATATAAACAGTGAAAATAGTGGCATTACGCGCTTTTTATAAATAGAGAAGTTGATTAGGAAACAACGAAAATTAAAGGAATAATTACAATAAACTCTGAATGTGGTAACTTGCCACCCATACACATGTAACGCAATGTAAATAGATGGAATAGAATTGTAGAATTTAGTACATAGAAAAGTTTCTAGAATGATCTGATAAGAGGAAAGCGACCGCGATAACGAAGCAAACGGTAGCTAAGCGTTCCCGAAATTTCGGCAAACGATAAGTCTTATCTGCCGGATTGTTCTAGAACCTGGATGCCAAAACTATATAAGACGGTCAGCTTTCCCTCGAGTAAGTCAGTTAGAATCAGTGTAATTAGTGAGTTAGTAGAAGTCAATAATAAGTGAGCTAGTTGTGCAATTGTGGTGATCCAAGTTTAGTTTACTAATAAAGTAGGTATAATTTTCAATTCACGTGTGAATCAATTCGAACCGATAAAGCCCGTAACATACATTTCCGCCATTTTTATTGTTGAAAAGTTCGCGTTCCTAACAAATCTCTACATCGTTTTTCATTATTATTGGTAATTGTAACTTTCTACATCCATGAGTCTTGAAAATAATTTTCGGTAAAATAATAATTATTTAAATTAATAAAAATAGACAAGTTATTTCAGTTTATTGGTTAAATATACATATACAAAAAAGTATCCTTAAAAAAATAATTTGCTTTGCACCAACCTGCAAAAGTAATGTAGAACAAGACAATCAAGTTTTGCTTTCCAGTTTTTCACATATTATCATATAAATAATTATTTTATGAAATCCTTTTTCTGTTAATACATTCCTTATGTCTGCAGGACCTTGAAATTATCGATTTAAAATAAATAGTCGACGCAAATTTGATTAAAAAATAAATCTTTTAAAACAACCTTACGGCACATGCACGAGGAACGCACTTTATTTAGAAGGTGAACGTTTGTCGACCGCGATCACAAAATACCTACAAAACCGTGACAAAAATGGCAGCCGTGGCGGTATACTTTTAAAGTCTGTTCTACTTTCGAATTAGAATGCATTTAAAAACACTATTTCTTTTTTTATATATAATTAAGAATTATCAATCCTATTTAAAAGTCAAAGATTATTCTACATTATTTTCAAGTTCATGTCACGATTAGTCTGTATAATTGCAATTACAGTCGAACTTTGATAATTCGAATTTTCGATAACTCGCATTATGGCATTAGCCAGAAGATCAGATTAGGGATGTTATGGAGCTCCGTAACTGTAACCGAAACTGTCGGATATCCAAAATAAAAAAATATCCGAAGCCGATATAAAAGTTTCGGATAATTTTGGATATTCGAAATAATATTGCTAATTTCAGGCGACGATTTTTCTCTTGGTCGACTAAATGAGACAAACTGTCCGTTATGTTACCCAACCTTCTTCGTATTGTCACGGTCAATACTTTCTATAATGAGTTAAATGGATCGATTTTTAAAATTTTAACATTTTTCCAAAAATTTCGATTTCTTTAAAATTCTCTCATTTTTAATTATTTAGTTTTTTATTGTGGCTTTTCGTGTAGGTTTTTTCGACTTTTTTTAAATCAAACTTTCGTTTTTTTAAATTCTTTGAAATATGCAATTTTCCAAAATTTCAACGTTTTAAAAATTTGCCTTTTTGAAAATTTTGACATTTTTTGAAACTTTTTCTTTTCTATAATCTTAGATTTCTTTAAAAACCTGAAGCAATTTTTGATACTGTTTTTTTGCCAAATTTCGAGAGTTTGAGCTCTTTTTAAAAATTTCTACTTTTGCAAAATGTTTACTCCTTTTGAAAATTTTGACTTGTGCTTTGCTTCCGAAATGTCGATTTGTAATATCACTTTTTAAAAAATTTTACTTTTGAAAATTTCGATAATTCTTTTAATTTTAATTTTTATATTTAGCATTTTTTTAAATAATAGACTTCTCTTAAAATTCTGATTCTTTTGAACATTTTTTGCTTTTTAAAAATTCAAATTTTTGACAATGTAGTTTCTAAAAGCTGGACTTCAAATTTCAACATTTTCTTCGACTTTTTCAACATTTCACCTTTCTCTGAAAATGTAAATTTCAAAAACTTATGATGTTACAAAATTTTGATAATTTTTTAAAATTCCAACCATTTCAATATTTGGACTGTACTTAAAAATTTCAATTGTATTTTAAATTGGAAAAATTTTTCGAAATTTTTTCCAAAATTTCAACATTACAAGTATTAAATTTACAAAAATTATAAAATTTTCTAATTTTGAAAATTTCTTATTGAGAATTTTTTTTATCCAAACCTTAATTTTTCAAAATTTCAACATTATTTGAATATTTTGACTTTTCTTCAATATTTGGATTTAAAAAATTTTGGATTTTATTTAAAATTTAACCGAAACTGTTTTTAAATCTCGACTTTCTTCAAAATTTTGATTATTTTTGATATTTTAGATTTGTCAAAATTTTACCTTTCTAAACGTTTCGAATTTTTTTGAAAATTGTGATTTTTTTCAATATTTTTAATTTTAATTTTTCATGAAAATTTCGTCTTTTCCCAAAATGTATATTTTTTTGAAAATTATAACTTGCGAAGTTGCATCAACATTTTATCCTTAAATATTTTCGAGGTTTTTTAAAATCTGCGAGTATTTTCAAAATTTTTAATTTTTTTGAAAATCTCGACTCCCAAATTTCATGTACATATTTTTTTTCAAAATTTCTACTTGCTTTGAAAAAATTGGGAAATTTTTGAAAATTGTGTCTTATTTTTATATTTTTTATTATTTTGTAAAATATCGTTTTCTTCAAAATTCTATTTTAACATTTTTCAAATTCCAACTAATTTTTAAAATTTCGACTACTGTTTGAAAATTTTAACCTTTTTTTAAATGTCAGCTTTTCAAATTTTAAACTTTTTTAAGAATACCCACGTTTTGGAACATTTTGATTTAATTTTGAAAAATAAATATCAACGTTTCTAAACAAAATAAATTGTAAATTTATAATGGAAAGTTTACAGGAACAAATCAAAAATTGCAAATGTAAAATCCAAAATGTCAGAAGAAGCAATGCTAATACACAGTATTTGCACAACGACTTGTATTTGTAAAACATTATTTTGTAAGACTGTTAATCAGCTTAAAAGTTGAAAGTTTTTTTTTTCTCAGTCTTGTTAACAATTCCTACTCTTCAGGCACCTGACGTCACCTTGACCAAGCGTTCAGGTACCATATAGTTTGTGCATCTACATGAGGGCCTCCCCTGGCTATATGAATCTCCCTGTATATCGTAATTATTTTTCAATATGGGGTTCCACCTTTTTTATTTTATGTGAAATCTCGAATTATAATGATGACTATGAACATTCTGCGCAATTGATCCAAATTTGCTTTTAACAATTAAACCATATTAAATTTTTTGCTGTTAATGCAATTAGTTCGGTATGAGAAGATCAACCGATGAAAAGAAAGAAGAAACAGAAAAATTCTGTGATAAAATTTGGAGATCGGGATCGGAAAATACTTCATTTTTTATAAATCTGATGCATGAATTTCAAATTTCTATTCATATTTAAATTGCTAAAACTAATAAACAAATCAATACAATAATGCAAAAATCAAGAAGAAGAACACTCATGAAGACAAAAGAAAAAAAAAGTGGTGCCTCCATTTTGTTAACCTAAGCATGCATTTTTGTCAATCATTTGAGAACCTAAAAAGAATGTTATCAGCTATTAAGATATCACCTTTGAAGGGCAACCACAGCATCTGCTAACTTACCTTTTCATTCATTTTCAGATGAAGGCCAACACCCAATTTTTGACAGAGAAGATGTCACTTGTAACTCAGGAATTTATTTCAAAAGTTCCATCCCAAGAACATCGAGAAGCAGAAGTAGAAGATCCAACAGATCAGTTAGTACAAGCAAAAACAGTTTATCAAATGAAAGCAAATATAGTGGCAGATTTCTTTTCTAATTATTTTGCTTTATTTCAATTTTTCTTTCATATATATTCCTACAGGTAGAAGAAATCTAGACTGAGAAGTAATTCATCCTATTCTAGGATCACAAAAACTGATGCTGATATTAAGTATGATGAAAAAAAAAAGATTTAAAACACAAAGTTTTAAAGATAAGAAGTTCTGATTAAAAAATTACCACATACAACATTCTCCACATTATAGAGATTATGAAAGTAGATCTCCACTTTCGAGACCTAATGAAATCAGATGAAGATCAGCAGAAAAAGGCTGCGAGCACTTAAGTTACTCAAAGGCATTTAAAGACAAGCGCAGTCGGATTCCCGGCAGAAAGGTTAGTCCTTTTGTAAAGAAATATGAATCATCTGCAAATTATAGGCGGTCCAAAACACCGTTTGATGAGAAATGTCAGCATTTTCCTAAAAGAAGGGTCAGCGTGAACCATAAACTATCTGATAAAAGTAAAGAATATATTAGATCGACAAAAAGAAGTACATTAGATCCTAAAGATTTATTTAAAAAAGCCAAACCGTCCCGTCGATAGGAAAATAGGCCTTTGGAAACATATAACTATCAAAAGGACAGCGGAGATAGTTTAAAAGATAGTAGACCTTTAAAAGAAAAAACATATCTGCAAAGAGTTTTTACACAGACCATGTAGAACGCCCAAGAATTCCATTGAGAAGAAGCTCCCCCAGATGGGTTATTACTTCAAGAAGTCCCCAGCGTGGCTCTCCTAGACGAACTATAGGACGGAGCTCGCCTCGAAACTTACACAGTCCTTCAAGTAAGAGGAGATACAGTCGATCTCCTCAAAGACGAGATTATGAAAGAGAAGATGAATTTAGACCGAAAGAAGTTGATTATAGATCGAAAGATAGTCAATATGGATTAAGAAAGGGCGAATACAGGCCCAGAGAAAGCAGATATAGACCCCATGCAAAAAGTAGATCACCTAGAAGAAATGAAGCTAAAAGATCCAGAAGTAGTAAATCACCAAAATCAAAAGAATTAGGCTATGGTGGATTAGGAATACATTTACAGTATTTTGAGGTAATTAAATTGATTAATCCAAATGTTTATGTCTTTTTCTCATTTTTTTATTTAATTTAGGGAGAGGAATTTTGAAAACCTGGACCAGCTTTTATCCCCAGGAGATTTCTACACCCAGGAGTCCTACCGTGGGGAATACCCCCCAACATATACCCCAGAATACTACTATTTTATCCACCACATATCACCCTCAGACCAAGGTTGTCTATTTACAATAGTAAATTTAAATCAAATGTTGCTTTTCCACTAATACTGGAGATGTAAGTAGCTCCACTCAAAAAGAAACCATTAAAATAACCGAGGTGATGAAATAGAAGAAATCAGAGGTGGGAAGTGGTGTCAACATTTCCAATGATTCTTCTAAAAATGAATCTTGTGATATTAATGCAAAAACTGAGGAGAGTCCTGCTGATAAAAGCTATCATCCAGGCTGATATGCTAATATTTTTTATTATTGACTTCAGCAGTTAGTGTCAAATTAACTATAGATTGTAATAAATGTATTCATGTAATCTCTGTTGTTTCAATTAATACTCATACACTACAGTGCGACACTAGGAATCCACCGTCAGAAACTTTTTTCCTGTTTTCATTGTGTTGAATTATTTTTCATTGATTTTTTCTAGAAGTCCAAGTGGGATTGCTTTGTAGAGAATTCCTAATTATGCGCACAAAACAGAAAAAAGCCAATTACACAGACACAGTCTGCTAAACTGTGGAAGCTTCTATTAAACTTTCCTGACAGATTTTAGTAGTTTTCGAATTGTTTTTTACTTGTTTAATCAGCCACTCTGGTCTAGCAAGTCATAGATTTTTTAATGTCATGAGCCAGTGTCTTTTTTTTTCAAGTGAAATAGTATTTTATACAGGGTCCGCCATTAGTGAGTGGACGGAGATAGCTCCTAAACTTGAAGAGATATCAAAATGAAATTTTGCACAGTTGCACATACAAAGTAAGTTTATATCAACACTTTGTATATGATTGGTACAATAAAATGAAAATAATTTATAGATGTACACCACACGAGTAAACAAAAACACTTTTTAGTCACGAGTTATACACAACATTTTTGTAAGGTCATTCGAAATTTGAAAACAATATAATATTGCAAAAATTCAGCAAAATTGGTTATGACAATTGTATTGATTTTTCCAAGAAACCATTAACAAAGCAATAATTAAATGAGTGTTACTGGCTTCCTATTATTTTAGCAGATCTCTGTTGATTTCTTTAATTTTTTGGCAAATTTGCTTTATTTCCTTTAATGGCTTGTCTTCTTACATACGCACATTGAAATACAATCGCACAAAAAATCATATGTCAATAAATCGGAAGATCGAGAGGGCCTAAAACGTCACTATAAATCTTGAAATAAGACTGATTGGAAAAAGGAGCAAAGAAGAGTTAATGACGCTATAGTGGTGTGTGGCAATATCTCAAAATGAAATGCTATTATGCTGTAAACAAAACGCTACCTGTCGCTAGTATTCCCTTTTTTAATAGTTGAGTAATAACGACTTTAAAAACTCTTGGTTCTTTTGCCCCACCCTTTATAAAGGGTTAAACTATCTAATTTGCATCCTTATTCCTCTTCTCAGGGCCGTGCCGTGCTACGATGCAAAAAAGGCAGCCGCACCAGGCGGCACCGTGAAGAGCAGGCATAAGCAGCTAAATCAAAATACAATTTGAGCCATTCAATAATTACAAATCTTCACACATCGATTTTCTATGTCGGCCTATGTCATGGGGGTGGGCAAATGCGATTCTGAGCGCTGCATGCGGCTCTTCGCTGAGTCGAGGCTGCTACCGTTGAATCTTTAAAGATTTTTATTAATTCAGAACTTTTTCTATAATTCTTACTAGGGCCTTGAGCTGAAAATTTAATCAGATGCCAAAGAGTATACAGATTTTTCTAAATTACAAAATAAAATTATGATTTCTAAAATTGTTCACAACTCTTTACGCCTAAAATTGGGAATTTAAACTCACGAATGGTAAAAAAACTTCTCGAAATTAAAAAAAAAAGATTGACATAGAAAAAAGTGGACAATGAAGTCCCAATTTCGCAAATAGAAGAAGAAAAAAGGAAGTCGTTTGAGGAAAATTAAGAAAAAAATATAAAAGTTTAATGCATAAATACAAAATGTTTTAAAAACAGCGAAAATTTGAGAATAAAATTGATATTTACGAAAAAGAAAAAAAAAATTAAAAAAACTTCGATTGTTTATAAATGCCGAATTTTTTCAAGAAATTTTCATTTTTTTTTTAAATTCTGAGTTAACATTTCAAATTTTTTATTATTTAAAATATAAAATATATTATTTGCACGACTTTATATAATAACCGATTTTACTCCTTTAAAAGCGGAAATAAAGCGAGTCTTTTACTCCGTAGGGCAAAAAGCGCAGTCAACTTATGAATATTTTATTATATTTATTTAATATTAATATTTATATTACTATGAGAACCTCTACTAATACTAAACAACAATGGCAATCCTGCATTTAACTAGTAATGAATCGTTTCAGGTTGGCCAGCTTTTGGTAATACTGGTAATCTTGTATTCAACCGGTAATGAACCATTAGAAATTTTCCAGCACTGGTAATCCTGCATTCAACCGGTAATAAACCATTACAGATTCGCCAGCTTTTGCCGGTACGGGCAATCCTGCATTCAAACAGTAACGAACCATTACAGGTTTGACAGCACTTGCAATCATGAATTCGGCCAATACTGGTCAATGCTCTGCCGTTGTACAACGTTTGCTGGGGTCTTTAAAAATTTTGGGATAAAGGATGGACAAATCGGGCATTTCGAGGACATAGTCAACATTGCGAAAGTCAAAAATTCAAGCTTAAAGTCGAAATTTCAGGAGAAAGGCGAAAATTGCTACTGAAAAATTAGAATCGAGAGAAAAAGATCAAAATTTAGAAAATAAAATTATGTAATATATAGAAAAAATGTCAACATTTCCAGCATAATACCAAATTGAAAAATAAATTGCAATCATTACAAAATATTATTTTCGAAATTTCGAGGAAAAAGTTTATATGTTGATATTAAAGTCAAAATTTTAGATAAAATTTTAAAAAGCATGAGTGCGAAGTTTTTATTTTGAGGAAATATTTCTAGAGAAAGTCAAAATTTTAAGTTCCAACTCGAAATTTTAGGGAGAATGTGA
This sequence comes from Dastarcus helophoroides, assembly GCA_028583605.1. Lineage (NCBI taxonomy): Eukaryota > Metazoa > Arthropoda > Insecta > Coleoptera > Bothrideridae > Dastarcus > Dastarcus helophoroides. The sequence goes on from CM053332.1 coordinate 4,638,380, forward strand.
AAATCGGAACTGAAAAGTCGGAATTTGCAGAAAAAAGTTGAAATTTACAAAACAAAACTGATAACGTACATTTTAATTCATAAATGAAAAATCAGGAGTACTAATTCCGAAATTAAAATATAAATTGCATAACAAAAGACTATTTGCAAAATTTCGAAAAAAATTAGGGTGTTCTACTAAAATCAAAAGTTGGTATCAGTTTAAGCGGAAGTAACAGCAGAAAGAATGCATATTGTATATCCGCGGCATACAAATTCGACATCAATTTGTTAAATATACACTGCTGCCTTTGAGTGAGTAAATACAAAATTTTGTGGTCATTTGTGCATTCAATATTTATTCTATGCAATTGTTGACGTCAATTCTGCTTCGATGCGATATATCGATTTTTTAGGCTTTACCATCGATGTTGAAACATCGATGTTTACAAACGACACATCGATGTTTCTAAAACATCGAATTATCATTTGCATCCATAAACATTTCTGCAGCGCGACGCAGTTGCAACAAATCAATTTGAATAAAAACCATTTGATCATATTGCACTGTGAATTTAATTTTTCTTTTCAAAATAATCTATGTTGGACTAAACCAAATTTTTATAAAACCAGAAAATAAATTACCATAAAAGAATTGGCCGATAACACATCAGTGTGAAATGGGCTTGATGTGAAAGTTGCATTTTTTGTCGAGAGGTTGTCTACCCTTGCACTTCCTTCTGTGACTGTACCTATTGTCATTTTAACTTTGTGGTTGGTTGATGTACAAGTGACATTAGTGAAAAAATGTAATAATAATATGGGCAGACGTCCTATGAAAGCTGTTATTAAAGATTCCAGTTTTTGCCTATATTTATGAACCCAATTCGATAAAATCTAGATTCATTCGACGTGCTGCTCCCAGAGAGCATTCGACCAAATTTACCGTTGTGTTTTCGACGTTGACATGAAGTTTGCTGTAATGGTGGCAGAAAAATGTTAGAAATTTTACAAATGTTTTTATTTTTATTTAAATCAAAATACAGGCGAAAAATATGTATGTGGAAGTACGCTTCTTGTGTCGTTATTTTCTTAAAGCTTTGTTGTGTCGCTGTTGATGGAAAATGCCATGACACTAATTGCAGTGGAAATGGTTACTGCAAAAATGATACTTGTGTTTGTTTTGATGGATGGCAGGGGCCCCAGTGTCAGTATTGTGGAGGGAAAGTGAGGTATGAGCTCTGTTGTGCCGATGTTAAATATTTTTGTTTTAAGATCTGTGGTAGAATTAAGTTTTTTTTCACGATAACAATAAATTCTTCAAATTTATTCAGGCATTAAATTTTTTTTCGTTTCTTCTCAAATTGTTTCACTGAAAGCCATCTAAATTTACTAACTATCATCCTTAAAATTTGATTAAGAGTTTTCTTCCTGAATGTGGGGCATTTTGTTACAAAACCTTAGATTTGAGTAAAATATTGCTTTCCTAAGATATCAAGTTATGAAGAAAAATGTAATATCGAATTTCAGTAAACTAATTGTTTTTCAAATCAAACAATTGCATTATGTCTTAATAAATTAGGAGTAAAAGATAAGTCAAATGATGAGAAGTTTAGAAATCACATTCTTTTTGGTTGTTTTATTTTTGAAGTGAACTTAATGTTTTATTTAAATATGTCTTATTGTTTCTGAGTGTTAATATATAATAATTTTCTGTCAATTTCATTAATTTCTGGTCAAATACTAATTAAATGAATTATCTTAATTTAGTAGCATGTGCATGTACACTTGATGATAACTAAAGCAGTATAATTAGAATTATATGAAAAATAAACAAACTGCAGTCTATTGCATTTCCTGGAATATCGTTAATGAATTTGTATCATTACTTTCCAAAAAATTTTAGCTTGATAAAGCAACTACTGTATGAAACGAACCACTAATTTGAACCTTCTGTAGATCCTATTTGTGATATGAATTTAATGTTAATTATTTACTGATGTTTTTTATTATCAATTTTAGACAAAATATATAATTATTTAAATAATTGAAAACTATTTGCAGGGTCTGGTCTCTAGCATTTATGTTGCTCTAAACAAAAGAATAAATTGCCACCTTTTAAACATATTCTTTAACTGGATTTTCCCAGTGGCATATTCTCCATGGAAGCTAAGCAAACAGTTTTTGATAAATGATTTTAAGTTCAAGTTTTCTTGCAAATTTTTTCCTTTTTCTCAAACTTGCTAGTTTAAACCCAACATTTTTACTTGTTTCATAGAAGTTCAACTTTTTTATTAAACTTTTTTGACCTCAAAAATTCACTTTCTCTAGGAATTTTCAGGTAAGATATCAAAAGCTGTTTTTTAGAGTTTGTCGATCTTTCTCCAAACTTTAGCTTTAAGAATATCTGCTTTTGTTTTCAACCTCCAAAGATTAAATCCTAAAGTTTGAGCTATTTCTTCAACTTTACACATTTGAAATGTGATGTTAAAATTAAAAATTTTCAAAAATTTCAGCTAAAATATCTGTTTCGAATGTATCCCAGAAATTTAATCACAATTTCAAGAAAAAATTGAATATGCTAATAAAGTCTTAAGTTTTGAAATCATAATTGAATTTTCAAAAGCAAACAGGAAATTTTGACTTGTTGAAGGAAATTCTCTTTTTCAGTCTTTGGCATTTAGAATTTTGGAGTTAACCATAATAGCGATGTTAAACAATGTAGCAGTGTTTGTTAGAATCCAGGAAACAAATTCTTTTGAAGCTGTTATGCTACAAAATATTAGTAAGGGTGGATATTCTTAATATTTCATAGTTAAGTACTCTTGCAATGTTCTTGAATAAAGACAATGTTATCATAAACTGTGAGCATTTTCCCTAATTGAGGCATCACATATCAAAACTACTCTTATGTACTCCGCTTGTTTTTTAAAATAAGTTGATAATGTTTCAGAACCATATCATTAGTCCACTCCAGTTCACTCAGGCTGTTTCTGCATGTTCGAGTTTTTCACTGTTGCCCTAAAATTTTCACCTTATTTCGAATTTTTAATTTTTCCCCTAAATTTTCCGCTTTCAATTGGAAATTTCGAATCATTTTATCAATAATTTTAATTTTTTTAGTTCCGCAAGTTTAAGTATAAAATATTGAGGATTGTTTTCATAAATTCGAGCATTTTCCCGAACTTTGACCTTTGCGCAAAATTCCGAATTTACACTTCACTTGTTTGCCGAAAATTTACGCAAGTAAATTCAAAACTTTGATCTTTACTTGAAATTTGTTCAAAATTTAAACCTTTTTCTGTAGTCAAAATTCTAGTTTTTTAGCTTTAAACGCGAAATTTATTTAAAAAAAAATCTTATTTGCATAAATTTGTTTAAATTAGTTTTTTTAATTTTAACTTTAACTTCCGAATTGTCAATTGTTTTTAATATTCAGCATTGATTGAAATTTCCAAGCATATTTTTTTAACTCTTACATTTTTTCTAAAATTGTAAACCCAAAATTTTTTTTCCAGTTTTCTCAAATTTCAAAATTTCTCTTCGATTCTAAATTTTTAGTCATTAATTCTTTTTCTAACTTTAATCTAACTTTTTCTAGAAATTTTGAGCGTATTTTTGGAACATGGCTTTTTTCTCGAAATTTACCGTTGAAACTTGATTTTATAAATTCTTAGTTTTTCGGAAACTGTTTCTGATAATTGTAAATTAATTTACATAAAAGAAAAATTAAATGGTAAATAAGATATTATTTTATTATTATTATTTAAAATGTAGACTTTAGTCTTTAAAGTTGAAAGTTTTGTTTTTAAATATATTTTTTTAAATCATTGATGATATTCGGATTTTCACTAAATCTCAATATTTTTTGAAGTGTTTTTCCAAAGTGTTGACTTTTTCATCAAAAATTTGATTTCCTTCTCTAATTTTCTGGTAAGATTTTTATAAATTATTTTTTTTTTTAATTTCAAATTTAATTACGAACATTTGACTTTTTTCTCAAAATTTGGAGTTAAATTCGATATTTTTAAATGAACTTTTCTCAAGTCGAAGTTTGTCTGGATACCAATTTGCTAAGTGACTCGCCTGATTTATTTCACTCTGACAGAAAAACAATCCCCCGTGTTATGAAAATTTGTACATGCAAGTACAAGATTAGAAATTTTGAATAAATTCTGAAGTTTCAAAATAATATTTCAAAAAAATCAAAATTTCAAGAAACCATCGAAATCTCGGAAGAAAATTGAAATTATAACAGAAGAAGTCATAATTAAAAAAAATGCAAATTTTCAAAAAGGTCAAATTTACAACTCTGAGAAAATGTAAATATTTTGAAAAAAGCTCAAATTTTTAATAAAAGACGATATTGTGAAAGTCATAATTTTGAAGAAAAGACGAAATTTTGAAAAATTAAATTAAAAATGTTTACATTTTCATTAAAGTCGAAGAGAAGTCTACATCAAAATGTAACTTTTGAGCAAAATTTTGAAAGAAGGACTGACATTAAAGAAAAATAGAAATTTGAAAAGGTTCGACATTATCAAAGTAAGTCGAAATTTCCAGTCAAAACTTTGAGAAGAAGTGAAAATTTTCAAGAATAGTTGAGATTATAAATTAAAAAATCTAAATGTTTAAACATTGGATTTCTTAAAATGCAAAATTTACAAAAAAATAATTTTGATAAAAGTAAAAATTTTGCGCAAAATCTACATTTTAAAGAGAATTTAAAACTTGGTTAGGAGCCTAAATTTTAAAAAAAGTCATAATTTTCAAAAAATTGGAAATTTTGTCAAATTGTGAAAAATTGGAAATTTTCAAAAAAAAGCTACAATTTACAGAAGAGTAAAAATTTACAAAGATAAAATGTTGAGAATAAGACGAAATTTTGAGAAAAAATTGGAAATTTTTACAAAGGGGAAATTTAAAAAAAAAGTCGTTTTAAAAAGGCCGAAATTTTGAAAAATGTAAATTTTCAATAAGGCAATATATCAATAAAAAAATCAATTTTTTTAGAATGGTCCAAATTTTTAAATTTAATTTAAAAAAAAGTAAAAATTCTGAATAAAAGATGGAATTTTGAGAAATAATTTTTCAAAATTTTCAAAAAAGCTAATTCTCCAAAAAAATCAAATTTTCAGAAGAGATTAAAATTTGGAGGAAAGGACAACATTGTGAAAAAAGTAGAATTTCTCAAAAAATTAAAAATTTTGAAAATTGTGCAAAGTTTGAAAAATACTGAAATTTTAAGTGTCGAAATTTTCAAAAAAGTCGAAATTTTCAAAGAGACCAAATTTAAAGAAAAATCGTAACTTATAAAAATAGTATTTTTCAAAACTTTTCAAAATTCATTGCAGAGATATCAAAAAGACTTAACAAAAGTTGACATTTTGAAATGGGCTAAATTTTCAAAATTTTGAAAAATGTCTTGAAATAGCCGAAGTTTTGGAAATAGCTCAGAATTTGCATAGAGGTCGAAATTTTTGAAGAAGGCAAAATGTTCAAATAAGTTTTGAAATTTTCAGAGGAAGACCTAATTCTAAAAAGAGTCGTAACTTATAAAATATAACCGAATTTGTAGATTGAGTTCGAAGTTTGAAAAATGTGAAAATGTTGAAAAGAGTGGAAGTTTTGATCAGGGATTCGAACCGGAACTCAACCGAAAACCGGAAAAAACCGTTATTTTCGCCGGAACGAAACCGAAAAAAATATCGGTTTATTTCGGTTCGTCGAATTTATATACTTAAATTAGTTTTTACTTTATACTTAAGATTGGAATTTTTTTTTGAAATTTCAATTTGTTTTCAAAATTTTACACAATTCCATGCAACTTTCATCTCATCTTTATATCTCATTTCTGATTAGATTAGATTAGAAACTCACACTTTCCTTATTTTCTAGAAAATATTGACGTTATTCTCAAAATTTAAGCCCAAATTAAAATGTTAAATTTTAACTTGATTGTTTTTGACTTTTTCTTAATATTTGGGCTTTAATTTGGAATTAACTGAAGATATTTCTTTTCTTCTCCTAAAATTTTGAGTTTAAAATAAAAAAAAATATCGTCTGTTGTATATTTGGAATAAAGTAGTAGCGTGTTTTTTATTCAAGCTAGGGAAACTCGATTTTTCTTACAATTTTTTTTTTGTAAATTCAAGTTATTTTGAAATTTAAAAAAAATTCAAATTCACTTCTTTCTTTAAATTTCAATTTTCTTTTCCTAATTTTATATCTATATTTTTTTAAGTTTTTAGTAAAATTTTGGATTTTTGGTGAATTTTTTTCTTCAAATTCCACTTTGATTTTAGTATTCCAATTTTTTTTCGAAATCCCAAATTTAAACTCCTGCTACCGACTTCCTAAATCTTCCACAAATTCCAAGATATAATTTTCGCTAAAATCTCGCAGTTTCAAAAACCTAGAAATTTTTAAATTTCAACTCAATATTTCATCAAAAAATCCAACATATATTCCAATTTAAAGTCGGGATCTTGGCATTGGGGTCGAAATTTATACAGTAAACTTGAAATGGTGACATGTTAGAAAATGTATAATTTAAACTTGCAATGATTTTTTTTTAATGTTAAAATAGAAATTTTTATTCTGAAAACTTTCATGTTTTTTTTCAAGATCTCGTTTTTAGCCTCAAAAGTGCGAGTTGTTTAGAATCTAGAAGTCAAAATTGTGTGTTCTCTTAAATATTAGGTAATTGCTTTCGCTAAACTTCTGACATAAACTCGAAAGTTCGGCCCTTTACTCCCTGAACTTTTGTGTTAAAAATCCGTTCTGAAAATGTTAAATTTCTTTACAAACTTTTTAGCTACAGCTGAAATTATTTCTAAAATTTCGTCTTTAAAATTGAAACTTGCGTTTATTTTTTTCAGAAAGTTGATCATTGATCTTAAAATTTCTATTTTTTCATAGAAAATTTAAATTTAGAAATAATTGAAATTGCACGTTTTGTGACATTTTTACTTTTATTCTTAAAATTTACATTTCCATTAAAAATTTCAAATTTTTGATTAAAATGTTAGCAGAAGTGAGATTTCAAAACAAAAGTGCACATTTGAATTTAAAAATTTTATGTTATTTTTTATTTTAAATAATAATTGAAAATCTTTAAAGAATATCCAAATTTCAAGAAAAAAGACATTTTTGAAAACGTTTAAGTTTTGAGGAAAAACAAACTAAATTTATGACAAACAATTTTTCAAAATTAATCTCAAAATTTCGAGTCCTGAAAATTTTGAGCTTTCTAGCTAAAAATCTAATATTCGAAATTTTTCAAATTGAAACTTATATTTATCAATTTCTTATAGTCCATAATTTCGAGAAAAATTTCTATAATTAAAGAATAAAAGTCAACCTGTCGATAAAAAGGTTAAGAGATTGCTAAAGAAAGACTAAATTTTGTTTAAAGTCGAAATTTTAGAAAAAAATAATAAGAAGTACATACAAGTTTAAATTTAAAACTGCAAAAGAAAAAATTAAAATAGTGAAAAAAGGTAAATACATTAAATAAAACTTTCTGAGAAATTTTACTTTTTCTAGAAATTTTGAAATGTTCAGCAACATTTCCAGAAAAAAAATCGAATATTCTGGTTTAAAGTCCAGACTTCTAAATTAGGGTAGAAATTTTGAAAACTGTTTTTTTAATAAATTTGATGTTCTTTTTTTGAAATTGTGACTGTCCTGCAAAATCTTAATTCAAAACTTTATTTTATAATTTTTGGTCCTTTTTTGTTTTCATTTATTTATTTTATTTGATCTTTTTAATCGAGAGTTCTAGAAAAACAAGTCGTAACAGTAAAAATCAATTTTATTAGAAAAAGCGAGTGAAAGTCAAAACTTCGATAGAGAACCAAAATTATGAAAGAAAAGAGAAAAGTCTCTCAAATTTTCGATTTTTAACGTCAAAATTCGTATATTCTAGAAGTTTTAAACTCTAGGGTATATAATTTAAGATTTTTATGAAAATTCCGAGTTTAGATTTCAGATATCTAAACCCAAAATTCCGATTTAGTTTTTTATAAAGTTTGGGTTTTTCTTGAAATTTGAACTCAAATTAAACTCAAAATTTAGAGCTTCAGCATGAAATTTTTTATCTTGAAAAATAGAAAACATTTTCCTTCAATTTTAGGCAAGATAAGGGTAGTTACGTGTTGTAATGTCGAAGAAAAAAAGACATCACATTTTCTAAATCATGTTCAAAAATCAATTATTCGTTCGAAAAACTTTTAAAAACCAAAAAATGAGTCATCCGGAACTGAATCGAAAACCGGAAAAACCCGTTATTTTTCTCGGAACGAAAACCGGAACTGAACCGATATAATTTTTTTGCCGGAACGAAAACCGAAAACCGGAACGAAAAAAAATAGCGGTTCGAAGCCCTGGTTTTGACAATTAAAATTAGTAGAAAGTCATACTTTTAAAAAGTCGAAACTTTCAAAAAAGAGCAAATTTTGAAAAAAAGATTAAAACAGAAATTTTCTAATTGAAAATATATCGAAATTTTCAAAATAAATTCAAATTTGTAGATTAAGTCAAGATTCGAAAATGTGAAAATTTTGAAAAGTCAAAGTTTTCAACAGGACATTTTTGAAACAAGTTAATATTTTGAAATAAGTTTAAACCTTGACATGACGCTTTTGAACATAGGTGTTAAAAAATGTTTAAATGAGGTTAAAGATTTTAAAAAAAGTAAACACTTAAAAAAAAAATTCGTTATAATTTTGAAAAAAGGTTGACATTTTTGAGAAAGGTAGGCATTTTGAAAAGAGATGGATATTTTAAAAGAAGGTCAAATTTTTCAATAAAAGAGGAAACTGGAAAAGTCAAAATTTTTAAAATAATTCAAATATGCAAAAAATCTATATTTCAAGAAAATCCAAATTTTTAAAAGAAGTTAATTTTCAAAAGTCTAATCTTCGACCAAAGTCAAAATTTCAAAAAAGTGTAGATTCTTGAAACCACTTTTGAATTTAGAAACTTACATATTTTTAAAAGAAGTCGAAATTTACAGAGTTAATTTTTCGAGAAAAATACGAACTTTTGGAAAAAAAGTAGAAAAAAAAAAACAAAACTTTCAAGATACTTTGGAGGAGTTACATTTATCAAAACAAATAGAAATTAACACAGTTTTGGGTGAGAATTGTAACAGAAAACTCAAAATTTTAAAAAATGTCAAAATTTTGGAAAAAGGCGAAATTTTCAAAAATAGTCGACAACTCGACACTTTCTGAGAGCGTCAAGGTAAGAACTAATAAGAACAAATAAATTGATTATGTGGAAAACGAAGTGAATTTTTGACAACAACTGATCGAATTTCGACCATAAGCCATACTAGTAATCACAATTTGACGTTGGCAACTTCATTCAGGGTTTAAATCTAAGGACTTTCCAGTAGAATTAAGAAAAAAATGAAAGAGGATCATATACAGTACTGTGAAAAAGTTCTTGGAAAGTTTAAAAATCTGATAAAAATAAAGGCAAAGAGTTTCGTTATAGCTCTAAATTTATAGAGGATGTAGTACATCATTTAGTTAAATAAATTTAGTAACTATTTGTCTGAAAACAATTTAAAAACTTAGTATTTTATATCCCCACTCTTATTATATAGAAAGTCGAGACGTATGGGAGCACTAGCTAATAATTTCTAAATTGTATCTTCTAGAATTTGTTCTCATTCTTCCAGGAGACCATTCCATAATACAACAGAATATGTTAGAGCACGCTCAGCTCTTTTTATATCCAGGTAATGTCACAAATGCTCAATCTAGACCAGTCTAGAAAAGTATTTGGAATCGTTATCATGAAGCCAAAAATCTTTTTTACCTATTAAACGACGATTAGAAGAGATTCCGGGGTATTGGAGAATATCTTCATGCGGCTCTTTTTTTAATACTTTAATTTTTACTAAATCGCCAAGGTTTGTAACGAAAAAACCATCCCACACCTTCACGGCCCTTTCACTATGCTTGATGATAGGTTGTACACTTTACTTCTGGTAAGTTTCACCTATCCTTCCTAGTGACCTGTTGTCGCCGAGAACTGCCAAATATTTGAGATTATGATTCGTCCGTCCATAAGACATGACTCCAACCTTTGACTGTCCAATTTTTGTGTTCACTAACGCAATTAAGTCAGTTTTGTTTATTATATGTCGTAGAGATGATTTGTGCCTGACTTCACACCCGCATAGGCTTACTTTTCAGTGGCTCTCTACGAACAGTCGACGAATCAACATTAATTCCTTGCGCATTGTGTAAATTTTCAGCAAGTTCTTAATACTTTGATCTTCTATTGCGTTAGCAGTTACTTTTAAATAAGGCACTGGATGTTGTGTTAAATTTTTAGGGCACCCACTTCGTTTTTTGCCTTCATTAAAGCGGTTTTTTATATTTTGTCACAATATATTCTGCAATAGATATCTCATTTTTCAACTTTTGGTACATTGTGCGGACATATATCGTCCTTTGTATAATATACAGTTCTTCTATCCAAAAGCCCTATTTTGAACAATTTTGTTACATAAAATTGCTCTACTCAAGGTGAAATGTACTTTTGCATGGATTTATAATATTGAAAGAATTATTGTACTACGTGAGCTTTTTTTGCTTTCCATAAGCAGCATATGCATTTGTAAAGTTATAATACTGATTACTATCAGTGATTAGTAATAATTAGTTGTTTATATGCAAACAAGAAATGACTAAAAATCCGGACATCTGTTTACAAATATTCGCGGATTAGTCGATAAACTTGCCTTTTAGTTAATCCGCACTTAAAAATGTGGATTCTCTTCTCTTCTACATAGGTATTTACGAAAAATCTGCATGTGTCCCAAAGATTTTTTCACAGTGCTGCATATATTATATTATAGTGCGTCCCAGAGAACTTGGGATTATTTTTGTTATTAGTTAAGATAGAAAATTAGCAAGTGTGGAGTTTTGTACCCTCAGCCTGGCACCAAGAAGTCAATTTAATGCCATTTTGTTTAGGTTTTATAAGAAAAAAGCGAAAAGCCCTTTTATAAAATCTGTAACTCCTTTATTTGTGATTCGATTGAGAAAAAAAAAGATGATTGATTCCTGTTTCTGTTATTAAATTTTTCCTTTTCAGACTTGGTGCTTCAAGCGGTATAATACACGACGGCCTAGGAAAATTATTCCATCAGCGTTAAATGCAGTTGGTTAATCGACGCAGGCCCTAATAATAGCATAACCCTTCACTTGGAAGAATTCGCTACAGAATGCGGATGGGATCACCTCTACATTTTCGACGGCGACAGCGTCGAATCAACCCTGTTAGCAGTATTCAGCGGTCTTATGTACAAAAACGCCTACAGCATTCGGCGAATACCCGAAGTTGTCGCCAAGACAGGCTCAGCTTTAATCCACTTCTTCAGCGACGACGCCTTCAACATGTCCGGCTTCAACATCACGTACCGTCTGAATTCCTGCCCTACCAACAACTCCTTCAATACCATGCTCTGGAAACGGTTTTTGCCTGGAAGGAGTTTGCACCTGTAATGGTCACTGGGGGGGCAATGCTTGCCATTTGAGAAAATGTCCGGATAATTGCGGCGACTATGTAGGAAGAGGAAAATGCGATGCTCGTGGTTGTATTTGCAGTCCAATATATAAAGGTGACGATTGTAGCCAGTTGGCTGTAAACGGTTATTGGGAGATTCCTACCGCTGGTATCGCCCCAGGGTCTGCGTCCCATGGGGCGGTAGTTTGGATAGACTCGATGTACGTTGTTGCCGGGGAAAGCTATGACCCGAAATTCCAGATGATTAACACCTATGATTTTAACGGTGAGTGATTTTTTATTTTCGATTGCAATAGTTTTTCTTATTGGTGCAAAATCAAACGATTCATTTCTGAAGATGGAGATTTGAATATTAAAAGAACATGCAAAAAAAACTAATTTTTTCCAAAGTATTTCACCTCTTTCCATAACAAATACAGATTCTTAATTTTTCCTTGACGCTATGGGCTAAGGATTGGGAGCACGAAAATTGCGTCTTTTTGTGGAAAGTTTCGACTCTTGAAAATTTGGACTTTTTTTTGGAAAATGTTATTTTTATTCCAGAATTTCGACTGTTAGTCGAAACCCGACTTTTTTGGAAAATTCAATTTTTTGTAAATTTTTGCCTTTGTTTTACAAATCGTTTTTTATTTAATGTCAACCAACTTGGTTTTTTAAGAGATCGATTTCTACTTATTGCACAATTTAAATTTTCTTTTTGATATTTTCAACTTTTTCACATATTTTGTAATTTTTCTGAAAGTTTCATTCCTTTTGAATATTTCTATTTTTGTGAAAAATTTTGACCTTTTTTTAAAAAAATTTGTCTTGAAAACTTACGACATTTTTTGAAAATTTCCACTCAAAACATTTCAATTTTTTTTAGATTTAGATTTAATTTTTTGACATTTTGACGTGTTTTTTTTTAAATTTCGATATTTTTTTTACATTTTGTAATTTCAAAATTTCCGCATTTTCAAAATTTCCATGTTTTCAATATTTCCAATTATTCAAAGATCTCGACATTTTGAAAATTCCCAATTTTTTCTTAAAACGTTGACTTTCTCTTAAAATTTTGACTATTTATTTTGAAGATTTCGACTCTTTTTTTCAACATTTTGTTTTTTTTTTGCACAGGATTGTAAAAAAGTTCTCAAAAAGACTACTTTTTTAAAATCACGACTTTTCTTTAAATTTTAATTTTTTTGAAAATATCATCATTTAAAAAATTTATGCTTTTTTCAAGCTTTCGACTTAAGTTTTGACTTTTCGAAAATTTCGTTCCTTTTTCCACAATTTAGCCCGTTTCTAGACATTTTATCGTTGTCTGAAAATTTCGACCCTTTTGGGAAATTCGAATTTTTTCCAAAGTTCCATCTTTTCTTAACATTTTGACCTTTTTTTTTTGTAAATTTCGACTTTATTTTAAAGTTTAGGTTCGTTTGAAAATATAAATATAGTTATCAACCTTTTCTCAAAATTGTAAATTTGACTTTTGTTGAAAAATTCGACTTTCTAAAAATTCGGAGTTTTCAAAATTTTCGAATCTTTTCAAAAACTTTCCCCTAAAAGATGAATATTTTTCTCATAATGTCGCCTTTCTCTTAAAATTTTGTCGTTTTCTGTAAATCTAGATATTTTTGTAAATTTCATTTTTTTTTAAATGACTTCTGAGAATTTTTTATAATTTTTTTTTGACTTCGACTTCCAAATTTCCACTTTTTTTGAAAATTTCGACGATTCTTTACAATTTCGACTTTTTCTTGGAGTTTTCACTTCTCTTGTACTTTTTATTCGAAGCTGCGGCTTTAGTTGAAATTTGAAAATTTAAAATTAAAAAAAATATCGAGCTTTATTTAAAATTTGCGTTATTTAAATTATCGCGACTATTCATCAAAATTTTGATTTTTATTTTTTTAGGAAAATTCACCCTTTTTATTCAGAACTTTACTCACTCGAAGTTTAGTTACTCACGCGATGTAAATTTGACTTTTTTTTTCGAAAATATCTACCTTTTCCCAAAATTATAGTTTTTTTTTGAAAAATCCTGCTTTTTTCACCATTTCAATTTTATTTCAAATTTTAACCTTTTCTGGAAATTTTGAGAATTCGACTTTTTTAAAAATGTGAAATTATTTCCCAAAACTTCATCCGTTTCTCTAAATTTTGTCTTTTTTTTTGTAGATTTCGATTCCATTTGAAATTTCGACTGTTCTGAAAATTTTTGTTTTGAAAAATCTGACTTTAAAAATTCGGACTTTTCACACTTTTTGGATTTTTTTTAGATTCAGATTTTTTTTTTAAACATTTTGACTGTGTTTTTGTGAAAATTTCAATTCTTTTTTACATTTTGACATTTGAACGTTTCCACATTTTCAAAATTTCCATGGTTTCAATTTTCTAATTTTTTTGAAAATTTCGGCTTTATCAACATTTTAACTTATTTTGAAAATTCCCAATATTTTCTTAAAATTTCGACTTTCTCTTAAAGTTTTGACTTATATTTATTTTCAAAATTTCGCCTATTTTTCTGAAAATTTTGACTTTAAGAATTTCCACCTTTTTTTCCAACGTTTTCGAGTTTTTGCAAAGGGTTTACCAAAAAGACCACTTTTTTTTTTTTAATTGCGACGTTTCTCTAAATTTCGATTTTTTGGAAATATCAAAAGTTTTTGACTTTTAAGTTTCAACGTTTTGAAAATTTCTTACTTATTCCACAATTTCGCCCGCCTTTCGAATTTTAAACTTGCCTCAACATTTCGACTTTTTTAAAAAATGCAAGTTTTTTTTTAATTTTCACTTAAAAATTTCCACTTTTCTTGAAAATTTCGACGTTTTTTTAATTTAATTTAATTTTAGCTTTTATCGAAATTTTAACTTCTCTTTAAGTCTACATCTTTGTTTACAATTTCGACTTTATGGAAATTTTTTAGAAAGTTAGAACATTTCTAAAATATTGATTTATTTCAAAAGTTTTCTTTGTTTTAATTTCGAAAATTTTTCAATATTTTAACTTTCGAAGAGTTGGCTTAAAAATTTCGACCTATAGTATTTTGAAAATGTCGACTTTTTTCAAAAGAGATGTGTAAAAAATTTCATTATGTACAACATACATAAAGTGTATTGGAAAATTGATTATACAAATCTTAAAAAACACAACACTTGCTCTATGGTGTTTCGATAGCCGAGCTGTCATCATCAGAAAAATCCTCAATCAGTATTTCTTTGCCTTTGGCCATCGAAACGCGTTAGAGCAAGTGTCGTTTTGTTTTTTAATATTTTGTGGTTTCAGGGGACAAGGTTTGTATATCAGTTTTTGAATATAACCAAGGATCAGTCCGTTTCGTACAAAAATTGTATTGTAGGTGGATTATTTTAATTTTACATTAAATTATGGAATAATAACCGATGGCATGAAGTAGCTTCTGTGTAAAATTAAATTACTGCTCAACAATATGTTAATTTTGAGATAAATCGAAAATTTAACTTTCCATAAAAGCTGACAACTCTCACCAAAAAAATCGAGAGTTTAAAAAACCAATATTTTATAAATTCCCAATTTTCGAAGTCAGATAAAAATCGAAAATTTGCAGTAGTGAAAATTTTGAAAAAAGAAATTAAAATTTTGAAATAAGACAGACTTTCCAAAAAAAGTTGTATTTTTAGAAAAAGGCGACAATTTAAAAAAAAATTTAAATTTTTATAAAAAATTCAAATTTTCAACAAAAGAGCGAAGGTTTTCGAAAAAGCCGAAATTTTGAAAGATATTTTAAATTTTTAAAGAAGTCGAATTTTTCGAAAAATTGTTGAACATTTTAAGAGACCATATTTTGAAAAAGTTCATGATTTGGAATAAAAGTCGCACTGTTTGACATAAAAAAATGTAACTTCGAAAAGAAAGTCAAAAAATTCAAAATTTCAAAATACTTAAAAAATTAAGAAAACACCCAAAATTTGGAAAAATTAACAAATTTCAATAAAGCTGGAATTTTGAAAAGTCCCAGTTTTAGACTGAAATCAATATTTTGAAAAAATTTCACTTTTTCCAAAAAAAAACTCCACATTTACAAATAAATTGAAAGTGTAAAAAACCAGTTTTGTAAAAATTGAAACTTAAAAAAGACGACGTTTTGTAATAAAGTCTACACTTTCAAAAATGTCAGAATTCAAAAATTTAAAAGACATTAAATTATTTTCAAAAAGTAAAAATTTTAAGAGAGTCCAAATATGTATGGAATAAAGTCGAAATTTTGAAAAAAAATTAACCATTTCAAAAATTGTTAAAAAAGCGGATATTCTTAAAAAATCGAAATCCTTAAGAAGTCGATATTCAAAAAGGAGAGAATTTCAGAAATATTCGAAATTTTTAGACATATTCAAGGTTTTGGTTGAGCGATTCTGGACTGGAATTTTATATTTTCTCAAGATGCTGACTTTTTTTGGAAATATTAACTTCTCTTGAAATTTGTAGGTGACGTTTGGGAGACAATTCACGTTACCAAGGAGAGTCCAGCTAGGCGATATGGTCATTCGACGGTTATTTACGGCGATAAAATATTTTTATACGGTGGCGTTGTCGGCAATCGCGGTCCAACATCCGAATTGTGGGCTTTCGACATCAGCGCCAAAACCTGGGAAAACATCACAGTGAAAACTCAGTGCAACGAAAGCTTCATAATGTGCGGACCTTTGAAATCCGCCGGGCACACAGCCACAGTCATCAAAAACAATGACAATGCGAAAGCGGATAGAATGATTGTCATTTTCGGCCATTCTCCAAATTTGGGGTACTTAAATACTGTGCAAGAGTACTATTTTGGGACCAGAGAGTGGTACATTGTGAATACGAAGGGGTTTCCGGTCAAAGGGGGGTACGGGCATACGGCTGCATGGGATCCGCTTACGCGTAAAATTTACGTTTATGGGGGAGTGATATCAGAGAGCGAATCAGCTCAGTTGCTTAGTAGAAGTCTATTCTCATACGAGCCTACTAGTAGAGTGTGGACTTCCTTGGCTGATGCCCCATCAGCTAGATTTCTGCATACTTCTACTTTCATATCTCAAGGACTGATGCTGGTTTTTGGTGGAAATACTCATAATGACACTTCACATAGTTTTGGAGCAAAGTGCTACAGTGCCGAACTTCTTGCCTATGATGTTCTTTGTGACAGTTGGAAAATGTTGGAGGTAATGAAATCAAAAAATACTTTTTAGTTTTAGTGCTGCACTTAACAAGTTGGTAAAAACTCTCTTAGGTAAAAATGACATTAAATCTTTTATACTAAAACTTTTTTCGCAGCTTACGTTTACTTTTTTGGAAAATGTACAATAATATTTATTTGTTGGCCCAATACACACAATTATAGTAAGAAAAACATTGAAACCGCAAATTTTAAAATATAAATTTTCATATCTATTTTCAAAAACCTTGCCTCTTTTGAAAATTTCGAATTTTTAATAATTGGAATTTTTCGAGAATTTCGACTTTCCAAAATTATGATTTTTTTTAATAATTTCGACGTTTTCTTAAAATATTGGACAATATTGAGGAAATTTCGAGTTTTTCCCGAAATTTCCATGTTTTCTAGAAATTGCAACTCTTTAACTCTTTTGTTAAGGTTGTTGTTTTTTTAAAGACTTCAATTTTTTTCTGAAAAAATCGGATTATTTTGAAAAATTCTACCTACTTGAAAATTTTGACCTGAAAATTAGGATTTTTTCGAAGTTTTACAAGTTTTTGACTCTTGTAAATTTGCACTTTTTCCAAAATATTCACTTTTTCTTGACTTTTTGTTTTTATGTAAACGGCGTTTTTTGACATTTTCACCTATTTTGAAAGTATGGACGTTTTTTGAAAAGTTTGACTTTTTTTAAAATTAGAACTATATTTTGTCCCTTTTTTTAAAATTTCGACTTATTCTCTGAACATTTTTAAACTAGAACGTCGAATTTGAAAAAAAAATATATTTTCAGGTAGAAATTTTCAAAAAATTAGAATTTAGACTAGTTTAAGCTTTCAACAAAGTGACATATTTAGTAAAGGTCGACATTTGCAAAAAATGGAATTGCAAAGAAATAAAAATTCTAGAGACAAAAGTTTAAAAGAAAAAAAAAGTCAGTAAAACTTCAAAATTTTCAACAAAATTTGATGTTTTCAGAAAAAGTCACACAAAATATCTAAAGAAAATATAAAAGTTTTGAAAAACTCCGGTTTTTCAAAATTTCAAATTTTCAAAAAAGTAAAATTTTCCATAAAACCAGATTTAAAAAAAATGGCAATTAAAAAAGTCGACATTTACTGGAATCGATATGACAAAAAGTCGAAATTTCGAAAAGAAATCTTAAAATTTTATAAAAAAGTCGGAATTTTGAAAAAATTGAGATTTTCAAAAAAGTCCAAGTTTGGATGAATTAAAAAAATTACTATTTCAAACTAAATTAAAATGTTGGGAATGCTTAAGTGAAAAGGGTCATAGCTCGAAATTTTAAAAAAATCTAAAATAATTTTCAAAGTTTACAAAAAAACTTAAACTTACGACAAAAAGTCGAAGTTTTAGAAAAAAATGGGAATTTAATTCCTACAAAAGTCGAAATCTTCAAATTCAAAATTAAGAAAAAATCCAATTATTTAAGTCGAACTTTTCAAAAAAGCAGAGTTCTTCAAAGAAAATTCAGATTATCAGTGGAAATTTTCAATAAAAAGCCCACATTCGAAATTACAAAAAAAATTGAAAGTTAAACAAATTTTAAAAATGAAAAAATAAAAAAAGAATAAAAAAGTTTGAAATTTTGAAGTCATAATTTTGAAAACTCTAAATTTTTAACAAAAGTCCAAACCTTCAGAAAAGGTTGAACATTTCAAGATTGATCGTTTACAAAGAAGTCTCAGAATTTGGAGAAAAAGTGGCCATTTTGGAAAAAAGCATGAATTTCAAAAAAATCGCAGTCCAAATTTTTAAAAAGGTGGAAATTAAAAATCATGGACATTTTCAACAAAAGTCGAAATTATAAAAATAGTCGAAATTTAGAGATGTGGAAATTTTGAAAGTCCAAATAAAAAAAAATCAAAATTTCTATAAAAAGGCGTCGAAAATGAAAAAAAAAAAAAGAATTTTTCATTGAAATTTTAAATTAAAAGTAAAAGAATCAAAATTTGGCGAAAAGGTTGAACTTTTGAAAAACTAAATTTTCGAATTACGATTTTGTAAAATCCGAATATTTAACAAAGTCGAAATTTTCTAAATAGATATTTAGAAATTTCAGAAAGGAGGGTTATTTATCAAAATGTTAACATTTTCAACAAAAAAGGTAAAATTTTCAAAAATATCTTGAAATTTACAAAAAAGCTTTAAATCTTGAGAAGCGTCGAAATTTTGAATAAAAGTCTAAATTTGCAGTAAGGCAAAATTTCGAGTACAAGCACAAAATTTCGAGAATATGCCAGGATTTTGAAACTCGAAATTTTGAGAAAATATTGAAATTAAAAAATAAATCAATAATTACATATTAAAACGGCCTGATTACTAAAAAAAGTCGACATTTTGAAAGAGTTGAAATTTTTGAAATGAAAATGGAAATTTTTGAGAGTTAAAATTTTGAAATGCCTAAATTTTAGAAAGGTCGAATTTAAAAAAATCTAAAGGAAATTTCGAAAAGCGTCAAAATTTTGTAATTTCGAAATTTTAATAAGGGTCGAATTTTGCCTAAATGTTTTAATTTTCAAAAAAAATCGAAATATTGAGAGTCTAAATTTTCCAGAAGTTAAGATTTTGAGAAAAAGTCGATACGTTTTGAAAAATTGGATATATTGAAATCAGTTGAAATTTAGGAATGTCACATTTTTTTTAATATTAAAATTTTCAAAAATAGATGTAAAAAAGTTGACTTCTTCAGAAGTAAATGAAAATATTGAAGAATTGAAATTTTCAACAGTCAGAAATTTCCATCCTCTCACTTTTTGTCTCATAGCATCAAAATAGGAATTAGAAATTTGCTTACAAATAAGTGATAGCTTTTAACGCTTGCTTTCGCTACTGATATAATCTGTCGACTATGCTGAAAATTGAAAACTGGTCTGATAATCCTGGAATTTTTAATATTTACTGTTATATTTTATTTTTAATATGTTTATGAGTTATGAATACAAAGGAATACCAATTATGTGGGAAATAACTTGAATTTTGTTACTTTATAGACACAATTGGTCAAATAAGCAATACTATTTATTATTCATTTAAAGCTGTTAGACCTTGAAATCTGGGAAAATCGCATTTGCTGATTCTCTCTCAAATGGATTCTCCATTTTTAAAAATCACAACACACCACTGCTTTTATGCAATTATATTATTGGTCCAGCAATGCACCAAAGATTTGATGGTATAATGTAAATTATAACAATTTTAAATAAGTTTCGGTTTCCACTGAAGCAAAAGTCGAAATTAGGTTTTGGATAAAAATTTAATTTCTTGAATTATGACCAGACGATGTTGCCAAATGGTGCAACTTGTCGCAAAAATAAAATACCTAATTGTTTTCTTGAAGTATTTGTTTTAATTTGGCGAATTAATTAAAAGTAAATGTTCAAGGTTCCAAAAGACATTCATTCCGACTTGGCAAGATTTGGACATTCCGCTGTGGTCTTCGAAGGTTCTTTGTACATTTACGGTGGATTCAACGGACAAATGTTGAATGATATGCTTAAGTACACCCCTGGAATCTGCAAACACTACGACTCGCACAGTTCCTGCTTGAGCCTCGAATCAGGCACAAAGTGCGTTTGGAATTTGAAAAATACTACTTGCCTAGCACTCCATGAAGTACCTAAACAGCTGATTTTAAGCGAAGAAGAAACGGCTTTACAACGCTGTCCTGAAGTTCATCGGTCTGTCATACAAAATCGCATTAAGCAGAACGCCGACAAATGTAAAAACGGGGAGTGCTTTCTATGCGGCAACTGTACTTCTGGCTGTAAAAATCCATCGAAAATCGAACCTTGTTTCAACGAGAGCGCCCCCACTTGTCGACTGTTGCATACGTGTTTGGCTTGTACGACGCAGCCTTCGTGCAGATGGCGCTACGAGCACGCGAAATGCGTCCCCAAGAATGACAGCGGCTCCGCTGAAGCCTCCGAGCCTATTCAGTGTCCGCGGGTTTGTGCAGACTATAATTCCTGCGTTAATTGCACTCAGGAAGAGTGTATTTGGTGCCAAAATGAGGGCAGGTGTGTGGATAAGAATGCGTATACTGCTAGCTTTCCTTATGGTCAGTGTCGGGAATGGACTACAGTGGGAAGCAAGTGTCGAACGAAGGGGAAGGACAAATCGCAATGCAACTTTTACATGACTTGTGCCCAATGCCGGGATGACCCAGCGTGTGGTTGGTGCGATGATGGGTCTGGAACAGGACTCGGGAAATGTATGCCTGGTGGATATAAAGGTAATGCGATTGGTTGTGGTATAAAAGTTATGTGAAAATTAGAGAGCGACTAAAACTAGATTTCTTGCCTAAAGCCAATTAATGCCTCTGTTCTGGTTTCCGGTGAAACCAAATTTGTTAAAATTTACCACTCGGGGTTTCTTTGCAAAACAAAAACCTAGACAGAAAGATTATTTGTTTTCCCTAAATTGCAGTAGTTATTTATAAAACTGCAAGAAGAAATCCAAAAATTGAAGTTTCTGAATTTGAACTTCAAATTTTGACAAAAAATTTGAAAAACTCAAAATTTTGAAGTTTTGATTTACATTTAGATTTAATTATGTATTTCGACTTTAAAAGCTAAAATTTTAGAAAAGAATTAACATTTTCAAAATAAAATCAAATTTTTGATAAAATATTTAATAAACATTTTTTCAAAATTTCTACTTTAAAAAAATTAAAATTTTTGAATTTTCAAAAAAAGTGAAATTGTTTAAATTTAAATCAAGTCAATATTATTTTTTATATTTTCTTTGAAATATTGACTCTTCAAAAAATTCCGTTTATTAAAATATTTTTTTAATTTCCTGTTTTAATTTGAAATTTTGAGAATTCCTGGGTCTAAGTAGGGAGGTTTTTCTCCAAATTGAATTTGAAATTTTAAGCTCCAATGTTCAACTTTATTCTAAAAGTTTCAACATCAAAGACATTTTCGAGATTAACGTTGAAATTAACATCTTCAAATCGAAATTTTTAAGTTTTAAGTTTGCAATATTAACTTTTTTTTGTGAACTCTTGAATTTATTTTGAGTTGAAACTTAAAGTTATAGGCAGACAAATTGATTTGAAATTTTTGAAAGAAAAACCATACAGTTAGACGAAATTTTGGATTAAACACAAAATTTCATAAAAAATCGAAATTGCTGCAGAAAACCAAAATGTTTCGAAAAAATATTCGAGATTAAATTTGAAATTTTCTTCCGAAAAAAAAGGTAGATGTTTCCAGTCGTAATTTCGAAAAAACAATCAAAATCCCTAGAAAGGGTCCAATTTTTGGTCTAAAGTAATAAATTTAGAAAAAATAAAAAACCGAAATTATAAACTCAGAATTTTGAGATAATACACTAAAATTTCGAGTAGTTAAAAAAATTAAGATAAATCTTTAAAATTTAAGAAAAATCGAAATTTCGAGTCTAAAGTCAAAACTTTCGAAAAAAAGCTTAAATTAGAAAATTTGAGAAAGAGGTCTAAATTTTAGAAAAAGTTAAGAATTTATAAAATCGTATCTTCGAAATTTCGGGTTTAAGATCAGAATGGTAAAATAATAAAAAAAATCGAAATTGAGAAAAAAATCAAAATTTGTATTTTGTAGTGAACTTTTATTGTTCATACTTACAATTTAAAAAAATGAAAATGCAAATCAGATGTCTAGAAAAAATTAAACCCCAAGAAAAAAATTTGGTTTAAAAAAATAAGAAGAAATTAAAAGATTAAATAACTAAAAAATTTAAATCAAGTCGATAATTTGAAAATAAACTGCAAATATTAAGAAGGGCAACATTTTTAGTATAAAATAAGGGGTTTTTCAATATGCTCACTTCAGTTTTGAAATGTCGACTTCATTGTTAAAATTTCGAGTTTTTCCCTAATTCCGGGTTTAAGCTTTTAAGCTCTTCTCATTTTTTTTTAAACCAAATTTTCAACGTATTCTTGAATTTAAATTTTTTCTGATTATTTGACTTAAATTTCGAAATTCGTATTGTTTCCTTAAATGCCAAAGTCAAAAGTTTAGTGGACAACCGAAAAAACGCCGGGTCTAAAATCGGAAATTGAGAAAAAAATAAAAATCTTAGAAGGTCGAAATTTTGAAATTGGGTATAAAATTAATTTTCATCTGAAATATAAAACATAATTCAAGTTTTTTAATTTCATTTTAAAAGAAGAAATTTTTACATTTTCTTACTTTGAGATTTCCTCGAAATGTTGACTTTTTTCTCATGTTGAAATTAGGAATATTCCTGCTGAAACAATATTGTTTTTTATCTCCTAGTTCAAATTTGAGAAGTTTAAAATTTAAATTCTCTCCTTTAAGAAAGTCTCAGCTTTAATATTAAAATTTTGTTTTTTTTTCAAAATTTGTAAGTTTAGGTCGAGATTTCGGGTTTTAACATTGAAATTTTTCAAAGCTTAAAGTAGAAATTTCTAAATAGAAGTCGAAAACTCGATACGAAACATCAAACATTACAATTAAGATTTTTTATATGAATATTTCGAAAAGTAGTGAATTTTTGCGAAATTTTGATCTTTTTTTTAATCTGGGTTTAAAATGTTTTCTAAAGTTTTCGCTTAAAACTGAAAAGATAGACTTTCTCTAGAAATTTCTACTTATTTTCTCAAAATTACGATCTTTATCCCAAAGTTACTTTTTTTCTCGAACTCTTGACTTGTTTTGGTAAATTTTAGACCTTTCATACTTTTCAATTTCTACTTTTCTATACAATTTCGCGTTAAAAATCAATTAAAAACATTTGCTAACAAAGAATTCTCTAAATTTGGACTAATATCAAAATCTCTTGACCTTTTGCAGTTAGAATTTTCAAAAAATTGAAATTTTCAAAAAAAGTCGAATTGAACAAAAATCTAATTCAAAATATTCAAAAAAGACCCAAATGCCCAAAAAAAAGATTGACATTTTGGTTTTTTATCGAATTGAGAAAGAGGAAGATTTTCGAAAATTCACAATTTTGAAAAGCTAAACATTAAAGAAAATGTTAATTCTGCAAAATAAGTGGATCTTCTTTAATACTCGATATTATAAAAAGTCAAATTTTTAAAAATAATGAAAATGTTCAGAAACTTGGAAATTCCTAGTTGAAATTCTGAAAATGCCTTAATTAAAATATCAGTCGAAATTTTGAAGTCAAAATTTTTTAAAAAAGACGAAATATTAAAAAAATGAAATGTTTAAAAAGGGTCGACATTTTTGAATTTCTCAAAATTTTGAAAAATTCTAAAATTTTGAACATACATTATGAAAATTTTCAAAAAAAATTAAATTTTCAAAAAGGAGATAAAGGTTGAATTTTTTAAAATAGTTAAAAGAAATGTTCTAAAAGACTTGAAATTCTTAATTGATTCAGATATTTTGAAAAATGGAAATTTTCGAAAATTTTAAATTTTGAGAAAATAAAAATTTTTAAAACATGCAAATTTTCCAAAATAATAAGTGGAATTTGTTGGAAGATTTTCAGAAATAGTCGAATGTTTTAAAAATAGTCGTAATTTTTAAAAATGTTGAAATTTTAAGAAAAAGTTGAAATTCTGAAAAACTCGAATATTTCGAGATCCATTTGGAAATGTTTCTTTCCCGAAATTTTGAAAAAGAACTTTCGGAAAAGCTGAAATTCCTTAAAAATCAAATTTTTTCAAAAAGGTTAAAATTTTCAAGTAGTTAAATTTTTCAGCTATACTCCAAATTTTTAATGAAAAAATCCTAAAAATGTCAAATTATTCACAAATAGACAGGCAAAATATTCAAATAAAAAGACTAAAATTTTAGACTTCCTTGAAATTTTGGTTTAGAAAAGGTTAGAAAATTTTGAAGTCAAAATTTTCAAAAAATAAAAATTGCCAGAAATAGTAAAAATTCTGAAAGAAACTTGAAATTAAAAAAAAAGTAGATATTTAGAAAAGTCAAAATATTCAAAAAAGAAAGGAATAATGCTCAAATGGTTTTAAAAGCATGACATTTTTACAGGAGTGGAATTTTTGAAAAAAGCCAATCAAAAATAGTGGTTGAAATGTTTAAAGAAATTCCCTGAAAGACATTTTTTAAAAACAAAATCGAACATATTCTCTGTATTTTCTTTGTGAAGTATTAGTATTTCTATTCATGTTTTATTGGCTTTTTCTTCGCCAGTTATTCCTTTTACAATTCTAAATTTTCAGTAACCTTCTGTTAGGGATTGGCAATCTGTTATAGGTTGCCCCAAGCAGTGATTGCGTTGGATCTTGGTTTGTCAATCGCTGTTTGTGACTCAACACTGAAAAAACATTTAAAGCCATCTTAAAATTTAAACGACGTAAAAAACTAAATAAGATTATTTTAAAGTTTTAACGTTTCGTGTCAAGTAGTTTGAGGACTTCTCCATGAATCTGGTCTGGCCCAGGAGCTTTCTTGTTTTTTAGTCATTTAATAGCTGATTCCACTTCCTCCTGTGTGATGAGAGGCCTCTTCATCGCCGACCAATCAACCAAGTTGCGATTTCGTTCGGGGTTTAAATCCAATAATTCTCCATTATGTCATTCATTGTTTACTGGTTATTTCTTCGCCAGTTGGTTCTTCCACAAATCCAGATTTAAGTTACCTTCTGTTAAGAATTGGCAATCTTTTATAGATGACCCCCCCAGGCAGTGATTGCGTTAGATCTTAATTGGTAAATCGCTGTTTGTGACTCAACACTGAAAAACATTTAAACTATCCTATGATGTAAACGATGTAAAATGATATTAAATTAACAATTTCGCAAAGAAGATACAGAGAAGAGCTAGTTCTCCACTGTATTACTAATGATCAATAAATAATTATCTTATTTTAGGTCCATCATTACATCACGAATCGCTACCAGCGTCCACTTGCATGCCCAGTAGATGGCATTTCACTACGTGTCCCAAATGCCAGTGTAATGGTCATGCGAGTTGCAGGGACAACAGTACTTGTAGCGCTTGTGGAAATCTAACAAGAGGGGATCATTGCGATCACTGCATTAGAGGTTATTGGGGCAATCCGATAAATGGAGGGAAATGCATACCTTGCGAATGTAATAATCACGCAACAGATTGTCATCCTGAAACGGGAAAGTGTTATTGCACCACAAAAGGGTTGATTGGTGACCACTGTGAGAAATGCGATGTTACTAATCACTATAGAAGAGATCATTTAAACAATGATTCGTGTTATTGTAAGAATTATTTACTTTCGATAGCAACAGAATTAACCTGTTTTATTTTAGATGATTTGGCCATTGACTATCAGTTCACTTTTAATTTATCAAAGAAGGAAGATCGACATTACACGCAGATAAATTTCAGAAACTCTCCAAATAAAGTTGATATTGATGCGGATTTTACCATAACTTGTTCGGTACCCGCCAAAATGAATATAACATTTCGAACAAACAACTCCAAGAACGAAACTTACATATTCACTGGATACAACTGCTCAACTTTTAGATATAAATTTTCCAAATCCGATTATAATTTTGGGGGCGAAGAAAATAACACACATACAACTTTTTACGTCTACGTTTACGATTTTCAGCCACCTTTATGGATTCAGATCTCTTTCTCACAGTACCCCAAGTTGAATCTAAAGCAATTTTTTATCACATTTTCTTCGTAAGTATTGTGTTGTTGTTTAATTATTGAAGTCGTTAGAAATTACAAAAAAAGGTTCCACAATTTATTTCGCACCTTCAGTTTTTGTAGATAATTTTGTTAATATTTAAATTTTATAAAGAACATATTTCTTGAAAGAATTGACATGAAAATAATTGAAAATGTTCGGTCAGGGCGAGCGTGGCGATTCCACTTGAAATACCAATTTATTCCTCAAAAACTAACAATTTTATGGTTCTTAAATTTTTTATTTTTATAAATTTCGAGTTCTATTCCTAAAGTCCAGTTAAAATTGCTTTTATTATGTTTTTTCTCTAAAATATTATGTTCAGTTTAAATTATGATTTTTTTTCTAGAAATGTTTATTTTTATTTTTTCAAGTGTGCTCCAGTTTTAAGTCAAGATATTGAGAATTTTTGAAATGTCAGCTAGTTTCTCAAAATTTGGACCTTTTTTTGAGAATTCCTTGTTTACATTTTCAATTTTTATTTTTTGGCATAACATTTTAGTGGAGAGTCAAACATAAAATGAAAAACTTTGAATGAGTAACCAGTGAATACATTTTTATGTTACTTCTTGTATTGCTAATGTCGAATATTCAAGTATTTATCCCTTTAAGATGCAAACATTTTAATCTTGTGGACCATAACATACATGATGTTGCTATGTTTTTAAAGCTGGTAAACAAGACTTTAAGGTTAGGGTTTCACAGTTGAAAAGAAAAGGACCAATGTCGCACAAGTAATTATGTAATTATTAATTGCTTAATTTGAACTTTAAACTCATATTTTCAGTTGGAGTTGAAATGTTTCGGATGTTTTCTTTGTCAATAGTTTTTCAACAATTTTAAAATCAAAATTTTATTGTGAACTTTTTTTTTACACTTTGTCATTAAACGCGAAATTTTGACCTAACTCCGTGGAATTTTTATTTCAAATTTGAATTGAAATTTCAAAAATAAATTGCCTTCCAACTTTCCTTTGGAAATGCCAAAGTTTATGAAGATCACAGCATTTGGACATCATGCAAAATGTCGAAAGATTCTACAAAAAGTTTTTTACAGGTTTCAAGTTGCAAAAAATTTTTCTATCGAAATTTCGACTTTCTAGGGAGACGTGAAGAGATCATAAGGGGAGTTTATGTATTCACACAAGTGATGTAACGAATATTCGCATCACATTCGCGAATATTCGCATCACATTCGCGAATATTCGCATCCAACTGCTAAGGCAGGGTTTCTTAAATTGGGGTTCATGGGCCTTAGAGGTATCTATATGATGAGTTTTGGGGGTCCATTGATAGCGTAACTAACAACTAATGCAGTAGTTATCCAGTCCCACCTAATAAAAAGTATTTTTTAATTCCCTTTTTTTTTTCTTCTCTTCTTTTTTAATTTTCTTTCTCATTAGCTAGAATCGGGCACTAGAGCGTTTGCTGTCTCCTGATTCATACCATCAATTGAAAATTTATGTATGTTTTCAACTACGGGACCCTTTTTCAAACATTTTCATGTGTTTCTTTCTTTGAAATTTTGACATTATCTCAAATTTTTAACTTTTTATAAAAATCCGTCTTCACAAAATTTCTCTTTTTCTTTTGAAATTTCGAATTTATCCTAAAATTCGAGCTCTTTCATCCAAAAGTGATTTTTTCAAAATTTTAAATTTTTGTCTCGAAATTTGTCGTTTTTCTTTCTTCAAAATTTCGTCATTTCTCAAAATTAGACTTTTTCTGAATATTTCATTTTTTTTTAAATTCGTCGTTCTGCAAATTTCGACTTTATATCAAACTTTGCTTTTGTCTCAAAATTTGATAAATATTTTGATAAAAAAGTAAAAATATTTAGAATACTTGGAAATTTTGAAAATTGTATCCTGAAAATGTTGAATTCTTGCAAAAAGACAAGAATTTCAGAAAACCTAATTTCTCAAAAATTCGACTATTATCTCAGTAGGGGACGTCACAGTGGGGCAGGGGGCAGCTGGTCTTTCACTCAGGCAGCCGTTAAAAAATAAACATAAACATTTTTTTCTCTTGAAATATCTAATTTTTCCTAAAATTTTTCTTAAAATTCGCCTTTTTTTTGAAATATCGTCAAATTTGACTTTTTCCCAAAATTTAGATGTTTTTCTCAAAATGTCGATATTTTCCTCGATATTTTCATTTCTTTCTAAATTTGTTTGTGTATTTGGAACTTTCGATTTTTACCTCAAAAATCATCTTTTTCTCTAATTTTGTTATTTTTCAACTTTTTACAAAATGTCAGGTCGTTATGTTAAATTGATTTCCCGAAAATTCCCACCTATTCGAAACCTGTTTTTTGTTTAATTAAAATTCGCCCTTTTCTTAATTACGACTATAAAGTCGAGTTT
This sequence comes from Dastarcus helophoroides, assembly GCA_028583605.1. Lineage (NCBI taxonomy): Eukaryota > Metazoa > Arthropoda > Insecta > Coleoptera > Bothrideridae > Dastarcus > Dastarcus helophoroides. The sequence continues at coordinate 4,667,070 of CM053332.1, forward strand.
TGAAAAAGTAGAATTTTGAGTGTAAACTCAAAAATTTTTCCTTTTTCTCTCAAAATTGGACTGTACTGAAGGTTTTAAAAATTTCATGGAAATTTCGGCCTTTTTCTCGAAATTTTGACCTTTTTCTCAAAATTCGTTCTATTCTTGACAGTTTCGACTGAAATGTTTAATCCTTCGAGAATTTTCTACTCAAAATTGAGCTCTTTATCCAAAATTCGACTTTATTAAAATTCAGTTTATTTTTTTAGAATTGGATTAAAATTTTGCTAAAATCATAACAATTTTGAGAATAGTATTTCTACTGAAATTTAGACAAAAATATTTCTTGTAAGTTTTGAGATTGTCAAAATTGAAATGAAAATTAAAATTGTGACAGAAACATTCTTAGGAGTGCGTTTAGATTAGATACATTTATTCCGTATATTTCTCTCTGACATAAAATATATCATGTGTAAACCATCCTGAGAAAAGCTATCTGAGACTAATCACTCAGCTGCGATAAATTACACGACATAAAATGTCGATACAAATTTCAGCCAGTGTCTGACATAATCTCAGAAATTGTAGTCGTCTACTTTCTCTCGAAATATTTTATGCGAATAACTATTGTATATCAGTTATAATGTTGAGATACTATTCCATATAAGTAATTTAATTAGACAAATTTTGATTATTGAAAGTAGCAAAGACATTTTATATTGACATTTTATCTCAGCTAGAGGTGTCAGCAATTTTATTCCGCTATATTTGTGTCATAGTGTAAACAGGCAAGGAAATTTAGTCTTAGAGGCCTGAGATTTCTATCATGCAATAAGTCTCTAATCTAAACGCACCCTTAGAAACAGGATTTTTCTCCCCAAATTCGATTTATTTTGAAAATTTCTGTTTTTCTCACAATATTTTCTAAGTGCCAGTGAAAAAGCTAACATTCGCATTCGCGAATGTTGAAAAGGAATATTTGCATTCGCATTCGCGAATGTGGCAAAACCAACATTTGTTACATCTCTAATTCACACATTCACACATTTTTACCATTTTTTTAAATGTGGCTTCTTAAAGGATTAAATTTTTCCAAAATTTCGACTTTTTTTCAAAATGCCGAGTTTTGACTTTGTTAAAAAGTTTCTTTTACTGTTCAAGACTTTAAAAAGCTTCTTCTAATGTTCCATACTTCGGCTTTTTTTAATTTGACTTCGAAATTGCATCTTTTTATAAAAATGTCTGTTTTCAAGTTTTTAGTTTTTTTGTTGTTGAAAATGTCGAGTATTTTTAAAGGTTAACATTTTTTCACGACGTTATTTTAGAGTTAGAACCTCTTTTGCCCAAATTTGCACTTTTTAAAGTGTTCTCCATAATTTTTAGTTTTTTGGAATTTCGACTTTTTTGAAAGATTCAGTTTTTTACAAAAATATTGACTTTTGTTTGCATATTTCGAGTTTCTTTAAAGCGAATTTCTATTTCTTTTAAAAATCTTAACTTTTTTGAAGATTAAAATTTTTTTTTTGGTGTAACGGACTGGTTCTTGGTTATCTTCAAAAATTAATATACAAATCTTGTCCCTTGAAACCAAGAAAGTTTAAAAAATACAACAGTAGCTCTAAACACGTTTCGATAGCCAAGCTATCATCTTCAGAGAGGATATTAACTCTTTAGTATTAGTATCTCTCTCAAGATGATATCTTGGCTGTCGAAAAGCGTTGGAGCACCTGTTGTTGTGTTTTTTAATTTTATTTGGTTTCAGGGGACATGATCTGTATATTAATTTTCAACATTTTAAGTGTTTATTTATTTATTAAGATTTTGACATTTTTCAAAATTTTGACCTTGAAATTTTTATTTTCACGTCAAAATTGTGATTTAAACATCGACATTTTTCCAAAAATCTAAATTTGCATTTTTTCAATACTTATTTTAACTTTGAACTTACTGAAATTTTGACTTTCATTCTAGAAACTCACTTTTTTGATGTAGAACTTCAAATATCATTTTTTCCAAAAAATGAAATTTGTGAACAATTTTTCTTTAAATCCTTCAAATTTAACCTCCATTTTCGTCGAATCTTCGATTCAGAAATTTTCTAGTATAAACATTTTAAGCTTTAAGTGAAATGAAGGGTTTAAATATCGTAACTTCCAGAAAACACACAATTCAAGTTTTGTATCGAAATTTCGAGATAAATGTCAAAAAGGTAAAAACAAACTGAAAACTTTACATATATTTTTTTAATTATATGTATAAATTACGAGTTTTGACGTTCTGTTTAAAATTCTGAAATATTTGAATTGTTTCTTCAATTTCTAACTAAAAGTAGATTTTTGTCTAGAAATTTTGATTTTTTTTTTGAATTTCAACGATAATATTGGCAAGTTGTTTCTATCGTTCAGTTAGACCTGAAAAATAAAGTAAAATTGAATAGATTTATTAAGCACGGTTTTTATTCATCTTTGAGGCGACGGTTCAAAACGTCTAAACAATATAAAAAATATTTATTGCGATGGCTCACTATCTTCTTTAATAGAGTTCTCAGTTTTGGCTTGAAGATGTAGAGATTCCAAAATGTTTGGCATATTCTCCATTCGATTGACTAACATTTGACCCATTTGCAACAAATTATTCAAACAAGATGGCTCGTTTTCGTTTTGGCTACCATGTTATTGCTTCCAAAACACTCCTGAAGTTGTCATTTTCCATCAGCTGTATCGTCATATTCAAGAGAGCGCTATTAGAAAATAGACCTCCGGTTTCCGCATTTACTCCAGCAGCCACTTTCTCCAAGTTTTCTAAATTTTCCTTATACATGGTGTTATTTGGTTCGTGTATCAGCGCAGCTGAGTATGCTTCTCCAGCTTCTTTATATAAACCAATGGTGGAATAAGCTTTGCCTAATCGACCGTAAGCTTTGCTGTAGGTGTTGTCCAACTTAATGGCTTTTTTGCAGTCTAAGATGGCGTTTAGTGGCTGCTCCTAGCTTGTTGTAAACGGCCGCCCGGTTGCAGTAGTATACTGGGTTCTTCGGATTCAGCGATATCGCCTTGGAGTACTCCTCTATGGCCAGATTGTGCTCCCCGTTGGTCATAGCGGTGTTACCTTTGACTTTAGAATCTTCTGCTTCTTCTTTCGCCTTTTCGCTGATTTCTATTTCCGATTTGATCATACTTCTGAAGTCTAAGACGTCTTCCTTAGGTTGCTCTTTGCTATCGATCTTGTATGTTGTTTCCAGGCATTGGATTGCGACATCTAGTGATTCTGTATCGGGCTCTTTGAATCTGCCGCTGGTTTTCTCGTCTTGAAGGAACTTGATGATGCCTTGCACTATCTGCTTTGTGATTTCCATTTTATTGTTAATTTTCCGGCTCACAGCAAGTAATTTTGGTTTGGAATGGGAAAATGGAAACAGTACGCGTGTTGTCAGGTTGACAGTTTTGGCGAGATTTTATTTTATTTCACGGCTGTCTTTCCAGTACGCCCCTTTTTTTGCTGCTTAGCAACCTTAAAAATCGTCGCAAAAAATGAAACGTCGGTTTTTAATCGCTACGATTTGAGTTCTTATTTGCAGTCAACTTTAACATTAAAAAATTCTGTTTTGTCATCGGGATTTATAAAAATGAATTATGTAACAAAAAATGGAAGGTTTTGAGATTTGTTTCAGAAATAAAAAATCAAGTTAAACTTTCGAGAAAAATGTCAAAATTTTGAGTATAAAAGCAAAATGGTTATTTTTCTTGTAGACATTTTACCCTGCTGTTTTCTCTAATTTTAAAAATAAAAGTTAATTTCAAATGAAACTGGAAACTATTAGAAAAATTGAAATTTTTAGTTTTATAGATTGAAAATCTAATTTCGATTTTAAGGCGAAATTCGAAACTTTTAAGAAAATCAAGATTTCAGCTGGAACAAATTAAGGCCGTTCACATACGTAGGGAATCCTTGAATTCAGTTCAGGTACCGGAATGAACGCATTTCTATGAAATGCACGAATTCGTAAGTTTTGATTCTGAATTTCTGATTCAGAAGCATAATTTCAATTATGTACCTGTATAGCCGGCCTAAGAGTTTCAAATCTAGCTTGAGGCCTAATAAGGTTGGCCTTTGCGAGTGGATTGAACTTAAAAAAGTCTGAATTGCCACAAAAAATCGCAAAATCTCAAAAAAACTCTATACTTATATAAAATATTTTGTGTTTTGTTTGGATCTTTCAACTTGACAGTGTAAAGTTTTACTTTTTTCACGAAATTTTGAACTCGAAGAAATAATCTCGAAGTTTCGAATGAAAATTTTAGAAAATAACTAGAAAAATTAGATCTTAACTTCAACTTTATTTTAGAGTTTTGGACTCAATATTTCGAGCGACATTTAGAAAAAAAAAGCTCGATTACAAGTTTTAGGAAAAAGGTACAGATTGTGATCAACACGTTAACGCTAGTGTGCAGAAAAAACCCAATTTCTAATAAATATTTCTGTCAATTTTTATTTTCATTTAAATTTTGACATAATGCGGAAATTTACAAGAAATCTTTTTTCTTAAATTTCGTAAAAATATTGTTGTTTTTATTAAAATTTCAGTCAAATTTAAAAAGAAAAAAATTTGAGAAAAAACCGAATTTTGGTTAAAAAGCTCAATTTTAAGAAGAAATGTTCGAGAATAAGACATAACAAATGAATTTTAGGAAACCGATTGAAATTTCTGGACACTAAAACTTTGGAAAAAAGGCCAACATTTCTGCAAAATATTCAAAATTCCCAATATAATTTAATTTTGAGAGAATTCTAAGTATGAAGTCGTAATTTAAAAAAAGACGAATTATAATAAAAACACACTTTTAGAATAAAATCGGAATTTTCAGAAAATTAGATTTAAAATAAAAACCTGACATTTTGGAACAACTTGAAAAATTACGAAATTTCGAGAAAAATGCGATTTCCGAGGTAAAAATCGAAAGTTTCAAAAATGGAAACAAATTTTGAAGAAATCAAAATTTCCAGGAAAAGATCGAAATTTAGTAACAATTCGAAAATTTCCCAGACAGTTAAATTTTGTCGAAATTTCAAAACTAGCGACTTAAAAATTTCAGAAAAAATGTCGTATGTATTTTTTAATGACTGCCTAAGGCCTGAGTGAAGAACAAACAACTCCCCTCCCCTGCCCCAGTGCGACTTCTAAAAATATCCACTATTGATATAAATGTAGACTTGAGAAACAAATTGGAATTTGAATTTTCTAAAATGTTCGTCTTTTAACAAAAATTGATAATTTCCAAACAATATTTATATACAATAACAATATTTTTATATCATTTCAAAAAATTTTACTTTTATATCATAACATTATCAAATTTCCGCGAGGTTTGATAAACAACTCGAAATTCGTAGAAAGTCGAATTTAAAAAAAGTCAAAATTGTCATAAAAAGTCGAATTTTGATAAATGATGAAATTTTGAAGAAAAAAAAAAACTACGAATTTTGAGATGAAAATTCGACACTTTGAGAAAGTCGAATTTTTATAAAAGGAGTCGAATTTTAGAATAAATTCAAAATTTTAAAAGAAAAAGAATTATATGCAAAAAAAAACGGATTTTGAGAAAATAGTCGAAATTTCGAGAAAATGTCGAAATTTCAAGGAATGGACTAATTTATAGGAAAAAATTGGAAATTTCTGGAAAAGGTTCCCGCAGTTGAGGATATAAATTTTCGGTTGGCTGCATGAACCAGGGTAGAGCAGGAGTCCCACCTTGTTCTATTGCAGCTAGCTAGTAGGAAAAAAAACAAGCGGACTTAAAAATACTTTTTATTGGGTAGGACTGAATAAATTACTGCATTTGTTATTATGTAAATAAATGTTGTTATATGGACCCCTGACACTCACGATATATCATGTGTACAAAAAGTTTTCTAATCTAGTGTGCTGCTGAGGTCTTTTGACATTTTTAGGTATGTTCCTTACTTGATTCACTCACCAAATTGACATTTAATCTTGATATAAAAATTCTGCAGTATTATCCAAGAATAGGAGAAATTTATTCACGATTGCTTTTTTGGGCTTTTCGAAAATATATAATAATAAAAGATTTATTTTTTCATTGTAACATTAAATCATTAAAATATTTTTTAAGGTTATGTTTGTTCACTTGTCTGTCGATTAAGTAAGAAACACGTAAACTTGACAAAAACTGACAGCAACACACTAGATTAGAAAACTTTGTACACACAATATGTCCCTCAAGGGACCATGGACCCTTGATTAAGAAAACCTGCCTTAGCAGTTGCCTTGTTGGTTCATAAATAATTTCCCGTTTTATTGCCAAATACCATTCGCAATATATTCATATAATTTCTTGCGACTGCGAATATTAAAAAACATGCGAATGCGAATATTCGTTACATCATAAGTACACGTATGGTTGCCGAATGGGACCGCGTGGTACCAATGGTATACAAATTTTTGTGGATATTTTGTGACTTGGTGCGCCACTGATATTTTTTGTTGGTGACGATATTCAATTTTCTCCATCTACCTAACAAGAAGCTAGTTTCGTATTAAGTTGAGATGATGTAAACAGTAAAAGATGTTTGGCAAATGAAATTCAATGTAAAATTTTCAAAAAAACTGAATTATTTGAAAAATTTATAGGTCGAAATTTGAAAAAAAAAATCAAAATTTGAAAAAAAAAGTCCAATTTAAAAACATTAAAGTTTTCAAATTGAAATTTAAAAAAAAGCTGAATTTGTCAAAAAGTCGATATCTCCAAAAGAATTCTAAATTTCAAGGCAAAATTTTGAAAGAAGGTTTAAATTTTCAAACAGTCAACATTTTTAAGGCTGGAAATTGTTGAAAAAGTAAATATTTAAAATGTTAAAATTTTCAAAACGCCCAAAATAAAAGTTTTGAAAAACATCGACATTATTTAAAAACTAAATTTTCAGAAGAAGTTGAAAAAATCTTAAAATAATTTACAATTAAAAAAATAAATTTTAAAAGTTCCTATTTCCAAATAAGTTAAAATTCACAGAAATTGAAAATTACAAGGAAAAGTTTAAATTTTGATAAAAATGAAAATTTCAAAAAGTAGAAATTTCCTAAAAAGACGATACAAAGTCAAAATTTCCAGAAAAAGTCCAAGTTTCGAATTCAAAGTTTTGACCGAAAAACGAAATTTTGATAAAAATAGAAATTTGAAATGAATATAGAAATTGCGAAATGTTGATATTTTTAAAAAAGTTGAAATTAGGTACAAAACGGTCAAAATTTAAAGAAAACGTCGTTTTGAAGGCGAAATTTTCAGAAGGTCAAAATTTTCAAAAAGTCGAAGTTTCCAAAATATAAGTAAATATTTTAGACAAAGTTGTAGTTTTGAAAAGTCGGAAAATTTCAAAAAACAGTTAACATTTTGAGAAAAGAGTATACTTCGAAAAAAGTATAACATTTTCTGAAATAAAAAGCGTTCCAGCTCCATTCGGGGGTATTTTTAGACCTCTTTTATATATTTATTTTTTTCTTTTGACCTAAGCTAAATTTATTACTTTTAAAATATCTTCATTATGAAGTATTTTTCAAAAAAAAATCTTTGCCCAAAAACATATTTTGTACCAACGGGTCATGCAGCATAAATTCCCGTATACTTTGCAAGCACAGGTTGGATCTTCTAAGATTCAATTGCCTTTATTAAAAGTATACTCTGTTATATTCATTATAATGTAGGTGGCCCAATTGGTCAAATTCATTTGTATCCAAATAGTTACAAATGACCCTTAACGTGTTAAGTAAGATTTGTATTGTTTCAGCTGCTTCTTGTTCCTCCTTCTGTCAGCGGCGTTATCGTGGAAAATCAAACAGCGCTATGATATGTACAGAAGAAGGCAGCGGTTGTTTGTTGAAATGGAACAGATGGCCTCCCGTCCTTTTTCCCAAGTTCTAGTCGAAATAGAGAAAAAAGAGAAAATAGACACAGAAACCATAACGCCATTGGCGCTAGACAAGCGAAAGAAGCGAGACTCTCCTAGTCCCATTGCTCTGGAGCCTTGCTGTGGCAACAGAGCTGCCGTACTCAGCCTGCTCATAAGGCTACCGACCGGCGGTGAGCCCTACACGGTTAGGGGACAGTCGGCCGGCTTAGCTATTGCCAGTGCACTAGTCACTCTGGGTAATCCCAGAAAGATGAGCATAGATCAAGTGAAGACAGAAACAAAGACTACTAAGTCGAGGAAGGCGCAAAGTCAGCATCCCGACATCTGCATCTAGCTGCGTGCGTGCAGGGTAAGTTGCTTAGATTTGGATGAATAATGAAAATTTGATTGGTTAACATCACAAACGATTGTGAAGTTTTTGGGCATTACGAGAGAATTTTCAGTAGTATGGTTGACAGCCTGAATTGCCGCGCTCTTCTGTCTGAACAATCTAGTCTTTGCGCCATTTTCAATTTCGGAAGAATTTTGCCTCCAGTTTGGTTGAATAACCATGCTCAATTGTTTTCTATTTGGTTTTTACATTTTTTTCTACCTTTCATTTTTTATTGTATTTTTTTCTTACATTTTCTTTACTTCCTGAACAATTAGTAGTTCTTTGACATGGTCCAATACCGGAAGAAGTAAATCTTTTACTGACAATGGCATGCAATCCTTTGTAAACAATTAACTAAATTTAGCTTGATATGCATATTAGTTAGGCAAAGTGATTGTTCTCAAAAAAAACTCTGATATCATGTAAAACATTCTATGAATAAAATATTTGATGAATAATAGTTGTATTGTATTGAAATAATCCACGAAAATGCATTTCTCATTGAATTTTCGTCGGAATTACTTATTTAATGCATTAGTCTAAAATATATTTCGATGTGAACTGTTTTTGTTACTGAAATTGTTTTAAATAAAAGACAAAAGTAAAAAAAAAGAAACTCACCAACATTCTAATAGTTCTTCTGTTTTAAGGTCCTAATACTAAACGAATTGTTTTTAAAGCACTACAGCTTACAACTTACATTAGGAAAACTACCGGAAGAGCATTTTAAATGTTTGTCCTCGATAACGTCGCCTTATCGGCGATAACTTAACTTTGCAAAATAAATAAAAGTTAAGTGATTTTTAATCTGCCCATATTAACCCATTGTGTGTTTCACAAAGGCTGCAACTTGACTGGTTTGATTTTTAACTAATTGTTACGTTTTGTCAAATACAATAACAAATGGCGATAAAATTATTTTTTATTTAAATTAATTTTCCATGAGTTTGTACCCCTTGATATTTCTAGAATAGAATGAAATTACTTTATATGCTTTCACGTAGCTTCTAAATTTTCCGACTGGATGTCTTCTCGCTTTTTTTGGGAGATAGAAGATATATAGGGTGGACCATAAATAATGGTACACAGAGCAATGGTGGATTTTTCCAATAAAAATAATGTGATTTAGCTACATTTACCTTATACCAAAAGTTGATATTAACAGAGATACAGGGTGTCAAAGTTGAAAAAAAATTGATTTTTTTGTATAATTATGGAATGAATTGTAATATAGGCACGAAATTTGGCACAAGGGGGTTTCTTAAGTCGGCAAACTCTAATTTGCTGACATATTACCAATAGCTGATAGAGGGCACTACCTGCGCTATACTGCATAATTCTAAATCATCATAACTTTTTTGTGCATACACGTACATTAATTTTAAATGGGTTATTTTATTTCTCCATATTTTTTACGTAAAAAAGGTGTACTTTCTGAAAGTTGAGACGAGCAACCATTTCCAAGATATTTGCCTTTAAAGCTTGACGTGCCTTTGTTTTAAATTGCTAAGATATTAAATTTTCGCAGTAGGCTTCAAAAAAAAAAATACTCATAAGACAGCTTTGAAACTAATTTACGTCAAATATTACTTTACTGATGATATTATTACCTAAATTTTGAAAATCTCAATAAAGAAAATCCAAAAAATTAAGACGTAATTTATTTTCTAACATAGAGATGTGAGATATGATCTCTGAGTCCGCACAAGAAAATTTTAATAGTCTGGGTGATCAATGCAGATATTTGGAGATGAATTTCAATAAAAGACAGCCAGATTTTTAATTGTTTACAATCCCTTTGCATGAAAAAGGTAATTTCCCACATACTTTTTTTTGAGAATAAATTTTGTTTTGGAATTTTATCTAAATTTACTTTAAAAATTAAAAAAATATGTGTAATAATAGTGTCAGTGGAGCAATATTTGATATACACTATTTATGAGTCAGTTTTATTACTTTTATTTTGAAACCTACTGCGAAAAATTCACATTTACATAACTTAAAATAAACGTACGGCAAACTTTGAAGCCAAATATCTTGTAAACGGTTGCTTGTATCAACATTTAGAGAGTATACCTTTTTTAAGTAGAAAATGTAGTTAAACAAAAATATCTATTTAAAATAAGTATATATGAAGGCACAAAAAGTTATGATGCTTTAGAATAATACAAGGTAGCGCAGGTGGCGCCCCCTATGACTTACTGACAATCTGTTAGCAAATTATAATTTCTTGACCAAAGAAGGCCCCCCTATGCCAAATTTCTTGTCTATAGTGAAATGTGTTCATCAGTTATGCGAAAAAATTACAATTTTTTTTTCAACTTTGACACCCTGTATCTGTTAATATCAATTTTTGGTATAAGATAAATATGGCTAAATCACGTTATTTTTGTAGGAAAAATCTACTCTTGCTCTATGTACCATTAGTTATGGTCCTATATGGTCCTTATGGTCATTATAAAATTCGCACCAGCAGAGGTTTTTTCTCTAAGCCGTCATTTTCTTAGACTTCACTTTCTCTCCTTAGGAAGAGAAAGTCAATCGATTACATCATTGAAATATTTAAATTCTTTGCTTAAGCACCCACATGAAAAATTGACAGCAAAGGTTTTTTTTCTCTAGGCCATCATTTTTTTACATTCGCTTTTTCTTCTTAAGAAGAGAAAGATAATCAGTTACATCATTGAATCATTAAATTCTTCGCCCAAGCGCTCGTATGAGAATTTGATAACATTTTGTGTTGCACATTATTTTTGACAAAAAAAAAACGTTGGTCTTTGAATGACCAAAAAAAGTCCCATAACCCGTTTTGCCGTCTTTTTTGCTACGCCATTTTTTATCCAAAAAAAAAGATTCTTCATCCGATTTTTTCACCCATTTGGCAGTGGAGATTACGTACAGTTCATGCATCGCCCGATTCCGGCGGGACACAATTACACCACAAGGGACGATAGTAAGCAGTAGTATTTGTAATACCTACAAACTGGTTCACCGGTAGCAAATTGTAATTTTTGTGCAATCGGACGAGAAGCTATTATCTTGCAGCTCGTTCAGCGGCCGCAAAGTGCAACTTCCGCTACCATTGGCAACGAAAGCGAAATTAATTGACATAGACGTTACTAAAATATAGATAGAATCATAAATTTGGTTTTTAAAATACTCGTTTCATTCATATTTTAGATAAAGATTTTAAAAACTTTTTATTTTAAAATTTATAGTGTACATAAATTACTTAGAATAAATGTTATAATTGTTTGTAATAAAGTTTATATTATTTCCTATAGTAAATGATCAACCTTTCTATAAACGTCAAATTTAGTGACAGCTTTTTAAAAACAATAATATTCATATAAATACATATTTTTCGGTTGCACAAAAAAAGTTGTGTGTGTCTCAGCCACGTAGCGACCTCGAGATTGTCGATATTTCTCTCGGTCGCTAATGAGTTTCTTCTTGCAAAATAAAACTTCATACATTACTGCATAAAAGGAAGTCAATTTCGAGGAAAAAGTCAACATTTTGTGATAAAAGTTGTAATTTCGAAGTTGTCGAAAAAGATGAATGTAAAGAAAAATTGTGACATTTCGAAAAAAAGACGAATTCCGAAATTTTCTTTCAAAACGCAAAATGTTGAGAATCAATTCGAAACAGATGAATTTCGATAAAAAAGTCAAAATTTCAAGAAATGTCGAATCCTAAATTTGAGATAAAAATCCAAACTTTAAGAAACTTAAAAAAAAAAAAACTAGGAATTCAGTCAAAATTTCTGGAAATTCATATTTTAAAAGGTTGAACTTTTTTAAAAAACCCAGTGTAAGAGTAAAAGACCAAATCTAAAAAAACGATTGAAATTTTGAAAAAAACCTCAAAATGGAGAAAAAATTCGAAATTTTTCAGAGAAAGGCAAATTTAAGAAAAAAGTCGAAATTTGCGAGTAAAGTCGAAATGTAAACAATAAATTTCAAAAACTAAACGAAATTTCCAGAAAAAGACAAATTTGGGGAAAAAATATGTAATTTTTGCACAGAAATCCAAAAGGTCGAGGTTTCCGAAAAAACTCGAAATTAGAAACAAGGCAAATTTTGAAAAAATATAGTCGATATTGCAAAATACAAAATTTTGAGAAAACATGGATATGTGGTGTTGAATGTAAAATTTTCTGAAATAGTCAAATTTTGGGAATACTCTTTATGGAAAAAAAGAATTTTTAAAACAATCCGAATATTAAATCAATCTAAATTTTAAGAAAAAAGAATTTCAAGGATAAAGTTGATATAGAGCCGTAATTTCGAAGAAAAAAATCAAAATTTCAAAAAAAAGGATTTAAAAAAAAGCCAAATTTTGAGAAAAAATCTAGGATTAAAAAAAAAAGAAATTACGACAAAAAGATCAAATTTTCGAGGACAAATTTTTAAAAATTCGAAATATCTCTGAGTCAAATTTTGCCGAAATTTCGAAAAAATGGGTGAATTTAAAAAAAAGTTGGAATTTGCTTTTGAATGTTTAAGCCAGAGGGAGAGAAGTGCTCCACCTTGTCTAGGTGGTTAAAATTTTTGAGAAACGAGTGTGAATTTCCAGAGTGTTGAATTAAAAAAAACTAGTGAAATTTCCAAAAAAAGATTTCCCTAATTTTTGCCACTATACAAAAATTAAAGTTTAAAAAATATTTTTTAAAATATTTACTTTTTTATTCAAATATCCGACAAATTTTCAGAAAATGGCACATTTTGATAACCAACCAAAATTTGTATATAATTTGAGTAAAGAACAAAATTTTCAGAAGAAGTCGAATTTTGAGGAATACTGAAATTTCGAAAATAACAAAATAACTTATAATTTTGAGATAAAATTTCATAATTATAAAAACAAATTCGAAATTACAAAATAAAAAGATAGTTTTTGTGAAAGAAGATGAATTTAAAAAAAAAGTTGATATTTAGAGAAAATGTTGTTTCAAATACGAACGAATTTTGAAGAAAAAGTGTAAAGTCCCCTAGTTAAATACAGTAAGTGTAAAAAGTATTCGTACACCTAGCCATTTACATAAAAAAAACGAATTTTTTTTCGATTTAAATATATCTGTCTTAAAAAAAATAATTAAGTCGATAACTCTATAGTCTTAGCACTTTATTTATGACAAAAAAGAGAAAGAAAAACAAACTCTGAGTGCGAAAAAAAATGTTTACATAAAAATTATCCGAAATCCGCACAAAAATTAACAGATAAATATAAGAAACAGTAAAAATTAATATTCCATTGATCTGCTTTTAGCTTTAATACTGCCATGGAAACTTCTTGGCACCGAACTAACTAATTTAGAAGTGTAAGAAGAGGGCATCAAGGCCCATTCTTCTCGAAAAGCTGTTTTCAATGTCTTGTTACTTGAAATTTGTTGCTCTCAAATTTGTTTGTTAAGATAATCCTGTAAAATTAATACCGGGCGACTGAGGAGGCATTACAAGACATTTTGGCGCATTAAAAAAATTCCAGCTCTTAGTATTCCGTGCTGTTTGCTTTGGATCGTTATCTTGTAAAAATATCCCATCATTATTATTAAAACCCATTGCTGCTGCAGTTAAAAGAAGCTTCTCCTTTAGGATGATGATTTATTATCTAGGGTTGTTTACGGTCCATTGTGCCATCAATAAATGCAAGTTTTCCCACCCCTTTAGTACTCGTACAGCTCCAAACATAAACAGAACCTCCACCGTGTTTCATCGTAGGAATCAAATTTTATATGTGAAGACTATATTAACAAGACAAATAACATTTGGGAACAGGCATTTTTTAGAGATGAATCTAAATTTAATTCTAATGGACGTCAAATGGCGTGGGGAAACGGGAAAACCTAGGATTGAACTTTGTAAAGAAACTTTATTTCCTACGATAAAACACGGTATTCGAGCTGTTTAAGCTTGGGATTGTATAGGTACTAAAGGGATGGGAAAGTTTGTATTTTTTAATGACATTATGAACCATAAACAACCCTAAAGAATGTATTACCATCCTAAAGAAAAATCTTTTTTCAAGTGCAGCAGCAATGAGTTTTAATAATAACTGGATATTTTTGCAAGATAACTATCTAAATCATACACCATGGAATATTAAGAGTTTAATACTTTTTAACAGGCCAAAATGCCTTGTGATATCTTTTTTGTCACCCGATTTTAATGTTATGGAGCATTTGTGGGATTCTCTTAGCAACAAAATTCAAAGACATCAAATTTCACTTAAAGAAATATTAAAAACTGCCTTTCGAGAAGAATGGACACTCATACCCTCTTCTTACACTTCTAATTATTTAGTTCTACCCCAAGAAGACTTCATGTCATTATTAAAGCTAAGAGCAGACCAGCGGAGTACCATTTGTAACTTTTTCTTACATTTATCTGCTAATTTTTTAAGTGTACAAATACTTTTTGTGCGGACTTTTGGATAAATTTTAAGTAAATATATTTTTTTCGACTTACGTATTTGGTTTTCTTGGTCTTTTTTATAATAAATAAAGTGCTGTTACTACCCTGTGATTGACTCAATTATTTTTTTAAATAATTAAGTATATTTCAACCGAGACAACTCGTTTTTATATGCATTGCTAGGTGTACGAATACATTTTACACTAACTGTATAAATTTTTTCAGATTAACTACTGGAACCAAGGGGCAGGTACCATGGCCTGCCCTATGCTACATCTATGAAAACATTAATGTATTATTAACTTTTGTTTTGCGGAAAAGAATCAAAGAATTGGATCCCATCTGCAGATTTTTTACCTGTCTACTCATTCAGCTGAATGACGTTTCGGTGCCAGGTTTTAAAATAAGACCTACCCCTTTTTACAGCAAAGATTATGACGTTTTCTAAACTATTGCTTAAAAACAGAATTTTTAAGAATTTGTTTCTTAGCCCTTTTCTGTAAAAAGTCTCCCAATTAAGAACCAGATTTAGATTGCTGTAAGATAGCTCTCGATCATCTCATTTATAAAATTATTTTGGATAAACGTAATAAAACTAAAGTAATAAGCTATGCGCAGCTTTAAAGAGTTATTGCACATTGCAGGATGGTGTCTGATGCAAAATCGTTCATACAAAGGAAAAATATGTTTTATAAAAAATCGTTCCGATCCGTCGATTTTGTTGGGTTAAAGCTAACTGCAATATTTTTTCGATTGATTATGACAACTGTTATAGACTAATGAATTTTCTTGTTCGCAGTTGGATATATTTCTGGATAAGCGGAACCGCTGCACGCATGACTTGACAACGTTTAATTTGTTCATTAGTAAGTTCTATTTAATAGTAATGTTGTTATTGTTATCTATTGATATTGATCTTTGTATCATTTTTGAGTATGATATTAAATCCTTTATAATTCAGAGATCTGTATTCATGTTCTATTTTATTTAGTTTTGTGACGCGTGATCATTTTTGTATAATATGTTGCGAGACTGATATTTATTTATGTACCTAATACTTTGACCACAAAATTTAAACAAGTC
This sequence comes from Dastarcus helophoroides, assembly GCA_028583605.1. Taxonomy (NCBI): domain Eukaryota; kingdom Metazoa; phylum Arthropoda; class Insecta; order Coleoptera; family Bothrideridae; genus Dastarcus; species Dastarcus helophoroides. Next base: position 4,682,844 of record CM053332.1, read on the forward strand.
TGATTGCTATTGATAATTGAATTTAGATAGTCTGATTAATCCAGAACAATTCTACATTGGAAAACAATTTGTTCAATCTGTGGAAAGCTAATTTTATGCTAACATGGAAACTTAATCACTAGTATAGCTGCATAATGAATCTCACAGGATGCTGACTTTTTGTTTTTTATCATCATTTTAAATTTTGTTAAAATATGTTGTAAATTTTTTTTCTTTGATTCATTTGAAAATTTTATCCAACATTTAAAAAAATTTGATCATGTGTTTTTATAAGAATTCCTAATATGTTATCGATGGTTACATCCTGTTAAATTTTAAAATTATGCTTGTGACATATTCACTACTCACTCACTTATATAATAATAATTTTTTATTGTTTCTAACTTTGGTATCTTATTTGGCTATTTTAAATTTTGTAATCAAATTTATTTATTATTGTTTTATATTTTTATAGAAATTGGTGTTATTTTTGCTATTGTATACTTTATGAAAACCGCAATATTCTACACATAACAATATACTGTTGGGCTAGGATCAGTACATAGTTTGTTCCTGATCTTGGGCAATTTTATCATTCCTGGAATCATTTTTTTCTAAGATAACCGTTCAGAGATACCCTGTTTATAATCTTGGGTTGCTTCATTTTATTTACAAGGATATCCTATTCCATACTGTTGATTATTAGGGGAACAAATATTAGTTTAAATAAGTAATACCTCGCAAATTTCTAATTCTTTGAGTCTCATAAGGGCTGTAATATACATTTTATTTAAATTTAACATCATTGCTTTATACACTTGGGGTATCTAATTATTTAACATGTTTACTGGACTTTTATAATTTACTGCCATGTACTCAACTGTAATTTTTATTGTAAATATATCATTAGATTTACTACTTCCTGTTTTTATGCTTCAACCCTATTCATTTTCTTGTTGAAGAGTTTTTAAGACCAATTTCATCAGTGTTGATCAAATATACCAGTTAAAATGCGCCTATATTTCAAATTTTAATCAAAATATAGCTTTCACTTTTCCTAGCAACACATACGGTTTGAATTTAGATTTTGCAGCTGGGCAAAAGAGTCAGTTTAGCCTTTGGGCGTTCTTTTATAAAACCCTACAGAAGTTTTGGATGCAGATATACTGTGTTTCTAAGTGCAGCCACCGATAGCTGAAAACCGCGCTGGTGTATCTGCGTTTAGTTATTGCCCCGCTAACAGGACTGCATTCTCTGTTACTGCCAATATTAGCATAGCAGTGAAAGGAGGACAAACTTATTTTAATTTACAAAATGACTTAAACAACAGATAAAACCTTCGACTTTACATTTTCGACTTGGATCCTGAAATGAAGTGTTGCAACTAAAAGTTCCAGTAAAAATTGAAATTTACAGATCAGAATTGAAGGTTCGATAGTATTCAAACCTAGGGCATTCGCCCAAACCCTGTAATTTCGGTTTTTTTATTATTATTATTTTTAGATATGATAAATTTGTATTTGTGAAATAAAATACGCTCTTTTTTTGGTAATCGATCCAAATTTAAAGATATTAATGGGCCTTCGGTACATTATTTGACGATTTCGAGGAGGTCAAGAATGCAAGTGCTCTACACTTACATAGTCGTAACTAGAGACGTGTAACACTGCGCTGCGCCGTGCAATTACGCCAACTCATTTTATTGCGCCGACTGAGTCAACTCACTTTTTAAATGCGCTACAGCACACAACTCATTTTGTAGGAGTACCGATGCGATGTGCGAAATTTGTGTTGCGGGCATGGACTCCCACTGCCAACTCATTGAGTTATTGCGCTGCAAAGTTACGATAACACGTCAATAAGCTAGGTTGACCATCGCGATAAATAATTAGTACAGCACTTTGCACGTAAATATATAAAACGATTATTTTAAGAGGAGATCGCTATAAAGATTTTAAATTATTGTAATAAGGTAAGAAATATGCAACCTATAAAATATTTATCGCTGTTGCTTATAAACTGACAATGAGAAGTAGACGAAACGATTAACGTAAAGCCGCGTATAGACTTCAGCCGCGCCGCAAACCGAACCACGCGCGAACCTCGAACCGGACCACGTCGCGAGCCTCGAACCGAACCACGTCTTGCATCCTCAACGCTTTCCATTTTTGTTGACTTTGTATTTAGTTTGCGTAAGCACAGCGAGTATGAAAGTAGCTGCAGCAGCGTATATGTACATTCATTATTCATATGAAATATCAAGAAAGAAAAATCGAAGAATGGTGGCACAGACAATTATATAAAAGTAAATCTAAATATGGAGATGGTAGGTTGCAAACTAGTTGCTGATGTAAACTTTATCAACCCCTATTATACCATATATAAAACAAACTATTATTACTATTACATTAAGAAACAGTGCATAAGACCTACTCGTTCCAGTTCCTTTACTTTTTTTATGTTTGCTTTCTCCCTTTGCAAAGAGTTCAGCACAACTGTCATCTTTTCTTTTTACATTCCTCCGCGGTTATATTTAATTCGATACCAGCATAGCCTTTGTATTTTATGGTAGTGTTGGGAGTGCCTTGGATTCCATAGGTATTCATAATTACGATAAAGCTTAATAAGTAATACAACATTATTTTCTGACTATTCTATCATTCATGCAGCAATAGCAGCAGACCAAATAAACGATAAAACATATGAAGCCGCGTACAGATATGAGACGCGCCTCGAACCGAATCCCGTTACGAACCTCGTCGTGAACTATGTAGTCCAGGGTAGATAATTTTTGAAAAAAAAAAAAAATTATAGTAGGATGAAACCTATTAGAAAAGGAAGATAATGCAACAAAAATGAAAGGAAAAATAAATTACGTGCGATCTGAAGTCGGGAAGGGGTAGGGGGTGAGATTTTAAGGGTAAAAAACGGTTTATCTCGATTTCTGGCAAAACTACAAATCCTATGGAAAAAAGTTAAATGGCAAAGTTGTAGGTAATAAGAAGATCTACAACTTTTGTATCTACAATTTTTTAACATAACCTCAAAATTCACGTGAAAAATTCAAAAAACCAGGTTTATGGTTTTTTATTTTTATCTTTTGCAAAAAAAAATTGTTTCACAAAATTTGGTGAAAACTTACCTTTTTCTATCCCAAAGACACTGTAATTTTTTTGATTTAAAATATTCATTTTTTCACCTTATTTTGACCCAATATCGAAAAAGCACCCTAATTTTCAGTCGAAAAATCTCACGTTAAAATTTTAGCTTTTTCAAAAAACTTGGTGGGCTTTTTGTTCGTTGAAATGTCTACGTTCTGATGGTGTAAAAAAATATACCCAGAATTTATTAGTACCAAACTGTTTTCAATCTTGTTTAAATAGATCTTATAAGAGGAGGCACTAATCATTAGTTTTTCACTCTCTCCTCAGTTTACTAAAATTTATACAGTGGCGTCCAAAAGTAACCCATAAATTCATTATCTACTTAATTGATCATTTATGAGCAAATTCCTGAAATGACATTTTTTTGAGCATAATTTCATCTCCATTAAGTTTTTTGAATGAGTTTTACGCCAAAAGGCTAAAAATTTCAGACGTTTCATGAAACATTTAATTTTTAAATTTCGACTTACTTTTCAGATTAAGATATTTTTCTCGAAAATTCAATTTTAATGGCCAAATTTTTGAGTAACCTGAGTTTAAAAAAATAAAATAAAATTTTTAGTAAAACATGAACAATTCGAAAAGTTATTTTCGTAAATAGAAATCATTTACACTGGGAATGTTAAAGAAAAATAAATAAAAATTGCAAAAGTAAGGAGTTTTAAGAAATTTTCAGAAAATACTACAAATTTATTAAAAGAAAATATTCGATTTTTGAGCGGAGAAACATTATAAAGTTTGAAAAATAAGTAATATTTCGAGAAAAAGTCAAAAATTTAAATTGGAAGTTGAAAATTTGGGGGAACACCAAAAATAAATAATTCAGGCACGAGAAAAAATTTTGAATCCAATTTTAAGGTAGAAATTTTATTTTCGACAAAATTAAATTTTTTTAATTTGGGATTTTGATAAAACTTCAAAACCATTTGAACTCCATCGCCCGCCCAGAATGATTGCTTTCAGTGGCGTCGTAGCCTATCGGAGGGCTTGGAGGAGCTGTGCATCGAGGCTCCCAGCTAAGGACCAGCAAACCGCCAACTGATCTCGCTAAAATTTCTCCCACCTTCCGACCATAAATATTATAGCCAGTATTTTTCCTAGGAGTATGTCGTCCTGAAGAAAAGACAACAGTTACAGTGACAATCTGAAATTTTAGGCGCAACAAAGAGTTTTGGAGCTTTTCACTTGACTTCTTCGTTTCAAGTTAACTGCCAGTTATATACAGGTTAAACCAAATTTGATTTCCACTACAGGGATCTTATAAACTATTAGAAATACGAGAAAGCTTAAATGGGCAAAGTAGTGCAGAATTTAATGCCTAACAATATTTCGCTGAGAGAATAATTAAATTCCAAATCGTCTTAATTTTATTTAGAAAAAGTTGAAAATTAAACTAAATTAAATTATTAAAAATCAGCTGTAACTTATTTATTTGAAGTCCGATTCGAAAAGTTAAAAAATGTAATTAGTTGCTTGCTAAATCCTAAGTGTCGTCCACGGCTTGGGTTACGAACTTTTTGCTCGTATGGAATATGCGCCATTCGATAACTTATTGTAGAATATACTATTAACATTGAATACTTAATAGCGTAAAGTGAAATATCTAACAAACTAACATTAGAAATGGCTCATATTTATGCCCATTATCCGTCTTAGAATATTTACCTTCTAGAGAAGTCTAGAACGCACACTTGCGTGTGAGTCATGGAAATGTCATCTTTAATAAAATCCTTAGAATATTCTGAGAATTACGTCATTTAAAGGAAATCATACATGTTACGATTACACTGGTCAACGAAATTGAAGTTTTGTCATTTCACAGGAACCTCCTTTGTATTTTTTACTAGTGTTAGTTGTTGTCATTTAAAAGAAGCAGTTTTGAAATGTTCATCACCTAGGATATTAGTTTGTTAAATGTTTGAAAAATGATGGAGCTCCAGAAATATAACATAAAAAATGTACATTCGGAACTTATAATCTTTGTTTTTTTTTTAGATTATTTAGCTTTTAATTGGTCTCTCTTGATAAAGTTTTTCCATCATTGGAATGTCCGCATGAAACTTGTATCAGTTCTTATCACTTAAGAGCCCCCCAGAGCCCCCTACTTCGTAGGAATAAAGTCATGTGTCTAAAAAATTAATCTTGATCCCCATATTGCAACCCAAAGTTTTATACTCCAATAAAAATTGTTTAACCAAATACCTTTAGATATCACTCTTATATGAAAAAAATTCCAATTAAATTTTTGAAGCATCTTCATGCTAATGTTTCAACACATTTTATTTTTCTTTAAACCAGTCTTTTATTAATTTTCTTAATTTGAGGTTCTATTACTACTACTATTTCACTCATTCTGGGGAATTTCTCTCTGAAATATAAAAATCCACATTTATTGGGACCCATCCCCTCTAAAAAAATTTGGTAAGCCTAATTTGATATGAAGTGGTGATAGAAATATACCGGAGAGCTTTACAAGTGTAAATGCTTTACATTTTTCTATTTACAAGTTAAAGATTTACGTGTAGGACAAACTTTTTCCTAATTGTGATTTTTTCGATCCCTGGTGTCCCATTCACATAAAAAGTAGCCAAATTTTAATGAGAAAATAAACTTCAAATGAAGGATTAATATGATCATGATATTATGTTTTATTTCTAAGATATAAATAATAAATGTACTTAAATAAAAACGAACGGTATTTGGGAAGACCACATTTTCAAAAATAAATTTTACCTTGTCACAAGAAAATTGGGGGTGATGGAAAAAACATAAGTACGGTGTTATGATTGGGGTAGGTAGTCCAAACACAATTACCTACCAGAGTTTGTGAGACAAAATCAGTGTTAACCAGTGCTATTAGTAAATATTTCAATATTATTCGGTTTGTTACAATATTTTTGGTTTTGTAATGATAATTATTACTTTTTCAGGGATTGCATTTGTTATTATAAAGAGCTATAGCGATTGCATAGCCACTATGTTTTTTTTTTCAATAATAAATTACCTTATCTAACCAGGTTTGCCACTTTCGAAGTATGCCATGACATACATCAAATTAATCATAAAAATATGCTGAGTTCGAAAACGATAAAATTAAATATCCATATTCAATTCCATGAGAAACAACAAAGTTGACATAATTTCCTTGGGAACAGTTTATTTTAGAAAAAAATAACGTACACCAATGAAAAGGCCTTAAAACAGCTTACTATTGTTTTTGATTTTTTTCGCTCGGATTTCAATTAAACAAATTATGGTTGTATATTAAAAATGGCTATTTTCAGTTTTTTCTAAATAAGATCAAGACGAATTGGAATCAAATTGTTTTCTCAACGGAATATTGTTAGGCATTAAATTCTGCACCACTTTGTCTCTTTAGGCTTCCTTGTATCTCTAGTAGTTTCCAAGTTCCCTATAGTGGAAATCAAATTTGGTTCAACGTGTACAATTTTCCAGGAGCAAGCAAAGGTAAACGTAAGAATTTTTTTGTTTTACCGATATTTTCATATTTATTTAAAAATATCTCGTTATAATGTATCTAGTTTGATCTTCGAAAATGTGAACATTTTGAAAAAAGTCGAATAGACTAAATTTTTAGAGAGCAGTTCCAATTCGAAATATTTGTCGAAATATATATCAAATATTTGTCAAAATTTCGAATCTCTATTTATACTTTTTTATAGGTACCCGAAAATTTTATTATAAAAGTTTGCAATTTTTCTCAAAATCTCATGTTTAGATTTGAAGTTGTTTTGGTTTTTTCCCCAAAAAGATCAATTTTGTGTTCTGAAATTAAAGGGGAAATTTTGAAAATTGCTAATTATTCTATAGACTTCGTGTCTTGTTTTAGAAATTGTATCAGCTTTCTTGAAATTCCGATTTGTTATTTTTTTAAATCAAATTTTCGAAATATAATTTCCCTAAATTATGAGTGAAAGTTTAAAATTACTTAAAAAATCTAACTACTGACACATTTTAGTAACTTTAAACATCTAGGAAATTCTACATTTATCGAAAACTGAAGTTTCGACCAAAAAATCGAATATTTGGGTTTTGTTAAAATTCCAGGTTTAAGCTTTTTAAATAGGACAATTTTTTTGTACATTTCTTTTTTTATTTTCAAATTTTTCGTGAAATTTTATATTCAGCTCTTGAAGTTATATTTATAATTTGAATTTTTTTCTCAAAAAAAATCCAGTTACCAGAATAGAAAAAAACCATTAACAGAAATTAATGAAATTTCGAGATAAGAGACAAATTTAAAAACAAGTCTAAATGTCAAATCTAAATGAAAGTTACACTTATTGAATATAATTGTCAACATTTCGACTTTCTTTTTCATTTTTAGATCATTGTTGACTTGTCTTGAATTGCTTCGAAAATTTATTTAGTTTACCGAGCCCAGTTGTTTTTTCGTTTCTATGTAAAAAAACTACTAATGTTAACCTATTTTTTGTCAGATGTCATGGGGTGATATTTTATAGCTATTAATGTAACGACATTTATAATAATCGAGTTGCATTCAAAGCTTTATCGTATCATTGAAAACAATCACATAAAAAAATCAACAAACTTTTAAAATGAAATTTGTATTTAGGGTAGTATGATAGGTAACTAACATATTATTGTAACGCAATGTAAATAGAGGGAATAGAATTTAGAATAGAATTGTATAATTTAGTAAATAAAAAAATTTCTAGAAGGATCTGATAATGAAAAAGCGGCCGCGATAACGAAACAAATGGCAGATAAGCGTTCCAGAAATTTTGGGAACGATAAGCCTTATCTGCCGAAAAGTTCTAGAAGCCGGGGGCCAAAACTATAAAAGGCGGTCAGCTTTCCCTCGAGTCAGTCAGTTAGAAGTCAGTGTAGTTAGTGGCTTAGTGATTAGTAAATAAGTAGTGAGTTACTGTTCATTTGAAGTGTGCCGAGTTAATTTGGTAATAAAGTGGGTATTATTCGATAAGTGTAATCAGTTCGAACCGATAAAGCACGTAACATTATAATTGTAACTAACGTATTATGTGCTACTAAGTTATTATAAAGCTACTAAATATTATGAGGTTAATAATTACCAATAAATATTTAATTTTAAGGACACAATTTTCAACGATATGGTAAAGAATTTTAAATATGTTAACGTCGTGTGTCAAAAACTGTTTCAAAAGTAAACAATTTCAATTATTTAAATAATAATTTAAATATCCCACAGAATGGGCAAATTTCGATTTTTCCCAAAACTGGAGTTGCTGGTCAAAAAATTGAATATTTAAACTTTTATTTTAATTTCAGTTGCAAATTCGAAATTTTAAATACGAAAAATAGATCTATAATTATAAATAAAGTTTTGTTCGAAACTACGTGTTAAAATTTGTATTTGTTTTATTCGTGTAAATATTTTTTTCAAAAAAGTCCAAGTTCAAAAAGCAAAACGAAATCCATTAACAAAATCTCACAATATCTTGGAAAAAAAAAGTGAAATATTCAAATTTAAAATAAAGATTTCGAAACTAAAGTAGGAAGTTTAAAAATCCATAAATGGTGTCTTTTTTTTAAAGTTGTGAGTTTACATTAAATATGTTTAACAATTCATTCAGGAAGTCTAAATTAAAAAAAAATTAGTTAGAGTCGGACTTTAAAGTTATAAAAAAATAGTAAATGTTCGACTTTTATCTCAAAACGACTTTTTACAAAAATTGAAATTTGAAAAAAAAAATTGCCGAATTTTTGTCAAAATTTCAAGCTTAATCTTAAAGTTTTAAACAGGAAAATATCTTTCTTTTATAATTTTTGAGTTTAAATTTTCATTTGAAATTTGTAAAATGGGAAATACGAGAGTTTTTTTAATGAATTATCAGATTATTAGTCAAAAAATGTAACTTAAAATTTTTAGTTTTTGACCAAGTTTTTAATTGATCCTAAAATATTGACTAAACTTTTTCATCTTTGGACCCTTACTGAGTCGTTTTGAATTGTATCATATTTATTTTAGCCTACCGATCCCAATTTATTAGATATTTAAATATTCTGCAAACTGGACTTGGTAAGTTAAAATAAATTTGATATAATTGACTTTAAAATCGAAATTTCGAGAAAAATTTCGGTTTAAAAGTTCCATCGTTAAAGCACTTTTTTAACATTGGAAATGTTTATGTTGAGATATGGGGTGAAGTTTTGGGTTTTCGTTCAAGCTTGAGAGAACAAGGTGTCGGTCGGTCGGACATACTCGAATCGCCAGTCGAGCGCTTTCGGCGTCGAGAGGCCGGCATGAAAACTATGGGAGAATGTTAAGTTTACAGTTCACCGCAGTGCACCATATACGTTTAATCCAGTGACGTTTCATTGGATAAGGCTATCAGCTATGGATATTAAGAGTATGAAAAATAGCGAAAAATGTAAGACATCGAGAGCGCAAAAAACGTTTACGAGAGATTGAAAATAGAGAATCTAGTGAGTTAAGTACGAAAACACCGCTAACAAAAACTGAACACAATAGGCGGTATCGTGAGCATGTAAAGATGCGCAAACTTAAAGGTTCTGAAGTTTACACGGGCTACCCAAGTCAGCGGCCCTTAACTGAGGGGTTATAATTCCATTATTATGCTGTAAACTCTTACCCTAAATCCAATTCACCTACTGTCTTGAAAACCTTGAAGTACTCAGTAAACGAATGTGGTAAAATATCTGCACTTATAATTTTTAGGGCTCAAATAAATGTAAATTACTTTTACAATAAAGTTGACAAATTTTTGCTTGTAGATAAATATATTTTAATATTTCATTGTTTTTGCTTTGTACTAAAATATTTCGTTCAAGAGCCATGAGCATAGATGCCTTAATATTATTTTAATTTAAATTATTTCGTAGTCTATTTGGTTATACGAGTATATTTCAATTTAAAAAATAATCTTTCAGAAGAAACTTGGCTAATGGAAACTGTAAATTTAGAAAAGATAAACGTTGCAGAAATAACCTTAAAAATAGAAAAAAGTCGAAAGAAAAATTTTTGAATATTCAAGTTTTCACTCGAAATCTCAAGTCGAATACTTCGATATTAAGGTCGAAAATAAAAAAAAAATAGCTAAATAAGGCCAAAATTTTGAATTCAGAAAAGTTGCGAGAAAAACAGTAAAAAAAATAGACAATTTTAGGAAAATATTCCAGGATTTCAAAAAATTCATAATGTTCTAAAATTTTAAAACATATGTCAACATTTTGAGGTTAAAGATAAAATTTTGCAACTAAATCAAAATCATTTGAATAAAAATTAAAATATTTTATTTAAAGTCAAGATTTTAAATAAATGGCTTGTGTACGTAAAAAAAGAATCTTGATTAAATTTAAAACCTTTAAAATAAAAAATTAAAGCTTTAACACTGGCTGAAACTTTTATTGGTGTTGGAAATAAAAGTAGAAAGTAAAGTTTGAATTTTGGGATTTTAAAATTTGAGGAAACCCACCACTCATAATTTAATAAAAAAGGGGATCTTAAATTTCGAAAAAAAAGTTGACATTACAAAATTTCGATAAAAAATCTTAAGTTTTTGAGTTATATATTTATAATTTTAAGAATTTTTTAGGGTGTCACAATTTCGAAAATAAGTCAAAATCTTTAGAAATATTTAGAATTTATTATTTAATATGAAAATTTTAAACAAAACATAAATATTTATTGACAGTTTAAGAAAAATAAATGACATTTTGGAAGGTTGAGGAATTTTGTGAAAAAGTCATAATTCCAAGAAAATACTCTATATTTATTTTTTTTAATGCAATATCTTGGGATAGACTCGCAAGACTGATGTTCAAATTTTGAATCCGTTTGAAAAAAACACAAGAATTGCAAGTTTAATGTAAAAATTTAAAAAATTGGAAATTGTGGAAGAAATTATTAAATTTCGGAAAAGCCCAAAATTTGTGTTTATAATTATTTTGAAAGCATAAACGCATAATTTTGTAAAGAAGAGCAAAAATAAGAGTAAAATAGATTTCTAGACGATTTTCTTTAGGTTAGAAAATTTTAACCTCTCTGGATAAATAAGACGTCAAAATGACCCTTGACGGATCAACCAAAATAGTCAATAAGTAATCGAATGCCGGGTTCGCTACGTTCTCTTCTAAAAAACTTACAGCACACTTGATGACTTTTTCATTTGAACATCCGATAAAATTTTAACTGACATAAATTGAAATTTACTAATTCAATCAGACTCACTCTGTCATTATTAAACGGTTCGAGATAATTACATACCATATCTGTTGCTAATTTAAAGCCCTCATCGCTTCCCATTTTTGTTTTTAGATTCATTTAAGTGGTTAGTTCATTACGACAAGCGTATTTTTGATATTAAGAAATTTCATTATCTTTGCGATTCTGTGGAAGGAGATTCAAGTGACGTTATTGAATCATTGTCATTATCAGCTAATTATTATTATTAATTAATTATGCAATAGAGTTGCTGCAAGACCGCTTTAAAATAAAAGAACAGGTCACAACTGTCCTAAACTTTTTTTAATTTAGAAGAACCACACAACCCGGTCTAAGACAACTAATTAACTGTAATAAAGGTTTTAGAGATTTCGGTAAAAAAGGGAATTACTTTTATTTATTATTCCCATAAGAGCGGAAAAATTAAATGATCATGCAAAGCGAAAATGGCAATCAGTACAACCAGTACAGCTCTAGTTTTAATTAGAAATAGGTGCAGTAACTTTAAACAATGTCCAGCATTGTTAAATCTATGGTGTCAAGCGAACATCATTACTTCAGCATTAGTTAAAAAATTGTAATTTTCTTTAAAAGAGTTTGAAGTAATGTAACATATGAATCAAATCACATCTAAATGAATTCAGGTGTGATCTGGAATATGATAAACAAAATCACAGAACCAACCTCAATTTTTAAGATTGATAAATTTGCCATTCCACTGCCCTCTAATGTTTTTTTCGATGATCCTGATTTCAATGCGAAATAATCTAAATAAGATTTATTAACTGAAACAAGTTTATTTTGGAAGTAATTAGAAATTCCATTGAAATCAGAAAAAATTAACTTCATTTTCAAGAAACCAAATTGGGTTGAATGCAGCTGGTCATTTAAAAGTCCATTCAAAGAAACAAAAATATGACATGCAATTCAAAGACCATAAATTCTTGTCAGGAAGAACAATTACATGACCGGGGCAATAAATGTTAGGATCAAGAGAAAACAGAAAACAAAATACTTTTATCCCAAGAAGAAAAGGCCAGGAATAACACTTTTAAGACAATTGCTACTTATGAGCACCCTGTGGTCTCTTCATTGTAACGTTGCCTTTCAAAAAGGAAAGAAGGCACATTCAGTGTCAATAAAATGATTCTTAAACTTATATCTAAGAACCACTTGTCGGAATGACAAATTTCTGAAATGTACTACTTATCCAACCAGGGCACCAGGGGGTTCAAACAAACTGTGAAGGCCACAAAATTTATGTGGTGTAAGACACATCTGTAAACACTCTCAACACGGTCAGCCTTAACGACATTTTAATCAGTTATAAAAAAATAAAACTAAACGTAATACGTATTGTTGTAAATCAATACATATTTTATGTAATTATTATTATTTACTACTTCGAAGATACAAAGATAATTGTCGTGGCGAATTTCAAGGGGTGTCGGATAACATAAGGGTCAACGTCACCAAGATTCTAGCCTTAATAATCTAAATAAATAAAGGTTTCATATTTCAACACAATCGGTAAAGAGGTTATGAAATTATTAATTAAATTATTTTTTATAACAACTTTGAAAGTCTGCAATTCGAAACATTTTTTATTATTTTTTTTTTCGTAATTCGTATTTATTTATCATTGCAAATCAACTGCCAAGCGTTGTCTTTGAAATTTGTAAATACCCTTTATAACCTTGTATGTTAAATAAAGGGTTAATTATGTTTCTATTTGGTGTTATCATTTCCAATGTCTCCGTTGGTTGCAAGGATTGCGAAATCTGTGAATTTTTTGTAAATTTTTAGGTTTTTTTTTCGAAATTTTGATTTTTTCTAAAAATGTCGGATTTTTAGTTTTTTTTTGGTAAATTAAAAACTGAAAGATAAAGACCTTTCCTAGAAATATGGACTTGTTTTTTTTTTTTAAATTTTGACTTAATCCTATTTGATTTTTTCCACTTTTGAATTTAAATTCGAAATTTGGTTCACAAAATCTGTTGGGTGTATTTGGTGTTAACCTTAAGAGCTAAATCACGAGCTAAAAATGTTCAGCACTGAATTAACAGTAAAAATCTGTCAATTTTCTCGTAAAAATTTTTAGTCAATTTTTTTGTTTTTTTTTACCGAAAATTTTCTTTTATTTTGTAGGTTTTTAGTTTTCCTGTTAATTTTACGAATTTCTACTGAAACTATTGAATATTATACCCTTTTTAATTATCAATCTATTAAATTTTTAGTAAAAACCTAAAACTAAAAGTTGTGGGTCGAATGTTTCAAAACTTTTTGGCCATATTTCATGCAAAATATTCAAATATTTACTAAAAAAAATGAAATTTTTATGCAGCTTTATGCCTTAAACAAATATGGCTTTATTATTTTTCATTTAATAAAATCGAACCAGTTTAAATGGGAATCTCAGATTTTTCTTTGCACCGGGACCCTTGGTTACCTAGATCTGTCACTGATCGCTTGCCTCCCCGATCGCGCCGACTGAAATTATTGCATGCAATCGTATCAAAAATTTACTTTTATATGTGAACTTGAAAAAGCAAATTTATTCTAACGAAAAGGTGGGATCCAGGTAGTGTTTATTTTTTAATATGGTCATAAATTCAACATGCATTGCTGTTTGCGAGTTTGTTCTTTTTTCTACAGAATGATTATAAATGTACGTACCTAATAATAACATAAGAATTATTGTAGGCCGAAATGAAAAAAATAGAACAATTGGCTTAATTCAGGAAATTTTACTGCCTTTGGTCAGCTAATTAGCTGACTTGTTAACAGTAGTAAATGTAACAAATATAAGCGACTGAAATAAATGCCGAAAATTTATTCGCAGTAGGTGGCTCTCCTTCCCATATACATTTTAAATATTGCTTTTACGATATATTTCAAAAGTGAAGAGGTTCAATGTTTATTGAATTTTTACAGCTTTCACTACATGTGCCGCTTTAAGGTAGGTGATCAAATTGTTGCAGCTTGCGGAAAATAAAATTTTAAGCTTTTTCACGTTGAAATTGTATTTTAAACGACTAACCAATATTTGCTTGGACTGATTTAACCAAATCTGTGGCGTCGCGTAAACAGTTTAATTGAATTCTTTTTATTCTCCAGAGCTGTTTCATTTTAATGGAATCAAGGTTGTTTAGTTTCTGAAACGGCCGTTCAGAATCGCTTTATTGTGAATGGAAACGTGGAATAAAAATAAAACAGTGGTTATGCCCTGCAAACCTGTATTTGCATTATGAAACGAGGTACGTTTTAATTTACTGTCAGTATCTACGGTATGCATTTGATATCTATTAATAATGAACGGTAGGCAATATTAGCATATAAATGACCAACCGTTAAGGGAATAACGCTTTAGTACAAACATTTTAACATCCCGTTTTACCCTCTTAGAGTTTGATTTTTTAAGTCAGTAGCGTTGCTATGGCGGGCCATTAATGTGGAATGCACAAGAGCCTCTTGAGCAGTTTTTGCTTTGACCCAATTTAAAAATTGTAAATTTATAAAAAGATTAAGTTTAAATTTCGAATGCCAATTCGGCGAAAAGAATTTGTTGCCAAGTTTGGAGAAAAAAGTGGAAGTTCCATGTTAAAGTCGAAATTTCCAAAAAGAAAACCGGGAATCAGCCCGTAATCAGACCATCCACGAGCTTACATACTAACAAAGAGAGGAATTCCAGTACTACCTCTATGGAAACTCAGTGCAAGGGATCTAGTGGTAGTAAAGATGACAACAAACATGGAAGGGCAAAACCGAGATCTTGTGATAGGATCAGCCTACCTTCCATATGACCAACCAGGACAACCACCCACAATGGAGATAAGAACACTGGTGCAGAAATGCGCCGAAGAAAACACACAATTAGTGCTCTGTTGTGATTCCAACGAGCACCAAATCGTCTGGGGGAGCAGAGGAACAGACAGAAGAGGTAAGTTACTTTTAGAGACTTCACTATTAGCAATACCTATAAGTAGCAAATCGGGGCATAGAACCGACTTTTCTCAATCAAAACAGAAAAGAGGCAATAGATATAACAGTCGGCACACAAAACGCTTGCAATCTAATAAGTGATTGGAATGTCTTAAATGAACCATCACTCTCGGACCATAGGTACATACAGATAGCTCTGCCACAGGGGGGGCTGAGTCGTACAGAAATCCTAGAACCTGTAATTGGGAAAACTATCAAGTGAGACTGAAACAGGGACTGGAATACTGTCCGATTAGGCCAAAAACCCCAGTAGACATTGAAATGATGTGCGATGTATTCAACACCGCCATCAAAACAGCCTACGAAGAAAATTACCCAATGAAGACGAGGAAGGTCAAGCGCGAGACCGTATGGTGGAATCCTGAACTTTCTCGTCTAAGGGCAGAAACAGGTAGAAAATTTAACCGGGCAAAAAGGACCGGACTTTGGGATAAAACCTCAAGAGGAGAATATGTAAGTGCCATCAAAAAGGCAAAAGAAAATTCCTGGAGGAAGTACTGTGAGGGGATCGAAAAATCCCCAGAATGTGCTAGACTGCAGAAGGCATTGCAAAAGAACAACCAGAATATACTGGGATCTTTGCAAACACCACAGGGAGAATACATGCATTCCGAGGAGGTGATCCTGAGGGTTTTACTTCAGGCGCACTTCCCGGGATGCTCACCCACAACAAGACAGCCAAGACACCGATGTACCGCAAAATCGGGGATCAAGTCAAAGCTGTAGAATAGCAAATAAACTATTTGACATAACCAGAATTATATGGGCGATAAACAGTTTCAAACCATATAAATCACCAGGCCCAGACGGAGTATTACCAATAATGTTACAACAAGGGGTTGAAGCACTAGCGTCATCCTTGTGCACAATATTTAGGGCCTGTGTGGCCACAGGATACGTGCCTCAGGACTGGAGAAGGACGAGAGTGGCTTTTATACCCAAACCAGGGAGAAATTCGTACGCCCAGGCACAGTCTTTCAGGCCAATCAGCTTGACATCATTCATGCTCAAGACAATGGAAAAGCTTGTCGATAGGTATATTAGAGACGATGCGATGAGGTGTTTCCCCTTGCATCGACATCAATACGCCTACAAGCAGGTAAATCTTGCGACCCGAGCCTGCATGAACTCACACGCAGGATCGAGGAAGCCCTCATAACCAAGGAAATTGCCTTGGGAGCCTCCTTAGACATTGAAGGTGCGTTTGACAATACGTCATACTATCTATCAAAAGTGCTGTAGAAAGACATGGAGTCGATCCTGCGGTAACTCGCTGGATAGACTATGCTCCAAAACAGGAGAATAACAACATCACTAGGCAACATATCGATAGCGGTATCTGCAGCCTGGGGCTGTCCGCAGGATGGGGTATTGGGGTGGAGCCTTGTGGTGGATGATCTGCTAAGGGTACTAGAACTAGAAAGATTTCATGCGCAAGGATACGCAGATGACCTAACCTTATTAATTAGAGGTAAATTTCCAGGGCCCGTATCAGCATTAATGGAACGGGCACTGAATATTACAGAAATGTGGTGTTCAGCAGAGGGAGTAACAGTGAACCCTGCGAAAACCACGATAGTCGCATTCACTAAAAAAAAGGAATCTTAATGACTTAAAGAGGCCTAGTTTAGGAGGACAAGAAATTCCGCTGATTAAGGAAGTTAAATATTTGGGACTTACCTTAGATACCAAACTTAGCTACGGTGCTCACGTGGAAAAAGTTACTGCCAAAGCTACTAAGGCCCTTTGGGCCTGTAGAGGCATGATAGGAAAACAATGGGGACTCAGACCAGCGATGGTCCATTGGATATATCCAAGGTTGTAGTACCCATAGTCCATAGTTCTTTTATCTGGTGGCATAAAGCCAGACAAAAAGGAAAGTGTTATCAGACTAAGCAAGGTACAAAGGTTAGCTTGCTTAGGAATAACAGGGGCGATGCAAACAACGCCCACTGCAGCCACGGAAGCACTGGTAGGTCTGCCTCTACTTCATCTGGTGATGGAGGCGGAGGCCCTGTCAGCAGCCTACAGGCTAAAAATAAACGGGTATGGAATGGAATCACCTAGATCAACATCCTATACAGAAATATTCAAGCGGATTTGTGCGAACCGTACGCTAAGCATGCCATCGGACAGAACAAAAAGCATCCTCAACTTTCACAAACCCTACCGGGTAGTAATACCGGAAAGGGGAGTTCAGTTAGTAGAACCAAAGAGAGAGAATGGATCAATTTGTTTCACAGATGGATCCAAAACAAAGATAAGTACTGGTGTGGGAATAACCAGCAAATAACCAGGGAATGAATTTTACATAAACCTGGGATCTTTGGCAACCGTATTTCAGGCAGAAGCTACTACAATTACAGCCTGTGCTGAAGCAATGATCAAGAGGTCTTATAAAAATTAGAGAATCGTGATCTACATCGACAGCCAAGCAATACTAAAAGCGCTGGGAGCTTATGAAATAAGCTCTAGTACGGTCAAAGATTGTATTGATAAGCTAAAAAACTTGGCACAGCACAATACAGTTATACTTCGATGGGTTGAGGCCCATCGAGGAATTGAAGGAAATGAAAGAACAGACCTTCTAGCCAAAAGGGAAGCCGAGTTTCCTCTAGTAGGGCCGGAGCCTACTTGTCCGCTTGCCTACAAAGCGGCAAAAGAGGTAATAAAGAAACTACTAAGAAAAGAACACAACACTCACTGGAGGGGTGTCAACAGTCTGAGGCAATCGCGGAAGTTCATTGACGGACCATCAGAAAAGAGAGCTAGAGAACTATTACAGTTAAGCAAAAATCAGCTCAGGTGGACAGTTGGACTATTTACGGGACACTGTACCCTAATGAAACATCTTACAACAATTGGCGTGAAAGAAAATTCTACTTGTAGAATTTGTGGAGAGGAAGAAGAGACTCCTTTAGACATATTATGCGGCTTTGGTAAGGAATAGACATTCCAGCTTTGGGAATGCTCTGACTGAACCAAAGACAATAGTGGAGACACCCATAAAGGAGGTTCTGGAATTTTTCAAAAGAACGGGCCTATTATGAGATAATCGTGGGGGGCACAATAAGCGATGGCTTCAGTGCCGCAGGCATGACCGACCCCATAGTAATAATAATAATAAGAGACCCCCTTGTGCTAAATTTCGTGCCTATATTGTATTGTTTTTTCAACTTTGACACCCTGTATCTCTCTTAATATCAACTTTTGGTATAAGGTAAATGTAGCTAACTTACATTATTTTTATTTCACCATTACTTATGGTCCAACCTGTGTAACTCGAAATTTTGAAAAAAAAAAAAGATTAATATTAAAATAACTCATAATTTATTTTTTAAAATTCTCAAATTTCGGTACAATGAAAATTATTAAGAAAAATTATAGTTTCAACCTTAAAGTAGAAATTTTGAAAAAAAAACTTCAGTTTCAACAATACACACCAGATTTCGAAAAAAGTCTAAATTTCGAGATCAAGATATATTTCAGTTCCCAAATTTATACCGCTTGGGATACTTGCTTAATTTGATCCATCATTGGAAGATGATAGTTTAAAATATGAAATGACCAAATTTGAGATGTCCTTAATTCCAATTTAACACATTTTTTAGTAATACTGATATTTTTCTGGAAATGGTTTTTATCTTTAAATGGTGTCTTTTTTTTTGAAATTACGAGAGTCTTTTTCTATAAAAACCATGTATTTTTACTTAAAATTTAATTTTTTGCTTAAAATTTGTACTTTCAGTTTTTATTTCTGTAAATTGCCAACTGCAAATTTGTGCTTTATCTAGAAATCTTTGGTTTACAGTTTTGATCTGAAACATGAACTTTTTTCGAGAAAATTATTATTAGTGTTCAAGTTTCTCTTATGTCAGAATTCATTTCAGCCTTTTCTTTTCTCCCAAAATTATGTCATTAATTAAAGTCGAAATTTCTACGCTAAGAATTTTAGTTTTATTTTGAAAGATAATGCCGAAATTTTCTTATCTTCGAAATTTCGAATTTTACTGAAGTGTCTAGGGGATTTGACCTCGGATTACAGGTGCAGTAAGTGAAATGAAATAAAAATATATGGAATGTTTAGCTACTAAAAGTTTACCTACTAAAAAATGGTGATCTTTATTTAAAATAATAGTAATAATAATAATAAACCGGGTGTTTCAAAATAAGGTGCCCATACTTAAAACCATAATCCTGGACCAATTTTGAGAAAAAAAAAGTTTATATCACATAGGTCCGGATCCGCTTTATTTTTAGGTTATTGGATCTCGAAAATTAAGAAAAAATTAGTTTTTCCTTAAATACTATGAAAAAGGATTATGGTCCTAAAGTATGAGCACTTTATTTTGAAATACCCGTTTTATTATTATTGTAATTATTTTTAATGAAAATCACAATTTTTTAATAGGTAAAGTTATTTACATATATTATTAGCTAAATTGCTATTGTAAACTAAATATAAATAAATAAATTACGTTTTTTTTTTGAGAAAATTTCGATTTCCATTTTTACTTTTTTCCTGGATTTTGGATTACAGATTCGTTATTTCAATTTTTTTTTTAGATTTTGGTTCAGTTTTCGAAGTTGCAATTTTTTTATAAAGCACATGCGTTTTTCATTGTTTTAAACTGTTTTCTTGCATAATTATTAAAAAAAACGAATTTTTCAAAAAAGTCGAAAATTTTGAAGAATCATAAATAATTACACTTTTGAATAAGAAATGAAAGTAAAGTTAAAAAAAAATCGAAATTCTAAAAAATAAATAAATTTTTAAAATGTAGGAATTTTTCGAAAAAAATAAAAAATTTAACAGTGGCGAAATTTTCAAAAAAAGTTAAAAAAATAAACATTTTACAATGTATACAAAAAGTCTGAATTAAAAAAAAATGATCGAAATTGAAAAAAGTCTAATTAAAAATAGCCGACATTTCTTAAAAATAATTACAATTTAAAAAATCGAATATGTTGAAATATTTAGAAAATTGTTGCGTGTTATCGGTTCGAAAATTAAAACTTCGTCAATTATAAACATAAACATTTTAATTCAAACTTATTTCGGAACTACTTTATGATTCACTTAACTATTAGGCTATCTAAATAACTAATTGACTAACTGATTAACTGAGGGAAAGTCGACTGCGTATTTATAGGTGCCGTTCCGGTTTCTAGAACAGATCTCCGCACAGATAAGACATCGCTTGCGGAAACGTCTAGAGCGCTTATCTGCCGTATGATTCATTCTCGCGGCGGCTTCCCATTATCAGATGTTTCTAGAGAGATCCTTACACTACACAATCACTGATACAAATTTTATAACTACATTTTGTTACAATATTTTCGTCGACACAATGGAAAAAGGTCGAAATTAAAAACACTTCGAGATTTTGAAAAAATCAAAATTTTGAGGGAGGCGAAATTTTGAAAAAGTGTAAATTTTAAAAATTTGGACCCTTTTAAACAACAAAAAGAAACGAAATAAAAAAAATGTTAAAATATCAAAATGCTACATTTTCCAAAAAAAACACCGAAATTTTGAAAAAATAAATCGAAAAGCCGATATTTTTTGAAAAAATCTAGATTTTGGAAGAAATCAAAATTGAAAAAAGTTAAAGGTAAAAAAAATCGAAACTTTGGAATAAATATCGAAATTGTGAGGGTTATTTTAGAGTTTAAATAAGTCAAAATTATACAGGTGGGCCATAAGTAATGGTACACAGAGCGAGAGTGGATTTTTCGTATAAAAATAGGTGATTTAGCTACATTTACCTTATACCAAAAGTTGATATTAACATGGATGCAGGGTGTTAAAGTTGAAAAAAAACCGATTTATTCGTTTAACTATTGAATAAATTGTAATAGCGGCAAGAAATTTGGTACAAGGAAGTTTCCTAAGTTGACAAACCCTAATTTGCTAACATATTACCAATAGCTGATAGGGGGCGCTGCCTGGGCTATCCTGCATGATTCTAAATCATCATAACTTTTTTGTGTACCCACGTATATTAATTTTAAATAGGCAATTTTTTTTCTCATATTTTTTTACGCAAAATAGGCATACATTTTTTAAGTTGATATGAGCAACCGTTTCCAAGTTTGAAGTGCCTTCGTTTTAAATTACTAAGATATTAAATTTTAGTAGGCTTGAAGAAAAAGTAATAATAAGACAGCTTTCAAAGTAATTTATGTCAAATATTACTTTGCTGATAATATTATTACCTAAATTTTGAAAACCTCAATAAAGAAATTGCAAAAAATTAAGACATAATTTATTTTTTAACATAGAGATGTAAGATACGATCTCTGAGTCCCCACAAGAAAATTTTAATAGTCTGGGTGATCAAAGCAGATATTTGGAGACGAATTTCAATAAAAGACAGTTAGATTTTTAATTATTTACAATCTCTTTACAGGAAAAAGATCATTCTCGAATAATTATTTTTGAAAATAACTTTTGTTTTGGTATCTTACTTAAATTTGCTTCAGAATTTCAAAAAATATGTGTAATAATAACGTCAGTAGAGTAATATTTGATATAAACTATTTTAGTCAGCTTTATTACTTTCATTTTTAAACCTATCACGAATAATACACATTTACATAACTTAAAATAAACGTACTGCAAACTTTGAAGCAAAATATCTTGAAAACAGTTGCTTGAATCAATATTCAGAAAGTATACCTTTTTTAAGTAAAAAATGTAGATAAATAAAAGTATTTATTTAAAATAAGCGTACATGGAGGTACAAAAAAGTTGTGATGTTTTAGAATAATACAAGTTAGCGCAGGTTGCGCCTCTGTGAGTTACTGGCAATCTGTTAGCAAATTAGAATTTCCTGACCGAAGCCAATTTTCTTGCCTACAGGGAGTTAAGCGAAAAAAATCAATTTTTTTTTCAATATTGACACCGTGTATCTCGGTTAATATCAACTTTTGATATAAGGTAAATGTGGCTAAATCACGTTATTTTTATACGAAAAATTCACTCTTGCTCTATGTACTTATGATCCTATGGACTTATAGTCCACCTGTAGAATTTTCAACTCTAGATGTCAAAATTTTCTGAATTTTTTTTTTCATGTTAGGGTCATAACTTCTATTTTTTTAAATAAATTTCTAAAAGTTTTTAGTTAAACTTCACATATTTGTTAACATCCTCATTCTCGAAACTTCGACTTTAATGACTGAATTTGCATTTAAGCAATGCGCGCACTAGGATTTTTAACAGCACGATTATTTTGTCGCAAAATTGTGATGCAAATGTATGTGCGTTCATTACCATTTAATACTATACACTACACATCGCAGTTTTGTGACAAAATAATTGTTTTCTGAGCGATGAAAGACAAAAAATCCAAAGTTCTGATTACTGCCACGGAGAAAAGCGGAAAAAAATTATCTTTAAAACAAATTTCAGATATTTCACCACATTGGTTTGAAGTTTACAATCCTATTGGAGTGATTTTCTTTCTTATTGAACATTCGACCTTGTAAGGAAAGTAAATTTGGTTTTGAATTTCTGCCTTAACTAGATTCGCCCACTTCTTGGTGTCTAATTCCATTTAGTTCAAATAATTTATATCGTCTTAATTAATTATTACAGCCCTCAACGACTTAGGAAAACACAGAGAACATTCGATGATAGAAGCTTATTAAATTCTTGATGGTCAGCTCTGAGCTTTTTCCTTCTTTTCCCTAGGGAACAATCCTCTTTCTTTAATTAGTTTAGGTCCTAGTAACCACAGATTATTTAACTACTAGCTGAAGGCTATTGTTAATACGAGCTTTGGAGAAGCAGTTGATTTAATTTACAGACTGAGCGGGCTATATTTTTTGAGCCTCATTAATTTCTTAACAAAAGGTTCTTTATTCTCGCAGACTTCATTCATGGGCATAATTTATCCGCTTTTATCGAGATTCGCTAAAAATAATTTATTTTACATAAGCATTTTGAAACGGTTAAACATAAATTGTACTTGTCGAAAGCAGATATCTATTATTAAGAGAAAGGTAAAATTTATTCTGTTGCATATTATATCAAGAGCAAAGGAGCTATTTTATGCCAATGTGATCGAATATTTAACACAGTTTTGTTGAAGGTTAAATCATTTGTAATCTAAATAAAATGTCATTGTCTGTTATTTTAATTTCTAGGTCAAAGTATAAAAGTTAAAATAACAGCTTATAATTTTTGAAATTTTGAAGTAATTCATTCAAGTTTGATTTTCTTTAATACTGTAACGAAATGTAATTATGAAATTTAGAATAAGGAAATTTTCTAGAAAAATCTGATAAGGGAAAGCAGCCGCGATAATAAAGCAAACGGCAGATAAGCGTTACAGAAATTTCGGCAAACGATAAACTTTACCTGCCAAATTCTTCTAGCACCTGGACTGGGACCTATATAAGGGGGTCACTTTTCCCTCGAGTCAGTCAGTCAGTGTAGTTAATTAGTGAGTTTGTAGTTAGAAGTCAATAAGTGAATTAATTATTCAGTTGTAGTGTTCCGAGTTTAGTTTGGAAATAAAACTGTGTACAATTCAACAAGTGTTAGTAATCATTCGAAGTGATAGCCCGCAACAATATGATATAAATAAATACAGTGTAGTTCTTTAAAACTTGACATAGGCCAACTTTTTTATTTGAAATGATAGACTTCTACTTCCAATTGCAAAATTTTAGGAAATAGCTTGACTAAGAAGAATGTATCAAAAAACCTTTCCATGTTGCCATATTTCTTCAGTACATACTAAAACAATATTTTTTTAAATAGCAACACTGCATTTTTTAACATATTTTGATAGATCTTTAAATGCTAAACAATAAGTGTTCTGTCAGATTTTTTATTTGAAGTTGCCGTTTAAGAACAATCAGCAAAAAAACTAAAATAATCCTCAGTCGACAGGAACTAAAAGAAACTTACATAACAGTAGTAGGCATTAAATAAACAAAAATTGCGTTGTTTGAAAGCTATTACTTTTGATGGGCGTAGTTTTTTTTTAAACTTGAACTTGGCTATCTCTTTTATTTTAAATGGTAAACTAGTAATTTCGATTGTAGGAAAAGTTGTAGGAAATAATTTGACTAAGAAAAATGTACCAATAAGACTGTCCTATGTTGCCAGTAGATATTAAAACAATATTTTAACTTAGTTTGATAGATCTTTAAATTCTAAACAAAAAGTGTTTTCTTACATTTTTTATTTGATGTAACCATTTTCGAATGATTAATTATTAAACAACAATACTTACCACTTTTTGTTTTTATACACATTCCAATGCAACAGCTTTCAAATATCACAATGACATCATTATCATGAATGCTTCTTTGAATTAAGATGATTTGTGTATAATTTTCAATGCATATTATTATTATGTTAGCTCTTTTTAATTCCTGCCCATTGCAAATTATCTTAGTCCTTTTGTTAATTGTTCGAAAACGGCAACTTCAATTAAAAAATGTGTCAGAACACTTTTTGTTTAGAATTTGAAGATCTAGTAAAATATGTTAAAAATGCAGCCCTACCATTTAAAGAAATATTGCTTTAGTATCTACTAAAGAAATATGGCAACACAGGAAAGAATTTTTCATACATTTTTCTTAGTCAAGCTATTCCCTACAACTTTGCAATTTGAAGTGCTAGTCCAGCATTTCAAATACAAAAGTTGGCCTATGTCAAGTTTTAAGAAAACTACACTGTTGAGGGACTTTGGGTGTATCAGTCTCTAAAAATAAATTACAGTTTATTATTTGCCGCGATCAGGAATCTACATTTATGGCAAAATTTTGATGTATGTGTTCGCATAAAGTATTGACATTTTATTCGAAATTTTTTGAAATATAATACAACAATAAATCCAAAATTTCGACTTTAATCTTAGTTGTTTTTTGAAAATTTCAGATTAAAATTAAAATATCACACTTTTCTCAAGTTTCTCAAAATGTCAATATTTTTATTCAAAATTTCTAAAGCCTTGATAAATTGCACATTCAAAAATTTTAAGAAAAATTTTGATGTTAATATCGAAATCCGATAAAATTCGAGAGTAAACTTATATTATGCCTAATTCAGAAAAAAAATCGAAATAAAACTAAATTACAACTAGTGATGGACAAAACTGCTATTTACAAGTAGCAGTTACGAGTTGCTCCTGTTACAACCAAGTAACAGTTTTAAATAGCTGCTACTTTTGTTACTGTTATTTATTATGAATACGCGTTAGGCGATCACATATAGCAGTCCCAGTATACTGAAAGTCGGTACGGAATGGAACGGAGCAGGTAGCAACTTACAAAGAGTACCTGCTACTGCTACTTTGTGACTGTTACGCGATCGTAAATCGCAACAAGGAGCAACCGACAAGAAATAACTGATACTCCACTAAACTGTTCCTGCTACTTTGTCACAGTGTGATTAAACAATAACACTACCTACGCTAAATCACTGAAGTCGCAGTTACGTTCGGATGATAGGAGAATTAGTACATGGATATGTTTTAAATTTATTTAGCAGACAATCTTTTATAAAGGGAAACTCGAATGTAGGGTATAACACTGATCATTTTTGCTATTATGAGAATTTTAAGAGACATCTGAATTTATAAGAGGTAAGCATGTGATTTAAATCGTCAGTCAGTAGCAAATAAAGGTATCAGAACAATTAAGCTGTTTTATTTTGACATAATCTTCTAATAGTAACTAATTAAAGATAAAGAAGGGTAAAATTATTAAAATAAGCTTCATGATTATTAACATCACTTATTATTTATTACAAAAACGAAATGATTTATATTCAGATATAACATTAGAATTCCAAGGCGCTTTCGACTATAGAATAGAAACAATGATAAAGCCCACAATTCCCTAAGGAAACGGTCCTAAAATACACGGAGTTAATTGAGACAAGTAAGTAAAGTAGCAGGTATCGATAACGTTATGTGTAACAACTACGATTGAAAGATCTTATGTGTTCCAAAAGTAGTACTTTAAGGAACTGATAACTGTTCCAACTGCTACTTAATAAGTAGCAGATTGCTATGTAATTACAACAAACAAAAACTCTCGAGTTTTGAGATAAAAGTCAACAATTGTGAAGAAGCCAAACTTTGAGAAAATGCAAGAAAAAAAACAGGTTCTAAAAAAAGCCAAAATTCGAACAAACAACAGAACCTCAGTTTTTGAGAATAATGTCAAATTTTGGGGACAAAAGTTGTAATTTTTAAAATTAAAACAAAAACCAACCAAAAAAAGCAAAATGTATAAAAATGTCTAAATTTCCAAAGAAAACTAACTTAAAAAAAGACGAAAATTAGTCAATAATGTCAAAAGTTAAACCAAAAGACGAATAACGAGGAAAAACTTTTTTGAGATAAAAATTGAAATGTGGGGATAAATATTTATCCTCTTCTAAAAATTTGGACTAAAATTCTAAAAAAAAACTGAAAAATTTGATCTTTCTGGACGTTTATTTCTAAAGGCAAATTCTCCAAAGTATCCATTGGAAACACATACTTAGAAGTGCGAGCATATTAGAAGTATTACTTGTATGCAATAATACTAAAAAACCTAATTCCTTGGAAGCCATATGAATTCACAAATATTTACGATCGAGACAATTTACGTTTAAAAACAAGCAGCTAGATCTTCTGGACAAACCTCTAATTGAAGATTTGGATGAGAATTAGGATTAGACGGAATATTCGTAGGAGTCTATGATTCATGGAGCTTGTTGGCATAACAACGGCTAAACAAATTTCTGGTATAACCGCCGACGATGCTAAAAAGCGAAACCAGCTCCGGTCAGAACAAATATTTCTAGAAACATTGCAGACAGTAAGGTTTAAAAATGTCAATTATAAAATTTAATTTATTTAATTTCGAAAAAAAGAAAAATCTCGAATAGCACTGTTTAGAAGCAGAAAATGTTTAATTACGAGATAAAAGTCAGCATTTTCACAAGAAGACTAAATTTTTATAAAAATAATGAAGAAAAAATGAAGTCGAAATACCGAGTAAAAGGTTAAAGTTTAGAGAAAAAAGTCATATTTTTCCAATAGAAAGTCAAACTTTGGGAAAAAAGTTGGTTATGAGGCGAAAATTAAAAAAAAGAAATGTTGAAAATTGATTGAAATTTCTAGGCAAAGACCAATTTAAATAAGTTGAATTTTGAGAAAAAATTTCATAAAAAGTCAAATTTTGAGAAAAAAGTTGAATTTTTGAGAATAAAGTTGACTTTAAAGAAGGCAAAATATTGAAAGAAAGTTGAAATATCGATAAAAAGCTGAATTTGAGGTAAAGGTTGAGATGTGCAGAAATACAAAAGGCAAAAATTCTGTTGAAACCGTTACCAATTTTATAAAATTTGGCTCTAATTTCCGGAAAAATTTCGAGAAAAAGACGAATTTCTAGAAATCATTTGAGATTTTGAATAACAGAGAATGTCGAATTTTGAGTTGTCTTCATTTCCAGGAAAAGCCAAATTTTGAGAAAAATAAAAAAAAAAGTCGAGATTTAAACAAGTCAAAATTTTTAGTAAAAGGCCACCAATCAGAGAAATAAGTAGGTGGAATTTTCTGTTAAAAAATCAGCTTGTTAGAAAAAAGTTTTTGCAATAAAGTAGAGAATAAAAAAACGAATTTTAAAATAAATATAAATATCAAGAAAAAGCTAATTTAAAGGAGTCAAATTTGGAAAAAAAGACCCAAATATCCAGAAAGAGACCCAAATCTCCAGAAAAAGACCAAATTTTAAATACAAAGACTAAATTTCTCGAAGTTAATTTAAAAAAAGGTCGGATTTTAGGAATGAAATTTCACTTAAAAAAACTGAGAGAGTTTTGCTAGAAACAGTTTTGAGACGTAACTCCAAATTTTGGAAAAATGACAAAATTTGAGATATTTAGGAATTGGGACCAGATACTTTTTTTAATTCACAGTGGATAGATTGAATATTTTATTTTGATTTTTTTTTAATCATGAAAGTAATTTTAGGTCTTGGTAGAAAAATAATTTTGAATTTTGATATCCACTTCGAAAATTAATTAAATATGGTTTATATTTTTAAAGTCTGAATTTTAAATTTTTCAAAATTATAGGTACATTTCCTAAATTGC
Organism: Dastarcus helophoroides; assembly: GCA_028583605.1. NCBI lineage: Eukaryota > Metazoa > Arthropoda > Insecta > Coleoptera > Bothrideridae > Dastarcus > Dastarcus helophoroides. Next base: position 4,711,309 of record CM053332.1, read on the forward strand.
AGCAAATATTGTAAGCTATATTTACAATTTTTTACAAGTGTTCATAAAAGCGTAGATAAAAAACCTTGACATATAATTTTATTTATGAGAGTTTTATCGTCGGCTGCCAATTAGAGCGCACTAAATTCGCCATGCTCTTCCAAGTCTCTCTAGATTATATTAAAGCTTTCTCATCACCTTCTAAGGATTCTATTATCTAATCATTCTGGTGGAAGATTCTTAGATGATATCAACTTTTTTATTCATTAAATCATTAAATAATAATAATAGAAATGAGTTACAAAGCAGTTAAACGAGGCAGACAAAAAGTAACATCCTTGGTGTTAATAATCCACATTTTCTGCCTTCAAAAATGGTAATAAGATTCCAAGTTTAGAAAAAAAGCCTACAGAATCTCACACTTTTTATATACCGAAACACCATTAATTTCTAACAAGGGTTTTATTGCGTCAAGACAAAAAGGGCGCGCTTCGAGGATATCTGAAATTGAAGAGATAATATTATTTGGTTTTGGGAATTAGTCGTAAAATGCCCTTAGAAAATCACCGATAAAGCAGGCCTTCTCTGATTTATTACATCTCTGGTTAAATCCGAATTTATATTGATTCGACATTGATGGTTTCAAAAATAAACTCTGTTACTCTATTTGGTTATTACTAGCGAAATATGATTATCTTTAAGAATCGTGCTAAATCCACAAGTAAACTGAGTATCAATTCTAAAAATATTAGTTTTCCTATTTAGTTCCTTAATAATATTGCGAACTAAAATATATTCACAAAAGGTTCTCTAATCTACAGTAGTTTTGATTGAAAAATAAATCATGTATATGGTGATTGACTCGATTGTTCGATTTCAAATCATATATCTTGACAACCAATAGAGATATAGTGTGATTTTGCTATGTTTTGGTTGGTATATTTCTGATTAATCGTTCGGTAGGCTCTTATGTCATAATGATTACGCCACATACCATTTTAAAGCGAAATCGCCCGTTTTGTCAAATGCTATCATCAGGGCTATCAAAATACATTTTAATAAATCGTGTCCATTAACTTGAATCAAATAAAATATTCTTTCTACATGAGCATTTCTTCAACTTATTTAGATTTTCATTGCTCTTTGTTCCCTTCACACTATTTTATTTACGAATTTTTTTGTTTTTCTCTGTTATTTTATGTTACTTTATCAATATGATATAAAATACAGCATTCTGGAAGACAACCCTAATTAAATATTGTGTTGTGGTTGTGTTAATATTGTGTATTTTATTAATAAAAAGAAGAATGTTATTTTCTCAGAAATTATTTAATAGAAAAAAATAATTAAGGACACTACTATCAAGCCTTTGAGAAACCAAGCAAAAATGACTTAATTTATTTTAATAAATAAGTTAAACAGATTTCAGAAAATAATGTTTTTTACTTTTTTCTTAATAAAATCTAAACAAGTCAGTATTCAATTGCTTTCACAATGTTAATGGGAATAAAATGTTAGATATTTTGTTCAATTAACTGATTTTCTATCTGTATTAATAACAAAGATGCCCATGTTATTCGAAGTCCAGTCTATAAACTAATTCAGATGTTCTTTAACTAGCTTGATATTTTACATAATAATTACATTAACTATATCTATACAGGAATTATATTTTAGTGTTTTTTGAATCAGTTTTTCATTAAAAGAATTAATTTTCTTGACAATTATTAACATTTGCGATAATTGCCAATGAATGGATTTGTTTCATTGATTTCCGGATATATATGTTTATCCACTTGGTTTTATGATTTATATTACTTGACCGCATTTATCAATAGCATTTATCTTGGAATCCGGTGTAAAGCAGTGTCACAAAATGTTTTAAACGAATCCGAATAGCTGAAATCATGGTTTTACAATGTTACTAATTAATAAAATAAATTCTAACTTTAATATAACAAATGATATATCATAAACTTTTTTGCGAAAAACAATGAGGCGCCCCTAAGAAATAAAAATAGTTTGCTGTGGTGTCAGTAAATAAATAAATCAAATAAACAGCATTTTTAAATTTTTCATAGAAATCGCTGTAATAATAAAAATAGTCTACTTCAAATAAATTTGCATTAGAGTAGGCACTAAACTTCGAATTTTGTAGTGTCAACACAAGAACTGGCAATATTTAGACATGGGCATGTGGCAGCGCTGTAACATTTTTTAAATATATTTTGATGTCTTGTCGGTTATCATTAGAGGGATTCTTTTATATTTTATGTCAATTTCTGCTGAAAACTATTGAATTGTTAATAATGGTAATAAAAATAACATGTAAAAAGTACACTCCGATTATTTCTGCCGAACAACCTCTGAAATACCGCCAACTCATTACCATCAAAATGTTTTCGCGTAAAAACAGTGTTAGTTGTGATGATTTTTTTTTAGTAATTTATCTAAAGGTTAATTTAATACTTCGCGGCCTACTCTGATGGACATTTACCTGAAATGAAAGCCACTGCCATTGACGGTTCCCAAAATATTAAATTTTTATACAGGATGAGTCCTTATTACAGTAAAGACGTGTAGCTCCTAGAATTTTTGTAATAATTTTTTTTTTGCAAAAAGATGCACTAGCATGTGCCGCACATTTTAAAATTAATTTTTACTATACGGTAGTGCACTAAAGTTACCTTATTTTAAAGGAAACACTTGGTATATTTTTAAATATTTTAATTTGCAACATAATGCTGATTAAAATGGTGTCAAACAATAAGGGTATATGATTAATAGTTTTTGAGATATTTAAAAAAAACCTGAAAAATGAGTCTGATTTAAAACCTCTCTAGGACGGCCGGACACACCCGAATAATTTTTCTTTAGTATAAGTGACTTAGGTATGTCCTTATCTGAACTAATACTGTAATTTTATTTAGATAGCGTTTGCTACTATACAGGGTAATTAGCAAATGTAAAATATTATTTTTCATCTTTTTTAGGAACAATTTTACTTTCTTTTAATATCAATGTTTGTGTTCTTGAAAAGTAAAACATTTCGATATTAGAGTTTGTAAAATGCATCTCCTAATTGAGGTTGCTTTTAACGGTAACTAACGAAAAACACCATAAATAAAATTTATAGTGCATATTTCCAAAAAAAAATAACAAATTCTACATGCGTCGTCGTTTTCACTGCAGTTTCATCAAGCCAAGGTATTGTACAAGTATTATTATTGTATTTTTTGGTTTGATAAGGCCACTCTCTGTTTAGAAATATGCCCTATAAAATTTATTTTTTAGTGTTTTTCATTGTCTTGGATTCTATGTGTGTTTGTTAGCAAAAATAAAATTTCCTAAATAATGTAAATGCGTATAATGTAGATGCATAGAAGTTTAGTTAAGATGATAAGCAGCATCCAAACCAATGAGTCTTCTGATTGAGAGATCATATTTTTGAACATATTTAATGTATGTGGTCAAAATTAGCACCTTGGATTAAACTCAACATTTGCAAAATAACGCTTATTACTTAAATAAATAAAAGAATTTTAATTTTTTAATTTAAATATCTCCAAAACTAAAAGAATTAGACCTACAGATTAGCTTTTGTATGTGAGTTGATTTAAATTAAACTGAATATCCATATACATTGATCTATGAAATGAGTTGGCATAACAAGGCTAAACAAACTGTTGTTATAATCCACTAAAGGTGGTGTAAAAGAAAAGCGCCCCGGAAAATTTTTACTTGAATGAATATTCATATATTTTGTTGCACATCATCATCCTCGATAGGTGTTTGGTCTATTAACGGGAAGCGTATTGGATTTGCCTCTGGACTGCAGAACCGGGCAAGAAACAAGCCTTCCAGTTGGTAGGTTTTGACGTCATGATTGAGTTTTTATTTACGCCCATTTCTTACATATTCTCGACCGTACCTAATTCCTAGTTGAATGTAAATACTGCAGTTTTGATAACTGCGTTGTGTAGTAGTTATCTTATTGGAAGAAATTGTAGCTTCAATATCACTTTATAAAATAGTGGTATTTAATTTTTATACTTTTCATATGATGCGTCTGCATCATAAAACTTCTGGTATGGTTTTTGAATATTGCTTTTTTCCCCTAGGTGTGGCAAAGGGTAAATGAAAAATGTTATTTATGCGGCAGAAAAATGAATAAAATAATGTAAATTCATTTTATAGAAAATTTAAATCAATACAGCTTTTAATATTTTGAATTTGTCAAAAATAAAGCTAACCATTTAGAAAACTAACTCTGTAAATAAACTGTAAACATCAGAACGTGTCGCCTATGAGAATTAGCGTGATGGTAACGCAAACCATTAGTTTTTCCCCAAATCAAAAGTCGCTCAAAGCACCTAAAGAAGTTTTCACTTCAACTATAAAATGAAAACGTATGAGGATTGTAAAGACCACTTTTAATAATCCAATTCGTGTTAGTAGTTTCGCTATATTCCTGCAGCTTCAACTTTGCATCATTTTCCAAATTTATGTCAAGACGAATTTGAAAAGATTGTTCAGAAATTGCAATTTCTTTCAACTTGAAATTACTTGGGAACAACATCATATTTTTATTGTATGAATATTAAATCACACAACAATCCACTGAGTTAGTATATTAAGGTGTAGAAATCACAACTATTTTCAATATTGTCATTAATGTAGCGCTAGTTTGGAATGGACCACATTAACTAAACGAAAATGTTTAAAGTCCCATTTAAAATGTTTTTACAAACTAACGACATTAAACCATCAATAATGGAAAAGTTTTGAGTGGTAGCATGCAAGTAATTACTGTAGTATAGAGAAAAAAGTCATAATAACGAAAACTCAATAGTTATTAATAAAATTCAAGATCGATACAATTAATTCTTGTACTAAAATCAGCTCAATTGTATTTTATTGCAATCTTACTTGGACTGCATGATATGATGTATACACCAACCATAATTAAACTGCTATCACTTACCTGGTTCTGCTAGTCACGACGAGGCGAACCATACCAAAACTGCGAATATGCAATACAAACTTGACTTATTCAGGCTTCTTGGATAAAGTTTGATTAAGTCAGTTTACTCTTTTGGATGGATAGTACGTACTACATTTTGAAATTGCTATTAATTTCAAAATTTACGATTGTAAAACGACCGACTTGACTGACGTACAAAACAACAACCATTGGTTTCTATGTGTGTACGTATGTTATCGCGCTAGAGGTCGCAATTCTTGACCCATTTTTGAGATTCTTGTTTCTATAAATTCTAAATTTTTAGGATCGGATTACTTAAATAGTTTAATTTTTATTAAAGAATAATACACTTTAATAGGAAATGGGAGTCTGAGGCCTTGATGACTTTTATACATTTTTTTAATTTCTTTCAAGTATAGTGTAAAAGGGTAAGAAATAATTAGCTTTTATTTTCTAGAAAAATCAATTTAGTAAAAAGTTTTTCATTTAATAGATATTGTTTTGAGTTTTTGCTAAAGTAATCTGTTCAATATCTGTAATGACGAAATTATAACAAGCATGGCAAAGTTGAAACGTCCAACTATTTTATTTGTCACTGATTATTAGAACTGCCATCGCTCAACAACAATCATCGCTGCCGAGATTTAATAATGTGGGATGGCTAAGGTGCTAGAAACTACACAATATGCTATGAATTTAAGATATTCTAAAATTAAATGTACTGCAGCTATTGTCATGGAAATAGGAGCTTCACAAATTGCATACTGAATTTTAGCTGACAATTCTATGTTTAAATCCTCTCATTACGTTCACTATGCTCATTTTTATTTACAACCACTGTAATTGATCATATGGGAAACGCAGTGCAGTATAATGAGGAAAATTGTTTGTGAAAGGTGTGTAGTATGATGTATATTCATGTTAGGTATATTTTTGAGAGAAAAGTAGATTTGTGGTTTGAAAACGAAAATTGTGCTTTTCCAGGTAGTTTGGAATTCAAAGTAAAATGTTCAAAGATCGATATGTCAATTATTTCTTTGTACCTAAATATCAGCTCTAAAGATTTTTTTTTTGCATCTTACTTGGACTGCCCATTTTTAAAATTATTATACCCATTGTACCATATAAAGTTACAACTTGCTACTTGCTACTATACCACTATGTTTCATCTCATGCAATAGCAAACTGACGGTAGGCGCGAACCTTTCCAAAATTCTGCGATTGATGCTTTAAATAGCAAACTGGAATATCCAAATTCTAAAGGAAACACTATTTTGTTGCACTAAAAGTTTTCGGCAATCAGGTCGAAATTCTCTATGTTGTTACCTGCGCTATAAGAAAACTGAAACATTTTCAGGTCGTGAATAAGCGAACAGCAATCTTTTATTTCCGATTCACTTAGCATATTATATGAACCCGTTGCGAAGTAAACAGCTCATAGAAATTTTCAATTTCAGTAGCGTTACCCCAGTCTAGCTTTAAAGTTCTTTAAATTTTTGCTTCAAGGGTGAACATCCTCAGAGTATGGAAAACAAAGTTATATTGAAAATGATAAAAGAGGGGATGCGAATGCGCTGGAACGTTTCTATCACTTATAAAGCTACGGCTCTTTGGACGTAAACAGTTTTGCCGTTGACGGTTGAATCGCTTTCCCGGCCGTGGAAACTAAGTTGCGCGCGAGATATTTTCCAACTTTGACGAAAAGTCGAAATGTTTTATTTGCCGAGTGAATTAGAGTTATTAAAGTAAACGATGTTTTTGTTGATTTAAGGGTGAAGGAGTGAATAGTCGGCTTTTTCCTAGTTAGTAGGGGAAATCTTCGCAAGTTGTAAAGAGATGAAAACTTTTACTTATTAGTTCCAAGTACTGTAAGTTGGCAATTTAATGTAAAAAAAATTATGTGTTGTCTGTTATCTGTTGTGTTCCACTAAGTCAGGTAACTTGTTTTCTAATTAAAGTCGATAATTTTGAAAGTTGTAACGACTTCGATATCTGCCTTAGTATTTGTTCTTTGGCATCTGAATTTGCATTCGCATTTTATTGCGGAAATGGTTTTTTGCAGCACCAAAAATTTTAAAAAAACATTGCCTTATTTTCATTTTCCCGTATCCAAATTATGTCTTAGTAACTAGCAAATAATGAGACTAATGTGATGCTAGAATTTCGAAAAATTCGTAATTTTAGTGGATTTTTGCATTGCCTAAATGGTGATATAAAGGTTGGTGTAAAGTTGGTACGTTTTATTAAAATTTTATTCAGAAAATTGCATATTTATTTTGAAATCTTTGGTTATCATAAATTGTAACCTTATTTAACAATCTCTATACTTAAATTTATCTTCTTACTTATTTTTTGCTTAGATTAATAATACTTGTAAGATGTTAAGAATATTTAATTTGTTGCTGCTGGAATTTTCAATAAAGTCAAAATTAACAAATTTAAAATTTTCAAAGAAAGCCAACTTTTTAAAAATTGAGTTCTTTAAAAGAAAGTCAAATCCTCAGGAACAAAATTTGGAAAAATCGAAATTTTCAAGTAATCGAAAATTTTAAAACTCGAAAAGTCGAAATTTGTAATAGATATTTTTAGGTGTTCCTCAAAATTTCAATTTTTTTTTTAAACCTGAACTTTTTTGCAAGTTTTCTTTAACAAAAACTTAGATTTTCTTCACAAATGTGAACATTTTTCTCAAATTTTCCATTTTTGTCCCAGATATTATTAAAGAAATTTCAACTTTTTAATGGAAATCTGAGTAAATTGCTAACATTTTCACTTTTTTTATTCCAAAATTTTAATTTTTTTCTTTAAATTTAGTGATTTTCCTGAAAAATAGTTATTTTCTACTTCGAAATTTTGATTGGTTTTTTCAAATCAGTATCTGCATCCTTCCAAAAATTTAAAGATTAAATGTATAAAGGTTCCTCTTATTGAGATTTTTAAATTCCATTCAAAATTTCGACTTTTTTCTAAATTCTTTGACCCTCCTCTCAAGATTGACAGGAATGACAATTTTTCTTCTTGAAATCTGAATCCGTCTTAAAAAGTTTTAATTTTAAATTTCATAGACATTTTATAAATTTTTCTCGAAACAAGTTTTTTCTATTTTATGTTTTATAGATATTAATTTCTAATTTTATCAAAAATGACGACTTTTTTCCAAAAACTTTGACTTTTCTTTAAAGATTATAAAAAAGTCTAAACTTGAAATCAGAATTCTCAAAAAGGTTGAAATTAAAACGAAAATAATTTCAAAATAATAGAAATTTCCAAAAACGCAGGATTTTTTAAACAAAATTAAGACTTGCAAAAAAGTCTAGATTTATGAAAAAGTAAAAATTTAAAAACGATGGAAACTTTAAAATGTTGAAATTTCCAAAAAAGTCGAATTCTTGAGAAAAAACTCGCAATCTTCAAAAATTTTAAATTTTGAAAAAAGACGTAAGTTTCATTAAATAAATCAAAATTTTTAAAAATTTCTAAAAAGTCTATATTTTAAAAAAAGATGTAATTTTCATAAAAAATATTTTTTTTTAAATTTACGATAAAGTCGGAATTTTCAGAAGACGCAGAAAATTAAAAAATAAAATAGAATTTTTCAAACAGTAAAAACTGGGAATTATTTTGAAAATATGTATTGTGTTGAAATTGTATATTGTGTATATTGAAATATTGTGTTAAAGATGTAAAACTTTTAAAGATAAGTGAAAACTGAAAAAATGTAGAAATTTTTAAAATAAGTCAAAATTTTGAGGAAAAATTGAAAGTTAAAATTTTGGAAAAGTGAATAAACTAAGAAAGTCAAAATTTTCAAAAGAAGAAGGAAATTTTTAAACAATAAACATGAAAATTTTTTAAAATACTGTGGACTTTCTCAGTTATCAGGAAGGTTAAAAGGTTGAACTTTATTTTAAGTAAAAAAAAACGTTTTCAAAAGAACATTACACTTAAACATCATTCTTTAAAAATGCAAACATCAAACAATAAAGTAGCAGATATTTGGTTTAAGAATTTAAACATTTTTGGCTAAAACCTCAAATATTATTTTAGGGTCTATTTATAGTTAAAATAACCGCCAATTTTACGTGTTGTCATTTATTTTACGCAATTAGCCGGGACTATTCGAATTCTAAAGTATTCGGAATTTTCAAAGCAGGTTTGAATTCTTAGAAAAAATTGAAATTTTAAAATAGATCTAGATTTTCAGTCAGTCAACATTTATAAAACTATTCACAATTTTTACAAAAATTTTACATTTTTTAAAAAATTCTAAACATTTTTTATATGCATTAAATCAATTAAAAAATAAATAACCAGGATGGTTATATATAATATAAACTTCTAAACTTGAGGTTCTAAACTTTGGCTATAATTTGGCATGTTCGATGTTTAAATTGAAATGTTGAGGAACAGTTTTTCTTACAAAAAGGGAAAGGTTTCAATTTTTTAACTAAAACTGTAATATACTGCATAAAAGTCGAAGCTTCCAAAAAATGCGAAATTTTTGAAAGAAAAGGCAAAATTTCGAGAAGTAAGCAAAAGTTTGACAATTACATAATATGTTAATATTTGAAAAAAGGAAAAATTAAAACAAAACGGAACATTAGAAATTCGAGATTTTTAAAATATAAATCGAAATGTTCAAGAAAGTCGAAATTTTAATCGAAAAGTCAGATTAAAAAACATCGTTACTTTCAAAAAGTCAAAATTTTACGGAAAACCCGAATTAAAAAATAACCTTTCAAAAGAGTAGGGGTCTTCAAAGGTGGAAAAATTTCAGAAAATTCTTATTTTTAATAGGTGTTGACATATTTAAAAAAAATGAAATTTAAAAAGTCAGACTTGCAAACAGGTTAAACTTTAAAGTAAGAACTTTAAAAAGTTGCATTTTCCATAAGATGGCAATTTTGACGAAACGTTAAATTTTTTAAAAATAAGGTCAAAAATGTGACAAAACTCAAAATTTTCCAAAAAATTCAAAACTTCCAGATAAAGTGAAAACATTTAAAAAAATTTAAAATATTTCCAAAAAGAAACTTTTTTGATAAAGACAGAATTAATCAAACAAAAGTTTCCAAATAATTCAAAATAGATAAAATAAAGCCAATGTTAAAGCTAAAAAAAAAAAAAGCTGAAAAAAAGTTAAAACTTTAAAAGAGCAGGTCGATATTTTAATATTAAGTCAAAATTTTGACGAACAGTTGAAATTTTGGGAGTCGAACAAGAAAGGGTCGACACTTAGAAACAAGTGGATATATTAAAATGTCATAATTTTAAAAATAATTTGAAATTTTCAATAAAAATCGAATTATTTTACAAAAAATCGGAGTATTGAAAAGCCTGTTCGAAGAATCCTTTCTGTTCTTTCACGCAGACGAAGACAGCTATCAGCTAGTAGTCATCACCAAATATTCGGTATTGTAAGCTGTAAATGTTAGAATTTTCTTTGTACCGCAGCTTTGGTTTAGATCGAGCATAGATACCATCATAAAATATCGGTTTATTTTTTATTAAAGAACTGATATAGATATGTAAATGGGATAAATAAGGATCAAAATAATAATAAAATTGAGTACAGAAAACGGCAAGTTTATCAAAGGTTGATCTCCTTCAAAGACTTGCAAAGGATAAAAGTTGCACATCCAAGTCGAAAAAGAAAACATTTAAAGGAACAATTTATTGAAATTTCATAAATCTAGAGTATTCTGTCCCGTCAATCAACCCCAGTAGTTCCTATTGTGAAATATGTGCCTGCTAAAGAAACCTTCTTTACGCTCAGCACTTTGAGCACTCACAAATGATATTTGTACAACATATGCCTTGCGATGTCCCCAGGATCTGGCTCTCAGAAATATCCCAAAGGTGGAAAATTAATCGATTAACTGACTGATCCTATAAAATCGTAAGCGAAATCTGAAAATAATTCTCAAATGTTGCTCTGTTTTTCCAAAAGATTCACTTACATTTTTTACCTCGATTTTAATTTTCGCTCTCAAGTAACACCTTTGGGCGAATGAGTTTATCGAAGTGAAATATATAAATTAGGCAGCTTTCATATTTGATTTAACATATTTGTTTTTATTCTGCGCATTCTGACATAAATTTTAACGCAAATAATCGCCTCTCCCCCTTTTAGCATAAATTAAGCTATTTATTACAAATGTTTCCGCCCCTTGTAAAAGAAGGATATTTAATTAAAGAAATGACAAGTAGTATAAAGTCTAAGATTTAATTTAAATTTTCAATAAAAGTTAATTTGGATTGCTCAATTCAAAAGTACACAGAATGACAGAGAACCAAAAGCTTTCAGAGATTACGTTTAACTGAAGGCGAAATTAAAGTCTTTATTATTTCCGCTGTTTATTAGTATCAACTTGTTTGCAAGTAAACACTAAAAATAAATAAAACAGTCAAGTTATTTAATTACGTCCTGTTTTTTGAAGGTATTTCAAAATTACTCAAGAGAAGCACATATTAGCTAAATCACATTAAAATAATTGGACCGGTTTAATCTGAACAGCCTACACCCCCGTCCTAAAAATGTAGCTCTTTAAAGTGGAAGTTAATTTTTATTTGGAATCACTATACAGGGTTTTGCCACGAAAACTTGACTTCCCCTATAATTAGAAAACTGAAATACATTTAAATATTCGACGAAATTCGTCAATTTATGTCCTTGGGGAACCATTTTTGACGATCAAGCCACTTAATATGTTCATCCCATTAACCTCCACTTCAAAATTTCAAATAGAACTATCCTACTTGTAGTACATTATTTTAAAGCCCCTTCCTTTGTATTATATGTATATATCCCTGGTGTATTGTTTTTTGAAATTGGGTGAGAATTAAAACCGAAGTTGACAAACCGACATTCGCGTAACAGTATGAGACGCTCACCTATTTTTTCAGCCTTATAAAAATGACCATTAAATGGCTTTTGGTGACCTATAAATGATACCTGCTTGTTCATATACTGTGTGAATTCTTCCGGAGTACTGCAGAGCATTAACATTGTTTTAATTAATGACCAGTATTTTTACCCTTGGTAAAGCATGTTTACTAAATATCTATTTTAGGTGGCTATTTTTAATTATTGCCAATTAAATTTGGGAGGATTTAACATAATTTTTTTTAAAGACGTCTAGTATGCTTTAAAGGACCTGAAACATGTAACATATTTATTTCAAAATGGCTAAAAATAGTTATAATATAGTGTTCTCGCACGGCGCAGTTTAGAACTCACTAGCTGTCTATACAAAAAAAAATGCAATTTTCTGCAAATTTAATAGGCTATAATTGAATAACTGTTCAATATACATATAAAGTATGTATTATATTTTTGATTAGCCTTTTAAATACGTTTTCCGTGGCGGAAAAAAATTGTGTTCCCATTAAAGAAAAACATTGAAAATTTGTGATACTGCAAAATCCTCCGCATACCAGGAATATGTGTGATTTATAGGCCACAACGTGCCATTCAATTGCCATATAAAGTTTTTTTTATGAGATTAACTTTATAAGACCGAAAAATAGGTGAACACTCTTGGCGTCTTACACCGTTACCAGAAAATGGGTTTGTCAACATTTTGTTTCCAATTCTCAATAATTCCAAAAAACAATGCGCCAGTGTATTCGCAATGAAAAGGGTTTCAAAATGATGTATTGAAAGTAGGGTAGTTCCATTTTAAATTTTAAAGGGGGAGGATGAATATAACCGTCAAAAATGCCCCCCCCCCTCCAAGAACATAAATCGACGGGTCTCCGCGAATTCTAAAATATATTTCCGTTTTCTAATTATAGGGGGGTCAAGTTTCTGTTGTATAGTTAAATGTGAGGATTTTCTCGATTTGTGGTCTGAAACCAAGTCACATTACCAGAATTTATTTAATATAAATTATAATGAAAAAAGGCTTGAAATTCTGTATTTGCACAATTTTAGAAATTGAAAGATTATACTTGGAATTATGAAAAAAATATTGGAAAGTAGGCATAACATTTATAGAAAGAACGAGTTTAACTGCAACATCGTGTTTTTAGGGTTACTTTAAAATTACTTAATAGAAGCTTCTATAGTGGCTAAATCACATTAAAATAAGTCGACTGGTTTATTCTAAATAGCATACACCCCCGTCCTAAAAATGTAGGTCTTTGATGTGGAAATTAATTTTTGTTTGATATTAATTAATCAAGTTAATTTGAGAATCTTTTAGATTTGTGGGCTAAAAGCAAGTCAGATTATTAGCATTGTGCTCAAAATTTTGGACTTAGAGAATCTTATAAAAAATTAAAAATGAAAGTGTAAATTAGAAAACATGAAAGAAAATTTAAAAAAGTAAGAATCAAATTCATAAAAATATAGATTAATTTATAAAAATCGAGAACAATAGTCGCAATTTCAAGGTAAAGGTGAACATCAAATTCTCAAGAAAAAGTTGAACTTTCAAATACGTTTAAATCTGAAAGTAACTAAGAGTGACAAATAAAATGTAAATTGTAAGATGAAAGTCGAAGTTTGGAAAAAGACAATAAATAGCAATTCTGTAAAAAAAAAACGAAATTTTCATAACAATAAACATTTGGCGGTTAACGTCTGAATATAAAAACATTGAAAATTAAATTTTGAGTAAAAAATAGCAATGAACCTAAATTTGGAATTTAAAATAATTACATAAGCCATTACAAACTCCCAATTACAACCACAAAGTCAGTTTTACTAAAATTTACATGAACAATAATTAAACAAATAACTTTATCAATAGAAAAAAAGTTGTCTTGTAATAGATGCATTTATGATGAAACAAATTATTTAGTTTTTGAGAAAATACTTATTTTTTATTAATATGAAGTAAAAACTTTACTTTATAGCAAAACTTTCAATGGTGAAGCAAAACCTTTTCCTTCATCTTTTTATGCATAACATATGAAGTAGGTAATTCCTTTATTTTTGACTAGCAGTTAGGGTAAATGTTCAATTTTATTTTAGAAAAAATATGTTCACTTTGGCTTAACAAATCCAACTTTTATATGAAACATTTACTCGTTTGACTAAAATTGTGTAAAGTACTGACAAAAAAACCATATTTTCCATTTTTAAATCAACATGGCGGTCGATTCCTACATGATCTGTACTTATTTGTTAAGTGGAAGTGAAAATATTTCTAAAAAAATTAGTGTTTATTTGTTTTGTAACAAAAGTCTATGATTTTTGGGCTGTAATTACTGTTGTATATCTTAAATAATGCTTTGCTTTATTAATTTTGTCGTAAAAATTGTGCTTTATGGACAAGAATTTTGTGGTAACATCCAAAGTTATACAGTTTAAATGTAATAAAGGACATTAACACCCACATTCAAATCCAGGTCTGATATATAACTGCCTTCCCAGATTCATTAAGAAGTCTCGGGGTTTCGTGTTAGGTGATTTTACTCTAATATGTCTTCGAGTTTAGGATTCGTATGAAATATGACTAGTTGTTATATTAAACATTTTCACTTTGTCAGGAAACGCCTACGAATTTTCCATATTTCAGTTAACTTGTCAGAATTTAGACAGAAAAACGAATGTCTTAAAAGTTAATTAGTATTATACGCCAAATATTACTTTTATTGACATCGAGTAGTTTCTTTTGCCTTCACACACTATGCTAACTCAGCCTAAAATGTATGAAATTTGGCGTTTGAAAAAAAATTTCAGTTTCAAATTTTGCCAGCAAAACAACGCTTGCTTAAAAAAAGGAAGATTTACAATATGTTTCATCTTCTATTTTGACTTGTGTATAACGCTTTGTAAATATTTGTGATTTTCAGTGATGCTACCTATCACCTAGCTATTCAGAAATTTCTAGATATTTTTTTTTAATTTTGACTTCTCAGGATTGTGAGATACGTTCGCCTTGTCCCATTTTTGTAAAAAGTCGACATAACCTGGATTTTTTTAGTAATTTTGAAGTTCAAGCTTCGATTTTAAATGTAAATATTTTCAGAAAAATTTTTGATATTTGCGTTTAACTTCAAAATTTTGCTATTAATAATTAAAATTTCAAGAGGGAATTTGAAATTTCGTAAAGTTTTGACATATTTATTTTTAAGTCCTTTTTTGAAATGTTTACTTGTTCTTAGAAATCCAAGTTAATCTTCTTATTTACCTTTTAGACCTTTTAGACCTTTAGTTAAAGCTTCAATTCCTTCTTTCGCGACCGTTTTCTAAAACTTTGTTTTAATAAATTTAGATTAAATTTTAATTCGACTTACAATTCAGTAATTATTTTTTGATGTTCCTTAATTTTCTGAGTTAGAACCTGAAAATCGAACGTAATTTTTTCTTCAAATGTCCAATTTCATTGAAAATTTTTCGAAAATATATGATTATTTTTTTATTATTTTCAATATTCTGAGTTTTAGCTTCAAAATTATTTTTTTTTATAAAAACGTGTCTTCTTCAAATTTTGTTTTTTTTTTTAAAAGAAATTTGTCTATTTTTAAGAAATAGTTGTTTCAGAAGCTTGATTTTTCTTAAAATTTCGGATATCAATTTAAGATTTTATCTTTGCCTTAACATCTACTTTTTAATCATGAAATATTGACTTCTTAAAAAAATTTTAATTTTTTATAGACATTTCAAAAAAGCTTTATCGTAATAATAAACTTTAGTGTTTTCATTTTCACCCTTGCAGTTTCAAGATTGTTTTTTGAATTTGTATTTTGAGAATTTGTTTTTCTTATCAAACATAGAATCTCTTTCTTGAATTTGTTTCGAGCTTGTGAATTAGAATTTCGAGGAACAGTATATTCTGCAACAAGTTGTGGAATGGCTCATATTCCATTCGAGAGAAAAGTTTACATATAGTCTGAGCCACAGGTGAAGGTTACGGGTTCTCGAGTGTGGAATATGCCATTCCAAACGTGTGGTAGACTATATATTCTCTAACAAGATTATAGACAAATTTCTAAATGTTTATAAAAATTTTCAAAATAGATTACAATTTTAAAACCCGAGGCTTTAAATAAATACCTTAATCGGTTAATAAAAGTGTCAGTTAAAGAGTTTTACATAAAATAAGCTCAAAGACGCTTCTAGAGGAGGATTTAAAATGTTTTGAAAACAATTTTTTAAATTCTTTTCAGAAGCAGGACTTATTTTTATAATTATTAATGTGTAATTTACACTCAGTTCCACCCACAAAAATGACACTTATCAACTATTGTTATGTAAATTAACAAAGCCGCGTCAGATTACTAGTTACTAGGAAATAATAAACAGATAAAGTTTTTTATCGTATCATTTCCTTTCAGTTAAATCTTTATTGATAATTATTAACATCATAATATTATTTTATAATAACTTGGTAGCACATAATGCGTTAGTTACCATTGTAATACATTAGTTACTTATCATAATGCCCGAGATACAGATTTCATTTTAAAAGTGTTATTTGATGAAAATTAATGTGCATATTTTGACAGATATTAAATTCGATAGATGCCTCTGATACTATTTTTGTGAGAATGATACACTGAATCTTGCCTGGTAACATTCTTTTCCAGTTCAGTGGTTATTTTAGTATACAGTCTCCAATTTAAATTTTCTGTCTAATGGAAAACTTTCTCATCCAAGATTTCTTTTAAATACAAATTGGCAACATTGCACGATAGGAAACTAGCAAAGTCACAAAGATGTCAGGTTATTAATTGGTTATTGATTTGAGAGCTTCACAAAGTTAGCAAGTAGTTTTTTCAGCATCTTGGACCCATTCTCTATCTCTCCACTCACAAAGCAGAAGGTAGTCTTTTGCGTAAAGGATTTTTGATTTTTCCGAAACCAAATCTAATCTTACAGTGTTAACAACTGCAAGTATATTTTCAGGAATAATATTTTCCATGATTTCGCCAAAGGACGTTAAAATGAGAATCAAAAGTAAACAATTTCAACTATTTAAATAATAATTTAAATATCCTACAAACTGGGCTCGGTAAGCTAAAATAAAATATTGAAATAATTCAAGACGAGTCAATAATGGTTCAAAAATGAAAAAAAAAAAACGATAAAATTGTGAATGTAATTCGATTATTGGCGATCTAAACAATCTAGGTGGAGACATCAGCCGAGTGGCCTGACGCCTCGTCGCCTGACAACGCTCTCGATTATTATAAATCGAATAGAAATCTTGTTGCATTAATAGCTATAAATTTCTAATTTTGTATTACTTTGAAATCTATTTTTATTGATTTATAACTATCACAAAATGCGAAAAAATAGTACAAACAAACTCGTGAGAAAAACAATTTTACTAAACTGGAATATAAAATCCTAAATTTCAAGAATATAATCGACTATTTAGATCTAAAAGAGGAATTTTGCAATTAAAATTTCGTCGCCCGATGTTTTTAGAATTTTTCCTAACGAAAAATTTCGACTTTGGCTCTTCAGACTTTTAATTTTTAAAAAAATGCCGATTTCAAAGACTTTTACTGGAAATTTTCTTTTTTATTTAATGTAGTCATCTGATAATTTGATTAAACAAATAAATATCGACTTTATTCTTGTATTTGATGAATCAGCCTGTAGAAAAATTATCAATTTTTGAATTCGTAAGGAGTCGGTTCCAAAAAGGTCTATTAAACTTTTGCCATTTTCGTTCTTTGTTTCTTCCTTATTTTTTCTCTATTATTGGTGTATACTTCGGTTCCTGTTTAAGCTTTAAAATTTTTGATAGCTGTTTTTTTCAGTTTGTGTGTTTTTTTTTTAAATATATAGTCAGCGTGCAAATAGTAACCCAATTATACCCTTGAAACACCGCCTGGGGATGAAATGCCATTAAAAATAAAACAAGTTAATTGAAATTTCTAAGCCTTACTCTGTGGAGTTCTTTAATATTTATAACTATTAAACTTTATTATCAGTTAAAGCAACAGCATATATTAAAAATTGCACGATATTTCTATAAATATTTTCTACGACCAGACGAGCAGCTTGATTTTCTGAACACACCTTTAATTGAAGTTTTAGACGAGAATCCGGATTAAACGGAATATTCGTAGGAGTTTGTGATCCATGGAGCTTGTTAGCATAACAATGGCCAAACAAATTGCTGGTATAACCTGCTATAATGCTGTAAAGCGAAACTTGGTCCGGTTGTAGCAAATATTAATAGAAATATCGTAAAATTTTTAATACCTGTTGTTGTTTTAATTGATAATAAAGTTTAATAGTTATGAATAAAACAAATTGCAATTATCGAAGAAAATTCTGCTTGGAAACGAATTCCATAATTTGGAAATTCTGTTGAAAAATAGATTCTCCATCGAGGTTTCACTGTCCTTGGATTTCATACGAATTTGCTTCCCCCGACTGCCTTGTCTGTCTCAAGAATGTTGCCATGGAGGATCAGTTTCCGCAAACAACTCCCATAAAAGTACTTGTAGCTTGTAGAAAAGAGACAAGTCACCCATTATCCGATTGGTCTTCTGTATTTGGAGAGATTCGATTAAAATTTTATCATCAGTTATGTGAATTACTCTTCTCTGAATTGAGTCCAAAAGAGCCAATGTATGTTTAAGGTCCGAATACAATATGAGAAGAGTACCTCAGTGCTGGTCTAACCTGGACTTTACAGAGAGTGAGTAGCTGATTTCGATGTGAAACATTTTCCAGCTTGAAAAAGAAAAGATAGTTTTTGAGAGGCGGATTTAGCAATGGCACGCATATTCTCGTTCCAGGAAAAGTTTGTGCTTGCATTTATTTCTAGAATAGACAGATTAGAATTCATAGGGAGGACTTTTTTGTTTATTATACTGTTGCTTGCATTATCCTTGAGACTTTTGTAGAGAAAGTAGCTGACTAATTTTTTGAGGTATTCAAGTCATCTATGTTTTTCTTTTCCCATTATAGAAAAAGTTTGGGATCACGATGTGTGTCTGTTGTTCTTGCTTTTATCAATCTTCCGCAAAATCGGTATTGTATACTCTCGTTTGCGTCATCTGTCTGTTTTTATTCCGTTTCAGTATCATATCTGCCTTATTTCGTGCCATTTGATATCGTTTTCTCTAATACTTGATGAGTGATTATCTCCTTATTTGCTCTCCTATTTTTGTTATTGCTACTGTAAAATGGAAATACTGTTTATTTAATTCATTCCTTGACACTTTGTTCTTTGTGATAACCTCTACGTCAATATCCGTCCTTTCCAATTTTTCGATTGCTTCTTCTTTCTATGCCCGAATGACATCTAATAATGTGATCGTGTCAGATACTGTGTGGAAAAGAAATGTAATAATAGATAGTAGGACCACTGGTATGTCTTTAATTTATAACTAAAACAAAAAAAATGGGTAGTTATGGAGAATGCCGACAGGAGCGAAAAATTAAAAGTATGATATAACCGTGTTTTTTTTTTATTTTTTAAATTAATTGTAATATGAAATATAAAAATTACATAATTTGTAAATTAAAATTATTATTAGTGTAGCTTTTACATCTTTCATATTTGTATATGGCTGCGCAAGCTCAGTGCAGGGTTAGTCTTATTAAATTGACTAAATTTTTTAATTTTTCTATAAAAAATGTATTTTGGTGTATGTACCTATTTAAGGTGAATCAATTTCAAGTCTGTTTTTTTCTATGGAACGCCCTATATATTTTTGCATATTTGGATTCTGCTAGTTTTCCAGAATCCAAATATATGTGAGTGTTATATACTTTATCGATAAATATACGATTTATTTGGATTGAAAACCTACTTTCATAGATCTTATTTTATATTCTGATGGAAAATTTTGGATTTCACTGGATGGTTTTAAAAAATAAATTGGGTAACACCTGTCAGACTAATCGCTTAACATATTGTTTACTTTTTGTTAGTTATTTCAATTACGATACGGTTGTTATTAGAAATATTTTTCTGAGAAATAAAGTTTTCCATAGATATTATACAAATTACAACTTTCCTAAACAGTGAATAAATGCATCTTAAACGATGGTTCCTATGTAGAGAAGTATAATTCGATGAAATATAACCTAATTAAAGGTTTTATATTTCCTTAGTTATTATTAATAATAGTTAATTATTCCAATTTACAGACCAATAAGTTCGAACATTCATTAGATTCGAAGTTTGGAAACGAAATAACGGTTTCGATCTTGTTAGATTTGTTCAAACCTATTGGTCTGTGCATGAGAATTCTTGTCTTCTGGGAACTTTTTCCTAGAGAGCAACTGCTTCGCTAGGTGGCAGTGTTTCAACTGTTGGCAGTTCAGTTACCTATGATTCAATATACACGCCTGGAGGGGTGCATGAATTTATAGTCTAGGTTGCATTCTACTTGAATAGTTAATTCGTTTATAATAGTTCTGATTTATCACAGTCAAATTCTTGGATGGCAAATAAATCGCCTCTTTGTCAATGGAGTATGAAACAATTTTATATATCGGATGTAACAGGATTATGGACGCCCCTTATATTTTCTTTATTTATAAAGAAAAAAATTTAAATAGGCTACACTTGATGTATTTATAAAATGTCAAATTTTAACATAAAAATGACACTCCTACTGCTGTAACTTTTCCTAAAAATAATACCAACTTTGGTTTTAAATGGAACACCCTCTATGTTATTACGTTTATGGAATATGCGCAATTTTCTCGTTATTCTTGTTTTTGTTACTCTCTCCGGGATTGTTTGTAATACACAGGGGATGTGCCGATGTGTCTGTAAAATGATAAACAACAATAAATTAACAAACCGTTCTTCCTCTTTATTATGTCGTTGCCTGTTGATTGTGTAATATTATGGAAACACCACATCTATTTTAATCTCGTCCGACGTATTTTGAATTTACGTCTGCCCGAAATTTTTCAGAGTTTTTTCTTTTCTGATAAGGTCAGCTTTTGACGCAGACAGGGTCCTGCAACAGTGCTCCGGGAATCTATAGGTCCTACAATAAAGAAGTTAGGAAATCCGTTCACATGCAGACCTTAACTGTGTTCAAGGATGCCTTTCAGGAAAATATGTTCACATGTACAGGGTGTCTCCAAAAAATGTGAGCCGCTGAGGGTGAATTTTTTTAAATCGAACTCCCTGTATTCTTTTTACATTTTTGGGTTCCCTTTTGACAACTTTACATATTCC
The DNA here is from genome assembly GCA_028583605.1 of Dastarcus helophoroides. Classification (NCBI taxonomy): domain Eukaryota; kingdom Metazoa; phylum Arthropoda; class Insecta; order Coleoptera; family Bothrideridae; genus Dastarcus; species Dastarcus helophoroides. The sequence continues at coordinate 4,732,393 of CM053332.1, forward strand.
TAAGATATTGTTAAATTTGGTTGGATAGTTCCAGAGTAATAAATAAATAAAGAGAAAAAAAATATTTTGCAACATTTCTTTTAAAATTCATTAAAAACACAAGAAACGTCCTGAATCAAAACTACACTAGGTGTTTACTGTAGTGGCTCTCTAGTTACTTTGCTATAAATATCTTAAGCCTAACTTGTACCTGGTGTCCAAAATTCAATGCCAAATTTGCTAGAATATGAAGCAATTTTTCTTCATTTTTTCAAATAGAACACCCTGTATTTTTTTTTCCATGAGATATAGAATAAAAAAATGAAAATTTTTGGTACCTACAAATATTTCAAAATTTTTAACGGTTAAGCAAATATTCCTCGGATTATTATATATGGCTCTTTCGACACTAATTGTAAGATACAAGACAAACAATCAAAGATGGCTTTGATGAAAATTAATTACCTCCAATTATGTAGTAAGTTAACTTCCAAGCTCTCTTGGGACTACAAATAAATAAGTAACAAAATATAGGAAAACTTCAAATCACTAAAAAAGAAACTAGTGAAACTATTTTAGTAAATGTTCAAAATGCCCCCCGCCTTGGTTTAAACATTTTTCTATGCGATTTTCAAATGATCTTTCAACATTTCGGAACATTGTAGGTGAAATGCTAGTAAATGCATTTGAAATCCGTTGTCGCATGTTTTCTTCGGTTGTAGGAAGCTCCTTGTACACAGTTTCTTTTACATATCCCCACAAAAAGAAATCCAGTTTAGTCAAGTCGGGGGACCTGGGTGGCCAGCCGACAGGTTCGTTTCTTCCAATCCATCGTTCAGGAAAGACGTTATTAAGGTGTTCTCTTACTTCGCGCGAGAAATGTGGCAGCGCGCCATCTTGCTGTAGCCACTGCGGTCCCTAATATGCAGAGGGACATTCAAAATTAAGCGGGGAAACTCATCTTTTGGAAATTGTAAGTACATTTGGCCAGTGAGATGGCCATTAAAAAAATATGGACCTATTACAGTTTCACCAATAATTCCACCCCAGACATTCAATGACCATTGATGCGGATAATCAATTTCCCTAATTAATCGTGGGTTCTCTGTAGTGTAATAATGGAAGTTGTGCCTGTTGACGAAACCACTTTTGTGGAAAGTGGCCTCATCAGAAAACCTTCATAAAGAAAAGAGGATTTTCTTGACGTATAATCTTGCCCAATTACAAAATTCGATACACTTTTGAAAATCGTTATCAGTCAGACTTTGGTGGAGTTGAATACGGAAGGGATGGTAACTATGTTTTTTTAGTATTCGTTGAATCGATTTTTTACTGATCCCAGTGGCTACGCTAATATCTTTTTGCGATAAATTTGGATTTTCCTCTACAGTTAAAAGCACAGTGAATTGATTTTTTTCGTTAGTAACAGGCTTCGTTCGTTCTTCCTTTGTGTACACCACATTCCCCGTATCAGTAAACCGTTGAAGCAGTCTTCTAAAATAATTTCTTCGGGGTGCCTTCTTTCAGGATACCGACTAGCATAAAGCTTACTTGCTAATAGGCAATTTTTTTCACTTTCACCTAACACAAAAATCATATCTATAAGCTCATCTTTACTAAAATTCATTTTGAAGTTCTACGAATTCAACCAAATTCTTTTCAGCGAGTATTAAATCTGTTATTTAATTTTATGACAAGAACTTTTTTCAACTTTTTCCAACGCTCTCTAAGATTTTTTCTTTTTTTTTTAGAGTCTAAGGCATTTTGAACATTTATTAAGGTAGTCTTTAGTGGTTTGAATTGGTCGGATGTTTTGTTATTTAGTTATTTATTTGTAGTCCTAAGAGAGCTTGGCAGTTAACTTACAAAATAATTATAAGGTAATTAATTTTTATCAAAGCCATCTATGATTTTTTGTCTTGTATCTTAGGGTCGAAAGAGCCATATGTAATAATCCGACGAATATCTGCTTAACCGTTAAAAATTTCGAAATATTTGTAAGTACAAAAAATGTTCATTTTTCAATTCTCTATCTCACAGAAAAAAATACATAGGGTATTCTATTTGAAAAAACAAAGAAAAATTGCTTCATATTTTAGCTAATTGGGCATTAAATTTTGGACACCCTGTACAAGTTAGGCCTAACCTATTTATAACAAAGTAACTAGAGAGTAACTACAGTAAACACCTAGCGTAGTTTTGATTTTAGGGCGTTTTTGTATTTTTAATGAATTTTTAAATAAAATGTTGCAAAATATTTTTTTTTTTTTATTTATTTATTACTCGGGAACTATCTAACCAAATTTAACAATATCTCAGAAATACGTAAAATTGTCAGAAAGGAACCCAAAAATGTAAAAAATATAGAAAGTTCTATTTAAAAAAATGACCCTTAGCGACTCACACTTTTTGGAGCACCCTGTACATGTGAACATATTTTCTTGAAATACATCCTTGTACACAGTTAAGGTCTGCATTTGAATGGAATTCCTTACTTTTTTCCTATAGGATCTACAGATGCCCGACACACTGTTGCAGGACCCTGTATATTGTAGTAGGCGTAGGGATAGGTTATTAAACAAGTTAAATTTTTAATTCAACAAAAGGATATGCCACAATGGGTAGGTCGATTGTTTCTTGCGTGGTAGGTTGCTAGTTCTAACCCCAGTGCCGGTCATGCCGTTTTTTAATTCGATTGCTCCTTATCCTCATAGCTACATAGCTACATAATGTTGGTAACGAGAATTAACGTTGGTGGTGACTCAAATTAGCCTGATGGCAACGTCAAACCATATGTTTTCCCATATCAAAAGTCGCTCGGCGCGCCTAAAGGAGTTATCACTTAACAATTTGGTTTGATCTTTTTGTAACTTAGGATAATTGATTGATTTATCGACTTATTTTTTCTGCTGATTTGTATTTTAGATTATTCTATTTTAATAGGTGTTCTGATTGATTAATAGATAGATGCAACCTAAATTGATAGAGGTAAAAATGTTCAACTTAAAAGGTTGTTTTATTTAACTGGCCACTCCCATCAAGAAACTATTTTTAGAAAATCAAATCGTAAAGAAGTAAGGGTCTTATTCAAATACCCTAACTGACAGCAATTATTTACATAACTAATTCCACCCCAACTAAATCGCTGCTAACAGCTAGTAACCTAAGTATAGATATAAACACATGAATTCGTCACTAGGATAAGGAAAGTCTTAAAACGAATGGTAAATATTCGTACTCCTAAATCCTAAATAAATATTATGAATGCTTGGAGACTTTCTGGCACCGAAAATGTTTTGGCAAGAGTCACAAGAAATAAAATACCCGACTTTAAAATCATGCTGAACGATAAGCGAACGTAAAAATCGATATTCTCATCTTACGCTAAGTAATTGATTTAAGAGTTAAATTACAATATACAAAGCGCATGAATATGTAAAATTTATTTCGAAGGCTTGAATTCTCGAAATTGGACTATTTAAACTTTTTATAATTGAATATTATTTCCCTGACTGAATATCGTGAATTAAATATGTAAGCTAATTTAAGGTGGTTTATATTTCAGATGCAACCAGTGAGGCGAGCTTAATTCTTTTAGATGGCAGGGGCCGATTAGGTACATTGATATTTCTCGTTTCTAATTTAATTTCTGAAGCACATCTTTTTCTGATTATAAATAAAACTTTCTTTTCTTGCCGAGGAAATTCTTAAACTGCGTGGAATTGAAACACCTGACTACCATACTCTACCCCGACATTCTAAGTATTTAAATTATTGTCAAACCTTAATCGCTTAACCCATTTACTATTAAATAATGAAGTTAAATAGTGGTAAGGGCAATTTTCATTAACGCGTTATCTAACTGATAAACGCGTTGTTGGTTATTATAAAATATTTCATGTGTTATGTAATTCAAATGTAATTAATTGATTTCTTATGTTGGGTAAATGTAAACATTTTGTTAAATTAAGCAGGTGTAATTAAATTTTCATATAAATTGAAAATAACAGTGATTTTCAATGCACTAAATCACTTTCAAGCTTCTAAACGAAATTTACGTTAAACAGGCAGGATCTAGTCAATCGTTAATTCTATAACTACTAACTACTACTACTACTAGGTTAATTTCTTCTGTATTGGATAGAAACCATAATAAAACGAATTTGGAACTAATATATTTGAAGGGTTTTGATTTTCTCTTATGTTTATCTATATCGTGTTCTGGAAATGTTATGTTGTTGCATCTAAATTGTGGTCGTTTCCAAATTACTCTATGCAACATCATCATTTTGATCTGATACATGATTCTACAGCATCCTATTTACTGAAAGGCAGAAAACAGAGAACACATACTGAATAGAAATAGGAAAAAAATTCAAAAATCGTTAGCTTGTTCTTCTTTCAACCTATTTTTAACTAACGTCAATCAATTTTCTCATTACCTTCTATCCTTAATTTTTGTGTCGTGTATTACTGATAAGTTCTTATAAAATTTTCGATGTCTAATTAGTACAAAAGTCAGCGTCAAAACTAGATAATTGCACTATATGCAGTTGTCAAGTTACACAAGACTAGCTCTAGAGGAGCCTTGTAAAATCTTTACAAGTCTTTTTGTCCATTATACACTAAACATGTCGATTTTTGTGTTGATATTTCAATTATAAGCATGGAATTGTGAGCTATTTTGAAATTCAAACTTGGTTTTTCTGAAATTTAAACTTTTTCTTAAAATTTTGTTTTTTAATCTGCAATTTTTTACTTTATCTACTGAAATTTTGAGTTGAATCTAAAAAAGTTGAATTTCTTTTTGAAATTTTGTTCCAAAGTCGAGATTAATGCCAAAATGTAAAAAAACTGCTTTCAAATAAGTTTGGAGTATTTTATTTTGTCGAAGTTTTAACACTTTAATTACAGTAGCACTATTTTTGCGGAATTTGCATGATTTGCGGGATTATCCAAATTTTCACTTGCCTTTATTATTTTCTTAATGCGACTTTAAAATTAAATTCATAACTATTAAACTTTATTAACGATTAAAAAGCAACAGATATAAAAAATTCCAGAATGTTTCGATTAATATTTGCTAACACCGGACCAGGTTTCGCATTACTGCATTATCGGCGGTGATACCTGCAATTTGTTTAGCCCTTATTATGCTAACAAGCTCCATGTTTCACAGACTCCTACAAATATTCCGTTTAATCTAATTCCGTCTGTGATCCATGGAGCTTGCTAGCATAACAAGGCTAAACAAATTGCTGATATAACCGCCGACAATTCAGTAATGCCACACCCGGTCCGGTGTAACTTTCTAGTGAATTTTTAACTTTTTTATACATGAAAAATGTGTAATAAATATGTACGTACATTACCTAATTTGATTTTATGTAGATCTGATTTTTTATCGGGTATTTAAATAACTTCATTATCTGCGGTTCTGGTTTCCGTGGTTTTGACAAGAACGTATCCCCCGCGAATAACAAGGGATTACTGTACTTTTTCTAAGTTATAAGTTTTTGTTTTCAACTTCTTTTTACATTTTTTTATTTAAAACCTAATTTTCGACTTTTTCCAAAAGTACTGATTTTATTTGAAAGGTCTCGCAGTAGTTTTTTTTTCGGAATTTCAAGTTTTATCTGAAAAATTTGTTAGAGCTCCGAATTTTTATATGTGCTTTGGTTTTTATCAAAGTTTTGATTCGAATCTTTTTTCTGAAAATTGAGGGTTAAAACTATTTTTTCCAAAATTTTAAATTTAAAGGCAAAATTTCGACTCTTTGCGAGATTTTGGATATTTAGCTAGAATTATTTTTATGCAAGTTTTTTTTCGAAATTTTGAATTTATTACAGTTGCAGTCTTTACTATTGCTAAATTTTTAGTTGTAAACCAAAAATTTTGTTTTATTTTTTTACATTTTTTTCTAATTTCAAGTTTAAATTAAAAAGTGTTTTCAGTACAATTTGCCTATTTTGGTATTTTTTTAAAATTTGAGCATTCTTTTAAATTTGGATTTTGAACTCAATTTTTTTATCGATAAAAATTCGGTAAATTTTTATTTTCTATTAAAATTTAGAGTTTTTTTCCACAAATTTCCTTTAAAATTTTCACCTAAATTACGATATTTGTTTCATTTAATACACATTTTATTTTCGAAGTCTTTCGGCATTTGGCGGGATCCCGCGCGACTAACGACTCCCATTCCCGCAATTACCGGGATTGAAAGGTTGTTGCGAAATTGCATTTCCTAATACCGTTATATCCGATCTCCTATTAGAGCCAGTATCGTTATAAATGAGTTCCATTGTGATGTTAACGTCAAAAATTTGCCTTTTTCTAACTTTCATTTTAATCTTCAATTTTTAAAACATTTCTCAAAATTTTGAAATTCCGAAATTTTGCTTTTAATATTGGAATGTGGTCAAATTTTAAGAAATTTTAAAATTTTATAACATGAAATTATCTTTTTGCTTAAACTTAAAATTTTTTCCAATAATTTTAATTTAATTTCTGAAAATTTCACTTTCTTCTCGAAGTTTTGGGTTTAAAGGAAAAATAAATAAAAAACAATTGAATTGTTTAACGTTTCTATCAAGTTTTGTGTTTTCAATAGAAATTTCTGTTTTCTCGAAGTTTCAACTGTGAGTACCTAGTTCGACTTTTTATTCTAAATTTTAACTTTCAATATTTCGACCATCTTTGCAGTGTAGGTTGTATTCTATGTCCCTGACGCTTGTTGGAATTATTCCACACCGACGAGGTGGCGTTGTATATAATGGTCACATGGAAGAAATTTTGCATACACTTAGAGTATATACTTACCGCCGGAAAATTTCTCGATTCGAGCGTTGAGTGATAAATAGTAGAGGCGAATCCTATTGGGTAGCTAAAATACAGCTCCCCGCATGTCCATAAAATTACTTACTGGCTAGCTCCGGTATTTCTGAATTTGTGAAAGCTAGGTTCCTCGTCATACCTATTATGGTAGGTTTACACGAAAGGTTTATTTCATGCTAAACATTTCAGCTACCTGAGAATAAATTGCTTTATCGTCTATACTAGAACACAAATGAAAGCATAAAATTACAGACACTTCTCAAATTATTCAGAAAAAAAAACAGCTACTCTTTCATCATCATCGATGTCATAAATTATAAAAAACAGTTCCACTTCGGTGTTACAAACTATCCATTTTTAAACACAAAAAGAAAAATTGTGCGATATTTTAAGAGTTAAATTATTAAAATTAAATTGAATTTAAAGTGATGTAACAATATTTTCGTTTTATGGAGGTTTCCTTTCCTCAATATACAGGGAATTCTGTCTAAACCGGAAAGAAATTTCAGACCTGTCGTGTTCAGGTTTGATAGTAAAATATTTTCCCTTTACGGGATGTTCGCGTGACAACTATACAACTTTCTTGGTTATTTTTATTACACCACATTCAGTTCAAAATAGGTTTTACGTGAATTTTTGTGGATATGCTTGCTTGCTATATTGCCACACAAAAAAAAAAACAATTAGGCATTAGATGCTTGCTCAACTTTATTTTTTTTTAATTGAACATCCTGTATAGTTTTATACATACATATTTATAAAGTTAGGATTAAAAACACTATCAAAATACATAAAAATATATACAGGGTGTTTAGTGCAAAAAATAAAATTGCGCCACTTCGGGCTTGCATTTGTTATCAGGTGTTATTTTTTTGATAATATAGCAAAAAATGTCCACAAAAAATTATGCAAAACAAATTTTTACTACATGCTACAATGAAATCGAGATACGAAAGCTCAAACTTTCACAGTTTTCCCGTAAAAACATTGCAAATCAATTAATTTAATATTACTTGCAAATAAGATACAAAAAATATCAACATTTACTGAAGCATCCCATTATACCTCACAGTTTCAACTCTAGAAGTTCTGTTAATACATATACATACATGTACGTCATAAAATTAAGTTCACTTACTTAATTCAGGAGGAAGTTCATACTGATTAAATAATAAATAAAACACTTGTTGTTATTAAATTATTTTCTATTTTCACACTATTAAATCTGCAGTATTCTTATTTTTCTACAAGGCTTTTTTGACTATTCTTTTAAATTTTTGCGTACTTTATCCTTATCTTTTAATTTCTCCGTTTCCCATTTTACTTGTTTAAATATTTTAATTTTTATTAATTACTTTATAACAAATTTAATGTGTTCTTTACGTGTAGTTTCTGTCGCCAGCCATGCAGGAAAATTGATATTTAAATAATTTTTTAGATGCTCCTCTATCTTTTTAGAACCATTTGAACTGGATTTAACCTCATCAAAAATCTTATTAAATTCATAAAGTAGGTTCATAAATTAAAATGCAAATCGTGTCCCTGAAACCAAGAAAGATTAAAAAACACTACAAAAGTTGCTCTAATATTCGAGTTTGAATACACCTAAGAATGAATTGATACTGTTGGTTTAATGATACTAATACCCATTTACGTACTGATTAAAAGTATCGATACTACATTCGATACTCTTTTAGGGTTTCGATACTTGCTAGAACTTGGTGGTGACGCTGTTGATGGATATAGATCTTATTATTATTACAAACATATTTTTCATTCCACAGTGATACTCATGAATAAGTAAACCATGATGTACTTAAGGCGAGTTTCTGGTAAATCTCTGACAATAAGTACGATTTAGCTTTCGGATTTATATGCTCTGCTGAGGGGGGGTTAGGACGACAGTGACGACGGAAAGGGTTTCGGAGGGGAATTGAGTAAGGAGTTTGGTTTACGTCGTTCGAATTCGCAATCATTCACATCGAGACTTTACTGGTATATGATACCGTGTAATTCGATCCATTTTGATATCTCAAGGAGTGAGCATGTTGCTGATAGCAGTTGGTTAAGTATTCATATTTGTTTGTAAACTTGCAAGTAGAGATTTTGACCTGTTTCTTAAATTAGTATTTTTTTTGTCTCGCTTTGATAAACAATTAAAACGGATTTAACAAATATTTTTTGAAAATTTCAAATTTTTTTTGATATCTGGATAGTTGAAATTTTAGCAAAAAAAAACGAAATTTTCCCAAAAAATATTTTCTTTGGAAATTTTAATTTATTTATCGAAATTTGACTTTTTTCCAATTTGACTTCAGGGCCGTGCGATAGATTTTCTTAGTTTCTTAGTATGATGTAACTCATAAATATCGATTTTATCTCAAAATTTCGTTTTTCATTTAATTTCGAAGTTTACGCATTTAACTTTTATTTTTATTATCTTAATTTGCCTGAAAGTAGGAATTAAAAATATCAAATTCTTTAAGAAAAAGTAATGATTTTGAAAAAAAAGTTGAAAATATGTATCAGAAAACAGAAAATAGAAATTCGAAATATTTAGTGAGCGGTCGAAATTTTTAAAAAGTAAATTACGAAAAGTCGAAATTATCATAAAAATCGGATTCCTCAAATTAAATTCATAATTTTCAAAAACATTCCAAAGTTTCAAAATGTCGAAATTGTGGAAAAAGCTGAGATTTTCAAAAACAAATAAAATTAAAAAAAAAAGTCAAAATTTCCAGGAAGTCAAAATTTTCAAAAAGAGCCGAAATTTTCATATTTCCTCGCATTTTCGCATATCGTCAAGATAAGAACTGCCTATAAATACCTATTAATTAATTATGTGAAAAACAATTCCGTTCTTTACAGATATAACTGGTCGATTTTCGACTTAAAGTGATGCTAGTAGAATATAAAATTTCCAATTTAAATGATATAAAATCAAATTTTCTTTTTTTGATTAAATCTGTCATAGTATTTATTTACCGAAACAATTTATATTTTTCCAAAGAGTAATATAAAAATGTTAATTAGGAGAGAAATATATCAAAACGAAAACCACTAAAGATTCGGTAAATGACTGTAAGCTACAAATACTAAACAATTTAATTTACTCTCAAACTCTGGTAGAACAAATGTTTTAATATTGTTTATTTTTATTATGATATATCCACCATACATAGATAAAAAAATATGATCTTGGGAGCCGAAGGTACTTCGTTCGCTGATGACGTATTGCGGAAGGGGCAAACATTTCGCTGCTCTGCATCACGTCCATCTCTGCACCCTGCCTAACCTGAGTGAAGGCAACCGAAATATGAGCGCAATTTTTATGCCAAACACCGCTCTCCCATTTTACAAATGGTGCCTTTATTTTTCAACATTTTGTTTTCAAATTTGGAAAACTTTTAGAGCAAGGATGTCGCATTTGCGCTGTGGCCTTTAGTTTCCGAGATATTAGCTTCTGAAAACAGGCAAAAAAGAGAAGAGTTGTACGCCCATTTGTGGGAATACTAGGAAAAAAATTTAAAATCTGCTTCCAAAGCTCGAATTCCCCAGCATTTCTAAACTTTATTACCAATTTTTATTTAATTCTAAGCGATAGTATTCACGTGGTTTTTAAAATGGCAAGCGAAGAATGTCGACGTTTTAAGAGTATACCAGACCGCGGCCTTGAGGTTAATGTCGAAATTTTAACTATACAGTCGACAAAACTTATTTTCTTTTAAATATTGCTAAAGCTGAAACAGCTAATTGTTTTTTTGGAAGATTCATTGCGAAATTTAAAATCCACATAATATTTAAATGATAACGAAGGCTTCGACGGCCAGAGTCAGTACAGGATGTACTTCTTCCGGGATTGGACCGTGTCAAAGAACTACCAAACGACGTTTCGCCCACCATCGTAGGTAACAAGAAATAATAAATGAAAAATAAAATACAAGGAAATATACAAAAATGAAAAAAGTGAAAAAAGGCCAATTTCAAAATGTCAGAGCACGGTAACTCAGTATGTACACCATACCAAAGGGCGAAACTTTTGAATTAAAAATTTGGTACAAAGGATAAAAAATTTCAGACAGAAGAACGCGGTAACTTAGTATGTCCACCATACCAGACGCGAAACTCTTCCGAAACTCTTCTCTCTCCAGTTTTTTGGAGATGGTTAAAATCGAATTTTGAGATAAAATCAAAACTTCGAGAAAAATGAGTTTTCATAAAAGGTCTGAATTTCCAGAACAACGAATTAAAATAAAAAAATATAATTTTATAGAAATAGGTAAAGTTTGGAAACAACAGTATAAATTTCGAAAAAAATTGATATTTCCCGGGAAAAGGGAAATTTTGAAAAAAAAATGTTTAATTTAAAAATTAAAATTTCGAGAGAAAGACGAACTTGGAGAAAAGACGAAATTTTTGGAAATAGAACCCAATTTTGAGAAAAGTGGCGAAATTCTGAAAAATTAGACAAAATTTTAAAGAAGTGTCAACATTTAGAAAGATAAAAGAAGTTTTAAAAAATCGAAAATTCAATAGAAAAATTGAAGAAAAATGTTAAAATTTTCCGGAGGAAATTAACTTTTGAAAGAAGACGAAATTTCGAAAAGACGGATTTGGAAAAAAATCTAATTTCGGAAAAAATTAATTAAAAAAAAAACAAAATTTCAAAGAGAAAGTCTTCCCGAAGCACAAAGGTTAATTCTAAAAAAGATGGATAGAGTTTTAAAACACCTTAATAGAAATATTTTGCTGCAATTTAGGGGCTAAAAATTCCTTTCAATTCATCACTCAAACACGATGACTTGTGTTCCTGTGTTTGTGCCATTTGGAGGTGGAATTGGGTGCCCTTTTAGTCACTGCGCCTACAATCAAAATGTCCATTTTACCAACAAATTTGCTCATTTTATACGCTCTGAAATTTCGTGTCCTAAGTACCACTTTATAAATTTTTGCTTGGCAAATCTCTAAAGTGTTAGCTTGCCTTTTTTATTCGGTGTGCTGTGTAGCTTGTGTACTCTTGTGCAGAATATTTGTGGAGAATGACAAAACAAGTTTATTGTTAAATCCGCTAACGCCACATTTTAATGTGTGGGAAATGCAAAGGACGTGTTGAATAAAAAATCACCTTTTTATTGTTCATTATAAAAGGCCCCCGAGCGATGCTGCATGCTATTAAAGGTTAATGCTATCCTTTGTCATTTGTTTCAATAAAGAAACAATAAAAATGAGAGTATGTGTGGTTAATGAAATTACATGTATAGAATGTGTACATCGTAAAAGAGACCCCAACACATTATAACATAATGTTTGTTGCTGTAGCACGTTTGCATAATTTATTTAAATTCAGAAGCAAGACTTTAAAGCCTTTTTGTCATTGCCTGATTTCGAAACCTTTCTAGATCAATAAAGTATCGTACGCGACTGAAAAATTTTAAAACATTTAAAAGCGGTAACCGTTTGCAGGGTCGATGTTAACAAGTAAAGATTCAATAAAATCAAATGCGTTATTATTTGGACATATTTTTAAAACAAATAAAGAAAATAAATAAAAATAAACAACAACCTATCCATATTTCGTGTTGTTTGTTTCTGTCAGTTTGTAAAAGAAAAAACAGCTTTCAATGTTTTATTCAACGCATTGGAACTTTTAGGGTAAAATCCTTGATTTCGTATCTGTGAATGACACGAATAAGTGTTAGCACGATAATATTAAAGTCTCAAAACACGATCTGTTTTGGCAGACAATTTGTGCACACATCTTATTTTGTCTGTTTTAACTTTATGTTATGTGTGTTTATTTTTATGAGTATCTTGCGATTCTTAGTTCAAGGAAATATGATGTTTTTATTTTGCTCAGTTCAATAAAAACATAATTTGTTGGGCATAATTTAGTCATCATGCTGCCTGTAGGTGTGCAGGTTTTTGGACTTTTTTGTTGAAATATTGTACATTTATAATTGAACCTTTGAAAAATCGAAAATCCTAAGAGAAAACTAAATAAATAAATCTGTTTTGGCAGACAATTTGTGCACACATCTTATTTTGTCTGTTTTAACTTTATGTTATGTGTGTTTAGTTTTATGAGTATCTTGCGATTCTTATTTCAAGGAAATATGATGTTTTTATTTTGCTCAGTTCAATAAAAACATAATTTGTTGGGCATAATTTAGTCATCATGCTGCCTGTAGGTGTCCAGGTTTTTGGACTTTTTTGTTGAAATATTGTACATTTATAATTGAACCTTTGAAAAATCGAAAATCCTAAGAGAAAACTAAATAAATAAATAAAAGAAATAAGGTGTTTAGAGAAAAATCTATATTTGAAGGTATAGTTCAATTTTAAGTTTAAAGTTAACAAATTAAGAGAACATCAACACTATGTGTTTAAATTTTAAATTACTGGAAAGAATCAGAAAGTTCTAAAAACAGTTTGAACATACCAAGAATGTTTTATTAGAATTTTGATTTTAAGACTTACATTTCGATTTTGCAAACCTAACCTTTCTATGAAAAATTGTCTTTAATTTTTAAACGACTTTTTTCTCAAAATTTGGCACTGACTTTAATTTACAAAGTTCGTGCAAAAATTTGAAATATTGGAAAACTACAAAAAAAGTTGATATTTGTAGATAAGTTTGGAAAAAATTGAGAATCTAGTTTTTTTTTTATAAAAAGAAACTAAAAATTTGTTTTTTTAATTTGAATTTTAATTTTTAAATATTAATTTTTTATTTCGAGAAATCGAAATTGAAATTTCCGAAAATAAATTTCAAGTTTAAAGTCGATGTTTATAGGAGCAAAAGTAAAAATTACAAAATTAACTCGAAATGTCTTGAAAAAAATATAATAAAAAACATTAAATTTGTATGAAAAATTTGCTTAATATTTTTTTATAACTGATTATCATTCCAAGCAAGAAAAATCTAAAAAGAAAAGAATAATTTCAATGTTGTCAAAATATTTAGATTAAGTTGTTTAATTTGCACTTCAAAACCTGAATTTAAACTTTGAAACTTAAAATTCTAAATTTCGACCTATATTTCTAGAAACCCATATTTTTTTGAGCGTTTTGTGTTTTTCCTCAAAAATACAACTTTAATCTCAACAATTCGATTTATTTCTCGAAGGCTCTAAAAATGTATTAATTTTAAGAAAAACAGACATTTTTAGACTAGACTGAGAATTTCATGTCTAAAAAATTGAAATTTCCAAAAAAAACCATCAAAAAACAGATACATTGGATCAATAGTTTAATTGGTCAGCTAAATATCCACTTTCTTCCCTTAAGTAAAAAATGACAAATAATAAACTGAGATTTTGAGGAAAATAGGAAAGTCGAGAAAAAATTCCAGTGTTATAAAATAAATTAGAGATTTCTTGAAATTTCCACTTGTCTAACGAAATTCGTCTGAGGTTCATGGTGTAAAATCCTCAAATTTGTTGAAAATGTTCCGACCTCAAACTCAACTTTTAGAAACTCTTTATTTACCCAGGTAAAATCACAAGATTTCCAAAAAAATAATTCATAATTTGTAAAAGGGTGGCTATGCCTGTGTCTGCCATCCAGTAACATCCCCAGACCTTAAAAAAATTTAAAAAGGAGAAGAAACTTTCTGAATTAATAAAACATTCATAAAACATAAAAAGTTAATAAAAAAGTAACCTAAAACAGTGTCTCCCGAATAATTAATACAATGTTAAGCAAATTAATGAAAGGCTACAAATATCTCAAAGAAGACACATAGATACTGTAATTAACTTTTACAATTTTACTCGTTTAAAAATATGAAACGTTTTTAAATGTGGTAAAATAATCATAATCCGAAAGTGAATATTGGAATTACCATTCTACGTATTTTAACAGTGGAAAACTTTGTTAGAGTGCTTTATTTTGATTGGCTTTTATTGTAGCAAATTGCTCCATTGCTATATTTAGTTGTCGAAAGCAGGTAGATGAATGCCCGACCTCGAAAGCTAAATAATGTAACGAAGTTATCCTTTGGAGATAAAACTGCTTACCCACGCAAGTTAAACTTAATTAGAGAAACTGGACAAGGGAGTAACTTAATTCATTTTGGTCAAAGAATGTTAATGTGGGTCAAATATCGAACTGTTTTCTTCACAACCAAAACAAACAACATCCATATGTATCAGTTGATGCAGCTCTTCACAACAAAAGACTATTTCACAAAAGAAATTTAAAATTTTTAGACACGCTTCCAGCAATTTCAGAATAAAGACAACATTTCGAAATTAAAGTATTTTGAAAAAATTTGGAAACTGTTCAGTAAATGTTGAATCTTTTCCAAAACCCTGAAATTTATTAGAAAATTTTAGAGTTGAAATTTTGGAAATGATGCCAATATCTTAAAATTAAGAAATTAAATTAAAGCTTCAATATTCTAAGTTTAAACTAAAAAAAATGGGCAATTATGGGGACTGCTGACAGAAGTGAAAATTTAAAACTATGATATAACAGTGTTTTTTTACTTTTAAAATTGTAATATCAAAAATAAGAATTTCATAATTTGTAAGTAAAAATTATTATTTATAGATTTCATATCTTTCATATTTGTATACGATCTAGTCTTTGATTTTGTCTATTTTAAGTTACTGCATATTAAAAAACCTGTCACGCTATCTACATTTTATATTTGCATAGCAAATATTAAGATATTTCAAAAAAAATATGTTTTTAGTGTACTGATTTTTCGTGATTATACAGATTATGGCTGAACCAAGTTTGATTTCCAAGTGCCATAACTTTTAATAATAAAAAGGGCAGTTCTCAAAAAGGCAATAATTATTATTAAAAAACCAAAAATATTTTAGCAAACTGTATAGTATTGAAATATTCATTAATAATAGTAACGTGCATCATTCTATTTAAATTACGTAATTCTTAGAACATTCTAAGGACTTTATTAAGAACGTGTGCGTTCTAGAATTCTCTATAAGTTAAATATTTTAACACCGATAATGTGCATAAATATGAGAGTCCTTTCTAATGTTGGATTGTTAGATATTTTACGTTACACGAATAAGTATTCAATGTTAAAAGAATTTTTGTAAAAATTGCCGACAAAATTTTTAAAACATCCTCACGTTTTCATAGAACTACGCCATTTAAAGGGCTGCATGCACGTTAAGATTATACTAATAACTGTTTAAATATTACATAGTTTGTTACAATGTTTTTAGAATTTTAATAATTATTGTTATGTAAATAGGTGCTGTATTTTTATTAATAAAAGTTATGGCACTTGCATCACCTACTATAATTTTTTTGTTTAAAAATAAAAAATTAGTTCATTTAACCCACTTTGCCACATTTGAAGTATGGCATGTCATATATCAAATTAATCAAAAAAATATGCCAAATTCGAAAATTATAAAATCCAATAGGGCGCCTATAAGAAATAACAAGGTTGACATAATTTTCTCGAAAACAGTTAAATTAAAAAAATTAACGCACACCACCAATGAAAAGGCCTGAAAAAAACAAACAATTACAGTTTTTTCTAAATAAAACAAAGACGAATTAAAATTTAATTGTTTTTTCAGCGGAATAATATTAGGCATTTAATTCTGCACTACTTTGCCCATTTCAGTTTTCTTGTATTTCTAATAGTTTACGAGATCCCTATAGTGGAAATCAAATTTGGTTCAACCTCTATAAACACTTTAATTTAAATTATCTCAATACTGCCAATAATAAGTTAGTGCAGTGTTGGACTAGTGGTTCAAAGAGTGTTTTTGGGTAACGCAATACCTATATGTGTGATTTATATGGCAATGCCATTCATTTTTCCCCTATCCTTAGTGGCTTAGCGCGCCTAAAGAAGTTTTCACTTTAAAAAAGCAGCCCAAATTTCAAAGAATAAAAATTTCTAGAAAACTTACTTTTAATTGGCAGCTTTAGACAGCAAAAATACAAATTGCAAATGTCCATTTTTCAAGTATAAAATTAGAATATAAAAACATTCAACATTTATTAATAAAGGTATTTAATTTTTGTGGTTAATTTCTAAATTTGGGGAAAAGTTTTAAAGTTTCTAAAAAAGTCCAAATATCTAGAAAAATTTAGTGTGAAGTTAAAAACTTAAATTAAAATGATACTGAAACTTTTGAAAAAAAAAAAGTTTTCGAAAGGAACTCGCAATAATTGAGTTAAAGCTTCAATATTTTATTATAGATAAATTAAGAGTTTTTTTTTTCGGTTTCCTGGCAAAATTTTGGGTTGAGACCTTAGATTTTTAATTTTTAGGGTTCCGAAAAGTGAAACCGTTGTAATCTCACTCTCGTGTATGTCCTTCCGTCTGGTTTTCCTTGAAAACTATCTTTATTAGAAATTTGAAATTTTGCACAGCATTAGTTCTCGATGAGCGACGCAAAGACGGCCAGCCAACGACTAAAAAAAGAAAATACTTTATAATAAAGTGGGGGTCAATTTGCTTTAATGTATCTTTTAATGGTTTTTTAAGGCGTAAATTGTTAAAATATTTTTTTAAATTTGAAGAATTTAGTTAATCAGGAAGAATAACATTTTTGTTAGAAGTTTCCGAAAATAATCCAAGAAGCTGCAAATACATTTAAAGATAATACAGAAATTTTGATTTTGACATTTAAGAAAGTGAAATTTAAAATTTTTTGAAGTAGATGGTAGACATCTCCAACATTGGACTTCAAGTTTGTCACTGTCTCTATTACCAATAATTATCATTGTTATTTATTGTTGCTTTGACTGCTTCTCCTCATCTAGGCATAGTTTAGAAATAAAAAAAATCATAACAAAATACACTGAACCTTTTAAATGCAAATAAAACAGACAGATTTAGATGATCCAAACTAGAGTACAGGGTTTCCCATTTTCGACACCTTTCGTGGGTATTGGACTTATTATTAAAGATAGGGTGTTAGGATTTTCACTTTAGTGTCCTACTTTTTGATGGAATAAAATGATTCCAGTCCCAAATTTGTCATAGCTGTCTTATTGTTAGTTTTGAAGCTACAGGGTGATTTTGAAAATCTTCACTTTTTAGCCATGCCTTGTATTTCCGTTATGTCTACTTACATCAAAAAGGTAAAAACTGATCTTGCTACACATGTTTACGTTAAGTTCAGTGGCCTAGTGAATGTTTCTCTAAAAAGTAAAACTTTTGAGATATTAACCAAAGTTATATTTTTAAAAATGAGATTTCATGAGAAACTAATGAATTTAGGTATATGAGCAGGTGTAGCAAAGTTGTAGAGAATTTAATTTTACATCTGTATAAAAATATACAGGGTGTTCCATTTAAAATTTTCGAAATTTTTCAATTTTTAAATTGTCAATTTTGACATGATATTTTGGTCACCCTGTATAACGCAGGGCAGTTTTTGGAGCACGATTCGGAAGAGTCGTCCTTACTAAACATCTGATAAAAAATGGGCATAGAAGCTCTTAGCATAATCTGTTAGTATCAAATAATGTAAGCAGCCAATATCGACTAGAAAAACCTTTCAAGCGAGATAACTCAAAAACCGTGACTATTCGAATAGACTATTCTACAGAAAGTACCCTTTATTTTTGATGTAGAATCCAAAAAAAATGTAAAAAATGTGTGTTTCCATTTAAAAAACAAAAGTTGGTGTCTGGCCAGGAAAAATGGAACACCCTATGTAGTTGAAAATATTTTTAATTTGTACATTTCAAAAAATGTGACAACACCGTAAAAAGAATAATCCATATATTTCTCATTTTAACATAGTTATTGGACTTTCCCGCACTAGTGGGACACGCTGTATAGTTGTTAAGGTTTGTTTTCAAAAACAAGCTCAAAATTCGATATTTTTATAATTTATAGCAGTAAGCTGTGACTAATTTACTAGACACAAAGGCAAAATTAATAATTATTCAAAGAGTTAAACTCTCCAGAAGTAAATTTTAATATTTTCAATTCTGTATTAAAACTTAATCAATATTCCACATTTCATTTTATCGCAAAAACACAAAAACTTTATCTAATAAAAACAAGCTGAAATTTTTTAAAGATTATTTTCAAAATTAAAAACCTTTTTTGATTGCAATATTGGGTATATCTTTGTTACTTTTTTAACTAAATTTACCAGAATTATTGATCTATGCCGAATGATTCGGTACGCCAAACCAACCCCTTTACGAAGTTCAGCAACAGGAATAGAAAAGGAAGTAAAAGTGTTATGGTATACAGAATCATCAACTTGCTCATCTCGTTGAAAAATAGACAAATGCGTTGGTATAATAAGATTGAAGGTTCGAAGAATTTTGAAAAAATATGAATACCAATAATTTTTAATACATAACTGAAAATATAAAAAAAATTAAAGTAAATTTTAAAGGATTGAATTTTTGGAATAATTCTGAATTTTGTATTTGTTTCTAATAAATTGATCATAGCTTACTGCTATAAGTAAAGTATAAATTATAAAAATATTGGATTTTCAACTTGTTTTTTAAAATAAACGTCAACAACTATATATTTTTAAAAGGCTCAAATTATACTTAATTAATATAAGAAATAATATCCAGGGTGTTTCATTTAAAAAATATATAATTTTGGCTAATATCTCGAAAATTTGACTTTCTAAAAAAAACGGACTAAGCTACTGAACTTAGCATAAGAAACTCTATCAAGATCAGTTTATACCTTTTTAATATAAGAAGGCATAACGGAAATACGAGGCATGACCAAAAAGTAAAAATTTTCAAAATCAGCCTGTAGCTTAAAAACTAAGACAGTCATGACAAATTTGAGTCTTTCATTTTATCAAAAAGTAGGACAGTAAAGTGAAAATCCCAACACTCCATCTTTATTAATAGGTCCAATACCCTCGAAAAGTACCGAAAATGGGACACCCTGTACCTTTTCTTTGTAGAATTTGATTTTTTTTACTTATCTTAGGCGTAACTCAACAGATAAAAAAACATGTCTTAATTGACCTAAATTATAATGTGAAAATAGCCCCTTTAGGAGCAAGGTCAAAATAAACCCAAAATTCGTAATTTTCACACTAAAAAAACATAAAATCTTTAAATAATAAATTTAGGGCATCAAAACTGTTTATCACCGACTTATTGCGAATTGCAAATAGATGTTATTTATCTGAGACATTATCAACACAGTTATCAGTTCCATCAATATTTGGATTGATTGTAGAAAAAAGTGTATGTATCTGAAAATAGACAATTTTTTAATTATTAATTAAAACAAAATACTCGCTCCTGGCTGAATGTTTTCGCTAACATTCCGATTTAAAGCTTGAAAGCTAACTTTGGAAATTTTAATTTCGTTTTTCAAAATTGGTTAAATCGTGTTAAAGCTTGAATTTATTTCGCTACAAAATCTCGTATCTTTTTACAAGTTTTTTTTTATAAATTTTAAATTATATTTCGAAATATTGACTTTTTTCTATTAATCTTTGGTTTTATGCCTAAATTTTGACATTTTCTTAACTTTTCGAAATATGATGTATGTACTTACATATGTAGTTAACCACGCAGTATATTTGGCATTTCATTTAAAATTCAGTTTATTTAAATAGATATAAATTGTTTCTGGTTGGATTGTTTTCCCAAACTTCAGTGTTTACATTTAGACCTAAAAATTTGAGAATATCCTTTTCATTTTATGTTCTAGGTTTTTTTTATAAATTTCGACTTTTCTTTAAAACTTTTCAGTTTGAAGTTAGAAATGATATATTTTTATTTTAATTCCCACTTTAAAAACGAAACAGGTACCAAACTGAATCTTGAAATCGTTTTATAAATGACAAGTTTTTTCTGAAAATTTCAATTTTTCCTAAAAATCTAATTTAAACTTAGATTTTGAATCCTCTATTGAACTGAGGAGAATTGATGCTGCTACCGACACCGGCTTTTTCTTCTTACCAAAACAGACCGATACCGAATCTTCGGTCAGTCTACTTATTTTATGAATTTCCAGATTGGATCGAAAAAAGAACAGAAATGTTGGTTTAAAGTCGAATTTTTTTTGGAAGTTTAGAGTGTAAAATAAAATTTTGCATTTCAAAGTTAAAATGTAAAAAAAAAGTCGAAAATTTAAGAGTAAGCCGTAAAACCAAGTCACAGTTTGTGCACGTTACTGACCATTTTTTCTATTCTCCAGGTTTATTTGAAAGTAGATAAAAATTATTGCAAGCACTGTGTGTGTGTGTGCCAACATAAAATTTAGTTTTAATTTTCGAAATTCTGTAGCAAGTTCAATCAGATATTAATACTCTTTTGGCTGTAGAGTTTTATATGAAGCGATGAAAACTTTCGACGTTGAACACGTCGGAAAGAATTTTATTAGAATATATTTTGCGACAATATATATTCAGATAAATTTGCATTCACATCATGAAACTTTAAAGTAAGAAATATTGAATAAGGAAATGAACAATAACTTGGACGTGAATCCTAATGTCTTAAATTTGTTATATTTTAGACGTTCAAGTCATGCCCCTGTGAAGAATTCTATGTTTTAGAAATAAATCTTCCCAGTTTGTTTTGTTAAAGTCCTAAGTAGTATTACCACGCAAGAATTTTATATTAAATGTAAGACAGGGTGGCCCTTCCAAAACGTACTGAAGGGTATACCTGCCAGATAAAGATCTTGTTGGAAAAATGCGGAAACACGTCGAATTTGTTTGCGAGGGGGACAAATTTTGACGCAAAAATCAGAGGTCAAATCTCATCCTCCTATGCGAGGGTATCATCCCTCCAAAATTTTTCAAAAGGAAATAAGGGTTAAGTGACACGTTATTGGAAAGGGCTTCTGATTTTCTATATCGGGTATAACAACATCATGGTACACCCTCTATTTTTTTCTTTATTTATAAAGCTAAAATTGTCCAATTTTTTACACTTGATGTACATATGAAATGTCTTATTTTGACATAAAAAGTATATTCGTACTTATGTCACTTTCGCTAAAAGTGACACAAACTTTTGATCTTTAAGTGGCTCATCATTTACATTATTACATTTTCGGGATATGTACAATTTTATGAATACGATAGACCTAAAATAAGTAATTTTTTAAAGGATCGACAATTGTTTTTGTTCTATTTTATTTTGTAACCTAGGAGGCTATGCCTTATTCTAATTAATTGTAATAGACCACATAAACGCTATAAAAATCAAATTACGTAAAAAAATGAGTATTTTTTTCTTTTACCACGTGATAAAATTAACAAAAATGGTTTTCACATCATTACTTTATTTTATTAAAAGGCACCATAATGGTAATGTCGCACTATGGAAAAAGTGTAATCAATGGCGAATCTAGCCATATTTTTATTTTTGCTGCGAAATCAATAGAACTGAAGCTACAGCCCAAAAATTCAACATATTCCGTTTCAAATTATTTGAATATTTATTCAATAGGAATAGGTAGCTGTGTAAAACAAATTAAAAAAATTGACGCTTCCCAAGTTTTCTTAATTTAATTTTTTGCAGCGTTAATGTGGCCGGTTAGAAATAATAAGGATGAGTCATGACCTTCTAGGTTGATAAATAAAATGGGACAAAAATATTTTTTGATCCTTTAAGAGCTACTTATTTTATGTGTATTATATTAAAACAAAATTGTTCAAATTCCAAAAATGTTATAATATACAGAGAGAATGTCACTTCTATGTTAAAATTTGATATTTCATAAGTACATCAAGTGTAACAAATTTGAAAATTTTATCTTCATAAGTAAAAAAAAAACAGGAGGTGTACCATGATCCTGTTACACCTGATATACTGGCACTTCGTTTTTCAAATTGGGTCAATGTGTTTATAAATTACAAAGTCCTGAAATTTTATTAATACATTTCTCGAAAAATGCAAAAGTTAAATCGCAAAAATACTGCCAGGGGTACAGTTTGGTGTAGACAAAAAGTCAGATCCTGACATTCAAGTAAAACAATCAAAAGTAATGGTTCTATTAGCTACACATATGCTATTCGGAGAAGAAATTCCCGCACGGTTGATGGATTTTTCTGTTTCACCGAAATTTTACATTTTTCGAACCAGTTTCGCTGTACATCATACTTGGCTGTAAAGCGTTAGAAATTAAAATCATTATTTGCAATTTAGTCTTTCAAATCATTCATCTATTAAACTTTATTAACGATCAAAAAGCAACACGTTGTTATACTAACAAGCTCCATGGATCACAGACTCCTACGAATATTCCGTCTAATTCGGATTCTCGTCCATTAACTAAATGCGTATATTATGCACATAGTTTTGAAGAATATTATTCCATTTATCAATATGTACATTTTAACCAGCTAATGCAGAATTTTGTTCTGTTTGCCGTAAATTATTCACATTTTATAAACACCATAATTCAGATTAAATATTCAAATATTCAGTTATTAATTACTTTTCTGTTTTTAATAATGCCGGGATATTACCATTCTTTAAAAATTAGGGTTGCTATTTATTGGGCGATCAAACTCTTCGATGATTGATGTATTCAGTAAATGATGCAAAAAAAGAGGGTGTGTGTATACAAGTGAAATGGTTTTCGCGCTAATGGCTTCTTATGAATTACTTAGCAATTTTATTTGGAGCAACTCCCACCTAAAATAAAGAGGTTTCTAAAAAATTGAAGCGGCGGTCATTGTTCTCTGTAAAGGCTTTTAAACATTTCTGAATTTTATTTCATACACAAACTTAATGAAATTTCGATGTTACTCTGCTTTTCTGAATTGAACTTACTGTTGGCATCCATGATTAGAGATGTATTTTAAAAATGAGTCAAAATTTTAAGAACACGTTTTTCGGATCATTTATTTTACTATTGGTAATATTTTATGGCGATTTGATAGTCGTAGCATTATACTCATTTATATACAGCCTGTTATAAATTCGATGCTCAACATTAGAATGTCGGAAACGGAAACTATGACTTATAGGGCAAAGTTGCCAGATGCCCAATAACATGGTTCCAAGAAATGAGATGGATTTTCATGTTGTTAAAAATTTGCTACACATGTTTACATTTTATTACTTTATGCAACTGTAACCTAACGTTGGCAACTGAAAATTACTATCAACATTATTTTGCATTGAGACAACTGCATATGACAAAAATTTTTTAAGAAAGCTTTCATTTTCTTAAATGAAACGACCATAATGTTAATAAAAATTTAACATTTTCAGCTATCGTCAATGCCTTAAACTTGTTCTCAATTTTATGAATTTTTATTTTTTACGACCCAAACGTACTAGTGCGATTTGATTTTTTTTAAATAAGGGACTTAATTAACTAAGGAATTTTGGTCCTAACTATTCACCGCCTAGCAAACATTCTAAATTTAGTTGATAGTCGTTTTAGGAAAAAGTAAAAATTGCAAGTTTGAGCTCGAGGTGTTCAGAATAAATTATGTACTTAAGCTTTTTTCAAAAGCTTAGGGAAAAAATAAACTCAAAGTTTTAAAAAAAGGTTCAAAATTTTGTATTATTTGGTCCCAAAATATCTGAGTGCGTTTAGATTAGACACTTTATTCCATAAATATTTCTCTCTTTCTCTCTCTCTCTCTCTCTCTCTCTCTCTCTCTCTCTCTCTCTCTCTCTCTCTCTCTCTTTCTGTTATAATAATATATCAAGTGTAAACCATCTTGAGAGAAACTATCTCAGACTAATCACACAGCTCAGATAAATTACTCGACACAAAATGTCGCAAATCTCAGCCAGCTTCTAACATATATCTCAGAAGTTGTAGTCGTCTACTTTGTCTTAAGATATTTCATGCGATTAACTATTGTATATCACTTATAATATTGAGATACTATTCCATATAAGTAATTTGCAAATTTAATTACACAAAATATATTCAATATTTGCAAATCATTGGTTACAGAATTGAATATCCAGGACTATCAATTAGACCCAATCACACTTTGATTATTTAAAGCAGTAAAGGCATTTTATGTCGACATTTTATCTCAGCTAAAAGTGTCAGCAATTTTATTGAGCTACATTTGTGTCATAGTGTAAACCGGCAAGGACATTTATTCTCAGATACCTAAGATTTTTATCATGAAATAAGTCTTTAATCTAAATGCACCCTAACATTTTAATTTTGAAATATTATTTTTTTTTCTTTAAATGTGCTTAAAATGCAAAAACTTCAAGTTTAAGTCGAAACTACTTAAAGAAGCTCAACACTTCCGATTTTCGTGATTTTTGCTAAAATTTTAAATTGACAGTCGAAATTTCAAGAAAATGAATGAAAAAAATGAAAACTATGTCTACTTTGTGCGTGGAACATCCTGTGTAATGTAGGATATAATATAAACAGGTATGAAGGAATATATCTTATATCAAAAAAGCTGAAGCAGTTTTTGTAGCAAAAACTGGTGCCTTTATTTTATCATTAAACTTAGTTAAACGACTGAAAGATTTGAAGGAATCTTGAAGGATGAAAGCAGCAGACGAGAGATGTTACAAAACTGAGAATAAAAATAATTGACACAGTTGCTGTTGCGTTATAATATACTTATAACGTAACTTACGTAAATAAGCTTTGTAAGCGATAAATCATGTTTCATCAAAATTAATCACGTGAAGCTTCAAAGAAAATATATCTGCTAATGGAAATTATTTCGACCATGATGGAAAATCCATTATTCTGTTACAGTGCAGCTGAAATTACATCTAACTCTAGTTGGGACAAATGAGAGATTATTAGCGCAAAGAGGATGTTGGCCAGCAACAATTACTACAGCGTTTAAAATGTCGCATTACGTTATCAACAATTTGCCTAGTCGAGTGTGATTAATTGGACGCATTATTTGATATTTCAACCGAAACCATCCATTTCATTTGTCATGTCGGAACAAGAGTCTTCAAAATCGCGTAAATAATGGAAAACAAACGGATTTTACTGAAACAAATATTCAGCTGATCAATGTAGGCCTTTATATTGTTTTATAGAATACAATTACGTTAATCAAACTGATATTTTTTCCGGTTTCCATCAATAACTTGGAAACGTCGGGAAAATAACGATACATCACGTTTTATAGGAGTTAATGTAAAATAGAAAGATTGAATTGCTGAAAGCTTTGTAGTGTGTAGTTTGAACCTGCCTACCAAATATTTAAATTGAATTCATCATACAGGGATTTTAAAATCAGAAAAGACGTTATGCGAAAACAAACTGAAAACTTTTAAATTAAATTTCTGCAGCAGAAACTTTCGAATCGAGATTAAACTAATTAAAAAAAAAATTAGTTCAGTCAGTTTGTGTTCTTTGTTCAAGTGACCTATATAGTCGATAATAGAGAGCTTTAACAAATCTTGCATATTTTTTCGATTTTCATGCACATTTGGCTCAATTTAATGTTAAAAAATTATACATGTCTTTCCAATAATTGCTGTAATTGCAGGATATTTATAATTTTTTAACAATAAATTGCCCTAAATATGCATGAAATTCGAAGAAAAAGTGCAAATGTTTCTACATTAGATTGTTCACTTAACGCTTGGGATTTGACTGAATTTGAAATATAATAAGCTTACGACCGTGAGCCAATCACTGCGAATCCGGTTCGCCACTCAATTCCTTGAGGCATTCTATCAATAATGGCTAAATGTCTAAGGACAATCATGACTGCCGATATTCAGTAATGTGAGATTTCTAAAAGTCTAGAAACTGTAAAATATACCATGAAATTAAATATTGCGATTGGTTTTTAGCGGTAATTTTATCTTTAAATCCTTGCCATAAGTTTACTAAACAAGGCGGTAGCTACAGAACAAATCATTTTCATTAACAATCAAAAAATTGAAATGCAAATCTTGTTTCCTGAAACCAAGAAAGATTAAAAAACACAACAGAGGTTGCTCTAAAGCGTTTCGATAGCCAAGCTATCATCTTCAGAGAGATATTAATACCTAATCCTAAAATTTTTCCTTATATACTAAGAATATCCCCTTCGTGCATGATTGATCGCATCCGAACGCGCATGCGCATATAACCACACACGTTAACTACTTTTAACAGAGATGAGTGGCCTAAAGGCCTAGCGCCCATGAGGTTGTCTCCAGCCTTGCAGATGGCTGAGCTTTCACAAGCATTTAACACAGAATTCTTATTTACTAACGCGCATGCGTATATAACCACTACACTTATCTACTTTTAACACAGATGAGTAGCCTAAAGGCCCAGCGCAACCATTCATGAGGTTGTCTCCAGCCTTGTAGATGGCTAAGCTTTCACAAGCATTTAACACAGAATTCTTATTTACTACTCGTAACAGTTTAATATTATTATCTATTCTATGATCTAATTCAAAATCATGTCGAGCCACACTTGACGTCTCAGTTCTTCCGTATCTCAAATGAGCCAAATGCTCTTTCAGTCGGATTTTAAGGGATCGTCTAGTTTGCTCGATGTACTTTTCAGGATAATCTTTACATGAAATTTGGTAAATACCGGACTTGTCCGTTTCCCCTACTTTATACTTCCAACTACCCAAAAGCGAATTTAATTTGTCGTTAAAACTGTAAACAACCCGGAAGCCCTGTTTTCGTAAAATTCCACCTAGACCATGCGTAAGCGAGGGTTCAAATGGAAGTGAGACGAACTTTAAGTTTTTGTTTTTGACATTTGAATTTTTTCTTATTAATAATTTTATAAATAATATTTGGATCGAAGCCATTAACCTTAGCTATATGTGTAATTGTCTTCAACTCATTTCCGAATCTTTCTCTATTAAGAGGAAGACTCAGAATGCGATGGGTAAGAAAATTGAAGCTTGCCATTTTGTGTTGTATACAAAGGTTAGAATCGCTATATAACTTCCGCTATATAAATATATGGGCAATGCAATATGAAGAGAAAGATTTTTTCTCTAATACTATTATAAAAACTGCACATTCTATGACTAAAAATTGTGATGGAACAAATATCATTCTAGTACCCCGTCAGAATAATTGTACACACTATTTAGAATTAAGGCGTCGGACACATATAAACGATCGCGATAGCATTCACGATCACGTTCGCGATGGCAATCAGATATGGTTTTAGAAATCAAATGCAGCCGAACACACTTTTCGCGACCTGTCAGCGATATGCTTTGGCCTTGCAGCGTTTGATCGCTTGTCTACAGCGATATGGCAGCGTTCGCGATTAAACGCTGCAGGTTGTGTTTGATCGCAGATCGGGTGCAATGAAAATTGAAAAGTATGTTATATTTAGCAGATTTTTTAATGAAAAACGAAAAAAAAGATGATGTTTGCATTAACAATAAAATGTAATAACAAACTGCAAAATATATGAAATTAGGAAGCAGTGATAGGAAGATCTTAATTACAATTGTAATCTAGGTACATTTAATGAAAGTGTTAAAAACATGTTTTGTAGACATTAAAAACACAACACCCGTAAATGTCTGCGTTCTATAACATATACAGTGTGTCATATAAGACACGAGACCTGGCCTAACGTAGGATCTGGGTTATTAGTTAGGTTGACCAGAAAGTTTGATGTTCAATAGAGAACATGTTCGCAATTTCAAGATTCATATTGACTGTGAAATTTCGTTTGATGACTAAAAAAAGCTCTATGATGGCGTAATTGATCGTAGTCGCGATCGCGTATATGTGTTCTCTTCTTTATGTGATCGCGATCGCTATCGCGAACGTGATCGTAAACGCGATCGCTTATATGTGCCCGACGACTAAATTCTGCACTTTAAAGCGAGACGTCAAGTAATTTGTAGCATGTATTAATTAGGGTATTTATTTAAAGCCTAGCATTTCAAAAGTGTAATCTTTTTTGATGATTTTTATGAACTTTGAGGGGTTTTTCTACAAACTTTTTAGAGAAAGAATAGTCTCCAACACGTTTAGAATGACATATTCCACACTCGCAAAACCGTAACCCTCGACCACATCTAGCGCTACAAACTTTTTGCTCGTGTGGAATATGTACCATACCATAACTTGCAGAATATACTATTCCGTAACACATGTGGCATAATGTAGGTTTATGTAAAAATAGTTTTGAGATAAAAGCAGATTTGTGTGTTGAGCTTGAAAACGAATATTCTGCTTTTTTTAGCGTTAAAATGTTGAAAACAAAACAAAAATATAATAAGTTATAAAATCAATTCCTGGGGTATGCACCTTTGGTTTTACCAGTGATATTTATTTCGCGTTGATCAGTGCACTCAAACTACGTTTACTAATAAATATAAATTCGCTTCTACATCCAAAAAAGTGTAGTTCAAAATCAAGAAACTTTGATAAAATGTACCGAATAAGAATTACTTTTTATGGGAATACGCTAAATAGGAAAGACTATAAATAGAAAAGAAGACGGAACTAATAAATGAAAGTCACCCACTACAAAGTCCACTGAAATATGTCTCGGAAGTTTATCCTGAAGTTAAGCAAACACAGTTATATCTAATGAATACAGAACAGCCTCCCGCAATCGATCTAAGGGTATCTGATAAAGGCCAGCTGATCCTGAATTCTTTTATTACTTAACTTGACACTTTTCAGCTTGTTGAAAATTCCTCTGCTAGCAATTATACTGTGGCGACATCAAATGTTTTATTCTATTTAACTTTGCACTAGAGGTTAAATATTAACTTTTCTTGCTTAATTATTTGCTCCCGTGAAGAATAATTGTATACTAGAATTTATTTATTGCTATTTATGGGCTAGATGACGAACAATGTAAAGTAAAATAAAAAATAAAAATGCCCAGTGGTGGCTGGTCCTAAAGAGCGCAAGAGCGCGCGCATCTCGTGAATTAAGTGATCTGTTGTTTTCTATTTAATGTAAAAGAATACGATTTATCACATTTTTTAGAACAAAATAATGATATCCTAATTAACTAGTACTTGTGAGTGACTTGGAATAAAGTACGCATACGTTTTATTCCATTACCAGTGAACTTCGAACCGCCTCAGAATTAGTAAATATTGTGTTAACTTATTAGTTGAATTAAATGTTACATTAGTATATTTAATAGGCTCTCACACACTCTCACAGGCTTTGTCGCTTCACGACAAAGCCTTGTGCCCGTTTCCAAGTGAATCCTACAAGAAGTGCCGCTAAAAAGGGACTATATTCAAAAGAGTTACAGCGTCATCTATTGGAAACAAGTTACAACAGGTTTACGGTTAATTTAGGTTGCGATACGTCCCTTAATAAAACATTTTTATATAGATTGGCAGTCTGTGTGTTACATCTACCAATAGAAATTCAAATAGCGGATCGCGTCTTCGAATCCGCCAATGGGAAACGTCTTCGAGGCATATCCGTTCGACATCTTCCAGTAGGAAAATTCCCCGCATCCCGAATTTAAAGAACTATCTCCTCCGAAGGGAGAACGGATGGGAATTGCAGGGCTACGGCATATCGAAATAGAAAGTTCGCTTTACCTTGCGTGTGATTTTTATGGAGCGAGTGCCCGTAATCGAGGTAGATAAACGAATTTTAATTTGCAAATATTTATTTCGGAAAAACGTCATGAAACGTCAAATTGCCAAATTCCCTTTGGGGGTTGAATTTAGAAAAATCTTTCCTTAGTGGATCTCTACGCCATAAAAGCTAAATTTCTAGTTTGTAGGTTTAATAATTTCACAGATTTTGTGATGAGTGAGTGAGTGGTATTTGCCTTTTATATAGAATTTTGTTACAACTTTTGTGGTGTCTTAATTTTGTCTCGAATTTAAGGTAGATTTTTGATTTTCATATCGTCAATCAATCATATCTTGATTATCTTATTATTAATATAAAAAGAAAAATCATATGAGTTACGAATTTTATTACGTGTAATGCATCCGCAATAAATCTGGTAGCAGTGCATATTGTTACATTTGTCTGCTCTGTCTGTTATTGTTGTATTTTGCTGATTGGTGTGATTTAAACGAACTAGAATGAAAGTTATGAAGATGTTTTCTGTATTATACATTATTACTCAACAACAAAAGATTAATTAATGTCTGATAATAACAAATAATGCGTAGGTGACAAACGTATCACCAATAGCAGTGCTACTCACAAAGAGATAGCAACACCAATTTTCCAATTCTGTTGCCTAATTACAAACTGCTTGTATTTAAACGAACTTAAAATAGATCAAATAGACCTTGAAATGGCTACACTTAACTATAAAAAATGTATTTCATTAAAGTAAAATATTTTCACTATAAAAAACTGCTTTTTAATTGTCAGCTTTAAATGGATAGTTTGGACCTTTAAAAGCATTTGTTTTAATTTTGACATTGCAAACATTAAAATGAAAACCTGGAATCTATGGACACTCAGGAAATATAATTTAGTTTATAAAATGTAGTGAAGTGCCTTTCCTCAGAAACATAGGCAATGTCGAAGGACAAGATAAACGACTACTAAAGACAAGTATGAAAGACAAATAGGCTTATCTAGAGGGGAGGCAAAAGTTCACTTTCTTGATGAAAATAATTTTAAGACGATAACGTTTTTTTAGTCACCAAAAATATCTTGGTAATGATTAGGTATTAATTAATTTCAGTTCGTAAATGTCAGATTTTTTTTAAATTAAAACTTCTTTAGACTCATTGGGCGATTTTGATAGGGAGAACACTTATGGTTCCACGTTACCATCACCCTCAGTTGCGTTACCAGCATGTTCTAATGTAAACAATATTATGTAGCTATGAATAAGACGAGTAATAAAATTAAAAAGTTCGTGATAATAATATCTTGTTACGGTACTGAACTAACCCAAACCTAAACTTTAACTAATAACATTTTGTGTAATTGCGCTCCCCCTGTCAAAAAGTCACCAATTACCTACATGAAAATTATTTATCACGCTAGGCATAGTATACCAAAAGTTTACATTCTATTAGCAAAGGGAAAAATTATACTGCTAGGATTTCTTCAGGTTTCTAAAAGAAAATCTAGGGATGGCCAATATTTGTCTCGCGTGATGGCACTCATGTAGTTGGAAGGCATCTGCGTTCCATGACAGCTATGAATTTAAGAAATCAATCCCTTGAATACATATGTATTCACGTATCCCACTGGAGTGGGATAACATGGGTATCTTCGTTATTAGTGGAGATTGGATTGAAAATTGGTTAAATAAGTAATGTAGTGCGGAATTTTATACCCAACAACATGCCATTGAAAAAACAATTGAATACCGAATTATATTTGGAAAAAAGTAAAAAATAAAAGTTTCAAAACTTTAAACTGGGCTTAACTAATTTTTCTATTAAATAGTTTCTGAGGAAATTATGGCAAATTTGTTTTTAATGCGCGCCATATTGGAATTTCACATTTTAAATTCAGCATAATTTCATATCGAAAAAATCCGCAGTTTTCCCATAATCTATGGCCCAATATCTACTAACCCTATTAAAATCTAAATTTTATCTTTAGAAACCTAGGGGAATAGGGGAGGGGGTCATTTCTGACACATTAGGAGTTGCATCTTTAAGGTGATTAGAACCAAAATTATTAAAAAAAATATTGTAAGATCCTTGGAGGTAGCTTTTTTAAATGATACCTCATACGATATATTAACTAAAACTTGATTTCTTGGTAACCAAATTAACTCCCCATTTTATTACAAAATATTTTTTTTAATCATTGACTAGCGGTGTTTGTGCGGGTCATCAAGAACTAACGCTGTGCAAAATTTCAAATTTCTACGTTATATAGTTTTTGAGGAATATCTCTTTGTAACAGACGGATGGACACGAGAGGAGACTTATAATCTCTCGTAGTCTCTTTTAAAGTAGGGAATTTAAAAAAAAATCTAGATAATTGTTTTAAAATTTAAAATGCTGTGTAAAGAATCTTTAAAAGAGTACAGCGTACTTGGTCGAATTATAAATTAAAGCTCTTTTAAAAGCCAAAAATTATATTTTTGAGCCCAGTTGTTATGTTTATATTTTAGGTAACAAATTTAATGTTTCTTATTTCTGAAATAAAGTCTTCTTCTAAGATTTTCTTTATGTTCCCAGGTGACAGCACATGAAAAATAAAAACGCATCATAGAAATATTTTCTTTTTCATAAAGATGGCCCCGTCGAAATATAGACCGCCCCGTTCTTTATTTGATTTATTTTGATTCTTATTTTATAAATTGGTTTGTCGTTATAAATTTTGTGTAAAAATGTATAAAAAACTATTTAGTACAAATTTTCTTAATTATATGATAGCTTTAAAACCTTAGTAAATCAAATCAGTATATTTTGAACCCACTACTAATGTTGGCTTTGGTATAGAGCGAGAAGGGTAACCGTTCGAGATGCCAGGAGGCAAGGGGCACCAAAATGTAAAGTGCGAAAAATAAAATTTTAATTCAGTAAAAGGGGATTTTTGCTGGAAAAGTTGATTATTGAAATAAATTATACTATAAAAGTCTTAAATAAAACGACAGCGTTCATAAGCATAATGTTTATTTTCTTCTCCAGTAAAATTATTAGCTAAAGCCAAATATATTTTAAGGCCCTTTTTTTCCCTTGTACGAAGAAATGATTAGGGATGCCCTATCTACGAGGGTAAATCAAATATCAACCGGAATTTTTATCATGTCGCCATGACGGCGTCGTGAGTGTGCGCATACTTTTAGACATGTTAGGTGGGGATATCACGTGTGACTTCCTGCGCTCAAGCGAATTCTGTTATCGCCTTTCGTCAGTTGTAAATACAACGAGTGAGCTAGAGGTTTATCTGCTCGTTGGGGGGAAGGTGCACCCGTAAAGGCAAAAACTCGCCTCTCAGCTGGAAAGGTTCTTGCGACAGTGTTTTGGGATTTTAAAGGAGTTGTGCAACGTCGTACGGTCAATGCTGCCTACTGCCTACTACTGCCAGCTATTGGATGAAGAAAAACGTGCATATTGGCAGAAGACGCGCGAATTTTCGGTCAGAAATGTGATTTTGCTTTATGATGATGCCCGCCCCTACTCAGCCAATCTGACACATCAAAAATTAAAGGAAAAGCATTGGGCAACATTAGAACACCCTCCTTATAGTCCCGGCTTATCACTATGCGATTATCATATGTTTGAGTCACTGAAATAAGCTCTAGGAGGTGAGCGATTCCATGATGATGTTGCTGTTGAGACATTTGTGCGCAGTTGGCTGCTAACACGTCTCCCTTCTTTTTATGATAATGGTATGAAATCCGTTGGGAAAACGTATAGCGAAATCAGGAGATTATGTAGAAAAATAGTTAATAACTTTCATATGTATATTTTGTACCAATAAATTTTTAAAAACAAATTTCGGTTCATATTTAATTTAACCTCGTATTTGAACAGGCACTGAATATAATTTATGAGACATGAATATATTCATCGATCAAAAGCGAAAACCAAAAGACACAACTTCGTTTTAGCTTGATCAGGGCTTAGAATCTCCGCTGTCCATCACGAAATAATACAAAAAAATTAAGTGCGTTGTTTCGGTCTATTCAGTCATGTAAAATTCGAATATGGCTCTAAAGTTGACGATTGTCTATTGAAAACTAAAAGACTGGAATAAAATCTAACTTTGCCATTAAAATACAATAGACGATTTATTTCCAAATACCAAAATTTATAAAATTATATTTACAAACAAATGAGATATTTCAAAAAATAGTAATTGGCAATTTTTAGTTTTTTTTTTAAATATTTCGGAAACCAGCTGAGATATTTTAAATATCATTTTACAAAAATACTACAAACAAAATTACGCAACTTTTTTGTAATTTAACCGACTCTGTATCTATAATAGTTAAGGAGATCCCAATGGTGAGACATGAAATAGTACTAACCCTGTATATATGAAAAAAATTGTAATTTCTTAATAGTTAAAATACAGAGTTTAAATAGTAATGTTTTATTTCAAGTTATGGAAAGGTAGGTCAAAAGTTGAAATTTAAATTCAATTTTATACTTTTTTTTTAATGTCGAGCTTTCATTCTAATTTTGGTTCAGTCTCAAAACACATTTTTTCCTGCAACAGCTTCAACTTTAACTTCAAGGTTCTGATCAGAATGTTCAACTTTATTTCTAAATTTTGAGTTTCAAGCAGAAATTCAAGTTCAGTCTGAAATCAGATATAAGTTTTATCGCTAATATTTGAGTCTAGCTTCTAATAAGGCGTTTATACCGTGGTCATTGGAGAGGAACATTTATGATACAAACGATTAGTTACTTGACTGTTTACATATACGTAGCAGCTGTTCTCTCTTATCAGATTTTTCTTTCACCAATTTGATGTTGGAATAATTTTCTTCCATCATATTGTGCAATGTATTAAAAGTAAACTATAAAGAAAAAAAGGGTCTGGGTTACAAATGGCAATAAAAATCGTCAAAAATAAGAAGTGCGATCACTAAAGAGTTATTCTTTTAACTTCAGTTGCTTCACAGATTCAATGTGATCACACATTCATACATAAAGCTATCCCTGCCAAAGGGAAACTATATAGCATTATTTTCCCTTGCCCTCGAGCGATTTGTTCAAACTATGAAGCTGGCTAGCAGTAATTGGCTTTCTCAACTCGCATGCCAGTTCGCGCTGTGTAAAGTCGATAATAGAACAAACCACGGCCGACAGCGTTGGTATGCAATTATCCGAAGTAAGATTTAACATTTTTACTAGGTCTTCCATTTAAAAGAAATAAAGGAAGATTTAATTTTCTATAGTAAGGCATTATTTACAATTAAATTGGTGATACTTTAAACATATTAAAATAATCGTAGTTAATTGGATTTTCTCGCATTTAGAATGACCGTGTAATTTGAGATAGATAAAGGGCACAATTACTGAGACGCAGACTGAATGAGGAATAAGAGCTATTTCCTGCGGAATGCAAAGCGCAATTTGAAACTTGTCGGAATTAATTGCTGCAATTTTAACTTGACAAAGATCGAATAATGCTGCTTCTAAAGCGAATCACATCCAGCTAAAAAAAGTGGCGCCTGCAGGATTTACTCTTATAAAATTAAGAACTTGCCAAAATTGCATTCCACCTTTATCGAAATGAAGGAAACTCGCACAGTTAACGTTAAGTTGTTGTCAAGTTTGTTAACATCTTTTAGAAGTCTGAATTTTAAAGAGAGGGCTCATTGAATAAATTACTAATATATAATGTATACCGGGTGTTTTTTTTTAGTTGGGAAGTTACCTTTATATGGAGTATCACTCATTATAAAGGTAAACTGATTTTGTCGATATGGCTAATCGGAACTAAACTACCTTTCAAAAATATTTTCAACTTCCTCCCACTTTCGGTTATACCGGAAGTAGACATCAACTTTCTTATTTTAAATAGCAACCTCCAAATTTTATATTTTATTTGGATTCTACGTAGAAAAATAAGATGAGTTTATGTATACATGTTTATTGCTATCTTCGGTAGTTTTTAAGATATTTCAATTTTTCTGAAAAAAACTGACAGAAAAGAGGGTTATTTTGACTCTTTGTATCTTTTTTATTATTTGCAATAAAAACATGAAATTTGGGTTAAAGTCATGAAATATTATGGAGACTATAATAACGTAAACACGTTTTACATTTATTACACAAGGTGATGGAAATTTTGTGATCTTTATTGTTTTTGTTTTATCCAAAAAAACTTTGTTTTTTTAAATGGGAACTATGTGTTTTTTAAACATTTTTGAATTCCTCACCTAAAAAGAAGAAAAAAGTTATATAATTAATTTTTTAAAATTCTGCACCGTTAAAGAGATATAATGCAAAATGAAAAAGAAAAATATATCTTTTTTTTTTTAGTAGCAACTTGGTAGTAGTCAACAAAATTTTCAAAAAAAAACACAACCACAAGGCTTAAAAATTTTAAGCTAAGTAACATTTAAAAGATAACCGCACAAGACGAATAAGTTTTTGGCTAATTGTTAGAATACTTACTGAAAAATGTTCAGGTAGCCACGAATGTGAGTTTCGTAAAAATGGTTTGTTAAACAGACTTCTCATTTTTGGAGTAATCAAAATCAACAACAAATGTTCAAGAAAATTCGTCCCTTAACTGTTATGCTGTTAGATTAGAACTCAGGATTTTTAAGCGTTAAATTTTACAATGAAAATCAAAATGGAAATTTTTTAGTAATTTTTTTTAAACCTACTGCATGACAAGCATATTGCTAGGAACAATCGGATGTGCTTAAAAACGTTACTCATTCGAAATCTTAAAATCTGTCTTTAAATGTATTGAAAGAGAAGATCGCCCTTGTTGTTCTTGATGTAAATTTTTTGTCAATTATTTTTGTTTCCTATTACTTATTATGATTAATTCTTTAAGCTTTCATTGCCTACAGTTAATTTCCTACTTGAACAAACAAGAAATGTTTGATTTTTTTTATTTTGAGATTTACGTAAAATACCTCTGTAACGGCACAAAATTTTAAAAATAATTAATATAACTTTTCTCTTCTTTTTATGTAAAGAATTCAAAAATGATTACAAAACATATAATTCCCATTAAAAAAAAACAGAGTTTTTTTGAATAAAACAAAAACAGCAAATATTATAAATTTTTCATCACTCTGTATGATAAATGTAAAATCTGTTTACGTTATTATAGTCTTTATAATATTTTCTGACTTCAACCCAAATTTCATGTTTTTACTGCAAATAATAAAAAAGATACAAAGAGTCAAAATAACCTTCTTTTCTGTCATTTTTTTTCGAAAAATTAAAATATCTTTAAAACAATCAAAGGTAGCGATAAACATGTTTAAATAAACTCACCTTATTTTTTTACGTAAAATCCAAATAAAACATAAAATTTGTGGGTTGCCATTTAAAATAAGAAAGTTGATGTCTACTTCCGGTATAATCGGTAGTGGGGGGAAGTTGAAAATATTTTTAGAAGATAGTTTAACCCCGATTAGTCCCATCGACAAAATCAGTTTGCCTTTATAATAAGTAGTATTCCATATAAAGGTAACCTCCCAACTAAAAAAAACACCCGGTATAACAAATAATTTTTGCTTGATTTAAATTTAAAGTTTATTTGTTTTTCATTATTGTTGTGGGAAGTGCGTTTGTTGTTTGTTTACATAGATGGAGAAATATCCGCCGCAATTTACCATCGCCGTTTTATCCAACAGATGGATCGGTAGGTAGGAAGCTGTTGAGATGTTGAGCAGTCCGATTTTCTGATTGTTGTCGTTCAATTGGCACACAAAATTCTAATGGAAATTATGGCTATTGGCGTAGTTTACACAATGCGCGTTATTTTTTTTCGTCGTTCGTGTGTAACATCGTCAAAAATTACCTGGGCGATAATTTTAAGACCTATTTGAACTAATATATTTACACACATTTTATTAAATAGATCAATCGATTAGTCCTGATTTCGTTTCACTTTAAAAGGTTTGTTTATACGAATATCTCGAAAAATATTAATAATAATGTCATTACGTTACATATCATTGGAATCACATTTTCACACACAATGTTAAAAAAATGCTGTCATAATTAGTGTTTGTTAAATATTATTATTAGTATTAGTATTATTATTTATCACATGAATAATTTACATAGTTAAAAAGGGGGAAATACTTTCTATAAGCGTTCTCTAAAACTTCCGAATCTTTCAGTTACAAAAACTCAATGAAACCAACAAAGTAATAAAACCTGGTAATTGATGATTGCAAAAAACCATGGAAACCTTTCCAACTTGAACATCAAAACTTGCTGCAGACACATCAATTTCAGCAAAGTTTCATCGTTGTGCTTTTATTTTATTTGTGCACGGCTCGTTTGCGGATTATAAAGTGCACAATCAACGATATTGTAACGTGGACTGCAGTTAAAATTTTTCAAGCAGCTATGACATATTTACTTTGCAATATAAGGTTCTCGTGAAAGGGCTGTTTACATATTGGGATCCGTTGGAAATAGGTTGTTCCGGTAAATTGAAAATTTCTGCTTGTAAAAGAGCACTGTTTATTCAGTTTTGATGGAATGAAAATTGCTTAATGCAATAAAGCAGTGTTTCCTGTTTCATTCAGTAACTGACAAAATTCATAATAATCATTTTTATTCTAAATTTTATTACTTCTCATAAAAACATAAAATATACAGGGTATTCGTTACAAGAAATGTAACTTTGTCAAAAATCTCAAAAACGCGATGTACAATTGTTATTTTTTAATTTAACAAATTTTGCATTTATCATAATAACAAAGGTGGCAATGCTGCGCACTTAATTTGGATCAATGTGTATATCGACTTTTTTCAGAATTGCTATCTTTCTTCCAGGATTTCGATTTTTTCTCGCAATTATGACTTTTTTTGAAAATTACGCTTTTGTTTAAAGAGTTTAATTTTTAAAAATTTCGATTATTTTTTTCTCAACTTTTTTTAAAATGTTTTATTTTAAAATTTCTTAGCAAATTTCATTTTTGTTTAATTTCAATATTTTTAAAACATTTCGATTACATCAATTTTAGGTATTTTATTTTGCACTTTAATATGAAAATAACTGCATCATTCTTTTGTTTGTTAGTCAGCCAATTAGCACTTAATCATTTGTATGTTTTTATCTCTTATGGAATGCAGTGTGTCGGTGTTGTCGCATTATCTAGCGATGTCTTGCATGTTGATTAGGCCATTTAAAGATTTTTTTCTTTACCAATTGTGTCTGTAAATTATAAATTAACTTTATTTTACTAGTCTTAAGGGCAATGATCCTTTTTTTTTCTGTACCTCTATGGCACAGAATCTTTCGAATAATTTCAATGTTATGTTTCATAATAAATACTAATACAACGTATCAATAAGTCGATTGAATTGTATAGTAGGTAAGTTTAAAAACAACCTCTAGAATATTTAAAGTTTCTTGTTTTTTTGGAAATATGCTACATTTTAGATTTTTGCATCCAAATTCTCGTTTGCCAGATCATCATATTCATTGGTATTTTTGTCTCTAAAAATGTTGATATAATTTTACTTGATAAAACTAAAAGTTTAATCACGGAAGTTAGTTTTATAGCTTATAGTTAAATTTTGACATTTTAACCTTTAATTGAAAATTTTGAAAAGAGTAGAATCAGTATTCACGCTCAATATGCAAATCTACTTTTCTGTCAAAACTAGTCCCAACATCAAACATACCTTATAAATGCCACATGCGTTCCAGAAAAAATATTTAGCATCATGCTGCCTTTCTCATATGACCAATTACACTGGTTCTAAACAAAAATGTTTTGTTTGGCAGTAGGTATCTTTCCTATTGATCTTACTAATTGTTACCTAAGGTCAGTGTGCAATTAGTAAACTTCTATTTCCATTATAATTACTGGAATACATTTCATTCCGGTATCTTTTATTAACAGTATATTATATAGTTTAACGTATTATTGAAAATTAAGTGTCCTTAAAATTAAATCTT
The DNA here is from genome assembly GCA_028583605.1 of Dastarcus helophoroides. Taxonomy (NCBI): domain Eukaryota; kingdom Metazoa; phylum Arthropoda; class Insecta; order Coleoptera; family Bothrideridae; genus Dastarcus; species Dastarcus helophoroides. The sequence continues at coordinate 4,772,599 of CM053332.1, forward strand.
TATTGTTAATTATTAATCTCATAATATTTTGCACCTTGATAATAATTTAGTAGCACATAATACATTAGTTACAATTATATGTTAGTTACCTATTATAAATACAAATTTCATTCCAAAAGTTTGTTGATTTTTTTTGTCATTGTTGTCAATCATACGATAAAGCTTTGAATGCAATTCGATTATTATGCGATTTATAATAATCGAGGACGTTGCTATTCTAGGGCTTCAGCTATCATCTTACATTATTGAATGTGATTATAGTTTTAAATTAAATAAATTTGACATGTCAGCTTTGACACGCTTGTCATAATTTTGCCATTATTGATATGTATAGATTACTTGAACAAAGACCACAAAACAATTTCTAAGAAATAAAATGAAAAACTTTGTCAAATTAATTTTTCTCGAAACCAAAAGCAGTATACCCTTAACAGAAACTTAACCTACAGTATGCATAAAATTTATAAGGTTACCGAATTTGATTTTTGTCCGACATAAAATTAAATTAATCAATAAAATTTTATTCTGAGAAATTCCGGATCAATAGAAACAAGAATGACAAAAGCTAGTTAAATATTAGGACTAGTAGTATAATAACAGGCATTCACAGAAACTGACAGTTGTTTTTTAATGACGAATTTTGGAGTTAATCGCAATATAACAGTGTTGGTGCAAAATTACCCAAGATTTAATCATTTTTATGGTGAAAAGTTGTGTGTTTTTGAAATGGTCGAAGTTTGTAAAAAAAAATTGAAATGAAAATATTAGGTTTTTGGATGAAAAAAAAACTGTTGATTTTAAAAATATGTCGGAAAAAACTTTCTAAAAGAATCAATATTAGGTTCATTTCTCTAAAACTTTTTTCAAATTGGATTATGCCGATCCAAAAAGAGAAAGCTCTTTTCTATCCAAAAAGCTATCATATTACAACTAATTTGGTGCAAAATTACTCGTGGCAAAATCATTTTTATGGCAAACAGTGGTGTTTTTGTGGCATTTTCCGATAAAAAAGCAAACCACGACCAACGGCAACGGTCGTGATGTGTCATAATGTCGCAATTTTTATGTTCTCTAGCAGCAGTCGTATTGTGGTAAACCTCTAGAAAGTTTTAAAAACTGTTCGTATCGGCAAGACAACTTTGGCCCATTCTTCATTATTATGAAGAATATCAAAATTATTTTGGTATGCTGACTGCTGATTCTTACTTATAGCGGTATACGCTGAGACAATCTCAGCTACAGAGGTCCAGAAATGTAAAACAACTGTCTTATAGATGTTTCTACAGTCTCACTGATGTATTTTTGAAACTTAAAATGCGGGTCCTAGCACTGAATAATATTTTTCCTAGAAAGGATTGGTCCTTGGTTATCTTCAAAAACTGGAATACAGAACTTGTCCCCTAAAACCAAGAAAGATTAAAAAACACAACAAACGTTGCTCTAACGCCTTTCGACACCCAAGAGATATACTATCTCTCTGAAGATGATAGCTTGGCTGTCGAATGGCGTTAAAGCAACGTTTGTTGTATTTTTTAATCATTCTTGGTTTCAGGAGACAAGTTCTGTATTTCAATCACTGAATATTATTCATTGAGTTTTCTCCCTAATCCAATTTTCACTTACTCAGGTTCGACTATATATTGAATTCGATCTTGATGTCGGTATCGATGTTTCGTCCACATCGCGTACTATCAGTTTAAATCAAACTACACTTCCGCTATTTATTTGGCGCAGGGAAATTAAAATTTTCTTTTTCTAGAAAGTTTCTTCGGGAAAAATAAACTTTAAGTCAGAAAACCGTGGTAAATAGTACGTCATCATACTTGGAGCAGAGAACGAGAAGTGGGACTGGGCATAACGAAAATAGTTTTCAAGTTTGAGGTGATTTTTAGTGAGTGCTGAGACAAAAGAGTTTTAAAGTTTTAAGTGTTTTTCAGTAGGTGTTAAGTCTCAAACAGAGGCCGACAAATATGGTCTAATATAATCACTGTTTTAGGAAATCAAGAAGAAATTGCCATTCCTTAACAAAAACGTAACCGAAAAACTGAATTTGTGGAAAAGATCGGTGACAAAAAAGCACGTAAAATAAGTCAAATTTGATTTTGTAATAAGATGCCTGATGTATAAAATTTTATTAAAAAAAAAGCTTTTATTCTTAAAAATATTATTTCGATTACAATTACTGGATAATATGCAGGTTTATTGGTTTCCTAATGGATGCAAAATAAATCGCAATAAAATAATTTGTGTACCTGATAACTCAATCCCCTCTATTTGAAATAAAGTGCTCCATTAGAAGCATCAATGTGTAGGTATCCAATTTTCGCAAGTACCACATGTTTGTGTATCAAATGTATGTAAATTAGCTAGGGATCATCAAGTGGTCATGTAGACATCAGTGGAGTAGAGATACGATATTGGCAAACAATAGTTGATGAAGTGTGCTCAAATTTGGTGTGGCTTTGATAACATAATCATTCACTGTCAGAGATAAATAATTAAAAATATAGCTGCGATCTAATCCCATGCATTTGCTTGTTTTATCAGTAGTTATTTTAGTAACGTCATCAGCAATTTTTCATAATGCACTAAATGTTAATTTTCATAAATAATTTTACTTTGTTTACTAAAAGATCAAAATGTGGTCGTAAAGTCGTGAGCTCATTAAATGGTAGCTCTGCCTTAATTTAACAAACTACTAGCACTTAGAATAAGCGAAATTCCAATTACGAGGGCCTAAAAATGTATATAATAATGATAAAATATTTTATGCTCTATCTTGCGCTCTTAACAACAACATTCTAGTTATTTATCATTATAAAAGTAGAATATTTTGTTTAAGGTTTACCAGTTCAAATTTAGAATCTCCCTGCATGCAGTGTGCAACGTGTAGAAAAATAAACTAATAAACTGAAGTTGCACACTTTTATGTCAAGTTAACCTAAATCATGTTTTCTTCCATATCCTTTTGACGATGCTCCCTAACCTGCATTTTTTCAGATATCTCCTGAAAGCCATCCTATTTATCTAGGTCAAACTTGACATAATGACGAAGCTTTCAGAGTGACAAATCGGCCATTGGATCGACTATTGCCAAATCGACAAAGTAAAAAGTAGATATGAGCCAAATAGATTTGATGACTTATATTAATGCTCATGTATTCTGTAAGTTTAAATGTTAATGGGATAAACTTCATTCACATATATACATTATAAATATATCCAGATAGATTATATTTCGTAATTTCATTAAATATTAATCAGTTTTGTAGCTAAAACGTAAACAAAAATTGAAATAATGCAAATTGCTAATCATTATTTAAAAAATAAATTGTTTGAAGGCCAATAGGCTAAATATTTATAGCCTCGATAAATAATTTTCACTGATGAATGAACAGCTGGAGCTACTACATAGATTAGATATAACTTTAATACTTTTAATACAAGCTTTGGATAAGAGATCAGATTAAAAGGAATATTTATAAAGGAGTATGCCATCAATGAGGTGGCATAATAACGGATAAAAAACTGTTAATATGTTCAGGGCGTTTCCTAAGTGGACAGCCAAAAAGTAATGTCTTATGATATAAAAGGCTTCCCCTATCAGAGTCAATACAAGATTATACTGCTTCCGGGATTGGACCGTATCAAAGAACTACTAAAAGGGTTTACATTTTAATTTTTTGCTTTTTAGGTTTTCGAACTTTAAAAGGAAAAACCGAAACTGCTAAAAATTTCACTCACATATCCGCACACCTGTCACAGAGGTATTCCTCGAAAATTATGTAACGTAAAAGTTTAAATTTACCAAATTGTTATTTCTTCATAACTCATGTAGATATCGCCAGGAAACGACTAAAAAATTAAAATTATAATAAAATAAGATGTTAGTTGGGTGCACATCAGCTCCCATGAATAAAATAAAATTTTCGCTTTAAAGTCGAAATTTTGGGGAAAGAGTAAAAGCTGAAGGTGTAAACAAGGAATTTTTTAAAAATATTGAAGTTTCTAACAAAAATATATAATTTATAAAAGTTGTAAAAATTCAGAACCAAAACTGGGAATTCACTAAAAGTAAAGTAATTTCGCGAAAAAATCAAAATTTTAATAGTTAAGGTAGAAGTTTTAAACAAAAACTTTATTTCAAAAATCTGTTTACTAATCAAAATTGATAATTTCGCAAAAGTCAAAATTAAAAAAAACGAATAGATTTTATTTTAAGTTTAAAAGTAGATATTGTGATAAAAATGTTGAAACCTTTTTTCTCAAATTTCAATTTATTTTTTTGAAATTTGAGTACATTTAGAATTTCAGATTTCTTATTTTAATTTTGACCTTTTGTTGGATTTCTAAAAGAATTCTAAGTTTGAAATCTAAAGATTTCGGGAAAAGTTCGGTATTTAAAAAAGAATCTTCATATATCTTATACCAAATTTCAACTGAAAATCTTAAGAAATTGACATTTCGAAAAAACCCTTAAAAATAAGTGCTTTTTTTCTGAAAATATTGGGATGAAAATCGAGATTCGGGAAAAATTTGTAATTTAAAAGAAGTATTTTTATTTTTCAAATTTAGACTTGAAATTAAGAAAATAAAATTAAAATTTTTGCGAAAATACTTAAGATTAGAATTTTATTCTGAAAAAAGTTTGAATTTAAAAAATTCGGAATTAAAAAAGTAATCTTTTTTTATATTTTGTTTTTCAACTTTAAATTAAGATTTTTTTAATTTAGTGTTTATTCTCGAAATTTGAAGTTGAAAAATTAAAAATTTCTAATGGAAATTAGGAGTTAAAAATAAACGACGTTTCTAGAAAAAATTCAGCTTTTTTCAGGGATTTATTCTTTTTTTCTCAATTTCTGAACTTACTAATTTATATTCTTATTATTTCTGTTTATCTAACTTTTCTACTTAAAATTTAAATAAACGTTGAATTTTGCTTATGAAATTCTTTCAAAAGTATTTCCACATTTTTCGAATTTTTGAGTTAAAGATCAAAAAATAATAATATTTCAGTTTTAAGTGCAAATCATATTAAAATCAAAATTTTGACATTCGGGTCAAAATAAAAAAAATGGAAATTACAAGGTAAAGTTTATATTTTGAATTTAAATTATACCTAACTAAGGAAAAGGTTAAAACTTTGAATAAAAAGTTTAAATTTTGAGAAAAAAGTCTAAATATTTAGAGCAAAAGTAAAATTTGTTAACGAAAATGAAAGGTGACAAACAATCAAAGTTTTGCTAAATAATTTGGGAACAAATTCGATTTTTTTAAATGCCTGGAAAAATATAATTTCGAGAAAGAACTCATATTTTCAAATATTCCAAACGTCGGATCGCAGATCAAAAAGCGAACTGGAAGGGTTGCCCTAGTAAGTTTACTTTGTTTTTAAATATCTTTACAACTAATATTTTAGAAACAAACTAAAATTTGTTTTATTTCTCTACACCATGTTATTGGGCAAACTTTTCCCCATTTATATAACATTGTTGGAAATTAATTGATAACAATTAATTTCCAAGGTCCTAAAAATGAGCATCGAATTTGTTACAGCTGCATAGTTTAAATATATTTCTTTTTTTTTTTGGACTCTTTTGAATCTGAAATTTTCCACGAAACGTAACTTTTTTTCAAGTTTTTTTCAGGACATTTCGATTTTGGTTTTGAAATTTCGATTTTATTCTCTGAATCATAAATGCTTTTAAAAATTTTGTCTCCACCCAAAAAAATGGATGTGTTTAAAATCGAACAATTAAAATTTTTAGGCTATTTAAATAATTAAAATTTTGTAAGTTGAGCTTTGAATTTCGAGAAAATCGTAAAAATTCCAAATTACACTCGAAAGTTATTACTTTTTTAGGCTTTGGATGTACAATAAATTTTCTCAATAGCGGTTACTCTTCTTAAGGCTATTAAGGCTTTGGGAAAATTAGTTTTTGTGGTTTTCTCAATCAGAAGCAGTCACTTCGAAATTTTGAAGCAATTTGTATCGGCCGATATAGATATGGAAAAGTTTATGGATATAAATTAAAATTGATGTGGATATTTCGCTATCTAGTTATTATTCTTCACCAGACCAATAAACACTATTTATTGATTCGTCAAATGTACGTCTGAAAGTAGTCTGCATAAAGCCGACGAGCTTTTCCATTTGCAGTGCCTACGTAAAACATGAAATGCATGTTAAAGGAACTTCAGCAAATAAAGGACGAATACCATTTCGACAAAAAGTTCGCAGATTTTAAAATATTGCCTGAGGCTTGAGGAGGCTGTTATTTTTTTTTTCTTATGAAACAGCATCCCTAAAATGAAATACGTTATTTGCAAATCATGACCAATGAGGAATGTTAAGTCTCGACAAACAATTGTGAAAAAATATAAAAAGGGTCATAAAGGTTTCCAATGTTATTATAAAATAAAGGTTGTTAATGTAGCGGAAAACCTTCCCATGTAATTTTAAAATTTCCTATGATTTACAAGGGCGCATTATGTTCCCAAAAATTTATTTTTTAAATTCCATTTGCAGATTTTCCCTATAAACTTAAGTGCTCCAAAAAATATCAAACACTTGACGATTTTCGGAAAAGGAATATAAAGAAAATTAAAATAGGTCAAAGTATCAGCACAGTAAACTATTTATATAATTTTCTAAACATTTCATATTATGTGTAACTACTTTTAATGTTTCGTTTCTCCAAACTCTAAAACGGGACTCTTTTAGTGATTGGCTGAATTCAGAACTCAAGAAGATTTTCAAATACATGGAGGACCAGGTTCGTTAATTAGATTTTGGAACATAGCAGAGTTATGTTAAAGCAGCATAAAATTATCTCTAAAGTCTGCAGTTCGGTTGGCCAATTAAGTTTCTAAACAGTCTGTATAATATTTTGTATTCAAAAAGATAACAAATTGAAAGAAATGTAAATATTTAATACTAGCGACCCGTCCTGGTTTCGCACGGGTGGACAACGTCTTGAGTACAATATAATTTGACAAAAATGTTAATTAAAATGTCATATAAATTTATTTTGGTGTAGTTTTATTAAGGGTAAATTATTTCCTAATTCCGAAAATACAAGGTTGAGTTGTTTGTTGAAATGGGCCAAGTGCGTATTAAAATATTTATTAAGACTTTTTTCACTTTATCCTCTTTTCAACTTCGTCCTTGGATTATTAATTATTTACTTCATATATTAATCATAAACATTTTTAATTTTTTTGCATTTTTTTTTTTATTTACCTTGACACATTTTTTGCCGCCCCAGAACCTGAATCATTAAAATCGGATAAATACTGGTTAAATTATTTCCTTCGTAGATTCTCTACCCAAAATTTTGAAATTTTGTTATCAATTAATTTTGAATATTTTCTTTTAAAAATGCTTTACATTCAGTTAGCTCTTACACTTATTTTCAGCTGGGTTCTATGTTGACTTCTTCGAAATTCAATTTCATTCCCTTTTTAAGACGAGTTTCGAAAAATCACTTCTTATTACTCTCCTATTAGTATAGAAGTTCAGATATAGATATTCCTCACACTAAATGAATTATTAGTTTTTTCTCACACCAACTCTGTCATTCCTTTTTGTACCCTTAAGAATTGAATTACTTCTTTACAAAATTTTAGGTTATTAAAGCCATTATTACCTTTGTTCCACAGTAATTTTAAACTTCATTTCATTTCCTTTAGAGCTTTCTTAGAAAGTGAATTTCCAAAATTTTGTTTGCCTAACTTTTGTGTTTGAGGCTTTTGTTTTCGGGATCCGGTGATGATGAGTTAGATAGTCAGTGGACCAGAAGTTCTTTTATGTATAGATATAATGAACACAATATAGACTAATTTATGTGGAATTCATAGAACTTCAGGTGAAATATCCGGAAATAGATTTCTCTAAAGGTCTTTCTTTTACAATGAAATATATCGCATCATTTGCATACATCTTTAAATGAGTTAGTTTGTAAATGACAGACATTTTTTTTCAGATATAATCGCATGGTCATCGACTCTCGACGACAGAACAATTTCCCTGAAGGATATTCGTAGTGGGTGTGATTTATAGTTATACGGTCCTGGTAAATGGGAGCGCCAAAACCTTTTCGCGAAATTTACGGCACGCGGACTATACTTTGACTAAACGTGTAATGATGTCTTCGACTTCTACCGAAATAGTGGTTAGTCACGAGGAAATTTTTAACAAAAGCCGATATGTGGATCCCTTTCTGATAGAAAGATACGTGAAAAATAGGGCCATAGATGAACCTGCTCACACCACGTTGATTGTTATGTACAGCATTCTTATCATAGTTGGCGCTTGTGGAAATACCCTTGTGGTAAGTAATTTGCATTAAATTTAATTATTCACGTACTTAGTCAAATTAGTAAACCTAGTTAATAAATAAGTTAATTATATACCAGTAGCTTGTAACTATAACTTTTCCTTTTGTAAAATGTAGAAAACCTTCCATTCTGAATATGTTATATGTTATTACGTGTTATATGAATATTATGAGATTTCACAAAGTAAGGCTGAGGAATATATCAATTCATTCAGGATTTTTCGAGATTCATCGTCGCCTTTGGGTACACTTTAAATCTACAGGCAAATGAAATATATTCAATTGGTTCACTCGGGGGAGTAAAATGGTTGATTAAACATTCAGAATTGTATGTCACGTTCGGAACTTGCCGGTGGCCATATATAAACAGGAAGAATTCCTGATAGAAAAAATAAAATAAAGACCTACAATCTTCATCGAATACCTTTAAATTAAATCCTTAAATATTACACTTTATTCACGACTTACGACATGAAAAATTATGCCTACGCCACTTACTTTTATGAAAATTTTATTTTATAGCTAGCTACAGACACATTTGCGGTACATTTTAAAATTAATTCCATAATGTACAAGTTCAGGGTTTCCCCAAAACACAAAACGTATCAAAATTGTACATTTTAAAATAGAACACCCTATATATTTTTACATTTTCGGATTCTAAGGTCAAAATAAAGGCTAGTTTTATTAAGGTTTACCTCACTTAAACCTTAATAATTTTGATTGTCTTGAAGATGTAGTAGAAATTTTAACTCTTAAATGCCCAATATGTACTTCAGCTATGAAAACCAAAGAGTCATCCAAAAAACACCTATTTTTCGCCTCTTCTGGGAATCTGGTGAATTTTATCTAAAAGTGGTCTAAGCGATAATTTACAGTGATAATTTAAATTGGGCGAAATTTTAAGTTGTGCATAATTCTTGTTTTTAAGATATGATGAGCTAGAGCCCTTTGAAAATGACGCCCAACAAGTAGATATTTCTGAATATCTCGAGCGCTATTCAAGGTACATCGATAACATTTTTAACAGAGATGTTACTTTTGCTGCAAATCTATTTTGGGTATTAGAAAATTTCTATCGCCACCAGTGACATAGAATCAAGGGGATCCCTGATAAAAATATTCGAATTTCTTTTGTTTGAAAAAATATTGTCAATTTTAACAGTGAAATACAGTTATCTGCTTATGTTACGTAAAAAGATCATCTTACTGAAAACCCCTAGGATATATTGCTTTCAAGAAATTTAGCGCTATTTTTTAAGTAAATTATACTGCACTTTGGACAAATTTTAAATTGTGCTTTTTTGTCCTCACCCCTTTGGTTCTACGTCACTGGTAGTGATATAAAGTTTCTAATACCAGCAATGTATTTCTAGTAAAAATAATTTCTGTATTCAAAATTGTATCAATGAAGCTCGAATAAACTCCGCGATATTTAGAAAAAACAATTCGTTGGGTGTCATTTTCGAAGTATTCTGGCTCTCTTAGGAGCACTCTTTAAATTAACTCTAAAAACTATGTTTATTAGAAACTTTTTTTTACTTCAAATATAACAACATTTTTCCTAGACTACCTGTGTATGTACTACAACATAATTAATTATTAATATTAATATTAAAAAACATTTTACTAGTACTACCTAATCTTTCTTAAAAATACGAGGGTAAATCAAATATAAACCGGAATTTCTATCATGTCGCCTTGAGGGCATCGGGAGTGTGCGCCTACTCTTAGACATGTTAGGTGAGGATATCACGTGACTTCTTGCGCTCAAGCAAATTCCGTTCTCGCCGTTCGTTAGTTGTAAATACAATGAGTGAGCAAGAGGTTTATCTGCACGTTGCGCAGCGCATTATTATTAATTTTTTTGTCGTTAAAGGTGTAAAGCCTGCCGAAGTTCTTCTTAAACTAGAAGCACAGTTTGGGGATACTTGTTTGAAAAAAACTCAAGTGTATGAATGGCGAAAATTTTTTTCGGAAGGACAAACTCAAGGCAAAAACTTGCCTCATAGCTGAAAAGGTTCTTGCGACAGTGTTTTGGGATTTTAAAGGGGTTGTGCACGTCGATTTTCTACATAAACCCTGTTTGGTTAATGCTGCCTATTACTGCCAACAATTGGATGAAGCGAAACATGCATATCGGCGAAAGAGGCGATAATTTTCTGTCATAAATGTGATTTTGCTTTACGACAAAACCCGCCCTTACTCAGCCAATCTGACACATCGAATATTAGAGAAAATGCATTGGGAAACATTAGAACACCCTCCTTATAGTCGCGACTTATCACCATGTGATTATTATATATTTGAGCCACTGAAAAAAGCTCTAGGAAGTGAGCGATTCCATGATGATGATGATGCTGTTGAGACTTTTGTGCTCAATTGTCTGCAAGCACGTCTTCCTTCTTTTTATGATGATGGCATTAAAAAACTCCCAATCCGTTGGGAAAAATGCATAACAAAATCGGGAGATTATGTCGAAAAATAGTTAAAAACTTTTATATACGTATCTTGTACCAATAAATTTTTAACAACAAATTCCGGTTTATTTTTGATTTACCCTCGTATAGATTTACTTTTTAATTTAAAGATCGCTGATACAAGGTTTGGAGTATCTATCGAGATTTGCAAAGTTTTTAGTGCAAAAATAGTGAATAGTCGGACACATCCGTAAGAAATCTTATTATTATTATTATTATTATTTATTTTCTTCATGTAAGAGCAGTTATACCTCAACTGAACAAATATTTTGGTAAAATACAATGATTTTTATATAAAAGATGACACATTTTGCGACTTTTGTTATCTTGAACATAATGAAGGAGATTGCCAAAAACAGGTCAACTAGAGATTCAACTCGTCATATCTCCAAAATAAAAACTATGCTCAACTTCCAATTTTGCTCACTTTAAGCCATCATCATAAGCTATTATTTAAACTATTTTTGGATCGAATTCAGAAGGGTTCGAAAAGGGGCGAAATTTTGGGTCATTTTTTAGGCTGAGGTCTACTAATTGCTTCGGTTTTGTGTCGCACATGTAAAAATTGTATTAGTTTACACAGGAAGTCCAAAATTTATGACCGAATGATTACAAGTTTTAGACGCTAATAGCTTCTTTATTTTAAATGGAACACCCTGTATTTTATGTCAGCATTAGTAGTAGAATTTAGTTGTCACGACCCTCTGACAAATATTTTAACCCCTTTTCAAGATCTTTAGCAAGACGATGTCCTAAGGGTTTTCGGGGTCGCTCATTAAGAATCCGAGGTATGTCTTTTCGCAAAACTCGGCGTATGACCAAAAAATAAAGAACAACAATTTTTTTATCTTTTAGTAAAAAGTTTAGGTATTTTTAGCTATAATAATATAGAACCAACATACATAAGTAGACCTCTTCATTTATCGACTCAGATATATCAAATATGTATAGCAATGTTTCCATCTCATTTGCAACAAGTTTTCTTTAATTTTCAATTTACTTTTTCTTTTAAAAAGAAGCTTTTAAACAATTACATTAAATAATCTTCAAAAAATCATGAAATCTTTACAAATATTGTGCCAAAATGTTCCTGATTTTTCCACCATGGACAGATTTTTCCAGAAAAACAGAATTCAGATTTTTTTATCGTCGATCCAAAAACCCTCCCATAAAGAATTATATGAAACAAATTAGTTGTATTATCTTAAAATCCCTGAAGAACACTTAATGGGTGAATTTTCTTGGTTTTTCGACCGGAAAATGAATTTTTCGAAAAAACAGACCTTAGATTCTTAATCAGGGACCCCGAAAACTTCTAGGAGCACGGTTCGAATAAAAATTGTACCACATTGTATTAAAATACTTAAAATGGGGAATTTTCTTGATATTTTTCTACCGGAAAATGAGTTTTTCGGAAAAGCAAGCCTCGGATTTTTGATCAGTGACCCAAGAAATTCCCTGATGTACAATTTTGAAAAAACTTTCATCATAATGTCTCAAAACAACAAGCCCACTAGAATATTAAAAAATAAGTTTTTCGGAAAACAGATCTCCGATTCATAATCCGCTACTCCGAAAACCATTAAGACACCGTTTCGAGTAAAAATTTTGCTACATACAAGCAATGATTTTTCCGGGAAAATTAACACGGATTCGTGATCTGCGACCCAAATAACCTTCTAGGATGCATTTCAGTTCTTAGCGAAATGCTTCATTTGGAGGGTTGTTTTCAAGATTAAGGGGCGAAGGAGAGTCGTAGCAGTAAATTATCCCTGAGTCATCAGAAATCGAATGCAAAAAGAATTTTGTAAATCTAACTTACTATTTTATTTTCGTATATTTTAGCCCTTTTTCCGGCGTACTGCCTGGATTATTAGAAAAATATGAAAAACGGATGTGCATTAATAATCTGTTCGTGCGGTACATGCCAAATGTACATTAGCAGCGGTAGCATCTTGCTGTAATAAACCAATGCCAAATCCGAAAATATTCATCTAAATAAAATAATGTAAAACACAAATTGGATCTCCATCAACTAAATCAAGTTTTTTATTTGAAGAAAATTATTACTATATGGGTTAAATAGTCTTGAAATGCAAGCTCCTATTTTTACATAATTTTTTTTTTCTCAACAAATATTACTATATCAAAAAAAACTTGCGATTTTCCGACAATATATGGGCCAATATATATAATCCATATGAAAATCTAAATTTTATCTTTAGACACCTAGGAAAACAGGGGCAGAACGGTCATTTCTGACATATTTTGAACTGTCTCTTTAAGACGATTGAAGCGAAAATTATAAAAAAAAATATTTTATGAGGCCTTTACCTTCCTCATATGATATATTAACTAAAATTTGATTTTTCGAAGATCAAATTAATCTCCCATTTTATTATAAAATATTTCTTTTTTCTAATCGTTGGCTTGGCGGTGGTCATCGAGAACTAACGCTGTACAAAATTAAAAATTTCTACGTTACATACTTTGATGACAGATATTACTCTCGTGTCCCAGAGTAAGATTATAAGGGTTCCGTGTTTTCCTTTTAAGGTGTGGAACCCTAAAAATCATCAGATTGGTCGATTTTGTTTTCGTAATTGCTACAACTTGACACTCGACTCTAAATAGAGAAAATAGTAAACAAAATATCGCCTCATAAATAACGTTGAAGGTGTTGCGGTAGTGTCGGGGGTAGCATTCGCAAAAATAAAATCGACTATTTCCATGTTTATTTTTTAATGGTCCATAACAAAGGTAAAAAATTTTTGAATAACTTTAGGTTCATATCGTCTATTATTTTTAGCGCATACTTCCTAATGTTAACAGCTTTTATATTTTAACGATTGTCACAAAAACTTGCCTAAGATTAGTACATACCATTGGGCGTTATCGGTCCGAAAATTTAAACTTCATGAATTGTAACACTTTATTACCAAACTGATTTCTGAACACTACAATTGTAATTCACTTAACTAACTGACCAACTGATTAACTAACTGACTAACCAACTGACTTATCCACTGCTCCGGTTTCTAGAACGGACGTACATATAAGACTTATCACTTACGGAAATCTCTAAAGCGCTTATCTGCCGTACGATTCATTATCGCGGGTGTTTCCCATTATCAAATTTTTCTTGGGAATTCCTTACTAATACAAATTTTATAACTATGGTACATTTTGTTACAATAATTTTATATTCAGCTAACGATGCATTTAACAATTCATGATTAACTGTTAAATGTTTATACTTTTATTGTAATTTTTAAATTTTGCCATGGAAACTTGCGTAGACACTTACTTCTTTTAAGTTCGTAAATAAATTGAATTCACAGTTTTATATCCAACATAAAATGGAATTTTCTTTGGTGGATAATTTCATAATCGTGCATTGAACTGAAGCTTTTCAATCCGATAAAAGCAACTTCGAAGTGAAAAATTCATAGTATGATGAAACTTGTTGAAATCAATATCTTACTTTGGGCTATTACAGAACTTTTTAATTTAACTTATCGCTTTTATTTCCAAATACATACCTAGTGCACTTATCAAAATATGATCTTAATCCTTTATGAAAATTATAGTAATTTTTAAAAGCTGGATATAATTAAGTTCGACGACTAAAAGAGGCAGAACTAACAGCTCTTTGAAAGGTAAATAACCTGAAACACATGGCGGGATTCTACAGTTTAAAGAAGTAAAAAGTTTCTTTGTACCAAATTAAATTGAAACTTATTTAACAACTTTTGCTCATTTCGCCAATGTTAAAGCGCCTCAATAATTTGCCTTTAAATTTTTTTTTGTCTTTTCATACTTATAACTTTTTTTATTATCAATGTTACATAATTAAATTAAAAATGAAAGTTGTAAAAAATTAATTTTCTTTAACTTTGCGAAAATCATATTTAGGACGTTATAGTCAAATAAATGATTACATTTTGCTTCTTAAAACGGCTGGCGAATCCAGTTTTGGGGAAACAGATTTATATATGGATATTGGCTCTTCCAACTATCCCAATAGAAATTGCTATAGAACCTGGTGCGTTGCGATTTTCGTGCGGAGGTAAGCTTGTCAAATGTCAAATGCTAAGGGCTTAGTGCTGGGGACGTAGCCCATCTAGGCAAAATGGTCAGTCACAATGATCCCTAATGTCCTCGAAAAGTAGGGGTCAACTCGGCAAAACATATTCTCTAGTGATTGAAGCTAATTAAGAATAGACTTTTAAACTTTTATTTTGACCAGTTCCATTTTATTCGGTTAATTGTACTTTGGGGGTAACTTGAAGTAACTGATAGTATGGAAATAAATAAGTCAGTCCGATCGTCATTTACTAGAAAATTTTAAAATTTCTTCTGCATACACTACAGAAACTAGTGTAATGGCATGGAGATGTGTAATTTGGAATTTTAAATGCAAAATATTTACAAACACCATCTTGGTCAATCCTGGTTTAGAAAAATTCAAGCACTCGGTTTAAGTAAGGATTACCATTTTGATTCTGACACTGAAAAATGGTTACATCTTTTTGGACTATCGTTGTTGCCTCCATATGATGTTTCTGATTGTTTTGTGGAAGAGTTTGAGTCCATTCAACCTCTTGTACAAGAACTCTATGATTATATAGTTAAGATATACTTATACATACATCTGAAGAAATTATGTTTTCTCTAGAAATATGGGACTTTACCAATTCCAAATAGAACTGCAATCATCTATGCAACTTTTCACGAGAAATTTAATTCGAACTTTTACAATCATCACCCAATTATTATTCAGTTTATCAGAGTTACTAAAAATTTTCAAATATATATACCTAGACAAAATAAAGAGTATTTCCAAAAATGAAAAGAGACCCAAAATTTCTGGAATTAAAATAATACTAAAACTGATTAATTAATATATTAAACAGATTTGATTTTGTTTAACGTGTCATATTTTTATTTAAAAAAAAAACAAATAAACTAATGTAGTGATTTTATTCTTGTTGTTTCAAACTTTCTTTCGTTACTGCATAGGTGAGCTTCAACTCGTGTTTATTACTTATACAAATAATACAGAAGACTCCCCGTAAAGTTGCGCTCATCGTACTGAATCGACCGTTAAAGTTGCTGCTCCCCGTTATCCCTACCATTTTCGAAAAATATATATGTTTTATTGCTCCTTGCGCGGTTGAGTGGGTTATTCAAAAGTGGCGCTAAAACTTGGAAGTCCAATTCGTTGTTCGAAAATTAGAGTGGGGAACTATCCTCGCAATTTTAACGATCATATCCTGAAAACCTTAACGAGCGATCAACTTTAACGGGGGCAACTTTAGCGGGAGTCGACTGTAACCACATTTTGCCCAGATGACCTCTTACTAAGAAGAAGTTGTATTAGCATTTTGCCCAGTTGACGCTATAAGTTTTTACGTAATTGATCATTTTACCGAGTTGGTCTACTCCGATTTCCGGATAAGGTTTTATAATACTGAAATTAACACTTTTATTTCGACAAATTCGTCATTCATAAAAAATGTTGAAATTACAGTGGGAACTTTACAGAAAATAAGCAAAAACTTACATTTAAAATCCTTGTTTTTTTTTTTAAATTTCGGCTGTAAATTTGAAGTTTTTAGCTTTGAAACCATGATAAAAAATTCAAAAGTTCAAAAAAAGTAAATTTACAAAAATATTGAGCTTAAACTCGTTTTCAAAAGAATCAAAATTTCGAAAAAAGTATAACTCTAGAAATTTGAGTAGTTTATAGAAAGTGTGATTTAAAGATTAAAAAATCAGAAAGTTTCCAATTTAAATTCAAAATTTTGAGGAAAACGTATTGCCGCTGAAAATTGGTTAGCAAAAATATTGAAAATATTAATTTTAAATTATGAAAAATTCGAAGAAAAAAATAATTGTAAATTAATAATGAAATATTTAAAAAAAAACGAAACTGAACTTTGGAGTTCAAAAAGAAATTACATTTTCTAGTTTAAAGTTCAAATTTTGGGGACAAATTAGAAACTGAAGGTGTAAACTAAGAATTTTAAACTTCCAAAAAATATATAATTTAAACAAAAAACTGAAGGTTATTAAAAATAAGCGCAATTTCGAATAAAAGTTCAGTCGTCCGGAAAAAGACAAACTTTCAAGTTTAAATTCAAAAGTGTTTACTTCAAAAACATTTTTCAAAAATATTTTTTTTTGCTTACTTTACAGCAAAATTAACGATTCTGTAGATATTTGCACTCAAAGAAATTGAAAAATGATAGATATTATTAATTTAAAACTAAAAGTTTTACAAAGAAAAAAAATAATAATGAATTTTGCGTTTTTTGCAATTTTCATTGTTTTTCTTGAATTTAGTATTTTAAATTTTTTACTTTTTTACCGGATTTCAAAAAACACAGGAATTTTAAGCTGAAAATTAAAATTGGGACAACATTCAGATTTAGAAATAGTATATTGTGTATCTAACAGCAAAAGCAATACATTCCCGGACAACGATGTAAATTGTGGCCAAGGCGTTGACTGAAGCTAAAAAACATCGAAGTCCGGCAATGTGTTTTTACTTTTACTTTTTACCTAGGAATATATACTTTCTTTTCTGAAATCGCAATTAATTTAAAGAATTTTTATAAATTGATGATATTTTCCATTGTCGTTGTCAGTGTCAATGTTACCTACTTTCTCTACATAGAAAGGAAAACAACTTTCCCGGACTCTTTTTTGATGATTTCTCATTAACCAACTAAACTGCTGGGATGAAAATTGGTCGAGAATGTCTATTTTTACTTAGAAATAATTACAAAATAGTAAAGGCGAAATTGCTTTCATAAAAAGTCGAATTTTTCAAGTTAAAAAAAAGCTAAATTTCGAGAATAATGCGCAATTTTGAAGAAATGTGTACATTTTTTGAATGGTCGAAATTTTGGAAAAGTTAAATTAAAAAAACTCAATATTTAAGTATGACTTTTTTAAAAATTTTAAATTTTAATTCAGGAAAAAATTTTTCAAAAATTGGTGTTCCAGGTATAAAAAATTTAAATTCCGAGAAACAGCCAAAATTTAGAATAAGGGTCGAAATGTTTATAACTCGAATTTTTTAATAAAGTGAAAAGTTATCATAAAAGTCAAAATTTTTTCATAGAAGGGCGAATTTTTTAAAACTGGTTACAAAAAGGTCAATATTTCGACAATAACAGAGGTCTGCAAAAAAATACTTTTTTTCATCTGTATGGATTTTTTTTAGTAAAAGTTCGGTTTTTTGGTGTGCCAAATTGAAATATAACCTTCGTTTCTCTTCATTAGGTACAGTTATTTTGCGCAATGCAAAATGTTTGTGCGAAAGTACATAACTCCATGTTATTAAAGTGGACTAGTAAATATTTTTTATAATAAAACAAGCAATTTCTTCATAAAATGTATTTAGCATTTTGCACCCTCTAACAAAGTTTTAGCTACCTAGCATATAGACGTGCCCTTTTTCTTAGCCACTTATGGATGGCTTTCGATATCACGCACATCTTGATGAAATCTTTCAGTTTGTTCTTTACTGAATGCCTCCAATTTTTAAGGAAAATATTCTTTCGTTTCTAACAAGAGAGATCAGTAAAAATCTCATCTTTTAGTTTTAAAAACTTGGTAGACAGATACACATGTAAAGCATGCTCCATCTTTTGGTAGTCATTTAACAAACTGCTTCATAACGTATGTAACAAAAGTTTTTGGAAAAAATAGCTAGCTGCGAAGTAATGGAAAGTAAGTTAGTATCGACTTTCCAGTGAAAACAAACCTGTAAAAATGTTTCAATTTAACATTCCGTATCACATTGGCATACATTATTTTACAAAGTTATGGTGTATAAATTGGAAATTCGAAAAAGAATACCTAAAGATTTGTTAGAGGCTCGCAACATCACACAGTTGAAGACTTTTGGGCAGTCTATAATACGTATAAAAGTCTATTATAAATGTCGGAAGATCGGAAATGAAGAACAGTTACGATGCCGAATTTCAGAAAACCTGGTTTGATGCAACAGGTCAGGAGAAAATTGCGTGCCGTCAATGACAGTGGAACTTTAGGAATAATGTGAATGTTGTTTGTTGTTAATTAGATTCCAAGCAAAAACATATTTGATAAATGCTTCGAACACACTTTATTATTATTTTTTATATTGTGCTCAGATTTTTTCCGAAAATTGTTACATACGTTAAGCTCCAATTTAATGAGAAGAGACCAGTGCCGTAATAAATCATTATTTTCGGCAAACGTAAAGGCGTTTAGAAATATCCGGTCAGTTTTTGTCTAATACACGTCCCTAGTTCGACTATCCTACCAGTAAAGAAAGTAGTGATAATTTGTATAACCTGTCCTTGACTCAAAATTATCGTTGGGATATTAAAATAATAAACCTGCTAACATCGTCAGTATGACCCTTGCCTTATCACCGTTCTTATACATTGTGTCCCACCGGGAGTCGCCGCGATCGACATCTGACAAAGTATTCATCTAAAAAATTTGAAAATTTGGCAACATAGCAAAGTCAATAAGGCCAACATAACTAAAATATTTGCAAAGTTTTAGTACTTCCGGTTATACCGGAAGTTGACACCAATTTCGTTATTTGAAATAAGACACTATATATTTTTGCATTTTTAGATTTAATATTATATTCTAAGGCCACCTTGGATAAAAAACATTGTTCCCTAAATGTATAGTTTTTGAGATAATTGGATTTTTATAAAAAGATTGACAGATGCTAGGTCCCACGAAATTCTTTGTATCTTTTTCCAGAAACCATAACATATTTGGTAGGTGAGTAGAACACATACAAAGCTATCTTGCATGACTTTTATAAATTCCATAACATTATACCGAGTATTGAATCCATGTCTGAACATTTTGATAAATTCAAACAGCGATAACTTTTTTATTTTAAATGGAACACCCTATATTTTTTTAGCATATCTTTTATAGATTTTAATTATCCTTAATCTGATATAAAATTTTTATTTCTGTTACAACTTTTAGAAATAATTGCAATTTTTTTCTTTTATTTTTCGATTTAATATTAAATAAACTCTTATCGGATCGCATATCAGTGATATAATGAGCAGAAATAAACTCTGTCGACAACTAAACTATTAGAAAACCATTTGTCAAATTATTTATGGTTTATTTTATAGTGTGTGGTGAAGCTAAAATGAAAACATGCCTGACCTTTTTTTTTAGTAATGAGAATTATTTTAAATTGGTTATTATTTTCTGACGATGTAATAAAGTAATATTACAAACAAGTGATACAGTGATAAATTTGCTGTTCGATATCCAGATAATGTAAAGCCCTTATGAAATCCAGTAAAGCGAATGGTAAAAAATCTCACAAATTTCTTAACTTTAGCTCCATCACACACTCTGAACTGCTATAAATAATTTGACTGATTGTTTCATAATTTAATTGTCAATATCGATTGTTACTTTTTTTAAGTACATTTTATTTTTTTCTACTCATTATGTAACTGATATGTTACTAAATAAGAATTTAATGACTGTGAAATAAAAAACCGTTAAAATTGCAATTATTGCCAAAAATTGTAAAAGAAGCTTCCACAAATCATATATCAGTTGAAATATAATTTAAATCTGCACTAGATAGATCAAAAAAATATAGATGTTCTGTTTGAGATAACAAAGTTATTGCTGTTTGAATTTACCAAAATGTGCGGATCCAAATTCAACACTCGGTATAATGTTTTTAAAGTTATAAAAGTTGTGCAAGATATCTTTGTTTGTGTTCTAATTACGTATGAAATATGAAATAAATATCTGGTTTCTGGAAAAAACACAAAGAACTTCGCGGGACCTTGCATCTGTCAAATTTTTTTATAAAAATCCAATTATCTTGAAAACTTAAATTTTAGAAACGATGTTTGTTATTTAAAGTAGCCTTAAAATATAAAATAAATTCAAAAATGCAAAAATATACATGGTGTCTTATTTAAAATAACGAAGTTGATGTCAACTTCCGGTATTAGCGGAAGTATTACAACTTTGAAAATGTTTTTGGTTTGTTGGCCTCATTGACTTTGCTGAGTTGTTGAATTTTTATATTTTTTGAAAAAGTACTTTGTCAGCTGTTGATCGCGGCGATTCCAATTACAGTGCCCGTCTGTAACTTGGAATAAATTCAGTAAATCGAAGACAGTTTTAATTTTCGGAAATATGCTTGGACACGTCAAATAATATTTTAATTTGTGCCCTTTTTAATGTACAAAAATTGTATACAGAATGGCCCAAATTTAAGATTTGACGTCATCGACATATTTTTAAAGGGCAACCTTATTATTTTCTTGACTATTCTTAAAGGATATATCAAGTTACACATGCGTACCAAATTTTATTTTTTTTTTTTGTCATTTAAAGATATTTAACAAATATTAACTAGTTTGAAAAATCAATTAATCTAATTCAACTCAATATAATCTTTCTTCAATAAATGTTTAAAATGTTGCCCATTTATTAACTGACAATACTCTAAACGGAACTGAAACTCGTTTTGAACATCTCTAATTACTTCGGGGGAAATTAGTCTACACTCCTGCTTATTCGTCCTTTCAACTCCTCAAATTTGCAGTTTTGGTCTTAAAAACTTTGCTCTTCAAATACTCCCATAAGAAATAGTCCATAGGTGTCAAGTTCGAAGACCTGGATGCCCGTTCAAAAGGTCCTCTTCTACCAATCCATATACTTGGAAATACATCATCCACATACTCACGGAGAGGTCTTGCAAAATGAAGAGGGGCACCGTCTTATTGAAACCAGATGTTTCTATTCGGGACATCAGCTTCGACCGGATCAGGAAACAAAATAGCTAAATCAGGAATTAGCTCTTCCTGCAAGAATTCTAAATATCCTGCCTCATTGACATTTCCGTGGAAGAAAATTGGTCCTATAACTCGATCACCAACAATCCCTGCCCAAACATTGAGTTTCTCTGGATGTTGAGTGTGGTCTTCCCTTATCCAGTGTGGGTTGTTGTCTGCCCAGTAAAAACAATTTTCACGATTTAGCTCACCATTAAACATAAACGTTGATTCATTTGAAATTAGGATATTTTCTATGCTTAGAACATTTCTGTCCAGTAGATTCATCTTTTGTTCGCAAAGCTGGAGTCTTCTATCCGGATCATCTTCTAAGAGTTCATGGAGAATTGTCATTTTATAAGGATGAAATTTTTGCATTTTCAGAATTCTTGTAGCTGAAGACTGGCTAATTTCAAGTTCCCTACCTATCTAACTAGTGAAGACATGATGATTTTCTCAGACAGAGAGAAATATATTAATTTTGACAACTTCATTGAGCGCATTCTGACAGGGATTACTTGTTTCTTTAAACTGTTTTTCAATCTTGCTTACGGTACTTTGCGATATGGGTGGTAAATCAGAATACTTCTCTCTAAATAAACTAATAACTTCATTTTGTGTTCTTGTTCTATCTCTGTAGCCAATCATTATTAAAATTTCAATCTTGGAGCTTTCAGTTTAGTATGCCATTTTGGCCGATTTTTTAATAAATGGTGTTTTTCTCTAAACGACAAACTAATAACCTCTTCAATCAATACGATACTATTCTTTGTATTTGTTTTTATTAACTTTATTTATAAGATTGTAATAAGATGTCAACCCAGTTTGACAAAAAATGTCAAACGAATACCTTCTGATACACCTTTTTGAAACTCTATGGAAATTGTATTGACTTGAGTCAGATTTCTTGATTTTTCGAATTAGTTACTCAATTTGTAAACATCTTTTAAGTGACAAGGTATAAAAACTTGAAATTTTGTACGCATGTGGATCTTGATATACCCTTTAAGTATAGTCAAGAAAAAAATAGGATTGCTATTTAAAAAAATTGTCGATGCGTTATATCTTAAATTTGGGACACACTGTATAAAATTTTCCCAAATCAAAAGAGCTTAAATTAAAATATTAATCGACGTGTCCAAACATATTTCCGAGAAAAAACTATCTTTGATTTACTAAATTTATTCCAAGTTACAGACTAGCACTGTATACTTAGCCATATTTTATTTTGTAGAGCTTTGAAAAGCAGGGAAAGCTACCTCTTAAAAGTTTTTCGTAACTTCAATCACTATTGAGATATCTTACTTTTCCCCACTAGGTGGACACGTTGTATAATCCTCTGGAGTAATCCACAACACTTATTAAATATTAAGTAGCTTAAATTATTAATTGTTGTGTGGAAGTAACGAGAGGGAAAACATTCTTCAATACGAGTAAATAACTGTTTAGGATTCTTCTATCCTGATTTCTCAATTATTTAGCAAAGCTTGGTAGATTAGGCTTGCATGAAGGTATATATTTGTTCATTAAGTGTAGACATTTGCAAAACAAAATGAAAAGAAATGAGGGCACTTCAATTAAAGTCAGTTTCTTTCAATTTGTAAACTTCCTTTTCGTCCTAGCACTTTAACATTGAACGCTTTGTAAATAATATATACCTCATCTTCTAAGATGTTCACTAATTTAATTGTCTTTCCAAAAAGTTGATAAGTTAGTAACTTTCGAAAAGTCCTTTGAGAATAATCTGTTTTCTTATTTATTATGAAACGAACCGTGAGATATTCTTCTCTTAAAAACGATAATTCAGTATTATTTTTATCGAATTATCAAAATAAAGTACAATTAACATTAGCCTAATAAAAACTTGTATTTATCTTCATGTTTTCAAACATGTAGATTTTTGTCTGTTCTGTTTTTGCATTATCCTGTCATATTTTCTGATATACGTACATATTTCATCTGATTGGACTAGTGGTGAATATGACAGTAAAAAATGATGCTGTTATCCCTAGGGTACAGGTTATGAATTCGGAATTATATCGTTTCGATTCAAATAAAGACGCATATAATTCAATTTTCGACAAAATAAAACGTATTGCCGGATTACCCTTGCGCAAAGAAACATTTTCAAATGATTTTTGTGAATATACGTGTTCTGCCCTCTTTAAAAAATTGCTCCATTTTGTATAAAAATTGGTCGTAACAACATACATTGGCCTTGACTCACAATCAGATAAAACTGAAACGAAACCATCGCACAGCTGTAACATACTAAGTTCGCCATTATGTACAAAATAATATTCGTATGAAGCAAAATTAAAAATATGAGTCAAATACTGACTGAATTTGTCACATTAACAATAAGGGCATTTCTATACTGCGCTAAGAGGGAGCAAATAGAAAACCGAAGTGTAAGGGTGAGTTTAGATTAGATATTTTATTCCGTACATTTCTCTCTGACACCATAATATACCAAGTGTAAACCATCCTGAGAGAAGCTACCTGACACTAATCCACAGCTGACACAAATTTCAGCCAGTGTCTGACATATATCTCAGAAGTTGTAGTCGTCTCCTTTTTCTCCAGATATTTCATGCGATCAATTATTGTATATCACTTATAATATTGAGATACTCATATAAGTAATTCGCAAATTTAATTAGACAACACCTATTCAATATTTACAAATGATTGGCTACAGAATTGAATATCCAGAATTACCAATTTAGGCGAGTGAAATTAGTCTCAAGATGAGGCGTTTGGGAAATAATTCGGATAAAGTTGGAAATCATTTTAATGACTTAACCTGACGTTCAGTACCAGTAATCTAAATTTGCATGGTCTCAGGAGGTAAGGTTACCTTTTCAGTTCAAAAAATCCGCGAAATTTTTGCACTTTTTTTCATTTTTCAGTGATAACTCTTAAATGGTGCTTCTTACGGACAAACAGTTATTACAGAAATTGTAAAGCATTTAATTCTAGTTTAAATGGATACCTAGAACTTGAAATTTGGTGGAGTGGTATGGAAGCAATTGAGAACCAAAAAAAGGCACTTTTTAGCCCCTTGTATGAAATTTGTACAAACTCACTAAACATGCATACGTAACTTTGAAATTGCTATTTTAACTTAAAAAACTTGTAGAATAAAAGTTGCGGAGTATTAAATTTTGCATCTAGGGAGTACCCCAATATTTAAATTGGGGTAATTTTACGTATACCTATGCACATAAATCCAAAATGGCCATCTAATTAGATGTTCTCTAGTTTGCATTCCGTTCATGTTTGGTACGTATAAATTACCTTTGGCTCCATTTTAAATCAAATTTAAATTCATCATATTTATATCATCCAATTAAAAACTACTTTTTCAATTTGTAAACGTCAAAGAACAGAGAAAATTGGTGAACTGCATTGACACAGTTTTATGAGTGTAAACTTTTCTTCCCCAAAATTATCGAGTTCTTGGCATTCACTCAGTTTTCTCACCGAGAAAGAATATTAAAATATAATGTTGGTACTCCATAGATGCAAAATTTAATGCTCTACAACTTCTATTCTACAAGTTTTTTAAGTTAGAATAGCAGTTTTAAAGTTACGTACACATGTACAGTGAGTTGGTACAAATTTCGTACAAGAGGCAAAAAGTGCCCTTTTTTTGGCTCTCGAATTTCAAGTTAGGAATATCCATTTTAACCAGAATTTAAGGCTTTACAATTCTTATAATAGCTATTTTATTCATAAGAAGCACCGTTTAAGAATTATCATTGGAAAATAAAAAAAGTGCAAATATTTCGCAGTTATTTTGGGCTGGAAAGTTAAGCTTACCTCCCGAGACCGTGTAAACTTAGATAACTGATTCTTAAGTTCTTATAAAGCCATCAAAATGATTTCCAGCTTTTTCCGAATTATTTCATAAAAAGTCCTAATTTCACTGGCCTAAATTAGACCTAATCACATTTTGATTATTTAAAACAGCAAAGACATTTTATGTCGACACTTTGTCTCAGCTAGAAATGTAAGTAATTTTATTCAGCTACATTGTATCATAGTGTAAACAGGCAAGGAAATTTAGTTTAAGATACCTGAGATTTCTATCATAAAATAAATCTCTAATCTAAACGCACTCTAAGGAATACTCACGATTAACTTCGAAATAATGTTTTCAGATTAAATGGGCTAAAATACTGTAAAATTTCATATTTATTATTCAGAATAACTTTTTCTTAGCAGAAGCGTTAATAACTCTCCTGACTACTAAAATGCCAGAAAAACGAATGGCAACAGATATCAAACATGTGTGACAGATTTTCTCCGATGTTTGTGAAATTCAAATAACTGATCAAATTAGTGTGAAATTTAATAGCCTAATTCCAGACAAAGGTCCACTACTCCCTCCGTGTTCTTTATTTAATTCCTCAATCAAATATCAATATAAACATTAGTCCATGGTATATTCAGATAGCTGGAGATGTCTACAATTTAATTCATCCATTTTTATAACTAACTAATTAATTTAGTTATCCAACATGTCGGACAGACAAAATACATACAGTATCGGCCAGTACACTATTTCGGTCTGCTTGCCAATGAGAACGACAAAGCAAACTTCTGATATGAGGCAAGACGGAAAGAGAAACTAAATCGGCAGAGATGCCACATGGTAATTAATTTATGTGTATCACCTTCATTATGACCGGGATAAATCGCTTCAGCGCTTCATAATCTTCTTAGATTCAACAATTGGGAGAATGATAAGGGTACATGTGCAGCGCACATGTCACCTGGCACCGATTGGCATTATTTCTACATGGACTTACGATAGGACCGAATCTGCATTAAATAAATCATCCTCTAGTAATCCGTCCGTCGCGGGCGTAAGGAGCATACAACGCATACGGGCGGCAATATCGAGGAGGCGGCAACAGGCATGTAGTCGGGGATTTAATCCAAATTAAAAATACTTCAAAATCGAATTTTCCTGACTTTTAAACTCAAATATTTCATATTGTTCCATAAATTGTGACAGTAATCCGAAAATGCTTCTTCGGGCCGGGCCCTTGGCCCCCAATCCCTCCGTCGGAACAATACAATAGTGCTGGAGCACTATTGTAAGCTGTTTTGCCTGAAACATAAGAACAAACAAAACAGAAAATTTTTACGATGAAAGTCTCAGCCTAGAGGACCATCCTTGGTCTCCTAATCCTGGTTGGGATGTCTGGATCGTAATCCACTGCCTGTCGAACTAGTTCGTTGGGATGCGTTTTCCGCTCTCACCATCGCCCTGGAATTAATTTCCCTAAGAAATTCTCTTACCGAAGGTAGTTCAGCTTCTCTGTGGAGCTGATTGTTTCTCACAAACCATGGAGCGTCCATGGCTTGTCTTAGAAAGACGTTCTGGAACACCTGGAGTTTCTTCATCTGATTATCCGTCGCTTGTGACCAAGCTACAGATGCGTAGGTCATCGCTGGTCTTATGATTGATTTGTATAGTAACACTTTAAGTCCAATGGACAGGTTACTATTTCTACCAATCATCGCTTGCAGCAGTCCCTTCAGCATTTTAGCTTTGGACACTGCATAATCGATGTGTGCCTGGAATGTTAGTCTTTTGTCTAAAATGACACCTAGATACTTTGCCTGAAGTCTCCAGTCGACGTTTTGCCCATGAACATTTACATGCCCATATGGTTGGAGTCTTTTTCGAGTGCAAAAGACTTCTTGGGTCTTGTCTGCGTTGACTTGGATTCTCCATTGGCCGAAGTAATCTAGAAGACTGTCTGTTGCCTCCTGAAGTCGTCTGGTAACCACCTCTGGGCTGAAAGAGTACGCCACTAAAGCTGTGTCATCTGCGTAAGTTGCCAATAAGGTGTTGTCGGTTGTTGGATTGGTTCTCGGAATGTCTGCTGTGAACAGAGAATACAGCAGAGGTGACAAGACAGAACCTTGAGGCACTCCATACTGTAACCTAAACTGGTTTGATAGTTCCTGTCCCACCTTTGCTCTAAAAGAGCGCTGGTCCAGGAACGAGCTTACCATTTGAACCATTGTTAGAGGTATTCCAAACTGGTGCATCTTAAAGACTAATCCTTGATGCCAAACTGTGTCAAATGCCTTGGAGATATCGAAGAAAATAGCTCCAACTACCTGGTTCCAGTTCATGCGTTGGGTGATTGTTTCAACCACTCTCAGCAGTTGGTCTGAGGTAGAGTGCATAGGTTGGAATCCAAATTGTTCCTTAGGAATGATGTCGCGATCGCTGATGATATTCTGCAGACGTTTTCTCAAAATCCTTTCCGCCACCTTACCCAGGTTGGATAAGAGGCTGATTGGCCTGTAATTTTGGGAGAATTTCCCATCCTTACCTGGCTTAGGAATGAAGATAACGTTTGCAGTCTTCCATCTGGTTGGAAAATACCGGATTTTAAACATGGAATTGACTATTGCTCCAAAGTATTTGACAGCTTGGTCCGGAAGAGACTTCAAAGCTTGGTTTGGAATTCCGTCTGGACCTGGAGATTTTTTGACATTTAGCTTGCGCAGAAAGCTTTTGATCTCCTCCTCAGTAGTTGGCTGGATGACGTCGTCTTCTTCTGGCACTTCCTCCTGAAGAATTTGAACCTCTTCTTCAGCCTCATCTACGAAATCTAAGTCCACTTCTTCAAGTGTGGCCTGACAGTGTCGTTCAAAGGTCTCAGCAAAAGCTGCGGCCTTTTCCTGATCTGAGTAAGCCATTCCTTGAGGTCCGTGTATTGGAGGGAAAGGTTTCCTAACTCCTCTTAGAGCTTTGGCTGTGCGCCAGAGATCTGATGGAGTTTCAAGGTTGCAACTTCTTAGGTGTTCCTGAAACTTAGAATTTTTGTGCTCTCTGAGTTCATACCTGAGCTCGTGGATTAGCCTGTTGACTTCCGCCTTATCTGCTTGCAGATTGGTCCGTCTTGCTCTCTTCCTGGCACGATTTTTCCTTCTAATCAGCTCCACCAAGTGAATTGGCAGTGGTTCCCTTCCTTCTATACGCCGGAAAGTTTTGGTCGCAGCCAGAATTGAATCTGTTATGGTGATTTCCAGTCTTTCCACCGCTGAGTTGATGTCATCGTTTGTATTGATCTCTCCAGGCTCTTCCAGGTTTACTGCCAGATACTCCCTGAACTGTGTCCAGTTTGTTTTCTTGCAGGTTTCTGGAGGCTTGGGTCCACGATCATCTCCGATGGTCATCATCACTGGGTTGTGGTCTGAGCTGAGCTCACTAACTCATGTTAACTCAACAGTGTATCGAACATCCTTCATCAGTGCAACGTCCAGGACATCTGGTATTCCTATGGCGTGATGATGATGGGTTGGTTCTTCTGGAGCCATTACATCGATTCCGTTCTGTGCTGTGAACCTTTGAAGTGTCCTCCCGTTTTTGTTGTTGACTCTGCTGCCCCAATCAACGTTTTTGGCATTAAGGTCTCCGGCTACAATAACATTGTTATTGTTTATTTCGAAGATGCGTGCCAAATCTGTCTCTGTGAGGGCGTTGGTTATGGAGTAACAAAACACCAGCGTCAGAGGTCCCTGCGCCATTTGAATTGTTACTCCAATTCCTTCCAGCTTTTCCAACTCCGGGGTGCCTGCAGCAAAATGCGTTAGCTTTCTACTTACGTAAATAGCTGTGCCTCCTCCTGGGCCAGTTGGTCTGTCTCTGCGGTGAAGAACATATCCTCGGATTTTTGGATCCTTAGATCTGAACGTCATCCTGGTTTCGCTCAGCATCAGTACGTCCAAGTCGTTTTCCTTTGCGAAAACTTCGAGTTCGTTCCTGTTGCCTTAGAGTCGGTTGCAGTTCCAGAAAACTGCCTTGAGATGCTGTCGACGAGCAGGGTTTCCTTCGTTTACTCTCCTTTCTTGGCGTCTCTCCATTAACGTTTTAGGCTGAGAATCTTTGGAAGCATCATCATTATGGAGACAATGGCTTCTTGGCTGTTTCCAGCTTCGGAGACTGCTCTCACCAAGTCCAGTACAACTTGATTAGTTTCCTCCGAAAAATTTTTCTGTGTTTTGGCCTTTTTGGAGTTTCCTGCAACAACTGAAGCGTAGGATTTTGTGTTTCCACTTACCCTAGCACTGGGAGCTTCTGGTTTTGGCGAAACCTTCGTAGTTGCAGTTGTCGTCTTGGCTGTCGTAGGCTTTTCCTTAGAATTTGACGTTTTACTCTTGGGTTGTTCCTGAGCTTTCTTTGGTGTCGACTGTTGCTTTCTCGGTGGTGGGAAAGCGGGGCAACCTCTGTAGCAGGCTACATGTTCTCCCTCGCAGTTGGCACATTTCTTGGGCTTGTCCTTGGGACACTTGCAGTCTTTGCTAAGGTGCTTTCCAGCACACTTAACGCAAACTGCCTCAGCATGGCAATTGCTCTGCCCATGGTTAAACCTCTGGCACCTGTGGCATTGCCTTACCTGTTTGCTCGGTCTTGGAACTTCCACTTGAGTGTCCAGACCCATCAACTTCTCAAGTTTGAAGATCTCCTCTTCACCGTGCTGAAGCTCCACAAACATCATATTGTGAAGCTTCTTTGTGAATGAATTCCTCATCCTTTTGACATTGATGGGTCTGAACCCATGTTCTTCAAGAGCGGCCTTGAAATCTTTCTCGGAAATGTCCCTTGGAATTCCTCGTACCACTGCCTTGACGCTCCTTTCCTCCGGAAGAGCAAATGAGTGATATTGAATTTTCTCCTTCTCTAGCAACCTTGTCAGGTCTCTAAAGTCGGTCACTGTAGCAGGTTGCACTCGCACTCCTTCGAAGACGCACTTGGCCTTTGTATAACCAATCTTTCTGGAACACATAATAGCATTTATATGTTTCCACTTACCTGCATCCCTGATGATAACAGGTGGAACTTTGGTGTCGGTGGCGGTATTCTTCTCAGTCTCATTTCTTTGAAACTTTGCTGGGGCTGCTTTTGACTCCTTCTTTGGAGTTGTCGTTCCCCTTTTCCTCTTTTCCTCCGTACTTGCAGTAGAAGGTGTTGGAGTCTCGTCTCCCGACGTTTCTCCTTGGGTCGAAGGCTGCTTTGCTGCCTTCTTCCTTCTGACTTTCTTCTTCTTAACTTCCTGAAAGTCGTTAACTTCCTCCTCCTCGGAAGTAGACCGGGCGCGCTTACCATTTGATTCCTCGCTCGGAGCCTCGCTTATTACGCTGATTTCGCTCTCGAAATCGGTAATAGGTGGTGATTGATCCCTTTCTTCGTAGATTTGATCGATTCTACGACGTTCGACCTTAAGCTCTTCTTTCAATTCATGGAACATCCCCATGAATTTATTCAGTTGGGCGGCAATACTTTCCAAAGTCGCCCCCATGGTAATAATTTTGCTCTGCAATACAATTGCAGAGCTCTTGCTGTACCTAAAACAAACTTCGCATACAATGTATAAATACAATATATGCGAATTAAAACACAAATAAAGATCGAATAATTTCGACTAGAAGTCGATCTCGTTGGTTATCGCGGCACCAACGATCCGAAGACCTGGACGCACACGATGTTTAACACTGCACTTCGAAAAACGCACTTTGTCGTAAACGACAAATCACTAACTTCGACGCACAATTTAGCTGAGCACGGTAACTCGGTGTGTTAACCACACTAGAGGCGAAACTCAACTCTGATACCTATTGATAACTTCTTAAACCTTTATGCCACTACATTTCCTGGAAGATAATTTTGCCATCTGTTTTATCTGAACCAATCTTAGAATTGAATACTTTGGATAATATTGTCGTTCAATAGGGTGTGCTGGAGTATCTTAAAAATATAAATTTCACCGCCCACAAAATGGCGCATACAAAAAGATCTTATAATGGGAGTTCCCAGGAATCTTATACTAGGAAACTGTTTTATGATAGCTAAAATATGGTGTAAGTAGATATTCTAATTTACGCACATAATTTTTAAACCTTGCCATATTTTTTCCCGAACGGATTGTCTAAATAAATGCATTCAAATTGTTTTCCATGTGCTATTGTGCAAATATCTTTTTATGAAACAAATCGTCTGGAAAACTCTTTTGATAATATTACATAAATGTGTTTCCTTAAATAATTGGGTATATACTAAATGCAGAGATATCATAAAGACAAATGAACTATTATAGAGTAAATTAACAGAACAATGCATAATTAATGAATTTCTAAGAACGGTATCGCAAATAAGAAAGGGTCTTATATTACCGAAAGTCTTATATTTGGTTAGTTTATCCCTGTGTAAAAATACATTTAAAACATATTTCTTCGATATGTCTTTTACTAGGTGACCGCTATAAATGCATATTTTTGACGCAAAAAGAGAGAATGCACAGCATTGTGGATAAACATTTGTTTTTCTTGCCCTTTTTTCTCCCCTAATAGGAAATTTTATTTTCTGAAATAATAAGTGTTTCACTGAATACTAAGTAAATTAAACTATTCCTAACTGTATGTGAGGAGAAGAATGGTTTCATTTAGGAATGAAAGTGCTAAATCTTAGGTCATTCTCAACATTTGTCTTATACTGAGATAATAAGCCTTGTATATACGAATATATACAAGTTTATTACGATGCAATTGACATCTAATTTCATTAAAATCTAATGAAAACTAGATTGCAATTGCAAAGTTCACGTAGATGAAGCAAAGCTTGTATCACAAGTTGCTTCGCAACATTCACTGATACAAACATCCTCGGCGTGAATTTACTTTCATCGATTTCGACAAAGGATCAATTAAAGGTTTTGTAATTAAATAGTTAAACGTGCTTAAAATTGTAAATATGTACAACCGCAACTATAGACTAGTTTTGGCCTTCCTTGGCCTCATCAGTATGGTTCGATGGTTGTATACACTTCCAACTTGAAGCCGCTAGTCAGTCGTATAAGTATCCAAGAGAGTAAACCCCCATTGGGTGACTTGTAACTGACTTTGAAATTGCAGCATTCTTCTCTGCTGAGATAATAAGACTTGCATATACGAATATATAAAAGTTTTTTACGATGCAATTGAAAGTAAAGATGAAAGTAAAGTCACGCCCAGGATGTTTGTATCAATAGATGTTGCGATGCAACCCGTGATACAAGCTTTGCCTCATCTACGTGAACTTTGCAATTGTAATCTAGTTTTCATTAGATTTTAATGAAATTACATGTCAATTGCATCGTAATAAACTTGTATATATTCGAATATACAAGGCTTATTATCTCAGCAGAGAAGAATGCTTCAATTAGCATGTAGCGAAATAGTTTGCGTAATAAACAGTTAAAAGTCAGTTATCGCTCACCCAATGGGGGTTTACTTTCTTGGATACTTCTACGATCAACTAGCGGCTTTAAGTTGTACTAATGAGGCTAAGGAAGGCCGAAACTAGTCTATGGTTGCTGTTGTATATATTTTTAATTTTAAGCACCTTTGACTGTTTAATTACAGAACATTTAAAGGTTCATTTGTCGTATAATCAACTAAACCAAGTGGATGAAAATAATTAAGCTTAAGAAAAGTCCCCGAACCTTAATCCTGAATCGGATAAGTATTCTTGTACTGAAATGCTACCGAAATTTGCTCTTTTCATTCTTTTTAAGCAATTTCTTGTTTCGAAGTTCGTTTATCATTAGTGTTATTTTATTCTGTAGTTCTCTGGGCAGTTTTAGCGAAAATTTGCTTACAAGTAAATTACCACTAAATAGCCAAGACAAACTTTTAATGGAAACAAGGCGTCAATATGAAACATGTCAATTTAATTTTGTAACGAAGGAGGTGTTCCTTCGTAATAATCTCGTTACAGCCCTAATCATGTTAGAGTTTACTTGGTCTTAGCTTGTACTCTACGAGATGAAATGTAATAAAAACGTTGCATTAGTGCACTCCACAAACTTTAGATAATTGCGTTAGATTAAGTGCTCTAAACACCAAGGAAAATAACATGACAAGATTGCCTTTTATTTGTCTGGAAGTCTATTAAATAGCACGTTTATCATGATTCGTTTTAAAATTCGTTACTGTTACTATCTTTATCTCTCAAAGAACTTAAGTTTTTAATAAACGGCTGGTGCACGGAAAATTCAAGTTACCCTATATGTTTCCTTACACATGTACTTGCTACTCGTAGTAGCCAAAGAGAAGCAACAGTAATTGTCAATTTTACTGATCTTTCTCTGGTATTGCTTTCCAAAGTGGAAACTGTAATGGTAAAATATCACGCTGTTTTTGTCCCTAAGAGCAACAAAAGAAGCAGTAAAGACAAAGCACATTCAAGAGGCTTAAATTAAAGTTTTAATCTTTGTTTGTTTATTTATAATCCTAAATTACGCTTCCTTTGTGCAAAGTGATCAACGCTCAATATAAATTTTATCAAAATAATGCTTATGCTAATGTTCCCATTAACAAGCTTTTATCTAAAGTGCGAATTATTTTTGCCCTCTCCATAAAGGATACAGAAGACGGAAGTTATTGAGAAAAAGGGTAAACATAATTCTGTTTAGATATTTTATGTTAAAACTGACTGGTAAATCAGAATTTTAAATTTCAATGAAACGTCAACATTCGTTAGCAGCGCGATCATCAATACAGAAATAAAATCTTTGCTTCCCCCAAACGATTGATTAAAAACGGACTATTTAAAAATTCATGCCGATGCAAATTCACTCTAACCCCCTTTCTTCGACGCGTGATTTGCGTTTATGTGGGATTCTCTTATTACGCATTAATGAAAAATGGGAGATTTTCTTTTAATATAAAAACGTTAGGATGCCTTTGTTATTGAAGCTCTTTTAGTGACACTTGGGAATGTGATTCGTATCTAAAAGGAAAAACCTCCGATTGTTTTTTGTGGACTTAATTTGCATGGGCTTCAGTGGATGGAAACGCCGAGGGATTTAAATACTACTCAAAATGTAACGAGGAGATTGAAAATAAAAGCGCTTTGGCTATTTCGAATTTTCGCTTACTTTTTAGACCATATTCAATTATACTTTTGCTTTACGCTTTCCTGTTTGAATTATTGATTTAAAAATAATACAAAATGATTGCTAAGGAGAAGCTAACCAACAATTTTTTGTAGAATACTAAGGAGTATGAATTACATTTCATTGGATATGGCAACTGATGTTATGAAAACAAACAAAAAATCCATTTAACTATTCAGAATACCGTGATTGAATTTTATGGCTCTTTGGTGATATGCCTAAGGAACGCTAACCAATATTTAGGCTTGCTTTGAAGCCTAACTGATTTAATTTTGAAACATAGCAGGCCTCAAAAATTACTGTTATATCTATAATTTGAAAAACGATAAAAAATTGATTTCTTACGCCAACGCTTTATGTTACGACATTTTATAATAATAATGTTTGCAGAAATGTAAATTGCGGAGAAATATGAATATAAATGTTTCAATCAAAATAATTTCAATAAAA
Source organism: Dastarcus helophoroides (assembly GCA_028583605.1). NCBI lineage: Eukaryota > Metazoa > Arthropoda > Insecta > Coleoptera > Bothrideridae > Dastarcus > Dastarcus helophoroides. Next base: position 4,807,683 of record CM053332.1, read on the forward strand.
TACAACAAATTTAGGATTGCTAGTACTTATCATAATATCTTGTTGGATATGGCATGAGACTTCTGCAGTAGAGCATGTGAAGTCAGTAATAACAATATAAATGTTCAGGCGATATTATCAATTTTTACAAAATAGCCATAGAACATGTCCATATCAGGAGGAGTCTCAGCAAGTTATGGTAATAAAACAACTAAAGATCATTCTGCTAGACGATTACTGTAGAGTCCGATTGTTTCCCCTTTATCTGAGAAGATTTTCTGGTTATATTGAAAGAAGCTGGCTTCCAAGTATAAGGGCTATGTGGTTCGTAACTACAGTCATCGATTGTAAATTCTTCAAAATATAGAGAACTAAAGTACCCACCAGTTTACTGAAGGACGTTTAATCCTGGTGTTGGGAAACGGTACTGACGTTAAATTTATCAAAGACCATGGTGTCAACCTTCACTGAGAAATATATATCTATAAACCGACGCCCTAGAATCACTGTATCTATGAAGTCAACCAATATCATTCATTACCTTGGTAAAATATCTCAAAGTTCAACTGGATACTAAACTTGTATGACATTTACACCATCATGAGGGCATAAAACAAAGCCATGACCAAAATTTGGGGCTTAAAACTAGACGTAATATTATAGCTATACAAAGCGATATTTACCGTATGCTGCGCCTAGGGGCTGTGTGCCTACAGCTACAGAAAATGTCCCCTGTAGATAAACTCGTATTCATCAAGGTACAAGCACAACTAACCGCCTGCAGGATTAAATGTACTACAACTTCAAATCTCAATAATATTTTATCGTAAGATAAAACTACATTTCTAAGACGTTCGAGATGGAAAGTTTTCTTTGCTTTTGACCACAGACAGAAACGACTGCAAAAACCAAAAATGAGATCTGGTTCCCAGGCGGATTAGGCTACGACGGACAATACGTGGTTAAACTTTACAGATATACTCAATAACTACAGGAAAAGTGAAACATAGAAGAACATGCATGGTCTTCATGGCCAAAATATGGGCCATTCGAGAGTACGCAACATTCAAAATCAACATGACTCCTTGTCATTTAATCCACATTAAGTACCATAGGGGACAGGACTACCAATTTGACCGTAGTTTGGGATTGTTTACGCACCCCTAACAGACAAAAAAACAAAGTCACAGTTCTTTTGTTACCAGGCATAGCAAAATTACACGGCAACGAGGTGGCCAACAGGTTGGACAGAGGGAGCTTTGCTAAAGCTTTCACTAAAAAGATCGCCGTTGAAATATATGCTGCAAGCAAAAACCTCTTATTAAAAAACCTTGAACTTGGTCAGTTGAGACGTGGGAAGGATCATTGGTTCAATATATTCAGTCACCGGAGGAAGTTACTTACCCACAGGCATGATAATGTTTAAGCCAAGTACGTGGCACGTAATCGGGAGACTGGCGTCTTAGAGAGATAGATAGCAAGATGTTTAAGAACTGGCATCATTCTGTGCAAAGTATACGGCACGGTCCGGCGTATATCTGGAATATTGGCTGTAACTTTTATAACAAATTTTTTACAAAAAAATGTTTTTTATAAACTTTTTTTGGTTAATTATTTGCCATTTTTGGGTGATCTTAATTTCTTTTTCCCTACTTTTGTTTCATTGCTACCGTAACGAACTTTGAATTTTCAAATGACATCCGTATTTTTTGTTTGCTTTTTTAGAAGTTGCATGTCTTTCATGGGGGTGGTCCCAAATTTTGCAGGGTTTAGAAGTGGAGAATTTTAAGAAAATATAATAATTTTATAATCTTAGCGATTCTCGTATTAAATAATTTAATGCTATTTTTAAACATGCGTTAGTAATTAAAATGATATTTTTGCCAACATATCTATGTTCGTTTTTGGTAAAGATTTTAATTTAGCTACTTAGATATCTTTAAAAATAAAAAAAAATAAATGATAAAAATCAGTTAAATTATGATTTTTTCAGATTCTTCGAATTTAACCCCTATAAATTTGATATTACCGAATGCGGAAAGTTAAGATTTTGTCAAAAGAGGTAATAAAAAATGCGGATGTCTTTTGAAAATTCAAAAATTAGTTACCAAAGCCACAAAATAAGAGCCAAGAACACAAAATCAAAGTGACAAATAATTAACCAAAAAAAGGTTATTTGACACATTTTTTCTATAAACATTTTTTTAAAAGTTATAGCTAATGGTATATACAATACATATGCCAGACACTGATAAGCCAAACAGCTCGTCTGTCTAATAATATCATTTTTCGTTCTTAAATATGCAAAAAGTACTTTATGTTTCAATTTCTTTGGGCATAAGATATTCATTTAATAGAAACTGATTAAGTTTATTAAGAAATACTTACTCTCGACAGTTCATTGTTCATTTCTCTTAAAACAAAATCCGCACTAAAATATTTTTCGCATATAAAATCTCGAGTTGACAATACCTAGTCATTTCGCTGGATTTTTCGCCTCTACACATCAACTTTGTCCTTAGGCACTCGAAACAACGACACTTTTCCATGACAGCATTTATAACCACTGTTGCACATAGGCACAAATCAAGTCTTGCCCATTTTGTAACTAAAATATAAATATAAATCCGAAAAATTGTGAAGTACTGCTTAATCTGCTCAAGGCAGCCCCTCTGCTGACTATCCTTCATATGCTGTTCTCTTTTTAATCGTGTTCGGTTTTAGTACCACTTATCGCAACGATGAGATATAGCATGTTACATTACCAGTCTTATATTATATTATGTTCACAGGTAAGCTTAACTGGCGATAGACAAGCTCTTTTAATTAAGGGTTTAAATGCAGACTGTGCAAAGCACTTAGCTTAAGTTTATTAGCCGTCGAAAATATTTTTGATGACTGCGTTTCTTTTTGGCATGAAAACCACGTAGGGGTATTTTAGTTTTCTTAATCATTAGAAAGCAAAAAAAAATAACTCGACATTAAGGCTACAACTGTCAAAATCGACTCCGTCGCCAAAGCGCTATTTCCTCGTCAAGTTTGATTAAAATCAGCCACAAATCTTTTTCTTCCTGTATTCGTAAAGTTGATGAGGTTAAAAGATGAATTATTAAATTGAACCCTTATTCTACGATGAATATTATGGGTCAACTTTTTTTACTATGTAAAAGGCTAAAGGGCGTTGTCCTTCCTAGTGCAGTGCTCTAGTTACTTTGGATATTCCAGATTGTCACAGTGTAGATATTTTTTTTTCTTTCTTAAATACGTCATTAGGCACTGTCATTTGCCAGTTTTTAAAAACAATAACATTTGGTGCATTTTTTAGAGAATTTTTAGGGACTTAATTTGATTTTCCTTAGTATTGGTTTGTTTTAATTTAAGCTACCTATAACCTACATCACTACTAAAACTTAATATGTAGTAATAGGTTTTAATTAACGTGGAAAAGAAAATCAATTACCATATCGTGAAAGAAGACGTAAAAACATAATAACTTTTTGTTTCAGATATTGTCTGTGTTGAGAAAGGCTTCCATGAGAACGCCGAGGAATATGTTCATACTTAACCTGGCGATCTCCGACTTGCTTCTTTGCACAGTAACCATGCCCCTCACTCTTATGGAAATCCTCACCAAGCATTTTCCACTGGGAAACAACGCGTTCCTTTGCAAAATTATTGGGACGATGCAAGCCATGAGTACCTTCGTTTCAACGATATCGATAACTGCCATTGCTCTGGATAGGTATCAAGTGAGTATTGTAATATTTCCGTTAACTTCTTTGCGTAACTCGTTACTTGAATGTATAAAAGGATACGATGAGATTAAAAATCTCGAAGAAGAATGTTTTATATCGGGTGTAGCGGTATCATGGTACACCCCCTAATTTTTCTCTATTTATAAAGAGAAAATTTTCAAATTTATTACTCTTGATATAATTAAGAAATGTCACATTTTGACATAAAAATGATATCTCTATCCCCACTTTCGCTTAAACTGATATCAACTTTTGATTTTTAAAGCGAGCACTCATTTTGTTTTTCAACCTAGAATGTTATGACTCAATCTAATAAATTCTAATGGACAACATTAACGCTACGAAAATCAAATCACGTGAGAAAAGGTGTATTTCATTCTTTTATCACGTGATAAAGTTAACTTCATTTTCTTAAATGACACCATAACGGTTCTGTTGTACCAGGAAAACCTATAATTAATGGCGAATTTAACCATATTTTCATTTTTGAAGTGAATTCAGTTGAACTGAAGTTACAGCCAAAATAATTTAAAATATTAGGTTTCAATTCATCTCAAGATTTATTCAGTAAGAACATAAGATTGCTGTGGAAAACGACTTTAAAAAGTGAGGTTTTCTAAGTTTTTCAATTTAATTTTTTTGCAGCATTAATTTGGTCGGTTAGATTTAAAAACCACTTATTTTATGTGTATTGTATTCAGAAAATTGTGTATATTTCAAAATTGTAATAATATACAGGAAATTCTATTAAAAAATTAAAAGTTAGTATTATTTTTAGCGAAAGTGACAGCAGTATGAGAGTTATTTTTATGTTGAAATTTGACATTTCATAAGTACATCAGATGTAGCAAAAATAATGAAAAAATTGGGGGTACACCATGATCCTGTTACACTTAATATAATAGGATATTTACAAAGAACCACTGAACTAGCAAAAAATCTTAAAGTTAGCGAAGTTGGCAATCAATTATTGCTAGGTGGGTAAAAAAACTTTCCTGCCAAGTGACGCCTTAGAGCCTAAGCTAAAAATAAAGTTGCATCATTCATAATATTATATTTTATTTTAGACATCAAATAAGTTAATTTAAAGGAGGAAGTCAAGGGAAATACATACTTCTTTAAATTAAAAAAAAATGTTCTACCAACAAAATAACTAATAAAACCATTTTTGCTGTTTTGATTTTGTTTTTCGGAATATCCAATTTCAAGATATACCTAGCCTTTCCTGTATTGAACTACTACCTGAGATAAACATTTTCTTCTTTCGCTTCACTCTGGTATGGTTGACATAATGAGAAGACTTGAACTTAGTTCTAAGGTTTTGGTTCTAATTTTACCTTAATTGTCGAAGAGTTTCATCTCAGGTACGGTTGACACATGAAGATACGTGGTCCTTTTGTTTTAGTATTGTTCATCAGCTTGACATACTCAACAATTCCGAGATATTCAATGTGGAACTAAGGATTGGAGAAAAGAATAGTGACTACAGAATTTACTATTTTATTTTATTTTGTGTGTGCCAATTTCATTTCAGAAGATTTGACCCCACTGGATTTTTTCTTGTGGGAATATCTTAAAAATCGTATTTGAACAAAGCAAGGCGATAATATAAATAATCTAAAAAAATGTAGATAGTTCGAGAAGAAGTTAATGTATTAGATGGCAGAACTATTTGCAAACGTATTTATGCTATCCTATAAGTGAAAACATGTACTGAAGAGCGATGAGATATTTTCAAGCAACTTCTGAAGGCGAATTATCGGTTTCAAAAAGATACATTTTTACGGTATTAGATATTAGAATTGAATATTAAATAATGTTCTATGTTTGTTAATATTAAGTTTAATATCCCTAAGACCTACATATTAAACTGCTGACTTTGGTTTCATAGTCTACTAGGGTGTTTTCACATTAATTTTCGATTTCTTATGCTGAACGTGTAGATCCTCATAACTCCGTTATTAATCTTATCAAAAAATTCAATGTAACTACTTTTATTTTAAAATTTATTACCTTTCATAGAAACAAAATATATAGCACATCCATTAAAAATTGTTACTTTGTCAAAAAAACTCAGATTCGATGTTCAATTGTTTTTCCCATGACGTCATCCTAAATCAGCAACAAAGGCCTAGTTTTGCTAATTTAATTAATTTTGTATCATTAACAAAGTTAGAAATGCTGCGGACTTAATTTGGCATCCTGTATATCATTTAGATGAATTTTGCGTTCAGTATTTAAATCTTAATTTAGTAACTCAGAAAACACATAGAATTAATGTTATGATAGAGTAAACTAAACTACTCTAATTAGTTACGTGAAAGTCTGATAATTTATTTCGAAATAACTTTGTTAATACCTAGCAAATTGTGAATACCGTAGAGAAATTCAAATGTCCTGGAGAAATTTGAACCCGCACAGTTTTTGTCGGAAAGTAATTGAAACTTTGAGATAAAAAATACATAATATGCATGCGGCTTATAAAGATTGTACAACGATATATCACACAGATCGCACATCTCATGTTGGTGTCGACCACTGTTTCAGCAGAAAACATTCCTATGGTCTTTCAGCTCTTCTACTTGTCGAATATCGGCCTCTAGGGAGTAGTTTATTACTTCAATCATAAAATTCACATAAAGCGAGACCACTTGATACTTTGGATATCAGAAATATTTGATCTGCTGAAATAAGTATTATTTCAAACATGCAAAAGAATTGCTATCGGACCTTAACTCAATTTATAATGACGAAAAGAAAACTTATTTATCTTGAATTTAGCTGGAATACTTGTGATTTACTTCGAGGAAATAAATCAGGAAAAGAAGCATTAATTCTATTTTCAATATCCAGTTCTACTTTTGAACTTATTTTTCATGTATAATTAAAACGCTTCTAATTAACCAAAACTAATCTTTGCCAGAAAGATTAATAGCTGAAATTTTTTCTTGAAGGAACAACAAACTATGAAATCTTTGGCTTACATTTAAATTTTAGTTACTTGTCCCTGATAAAATCAATTTTTAACAGTATCGGAAACTGGGGTGTTTTGGACCACGGGGAATTGTAGACCAGCTTTATATTTTATTTTTCTAGTAGTGATTGACAACTACAAATAACAGTTGTCAGCTCGCTCATTTTCCCTTCAGTACTCGACCGTTACCTCGCTTCGATATCAAATTAGAAATTTGATACTTCGACACTTTGAGTGTCCTCTAATTTGACCACACTTTTCGTAACATTCGCAGAACTTTAAGTCTTTGATTCGAACATAACATTTTGCATGAAGTTTGCGTTAGGTTACTCATATACTGTAAAAAAGTAAGTTTGGAGAATTACGAGCCACTTTTATCGGGGAATTATGGATCACTCAATTCTTTACATTTCCCAAGCTAACTTCGTGTATTTGATGCATATAAGTGATTATTCATGCACATTTTCATCGTAGCATTATTTTTCGACAATTTTTAATAGTTTTTTAGTACGATAATAATTTCGTTCCGAACTCATTTTCATTGGCATTTCTCACTTCATTTCACTTTTTCAAAATCCTAAAAATGCAATTTTTGCGTCAACTGTTATAAGTTGTATAATTTAATACATTTTACCCAAACTGCTGTGACCTAAAAAGAGGTTCTTAGTCGTGCTACAAATTTACAAACATTTTCAGAAATAAATATTTTTTGCGAGTTTTTAGCCAAAATAAAAAGGCGTCTATAATAGACCAAATGTGTCCACAGAAGCTTTCTCTGAGATTTTTTTTCCAATAACTAATATTAATTAAGTTTAATTCATCTTGTGAATGTAGAAATCGTTTTTAACTCGACGATTACAACATTTGTTAGATCGCCAGAGAAAAGAGATTAGATCGTTAAAGAACTGATAATTTGACCCTTATTATTAAGTTGAATTATTTAATTTTTATAATTAACGTCTATAATTAATAAAAGTCTCAATTCAAAATATTGTTAAAAAATTCCCAACAAAGTAAAATTTTCAGGAAACAATTTGAATTTCGAGAATAAAGTTGAAATTTTGAAAAGAAAAATTTCAACAAAATGCAAAACTGGCCACACTAGGCCTAGAAGTTCCCCAGCATGGATCCTCTGATTGATGCTAGTGTCGGGTAGTGACACATCACGTGCTCGACACTCTCATCTTCTTCTAAACACCCTCTACAACTCGGGTCGTTTATAATTCCCATTCTGTGCAGGTGTTTGTTTAATCGAAAGTGACTTGTCCAAATCCCTACTAGTTTCCTGAGATTATTCCTTGAAAGTTGTAGGCATAATTTTGCCCTTTTCCCGCACGGCATTCTAATGAATGCGTGAGTTTGTCGGCATGTTGTTATTGATGCCCATATGGCTTTGTGTTTACGATTAATTTCTTCGTTAAGTAGGGATCTTACGGTTGATCTCGCCAGGGGTAGGGTTGGTTCTGGTCCAACGAATTGTCCCTCCAAACACTTCCTCGCCAATTTGTCAGCGCGTTCGTTTCCTTCTTTCCTAGAATGTCCTTTGATCCATATTAGATCAATTGCATTCTCTTGTGATAGACGTTCTAAAGCTAGGTGGCAGTTTCATATCAGCACTGAGATTTGTTTTCATATTCCTCAGGGCCTTAAGGGCTGCCTGGCTATCCGTCTTTATTTGGATATATTTTCCTGTAATGTTCAGTTGCGTTATTTGTTCGGCGCTATATATAATTCCCAACATCACTGCTTGGAAGATTGTTGAGTATTTACCTAACTTAATACTTACATTTAGGTTTAGGTCTTCCGAGAAGATTCCAGTGCCCGTATTTGTTTTCAATCCATCCGTGTCCATCCGTGCATTCTAATGAATGCGTGAGTTTGTCGGCATGTTGTTATTGATGCCCATAAGGCTTTGTGTTTACGATGAATTTCTTCGTTAAGTAGGGATCTTACGGTTGATCTTCCCAGGGGAAGGGTTGGTTCTGGTACAACGAATTGTCCCTCCAAACCCTTCCTCGCCAGTTTGTCAGCGCGTTCGTTTCCCTCTTTTCCAGAATGTCCTTTGATCCATATTAGGTCAATTGCATTCTCTTGTGATAGACGTTCTAGAGCTAGGTGGCAATTCCATACCAGCACTGAGTTTGTTTTCACATTCCTCAGGGCCTTAAGGGCTGCCTGGCTGTCCGTCTTTATTTGGATATATTTTCCTGTAATGTTGAGTTACGTTATTTGTTCGGCGCTATATAAAATTCCCAACATCTCCGCTTGAAAGAAAGATTGTTGAGTATTTATCTAGCTTAATACTTACATTTAGGTTCAGGTCTTCCGAGAAGATTCCTGTTCCAGTGCCCGTATTTGTTTTCGATCCATCCGTGTATATACTTACGTCTGGTATCCTTGCTTGTAGTTCATCCATTTTTATACGGTAGGATTTTGTGAAGTTATATTTCACTGGTTTATCGGCGCACCCAGAATAGGTGCCTTTTGGAGCGCCCCCTCCATTATGCGCCGGTAACCCACCATTTTACCTACCGTATTTCACATTCCTCCTGCTTGCAGATGGATTCTATCCATCCATCCATGCTATCCCGATTCTCTGTGGGGTTTCTACAGTCCCTAGAAGCTTTTCCAGATGGATATTGTAATCCTCCCTGTTGGTGCTTCTTAGATTTCTGTATGGTTTGGATCTCAAGCTACAACATAAAATATTGAATTTTATATATTGATGGTCAGACATTGTTGCATCCTTAGATACATGCCAGCCATTTATAATTTTAGTAATACTCGTAGACGCCAGGGAGATGTCAATAACACTCTGGCATCTGGAGGTAGCAAAGGTAGCTTCACTGCCTCTATTGAGTATATCTAATTTGATACTACTTAAGTATTGTAGTAATGATGTACCTCGGGGGTTGTTTGTTTCGCTCCCCCAATTATGATGATGAGTCATGGGCCTCTAGGTTGAAAAATAAAAAGGATTTATAACTATATTAAAATTTACTCATTTTATGTCTATTTCATTAGGAAAATAATTGTGTCCATTTAAAAATCAAAAGTTGGTAGGTATCACTAGTAGGAAAATAATTTTTATGGCAAAAATTTACGTCATAAATTTATTTGATGTAGGTACTTTAACGCTCCTAAATTTATGAACAAATTGGTTGCGCGTTATGTATCATGGTCTGTTACATCCAGAATAGGTGACAATTACTATTGTACAGGGTGAGCGAAACTCGCTCTATTATAAGACAAGGAAAAGCGATATAGGAAATCTGAAAACAGGTTCTCAATTTGGATTGAATAAGGTCCATTCTGGGTAAAATTTGCATATTTTTCCAGATCTGGAAACCAAAGTAATGACGTCATTAATCTTATTTTTTCAGAAACATACCTGTATTTTTGCTTATTCAAAAAGAACTAGTTTTTTTAATCACATTTTGTTAACAAAAAAAATTTGTACTTTTTTGGATAAAAAGTTATTTTAAGCAATTTTATTGTAAAAAAAGAATATTATCAAAAATTCTTAATTACTTTGATTTAATCAAGTAGCCTTTGGAAATGCAATAAATCAAAAATCGAAGTATAGGAACATCTGTCAATAATGGAACTAATGGTTGACAAACATTTTTTGTTGCCATTTGACTTTGAAAAACGTTCACGTAAATGATATACTGGGTAAGTTAGAAAGAAAGGGCTAATGCTTAACTAGAGATATTAGACACCAAAATATGACGATAGAGCTGAACATGTCTTTTATCAATGTGGCTGGTTTAAGAGATACAGGGCGTTAAAAGTTTAAATTTTATTCTGAAAGTTTTTAATAATTGAGAAAGTTTTGTTGCTATAAATTTAATATTTGGGAATTTTATGTTTTTTGGTGTGGAAAATTTCGAATTTTGAATTTATATTGACGTTGCTCCCAGAGGGCGCTAGTTTCACATAATCATTTACGTAAACTAAAACATATTTCTTTTTTATCTGTTGAGTTATACTTAAAACTAGTAGACAATATAAAAGAACGATCAATTTTACAAAGGAAAGGTACTCTAAAGCCAACGGTTTTTAGGATATTTCCATTTAAAGTTTCAATGTATTTTTTTTATGATTTTTGAATATTAAATTTACAACACCAAAGCTTTCTCAATTATTTAGTTTCAGAATAAAATTCAAACTTTGAAGGCCCTGTATCTCTTAAACCAGTCACATTAGTATGTTGAGCTCAATCGTAATATTTTAATGTCTAGTATCTCCAGTTTTGCATTGGGCCATTCTTTCTGATTTACCCTGTATTATTTATTGGTTTATGGGGAATTTCAAGAGAACCCTATTTAATAGATTTGCCTCCAAAGGTTGTTTGATTAAATAGTACCAATTGGGAATTTTTAATAATTTATTTTTTACAATAACTTTGCTTATAACTTTTGAACGAAAAGCGATACCAATTTTTTTTTGTTTACAAAACTTGTTTAGAAAAATTAGTTCTTTCTAAATGTGATAAAATATAGGTATGTTTCTGCAGAAAAAAAATCAATGACTTTGGTTTCCAAATCGGGAAAAGTATGCAGATTTAGCTTAAAATGGACCTTATTTAATTCAGTGTAAGAATCTCTTTTCAGATTTCTTATATCGTCTTTGCTTTTCTTATAATAGCGCCGAGACATCGAGTTTCGTTTACCATGTACATCTATTGTGCTTCATCTAATGCAAAAATAGGTAACGACTTTGGCGAATTCGGAACAATTCTAAAAAGAAATTGCAATAAAACAAACTATAAGATTAATACATATAATTTTTAACATTTCCTTCTATTATTACTTATTTTATATACACATATATAAAAAGAGTTTATTAATTAATTAGCTAAATCTAATATAGATTAAATAATTAAATTAAACCAGTTAAAGGTTTAATACTCAATATAAAACAATAATAACATTTTTTCTGTAGGTCGCCTTATATAAAAAGTTTATTGAGTTAACACGAGCTGTTATCTTTTGAAATTTTCAGTTCCTTTTTACCTATGAGATACAACTGAATTTCCTCTAAACTTTTCCCTTTCGTTTCCGGCACAAATCTCACAATGAATCCAAGAGATACCAAGCAGCAAGTAGCGAAACAGTAGAAAGGCATATGAATACCGAACTCATCTTTTGTTACCTGGAAAAATTTAGATGAAAGTCCACCAAGTGTGATAGAAAATATATCTGCCAAACTCAGAGCCGATCCTTTCACATTTGTAGGGAAGATCTCACTTAAAACCGTCACTTGCCCGAAGCTGAGCCCAATGCTATAAAATATATTGAATGCGATTAAAGATATGAGCGGTAGCCACCCCATGGATTCAGGATAAAATGGGTAATTCTGCAGATAGGAATGAGTGGCGAACACGAAAAGTGTGATTGTACTTCCGATTGCGGAGAATATAAAAAGAAAGCGTTTTCCATGTTTTTTTATAAGGCAAACAGCGAGAAATAGTGCGGCCAGTTCGACGCAGCAGTAAATTATTGTGCTAATTGATGGATCCAAACTACTTCCAGCTTCTTTAAATATGGTTGATGTGTAAACTGTGATTGCAGTTTTACCGCTGAACTTGTTGGCTACACAAAGAATTACGAATATAAAGCACGCTTTGCGGTTACTGCGTACCGTAAAAATATCCTTAAGTGAAGCAGGTTTACTTCCTTCCTGTCGAACTACAGCTTTGCACAATTCTTCAAATTCTCTTCCAACGTCATGGGTATTTCTATATTTTTTCAAGTTTTTCTCAGCTGCTTCCAGCTGACATTTTTTGATTAAGTAATATGGAGATTCCGGCATGAAACACAACCAAATAAACTGGACTATAGTAATAACAACTACAACCAATGACGACAGAAAAATGGATGTATACGGGCCAATTGAATTAATAAAAATCGCCCCCAAAATGCTACCAATTACTATCATGCTTGATAGAAATTCTCTTCTTTCCGGTTCAGAAATTTCACCAATATACATCGGCAGAGCTGTGAAGAGAATGCCATCGGCGAATCCCACTACAAATCTTGCTGCGCTCACCATCCATATCGAGTTACTTAGAGCTATTAGGAGGAAGCTCGGGGCTATCAATGGGGTTAGGATTAATAATGTTCCCTTTCTTCCGATTTTATCGACGAGTAAAGCACCTAGAACAGCTCCGAAAGGATCACCAATGAAGGGCATCAGGGAGCACCAGGACGCTTCATCTTCTGTGGCGACGATGTTTGTGCTGTTGTTTAATATTTTAGGGAGATAAGGGGATGGCCAAGCGTAATTGACTGCAGGCGCAATAACTGCTAACACACCTACAAAAAAAACCATATTAGACAAGGAATGTATTATAACATTTGTAAGCAATGAAGAGAGCAATAAATGTATGTAGGTATTTGTTATATTCCTACTAAGCAGGATTGTGTGATTCGGAAAACGCAACTTGCCATCGAGAAACTATCAGATATACAGAGTGATTCAGTAACTATTTCAATAAGCTTCAAGATAGTTATTGTTGACAATATTTTAAGGATAGGATAAAATAATGAATATTTTTTTTTGAGATAACTCCTAAACGCTGATATTATTGTATGTTTGGTAAATAAAATAAGCGCACAAGAACATGTAATTTAAAAAGTATAACCTTTTCTTAAATTTAACCAATGACGTCAATATGGCATTTCGCTTTCATATTTAATGTGAAAAATACAGGTAGACCATAAGTAGTGGTACACAGAACAAAAGTGGACTTTTCGAATAAAAATAATGTGATTTAGCTACATTTACCTTCTACCAAAAGTTGATATTAAGAGAGATAGAGGGTGTCAAAGTTGAAAAAAAAAATCTATTTTTTTGTATAATTATGGAATGAATTGTAATATAGGCACGAAATTTGGCACAAAGGGGTTTCTTAAGTAGACTAACTCTAATTTGCTAACATATTACCAATAGCTGATAGGGGGCGCTACCTGCGCTATCCTGCATAATTCTAAATCATCATAACTTTTTTGTGTGTATATTAATTTTAAAAAACGTGTACTTTCTAAAAGTTGATACGAGCAACCGTTTCCAAGATATTTGCCTTTAAAGCTTGACGTGCTTTGGTTTTAAATTACTAAGATATTAAATTTTCGAAGTAGGTTTCAAAAAAAGTAATCTTAAGATTGCTATGAAACTAATTTATGCCAATAATTACTTTGCTGATAATATTATTACCTAAATTTTGAAAATCTCAATAAGGAAAATGCAAAATCCAAAAAATTAAGACGTAATATATTTTCTAACATAGAGATGTGAGATATGATCTCTGAGTCCGCACAAGAAAATTTTAATAGTCTGGGTGGTCAAAGCAGATATTTGGAGATGAATTTCAATGAAAGACAGCCAGATTTTCAATGGTTTACAATCCCTTAACATGAAAAAGTTCATTTCCCACATACTTATTTTTGAAAATAAATTTTGTTTTGGTATTTTATCTAAATTTGCTTTAGAAATTTAAAAAATATGTGTAATAATAATATCAGTGGAGTAATATTTAATATAAACTATTTAAGGGTCAGTTTTATTACTTTTATTTTGAAACCTACTGCGAAAAATTCACATTTACATAACTTAAAATAAACGTACGGCAAACTTTGAAGGCAAATATCTTGAAAAGGGTTGCTTGTATCAACATTTAGAAAGTATACCTTTTTTAGGTAAAATATTGTAGATAAATAAAAAAATCTATTTAAAATAAGTGTATATGAAAGCACAAAAAAGTTATGATGCTTTAGAATAATACAAGGTAGCGCAGATGGCGCCCCCTATGAGTTACTGACAGTCTGTTAGCAAATTAGAATTTCTTGACCAAAATCTAACCCCTCTATGCCAAATTTTTTGTCTATAGTAAAATGTATTTATCAGTTATGCGAAAGAATCACAAATTTTTTTTGAATTTTGGCACCCTGTATCTCTCTTAATATCAACTTTTGGTATAAGGTAAGTGTGGCTAAATTACGTTATTTTTATACGAAAAATCTGCTCTTGCCTTATGTACCATTACTTATGGTCCACTCTGTATTTTTCAAGTTAAATATGAAAGCGAAATTTCGTATTGACGTCTCTGGTTATATTTAAGGAAATGTTGGTCCACCATGTAATATTACATCACTGTGATGTTTTATTTTAACATTTTTATGAATCTCGATCACTTAAATGTTAAGACTTTGAAGCTTTGACTTCAACTTGCAATTTTGTTCTTTTTTCTTTTTCTTTATTCTTAAAATTTCGAAATCGATGACACATTTCGAGATTTAAACTGAAATTAAAAGATATAAATTGAAATTTGCAATCTTAAGTTTGAAATTTTAAATTTAAGCTAGAAAGTTTGAGCTTCAACTCGAGATAAACAGAACGCAATTTTGACATGAAAATTAATATTTTTGGAAAAAAGAATTAAAATTCATTTAAAAAATGGGAATTTTTGAATTTAAATCGGAACTCTTAGGAACCTTTTGGTTACTTTTGTAACAATTACAATTTTAAACAACAATTTTGGAAAAAAATCAATATCTCAAGCGAAAATAGAAATTTATGGAAAACAATTTCGAATTAATTCAAACTTTAACTTTGGTAGACATTTTGTAAAGCTGAATTGCAACATTTTCTTTTAAATGTTAACCTGTTTTCTAGAAATAATGGTTTTAAATCACAAAATATCTAAATATAAAACTTAAGAAATTGTGATTGTCCAAATATAGTTTTATACCTAATAAAATTTTAAGAGGGAAGATTAAAAATTCCTTACTTACTTTATAATCGTTTGCTTGGATAATTATCCCTCGACATATTATTTTATCAATTTTTGTTAGAAGTCATTTTTCATTTTAAGAAATGTTCTACCTCATTAAATTCAGTTTTATAATACTTGAAACCATTTTGCACTAATTAGATTTTAATTGTTTTTTTTTAATTAATTTATCTTAAATGCAGGTTGAAGTTAATTTAATCAACTTACACCTGTCATTAAGACTAATGAAACAGTTCAATTTTCTCTGATAAAATATGGAAGCTCCTCATACTCTTAAACCTTTTATTCCAGGAATTTTAGAAATAAAATAACTAGATACATAATTTTGTCACAAAAATGTAGTTTCATTTATAACGGGAAACGTTTTAAATTATAATCTTTCTAAGTGTATAAAAGTGTCCCCAAATTTTACCGACAACGCTTGACATACAATTTAGGGCCATAAATTAATACAACTAACGGAAAAAATTTAATAAAATATTTTTAGCTTCTGAATTATAGGATTTTAAAATTCTTAATCTCATTTCCAGTTGGATACAAAATAAAAACAAGTGCTGGCGCGGGCTTAACGGACATAGAACCAGAAATTTAATTATATAGTGGGAAATTCGGCAACAGTGTTCCAGGCACAAGGCAGTGCCATGATCACGTGTCTTAATCTCATGAAAATAAACAGATTTTTATGTTGATTCTCAAACCGGCCAAGCTAAGAAATTTATCATATATAATACAGATTGATCGATTCAAACTGATTAGGCTATTAAAGGAAACGACTGGGCAGAAATTCTAGCAAAGAGGGGGGCAACATTTTTTCCAATGGAACCAGAACTTACTTGGTTTACTTATGTATAAGGTAACAACGAACTATTAGGTCAAATACAGAATACGTGAAAGTTCATTGAGAGACCATCCGATGAAAAAGGCAGCGATCTTTTAGAATAATTAAAAACCCTCTTAAGTGGATAGTTGAACTGCACTCTAATGAAACAACGGAAAATTTTGCTTGTAGAATGTAAAAGGAGAATACAAAAGGAAACAGCAATACATAGTGCTGGCACGGTAAACATTCCCGTTTGAGACAACTCTGGTTCCACTAAGTGAAAAAATACATGAAGGAGGTTTTAGAATCTTCAAACCTTCAAAGGAATTGGTGAACATGGGGGAGGGGAGGTGAAAACAATAAGCGATAACTTCAGCGCAATTGGAAAAATGAATCTAGAGGAATAGTAATAATTTTCAAGATGTCGGCTCCCCTCGGTTAAACACCTTAATCCATTAATTGAATATGCTTATCAACAGAGTGTTTTGTTGGAAATTGCCTTAACAGTTTCTTCCATGTAATTGTTGTTTACTAGAGAAAAATATCTATGGTCACGTTTTTATACCGTTGGTTAAGTATTGAAAAGTCTTTCAGAATCAAGAAAAAATATGAGATTCCCATTAAAACAAAAAATATTAAAATTGAACTTCATAAAAATAGCAAATTTTTCAAAAAATTGTTAGCCGTTACTGAATTTATTTCTACCTTTAGGCGTAAACCGTAAAATGTACAAATTACCAAAATAGTTATACTGACTTAGTAGCACTCAAAAAAAAATTAATTTACGAAGACCGACCAGAGTTTTTTTTTAAATGTTTCAATAGCGAGAATATCACATATTTTATTAATTTTTTTTTAACTATGAAATGATGCTTTGTATATTCGATTAAATTATAGTTTTAAAATAATAACTGAGTATTTTACCTGACAATGTAGTTGAGTACTGGTATAATATTCCGCGGCTGAAGACTACTGTTTTCTTCATCTTTGCAAATGCTTTG
Organism: Dastarcus helophoroides; assembly: GCA_028583605.1. Classification (NCBI taxonomy): domain Eukaryota; kingdom Metazoa; phylum Arthropoda; class Insecta; order Coleoptera; family Bothrideridae; genus Dastarcus; species Dastarcus helophoroides. Next base: position 4,825,009 of record CM053332.1, read on the forward strand.
AACAGTCAGGAGCCATATAGTGGTTTCAGTGGGTTTCTTGGGTTATGCTCAGAACACTAGCATCTACGGAAATTTAAAATACGTCGTTAGGTCAATATTTTTAAGCTATTACAGCAAAAGATAATGTCACCAAGGAAAACATATTTGTTACAATATTTTATCCCAACGACTGAACAAGTCAGGTGGTTTTTTACTGTAAGAAATATTCTTGATACTTTAGAAAAGCTTATTTAAATAACATTAAAAACAACACAAAAATAATTTGATAAAGATTTTCATTAAGATTATTGCATACATATGTTATCAACATTAAAGTGATATGTGCATAACTGCTTAAAGAGAAATAAATGTGAATATATATAATAACGGTATTTGAGATAAAAACTAAAGACGCGATTAATTTTATTAAATATTTGGTTTACGAGGACATCTAATTTTATACGGGAATTCCAACAAAGAAAAGGAGAATAGTATGATGGTGTAGCAATCAATATTATAAGTAGTTAAATACACAAACAACATTTTAATTTGCTACGTTTTTAAAACGGATAATTCAGTTGTGATAAAAATTAAGAATTTTTTTTAAAATATCACCATTACATCTACCTATGGAGGTATATGGTTAGTATATTCTACACAGGCACTTATAGCAATGCGGTTTTTAGCTAAAGCCTAGACAATTTGGTAAACGCCGACAAATAATAATAATAAATAAGTAAAAATATATTTGATTATGTGACTGACCTAAGCTAGTAATTTACCTAAAAGGTACTGCGTTGGGAAAATAAGCAAACCATACGTGCTTTTCCTATAAGACTGAGATAGCTTATTGTTGGTATTTTACTCAAACGACGGATCCGTTTAAGGAGTTTAGTAAAAGCTAAATGTCTATAAAAGAAGGGTGCTGAAAAAAAGTTCACCGCTATGCTGATAGAAGTACTAAAGTTTGATCCTAGATTATTTGATTAGAAAAATATTATGGTGAAATTGGAGGGCCTTAAAAAAAGTTAGAACGAATTAGTTAATACATTCGGGTTACCCTCTATGTTTCCGAGAACACTTTTGAGGGATTTTTGATATTATTTTTTGTCACTTTGGATATTTTTGATACTGCATTTGATAATAATCTTATTTTTTTTAAGGTCTGTTCATACATAATACATAATATATTTTATGACTTTTTATCCTAGTTAATACATAGTTACCATTCCCCATTAAATATAACAGTATCTATGGACCATGTGTATGAGATGTTTTTCTAAAACTCTAAAACAGAACCTGTTGTTTGAAATAAAAGAATAATTTATATCAGTTATATAAAAAAATAACTTTTTTATTTCAATTATTCGCCTGATGAGCAGTGTCTTTTAGATTAGACTAAATTCTTCCAGTCAAATAGCAAAATATTTGATGATTTCTTTATTTGCTGCTGATTACCAAATTGCGTAGGCTTTTAGCTAAAAATCTAGCTATCCAAATGCCTGCAACATATACAAAAATCGGCTAAGAGCCGAGTCCGAGCCTTGCACAATTAGGGTTCGTACTAATAACATTATGAACTATTTTAATTTTTGTTTGCGGATATTGAAGTCTTATCCAGTTTTATTGTGTGATGGTTCTATTTGCAAATAAACACTTTTTTATACAGTCGATTATTTATAGAAGTGGAACTAATTCTAAGTCTAGCACCACAAAATGTCTCCAATAAAAAGCATGTACATTAGGGTGTCTGTTATTTACCAAGTTGGACTAACTTGGGTATCCTCTAGATTATTTCTTTACAATCTAAAAACAGTTTTTGAAAAGAAAAAAAATCCCGTTTAATTAACATGGGGTTTTTGGGCTTTTTGGAAAATAAACTTTTTATCAATTATTTATATTTAATAAATTACCAGCTTTTGTTGATTCTGCTTCTATTATAATCCCTTTATATATAGCAGTTTTTATATTAAGGTTAAAAATTTATCGTATAATTTTAAGGAGGGTTGAAATTGCGAAATTTATTTTTTCCAATATTTTCTCACTTCTTTTTAATTTGCCGCGTATTTCATGGAATTCCTGTACTATGATGTTAGATCTTTTAATTTGCAATCTTAGTAATAATTTAATAAAGATTATAATAAAAAATTATTAAGAATTTATGTTAAATTTGCTATAAGTATGATACCTTAAAACCATTTAGCTGTCGAATATGATTTTTTAAAATAAGAAGTATTTTCATATTGGTTGAATGATATAAATTTTCAAGTACATTGTGTTTTAAAACATAATTTTTTTCTGCAAAATTAATATATTCATGGTATGACAAAATTTAATTAAAACATACTTCTTACGGGAACGAATCGAATTCATGAACTACTCAAAATGTTCGACGTTTCGTTCTACATCGTAGAGGACTCCTTCAAAACCAAGTGAACACTCAATTCAATAGAGAAGAAGTACAATAGCTTATTAGGTCAACCTAACAGGTAAGGAAATTTTCTGGAATAAAAATGACACAAAACGTCAAGATAGGAAAGGCAGAATGATCACGGTAATTCAGTATGACAACCATACTACAGGCGAAACTTCTTCGATCAGAGCATAAATTAATATATTTAAATATACCAAAAAAGATTGAATTGTCAGTAAATAAAAAAATACGAAATTATTGGGAAAAAGCGTAAGAAATAAATTTGGAAAATTCGACCTCTAGCACAGGCAAAACAACATTTTGCCTCCCAACATTCCACCAAAGCATCACGCTTTTGACATTTACTCTAGGCATCTGATAAAAGGGTTTGCGACGGATTCTGAGCGTCACTTAAAACTTAAAATTAAGAAAATCGCGACGATTTTTAGCACTTATTTTAGTTTTTTGCTTCTAAGTCGAAAATGCCATATCCTGTAGAAAAGCATTTGTTATCAAAATTAAAGAGGATTAAATTCCACATCAAATTACCTACTTAAAAGTATAAACTGGTTTAGCCGTTTAGTCAGTATCGATCGACGAAATTCGGCAAATACCAACTTGCCCAAAAAATTAGTTATACATCCCTAACTTGGATAACGAGGGCTTCCACGGCCACGCGCCCCCTGTCAAAATGTCACCAGCCGCCACTGGCTATATTTCAATTGCGGAAAAGTGCGTTGAATAAAGTAATTTATTATTTTTAAGCCAAACAATTATAGCAGGACAGGATATACTTTTTCTGGGATTGGACCGTGTCAAAGAACTACTAAAAGTGTTTAACTTTTCGCCCATCATCGTAGGGGGCTTCTTCAGGAATAAAGAAACAATAAATGAAATATAAAATACAAGGAAATATACATTTATGAATATTGGGTTTGTGTATTTTGAGGAGACCATAAAGACGAGGTGGTTTGGATTCTCTCGGAACAATATGTCTGAGAGTGTCTGCGGACAAATTTGAGGATTTTAGCTTGAACTTGAATTCGTCAAGATAGACCTTTTAAATAATACCTTACGTAAAATGTGTATTGATTGAAACTTAATTTTTCTGATTACCAAACCAAACCAAATCCTCCCCTTTTAATTTCATTTTTTTTAATCGTTGATTGACTATATATATGTTCGCATTATCAAGACTCATTACTAGGCCAAAGTTGAGGTTCCTAGGTTACATAGTTCTAGATGAAAACCTCTGTGGCAGATGGATGGACGGACACACCAGTGAGATTATAAGTATTTTTCCTTTTTAAGTACAAAACACCCTAAAAACGTAGTCCATTTATTCAGAAAAAAACCCGATGGTTACGAATAAAATAGTTTAAAAAAATTAATAAGACTTATTGCAAGTTACAAAGTTTTCTCACTTGAAGTTCCTAATTAAATAATTGTAGGTGTGTACTCGTAGTTGCAATTACGACCGTCCAGAATGAATTTCAGTGATTTCAAGTTGAACCCATTTTTGTCCTATGAACGAGGCAGCAGGGTAAACCACCTAATGAGAAAGCATAATATGTCAAAGTTATCCACATCAGTCCCAGAAATTTTCGAAGGTTGTAAGCAACACACTGGTCATTCATTAAAAAAGACCATCGACTATGTTTCTGCTGTACTTGGAAGGTTTCATCCATTGCGCAGCAATATATTGATGGTTTAAATAGTAATAGAATCAAAATATCTAATAAGTTTCACATGAAACTCCTACCATTTTGTAAGATTTAACTACTAGTAGCGAATATGACTTTTAATGTTATTCCACACCACACGATAAGGATACCACAACGCACAATGAATGAAAGGAAGCTAGTATAATTAACACAAAGTTTAACTAGTTTCTTTTTTTGGTTGTTCAAATTGCAAAATTATCTTTAACATCAATTAACATGTGTTTATTCCTCTATTGTTGATAAAAAACATTTGCTTTTTATGTGTTTATCCTAGAACCGAATGTATACTAATTTTGTATCCAGCAAAGCTATATGTAGGTACGACAGTTTAATTTCGTTGGCAATGCTAGAGTCCCAAATTTCTCTAACAAACAAAAACAAATATTTATTATTGAAAATTGTTTTATTGTGCTTTGAAAAACGCTCCGTTATAATCGTTACATCTTTGCAGTTTTTTGAATAAATTGGTGTAGAATTGTTTACTCCGACTGAAATATCTCGAAAATACATATTTTCAACACATGGACCATTTCTTCTAATGTAAAATAGTACGGGAACAAAATAAAGTGATTGAATCACCAGGTGCCAAATCAAGACTGTGCAGCAAAAGGCCCATCAATTTCAATTCCATGTCAAATAAATGTTTTGTAATGAAAGAGTGCGAAGGTGCTAAAAATTAAAAATATTCACCACAACTATATACGGGTTTTTATCTTTCTTGGCCTCATCAGTACGGTACGGTCATTGTGAACACTTCCAGGTTTTAGCCGTAAGTTAGCCATACAAATATTTAACAGATGCAGTAAGCATTAAGTAAGGTGTGACTGACTTTCGAGTGTGTCTTACGAGGAACATTTTTGCTACATGCTAATTGAAGAAATTAGGGTCGAGAATTACAGCATTACAGCCAAAAGTATGATGTAAACCCTAAATGTTTCGCTAGAGGGTTACAAAGGTCGCTGTGTGAAGCAAAAAAATTACAGTTTCCTCACACAGCGACCTTTGTAACCCTTTAGGAACACCTTTAGGGTTATACCGTACCTCTGGTTCAATACAAAGTTTTGGTCGGTGAAATATTGAGTTTGATGTTAATAATATTTATTTATTTTTTTGGAATGTATTTCTTCTTTATCACTTCATATACGTATTTTTAATTTAATTTTGTGCCTAACATATTGCGGCCAAAATAAGAATTGCCCGTTGAGGTCGTTGCCACATAAAAGCGATAACAGTTTAAGATTATACTTTACAATACAATAGATGCCTAATTAAATGATGTCTATTTTTATATTTGTAATTAGTAAGCTGAATCAGGTGAAAATAATTAATTTTAACAAGTTCATTGGTATTGATATAGTCTAAGTTATTTAAATATGTATGAATTTATTTTACAAGGCAAAATCAAATAAAAACATTAAGAGCGCTGGTAACTACTAAAACATATGTCGATGTTTTGTCACTATTTTATAAACTTTTTACATGTTTTAGAAATTACTTGCCCACCCAAAGAGTAGTGCATTGATCAAAATGAAAAAAGGAGCCGTGTAGTATCCTGTGCAAAATTTTGTTTGACATAAAAACACAAATACATGACAAAATAGATTAGTACATGACAAAATAAATAAATTTAAATGCATGTAACTTAAAAACCGATAGATTTACAAGAACTAAATTGGAATAGCTTTTTTCTCTAGAATTGAGCTTTGTATTATATTCTCGACTTGTTTTAAGCACGATCAAACAGATAAATAATGTTTCAATGTATGTAAATAGTATAATGAAGCTAGCACCGTCTAGGAGCAACGTCAAAATGGCAAAATAGGTGGCTTGAAATTCGTATTTCTTACACTTAAAAAGATTTTGGTGGAACGGATTGGTCCTTGGTTGTCTTCAAAAATTAAAATACAAACTTTATCCCCTGAAACCAAGAAAGATGTGTTTTCTAATCTTTCTTGGTTTCAGGGGACACGTTTTGTATTTCAATACTTAAAAAGATTAAACTTCCAATTTTGGGATTTAGGTATACTATCAAAACTTTCTCAATTATTAAGAATTCTCAAAATTAAATCTAATCTTTAAGCACGCTGTATCTTTTAAATCAGACACTGTAATAAGGCACGTTGAGGTTAATCATAATATATTGGTGCCCAGTATCTCCAGCTTAGTGTTTGTTCATCCTTTCTGACTGTGTAAATAACAATTTTAAACAAAAATGTGAATTTATTAGAGCTGTAAAACCGAAACAGGGTAAATTTTATTACAAACTAAGGGTCCTTCCACTTGCTTGTTTAGTTTCATCTAAAACGTAAAAGAACCGATATGAATTTCAATGTTCTTGGTAAAGGTAGCCAAGTGCTTTAGATGGACGCCATCATCCTAACACAAAATGATCAAATAAATCCAAAAATAACAGGACTTGTGAGTTTAAGTTGCGCTGCTACAAGTAGGTCTTTAGAAGACAAGTTTTCTTATACAGCGTGTCCCACGATGTTCTCATAGTCATATCTCGATAGTTGTTAAGATAGAGACAGCAACAATCAAAATTTTGAGCACGCATAATAATAGATTAATTGATGTCATTTGGACATTTTTTGGTTTATCTCATCAACTAATCGAGTTCTTGCCTAATAAGAACATCGTTCAACACGCTGCATATCTTGCAAAAGCAACGATCTAATAATAATAATAATAATGCTACAGAGCAGCCAAAAGTGCAGAAAAAGTACTCTAGAATAAGCTATTAGAAGCAATAAGAGTCAGAATAAGTAACCAATTAATATAGAACAAGCAAGAGAAATTTCAGATGAGAAAGCAATCTAAAGTAACTATTTTAGAGTACAACCAAATAGAGAAAGAAGTCTGGTTACGACTGAAGATGCTACATTTATGGGAGGAATATGGAGTTCAGATTCTGTCTGAATCACATTACTGTTTTCTGGGGAGGAGTTGCGTTGAATGGACGCATAAAGATGTGTTAAAGGTACATAGGTGAAGTTTTGCAATCACCTGTGGGATTACTTGGGTGGATCCCGAATGCAGGATAATAATTTTATTCTCAAAAGTAAGAGTAGTGCAGAATGTTCTCGATAACACATCATATTGAGATTAACCCCCATCCATAAAGCTGACCTTAATCAAACTGAGGATGTCTATTACACACTGGTGTAGCGACTAAAGGAAAATCAGTCCTTACGGAATTTCCACCGCGTTTCTGAAAATCCAATTTTAACAAAAAAATTTTAAAATAATTATATATGAAGGAATTAATTTACGTCAAGTTTAAAATTAAAAAAAAATTCTTAACCTCTTATTATCCCCTGGGCCATTTTAGGAACAAACCAAATAAAATTATTTTATGAGATTTTGTAGCGCATCTACAGTTACCTTTTATGTACAGGCTGGAAATGTTACTTTCGCTACTAATTCATAGTGTGTGCATTTTTTTCCAAATTTCGGGTAACTATAGAAAACTAAAAATTTGTATAATGTTATTTACAACCTATATTTTCTCATCTCTAATCAACTCCATATGTGTTATTCTATTGCTAGTTATTATTATATCGTTAGGTCCATAGGCCCTTGTAAGGAACAGATCCATATTTTTTTGTAAACAAATTTAATATTATGGTCGAAGCGTACAATGTATTTTAACGACATCCTTAACACATTTAGCATTTAAAATATTTTTCTTTTCATTTAAAGTGAAAATGGGGTCAATAAGAAGTTAACTAGATAACAATTTTAAGCGTAAAATCAGAAAATGCTTACCTCTCCCGACTCTAAAATAATACTGTTTAAACTATTCAAAATCTAACGACAATAAGGAGCAGCCTTATCTTAATGAATGCTGCATATTACACCTCCTACCAAAATTTTTCTTTGTTTCGTCCTAGTTATTTATAAAAAAGCGTTCTTTACATGAGTAATTAACGACATATAATTGCGTCATTAGTACAGTTTGATCTTAAAATATACACAAATCTAAATGAATTAATAATCGTTACATTTCTATTGAAACAGTGATAAATAAAATTGTACAATAAGACAAAATTATCTAAATTACTAACTTCTAAAAGAACAGAAGTTGTACAATGAAAATGTAAAAGTATTATTCAATGAATTTTAAAAGTAAAAGTATTCTACGTTCCAGTGATGTTAAAGTAAATCAACAAGTGGATTTTAAATATTCAAAGAGAAAAAATTAAAAAAAAAGTAAAAGTAAAGTTCAAAATTCGAGTAATAACATAAAGATTCGTAAAAATTCACGATATTCAGATATGGTAACAGACTTTGTGCCCTTTATAAATGTAAACAAACTTGCTTCATTTTAAAGAAACATTTCAATACTAACAAATCGTCTGCTATTTGGATTCCTCGCTAAACTATTGAGATTCAATTATATCGGAAACTAAAATGGGATCAAGTGAGTGGTAATTGAGTAGTTGGAATAAATTATAAAATGGTAAAGTCCCTTTGATCACAAGAATTGTCAGATTCGGGTCAAACACAACTTCTGCTTTTGATCAGGTTTAATGACACCTCGAGTTGCAAAAATTCTTCAAAAGTAATTTTTTGTCCGACGAAGTCAAATTTATCATTTTTTTTCGATTTGGGTTCATCCATTGACTTAAAGAAATTCTACGAAACCAGTAAATAATTGATATTCTAAGAGCTTAAAATAATATGAATGTAGCTAGGAAAAAGAGAACATATAAAAGCTCAACATTCAAAGAGATGTTTTATGCAGATTTGTAAAATTTTAAAAAATCCATAAAAGTCGTCGAGAGTTATTTGTCACTAAAATCAGCATTGTTTTTCTACTAAGGAACGTCAACGATTTTAGGATTGTTCCAAAAAAATTGTTGCGCTAACTCTCAGCTTGTCAGTCTCTTACTTGTAACCTCAAAGCTCAACCAGTGTGTCTTTTATTTTTCATTACAGACAAAAACATTTTCTCTAACGCTGATATAGTAATGGAACAAATATCGTTTCCAGGCACAAAATTAAGGTATTTATTAAACCGTCTCGTTTCAAAATTGTAATTTATTTTGAAAACTTTTATGAACATTTGGGAGTTTTTCTATAATTTTGTTAGAGAAATTATAGTCTACAACACGTTTGGAATAGCATATTCCATACTCGCGAAACCCTAACCCTCGCCTGCGGTTCGGTCTACAAACTTATTCGCTCGTGTGGAATATGCGTCATTCCATAACTTGTTGCAGAATATACTATTTCATAATAAGCCCTTTCCTGATAATGTTTACACTTTTCATCGAGAGATTAAAAATTTAAATGTAAAATGCACTGTTTTTTTCAAAGTTTTTTTTTATTTAAAATTTTTTGATAAAAACATATTCTTGTTAAGGGGTGCTATCTTTAAACGTTTTACGTGGAGTCGAGGAAGCACAGTTAATTGAGTTTCATGTGTGAAAGAAAAGACTGAAAAAAACAACAACATTATTTGTAAGCTAGTTGGTTATTTCTGAGGTGATATACCAGTTTGCCTTGCTCTAAGCAGCAGCCACTGAACATTACTATCAACAAAACAGTTGGCGGTGCAATGGTCTAGGTTTAGTAGAACTAAGAATACAGACCAAGATTTACGATGGATTCAGTCCACTGAATTATGTGCTCTATGGGAATATTATTTGCAAATGCGTATAGATAGTGGGGAACCCATTATCATACTGACCTTTTGTTGGTAGAATGTGTTGTCCAGTTGGATATGTGTTTTTGTAATACAAAGTTGTGCTGTAGATTTATGTTTGTGTAGTAAAGGAAATATTTGCTTAAATTAGTCTTGTAGTGTAAAGCAATGCAGAAAAGGGGATGAATTGAACTAAATTCATGCCTACTGCCAGTTCCACAAGAAATTGTACGCCATAATTTTGAATCTAATATCCGCAGCGCCAATCCCTTGTGCTGGTCTTGAATTTGTAACTAATACGCTTTTACATAGTATATAGATAAACAGTGCGATAGTTTTGTTTTGTTGGTTGCATTTTAAAATGAGTGAAAAATATCTAAAAGGTTACGAGACAATGTTTCTCGTAAATCATCTAAAGGGATCCAAGCTTTCGTATGGAGCTGCTGCTAAACTTCCTAAAAAGTCGAAGACATTCATTGCGAAGTGGACTAAAAGATATTTAGAGGTAGAAAATGTAGATGATTTCCAGAGAGAGGGCTAACGCGCGGGACATCAAAATCTTAGGACAATGAGATCGTGCGTTTTCTTAAGCAGAAACCCAATCTTACTTTGAGTCAGGCCCAAATAAAACTGCAAAAAAAGGAATTTATGTGCCTATTAACAGGATAAGACGCCGTCTACGAGAAAAAAAAAACCTTGTATTTAAGTCGACTTTAAAAAAACCATTGTTGTCTGAAAAACACAACAAGAAACGACTGGCGTGGGCGAAGGAAAATGTGAATAGAAATTGGAATGAAGTTATACTTACGGATAAATCATATTTTTGGCCTTAGTCTTTCCTTTCAAAAGTCTGATGTAGGCTGCTTCAGCGGACTGTCAAATATTCGGTAAAACTGCATGTTTGGGGATGCTTCTCGAAACGCGGTTTTGGCTTGTTTTCACTTATTTCCAGCCAATTTAAACGCTGAAAAAATGTACAATATTTATCAAAAATATCTTCTGAAGTCCTTTAAGAAGGTGTTTGGTTTAAACGAGGCAAACTGGGTGCATTAATAAGGTAATGATCCGAAACATCGCAGCCGTCTCTGTACAACGTTTAAACAAAACAATGGGATTACCACAATGAATTGGCCTGCAATGACTCCAGATATAAATCTGATAGAAAATGTTTGGTCATATATTAAGATGAACAACCCTTAAGAGAAGCCAATATACAGGTTGAACTAAATTTGATTTCCACTACAGGCATCTCGTAAACCATTAGAGATACAAGGAAGTCTAAATGGGAATAGTAGTGCAGAATTTAATGCCTAATATTATTATGTTAAGAAAATAATTGTAATTCCAATTCGTCTTGATTTTATTTAGAAAAACTGAAAATTGCAATTTTTAAAAATCAACTGCAACCTGTGTATTTGAAGCCCGATTGAAAAAATTGAAAAACTGTAATTAATTATTTTTTGAGGCCTTTTCATTGGTGTATATTACTTTTTCTACATTCAACTGTTTCCGGGAAAATTATGTCAACTTTGTTGTTTCTTATGGACGTCATATTGTATTTTCTCATTTTCGAATTAAACATATTTTTTTGATTAATTAATGTATGTCATGCCGTACTTGAATTGTGGCAAAGTGGGTTAAATGAACTAATTTTTTATTTTTAAACAAAAAAAATTATAGTAGGCAACGTAAGTGCCATAACTGTATAGTATTGAAATTTTTATTAATAATCGCAACGCGCATGATTCCCTTTGAATTACGTAGTTCTCAGAACATTGTAAGGGCTTTATTAAGGACAACTTTCCCATGACTCATACGCAAGTCTGCGTTTTAAACTTCTCTAGAAGTTAAATATTTTAAGACGGATAATGTGCATAAATATGAGAATCAGTTCTAATGTTAGATTGTTAGATATTTCACGTTACACGAATAAATATTCAATGTAAAAAGAATTTTTGTAAAAATTGCCGACAAAATTTTTAAAATATCTACACGTTTTCATAGAATTAGGCCATTTAAAGGGGTACGTTAAGATTATACTAATAACTGATTTAAATATTTTACAGTTTGTTACAATATTTTTAGTTTTTTAATAATTAGTGTTACGTAATTAGGTACTGTATTTTTATTATTAACAGTTATGGCACTTGCATCGCCTACCATAATTTCTTTGTTTAAAAATTAAAAAATAGTTTATTTAACTTATTTTGGCACATTTGAAGTATGGCATATCATATATCAGATTAATCAGAAAAATATGCCAAATTCAAAAATGATAAAACTCAATATGGCGTCTATAGGAAATAAAAAAGCTGAATTAAGAAAAAACTAACGTACAGCAATTAAAAGGCCTAATTGCAGTTTTTGAATTTTCTCAATCGGACTTTAAATAAACAAGTTAAAGCTGATTTTTACAAATGGCAATTTTCAGTTTTTTCTAAATAAAACCACGACGAATTAAATTCAATTGTTTTCTCAGCGGAACAATATTAGGCATTAAATTCTGCACTACTTTGCCCATTTCAGCTTCCTTGTATCTCTAATAGTTTACGAGATCCCTATAGCGGAAATCAAATTTGGTTCAACCTGTGTACTTTGAAGCAGCTGTTATATAAAATCAGGACGATATGAAGATGGTTACCGCGATAATATGCAGAAAATCTAGTGGAAAGCATGCCAAAAAGGTGCCAAGCTTTAATCGATAATGGCGGCGATTGGATTAACTATTACTTAATTATGTAATTAGTAATAACATATATTTTCATATAAACCTCTATTTATCAGTAGTGTATTTTATTGCTTATAGATAACGGCGTGCAGTTTCTTGTGGAACTGACTGTACCTGCAAATAAACTTTTACACATAAATTAAGAAATTATATGCATTACAACTAATAAATGAATTACTTATGTTCAGTAACCCCTGCAAAATTATTTTTATTTTCAAATGCTAAATTGAAAAATTGAATATTTGCTAATGCCGAGGACGTACGTAATAATCGGTTCTTCCTTTATTAAAAAAAACTCTAAATGTAGTGCCACTTAAAATAATGCATGTCTATATACAGTTATCGAGTAAAACGGCGAAGCGATTATCTAACAATTTAGACCACTTAATTAAATATCAAATCAACTGCAGCATCTATTTTTGGAGTCCATAGAGCTTGAATTAGATATACATTTTTAAGTCTAGTAACTGTATTTTGCAATTGCCAAGGTTGTTGGTAAGTGGTAAGTAAATAAAAGAAATATCATATCAAAATTCATAGTTTATTTTACTTACATAATAATTTATGAGAGTCATTCGATCAGCTGATCCGGGTACTTAAAACAATTATTAATTCACACAGCAAAATTCATGATAATTCCTAACATTTTCTAGTTCGTTGATTTTATTTTGTTAAACCGATTTGTATATTAGAACTAATTCTACAGCTTCCTTTTACAACAAAGAATGTGTAAAATAAGTACATATTCGATATGCCAGCCAATAATCTTAGACACAAATAATACTGTACAAAGTTGAATAACACAATAAATTAAACTAATCTAGCTTAGTCAAATCACCGCGGATTTTCATGGGTCCTTTTCAGCTTTCTCTTCTCCAATTAGATAAAGCTGAATTTCCTCTAATGTCTTACCCTTGGTTTCTGGCACAAATCTTAATGATAAAGTACAAAGATGTAGCGCAGCACGTAGCAAAGCAAAAGAATGGAACGTGCATTCCGAAGTAGTCCCTCGTCATTTGGAAAAATTTGGACGTAGCTGTCGCCATGATGACGGATACGCAATCAGCCAGGCAGAGAGCGGCGCCTTTGACATTGGTAGGGAATAACTCGCTCAACACTGTAACTTGTCCGTAGTTCAAGCCAATGCTGAAGAAAATAATGAACGAGAAAAGTGACACCAGCGGTAACCAGCCCATCGTGTCCGGGTAAAGAGCGTAAAAATCTTTCAGGTAGAAGTGCGTGGCAAGGGTGAAGAGGGTTAAGCAAGTTCCCACTGCTGACACAATGAAGAGAGATCGTTTACCAAATTTCTTGATAAGGGAAATTGCAAATATTATGGAGCAGAATTCCACACAGCAGTAGATTATCGTGCTGTGACTAGGGTCTAAGCTACTGCCAGCTTCTTTGAATATGTCCGAAGTGTACAGAACAACAGGGATTTTTCCACTGAACTTGTTGGCAAAACATAATATTAAAAATATAATGCAAGCTTTACGATTGCTTGGCACGGTGACCAGATCAAGTGTTTTAGCAGGCTTAGAACCTTCTTGCCTTGACACTGCCTTACATAATTCTTCGAACTCTTCTTTAACGTCATTGGTGCCTCTGAAAACCTTTAAATTCTTTTCAGCTTCTTCCAATCTACCTTTCTTAATGAGGAAGTAAGGTGACTCGGGCATAATGCAGAACCAAATAAATTGAAAAATTGCCAGAGCGACAAAAATAAACGATGAAACCATAATTGAAGTGTAGGGTCCAATTGAGTTGATCAGAACATGACCAATTATTAAAGACAGTGACATCAGACTCGACAGAGCTTCTCTCCTGCTGGGATCTGTGACTTCTCCTACGTACATCGGCAACACCGTAAACACCATTCCGTCGGCGATTCCAATAACAGCTCTTGCTGCGGATATAGCCCAAATGGAATTAGTTAAAGCGATGAGAATAAAACTAGGTGCTATCAGTGGAGTTAGTGCTAATATTGTCTTTTTTCTTCCGAGTCTGTCGACCATTGCTGCTGCGATGATAGCTCCAAGGGGACCTCCCAGAAAAGGCATGATGGCGCACCAAGAGGCATCGTCGTGGGTTAGATCGATAGAGGTATTTTCCTCGCTTTGAAGTTTGGGTAGATATGCTGATGTCCAGGCATAGTTGACACCTGCGGGTACGACAGCTAGGTTTCCTGAAACAATTTCGAATTTATAATATCTAGTTTTAATTAAGAATTATGAAAAGTAGAATTTAAAATACCTGTTGTACATTTTGATTGACTATTATTATTTTATTCGAAATTCACCACAAATCTACGATAGTTGTCTAATAGAGCTTAATAATTAAATGTATATTATTTTTCTCTTTCTATTTAATGAATGTTTAGTAAGCGAAAAAATAATTTGCTCTGCAAAAAAATAAATTCATTTTCCTTACGACTGTTTCACGTCTAGAGTTAGCATAAAATATGTATGTTTTTTGTTTTAAAACCAGAATGAAGCTTTTCTGCTTTAAAATGTATGTTCTATACACAACATTGACGTGTCTGCTTGTGATTAAACAAAAACAATTATTTTTATGCAACATAAAACAGTTGTTTCTCAATGAGGTACAATTAGAGATTTATTAAAAAACATCGGAATTTCAATAATTTTAAGCATCAGGTGGATGTACTTTTTCATAATGGGAATTTAATTTCACATGTTATTAAATCATTAACTGTCAACTTTGTCATTAATGCGATAAATTTTATTCAATGAGAAAAGTATTTTATTGAATCTCCATATTAAACTGTTAGTGTGTAACATATTCTTGCAGATTCCTGTAATTTTCGCAGTTTTGGCTTCTTCCTCCTATAAATAAATGTATAACAATTCTTGCATTTTTTTAAAATAACTCATAAATAATTTATCACCTTAAAAAATAAAAAGGACACTGTTAAGTTCATGTACAATACGTCTCAACTTTGAGGAATTTTCATTTTTTTATTTTAACAAAAATATTATAATAATGTATTATTATTAGGAGTGGCAAAGCTGAATATTTTATATTTTTAAAATTTTTGCACATAAAATATATGGGCCTCAACAATTTCTATTATAATTTGCTTGTTCCAAAGGATACTTGATATAGGGCAGTAATTTCCGATATATGGTAATTGCTTTTTACAGTGCAATCAATCGGAGAAGAATAAACCTAATAGGCGAATAACAATCATTCATCTTATAATGACTGTATTTTTCTTTTAAGTTACATAATTATAATCATGAGTACCTTTTAGATGAAGAACTAAAGATATAAACGGTGGAATTTCATAAATCAATTTCGAAATGTTATAAATTTGAATTTTTGCCTTCTCAATTATAATTTGCAAAAAAATTATCAAAATGTCGATGTTACTAAATCTCTTGAAAAATTTTAGTAGGAAAATACAGATTCTTAATTCAAAAAAGACATTTCCAAGAAAATTGTAATTTATTTGATAGGAACACTGAAAAATAGACGAAAAAGAACAAATTTCGACACATTATTGTAAACCTTTGTACGTCAAACCTTCAGGAAAAATGTTAGCAATTTTTTTCGGGGAAAAACCCAAAATTAAAAAATTAACATTTGAGAAAAAAGTGACAATGTTATTTGGACACTGGAAATGTTAGTTTTAAAGTAAAAATTCGTAAGAAACAATAAATTTCATAAACATTTGAAAACTTTGAAAAGAGCATAGTAAATACATTTGAATTTAAACTCTGCATTTTACGGAAGAATTGAAGATTTTGTTAATAAATGTGGAAATTTTAGGAGCAGAGTCAATTTGCAATACGCAATCTAAATTTTAATTAAAAAAGTGTTTTGAACTAAATATAATCGAAATTTAATTAATAAATTAAAATATTAACCATAAATTTGTACTTTTGAAATTGAAGTTTGCCAAATATGTTCCAATATCGTCAAAAAATGTCAAAATTTAAAAGAAAGATTGAAAATTTGCGGCAAAATCAAATTTTTATAATTAAATTAATTTTAGATTAACAGTTTTTCATGTTATTTTGAGTAGCTTTCATAGTATTTAGGAAAAAAAACTATTTTTTTTTTAAATTTTCATGACTCTTTAACTTAAAAATAAAGCGGTTCCGGATCTATGTTGATATAAACTTTTTTTCTTAAAATCGCTCGAGGATTATGCTCCTTAGGTATCAGCACCTTTTTTGGAAACACCAAGTTTATTATTGTTACTATTATTTTTAATGAAGATCACAATTTTTTAATAGGTAAACTTTTTTACATATATTGTTAGCTAAACATTCCATATTCTTTTATTCGTTTTCACTCACTGTAACTGTAATCCTAGGGTTTTGAATTTTTAATGCTCCAGGCACTCCACTATACAGTATAGCAGTATTTTTTTTTCTACTGATTTTTAAACATCAAGTTTTGAAAAAAAAATGTTAAATGAGAGGTGTTGACCAAATTTCTGAATTTTCCTTAAATTCCGACATGCAAGTAATGCGATTCAAGTTAGAAGCCATGAATTAACGTTTGGAACTTTTTTTTTTGAGTATATTATAGTCGCGTTTCAGAAAGAAAAAGATTTACATATTTTATCAATCGTCATTTATTTAAATAAGTTAAAATTTCTTCAGAAGCTGACCATAAAATTGATTGAAATTTCAAAATTTCGCGTGAAATATGTAAAAAATGTACAAAATCCAGATTTTGTAAGAAAGTAGAACTTTTTTGAATTATTGTCGAAATTGCAAATGCAAAAATGCAGAAATTTTAACCTATTTCAACTTCCACTAAAAAATGTCAACATTTTAAAAAGTTTAACTTTTGTTATTAGTTTAACACTTTGTTTATAAAATTTAAATATGACACAAAAATATAGATTTCGTTGAAAAAATAATTAAATAAAATTTGAAAGGTTAGACAATGATCGTATTCCACGTAAGTTAGAAATATTATAAAATAATAACGAAAATTTTGGAAAAAGATTGACAAAATATAAATGTCATAAAAAATCTGCAATTTTTCTTTAAATTCGAAGTTTTAATTTTGAAATCAACATTTTTTGGAATCGATAGTGATCATACTATGTTCTGCTTTTCTTTTTGTTATACAGACCCTAAAAATAATACATACTTCTTAGTAGTACTCATCCAATGGAGGTCGTTTTATTTAAAAACAAAACAAGTTTGGAACGGAATTTTACAATTAGCAGATGACTTTTATAGGCTACTTGTGATTTTGCTCATATATTATACTTTAAATTGTTTGTGAAACGCTGCTCTAGTTAATCAGCATGTTTTGATTCAAAAATGTGTCCTCGTTTCGTGGTCCTTATCAGATAGTGGTTCTGGGAAGCCCCACACTTATTAGAATTGTACAAAATATTAATTTTTCTCAAATTTTAAATATCTCGAACGATCGCTAGAAAAAAAAACTATAATTTTTTTTATTCTAAAGAGCCACATGGTCTCGACAATTGTAATTTTTACGATACCATTCAGTGTTTTGGAACAAATGAAATTTGTATTACATCCTAATCTTGAATAACATTTTTAGCATAATTTGACTCTAAAGAATTTGTTTGAAATATACTTAGGGGAAATATGTGTTAATAAATGTTTAATGTAGTTAAAAGTTTTTTTTCCGGAAATGCTGAATAATCTAGAATTTTGTTTTAAATATTGAGGAAACAGGGAAGGTCTTGAATATTTAAATTTCGTTCATTTCAATCATTTCTTTTTCGTTCTCTTATCAACAACCTATAGAAAATTAAAAAAACGCTACTCCCGCAGCCAAGATGGCAAAGTCGGAAACTAAAAGGACGTCAGAGCGCCTAATTCAAATTTAAATTTAAATACCACAACATCGGATTTAAACTCGATATAATGTCTTTTATTTTCCTAATGATAAAAGTGCTATTTTATTTTTGAGATTAAAATAATGTACATTTCAATAAATGCTGTTTTTTTTTAATTTACAGATTTTCAGCGTACAATTTTCTCCTGGAAATTTGGATTTTATATAATCCACGCTTTAACGTTTACTGTGTTACTTCTTAATCTTTGGCTGAAACCAAAAATTGTGATTTTCTAGAAATTTTTGATTAAAAATAGCTTGATCTTTTTAAGAACTAGTCACTTTTTGTTTCTCCGTTTATAATTTAATATTTATTGTTTTTAATTCTTAACTTCCATTTAAAATTTCGACATTTTTAAGTTATATGTTTAACACACCTCAGCTTCGGTAAAAAAATGGCGGAGGAAAGTATCTTTCAATATAAGTTTTATAAAAATTGATTGAACTCTAATTTTTGAACAAATACTTAGGCAAAAAAAATATGTAAAAGCAATATCCTATGTGGATTGTTCTATCATAATGTGAATAACAATGTGTTTATTAAATTAATTGATAAATATAATTAAATGGAAACTTTAATTTTACAGAAACAAAAATATTCTATACAAATTATATATTGCCGATTTAAATTCCAGCTAAAATTTAAAAAAATTCAAGTTCCTAAAAAATTAAAATTTCAGCTTTAAATTTGAATTATGAAGAAAAAAGTCAAATTTTTGCGTTAGATATTTTTTTTTAAATTTATAGTTCCTTTTTAAAATTCTTTCCTTAATCTAAAAATTTCCTTGGTATTTCTCAATATTAAACTTTAAGCTTGAAATGTCAAGAAAACAATTAAAGCTGTTAATGTGAAATTGAAAATTTCGAGAAAAAAGTTAACGGTCGAGAGAAAACTCGAAATCCAGAAGATTTTTTTAAACATTATATGTTTTTTTTTGGAATTTTCATTTCCAAATCTGTAGCTTAAATTTGAAATTTTTAATCGTTTCTTAAAATTTCGACCCAATCCAATTTTTTGACATTAAAGCTCAACTTTCATCTTTGGTCATGAATTGTTAAGTAGTGTTTAGAGATTTTGTTTGAAGGCAAAATTTCGAGATTAAAATTAAATTTTTAAATTAAAATGACATTTTGGAGAAAGTAAATTTGTGGAAAAGATTTACCTTCCAATAAAAACTTTGAATACCTTACACAAATTTCAAGCAATGAGAAATTTCAACTAAAAATGTCTGAGAAAAGTAGAATTTCGAAATTTCAGGTTTTGTTTTTAATTAATATTTGAGAAATTGAGATTTCGATTGCAGTATTTAGTTAGGACTTTATATGTCGAATTTCTAAAAAGGGCTTTAGTTAAAACTAAAATTTTTTAGGAAAAAAATGAAATTTGCAGTCAAAATTTGAACATACATGTAAGCAATTTCTAATATTTTTTGGAACATATTTCTCGAAATATGAGGTTTAAATTTTAAATTTTTAGTACTTACTTCATAAAAATGATTTTAAAAACGAATTTTTGCGACCTTATATTTTTTTTAAATAATAATGTGAATTCTAAACGTTA
Source organism: Dastarcus helophoroides (assembly GCA_028583605.1). NCBI lineage: Eukaryota > Metazoa > Arthropoda > Insecta > Coleoptera > Bothrideridae > Dastarcus > Dastarcus helophoroides. The sequence continues at coordinate 4,844,920 of CM053332.1, forward strand.
TGACTAAGGTTGAATTTTTGAGATTGAAATCAAAATTTGGAGATCAACTCCAATTATACATCTTGGTTGACAAAATGGTCCATTTTTTTTCTTATTAACACTTTGAAACGTACATTTTAGTATTTTCCTTAATGTTACTTAAGTTTTCGTAATGTAGTTGGATTTAATCCTGAGAATATCAACTACCTGATGATGACAATATGATAATATTTACCTGCTATCGTGGCCCCATATTGGTACAAAATGCCAGAATTTATGTAGTTCTTCATGGCACCAATTCTGACCCGGAAGCTTGGGTGAAGGTAGGACGAATACGATCCCCTTCACTTTTTATAGGTATTAAGTACTTTTCATTTAGCACGCGCAATCTCAAGATAATGTCAATTGATTTAAAAAAGTAATTTACGGTGCCGTCATAATAGCCATTCGATCATCATGTGAAAGCGAAAAAATCCGGGCGCAAATAAAAGATAAATTTTGAGGAAGCGCGTGCCTCGGCTTGGAGATAAAAATGTTTGACGAAGATATTAATGGTATTTGCATTCTATGAAAAATTCGGCATAGACTTATTTGGAACTCCTTGATTTTTTGTTCTGGTTTTTTCATTACGCGTCTTGAAAGTTTTACCTAATATTTGTTCGGCACTTAAATTTTATTTACTTTAGACACATCTGGTTAAAAATTGTTAAATTTAGTAACAAACATTCTAGACTGCCCATGGCAGAATAGAGTGGTAATCGACTTTTGTCAGTAAAACAATTGAATTGATAAGGTTAGTCATTGTTGCTTAAAGTGTTTTGATTATTTATATCTTCATCTGTAGTTCATGGAAAACGAGGTTCTATGTTGATTAAGTTTAGCCTTAGTTTATCTTAAATCGGTTTTTAGTGATCAGTACCAAAACGCACGAAATCATAACCATAATCAAATTCTATTAAAAAAAAATATGCATCTTCTTTCTTAAAATGTATGCATATTCCATTGACCTTGTTGTCTATTTTAAAAGTCAAGGTACTCAAGTTAGAATATTTGCATTAAATTAGGTGGCAGTTTTTTAAAGATCCTATACATTGCTTATCTTTATAATATTTAATACAAAATGTAAAAAAAATTCAATTTAAATATAAAACAATCGTTCAAGAAGTCTTCTCTGAACGTTGTTGATATTTCCATATATTTTCTTCTTACTGCGTTTTTTTATTTATCTTTTTTTCATGACAACTTACTACTTTTCATCATTAGCGAATTTTTTTTAAATACTCCTTTATCATATTGGTAATTAGGATTCGTGTTTCGCCAACAGGATTGGCAAGCTTACCAATATGTGATAAACAACGCTAATTACTTGATTAACCAACGACACATCGAACTTATTTGTTTAAATTGAAATAAATCTTTTGCTTTTTTAGTGTATTTTAGGAAATTTTTACATATATTTTTGTGAACTGATTTGTTAAAAATAACTTCAAAACATTTCGATGTGTTTTTTTATTAATATTTTCTTCTGTTACCTTATAAGAGATCTTAACAACTACCAATATTGATTTTGGTTTGCGTTATTTTTTGCCCCTATTGTAAATTAATGGCTAATATGTCATTTAAATCCCAGTGTAACAAGATATCTTAGCATGTCAAATCACAACAATTTAGTTTAATTGCCACATCTCCAATATATTTTTAGCATTATTGCACAGATTAGCATATTTTCTTTGTCAACTATTCCAACATTTTTGTTCTTTAGCAATAACTTTCTCTGTGCTTTCTGCGTATTATAATAACTTAATAGTTGTCTCTGGAGGACTGATTTTTGATTGGATGAACTTGGAGAAATCTCGAATTAATTTTCTGAAATAAGTTTCTGCACCAATCCGTGTGTGCAGAGAGAAATTCTTATAAATGGCAATATTGTTTATGTAATCTAATAAGTACATACATAGGTACATATAAAAGTCTGCTGATCAGGAAATGTAGGATTGTTAATTATTTTTATAGTTAATAATGTTGTGATAAATTGATTTAGTTAAGGTTTTTTTTGTCTGTATATCGAACTCTACGTTTTATTTTTTCCAATAGCGAATCTAAGAAAGGATGTAATACATCATTTTTTGTTATTGTTTAAATCTGTATTTAATTCGTCGACGTATCTGGTGGTCAAATGAAAAAATCCTTAAGTTAGTGTTTTGTGATTATTATTAAAACCTTACGGAAGGTAGAGAAAAAAGAATTATTTAAATTGATTGTTTCGTTCGTACTGTCAAATCTATCTTATCAGTTTTTGATTTTTGTCAAAAGGTTAGAGTTTTATAACTAGTTTTCGAAGGCCCAGAAAACTTATATTTAGAATTGGCTAAGTGTGATATAAAATAACGAAAAACACAAAATAGAATGGAGAGTCTGGAATACTGGACATTACCTAGACGGAAGGTTATACATCCAAAAAATATAGAAGTCTGGATAGGAATTACAACCTCGAAAGCTCCTAGACCACTCTTTCTTCAAAGTGGCACGTAAATTATAAAGTAAAAATCGATGTTGGTATAATTTTAATTAAATTACACATTATAAGTTAAAATTAAAAAATATCTCTCTCTCTCTCTCTGAAATTACTGTCATTTATTGACCAACTAATTATGAAATTAGAATAGCATTTTGTCAACAATGTGGTGCAACTCCATATTGTACATCGATGCAATGAATGCTGACCGAGTAATGAGTGGAAGTACAAAAATTGCATAGCCATTCATATGTTCTGCATCTGACTTCTTCTTGTGATCACGCTTCAAAAACAAAATTTTACAAATACCTTTAGCTCATTTCATGGGTCCAATTTGGGGCTGCAGCCATATTATAAAAGATGTATATTTTTTTCTGCGTACGTGTCAAGCATGTCGAAAATGAAATTATCTATGGAGGGTGGAGTAACTGATTTTTTCGTTTAAGAAACAGAATTTTAGTCTTGCTTCTAATTTTCTAATTTTTATATGACAAGAATTATCTTAAAGAAAGAACATATTAAAATGTTTATTATCTTATTAGTTTTATCAAAATTAATCTTGTAATAAATAATTTGATTGATTTGTGAAGTGTGTGCTTTAAGATCCCCGTGTGTCGAGAGTGGCTGGTTCCCGGAATACAGTTGTTATTAAGGTTTAAAGTGTTAAGTTTTTCTATCTTTGACATCTTAATATCTTATAAATCACCTATTGTAGAAAAGTGCGAAGTATTAATAGATTTACTGTAGAGAATATAATGACTTATAAATACTATAAATATCAAACATATGTAATGTGAAACTATTATACTTAGTATTTCATTATTATCTATAAGTTCTTGTTTGAGAAAATATATTCAAATCGGTAAAAAATTGTACAACTACAGACAAACTCTCAAAAAATGTAAAGTTTTGGCATACAACTAATGTAATATTTAAAATTCTTAAAATGTCCCCTCGAGATGTCTGACAAAAAAATAGCTTAACTTTTATATAAATAGGGTATCAAATTGAAAAGCTGCAATAGAAAATATCTCTTACGGGTGCGTTTATTCAGTATATTTCCCTCAGACATAAGTGTCAACTATCCTGAGAGAAGCTATCTCCTCCCAGCTGTGTAGATAAGTTTCGGATATCCTTCTCTCAGAATAGTTGACATTTATGTCAGAGAGAAATGTACGAATACAGTGTCTAATCTAAACGCACCCTTAGATAAAAATTACTATCAATAAGATCTGAAATACATATCGGGCGATTGGAGGGGGAACCAAAATAAAGTCCTTTTTGACTCCTCCTGCCTCACCCCTTAGGGTGTAGCCGCCACAACTTAATTTGTTTAAATACGGACTACCTTATTTGGTACATCGTTAGAAAGATCGTTGCTTTCTCTCTACAGTCTTATAGCAAAATTTTAAATCGTAGTATTAGTTTTTGAGATAAGATGTTTAAGGTAAGCAACATATTTGAAAAGTAATAATTAAAGACTGGATTTTAGGTAAAGTTCTATGATGCTACCTTTTCACTTTTTTTTGGGTTTTTTTACGCCTTATTGCCTAAATTTCAATTTCGCTTGTTTTTTGCTTTTTTAAAGATTATTTGGACCTATTTTCAAAAAATTTCGTGCCTATTTATCCTTTTCTATGGGTTTTCACAAGTACATTTATACACTTCTGAAGAATTAACAGAAACATGTACTTAATAAAATAAAGCAATAGCATGGAAATTTAGTCCATCATAATAACAAAAAGAAGCCTGAAGTATAAATTTCCAAGAAAGGTAATTTAATAACAATTACTCTTATGACCCACAGAGCCCTTTTAAAGTAATATCTGCTATTGTGGTGTACAACAGTTATTGCACTATAGGCTGTTTATTTAATTTCTAAGTAAAAACAGATGTTCGAGTAAAATGATAAAATTATATGAAGGGTATTCCTTTTCTAATTGTTAATCTTTGAACTACTTTGCATAAGAGCACTTGTGTGGGAAAAATGCCTCCAGAAAGTCAATTTGCTCTAAACACATAGTTTAGAAAAATTGCGCAATTATAGATGTTAAAAGACTTTTTGTAATAATTTAAATATTAAAGCAAACATTTTTTCAGTAAAAACAATGTGTTCATTTCTATTATATGCACAAAAATTTCATGTTACGCAGTATCACATTTCACATCCGTTGTTAATCAAAAAACATAAATTAATAAATGAATAAATAAAAACAAATCTATTAGGTAATTTCTTTCAAAAATGAAACGATAAAATCTAGCGTTAAATATTTTCGTTAGAATACTGGGTAAATTAAGCAGTCACAATTTTCGTAATTCCTTTGTTGCAACAATATACTGAGGAGAAAACTTCTCATAAGGAGGAAAAACTACTTAAAGATAGCGATCAAAGGTACGTTGCTTATACTTCTTATCGTAAAAATAATATGCTGCATTATTTTTTTTTTCCCAAAAATAGGTAATATTAAAGAAAGCGTACGTTGTTTTAAATTGTTCATCTTTTGAAAAAATTAAGGATTTTGGCTAGACTCGCGCTATTGGTGAAAGCAATAGCTCGTTACCGAATGATATAATTTGAACATTGCCTATCTATATGGAGAAAAACTTATTAAAATACTAGGATTTATTGTCGTGAATACGTACCAATTTTACAATGGAAAATATTGAGACATTTAATTTGTAGATGGAAAAAAGTAAAGTTCAAAACTGTCAATTCTTGTTAATTGACCGTTTAATGCCTTTTTTGGAGTATCTTGCCTTTTTAGTGCCTCTTTTAGCTATTCGGTTTTGCCTAATTTAATATTTACCCCACCTTTTTACCTTATTTGATAGTGCCTAAAATCCGATCTCTAGTAATAATTTTGATTATCTCTTAGACAAAAAATTCTGTCAGGTTTCAAAAACACATCGAAGAAGCCAAAGAATGTTTATCGACTCACCCTCCCCCTCTCGTCTTAAGAGTTAGCCACCCTTATTAATTTTTCTAAAATGAGTGATACTTCGTTGAAAATTATCTGGTTCTCCACGTATGTAAAGAGGAATAAAGAAACCTTTCCAACGACGTATTACATCGGGTGGTTTCATTTTTAGAAATATTAATAGCGGTGGTCAGCTCCAAGGATGGTCGGAGGGGGGGGGTCAAAAAACACATTCTTTGGTTTTGCTCATGTGTATTTGAGATTTTAAGAGATAGTTAAAATTATAAGATTTCAAAAAATGTTGATTACTTTAAACACCGATATCTCAAAAACTAATCGTACGAGTTAATGTTTTGCTATAAGACTATAAAGCGAAATCAACGATGAGAAAATACTTTATTTTGGTACCCCCTCCAATCCCTTGATATGTATTTTAGTTCGTAATAATAGCATTTTCTGTCTAGGATATATTTCCGATTGCTACTTTTCAAATTGTCACCCTGTAAAACAGAACATAACAGAAATTTAAATAATAATGAAACAAAAGTTGAACATCCAGAGTGGTCCCAGTTTGGGTTGTCTATAATACAAGTGGACTGAACAAAGCTGAATGAATTAGGAAGGACACCTCAATCGTAAATATAACGCAATGGGCGCAAAAGGGTGGCCTAACAGTTGGCTTAATTTCAGGCAACCCACCCTGAATCCAGAGAATACAATAATTCAAAATTTCAATTTTTGAGAAAACTCATTCGTCATAAAAAATTATGCTTGCTTTGGAACCTATGTTAAGATATTTATAAGTAATCTTTTATTAAATGGCTACCAAACCCTTTGTAAAATATAGATTTAACTCAATAGTTTCATTTATTTTACTGAATTAATCAAAATATATAAACTACTTGACGAAATTAACGCACCATTCAATGAAACTAAAATAATTACATAAAAAAAGTATTTGAAAAAGAAATAAAAAACCTTGTTCATATTTAAAAACACTTCTTGTGTTAAAAATGAGGGAAATATGAAAACGAAGGTTAAAATAAAAATTATTTTAAAAAATATGTACGATAGAATCAATGGATCCAATGTAACGTTAGTTAGCTTGAAGATTTTCCTTGGGTCCTAATTTTCTTATCCATACTCTTGAAATGTTAGTGCCAGCCTATATTCTTTCATTCTTCAATTCATTCGTTTTGTCAAGTGAGAGTCTGCGACCTTAAATATTTCTTATAAGGTGGTTCAATAAATTGAGATCGAAGAATGAACATCCACATAGTCAATAACCTGTCCAACCAAGTAGGGATGCACATTGTATTGTAAGAAAGAAAAGATAGAAACCACAAAAGCAGCCAGTAGCCTTACGCATTTAAGTCGATTCTTTCTTGGTTAAAAATTCTCATTCATAAACCTAACACGTGTAAGGACCAATCTGTATAAGCGACGAAGCGGATGGCTTCCCAAAGCATTCCAGAGCCGACACCAAATGGGACTTTTGCAGAAATGATAGAGCTTGTAAATCCTTGTGGTCCCATTTGCTGCTCCCCTGCTCTTTAATTCGGATTTATTTAAACACCTTTTGATTTTTCCAGGTGATATCGAATCGCTGATGCCTGCTCTTTTAACATATTATTAGTGATTGTCTGGTTTCATAGAGCTGATTGCTTAGGAAAAGGGTTGCTTCTTAGATTGATATATTGTTTTTCCTCTTGACTTGCCCCTTGAATGAGAGATCCTGTTTCATGAAATTTTGATTTATTCTGGAACGATTTCTTCCTAACAGTGGCAACGTAACACATCAAGTATCACTTATCCAGCTAAATTGATCCCCATACTTCCTTGTCAACGAATGAATTTCTTTGAAGATTTTTTTTTACATTAACTACTAGTAGGTGAAATTTAAAACACATATTTGATACAATTGCTAACAAAAATGAACTTAATCAGGAGCTGGCGAACGGACTTTAATTCATTGTTGTTGTTGTTAAAATTGGCTAAAAAAGTCAGAGATAGTCCAGATCCTACTTGTAAAGCATTTAAAAGATTAAAAATTATCATACCCTCTAAATGTTTTAAAAAAATATTAGTGATGCTTTAATTTTGTCCATGGATTTATTTTATTGCATTAAACAGGATATCTCAGAAAGACTATATCGAAATGTTTAGGTGGAAACAATTTTAAATAAAAAGATTTGATCCATAGTCTGCTTTGCTGGTGGTAATCTACGATTAAGAACGTTACGTATTAAAATACTTAACTTAGATTAACATAATTTAAATAATTCAACAAAAACATTAATATTAGGATTAAATGAATTATAAATTTTGTTCCAAATATGAGTGATGTTTTTTTAGGAATTGAACATGAGAAAAATGTTTAACAATTTAAATGACGTAAAGTAAAACCTTACCAACACTCTTTTTATTATTTTGAGTACAAGGTGCCACGAAATAATATATCTTTTTCCACATCAAAACTTATAAAATAAATATGTCGGGTGGACATTGGACTAAAATAGGTCAGCCAAAGTATGTTTTATCAATAAGAATGTCAGTACCATCGTAGCATTTGGGGTAGAGTAAGTAAGTAACCTTCAGCGGATGCAGCAACATACAACCGAGGATTGCTTAACAACGACAACAACAAGGGATCGACTGACAAGGAAAGGTCGCGAAGTGTCCGGCGCCGATTTTGCTAATTTTTGGATATGTTTTAAAGGACCAAAATCTAAGAGACACGTATTTTTTTTATCGGCTGATAAACGGTTTTAAGGGTAGTTTTACCCCCTCAAACTTGAGGCAAAAAATGCAGATTTTGCTGTTTCTCGAATACCACAAATGATATTCGAGTCGTTTTTTTTTCCAAAAGTTTTGCTTTAACGAGAAATAAAAGAAAAACTTTTTTTTTTAATTTTTCCATCCCCCTAATGGGGGCAAAGTACCCCATTTAGAAGTTTTTTAATCATAAAAATGGTAATTACGTTAGCAAAATTCTGAAAAAAATATATGTTATTTTATACACCAAAACTAATTTTACCTGTTTTTGGATTTTGTCGAAAAAAATTTATTTGGGGGGTAAACACCACTTACACGAATACGTGTATGATAGGATGTATTTTTATGATTTTTGTTTTATTTATTTCTGAAGCGAAGTATTTCGACGAGAAACTAAAAAAATCATTTTTTAAGATTCTTTCTGTGACCCCTCATCCCCACCCTCCACCCTTCGCTTATAGGAGGGTGAGCTACCTACTTAAAAAACTGGAAATTTTGAGATTATTATGATCCCTCTAGTATCTATATACACCAAAAGAAAAGTTTACCATTTTTTTTAACCCCACCCCTCCTGATAGGGGTGAATTACCCCTTATGAAATTTTTAATTAACAAGAAAATAGTCATTATAAAAGCTAAATTTTAAAAAATAAATATTATTTTATACATCAAAATTAATTTTACTTTTATTTGGGTTTTGGTAAAGGACAATATTTTAGGGGTAAACACCCTTTAGGTCAAACACGTATATAATAGGATGTATTTCTATGATTTTTAATTCGTTTTTTATCTGAAACGAAGTATTTCAACGAGGAATTAGACAATTAATTTTTTTGAACTATTCCAGTCACCCCTCTTCCTCTCTCTCCACCTTATCTTACCAGAGGGTGAGTCATCTACTAAAAAAACCGGAAATTCGAGATCATTACCATCTCTTTTTATACACGGAAAAAAATTCTAAATTTTTGCACCTTCGTAAGGGGATAAACTACTCCTTTCTGAGGTTTTTAAGGATTAAAAAATTGTCATTATAACGGTAAAATTTTGAAAAAAAAACAATATATTTTATAACCCAAACTTATTTTATTGAATTTTTTTGGGGTTTGTCGAAGAAAAATTTTTGGGGGTAAATACCCTTTAGAGCAAATATGTGTATAAAATATCTATATAAAAACTGCGGTCAGTTGCCTGAACTTTATAAAAATTTAGAAGTTTTGTATATTAGATATACCTACACAAGAAATATGGGAATTTACCAAAACATTTAAGTGCATATTATTATGGCGGTAAAGATATTCGTTTCTTTTTTCCTGGAACGAAATATTTCAACAAGAAACAATAAAAATAATTTTTCCGAATTTTTCCAGCCACACCTCGCGTCCTATTTCTAGGATAAGTCACCTGGGATGGGAAATGCAAAAATTTAAAACCTTTCTAAGCTCTGTTTTGTGGTATCTAGAGAGACAGCAATGATCTCGAATTTCCAGTTTTTCAAGTAGATAGCTAACTGGCTCATTCTACTGGTATGCCAACACGAAGGGTGGGAACGGTAGAATCAAAATTTAAAAATAATATTTTTCTACCTTCTTTAAAATACTTCGTTTCAAAAATAACGAGCCGAAAATTATACAAAAATATCTCCTATTGTATATAAATATTTGCGTTAAGGGTGTTCACCCCCAAAATATTTTCCTTCACCCAAACCCAAATACAGGTAAAATTAATGTTGATGTATAAAATAACATTTATTTTTTAAAATTGACCTGTTATGATGACTATTTCCTTGTTAATTAAAAATTTCATAAGGGGGTAATTTACCCCTATCAGGAGGGGTGGGGGTAAAAAAATTTGGTAAACTTTTTTTCGGTGTATATAGATAGTAGATGGATCATAATAATCTCGAATTTTCCGGTTTTTTTAAGTAGACAGCTCAGCCTCCTATAAGGCAAGGGTGAAGGGTGGGGATGAGGGGTCACCGAAAAAATCTTAAAAAATTATTTTATTAGTTTCTCGTCGAAATACTTCGCTTCGGAAAAAAAAATAAAACAAAAATCATAAAAATACATCCTATCATATACGTATTCGTGTAAGTGGTGTTTACCCCCAAAAAATTTTTTTTCGACAAAATCCAAAAACAGGTAAAATTAGTTTTGGTGTATAAAATAACATATATTTTTTTCAAAATTTTGCTGACGTAATTACTATTTTTAGGATTAAAAAACTTCTAAATGGGGCTGTTTGCCCCCATGAGGGGGGCGGGAAAATTTTGAAACATTTTTTTTCTTTTATTTCTCGTCGAAACAAAACTTTTGAAAAAAGAAACGAGTCGAATATCATTTTTGGTATGTGAGAAACAGCAAAATCTGCATTTTTTGCCCCAACTTTGAGGGGGTAAAACTACCCTTAAAACCGTTTATCAGCCGATAAAAAAATACGTGTCTCTTAGATTTTGATCCTTTAAAACATATCCAAAAATTAGCAAAATCGGCGCCGGACACTTCGCGACCTTTCCTTGTGAGTAGCTTCCGCTCGGTAAGAATGATCAATATAAAGCATGGTTGACATTGCTCGCAGTGAAAGGGAGTTGATTAAGCAACTTTCTTTTTCCTTTTGAGGCTGCTACAGTCAACCAAGGTCACTTGCAAGCAGGGGTGGATTGAACAAGTTCTGATTGGTAGCGTCCGACACTCATAATTATCAACACAGTACATTTTATCAAAAGACGGCGGACAAGGAAACGAAAGTTTTGGAACCGCGTTAAAGTACCAAAGATCCATCATTGGTGAATTCTAATAAAACACAACTTCTTTTGAAAAATCGATATCGCATATTACTAATTATGGTTCCGTACTTTAAAAGGAAAGAATGGAACCTTAATAATCTAACTCTCGTGTTTGTCGGTCCATCTGTCACAAAGAGGTTTCCTCAAAAACTATGTAACGTAGAAATTTAAAATTTGGTACAGCGTTAGTTCTCGATGATATACGCAAATATCGCTAGCCAATGATTAAAAAAAGAAAATATTTTATGATAAAATAGGGGGTCAATTTGGCCTTCCGAAAATTTAAGTTTTAGTTGGTATATCGTCTAAGGTATCATTTGAAAGAGCTACCTCTAAGGATTCTAAAATATTTTTTATAATAATATTCGTTCCCATCATCTTAATATGCAGTTTAAATTGTGTCAGAAATGACCACCCTCGCTCTTTTCCTAGGTTTCTAAAGATAAAATTTAGATTTTAATAGGGTTAGAGATATTAAGCCATAGGTTATTTAAAAATGGCAGGTTTTTTCGATGTCACAATAGTTGTTGATAAAAAATTATTTAATTTAAAAATAGGTTCTTGAATTCCAAGGCTTTTTGATCCATATTTTAATAACTTTTTTTTAAATAAAGAATTTGATTTAGCTGACGGATTAGAATGCAGATCAAATTTGTTCTTGCATTATTTCACTTAGATAAATATTTTCGGGGTTAGCACTACTCTATTAAATTATATGCAACGTAATCATTGCGCTTGGAATCGAACATTTTAGCGCTATCCGAGGCGATCTTATAAACTGTGTTAGTAGTCATCGACTTATGGCAAATTGCGCAAGAATGCTTTTTATAACCCCTAATTAGTTCCATAAGTATTTGGATTGATTGTAGAAAAAGTGTGTATATCTAAAAACAGACATTTTTTTATTTTTAAATTATAACACAAGAAAATTGCGATAAAATTTTAATTCATACACAAGTAAAAATAATTTAATTTGGACTATTGACTGTTCACTGCAGCAGATGTACGGAACCCTAATTATGCAAGTCCGACTCGCTCTTGGGTGAATTATTTTTATTCTAAAACTGTGGCACCTACAAAACAAAATTTCTCAGAACTTCGATTTGAATCTAGCAATTGCGTTTTTATTTCCAGAACTTTGGTGTAAAAATTTGAAAATGCGAAATTTTGTCAAAATTCCGAAGTATAAAATTTCAAAGTATAAACTTTGAAATTCTTTAATTTTCGATTTTCTTTTTATAAATAGAAACCGTTGGAGTTTAACTTTTACAGTTCAATTTTTTCCTAAATTTTAAGATTTAAGTTCAAATGGCTGCAAAAATGTCAAAACTTAAGAACAAGATTAAATTTTTAACGAACCATTTTAAAATTAACCTAAAATATTGACTCTCTTCTTGAATTTTCGATTTCAATTTCTTAAAAACCTAAGCGTCAGGTTTTGACCATTTTTTCGAGGATTTGAATTTATATTCGACATTTCGACCTTTTTATCGAAATATCGAGTTTTGTTACACACAGATTTTAAGTTTTTTTTATTATAAATGTTCCGAACTTGGCAATAGTCGTAGTTCGTCGTTGACCGCACTGACTTTGTTAAGTTGCCAAAATTTTAAATTTTAGATGAGTACTTTGCCAGATATCGATCGCGGCGGTGAGACACACTGTGTTTCTTTATTTTTATTTTCTGAATTGAGGTAAAACATTTAACTATGCATGACAATAATTTCATTGAACTCTATTAAACTAACCAAAATATGTTTTTATTGTATTAAATAAGATTATCTCAAAAAAATCATGTCAAATGTAATGTTTAGGTAGATAAAATAATTTTAAATAGAACGGCCATGACGCACTGTCTACTTTGCTGGTGGTAAGGATTAAAAAGCTTAGGTGTTTTAACATCCAATTTAGATTAATAATTCAAACAATCTAACAAAAATATTAATGTTACGATTAAATGACGCTATGATATGTTCTGTATTCTAGGAGTCGGACGACGTCAGAAAAACAATGTTTGTCTGCAATAAGATTATATTTAAAGCTTCGGATAAATCCGCAATTAACAAGCCATGGCATAAAGAGTGCTGAATTATTTGATATACAGGGTGGACCATAATTAATGGTACACAGAGCAATGGTGGATTTTTCGAATAAAAATATTGTGATTTAGCTATATTTATCTTATACCAAAAGTTGATATTAACAGAGATACAGGTTTTCGTATATCTATGGCATAAATTGTAATATAACCATAAAATTTGGCCCAAGGGGATTTCTTAAGTCGACAAACTCTAATTTGTTAACATATTACCAATAGCTGATAGGAGGCACTACCTGCGCTATCCTGCATAATGCTAAATCATCATAACTTTTTTGTAAACCCACGTATATTAATTTTAAATAGGTTATTTTATTTTCCCATATCTTTTACGTAAAAAAGGCGTACTCTCTAATAGTTGATACCAGCAACCGTTTCCAAGATATTTTCCTTGAAAGCTTCACGTGTCTTGGTTTTAAATTACTAAGATATTACATTACATTACAGTAATCATAAGACAGCTTTGGAAGTTATTTATGTCAAATATTACTTTGCTGATAATATTATTACCAAAAATCTCAATAAAGAAAATCCAAAAAATTAAGACGTAATTTATTTTCTAACATGAAGATGTGAGATATGATGTCCGAGTCCGCACAAGAAAATTTTAATAGTCTGGGTGGTCAAAGCAGATATTTGGAGATGAATTTTAATAAAATACAGGCAGATTTTTAATTGCTTACAATCCTTTTACATAAAAAGTCATTTCCCACATACTTATTTTTGAAAATAAATTTTGTTTTGGTATCTTATTTAAATTTGCTTTAGAAATTTAAAAAATATGTGTAATAATAATGTCAGTAGAGTAATATTTAATATAAACTATTTTAGAGTCGTTTTATTACTTTTATTTTGAAACTTACTGCGAAAAATTCACATTTACATAACTTAAAATAAACGTACTTCAAACTTTAAAGGCAAATATCTTGAAAACGGTTGCTTGTAACAACATTTAGAGAGTATACCTTTTTTATGTAAAAAATGTAGGTAAATAGAAATATTTTTTTAAAATGAGTGTACATAAAGGCACAAAAAATTTATGATCCTTTAGAATAATGCGCAGGTGGCGCCCCCTATGAGTTACTGGCAATCTGTTAGCAAATTAGAATTTTTTGAGCAAAGAAACCCCTCTGTGCCGAACTTCTTGTCCATAGCGAAATGTGCTCATCAGTTATGCGAAAACATCACAATTTCTTTTTCAACTTTGACACCCTGTATCTCCGTTAATATCAACTTTTGGTATAAGGTAAATGTGGATAAATCACGTTATTTTTATACTAAAAATCTGCTCTTGCTCTATATACCATTACTTATGGTCCATCCTGTACAGAAGAAATTAATACTCGAATATGAACAACGGATTTTCCTTCAATATTTTAGTAAATTGTGTATGTAGTTATAAAATCATTTTACGTACGAATACGAACATTGGAACTATAAAGTTGTATTTTTAAGGAACAAGCTCTTAGCTCTCCCGAGACGAGACACCGAGACTAATGATTTGTTTCCATCAAGACTGCTTCATACCCATATTACAGACTTTTATTTTTGAAAACGTAATTCCCGTTAGCATACAAGCATATGTAAAAGACCTCCTATTATTTGTTAATGCCTAATCATGTATAATTTTAGTTTTATGTAATAAACTTTAATTAAAACATTTTTTGCAAGTTATTAATTACAAAATTATATTCGTCCCGCAGAATGCTAAAGTTAATATATAAGATTTCCTCGATATATTTCTTCCAGTTCTGCAGCATCGACTCTCAATTTCGTCTAAAGATGTCGATAATTATCGGATTATAATCCAAAGATGCTGCTTTAGGCCATATCCTTTTTATCCAGTTCATGCATTTATCTGTTCGTTGCATAATTAATTACTTTCATTATTTGTTTTCTCAAGAAGTTACTGAATCATACGCCGAAGACAATAACATTTTCTATAACCCTCTAATCGATCAACTAATTATACAGTTTCACCTCTGGTATGGTTGATATACTAACAATAAGTTACCGTGCCCTTTTTATCTTGATTATCAATTTTTTTGTGCCAGTTTAGTTACCAAAGAATTTTGTCATACTAAATTGTGATCTTCCGTTGTAAATCTTGGTTTTCCATTCCATTTTCTGTAGAAGGATTTGTTTTGCATTTGATCCTCCTACGATCGATGGTCGTCGAAAGAGGAACATTTTTAGTAGTTCAATGACACGTTTCAGTTGTGAAAAAAGTACACCGCTTAATCATTAATATCATAATTCTGAAAATTAGAAAAACTACAGTTAGGGAAATGGAAGAGTGTTTGTAAAACAAGTTGGTAGGATGACTTGAATTATTTTCCATTGGTAATGTGATGTGTCCTAATTTCAAAATAATGTTTTATCAATGCATAAATATCTGTGGTAAACAAATGAATACAAATGGATATTAAATTAGACCTAGCATTTTCATTTAGACCTGTTACATCCCAGTTAGGTCATATTACAAGTTTCGTCCATTCCATCCATAAACGAAGTGTGGAGCTTTCAATTATTGTGATCCAATACTCCTTAAAATTGTGCTTGAGATAGGAACTCATTTTATTTTTAAGTAAATTATTTTGCAAATATTAAATCGGCATTCAACATTCTAGAATGTCTTCAGATTTCCATTCTTCATTTCTATATGTCTATAGGCATTTCTTTCTAGTTTCCTGTCTCTCAGTTTTTCCTGTTGCTATCTTTTTAGATATTCTTTGGTCCCCTCTTTTTATTATACCTTTCAGTTACCATGTTAGTATTTATTTGGGAATTTCATACTCCTCTGTTCTTCGTATACATCTCTAAATATTTTTCAGTTATGTTCCTTATGTTTATTTTTGCCTTCTATTGTTCTACTTGAAAAGTTTATGTTCTCTGTTCTGATGGGCCAAAACTGAGAAGTTCCTAAAAGTCTACCAAAGAAACTGATCAGTATGGATGAAGTTAGTCATCCTATCTGGGGGGCGGGACTGAAACGCGTCGTCGATTAAATATAAAAAAGATTCTTTTATCTGCATATATTTTTGAGGTCTGTACAAACTGTTTTTCCAGTTACTTTTACTTTCATTTTCTATTGACCAAAAAAAGTTTTCAATTTATAATGCCATACATTTTTGATCTTCAAAGATTTTACTTGGAGATTATTGACCTAATTTTACCATTTTTGCAGTCTTCAGAAGGCCTTTGGCGATAAGGCTGTAAATGTAATGTCCTTTTTAGTACAACTGGTAACGTTCATATAGCTTTAGAGGCTATTGATTTATCTCAATCATGGTTAGAGATTCTGACAATTCTTTGGTCACATACGCGAGAGTATAACATTTTCAGCCGAGAGCTAGAGAGCTAATTTACCTCTATGAAATCACCCAGGAAGCCATAGACCAATTAGGCCAATGACCAGTGACTCAATAACCAAATGTCTCTTAATAAGTCCAGTAGTGTTCCTTTACTGTTTTCAGAATCGCGATTTTGCACAATCATTTTTTCCAACTTAATGCTTCCCTATAAGCTTAATAGTTTATTTTGAAAGTAATTCAGGCAAAATTAGCTAGTTATGTTTCGCCTTATGGGAAACGTCCAACTACTTAAATACTTTTATTCTAGAATTGGGTATCATTGCCCCAGTATGACAATATGAGAGAGAAAGAGAGAGAGAGAGAGAGAGCAAATGAGTTGATTTAAAGTATCTATCTTTATCTTGAACGCATAGACGTTAAATAATTTAAAGTGGTGGATCGTATTTTAAAATGTAATATTGAATAAGATTAATTTAAGATGTTTGTATTTTTGATTCTTCTCCTTTTCACCAATCGCTACCAAAGCTTAAGGCATTCACTTTGCCCGAATTTTCCCAATTATACGAATCAACGGAAATGCCGCAATTAATCGAATCAGTGTAAATATAGAACTTTGTAGCCTTATAGTAAACCACATTATATTGAGTGAAATTAATCCAACAAGCTCTAAACGAGAATTTACTGGAGATGCCTTGAAACAAACACGAAATATAATTACAGATTGCAGACAAATAATAATGATATCATTTATTTCTGTTAATAAAATAACTTAATACAACTCGTATCTATTTATTCTTGGTTTATTAAATGGTTATTAAAGTTATATTTTTAATATAACAAAGAGCTGATGGGAAATATTTCTGTCCAAAATTATCAGTAAATAAGCTAAAAACCACATCGCAAAGAACTGCAGTCTTATCTTATACGTTTTATTTAGGGGCTTCACGAATTTTCAGCGATTATTTCCGTCTTTGCTTTACTAATGATATTTTCTCATTATGAGACAATAACCGCTGTTTACCAAGGAGACGTGTCTTCTGGTTCTAAGGAGAATAAAAGCCCTAAGAACAAAAATGAAGTAGGTTAGTGGTTTAAGATAGCTCGTAAATTATGTTGGAGGATTTCAAAGGAGCAGGTGGCCTGCAGCAAACAAATTTGTCTAGATTAGCAAGGTTTTCTTAAAAGGAACCATAATGTAAACTTTGTTCACAAAGGAGTCAGTCACATGAATTTATATGCGTGTATGTTGCGGCTAAAGTGGAAACTTTGTTCATTTCTAGAGCAACTGAATAGTTTAGATGTAGCTATGGAAATATATCTCATTTTAAATAACACTTGTATACCAAGACGAGATAGTGACGATACCACAATGCAGCGCACTTTGAAAGTTCTTAATATAAAAATAAGGACAAGCAAATTATTGACCTGGGATTTTGAAAGAAGGAATGCACGATGAAAGAATTCAGCTTTTGACTCAAAATTTCGAATTAAAAAGTTTAAATTAGATAATGTTATATTTGTGTAATTATCCAGTTTTGTTGTTTAATGCTCTTTTTTTGGAAAAGATAATGTTGTTCAGTTTAGTGTGGTGATTTCGAGAAAGTACTATTAAATTACTTATACCTCGAAAGCTATAAACGTTTATAAAGGAATTATACAAAACACATGAAAAAAGAATTGTCTTACTATCCGGAATCTAATTATGTCCATAGGAAAGGTTATTTTTGAAATAATTAATTATTACGTTAATTGTTCTATGTGTGAAACGTTTTGCTGTTTACTATATTTCCTTGAGGTTTAACAAACATTTGTTTAATTTCCCATTTAATACTCGCACAGCATTAACTCGGGCATATCTCCAAAGTAATAACAACTTAGTAAGTTACACATTCTGTTAGAGTCATAATACGTCGACGTTATTAAAACATATAACTCCTGCTTACTCGGTTTCTTTGTTACAGGTGATCCTGTATCCAACAAAGGAGAGCTTACAAATATACGGTGCCATCCTTATATTGGGACTAATTTGGGCTATTGCCTTATTTTTGGCGCTTCCCTTATTCGTATTTAAACAACTTGCCCATCACGTAATAGAATTAGGCGAGTTAAACGAAATCAACTTCTGCATCGAAAGTTGGCCTTTCGACCATGGAAGGGCTTACTATTCAATTTTCTCTATGGTACTGGTCTACATTTTACCGATATGTACAATTACGGTAAGCTGGTTTTTCGATACTGTTTAATAGTTTAAAATTCTGTTTAATTAAGCAAAACGATTTCCAAATTAAAGACACTTACACTTGGTTCCATTACGCAAAATTAATGTCGATTATGTTACGAACGACAATAATAAAATACTTTTGAAAAAGTCATTGATAATGAACCAATTCTCTGGAAGCGATCACTCACCAATTCTGTGCAACCTAACCAAAGGTTAGTCCTTTATTTAAATTTCTATGTTTTTACAAGTATTAAGTAAGCTAACTTACTATTCATCCACTTAAGTTTTCTATTGCATCACGAATGCGCATTGATATCAGAGACACTCGTGCTATTATTATTATTAACCCACTTTAGAAAGAAATAGATTGCATGGCAGATGTCTCCAACCGTAATCATTTGATCGACGTAGTATAATTTGAATGAGAGAAGATCTGTTATGTTTGATAGCATTTGTTATTTCTCCGGATCATTGTAATGTTTCATATATTGTCGGTCCAAAAGTATAAAAAATGCTAAATTCTCTAATTATACTGCTACTAAGAAAGTGATTACTGTGTGCTCTATTTAAAAATACATTCAGGACTGCTCGAGATTCTGGAAACTGCAAATCCTTAAATGTATATAATAGAAATTGTCAATGTTAGTAGTAGTATCGTCGTTGTCATGTTTTTCTATTGTTTCAATGGGGTAAACGTTTTATATCCTCGAGCTTTGTAATTGCCTGAAAAGAAAATTCAAAAATTTACACTGTTTTTGCAGTGATTACAGCAGTCTGGTCGTTTTTGGGAATATCTGCTGTAAATAGCGACTTTTATAGGTGTTAGAAGATTAGGCCTTTTTGTACCCCACTAGGCTATCTATTGGGTGTAACACTTGATATACTTATCAAATTGCAAATATTGACATAAAAGTGACTTTCCTACTTCTGTCACTTTCTTCTAAAACTGATATCAACTTTTGATTTTTAAATGGTACACCCTGTATATTATTACATTTTTGGAATCTGGACATTTTTTTGAATACACCCAAAATAAGTGTTTTTTTTTGTATCGAAAATTTTGTTGCTCCCATTTTATTTTTCAACCTAGAAGGCTATGATTCATTCTAATATACCACATTAACGCTACAAAATAAGATTACGTGAAAAAAGGAGTATTTCATTCTTTTATCAGGTGATAAAGCTAACAAAAATTGATTTTGTATCATAACTTCAATTTCTTAAATGGCTCCATATTGGTACTGTGGTACCACGAATCTAACTATATTTTCTTTTTTTTTTTGCTGTGAAATAAATAGAACTGAAGTTACATACAAAAGAATTCAAAATATTCGGTATTAATTTATTTAAAGATTTATTCAAGAACTCAAGATAGCTGTGAATAGAAATTTAAAAAATTGACTTGTCCTAAGTTTTCCCAATGTTAATTTTTCCAGGGTTAATGTGGTCGTTTGGATTTAATTAGTATGAGTCATGACTTTTTAAGTTGAAAAATAAAATGGGATCAAAAAATGTTCAATCCGTTACAAATCATTTATTCTATATACATTCAATTCAGAAACTTTTGCAAATTCCAAAAACTGTAATTATATACAGGGTTCAATATTTAAAAATCAAAATTTGGTATCAGTTGTAGCTACAGTGACAGCAGTTGGAATGTCATTTTTATGTAAAAATTTGACATTTCATAAGTACATCAAGTGTAGTGAGTTTAAAAGTTGTATCTTTGTAAATAAACACAGAATAGGGGGTGTTCAGCAAATGAATTTTAATTTTTGCCTATTTTCCTTTTCTTCTGTTTGTACGGCGAAGTACGTCTCTTATAGAAAAAATTTAAGAACACATTGACGCGATCAAGTCGCACATTGAGGACAGAGAGTTGGACAGAATCCAAGCACAGACACGGTCGGTGACGAACGGCCATATTAATTGGCTTTTCGGTTTTTTCTCTGTGTCTTTCGAATTTTTGGCTTACTCCACCCTGTGGAAAACACGAGAGTGCTCTCCGACGACGACTCAACCACCCCGGGTTAGGTCCATAAGCTATCAAGAACTGTAATATGCGGTAGCGTTTTTTTTTTCAACATTTCTTTAATAATACATAATAATATAGTCCACTTTTAACCAAATTCTGTAGACGAACAGGGGATGTGCCATGATCCTGTTATATCCGATATTTTGGTTTGAAATTTCTTGTTCAACTTTCACTCGGAATGAAACTATTTTTCAAATTTCTCCCGAGTAGTTTCAGTGTTGTTCATTTTCACATGAAGTTTCCCTAAAAAACGGACATCATTGTAGATAATATTTTCAAGAGACAAGATTTATTTGGCATGAATCGGCCTTTTATTGGGCGCTGCACGTTTGACAAAAATAGGACCATGGTTAAATTCTTATGAGTAAAAGTGAGGCGAGAAAACCGGTTTTACTAAGATTCCTGGAAACTAATAAGCCTTGTAAGCTTAAATATGTGTTTCAAATCTCAACATAATTGAAACTGAACACTTTTATTAAACTTTTGTTTTGTTATCCTGAATCTACTCTCTAGCGTTGACGGTAAAATTTTCTGACACCCTGAATTTTGAATTAATGTAAATGTTTCGACATGGAAAACCACTAAATTTGCAAGATTTCTGATTAAGGTCGAAATTTCAAGTAAAATATCGAAATATCGGAAAGAATGGAAAAGGCTGTAAATTTTGTGAAAAAATGAAAATGTTCACGAAAATTCGTTTTATTTTTAATTTTTTGTAATCTAGAATTTCGATAAAAATTCGGGTCTTTTGATAATTTTGAGGATTATCTGGGATGTACATTCTTTTCTCTAAATTTGAAAGAGTAAAATTTACAAGAATCTAAAATTAATAAAATCTGCTCCTTTTCTTCAGAATTCCAAGTGTAAAATTAATTATCAAATAGTTTTCCTAAAATTATTGTTCTAAAATCAAAAATTTGGAAAATTTAGGTAAAAATTCCAATCAAAATGAAAAAAAAAAAAATTGAATTATTCAAAAAAATATTAAAATATGATGACTGAGGCACATGCTATATAACAAGCATTTTTCTAGAGTAGGGCAATATTTTCTTTCAGGAGTGGATAATGCCGACTCTCAGTGTATCTGAACCCTGCTACGTTATTTGAACAAATTCTTTTTTCTTTAAATTGTAGGAGTCAAACTTCCGAAGCCAACTCAAATATAATACGGATTATCAATCAAGTAAATCTCCAAGTTATGTCTCAGTAAATTTGTAATTTGTCAGCGTCTTATCAGTGTCAAATTTAAACCAAGTTGTGCCAGTTATATTATCATTTACCGACATTTTAAATTCAATCGATCGGGCCGTTGAAATACTTTTAATGGCCCTTATGATGCAAACGTAGAACATAAAAATTTAAATCTTAACAGGAACTTGTACCAAGTGAAATGGACACAAAAACAGTTAGTTTTTGACGTAGACATGTTGCGTTCTATCTAAGAAAGTAATAAACGAGATAATTATACAGGGTCCGACATTTGTGTGATGGACGGAGAATAGCTTCTAAGCCTGAAGAGATATTAACATGAAATTTTGTCCAATGGCGTACATCTATAGGGAGCACATTTTAATATTATTTCCACTTTATTGTACTAATCATATACGTAGTGTTGATATAAACCTATTATTTTTTAAACCGAACACCTCTATATTTTTGCAAAA
This sequence comes from Dastarcus helophoroides, assembly GCA_028583605.1. Classification (NCBI taxonomy): domain Eukaryota; kingdom Metazoa; phylum Arthropoda; class Insecta; order Coleoptera; family Bothrideridae; genus Dastarcus; species Dastarcus helophoroides. The sequence goes on from CM053332.1 coordinate 4,867,220, forward strand.
TGCAGCAAAGCAAAATAAGGTTTGTGGGGGGTCTTAATGGGTCGATCATAAATCCAGACCGGACTCCGATGCAGTCATTTGTGTACACTCAGTATGATGAGGTATTAACTAATTTCCACCATAAAGAATCATTGCTAGTCTTTTAGTGTCCATAAACCATAAAAATGTTGTCTTACACTCTTTAGTTACACACAGTGATGGAGGTTTACGAAACCAAAAACTACTAAAATATTTTAAAAGAAATGACCTATTTTTATTAGCTAGTATGAAAAGAAGATAGAATTAATTACCTTTTTAACAATACTATGTTATGTGAAGTTAATTTTAGTAGTTTTCATGTAAATGAACTTTTCATTTAAAATTTTTTAGTAACTATTGGATTTGCAAACCTGGATCACTCTGTGTAGCTAAAGAATTAGCGACAACATTTCTATGGTTTACGGAAAATTAAAAATCATCAATAATTTTTTATGCCACAAATCGGTTAATACTACATTACACTGAGTGTTTACAAATGGCTTCATCGGAGTCCTGTCTTCGCTAGGAAAATAACCTCTGCTAGAAAAATAACCAATCAAAACCTCAATAAACCCTATATTATTTTGCTGAATTTTCACAGACCTATGCAAATATGTAAAAATATATAGGGTATTCAATTAAAAAAAGTAAGTTTTTATCAACACTCTCTATATATGTATATGATAGTACAGGGTGAGCAAAACTCGATGTCTCAGCTCTACTGCAAGAAAAGGAGAAATGATATAAAAAATCTGAAAAGAGGTTCCTAATTGGCGTTGAGTACACTCTATTTTAAGTGAAATCTCTATATTTTCCATATTTGGAAACCAAAGTAATGGCGTCATTAATTTTTTTTCCATTAGAAACATACCGCTATTTTTGCACGTTTAAACAGAGCTAATATTTCTAAACAAATTTTGCAAATAAAAAAAATCGTTTCTTTTTCCGTTAACAAGTTATACCAAAATTTATTGTAAGAAAATTATTATTAAAAATTCATAATCGTTACGATTTAATCAAACACCATTTGAAAACAAATTTATTAAATATTTTTAGGCTTGAAATAACATGTTCGGGGTATCTCAGATATTATTCAAATGTTCTTGTAGGGTTCTTTTGAGATTCCCCATAAACTAATAAATAATATGTCGTTTTCGTGAAATTTTTTTAAGTCAAATGGCAACAAAACATGTTTGTCAACCATTAGAATTATTGGCAAATGGTAGTATGCTTTAATTTATTGCATTTCCAAGATCTATTTGTTTAAATCGTAGTAATTACAATTTTTGATAATAACTTTTTTTACAATAAAATTGCTTATAACTTTTTATCAGAAAAAATATTTTTTTTTATCTTACAAAATTTGTTTGGACAAAAAAGTTCTTTGTAAATATGTCAAAATATAGGTTTATTTCCAGAAAAAGAAAGTTCAATGACGTTATTATATGTTTCCAAATATGGAAAAATATGCAAATTTGACTTAAATGGACCTTACTCACTTTAAGTTTAAGAACCTCATTTCAGATTTCCTACACCATTTTTCCTTTTCCTAAAATAGAGCTGAGACGTCAAGTTTCGCTCACCCTGTACAATAAAATGAAAATAATTTTAAAATGTGCTTCCTATATGTTGCACGCCGCTGGACGAAATTTCGTTTTGATATCTTGTCAGGCTTAGAAGCTATCCTCCATCCACACACTATGGCGGACCCTGTATACAAAAGAGGAAAAAGAAGTCTGTACGAATTTTATTTCCAACTTATACCTAAACTGATATACCGGTCTTTCCGAATAAGATGCTAATACTTAAGGAACGTAATATTTGAGTGACTTTAACAGTGGCGGCTGGTCCCATAGAGCGCAAGAGCGCGCGCACCTCGTGAAATAAGTGATTCATTTTTTTCTGTTTAATGTAAAAGACAAGGATTTATCACATTTTTAAGTACTTAATAATGATCTTTAATTAACTAGTATTTGTGCGTTACTTGCGCATATGTTTTATTCCATTATGAGGAAATTTAAATAAGTTGGTGCGCTCAGAACTAAGCACTTAGCGTGACCGCTGTACTATTCCTATCGACAGCATCCTCGCGTTACGTAGAAACAATAAACTACGGAGCGCACATTAAAGTTAGCGCAGTACACCGCTCCTCCACGGGATGTTGTCAGATGATGAGTACGAGACAGACATCGGTTTATGTGTTAAGATTTCTGTTACAACTTTTGTGTCTTAATTTTCTTTCGAAATGAAGGATAGATTTTCATATCGTCAATCAATTACACTATGGGCCAGAACACGATTTCCGTCTGCTATAAGGTGTAAAGAACAAGGAACATATTAAAATTCTGTAAGAAAATAAAATGATGGTATGATTTACACTGTTTTAATGTATTGCTCGATAGACACGTTTATCAAATCATGACCATGCATTCAGCTGCAAACTGCAGACCTGTCTTGTAGATATTGCATCAGTGCCTTAGCGGAGCTTTAAATGGGAAATACATCTTTACGTATTAATTGATTCTATAAATATTTTCACACCCTAAAAAGTATGAAAATAATTGCAGATATTTTACGATTTTGTGTTCTTTAATCAACCGGGTCTGACGAAAAATAAAACAAATTCTAAAAAATAAATGAACTCTGTGTAAAAATAATCACCCGGTATGATGACAATCTAAACTAAAAACTTAAAAAATGATTCAACAGAAAAAAAAATGGAAGAAAAAATGCCTATGTGATAAGTGGTTCAAAAATGTCCCCTCCTTGTGTTTCGCAATAACCTAATCTGTCGTAAAATTCAGTTCTCACGCTGCCAACATCTCAGGGGAAATATTATCTAGGACTTCTACAATTCGGGCCCGTAAATGGTCTAAATTACGTAATCTTTCTTGTACGTGTCCATAAATTATTTGTTTTAGATATCCTCAAAGGAAGAAGTCGTTAGGCGATAAATCGGGGGATCGAGGCGGCCACTCATTGTGCCCCTTGAACTAATAAGAAATGTGGTTTCCAAGAAAATTCTCACATGTTGAGCATTATGGGCTGGACAACCATCTTGTTGAAACCACACATCCTCAAAGTTAATGTCCAATGCCTAAACAGCCGGAATTATTTGATTGCGGAGCGTAGCAGCAGTTAGGTTTCCATTCATGAAAAATGGCCCAATAATGGAATCTCCCAACATAACAGCCCAAACATTTACCTTCTCAGGGTACTGTGTTCGTACAGGAATACTCAAGTGCTTATTTTCCCTAGATCAATACCGAACTATTTGATGGGTGTGGTGTTTAAGAAGAAAAAAAGATGATTTATCGGTAAACAATACGTGGGTCAACTTTTTCTCTTATAGACGCACAAGACGTTTTTATCGATCTTCAGGAAATATATCTTCGGTTTCAGATACTTTATAACACTTGTACCCATTTTTTTTTTCAAAATATTTCGCACTGTTCGCGATGGCACATTAACTTCTTCTGTGATCTGCTTACTAGAACAAGGTTCATTTGCTTCGACAAATGCACATACAGCTACCTCCTTCTTTCGTCGGATAGTGGCCTGCCACCTTCAGGTTGGTGCGCTTCCCAACAACACTTGTTATTACAACCAGTTATGCATCCCGATTTTTCAAATTTGTGGACGATATTTAACACCGTCTTTGCATCAGGTATTGGTCGATCTTCGTAGGAAAAAACGAATCGTCCAACGACTCCTTCAGTGCTCTGGGAGGTTAAATACCACGTAATAATTATTTGCACTTTTTCTTCTGTGGTGAATTTCGACGTTTTGTATTTAGACGCATTAATATTAATTATTTAACGCAGATTCGGTTGTAATGTAGAAATTATGCTGGTGTCTGGTGCGCTACACCTGTACCCTTATCATTTTCTTAGTTTTTTAATCGAATAACAATAACATCCCGAGTTGGCCAATACATCCTAATTTCGGTCAGCTCGACGTGTAAAGACAAATTAATTATTCGAATTCTGTAAGATGGTTAAGAGTGGGAATTGTTGGGCGATTCAATAAATTTAATACTGCTCGACTGCTCGCTTATCAAATTATGAGAACCCAGGCGTCCGCATTTCGAATTTATATTCGAAATTCTGCTCTTTTCTAAAATTATGACCTTAAAACGTAGACTTTTTTCGTAATCTCATTTTTTCTTTTTAAAATGTCAAGACAATCATTTAAACATAAAATTATAATTTTGAATTTCTGAATTCAAAAATCTAACTTATTTTTGAAAGTTTGACTTAAAATTCAGAGGTTCGAATTGAAAATCCAAATTTCAGAAACCATTCTTAACAAATTTTAAAAACAAGATTGAAAGTTTGAATTTAATGTAAAAAATCGATTTTGAAATAGAAAATTTAAGTAAAAATATAAATAAATAAAATTTGAAGTAACTAATTAGGAATTTTATAAGAAAGTAAAAGTGCCTAAAAGAATTTGAGATTTATTCTCAAAATATTAAAATTATAATAGTCTTAACTCTAAATCTCTGGTTTTTCATTTTTTATAACATTTAAAGTTTTTCCAAAATTTTGATTTTTCCAGAAACTTAGTTTTTTTAGATTTTTTTATCAACAATTCAAATTTTTTCGCAAATTTTTAAAGTAATCTTTTCTCATAATTGTCGCAATTTTAAAGTTGCAACAACATTGAAAAGTTGTGTTTAAAAATTGAAAAAAATTCGTCTTTAAAGTCGAAAATTCATAATTTATTTTTAATTTAATGTTCAAATTTCGAAAAAAAAGAAGAATTTTTAAAAAAAGTTCACAATTTCCCGCCAAAAAATGTCTAAATATTGAGTGTTTTCCTCATTGAAATGTAATATTTTTTATTTGTTTTTAATTTGGAGTTTAGATTTTAAGAAATAAAAAATTTAAATTTTTACTTCCAAATTCAACCTTTTTTTCTAGAAATTCGAATTGAAGGTCAAAAATTTAAGTCAAAAAATAAAAAACTAAAATTAAATCTTTAAATTTAAATGACCTATAAAATTTCAGAAAAAACTCTTAATTTCTAGAATATTTATATTTTAAAAAATTATGCTTTATCGAAAATTATACTTGAGTCTAAACTCAACTTCAGAAATTTGTTTAAACATTTCTGATTTTTCAAGGAATTGTGTATTTTTCTTTAATTTTTTCTTTTTTTTTACAAAATGTTCCCTTTATAAATTCAAACTTGCAGGAATAACTACCAAAGTTTGTATTTAAATTCGATAAATAACAGTTTTAAAATCTGAAATTTAGACTTTAAATTTCAAAGAAAAAAGTAAAATTTTATACAACATTATTCGACTAATGTTCGTTAATTTTAATTATTTTCTCCGAAGTTTTATTTTTTATGGAAATTTATAGTTTTTCATTTTGAGAAAAAAGTTGGAATTTCTTGATTTAAATATCGACACATAAACAATTGCCGCAAATAAAGATTTTAAAAAGCAGTCCAGTTTTTCGCAATTATTTCTAAAACATAGTAAGTAAAATTCTTTTTTAATATGTTATTAAATATTAATTCAAAAATTTGAGAAATTGACGAAATCATCTAAGCAGTGTAAAAGAAAAAAATTCTGCCGGAAAAAAATGGTTTTATTAATTTTACCTAAAATTTTAGATTTTTCGTTTAGATTCCAAGTAGAATAATAATTATTAAATTAGAGTTGCTAATATGTTTTTTCCTTCGCTGAGGTTTTATGGCAACTATACTTAATATGATTGTAATTTTGCGATATTTATAACTATTATAATCAAAATGATAATTATTAATTCTTTAAACCATGAAAAAACTAAAAAAATTAAATTTCTTAATAATTTAGATAGCATATTTAATATCTAAATTATAATGTTATGACAGTTAAAAACATTGCAAGTTTTCCTATTAAGTATACAACTTAATCTTGCCATAAGATCTCGACAAAAGGAAATTACTTTAGTAGCCTTTGTTTAACAATTAACTAATTACCAGACTTCGAATTTAAACGACATTTTTAGAAAGCTTATAAATTAACCAAAGGTCTATTTTATGTAAAATTAATGAAAACACTTTTCTTCGGCCGATAGCAAAGCGTGTAACAATTTTGTTCTCAAAGTGCCGAACATTTTCGAAATATTTTTTTTTCAAAAGTTTTACTTTTTTGTCGAGTTTGATCCAAACATTTTGTTGATCCATTTTTTTGCTGGAAGTTATTTCCTAAATTCTGAGTATTAAATTTATACTTTTTTATTTTTTTAAAAAAACTAAATTTATACGTTAGTTTGTCTTTTTGGGGAGATTTTTCCTTTATTTTTAAATTTTAACAAATTTTTTTTCGCAAAATTCCGAGTTCTTATTTTAAATTTTTACTTTTTCCCTTAAATTGTTGGCATAAACTCAAAACTTCGTTTTTTTTTCAAGAGATTTTAAAATTTTTTTGAAGTTCTACTTTTTTTGAGTGTTAACTGAAAAAACTAGAAACTTCGGTTTTTTCCGCGAATTTTTGACTAACATTTTCTGATTACTGTCACAATTTAAGGAACAATATGAAATATTTGAGTTTAAAAGTTCGGAAAAATCGAATTTGAAGTATTTTTAATTTTGAATAAATTCCTGACTACATGCCTGTTGCCGCCTCCTCGTAAGTGCCGCCCGCATGCGTTGTATGCTCCTTACGCGCGCGACGGATGGGCTACTAGAGGATGATTTATTTAAGGCAGATTCGTTTCAGTCGTAAGTAATGCCAATCGGTGCCAGGTGACATGTGCGCTGCACATGTACCCTTATCATTCTCCCAGTTGTTGAACCTAAGAAAATTATGAAGGGCTGAAGGGATTTATCACGGTCATAATGAAGGAGATACACATAAATGAATTACCATGTGGCATCTCTGCCGATTTAGTTTCTCTTTCTGTCTTGCCTCGTATCAAAAGTTGGCTTTGTCGTTCTCATTGGAAAACAGACCGAAATAGTGTACTGGCCGATACTGTATATTTCGAGTATCTAATTATTAACATAAAAAGAAGTCATGTGAGTTTTATTACGTGTAATACATCTGCAATCAATCTGGCAGCAGCATATCTTGTTGCACCTGTCTGCGATGTCTGATATTGCTGTGATTGGCTGATTTGTATGATTTAAATATTTAAACAAATTTTAAAATGAGTGACACAGACTGAACACTTTGAAGTTTTAAAACTATAAATATTCAATCATTTAAATTATAATGAAAGTTACGAGAATGTTTTGTGTATTATTATTATTATGCATTATCACTTAACGAGGAAACAACAAGTAATTAACTATGAAATGATAAATGCTAAATGTGTAGTGTCAGCTGATCTGATTGCGATTGCTAATTGTGCCGCTTAAAGGCCTAACTGCCAATAGTACCGCTATTCACAAAAAGATAGCAGCACCCATTCTAGAGCCTTATTATTAATTTGTTGATTTGGTATTTGGTTCTAAATTATTAACAAAAATAGTTCGCTAAATAAACACCCACCACTAATTATGACATTGTCAGTATGCGTGAAAATTTGAAGTGTATGTTTGTCAGTGTCAGTATTCTGCTTTATGTTTTAGAAGATTTAATTGTGTTTTTAAAATGAACAGCATTTTTATATTAAAAAACGATTTTGGTAAACTTCCACTGGAAGAGACAGTGAAAATAAAAGAACCAGGTAGGACCTTTGCCAGTGTTAAAATTGGAACAAAAATGGGAAAAATAAATAAATAAATACTATTAAATACCACGCCTTACAAAGGCGTTTGTGTCTCCTAAACTTTAACTATTAATATTTTTTCGCATCTGCGCACCCCCTGTCAAAAAGTCACCAGCCGCCACTGGACTTTAAGAATCACAGTTTATATCAGCATAGGTCTGAAATCGCTTTATTTTTAAGGATGTGGGGAAAATTAAGGAATTTTTCTTTAAATTCTTCGAAACTCATTTGAAATAATTTTTGAATTTTGGTAGGTACGAAGCAGGCATAAAGACGTATTTTTTGCAGAAAAAATATTTCTTCCACTTCTATCAGTAGCGTCCGCGTTGACATGTTCTTGAGGCATTTTTAGAGAAAAAAATGATACGCCACTAGTTTTTTTTCCAAAACAAAAAGAAAAAACTAATTTCATAAACATCATTCATTTCTTGATAAAAATGCTTTTGTAACTTTTTTTCATGTGACGTACCATTTACGATTAACACGCCCTTGAATATTTTATTTAAAAAAAAAATCATGCCACTATTTTTGGGTCACGTTGGTCCTTACTTGTTTTCTGTCAAAATTTATGTTAGACAAGTTAGATTTATGCGTTTCTTGGAAGTAACTATTTCTAATAATTAATAGATGTGACGTCATTATAAAATAAGTAAACATAGTGGTTTTTAAAACTACCTAAATATTTTTTTAATCGAAAACTGTTTGTCAGACGAAAAAAAGTCAAGGAGGAATTTTGACCAAGAAATGAATGTTGTTTACGGAATAAGTAGTACTTATTTTGGGAAAGAAAAACACGAGTGTAGCATTTTTTTCGCTAAGAATAATTGAAGACATGTTAGCGCGGACGCCACTGATGGAAACAGAGCAAATATTTTTCCCGCAAAAAATTCGTTTCTATGTCTACTTAGCATCCTTCAATATAAACTAATTTTTTTTCTAATTGTCAACACTCTGTATCTTAAAAATAAAGCTATTCCGGACCCATGTTGATATAAACTTTTTTCTTATAACAATTCAAGGTTTATATTTCTTAAATATTAGCATCTTATCCCTTACCTCTTGTATTTAAATCATCTGGTACATTACATACATATTTTCTATACATCCTATACCTATTACTATTTCCTCTTCTTAAACTCAATCTTTAGAAAATATTTTCAATTTTCTTTTTCGAATTTCTTCTTAATAAATTTTAATTTTTTCCTACAATTTGAAGCTTTATTTTACATTGAAAGGAAAGTTTGATATGAAATCGGAAAATTATTTTGGCGTCGATATTTTGAGTAGAACAAAAATAGTCGAAAAAGCTTTATTTATTTAAGTAGTTGGAAATTCTGAGAAAATATATCGAAATTTGAAACTAAAATTCCTAATGCCTATTTTATTTTAAAGTTTCAAGCCCTTAGTTAAATTGGAAATTCGGAAATTTTTTTACTAAAAAAATTTTTTACATTTTAATATACAGGGCGATTCACATAAGAATACCATCCTCACGAGCCCAAAATGCACTCAATATACAATATGTATTGATGCCTAGATCCAATAAAAGTGACAAAATTTAACTTTGTATGACCATTCTTTATTTAAGCAAGTAACAAAAACAGGTTATTTGATAACTATTATAAAACAATATTATAAGTATGCTAGAAGATGGCCTAATTCAAATCGTAGTCCTTCATTTTGCATACAGGCTTGAATCCTAGATCGGCGAAAATTTCGGGTGTTATTTCTGCACTTGTGAGGCTATCAGAAGATTTATGTCAGAGCTGTCCAACATAACTGTTATAATTTGTACTCCTCTTACTCATAAATGTATACAAAGTTATTCATAACATATGACACGAAATATTTGCCCACCTTACTTGATTTTAACATTTTTTTGTTATGAAGATGAGTATGGGACCCATTAACGGCTCATTTAATAAATAGTTTCATAATGTACAGGGTGTGTAAGGATTTTGAGACTATTTTGATTTTTGTGAAAATGTAGCTACAATTTTAACCTTTCAAATTTCCAACACCTATGTTAGCTGTGAAAACCAAATTTACGTTAAATTTTACTAATTAATTATGTTTTGTTGCACTTGTAAAAAATTGATTAGTATATACGGAGTGTCCAAAAATTATGACCAAATAATTACAATTTATAAACGCTAATAACTTTATTTTAAATAGAACCAGTTGTAGAATTTAGTTTTTCTATAGCTAACTGTTTGCGTTTTCCTATAAAACCCACATTTTCAAAATGGAAGCCGATTTCAACAAATTTGATATTTATCAAGCCAGCTATGACATTTTGAAAAATCCGAACTACTTGTAATAAACAGCAGATTGAGGGGAAAACATTTGATAATCATTACTTAAAATTTTAAATATTATGGATTAATTTAAAGAACAAAAAATAAAATAATTCTTTAAATAGAATAAATAATATTGGTCTATTATAAGTTATAACTCTTTAAATTGATGACCCTCAGTCTCTAAACGAAAACATAATCTCTTTTTAAGGCCTTCACCAACATTTGTCCACATTTCTGAATATTTATTTCATTAAACTCCTTCAAAGCTTTTCTTTATATTACCTAGTTTTTTCCTAGAGATGTGTTAGAAACAATTCTTTTTACATATTCCTCTAAAAAACAGGTGAGCTTAAACTAAACGATTCCTATTTTAAGGGAACTTTAAATTGGACACTTTTTATAATTTTTCATAAATCATTTCCAACCTTATTATACTTGGAGGTAAGGGCAATGATGTGGCTTGAAATAAATAGAACTCCACCACATTTCCATGGTGACGTGGGAGAATTTAAAAATCTGCATCTTTCATAAATCCTAGATATGAAGAAATGTGGCTCAAAACTTGATTCCCATGATCGTCAAATTTAAATTATCTGATGTTTCATAAAGATAAGTAAATTTTTTTTTACGCACTTCCAATAACATTGGATAATTTGCAAGATCATGTCGGAGAAGATTTACGAAATACATAAATGCCCAGAAATGCTGACAAATATTGCTGCGGGTCTTGAAAAGAATATGTTCTTCTTAAGAGTCCAAGGGTCATCATTTGAAACCCATATGATAGGCCGGTATAGTTTGTTGTATTTACAACGTTTTTTATTTTTCCTCTTTAAATGAATCCATAATATTTAAAATATTAGGTGATGATTATCAAATATTATTTCTTTAAATCTGTTTATTACAAGTAGATTTGATTTTTGAAAATGTCATAGTTGACTGACAAATATTAAATTTTTAATATCGGTTTCCATTTTGAAAATGTGCGTTTTCCATGAAAATGCGAACATTTAGCTATAAAAAAACTTAATCTTATTCGACAGATACTTAAATGCTTTAATCTGACGTTGATAAAAATATAGGATGGTCCATTTAAAATAAACAAGTTTTTAGCGTTTCAAACTTCTACTGATTTAGTCATAATTTTTGGACAGCCCGTATAATCTCTACTTAATTGTTTACATATGCGACATAAAACTTAATCAATTAGTAGAACTTAATTTAAATTTGGTTTTAATAGCTGTAATAGGTGTTGAGAACTTGAACGTTGAAATTCTCACTACATTTTGACAAAATATCTCTTAAGTCCTTAAGGTTTAAATGAGGCAAACATTTATAAAACTCGCTGTTATTTTGATCATGGAATCTGAAAATGTAAAAATATATTAAGTGTTCTATTTAAAAAAATACAACTTTGTTAAGTTTTATGCTTTTTGGATTGTATTCCGTGTTCGTGAGGGTCGTACTTTCGTACTTGTTTGTACATATGCATTTGAAATTTAAACTCGGATTTTATTAAGTTAGAAATTACGATAATTGAGCTGAAATTTAAAGAAGAGTTTTTTAAAAATTCTAAAATTTCTAATTTAAATTCAAGATTTTGAGCACTACATTTTGATCTAAACATCAAAAGGTTAACTTTAAAAGTAAAATGTCAACAGAAAATATTTTGATAAATTTAAAATATTTTCGCTTTTACTGAAATTTCCACCACACATTTTCGACATTAAAGTAGTCAATTTTAATAAAATTTATAGACATTTGAGTTAACACCTAAAATTCTGAAAAAAAGTGTAACTTGTAATAAAAAATGTTAGGTTCTTGCAAATTATACTTTTTTGTTTACTAGTTTTAAATTAAAAAGTAGAAGCTTAAAGAAAGAATATAGAAATCTCTTTAAACAATTTTCTATTTTTTTCTTGCTTCTACTGTTTTCTTAAATATTTTTCAGTATGTATTTTGACCCTCAAATTCCAACTTTAAGAAATATGTTAAAATTGTAAGCTTCAACTTGAAATCTCGACTTTTTGCTATGAATTTTTAACTTTTTCTCAAACTGTCAAATTCATAATCTTTAAATTTGGACTTCAAAATCAATTTTTAAATCTCATTATAAGTAAAATTAGAAATTTAGAATTTAGCCCAAAAACTTTAAGTTTGTTTTTGGAAGTTTCGTTTTTAATCTGAAAATTTCCATTTTATTTTCGGTATATCGTTTCTTTATTTTTTTTAAATAAAAATAAATTTGAGAAGATCTCGGAAAACTGTTTTTGAATTTTTCTTCTTTGACCTTCGATTTTAAACTGTAAATTTAAAATTCAATCATCCAATAAATTTTCTCAAAATTTTGATATACAAGGTGATTCTAAATGTAGTACCATAAATTCAGGATCGTATTTTAGAGCCCAAAATAGGACGAAAAGTTCATATAAACATATGTCGTAAGACGCTTCGTTTCCGAGTTACAGTGTGTGGAAGGTTAGTTCCTAATTTTAGTTTTTAATTAATAGTTGCGAAACGTGTACATATAATTGAATAAAATTTGGCACAACTTCATATCCTTTTGTGCCCTTTTCAAAAATCTAAGAATTAATTAACACAACTTAACCAGTGGCGGGTATATCGAGGATAGGCGGTGCTTAAAACGAGCCTTACTTATTTTGTATACACTTTTGTGGCAATGTTTTAACAAAATATAAACTACAAACATTTCTACATATAAAAGATACTTCTACCGAAACTCGATATTGTCAGCGGTTTTCGAGTAAAATGCATTTTTATATTTCGATGCATTAAAAGTGCTTGCCCAAAATTATGGAACGTAACCCGTAGTTGGTATTGAAATGAAAGAAAATAAATAGTATTGACATTATCATGTTTTCTTGTCACCTGTGGCCACTTTCAGCAATTTATGTAAATAAAAGCTGATGTTTTTAAATTTGTTAATTATTAAATATTTACGAAACATTTTTTGTATTGAAATATTAGTTAAAAATATTTTTTTGTGAAGTAGATTCTAGGTAATAAATATATCATAGCTTTTCTTTCATTTTAAAGTGTTACATCCGAGATTTTTGGGGGAGTGTTTTTGATGCATCGAAATATAAAAATGCATTTTACTCGACAACCGCTAACAATATCGAGTTTTAGTAAGTGCACCTTTTTTACTTAAAAAAGTTTGTAGTTTATATTTTTGTTACGAAACTGCGACAAAAGTCCACACAAAATAAATAAGGCACATTTTAAGCACTGCCTCCTCAATATACCCACCACTGGTTGAGTTCTGTTAATTAATTCCTAGACTTTTTAAAATGACACAAAAAGTATGAAATTCTGCCAAATTTCATTTAAATATCCGTACACGTTTCGCAACTATTAATTAAAAACTATAATCAGGAACTAACCTTCCACACCCTGTAACTCGGAAGCGAAGCATTTTATAACACATGTTTATATAGACTTTTCGTCTTATTTTGCGCTCTTAAATACAATCCCGAATTTATGGTACTACTTTTAGAATCACCTTGTATATTCAAATTTAATTTAAAAATTTTAGAATTGTTGCTTGAAATTTTAATTTATTCAGCTACGGATTTTGTCGCCAATAAAAGTAAAAAAATAGCAATTCAAATGCAAACTTGAAATTCTGTGTAAGTCGAGATTTTGTAAGAAATGTAAATTTCCAAAAAACGTAAAAGAAATATATTCTGAAATTCTTCATCATCGACAAAATAGTTAAGCCAGGCAAAGTATGAATATACATTTAACTAGATTTTTTGTTTCAGATTGCATATTTCCGGATTTCCTACAAGTTGCGATATCCGTTTCGCCGGTGGTTTCGTAAGCTCAGATGATCGATCCCAAAAAAGTCGTCAGGAACTTCGAGGGCGAAGACTTCACAGAACCAATATTCTGCTGAGCTCAATTTCAATCATATTCGGCATCAGCTGGCTTCCTTTGAACCTCTACAATTTGATTGCGGACTTCTCAGAGAACATTCTCTTTACTTCTCAATCGGCTAGAGTGGGATATGCGCTGTGCCACATGCTTGGCATGTCTTCGGCCTGCTCAAACCCTGTTCTCTATGGGTGTTTTAATGAGAATTTTCTGAAGGAATTTAGGGAAATTTTGGGGTGTTGCATCAAGGGAGGGGAACATGTGGACGAGAAGGTGTCGTTGAGGAAGCAATCGCAGAGAACATTGAAGAGTCCAAAGCCGGATCTTTTAACCACAGACTATCAACAGGGAAATACTGTAAGCAGCGATTTGACTGTTTTTACCAAATGCTAGCTAATAAGAAATAGCGGTGCGAAATCCAGCGCCGCAGAAAATAAGCTATAATATTTTAGCAAATTGTATAATAGATTTCAAAACTTTAAAACATATTATGTCATAATAGTTGATGTATAGACATACTTTAGTACCTTTTATACAAATGAATTGTTAAATATTTCTAGTTCTAATTACAGTTGTAATGAAATTTATAAATTTATGAAAAAGTAACTAATAAATCTGCTATTATAGCACATAATTATGGTTGTAATATTCAGGGCGATTCAGTTATGCAATTATTTACTTTATATTAAATGAAACAACACTGAGTGTGGATGCTTCTAAAAAATGTCCTGGCCAAAAATCTATTGAAATTTAGAGAAATATAAAAACGTAGAATTTTAAAGACAACTTTTTATTTCGAAATCGCTTAATATTTGAATATTGAATACCTATTTCTATAATTAGTTTTCCAACTGTTGTAATTTTACCAACTTAATTAATTAATTAATTAGTTTAGTTTAATTAATTTAATTAGTTCTCTCTGACACAAGCCCATTTAAATATTTTTATTACCTTTTCTCAATTCAATGATTTACCATGTCCAAATTTATCAGACCTGGAAAAAATAATTTTAAAAGTACAAATAAAAATGGGAACTGGGGAATTCTGTATATTGTTTGGTTTAATGTTGTTTCAATATCATAACAAAATTCTTATCGATTTATCAAAGTTAAGGCGAAAATATTTAGTTTGAATATTTGAAGATTTTTGAAAAAAACTATGATACCTACTTGGAATTAAATCACTAAAATGCCCATCTTTATTTAGACTAAAATGTTGACTAAGATAAAGATATAAAAAAGAAACTGAACGTAAGGGAAGATATGGTTATTTTGTGCATTTTTTGATTTAAGGTCAGACAATATCAGAAATATGATAAAAATAAACGTACAAATAAGGCACTTTAATATAATACTTAATTTGGCAATATCAGTTTTCTTTATACAAGATGTCCGTTAAACAATGGGCAGAACTTTACCAGTACTACGACTAACATTAATGGGGAAAAATCATATACAATGTTTGCTCATAAAGGTTAAGTTTTCGAAATACAGAGTGTTAAAGTTGAAAAAATAAAAACGATTTTCAGGTATATCTCTGCGATACGTTAAGGGATTCTTTTATAATCTGACATGAAAATTTTCAATGGGAACCTACTTCATTTACTTCAATTTCACGTCAATACAAAAACTAGTGGCTTATAAACTTATTTTCGAGGACGGTCTCTAAAAAATAAATGTTACGCCACAGCTTAAAAAGTTTGTTTAACATGTTTAACATCTTTCTATCATAAAAGGTATACTTGTTGAATATCGATAAGAGGCACCGTTTTTGAAAAATGTGCGTTTAAAATTGTCAAAGAAATGCAGTTCGTAGACAACATAATTCCCATTAACTCCCAGTTTCTATTACCGAAATATATTTTTTTAATAATTAAATGGCATTAACGAATAATAAATTAATTTCATATTTTTTAATACAGGAATTACAGTGTAAAACTTAAGAAATAATTAAGGAAACTGAAGTAGAAATAATAAACAATATTTTTTGTGTAACATAAATAATGAATTAAGAGAAAGAAAAAAAAAATAATTACCCTTTAATTATGTTCTAAGATTATTTTCGTTTTAACATTTGACTGAAGACATGTTGGATTTCATTTTTAAGAATCCCCAAAGAGTGAAAAATTATAACTTTAGATTTCTTATAGCATCGCAGCCATTCTTTGCCACAGTTCATCTTTATTGTTAATAGATGCAACTCTATAAACTATGGTCTTAATATAACCTACAAAAAAGTCAATAGCGGATTTAAATATAGTTACCTTATCCAAGAAGTGCACTTTCTTGCTCACTTTAAACCAGTGTTTCCCAACCTTAGCGTTTGTAAAATTCTTATGCCCCCCCCCCTATGTAACATACATAATTTTTAATATTGAAAAATTGAATTGTTCACTTAAGAAACCTAAATGATAGGTTTTGGGAAGAAATCACTAGGAAATTGTTAACGAAACACAGTAAGTAAATTTTCAAAACATATAATGAAAAATTGAAATTCAAATTGCAAATAATTTAAAAAAAGATTTTTCTATATTAATTTATTATTTTAATTTGGTGAGATCCTTGCGCTTGATGCTTGCTGCACAGAGATTTTATATTAGGTTCCAATTTGGTTAGCTTTAGTCTCAAGTCTTCACGTTGTCTTATATCCAGCCGATTTCTTTTTTTTACCAGTAAATCATTTATAGCACTAAATCCACATTGAGCTAAAAATGAAGATGGAAACGGTAGCAATAGTTTTTTTGCGCGTTTGGTTGAATTTGGTTATTTGATTTTCGTTTCTTCACAAAGCCATGCCACCGCTCCTTTTATATTAAATAAAGTTTTAACTGACTCATCATTTTGCAATTCTGCGAGTTCTTCTTGATACTGCATATCTGATATATTAGACCCATCCACTAACATTGGCTGCATCATGCATGTTGGAAAATCTCTTTGTTTTAAATAAGAAAATCTTTCTTTTAAATCAGCCGATAGAATATTCAGATGATTGACAATAACAAGTGAAGCGGTATCAGTTACGTCACTTTGGAGCCAATGAAACTGTTTAAAGTTTTTGTTGTTAATATGTTTCTGACATAACTCAATATGGGTAATTAAACCAAATATCTTCGCTTTTGCATTGGCAAGAGTTTTATTTCTTCCTTGAATAATAATAATATAATATATTTAGTTTTTCAAAGATATCGGCCAAATAACTCACAAATGCTTTATCATCGATTGTTAACAGATACTTTATTTCAGGTTTGTCGCTTAAAAAATCACTAAGAGTATCAAACAGTTCGATAAATCTTTTCAAGCAGTTCCATTTAGAAAGCCATCTTACTTCAGTAAGTTTGTTCTTCAAAAAATAGCTTGAAGAGACGCTCACATTTAGCACTAGCTTTAACAGCATTAACACACTTTATTACTGAATGTAGTACTTCATTTAGAACAGGCTAGCTACCAAGTTTTCTCTATGAATAACACAAGGCACAAGAATCATTTCTGGATTCGCATCTTTCATCAATTTTAGGCAGCCATTTTTCTTGCCCATCATATTAGGAGCACCATCTGCAGCACAAGATGCTAATTTTTTCTAATCTTTTTTAGAACAACATTTCTTCAGCGAAATGCCCTTTATTAATATATCTTGCGTAAGTTATCACAATACTGTCTCACTGTCTCTCAAAGTTGATTTATCCATTTGCACTGAGTGAGAAATTTCTTGTTTTCAGCTTTTCAACAAGTTGTTTTTCAATATCTTCTCTCATTTCGTCTATTCTTCTGCTAATAGCATTGTTACTGAGTGGCATAGCTTTAACATCTTTGTCATCCTATTCAAGAACCGTTTTAAAAAATGCTAATATTGACGGTCAAGAACACAATTATTTGTTGAAGTATCAGCAATAAATAGACCTTAATGTTTTTCTCTTTTCAAAATTTTTCTTTAAAATTTTAAAGCAATTTAAATCTAAATTAATATGAGCACTATGTTTCGCCTTCAAATGCGCCTCAAGACGTCCTCGTTTCATTGATTCGTTGGTCAAGCATTGCTGGCGCAAAAGACAAAAAGGAAACCGTTCATCGTGGACAGCGGGTATGAACCCAAATTTTAAATATTATTCCAAATATTGACGAGTTTTTTTCTTGCTTGCACCACTCATTTTACTATGGGCTATAAGAAATAAAAATAAGATCAATTAAAAACTAAAATTAAAATATGTGTTAAAATTAATCCAATGTGACATAGAGTAAACGTGTACTGAAAAATGCATATTTATTTAAATTTATATAACACATTTACTATACTGCCACTGCAAAATAATATATTTTTTCCATTTGACAAAATTTTCTGGAAAAATATGCTTCGAAAATTAAAATAAATAAAAATAAAATCAAATACTTACCAATTATATCTATCGAATGTATATATTTATTAAATCAACGAGCTTTTACAACACTGTTGACGGACACTTATTTCAAATTAACACCAACTGAATGCTGTAAAATACTACAGACGTTGCGTTGGGCCAACAGATGCGAACAACTACGTTGTTTAGCGAGATTTTATAACGTCCGGGGTTCCCCGCGGAACCTGCCGTCTGCCGCAGGGAAATTTACTTGACGACGCCAAACACCCAGTTGATATTTTGGTCTCGTCAAGCGAAATTATACCTAATAATTATTAAAGAATTTGCTTTTTTCGTTAAATTTGGCTCCGAAATCTAGCATTGCATTTAAATGGCTCGGAGCGAAAGGATTAAACTGGTGTCGAGTCCACTTTCGAATTGCCCCCCTTAACAATCAAATTGCTCCCCTGTGAGGCATGGGCCCCACGTTGGGAAACACTGCTTTAGACGCACTATTTTCAAAAACGGTGCCTCTTGCCGATATTCAATATGTATGCCAGAAAAACGTTGAAAATTTGAAAAATCTTCTTTATTTCCGCTTTGCACAGAGACGTAATATTTATTATTTAGAAAAGGTTCGCGCAAATTTAGTTTGCAAGCCACTGTTTTTTTTGTATTGACTTGAAATCGCTGCAAATAATGCAGGTTCCCGCTAAAACTTTTCATGTTAAATTAGAAAACGTTAACGTACCCGAGAGATATGCCCGGAAATTCATTTTAATTTTTTAACTGCAACACCTTATATCTCGAAAACCAAGCCTTTATGAGCAACATTGTATATGAATTTTCTCCATTAATTTTCGTCATAGAATACATCGATAAAGTTTGGTTTATTTTTTAACGGACACCGTGTATATTTTGACATTATGCGTTTTGAAATTTGAAGATAATCGACTATAAGAGATGCAGTCAAATAGAGGCACTTGATTGATTTTAAAAAGTTCCGTTATGACATTTAAAAGTACGAACATACAGAAAATAAAAACTGCAAGTTTCAGTATGAATTTGGATAAAATAATATACTGGAAAAAGCTCGAAATTTATAGTAACATCTCCAAAATTTCTAACTTAATTTCACAAAATTTATTTCTTGTGAAAACTTTCACTTTAAACTTAAATATTATAACTATTATCGAAAATTTTACTTTTAAATCATAAATTTCGATAAAAGCTCTAGTTTCGAGAAATTTTATTTATTTCTATGCAGCGTAAGTCATCTAAATTTCTGTTGTTCCTACAATGTCTTCTGTAATAAAAATCTTTCTGGTGTACTAGTATGAGAGGCATTTTGTAAAATTATTTTTCGCTGCATAGGGTAAAAGTTATCTATTTTAAAGTAACACGCTAGATTTTGGCACATTTGAGAACAAATAAATTATTAAATAGTTTGATGCTTGTCTGCCTTCGGTGTGAATATGTCCCATATCATTAAAAATATTCTATTCTAAATTTATCATCATGAAATTCTCACTATGATTAAAGAAAATAGTCGATATATTTCCTCGTATATTTCCTCGTATTCTGCACGATTAAAAATTGTATCAAAAATTTGTTTTTTATGATTTTTATGTAATCGGGAAAAACAGATACCTGTTTTTTTATTCAAATCACTTATCATGGAAATTATTGTCAGCGATCCATAATCTTCATTTTTACGAATTTGTGTATCTCGATAATTGCAAATATATTTCGTTGAAGAAAATATCTTTCTACAGAATATTTATTTGCTTTCGAAAAGGAGGAGCTCTAACCTCTATGTATAATCAAAGTATCAAAGGTTGATGAAACAAAACAATCAATCAATAGGCAATAGCATGCCTTTTTCGCCACGGCCTCTTCTAAAAAACACATAATGATTTATTTTGAAACTGAATCTGAAATGACTAATAGCTTTTTCAATTGGAAATAATCCTGTACATTTTAATTAATAATTAAAATTGCCATTTCGTTGTCAAAATTTCAAAACCATATGTCGAAATTTCATAAAAAAATAAGAATTTTGAAATAAAGTCGAAATGCTGATATTAAACTCAAATTAACAAAGAAAATAAATTGTCTTTGTATTACGATCGGCATTTAAAAAAAAGTCACTATATGTTTTTAAAGGTGAACATTTAGTAACAAAAATTAAAGTTTCGAACAAAAAGTTAAAATTGCCGGGTTAAACTCCATTTAAAAAAAATGATGAAATTTCAACAAAAAGATTCAATTTAAATCCAAAAATTTTAAGTCGAAGTTTTAAGATATTTTCTTTACAATATTTCTAATTATCTTTTCCAAATCCAAAATTTTCAACAGAAAATTAATCTTTTAACTTTGAACCCGAATTTTTAACTCCATTTTCTAAATTTTGGGTGTGATGTCGATATTTCAATATTAAATGTAAAATTTCAATTTTAAAATTGTAATCTAAAGTGTTCTTTTGACGAATTTTTGAATTTAAGCTTGGCACTTTGACTTCAAAAATTTGGAATGGAATAAAGTGTGAGTAATCCAAAAATGTCCAGAAAACTTGTAAATATAAAAGGCTGCATTTTCGAAAGTAAAGTTGACTTTTTTTAAAGAAAATACATAAAAATGTTTAGTCTAAATCGGAATTAAATATTTCAAGGAAAAATTTAAATTGACTAAAACAGGTTTTCAGAAAAAAAATCAAGACTAAACTTTTAATTAAAAGAATAGAAATTAAAGATTATAATTACATTTTAAAACATGATAAAATTCACAGCAAAATTTTAAATTCTAAGCCTTTTGGCCTTTGGTAAAAAAAGTAAGACTTTTGGATTGTAAACTGAACACTTCGAATAAAACAGCTTAAAACTTATAAAAGTTCAGCTTCATTTTTTAAAACTTTGAGAAATAGTGGGAAAATTAAAATAAAAACAAAGGAGCTGTCTCTTAAAATCTTAAAAAATGGATAGACAGACGTGATAATTTAATTTTCAAATTGTAATATCAAATACGGAGAATATGTAACATCAAAGATAAAAATTTCATAATTTGTAAATTATAAATATTATTTGTAGTTTTTTTTTCTTTCTTTAATTTTTTTATACGATACAATTTTGATCTTGTCTATTTTGAGTTACTACATTTTAAAAAACCTCTCACACCATCTAAATAATATATTTGCATAGCAAATTTCAAAATATTTCAAAAAAATATGTTTTCAGTGTACTGATTTTTCGTGATTATGTAAACACTTTGATTTGAATTATCTCAATACTGCAAATAATGAGTTACTACAGTCTTCGTTGGATGGGTCGATATGGAAAATATATAGAATTAGCTTTAAAAATTCAAACATATTAAAACAATTTTACTTTTATGTACCTATTAACAAATGTTTTATGGGCAGCTTTCCACGCCACTTGTATTCATAAAAAAATAGATCACTTAGCAACATGAAAAGGATACATTAAACTTCGGTCATAAAAAAATATAAAATCTTCAAGGCCTTATTAACTATCTTGACACTCCATGTAATTCCAGGATATGTTCTTTTGGCTTTAATTAAATTGAGTAAATGTTCAAAATATTTTTTGTCTATTCTTAAAAACGTTTACAACGCCCCCACCATTGCTTTCTTGAAGTTCCTAATTTATTAGATTTCAACTGCCTCCTCTATAATCAAGGTGTCGCTCACAAATATAAACAGCTTCTGCTTTATAATATAAAGCTCATCTGTACGAGATTCAAAGGAAGATCAATATCGTAACACAAATAACCTCCAAATTTGACAAATCAAGAATGTAAACAAAAACAATAAGTTCGTAGTAGGCAAAAAGTAAATAAACAGGGAGATGCGTAGAGACATTAAATTGTAGATTTGCGTCTCGCACGATCCGTGTTTTTATTGCCGTTGTCTCTCTTATCTCGCACGGCGCATTTCGAATTGACGTCAGCGGGCCTGCCAGAATTTTACCAACGTTTGTGGTTTTCTATTACAGGCAAATTTTGCTTACGGATAGAATAGGAATAATAATAATCAAATTAAAATACAATTTAAACAATTATACTATACACATTTTCGCATATCCAATTTAACTTTAGGAGGAGGGTTAGATTATCAGGCAAGTTTAGCTTACAGTTGAACTTGTGATCGGTGGCGCAATAGTAGAGCAATTGCTTTGGACTTGGCGGGTCCGAGGTTCGAACCTAGCTGCCGATCTCGAGTTTTTTTAAATTTTATTGCGGGATCTACTTATGGGTACTGTGAAGAGCAGCCGTCGTGATTAAATCCAGGTCAAGTCGATTAAATGTGATACGCGACCAAAACCAGTGATTGTATATAGTTTTTCAAAATTGTAGAATTTTGCTCATCTTTAAAAATTTTCGAAGAATAATTTACTTCGATTTTCGGACCTAATTTGTCTACGTTGTGTTTAAAATCATTTTATTCCAATAAATTATAACCCCAGCTCGTAGAGTCGACAGGGAAGTGTTATCAAATTCAAACAACAATTGACCTCAACGTTTTATTACAATTGGTCAAAAAATAAATCAACAAAATTTCAAGTTTGTGATTTTCAAGTGTTCTTAAATATAATACAACAAAATAAAGTGAACCTGTTTGTTCCAACTTGTTTAAATTTGCTGGACACAGATCTGAGAGAAATATTTCTTTAGAAAATGAAGAGAATTCATTGAGCACAAGTAATCTGACATTCTTTGTCTAACTCTTTCGCTCGTATATGGTGCGTCGGTTATTAATTTCCCAAAGTTTATTTTAACCCTAATAATCGCAATGCTTTCCCCAGCTGGGCCATTTAGTTTGTACTCGAAGGTTTTCAAACCAAATGCAGCTAACTTTGTACCTGATTGTCGGTGGGTGTTCGCTGGTTAGTTTGTACACAGAGGTTCTCAAACTATTTTCAGGTGTTTGTTTTTTTTCTTTATTCCAATTCTTATGTGTTTTGTCGCTTCTTAATTCAAGCATACTTCACACAGCATACAGTTTTCTGTGAAAGCTTTGAGCTAACAATATCCAAAGGATAATGCTAAGAGAAAATGGAGCTCAAGCTTGGAAATGAAGTTGTGATTTATCGTAATAAATCAAATTTATAAATGTTGATTCAATCTTACAGATCTCTCGTTCTTTCACTCTTTCTTTCTTTCCTTTGTTACCTTGTTCCTTTGGTGGGTTTTCTGTTTTTCTCATACCAAACTCAATCACTCTAACTTAAACCAGTGTCATAAAATAGACTAGAAATATTGTTTAGATTTCGTAGAAACTTTCTGAGCAGAGTTTGCCCTTCCAACACTACATCTACTTCTACAGCTACTGTTCTAATAGAAGAGGCGTTTTCTGGCTTAGAAAGTGGCTAAGCTTGACTTAGCAAAAAAAAAAGCATTTAAATTAAAATTAGAAACTGGCAAGAAGTTCTCATTTCTTTCGTCAACACATTTCCCTAACGAGAGCTGATGCTGATACTGCTCGTCCGCCTACGTTAGTAAATTTATGTTGACAGTAAATCTAGGCATGCGACTATAGATTAGTAATTTTGCAAAAGCTTCTCGATCGCGACGCGCGGTGTTGTAATTTTCTGTGGCCTATATAGGGGGTCCTTTTTTTTGGACGTGTAACCGATGAGGGAACCCACGGATAAGGCAGACCGGGCGAGTACACCAGAACAAGAACCAGAAGAGGTTACTACTCCTTCTAGGGTGTTAAGGCGTACGTTCCCGCGGAGCACACTCAGGGGTTCACATGTGTTGGGACTTTGTCTATGTCTGGAAAGTTCTTCAGACAACCTTCTTACAACACCGGTTCCGGTTTTCCTTGTTTTTTACGTTTCGAGAACTTACAGTACATCATCAGCAAATCCTAATACAGATGCCTGCTGTCAGTTACCGAGCCTGCGGTGATGGGTGTGATCGATTTTTTGAACCCCTGGAAACTCAGTTTCCAACAGCAGAACATCGAACAACGACCTTAAGAAAATAGAAAATTCTCGAAGCAAATTTGCTTTATTTGTTTTGGTTTTTTTTTTCATTCTATTCTCTTTGTGTTTGTTTTTTTTTCTCTCTCTTTTTTTTTTTGTTTTGCTGAGACTGGTAGTTGCACCAGTCAGCGGTAGGGTTCTTGGCCCTATAATAATTTTCTAACAACAACTTTCTCATTCATTCGGTTTGTTGTGGAAGTTTTACATTCCTTTCTCTTTTTTTTTTGTGTACGCCCCCCCAACCCCATATTGATCAAAATTAGGAACAAGTATTTTCTCAAATTTTAGGAAAAGTTAATTAAATCATATAAGAGCGAAAAACCATCAAATAAAGTCATGGGACAATTTAAAATTTACTTGCCTATATATCCCGTAGCAAACATCACATAAATAGCACTAGAACTTCACGTTGAACAGAAATTGTTTTTTTTTTCATTCTCGTTAATTAGCACAACAGAAGCAGTTTTTAAAACTCCCGTATTTCGTACTCGTTTTTATAAGTCCGGAGGTTGAACATAATTTTTAAACTAATTTCATCGAAGTACCGTGTTTGACTATCTTAAAGTTGGTCTTTTGTGTTTTATCTTCACGTCCCCCTACCCTTAACTTCTGGGGACCGAAAGACATCCTCTGCATCTCGCTAGAGGGCATGAGAATGCAGAATTTCTACTAATTTAAATATTTCTAATCCAAATTAACCCTTAAATAAATTTTGAAAAGGATTCTAAAAGTGCATATCAAACTGCAAACCCCTTTTGAATAATGTCGTCCCTTTATCTTGCAAGTTTTACTTCGATAATTGAAATTTAAATAACTTACAATTGTACGTGTTTATAAGGGCGTTTTTTTTTGAACGTCTACCACCACATGGTCTTGCCGAGATATTTGCTACGGTCGTCGCCGTTATCGGCACTTTACCCTTATTTATTACTCTACTTTTCAGCAGTCCTCCAAAAATAACATGATATTTTACTCAGTTTAGGTATCTGTGCTTGAAACAAACCAGGCCTAACAAATAACCCTTATCTAATTGTGAACGCTAAGAAATCTGTTTCTTACGCAAAACGCTGTTACAAAAATTTTTTAATGATACCCGTATTTGTAGATTTAATATTTCCAAGAAAATATTGAATAAAATTCAGTTAAATAAACCAAATGAGGAAATAGAACAGTTTAGTAGAACTCGACTCACCACAGTACCTATACCTACGAGACATTATTGCATGTGGTTAGTTTAAATGAGAGTTACTGCTAACGCGAAACCATTCGTTTGTCTCCTATTTTTAGTCACTCAGCGCGGCTATATAAAAAAATTAATTTCCCGGAAAAGTCAACGTTCATAAAAAACGATTATAGGTTTTAAATTTTAAATTTCGGAATTGAAACTGAAATATCAAAAAATAATTAGATTTAAGAAAATTTTCGAGTTTAAGGAAAAATTCGGAATAAAAAAGTGGGAACATGAAGGTGAAACCTTGGTATTTCCAAATGAAAATAAAGTTAAAATCGCCAAGGAATATATTGAGTTTAGAACTAAAGTTTTGGAATAAAAAGTAAAAAATTTTAATTTGAAAATGAAAAAAAAAAATTGAAAATCAAAATTGGAAGGCATAACATTACAAATCATGAATTTACTTGTAACAAAAAATGAATATTTCTAAAAACAAAAATTTTAAAAATAGTAATAATTTGTGGAAAATGTTTTAATCTAAATCTGGAATTTCTGCAAAATAGAAATGTTCAGTGAAATATTAAATTTCTATTATGAAATAATGAAATATAAACATTGAAATGTAAAATGGAAATTTTACGAAAGTAATTAAAATTTTAAGATTAAAACATGAAATTCTGAAAAAAAGTGAAAATCCCCAGAAAAAAGTTGATATTGCTAGTCCTAAGAAAAAAAAATACTCTCGATAAAACAGAAATTTCTAAAAAAAGGCGCAGAATCAGAAATTTTGAAAGGAAAAGTTAACTTTAACACTACAAAAAGTATTGTTGCACAGTTCATGGGAAGTTTTGTGTTCGATCCGCTTGACACATAGACAGAGCGAAAAAATACATGTCATATAAGGGGCTTTTACCCTCCCAGGACTGATGACTTAATTTCGCTAATTGGTAATTCCACAATAAACGCTACAATATGGTGGATCAATAAATTGAAACTTTCACATAATTTTACTTTGACATCCTTAATCATCAAAATACAATAAAATGTCAGCAAAATATTACTCATATTTCCGTGGAAATAATATTAAAAATTTGGGTAGATTAGATTATTTGTAACACCCGAGACCGGTTTCCTATTTCTAAACACAATTATGTCAAAATTATATGGCTCTTATATAGTTACATCAATGAATTTCTAATGTAGATTAAGATAAAACTGATATCTAGGAAAATTCGTAGAAATCTCCAAATATTATGAACGAAATTGAAAGAAAAACTGTGCGCCCAATGCACGTCCCCATCTTCTTTTAGCTCTAGAACTTTTTACTTATAATAAACATAATTAAATGGTGTTATTATTTTAAAGAAGACAGTAATACAGAAGGTGATGACTTATTGAAATAAATGGTTTTTATAATAAATTTCTCCTAAAAGTGTATAAATTGTAACAAGATGAGACGGGTGTTACAGGGAATTACCTCAACGATTCGATTATTGCAGCTTTCTTAAAGGAAAGGTCGCGAAGTGTCCGGCGCCGATTTTGCTAATTTTTGGATATGTTTTAAAGGATCAAAATCTAAGAGACACGTATTTTTTTTTATCGGCTGATAAACGGTTTTAAGGGTAGTTTTACCCCCTCAAAGTTGGGGCAAAAAATGCAGATTTTGCTGTTTCTCACATACCAAAAATGATATTCGAGTCGTTTCTTTTTTAAAAAGTTTTGTTTCGACGAGAAATATAAGAAAAAAAATGTTTCAAAATTTTCCCACCCCTCTCATGGGGGCAAACTACCCCTATTTAGAAGTTTTTTAATCATAAAAATGGTAATTACGACAGCAAAATTTTGAAAAAAATATATGTTACTTTATACACCAAAACTAATTTTACCTGTTTTTGGATTTTGTCGAAAAAAAAATTTTTGGGGGTAAACACCACTTACACGAATACGTATATGATAGGATGTATTTTTATGATTTTTGTTTTATTTTTTTCTGAAGCGAAGTATTTCGACGAGAAACTAAAAAAATAATTTTTTAAGATTTTTTCGGTGACCCCTCATCCCCACCCTCCATCTTTCCCTTATAGGAGGGTGAGCTACCTACTTAAAAAACTGGAAAATTCGAGATTATTATGATCCATCTACTATCTATATACACCGAAAAAAAGTTTACCAAATTTTTTTACCCCCACCCCCCCTCCTGATAGGGGTAAATTACCCCCTTATGGAATTATTAATTAACAAGGAAATAGTCATTATAACGGGTCCATTTTGAAAAATAAATGTTATTTTATACATCAAAATTAATTTTACCTGTATTTGGGTTTGGGTGAAGGAAAATATTTTGGGGGTGAACACCCTTAACGCAAATATTTATATAGAATAGGAGATATATTTGTATAATTTTCGGCTCGTTATTTTTGAAACGAAGTATTTTAAAGAAGGTGGAAAAATATTACTTTTAAATTTTGGTTCTCCCGTTCCCACCCTTCGTGTTGGCATACCAGTAGAATGAGCCAGTTAGCTATCTACTTGAAAAACTGGAAATTCGAGATCATTGCTGTCTCTCTAGATACCACAAAACAGAGCTTAGAAAGGTTTTAAATTTTTGCATTTCCCATCCCAGGTGACTTATCTTCTGATAGAAATAGGACGCGAGGTGTGGCTGGAAAAATTCGGATTATTTTTGTTGTTTCTTGTTGAAATATTTCGTTCCAGGAAAAAAGAAACGAATATCTTTACCGCCATAATAATATGCACCTAAATGTTTTGGTAAATTCCCATATTTCTTGTGCAGGTATATCTAATATACAAAACTTCTAAATTTTTATAAAGTTCAGACAACTGACCGCAGTTTTTATATAGATATTTTATACACATATTTGCTCTAAAGGGTGTTTACCCCCAAAAATTTTTTTTCGACTAACCCCAAAAAAATTCAATAAAATAAGTTTTGGTTATAAAATATAGTGTTTTTTTTTCAAAATTTTACTGTTATAATGACAATTTTTTGAATACTTAAAAACTTCAGAAAGGAGTAGTTTATCCCCTTACGAAGGTGCAAAAATTTAGAATTTTTTTCGGTGTATAAAAAGAGATCGTAATGATCTCGAATTTTCCGATTTTTTAAGTAGATGACTCAACCTCTGGTAAGATAAGGTGGAGAGAGAGGAAGAGAGGTGACTGGAAAAGTTCAAAAAAATTAATTTTTTAATTCCTCGTTGAAATACTTCGTTTCAGATAAAAAACGAATTAAAAATCATAGAAATACATCCTATTATATACGTGTTTGACCTAAAGGGTGTTTACCCCTAAAATATTTTCCTTTACCAAAACCCAAATAAAAGTAAAATTAATTTTGATGTATAAAATAACATTTATTTTTCAAAATTTAGCTGTTATAATGACTATTTTCTTGTTAATTAAAAATTTCATAAGGGGTAGTTTACCCCTATCAGGAGGGGTGGGGTTAAAAAAATTTGGTAAACCTTTCTTTTGGTGTATATAGATAGTAGAGGGATCATAATAATCTCGAATTTTCCAGTTTTTTAAGTAGGTAGCTCACCCTCCTATAAGGAAAAGGTGGAGGGTGGGGATGAGGGGTCACCGAAAAAATCTTAAAAAATTATTTTTTTAGTTTCTCGTCGAAATACTTCGCTTCAGAAAAAAAATAAAACAAAAATCATAAAAATACATCCTATCATATACGTATTCGTGTAAGTGGTGTTTACCCCCCAAAAAATTTTTTTTCGACAAAATCCAAAAGCAGGTAAAATTATTTTTGGTGTATAAAATAACATATATTTTTTTCAGAATTTTGCTGTCGTAATTACCATTTTTATGATTAAAAAACTTCTAAATGGGGTAGTTTGCCCCCATGAGGGGATGAGAAAATAAAAAAAAAATTTCTTTTCTTTTATTTCTCGTCAAATCAAAACTTTTGGAAAAAAAAAACGACTCGAATATCATTTGTGGTATTTGAGAAACAGCAAAATCTGCATTTTTTGCCTCAACTTTGAGTGTTTAAAACTACCCTTAAAACCGTTTATCAGCCGATAAAAAAAAATACGTGTCTCTTAGATTTTGGTCCTTTAAAACATATCCAAAAATTAGCAAAATCGGCGCCGGACACTTCGCGACCTTTCCTTGTTAGTGAGTGCAGTTTTCCGATAATCCATGACACAATATCTAACCCTATTAAAATCTGAATTTTATCTTTAGAAACCTATGAGATTTAGAGGGGGGGCGGTAACTTCTTACATGTTATGAGTTGTATTTTTAAGGCACCATTGGACCGAAAATTAAAAAAAAAATATTTTAGGATGCTTAGAGGTCTTTTTCAAAATGATACGTCACACGATAAATTATCTAGAACTTGATTTTTCGGTGACCGATTTTATTATCAAATATTTTCTTCTTTTATTCGTCTGTTAACGGTATTTGCATGGGTCATACTAACGCTGAGAAAAATTTCAAATTCCTACATTACATAGTATTTGAGACATACGGGCGGACGAACGCACACGAGAGCAAGATTATAAGGATTCATTTTTTTCTTTTAAGGACGGGATCCTAAAAATAGTCAAAATATTAAAAAAATGTCGAATTTAAAAGAAAATTTAAGAACTTTCACTTAAAATGCTTAGGAAAAACCAAAATTATTAGAAAAGTCAAAATTTTCAAAAAGAAAGTCAAAATTTTCGGTAGTCAAATTGTCAAGAAAGTCGAAAATTTGTTAAAAAAGCCAACATTTTCAAATAGAAAATTTGATACCTAATTAGAATTTTGAAAAATATTAGAATTCTGGAAAAAAGTCAAAAATTGAAAGATATTCAGGAAAATTCGAAATTTTTTAAAATATTTAAAGAGATTAAAAAACCCAAATTTTTAAAGGAAATTGAACTTTCTCCATAAAAAATTAAAAGTTTGCAGAAGTGAAGAAATTCTGAAAAAAAAAAAATTCAAAAAATTACAAATTTTCAAATAGTTTCCAGATTTTTAAACATAAGTAGTTAAAATTTTCAGAAAGAGTCGATATTTTCGGGCCGAAATTTGTAAAAAGAATTGGAATTTTAAAAAAGTTCAAATTTTTGAAAAAGGTGGGAATTTAAAAGCCACAAAAAAATCATAATTTTAAAAATGGGCAAAAGAAAGTTAAAAATTCCCACAAAGATGTTAAGATTTTAAAGAAAAATCAAAATTTTGAGAAATTCAACCCTTTTGACAAAAAATGGATTTCAAAAAAATATAGCAACATTTTCTAGCCAATCCAAAATTTAACAATAATAAGAATAATAGTTCCCTTTTGCATCATTTTCCAGTGCTGGGAGATAGTAAGTAAGCATACGAGGAAGGCACTTTGGCCAGCCCTGCGCTTCAAACGCTTATTATTACTTGGGAACCAAATTTAATAAAAAATTAAAATTTTGAAAAATAGTCCTAATCTTCAAAAATTTGGAAAAGTCAAGACCTAAAAAAAGGCAGAATCCTCAAAAATTTTTAAAAAAGCGAAATTTTTGAGAATTTGAAAAAATGGAGAATATTTCATGAGAAACCGAAATTAGTGACAATTTAAAATAAGTCTAAAATTGTAAATAGTATCAAGGAAAAATATCGAGATTTGAAAAAATTAAAATATTTTCGAATTTTTAGAAAAAACCGAAATGTTGGAAGGCATAAATATTGAAGAAATGCCAAAATTAACCGGATTTTAAAAACGATAAATATTTTAGGAAAAGTGGAAACTTGAAAAAATCGAATTTAAAAAAAAAGTAAATTTCAAGAAGTTTAAATTAAAAAAAGTATAAATTTTAAATAAAAGTGATATTTAAGAAAAACTCTACTTTCTCAAAACTTTTCAATGTCAAGTTTTTAAAGAAATTTGAAGTTTTCGAACAGCAAAATTTAAAAAAATTCAAATTATTAAAAAGATTAATTCACAAAGACGACCAAATTTTAAAAAAGTTAGAACTTTGAAAAATGTCGAAAATTTGAATAAAGTTGATAGTTTGAAAAAATGTCAGATATTTAAAAAGAAGTTAAAATTTTAAAAAAAGTTTTGACCTTTTTCAAAATTTCGGTTGAATAATATTTGATATACTGATAAAGTCGAAATTTTGGGATACGAAAGAAATTCTAAGAAAAACTCAACCATTTAAGAAACTCGACGTTTTCCACAATCTTAAGATTTCTTAAAATTTGCTTACATTTTCTTAATGTCTCAATGGTGTAAATAAATCTGGGATAGCGTCTCCAAGGGTGCGTTTAGATAAGACACTTTATTCCATACATTTTTCTCTGATATAATAATATATCAAGTGTAAACCATGCCGAGAGATGCTATCTGAGACTAATCACACAGCTGAGATAAATTTATTAGTCGACACAAAATGTCGAGACAAATTACAGTCAGTGTCTGATATATATCTCAGAAGTTGTAGTCGTCCACTTTCTCTCGGGATATTTAAAGATATTAACTATTGTATATCACTTATAATATAATATACTATTCCATGTAAGTAATTTGCAAATTTATTTAGATCAAATCTATTAATCATTTAAAGCGCAAAGACATTTTATGTTGACACTTTATCTCAGCAAGAGTTGTCAGCAATTTTATTCAGCTACATTTGTGTCATAGTGTAAACGAATAAGGAAATTTAGTTTGAGATACCTGAGATTTCTATCATGTCTCTAATCTAAACGCACCCTTAGAGAGAAATTTGCGAAATAAAGTGTCTAGTGTAAGGTTTATAAATGAAGTCTAAATTTTGAAATAATTCAAAATTTTGGGAAAGGGGAAATTAAAAAATCTATAAATACCAAAAAATTCTAAATTTTGAAAAAATGTCGAACTTTAGAAAAAATAGATTTATTTAACAAAATAACGAAAGTATAATGGTTCTGAAAGTAGTGAGTAATGTAGGGTGATGTATAAGCTAGGATCCTAATAAAATTCCTTTATTTAATCTTCAATCTTCTTAACAAAAACTGTATTGCTTGAAATTGCAGTAGTTTGCGACACGGAAACTTATTAAAATGATTTCAGTTATCGAATTACACTTTAAATATTCCAAATAACAAGAGAATTACCGATGATATATACGTGTTATTTATCGTCTAACTGAGATTCTATCAGGCTTTAATTATACAAATTAATCATGTTACACATAGCAAGTGAATTAGATCCAGTTTTCATCTGATTCGAAGAAATTTGTATGTCCGTTACGCCTAATCTGTTGGATTTGTTAACAAGCGTTGCTCCCTTTGGAATAGTTTACGAATGTGAGCACGGTTTCTAATTTATTTTATCTGCATTGTGGTAAACCGCATTTGTCCTCATCGGAGATATTTGGACAGGCCTGAAATAGTTTCGGAATTGATACCACACTTCCGGAATTTCAATTGTTGCATGCTGTTTGAAACCCAGCTACGCAAACGTAACCCACGAATTTATCTCCTTAGTCAATATCATCTTCAATTAAAATTTTCCAACTTTAAAGAAATCAAAAACTTGCCATAATAATAATAAGGGATTAAAAGACAAAGTTTTACAATTATATTACAATTTCCTTACTCAAAATTTGATTGGAGGTTGCCTGTGAAGGTTATTCATTATTATTACTTTATTGCCCAATATGTCAACAGTAGAAATATGTTTGGCAAACACCTTACTTGGTCTTTTGTTAAAAGTTCAGTATTTCCAAAAGTTAAGAGACAGCTTTAGAAGAGCTGAAAAATTATTTCGTTCACTAAAAGCTTTCATCCTTCCACTAATAAATATAATGTCGATAAAGTCAAAATAAAATATGCTAAACTTCGTTACAATTATTAGCCAGGTCTCCTCGTATTTGATTGAGAAAACGGTAAATCCTTGATTGTGGAAGTCCATTAAACTGGTCTCTTTTTTTCAATTATATGCAATTGATGTTCTGCAATGATCTAATCACATTTGTGAGATTACTTACATCGTACATAACTTGGTTTTAATTTTCGATTGCATTTTTGTAAAAATTAGGTAGGGGAAACTGAGGTATAATGGACTACGGTGAATTTCGGATCAGCGCCATATTTTTTTCTCTTACAAATGGCTGACAGCTGCAAATAACTGTCATCAGATCGCATGCTAAGCTCATTTTCCCTTGAGTACTCGACTTGTGTACGCGCACTGTTACCTCGTCTATTTTTCACTTTAGGTTTCATCTAATTTGACCATATTTTTGGAGAACCAGCTTATGTAAATATGTTTATAACCTTAAGCGTTTGACACAGATATAAAATTTTGCATGAAATTTCCATTGTGTTACTTATACGCTGCCATATTGTAAAAAAAAAGCGTTCGGGGAATTACGGACCACTTTTGTCGGGGAATTATGGACCACGCAAATCTTTATATTTGCCAAATTATCTTCGTGTATTTGTTGACTATGAGTGATTTTTTATGCGAAATGTTAACATTAAGTTTTTGACAATTTTTAATAGCTTTTTTTCAAATGTAAGTATACCATGTTGAAGTTACATTTTCAAAACGATTATATTTATGATTCATATTTATTTATATATTATTTATATTTATAATTTCAAACATTCGAAACATTAATCGGTCATATCGCTTCGCTTTGAACATCGAACAGAAGAAACCGATTGTGACGTGAAAGAAAACATCGATTTTTCAAAGTTTGTAAAAAAATATGCCAATTGGAACGTCTAGTCGAGCTGTTCACTTGGCTTGTGCTGTAATGACTGTAAGTTACTGGACTTGCAAACATTGCGTTTCAGACTGATTTTTATTGCCATTTTGCGCTTAATTTTTTGTTATTTCTCTTTAACAATAAATTTTCTGTCATTTCAACTCAAAAATAAAGTTTTTTTAACACATTTTTTCATTTTGAAATCGATTTACAAACTGCTCCGTAGTTCTCTGACCTTTTCAAAACTTCAAAAATACAAGCTTTGAGCCAACTGATTTAATAAAATTTGACCAAAATGCTTCAACCAAAAACTACTAAAAATTGAAGCTTTAACGTTTTCTGAAAAAATATTTTTTTGCAAGTTCTTAGCCAAAATAAAAATAAGTGGTCCACAATACCTCAGTTTCGCCTACATAATTTAATTTAGCTTCTTGCGTGATTTAAGTTGCCTTATCAAAAACATAATTCAGCTATGCTGTAAATAATAACAAATCTGTCTAATCGTTATAAATTCTGATTTATACCATTGGAGCAATATTTTTCTTCTTTTTTAGGGTTCAGTACCTTCAAAGGAAATAACGAAATCTTTATAATCTCACTCTCGTGTCCATCCATCCGTCTGTCACAAAGAGGTTTTCTTCGTACACTATGTAACGTATAAATTTGAAAATTTGCACAGCGTTAGTTCTCGATAACCCACGCAAATATCGCCACCCAATAATTAGAAAAAGAAAATATTTTATAATAAAATAGGGGGTTAATTTATCTCTAAAATCGAATGACGTATTATTTAAAAGAACTACACCTAAGGATCGTAAACTATTTTTTTAGAAGTTTTGGTCCAATCGATTTAGATACAGCACAAAATGTCAGAAGTGACCGTTCCCCCTGTTCACCTAGGTTTCTAAAGTTAAAATTTACATTTTAATAGGTTTGATAGATATTGGGTAATGGACTACAAGAAAACTGCAGGTTTTTTTTCGATATCCTAATAGTTGTTGAAAACAAAATATTTTGAAAAAATAGGTGCTTGCATTCCAAGGCTTTTTGACCCCTATAATAATATTTTTTTTTAAATGAAAAGGTTGATTTAGCTAAAGAATAAATGAAGATCAAATGTGTCTCTTACATTATTTTATTTAGATGAATAGTTTTGGAGTTAGTGCTAGTTCACGCAACGCAGTAATAGTGATTCTCATCGAACATTTTAGCGCGATTCGGGGCGATCTCATAAACTCTGTTAGTCATCGAATTATTGCGAATTGCGAATGAATGCTTTTTATCTGAGACATTACCAACCCAGTTATCAGTTCCATAAATATTTGAATTAATTGTAGAAAAAGGTGTGTATATCTAAAAAAAATATTTTTTAATTATAACACAATAAAGTTTATTCTTCATGGTAGACCCTTATTGACCGGAAATATTATGTTTTTTTCAATTTATTTAACATTTCTTCAGCCCAGTTTGGAAATATTTAATTTTTTTTATGGTTTGTTGACAATTTTCTAAAAAGTTTTTGAAATGCGACTACGTGATATTTAAATTTATTGAAAACGTCAGTTCATGACAGTTCACAAATTAAGAAGTTATTTTATTTTACATAGAATAGGAAAAATGAAAAATAGGAGACCAAAAATTAGATATGGAAAAAATAAAAATGTTGTTTTTTTGATAAATTAGAAAAATATAAAAAATACGTAAAAAAGTTGCAGCACTGGACATCGATGTTTCGCTCTCATTTAAGCTCGTCAACAGTGCATAACATGGAAAGGGAAAAATGAGGAAGAAATACTTAAAAATATTTTTTTTTTAATATAAAAAAGAAAAATAAAGAAATTTTAACATGAATAGACATTTCATCATCAATTTGAGTGTTAAAAATTTACTGTGTTAAAAATTTAAATATTTGAAGCCCGATCCACAAGAAACATGTTATGCACTGCTGACGAGCTCAAATGAGAGCGAAACATCGATGTCCAGTGCTATAACTTTTTTATGTATTTTTTATATTTTCCTAATTTATCAAAAAAACAAAATTTTTATTTTTTCCATATCTAATTTTTGGTCTCCTATTTTTCATTTTTCCTATTCTATGTAAAATAAAATAACCTCTTAATTTGTGAACTGTCATGAAGTGACGTTTTCAATAAATTTAAATATCACGTAGTCGCATTTCAAAAACTTTTTAGAAAATTGTCAACAAACCATAAAAAAAATTTAAATACTTCCAAACTGGGCCGAAGAAATGTTAAATAAATTGAAAAAAACACAAGAAAGTTTGATTAAAATTTCGAATTAATACATAAGTAAAAATGATTTAATTTGGTTTATTGATTGTTCACTGTAACAATTGTTACGGAACACTAATTTTACGAGTTCTTGGATGAAATATTTTTGTTTTTTACACTTCTTCATATGTTGGAATACTGAACATATTACTGAAAAATATATTTAGTTGCAGTTGCAGTTTGCGATTGGAATGACAACTATTTGGTATATCCGGTGTAACAGATTTATGGCACACTCCCATTTTTTCTTTACTTAAAAGGATAATATTTTTAAACTTTATACACTTTATCGTTTCATTGAAAATTAGGTATCCTTAAAATTAAATTTTAATAACTTAGTAGCACATAATACGTTAGTTACAATTATAATATGTTAGTTACCTATCATAATAACCTAGATACAAATTTCATTTCAAAAGTTTGTTGTTTTTTTTATGTCATCGTTGTCAATGATACGATAAAGCTTTGAATGCAACTCGATTATTAGCGATTTAAAAAATCCCAGATACAATGACCCAAAACTAGGAATTTATCAACTTATAGTATGTTTGACTGTTTCATTGCAGAACATTTATTCGATATTACTTGTTAAGTTTAACCTGCCTAAACATCTGCCACGCCGAGAGTGCTTGTATTTATTGTAATTTACTACGATGCAATCCCATATTACTAGAATGGAAGTTACCTCACTACAGTGACCTTTGTAAGCTTGCTTGCCTCAATTATCTTGGTTGCAATTTATAAACTAAGATTGTCGAATACTGTACTAAAAATAATTTAATGACACCACGAATTTTAGCTCAAACGCTACCATAAAAATAACAAACTAATAGACAAAGTTTACCGATATAAAATTACAAATTTAAATACTAGACATCTTGAAATTACTCATAATACAATAAACATGTTCCCCGATCACGAAATTAAAAAAAAAACTTTAAAAAAATCATCTAGCAAGATAAGAACAAACTTACTGCCCAAGGTGCCCAGGAGGAAGAAGTGGCAGCTGAAATAAGAAATCCAGCAGGATTGGATTCCACTTTGATGGCACACGCCATAAAAATAAAACAAAAAGTTCGACGCTAGAGAGTGCTATTACGCGATCTCTACATGCACCTTAGCGGTCTGAAGATAACAAAAACACTACCCTTAGCATCATGGTTGAATACGACAAAAACACGTATCCCTACATTTAACGAAGTGCGGCTCTGTTGGTTATAAGAGCGCCGTCCCTAAATATCTCTAACTATTCTAAGCATATGGTCTATCCATGGATGACAAAACAATAGCACTATCAAAAATGAACCAAAAACCATTTGGGAACTCCGGCGAAAGCTAGCAAACTCTACATACAAAGTAGCCTTCCGCTAGGGGTTCACACTCCGACTAAATAGCGACACGAATACTTCATAACGTTTCCCTCCATCCCAAACAATAACTTTATGAACACTTGACGATCGTTATATCAAATCTATGAAATACTAATGTCGATAGCAAATACATCGGCACCCTGAAAGATTATTAGTTGGTGGCATTTCTTGGTACTATAATTTTTAAAATTGCAACATAATAGGTTTCCATATGGTTAATTATGAATCGATAGAGATAATAACATCAAAAATAGGCCAGGAATTGCGAGCTTTAATATACGAAATGTGTATATGCATACCAACTGATGGAACTCTACACGTAAGTTTTTAGTGACCAAAGGAGACTTATATCAATTTGAAAAGAGTAGCAGATAGCATCATTGCTTAGAAAAAGGTGTCATTTTTTCAAAATTCTATAATACATTTGATTCTTTGGGAAATTACCCTAGATATAATCAATTTTTTGGCGAACATTCGGGTTTGATATTTTATTCGCTAGCAGAGCAAACCACTATAGTCAGTGGTAGGAAAGTGTCTTGGTCCTGTAAATGGAATTTTATTTTGTTTTTATTTATTAATTATATTTTATTTATTTTGTTTTCAATATCATAGTAGTTGAACATATTCCTGTAATAAATGTCCTTGTCATTTGCGCAGTAAATGTTTCCTTTTTTTGTATACCAATTTATGAAATTTCCAACATTTAGCATTTTTCATGAATATTTTAGCTTCTTGCAGTTACACTCATAATTAGAATAATCTAAGAATAATTTGTTTTTATATGTGAAACAGAGCAATGCAAAATTTTTGCCAAAAATTAAAAAAAATGGCTTCAAAATATTTTTGATTTTCCAGTAGAATGTTCAAAATATTCAGCTATTGGCAAGGAAAACCAATAATAGTAATAAATATAAAATTTAACTAATTAAGATTGGCGACTAAGTAAGTGATAGTTTTTCATAAATCAAAATGAAAAAATAACAGAAGAAAGAAACTTAATTGTAATAAAATCAACAGAGTTCAAGAATGCTATCACAGTCAGCCACATTGCAGAATTGCCTTTGTTTCCAAAATAATAGGCTTAGCAGTGATATTTACAATAAGGTTCTGGCTTATTGTATTATTGTAATAGACATAAATAGATTTATTTGTTTGTTAAGTTGCCCACATACTGATTTTGTTCCTGTTATTTTTAGCACAAACCCAAAGCAAGTCTGCAAGGGTCTGAACACTGGAGAGTCCGCGGTGTTCCATGACATAAACACGGATTGCCTTGAGTTCGTGCTAAAATAAAATTTTTATGGAATAAGAGATTGAATGCTCTATGCATCGAACGAAATACGGAACGCTAATTTTGAGTAAGTGGCAACATTTTGATAATTTTCTATTTAAAATTGTAAACATAAATATATGAGATAAGTCGTTTAAGTGCTTAGCTTTAGATATAAAAAAATAATTTGTTAATTTATGAGTATTATTTTAACTTGTAGTAGGAGACGAAGACCATGAGTGAGGCAATGCAAAAATTTCTATTTATTTGTTTTGCCTTTCTAACTATTATTGTATTTAGGATCGATAACAATTTGATTTATATACGGGTGTTTCAGTCTTAATGTCATTAATTTTAAAAGAAGGTATAGATTGAAACACAGAAATTGTCCCCTGAAACCAAGAAAAATTAAAAAACACAACAAAGGTTGCTCTAACGCGTTTCGACAGCCAAGCTGTCATCTTCAGAGAGAAACTAACATCTAATCTTAAAATTAACCCTTATATACTAAGAATATTCACTTCGTGCGTGATCGGCCGCACCCGAACGCGCATCCAATCATACACGTCGTTGTGTCACAATTTCTTATCTATCAACCTTAACTATTTTTAACAGAGATGAATGGCCTAAAGGTCCAGCGCAACCATTCATAAGGTTGTTTCCAGCCTTATGGATGGCTAAGCTCTCACATGCATTTAACATATAATTCTTATTAACTACTCTTAACAATTTAATATTATTATCTATCCTATGATCTAATTCAAAAGCATGTCGAGCCACACTTGACTTCTCAGTTCTTCCGTACCTCAAATGAGCCAAATGTTCTTTGAGTCGGATTTTAAGAGATCGTCTAGTTTGTCCGACATACTTTTGAGGACAATCCCTACATGAAATTTGGTAAATACCAGACTTATCTGTTTGCTCTACTTTATCCTTTAAACTACCCAAAAGCGAATTTAATTTTCCATTAGAAGTATAAATAACCCGAAAACCCTGATTTCGTAAAATTCCACCCAT
Organism: Dastarcus helophoroides; assembly: GCA_028583605.1. NCBI lineage: Eukaryota > Metazoa > Arthropoda > Insecta > Coleoptera > Bothrideridae > Dastarcus > Dastarcus helophoroides. The sequence continues at coordinate 4,907,285 of CM053332.1, forward strand.
GCTATTTTTGACACAAAAAATCAAAATTTAGATAATTTTATTGATGTTTTAAATTCACGTTTTCCAACAGTTCAATTCACTGTAGAATTAGAGAAAGAAGCCGCTTTACCATTTTTAGACACTTTAGTTATTAGGAATAAAAATAGATTAGAATTTGATGTATATAGGAAAGATTCCAGTACCTTCCGCTATATAACTTCCGATTCTAACCATTGCATAAAAAAACATACATCGCCTTCTGAGTCTTCCTCTTAGTAGGGAAAGATTCAGAAAGGAGTTGAAGACAATAAAACATATAGCTGAAGTTAATGGATTCGATCCAAATATTATTTATAAAATTATTAATAAGAAAAAATTTAAATGTGAATTGGTGAATACTACAACTTTCCGAGCTGATGAAAACAAAAACTTTAAATTCGTCTCACTTCCATTTGAACCCTCGCTCACGCAGGGTTTGGGTGGAATTTTACGAAATCAGGGTTTTCGGGTTATTTATACTTCTAATGGAAAATTAAATTCGCTTTTGGGTAGTTTAAAGGATAAAGTAGAGCAAACAGATAAGTCTGGTATTTACCAAATTTCATGTAGGGATTGTCCTCAAAAGTATGTCGGACAAACTAGACGATCTCTTAAAATCCGACTCAAAGAACATTTGGCTCATTTGAGGTACGGAAGAACTGAGAAGTCAAGTGTGGCTCGACATGCTTTTGAATTAGATCATAGGATAGATAATAATATTAAATTGTTAAGAGTAGTTAATAAGAATTATATGTTAAATGCATGTGAGAGCTTAGCCATCCATAAGGCTGGAAACAACCTTATGAATGGTTGCGCTGGACCTTTAGGCCATTCATCTCTGTTAAAAATAGTTAAGGTTGATAGATAAGAAATTGTGACACAACGACGTGTATGATTGGATGCGCGTTCGGGTGCGGCCGATCACGCACGAAGTGAATATTCTTAGTATATAAGGGTTAATTTTAAGATTAGATGTTAGTTTCTCTCTGAAGATGACAGCTTGGCTGTCGAAACGCGTTAGAGCAACCTTTGTTGTGTTTTTTAATTTTTCTTGGTTTCAGGGGACAAGTTCTGTGTTTCAATTTTTGAAGATAACCAAGGACCAGTCCGTTACATCAAACAAAAGGTATAGATGCATAAATATAATACAAATACGCGATTATTATTTGTTTCAGGTATATTTACGCCGAAAAAATTTTTTTAAACATAATTTAAACCTCTTTTCGGGTTGGTAATTACTTCAAGCGGCTTTGACATTACTAGATACAAAAGCTGCGCAACAACTGTCAATCGGAAATCGTGAGAAATAAAACATTGTTCAAATTATGCCTAAAAGATGAAAACATACATACATTAAGTAATATTTTCGGTTTCGGGACACCTAGAATTAGCGATAGGATAGATTTGTTTTTTTTTGCATTAAAATTGCCTGCTAGTGACTACGAATTTTAGAAGAAAAGTTCATGTGAAATCGCGAACAATGGAATATTAAAAAAAATGAGCGCAAATGTTATAAATTGGCTAATACTATTACTACTACTTTTCATCAAAATGTTAAATATTCTCTTTTCGATTTTCTGTATTTATTAGGCTTTCCAAATTCTTGGCTAAAATTAATGACAAAAGAACACCATGCATATGAAACGTATATTCCATATAGATAAAAAATACATCTGACAATATCAAAGCTTAACTAACCTATATGAATGATTATTACATCCTTAACTGTGTTTAAAGTTTTAAAAATATGCTGTTTACTTTTAATACAACCTCTGAATAATGTAATTCTATGTGAATATTCAGTACACTAACCCAATGTGCCTAATTCTCTTTCTATGAAAAAAATTATAAAAATTATAATTATAATTATAAATTATTGATAAAGTACAAGAAGTTATTTTAAATTTAAAAAAAATTTACTGTTCCGGATCAGAATCAAAAACTTTCTGAGAAACGAAAAAAAAAAAACAGATTGCTAAAACGCATGCGATGTGATATAGTAAAAGGACGAAATGGAATCAAACATTAAAACAAAGTATTAAATGGAGAAAACTGGTTAGAATTCAGAATAATTCTTTCGCATTTCCAATATGGGTTAGTGATTTGAAATATACTACACAATTGATTTTATAATATAATTAAAAACCGATGTAGTAAAAATATGTAGAAAAATTTATATCTGATTTAAAATATTTTTATTGTCATTAGTTATAAGAACATTCGTGTCTTTCCGGATCTAAAAATAAAATTTTCTATAAATTGTATATTAGTTTTATTTAAGAACTTACCCCATAAAGAACCTTAACAGCCTAAACCGAGTAAGTACTTATTTTTGTAGAATTGAATTTCTACTAGTGGCATGGAATAAAGGCAATAGGGCTTTGCATATACCTATTCGTACTAAACATAATTTTTAATACAGAGAAAAAAAAATATTTCTATTAATATTTGATCTCTCTTACCTACATGTTAAAAGATCAAAATCTTTAAAATTCATTGGCAGGTAGTTTTAGTAAAAAGTTAAGCTTACATTAGCTAATATATTTACGGTAACTAAAGCACATTTCAGTTAGTAACCGCACTTGATATTACCAATGTGGTGGACCATAAGCGTGGAGCGTAGGTCGACGATGGTAATATAACAATGCTACCAAGGGGGCGGCAGGATCTTGGGGAAACGATTTGGTTAATTTTACGTGCGGTAATATTAAGCATGTCAATATTTTGTTGACGAAATATGTAGTAGCATGCAGTACTATTTTGTTTTTCACAAGAAAATCCATCTTATGTTCACCATATACACTTCCGCGCACATATAAGACGTAAAGTGTAAACCTTTTCTTTTTATTCAATCCTTCATTCTAATAATTTAACGATATATTAATTCGGGTACCCATAATCCTGATATTTTGATTTCTGCAAATCTGCTAAATATTAAGAGAAACATATATCATTTCCGATAATTACAGATCCCCAAGTTTGATTGTTCTCTCCAATTTTGACCGCATGCAATCTCAAATTTGATACTGCAGATTTAATGAAAGAATTAGAAAATTTAGGAATAAATTATGTATTAATTTCTTTTCTAAATTTGCTACAATCTCAAAAAAAGTAGTGTTTCATTTTAGTTTCGAAATGTCGAATTTAAGGTAAACATTTCTACTGTAAAATTTGATCTTAAAATTTTTGGATAAAAGAAAGATTTTTGGTATTTAGGTGGAATTAATCAAAAATAGTCACGACCTGGGGTTTGAAATATGCGGCTTTAAAAAATTTGGAGTTTAAACCCAGAGCTTTGCAGATGAGAGTAAAAGCCCATAAAGCTTTAAACAAATGTTGCTACCACGATGTGACGTAATACGTGATGCAAAAGCCCAGATGTTTTTTTTACCGTGGTTCCCGAAGTAACGAATCAGGTCGATTTTTATTTCTAAATTGTGTTTTTCAATCCCGCACTCCTTCACTCCTAAGTGCTAAAAATCCGAACTTTCAAAATTTAAATAGCAAAGTACCTCTTGCGATACCTCAATTAATAGATTTTTGTATACTGAATGCAACAATTTTTTTTTTAAATCAGTTGATAAAGAACGGAACTACTTGCCAAAATGTTAGCATGTTAATAATGTTCTGTATCGCATATGTGCGCGCACGGAACGACTTTGCGCCAAATCTCAGCATACCGTTATAAGTCTATCGTGGCTGCTACTAAAATCGTAACAATTCCAGTATAATCATTTTATAATTTTGAGAAAACGTGTAAAAATGTAATCTCAAACTTAAGAAAACTATTTTCGAAAAAGAAAAAGTGATCATGAGACTGCCGACAGAAGTAAAAACTTAAAATTGGCAATTAACGGGATCTGTGTAGTGTAGTTCGAACACAACCCTAGTCACAAATTAGAGTATTGAAAATATTTAAAAATAAATCCTCTCAAAGCCTGTTGATTTCTCTTTAGAGTCTTATAACAAAATATTTAATTCCATGATTAGTCTTTGAGACATCGGTGTTTAAAATAAGCAAAATTTTTTGAAAACTAGTGATTTTAACTATCTTTTACACAACAAATTCTGACATAAAAATCTCAAATATATATCAGCGAAACCAAAAGTTGTGTTTTTTTGACTCACCTCCCCCTTAGAAACTCACCATTCCTATATTTTTTTCCAAAGAAAAAGCCACCCCGTAAAATGTGTCGTTGGTAAAGTTTTTTATTCCTTTTTATAGATGTGAAGAAGGTATCACGAGGGTGGTTTTTATTTTAGAGGAGTTAATATCCCCTAAGACAAAAGAGGTGGAGGGGTGAGCCAAAAAACACATTCTGGTTTCCTGGATGTGTATTTAAAATCTTTATAAAAGCATTTTTTGACTAAGATGTAATCAAAATTATTAGTTTTAAAAACCTTGCTTACTTTAAACATCAAAGTCTCCGATTTAAGATTTGCTATAATTATAAATAACACTGGGGAACAATTTGAAATATAATTTCGTTTTTTGAGCTGTTCTAGAGTTAAATGAATATGCTGATTTTAAAACTGATGATAGTTTTCTCCTACCACGTCTAGTTTTTTTCTCTACACCCTATCTGGTTATCCACTGGGTATATTACTCTCGATCAAGAAAAAGTGCATTTTTGCAATTTTTTCGAAATTCATTTTGTTATTATGGAACTCTTTAATGCTATAATATAAAAGGTTTAATAGAAGTGACGAAAATTTCTGCCTAAAACGCAACTGAATGGCCTTTTTTATCGATTACTCAAAGTGAAGATTGAAGTGTGTCCTCCTCCACAAAGGGAATTTATTTGATGAATTCCTAATAGGTCATTTAGTTTGTTTGCGTGGACAATATAAAGACATAAAGAGAGTCACTGATTGGTTGCAGTATCACATGCACCAACAGATGATCTGTATTGACTTTCTTGCTCTTTTCTTGGCCAGCAACGCGAACATATCAAGGCTTTCTGTTTTTTGTGTATGTGAAACAACAGAGCTCGTGAGAACTATTGGATGCAGTCGAATTGGCCTCCAAGATGTAAATTGGAACCTAACATTTTACACCAGACACTCATCGACAGAAAGAATCTGCTATTTCACCTCTGTATATAAAACTGAGCCTCATGAAACAATTTTTTAAAGCTATGTCAATTGAAGCATATTGTGTCAAGTATCCATTGTGGTATTTCCTAGTCTATTAGTTGAAAAGATAAAGACGAGTGTGTTTGATGGTCCACAGATTCGACAGCTCCCTAAAAAAAACCTTTATCGAAACAGCAGCAGAACTTGAAAAGAATGATTGTTGGCGTTGAAAAACATTGTCGGAGCTTTTGTTGGAAATACATGAGCTGAGAATTACATTGAAATTGTTCAGCAACTTTGGGATCGCTTCAAAATGCCTAGTTACTACATGACTATCACAATTAATTTTTTACATACTTAGCCATTTCTGACTTCCTGAAAAATCTTGGCGCAGTGAGTGATGAGCGGGGTATAAGTGATTTCAAAAATATTTAAAGAACATGGAGATATGTTTACCTTTACATTCCATTTACCTTGATATATTTAAGGTAAATGGAATGTAAATGTAAACATTTATGATGGTTAACTATTGTTGGAGTATCAATCTGACAATAATGTCCACACCTTAAACGTTTAAGAAAAAGTTTTACACGAAAATTTTTACCTTGATTTTTAACTTTAAGGCTTTGCAAAATAATTACTATTTCTATAAACACAATTTAGCGTTCAGTAAATATTCTTATAAGTATAACCTTTGCACGAGCCTTATTTGTGAACAGTTTATTTTCCTTTATATGCACATTTTATATAACTTTGGAGGCAAAGAAAGCCTATCCTGTAGATTAAAAAGTTTACGTGATAGACAGAAACTGAGATTATTTTTGGGTTCAGAGGGCAAAAATTCGTCGAAAACAAGCTAAAGATTTAAGACCATGAAATTGTTGGTATCCCCGGTGTAATAGAAATTTCATATTTATATTGGAAATTTAATTTAAAAAAGTTGATTATTTGAGAAAAATCCATCAATTTTTTAGTTCTATTTCGAGATTTGAAAAAAACTTTTGAGTTAACATTCGAAATTTTAGAAAAGGCCCGTATTTTAGTATTCAAGTCAAAATTTTGGCCTTAAAGAAGGTTCCTTTTTGAATTTCAAGAGGCTCACTTTCAAAAGTACAAATAACATTTTTGCAATGAGTCCTATTTATTTAAGCATGTTAACTTTTGCCTTCATCGATTTGCCTATCCTACTGTGAACTGCGAATGCCACTGCACGCCACTATTTGCTGCCTATGAAGATTTACAATAAACTTCTAAAAGGGTAAGTATTAAGTTAAACTTTAAATTTAACACATTAGCATATTAATTAAGATGATATTTAGAAACACTTTGTGACATCCGAAAGAAATAGATTATATTCTATATTTGAGGTTAACGGAAAACGGAAAATATTGTTTAACAGGTGTAGGGTACTGATGGCTGCATTATTTTATACAATATACAGGTACTACTTATTTGTCATTAAAAAAACCTAAAGTAACCATGTTCCAAGTTGCTGTTATAAGAACTTAGAAATTATAACGAAATCGCAAAATAAAATACCATTCTGTACTTCCTAATTAAACAGCATTTTTGTAGGGCCTATATTTACCTATTTTTTCGATATTGAAAATTTTAATTAGGTGATTAACTTTGTCAACTATTTCGACTATGTTTTTATTTTTGCCAGCACAGTTCAGTTTGGGTAAAAATTCCCAGAAAAAACATCCGATTTCTAAAAAAAGCTCAAGTTTAAAACATCAGAGATTACATTTGTAAAGGTTTTTGGATTTCTAAAAATGTCTTCAAAGTTTCGGCCAAAAAAGGTTTTACACAAGGGTGTAAAGACCACACCGACAATTCATTAATAATTACTTGAAATAAAAGGAGGATCTGCCTTAAGATTTAAATCGATATTTTGTCACAGTGTCCTAGATGAAATTTCGAATTAAAAGAGCCAAATAAATGAAACTAATTTAAAATCGAATTGCTTTGTATTTTATACTTTGAATTTGTAATTCCGACAAAACAATGATAAGAAAAAACTGAACCTTTCGCTATTAAAGCCATAATTTCTAAACTTATTTTTGTTCGAAATTTGAAACGTCATGATCAAGGTTCAGATTTTGGGTTTAAAGTGAAAATTAAAAGCAGAAAAATTTAAAAATAAAAATATATGTTTCTGAAAATTTAGAGTCTAAATTTTCATCAAAAATGTTAAATCATCAAGATTACATGAAAACACAAAATCTCTAAACAAGGTATCGCGTTTAAAGATAATTTGGAAAAAGAAAATATCAGGCTTAATATTTTTAAAAATCTCAAGTAGGAGATTTATGTTTAAGGTTAAAATACAAAGATCAAACTCAAATGTTACGGTTGAAAGGGAAAACACTTGAAAAAACGTCAAAATTAAAAAAGTCTCAAATCTTCTATAATCTGTTCATCCAACAGATATAGCTATGCCACTCCCCCTCAAAAAATTTTGCTCAATTTGCTCTTTTTAATACTTATTTAGTAAAAATCAAAGTTCCCATTGGGCCTGTAAAATATAATGTAAAATCTTCCAGAACAAAAGGGAGGGCAGGAAAAATGAAAGGACGACATTCAACAGCACCTTATTATATAAGGTTCAGTTGCATACAGTAATTTAATTTGCCTAAACTTCAATTTTGAGGAAAACTAATTAATAAAAACAAATTGCATGTACATTAAAAAAATAATAATAATAAAAAGTGTAAAAGTGAAATTTTTAAACTTATCTTATTTAGAAAATTTTACAACATTTAATTTAAAGTTTTTAGCTGGAAATTGAATTGAAAACTGAAAACGTTTAGTAGAAATTTTGTGCCAAAATAAAAATGATTAGGCATTTAAAAATTTTAAGAAAACAGTAAAAAATTAATTTGAAATTAGAAAAAAGCTGACATCTCAAAAAAAACTCTGGACATGTTGGGCTTATAGATCTGAAATCCTGAAAAAACAAGCCCAAACTTTCAAATACGTTTGAACTTTCGAGCATTATCAAGAAATCAAAATTTCTAGGAAAATCAAGATTTTGAGCTTACATTAGAAATTTCGAAAAAAATTTGGATTTACCCTCGAAATTTCTAGAGAAAGACGACCTAAAGAAAACTTAAAGCTGTGTAAAAATAAGTTTAAACTCTCTTTAGGGAAAAGGTGGAAAGGCATCTAATAAATTTAGTGAATAAAGTCAGTTTCAAGGTAACTCATAATTAAAAATCAAAATTTTCAAGTTAAATTGAGATAACGAAAAACAAACTAAGCTGGATCCATATCAATAAAAATTTGAATTGTGTGTCGTATTTTGAAATTTAAAAAAATATATTTTTCACGCAATGTCAATTATTTCGTGGCGTACTTATTTTGCGGTTTTTTACCGCCGTATTCGTTGCTGTGCACCTTAAAATCTCCAAAATAAGAGCAAACTTCTTTAACTATGTAACAAACCCTGTGAAAATAACCTCGCTATTTGTATAAAATACAATGCACAGCAAAAATTGTTATTGATGTGGATCCGCTTATAGATAGGTTGCTTATTTGACCCACTAAAATGGTAAATTGTTCTTATTTTTATTCTCTGAGCAAGTAAATAAAGATTTTCCTTTAACAGTTCTCAATAAAAAAAATATTTTTTTTCGGCCTCTCCTGAATTTTAAGCTTAATCAGCATGCTTACCGTTTTATACAAATAAACAACATTGTGTTTGCGCCCAAGGGAGACATAAATAAGGGTCTGCAAAAGCTCCTTATTTTAACGACTTCAACATCTGAGTCCAGTCATCTAATTGTAATTTATTGTCGGTTCTTCTTTAGTGTAAATTCTCCGATATTTCAGTAAATAAATCTTTTCAGAAGAACTTTATAATATATCTGTATTATTGAGGATGAAATATTATGAAATATACATTTGGCCTTCAATGGGATATAAAGGAATTGGTCTTTTTAGTCCACGAGCCCTACAATAACAGAGCTTCCTATTTGTTTTCATTTCAGGCGCTAACAAAGTCCTTTCTACTTAAACTTTTCCTATTAATTTTCTGCAAATCTTCGTTTGGTAATTTCAGCTCAAACACAGTTCTACTGCAAGTTACTCCAATAACCAATATCTAATAAATTTTGTTTGAATGAAGAGATGATTGTTTTAACTATAACTAATTTAAAGTGAAAAATCACTTGTCACTAAAATAAGATTTCCATGCTCAAAATTATTAGTTATTCGCGGGAAATTATTATTAGAACATTTGCAGAGATGATTATTTATTTATTTATTTTTTTTTGGGAAATTCAAGATTTATAATATGATTGAAATGTTCTAATTAAAAAACCAAATTTGATTTTAACTCTGGAAAAACGCAATACATGTACAAAATTATTTAAAATAATAATTTAATTAGGTTCTGGAAGCGTTTTTACTACTGCAGTACAAGACACACCATTCGCGGTCATCCTAAAATCTAATTGATTTGTTTGCAGTTTCACGCTCAACAGCTCAACAGCATTGCCGACCATCCCGATTTAATAATACGATTACCCATTTAGAATTAAATCTACTGATTTGCGACATAATCTACGGATTTTTGACAATATCTTATTCAAGTCATAAGTCTATGCCATTTTAAAAAGAGTGTATTAATAATAATTAATTAATAATATTAATTTGATCAAATTAATCATTTTATCTAGCTAGTATCTATGTCTGACCAAATTTAGTTAAAGTGAGTATCAGTTAATCAATTTATATATGCATTTGTTATTATTTATAACACACTGGTAACATGATAACATAAAAGTATAATAGCCGTGTTTAAAAATAATTATTCCTTTCAGTGTTCAGTTATATTACCTAACTTAACTGAACCAAGAAATGATTCACGGGCAGCAAATATTTCGAGCTTGAGATATTTTGGCAAACATATGTTTCCCAAAAAAAAACTCAGTATATTTAAAAATTTTATAGAAAAGTTGCACATGTATGGAGGTTTGTTAGACGGCTTTGTATGCAACAAAAGCCAAAGGACAGCGAGTTTGCTAGAATAAATGATTTTTTTAAAACTCTGATATGTGGTACATGTGAAGGTCTTATTTTCCCTAAACTGTAAATGTAGACTATAATTGAAATTGATATCTATAGAAATCTTTTTCCCTGATACCAGGACAATTTAAAATCCACAAGAACACTTGGGGATTTTTTGGTTTCAGGGAGCAAGATTTGTATATCAATTTTTGGGGATAACCAAGAACCAGTCCATGCCATAAAACATGTACTAAATTCGTTGTCTTTATTAATTTTATTTAACATTTCTGCAACCAGTTCGGAAATATTTAAATTTTTAATAATGAAAGTTGTCAATATTCAAAAACATTTTTTGAAATATGAGTACGCGATATGTAAATTTTTAACACGTAACCTCATGAGAGCTAACCTATTTTTCGTCAGCATAATTTTCTCTAACCACTCTTCTCTTATCTCCCAAAAAGATTAATTATATTCTGTAAAATTTTAATAGTTTTATTCTTTACACAAACTGTGGAAGTATTCCTGAGCTTCATCCTCAGTTTGTGTATAAAGAATGTAACGATATTTCAACTTTAGTTTAATGCTTCACACCATTTGGCCTTCATTCTTGTGGGTACTTGTTTTCATCAGCTAATCACATTTTGTTCAAGCCATTGTGATAACACACATATAAGTCCGAGCGCTGATGACGAATTTAGGGAAGGTATTTTAGGCAAGTTGAAATTATAAAAAACAACCATTTTAATTTAGTGAATCTAAAATGTACGGTCGGGGAGGGTGTTTGATATTATTTATTCCAAAATTTACCTCCAAAATTAGCAAAAAGCTAATCAAAAAAATTTTCTTAAGCAACATGCAATTATTTTAATATTTATTTTTGGCATTTACATAACCCAAAAGTAAAAATCTCAGACTGTCTGGGGGATTTTGAAGCATAACCCGACTGCCCCAAATTTGTATTATTTTATTGCAGGATGTACCACGACCAAATGAATCAAGCAGTTTGTCAACATGTAAAGCTTTTACACTTTTGAAAATTTGGGGGGATTCAACTGTCGCGAAGGGCAACTCAACCAGATTATTTTCTATGTGATGACATTTTCTATTATACCGGAAATAGATGTCAACTTTCTATTTTAAAAAGCACACTCAGTATATTATTTTATTTTTAGATTCTACCTAATACTCTATGTATATTCTATTTATAAGAATCTATGCCTAAATGTATTAGTTTTTGGAATATTTACATTTGTTGTCTGGAATATAATGATTAACACAAAATATTAAATAACCCAAAACTTTAATATTGCTTTCTAAACAACAATTGCTGCTATTTTGACCAGATTTTCCTTACGATCCACTACGTCTTCGTCGAAATTTAAAACTCTTTAACCCATTTATTACCATGCAATTTAAAATCATAAGAATTGTTTTCTTCACACTGCTACGTAATTTTTCTTTACTGGCATACTCTATTATATAAACATTTTCATTATTACATAAAAGATTTAAAACTTCCAATAAACTAAATAATAAATGCAACAGGAAACGCACCAAATATTCGATTAAAAGCAGAAACTAAGTAGACTGAACACTTCAATCTCGCATCATGAGAACCGTTGAATGCAAAATGCTTGGAAGGGAGAATTCGGGATCCCCCTACTCTTGACACGGCCGGATAAAGTCAAATTTGTAAATATTTAAACTGCCGCGTACCAGTTCTAACGATTTAGATAAAATTTTTAATAGGCGATGCGTGTGCACGATATTGTTAGGCCGGTGCTGGAAATATGTGATGATTACAGTAAAACGAGGACTCGCGCACGCCTATAATTGAATATTTATATATTTTATTTTTACCTGCTCAAAGAATGAAAATCTTGATTTTCCTTCTCTAATATGTTCATTTCTGTTCCGACAGTGTTCCACATTAGATTTTTCCATATATAGTGCCTATTTGCTAAAAAGAAGTCGATGCTATATTCGCAAGGTCCGTTAAGGAATAAGAGCGCGTTGCAAGTTGGGCTTTCGCCAGGCTTCCAACTGCATTCACTGGTTACCCTGAAGCGTTCAGGTTATTTATTATTTAATTAGAAATTTCAGTAGCTTTACTCAGTACTGATTAGTGAATGTGTAAGCGAACAAGTAGGGGAAGCATGGGTAATATGGTTCATCGCGTAATGTCACTCACCTCAAATGCTTGATAAAAACGACACATAGAAAAACGTCATGGAGGTTGAAACGTCTAGGGTTTGATGCATAAGGAGGCAGCAATAATAAACTTCCATCCACTCGAAACATAGCAGAGTAAAGTGCATGTGATTCCTCGCGATTTTTCTCAACTAATTTTTGCCAATTACTTTTTGGCTATAAGTCCATAATTTTGGTCATTATTTATTATTGCCGTTAATATTTTTGGTGTAAAGACCTTCCATTTAGCGACGACGTAAATACTTTTGAATAATTTTAATTGCTTTTGCATTTCAACTTTAACACTAAACTGCTGTTTGGAGTAATACCGACCGGGGGACCCTTGAGCGATATTTTACATTTCCTTAATATATACAGTGAGTGTAAAATGTATTCGTACGCCTAGCAATGCATATATATTTAATTATTTAAAAAAAATAATTGAGTCAATCACAGGGTAGCAACGGCACTTTATTTTTTATAAAAAAGACCAAGAAAACTAAATACGGAAGTCGAAAAAAATATATTTACTCAAAATTTATCCAAAAGTTCGCATAAAAAGTATTTGTACACTTGAATAATTAGCAGATAAATGTAAGAAAAGTCACAAATTGTACTCCGCTGGTCTGCTCTTAGCTTAAATAATGACATGAAGTCTTCTTGGCCCATTCTTCTCGAAAGACAGTTTTTAATATTTCTTTAAATGAAATTTGATGTCCTTGAATTTTGTTGCTGAGAGAATCCCACAAATGCTCCATAACATTAAAATCGGATGACGAAAAAGATATCACAAGGCATTTTGGCCTTTTAAAAAGTATTAAACTCTTAATATTCCATGGTGTATGCTTTAGATAGTTATCTTGTAAAAATATCCAGTTATTATTAAAATTCATTGCTGTTGCACTTGAAAAAAGATTTTTCCTTAGGATGGTAATACATTCTTTAGGGTTGTTTATGGTTCATAGTGTCATTAAAAATACAAATTTTCCCATCCCTTTAGTACCCATACAATCCCAAGCTTAAACACATCGAATACCGTGTTTTATCCTGGGAAATAAAGTTTCTTTACAAAGTTCAATTCTAGGTTTTCCCGTTTCCCCACGTCATTTGACGTCCATTAGAATTAAATTTAGATTCATCTCTAAAAAATACCTGTTCCCAAATGTTATTTGTCTTATTAATATAGTCTTCATATAGAAAATTTGATTCCTACGATGAAACACGGTGGAGGTTCTGTTTATGTTTGGAGTTGTATGAGTACTAAAAGGGTGGGAAAACTTGCACTTATTGATGGCATTATGGATCGTAAACAACCCTAAATAATAAATCGTCATCCCAAAGGAAAAGCTAGAAAGGAAAAGGAAAGAAATTTTGGAAGTCGAAATTTAATCTTTCATTACGCATTTTTTTGTTAGTAACTATAACTTAATATACGTTAAGGATCAGTTACAGAATATAGGAAAAATAGTTTAAGAAATTTTTCATTTACAATTTTTGAGATAAGTTTATTTTTTGACACTTACCATATATGCAAAGCCCCGTATTTATAGTCGAATTAAGTGACAAAATAATATCAACAGCAAAAAACCAAAACATTACAAAGCTATAGATTTAACAAAAGTAAAGAAAAAAGAAAAGAAAGAAATAAGTCATGGTACACAGAGTAAAAGTGGATTTTTCGTATAAAAATAATATGATTTAGCTCTATTTACCTCAAACCAAAAGTTGATATTAACAGAGATACAGGATGTCAAAGTTCAACAACAAAAAATAGATTTTTTCGTATAACTGTTGAATAAATTGTAATATAGGTACAAAGTTTGGCCCTAGGAAGTTTCTTAAGTAGACAAACTTTAATTTGCTAACATATCACAAATAGCTAATAGGGGGCGCTACCTGCGCTGTTCTGCATGAATCTAAATCATTCTAACATTTATTTGAAAGAAGTAGTTTTCACGTAAAAAAGGTAAATTTTCTGAAAGTTGATACGAGCAACCGTTTCCAAAATATTTGCCTTTAAAGTTTGAAGTGCCTTCGTTTTAAATTACTAAAATATTAAATTTTCGAAGTAGGCTTGAAAAGAGTAATGGTAAGACAGCTTTTAAAGTAATTTATGTTAAATATCACTTTGCTGATAATATTATTACCTAATTTCTTAAAACCTCTGTAAAGAAAATTCAAAAAAGTAAGTCATAATTTATTTTCTAACATAGAGATAGATGTAAGATATGATCTCTGCGTCCTCACAAGAAAATTTTAATAGTCTGGGTGGTCATAGCAGATATCTGGATATAAATTTCAATAAGGAGCAACTAGATTTTTAATTGTTGACAATCCCTTTACATAAAAAAAGGTCAATATTCCCATAATTATTTTTAAAAATAAATTTTGTTTTGGTATTTTGTCTAAATTTGCTTAAGAAATTTAGAAAATATGTGTAATAATAATGTCAGCAGGCTAATATTTGATATTAACTATTTCAGAGCCAGTTTTATTACTTTTCTTTTGACACCTAAACGTACGGCAAATTTTGAAAGCAAATATCTTGAAAACGGTTGGTTGTATCAACATTCAAAAGGTATACCTTTTTTACGTAAAAAATGCAGGTAAGTAAGAATACCTATTTAAAATAAGTTTACATGGAGGCACAAAAAAGTTGTGATGCTTTAGAACAACACAGAGAGAGTAGTGCAAGTGACGCTTCCTAAGAGTTACTGGCAATCTGTTAGCAAATTAGAATTTATCGACCAAAGAAACCTCCCTATGCCGCCAAATGTATTGTCTATGTGTTCATCAGTTATGCGAAAAAATCAGTTTTTTTTTTCAACTTTGACACCCCGCATCTCGGTTAATATCAACTTTTGGTATAAGGTAAATGTAGCTAAATACGTAATTTTTATACGAAAAGTTCATTCTTGCTGTAGGTACCATTACTTAGGGTCCATTTTGTATTTAGTCAGAATATATTTACATGAAACCAACTGACTTTACTTTCGTGAAATGATGTAAAACAGTTATTTTTCTTATTTAAGCAAATATTTATTTCATATTTTTCTAAACCTATGCTAACAGACACCTGAGAAAATTTCGCTTAATCCCGATTTGCAGATCTGCAAAGCTGCATAGTGAAGGGTTAAAAAATCGAAAGTCTTAAAATAAAAATATTCTACTTTATCCAAATTTTCAGAAAAGTGGTATTTTACAAAAAGGGGCAAAGTTTTGAAAAAGCTAAAAATATTAGAAACCGACACTTAAAAAAGTCAAAAAGTCAAAAATTTTTAATATTATGGCAAAATTAAAAAAAAGTCAAAATTTCAATAAAAAACTCAATATTCGGAAAAAGCGAAAGCTTTCTTTAATTCAAAATTTTGAAAAGTCTGAAAGGAGTGCATATTTTAGCATGTCGAAATTTTCAGATTTGAATTTTTAAAAAATGTCAAGTTTAAAAAAGTAATAATTATCCATAAAAGTCAAATCCCTTTAAAAAACAATTGAAAACTTAAAAAATCGAAATACTCAAATAAGGTCAGACTGAAATTTTTAGAAAAAGTCGACATTTTCTGCAAGTAATGTGAATTTTTGGAAAAGGCAACATTTTTTTAATAAAGGGCTAATTTCTCAAAAAAAGTCTGAATTTTTAAAGAAGTCAAAATTTCGGGAGAACCTGGAAATTTTAAAAACAGTCGAAATCGGCTGATCAAAAAATTATCATTTCGAAAAAAAACATTTTCGCTTTTGAGATCATTGATAGTAGAATTTCTTTTAATGACACAAAAAGCTTGCCAGGTTCTAATACATAGTAATATTTACGAGCATGTCCCATATACACCTCAGGAAAGTAAAACACTGTCCATAGGGAGAATGTTAACGAGAAATTTAACATTGAGAACTAATAGTGGGATAGATGGGCGGCGCCTTGTATTCTCCTACACCGGTGTGAACAATTCAACGCAGAGCGCAGCGATCAGTGCTGGCGGAGATTTGAGTAGTACATCATAGCCTCTAACGTGTTTTGTTACGGGATTACTACTGGCAGGCAACAATTTTATTAAAATTTGCGTACCACATGCTGTTTGTTCTTTTAGTTCATTGATTTAATCAACGTCGAGGCAAAATAAAACTGATATTTTTTAATAACCAAAATAAATAAACGAGATTTCTTAAGCAAAATAAATAATAATTCTAATGAACAATATAACAAAATAACTCTTTAAACATTACAATATAAGGAGTTCAAATAGGCCGCCAAACTGTGCTAAACAATATTCCAGTTTGTTGTAAAACTCTCGACGAGTTTTTTCTAACATCTAAACTGGAAGATACAAGCATGCTGCGTCAAAGTAGGGGAATACGTTCAGCGACCGTAGAAAACTATGGAAGGGACAATTCTTAGCGTTTTACATGGACAATGAAAATTTTTCCTTATCTGTATACGGGATGTATGGCAACCCTAGATATATTGGTATTCCAAGTATGTTATTTGTCATTGTAAATTATTTATATTTAATTTTTTATTAATAATTACGTCTCATGATTTTTTAAGTTAATTATAAACACATAATTTTTGCCTTTCAACATAACAAAAATTGTTTTTTTCGAAACCCACTTTAAAAATATGGTGCCACATTTTGCACCCACAGTTACGAGAGCTTGGCACTGTCACTGCACAATTTCGAATTCTAACTTTGAACTTTTGAACAAACAGTCAAATATTTGGGTTCTTATCAAAATGGTAGGTGTAAATTTACAGTTCATATTTAAGGTTCGATATGCTCAAATAATCTGTTCTTCTCAAGTTTGAAAAAATCTCAATTACATAAATAAATAAAAAAAACAGGTATCAGAACTTTAACAATATCAGAATTTGTCATAGTTTTTTTTAAATAATTATCATTTTCAACTCTTGGTGTGTGGATTCCTTCAATTCCCATAACTAATTAATTATATTAACAATAAATGTAAAATTCCACAATGTTTCGATAATATTTGATATGACTGAACTAGGTTTCGCTTTTCAGCGTCTTCGGCGGTGATACCAATAGTTTGTTTCGCCGTTGTTTTGCTAACAACCTCCATGAATCACAGACTTCTAAGAATATTTTTATTTTTAATCCGAATTTTTATCTAACGCTTCTATTAAAGATGTGTTGAAAAGATGTAGATACTCGTCCATGAGTGTAAATTGTCGCGACTGTAGACAATAAGAATTTCTATGGCTTCCAAAAAATTAGGTTTTTTGGTATTATTGTAAATAAGTAATATTTATAGTGTGTTTGCGTTTGAAAGTTTAGGTCGTGTTTCTGATCGATGTTTTGCAAAATTTGATCTTGCCGAATGTATATTTCTGAATGCAGCAAGATGTTTACTGTAACTAATATGAAAATTACATGATCTTTGGCCTATGTACAGGGTTAGTTTTCTTGATGAATACCCTCCAAATTCATTTTTGTTTTTGACCGATTCAAGAAATTAAAAATCTAGTCCTAACGATTTTTCAAATGGCTATCACTACTAACAGACTAGCAGTAGAGAGGTTAATATACAAGGTGTGCAAAAAAGTTAGACTTTTTTAAATGGAATGCCCTATATATTTATGAAAGTTTGAATTTCTTCAGTTTATTCTGATCACAAGTATGTACGCATGTTATATTATCAGCTTACTAGTTTTTGAGATATTTTAATTTTATTGTGATTACATCGAGACAAAAGCGATACTTTATAAGCTCATAATAAATCAACAAATGGCGTAATCAGCGAACAAAACAAAATTTATGAATTAAAACAAATACGTCACAGTTTTAAAATAACCACCTTTAATTTCCATATATTTGAAAAAACGTTTTATTAAATTAGAACGAGTTTTTTGAAAATCTGGTGCATCAATATTTCGCCAAGAACAAATCCTTTTCACCAAAATCAACATTTAGTATAAATTGATTTAATTTGTTTTTCTATTCGTTTAATAGCTGCAACTAGTCTACTATAAAATATTTTGTTGGGCATTTTCAAAATAAAAGTATACCAATGGATTCCAATGGTCCCATTTTTTATTCTGGGCGGAATTCAGATCTGAATCCGTTGGAATATTTTTCTTTGGGGAAATGCTCAAAGAAAAAATTACAGTAAATCAGTGATATCTGTCGAACAATTAAAATCAAATTTAAGAAGGACATTGAAAAGTAATGTGAATGCCTCAGTTTGTCAAAAAATTCGTTCTAATTTTATTAAATATTGTTTGAAATGTATCGAATTAATGATGCCTATTTTAAAAATGTGATGTAATTTGCTTTAATAATCCATAAATGTGTGCTTTGTTTGCAGATTACTTCATTTGTTGATTTATTATCGTTTTTGCCTCGATGCAGTCACAATAAAATTAAAATAACTCAGAATAGAGTGAGCAGATTATACAGGCTGTCCCCGTTTTAAGTGCCTTAAAAGAAACAGGTGATGGAAAAAGTAATTTTAAGGAAAAAGTTTCCTATGAACATAAATCCGAAAACTCCTAATAAAAAAGATACAAGGTGTTAAAATTTGAATAAAAAAAAGTTTTTATTGTTTCATTTTCAAGTTTTCAGAGTTATTTAAACTAAATTTTGCACACATGGTGTGCAAATGAATGATCATAAAATAAGAGAAAATTAAGTTTTTATCTCTATCAGTGGCAAAGTTGAGGTAATCTGTGATATTGTTTTGAAAAAAAAGTAGCACCCCACTAAACAAAATGAAATAAAAACAAAATTTTTGGATAAAGCGTTTAATTCTGAAGAAGTTTTTTATTGACATTTTTTTGGCATTTGCTACATTATGTTTTACGTAGGAACTGTTCGAATACTGTATGCTGGTCTTTAAATAATCACCGACTAACACAAAGAGGGGTAAGTTTAAGATGCTACGACAATGGATAAAATGAAATGAATTAACAGTTTTGGATAAAGTTGACTCTTAACGTTCTTTCATATTTGCCACTATTGTGACAGTATTTAAATTTTTGGGACTTTCCCTAGTGAAAGTACGAGTGAGAGTGATATTTTTTCAAAAACCAACGACATGACGCCACCAGTGGCAAATACGGAAGAATATCGAGAAATAACTTTTATTCAAAAATAAATACTTTACCCAAAACAGGTATTTTATTTCATTTCTCCAGTGGTGTACCGCGTTTTTCCTACAATAATATCACAGATTTCTTGTAACTCCACCACTGGTTGGGATAGAAACTTAGATTTATTTTATTTTGTGATCATTCATACACCATGTGTGAAAAATTTGGTTTAAATATCTTAGAAAACTTGAAAGTAAAAAAGTAAAAACTTTTTTTTAATTGAAATTTTAACACCTTGTATCTTTTTTAGTAAGAGTTTCCGGATATATGTTCATAGGAAACTTTTTGCTTAAAATTGGTTTTTCTATCACCTGTTTTATTTAAGGCACTTAAAACGGGGACACCCTGTATACCATGTGTATATTTGTAACCGGATTGAACTAACAAACACAAATCTGCAATAATATACAGGGTGTTTCATTTTAAAAAGTCTATCCATTTTACACACCGTGTATATTTATTTACAGCGCTACTACCAGTTCATTAGTAAAACTGAAAGTCATTTATAAAACCGTGAAAAACTGGATTTTAATTTTTTGAATTGGTTAAAAATAAGGATAAAAATGAGGGTATCCGTTAAGGAAACTAACCCTCTACACAGCGTTACCAAGCCGTAAAATTTTTTCCTTTGCTTTAAAAAACATGTTATTCAACCTAGTAAATTATTTAAAATAAGTTATCGCTTGGAATATAAGAGAAATTATATTAGATACTTATCTTCTTTAAGATGTTTTGAAAATATGTTTTACAAAAATAATCTGTTTTTGTGATTGGTTCTTTTGGAAAAATAGAATTACTAACTAATTTGTGTTTTTTCTTATATATTAACCCATTAATCATGATTTTACAATATCCATTGCTGTGGGCTATCTTAATTTCTCTATTAAAGTTTTCCATATTCACTGTTACCACATAAGCTGTATTTACCATTGAATTGTATGCTACCAATTTGTGTGAAATTGGATGTAAAGAGTCATTTGGAATTGTGACGTCCCTGTGGGTAATTCACTGTAAACTGAAAATTCGAATTCATCTGACTTTCTTAATAAAGTTAAATCTAGAAATTTTATCTTCTCTCCATTTTTAGTTTCCGCAGTAAATTTATTATTTGAATGTAAATTGTGTATGTTTTTTAAAAATTGATCCAATTGCCTAGAAGAGGAGACAAGTAATATGCCGTCACGAAATTGAAAATATCTCTTACTGCTCTTGAGATTTTTTAAAAGTTAAATTTTGGATTTTTATTTTTATTCTTTCTTGGCGTTATTTGAAGAGTAATAAAAAATTTAAAAAAATGTTTTGTTCGCGTTTTTTATTTTTTACAAGATAGTCTTAAAAGTTTTTTAAATGACGTTTCTTCCTTTCGCTGCCATCAGCAAGCACCTCTAATTTATATAGCATCTTTGTGTAGCTTTTAAATGTCCGACTTCTCTCATCTATCAAACTTTTATGTGGTTAAATGTTTCAGAAAAAAAACTTTTTTCAGATTAATGTATTTTATATTTTTCAATAATAGTTAACCAGAGTATAATAAAATATGAGAAACAAAATACGGGAGCTATTGTTTTATTTGTTATTCTAAATCTCCATGGTGGCTTTCTTCCTAGTCATTATTCAATATTTTTGGAGATCACTTGTTTACGATTATGCCAGCTGTTTTTTCTTAAAATTGGGTAATTTTGTTACAACCTCTATTTTTCTTACTAATTAATAACATTATTAAAATTTTATTGTTAATAATAATTACTTATTCATTAGGAAAAAATAATAAAATAACATGAATTTGATGATAATAGCGAAAAGACGAAACTCTTAATACTACCTTTTAAGGGATGAAAAAAACGTCAACAAAAAAGTGCTTTTAGTTTTTCGATTACTCTTCAAGTAGCGCCACGAAATAATAAAAACCAAAATCCAAATTTTTTTTTTCTTAAAAATCTTGAGAACAGGAAGAGATATTTTCGATTTCTTAACGGAATATATTTCTGATCATCAAATTGTGCAACTAACCGATGCTGTATTTCTTATCGTTTTCGAGATCTCTGTAGGGAGAAGCGAATTGGTTACAACCTGTATATCTGTACCAAAGATGATATTCCTCGCCTAATTAGAAGTAAATAGTTTGTTTTCCAAATTAGTTATCCATAAATATATTTAATAAGGTATTCGGCTACCGATTGGAAGATGTTCATTTTGTAAATAGGAAATGAAGGTCTTGCAGTGGGTTGCTAGCATAACAACGCAATCTAAATAATTATAGTTGTCCGATATCTTTTGTCTATGTTTTTGAGTTATATTTGTTTAATTTTTAGCTGATGAATGCAACCACTTCTTATAAATGATGGCGATCCTCTGCTTGAGAGATGTTGCTCTGCAAGTTTTCAATTTCAGTTGAGATTTTTAATCGAGTTTAAACTTGAGATTTTTAAATTCAAAAACTTTGAGAGTTTCACAAGGCTTTTTATAACTTTCTTTAATCAAGATCTCAAACTTTTTCTCAAAATTTAGTATTAGAACTGAAATACAATTTTTATAACTACGCTGTAGCTAAGTTTGAAAAGATCACTATTAGTGACACAACATATTCCACTATTTTATTGCCGAATATTTAAGTGAGTTTTAGGTTTTCCTCGAAATTTGATCTATATCAAAATGTTAAACCGGAAAATTGGAAAATGCTTGTATACATGGAAAAGTTAAAGCCAAAATTTCGAGAAAAAATAAATTACAAAGAATCTCAGCCTTTTTTATTTTAACCTACAAATATTGACGTTTTTATCACATTTTTGGTAACAACGTCAAAATCTCGAGTTTTGTTAAAAGCTGTGAGCCAAATTTCGGATTCAAAAGTCAACATTTCGGAAAAAAATAGACACTTTCGAATATTACATAAAATAGGAAACGCTACTGCTGATGTATTAATAAACGAAGCATTAATTATTTTTTCTGCTGAAAAATTGGATACATATTTCTTTCGCAATCAGGTAAAAAATGAATGATAATACAAAGCCTGCATTATTTAGATAAACGTGAAAATTTTGTGCTGTAAGCAGCAGAATCTTCGCGGATGAAGTGGATATTTTCTAATTTGTTGGCGTTTTAGATTGCCCTATATACATCTCAATTGCCAGTTTTTCGTTAAATTATACAACCGCTAAATTTATTCCGGCACAAGTGGCACAATCATCCATTTAATATGTATTCTGCACTTAACAAAAAAGAACTTTCTATTTGGTTTTGATGAAAATTGATATAAATCACGCGAATAAATATGTAGTAAGTGCGCATCTTTTTTCAAACAAAAGTAAAGTATGTTAGCTATTCTAGTTAAAGACTGCTGTCACATGCATGATAACATGTCGTAACCAACGATCCGCATAAAAGCTCCCATAAAATTTCTGTGAACACATACGTAATTGTCGTGCACTATTGACTGCAAATTTATGTAAAATTGTTTCACCGTTTATTACCTGCCATTGTTTTAATAGGGACCGCCGAAACATACAATTTGTTATGTTAGTGGTGCAATGCAATTGAACTTTTTTCTGGAGTATATTATATAACTTATTCTTGAACCTAATGTCATAAAATGACACCTTGGATTATAAGGCTTTTCCTAAAACCGTTTTACTGTGAATAACACAGTACCGCCCTTTTTGTCTTTAATCCGCTGAAAAGTTGCTTGTGTTTGAAACAAATACACATAATTTGTATCTGCGTAAAATATTTATTTGATGTTCTTTGACCTATAATTAAGACTCTAATCGGTGTTTATTGTGGTTTAACTCACGAGGGGCAACCTTCCGAATTTTCCATTTGATTTGTAAACAGGTCGGGCTGAATTAATATTTATTTCGACCCAGATATCCATTAGCTTAAGCATGATATGGTGACTTACATCTTTGAAGCCGAATATCTGAGGAAGTTTCAGCACATTTTATCTTAAAATTATTTATAAACATGACGAGGTACATTTAATTTAGAAAATGAATATCCATTTTTGGTAGTCAGTTTTCGCAGTTAGCAGTGAAATATTTCAAATTAAAATTTAAATGAAGTGAAGGTACATCAAATATACTTCTAAAAGTTAATTTATGCTTCTTGGAATATTTACTTAATATTCAGACATATACTTCAGGCAATTGTATAGGGGAAATATTTTACAGAGAAAATTTAAATATTCAGAGCGAAAGAATAATTGATCCATGTAAACAAGCACCCTATAGCTAGTCTTTTATGTGATTCGATGATTGAATTTCTTTTTACAATGTTCAAAGCGGAAATAAACTTTCATCCAATAGATTGATTTTGGTCGTTATGCAAGAAGCTCCTTCAATACCGATAGAAGACTTACAAATGAAACTTTTGTCCTTTGGCATCATATCTTTCAAACGGTAAAAGAATCAAAAGACTGTATTAACGAGAAATAAAACGATTGGCGCAGGTAGGTAACCAGTGCCCTGGTGAAAAATACAAAAAAATTATAATAACAAAAAATGGGGCGCTGCGCTGCTTAGATTTGGTCAAATAAAGAGTATAATTATATCAAATGTGTAACTATCATAAAGTAGGGCTTGTAATATTGGTAAATCGGTATCGCAGTAACTTTTATCTGTAAATTACAATTTTTTACCAGTAATTATTGTTGCGCGCGTTATCGGTTCGAATGATTAAACACGTGAATTGTAAAAAAAATTGCAATTCACCAACTTATTCACTGACTTCTAACTACCAACTAACTAACTGACTAACTCGAGGGAAAGGCGACCAAGTTTATATAGTTCCCGTTTTCGGGTTCTATAAAAATCCAGCAGATAAGGTTTATCATTTGCCGAAATTTCTGGAACGCTTATCTGCCGTTTGTTTCATAATCGCGGCCGCTTTCCCTTATCAGATTTTTCTAGAAAATTTCCTTAACTAAACTTTATAATTACATTTCGTTATATTATCAATAAAAAGTCAGCATTGTAAGCTTCTAAGTTGGTACAACATTGGCATAGAGATGAAAATGAGTTGTCACCATAAAGTCAAAATTTTGATACTAACATCAAAATTTTCAGTTAAAAGTTGAAATCTTAAAATAAACTTGTAATGATTAAAGCCCAATTTTCGACATTAAATGCTATGTTTTAATTCTAATTATAAAATTCGGGTTTTTTTTGTAAATTGAATTTTGAAAAATAGAAATCAATAAATAATTTAACATTTTTATGGTTAATGTCAAAATTTTAAGGGAAAAGTCCAAAATTCAAGAAAAACGAAATTGCGAAAAACGACCAAAGATCGATATTTCGACGAAAATAGAAATTTTGACCAAACAATTTTGGAGTTAATGTTGGAACTCGAGAGGAATTTAAAATATGCTGAGAGGTTTTGACTTTAGAGTTGACATTTTAGAAAAAAGAGTCAACCGAAAAGCTGAAGGAAAAAGGGGTCAAAAATTTGAGAAAAATTTTAAATTTATAAAATTAAATTTCTCTAGTTATCAGTTAAATTTCAAATTTATAGAGAATCTCTTTAAAGGTTAGTCTCGTTATTTTGTTGAAAATCTATATTAACCTAGAAGATACCTGTTTATGAAATAAATTTAAAAAAATTCTTTTTCTCTCTTTTTCTTCTTTCTCAGCTGTTTTCTGTCCACTCCTGAACGTAGGCCTCTTCCATGCTTCTCCATGTTGATCTGTCCTGGGCTAACTGAAACCACCTATTTTCTGCTTGTATCCTGATATCATCAAGCCATCTTCTTTGTGGTCTTCCGCGTTGGTTTGCCTTGGTGGCCAATGTGTTACTCTAGACGTCTGTTTACTTTGGTCTTGTCGAGCACGTGTCCCACCCAACGCCATTTCAGTTCTGTAATCCGTTTTACGACTTTAGTTCTTTGTCGGCTATCTTCATTTCCCTTCCTGTCCCGTAGACTAATACTGAGCATCGCCCGCTTCATCGCTCTTTGCGTTACTCCCAGTTGGTTCGTGGTTTTTTTGTCAATGCCATTGTTTCTAGGCCACAGGTCGCTACTTGCAATACACAGGTGTCAAAAACTTTTTTTTAAGGATTGATAGGGATGTCCTTATTTCTAAGTGTATATTTTATTTTCTCAAAAGCTGCCCAAGTTAGTCTTATTTTTCGTCTTATTTCCGCTGCCTGATTTTCTAAGCCTATTTTTATTGTATGTCCCAAATATATATCCTCTTCTCCTCTTTTCAAATTTTGTTGTCTATTCTTTTAGCATGTCTCTCAGTTTCTATATATTATTACTTACCAGAACGATGTCGTCGGCGAATAAGAGACGATTCAAATGAGATCCGTTGATGCTTATGGATTTAGTTTTGCACTGTAGTGATTTGAAGACGTTCTCTAGCGCTAGGACAAATAGTTTTGCAGATATGGTATCGCCTTGACGTATTCCCCTATTTATTTTATTTTTATCTGTTTTCAAAGTATCATTGATTTTGATGTTAAAAGTTGCATTGTTGTATATATTTTTTAATAGATTTGTGTATCGTAAATCTATTCTAGTGTCATCCATTGCCTGCATGTATTTTGATAAAGTCGAAAGTTTCATGAAAATATATAAATGCCAAGTGGAGGGGTATGTTGTATTTGGTTGTTTTTTCTATTATTGTTTTAATGATTTTTAGCTGGTCGATGATGCTAAACCTTTTGCGAAATCCCGATTGTTCTGCTTGTTGATATGCATCCAGTTTATTGGTTAGTCTATAGGTGTCAATCTTGGTCAGGAGTTTATATAGATGAGATAGAAGGCTAATTGGTACAGGGTTTTCTATATTTTTATTTTCTCCTTTTTCAAAAATTAAAATCACTTCTGCGTTTTTCCACGCGTCCAGAATTTGGCCTTTTGGTAAACACTTGTTTAAGAGAATTTGTAGTCACTTTTCAATAACTGCCCCTCTCATTTTTAACATTTCACATTTAATTTTCTCTGTTCTTTTTCTGTTTTTCATTTGTTTGAGAGCAGCCTGAATTTCTTGTTTTGATATTTTTGGAACATCTTCAGAGCCTACGTTGCAAATGACCATATTCGTAAGTCTTGGGTCAGATCTAATAGAGGTATAGAGACAGGTGTAGAAGTCTTTGATGTGTTCAGCAATATTTCTGTTGTATGAGATTATGTTACCCTGTTGGTCTTTCATTTTGGTAATTCTGTGTTTGCCTGAGGATAATCTTAGATTTTAAGACCCTCATATTTGCATCATTTTCTATTGCAGTTTTCGATTATTTTGGTGTTATACCTTCAGCTGTCGTTCCTCACTTTGTGAATTGTTTATTTGACACTTACCTACTTACCTTTACTTGATATTCTGCTGTTTCTCTGGAAGTTCTTTTTCTCTGTTCCATAAATTGCAGTGTTTCTGATAAGATAGTATTTTGGAATCTTTTTTATTCATTGACTTAATACAAATTTTCTTGACCATGACACATACACATATCGGTAGTAATTTTATGGTTAAATTCATTAGGTTTCTTTTATCTAAATTGTTAATTGGTTTTAATTTCTTTTCTAATTCTTTCTGATAAGCCGTTTTTTCTCTATTCGAGTTTTTTGACAGTTGGAGATTTGTCTGCGTGAATAAGTTTGTTTCTTTTGGTTTTGAGATTGAAGGTAAAAGATGCTCTTACCAATCTGTGATCGCTGTTTGTATCAAATTAATTTATTACTGAGAGGTTTGTGCAAATTTTTCTATTAGATGATAGTAGGAAGTCAATTTCGTTTTTGGTTTTGCCATCAGAGCTTTTCCAAGTCCACTTCCTTTGTTTATGTTTTTGAAAGAAGGTGTTCAGATAGTATAAATTTTCCTTATTAAAGTAGTTTATTTACATGTCTCCTTTTTCATTTCCTATACCCAGGCCAAAATATAATTTGAATCGGTTGTAATTTTCTGGCGGATTTTAGCATTAAAATCACCGCTTATTATTTTATAATGAGTTTTGTGTGAATCCATAGCTTTGGATAGGTCTTGGCATTTGCCTGGTTTGGCGGTGCGTATTCCTGGATGAATTGGATGCTATATTTTTATTTAAGAATAATGTAGGCAACCCGGTCAGAGATTGATTTTACTTCACTTATCAAATGCTTTAGATTCTTATTAATAAGAACTGCCACTCCTCCTTGGCCATTTTGTTCCATAGAATTATTCTGACATAGTATGTCTTCAGAACGGTAGTTTTTTCTCCTATTAGTCGTGCTTCACAGAGTCCGAGAACGTCCCATTTTTAATAATCGAGTTCCTTTCTAGTTTGGCTTTTCTAGTATTTGATTTCCTTAGTACCACCCATATCTGGGAGGCATTCCCCTATCCGCCACCTGGGGAGGCGACCGATGGGGGACTAACAACCCCCCACTTCGAAAAAATTAAAGAGGCTTAAATTTAAAGAATTAACTAAAAATTTTAAGAAGAAATTTCAAATTTTGACAACTTCAAAAATTCGAAATTTTGAAATTTGGTCAACATTTTGAATTTCAAGTTAAAATTTTGAGATTAAATCAGAACGTTAAATGTTATGTCTTTTTAAGTAAAAAAGCAAAGTTAAAATTTGAGGAAAATGATAAAGATTGTAAATTCAATTTGGGAAGATCAGAAAAATCTTCACATATCAAAAAAATTAAGACTAAAAGACAAATTGAATTACCAAATATAAAAATTTCAAGTTTAAACTTTGATATTAAAAAAAGACTATTTTGAGAAAAGGGTTTTAAAGCAATTTAGAAAAAAATGTAAAAATCCCTAAATAAATTGTATAATCTTAGAATTTGAAGGAGAGATTTAAGAAAAGAAGATAAAGAAGATAAGATCCTAAGTGCAAACTTGAAAGAAGAAAACTTTAGTTCTAAATTTCATCTTCAACTTTCTTCTGAAACAATTCGAAATTTTGAGGAAAACTTTAAATTTGAAGCTAAAAATGGAATGCTAAGGTGAATATTCTAAGTTATCATTTGAATAGCTGGAGAATAAAATTGTGCATTTGAAAATAATTTTTTTGGGACTACAACAAATTTTAAAAGCTGAAATATTTGAAAAAACGAGTAATTCATAAAATAAGTTTAAAAAATTCTAAAAGAAGGGTTAGAAAAATGAGTTTAAAAGGTATAAAACTTAAGAAAAATATTGAAATTATATTTTGTTTATTAATTTCATTTAACATTTCTATGACCCAGTTTGTATATATTTAAATTTTTATAAATGAAAGTTGACATTATTCAAAACATTTTTTTAAATATGATTAGGAGACATCTAAATTTATTTAAAGCGAGCTCAAATAATAGCGAAAGATCGATGTCTAGTGCTACAAACTTTTTTACATTTTTATATATTCTTAATTTTCTAAAAATTTTTCTTGTCTAATTTTGGTCTTCTATATTTCATTTTCTGCCTATTCTATGTAAAATAAACTAACCTTTTTTTGGCAACTGTCATGAGGTGACGTTTTAAATAAATTAAGGTAGCCCTATTATAGAAAATGTTTCAAATTATTGTCAACTTTCATTAATAAAAATTTAAATATTTCCAAACTGGGTCGAAGAAATGTTAAATAAAATTAATAAACATAATGTTTTCGACCAACAAGTCTCCACCATAAAGTACAGAAATTATAGTCAATTTCTAACATAAGATTTCGAGAAAAAGTTTTTAATTTCCGGTTATGATCGACATTTCGGATTTTAAAACAAACATTTTAGGAAAGAAGTAAACATTTCAATATCAAAGTGCAAATTTTTGTAATTATTAGAATTTTTGGAAAGTTAGAAATTTATTTAAAAATTTTGAATTCTCGAATATAAAAACTTAAAAATGAAATGTACGAAAAAATTTGATTTTGAGAAAACTGAAAATTTTTAATGATAAATATAAATATCAAATAACTGCAACGGGAATGAATAAAATTTTGAGCAAAAAAGGCACATTTTCATATTTGGAGAGGACTTTTTAGAAAAAGTCAAGGTTAGGTTGGTTTGGATCTGGAAGCTATTTTAGTGAGTGGTTCAACTTGATTCTCGCTATGATAAAAAATAAATTATTTGTTTTTGAAGGAAATGTCTTATTTATTTCTAACACGGTTACTTTTCAAAATACTTCATATTTAAAGATGAGCGTGTTCCTTGGCGCTGTATACTAATATAATGGTAATATGTAGTTGCTCTTTTCGTTTTTAAAACTTAACAAAAGGGACACGTTCAATGAATAGTATCATAAAGATGTGGAGCCGCAAATGCTCTTATAACCAAGGGAATCAAAATACTTTGTTATAGAAGGAGCGAGATCGTTTTCATCTGTTGTTTTAGTGCATTTCGTGAAATTACGTAGCTCCTACACAAAGTTCCAAAGCTATAAGCATAAACTTTATGGAATGCGTCGAGTTAGTAAGGAGTTTTATTGCCATAAATAGGTCTAACAAGAGTAAACTTTTATGAAAGTTTTCTTGGCCTGCCAAAATAATGACATTAAATAAATCTGAAAGGTGATGTTTCACTGCAAAAATATATTAAGGCCTAGCACCACCCACGACTTGTGCGCATTTTGTATATACAAGTTGATTCTAAAAGTAGAGCCATAAAGTCGGGATCTTATTTAAGAGCCCAAAATAAGACTAAAAGTTTATATAGTCATATGTCGTAAAACGCTTTGTTTCAGAGTTATGAGTGTGGAAGATTACTTCCTGATTATAGTTTTAATGAAATTTGTCACAATTTCAAACCTTTTCATGCCCTCTCCAAAAATCTAAAAAATAATTGACAGAACTAAGGCAGTGGCGGATAAATCCAGAGGAGTGGTTCCTAAAACGTGCCTTATTTATTTGCTGCGTACTTTGTCACAGGTTAGGAAGAAAAATTAAAACTAAAAACATTTTTACCTACTCCTACTGAAATTTGATATTGTCAACGGTTTTCGAATAAAATGCATTTTTATAACTCGATGCATTAAAAACGCTCGCCTCAAAAATCTCGGTTGTAACACATAGTTGGCTTTGAAATGAGAGAAAATAAAATAAGTAGAAGTGTACTGTTGAAATAAGTTATTTTTAAATAATATTTAATTAACTTTAACTAATATTTCAATAAAAAAATGTTTCATGTATATTTACACATAAAACGAAATTGCTCAAGGTTAATGCCCGTGACAGGAAATCATGGAAATGTCAATGCTATTTATTTTCTTTTATTTCAATGCCAATTATGTATTACATCCAATATTTGTGGACGAGCCTTTTTAGTGCATGTAGATATAAAAATGTATTTTACTCAAAAACCGTTGACAATATCTTTCAGTAGGAGTACCTTTTTTATGTAAAAACGTTTGTAGTTTACATTTTTGTTACTAAACGGCGACAAAAGTGCACACAAAATAAATAAGGCACTTTTTAAGCACCACCCCTTTGGATATACCTGCCACTGGTTAAGTTTTGTTAATTAATTCTTAAATTTTTTGGAAAATGCACGAAAAGGTATGGAGTTGTGCCAAATTTCATTTAATTATATCTACACGTTTCGCAACTATTAATAAAAAACTATAATCAGGAAGTAACTTTCCACACCCTGTAACTCGGAAACGGAGCATTTTACGACATATGTTTATGTAGTTTTTTAGTCTAATTTTGGGCTCTTAAATACGATGCCGAATTTATGATACTACTTTTAGAATCACCTTCTATATTTACAATAGATTTCGAATAATCCGACCATGGCGGAGCTAAGAGGTCGGTGAAATCCCAAAAAGGACGAATTATCCGAATTATAAAAAAATGAAGATACACTTCGCAACTATTAATAAAAAACTATAATCAGGAAGTAACTTTTCACACCCTGCAACTCGGAAACGAAGCATTTTACGACATATGTTTATATGGACTTTTGGTCTTATTTTGGGCTCTTAAATACGATTTTAAATTTATGGTACTTCTTTTAGAATCACCTTCTATATTTACAGTAGAATTCTAATAATTGGACCATGGCGGAACTAAGAGGTCGGTGAAATCCCAAAAAAGGTCGAATTATTGTAATTATAAAAAAATGAAGACACATTTTAGGTAAAAATATATTGGCTGAATTACTTACATAGCTACTTTTTTCTTAACTAATGCATTAAATCTCGGTGTACTAGTGGGACACACTGAATACTTGGCAGAATGATTATTTTATGTAATTAAATTTCGAAAGTTCTCATTTACGAATGTTATGCATAGGGGTCGTTTTATACAATGTTTCATTTTATACAGATATATGTATTCTCCATAATTGTCCGTATATTTGTCTGCGACTTATAATATTTGAAGGACCTGAGAAAGTTTTCCCCATGTTGTTTCCATAAGAAATTTCAATCACAAAATGGACAATCTTAGAGTTGAGATAGAGAACTCAAATTTTCAAGGAATTTGTTTTTATCAATTTGAAAAAAAGAACAATTTATTAACAACAATAATAAAGACCACCCTATGTGCATGCAAATAATAAATTATTATTCTTAGTAAATTTTCGATAAACAGAATAAAAATGATGACCGTTTGTCAACAACCGGGTGAAAAACAGGAGGAGTACAGTTAGTTTCGATTTTTACTGTCCAGAATTTAATAAAAGAAAAGAAAAGAAAAATTCTGTAAATCTTCCACAAATATATTTACTGAACTCTTGCCATGTGGCTACGCGTCTACAAAACGAAGCCCTGCCTTGTGGTTTAAATTCAGTGTTAGTGTTTTAAAGGGACTCCAAGAAAATGCTTACTATGCCAGGAGATAAAGAAGAACCCATTGGGGTAAGAGTCAGTCGCTCATAGAAGCTTACCTTACATTAAAAGAAAAATATGTGGATGAAAAGCATATTTCAATTAAATTAGCTGCAGAATATACATACATTTTCAATCCCTGAACGTAATTGACGAATTACCCTCATGGACTCGAAAACTGGTACATCAGTAAATAGTTGGGTAACGTCAAGACCTACCACTATATCGTTTGAATCGAGGATTAATCCGGACAACAATTAGACAAAGTGTGTGAAATTTAAAACGGTGTGATGATGAACTTCCGCTGTACTGATTGAGGATGTTGGAGAAATATTTAGAGACATTCTAGGTAGGTGAATTGATTGTGCTGACATTGGGCCTGAGAGAAATATCTGGTTAGTGAATTTTGGGAAGACCATAAAAACGAGCTGGTTTAGATCCTCTTGGAGAAAGATTAGAGCGATTAGAATACAAATATTTTAGATTAAAATTGGGGGTTAGTTTGGTGCAATTAAAAATCAAGTTTTAGTTAGAACTCCCTGTGAGTTACTTTTACAAGAAACTACCTCGAAAGATTATATATATATATATATATATATATATATATATATATAAAATTCTCAGTAGGTGACCATTTCCTCCCTGATTTCTTAGGTTGCTAAAGATAAAATTTAGATTTTTAAAAGGTAATTAGATATTGACTTATAAATCATATCGGTAAACTGCAGAATATTTTGATTTTAGAGTAGTTATTTAAACAAAATATATCAAAGTAGATGTTTACATTTTATGGCTTTTTGACTTCAATATAGTATTCATGCTTATGAAATAAAAAATCGTGAGTGAGCTGAAGCAGAATCTCTAATCTTGGTCTTTTGAATTATTTTATTTAAGTCTCTATTTTAAAAGCTAGTACAGATTTATTAATTATGTAAAATACATTAATAACGATAGATCAGTCTTCGATACACAATACACCACCGCCAGCTGATATGTTGCGACTGAACGTGTTCATTTCACCGCAGCTCTTGAAATAAGATTGAGATAATCATTTCCAGCGCTATCGAAAGAACTGTGTTGGTCGTTATAAACGATTATTATTTAAAATATTTTGTGGTATGAATAATATGAAAGTCGAAAATTCCATAAATTTTGCTATCGTCTAAAAGAATATCTATTTGAAAATAAGGTTTTCTCAACAATTAATTTAGTTAGCCACTATATCCATTTTTAATACTCGTTCAGAAACATACCTGGAAGAATTCGATAATAACTAAGTATACCATAAACAGGGATAAGGGGAAATAAAGTAATAAGTAAACCTCTACTATTATTACTCATAAGTAACGTGCTGAACGTATTTAGCAATCTTTAAGTAGGGTGTCAATCATTCATTTTTCATTATCACGCAAGAAAATTTGAGTAGGATTTCAATATACTACGTAATTAAAAAATACTAATATTGGTAAGGAACCTGTTGGTCCATTGGATAGTTTTCGTCCACATTGCTTTCGTTAGAAATC
The DNA here is from genome assembly GCA_028583605.1 of Dastarcus helophoroides. Taxonomy (NCBI): domain Eukaryota; kingdom Metazoa; phylum Arthropoda; class Insecta; order Coleoptera; family Bothrideridae; genus Dastarcus; species Dastarcus helophoroides. The sequence continues at coordinate 4,940,947 of CM053332.1, forward strand.
GGACCAAAAAATGCGAATGATTCCATTTTAGTGAAACGCGTTGATGGACGTAAGCGGCATCAGAAATTTTTTCCCGGAATTTGACCAAAAACATGGGATGTGCGGTCTAATTAATAATAATAAATAGAATTTGTTCTCACTTTCGCAGTTTTTCTGATGATTTGAATCACAAACTGGCTGTGGATATAATACATATTTAAAAACTAATAACTTCAATCAATGAATGTGAGACCATTCGCACTTTTGCGTTCGATTTCTGACAAAATTAATTCGGACAAAAACGGGCCCAGTAGTCAACCGACCTATTGTAGCAGCCCGACTCTTGGCCAATTTTTTTGAAATAATTGAATTGTTTTAAAAATGAATGATGTAAAGTTATTTATCAATTAGTTTTTTCCAATACCTATTTGCTATTTGAAATGAAATTCGGACAAGTAAACATCACCCAAATTAGAAAGTAATTAAAATTTCTCTCATCCAGTCCCAGTCACAAGGTCAGTTCATCTAACTTGGTGTTTAGGATTATACTTATTGTAGTAGTTCATCTAACGGGTTTTCAGACTTCCAGATTTTATAGTCAATATAATTTTTAAGATTTCATTTAAAGTACACCGCGTGGGGAATTTGCAAAACAAATACGAGGTTATAAACTTTTTATTATACCTATACTCACACATATGGTAATATTATAATACTATTTTCAGAATCAGGCTACTTTAAAGAGGTGATAAAATATAAACAGCTCGAAAGGGTTCATGGTTCTTTTGAATTTATCGCCACAGAGTGTCACTTGTCACTTGGACGTGAAGCACAAAGGAAAGCAAAGAGCACGCACTTGTCCAGATGTCCTTCCATCAGGCTTAAATATTTAAATTCTACGCAATTAGTGTCTACGCAAGTGATGCATGTTAATGGAAGATTAAGAACTTTACAAGATAAAGCTGCTCTACGTTTAACAAAAGGATTCTTGTTTTGCAATTGAAAATAAAAATCTGCTCAGGCAGTGAATGAGTTAGCATTTTAGAGGAAGAACTGAAACAAATGTTATATTGCACACAAATTTGCATTGTTATAGAATATAGGCAAATGCGAAAAACTCGACTTTTCGCCATGACATTAGTAAGCTACTGTATCGCAGGTAATTTAAAAAAAAATAGTATATTTTGTATCTAGCAGTTCAGCAATACATTTCCGGACGACGATGTAAATTGTGACCGAAGCGTTAGCCGAGGCTAACGAACATGGAAGTCGTCGAATTTGCTTTTATTACGAGGTACACATACTATTTTCTCTGAAGTCGCATCCATATTACATAAATTAAGAATTTTTTAAAATTTGTAAAATTCTTTATTGTCATTGTCATTTTAAAAATTACCCACTTTTACCGCCTAGGACGGAAAACAACTTGATTTCCTAGCAAGTCACTGAAATACTAGGTCAAGTTATATTGATATCTGCAGTTATGCTGAGAAAAGGCACTCTCGAACGAACTCAGAAAAAAATAAATTGTAATATTCTTCTTTGAGAAAAGGAGATTTTTCTCTAAATTACTTTCTAAAATGACTATTAACTCCAAAATTTGCCACATGAAAAGCGAAATATATTTCCGTCCGTTGGTCTGTGTACGTGTGTGTGGTCAAGCTAAGATCGTAATTCTTAACTGATTTGGATTTTTATATCGATTCGGTATTTCTTAGGATAGAAATATAACAATTTTTAAAAAGATAAGTCAAATAATTTAATTCAAAGAATACCCAATATAGTTAATTAGGAAATGATCAGTTAGGAATCAATGGTATTTTTAACCTGTGCATATGTATTGCAAATTAAGTTCCTCTCAAAACCAGTGCAAAAGAATATAAAGCAATTCGTTTTCATTTGGGAAAAACACCATATTTTGAAAAATGTTATCTTTTCACTTGATAGAAACCAATTTGTGTCACTGTAATGTCCAAGTAAGTTAAATACCTATATACATACATCAACAATCCGAATCTATGACACATGTAGATGACACTATAAAAATATTTTCTTAAATGCTTTAAAGCATGATGAATTATTAAGTAAGAAATAAGAAATTATATACTCATTAAAACACGTGTTTGGTTCATTATTGGGATTAAAAAAATGAAATATACTCCTCCGTGAACGACTGTCGCAAAACAATACTGGCCCCATGTGTGGGATCACCTGTTGAGTTTAATCAACCTCACAAACATATAATATACTTTTACTTGATAGTTTAGGTCCCTCTTTGCAAATTATTAAAAAGTCTTTCTCCTAAAAATGCCACTTCAAAATCTTATAAGTAATTTCTGTAGTGTTCTAACAGTTGCAGAATTGTAATTTCACACCAACTATACATATTAAATTTGTAACACTATAGCGAACGTTACTTGCGCTTGTATTATTGCTCTACAAATAATATTAGCATGGTGGTTCGTGTTTTCGCCCCAATTTAAAAAGGTGAATTCTATGTTAAATATTTTCTCGCATAAAGCGATTTTATTTAAGGGAACTAAAAATTTATACGGACTAATATAGCGGTGTGAACATTTTAAAACAATTTAAAAATAAGTGTCAAATACCCATTTTAGCATTTATTATTAATATTATTAGATAGAATTTTTATCCATAATCAAAAGAATTTTTCTCCTTAATTAGAACATGAATCGAATCTTGATGACAAAAAATGGGATTAATCAGTAATTTGTCGAAAAATATGTATTAACCTTGTAAATGATAATAATAAAATACTGAAAACAAATTAGTCTGAACTAGAAATTAAATGATGTTTTTCTCTAATGGTGCGGTAAATTTTCCTGCATTTCTAAATTGTACTCGAGTAAACAGTTGAATAATTTATGGTTAAATAAGTTAATGTCACATGTTACGGTAGGCACGCGTAACAGACATTGTTTATAATACTTTTTGAGGTACCATCATATGTCTGATGCTAATTCTAGCTTTAGGACATTTACTGTTACTTAAACTAGAATTAAGACTAGCCAAGATGTGGACACATATTTACATATCTTTGAAAAACTGGTTATGGATTCCGCTAATAAGAGAAAATAAGAGAAATTTAATGGCCTTCCCAATAAACGATGATCCTGAAATAAGTATATCGTCCTACTAGTAGGCCGACAAAATTGACAGTGTGTACATTTAAATGATGAAGACAATTATTGGGTGCTTTGACCAAAGTCATGGACAGCGTCATCGTTGCGGACCAGTGACCTCGTGACCTGAATACTCCAAGTCCATGGTTATATCTCTTCACTATTACATTACGTGCCGCCTGAGTTCTTGCAGTGCACAACACACCGCTGCGGTGCCAAAGAGAAGAGGTGCACGCACTTTGCAACAGACAAGTCAGTTTAAACGTTTGTCTAACTGTGCACGTGGTTTGAGCCAATTTGTTCAAGTGACTCCTTGTTAAGGTGCAGTCGTCCATGTATGTGTAATTTTTTGAGTTTTGCCGGTTTGGTGTGGAACTTTGATTTAGTGAAGGATTAAAGATTCTATTTGGTGAGTCTGAACTCTAACTAATTACAATACATCTTATATCCCTAATTATATATCCATAGGTATATTTGCAACACGGTTCATGCAAATATACCTATACCAAATTAAATCGATGCATGTTCGTATGGTTATATATAATTTAATTTTTGTATGTTTTGCAAAATTATATTTTAATAAAGTGTTTCACTTACCACTTTGTAGGCAGAATTAATACCGAACGTATTTACTTCGCTAAGTTCAATTTGATTTATCACTTTTTTTTCTGGAATCTAAACTAGTTTCTGGCTAAACTGGAAAAAAATCAGTTTAATAAATCTTAGACTAATTATTGATGGAATAAATAAACCTAAATTATGTCCGCATTTGTACTGCGAGAGTTGATTGGGCCATTTGACCATTCTGATCTTCGATAAGCTTCGATTAGTAGAGTTTCGTTTCTTGTATCGGTAACGTACTGAATTCCCTTGCTTTTTGGATCTTGACTATCTTCTATTTGTGTCAGTTTCAATTCTAAACAGTTTTGCCTCTTGGATAGTTGACATAGTCACAACTCTTCTGTCTTAGGTATTGGTTTTATTGTTTTAACAGTTCTTGTTAGCATACTGAGTTATAAATCTTTTTGATTTTTAATTTGCTTTTCCCTCTAGGGGTAGCCCTGGTCTATATAGGCAAAATAGATGATTGACTAGGGCATTGAAATTTTAAGTGTAGCAAACTGGTGAGAGAGGCGCCCTTGAAAATACATAACGTTTTTTTTTTTTCGGTCATCAGAATGATAAGGGGGCACTGTGTAGGTTTTTTGCCTTGGACGCCCAATCTATTTGGACCGGCATTGTTCCCTACGATGGCGAGCAAAACGTATTTTCTTTATTAGTTCCCTGACATCGTTCAGTTTTGGAGTAAGTAGTTATTATTGCATGCAAAAGGAATCTCAAACACCAAAAGAGGAAAATCTATCTTGGACAGACAAACTCATAATTATGTATTTTTCAGATGTTGAAAGAATTCTATTTACTGATTACAGGATGGAGATTTAAGTAACGAAAGCAGAAGTTAACAATGATAAAATGAAGCCACAGTAATCGCAAAAAAGGTCTAAAATCAAGAGACACTTTTTTTTATTTTCATATCAATTGCTCCATTAAAACATTATCGGTCGCTGCTTTAGATAGACTAAGAGAACAGCAGATTTACATAATAGTAATGTTGAGATCTTTCTGGAATGAGTAATAAACTGAAGCAGCTATTTTCTTCAAAAAAATCCAGAAACAGGGCATTCAACATTTATATAACGGTAAAATCCACCATATGAGATCTAATTTGAGTGTCCTAGGAGTAAATGCAAGCAGCAACTCTTCTTGAAATGACCATGTGTAAGCCATTGCCAAATCTGTCTTTCAGACGTTGGGCTTTTTTTCGAGCTAAAAGGTACTTCACATCGCATGTGCATGTGCAATTCGACTTGCAACAGTCAGAACCTCTATTTATATTCACTCTTTTTTCTACAGAGCTTCCACACTCTGAAATTCGTTGCCAAATAATTACAATTTATCCCCGTTTAAAATGGCAGTATCTTTCATCATTTTCGCCTTTTACTCACATTTCGAGTGGATAGTTATTAAAAAAAATTTGCGTAATTATTCGCAACCTCTTCTTTACTATCCTTAAGTATACCTCTTATTTAAACCATAAAATCCCTTTGAGAGTATCGCCTTTCTTCACCAAAAAGATACCGGAGAAGTATATTTTGCAGAGCAACAAAATAATTTCTTATTGAAGCTACAGCGTTGGACGAAGTTTGTGAATTTCAGAAAAATTTATGTGCAAAAATATACTTTTTGAGATACACTTTAATCCTTCTAAGCCAAATAGGCTTTCATCTGACATATATTAAATTGAAAGAAAATTAATTGAAAAATAATGAAGAACTGAACTACCTTTGCTTAGTGTGAATAATGATTTTGTTCATCCAAAATTTCCAGAAAATAGTGGAAAATATAAAATTGAAAAATTTAAACGTTCGCGGCCCTTATTCAAAATTTAGAAAAAAAATTTGAAACAGGTTGAATTAATTTTGAGAAACTAAAACATAAATTTTGAAAAAAACTCAATATTTTTAAAAGTAGTTGTGATTGATATAAAAAAAGTTTTAGATTTTATTTATATTCGACTAAAAATTTTAAAATTAATTTCGAAAAATTTGAAAAAATTAAACGTAAAATATTAGAAAACATTTTACTTAGTAATTAACCTTTCCTCAAAATTTCAAATTTTAACACTTATTATTAGTTAAATCCTAAACTAATATTTAAATATAAGATGTTTTTTTAATTTTTGAGTTCAAACACTTAGGTTATTTAAAAAAAAAGGTAAGATATTCAGAAAAATTTTAAATTTTTAAATAATAATTACAAATTTTACAAATTTGAGTATTCCAGGATCGAAATGTTGCTAACATTCAAAATTTCTAAAAAAGGTTAGAACCGTAAATCAAAGTCAAAACATTAAGATGTTTTTAAATGTATTTAATTTACGTATTCTTATATTTGGTTTTTGTTGCAGCTCTTTACTTTGACTCAAAATTTATACTTCTTCTAAAATATTTTATTTGTTTCTCTCTAAAATATTTTTTTCGCTTATGTTTTAATTCTGAATTTTGAGAAAACAATTAACATTTCAAAAAACCTCTGGATTTCTAAATGGTACAAATGTTAAGCTTTTTAGAAAAAGTGACAATTTTGAGAAAGTTTGTTAACAAATTTGCAAAATATTCTGTTTAAACTTTTTTTCGTAAATTATGTCAACTATGTGTTTTTTTCGCAACCAACAACCATAGATTTGTTTGTCGTTATATAAATATTTCCAACGTACAGTTATTAGTTTATCACGTAAGTACTCAATAGGCATAAGACAATGTTGATACATTCCATTGATACATATCTTATAGAGAAATTTTCGACTGGTTTTGCTTTATAGCATCGTCGGAGATAATGAAGCTGGTCTGAAAAACCTATGATTTTATGGTTTGGTTCTAGGATTTTCATATTAATTTCGTAACATTTATTTATTTGTAAATATAATTCTAGAGTTCAATAAATAAATAAAAAGAATTGTACGCCTCAAACAAAGCTGAAAAACAGAAAATTCCAATTATATTAATATGTTGAATGTATTTGGGAGTAATTCTAGATCATTTATTAACTTATAGAAAATGTCTCAATGAAAACAAACCTAAGCACTTGTGGAATGTGCAGCTTACTTTTTCTTGAATCATATTTTTAGTAACTCTGTAGATATGAGAATGTTACTAGTGAAATAAATCCACATTAAATGCTGACGAATATAACAACGGAAATAGGGCACAATTTATGGTGAAACTTGAAGCTATAATGAAAAAACTTTAGGCCGTTACTGTTGATGAGTAACGATGGTAGAATTAGCTAACTGTGAAATAAGTTAAATAAAGAGGTTTGATTAATTCGGTCGCTGCTTTTTTGCTAAGAGATTGCAATGGTTTTCTTGATTGGCATTTTGTAATAAGTTAAACCCGTCACAAAATTTTTCCAAAATATTGAAAAAACACCCTCTTTAACTTAACATACGTTGATATAATCAGATAAGAAACTTTTATTTGTTATTTTAACTCTCAAAAGTGCACCGCAAAATTATGAAAGAGCATAAGAAATGAAAAAAGAAATATTGGTAGCGACTAACAGTTTCATGATAAGGTCGGGTCTTTCATATTTGATTTCTTTGTAAAGATAAAATCTTTCTATGCTCCATTGAATTCTAAAATGAGGAATTCCAACACGGCGCCCACAAGCCCACAAGCTAAAGCAAAGTTGTCATAAATTTTTAAGAAACTATTTAGCACACAAAATAATTAATTACGACATTATAAAGATTTTTTCCTATTTCCACCTGTCTATTCACCATTTTTTTAATAACTTGCGAGCAGGATAGATAGGCCATATCAGTCTAATGAATGGATATAACCTACGTCACGCCGTGATTGCACTAGTGCGGATAAGAAATAATTGACAAATCACGGCGTGCGATAAGGACTAATGCCCTTTTTAAATTCAAAATTATACCGTAGAATCTGTCAAACATACCTATTTACCAAAGAAAATATTCAAAAGGACTACTTTTAATGTAGAATGAATATAAACTGCATCCCAGACGACATTTCTGAAGCTGCAAGTGAAATATCCATGACATTATTACCTTAGAAATCAAATGATAAATATGAATTTTTTTACGATAAATTTATGACATTTCATTAACACATGAATCTATTCGTAGAAAAAATTCGCTGTACAACTCGGATTGTCCATATTGCACTCGAACGATTGAGGCTTTCCACATACGGCGTCGTTCTCAAGCGTCGTTCTCGTGCAATGTTGTACAAATTACTATAGAAAATCCGACATATATAAATTAAATAATAAAAGATTTTTTTCAATTTGTTTACAAATAATAAAGTTCGAACAGATCTACAAAATAATATTTCCCAATTTTTGCTGAAAAACAGCTAAAGAAGCTGGGATTAAATAATTTTTTCAAAGGCATGTTAACTAATAACGAAGATATTAAGATTATCTTACGTCTGGTGGGAGACACTGTATGTGTGCATGAATATTTTTTTACAAATTTCCAGTTTTTCTTTTCGAAATTTTATCATAAATTCAATAAATTCTTTTAAACAAACTGACACATTAAATCCGAAATGTTGACTTTAATTTTTAATTTTGAGTTTAATTAAACACGAAATTTAGTAACACTATTTTTTATTTCCAAATTTAGAAAAAAAGACATATATTGTAAAAAAAATTTCTATTTTAAACTTGAAACGTAAAAATGTTGAGAAACCAATTTAAAATCTCTGAACAAAAAAATAATTCTTTATTTTGCACTATTTTTCTTATTTATCTTTTGGCGTTAATTAGTATTAAGCAACAAGTGTAGAAATGCAAAGTTTTACCAAACAAGTATATCTTTTGAGTATGAGCGAGCGCAGCTAGCGAGAAACTTAAAGCGTTAACTTAACACTTAAAGCTATACTAGTTTAGTAAAACTACTTTTCTCACGAGTTTGCTTAAGTATTTTTTCGCATTTTTTGACACTTATAAATAAATAATTAGAGATATGAAAGCATTACAAAATTAGAAATAAAAAAAAAATATTTGTTTATTATTTCCATATCCGGATAACCTCATAGGGCTTTGTTGATTTAAATTTTAATAGTTGATGAGTGTCAATTTTGTGAGTCGAACAAAGTATAAGTTGCACATTAATAATTATAAAGAAATCTTGCTACTGAAAAGAATTTAGGAAATTGTGCACAAGACATTTTAAATGCTACTCTAGAAGCATCTATGTGCATATTTTATATTCAACTGTATTTAATTGACCGTGACGGTTGCTCTGGTAAAGTGACGTATCTATTCGGTAAAGTGCCACTTAACTGAACAATTTTGACTTTAGTAAAGCACATTATCTGTCAAAATGCAAAAAATATATTTGTTCATAATCTATTAACTTCAAGGAGTAGAATATAAAGAAAAAAATTACTCTCAAAAGAGATATTTTTAGACCATAAGTTAGACCCCTTTTTGGAATGTCACTTGTTTCAAGTGGCTTTGACATTGCAAGCCAATACGCCAGCGACGCTACAGTTTGCAATATGGCATCGATAGAAACAAAACGCCTGAAGTAATACTTTCGGCTCTACGAGCCCTGAAGGAACCTTTGTACGATTTTTTACATGAAAATCGGTCAATAGTGATAACGAATTGTAAAAGAAAGTTAATGTGAAATTATGAACAGCAAAGATTTTGAAAGAAATTGGATGCTAATATTATGAAGTGGCTAATACTCGAAAAATACTTTCCGACAACTATTACAATTTTGTGAATCTCTTGAGGAAATAGGTGATGTTGATGAAAATCGTTTAAGTCGTGTATTGTTTATCGACAAATGACGACAAATAAACACTACAACTCCTAAATAATTCGAAAAATAGACCGTTTTGCAATTACCTTACATCTACCAGGAGAAATTAAATTCTTGGTGCGTTAGGAAGTTCCGTCGTCGACGAAGTTTTTCATCAACAACCGACAAATTTTTAATGTGCCCGGAAACTGAATGTAATTTCGTGGATGCGCCGTTATTTCCTTTTTAGATTTCCTGCATAGGGTGTCTCATTTTCGGCACTTTTCGGGGATACTGGAGTTGTTATTAAAAATATTGTGTTGGGATTTTCACTCTGATCAAATAAAAGATTTCCGTGTCAAATTTGTCATGGCTGCCTTGATTTTTAAACTACAAGATGATTTTAAAAATATTTCCTTATGCCTTTATACAGGATTAGTCATTAGTACGGCAGAGTTCTGTAGCTCCTACAGATTCTTCACTAACAAAAATATTTTTGGTGGAAAGGCACTACAGCGTAAAGCGCACATTCTAAAATTATTTTCGACTATACAGGATAGACTTAAACAGAGTGGTGCACTAAACTTGCCTTTTTTAAATAGATATATTTTTATATATTTAAATCTCCTTCAAAATGGTGATTAAAGTGATATCAAACAATAAAGGTCTGCGCTTAAAAATTTTTGAGATATTTAGAAAAATCATGAAAATTAATCCTAAATTCCGAGCTCGCTTGAAAGGCGAGAAATACCCAAATGATTTTATTTTTAATTCAAATTAAATCAAAACATCCTTTCCTTGGAAAATTATGTAATTTATGCAAAATGACATTTTTCTCGAAATTTTAAACAGCATACCCTGTATATTATTTTTAATTTCTGTTAATTAACAGCTAAGCTTTGCTTTGATATGCATATCTGTGGGCTAGTTCTTCTAGTTCGAGAGATATTTAATTTTAAATTAAAGAAAAATTAAAATTCTTCGGATTTATTTTAGTAAATGTGTTTTTTGTCAAATTATTTGACCTAAAGAAAAATTACAGTTATAAAATGCACTAATTTTTTGCATTGTTTTAATTTTAATCATATAAATTACATATTTTCAAAAATATTAACTTTCAGTTAAAAAACATATTAGTTTGGATGCTGCTTATCATTTACAGTAAATTCTATGCACCTGTACTCTATGTTCTCTGCACAGTTCACATTATTTAAAAAAATAAGGGTAAAACTAGTGCAGGGTACAACATTCGTTGTCAATTTTATGTTTGTTTGGGTCAAGAAAATTAAAGAAACAACCCCATTTTCCACAGCGTCAATAAAAGAATATTAATAAATATATTTTATAGATAACGTTTTTAAAAAGAAAGTAGGTTAAGCCTTCACTGTGGCCCAATGAAGCTAAAATGAAAATAATAAATTTTGCCTATTTTACCATGGATTGTTATAAAATCGCAGTGGGGAAGGGACATGTCAAATTTTTGGTTTTGTAAACTCTTTTGGAAATTATGTAGTACAAAGTATATTTATTAGTGCTTTAGATTACCATTAAGAAATAAATTTCCAACAAGTTAATTCACAGATGCATTTTAAACATTCAAATATCAACATTTTTTAATTTTCAAATTTAAAATTAAATAACTTTTAAACCTTAAAAACTATATCCACAAATTTCTGCATCAAATCAAAGCTTGGTTGTTGCCTAACAAAAATAGAAAATAATGTATAGGATGTGCTATATAAATTTTTTGAGAAAAATTTAATTTTGCGTTTGCGAATCACCCTGTATAATAGCAAATATTATTTAAATAAAACCACATTATTTTCAAAGAAAAGGATATACCGTAAAAATGCGCACTTAAAATAAAATGATTTGATTTTTTCAATCTTTCAAAGGAGCTTTCAAATTGGAATCAAATTTCATGATTTTTCTAAATATCTCAAAAACTATTATTCACGGACCCCTATTATTTAATATTATTTTTATGGCTTTTTTGTATAAAATTTCAACATGTAAAAATATACAGGGTGTTCTCTTAAAAAAAAGTCAATTTTAGTGCACCACCCTGTATATGCGCATCCCGTATAGTTAAAAATAATTTTAAAATGTGCACTTTATGGTACTGTACCTTTGTACCTAAAAGATTTTTGTTATCAAAATAATGGTAGGAGCTACTGGGCGTTACCTTACTAATGATACACCCTATATATCAAAACGGTAAAAACTGATCTTGTTGGAGTTTTTTACGTTAATTTCAGTGGTGTGGTCGATTTTTTTCTAGATGGTTACATTTTGGATATATTATTCAAAGAATTTTTTTAATATTATTATATTATATTATATTATATTATATTATATTATATTATATTATATTATATTATATTATATTATATTATATTATATTATATTATATTATATTATATTATATTATATTATATTATATTATATTATATTATATTATATTATATTATATTATATTATATTATATTATATTATATTATATTATATTATCTTATATTATATTATATTATTTAAAAATATGTTTTATATTGATTAAGAATAATTCAAGCTTATCCAAAATATAGTTTTTCAGATTTATTTTAAAAAACAAGTTAGGGATTCGATATTTTTTAATTTATAGTTAATTTATAAAAGTAGGCCATGACAAATTTATTAGACTTGTTTATGCAGCTGAGAGTCTCGAATATGATTGACACTAAACATATTTTATGTCAGAGAGAAATAAATGTACGGAATAAAGTGTCTAGTGTAAAAGCACCCTTACATTTGGAATATTTTATTTTCTATTTGAATATAAAATATAAATAAAAATTACATATTTTAATACAAATACTTTGAAAAAAATATAAACTAACTTACTTATGCTCTTAATTCCTAAATAAAAGACCAGTTAGTTTATGAAAACATTTGTAGAATTCTGATAAAATGGCATCGGTGTGAAAACAAAATTTAAATTCCAACATGTTATTTCCTCGATAAAGGAGGATTTCATATCTATGAAAGCTTTTATATGTATATCCCCACGCGCTTGCTTTATTCGTACCATTTACATTGGCGGAAGGTAAAATGAATGAATCGCACCGTTTTTCAAGGTACGCGTCCTCCTTTTTTAATCTATTACAATTTATCTTAAAAATACAACCAAGATTGTAGGAAATGTAGATGAATTAACCTATAAAAATAGTGAGTTTTACTTGACTTCTATAATATATGTCAATTCTGCTGGTTAAATATGTGGCCTAATTATCATAAACCACGTTGAAATAATACTTTCGACTAAAATGTTGATATAAAGGTGCTTTTTTAAAATTTAGTGAAAAAATCTTCTCTACATTTTCGGACAATGTAATAGTGTTGAGCAAAGATTCTATAATATTTTTAGTTTGTTAATATTTTCTGCATCCGACCTATTTTTTTGGAAAATGGATTATTATTGAAGTAATTGAAGACACGGACACATTTCCTAAAAAAACAACCAATATGAAATTGCTACGAGTTATCGTTTCGATAGAAATACACGTAAGTAATGATTGTAGGTGAGATTTCTTTTCGTTTCATTTATGTTCCTCAATTTTCAATTTCCCGAGACCCTAGGAGGGTCGGCAAAGCACACCAGCATATAAGTCATTTTGCCGGTTCTATAAAACATTTATTAAAGCGGTCCATGCACTACACAACCACTAATAACTATAATTTATTATGATTATACAGTTTGTTACAATATCAAGAAGATATTTTAGACATCATTCTTTTGCAGCATTTAATGAACATAATTAAATTGTACGTGGAGCGTAAATTAATAATAAATAATAAAATAGCGGGTTAGTAGAAATGACATATCGATACAGTTAAAAAAGTAATAATTGAGCAACAAAACGTTAGAATCGAAATAGAATTAAAATCGTATTCATTAGACACTGATGGTTCTTACTAGAATTCAGTAACAGCAAATATAGTGTAGGAGGCGGAGATATAATCATTGAGGATATTTATCAACGCTATAAAAGAAATAAAATATTATCAAATAGATGAAATTAAAAGAGTTGTCATTCAAACAACATTTATGAATGAAAAACCAAACAATCTAAAACCACATCGAAGTTAGAGCAGTAAATTACAAAACCAGGGTGATATATCGTTTCACACTCTCAAAGCAAATTTAGAATTTAAAGTTAGATACGTAACACATTTCCAGCTGTGGCTAGGAAAGTTTATTCAAACTAGCAAACTATTCTTCAACTTAATAGCAATGGGTTGTTCTTGAACTAATATATCTAGAAATTTAATTAATGTTTCAAAGAAACTTTACAATCCTATTACACTTCGACGATCCGATGATCTTGTAATTTAAAATTCTAATATTTTCTATATTGGTAACGTAGTTTTACATGCAGGAAGCATCTGAAATCATTGAAACAAATATCTACATAACAATGAATCGAAGAAAGGTTTTGTGTCTTACTACGAGAATTAGGTAGTCATTTAAATTCAAAATTTAAACTGATAATCTGTAAATTCACAAACTGTGTTTTACAGAGCGATTCACATTAAGAGTATATATATAACACAATGTACAATATTAATTGATGTTTAGATTTAATAAAAATGGTAAATTTTAACTTTGGGTATCCTTTATTTATTTAGAAAGGTAACAAAATTGAGTTAATTAACAACTACGGGATCTTCCCAACTATGTTAAAATAAATGCTGTGTTGCTATTTAAAAAAAGAATTGTTTTAGTATCTACTGAAAAAATATGGTCACATAGTAAATGTTTATTTTTCTTAGTCAAGTTATTTCCTACAATTTTGTAGTTAAAAGTTAGTCTATATCATGTTTTAAAAAACTACACTGTATAAAACAAGATTATGTCTTCTTTAATTTTGTAAATAGTCTTGAATTCTAGACTGACGAACTCTGGCTATTTCGGGTGTTATTTTTGCACATACGTTACTGCCAGAGATGATGTACAGTCGCGGCCCTCGACACTTTTAAAAATACAGTGTTTTAATTGTATGAACTGAATATCTGACTTTTTCTAAAGTCACTCAAATACAGTAAATTAAAAAAATACCTCATAAACTTGCATTTATCGTTATAGATTGTAATTTGTAATATTTATTCCACTTATATTTCAAAAATATCACACTGAATGTCACAACAGAAAACTTCAGTTCCTCCTGTGTCACAACATAGTTATATCAATAGAGTTCATTTTATAAATAAAACTATTATGGATTTGTCAAATGTAACATTGACATAAAACATGGCCTGTGGTTCCAAAAGTTGTGAAGTGATTTGAAATAAAAAGGGTGTTTTTCATTTTTTTTATTTCAATGTTTAACCCCCGCCGGGTACCTAAATATAAAAATTTAAAAAAATAATAGAATCTGAATATACTTACGCCAGAAAAGATCTCGTATATTATACACGTATATAAATCGGAATATATTTAGCTTCCTCCCCACCACTTTTTACCTGAAAAAAATTAGAGTACGTCTATAACATCTATGGACAGGCACAAGGGGAAATATTGTATAGAAGTAATATACTCTCTGACAAAGAAATTAAAGTAAAGATTAAAATATTATCTAAATAACTTTTGTATTATGAGACCAACAAATGCTTTCAATTTAAAAGCTTCTACTCGCCCCGTAGCTTTTTCCCCAATTCCAATTTGCAGTGCGAGTAGGATATGGAAATAAAGATTAATGTCGACAAACTGCCTATTTAAACAAGAATAAATTGTAATTATTAGGAAATATTTTGCTTGACAAGAAATGAATTTAATTTTAGAGTTGAAAGTTCTGTAGAAAAAGTGTCGCCCTAAATTAATTTTTACTGTGCCAAGCTGGATTGCGCAGAAAGTTTAGTATCTACGATTTTATTGTATACATCGGGAATGTTACTGTTAAGGGGATCAGGGCCATCGTTCTTGTAAACATCTTCTAGAAAGTACTTGCAGAAAAAAGTCGCCAATTATCCACTCGTGCTTGTTTATCTGGAGAGATTTGGTCGGGATTTTATCATCAACTGAATTTAAAAGAGCCAATGAGAGCATCACAGCTGAATTCTAAACACAAGAACAGTTCTGCAGCGTTGGTTTTAACTTGAGCTTTGTAAAGAGTGAATAGCTGATTCGTTGTGTTTTAGCTCGAAAAGTCCAGCATTTCACAGGCTGGTTTGACGTTGGCTGGCACATAGGTATTTAAATAAATACATAAATGTAGTTTGCGCTTACGTTTACTCCTAGGACAGACCTATTAAATTTCAAAGAGAGGATTTTATCGTCCATGAAAACATTGGATGCATTATCCCTTGACGTTTTCTTAGAAAAAACAAAGGCCTAAGTTTCTGAGGCATTAAGATTAACCAGATTTGTCCTGCCCCATTTCAGTTTTCAATCTCGAGATCATGAGTTGTATCTGCTCTTCCCTTAGCTTATCTGAAGTGGCGACGAATAGTGTTGTTGTTGGAGGAAAAGAATGACATTAGGCTACCATCACCTCCGTAGTTATATATCTGAGAAAAGACACCTTAGCCATGTCTGCATTAATTGCAAACTTGGTTTAGACGAACCAGATTTTTTCGAATCGCCCGAATTTACTGTTACCTCTGAATGCTGATAGACGTCAACAGCGTTTAGATTGAAGTAGAGAAGAAAAATATTGGAATCTTAATATTGTTTGTAATGATGAGCCTTGGTTTTGTTTAGTGATGTATGATAAACTGGAGTGTGTCACAAGGAATCCTGAAAAAAAGGTCATTTTCAGTTTTTCACTTACTGCACCATACAATGTGAGAGCCAAAAGCGATGACTTCTGTCAAAGAGCTGCCTTATTACAGAAACAAAAAGATTGCACCCAATTTGGGGGGCTGATGGGGATCGAAATAAATGTTAATAATCAAACAATATATTTTATTCGTGGCAAATGAATCATTACTGGTCGTATCTCCGAAGTAACTCATTGTAATGAGTTGGAGTGCGGAGGAGGGTTGGTGCGAATCTAAATTTGTTAATTATGAAAAAATGTATTTGTTTTCTGGCCAATCAACGATTAAGATTTTCCCAAGATGAGAAATTTGGTTTTAGAAATTATAATTTTTTAATATTTAGGGGCCTGACGGAGGGGCTCAACATTTTCAAAATTCAATAATATTTTAAGTCTGTAAATGGATACCAATGTAAAACTTGTTTTGCTACAGGCTTTCAAAATTAAAAAAAAAATCGATCCACCTTAATATTCACGTCAAAACTGAGTGTCTGAGTTTTGAAGGACCGTATACACATCAGGAAAGTCAAACACTGTCCATAGGGAAAATATTAATAAGAGATTTAACATTAAGAGCTAATAGTGGGATAAATGGGCGGCGCCTTGTATTCTTCTACACCGGTGTAAACAATTCAACGCAGAGCGCAGCGATCAGTGCTGGTGGAGATTTCAGTAGTATATCATAGCTTCTAAGGTGTTTTGTTACGGGATTACTACTGGCAGGCAACAATTTTATTAAAATTTGGGTACCACATGATGTTTGTTCTTTTAGTCCGTTGATTTAATCAACGTCTGAGGCAAAATAAAACTGATATTCCTTGATAACCAAAATAAATAAATGAGATTTATTAAACGAAATAAATAATAATTCTAATGAAGAATATAACATAATAAATCTTTAAACATTACAATATAAGGAGTTCAAATAGGCCGCCAGACTGTGCTAAACAATATTCCAGTCTGCTGTAAAACTCGCGACCAGTTTTTTCTAACATCTAAACTGGAAGATACGAGCATGCTGCGTCAAAGTAGGGGAATATGTTCAGCGGCCGTAGAAAACTATGGAAGGGACAATTCTTAGCGTTTTACATGAACAATGAAAATTTTTCCTTATCTGTATATTAGAATATCCCTATTATGAATTTGTATACTGGATTGATTTCACGCTCGTGAGGGCCGTATATTTGAAAAATTCTGTCTTTGCTGTCATAAATTAAAAGTTTTTACTTATGTACATAATTTTAATACTAGAAACTGTACAGATTTTATATTATTAGATCAATGTGATACCACACAGATGCTAAACTCCGTCCTATACAGAGGTTTGATCGAGTTAAACAAGCTGCCTACAAATATTAAAAACTGTGAAAATTTGAAGCACTTTAGAAAGATGTTGAAGCAATTTATTTTAAGTAAATAGTAGTGTTTATCATCTCTCATCCTGTTTTTATTATTATTGTTTTTGTATTTCCATGTAGCATTAATGCTAACTAAAATACATTATTATATTTATCTGTTTTTGTATCTGGTAAATATATGGGTACGATTTTTAGGTTCGACGTATTTTAGGCACATAGTGAATTACACTTTACAGTGCTTGTCAATAGTTATTAGGACTATTCCTGTTACACCGCTTTTATTTAAGATCACTTAACCTAGTAATTCGTCAATTTATAATCTTTTTCTAAACCGTTGTCTGCCACAATGAACAATCAAAGACTCTGACATCTAAATTGCGTCCTTCAAGTCGCCGCTTTCTTGTAAACAAATACAAAGTAGCTTAATTTATTCTATAAACATAAATGTACCACTTTCTTAGTGACATTACGTTTCGGAAGGAAACATTACTTTTTATTTATCGTACGTGAGGTATGTTTAAATTATTATAACGTTCCTTTCAGGAAGTGTCATTGGTTGAGAGATTATAAAATTAAATTAAAATCTGCAACGAAAAGTAAATATACATGTAGGTCGAAAAATTGTACCAATTTATCGGATGGATAAAAAAGTGAGGAAAATCTCCCAGCTAAATCGTATTCTGTCCACTAAAGTACAATATTACTGAACTAACGATCATTTGGTGAGATTTGGTCAATTTATCGTTCATAGTTTATCTTTGGTAGGGTCGAAAAATATGACCTATCGCCTTTTGCGAATTCAGAATTTGCTGATACAAGTTAGTAGGATGTTGCTGGTTATTAAACTATATGGCATTTCCAGCTAAGGATCACCCCCTCTGGTGGTGACAATTATAACTACTGCGTGTAAATCACAGGTTTGTTTACATTTTGATATAGCGTTTGCTTTGTGAATGTAGCCATAACAAGCGTTCAATTTTCGGTTAGTTGATGTTAACATCAGAAGTTAATGGTTTGATTAGTTTGTATCTAAGTACCTAAAGTAGTTGTAGACATTTGTTTATACCTACCTATATTTATAGACTTTTTAAATTTAGTTATTCATTATTGCAAAATACGGAATTTACTTCAAATCAAATAAAAAGCAAATCAAAGATTTTTGACATTGTTTATTGCTGCATTCCACAAAAATATACAAGAGAAAATATTTAGAAGGCTCTTGCTAACATTCTTTGTTCATGAAAGTAAAAAAACGTGATATTTCATATATAGTGCTATTATTTCTCTTCGGTAACATTTCTATTGTTGGGACAGTTGATATATTTTACTAAATGTTATCAATTTTAAATATAGTTTTACAGCCAGCTATTCCATTTCACCTCAAGAAGGACATTTACGATACCATAACTATGTGACTAATGTTTTAAATAATTCTCAAACGTTAGAAGTATTCCAGAATGTACTTAAATTCTAGTTTAAACAGCAACATGCCTATGCTGCTGAATCAAAATGGAAGGGTTACCAAATTTTAAAATTCATCTACTGATGAATCCTTCTTGGTTGATTACGGTGCTAAAAAAACGAACCCTGGTCCAGTCATATCAATCACTTGTCAAAATATCGTTGACTTTTTAATATTTATTGTGGCATTTATTGTTAATACAGTTTATTAGTTGTGATTATTACTTTTATCAGTAAGATATAGAAAGTTAAAACATCTGATAAACAATTTTTGAAAGTAGTAATTTAATTCAGTAGTTAGGAATAGGTGGATGCTATCGTGAAGGAATTTTATTCGATGTAATGTGCAATTGAAACCTTATTAGTTTATTTTAAATTTTCTCCATTTTCTTCTCTTATACACCAATAATAAACATGACTTCCATTCAGAAGCCTTTCCCCTAAAAATATGTTCAATCTTTAACTGAACAACAAAATTAACTAGTGTTAAGTATTACTACGCCTTCTAAGAAATTATTTAGTTCATTTCAAATACCTTAGACTTGAGGAAATTTTACATTATCTTTTAACTGATTCGTCACTTACAACTTTTAGAACGTTAAACTGTTCTAGTAAATTAAAATAATATTCCTAAGGATTGAGGCTATAATGATAAATTTACCTTTTAACAATTATTCCATACAGAAGTTAAGCTGTAAAAACAAGATTAAGATGCTTATGTACTGATATCTATCTCGCCCCTATTCCAAAACATAAAAGTTTTTTCCTCCGAATCCCATTATAATTTATATAAACAGTCGGCTTGTTTTAATTACCTTAGTTATTGTCCTCTTAATATAAATATAATTACATGAAAATTATAAAAACTGCTTGGCAAAATAAGAAAATATTCATAGGAGATAATCTTTACATACATATTTATAGCCTTAAAGATAGGTTATAAGCAAGCGACCTACTTGCGATCAGCTGATAGTTGGCGCGAACTTTTAATTTGAATCTCCAATTGTGTGAAGTTTGTGTTGCGGAAAATAATCGAATTGCTACCGCTTGCACTAGCCAGAATGATGGGTTACGTATTAATAAAAACTCGTATAAAATGGATAAAAAACATAGTCACTAAATTTTGGTGAAACGGACTGGTTCTTGGTTATCTTCAAAAATTGAATACAAATTTTGTGCCCTGAAACCAAGACAGATTAAAAAGTACAAAAAACAGTATCTTTCTGAAGCAACGTTTGCCGTGTTTTTTAATCTTTCATGGTTTCAGGGGACAAGATTTGTATTTCAGTGGCTACTAAAAAAAAGTTTCACCATATGCTGCTTATTCGGCAATTACATGAGGACGAGCCTGATCGTTTTAAAAGCTACCTTTAAATGGATGATGCAACTTTCAGATCTTTGTTGAATGTAGTAAAAAACAAGTTAACTAAGCGGGATACGGTAAAGCATAGAGCAATTCTACCAAAGGAAAATATAATTGAACATTGCAAGCGGCTGAAAATTTATTTGCGGTTTTCAATTGGCATATCTGAAGAAATTCTTGGATATATTAATCCTGAAACAAGCCGTGTCTTGTGAAGTATTGACAGAAAATTACTTCCCACAAACACGGACTTGTCTTCATACAATTCAAGCAAGCCTTTGATAAATTGTTTACTCACCATTACTTAGGATGTGGCACACTCGAAGCTAAAAAAAATATCCGAAAACACAGAATAGTAGCTATCTGTATCAAATTTCTCGATCAATAAACACGACACAAAATAGAAGTTGTCAGATATATCTGACAGATTCGCCAAAACATTTTAATCGCTCAAACGCTTTATTGCTTTACAAATGTAACGATAACTTGGTCAAATCTGCCGTATTATCGTTACGTATACAAGGTTGGGCAAATGTGTGGAAACCCCTGATTTTTCGGTAAACTATAATTTCGACTAAAAAATATCCTTCATAAAAGTTTTTGTAATATTTTTATTTTATTTAGTAACGTCATTTGATTTATAACATCTACCCTATTTTTCGAGTTATGACGTCATCGACAATTTTAGGCCATGTATATTTTTACATTTTCAGAAACACTTTTTCTTCAATTGTAATGATGTGGGATTTGATGGATCTGCGATCCGTGGTTTTCTAAATATTAAATAAAATAACACAATAAAGAGTATTAAATAATAAAAATTAAATTTGTTGTTACAGAATATTTAGTACTGCAATAATAAGAAAAAAAATTACATAATAAATATACTGCTTAATCATAAGAAATGTTCAAAACCTTCAGCAGCCTGATAATATCCTAATCGATCAATGAAGGCTCTTGAGGAGCTTTAAATAGCATGTTGTGATACTTCTTAAACAGCCATCCTAATTCGATGTTTTAACTCTTCTAAGGACTGGGGCTTGGTCATATAGACAACGGATTTTAAATTACTCCAAAGAAATTAGTCCAACAGATTTAAATCTTAAAGCATTTGTTCTATCCAGCGAAGGATAAGAAAGTTTAGACAGAAGACGCGAATATCCGAGCACCAAAGGTGTCTTAGGTCTGGTTTATTTTCGCAGTCAGCCATTGCCGAACATCAACATGAGACAGGACATAAGATTCTCTTCGATAATATTTCAATTATATCCAATATTCCCAATTACTATAATAGGAAGATACGCGAGGCCATCGAAATCCAAAAATTCCCCAATAACATCAACAGAGACGAAGGTTACATGTTTTCCTCCATCTGGAAACCAACCATCGGAAATCTTCGGAAGTGATCGCACAGACGCGTGGTATATAAAGTTTCCCTTTCCCTCTTTCCTGTCAGAAGAGTTTCGCCTCTGGTATGGTGGACATACTGAGTTACTGTGCTCTTCTGCCTAAACTTTCTTTTGTACCAAGTTTTAATTCAGAAGAGCTTCGCCTCTGGTATGGTGGACATACTGAGTTACCGTGCTCTGATGTTTTGAAATTGGCCTTTTATTTTTATTTTTCTTTTTTGCATATTCCCTCATTTCATCTATTTTTCTTTCTTTGTTCCTGAAGAAGCCCCCTACGATGGTGGGCGAAACGTCGAACACTTTTAGTAGTTCTTTGACACGGTCCAATCCCGGAAGAAGTATATCCTGTACTGACTCTGGCCGTGGAAGCCTTCGTTATCGTACTTTATATGGATGAAACTTATTTTTAGACAATATTCTCCTTACCGATCTCTCGCTAATATTGTGATACAAGGCTAGTTTTTGGTTCTTCTTGCGGATTAAGACAAATATTAAGAAAAAGATTTGCATTAGAAGCCGATTTGCTTCGACCGGATTTAGGTTGATTTTCAACACTTCCCGTTTCGCGAAACTTTGTACAATCTTTGAAATTGTTGATTTTGAAATTTCAAAGTTTTTTGGGGAATGTTGCATTATAAATGGTGCGTATCTCCTGTAGAGATCTTTGCCTATCTCCAAAACCAACCATCATTAACAACGAAATTTTTTCAATTTCCCTTAGTTCGCTCAAAATTGACAAACAATATTAATATTTCACACTGAAACTGTCTCACAGTATTGACGGTAACTTATAAATATATACGAATGATTCGAGTTCTGTTAAAAAAAGTTTGCAAAAACCAAGAGAACACAAAAAAAGGATATTTTTTTACCAGATATCCTTGATATAATTAAGATGTAAACAGCCATCCCTTTATTTAATTATTTTATTTTATATTAAGAAAAGCGACAAGTTGCACGCCGCCAAATCCTATATTATTATAACCAATAAAAAAGTGTATCTGAAAACGCAAAAATATACAGGATCTTCTATTCAAAAACATTGTTGATGACGTCATATCTGCAAAAAATAGGGTAGCTGTTAGAAATCAAATAACGTCACTAATAAGAAAAAACATACTACAAAAACTTTTAAAAGGAGTATTTTTTAGTCAAAATTATATTTTACCGAAAAATCAGGGGTTATCACATATTTTCCCAACCCTGTATATCTACCTAAATTCCCAAAGTTCAGCATATCTTATGATACAGCAGAATATTGTTTATTGCTCTAAGTAACGACAGATTCAATACCTCCCAATATTCTTTAGCTCAGCGTTCTAAGTACCAAAAATAATGAAGTTACTCTTAGACCTCTGTAAAGGCAGGAAAATATGGTTATTCGTTTTCATAGGCAAAAGATTCGAATACAAACAAATGCAAGATAAAAGAAAAAATCATTTTCTAAATCAAGCACAAAATAATGTGTCCTATTTATTTACTCTTTTCGTGCTTAGGTGATTAGTTTTTTTTTAAATTTCCCAAAATATCTAGTTTGAATAATTTCCCATTTTATTTTGTCTTCAGCCGGAACTTTGTTGCTCTTTGTTTAAATCATATTAGATATACATCATTCCGTTTTAATTCTTTTTATGACTGTTAAAAATCCTGTACTATACTTTTATGTGCGAGTTGCATGAGTGCAAATTTTAACGACATCAACATATCATGTCTAGGTAATACATATTTGCATATGGATAAAGTATTAGACACGGTGTAATATATTGCAACATTACAACCTTTCAGTGTCACTTATTTGTAGTCATATGGCTGTGACCAATAAAAGGTTTGATGTTCTAAAGCATAATTACTTAAGTCTTTCGAACCGTAAACATTTCGAATTGACATATTTTACGTGTATTTATTTGCATAGAACGCTAATACCAGCACTTATGTAATGCAGAAGGTAATATTTTACATGTCAAAGAGTTGGCTTAAGAAAGAAAAAATTGTGGATACTTCAGTAGCCAAAGAGGTTAAAATTTGCAATATACATATTGTCAGTGGAATTAGATTTTCTAATTTGATTTATGCATCACTTAACTAGCGTAACAATACATAGGGCGACAAATTTAATTACTGAATACCTTTCAAAAAGTATTTATTTTATAAGAATTAAACAGGTTCACTCTCCAGTAATTAAAAGCAAATCCGATGATTAAAATTTTAATTTATTAAACGACAGTTGCAGCTGTTATTGGAGATATTTCCTTAATTTTTTAATCTGATAATTTCAATTAAACATATAAAACTCCAATTCGCCATTTTTTTTTTAAATTCATTGAAGAATAACGTTTTAATTAGGACGAAAAGAAAATCTTAAATAGCATAGTTAGTTTGTTTTGCTTTGTTCAATGGTTCCGACTTTATTTTGATCTCTATTGTCGCAGCTTCATTCGAATCTCTAATAAAATTATTTTTTTCACCACCACCACCTTTTTTCATTGACCTTTATTGTACAATAGTGCCAGAAGGATAAAAAAAATGCGGCGAAATGTTAATATTATTTTAAAAATATGTACAAAGTATCCCAATTTTGGCACTTCTCCGGGTTATTAAAGCTATTATTGGGTTGGGTAAAAAGTAAGGTCCCTTCTTGTTTCAAATTTAAGATATTTAAATTTTAACTCAACAATTATCAATCGATTATCACAGTTTAATGTTCAGCAAGTTCTTTGATGTCTCTCCTGCGGAAATCCTCCGATTTTGATCCAAAAAACGCTTCCAAGCAGGCTTTTAACTTATTTAACGCGAAAATCATTCATGAGCCGTTTGTTCGTTGATCACATCTTTAGCACATATGACTCAAATTTTCCGAGCTGATTAACTGGATTTAGCATTTTCCTTCTCTTCATTAAAAACAAAAAGGAATAAATGCAGAAAATAATTAATTTTATCACCATGACATTCCATTCCAAAAGCATGAACATTTAGCAACGAGAGCAACCAATTCACCATATAGTAGAAAAATAAGTCATCTTTGGAATTACATGCAGCATTATGTCAATGATTGTAATTTACATGTGAATTTTTGAGTTGGTTTAAAACTAACATTACGAATTTATCAACCCAATATTAATTTTTTTCAACAAAATTTACATAACTTATTACTTTTAGACATACAAAATTGGTAGCATATTGTTTTCTATCGAATGCAGACATTTAACGAAGAACGACTCGGGGTCTGTGTTAGGACGAGCCGCCACTGCACATTACAGACAGGAAACATCGCACTACGGCTATTTCGTTATGTTGTGGCTCCAATTAGGTCCATGATGTGAAAGCTATTGTACAATTATGTAAATAAATATCTTCCCAAATAGTATTCATATACTATTTAGAACACCAGAACTGTTACAATGAAATTATTAGGAGGCGATAAATACCACAGTTAACAGCTCCAATGCACGCACATTTTATATCCTGTAGAGCACTTGGAATAATTTTATTACAATTTTAGTGCTAGACTTTCTCTTTTACAAGATGAACTTGTTTACTAAACAATGGCAATGAGTTCCTCGTCAGTTAACACTATCAATAAGAATTAAAATAAAATTAGGTTATGCAACTTCTTACTCTATTCTCTTCTATAAAGTTATCATAGTTACCACCATATAGCACGATTTTCATAAAAAAAAACTTCGTCAGAGGACTTAACCTACGACATACTCATGAGTTAGGAATTTATTCATGGACTATGTTTATTTTTAATTGTTTTAAAATTACATGAATTGCAGCTTCTATCAACCTCTTGAAACTCTGAAACCTTGTTACCGTTGAAATAATACCATTTTGGCGTTGGATAAAATTGTTTGGTTTTAAACAATTAATAGTTGATAAAAACTGTACATTCACGATTTGGTTTTTAAGGTTTTGTACCTTAAATGTAAAACGGAACCACTCTGATATCATTTTCCTATCCGTTCTTTCCCCTCTACCTGTTGTAGAAGTTTTACCTGTCACGTAAAAATTTGAAATTTGGCAAAATATTGAATTTTGTTAACGCTTACATGTGCCGACGTGCATCTATTATAAAAATATATATTTTAGAATGAAATGGGATTTTAGCTTGGTCTAAATTTGCGAAGAAAAGTTTAAAATTTAACTTCGATATATTTTAGCCAAAATTTTAAATTCAGTCTAGAAGTTACTTGGAAATTCTAATTAAATTTTAAAATTTCAATTAAAATTGTCAAATATCAAATGAAGATTTGGAGAATAGGGTTCAACTTTAACCTAGCAGTTTATGAAAGTTGTACAAGATAGTTTTATATGTGTTCTACTGATATACCAAATATAAAATTAATATCTGCTTTATGGAAAAAGATACAAAGAATTTCGTGGGACCTTGCATCTGTGAAATTTCTTATAAAAATCTCTTTATCTCGGAAACTATAAATTTTGAGGACAATATTTGTTAATCCAAGCTGAGCTTAAAGTATCAAGTAGAGTCCAAAAATACCAAAATATGTATTTCATTTAAAATAACAAGTTGGTGTCAGCCTCCAGGTATAACCGGAAGTACTACAACTTTGTCGTCGTCGACTTTTCTAAGTTGTCCAATTTTTAAACTTTTTAGATGGGTACTTTGTCAGATGTCAATCGCGGCGATTTCCGGTAGGACACACTGTATTAAAAGCTACCTAATTTCTTTTAGAAAATTTGAAATTTTAAAATGATATTTTGTTCAAAATTATTACTATTTTTACAAAGTTGCATGTTAAAACTTGTCATATTTTTTAAGGTTAGAGTTCTAAGTTTTAAATCTAACTGAACATTTGGAAGAACATTTGGAGTATATTCTCGAAATTTCGACTTTTCTAAATTTTGTATTTCTCAGCCAAAGTCCTAGTATTTGAAACTTGAAAGTTTATAATTTTTTTTACAAATATCAAGTTTTTTTCGAGACTTAAATTTTTTTCTAGAAATATAATTTTTATAAATTTTCAATTTCTTTCGAAATTTGAATATTTTCTTCAGGAAACGAAGGTTGGTTTCAAAGTTATTATATTTATCAAAATTATGTTTATAAATAGAACATAATTTAATTTTTTTGCAAATAGGTATGACCATTAATTCGGTATCTAATTTTTGTTTTCAAATTTAAGTTTAGAGTTAAAATATTGAGAAAAAAAGAAGTTTTATTTAAGTTTAGAGTTAAAATATTGAGAAAAAAAGAAGTTTTACGGATAATTTTTAATATTTGCTGCTAAGGAGAAAATTTAAGCTTTTCACCCAAAATTTCTCCTGAAAATTCGGACTTTGTACTTTTTAAAATGTTTACATGAAATTAGAATAAATTTTTTCTCAACATTTTAACTTTTACGTTGAAATTACAGCCATAACTTTTTTCCATATTTTACTACTTTTACAAATTCTAAGCTTATATTGAAAGTTTCAATTTTTTCTGGCCATTACTTATATTATTATATATATATATATATATATATATATATATATATATATATATATATACTGCTGCAGCGGCTAACTCAGACTCCGGTCCATACACATTCCAACTGGGCGCAGGCCTATATACACGCGTTATACAGGCGTTACATTTCGTCAGTCATTGAGCCTCCACTGCCCAGCGGTTTACTCAGACTCCTAGTGTATCTACAGTTACTGAGCCTCCATTTATTTTTATACGATCACATCCAGCCTCCGAACAGTGTTGCCGAAATGACTTTACTGCGATGATGTAAGCTTTTTAACATCTTTGGTGTCGATAAAATGCTTAATGCGGGAGAGGAATCAATTAATAGCACGGATACAGAGAAAACATAACCTTGCGCTAAATTAAATATCCGAGAAGCTGTTGTGGTTAGCTGGTAGCTTTCAAAAGTAACACTGAATCTTTCTAAATGTGTATTTTTAATACTAAAATTTATTTTCAATTCTATTTCAACTTGTTACAACTAGGATCTATTAAACATTTTGCTTAACCCTTGGAATATTGTTAAGTATTTAAATAATTCGATTTGTTGTGGTGACTTCGCTGTTTAATTATAAATTATGTGCATAAATTATTACACAGAAGAAAATCGCCGAAAATCACGGTTAACAAATACATTAATAACATTTAGAAACTTTCTCAAAAAACTTCAAGAGCAAAAATTAAGTATTGTGCTGCTGTGTTTAGAACCTGAACCAATTTAAACTGGTGCAAATATCTAAAGTATATGGGCATAACAACAATTATCCTAAAAGGATACCTTTAGTGCCTTCGACCTTCCATGTAAATCTAAAGACAAGAATACTGGAAAGTGTTTTCATACTTTAAAACTTATTTTGGTTAAGTATACGTGTATTTATTACTATAATTTAAGAATTTAATAAAACATGCATGACAGCTAATTTTGTTTTTTATTTTACTACACCTCATTTCACTCGATGCAGAATATGTACTTTTCAGGGAACTTTACATTGGACGAATAAAAATAATTAGGACGTTTTCATAAATGAAGTTGCTTGTGTTAATTTTTATTTTTCGATTTCTTGTGACAATTAAAAGATAGTTTTGTGTTAGTTATTACAAGTTTAATGTTTGTTTTTGCTACTAAAATTTGAAAAATGTTCCTACCTTTATTTATTTATTTATATAAGGTTTAACAAACACTTAATTGCGATTTTATATCTTCAATTTAATCAATTAAACAGTTTTGGCTATTTGCACTTTATTTTCTGTATAATATAATTTTTGTTGATTGTTTTGAAATTTGAAATTTAAATAGAAGTTTCTCTCAAGGGTTATGTTTTTTCTCTTTTTTATTGCTGAGGACAATTTTGTTCATAAAATAGAGCTCGTTGTTTTGGCGATAGAAATTATTAGAGGTTAGGAGTTTCCAGCAGCAAAACTTGGGACAAAAACGTCAATTTTCAGATCGAAGTATTTAAAAACAATGAAAATTTTCAACCTAAACTTTAAATTCATGTACTTGTTACTTGAAAACCAAAACTTCAAACTCAAATTTTTGACTTTCACTTTAAATTTCGGAGACAGAGTTAAACGTTTACTTCGGGTTTTAAAATGTAGAGAGGAACATTCAATTCAAAGTTCAAATGTGCAGTTTTGAAAAGAAATGCATCATTCAGAGAAAAAACTCTTGATTTATACAATAAAACTTTAAAGACTCGAAGTTATTACCAAATTTTCAATTTTAGTCACGGAGTTTCAACTTTTAAACCTCACAAGCAACGTTTCTTATGACGTTTTTGTGCGTACATTACGTAATGAATAGTTCTTATTCTCTAAAGGAAAACTACAAAAGACAAAAAGGGTTTTTAAAATTCTAAATAAGTTATTATAAATAGTATTCCGGTCTTTAGATTACTATTTTGAGTAGTATCTTGGAGTAGGTGATGAAGAGATTGGTTTTGGCGCTGAAAGTCATGCGTTCAAGTCCGACGAGTTCCATTTTTTTTTGTTTTTTTTTATCGATTTTTTTAAATTTTTATGTTTTTGAATGCTTACCTTTTAATTAATGAATATATAATAAATCCAAATAACAGTCTGCTCGCAAAAAAATGTCACAATGACTGCATTGTATGAAATAATTAATACTTTTAACTCTTTAGTTCAAACTGTCATCTAAAACTTGATGTGATTAATAAGTCTAGCTGCTCATTTATTTGTGCAACTGTAAATATATGTGAGGTTTTATTGCTTGCAAAAAAGCTCTTGGTGTGAAACTTAAATGTTGATCACTTTTCTAGAAGCTGTAGAAGTTCATGGATATTACGTTAGCAACAAGTTACACTTATTAATAAACAGCTAGACCTTTATAAACACCTCTTTAATACTTTAAGAGAAACTTTACATGGGAGTTCAAATTAAACGAAATCCTGAAATGTTCGGATAATACTGAGTGATTCATGGAGTAGTTAGCACGATTATGCCAACGCATACTGCTGTTTAGATTCATTACATTACTATTAATAATTAGGTACGCATAAAAAACATCAAAAGTTAATAAATCTGTAAAAAATCAAAAAAGAAGGAAGCGACACACGTCGGATTCGAACGTATAACCTTTGGCGTTTTAATCGATCCCTTACCAACTAAGCTAGCGTTCTATAAGTTGCAAATTTTATGAAAGACTAAAACTGTAAAGTGTAAAAAATTATAGATATCTGATATAATTTATGACAACAACAGCGATTTCCAATTTTCATTCAAAAAGTATTTTTTCTAGAAATTCTTAAGTTGTCATCAAATTTTTCAGTGTGAAAATTTAAAATTGGAATGTTATTTATAAACGAAACTGTGATCGAAATAATTAAACATTTTAATTCTAACGAAAAGTGTTTATTAAACTTGGAAAAAACAATTCAAAATTCTAAATGTCGACGTTATAACTATAAATTTTATCTATCTACCTACAGTTTAAAGTAGATAATGGAAAAAAATCAATATTTAACTTTAACATCAAAATTTGGGATTTAAATCTGAAATTTCAGCTCTTTTATTTACGTTTCAACTGTATCTCTAAATGTCCAGAAAAAAAATCAAAATTTTAAATATAGAATTAAAATTTCTAGTTGACATGAGAAATCAACAATAAACAGCAAATAACTGGAAAACCTAGTGTTTCAAATTGCGCGCGGTGTTCTTTGCTTGCGCGCTCTGTGCTCTGTCATTCAACATTAATGTCAACCACGGCAAAATAGGGCATTTGTTTAATCAACAAGTCGACGATGCTGAAAAGGGGAAACCTGGCTGGTCATATCAATATTATCCAAACATGGTAGAAATATTGTACATACTTATTGTTAATACAGTTTATCGATTGAAAAGTATATCAATAACAGTGATGTCAATAACGTGAAAGTGAGCCGTGACCGATATTGACCAATACAAGATCGAAGGAGTACATAATATTTACTAGGCCCCATTTAATATTACCTTACAAGGTTGATAGGATTTTGTGTAAAGTCACATACATATTTGTCAGTTAACAATTACGTCAAATGTACCCTCATCTTTTTTAGTTTTAATTCTTTTAATGTGGAACAAGGAAAACCAAACTCAACAAGCAAGAATGACAAAAGGGATAATTAGACACAGATCTTCTTCAAGGAATTGAAAGTGGCAAAAATTCAGTGATGTGTTTAAATCTGATGCAATTTCATGTGCAAATTCAAGTAATGTTAAACTTTATCTCGAGCTGCTCTTTTAATGATTCATGTTTAAAAACTCAGGGTATGAAATGTATTTGTAACTCTAACTTTAGGAATTCAGCAAAACATGCATTGCAGCCGATTTTATTTTCCATGTTATTGACCTTAATTTCGCTCGATGCATTATATATGCATTTTTGGGGGAATTTTACATGTTGCTCGAAAACAAATAACCATCTTTTTTTTTAGTTTGAATTAGTTTAATGTGGAGCAAGGAAAACCTAACTCAACAAGTAAGAATGACTAAAAGAATATTTAAATACAAATCTTCTTCAAAGAACTGGAAGTGGCAAAAATTTAGTGCTGTGTTTAAATCCGAAGCAATTTCATATGCAAACCCAAGTGTTGTTAAACTGTATCTCAAGCTGATCGTTTAATGATTTCGTGCTTAAACTAAGTGTATGAAGTGTATTTGTAATTCTAACCCTAAGAATTCGGGAACATCCATTGCAGCTCATTTTAGTATCCATGTTATTAAACTTATTTTCACTTTGTGTATATTATATGCATTTTTAAGGAAATTTTACATGTCATGCTAGGTGTAAGTGTACCTAGGTGTATACCTTGATAGACTGACTTAATTTTGTTTTGAAGAAATGATCCAGTATTTTACAAGTGTTACATTTAGCATGTAATTGCGATTTGCATTATTAATTAGATGTAAAATTATTATTTGTTGTTAATTTTATTTTAAAATTGGACATATAAATAAAAATTTATTTTAATTATTGCATTTTATTTTTCTTTTGTAGATTATAAATTATAACTAAAGCTATGAGCTTCATAGATAGCTTTTTATATGTAGTGTTTTTTCTAATTTTTTTTTCGAATTTGGTAGTTACATAACTGGTAACATCCTCATTCTATTTTTCTCATATGACAAGATTAACATATCATTGAAAAATAATTAGGTAAAGTTGATCGTTGCAATGTTGTTGAATCAATGATATTTTTAATACTCGTGTAATGAAACATTGAAATTCAAATAAAAAGAATATACTTTTCTGGCTCCTGATAAAACTTTTTTAAATAACAACAACAACAAAAAACATTTTATAACCCCTTCCTCCTCCCAAATATTAATATGGATAACAAACTTGATTCAATTTTCATTATTGGCTTAACAGCTATTTAAAAATTGAAAAACAAATCTTGTCCCCTGAAACCAAGAAAGATTTAAAAACAAAACAAAGGTTGCTCTAACGCGCTTCGACAGCCAAGCTATCATCTTCAGAGAAATACTTACTGATAGCTCGGCTGCCGAAAAGCGTTAGAGCAGCCTTTGTTGTGTTTTTTAATCTTTCTTAATTTCAGGAGACAAGTTTTGCATTTCAATTTTTGAAGATAGCCAAGGACCAGTCCGTTGCACCAAAATTAACAGCTAATAGTTTTGAATTCTATACTATATAGGTATTTTAGGGATTTCACTAGCTGGTATTCATGTAAAACATACATAATCAAATTTTTGGGAAAGGGGGGGACTTTTTTATTCTATAAAGTACAGCTCGTATTTTTGTCGATAGAAATTAGGGCTAACGATGTCAGTTTTCCCGCAGCAAAATGGGAAACAAAGCGATCAAGTTAAAAATAAAATTTATTAACAACTTCCAAGAATTTCCATGCTGAACTTTAAATTAAAAATTTTTGCTTGAAAATCAAACTTTAAAACCTAAAATTTCGAATTTTATTTCAACATTTCAGAAAAACAGTTTAATGTTTGTTTCCAAATTTAAAATTTTTACATCTACATGTTAAGATTTCGAGTTTTTGCTCAAAATTTCAAATTCAGTCCAAAAATCTCTGGAAAGCTCAACTTTAAAATTTAAATTTCAACTGAAGTTCCAAATCCCAATTTTAAGTTCGTGTAAAATAAAGTTGAACTCTAAACTTAAAAGTTGCACTTTTTCTCGAATTTTGAATGTATACCTATTCTGGAAACTGCTATTTTAATTACGACCTTTACTTCAAAATGTCGACTTTACAACAAAATTTTTACTTTCTCTGAAAATTTTGAAGTTTTCTACAATTTTTTTAGTTTGGAGGTGCAAATATTCAAAACTGGAGAAATATTTTAATTTAATTATTTTATAAACGCAACTTTGGTCAAAATATTCAAAAATTTGAGTTATAATTAACCATAAGTTTGAAAAAAGTGTGAAATGTAAATTAGGCAAAAAATATCTAAATTGTAAATTGATGATGTTAAAATTTCCAGATTAGTGCGGCTATTTTCAGTAAAGTGTTAAGATTTTGACTTTAAATGTATTGTAGATATTGAGGGAATATCAAAATTTTGAATTTTATTTTAAAACCTTAGCTTTTTTTTTAAATTTCAAGTATAACTTAAAATATTTAGAGGAAAATCAAAATTTCAAATATAAAATTAAAATTTCTAGTTTATAAAAGAAATATTTAAAAAAATAGGTCGTGAATTAAATATTCAGTAATAAAACAACAGGACGAATATCACATTTACCGTTTAAGTCATTATGAGAGTTTATTAGTTAGGTTTAAAGGTGCAGATTGGAATATATATTCATGAAATTACATTATTAATAAGTAAATAAATATGTAAGATAACATTTCTATCGACACTTGTCAAAATCCAGAAAAGACCAACTGGATAATTTTAGTGGTAAAAAATAGAGGCAGTCACAATTAATAAAATTATCTTACTCTTTTCAATTTTCTTTCTATATGAATAAATAGCAAAAAAACTAAATACCTTTAAATTTATTATATGACACTAAAAATTTAGAAACGTATGTTTGCCAGCTAATTTTCTTCTGTTCGTGTACTTTAATTTATTTCGTGAATAACCATTTCAAGACCTTGATATTTCTGAATTAAAGCTCACTATTTTTCGCGAATTAAACTAAAGTTAAAAATAATCAATAAAATGAAAATGCGTTAATTTCTAAATGTCTAAATTTATAGCATGAACAGCTATTTTGTATGATATTCTACTAATTAACAATAGTTATTTGCACGTTTTTCACTTTGTGTAGAACCCAAACTTATGTCTCATTGTAAATTTGAATTAATTTTACACCGCGCCGGTTCGATTTACGCGGGCATTTGCAGGAATGAAACAGCGCGGAGGGGTAAACCTAGAGCTAAGTGTACTGAAGTTCTCATTGGTTTGTTCAAGAGAAATGCATTTATTAGAAGCATACGACGTTGCCGATGTTTTGGAGGCTGGGTGAACCGCTGGCTTGAAATTTAGATACGCCTTGGGGATATACGAATCGATCGAAGCGACTCGTAGCGGCAAACGAGTAAACTTGATTTTATACGGCTATCCAAAAACCGGCAAGTTAAGCTCCACCGTTTTTTTATTGCAAACGCATCTAGGACCCATGTAGACCCCTCTGAGCTTGTTAAATGGGCTGGTCACTCAGCGTCCGTATATCGGACGCCGAGTTTCGCCGGACGCTGACTGACATTCAATTTTTACATTGCGGAGGCTGACTTATACCCTATATAAATGTATATATATATATATATATATATATATATATTATTTACATCTACCTCAGAACTATAAACTTACAATTTCATATTTTTAGCCAATTTTCAGTCATAAGCTATTTCAGCCTTTTATTAAATCAATTGTCTGATTATTATAAATTAAAATTTTCCACTATTGCTATAAAATTTCCTCAAATCTCTCAGTTTAACTTTGCATTTATGTATTTTAATGTCAAGTTTTATTCTGGAACTAAAACACACATAAAATTTAAGTAATGTGAAAAAATTAAATTTATAAGAACAATTTCTCTCATAATTTTGATTTTTATGTATAATCTTCCTGAGCTGAAAATTAAAATTATAAATTTAACTTTAACATTTTTAAAGTGAGGAAAAATTAAGTGATGCAAATAAACAGGGGGTTTGGTTTGGTAAAAAATTGTGTATGACTTCTATTTTTCGCGTTAAATCTTCAATTTTAGTTTTAGGAATTTAGAATTTGTTCCACAACGTGACTTTTCTTTTATCGAAACAGGAAGTTAGAGCTTGAAATTTTTTTCTTTAAAGATTTTTTAATAAATTTTACTATTTAATGCAAAAGTTTGCGAATGAAAAAAGGCTTAATTTAAAAAAAAATATTGCAATACTAAATTTCTTGCTCAAATTTTGAAGTTTACAGTTTTCCCCAAATATTTGTCTTTAGATTGAAAATTTTATTGGAAATTTTAATTCTGAAATAAAATCTTGAGTAATAAAATGCCGGAACTTCAAAAAATAAAAAAAACATCTATTGTGACTTTACATCCAAATCTCAAATTGTAAGGAATATTTTTATTATACCATCTACATATAAATTACACATTGTTTTTGAAAAGTTGAAGTTTCTTAGGGACGTACATTCTTCTCAAAATTTCATTGCAAAATTCTGTGTTTGAAAATAAACTTAATTTGTTTCTTGTTTAAAGTGTTTGCTCAAAATCCTTTGAACCTTAGCCTTGAAAATTATATTTCTTACTCAAATTGAAATTGCGAGTTGAATCTCGTTATGGTTTAATACCATTTCTGTTTTTCCAAAATATTTGAAGATTTTTAAAAATTTTGATTTTATGCTTGAATTTCAATTTTCAGCCAAGCCAAAAGTTTGGGAGATTTGAGACCAAAACTAGTTTTTGGACGAAACTTCTTTAAAAAATATTTGAAAAATTTAGCGCTTGGAATTAAGTTTTGACAAAACTACTTTAAATATCCTTCATAAAATTAGGTAAAATATTAGAAGACTGCGACTAGAGAAAGGAATTTGGGAGGTTGTTGATAGCTCTTAATACGTGAAGGTTAATCAGGTCACGTGAGGAGAAGGTGTTCAGGTTACCGTTGTCGCCTACATATTGCTTTTTAAATAAATTATTTTGTTAAATTACTAAAGCACTGAATCAAACACTGTGGCTTGTGATTAAGTCCAAAGAAGGTTTCACCCCTTTACCACATCAGCAATTAAATATATAATTACGCGATACGTATTTCTCCAGCGGAACTAGCATTTTCAAGCGTACTAATCTAAAAAGATTAGCAAAAGATGCATCGAGGTCATCTGCATTGAGATTCAAATCGATATCGGTGGTCTTTTGCTTTCTTTCAATTGTAATTTACCATATGGTGGACGGACCCACAGATCCATTAAAACTAGATTTAAAGAACATATCACCCCTTCTTGATATAATAGAGAAGAAAAATCAAATGCCGCCCTATATATGATAAGTACAGGACACAAAATTAACATCGAAAATTTAAAATTGTTAAGATCGGTCAGAAATAACAGAGAACTTGATGCATACGAAACAATTTACATCCATCAGAGGCCAGTTGCCCTTAACGGAGCTAAAGGAACATTGGCGGCCTCCAGCTTATTGAAGGTTATTTGTGGCAGGTCAAAATTGCATGCACCAGATGTGTTAAACAATTAGAAATAGGAAATAAAGCAAAAGACCACCACTGTAGATTTGAATTTCAATGCAGATCACGTCCATGCATCTTTTGCCAATCTTTTTAGATTAGTACGCTTGAAAATGTCAGTTCTGCTGGCGAAATACGTATCACGTAATTATTTATTTAATTGCCGATGTGGTAAGCGGGTGAAACCTTTTTTGGATTTTGTTAAATAATTAAAAAATATAAATGTTTGCGACAGCTGCCTCTAACGTCGAAACATTACGTGATAATTTTCAATTAGGTTTCTACATTGTCGTAAAAAACATTCTTATTGCTGTTGCCCAAATTTGTCGTTGGTTTATTTGTATAAAAGTCTCTGAAACTTTCACAAAAAAATTGAAGGTTTTTCTTAAATATCAATTGAAACAAAAGTTCAGAAATCGCTAGACATAAAATTTAAAATAGATATGAGTATTTTTTAACGGGGTTAAAACATACAATTATTTTTATAAGAATTTTTACAGATTTCCCTTTCCACCTATAGAGGCATGACGTTAATTAGTCATGAATTGCAAAATTTTTGGTAAATTGGAAAGCAATCTAATATGTTAGGGGAAAGCCAATACGAGGGCGTTTTCTGAACGAACAGTTCCATTACATTCAGCGATACATGGCATAGGCGGAAATCCGTATTTCATTGTCTAAGAGATTTGTTACTAATGAAAATGCAATGCCTCAAATTAATTATAATAGGTTTACCGCGATTTAGGTAGCAACTTAATTCCTTCAGCTTTAGTATTTATGGAATTTTGATATGCTTACCTAGGGATAGGTGGAATAATTAATGTAATAAAATAGAAACACAGTATCGATTTAACTACATTTGCAACTGTAAATAATATTCTTGTAAATTTTAGTTAATATTCTGAACTGTAAGTAATCGGACTCGCTCCAAGTTTTTAACTTTTTGAGTTTGCAAGGTAAACATGAAAATAAGATTTTTCACCGCCAGTTGATATTGTCACATGTGGCTTCAAAGAAATATTTTAGACAAGCTATAAAATGAATTAAATACTTATAAATATTATATTTCTGTATTAAAAGAAACGACATCTTAAAAAATATTTTAACTGTCGCAAGATTTTTGATTAAATTTTTCCATTTCTTTCTGAAGTTAATTAAACTTTCAAACACCACGCAGATTTTAATCCCACTATAATAAATTCTTGTAAGGTGTCATTTATGTTCAGACGTATTTCTTGCCATTGAATTTATATTTTCTGCTTATGTTAATTCTTTTGAAGATGCAATGAAAAAGCATCAAATTATATATAGTACTAAATCTATCGTTTAATGTCATACTTACTTTAAATGTTTACCCTTTTTTAATTTGTGATTGAAATAAGAGATGCTGCAAATGTCTATTTTAATTTAATAGTAATTACTTCCTCTAACTCTTCTACATATTATTTATCAGCATAGAAGATTTATAAATATGCTAAAGGGTTGTTTTATGTCACCGAATCGCGAAAATAATATACTGAGGCGCGAAATTTTCTCCGCTTTGTTAAATCAAACCCACAAATAATAGAATTGTATCCAGATTGCGTCTTATTTGGTCTGGTTGGTTTCTGCAAAGTACTGGAGGCGTAACAACCATTACAACGATTTATTGAATTTGGATAAATATTTGAACCTCTTTAGTGCATAAAACAAAAGGTAATTTTATGTTTAGCAAAAATATGCCTCTAATCTATTTTTTATGAAAAAAAAATTGACGTGCCAGTTTATCGCACTGAACCCCTCAATTTAAATTTAAAAGGTCAAGGCACAAAGAAACTATACGAAATTGAACTGACAATTTTCCCCAGCTCCCATATAGATTTGTACCGCGCATTCAGCGAAAAAATGAGGGGAAACATTATATTCAAGAATACTTCTATTTACATTCATTTAAGTAGGTCTCTGTTAGGCTGATTAACCTTAAAATGAAGCTGTTATGAAATAAAGAGTAAAGAGTAAAGAGTAAAGAGTAAAGAGTAAAGAGTAAAGAGTAAAGAGTAAAGAGTAAAGAGTAAAGAGTAAAGAGTAAAGAGTAAAGAGTAAAGAGTAAAGAGTAAAGAGTAAAGAGTAAAGAGTAAAGAGTAAAGAGTAAAGAGTAAAGAGTAAAGAGTAAAGAGTAAAGAGTAAAGAGTAAAGAGTAAAGAGTAAAGAGTAAAGAGTAAAGAGTAAAGAGTAAAGAGTAAAGAGTAAAGAGTAAAGAGTAAAGAGTAAAGAGTAAAGAGTAAAGAGTAAAGAGTAAAGAGTAAAGAGTAAAGAGTAAAGAGTAGAGTAAAGAGTAAAGAGTAAAGAGTAAAGAGTAAAGAGTAAAGAGTAAAGAGTAAAGAGTAAAGAGTAAAGAGTAAAGAGTAAAGAGTAAAGAGTAAAGAGTAAAGAGTAAAGAGTAAAGAGTAAAGAGTAAAGAGTAAAGAGTAAAGAGTAAAGAGTAAAGAGTAAAGAGTAAAGAGTAAAGAGTAAAGAGTAAAGAGTAAAGAGTAAAGAGTAAAGAGTAAAGAGTAAAGAGTAAAGAGTAAAGAGTAAAGAGTAAAGAGTAAAGAGTAAAGAGTAAAGAGTAAAGAGTAAAGAGTAAAGAGTAAAGAGTAAAGAGTAAAGAGTAAAGAGTAAAGAGTAAAGAGTAAAGAGTAAAGAGGCTTTGCTGGTGCGTGCTAATAACTCAGAATGAAATGCTATAATCCAACAATTAAAAGGTCTAAGAATTTGTGCTTTTATAATGACTAAGTAATAACCATTTTAAAAATACTTGGTCTTTCATCCACCCTGATTCTATAGATTTGCAAAATAGAAAAACATCAAAACTCAAAATATATGTCAGATTTGTGAAGCTTCGAGAAATTCAGACACGGTCACAGGCCAATCGAATATTTAAACAAGTTTTGTTTTTGTCATCTTCCGGTTCTATGCCAAAACCATAAGCCAAAATCAAAATGGAATCTATTCAAATTGCAAAAATGTGTGGTAGATCTTTTTGAAGATCGAATTCAAAATCAGAAAATTCAGCTATTTACAAGCTTCGCTTTGTCGAAGAGCCAAAGAAGTAGTGATTATTCATATTCTAAATACTTTTGAAAGCAAACATTGATAAGTTTGGTACTCCTGAAGAAGCCTGGCTTATTCCAAGTGGCAATATGCACACAGTTCTTGTATTTGAGTATTGCTTCTATTGGTGGTTGATGGAGGCACTCTTGGTATTTTTTTTTTTTTTCACCTAAGCGGTGGTTAGGATTAAGGGTTCTCTCTTCTTATTCGTTGGACGTTGGATTTATGTGGAAAGTGATTGTCAGTTTATTTCCTGTACTGCAGAAAGAAAACTCCTTAGGTTGTCGCAGTTATGCTTGTCTCCTTGCAAAACAATTATTTATTTATTACACTATAGAAAATAACTTAATTACATGTTATTAATTTTATTAAAAACAAATATTGATTTTTTCCTTATTATTATATTAATAAAATTGATGTAAGTTATATTAAAATTAACCAGAAGGCCTGTATCCAGAAATAGTAAACACTGTAATTCATCATCATATTTTTAAATCGTTAAAATTTTCATTCTCACTTTAATAAACTTATATCTATCCAAGTTAAACGGTATTAAAGGCTCAGACATTACTTAGACATCATTATTACATTTTGCCGACGGTTCTTTTTAATATTCTTTATAGTAGCTACACCAGCCCTCATATATCATCTGGTTTTTGCTTTAACCCAATTATATTAAAATTTGCGAATATTCCTGTTATTACAAAACTTTGCCCAACTTTTCTATAAGTTCAATTGTGAAGTAGCTTTACTAGACGTATATAGTGTAATTTTATTATATAAATTTAACTAAGTGTTAATGTAAAATAAATTTGTTTAAAAAAACTTGATCTTTATCTGCAAATTACCATTGCTCTAAGGATATCCTTATCTGGCTTATTAAGAAACTGAAAAAGTAAATATTCCAAGATTGTTAATTAAAAATCATTTATTTGCAATACCTATGATAAATTATTATGCATCACTGGACGTATCCATATTAAATAATTATTACGAGGCCTTAATAATTACTCTTAGTGTAATAGTTCAAGAGCAGAAGTTTATTAGAAAGCTTTCGTAATGACATCCTAATCCCATTTCTCGTCACGCCTGCAATATCAACTCTCCTTCTCATGATCACATCTTCACCAGATATACAGACTGGACGACAATAAAGTGAAATGTAAAGATATTTGTTGCACTCAACGTGTTACTAATTATCATTGAATATACCAATTTAATATACTGCTTTGATTGTTTCTATGTGAATGTTTTTTTTTTCTAGCATATTATAAGATATAATTTCATCATAGTTACTTTTACACTTCAGCGCTTAAAATTAATTGTGCGCTCTATTTTAAGACCCTTCACAACTTTCATATTAAATATAACAGCACGCTTTAATATCGTAGCAAAATGGAGCTTTCGTTATGTCGTAGCGAGAGGTGTAATAGATCTGAGCGCCGGCGCCGCGCCGGGGGCAAATAGAGAAAAAAATATTTTTTTAGGCTGGTTGAACAATTTTTAATATGGGAAAAACTTATATCACATTTTCGTCACGCTAATTCGAAGGATACCGGAGAAAAAGTGTCCCACTGGATATGAGATAACATGGCACCTTCGTCCTTAGTGGAGACAGAAAATCGGTTAAATAGGCAAACCAGTCAATCAATATAATATTGAGAAAATAATTGAATACTGCCTTGTTTAGATTTTATTTAAAAATTTAGAAAACATCATTTTTTTAAATCTGGGGTAAGCTTTTTTCTTGTAGTCAGATTAAAAAATTTTTAATTAGTTTGCTTGGTTTATCAGGAGCGCCAGTGAGGCGTAGTTAATTATTTTTTGTATTTAATAATTTCTGAAGAAAAATTGTAAGCTTTTGATTTTTTTCTAATGAATACCCTATGAAAGTTTCCTATTTCTTAATTTAGCAAAATTTTCTGAATAATTTGATAAGTAACATGTCATATGTCAGGCGTCGTCACAAAAAACAATAATTACGTAATTGTTTTCAAATAGCAGGTAATGTAAAAAGCATTATGGCAAAAAAAATGCAACAGTAGAGGTCAACTAAAATAATTTTCCACCGGTGGTCAGACTTAGCAGTTAACATTTTAGCAAAAGGGACGAGATTTCAAGTTTAGGCTTAAAAACTTAAGCGTTGGGTGTATAGGTTTAGTTTTTTAACGAATATATCTGCTTAAAGCCAAATTTCGATGACAAAAAATCAAAAGTATTACTTAAAATATGGTTACCTTGAAGGGCAAGACAGATTTATGAGTGTTAAGTGGGAGACAATAGCATTTTCTCCCTGGAATATAAAGTTCGACTTAATATGGGAAAGGAGTCCTAGAAGGCAATGTGTCACTGACTTCTTGGAGGCTCAACTGTAAAATCCAACAATGTTATTTGCCTTTTTTTTACATGAAACACAAAGTAGACATTTGAATAGCAAAAGTGATTTATAAAATACATACACTGAATATATTTTATCAAGTTTCTACCCCCGACTTCCTTCGTTGGAGAACTGATTTCCGATGCCATCATTCGCGTTCGATAAATAAAATAAAATTTCCTGACGTGAGATGAATCATCGAGTAAAAAAAATTCCATAAGCTACTGCTTGACTTATCCAGAAAACAAATTTAAAATTTATATTTTCGGGTGAACCATAATATTGCAAAGTGTCAGTCTATTAGAGACACAGTAGGACATTAAATCAGTGCAAGTAATATTGCTTTTCTGAAGGTAAGTAATAAAGTCAAAATCTTGAGAACATTTTTTAAATTTAACTTTTATGTCAAGTGCTTAACTTTGACACGAAGCTTTGTTTTTTTCTTGGAAAATGCTGATTTTCTTTTCTCAATGTTTTATTAAATAAAAATTAAAATTTTAATTTTGGACAATAAATTCTTAGAAAACAGTCTAAATTTCGAAAAATTTTTTTTTTAATTTCGTTGAAATCAAAATAAAAATATAACAATGTCGGTGTAGTAGAACCGCACTTATCCGAATTAATTGGGATCGGTCTCGATTCGGGTAACCAAATATTCGATATAATTAATTAACCCTCCGGGCGCAACCACTTTTGAAACACAATGGGGCGCAATATATCTCACAGATCGTGAATCAAAAGGTCCCAGTACAATTATAAAAGATTAATAAAACCGATAAATGAATAAGATCTCACATTTTGGAATCTTCTGGATTGTATAGTTTTCGATTTTTAGCCTCTAATTTGATATAATAAAAAAAAGTTCAGGAATGTTATATAAACAGGCGCATGTATCTCTCAGATAATATTACCCAAAACTGAACAATTTTTGGGCTTGGGTGGGAAGAAATACACGATTTACTTCATTACTATTGCAAAATATTTGAAGCAAGTTGAAAATGTTTAGTTATCTTTCAATTAAAAATTAAATGTTATTGGACACAATGGTCTAAGAGATCGTTTTTGTCTCATATTGTGTCCCCCTTGCACTTGACAAAGCCATACATGCAGAGTTCAACTATGCATGACGAAATATGAGAATACCTAAAAGGGCAAGGGAAATATTTCGTCTTGTATCTCTTAGATCAATTGCACCCGGACGGAGGGTTAATAAAGAAAATAATGTAATTTCCTTAAAAAATTCAAATGAGTTGTACAAAACTATGCGGTTGATATGTTATATCTACCAAAACCAAGAACAATGGAATTTTCCTAATGCTCGTTGGTGCATAAACCACTTAAATCTAACATCTTGAGGATATTTTGGTTCCTTTTATGTTCATCGTTTTTCCCTGCAATCTTCATTGTTAAGAACAACCCAAAATATAAAATAAAAGACGTGTTTTTTTATGTTTGAACTAGTAGCTTAGCAAAAGAACTTTTTTCTCTAATAAGCAAACTCAATGATTAGTGATATGAAGAGCCCATAGTTCAGATAATTTAAGTTTTACTGTACTTTGAGACATTATATGCTAATAAATTTCGTATTTTCTTTTAATTTTTATATATCTTATTTTTTAAAATTATTTCTGCAAAGTCAGATTTATTTTGTTTTTAAATTATGACGTCCTTGTCTGGAAATTCTTTTTCTCGAATATTGTATTTTACTTCAAATTTACTAGCTAAATATTTCCAGCTCAAAGGGGAAATTTTGGTAGGTAATAACTCAAATATTTGACTTTTTTACTTGAGAGAATAGTTTTATTAAGAGTCCAACTTAAATCAATGATTGATTTTGCAAATATTTTTCTCAGTCCAACATGTGTTTTTTTGCAAAATTTATGATAATTTCTTTCTAAATTTAGTAGTCCTAATGTACAAAAATACAACTCAAAACTAAAACAAAATAAAAATCTTAAGGTTAAATGATAAATTTTGAGAAAACTGCTAAATTTTCGAAAAAAAATCGAAATTAATATAAAAAGTAATATAAAAATCATCATTATAATCATAAAA
The DNA here is from genome assembly GCA_028583605.1 of Dastarcus helophoroides. Lineage (NCBI taxonomy): Eukaryota > Metazoa > Arthropoda > Insecta > Coleoptera > Bothrideridae > Dastarcus > Dastarcus helophoroides. The sequence continues at coordinate 4,984,938 of CM053332.1, forward strand.
ACTCTGATTTTGAATTCGAGTATTTGATTTTTTTAAAGAAAATATCTCTAAACTTTAAGCCTTTTAAGGCAAGAATGCAAATTATGAAACAATTTCTTTGGTTTTAATTTTTGACGATTTTTTCTCGATGGCTAAACTAAATTTTGACATGTTTTGAAAATTTGAAGATAACATTTGAGGTAAAAAATACCTGAATCTTAGATTCAAAATTTCTCGGTAAGAACTGAAATGTAGTGAAAAAACTAGAAACCAGTATCTAATAATATATCTAAAAACTATATTTTGATATAGTTTGTTTGACATAAAGTCAACTTCATTGCTCACTTTTTTATTATTATAAGTACAGATTCGGTAAATTAGAAACATATATTTTAACGCTAGTAATTATCGTGATACCATAAAAACAATTGAAGAAGGAGTTTTTGAGTTTTATCACAATTTTACAATTTCTGTACCATAAGAAATCGAAAATTATCAAAATTAATGCGAAATTAGATTAGTAGCCTATAGAAACAAATGTCAGCAATTTAATATACACTGAAGTAGATATATCAGAAAAATTCTGGATTGGAAGTGACGTAATAGCTTCGTTGACCTGATATATCAGAAAAGTTCTGGGTTGGAAGTGACATAATAGCTTCTTTGAACTGTCATGTTAGTCAAGTATAATTGTACAAGCAAAAGCGGCTGGCAAAGGAAAGCCATTTGGTTTACGTACAAATTGTTTCTGCAGCACAATAACCTGCTTGCCAGTTGGTTGTAGTTATACAGAACTTCCTATTTTCGACACTGTTTCGGTTACTGGAATATTATTATAGATAGTGTTGCGGTTTTCACTTTACTGTCCCATTTTTAATCAAATAATAGATTCCAGTGTCAAATCTGTTATAACTGATTTTTATTCTTATTTTTATTTTGGCTCCTTTTATCGTCTAATTTGTTTATTGCTCATTTATATTTCAATACCTTTGTTTTAAGTTTCTATTTAAAAAAGTACCAACCTAGTTTTGTCAAATGTCATGAGGTGACGTTTTGAGAATTTTAAATATCCCAAAGTTGTATATCAACAAATGTATTCAAAAGTAAACAATTTCATTTATTTAAATAATAATTTAAATGTCCTACAAACTGGGCTAACTAAGCTAAAATAAAAAAATTTAAAATAATTTCGGGATATATTTCAGAAGTTCGATGTCTATTATAACTGAACAAATAGGATTAGTGTAAGAAAATAGTCTCACGACAAATTAATTAATAAGTATTTTATTTTCATTTTGTAAGTTCATAATTTGTGCTTCCATGAAAGACGCCGCTACTAGCAATACTTTTAGAAATGAAATAAAATGTGCAGTTTTACCTCGTCAACCTATGTTTCACCGGAATAAGATATTGTAGAGCACATAAGGTTCACTGACAAATCTATATCACATTTTTAAATTCCTATGTCTCAATTATTCGATACTTTTCTTAAACGAAAGACTGTTATATACGAAATATCATCTAAACGGATGAAACTGATTTGAGTAAAACCGTCCAATACCCTGCAGCAAATCTAATTAAAACTAGAAGTGGCAATAATCATTCAACAGTCTAGACGTAAATTAACACTAAATTGATAAAGTACGACATCTTTTCGTCGGCGACTTTGGACAGACGCATCCGGAGCGCGGACTTTCTCCGGAGCAATTTAATTTTTCCGGGGTAATCTATGCCTGCCATCTAAAACCCGTAAAATAGTGCGAAAAAAGAAAATGAAACCTTTATTTCCGGATTTTACGTGATATGGAATTCACATCTCAATCTCTTTGAAAATTGACTCCATAGGAACTTCAGGAATCTCTAAAGCTTTTATCAGAACAAATTGACATTTCAGTGTTTTTTGCATTTTATTGTTGGCGTAGTAAGTATATCTGTTGTGGATCATTTTGATTTTTAATTAAAACTGAAAGTGTAAAAAATTAAAGTATCTGTTTCTGATGTGGACAAGCCTTGGTTTAAGGCTTTAGCGAATCATAGTTGTAAAAGCGAATTTACACTTTTGCACTTTGCATTGCGGATGATTCATCCAAGGTAAAGTTAAAATATGAAACTTAAATCATTACATTTGGATGTTCGCGTGTTCACTTTAAATAAAAAAGTACCTTTATAATCTTCACTGTAAATGTATCACAGAAGATGCATATCTAAAGAAAAATATAAATACGCCTTAAAAAAGGTAAGGATAAAAAGTGGTTCATGAGAGTGTTTATAAAAATACTCTGTATAATTCATATTTGTCCACTAGAAGCAAAACTCTGTATTTGACTTCTAAATAATTTTGAGTTTTCATAAAAAAACCTGCTTCTATTGATTCAACCTAATTTTTTAAGTAACCATATTTAAACGTGATACTTTTCTCAAAAAAATTAAACAAACGTATTGCAAATACTGACTTTTGCAATTGAAAAATGCAAATACAGATTTTTGCAGCTGAAATGTATAAATCAATGTTCAATCAAACTTTCCCGTTAAAGCTTCCTTGTATCTCTAAGAGTTTCCGAATTCCCTGTAGTGGAAATCAAATTTGGTTCAACCTGTAGAGGACGTCTTAGTCATAATGTTATTAATCTTAACCAGATATTCAAAATAATTGATAAAGACAGAAAATTAGAAAAAAATATTCAACCCTTTAAAACAGAAGCAATTCGATCAATCAACTTTTTTCAACATGGTGCTATCTCCGACTCAAATGTTCATGCTGTTAGTGTTAGTCAATTATGAGTGATATAATAATAATCGAAATATTTCAATTATATCTGTATAATCGACCATTCGATGACTGCAAATGAGAAATGAATGATGTTTTGAACTCCATTCAATAGCACGATACCACTGTGCCCTTTCTACCAAACGACTGGGAAAGCATTTACTTCGATACGATTATGAGTGATATTTTACTTTGCAAAGTGTCCGAGGGGTGAGAAACCATTCAACAACTGAACGAAATTGAGCACTTCTACTGAGAGCGATCATTCATTGCAAGCGATTATGAATGAAATCGAATATGACTTAAAATTCGAATTTCGAATGAGATATGAGAAATCACTCATCATACAAGAAGTTTTAGGAACTGTAAACTATTTCCGAAATGAAATTCAACATGAAATACAAATAACACCCCAAATTTTCCGCAAGGATATAATTGAGCATTTCATTGATAATCGATCATTCGATTATTCCAAGCGATGACTTCGATACATTTGATTGTGAAAATATGTCGATTATGCCCAACACTACTATTAATACAATAACTATAAAACATTTAATTAAATTTTGGATATACATTCTTATAACCATGCTCTCTCTTTAAGTTTCTAGTAAATTGATACCAAAATTTGATAACGTGATAACTTGGACTATTTTACGTTAGGAATATCCTAGACATTTTACTTATAATACTTCCAAATCAAGAAATAACAATCTAATTGTTTTTACAACCTTTTAGTACATTAAATATTGGTATATATTAAAACTCTACTCATACTCATACGTGTTGAAAACAGTTAACCTACTAAGCAAGATCTAGTTATTATGTCCATCGAAAGTAATCTGATTCAATACATTTTATAACAGGACTGAACATTACGCATGAGTTCTACTTTCCAAATTTTATTTGCTTATTAAAAACATCTAAATTATGTAGCCAATTTAATTTGAGACCCACTGACCTAAAGGAAAATATTTGAAAATGATGCTGTTTTAAATTTACCAACTTCGATTACCAAATTATCGACTATTAAACTAGAAACTTTACCCTTTTTTTCTTGATCGGTTAAAATTTACATATTTAATTAATTAACAAACTATACTGTCAGTAGCAGTTTCGTTAATTTTAATTAATTGTTACTGTTATTATGAACTGACAAATAAGCAAATTTCAATAATAATCCATAAGATTAAAAATAATTATGTAAAATTTATGGATTTATGGATTTATGGACCCTTTTAAGGTCTAAATTAGATCTTTTGTATTTCGAAGTAATTCTGTAAATTCATATACGGCGTGTCTTCTTAGTGCGGTAAAGTAATGTAACGAAATGTAAATTGTAGAATTTAGTGCATAAGAAAAGTTTCTAGAAAGATCTGATAAGGGGAAAGCTGCCGCGATAACGAAGCAAACGACAGATAAGCGTTCCCGAAATTTCGGCAAACGATAAGCCTTATCTGCCGGATTGTTCTAGAACCTGGAGGTCAAAACTATATAAAGCGGCCAGCTCTCCCTCGAGTTAGTTAGTTAGTTGAAGGTCAGTGTAGTCAGTGAGTTAGTAGAAGTCAATAATAAGTGAGTTATTTGTTCAGTTGTAGTGATCCGAGTTTAGCTTGGTAATAAAGTGGGTATTATTCGATAAATGTAATCAATTCGAACCGATAAAGCCCGTAACATCTGGTGTCAGAAGCGCTTTATTACGAAGAAATTCACCAAGTGGTCACGCAGTTGACTTTGTTTCGGACGTTTTAAATTGTTAAATAGTTTATACGAGGCGCGTCAAGTAAAATCTTGAACATTCTACTACGCTTTATGGATACGAGATTAAAATCGGCCAAAATAGAACAACAAATGCAAGCATTATTAGCAATCTTTAAAGATCAAGCAGAACAAAGACGACAAGAAAAAGAACAGGAGAAAGAACGAAGACGACAAGAAAAAGAACAGAAGGAAGAACGAAGACGACAAGAAAAAGAACAGGAGGAAGAACGAATACGACAAGAAAAAGAAAGGAGAAAGAACGAAGATGACAAGAAAAAGAACAGGAGGGAGAACGAAGACGACAAGAAAAACAACAGGAGGAAGAACGCAGACGACAAGAAAAGGAACAGGAGGAGAAACGAAGACGACAAGATGAAGAACGAAAACGACAGGAAAAAGAGCAGGAGAAAGAACGAAGACGAGAAGACGAAGAACGAAGACGAAAAGAAGAAGAACAGGAGGAAGAACGAAGACGACAAGAAGAACAGAGAAGGAATAGAAAAACAAGAATTGCATAGTCTATTAGCAAATATAACTGAAAAAATAGGAGTAGACGTTGCAAAAATGAAAGAAAAAGTAAAAGAACAAATTACCGGAATGAAAGAAGACATGAAAGAACAAATTACTGGAATAAAAGGAGAAATGAAAGAACAAATTACAGAAATAAGAGAAGAAATGCAAGAAGAGATTGACGAAGTCAAAGAAGAATTCAACAGCAAACTTCTTTATTTGGAAAATGCAACACAGAACAAGATTAGCAACATCCAAAATGACGTAAAGAAGTTGCTAAGTGGACAAGTCACACAACATGATTCCGAAAGTGTACCAGCTATTTCTTCTCAAAAGGTAAAACGTCCGACCTATGATGGAAAAACATCCTTCCAAACCTACAGAAAACAGTTCGAAGCTGCTGCTAAGGCCAATCGGTCGACGAAAGAAGCAAAGGCGACCTCAATGGTCGCCTGCGCAGAGATGCTCTGGAATTACTCCGAACTCCATCTGATCACGCACAAGCCAACTATGAAGATCTAGTTAGGGCTTTAGAGCTGAGATTCGGGGACCACCATTTGCAGCAAGATGTCCAGTCACAGCTGCTAGTGAGCGGGCAGAAAAGTGGCGAAACGCTGCAAGAATTCGAGGCTGACGTGAGAAGACTGGCGTATATTGCCTATCCAACAGCACCAACCAACTTTCTGGAACTTCACGTAGCTAGAATCTTTATAGAAGGAATAAAAGACCCGGAAGCCCAGAGAGCGATACGCTTGTCAAACGTCCGAACGTCAAGAGAGACACTGAATAGAGCTTTGGAGGTCGAAGCTGCTTACAAGGTTTCAGAGCCAGGGGCGTCACGTAGAATTAGGAAATCCGACATCAAAGAGGCTACGACTGACCGTGATCTTACGAACATAAACGCCAACATGAAGGAAATGAACGCAAACATGATGAAAATGGACAAGAGCATGAGCACTAATTTGAAAAAAATTGATGCGAGCATCCAAGAACTGGTAGGAACTCTTAAAGGCAGATCCAACAGAAGTGCATGTTACAACTGTGGCAAACCGGGGCACTTCAAAAAGGACTGCAAGGTCAGCCCTAAGGAGTCGACAAGCCCCACGGCAGGAAAACTTAAATTAGCCAGTGGGAAGGGGCACTCACTGGCTGGTGTCGATCAACCAGACCCCAAAACCATTTCCATCAAACAGATAAAAAGGACTACGAAAAGTTTAGTAGCGGTAGCCAGCGTAGATGCAATAGTGGACACAGGCGCCATGGTTACTTTAGCACGAAGAACATTCTACCGTCACGACCGAAAGATGATGAAGGGTGGAGTCATCGAGGAGTCCACGGTCCTCCCCTGTAGTCTTGGTTACAAAGAAGGACGGGTCAACAAGATTCTGTTTCGACTACCGGGAATTAAATGACGCCACTAAGAAGGACAACTACCCCTTGCCAAGAATTGATGACACTCTGACAACCTTGTCTGGGTCCACCTGGTTTTTAACTTTGGACTTGAAAAGTGGATATTGGCAAGTAAGCATAGACCCCGACGACAAAGAGAAGCCGGCCTTTTCATATGGGAGTGGATTATATCAGTTCACGGTTGTGCCTTTTGAACCTTTTGAAAAACCTGCCTGGTTTACTTAAATGACGTTATGGTGATGGGCAAGAGCTTTAAAGAACATCTGGAAAATCTACAAGAAGTCTTCGACAGATTAAAGCCAGCGAACTTAAAGCTGAATCCAAAGAAGTGGTCTTTGTTCCAAAGGAAAGTAGAATTCTTGGGCCACACTGTATCAGCCTCAGGAGTAGAATCAAATATCAGCAAGACTTGAGCAATACCCAAAAATAAACATGAAATGAGGAGTTTCCTGGGGTTATGCACCTATTACAGAAGATTTGTGAAAGGTTTTGCCAACATTGCTGCGCCGTTACACCGACTAACGGGAGGAAGAACACCTTATGTCTGGACACCCGATTGTGATACCGCCTTTCGAAAACTGAAGTCCGCCTTGTACACAAGCCCTATCTTGGCTTATCCTCAGCAGAATGAGAAGTTCGTATTAGACACTAATGCCAGTCGGCATTGAGGCTGTGCTATCCCAAGTTCAAGGCGGTGAAGAAAGAGTTATCGAATATCACAGCAAGATCCTAACGAAGCCAGAGAGGAACTATTACACCACCAGGAAGGAACTTCTTGCGATAGTGAAGGTCGTGGAACACTTCCACAAATACTTGTATGGACAAGAATTCTTTATCAGGACAGATAATTCGGCGCTTTCCTGGTTACTCCGAATAAAGAACGCAGAGGGGCAGACGGCTAGGTGGTTAGAGGTTAAGGTGCATCACCGACCGAGACGGCAGCATGACAACCCTAACGCTATGTCCAGTAAACCTTGTCGGGATTGCAAACACTGCAGACGAGTTAAGGATCATAAGGACATGTTGGATATAAGGGTCACGTCTGTCTAGCCAGAAGACGAATGGACTGTTGAAAGTCTTTGTGAGCTACAGAAGAGCTACTTTGATATTGGACCCATATTGGAATGGAAAAAGTTGGAGATAGACCGGAATGGCAAGAGATTTCCGACAGAAGTACAGCTCTTAAAAATTTTTGGGCCCAATGGAAATCCCTCCAGGTAAAGGACGGGGTGCTGAAGAGGGCATGGGCAAGCGCGGATGGAAAGCGTGTCAACTTGCAATTGGTGGTGCCTCGGGAGAAAATTCCACAGGTCTGGTGAGAGCTGCACAATGGGACCTCTGGTGAACATCTATGGATGAACAAAACCCTGGAGAAGGTTCGCAAACGGTTTTATTGGGTTAACTGCAGGGAGGACGTCGAGCGGTAGTGTCGGAAATGTGTCACCTGCGCTGCATCCAAGGGTGCCCGTACAAGAACCAAAGGGGCCCTAAAGAAATATAATGTGGAAGCTCCATTTGAAAGAATTGCAATTGATATGGCAGGACCATTTCCATCATCAGACGATGGGAACAAGAACATCCTGGTAGCCATGGACTATTTCAGTAAATGGCCTGAAGCTTACGCCATCCCAAACCAAGAAGCTACTACAATTACAAGGGTTCTTGTAGACAACTTTATCTGTCGAATTTTGGAACCGCACTCGGATCTAGGAAGGAACTTCGAATCGGGGGTCTTCCAAGAGGTGTGTCGTTTTCTTGGAATAAAGAAAACTCGAACGACACCTCTTCATCCACAATCTGATGGAATTGTGAAAAGATTTAACAGGACCTCAGAGGAACATCTCTCGAAGGTCGTTTCCAAGCATCAGACAGACTGGGAACCGACATCTACCACTGTTTCTAATGGCCTATCGCGCGGAAACTTATGAAACAACAGGTCAGACCCCGGCAAAGGTGATCTTTGGGAGGGAACTACAGCTTCCGTGTGACTTGGTGTTTGGATCACCAAGGGAGACCCCCAGAGAGACGGTGGGTTTCGTAGACGACTTGAGGGAAGCCATATTGCAAACGCATGCCCTGGTGCGGACGAAGATCAACTTGGCGACGGACCGGATGAAGACCAGGTATGACGTGAATGCCAACCATGGCGGTTTCAGTGAGGGAGAATTGGTATGGCTATACAACCCTCAGCGAAAGAAAGGAGTTTTGCCGAAGTTTACGCCATCTTGGGAAGGGCCTTATAAAGTGCTGAAGAGGATCAACTTGGTATACAGGATCCAGCGTAGGCCCCAGGACTATGATGAAAGTGGTACACCTGAATAGACTGTGCAAGTATAGTGGCGAAGTGACTGATTGGAACTGATCGGACGATCAGTCTTAAGGGGGGGGGGGGCAGTGTAACGAAATGTAAATTGTAGAGTTAAGTGCATAAGAAAAGTTTCTAGAAAGATCTGATAAAGGGAAAGCGGCCTCGATAACGAAGCAAGCGGCAGATAAGCGTTCCCGAAATTTCAGCAAACAATAAGCCTTATCTGCCGGATTGTTCTAGAACCTGGAGGCCAAAACTATATAAAGCGGCCAGCTCTATCTCGATTTAGTTAGTTATTTAAAAGTCAGTGTAGTTAGTGTGTTAGTAAAAGTCAATAATAAGTGACTTATTTATTCAGTTGTAGTGATCCGAGTTTAGTTTGGTAATAAAGTGGGTATTATTCGATAAGTGTAATCAATTCGAACCGATAAAGCCCGTAACAGTAAGATATCTTAATAGCTTTTTAATTAAAGTAACAAAAAACATTTAACGAGCAGTTTCCTTATTTTTTCCCAAGTTGTACAAAATTAAAATATGGTGAAATAACTGAAATAAATTCTAAATATATTATATTATATTTCTGGTTATTGATGTATTTTGTTTAATGCCCTCATTAATTTCTCAGTTAAGCATATATGTGTTACATATTTTTGAATTAAGAGGAAAATGTTCTCTTAAGATATTTTGAAATCCAAAACAGGTTAAAGCAACCTTGTTGTGTTTTTTAATCTTTCTTGGTTTCAGGGGACAATATTTATATTTTAATTTTTGAAGATAACCAAGGACCAGTTCGTCCCATCAAAAAAAAGACCAAAAAATAAAACACGTTTCGCTCAGTCATCGTTTATGTATATAAACGACAAATAAATGTTTGTTACTGTTTATCTACAAGAATTTCGTTTAAGAAACTTTTTTATTATTGATCATTGGTTATCAAGATATATGGAGAGTCGAAACTGGATAATTCATATTTAGTCCCCCTCTAGCTTGGAACAAAAATAATATTTGTTACCGAAGAAATTTTGGAAGTTACAATTAATATTATTTGCCCTGTATATAGTCCTTTTATGCATACAAAAAGAATGATATACGTATATTCATATATTTTTGGACATTACGGATTGACCAAGAGCAAATCGATGTATTATATTTTGATTTTTCCAAAGCTTTCAACAGAGTTCCTAAGAACAAACTTCCGCAAAATTAAAACACCTTAGAGTAAAAGGCGACCTTCATGCTTAGATACCCAGTTTTTGGTCCAATCGATCATTTGTTGTGCGTGTAGGGAAAAGTTATTCTCAGTCGCGTGAGGTAACTTCAGAAGTACTCCAAGGATCTGTCACGTCTTATTTTAAGGATATACTTTGGACCTGCCATTATACTTGAAGTCAAGAGGTGTTTTTTATGCCAACAATACGAAGATCTTTGCCAATTCTCTTGTAGAAATGAGAAGTCTACAAGACGACATTTTATTCTTATAGCATTTGTTTACTTTTCCTTAATTTTAAAAGAATATACCGTTTTCGTGGATTGACCATGTCACGAATAACGAAGTCCTACACAGAATGGGGAAGAAATGCAAAATTACTGCTACAATTAAGAAACGCAAAGTGGAATACCTGGGCCATATTATGAGAAACGAACAACGATATGGCCTTCTCCAACTAATACTGCAAGGGAAAGTGTGCGGTAAGAGAGGACCAGGAACGAAGACGAATCTCCTGGCTTCAGAATTTAAGAAAATGGTTTAACAGTGACCACAACTTGACTATTTTGCGCAGCTACCAATAAAGTAAGAATAGTCATGTGAGTTGCCAACATTCGGAGCGAATAGGCACTGCAAGAAGAAAATACCGTTTTCGATTTTGGTAATAATAATCCAAAACCTCTATATTTTAAGCACGGGCGATCGGTGGAAACAGACACACAGAAACAAAATTGTATGGAATGTTTAGCTAATGATATACATAATGTCCGTCCACCTACTGTGGTATAGTAAGATATCTCTTTTCCAAAGCCCTACAAAATTAAAATATGCCTGAGTATAGAGGGTGTTTATTTTTTCCTGTACAGGCATCTACTTAACTTTTTGAAATAACAACCTTCTTTTTATTTAATTTTCTGGTTCTTTATGAAAAATAAAGGGTAGCTGTAAAAAAAGCCTTTTTAAATATCCAAATTTTTTTGTTATACAAATGTTTGTGCAAAAAAGGCAGTTTATCGTGTAGTGTAAAAAATGCATTACTTCTACATCTGTTGTATCTCTATCTGCAAATCCTTGCATTTGAATGTTTTCTGAACTTCCTTGACCAAGATATTTTGGTCGCCAGGAATGGGAACGTCAATAAGTAAGCATGTTTTCTCTGCTTTGTTGTGTACCACGATGTCTGGTCGAAAAGCATTAATAGTTCGATCTGTTCTGATGCTATAGTCCCACATAATGACACAATCCGTAATATTGCTGACTGCTTGAAGTTAATGTTTATACCATTTTTTTGTCACTTTGATGCCCAATTTCTTACAGATTGTCCAGTGCATATAGCTGGTTATTTTATTGTGTCGATGTAGATATATTCTGTGGCAGCGATTGTGGTGCACCCGAATAATATGTAGCTGACAGTTTATTTTTTGACTTGCACATTCTACATTTGTTACTAATAATATATCGCTGGTAGTATTCAATGGTTTTTCCTGGGCCGCGAATATTAAACTCTTCGTCTCTGGCTTCAAATTAGAGCTGCGTAATCACGCTACCCTGCCTTCCTTGTCTAGTATGTCTTGTCCAATTGTTTAAGGAACTGATCATGCAGGGGTTTATTTTTCACTAGCTTAGTTTTTTGTTGTTCCATTTTTTCTTTCAGTATTAGAGAAGTCTTGCAGTTAGTGCGCTCCGTCATTTGCTCTTGTGTCAGATACTGCGTGCAGATATTATGTGCAGTACTAATGAAGGAGTATTTAGCCTTGTTGGATTCGTGCGCTTTACCTTATTAGAGACATAATATTGTTGAAAGCCGTGCAAAAAAGATTAATTAAATGGATTTTTCGACTTAGCACCCTCATCCAACGAGAACATTTAAATGCGCTAAATTTACCCCGTCTGTGTAAGAAGAATTCGAGGAGATCGTTTTCAAACATTATGTGATCCAACCATATTAGTATATAGTTCAATAATCTATTTATATTACATAACGATACTTGACTACTTGGTCATGAACTCTAACTATACAGAAGAAAACTTTAAAACTATTATATGGCAAGACTTTCTTTCCAACAGAGTTTTTCATCAGTGGAAGAGTTTACATATAACGGTCCCTCAATAAACCCTTTCAAAAAATAGTTGTAGGTAATAGTAAAGATTAATACCTCGTAGTTTGTAACCACTGTATTTCCAAACTGATTCCAGAACACTACAATTGCAATTGACCTAGCTAAATGACCAACTGACTAAGTAACTTATCGAACTGTTTAATTAACTAACTGAGGGGAAGACGATCGCGTATACTAATAGGTGCTGTTCCGGTTTCTAGAAGGAACGTACAAATAAGAGTTATCGTTTGCGAACATTTCTGGAGCTCTTATCTGCCGTTTAATTCATTATCACCACGACTGTTTCCCCTTATCAAATTTTGTAGAAAATTCCCCACTCAATTTTATAACTATATTTTGTAACAATAAAATACTATCATAAATGACTGCGGTGCTTAGGTCTAGCATGACCTGTTTATAGAATGCGTATTTGAGATTATTAGTGCACTAAACATAATATTCTATTTTGCTTTTGTATTTAATTGGGAATCTAAATTGGTGGTTTACCCTTATATTTATATGTATTTTCTTTTAGACAAGTAAATTTTGTCTTTGTCCTTATTTATGTGATTAAGAAAATAGTTAGATGATAATATTATTGGTCCTTTATCCATCCTTTTTAATTAATGTTTCAACAGCTGATATTTGAACATGTTGTTCCACTGACATCAGTAATGCTATTTATCATCATTTATAAATCGATCATTAATTTGCTAGACCGACTGGACCGGAAGAAATGACAATGTTTAGGTAGAAATTACATGTCATTAGCTAAGGATTCAATTGTCTTTATATCCGCCGTTATTTTATCATTATTTTAAAACTGTTACAACAATTTTCTCGTTTAGTACAGTGTGATAAATTAAACGACGCAAATTATCATGTAAGGCGTTTCGAGGTTTACCATAATTTTATACCAAAAAGGGAAATATTTTAAACCGCAGCATATGTTATGACTTTTGTTTTCCTAATATATCTTGTTGTATGGTGGTCTTGAGCATAAATATAATCTTATGACAAAGTTCTGTTGTTTGTATGAGATGTCAAATGCATAAAAAAGTGTATATGGTGATTCACGTAGACCGTTCGATAGAAAATATTTGATTTACCAAAATAGTATTAATATAAAAATGGAGATCGTCATAAGTGACTCCTGCAAGTCTGAATAAAATATTTCCAACATGATGGCGCTTTCAGAAATACCGAAAATGAACGCCACTTTCGTTTACTATGGATTGATTTCATATTTGGATTTGACAAAATATTGTGTGCAGCGTTTCTTTATCAGCAATTGCGTATTTGTCACAGTCTTTATCGTAGAAATGTCACATTTTTTTTCAAAAAATTAGGATTGCGGAGGAGAGGTCCATTTAAAGTACACAATTCATCTACCATTAGAAATGTGCATTCGCACATTTGTCCAGTTTAAGGATATTTAAATTATTAATTAAATAAATAAAATTGTTTTTTTTTAAACATTTGAAGATACACGACTATAGGATATTTAAAATTCTTAAAACGATACCTCTTAACATCTAACAAAAAATAGGTTAGAAGTTTTTTATACAGTAACGAAAAACAAAGGGATTGAAATATAGATGACGAAAGAAATTGTATTCAGATAAAAAAGCCAAAATAATAATAATAAGAATACGAAACGTTGGTTTGTATATGCTGTCAGCTTGTACCAATTTGCGTGATTTAAAAACTGGAAAATTGCTGACAATATTTGAAATAATCAAAAATTTTAAATTCAAGTTTGAAATATTGAGAAAAAATGGAATGAATCAACATTTCTAGAAAAATTTTTTATATATTTTAAGCATTTGCTAGGAATTTTTCATGGATTTTTTTTATCGAAATTTCCTGATTCTATAACTTTGCGAAATTGGTTTCCTAAAATTTCATTTTCGTTACAATTTTTTTACGAAATTTTGTCTCCAACATTTTGACTTTAAATTTGCTATTATAGAACATTTTTAATAAAACATTGAAAAAAATGAAATCTTCAAACTGTTGTCTCAAAAAAAGATAACGGGACAATGCAACCAACTTTCTCATAAACGATAAAATCCTAGCTATGAAATCTAATCGGTCAATCCTAGAAGTGAATGCAAACACTAATTCCCTTCGAAAACGATCATGTGCGAGCCATGGCCTAAGTCTGCCTCTCAAAGGTTCGGCTTTCTTGTTCGAGTTAAGAAGTACTTCACATCTCATCAGGTGCTCACTTTCTATAAAACCTAAACTAGGTCAACACAAAATACTGCTCTAGTGTTTGAACTTCAGCCCCAAAGCACGTTTTGGCTCCATCGGATTTAATTCAAAGAGAACTGATAATGGAAATTTGACGGACTCTCGAAATACTGGAGCACAGGCGCATTGTTGGTGACTTGTCACTTTTCTATAGTTCTTTTTTGGGAGATGCACGTAGGTTTCATCCCGCCAAAAACAACATTCTTGAGACATAAAGTACTATCGCTTTGCGGTCCAGCTTGACACAGTGGGAGTTTCTGTTATGGAGACTCTTTTTTTTATATATAACTTTTAGATTTTGGAATAACCAATTAGAATTTTTTCTAAAGAATACAACTTACATTTTATTATTTTTTTTTTAATAGACGGTTGATTGCTATCTATTACCATTTCGCGTCCTACTCGCAATGCTGCACAAATAAAATAGGATTACCGTTTGCTAGTGTATTGTACTTAAAAAAAGTTAACATTCAAAAGAAAACAATGAGAATACTTTTAACCTCTCTTAACAATTTTAAATGAAGATGATTTCTAAAGGTCTAATGCAATTTCAGGGAAAATCGAATTTTGAGAATAAAAGACTCAATTTTCACAAATATTTATCTCCAAATTTTTAATTGCTTACTTAAATTTTACATAATAGGTAAATTTTGGCAAAGAATTTGCAGTTGCACAAAATCTTTTCTTAAAAATAAATAAATCGATTTCGAGGATGTCGAGATTTTCACACAGCGCCGGCCCTAAACCCGTATTAGAGTAGAGCAAAATAATGGTGATTTGGTGCGTCTCATTTCTGATGATTAAAAAAAAAGGCTGTTGAAATTTTCTGAATATAAATTTAAAAATACGCAATTGTAGGAAAAAAACTTATTTCAAGGAAATAGTTAATGTCTTGTGGAAACATGAAAGATTGAATTTTGAAATAAAATCAAATTTTCCAAAATAGCTAATTTTGTAAAAATATAAAAATGTTGAGAAAAAGAAACCAAATTTTGGGTAAAAATTAAAAATTTCAAAATAGGATATTAGAAATAAAATGTTGAGAAAAAAGAAATGTTTAAAAAAAGTCGAAAATTAAATTAATAATAATGCGACATTTCGCAAATTGAATAAACAACTAAAGTTTTTAAAAAAGAGATCCAATTTTTAAGCAAAAATCAAAATTTTCAAAATAGAGCATTAAGAATAAAATGCTGGCAAAAAAGAAAAGTTACAAACTAATAAAAAAGCAAAATTTCTCAATTTTTGTCAAACTTACACAAAAAGCGTAAATTTTGGAGAAAAGGTAAAATCTCAAAATAGAAGTTCAAATATCCTGACTAAACACTTTTTTCTGACCGGTGCAGTCAAAGAGAGACACGCTCATCATCTTGCTAAACCGTGGTGTCAGAAAATGTCAAAGTATTTCAAATTTTTTTATTTTAGCTTGCCAAGCCCACTTTGAAGATATTTAAATTATGATTTAAATGAATAAAATTGTTTTCTTTTTAAAACATTTTGAGATACAGGACCATAGGTTATTTAAAATTCTGGCGATCACACCTCATGACACCTGACAAAAAATACGTTGGAAGTTTTTTAGGTAGAAACGAAAACAAAAGGGATTGAAATATAGATGACCGAAGAAATTAGATACAGATAAAAAAGCCAAAATAATAATAATAAAAATAATTTTTTTCTTTATATTTTGGTAAAATATAAAGACATAAAAAATGAAAAAATGCTCTTAGAATTTGAAAAGTTCAATATTAGCAATAAGTTAAAAGTCAAAATGTTTAGAATTTCCATAAGGTTGAATTAAAAACAGTTGTAATTTTTAAAGAAAATTTTTCTAGGAATTTTTTTGGTTTACAAAAATTTAAAATTTCCAAAAAAGTACTTTTCAAACTTTCCAGATAAATATTTTTTAAAAATTTTGATTTTTCTGTCAATGGATCGTTCAAATTTTGAGAAAATGCAAATTTTAATAAATACGTTGAAATTTAGAGAAAATCGGTTTTTAAAAAAGTTTAAATTTTCAGAAAAATTTCCAGTTCTGTAAAATGCCAAAATTTCTTTGGAAAAAAAAACAATAACGCATTTTGAAAAGTCAAATTTTTATAAAAGAAATTAACTTTCAAGGATAAATTTTAATTTTAAAAAGAAAAAGACTCATTTTGTGAACAAAAGACGAATTTTGACAAAAAAGTCGGGATTTCGTGAAAATGTTAAACAAAGGACAACTTTTCAAAAAAAAAGAAATGGAAATTTTAAAAAATAGTGCTTCGAGTTGAATATTACATTTTTAGTTGACTTCAAGAGTTAGAGAAAAGGACAAGCGTCCTATCGTACTCTATTTTTGCTACGACTATGTGCATATTTACCTCAAGCTAACTATTTCAATTATTTTTATTTTTATTTTGGCTTACCAGGAAAGAATATATTTACGATGCCATATTTAGGTTTTTAAGGCCATTTGATTTAAAGATGCTTTCCTCATAGATAACAAAATTCTTTCGAAAATCGAAAAATGTCTTTCGTATATTAGCCAAGAGTTTTATATGACTTAGTATCCATTTCGCGGTTTCATTTGTTTTTACCTAACTTTCTTCTGCCAATTTTTATGCAAAAATCCTAATAATAAAATAACATTTTAGGGTCCCTCAGGAAGAAGGTATCATTTAATGACCTGAATACTCTTATCTTTCGGGCATAACCCAAGCACTGTTTTTTTTCACCTATTCGAAATATACTTAGTTTTATCTATCTTCACCTAAAATTGAAAACATCATGTGTAAAATTGTAATTTAGCAAGATTAGTCTAAAGAAACGTGATTCGGGTTACGTTTCAGGGTTGCTTCTTAATTCAGGTTACAAATATAGATGCAAATAAATATCGCACGTTTATGCATACATACATTCTAATAAATTGCGATGGAGGTTTTGCAACCAAACATAAGAACACAGGTTGTTTTAAAAGAATGTAAAAACAAAGAACATTAACCTTAATATCTTCTTATAAAAATTGGCTTTAGTTATCAGTTAATGATCATACCTAATAATATAAATTAACCTAACAATTGCCTACTTCGGTGAGGAAGTAACGAAAAAAAATTTCTCCTATAGATAAGGTGAACGACATATAATGACAAAACACCTAGAATTAAGCAGATTAAATTATATTAGGCAGTCAAACACTTAAACTTGTAAAGTGGTTATTATTCCTATCACGTTTGCCAGAATCCCCTGAAATTCGCTTAAGAGGAATAGACTGTCAGAAACAACCAAAATGTTGGCCAGGTTTAGCTCGACTCCTACGAATTAATATTAAAGAAAAGAGTCGACGTTTTTATTATTCCATTCCGCCCAGTGTACAGATGACATTTACGCTTCTTAAATATTAATCTGGTCTAGAGGCTTATTAAATAATAAAAGCTAAAGTAGATTGTCTGTCTAGAAATTATTCCTGAAAAAAAAGTGTCGCTTTGGAAAGATTTCGCTCGCCGAGGGCTTTATATCCATTTAAAATTTTGTTATTATATTTGATGTAAGAGAGAAATCGTCGTTTTATTTAAAGTAAACCTTTTGGAATCATCTCGCCGCAGTCAGATCCCTTCTTTTGAATGTAAATTTAAGATTTTTTTAGTATTATTCAAACTAAAGGGCTTTATTCGGTTTTTTATTAATAAAACTCTCTATTAAAGTTTTATCAAGCTTTATTGTACCTATATTATTTTAAATAAAACAGGTAATATAATAGTAAAAATAGAACGGGGACGGTCTGTATATTCTACACAAATTAAATACAAAATTTGTTCACAGTACCAGTACCATCCGAGCAGAGCTTAAAAGGTTTTAAACTAAATTTTTGTGTAAGTGTAAAGTCGTATAAACGATGTTGAAACAACATTTTTAATGACAAAGTAACCATCTTGTCTAAAAATCAAAACAAAAGCTCTATCGGTGTCTAAAAGTCAAATAGAAAAATCTGTGCTTTTTAACATCAATGTTTGCATCCAAGATTGCTACCATTTTAACATAAATTTGGAATGTAGCTTGAAATAAACGAAAAAAATTTGCAATTTCAAATAAAAATTCGAAACTTTTAGTGTACTTTTGTTGAATTTTGGATTTATTTTTGAAATTTAAACAATAATCTTGAATGTTTGACTTTCATTTCGACATTAAAAATTATAAACACAATCTTTTAAGATTCAAGGGCAAGTCAAATCTTCAGCTTTAAACCTACATTTTCAAAATCAACCTCAAATATTCGATATCAAAGACGCACAAGGAGGTTTGATTATGCTGGAATTCAATTAATTTAATTTAAAACCTACATGTTACAGCAATTTTATATATTTTTTTTATGAACCTAAATTTTGAATTTAAGCACACAATTGAAAGAAATTTTTTTTATAAAAGTCAAAATTTGCAGAAAGATAATGAAATTTTATTTCTAAGAAATTAGGAAGTTTGGAAATAAAAGTAGAAATTGCAATTAGATTATATAAGAATTAAAAGCAAACAGACATTCTAGGGAAAAAAAATTGGAGTTAATTTTTTATTTTTTATTTCAGGTCATAACAAATGGCATGGTGCTACAAAAATGGATAAGATATGGAGTCAACATTGGAGATATTTAGTGTTCCTGTGCCTGCTGTATACAACATACGCAAAGTCTTCATACAAAACATGCACGTCAAACCAAAGGCGAGATCAATACGCGAGTGCTTTAGACAAAAAACTAAAATATTACGTGGACCAAGTATTAAGTATAGATGAATACGATGTGATGCCAGGTGTAAAAATAGAACGTGATATAAAAGTGACAAATAGTGAGTTTAATTCAACATTGTGTGATTCAGCGAGACAGTTTAATAATTTACAAAGTTATGTAGAGAAAAGACTGGATAATTATATGCAAAACCATGTTCTTTCAGTAAAAATACCACAGACGGCTAGGATATTTTTTCCAGGTAAACAGTAGTCCTTAGGGGGATAAATGGCCCAGATATTTCAGCTTTAGCACCTAATAATTCTCTTTCAACCCTTAAGTAAGTAACCGAAAGGGTGAAATGATTAAGTAGATTAAACTACTAGGGTTTTAAAAGTTCTTACCAAACAAATGTATCCTCACTCATACACTTATGAAGTACGTCGCAGTGATTAGATCAGACTACACAGGTGCCCCGAAATTCCCGGGGAACCTTAATGACAGATTCTTTATTACCTTCTGGGGCTAAAACGGAAACCGCTAAACTGATTGTGATGAAATTTTGCCTGAAAAATAGAACACTTTCTTGGGCATCTTTTAAGCTAGTTTTTTAGTCAGACCTAATTGTGTAAACAAGTTTTTTTTGAAATTTTAATTGACAAAAAACCGTTTTTTTCGTAAATACGGTATCATCCAAATAATTAGTATTTTAGCGTTACATTTTTTACAAAATTTGACAAATGTAACTTGAGACTTTTTTTCTAAATGAAACCTTCTTTAGGCGCGTCAAGCGACTAAAGATAGGGGACAAACGAATGGTTTCGCGTTACCAAAAAACGCCACTTTGAATTGCTTGCCAAATAATCTAATCAAAAATATGGAAGATTTTAGCAAAATTGCATTTTTTTTCGAATTATTGCATAATTTTGGTAATCCGAAATCCCGCTAATCCGAACCCCGCTAATGTTAACATCACTTATTCGAACATCGGTAATCGAAACATCGTAATTTGAATCTCGCTTATCTGAACCTCGCTTATCCGAATCTTGCTAATCCGAAACCTGTTTTATCCAAACCTTGCTAATCCGCCACCCCGCTAATCCAAAAAATCAGTACATTGAAAACATATTTTTTTGAAATATCTTGAAATTTGCTATGCATATATAAAATTTAGAAAGTGCGACAGGTTTTTTCTTATATACAGTAACCCAAAATAGAGAACATCAAAGACTATATTGTAAACAAATATAAAGGATATAAAAACTAGAAATAATTTTAATTTGAAAATTATGAAATTTTTATTTTTTATATTTCAATTTAAAAATTAAAAAAAACCTGTTATATCATAGTTTCAAGTTTTCACTTTTGTCGGCAGTCCCCATACTGCCCAATTTTTTTGTAGGAAAGGTCAATTATTAAGATCTTTTAAGTTAGTAGTTGAAGGAAAGTCGTACAAAATTTTAACTGACATTCGTTCGCCTTGAAATCACATGCTCACTAATCAAGCTCAAATTTGAGGATCAGGTACTGATTAAATGTTGGTAAATAAATTGCTATATATATATATATATATATATATATATATATATATTGGTGGAATGAGCTAGTCCTTTGTTATGTTCAAAAATTGAAATGAAAATCTTGTTCCCTGAAATCGAGACAGCTTAAAAAAACAGAACAAAGGTTGCTATAACACGTTTCGATAGCCAAGTTATCATACTCAGAGAGTTACTTAGTATCTCTACACTTAGTAGCTCTCTTGTTGTGTTTTTTACTCTTTCTTGGTTTCAGGGGACAAGCATGTATTTCAAATTAATATTTTTTATAATTTTTTATGAAATTTTTGATTTTTGCGCCTCAGGTAATCGTGTACCATGCTGGGCGAATTTTAATTTAAAGTGTCGCGCAGCATATGTTTATTAGATTGCTTACAAAATGACGAAAAGTTCTATAGCTGTTTGGAACTTTTCTTGAAATGAATGCATGTTATGCAAGTTAATGCAACAAATGAAGACTGCTAATATGTGCACACTGCTTTAAAGGTAAGTTATACCAATGAATAATTTTCCAGAGAACTAAACTATTAACGGAGAAATTGAATTTAAAAGTTAGGAAGATAAGATTTTATGTAATAAAGTAATTAGCAGAGAATGACTCCAATTTAAGTGACGCTTCGTTTAATAAAATTTTAACAACTTAATTTGTCTGTATGGTTCTTTACCAGCAATTACTAAAGAGCCCATTTCTCCTAATTAAATTCAAATTTACCAAGGTCGAAGAAATAGTTCTTACTTTTTTGTGGTCTGAATTTATTATTTTTTTTTATCATTTGCAGTTTGTCTGCAGTTTTTAGTTTTCAGTTAACTAAAAACATCAATGATGCTGTTTCACATAGTGAAGCAGTATCCAAATATTGGTTGCAAAACCAACTTCCTGTAATTTCATTTTACTGATAAAAACTTAACTTTCAACGCACTACTCGATTTTGTTATCTCTGTGTACAAATTTCTGACATTTATCTCAATATTTTGGAAAAAATATTTTAATCAATTCTAAATTAGAATTTTCAGCTGCCTTTTAAATTTTAAGTGCAGTGTTGAATTTATTCTCAAAAACTATTTGTATGGAATTTTTATTTTAATCCAAATATCTCCATTGTCGTAACTTTGACTCTTGCAACAAAATTACTATTTTAACCACCAAATGGCTACTTTAAACTCCAATTTCTTGCTTATTGCAATATTTCATAAACTATGGTTATAAACTGAAACCTGTAACTAATTTTTAACACAAAGATTAGACAATATAGAGTCAAAATTTTAAGAAACGTTGAAAATTAATAAAAAGTAAAAGTTAAAATAATAAAAAGTGTGGTTTGGAGTTTAAAAGTAATTTTCTTAAAAGATAACTTAAAAATATATAATGCTAGTCGATATTTTGGTATCAATATCAAATTTTTGAAAAAGGCTAAAACTTAACGCTGATTGTCGAAATTGTAGGAAAATATCGAATTTTTTTAATTTAATTCAAAATTTCGAGTGTAAGCTATTTGGGAGAAAAATAAAATCGTCGGTAAAACAACGGGAATTGGCTTTATAGTTAACAGTTAAATTTTTAACTTTTTTTCGACACGTTAACTTTAAATTGAAAATTTTAGCTTTAAACTTTAAACTTTCAGAAAGAAGAAAGTTCGTCTTAACCCTTACAGGGTTACCGCAAAGTAATGGGACCCAACTTCCCGTGATCAAATAGAATCGATTTAGACAAACTTAGCTTAGCCCAAAAGTGCTTCATTTAGAAATGACCGGCCTTCAAAGAAAAACATTTCTTTTCCTGTTGCTGGTATAATTCAGAAACAAAAGGTCCAATCGTGTTGAAATTTGATATATTTATTCTAAGTTCAAGTATTACAAAGGACCAAATAGTGCCGCATGTTGTAGATGACTAGCTAGTTTTTTTGTTTCTCATTTTTATCTTTTTGCTGGTCCTATTCTGATATGTTTGACTGAAAATTATGAAAAAGCAACCAATTTTGCGTAAAAGAGCTGTAATTGTTTTAAATTGATACAATGCACCTTTTTCGGTAAAAACGCGTTTGAAAATTTCCCGCTCATCGCGTCAGGGATTGATCAAGTTAAGGAGTTACCACTTGTCAAAATGACATTAATATGCTTAAATTTAACAAATTTGTTGAAAAGACCGTCAAACTACAGTAATATTAATAACTTAAATTGATTATCCATCACATTTCGACTAAGCGCAAACACACAACGAGAATTACTAATTCAGTACAACAATTAATTGTAATCTGACAGGCTTTTGAGCAAATTTTCTTTAGTTTAAGTGTATCAACATAATTTTGACAAGTAGTTGCTACATAACTTAATCGAAATAGAAAAATTATTTCAAGTATTTTATTGTGTGAATACTTTTAAATGCGTTAGCTACAATATGCGGCATTATTTACTCTTTTTTGTGCGTGTACTTACCCAAAACAAGTTTCAACACGACTGGACGTTTGGTTTCTGAATGATACCCACAAAAAAGAATGATGTTTTTCTTTGAAGGCCTGGGAAAAGTAGTGCAGAATTTAAGGCCTAATATTATTCCGCTAAGAAAACAATTGAATTCCAATTCGTCTTGATTTTATTTTAAAAAAATTAAAATTACCATTTTAAAAAGTCAGATTTAAATTGTTTATTTGAAGTCCGATTGGAAAAATTCAAAAATTGTAAATAACTGTTTTTTAAGATTTTTTCATGTGTAAGTTAATTTTTTCCAAATTTAACTGGTTTCGAGAAAATTATGTCAACTTTGTAATTTCTTATGGACGCGATATTAGATTTTATCATTTTTGAATTTGGCATATTTTTCCTATTAATTTAATGTATGTCATGCCATACTTCAAATGGAGCAAAGTTGGTTAAATTTTTAATTTTTAAACAAAAAAATTATAGTAGGAAACTCAAGTGCCATAACTTTTAATGATAAAAAATACAGTTCCTTAAAAAGCAATAATTATTATTAAAAATCAAAAAATATTATAACAAACTATATAGTATTGAAATATTTATTAATAATCCTAACGTGCATGATTTTCTTTAAATTACGTAATTCTCAAAACATTTTAGGGGCTTTATTAAGGAAGAGTTTCCCATGACTCATACGGAAGTGTGCGTTCTAGACTTCTCTAGAAGGTAAATATTTTAATACGGATAATGTGCATAATTATAAGATTTATTTCTAATGTTAGATTGTTAGATATTTCACGTAACACGAATAAGTATTCAATGTTAAAAGATTTTTTGTAAAAATTGCCGACAACATTTTTAAAACATCTACAGGTTTTCATAGAATTACGCCATTTAAAGGGGTGCATGCATGTTAAGATTATACTAATTAATAACTGTTTAAATATTGCACAGTGTGTTAAAATATTTTTAGTTTTTTAATAACTATTGTTACGTAATTAACTACTGCATTTTTATTATTAGCAGTTATGGCACTTGCATCGGCTACTATAATTTTTTTAAATAAAAAATTAGTTCATTTAACCTATTTTGCCACATTTGAAGTATGACACGTCATATATCAAATTAATCAAAAAAATATGCCAAATTCGAAAATGATAATATCCAATATGGCGTTCAAAGTTGACATAATTTTCTCGGAAACAGTTAAATTTAGAAAAAAATAACTTACATTAATGAAAAGTCCAAAGAGGGTTTCACCCCTTTACCACACCGACAATTAAATAAACAATTACGCGATACGTATTTCGCCAGCAGAACTGGCATTTTCAAGCGTACTAATCTAAGAAGATTAGCAAAAGATGCATCGACGTCATCTGCATTGAAATTTAAATCGATTTATCGTGTAATTATTTATTTAATTGCCGATGTGGTAAAGGGTTGAAACCTTCTTTGGACTTAAACACAAGCCACAGTGTTTAGTCCAGTGCTTTAGTAATTAATGAAAATGTTTCAAAAAACAACCAATTACAGTTTTTCAATTTTTTCAATCGGACTTCAAATAAACAAGTTACAGTTGAGTTTTAAAAATGCCGATTTTCAGTCTTTTCTAAATAAAACCAAGACGAATTGAAATTCAATTGTTTTGAATATATTAATATTAGGCATTAGGCACTACTGCACTGCTTTGCTTTGCTTATTTAAGCTTCCTTATATCTGTAATGGTTTACGAGATCCCTGTAGTGGAAATTAAATTTGGTTCAACCTATATATAATTTTATCATAACTAATATACATATGTTGGCCTAGAAAAATAAAAGACTCTATTAAACTAAATCAGTCTATTAATCTCTTATTAAAGAAGATTGAGTGAGGTTTGTCGATTAGGGCTCATTCACGCTACTTCTCTCGAATACTGCTTGCCTACTGCATTCCTGCTTTGTTCCTCGTCTCGCCCTCCTGACATGACTAACAATAAGTTTTCACCACGTAACGATCATATAGGGGGTCTTAGAGGATACCGCTAACACGACCTGTAAAGGGCGTCCTCGCACCTTAGGTTCATTTTTTTTTATGGAACTGTAAAATTCAGAGGCAGTATTTTTGTCTTGACAATTATATTATAATCAGGATTAAATAGAATGATTTTTTCTGTTATTTTGTGTGTGTGTGTGTTTGTCTTTTGATTTTTGACTTCTTCAATACTTCTTTTAAATGAAGCAAAATGTATTGCACTAGGAATATATCTTCTACTCGCATTTGCTTATTATTCTGTTGTGGGCCAGAATCTTAATTGATTGGTGAGCAACTGTTCTTCTTTTGAAAGTGTGGATCTTTCGTTGGGTAGAAGATTAGAAAGAGTATGTGGCGTAGACTAGAAGTTCCTGATTTTAGGTTAACGGCTTTTGATATTTGACTTTTAGCTTCCTTGGCTAGCTAGCAGAGAATCTTCGACTTCAAGAAGGTCTCCTATTTTAAATAAACCGAATCGATAACTTGTAGCGTAGAAATTTTAATCTGGTTCATGAAAGCTATTTGTGATTTTTAACTCGGACTTCGACAATGACCTTGTCACTGTAATTAAAATTGTCATCTGGTGGTGTATTCCTCGAATTTAACTTATCTCAGCAAACGTTCGCATTTAACCTGTTTAATTTGTTCATCTTCACGATGCATTTCAATCGCAACTATTTTTATCAAAATTGTTAGTAGAGTTCATACCTCCAGGTGTTTGTTTGGTAAATGAACCTATTAGAATGGATGGATAACTTGCATCTTCTATGTGACTTTTTCATTTAGACTGTTTTGTTCCAGAAGAGTCTGATGATGTTTCAATTTATACTGGATTTAATATCAGCTTAGCATGTCCATATCCCACTTAAGTGTCTTTTGAGTTGATAAACCATAGGCCGCTTCCTGAAGGGTCTGCACAGCATCGTTACGCCCTCAACACAACATATGTTATACCGATGCTGTGTCGCGGTTTGCTCCCTGACACATCTGCATGTCTTTAGGATTTACGGCATACACATAAATATTTAGTTCACACTTCCAGTCAGTAGTACGGTGTCACCCTTAAAAAATGTCATCCAGTGATGAAGAAGATATTGTTTTTTACATGTTTTTGAGATTGCGGAGAAGAAGGAAACGTTTTTGGAGGCATCCGTACATTGAAAGCTAATTTGTAATTATACAAACAATCATATTTTTGTATTTCCATCACTAACTTAATTTCACTAGACATAATTAAATCACAACTTTATGCAGAGATAAACACAAGGAATTCAATTCAATGTCACGCAGCAAATGTCTTATGCAGGCTTTGAAATTTGCGGATAGCCTACATGTTGGCCACATGTTCCATCGGTACCGTGTTGGCCAGACCCATGAGGAGATGGCTATTCAAATATAGTGTCAACATCGTTTCAACATGTGGAGCCCTTGCCCTATCAATCTCGTGCGGATGCTATGCAGGCCCATCAGGAAGCGGCCATAAACGTGCGTCGACGTGTAGCAGGTAGCAGACGTGCCTTGCTTGGGAACAGCCACTTCAAAGTCCCAACCAAATGAAACTCAGTCGCGCATGACAGGCTTCCAGTGTTTATAAAATCTCGGCACTCACTATCGAAGGGCGCACTCTTAAACAACAGAAGCAAGTTGGATATCAGAAACAAACTAAACCTGTACAAGGCAATCATCCGACCGAATTTAACGTATGCATCGGAAGTCTGGCTGAGAGCAAGTCCACGACAACTGCATACGCTAGAAATAATTGAAAATAAAACGCTAAGACAATGCGTCAACGCGCCTTACTACATGACAAACGAGCAAATCCACAACGATCTGAAGATTCCAACGCTTATGGAACACATCAAAACACTGGCCACAAAAACGTATGCAAAAATGCAGAATCATACAAACATACAGATCTGTGAAATAACAGATTACGAAGATACCACGGAAAGTAGGCACAAAAGGCCCAGACAGATTCTACAAAAGATGAACAGAAACTAAACGATAATCACCGTTGTTAGTCGTACCAATGAAGGTGGATTGAGTAGCTTTCATTTGGTGCGACAATACGCAACCGAGGGTCGCTTATCGACGAAGGTGAATTGAGTAGCTTTCGCCCGGTAAATGATCTCTCGCTAGCGCACCTAACAACACGGGCGCGGTCGACGGCACGCGCTAAAGAAGGTGGACCGAGTAGCTTTCTTTAGAGCGACTGCTGTCGATCACGGACGCCTGCCATCGGAGGTGAATTGAGTAGCTTTCGATCGGCGGTCTCCGCAGCTCACAAAATTATCAACACAGTAATATTCACTAAAAGACGGCGGTCAAAGGAACGAAAGTTTCGGAACCGCGTTAAACTACCAAAGAACCATGATGATCGAAGGGCGTCTTCCGTTATTAAAACACACGATCAGGTATCGGAGATTCCGTATTCCAGCTGTATTTTGATGACATCATCCATTCTTTCAAGCGTCATAAAGGGTGTGTCGTCAGGATCGAGTCGAATATGAGCTGAAGCAGGGTTGGAGACATCAGATACAGTTGCGTTATTACAGTGCGCACTGGTTGGAACCGACTCGACTGTTTTGAAGATCGAAATGTTTGGGCGGTGGCCATTGCTGATAAAATTTCGATCTTTTATTTATTTAAAGATTTTGATTGCTTTTTTGCTGAAATTTCCACATCATTTACACTTTGTTGGTGGCAGAGTTTATCCGCAGTCACTGGTTACTATTTCCGATTTATGTACCTTAGGGCATTGTTTCTCGATTATTGTCCTTTGTTTTACTCGAACTAAACGCACTAAGAATCACTTTTAAATTTTAGGTCCTTTCTCCTTTATCTTGCACAGGGAGATATCCCACTTTTGATGTTAGCGTAGAGAAATAAATGGGGAGGTATTTTCCCTAATTAAAATACATATCTAAACTAAATCAGTCTATAAATCTCTCATTACAACATTAACTGAGGTTTGTCGATTCGAGATCATTCACGGTACTTCTCTTGAATACTGTTTGCCTAATGCATTTCTGCTTCATTCCTCGGCTCGTCTTTCTGACATGGCTAAGTTTCCACCACGTAACGATTCTACAGGGGTCTTAGAGAATACCCCTACCACATCTACAGATTACTTCATAAAAAGTTAAAAATAATTTCTATGAAATAAAAAGGAACAAATTTTCCGCTAAATTAATTTTTTGGGCAACCGGATGAGAAGTTAATATTTTGGAGCTTGTTGGCAAAGAACGCGAATTGAATTGACAAACACTAAAATATCACTAAAATATAGATAGAATACAAATTTTGTTTTTTAAAAACTCATGATTTTATATTTTAGATAGAGATTTTAAAAACTTTTTGTTCTGAAATTAGAGTACATTAATTACTTAGGATAAATGTTAAAGTTAATTAATAATTTTAATTAATTTAAGTTTATTTCAAATTTCGAGTTTAAAATTGAGTTTAAAATCCAAAAATATGTGTAATTTAAGAAAAATCTTAAAATGTTTTAATTCTTTTAAAATTTTGACCAAGCTAGCTTGAAACTTACACTCTTCCCAATAAAAATGATTTTTTTTTTAAATTTAGTCTGATCCCAAATTTTCGACTGTAAATTTTGACCTTAAATATATGAAATTTTTATATCTTTGTTCAAACATGTTAAGGTTCACTATTTTTGTATATAATTTTAGTTGTTGTTGAAATTAATATTTTTTTAAAAATCAATTTCTATATTTTTTTGTTTTGCTTTTTTTAACTTTCTCATGTTAAAAGATGGATATTTATAAACGATTTCTTCAATAGATGGATGTATTGTTTACATCTCTATTAACATGATTGTAAGAGGATTTATTTATTGTGAGACTAGCACTTGTATTTAGAAAGAGATTATTCGATAAGTCATGATTTTAAACAATTCAGCAAATCCAAAATGTTAGATTAATTAAAATAAGGGATTTAACAACGTTTTTATCATCGATTTGTTATTATTGTTACTTTATATGATAGTTTTTTTGCGCGATTATTTTTAGTTAATAAATGACTCATTAATTTATTGCATACTCCATTATTAGTTACATTTTCCATTCAACTTGTGGTATGCATATTATGTTCATTGCATTTCCCCATAAATCCTCAAAATAGCAGCAGACGAATCACAAGCGACTGCTTATATGGTAGTTACTAAATATATGGCATTTGTTTTCGATTTGTTAAAATTGCTTAGATAAAGCTTGTTAAAAATTACACCCAGAATTACGATGTAACCCTAGAGGTTTCCCTAAAACATTACAAGGGTTACTGTGTGAGGAGACTTTGATTTCTTCTATTGTGAATTTTCATCATAACAAATTTCTTTGCATTCCATTTAGTGTCTTCGCAATATTTTATGTCAGAACATTTAATTGAAACTTGTTAAAAATTGTGCAGTCTGAAGAGCAGTTTTATTAAACGTGGAGCAATTAAGAACGACATTTTTGGATCGAAATCAGAATGTTGAGTACAAAATCGAAAATTCAAGCGTTAAGAATCATACAGTAAATTTCTATTATAACTATGGCTGTCCTTAAAATTGTAACGCAAGACTCGAAATTTCTACAAAAAGTTGGTATTTTGATTTGAAATTCAAAGTGTCAGAACAAATTTAAAAATTTCTAGTTTAGGTTGAAAAGATTAAAAGAAAAGTCTAAATTTTGAAAAGAACAACTAAAAAAAAACATTTAAAATTTTTGACCTTAACTAGGCATTGGTATGGTATCTACTTAAAAACTTTATAGTATAATGCACACGCACGACAGCGTCACAAGTCTTTTTGTATCTACGTTTCATGTGTTTTATCGTAAAGAAGGTACCAATTTTATTCTTCAAAGTATCCCTATGGAAGTTATACGTAGTTAGTTCAGTGTATGGATGTCAAATCTCGCCCTATAAATCGTGTTATAATTTTTTATTTGTAATGATAAAATGCTCTAATTTGGTACACTACATAAACTTATAAATTTAACACCAAAAATGATAATCCTACTATCCTCAATTTCCTTAAGTAAGTAAGTTTTGTAAAGATTTTCTATTGGAGCAACCAACGTTTCGTAAAAATTCCTCTGAAAAGAAGAAGAATGTCTGCGCAGTTTTGCTGCAACGATCAATTTTTTAGACTTTTTTTCCCTTTGTTAATCCGGACTGGACATCATTAAATGTAACTACTATTTTTTTAGTTTATTATTTTATTAATGTCAGAATTATTAACTCAAAAAAACCCTTGTCAGTTTTGTTTTTGAATAAGTTAATTAGAAGTCAGTTGCTTTTATATGTGTTTGTAACATTTAAAGAATGGTTTGATTTTATCAATATAAGCACTTGTAATTTAATATTTTTTATATTTTTTTGTTGCAATAAGTTATTAATTTAAATATATTTTTAAAATTTCAAACATAAGCTTTATTTGCTAATTATTAGAGTGTTTAATTTTTATATATTAAGTAGTGCCCATAGTAAGACTCCGCTTGTTCAATATTTCCAAGTAAAAGAAAATTTTAAATCCGACCGATGAACCCAGCTCTCCAAGTACCAACTGGCTGCTAGAGCTAGTGCACCTAATGTTCTTTTTTTTTAAAATGTGGCACTTTGTAAAGTTGAAATTTTTATGAAAAAGTCGAAATTTACAAAAAGCAGAAGCTAGGTTAAACATCAAAAAAATGGAAAATTTACGAACCAAACAAGCTACCTTATCAAATTTAATCTCAACTTGGCATTAATATCTTTAGAAAAATCATTTGTTCGAAATTTTTAAAAAAATAGAAAAATAGTTAAAAAATCTTTTAGTGGATCGCAAACAGAAAGCATAAAAATAACCGGGTACCCAAGGGCAAAAAGAGTTTGGGGAATTGCTAATCTATATCATACAAGAGCCCTAACGCAATCGCTGTTAAGGATAATCTATAAGAAATTACCTTTAATCCTTTACCAAAGGTATGTAATTAAAAATCTAGATTGTGGAAGTAAGCAGCTGGCGAAGAAAAAACCAGTAAAAAATGAATGAAATTAGCATAACTTTGCAAAGAAGATACAGAGAATATCTTATGATTCAGAAATGTTCCACTTCATGTGTTGAATAAATAATGGCAGTTGGTAGTTAATTTTAATGAACATTAGATACGAGAAAAATTTAGTTATAAAATTGCTCTTTCAATGTCTGCAAAAAAAATGTTTTCCTAATGACCAACGTAGGCGGTAAGCTAGCTTTAAAATGAATGAGCATTTGTGGTTTGGCTTCCTTGTAGGGGGCGAAGACTGATCTGACTCCGGGCTTTGCATGAGCTAGCTATTTTGATTATATGTAATGAGAATGTTATATTTAGTCCCCCTCTCTAATGCAGTAATTCCATTGTTATGCCAATCCATCATGTCTTCTCCATTATTTATTCTATTAGAATTTACGATTCAATATTTTGTAATACGGGGCATATTTATTATGTATTGGAGTGAATCAAAAATTAGTGAAATATGAAATAATATATTCATAACAGTTGCGTAGTTAAACTCATTCCATTTTATTTGTTGTACTTATTTTCCCTGTAATTTGGATAAAAATCCATTAAAACTATCCTGCTCATTTAGACACTTTACATAACACCGGGAATTAAACTTCCTTAATTGGCAAGAAATTCCCTTCCTAGTAGCATAATTACTATATTTAACAAAAATGACTTTGCTAAAATGTAAACCAGGCTTGAAGCAAATGCAGTAAACTAATCCAATCGCATTTTCTAATTTCAGCAGATGGTGGAAAGAGCTCGTTCCTAACGGGTTTCGGAATGGGATTTCTCGCCTTTGCGCTAAAGAAGTTACTGTTGCCAGTATTTATCGGAGCTCAACTTTTAAAATCCGTCATAATAGCTATGTTCCTGCCTTCTATTTTAGGCGGCTTAGGAAAGTTAGTTGGAAAAGGATTATCAACGTTTTCGGGCATATCCGGCGCATCCACCGGTATTAACAACCACCAACCAATGGAAAACTTTGAATTTAAGGATACAAGTCCATATAATAACGATGATGGACTTCAAGATTTCATGATGGAGCCAGCACCGGAAGGTTTAAGCATAAATGTTGCATCCTCGAGCACTGAGGTACCTAAGTCAAACAGCAGGTAAGTTTCTTAATATGTTATCATTAAAACTTCGGTGTATCAAATATATTTCTTGAAAATTGTTTTAATTATGAATGTATTCTCAGATAACATTGTTATTATGAAGACTCGGGTTTTCTCCTTTTCATTGAAATAATGACTGTTTCTTCCAAAATATACACGTAGCAGTCGCGGTTTCTAGCTATAAAATCCCACAGATACTTTAAACTGTAGCCACCTTAAAACACACTGAAATTTGATACCACTGGTTACGACATTCTTTTTCCTTTGAAATCTATTTTCATGAAATATAAAATTGATAGGAGATCTGAAACTTATGAGTGTTATTCGAAAGTGGGTTAGTTTAAAACGATATTATTAGATATGCGTTAGCAGTTGAACACTAAAAAGTGATTTCCAAGGAAATTAGTGGCATTAATTATGGGAAACAACTAATTTTCAAAGTAAAGATCTAATTATAGCAACAAATTTCAGTAAAAGTATTACACACAAAGGAAATTCTATATTCATTAAAACGATAACTTGAGAAGACAATGTACGACCAATTTAATTAGATCAGGATCATTTGACCACAAGAGAAATTTTTACATGTACTTCACATATCCAAGATGTCACGTTGAAGCGATACTCTCATTTATGTTTATGACCACGTCATTCTCCTAATAGCGGATATGTCTCTTTTCTCCATTTGCTTTTCTGTACAAAGTGACCCATTTACAACCTCTTTTTTCTTTCATTGTACACAGTGAAATGTTGGGTATTTCAATTGTTTAGAAGCCGCTCTAATAAAATTACTCATAACTTTCTTACAGTATCAGAATAAATCGCAACAGCACACTTAGTTTTTATCCTATTGAGCGCTGGAGCTTATTTACCAATAGGATTGAATATTAACATGTACCATTACAAATAAATAAATAACACCAATAGAAACCTTTCAATTTATTTTAATTAAAATTTTTATTTCTCTGGATACTTTCCCGCTTATTCAATAAGTCAGGTGAAGCTGTATGGCTCTCCTGCTATATTAAAGAGATATCAGCATGAATACACTTTGTCCATTTTTTTTCTTTAAAGCGCTCATCCATTTGTTGCTTGCGTAATATTGAAGTTCAGGTAGTGTATTGGACATTTTCCATAACGCAAAGGCGTTCTCTGCGAGATGCCGAATAGACATTTTATTTTTTCCGTGTATGATTCTAAAAGCACCTTTAGCGATGTGCCCTGGAATATCCCATTTGAATTTCACGTGTGCTATTTATTCTTTAAGGCTGGATATTTTGCGTAAATTTAAAATTTGTTGACTTTGCTTCCTGCTATTTTAGTAAATTTAATTTGAGTTATTTTGTTTTATAAATTTTACCTAAAACTAGTCCTACATAAAACGGATCATCAAGGAATATGTTAGACAAGAAGTATACCTAACATTCTCAGAATTACTAAGAAAATACAAAAATTTCCAGTTTTTTTATGTGTCTTAATATTTTAGGTCAATATATCCTTAAAGTCAAAAAAGAATCTTAAAATTTTTAAATTGTTTTGTTTAAGCCCGAAATTTAAATATTTTATCTAAACTTACATGGTCCGGTCAAATTTTCGCCTTTCTCTATGTTAACGTTGCAAGTGCTGCAACGTCATCGATATTTTGAGGGTTTATGAAGGACTATCGGATCGTATTTTGTCAAATTTTGGTCAAGCTTGGGGGAGAGGGC
This sequence comes from Dastarcus helophoroides, assembly GCA_028583605.1. Classification (NCBI taxonomy): domain Eukaryota; kingdom Metazoa; phylum Arthropoda; class Insecta; order Coleoptera; family Bothrideridae; genus Dastarcus; species Dastarcus helophoroides. The sequence continues at coordinate 5,018,771 of CM053332.1, forward strand.
GAGATAAGCCGCCATATTGGAGAATGTGTCTCTAATTTTATTTAAATAATTCTACAACAATTCAATCTTGAATAACATTTTAAAGTTTAAACGTCTTTAAAAACTTAAATTAAAATTATTTTTATTGCAGAATGCATACATTTTTAATTATGTCACGGTAAACTTCTAAATTTGACCGGAAATTGCTTTTTTGTTGACTTTTTAAATTTTTTCTTCTTAACCGACAAATTTTTAAGGTGTGGGCTGGACTATCAGTTTCAATTAGATAATTAGAAACAAAATTAAAAGATTTTTCAACTATAACATAAAATTTCGGAAAAGAAGCTTATAATTAAGAAAAAAAAATTTAAACTGACAAAAAACCCTTTAATTCAATATAAAAACTTGGCATTTTATCTCAGATTTCAAGTTTCTTCTGAAAATTCTGGCTTTAAATGAAATAAAATTAATAAGATGCGTTAACATTTTTAAAGTTCGTTATTGAAGAAATATGTAAATTATTTAAATAAATTTAAATGTAAGCAGACAGGGAAAGCCTGTTTTAATACAAATTCTGATATATTTCTTTTTTCTAGGGTTTAAATATTTGTCCAACATCGGACAGGCGCGTAGCTATGAGTTGAAGCTAGAAAAAAGCTAAAATACTGAACTTTTTTTCGGAAAAAGCTCAAAATTTTTAAGAGACGTCTATTTCTTCCTTAAATTTTCAAGTCTAAACTTGAACTCAAAACTATTTTCTAAAAATTGCGAGTTTAAGACAAAAGAAAATGTTTTTAAACACTAGATCCCAAACATTCTTGAAATTTCGATCTTATAAAATTAAAATCTAGAATCAAGTTTAAACTTGATGTGGTGACTAAAATTTAGTTTTACTTTAAAATCAAAAGATAACAAACATTTATTATTATACTAAAAAATAAAATTTAAAATTAAGTTGGACAATCTGATCTCCAGTTAAGTAAAGATTGCATTGAATTTAGAAAACAATCATTTCACCACTGATGTTTAATCTACACTTTTAACTACAAAGTTACAGTTTTCCAAAAGTTATCTAAGTTTTTAGTTTGAACAACAAAATTTAAAGCTGACCCGAATAAAATTTGAATTTGGAGATTTTAAAATGAAAATTGATAAAGCAACTTTTTTCTCATAATTTTATTTATAACCTGAGAAAATTTTAAGTTGGGTCATCCTAATTTTATTTTTTTTCAAATTTTTTAATTTTTTTATAAAATTTTAACTTGTACCTAAAAAGTGCAATTTTTTCCTGGCCTGGGAATACAAGATTAAATTCCTTTCGGAAATAAAGAGTTGAAATTGTCTTAAAATAAATCAGGTAAGAGTGAATTGGGTTCGGATAATTGGGCTTCTGTATCAATTACTGCAGTGAACAGTCAATAGAACAAGTGAAACCAGTTTATACGTATGTATGTTTGCCTATACAAGTTGACAATTTGAAAAGTAGCAGTCGGAAATATCTCTTGGACAAAAATTACTATTAAGAAGATCTGATATATTACCGAAAGATTGGAGGGGGAATCAAAATGAAGTACTTTTTAAACACCTTGCCTCACCTCTTAGGGAATAGCTACCCCAATTTATTTTTTTTTAATATAAACCTACATTGCTGGGCGCATTGTTGGAAAGCCCGTTGATTTCTCGTTACAGTCTTATAGCAAGATCTTGAATCGTACAATTAATTTTTGAGATATCGATGTTTAAAGTAAGCAACATTCTTGAAAACTAATCATTTTGATTATCTCTAAAGCAAAAAATTCTGCCTTAAATGTTTTAAATACACATCGTTGAAATCAAAGAATGTGTTTTTTGACTCACCCTCGTCTTAGGGGCTAGCTACCTCTATTAATTCTTCTATAATAAAAACTATCCTCTGTGATACCTCGTTGGAAATTTTCATCAGCCTCTTTACGTCTGCAGAGAGAAATAAAAAACTTTTCCAATGACGTATTATACAAAATTGGGGTAATGAGCTCCTAGGAGAAAGTGAGGGGACCTGTCAGCAAGAAAATTGGATATCAAATGACAGAGTCCAGAAGGAAGACCATAAGATAATAATTTGGCAAGAAGAGATCAGGGCCAGACTCTGTCGAAAGCCTTTGAGATATCTAATGCCACAATCCTAGACTCACCATGTTTTTCCATGGCTGAGTTACAGATATGAGTAACATATGCCAGTAGATCGCCAATGGAACGTTGTTGTCTAAAACCGTATTGCCTGTCGGAGATGACTCTATTTTCCTCCAGATATTTGAGAATCTCGATGTTGATAATCTTTTCCATCACTTTAGATATAACGGGATTACAAAGATATAGGACGATAGTTGTTAGCCAGATTCCTTTTTCCCTTTTTAGGGACAGGCTGCACCCTAGCAGATTTCCAGATATTAGGGAATACACCTTTGTTGTAAATGTGTGTAAACAATTTGCTTAGGACAGAAGTCAACTCTAGGGCGCACTTTTTAAAAACAATAGCGGGAATACCATCAAGGCCAGAAGCTTTTGAGGTGTTGAGCTCAAGGAGAATCTTCCTCATTGTGCGTTGTCTAAAAAAAACTTCAGGCTTCGAAGTGCCAGCCTTAGGAAAAATATTAGGTTCTAGGCTTCGAGAATTAATATTAGAATTTTCAGCAAACATTAAGGCTAACATGTCAGCCTTTTTCTTGGAGGGAGTAGCTATATTGCTATTTTCATCGAGTAGAGGTGGAAAATTTGAAGATGTAAAATTCTTTCCAATCGACTTTGCAAATCCCCAAAAGGACCTGGAACCATTCGCCTCTGGCGCATTTTACGATCGAAATTACCTTTTGCCTCGCCAATAACCTGTTTACAAGAATTTCGTGCATCTACAAATATGGTCCGAGTCTCGACTGAGGGATTATTTCGCCAACGACGACATGCGCGATTTTTGCAGGAGACAGCCCGAGCACATTTTTTACTGAACCAAGATTTACTGGAGGTAGACTTCTTTTGGGAGTGGGGAATTGAGCATTTCATACCAATCAGGATTGTCTAAGTTAATGCAGACTTCCTGCCATGGGAAAGATGCAAAGAAGTCTATTAATTCTTCCCAGTTTGCAGAGTTAAAGTGCCAAACCCTGCGTCTGGGAAGAAGGTGTTCTATGAAGTGAGCGAGAGGCTGCTACAAGCTTGTGACCCGAATTTCCAAGCGGTGATGTCACAGAGATTTTATACGAATTTGGTGAATTTGTAAGAAGAAGGTCGAGTAGATTAGGTTGATGGGTATCTACATCAGGAATTCTTGTGGGTTAAGCACTCCCAAAGCTTATTTCTATCTGAGCTGCAATTTTACGAACAGTTAAGTGGCGATCACGTTCCAAAAGGCGTTGAACAGCGTAAATTTGTCCGCAGTCACACTGGTCCGAGGACGACGGTCATGGGTTTCGCTTTCAACTTGAGTTCGTCCTTTCAAAAATTGTTTGTACTATTCATACACTTGAGTTTTCTTTAAACAAATATCCCCAAACTGTGCTTCTAGTATACGAAGAATTTTTGCAGGCTTTACACCTTCAATCCGAAATTTAATAATAATGCGCTGCGCAACGTGCAGATGAACCTCTGGGTCACTTATTGTATTTACAACTGACGAATGGCGAGAGCAGAATTCGCTTGAGCGCAGGAAGTTACGTGATATCCCCACCTAATATGTCTCTGAGTATACGCTCACTCTCGACGCCCTCGTGGCAACATGATAGAAATTCCGATTCATATTTGATTTACCCGCGTATATTAGGGTGGGTTAAAGTTCTAATTTTAAATACCCTGTGGTGCCAAAATTTGTGAAATGGTTTGAAATGAAAGGGGTATTTTTAAGTTATTTTTTTTTAATTTTAACGTTTTATTCTTTGTCAAACTCCTAAATATAAATATATAAATATTATAGATATTTTTAAAATTGGAATCTGTTTAGCCCCTTCCCAGCACTTTTAACATGTATAGAGGTAACATACCCTCTGACAAAGAAATTAGAACACCTAGTAAAAACTAAAATACTATCTAAATAATATTTTTTATTATAAGAGCAACAAATGCTTACAATTCCAAAGTTTCTACTCTGTCCGCTGCTTTTTCCGCAATTCCATTTTTTTTTACTTATGGCCAACGACAAGCTCCTAAAAATGCTAATTACTGGCTGCTACTGGACTACATTCTTATTAAAGGACCTTTTTAAGTACTATCTATTTAATACTTCTGTAACTGCCCAAAATTTTAAAAATTAAGTAATATGACTTTTTTTTGAATAAAACAAAAACAGCAAAGATTATAAAATTTATATCACCTTGTATATTAGATGTAAAATCTGATTACGTTATTGTAATCTTTATGATATTTCGTGATTTCAACCCAAATTTCATGTTTTTACTGCAAATAATAAAAAGGATACAAAGAGTCAAAATAACCCTCTGTTCTGTCCTTTTTTTTTGAAAAATTAAAATATCCTTATAATTATCAAAAGTAGCAATAAACATGTATTTATAAACTCACCTTATTTTTTTTTACGTAAAATCCATATAAAATATAAAATTTGGGGGTTGCTATTTAAAATAAGAAAGTTGATGTCCACTTTTGGTATAACCGGTAGTGGGGGGAAGTTTAAAATATTTTTAGAAGATAGTTTAGCCCCGATTGGCCCCATCGACAAAATCAGTTTGCCTTTATAATAAGTAGTACTCCATATAAAGGTAACCTCCCAACTAAAAAAAACACCCGATATAATGGCAAGCACATAGTTATTTAAATAAATAAATTAGTAACTTTATAAATAAAAAATAAATAAATAAATGTGCCAGCGTTTACTCCTAGGATAGACGCATTAAACTGTTGGGTAAGTAAATATTTTATTAATTAAAAAATACATTTTATCCTGGCCAATGAACTGTTACAAATTTTTCCCTACACAAAAATTTTGCATTCTAAATTTATAATTTTTATAAATGTAAACTCTAATGATGGTACTTAATTAATTGTCGATGCAATAATGCACAATTTACTTAACACACGCTTTATTGGTCTCTTCTACATATGCTCTCGATATCTACTCGGCTCATTCTCGACTGCCTTCTTCCCCTTGCTCCCTCACGTGCCTGGAGGTCCTGGGTTTGTATGACATGTGCCACATTCTAGGTGGAAAAGACAGTGGCGGGTTCCTTAATGCTAACATAAATATTTAGGGGCCTGGCGAAGGCCTAAATATTTTTAAATTTCAATAATATTTTACTTCTGAGAATTGGGTACCGTATCAATATGCAACTTTTCCCACTACAAACCCTTCAAAATTAAAAAAAAAAATAGAGAAATATACTATTTTCCATCAAAAGCCTAGATATATCATGAAAAGTTAGCATTTTCTGCTGAGACTGTTCATGCAACTACAAAAATTTAACCAAAAGTGGAGTAGCTCCGACTGTCTCTTCTCTCTCTCTCTCTCTCTATCTCTCTCTCTCTCTCTCTCTCTCTCTCTCTCTCTCTCTCTCTCTCTCTCTCTCTCTCTCTCTCTCTCTCTCTCTCTTCCGTTGAAAATCATTTCTCAATAGTCATGTATGGGCGCACAACCATTTATCAATCAACGGCGCAAGGAATTGCAGTTCAGTTATGCTGTTAAAAAACTACAAAAAACCCACCTGAAACCTTTTTATATTTTGCCCGCATCATCTTTTTCGTTAGCAATAAAATGAATACAGTAGGAAATCACATTAAAATTAAAAGAAATGCATGTTTTGACACTTCTCAACACTGTTTAGTAGCCATATTTATTTACTTCGTTCCTCACTGATTGTAGAATTCCATCACTCCTGGTATCACGAGGGCGTAATACCTACTCTCTAGACCAGGGATGAGCAAGACGCGGCCCGTCTCATTTTTTTAAACGGCCCGCCCAAGCTCTACTGCATGACAAAGCTTTGAAAAAAAATGTTAAATAATGTGAATTTTTTTTTGTAATATGACAAATAACTCAACTTGTTTCGAAAAAAAAAAGAAAAAACTTACTATTTAGAACATATATCGTCAAACAACACGAAATAAGATACAAGCAAAGAAAATTCAAAATCTAATAAATCACCTTGAATCGAGATATAAAATATTTCGATCCAAGAATATATTTATAGTTTTCATATTTTTGCTTAGTCATTTAATGTAGACATAGGAACAGTTCCAGATATGTACAAATAGAATTGATAGATTGACAAAACAACACTAACTTAAGGACTGACTTTCACGATATTGACCTTCTAAAATTCTTTTAAAATTACATGATATCTAAGAAATTTCTACAATTAATCAAGAGTAGATAGGCAAAGCCGAGTCTAGCAGAAAACGCCATATTTTTCTTATAAAGGTTTATAGTCGTAAGTTTTTGATGCCTTAGGTCACCTAAACCAAGTAACTAACCAACTTATGTAGATGTTTCGTTGCTAGTTTACTTCGTTGTTTAGTTGACTCGAGGTACGAAAAAGTTACCGTGATAGACTTCCATAAGAAAAAGTACGACTTTGCTTATCTATTGTCAGGAATGTAATGCAATGCAAATCATGAAATATTTTGAAAGAACTTATGTTTGCAAGCAATTATTCTTAGCAATAATAATTATTAAATGTACGACTGAAAAGTTGTGTACGATTTGCTGTGTAGTCTATTTCTGCAATATAGACCAACTAGTAGCAAAAAAACAGTTTCAAATTTCTCACTAAAATTGTGTAAGATTTTTTTTTATAATAATTTCTCATCTTTGTTTTTTTATAGTATTTCTATTATATATTTTACTTACGTCCTTGTTTACAGTACTTTTGTTATTTCTGTTTTGTTAATGAAAAGATAATTAGTGTTTATCATATAGAATTCATATTTTTCTTAGATGGGTCCATGCAAAATGTTTAGCCTTGTAGTTGGCCCGCTGTAAAAAAAGAGGTTGCTCATCCTTGCTTTACACGCTTATTCGACACCGTTTTCTGCGATTGTGCACTATTCTCCTCCTATAGTCTATGGTTGCAACAATCGATTTTCCACAATACGGGGTAATTCAAAACCCGATGCACAAATTTAAGGAGCGCATTCCTGAGGTCAAAATAAGAGTTTTTCTTTCTATAAATATGTGTCTTTAATTGCACTTCTTCCAAGCTACAGCCATCTTAATTTGCGTAAGAAAAATCGTTATCCATATCGGTCCGTCTACTTTTATCATTCATTAGACTTGAATAAATATTGAATGCAAACATGTAAATATAAACATACACACCGAATGCTGCAGCATTCACTACAATGAGAACAATTTTTCGTCCATTCGGCATTACAAACAGTTTAACCTCTGACATAGTTAATATACTTTCTGTCTTGAATTTAGTTTCTCTCTTTTCTGAAGGAATTATCAACATTGAACATTTTTAGGTCCAATCCCGAAAGACGTCTACATCTTTTGACTGTAGCTCTGAAAGCCTCCACTGTTATATGAGTTGGTATTTTGTTTTCAAAATTTTCATATAAGAATGTCATTCTATAATGTAACTACCTTGGGAAAATAAATTGACAATTTATTAGATCCTTGAAATAAGCTATAATCCTTGAAAGGAATTACAAACCCATTTCATGTTATTGCATAAACATAATAATATTCACATTAAGGTTTCTTGTATGAAGCCTAGTATATTACGCAAGATTTATGAATTATATTCAGGCTGGCAATATCAATAAATTTAATGAACCATTTTCTAACTGCGACCCATTAATTTTTTACGTCTTTTCAGGTTTGGAATAAATAGCAATCGAATTCAATATGTGGCACCTCAACAACCGAACGACAATTACTATTTTCGAAAGCCCAATAAGAAAACGGATTACAAAGTGTTTCATAAAATCCCTTCATCCTCATTGCTCCTGACAAGTTACGATCCGTTTTATAGTCCATTATTGTCTCGACTCGACGCTGTTTTCCAACAGTTGGGATTAGGAAATGACAAGTCTCCGCAAACGGAAAGATGTAGGGAACGTCTGGTGTGCATGATGTACGCCAACCCCGCGAAATACGCACCCTACAGCAACCTAGTTTCGGCGCAATTGAGCAGGTAAGATTTCGTTATGTAAATTTATGCTTTGTAAAACGTTTTAATGATACATGTGGGTATCATACGCGGTTTACATAATTCATTTGTAGACTTAGAAAAAGCACTGAAAAAAATTGTATAAAGCTTAAGAATTTCAAAGTCAAATATTGAATATGAAGGTAATCAAGCCTGAATAAATATCATCTCAAAACATTAAAAATGCATGCAACCAGATGCTAAATGTATTATTTAAATTATGTAATATTAAATTATTTATAACAGAAATTACAAACCCTGAACTTGGCATAGAATAACTTTTTTAAATTTGAAATGAGACATATTTCCAATTGCTATTTATTACAACTATTTCCCACAACTTTGCAATTGCAAGTACCAGTCTTTTATTTCAAATAAAAAAGTTAGCCTATGTCAGGTTAAAAAAAACTATACACTGCATACATATATATTTTTTTGATTTAAATCTTCCTTTTTCTGAAGAATCCGCACTAGTAGTATTAGTATGATAAATGACTGAAATTTCAAATTTGGTGGATGCGCCGGAAGCTTTTGTTTCTATGTAGAATTTCCAAGACTTTCTAATACTCCAGCCAAATTATTCATGTTATCTTGCAAAAGGTCAAGTAACGCTGATTTTTCTTTCAAGTTGTTTGCAGTAAGGTAGAGGTAAAATCCCCAAGTTTTCGTCATTGGAAGCCCTGTGCTTAATCTGCAATCCTTAGAAAAAGATTAAAATGTCGTACTTTTTTAGTTTTTTGAAAATAGTATCCTAATTTTCAGCAATTTCGTGGAACCAGTGACATGATTCCTTATTGGCGGAAATTTTTTAAGCGTATTATATTTTTTCTTCCAACTTAGGAACAAATTCGTCATATACGCGCTTCGCAAAAGATCTTTGGCAATTTTTGTTTATTTCACAATAATGTGATGTGAAGCTTGAATAAATGAGATATTATCCATCTATATTTATGGCTGTTGAATATATCTGCGATAGTTAAAATACTTCTCCAACTTCAAAAATATTTCGAACAAAATATAATGACATGTTTTTAACATACGAAAGTTTTCGAACAATGTTTTCAGTTATTTCCGCAATTCTCTGAACTCGTTATTCAAACCTAATTCTGGACCCATTTATACTGAGCAAAACTTTAAAATTTTTATAAATAAGGTAATATAAATTAGCTGTAGCCTATATTTGAACTTTTACCTTTAATTTTGATCACGACTCGAGTTCTGTCACTGTTTTATCTAATTGTAATTTTCCAATATCTTTTAAAGGTAAAAAATTCCTTGGTAAAACCGAAAATGTACACCCCTCTAGCTGGTTACATAGCTATAACTTGAAAATTTGATGTTAAACTTCAAACAGGAAACAATCGAACTTTAACAAATTCTAGTTTTCTGCTTTCCTAATACAATTTCGATTTTTCAGCTATTGGACATAGATGTCTAATGCTACGAACATTTTCAATCTCTTTCATTTTCGTTTCTAGGTGAAAAAACTACTACTTTTGTCAAATGTCATGCATGAGGTGACATTTTACGAATTTGAAATATCTTATAGTCGTATGTAACAAAATGATTTTCAAAAGTAAACAATTATATTCATTTAAATAATAATTTAAGTATCTTACAAACTGGGCCCGGTAAGCTAAATTAAAATTTGTGTGTAACTCAAGTTGAGCCAATAAGGACCTCAAAGTGAAAAAAAAATAAAGCACATAAGTACACTACTAAAAATTAAATTAAAGTTAAATAAAACATTCAGTAAATTAAATAATGTTGTCAATAGCATTTTATTTACTGATCTAAATCTGCAACTTCTGCCAATATTAAAGAAGAAAGGAATTATATCAAGAGAAATTGGTATCGAATTAAGAACAAAATCAAAGATATTGTCTTTATATAACATCATCAATTAGTTACGAGTTTTCAGTTCATACCAGCAAACATGTTCATCTGTAAAAGAAAATTCGGATTGCTATCAATTTACTAGAGGTTAGTATTACCTTCTTTCATTCGTTTTGTTATCTACGTCGTCTGAAATCTACTTCTATCTTTAAGAAATATGATAGCACAAATGCTTCGAAGTGAAAATCGTTGTGTATGGTGTTATAAAATAACGTAAATGTAGCTTTCAGCGAATCGGTTACTAGGATCAGTTCTGTAGCTAAATTACTCCATCTGCATGGGAATTTCCTTTAAGTTGAGTATATCTTTATAGGATTGCAAACTTATTGTTGCAATATGTTCCAACTTTAAGATAACATATCGCAAGCTTCTATCTTTGGCAGATATTTACATCTATGGATGTACATTACTTGGCACTCCTACGCCATTTTCTCCAGTCGTGTGTAGTTTATCCAATCCATTCGCTTAAAACTTTATCTTCTCTCGTAAAACTTTTATAGTTAAATTGCTAATAAAATACTGTAACCTATGAAACTGATGTAATCCACGGGATGTATCGCTAAATAAGTTATACATAAATCTTTCTGCCACGACCGGAAATAATACTAGTATTAAGTAGTATATTGTGTCATAATTTGCTACTATAAATCCATGAAAATGAAATTTACTATACTTTCTTATGCTATTTTGTATGACACGCTTCTTGCTGCTAATGTGAAGAAAAGAAAGGTTTTATGAATTAAGCAGAAAATTATATTTAAAAACTCTAGCTTTCTGTTACACAAATTTTGCACCAAATTAAATGTACAATATAAATAGTGTTTTGGCATACGGAGTCACTTTCCTAAACAATAATTTCATTGGATAATTTTTTAAACCGTTATTAACTCCAAATATTGCAACTGAAAAGTGGCATGTAAGTTCGTCTATGTGATTTGTTGTCGTATGTGATTATCGTATAGGTTGCACTTCACAATTTGGAGTTTCTTGGAATAGAAGGTCTATCAATTTTGATGAAGTCCCATATTGATGTTGATTTTTTTGGTTTTTCTGCTATACTAGCAATTTTTTGATGCAGTTCATTTCATTGTTAACTTTTTAAATTCTATTTTTTAGGGAACTGAATGAACTTCGAAAGCCTGCATCGGATAACCCGGAAATTTTAAGATTCTTCCGTTATATGAAGGCAGCCAAAGATGGTCAAGATGGAGAAGAATGCTTAGCCCATGGAGGATGCCCATCGCTAAATTCTGCGCAACCTAGTCCGGCCATCCTCACCACGTTTAACGAAATCAATAAGTTGGTGCAAGCGAGAAACATTAATTAATTTATGAGTCATATTTTCTAGTTAAAAAGGTTCCAATAATGAGGATAGTATTAGATTTTTCAATTTTTCATTTTATTTATTTTATCATTTGATATTTGCACAACGAATCATTGGTCACAAAAACTTCTAAAATGTTTTTCACAATGTAAAAAAGAGTTTGTGGTTTCATTTTATATCATCGGCTTCGTTATGTTAACATAAATTCGAAAAATATTTTCGTCACATGTGAGTTATTTGAATAAATCGCGCATAAAAGAAGTTGTGTACCGCTACTAAATTCTTATGAAGCTTTGGGATCACAGGCAATACGAAAGTAATTCGATAAAAAGAAATTTGATATTAAAAAAAATAATTGGAGCATTGTAACCTACTTGGTTTTTGGACATGGTTCTTTCGACGTTTAATATATTTGTTCCATTATATTTCCCTCTTCTGTATTTTGTTGCTAAAGTTAGTTTTTTTTAGACTTTACAAGCAGATACTTTACCAAATTTTGGTTTTCTTTGTGATATTTGTGTGGATTATCTGATATATTTCTTTTGTCTAATACTTTAAAAGTCACAATATATTCAATAATAAAAAAAACTTCACATTTGGACAATAATATTTGATATGACCGGTCCAGGTTCCGCTTTTCATTATCATCGGCCTGTAGTTTAATTAGAAGTTATTGTGCTAACAAGCGCTATAGATCATAGACTTCTAAGAATATTCCGTTATGAATATTGAAGGATTCCACACTGTAGGGATTAAAAATCCTAATTTTTTACTAAGAATTTCGACAATTTGTTTTTCAAAATGTAAAAATAAAAACAGGGAAATTCCATAATGAAAATTACACTTTCGTATGGTTCTCATGGGTGATCGCTCTGGAGAAGGGGTGACTATTATTCCTTCAAATAGCGCTCTCATCTTAGTCATTTTAATTTTCTATTTTCCAGTCTCAATTACTTCTTTAACTAAATGTAACTGGATGGCCAATTGTCAGTCGTCATCCTAGTGCTTTTGTCTCTAAATATTGGTAAATTTATTTTTAATTATTTTCGATATATTATGGTGAGATGCCAAATACACATATGTATGTCCAGTGTCCAGTTCAACATACCTTATGCTTATGATTAATTTGAGCTAATTTTACAAAATAAAATCAATCAAATCAATAAATAATAATGGTGTCAATTAATTTGCCGATTTGCCGATAATTGTTGAGAGTACACGGAGATTATACCATGTCTCTAATGTAGAATAAAAGAAAGAAAAGCCACTTGGGCAAAAACTATTTCTATGAGTTAAAAAATGCATGTTGCAAAATCATATTAAATGTACGATACCAGGAATCATTTCGTCGTAGGAATTTCTCATAATATTTCAGCTAGAAATTCCTTCTCCTCCTCAACCAACCGACGTGCAATATAGCTAAACAATTTTGCGACCCAACCAATCAATGTCATTGTTTGGAAATCATCCATCTTGTAAAGTTTAAATCACATCAGAATTAGGTTTATGAATTATTAAATGCGCCCCTTCAGTGCAAACAATTTTCAAAGTGTGTTTATCAGGGAAAGTTTGTCTAAATGACATTACTTCTTTTATTAGATTTTCGGCATTCAGACAAATGAAGTTTTTAATTTCGGTAAACTGATATACAAGTTACCAAATGCATTCTAAAAATGTTTGCCGCTGAATTACAAGTTTTTATTTACAATTCCATGAATAAAATATGTACATTCTAAGTTTATTAAAAAATAGGAATCCTAAAAAAATAGAATTCTTGAATTGAGTAATTTCAAAATTAAACACGTGTTGAGAGAAACGTTAAAATTTTAAAAATGTGTGTAAAAAAATCAAGATTTAGTACCCAATATCGAGATTAAATTTAAAATGTGGCAAGATTTGAATGCGATAAGTTAAAGTTTTTAACCAACAAGGAGATATTTACAGGAAAAACTTAAATTATAAGTTTTTAGGTCAAAAGTTTGAAAGTAATCAATAAATGCAGGTTTATTTTTTTTTATTTTTGAATAATTTAACATTTTGAACCAAGCGTAGAAAGTTACGTAAGAATCTGAATTTATTTGTTTAAATTAGTTTGTAATACCTTCCAAGATTAAAGAAACCAGTAAAAAGTCGAATGGCATTGAGTTAAAATTTTTAACAATCCATGCAATATTTCTAATAAAAACCTAGGTTTTTAGTTCTTAATTCGAAAGCTTGAAAGCAGTTAATTACCGCAATTGTAGTTAACATTTCAAAGTAAGCCTAAAAAATATTAAAAATTCTTCAAATTTGGAGTCACCTCTTTTCAAAAGATATCAAAATTTTAGTATTAGATTTGATAGTTTGCAGCTGTTACTTTTATTTGAATTTGCAATTTCTGGGAACAGTCGAAATTTTAAGATTAAAGTCAAGCTTTTGCAATTTTTAAAAAAAAATTTAACTCAAACTTCGACAATAAATTTTTGGTAAAAATGTTGACTTTTAGTTTCTTAATTTTGACCATTTGTTCGAATTATACTTGGAAAAAAAATCAAGCCTAAATCACACCCACACACCAGTTTAAGGTAACCGGTCGGCTTTTCCAGATTTTCTTTAAATTTCTGTCAAATATTATTAACAGTGTTATTCGTACACCAGCAAAATTAAATGATCCGTGCTTGTGCTGAAGCCGAGATATTCGCTGTCAAACTTAAGATTTCAAACATGTCAGCTATATTTAAAAAAAAATAATAATAATAAAAATGTAAGATATAGGCAACTATTAACATGTTCAGTGCTGAAAAATAGGTATTTTATATTATTATTATCTATCCCGATATGCTAATATTTTTAGCGAATCAGTGATAAAATGCTGGAACAACAAAACATATGACGCACCTGTGCGTCATCAGCACTGATCTTGTTAAACTATCTTAACAATAAATACAGCAAGAGATATTAAAAATTCCACAATGTTTCTATAAATATTTGCCCTGACCGGACTTAGTTTCCCTTTTCTGGATCCGAAACTTTGGTCAAACCAAGATTATTTATATAAACATGGTGGAATTTCTAATATCTCTGATTGTATTAATAGAGTTAAATAGTTATGAATATTGAAGAATTCCATAGAGTAAGGGCTTAAAACACCAATTATGTAAGGTATAGCGAGAAAGACACCGTTTCCGAAGAGATTTTAATTTATTTGAGTCAAACGTTTCTATGGATTTTGGTAAAAAAAAGTCATATATTATGTAGCATAAGATTATGAATGAAACAGTAAAATATTAAGAAATTTAAGTGGTAAACTTTTTTGGGTAATCTCAAGTTCAATTTACACATTTCGATACTTTCATTCCGCATGTTAGGAAAACATCTTGAAATAATGGCAACATGGCAGTTTTACTAATCGAGCTTGGTCGCATATAAATGTGAGTTTATTTACGGTTAATTCTTATAACTTCAAATTAATTAAAAGTAACACTTTTGACTAAAGAACGAAAGGACATTTTCAATCAGGTATCACAAGTTTAACTTTAAAAATGTAGAAGTTGGAAGTGTTACTCTTCGAAGGGTGTTATTCATAAATATAACAGAATCATATTGAAAAAGAAAAATGCGTCCCCCTAGTTAATATTGTGTTAGGTACACATATCACATTAAAAGATCATTGGGAACTGTTGTATTACAATTATTCCATTTAATATGCGGTATGCCTTTGCATTGCCTTTCTATAAACATACTGCTGAAATTAGTTATTCAGTGTTTGCTTTCAGTATGCATCAGTTCACGATAAATAAATTGTATGCATGACTTTTGGTGCAAATACTGTTGAAAGGATTTAATCCTCGGTGGAAGTCTACTGACGCTAATATTACCAAGCTCTATTGGTAATGCTTTATGGTTATTAATATTCTGTTATATCAATTTAATTAGCAAACTGTAATAACTCAGTGTAACAGCATAAAATATGGATGCATCTGAATAGGCAAAACATGCAAATACCATATACATATTTATACTTCTTCAAAAATTGGCCAAACAGTTATACTCAAAAAATATTCCCTATACTTCCATCAATAAAACTTAATATCCTTCCCTGTATATTTGTAATGATATATGTATACAGGGTGGACCATAAGTAATGGTACACAGAGCAATGGTGGATTTTTCGAATAAAAATAATGTGATTTAGCTACATTTACCTTATGCCAAAAGTTGATATTAACAGAAATACAGGGTGTCAAAGTTGAAAAAAAAAATCGATTTTTTCGTATAATTATGGAATAAATTGTAATATAGGCACGAAATTTGGCACAAGGGGGTTTCTTAAGTCGACAAACTCTAATTTGCTAACATATTACCAATAGATGATAGGTGGCGCTACCTGCGCCATCCTGCATAATTCTAAATCATCATAACTTTTTTGTGCACCCACGTATATTAACTTTGAATGAGTTATTTTACTTTCCCATATGTTTTACTTAAAAAAGGTGTACTTTCTCGAAGTTGATACGAGCAACCGTTTCCAAAATATTTGCCTTTAAAGCTTGATGTGTCTTGGTTTTAAATTACTAAGATATTAAATTGTCGAAGTAGGCTTGAAAAAAAAGTAATCCTAAGACAGTTTTAAAACTAATTTATGTAAAATATTACTTTGCTGATATTATTCCCCAAATTTTGAAAATCTCAATAAATAAAATCCAATAAATTAAGACGTAATTTATTTTTCAACATAGAGATGTGAGATATGATCTCTGAGTCCGCACAAGAAAATTTTAATAGTTTGGGTGGTCAAAGCAGATATTTGGAAATAAATTTCAATAAAAGACAGCCAGATTTTTAATTGTTTACAATTCCTTTACATGAAAAAGTTCATTTCCCATATACTTATTTTTGAAAATAAATTTTGTTTTGGTATTTTATTTAAATTTGCTTTAGAAATTTAAAAAAATATGTGTAATAATAATGTCAATAGAGTAATATTTAATATTAACTATTTTAAAGCCAGTTTTATTACTTTTATTTTGAAACTTACTGCGAAAAATTCACATTTACATAACTTAAAATAATTGTACGGCAAACTTTGAAGGCCAATATCTTGAAAACGGTTGCTTGTATCGACATTTAGAAGATATACCTTTTTTACGTAGAAAATGTAGGTTAATAAAAATATCCATTTAAGATAAGTATACATGAGGGCACAAAAAAGTTTTGATGCTTTAGAATAACATGAGTTACTGACAATCTGTTAGCAAATTAGAATTTCTTGACCAAAGAAACCCCCCTATGCCAAATTTTATGTCTATAGTAAAATGTGTTCATGAGTTATGCGAAAAAATCACATTTTTTTTTTCAACTTTGACACCCTGTATCACTGTTAATATAAACTATTGGTATAAGGTAAATATAGCTAAATCACGTTATTTTTATATGAAAAATATACTTTTGCTCTATGTACCAACACTTATGGTCCATCCTGTATATATGTAATGAATAATCCAGCTTGCAAAGGTTTGGGTATTCGTCTAAAATAAAATCAGTCTCATTCTAAGAGTTCCGTAATTTAAAAAGAAACAAAGCCATCCTTATAAACATACTCTTGTGTCTGCCTGTCAGATGTTTATCTCAAAATCTATGTAACGTAAAAATCTGAAATTTGTCTCGCTCATAGATAAAAAAACATTTTTGTTGAGTAGAGTGGGATGTTAGTTTAGTACAAAGAAACGAAAAGTTTAATATTACTCCAGGAGAGATATATGAAAGGTCACCCGTGTTGCAAAAAAATTATATATTATCTGCTTTTATAAAAAACATTTTCATGTTAGACTAACATTTTGTGAATAATTGACAAAAAAAAACAAAATTTTCCATCTTTAAATCAATATGGCGGCCAATTCGCATATGAACTTGATGGAAATTTTTCTGTACTAATTTGTTGAGCCAAAATTATTTCTAAAAAAAATTACTTAATTATTTTGTAACAAAAATCTATTTTTCCTGGGCTATTAATATAATGTGTGAGGTATCATTTGAAAGAGAATTTTAAAATATTTTGTTATCAATATGGGTCCAGTTGTCTAATAAAATTTGTCTGCAACTACTCTTAATTGCAACTAGTTTAATTCTTTTTAACCACTTTAGGTTTTTAAAAGAATGAGAATTAAAAAGTTTACGAGATTAAGATATATCATACATTTTGTACAAAATAACATATTGTTACGCACTTATCGGTTCGATTGATCACACTTATCGAATAAGACCCACTTTATTACTGAACTCAACTTAGATCATCACAATTGACAATTAACTAACTCACTAATTACACTGACTCTAACTGACTGACTCGAGAGAAAGCTGACCCCCTTTTTATAGTTTTGGCCCGCGGCTTCTAGAATTTTCGGCAGATAAGGCTTATCGTTTGCCGAAATTTCTTATCTGCCGTTTGTTTCGTTATCGCGGCCGCCTTCCCCTTATCAGAACCTTCTAGAAACTTTTTTTATTTACTAAATTATACAATTCTATTCTAAATTCTATTACATCTATTTACATTGCGTTACACTGCCTCCCCCTTAGGAATGATCGTCCCGATCAGTTCCAATCAGTCACTTCGCCACTAAATTTGCAGAGTCTGTTCACGTGTACCACTTTCATTTTACTTCTGGAGCTACGCTGGATCCTGTACACCAAGTCGTTGATCCTCTTCAGCACTTTGTACGGCCCTTCCCAAGATGGCGTAAACTTTGGCGAAACACTTTTCTTTTGCTAAGGGTTGTATTGCCATACCAACTCGCCCTCACTGAAACCACCATGATTGGCACTCACGTCATACCTGGCCTTCATCCGGTCCGTCGCCAAGTTGATCTTTGTCCGCACTAGAGGATGCGTCTCCAATATCGCTTCCCTCAAGTCATCTACGAAACCCATCGTTTCCCTGGGGATCTCCCTTGGTGATCTAAACACCAAGTCACATGGAAGCCGCAGTTCCCTCCCGAAGATCACTTTTGCCGGAGTCTGACTTGTAGTTTCATGAGTTTCCGCGCGATAGGCCATCAGAAACAGTGGTAGATGTAGGTCCCAGCCGGTCTGATGTTTGGAAACGACCTTCGAAAGATGTTCCTCTAAGGTTCTGTTAAATCTCTCCACCATTCCGTCAGACTGTGGATGAAGAGGTGTTGTTCGAGTTTTCCTTATTCCAAGAAGACGACACAGCTCTTGAAAAACCCCCGATTCAAAGTTCCTTCCCTGGTCCGAGTGTAGTTCCAAGGGAAAACCGAATCGACAGATGAAGTTGTCCACAAAAATCCTTGCGACTGTGGTGGCTTTCTGGTTTGGGATGGCATAAACTTCAGACCATTTACTGAAATAATCCATGGCCACCAGGATGTACTTGTTTCCATCGTCTGAAGCTGGGAATGGTCCTGCCACATCGATTGCAATTCTTTCAAATGAAGCTCCCACATTATATTGCTTCAGGGCCCCTTTGGTTCTCGTACAAGGACCCTTGGATGCAGCACAGGTGACACATTTCCGACACCACCGCTCGACGTCCTTTCTGCAGTTAACCTAATAGAACCGTTTTCAAACCTTCTCCAGGGTCTTGTTCATCCCTAGGTGTCCAGCAGAAGTCCCATTGTGCACCTTCCACAAGACCTGTGGAATCTTCTCCTGAGGCACCACCAACTGCAAGTTGACACGCTTTCCATCCGCGCTTTCCCATGCTCTCTGCAGTACCCCGTCCTCGACCTGGAGGGATTTCCATTGAGCCCACAAATTCTTAAGAGCTGGACTTCTGTCGGAAACCTCTTGCCATTCCGGTCTGTCTCCAGCTTCTTTCCATTCCAATATGGGTCCGATACCAGCGTCGCTCCTCTGTAGCTTCCGAAGACCTTCAACAGTCCATTCGTCTTCTGGCTGGACAGAAGTGACCCTTATATCCACCATGTCCTTATGGTCCTCAACTCGTCTGCAATGTTTGCAATCCCCACAAGGTCTTCTGGACAAAGCGTCAGCGTTGTTATGCTGTCGTCCTGGTCGATGATGCACCTTAAAGTGATACTGCTGAAGCCTTTCTAACCATCTAGCCGTCTGTCCCTCCGCGTTCTTCATTCGGAGTAACCAAGAAAGTGCCGAATGGTCAGTTCTGATGAGGAATTCTTGCCCGTACAAATACTTGTAAAAGTGTTCCACGGCCTTCACTATCGCAAGTAGTTCCTGGTGGTGCAATAGTTCCTCTCCGGCTTCATCAAGATCTTGCTGTAATATTCGATTACTCTTTCTTTACCGCCTTGAACTTGGGACAGCACAGCTCCAATGCCGACGTTGCTGGCATCTGTATTCAACACGAACTTCCCATCTCGCTGAGGATAAGCCAAGATAGGGCTTGTGCACAAGGCGGACTTCAGTTTTCGGAAAGCGGTATCACAATCGGGAGTCCAGACGTACGGCGTTCTCCCTTCGGTTAGTCGATGTAATGGCGCAGCGATGTTTGCAAACCCTTTCACAAATCTTCTGTAATAGGTGCATAACCCCAGAAAACTCCTCAATTCATGTCTATCTTTGGGTCTCGGCCAGTCACGGATTGCTTGAGTATCACGTGCCACAGTAACCTTGACTCCTGGGTCCACTGTTGCCTGTAAATTCCTTCCATCCCCACTGGCTTCCACCACCAAACCCTCCTTGGTCCTTTTTATCTGTTTGATGGGAAGAATGTTAGGGACTGGTTTCTTCACGTTAACTAGTGGGTTCTCTTTCTCGCCATGTTGTCTTCTTAATGTGGGGCTTGTCGACTTCTTGGGGTTTGACCTGCAGTCCTTTTTATAGTGCCCCGGTCTGCCATAGTGGTAACATGTCGTGCTTCTTCGGTTGGATCTACCTTTAAGAGCTCCCAGCAGTTCTCCGATCCTCGCGCCAATTTTCTTGATGTTAGCACTAATGTTCGCGTTCGTGTCCTTTATGTTAGCGCTCATGTTCCCAAGATCAGGGTTATTCGCAACCTCCTCGATGTTGGTCTTTCTTATTCTCCGTGAGGCCTCTAACTCCAAAACCTTGTAAGCAGTTTCAACCTCTAGAGCTCTAATCAGTGCCTCCCTCGATGTACGGAAGTTTGACAAGCGCATCACTTTTTGGACTTCTGGGTCTCTTATTCCTTCTATAAAAATTCTAGCTGCGTAAAGTTCCAGAAATTCAGTTGGTGCTGTTGGATAGGCGGCATGAGCCAGTCTATTTACGTCAGCCTCGAATTCTTGCAGCATTTCATCACTTTTCTGCTTCCTTACTAGTAGTTGCGACTGGGCGACTTCTGGCAAATAATGGTCTCCAAATCTCAGCTCTAAAGCCCTAACTAAATTTTCATAGTTAGCTAGTTTGTGTTCAGATAGAGCTCGAAGTAGTTCCAGAGCTTTTCCGAGCAGGCATACCACCAATAACGTCGTCTTTTCGCCTTCCGTCCACCGATTGGCCCTGGCAGCAGCTTCGAACTGTATTCTGTAGGCCTGAAAAGATATTTGTCCATCATAGGTCGGAGGTTTTACCTTTTGGGAAGAACTAGCAGGTACACTTTCGGATTCATGTTGTGTGCTTTGTCCACTTAGCAACTTTTTCATGTTATTTTTTATGTTGCTGATCTCCCTCTTTGTTGCATTTTCCAAATCAAGAAGCTTGCTGTTGAATTTTTCCTTTACTTCCCCAATTTCTTCCCTAACTTCGCCAATCTCTTTTTGCATTCCTGTAATTTGTTCTTTCACTTCTTCTTTCATTTTTTCAACGTCTACTCCCATTTTTTCAGTTATATTTGCTAGTAGACTATGCAATTCTTGTTTTTCTGCATTCCTTTTCTGATCTTCTTCTTCTTTTTCTTGTCGTCTTCGTTCTTTGTCCTGTCGTCTTCGTTCTTCCTCCTGTTATTTTTCTTGTCGTCTTCGTTCTTCCTTTTGTTCTTTTTCTTGTCGTCTTCGTTCTTCCTCTTGTTCTTTTTCTTGTCGTCTTCGTTCTTCCTCCTGTTCTTTTTCTTGTCGTCTTCGTTATTCCTCTTAATCTTTTTCTTGTCGTCTTCGTTCTTCCCCCTGTTCTTTTTTTTGTCGTCTTCGTTCTTCCTCTTGTTCTTTTTCTCGTCGTCTTTCTTCTGCTTGACCTTTAAACATTGCTAATAACGCTTGCATTTGTTGTTCCATTTTGGCCGATTTTAATCTCGTATCCATAAAGCGTATCTGAATGTTCAAGATTTTACTTGACGCGCCTCGTAAAACTATTTAACAGTTTAAAACGTCCAAGATCAAGTCAACTATGGCACCTGGCACGAATTTTTTTTCGAGTAATAAAGCACAATCCACGAATAATTCCGCTTCTGACACCAGATGTTACGCGCTTATGGGTTCGATTGATTACACTTATCGAATAAGACCCACTTTATTACTGAACTCAACTTGGATCACCACAATTGACAATTAACTAACTCACTAATTACACTGACTCTAACTGACTGACTCGAGGGAAAGCTGACCGCCTTTTTATAGTTTTGGCCCGCGGCTTCTAGGATTTTGGGCAGATAAGGCTTATCGTTTGCCGAAATTTCTGGAACGCTTATCTGCCGTTTGTTTCGTTATCGCGGCCGCTTTCATCTTATCAAAACCTTCTAGAAACTTTTTTTATTTACTAAATTATACAATTCTATTCTAAATTCTATTATATCTATTTACATTGCGTTACAATATGATTGCCTGCAAAAGAAAAATAGCTCTAAATAGGGATTGTCACTGATTAAAGTAATAACTTCTTTTTGATCCTTTAAACTAGTTGGAACGCATATAGTGAGAAGAAATGCAGTCGCCGCTTCGTGCGGTAAGCAAAGACATAAAATATAATTTGATCACTTGGGCTTTGTAAACAGAAATGACAGATATGTTTCTGGTAGTTATCAATTTTTTGTTAAAAATATCGATTAGTAAGTATCTCTAAATACTAGAAGAAGGCGATCTGGAGAAATTGTTATTAAAATATTTTTAAATGCGAAATCGGAAGGGAAAGCGGAATTTTTTATCTGCTCTTTACATGGCCTTTCTCTGTCGTGCTTTCTTAAAATAGGAAAGATGATTTATTTTCATAACTCTTTAATATACCCAACATAATTTTGTTCTCAAAATTTTAATTGTAAACTCAATATAATGCGATAAGTGAGTTGACAACTAACAATAAAGTAAACGCTCCTTCATAAGTAGACAAAGTATTTGCTAATGTTTCTGTAGAGTGTGGGACAATACACTCATTTTTAAATTTTTATTTGCAAATCTGAGCATGATTTAAATATACCTAAATAAAATTATAAAATCTGATCGATTGACTGATCATTGTGGTGCCCGACCGACTTTTCGCGGTTTTTTAAAGAATATGGAAGAAATGTGTATATTTTTAGGGTGCGACGAATGGCAGACGTATCGCTGTAAAAGATGTCATATATACCGTAATTTAACCGTCTATGTGTCTTACATTTTTAAGAAAATATTTACCATGCAACCTTCCACATGAAGATAGCCTATTTGCTAATCTGGTCCTCATATTGGAATCTTTAATAGGCAAATAAGTATGGTTTACTAACAATTTAAATTAGATTCCAGTCAGTATAATAATAGATTATTGTATTAAATAAATACTTAAGAATAAGCAAATGTGTGCCATTAATTCTAAAGAATTTTATTGAGCCCACCCTGTGCTCAAAAATTATTGTAAATTGATTAAGCTTGTAAATGTTTATTTCTTATCAAATATTTTTTATTATTTTAGATATTTTATGTTTGTTAAATTATGTGTTAAATTAGTTATTCTAACAGTTAGGCGTGCGTGGTGTTTATTTAATACAAGCCTTTGTACTAAGGTAATTTTTGTTAACAAGGCTTATAAGTGAATATTCGTAAATAGATTTACTAAAAGTTTTCTCATTTTTATAAAATTTCTTACCATAATTTGCTGACAAAATTTGTCTTGTGTATACCTTGAAAAGGTTGAAAACGCAAATTAAGGAATATTGGAATTAACTACATACGTATTTATTTTGGTTTTTATCTTTGTGTTTTCTATCTTATAGATAAACCCTATTACAAATGTAGGCTACTCGTGATGCTCAATAGTATAAGACATATTTATTTGTGTATTTATTTATTTATTTATTTAATTATTTATTTATTTAATATTTATTTATTGCTGTAAATTTGTAGATAACAGCAGATGCATTAATAAAAAATTAAATCTACCACTTTTTTCGTGTTATTTTCTGACCTTCAAGTATCTTGTAGTGGTATAATTTAAGATGATTAACGTAACATATAAGATACTGTTAAAAAACAGAAAAACAGAAAACTATTTTTTTAAGCAATTTTAAAAAACCTAACCATAAGAGGTAACTGATCAGTTAAGACTAATCTGTATTATACAGCTTGATTCAAAAATACTTATTACTTCCATATTTTAATCATAACCCAAGTTCAATTTTATGCAAATTGATCTTAAATCAATTTGGCAAAACCTGAATACCAACATGATTATCTGAGAATTGAAATAAGATAACATTGAAAACTTACCTTCAAAAAGATTGAAATAAAAACATATTTGAAAGTCATGAAAAGGTGCAAGGGTGCAAGGATGAAAACTTTCCTATTTTTAATTCTTTTAAAATCATCTAGTCACATTATAGTGGCTCTTCTTATGAGATATCTATTTAAGGCCTTTGTGAAATTTTGCTCCAATTTCATAACTTTATATTTTTTATGACCTAGTATTTTCTATCCTTAAAGATTGAGATAATTTATTTAATCGCAGATAAACGCCAATCTTTCTTAACACATTAATTCGAAAATGAAAGAGAAATTCAAGTTCAAGGCAAATTTAGTTTCACTGATAGAAAAATATGGCTTTTTTCTAGCAAAGTTTACTAACTGTACGCTTAGATTAGACACTTTATTCCATATATTCCTCTCTGACATATCTCTGATATATATATATATATATATATATATATATATATATATATATATATATATATATATATATATATATATATCATGTGTAAACCATCCTGAGAAAAGCTATCTAATTGTAAAACTAATCACAGCTGCGATAAATTACAACTAAAATGTCGTTACAAATTTTAGCCAGTGTCTGACATATGTCTCAGAAGTTGTGGTCATATACTTTCTCTCGAAATATTTCATGCTAATAACTATTGTATATCACTTATTATATTGAGATACTATTCCATGTAAGTAATTTGAAAATTTAATTAGACAAATTTTGATTATTTAAAGTAGCAAAAACATTTTATATCGACACTTTATCTCAGCTAGAAGTATCAGAAATTTTATTAGGCTATATTTGTGTTATAGTGTAAACGGGCAAGGAAATTTAGTCTCAGATACCTGGGATTCCTATCATGCAATAAGTCTCTAATCTAAACGCACCCTAGGGACACCTTTAGATTAGACACTTTATTCCGTACATTTCTCTCTGACATAATAATATATCAAGTGTAAACCATCCTGAGAGAAGCTATCACACAGCTCAGATAAATTAAGCCAGTGTCTGACATACCAGGTAGGTTTTTTTTTTTTTTTTGGTTGGGGGTCATCATTATACGAATTACCACTTATTATAAAGACCAACTGATTTTGTAAATAGGGCTAATCAGGGCTAGACTTTTTTCAAAAAATATTTTCAATTTCCTCTCACTTCCGGTTATACCGAAAATAGACACCAACTTTGTTATTTTAAATAACAACATTCAAATCTTATTTTTTATTTAAAATTTTCGTAAAAAAAATAAGATGAGTTTGTGTATTCATCTTTATTTTCATCATCGAAAGATTTGAAGATATTTTAATTTTTCGAAGAAAAATGACAGAAAAGAGAATTTTTTTATCTTTTTATATTTTTGTCATTATTTGTAGAACAAAAATGAAATAAAAATTGAAATAACAAAATAATAGCAGACCAGGTTTTATATTTATTATACAGGGTGACGAAAATTTTATGATTTTTATTGTTTCTGTTTTATTTAAAATAAAATCTGTTTTTTATGGTTCTATTTAAAAAAAATCTGTTTTTTTTTAAAGAAACCATATGTTTTTTAATCATTTTTTGTATTCTCCACATAAAAAGAAGAGAAAAGTTACAATACTTATTTTTCAAAATTTTGCACCGTTACAGAATAACTTTACATAAAACTTTAAATAAAAAGAATCAAAAATCTCTTTTTTTAAGTAGAAAATTATCTGTAGACAATAAAAGCTTGAAAAATTAATCATAATAAGTAATAGAAAAATAAAATAATTAACAAAAAAAAATACAACAACAACAACAATGACATTCTTCTGTTTCAATATCTTTAAAGGCATATTTTAAGATTTTGAATTGAGTAACCTTTCTAAGCACATCCAATTGTTTCTAGCAATATTTTTGCCATTTAGAAGCCGTTGCAAAAACGTGCTTCGTAATAGTTCGCCATAGAAGAATTCTAGTGGTGTTTTATCTTAGGGGCGCGGCGGCTACGCATGCTGACCATCGTTTGGAATAAACTGGGTCTCAAATAAGTAGAGGAGAAACTCATTGTCTATTTTACAGCTATGAGCTTCATAGTGTAAATTGAAGTACGATTTGGTTGATTGAAGCGTTTATTTTTCCAGTGGGGCTCAATATCTCATTACAAAATATTTCTGTATATCTTGACCAAATAATGAAATAAGAATTTATTTATGATTAAAAAAAAATCATTAAATGATATTTTCATATCATTATAAAATTTAACGCTTACAAATCCTGACAGCATAACAGCATAACAGTTAGAGCACCGATTTTCTTAATGTTGTTGATTTGCATTACTCCAAAATTAAGATGTCTGTTTAATAAAACATGTTTAGGAAACTTAAATTCATAGCTCTATAAAATATTTTTCAATAAGTGTTCATCTTCTCGGCTTCTGACAGTATATCGAAAATTTATCCATCTTGTACGGTCAACTTTTAAAATTTATTCAACATGAAATTTGTAGACCTTGTGGTTGTTTTTTGTTGTTGTCTATTGCTAAGTTGCTACTTGAGAAAAAATAGATATATTTTTCTTTTTTATTTTAAATTATGTTTCGGTATTGATGCAAGATTTTAATAAATTAATCAGATAACTATTTTCTCTTTTTTATGTGAAGAATCCAAAAATGATTAAAAAACAAAACCAGTAAAGATCATTATCCTGGATAATAAATGTAAAACCTAATTACGTTATTGTAGTCTCCATGATTTCAACCCAAATATCTTTTTTTATCTGCAAATAATAACAAAGATAAAAAGAGTCGAAATAACCTTCTTTTAGATCATTTTTGTTCAAAAAATTAAAACATCTTTAAAACTATCAAAGATAGCAATAAACGTATATACATAAACTCATCTTATTATTTTTAGGCAAGATCCAAATAAAATATAAAATATTAAGGTTGCTATTTAAAATAACAAAGTCGATGTCTACTTCCGGTATAACCAAAAGTGAAAGAAAGTTAAAAATATTTTTAAAAGAAAGTTTAACTCCGGTTAACTCCATCCACAAAGTCAGTTTGTCTTTATAATAAGTGCACACCATATAAAGGTAACCTCCCAACTAAAAAAAAACACCCGGTATATCTCAGAAGTTATAGTCGTCTACTTTCTCCCGAGATATTTCATGCGATTATCTGTTGTATATCACTTATATTATCGAAATACTACTTCATATAAATAACTTGCAAATTTAATTAGACAAAAGCTACATTTGTGTCCTAGTGTAAACGGGCAGGGAAAATTAGTCTCAAATACCTGCGATATCTATCATGAAATAAGTCCCTAATTTAAACGCACCCTAAAAATGCAAGCTTTCCAGATATATGACATAAAATATATATATTATTTCCAGTCAATAAAACTTTCATCGAGTTATTTGTACGTGACACTTTTTGAAAGAAAAAAATTGTTGTATAAGCATGTGCTTTCAAAGTAAATGTCATTCATTTTTCATATCAAACGACATTTTATTAAGGCTTAAGTGAACTTGCCGCAGCGGTGTAAGGATTTCAAAAAGTTAAATTTTATTATACTGTGCCTTTCTAGCACTTTATCTACAAAGTTTTTTGACTGATATCAATTGACTCCAAGACCTTAACCTATATTATGATACTATCATTAATTTTCGAATACATATGATTACGCTTGCCTCGTCATAGCTCCGCTATTATTTATCTTGGTAAAAATTTGTATTTACGATTTTTAGTCTAAATTCTACTATCTTTCATAAGAATGTCAATTGTAATTTTGTGATAAAACTTAAAAACGCGATGTCCCATTATTTTTTAATTTTAGAATCACCATAATAATCAGCATTAAAAAATATCCCCTTTCAAAAAAAAAAAAAAATAAGCACCTTCTCAAAATTTACATATGTATTCATTTATACCTATCGCCTAATAAGAATATATGCCTAACTTTTTTAACACCATCTTTTTTAGATACAGTTATTATTAAAAAAATTAATAATAAACACTTATATATATATATATATATATATATATATATATATATATACCGGGTGTTTCTTTTAGTTGGGAGGTTACCTTTATATGGAATACTACTTATTATAAAGGCAAACTAATTTTGTCGATGGGACTAATCGGGGTTAAACTATCTTCTAAAAATATTTTCAACTTCCCCCCACTACCGATTATACCGGAAGTAGACATCAACTTCCTTATTTTAAATGGCAGCCCACAAATTTTATGTTTTATTTGGATTTTACGTAAAAAAATAAGGCGAGTTTATGTATACATGTTTATCGCTACCTTTGATTGTTTTAAAGATATTTCAATTTTTCGAAAAAAAATGACAGAAAAGAGGGTTATTTTGACTCTTTGTATCTTTTTTATTATTTACAGTAAAAACATGAAATTTGGGTTGAAGTCAGGAAATATTATAAAGACTATAATAACGTAAACAGATTTTACATTTATTATACAGAGTGATGAAAAATTTATAATCTTTGCTGTTTTTGTTTTATTCAGAAAAACTCTGTTTTTTTAAATGGGAACTATATGTTTTTTAATTATTTTTGAATTCTTCACATAAAAAGAAGAAAAAAGTTATATTACTTATTTTTTAAAATTTTGTGCCATTACAGAGGTATTTTACATAAATCTCAAAATAAAAAAAATCAAACATTTCTTGTTTGTTCAAGTAGGAAATTAACTGTGGACAATAAAAGCTTAAAGAATTAATTGTAATAAGTAATGGGAAACAAAAATAATTGACAAAAAATTTACATCAAGAACAACAAGGGCGATATTCTCTTTCAATACATTTAAAGACATATTTTAAGATTTCGAATTAAGTAACGTTTTTAAGCACATCCGATTGTTCCTAGCAATATGCTTGTCATGCAGTAGTCGTAAAAAAAATTACTAAAAAATTTCCATTTTAATTTTCATTGTAAAATTTAACGCTTAAAAATCCTGAGTTCTAATCTAACAGCATAACAGTTAAAAGACGAATTTTCTTGAACATTTGTTGTTGATTTTGATTACTCCAAAAATGAGAAGTCTGTTTAACAAAACATTTTTACGAAACTTACATTCGTGGCTACCTAAACATTTTTCAGTAAGTATTCTAACAATTAGCCAAAAACTTATTCGTCTTGTGCGGTTATCTTTTAAATGTTATTTAGCCTAAAATTTTTAAGCCTTGTGGTTGTATTTTTTTTTGAAAATTTTGTTGACTACTACCAAGTTGCTACTAAAAAAAAGGATATATTTTTCTATTTCATTTTGCATTATATTTCTGTAAAGGTGCAGAATTTTAAAAAATTAGTAATATAACTTTTTTCTTCTTTTTACGTGAGGAATTCAAAAATGTTTAAAAAACACATAGTTCCTATTTAAAAAAACAGAGTTTTTTTGAATAAAACAAAAACAATAAAGGTCACAAAATTTCCATCAACCTGTGTAATAAATGTAAAACTTGATTACGTTATTACAGTCTCCATAATATTTTATGACTTCAAACCAAATTTCATGTTTTTATTGCAAATAATAAAAAAGATACAAAGAGTCAAATAACCCCATTATTTTTTAATTTTAGAACTCACCATAATAATCAGCATTAAAAATATCCCTTTCAAAAAAAAAAAAAAAATAAGCACTTATCAACTTTACATATCGTATTCATTTATACCGATCGCCTAATAAGAATATATGCCCTAACTTTTGTTAACACCATCTTTTTTAGATACAGTTAGTTATTAAAACAAATTAATAATAAGCATCTATATATATATATATATATTTTTTTAATTTTTTGTTCAAGAAAACCCCACAATAAAGGTTTTTATTAATAAATTGTGCAGCATAAAGCCCAAAATATATTGCTGAAAACAAATATTATTCATAAAACAGGCAACATTTTTAACTTATTTTTTTATTTTGGCAAGTGAATTGTCACCGACAAGCGTTTTTGTCAGCGATTGGATGACTCGAATGAAACTACACATTTCAGTTACACTGTATATATTTTTCCTATATTCATAATACGACTAGTCATTTTCGAGTGCAGTTATCGAATGTTTTATATTTGAAAAAAAGGAAGTAGTGGAGTCAACTACTCGCAGGTAGTCTACCCTTTGTAAAAATGCTCTGTACAAAATCGTTCTGTGCCCTAACAGTACATTTCTAAAAATAAAATGTTGGCTTGGCCCAACATAGTCTGAAAATACCTATTTTCAAAATTAAAGATTAAACTAATTATCAACTTATCTATTACATTAAAACTTAACTAGACAACATATTTATATACAATGACTAACAGAAAATAGTATAGTCGTTACACTCTAAATGGAATTGTCCGATCTCGGAGAAATGGAAAATTATTATCTATCTAATCACTAATTGTGTCATTTGTTTTTTGCGCACACCTCACATGCTTATTTGTCTATAGGAAGGAGGCACAATTTTGTAATGGGACGGTTTAGCGTCCCTATTGCAGTTCTCACTGTCACTACCGTGATTGTCTTTGCCAGAGGTAATGTTCTCGATTCTGCCCATTCGCCAAACCAATGGTGGTGCGTTGTCTTCTTTAATTATCACCATATCATTGATATTTACTGCAGGTGACATATTTTTCCACTTTGGATGCTGTTGAAGATGATTCAGATATTCATATGACCAGCGCTTCCAAAAGTGTTGGTGGAGTTGGGTTATCCTCTGCCATCTCGTGATCGTGAGATGCGAGTATCAGAGAGGTCTTCTTCGGCATAAGATGTGAGCTGAGCTCCGATTAAGAAGAAGCCAGGAGTAAATGGGATTAGGTCATTAGGATCTTGCGACATTGGTGTGAGAGGACGTGAACTGAGGCAGGCCTTGATTTGTACTAAGAGAGTGCTCATCTCTTCGCATGTTAACAAACTATTACCCATTACCCGCTTCAAGTGTTTCTTCATAGATTTTAACGCAGACTCCCAAAGGCCACCCATATGAGGTGTCCTCGGCGATATGTAATGAAACTCGAATAATTCGTTTGCTAACTTATCAACCATTTCAGTTCTAAATGCATTTGATTTAAATAGGGATGAAGTTCACGATCTGCACCTACAAACGTCGTTGCATTATCACAGTAAATGTGCTAAACCTTGCAACGTCTTGAAGTGAATCGTTTTAAAGCGTTCAGAAACGTTTCCGCGGTACAATCGAAAATAAGTTCAATATGACCCGCTTTTGTTGCCATACATACAAAAATGGCTATATATGACTTAATCAAGATGGGCCTACCCCTTGACCGACCTTGTTTTACCTGTACTGGGCCATTGCAACAAATTTGGCAGCATTTCTCAAGCGTGCTCATTGCTCATGATTTCAACATTTGAAGAAATAAAAGAGAAACGGGAATGGAGTCTAATAGATAAATTCTGCAGAAACTAAATTATAATTTTATATTTGGTGCGTAAATAGAATACATTCAAGGCTATCTTGCACAACTTTCATAATTTCAAAAACATTATACTGATTGTTGAATTCACGCCTGAAAATTTTGGTAAATTCAAACAGCGATAACTTTGTTATTTTAAATAGAACACCGTAATTTTTTTAGCCCATCTTATTTAGATTTTAATTACCTTTTACATAATACAAGCTTTTTAAAAGTTGTTTTTACAACTTTTAGAAATAATTGCAATGTTTTACTTTTATTTTCCCATTGTACAAACATGAAATCATGAACACAAATGGTAAAAAATATCAAAAATTTCGACTCCGTCAAAGAGAAATCCGATAGAAGAAAATCTGTTGTTGATCATAAAAATATCGAAATAGCATTTCCAATCATGTCGACTATTTATGTTTTAATTTTATCTTCATCACACACTATGAACTCCTATAAATAATGTTTTTTAAGTACATTTCATTTGTTTCCACTCGCTCTATCACTGATATGCTATGCAACGAGAACTCAATGACTGTAAAATAAAAAATAAAGGTTTAAATTGCAATTATTTCTAAAAGTTGTTAAAGAACCTTCCACGATGCCTGTATTAGGTGAGAGATAATTTAAATCTGCACTTCGCTCTTTGAATTTACCAAAATGTTCAGACGTGAATATAACACTCGGTATAAAGCTTTGAACTTACAAAACTGTGGAGGATCCCTTAGTATGTGTTCTACTTGCGTGTTAAATATAAAATAAATATCTGCTTTCTGGAAAAAGTTACGAAGAATCTCATGAGACCATGCATTTGTCAAATTTTTTATAAAAATCCAATTATCTCAAAAACTATAAATTTTAAGAACAATGTTTGTTATCCAAAGTGGCGTTTAAATATGAAACAACATCCAAAAATGCAAAAATATGTAGGGTATTATATTTAAAATAACGCCGTTAGGGTCAACTTCCGGTATAACCAAAAATACTAAAGCTTTGCGAATATTTTGGTGAGTTCTTAAATTTTCAATTTTTTAGACGGATACTTTGTCAGATATCGATTGCTGTTGAATCTCTTAAAAATTCCCGAAAAAGTTTTTCAAGTACTTCTTTGAGACCTCAAAATATATTACAAACCTTATTTGGTAAATTTATGCCCAATTTTTTGATATTGTTCCTAAAAAGTAATAAATATATTGCTTTAATAAGGTAATTTTTACCAATATCTAAAAGGGAGTTGCTCAAAAATGTCTCATCCTGTATCTTAAAAACAAGACGTACTAGGACTAGGAAATATTCACTGCATATATATTTACCTAATAACAATTTATTTTAGCTGTCTGTTTCATGGGTGACGGCACTATGTCACACACTGATAATAAGAAAATCAGCAATCATTTCCAGTTTATTTTGAACAAACTGTAAAAGTCCGAAAGTGTTTTTTTCAGTGTTGTTTTTTTACGAACGCGGCATAACCAGTACTGAATCGATACGATAGCAACAAAAGTTTCGAAAAAAATTTCTTGAATTCTGACAAAGAATATAAATTATTTTTATCTCAAAAAACTATCTATTTCGATGAAAAGCCTAATATAATATTCATAAATAAAACTTTAATTATGTTTATATAATCTAATTTTGTCAGTATTGGGTATATTAGTTTGCTTGTTCTCCTAAATATGACTGCTTATGGACCAGGGAAAAGCCTTTTGCTATACAGTCCGTGATCTGATAGTGTAACTCAATCACTGTAGCCGAAATAAAATATTGACCAATAAGAGTTCTATTTATTACCAGCTTAGTATCTAGACAAAAGCAAAGTAACTATTACTCTGTCAATTACTCTTATGAAAATTGTTAATAAATTTATGTAGGTGATTAATGTTATTTCATTAATATTATTACACGTTTTTTTATTAACTCACTTTTTTGTCTGTGATTAAAAATAGCCTCAATCGACGTTTGACATTGATGTGTATCAACAGTTCAACAAATTTTATAATCGATTTTAAACCAACTTGGGGCTAAAACAGAGACTTGAAACTTTAACCACAGCTCGGAATTGGATGACAAACAATGCAGTATTTTAATCCAATCATGACAATTATTGCGTAAATAAAAAAATTGAGTTCCAAATTTGGATTAAAATGAACATAATTTAAAATCAAATATAACCTAAAAAATGTTCATAACCTAAAAACCAACATTAGCCACATATGTGATACTTCTATATGGCTGTTTTGTTCCTTTGCTTGCCTATTGGTCTGTGCATTAGAATCCTTGTCTTCTGGGAAATTTTTCCTAGAGTGTTTCAACTGTTGGTAGTTCAGCTACCTATGATTCACTATACACGCCTGGAGGGCCGCATGAATTTGTAATCTAGTTTGCATTCTACTTGCATACGACATTGTTGGCGATGGCCATAGTTTCTCTATGGACCAATAGGTGGTAGCACTAAGAGTCACACGCTTGACGTCCGTGAATTCTTTAGTACTTACTTGTCAGAACATTTGTTAGCATTCGAGTTGGATATACCAAACTGACGACATCTATCAAGATCGAAACCGGTCTTTGGTTTCCAAACTTCAAATCTAATAAATGTTCAAACCTATTGGTCTGTGTATTAGAATCCTTGTCTTCTGGGAAATTTTTCCTAGAGTGCAACCGTTTCGCTAGGTAGCAGTGTTTCAACTGTTGGTAGTGTAGCTACCTATGATTCACTATACACGCCTGGAGGGCTGCATAATTTGTAGTCTAGGTTGCATTCTATTTGCATTCCTTTGCTTGGGTCAAAAAGATGCGAAGGATATATATGTTTGTCTTTTTAAAGGACAGAATATATTAACCAATCCTAAAGTTTATTTCAAATATCCCTCTTTTCGCCAGTTGTCATTGTTGTCATTCATTTATTAGAGTTGCCGGCCATCTTGTCATCTGTTTCCGCGCTATAAAGAAGTTAATCAAACGTTGTCCTAAATTTTGCATTCAATGTGCAATAAATCCTTCTATGATATTTAGCATTTGTCAAAAAGTAATAGGTAAGTATATTTTTCACAGGAAAACAGGGAAACTAACTTGATGGTCTTTATTCTACTTACGATTTAAATCTAGTAGTTAAAGTTTGTTTTGCCATTTTAATTATGCCTTCACGTTGGTATTTGTGTTCCTTGATCCTTGGACGAAAATCTGAAAATCATAAAAATTTGTTACGCATGCGCAGAATGCTTGTTCTTGAAAGAGTCCAACATATATTTTTATCTCATCTTTTTGACAAAGCATTATGCAATGGTCATCATACACAACACGCCATATTGAAGTATTACATATATGACATAAGGTAATTCCAAATCTTGAACTGTTGACTGATAACAAAATTTTTAACCGATCTACGCATTAAATGGTATAATATTCAACGAACTATAATCAGCCTGCCAACTAATTTAGCAATCTTCTGGGGGCTATTTTAATCGAATTATCGTGTGATTTCTATTGTCACTTTTGACATAATATTTTCTCTCTATGTCACTACTGTCATGAGAAAAACCTCTATCTCTTTTAAAATTGAGGACGATGCTTATAAATCATCATCTGCTTTAAATTCATTAATTCCGCATCCGTTTTTGTTGATCTTTGATAAAGTTTTGATATTTTAGGCGCAGGAAGTTGTAGCATTACTCATTTTATCGGTTGAAAACAACAAGCTCACACGTTAGTTTACACTTTATGAAATTGTCAACTAACGAGCCTCAGTTAATCAGAAATTCGCTAAGAGTAATATTGATGATCGTATCTTGAGAATGGTGTGTAAACTCCTAGACGAGCGATGCCAAATAGAAAAATCCAGAAAAGTTTATATACCGGGTGTTTTTTTTTAGTTGGGAGGTTACCTTTATGTGGAGTATCACTAATTATAAAAAAAAACTGATTTTGTCGATAAGGCTAATCGGTTATACCGGAAGTAGCTATCAACTTTCTTATTTTAAATGGTAATCCCCAAATATTATACTTTATTTGGATTTTACGTAGAAAAATAAGGTGAGTTTATGTATACATGTTTATTGCTATCTTTGATACTCC
Organism: Dastarcus helophoroides; assembly: GCA_028583605.1. Taxonomy (NCBI): domain Eukaryota; kingdom Metazoa; phylum Arthropoda; class Insecta; order Coleoptera; family Bothrideridae; genus Dastarcus; species Dastarcus helophoroides. The sequence goes on from CM053332.1 coordinate 5,054,119, forward strand.
TTAAGATATTTCAATTTTTCAAAAAAAAATACGGAAAAGAGGGTTATTTTGACTCTTTGTATCTTTTTTTATTATTTGCAGTAAAAACATGAAACTTAAATTGAAGGCATGGAATATTATGGAGACTATAATAACGTAATCAGGTTTTACATTTATTACACAGGGTGATGGAAATTTTATGATCTTTATTGTTTTTGTTTTATTCAAAAAAACTCTGTTTTTTTAAATAGGAACTATGTGTTTTTAATCATTTTTGGGTTCCTTACGTAAAAAGAATAAAAAAGTTATATGACTAACTTTTTAAAATTTTACACCGTTACAGAGATATAATTCAAAATGAAAAAGAAAAATATTTTTTTTTCTCTAGTAGCAACTTGGTTGTAGACAAAAAATTAAAAAAAAAACATAACCACAAGGCCTAAAAATTTTGGCCTAAATAACATTTAAAAGATAACCGTACAAGACGAATAAGTTTTTGGCTAATTGTTAGAATACTTATTGAAAAATGTTTAGGGAGCCACGAATGTAAATTTCGTGAAAATGGTTTGTTAAACAGATTTTTCATTTTTGGAGTAACAAAAATTTGTAAGCGAATATGATAACGAAGGCTTCCACGGCCAGGATATACTTCTTCCGGGATTGGACCGTGTCAAAGAACTACTAAAAGTGTTCGACGTTTCGCCCACCATCGTAGGGGGCTTCTTCAGGAACAAAGAAAAGAAAAAATGAAAAGAGGAATATGAGGGAATATGTAAAAATGAAGGAATGAAAGGGCCAATTTCAAAACATCAGAGCATGGCAACTTAGTATGTCCACCATACCAGAGGCAAAACTCTTCTGAATTGAAAATTGGTACAAAGGATAAGAAAGTTTAGACAGAAGAGCACGGTAACTCAGTATGTCCACCATACCAGAGGCGAAACTCAAATTTCGTCTATATTCTCTCATATTCCTCTTTTCATTTTTTCTTTTCTTTGTTCCTGAAGAAGCCTTTTACGATGGTGGGCGAAACGTCGAACACTTTTAGTAGTTCTTTGACACGGTTCAATCCGAGAAGAAGTATATCCTGTACTAAAATTTGTAAGCGTTAAATTTTATAGTGAAAATCAAAATGGAAATTTTTTAGTGATTTTTTTACGACTACTGCATGACAAGCACATTGCTAGGAACAATCGAATGTGCTTAAAAACGTTGCTCAATTCAAAATCTTAAAATATGCCTTTAAATGTATTGAAAGAGAAGATCGTCCTTGTTGTTCTTGATATAATTTTTTTGTCAAATATTTTTTTTTCCTACTACTTATTATAATTTATTCTTTAAGCTTTTATTGCCTACAGTTAATTTCCTACTTGAACAAAAAAGAGATGTTTGATTCTTTTTATTTTGAGATTTATGTAAAATACCTCTGTAACGGCACAAAATTTAAAAAAAATAAGTAATATAATTTTTTTCTTCTTTTTATGTGAAGAATCCAAAAATGACTAAAAACATATAGTTCCCATTTAAAAAAACCGGAGGTTTTTTGAATAAAACAAAAACAGTAAAGATGATAAAATTTCCATCACAATGTATAATAATTGTAAAATCTGATTTCGTTATTATAGTATTTATAACATTTCGTGACTTTAATTTAAATTTTATGTTTTTACTGCAAAAAATAAAATAAATACAAAAAGTCAGAATAACCCTCTTTTCTGTCATTTTTTTTTCGAAAAATTGAAATATCTTTAAAACTATCAAAGGTAGCAATAAACATGTATACATAAACTCATCTTATTTTTTTACGTAAAATCCAAATAAAATATAAAATTTAGGGGTTGCCTTTTAAAATAACAAAGTTGATGTCTACTTCCGGTAGTGGGGGGAAGTTGAAAATATTTTTAGAAGATAGTTTAGCCCCGATCAGCCCCATCGACAAAATCAGTTTGCCTTTATAATGAGTAATACTCCATATAAAGGTAAGCTCCCAATTAAAAAAAACACCCGGTATTTTATGTGTAGGTTCTCAGATCAAAATGTATAAACTTCTACAAATTAATACGTTATAAGATAAGTGGATGAGTCAAAGCCAAGGATACTTTTGATTTGAACTTTTTATATTTTCAGTCATTCAGTAGGCATCTAAATGTATGTCTAATTTTGAACTACGATGGTCGAGACAATCAACCAGCGCAATGAAATCGGTAGTAACTTGGGTGAAATATTCATGCCACATAACACAATAAATTATCAATGTATTGTATACGTTTCAGGTTTTTAATTTTAAATCTTACAAATTAAAAATTATTCATAGGCACACATTTTCAGATCCATCTGCATAAGGTTAAGAACCTAATCAATATTTTACACATCCTTACGTTGGTACTTCTAAATGTTTTATTTGAATTGGTTTAAGGCCTAACAATAACAACAATACTGAAGTGATGAAGGAAAAGGAGAAAACTGCAATATAATTAAATACCTAATAATATTTAATAGTTGACAGTGTATTAGTAGTATTTCTACGATGGCAATGGTCAAGGAGACAGCTACCCAACACAACGACCAGCTAAGTCGCAAAAACAGCAAGATAAGTTTTAACAGGAATCGGAATTTGGAAAAATTAATATATTTTAAAATACCTACACACAAGACCAAAAATTAGAAAATAATTTAAGTAAGAAAACACCTTTAAAACAACACGTTTTTTAAGACGGATCAAAAAGTATAAAATAATTTCTCCTAGTTTCATACAGAATTGTAATCCCATACAGATGATTCTAAAAATTTGTGATTATGAATTCTTAATAGCTATGAGAATACTTCTAACACTTAAAACAAAAAACGTGGGGCACATGCAATAAATAATAATTGATGCTTGCATAATGTAGATCAAAGTTTTACTGCACCCCACGTTTTTTGTTTCAAATGTTACAAGTATTTTCACAGCTACTAAAAATTCATAATTACAAATTTTCAGGATCATCTGTAGGGAATTATAAATCTGTATGGATCTAGGAAAAGTTATTTTATACTTTTTGGTCCGTTTCAAAAAACCTATTAAATGAAAAAGTTTTTTTTTTAATTAAATTATTTCCATTTTCTTTTTTTGTTGGCATATTTGTTTTCTTTTATTATGTTTACATCAACATAAACAAATATAGGAATAAATATTCCTTTTGATTTTTTAAAAACAATTTAAAATCAGTATTATTGTGCAAACCTTTTTACTGAAGAATATTTTGAGTCAAAATATAATTTTAAAATAAAACCAAGTTATTTAATTTTTCTTAAATGACCGAACTCGACAAAGTGAATCTTTGTTATACTGTGGCATTTCTCTGACGAAAGCAGTTTAATAAGTGTTGGGGTTTAAAAGCATAATTGCCATGACTTTGTATTTTGAATTGTAGATTTATTATTGCTTAAAAGTTTCCAGAAAAATTTGGTTTAGACCCAATTTCAGTGGGTCGAATCCTGTGTGTGCATTGATTATAAATATCGTTATTAGTAGTTTTTAAAAATGTACAATTTTTTTTTGTATTTTTTATTCAATATATTTTTGAAGTTATAAATAAGTAAATGTTTTTTCTCAGAATAAAATAAGTTAAGTGCAAAAAATACTAAAAAATTACTTTTGCAGTTACTCGTGGTGTTATTTGTATGACTATTCTTAGTTTACAGAGGGGAAATGTGTTATGCTTGGGTAGACAGACACTTTTTAACTTTAATATAAATGCAATGCTGAAGCATGATAATTTCGCAGTGTGGATTTTCCAACAAATAGATGTAAAGGTCCGGCTTTACCCAACTTTCTCTTGTTGCTTTAATTTGGTTTAAAACTTTCTCGCCGTATCATACAAGCATTAGTCATCATTCTCTTAGTTTGAAAACTTTAAATAATTACATAAGCATAAACAAATAATTCTTACAACAGTTTCTTAGAAGAGACATAAGACACAAGTCTTAGTATGTTAAATTAACATATATACCAAAGTTGATTTTTTACGCTAACATAAAAATTATGTCAATGAGAAAACATTAATTCTCACGGAATGCCGGTAATTACAAATTCACTGAGACAGGAAAGCAAAGGTAAATTTCGATTTTAGTGCTAACTTAAACTAACAGAAGCAGGGAACATGTTGATTTAAGCTCAAAGCTATTTATTTGTCGGTTTTACCTAATAATAATACGTCAGTCTTCGACATGAATAATTTTAATTAACCTGGCATTAAATACGGAACCTTATTACTAACAGCGTTATTCAATGGGCTTTCCTATTAATTTCAATAAATGGGCCCAATTAAAGTCAGATGTTAATACTGTATTCCTATAGGAATAATTAGAAATATTCTGTATAAGTTTATATAAGATTGAAAAGTACCTAGTATTTGCATAATAAGTCATCTGTTGGTAAGAGTGAGTATAATTTTGGTAATTTCTTATAAAAAATGCAAATTCTCATAAACGATACAATCCCTTCTCTGAAATTAAATCTATCTATTTTACCAACGGCAAATCGCATTTTTTTAATTACGATGTGAAAAAATATGCCACTAATTTAAACATTTCATTTGAAGAAAGAAACATAATCTAGTACAGAAACAATTAAGTCAAATGCCGAATGAATCAAATTAGGGAAGGTCACCTGGTTGCGAAACTTTCATCTTTGGGAATGTATCTAGACAAGCAAAGAGAGGCACACCAGCACATAAAAACCTCTGCAATAAAAACTGTTTAGTCTTTAGCAAGTTCTACTAAAGGGATTAATACACTCCCCGATTTAAAATGTTACACTGTCAGTTCATTACATTATATATCCAATTAGGGATGTAACGAATGTTGGTTTTCCCACATTTGCGAATGCGAATGCGAATATTCATTTCCAACATTCGCGAATGCGAATGCAAATATTGGTTTTTTCACTGGCACTTAAATAAATTTGTGAGAAAAATCGAAATTTTCAAAATAAATCGAATTTGGAGAGAAAAACCCAGTTTCTAAGAATAGTTCTCTCACCATTTTTATTTTCATTTTTTTGACATAATCTCGAGATTTACAAGAATTATTTTTTCTAATTTCGAGAAATGATAGTCTCAAAATTGTTATGTTTTTAGCAAAATTTTAATACAGTTCTGAAGAAATAAACGAATTTTAATAAAAAGTCGAATTTTGAATAAAAAGCTCAACTTTAAGTAGAAAATTCTTGAAGTATAAAACATTTGGTCTAAACTTCAAGAACAGAACGAATTTTGAGAAACAGGTTGAAATTTCTGAGCAATCAAAACTTCGATAAAATGGCCGAAATTTCTATGAAATATTGAAAGAATTCAGTATTGATCAATTTTGAGAGACAAAAGTAAAATTTTTGAGTTTATACTAAAATTCTGCTTTTTCAAAACTCGACTTGATAGTAGTAATGAAAAAAGGCGAATTATAATTTAAAAAAAAAAACAGTTTTGGAATAAACTGAGAATTTTCACGAAATCAATTTAATAAAAAACCTGACCTTTTGGAAAAATTTACAGGATATAAAAATTTAGAGAAAAAGATGATTTCCGAGATAAAAATCGAAAGTTCCAAAATTCGATGATAATATCGATATTTTGAGAAAAAATCCAAATTTCGAGAAAAAAGTCAAATTCTGACGAAATTTTAAAAAAAAAGAGGGGAATTTTTAAGGATAATTTTAGGAAAAAAGTCGATATTTCAAGAAAAAGGAGTCGAAATTTTTCGAATCAATATTAATTTTTAACGGCTAATTTAAGTAGGTAAGAAGTATTATTCTAAATATTTTTACATTTTTATTAAAAGATCTATTAAATTTTGAGAAAACGGCAGAGTTTGATATTCAAGTCGAAATTTGCAGCAAGAGGAATTAAAAAAAAATTGAAATTTTCAGGAAAAGTCAAAAAACGACGGATTTTAAGATAAACAGTTTAAATTTTGAAAAAGTCGGATTTCGATAAAAAATTTAGAAGTTTCGAAAAAATTTGAAATCTCAAGAAAAAAAGAGATATTTTGTAAAAAAAAGGATTTTTAGAAAAATGCTGCGTTAGGTTAAGTACTTGTGCAGTGCAGCTTTTCTCTGGGCGGAATCCAGCTGTTGCGGTAAGAGGATTGGTTCTACGGCCTGTGTAAGGCGAGGTGTATTATTCTTTCGAAGATTTTATATGTATGGCACAGGAGGAAGATTGGACGGTAGCTTTTGGGGTTACTGGCTTTCTTCCCTGGTTTAAGGGTGGCTAAATTCTTTGTTTTTCGCCAGATACTTAAGATTTTGCACTTCTGTAGACAGGTATTGAACATATCCAGTAGCCATTGTCTTGTTTTTGGTCCGAAATGTTTGATCTGCTACTTCACAAATTACTAATTTTACATGCATTTGACTTCGAAATTTTGCCAGTTCCAAAAATGTAACAGTATACACAGTTTCTATTTAAAACTAAAAACTTTGTACTGGTTTTGGCTAACTGACAGCAGTTAGGAATATCATAATTGTTGTAAATTGGACTTTATGCAGCAAGCATAAACAGGGTAGGGTAAATCTAAGGAAGATGACCATAAAGGAGAGATGACTCAGGGCACTAATTAGTAATAATTTTTTGGGTTGGGCGTTTAAATTAAAATGACGTTGATTACTCGTGTCGAGAAGCAACTTGCCAACTTTTTCTATTGTAAAGTGCTATGAAAGATTAGTTATTTTAATACTTATTTTTGTCACATGCATCCATCTTGAGTTCTAGATAATTGGCGGTTATAAATAAGTTAGTAAGTATTTCTTATAATTGCCTTAGTGTGCAATAACGTTCATAATGATTATATAAAAATTAAATACAGAGTATTTGAAATACTGATTTTCCTTTTATGAACTAAACAAATTACACGAAGTTTTTTTGAGAAATTAAAATAAAAACCTGATTATTTTGCTCTAAAATTATTTTTTTTGTTCACCCTATTATGGCCAACTCTCCTATATATACTAAGGAAAGATGACCGAGAGACCAGTGGTCCCAGTGATAAATATTTATTTAAGTGGTAGTGGGCACTTTAAGGGTGAATTTTTCCTCTTTTATATATAACTCTTAAAAGTGTCGATTGTTTCGGCAACTTTAAGTTTTCTGACCTTTATTGACCTTATTTACTTATATTGTTGTGTTAAAATACTTAATTGCTTTTATAAAAAAAATGGAAAGAAATAATTTTTGAAGGTCGTGAGACGCATCCGTAGTGGGCAGGGAATTTTCAGTAGTGGGCACTTATTTGTTTCGGATACATTTTGTTTAATTAAAAAACAATAATTATTGAAAATTTTCTAATACAAGAGATTACTTATAATGAACTTTTAACATTATCGATGCGTCAAACACACTGAATTTTTTTAGAAATATTTAATTAATAAATAAATACAAAGGAAAATTTGCAAGTCATAACTATTTAGCTATTTTGAGATTTTTGTACCAATGTCAGCTTTTCCTAGAAGTTTTTAGTAGCAGAATGCAGCCAAACAAAAACAAAGCTTTGACTTAGTCCCTCTCAGAATTGTTAAACATGCCTATTTCTGCTGCGAACCACTTATCTTGCTCCTTTGGTTTTAAATCATTTTACAAATCATTGTATGTAATTGTTTTTGTTTTTTCTGGGCTAGTTCTTTTTCATAATATTTATTTTAAATATTGTGCTCAAAGTACCGCTACCATTGTCTTTGATGTCACTACACTGGGTATCACTTTCTTTAGTACCCTTTTTTTGATCTCTTCAGGCTCACCAACACTCTCTTAAATGCTTTTAAAGACTTCTGTTCTGGTTAGCTCATTGATTGGTAAACTATGTATTTGACATGTTTGGCGTACTTACCTGTTCTGCTATTGGCTCTTGTACTTCTTGCATCTGAATAACGCTCGTGTCCAAGCTTTCTGTGGCAAAATATTAATTTATTGTTTGGGTAATTTTTTACGAGATGCATGGATTCATTTTCAAAAACCTCTTAAACCAGGATGACTATTAGTGAAAGCATTTCCTATTTTCTAATCATTGACCACATGTTGAAAGCTGTCTGAAACTTGTGCTTTAGCTACAAGATACCCAGCCTTTGCTATTCTCAAAATCCATTCCCTTAAACCACTTTATTTCGCTACGGCAAGTGTCGAAGTCGGTTTCACTGTTTTTCAATTTGGTATCGTTTTTCTTTTCTTTTTGTTATGAAATACGTGACATCCGAAATTTCTTAGCAACATTTGCTAAAGAAACTACTTAACTAACTCCTTGCAGAGCGCTTTCCAAAATTTCCCGCGGATAATTTTCTACATTTTCTTTGTTCCAGAAAAAAGTAAACAAACAAACAAGATGTCAGCGGACTACAAAAATTAGCCCGACTCGTATTTCAGCGGATTACACCAGTTTCACGACCTTTTAACAGTTAAATATTTGGCAAATGTTAGTAGAAAAACACCATGTCCACTACTGGTTTCCGTACTCAAAATCGAATCAAATAAAAACAGAGTGTGTTTACATAACAAATTGTGATTAGTTTTACCCCAAAATAGTATTCTTGAAAAACCCTAAAATGTTCAGCAGCTAGCATGAGTGTCCACTACTAACAAGGAAAGGTCGGGAAGTGTCCGGCGCCGATTTTGCTAATTTTTGGATATGTTTTAAAGGGTCAAAATCTAAGAGACACGTATTTTTTTTTATCGGCTGATAAACGGTTTTAAGGGTAGTTTTACCCCCTCAAAGTTGGGGCAAAAAATGCAGATTTTGCTGTTTCTCGCATACCAAAAATGATATTCGAGTCGTTTCTTTTTTCAAAAGTTTTGTTTCGACGAGAAATATAAGAAAAAAAATGTTTCAAAATTTTCCCACCCCTCCTCATGGGGGCAAACTACCCCATTTAGAAGTTTTTTAATCATAAAAATGGTAATTACGACAGCAAAATTTTTAAAAAAATATATGTTATTTTATACACCAAAACTAATTTTACCTGTTTTTGGATTTTGTCGAAAAAAAATTTTTGAGGGTAAACACCACTTACTCGAATACGTATATGATAGGATGTATTTTTATGATTTTTGTTTTATTTTTTTTTTCTGAAGCGAAGTATTTCGTTGAGAAACTAATAAAATAATTTTTTAAGATTATTTCGGTGACCCCTCAGCCTCACCCTCCACCCTTCCCTTATAAGAGGCTGAGCTATCTACTTAAAAAACCGGAAAATTCGAGATTATTATGATCCATCTACTATCTATATACACCGTTTACCAAATTTTTTTACCCCCACCCCTCCTGATAGGGGTAAATTACCCCGTTATGAAATTATCAATTAACAAGGAAATAGTCATTAAAACAGGTCAATTTTGAAAAATAAATGTTATTTTATACATCAAAATTAATTTTACCTGTATTTGGGTTTGGGTGAAGGAAAATATTTTGGGGGTGAACACCCTTAACGCAAATATTTATATACAATAGGAGATATATTTGTATAATTTTCGGCTTGTTATTTTTGAAACGAAGTATTTTAAAGAAGGTGGAAAAATATTATTTTTAAATTTTGGTTCTACCGTTCCCACCCTTCGTCTTGGCATACCAGTAGAATGAGCCAGTTAGCTATCTACTTGAAAAACTGGAAATTCGAGATCATTGCTGTCTCTCTAGATACCACAAAACAGAGCTTAGAAAGGTTTTAAATTTTTGCATTTCCCATCCCAGGTGACTTATCCTTCTGATAGAAATAGGACGCGAGGTGGGGCTGGAAAAATTCGGATTATTTTTGTTGTTTCTTGTTGAAATATTTCGTTCCAGGAAAAAAGAAACTAATACCTTTACCGCCATAATAATATGCACTTAAATGTTTTGGTAAATTCCCATATTTCTTGTGTAGGTATATTTAATATACAAAATTTCTAAATTTTTATAAAGTTCAGACAACTGACCGCAGTTTTTATATAGATATTTTATACACATATTTGCTCTAAAGGGTGTTTACCCTCAAACATTTTTTTTCGACTAACCCCAAAAAAATTCAATAAAATAAGTTTTGGTTATAAAATATAGTGTTTTTTTTTTCAAAATTTTACTGTTATAATGACAATTTTTTGAATACTTAAAAACCTCAGAAAGGAGTAGTTTATCCCCTTACGAAGGTGCAAAAATTTAGAATTTTTTTCGGTTATAAAAAGAGATCGTAATGAGCTCGAATTTTCCGATTTTTTAAGTAGATGACTCAACCTCTGGTAAGATAAGGTGGAGAGAGAGGAAGAGAGGTGACTGGAAAAGTTCAAAAAAATTATTTTTTTAATTCCTCGTTGAAATACTTCGTTTCAGATAAAAAACGAATTAAAAATCATAGAAATACATCCTATTATATACGTGTTTGACCTAAAGGGTGTTTACCCCTAAAATATTTTCCTTTACCAAAACCCAAATAAAAGTAAAATTAATTTTGATGTATAAAATAACATTTATTTTTCAAAATTTAGCTGTTATAATGACTATTTTCTTGTTAATTAAAAATTTCATAAGGGGTAGTTTACCCCTATCAGGAGGGGTGGGGTTAAAAAAATTTGGTAAACCTTTCTTTTGGTGTATATAGATAGTAGAGGGATCATAATAATCTCGAATTTTCCAGTTTTTTAAGTAGGTAGCTCACCCTCCTATAAGGGAAAGGTGGAGGATGGGGATAAGGGGTCACCGAAAAAATCTTAAAAAATTATTTTTTTTGGTTTCTCGTCGAAATACTTCGCTTCAGAAAAAAAATAAAACAAAAATCACAAAAATACATCCTATCATATACGTATTCGTGTAAGTGGTGTTTACCCCCAAAATAATTTTTTTCGACAAAATCCAAAAGCAGGTAAAATTAGTTTTGGTGTATAAAATAACATATATTTTTTGCAGAATTTTGCTGACGTAATTACCATTTTTATGATTAAAAAACTTCTAAATGGGGTAGTTTGCCCTCATGAGGAGGTACGAAAATTAAAAAAAAAATTCTTTTCTTTTATTTCTCGTCAAATCAAAACTTTTGGAAAAAAAACGACTCGAATATCATTTGTGGTATTCGAGAAACAGCAAAATCTGCATTTTTTGCCTCAACTTTGAGGGGGTAAAACTACCCTTAAAACCGTTTATCAGCCGATAAAAAAAAATACGTGTCTCTTAGATTTTGGTCCTTTAAAACATATCCAAAAATTAGCAAAATCGGCGCCGGACACTTCGCGACCTTTCCTTGTAAGACACCATGAGATTTTCTGAACTAGTAGTGGGCATACGTTAAAAAACCATTAAAAGAACCTTAACTGAAATTGTGCGCATAATAGTATATTCTACAACAAGTTGTGGAATGGCGCATGTTCCAAACGAGCGAAAAGTTTGTAGCCCGAGCCGCAGGCGAGGGTTACGGTTTCGCGAGTGTGGAACATGCCATTCCAAACGTGTTGTAGACTATACTTTCTCTAACAAGATTATAGAAAAACCCCTAAAGGTTCATAAAAATCTTCAAAATAGATTACAAATTTGAAATGCGTGACTTTCAATAAATACTGTAATTGTTACTTGTAATCATAACAACAAAAACAAATTAAACCTAAACGGCTTCTGATTTGTTGAAAGCCGTGCTAGAATATTAATATTCCAAACGATGTGTAGAATTACGGATATTCTGAACGGGTGCTGGAATGACAGTTGTTCCATCACAATTTTCAGTCACAGAATGTGGAGTGTTTATAATAGTGTTAGAGAAAAAAGTATTCTTTATGCCTCAACTATTCAATTAAAAGCTTTAAACTCCAAATCGATCGTGATGTCTTCCGCTGATGATCAAAATTTTGCACCTAGCTCCTTATCCAATGTAGAAAATATTAACACAGTGTACGTCACACATCTTTCGCACAAGTACGCTTTAAATATGCTCAAACTGCCCATGATGCAGGGTTGAAGTTGTAGTCCAACCCGTTGCAACTAGGGAATTTAAGGAACAAAGTCGTGTTGGTTTGAATGCCATGAATAGGATTAAACGCTTACTATAAGCTTTCAAAGTTTAAAGTGCCCTCTATCGGCGCTTTTACCTTAATGAGCCATTATTTCATTAAAGATGTTAAGTATACTTAGTGTACCACCTCAAATATACATTTACATAAAATCGTACTTAATTATTTGGGAAGTTAGGGGGTACTGACAAAAATATGGCCATCTTCCGTAGATTTATCTTATATTGACAGATATATTACTTTGCTTATTTTCTAATAAAATAATACTAACATTTATATTTTCATCAACTTCATTCAGAAATCCATTTTCCCCCCTTAGTTTAACTTTAGCTTTTTGAGCATCACTTAAGTGCCTTAGCATATTTTAAATAAGTTTTTAGCTTGTTGTCAATGATAAGTGTAAATTTGACATATGTTAAATTTTGCGACGGCTACACTTCAAGACCTAAATTACATGAGGCAATGTTACCGTTCAAATTTGGATTGCGGCAATATAAGCCTATTACATCCGATATATTTTTAAATACTGATATCCTTATTTTCAGATTCAAATTGCAACAAAATAAATAAAACAGGGAAACCTTGGCCTAACTTAAACTTCATATTTAAAGTCTTAACTTTTAAATAAAAAAAAAATATATTAACATTTAAAAAAAGAAAAAACTCAAATTTGGTTAGAGATTGAAAACTAATATTTCTATTTTAAAGTTCACATTTTGGCAAAAAGTTATAATGTGCAGGTTGGCTTGAAGACTTGCAGAAGAAGTCAAAAGTAGGAGAAAAAACTGGAAATTTATGAAATTTCGAATTAGGAATTTATAAACATGGAATTTTGAAGAGAAGAATCCCTATAAGAGAAACATTAGAGTTATAAAGAATCTGAATTTACAATTGAATTTCTAGAAGGTTGATCCTTCGAATCTGAATTTGAAAAAAATCGAAACATTATGGATTAGGGTCGACATTTTAAAAAATTATATCAAATTTTAGGTAATAATCAGCTACACTTTAAGTTGAAGTTAAAATTCTAGAGAACAATAAAAAATTAACTATTTCAAAATCAGAATTTCAGGAAGGCACTGAATATTTCGTAATAATAATCCTAATTAAAATATATTATTTTTTTATCATTAAAATTTATATAAAAATTTTTGACTTTTGATTTAAAAATTTTGATTTTAAGCTCGAAATATTAGAATATTTATCGAATTTAAATACCAGACTTCACTTGAAGTTTAAAATTTCTGGTTAACGCTTGAACTTAGAAAAAAAATTCTAATAAATTAAACTGTTTGTAATAATTTGATTTTGATTTTAAATCCAAAAAAGCGAAATAATTGAGTTAAGAATTGGGAAAGGTCCTCCTTTTTTAGAAAAACATTTATATATTAGCGAAAACTTAAAATTTATAAAGCAAAAACAAGATTTAATATTCAATTCCTCAAAAAATTGAGATCTTAAAAAAAATTGAAAATTAAAAAAATTAAAATAGGTGAATATTAGTTAAAATTAAAATTTTCTGATAAAATTGTTTTGCTCAGAAACTTCTATATTTTTTTTCTTTAATTTTTCTGTAACAACTCCGATCTGTTTATTACCTTTTTCCTGTACGCATTACTGATTTAAGAGTTAAAGTCAGAATGAAACATCGATGTCTACTAATCTTTATTTTTCGAATTCTCCGTTTTATTGCATTTTTATATTTTTCCCTTCAATCCATTATTTATTTTTAATTTATCTATGCCTTTACTTTTTTGTTTTAAATTTCAGTTATTTATTAAAAAGTTTTAAGTGAAGTAAAGGTGTATTTAAAATTTTTAATTCTTTAACAATTGTTAATTCAAATGTAGGAAAAAAGTAAAAGTTTTCCATTCGACTTAAAACTTAAAAGGTTTAAAAAAAGTGCTTATATATTTTAATCAATGTAGATTTTATTCTTTAGATTTGAAGATTATATTCATATACATTTTTATTAATTAAGAATTAAAATTTTTGAAAAAAAATGAAAATCAGAATATTTTCTCCAGTAATTAATAGTCTTTAGTAAAGCAATTTCTTGAAATTTTATGTTTCTAATGAAACATTTTTTATTTTCAGTACTGTTTACTCGAAATTTTGCCTTATATCTGGATTGTTTGGATTGTTTGTCCAAAGAACCTACCTTAAAACTTAATTTAGAAAAGGAGAACTCTTAACTCCTCAAGGGTTGAATCGGCTTGCTTCTTTGCAACTGGCTTATTTAAAAAAGGTAACTTTAGAATTTCAAACTTTTTCATAATTTTTAATAAAATGTGAACTGTCCAGTATAATATAATATAAAATTTCATGTAGAAATTTAAAATTCTTTGAATCTTAACATTCAAAATTTGTAGAAATATATTTTTCTGAACACCATTTTTCAAAGTGAAATATTTTTCAAAAAAATAAATAGTTTTTCTAGAACTTTTAACATATACCGGGTGTAACAGGATTTTTTCTTTATTTATGAAGATAAAATGTTCAAAGTTGTTACACTTGATTTATTTATAAAATGTAAAATTTTGACCTAAAATTTACATTCCTACTGTTGTCACTTTTGTTAAAACTGATACCAACTTTTGATTTTTAAATAGAACGCCTTGTATATTATTAGAATAGAATAGATTAGAATGTGCACACTAAATAGAATACACACAAAATAAATGATTTTTAAATATCCAAACATTTTTCTGGTCCCATTTAATTTTTCGGTCTAGAAAGTCATGACTCATTCTAATTAACGCTAACTGGTCACATAAGCGCTGCAAGAAAATTAAATTAGGAAAACATTGAAAGTGTCTTTTTTCTAAATTTGTTTTCCACAGGTATCTTATGTCCTTATTGAATAAATCTTCAAATAAATTGAAACCGAATATTTTGAATTCCTTTGGCTGTAACTTCAGTTCTATTGATTTCACAGCAAAAATGAAAATTTGGTTAGATTGGCCATTAATTATACCTTTTGGTGGTACTGCAGTACCAATTTGGTGCCATTTAAGAAAATAAAGTTATGAGATCCAAACCACTTTTTTTAAGAATGTAATAATTTATTTTTTACGTGATTTTATTTTTTTAGCCTTAATGTGGTACATTAAAATTAATTATAATGAGTCTTAGCCTTATAAGTTGAACAATAAAATCGAACCAAAAAAAATTTTGATTCTTTAAAAATCACTTTTTTTATGTGCACTGTATTCAGAAAAGTATGCGGATTTATAAAATTTAACAATATACAGGGTGTTCTATTTAAAAAACAAAAATTGCTATCAGTTTTGGCGAAAGTGACAGCGTTAGGAATGTTATTTTTATGTCAGAATTTGACATTCTATAAGTACATCAAATGTAGCAAGTTTCAACATTTTATCTTCATAAATAAAGAAAAAAAGGAGGTCTGCCATAATCCTGTTACACCCGATATGTTTTCACGCAAAAACTATAGATCTTTGTATCTCAGTTTTTTTCACCATATCAGATATTTCAAAAAAATGTTTATCATGATCTTTTATGGTATATATTATTAAAAAACAATTGAAGATCAAATGGCAGTTTGAACTAACCTAACTTACTTTTTTAAACTTGATACCCTTTATATTTTTATGTATTTCTATATTGTTTTTATTGTTAATTTCAATAAAATATAATTGATAAACCTTATCGTCAAAATCTACCCAGATATTGACAAAAAAATGCTTCAAATCACAAACGTTTTTTTATGTCAGGAAGATCAAAGTGCTTTTAAATATAGTCACAGCATAACAACAAACTGCAATTTTGCTATTATTTTAATAGAAAACTGTTGTGATTTTATACAACATTTTGCTTGTTAATATGTAGAAAATGTTTGAAGATAACATGTATAAGTAATATATTCATAAAATAAACAAGAAAATTTCTATTAGAAGTTATAAAAATATACAGAGTGTCCAATTTAACAAAACAAAATTAGGTTACTTCCGGCTTGCATCTGTTGTTCAAAGGTCTCCTTAATAATATATCAAGAATGTCCATACTAAATCCTTGCATTAGTTTTTAACCATTAGATACCACGAAAAATAACAAGACACAAAAGCTCAAAAGTTTGTAATTTTCGTGTGAAGACCTTGTATATTTTACCCATTATATGAATGCAAATAACAAAAAGTTTTGGTTTCAGTCGACACCAAAGCAGAAGTCAAAATTGGATTGCAGTTTTAATTGGGCTTTAAAATTTTTCCAAGATTTATGTAAACTTCATTCTCTTTATAATTGATAACATAAATTCTAAGATATTACGTAAAGGAAAAGATTATTTTGACAAGAAAAACAAAATTTAATAATAATAATAAAAGTACTAAAATTGATCATGCAATCTCCTCTGACAAAATCCTAGACAATTTTAATCAATGTTTATAGAAAATACTGCAATTTACTATTTCCTCTAGCTTCTTGCAATGACTGGATTAGCTTTAGCAAAAAGTTCAATGAATGAATCATTTCAAGTTTATTGCCACGGATCTTGATCTATAAGAAGCTTGCATTTACGACATAATACTCGAAAACACTTTCACTGGCCAACGCTCACAAGAGGTAACCAAGAAATAAAATTACCACACAGGGATCTCCGATTATTACGACACTGTGTTATCTATAAAACCCACCGGCAACAACACTTATGGGTTACTTGCATCCAACATGGTTCTTAAGATGACAGAATAACAAAACAATATAAAACGAATCAACCAACTTAAGCAGTAACTTGCTAGCGGTTTATTCTTCATCGTCTCACCACATTGGATTTACAGTTATAGTGACCTGGCTATCGAGTTTTAACCGAATACAATAGAATTTGTGGAAGAACTAAATTGATTTAATTTAATATAAAAGTAATTTATAGCTTGGAATTGTCGAGTAATCATGTTGGGTGCTGTAAAGTGGTTATTTTTGTCTTCGATTTCGCTCATTCTGATGCGCTCTGCGATCGTCCACAGTCAACAGAATTACGTCCCCGATGAAAATAAGAGAATATTCGAAGGTGCTGACGACAGACAAGGTAAGATGTTCCAATACTTGTCTTGTTCTAATCTGAAAGAAATTTCTAAGATTACTTATTTGAATAACTGTGTTATTATGTTGTTTGAGTTGAAAATAATATTTATTAAATATTGCTAATTTGGGGGCTAACATTTATTTAATATAAATTTTCACTTATACCGTCGTCTAAGATGTAGTTCAATGCATGAACAATTAATATTAATTAGAGGTTTGGATTGTTAGGATAATAAGCGTCTGAAGCTGTACGTCTGATATGATGTCAGTTCTGTAGCTAATGTTACCAATGGGATTTATACTCGTACATGTAATATTATACTATTTAAACCGGTAAGATTCTCAATGGGCTTAATGATTACAAAGTAAAGTGTAGCTGCAAATATAAACGGCTTGACAACAAAATGAAATATCGAGTTCCCACTTTTTGAGGCTCACCGTTCGCATTGTTATAGTTTGAAGTGATCGTATGATAATTAACACAAAGATGCATATTTCAGGACTAAACTTTATTTAAAAAAATTAAATGTAAAGAAAAAGTTAATATTTCTGAAGTCACTTAAAAAATTCCGAATAAAATTGAATTCTTTCTTTTGCATTTCTCTCGTAACTGATCAATGGCAGCAGTTTTTAAAGAAATACATTATTAGAGAACTATTTATGGATAATTATACATGCTACTTATATTAAGTTTGACCACTATTTTTTTGGAAACAAGTTTTATTTCCCAGTAAAACCATAAATCATATGAAAGTTTTAGAATAAAAGATTCTCACTAGTTTCTTTGAAAATATGGAAGATTTCTTAAGGTCCGGACTTAAGGCGATTGAAGCGATTGGGCCCAATCGGGCTCCGCACTTGTAAGGGCCCCGTATAACCACCAAAATTAACAAAAAGTTATTTTTAGAAACTTAACGAAAAATGTTTTGACGATAAAGGACACATTATAAATTATTCAAATAATTAAAAATATATTGATGAATAAGATTTATTATTAGGTTTATTATAATACTAGCTGCTACCCGCTACTTCGTCCGAGTGGAATTAAGTAACTGTTTTTTCTAGAAAATGTTAATATTTTACTTCCTCGAAGTTTGATTTAAAAAAAAACTTTCAATATTACCCATTTACCGGTGCAGTCATTAATTGAATCTACCAACCAAGTTTAGGTTTCTACGTCCAGAGATTTAGGTTTAGCATTGTTTAGATTAAGTTCTTGAATATTACGTGTAAAACTAATAAAACAAACCGGTCTAGAATACTACTTAAAAAAAATAGGTAACAGAAATAAAACTATTCAAAGTTAAAAACAATTTGTGTAATTTTATTGTTTTTTACATATGAACTTAATATCAACACAACCATTATATTATTTCTGCTAACTGTTTAGCCAAAAAAAAGCCAGAAAGAATATAGGGCTCCGCAAAAAAATCTAATCGCGCCCCGCACTTATTGGATCCGGCCCTGGATTTCTTTACAAATAGGGATAAACGGGAGGCAGGATTTTTCTGATCAAGATACTGGAAAAAATTTAAAATTTCGCCCACCATGGTCTAAGGTTGTCTCAGAAACAAAAATCAAAACAGAAATGAAATCACTCAAAGGAAAAGAGCTTTCGAAGTAAAACTAATTAAAAGTGGTAAATACTCAAGATGGAATGCATCGTTGGTTAATATGTCAGCGGTAGATAATCATCCGAAGTGAAGCTGGCATAACAAAGATGACATAGTGACAACAGAAGAGTACAGTAACCATTACAGAGGAATAAGTTTTCTGAAAAAGTGCCACCAAAAAAACCAAGACTCTTATAATATGATATTAATGGCAAGTCTCATATATTCAGAAAAATTTCGAATCTGTTATGGTTGCTAATTAACGACCATGCTTCTTTGTGTTGCTAAGAGGGGCTGTGGGTGACGTTTTAAACTCTTTGATCGTTTCTTTACACAATCTCAAAACATAACCCTTTTACCATTATTAATAGGAGTACACTGTTTATTCCAATTTGAACAGAATGTTTGGCAATGTGTGTTGTTTTTAAAATGATTTCAAAATCTTGTCTTCTTTTTAGGTCGAAGTTTACTCGATTGGGTTGGCTTGGGAACAGGACCAGATGTTGATCCATATCATGCTAAAACCAATGCTGCATGTTTAAATGGAGACTTAGCCGAATGCTTTAAATCAAGAGCATTAACCTCCTTCGACGAATTTTTTAATAAGGTTAGTTGACTTTTGAGGAGTAAGCTGAAGAGGTCAATAATAAATCAGGTTTCAAAAAGCTCAATAGTTAAATTTGACAAATTTGTATTATGTGAAGCGTGTCTTGCGATTATAAAAAAATATCTTTCTATCGTTGAAAAAAAAGGTAAAATATAGAATAATAAAAATATACGTGTAGGATGATGCAATTTAAGCAGTATTTTAAAATATTGTTTTACCGATATATTGACATTATCATCTAACCAACGAATCTCCCTCCAACCACCAAATGTGCAGGTTGAAAGAATGATGAGTAGCAACAGTAATGGAAATGCTACAATTTGGGATACAGTTGATTTTAAAATTTGCATTGCAACACCTTTTGGATTAACTAAAGCATTATTTTGTAATACTTTTGTAAAAGAAACCACGAATATTCAGAAAATTAAACTGAATTTCAATCATTCAGCAATGGACTATCTTCAATGAATATTTTTTATGAATGTCTCCGGGTATCTTTTATGTCTAAAAACAGAACTAATATTTACCTTTGGTTAACGATTTTGTAGTTAGAAACAAAATAGTAATCCCAAAAATACGATTTCAATTAACAGAACGTTAACCAAAAATAAGAAAATATCATTCAAAAAATTAAAGAACATTTTCTTGAAATGCCATTTCACAATACCCATCGTGGTAGGTAATTTCATTTAGGTTAATAAATTCTGAATAGCAGTCGAAATTATTACTAGGGCAAGATTTAAGGATATTAGCAAGCCAGCTTATTAGCTTTTTGTCGAGGAGTCCATTTGAAACTTACAGTCATGTTTCTAGCGCTCGACTGGAAATGGCGTTATCCATAATTGAGCTAACTTAACTAAACGAAGGTGCAATCGAGTACCTTTAATTTACATTAAATTGTAGTTCCTACACAACTGCAAAATATGTCTATGATCTAATGATATTATATTTGTTGTAGCCACTTTACCAATTGACGGAATCAGCAAGAATCATACGTATGCCCCAAACACAACTAAGGCAGCTTTCTCAAGAACCTTATGAATTTTCGCAAGCCCCAAGGAGCGACGAACCAGAATGGGATCAATTAGTCAAGTTTGCTTTGAGAAAGGTAAGAAAGACAAGTGGAATGATGTCGAGAAGTGTTATTTATTGGTAAGAGAATTTGTCCCGAGCGAGCCACAGAATTAATATTGGACGGGGTGATTGAGGACCGTTGCTCTTCAAGCAAACATCCTATTTAAACTTGATAATAAAATTTAATAAAGTTGATATTAATGCTGTCAGGAGAAAATCAGCTGTTTCCAGAAGGCCATCCACGTTTACTACAGCGACAATATAATTATCCTGTCAGTTTTCTGAAAAGGATGTTCGAGACTTGGAAGAATTGTGACAGAAAAATTTGTCTAAATAATGCGGTAATTTAAAATCAAGAAAGAGTCAGCTTTAAATATTTCATTTTACTTTCATGTGAACTCCAACCTTTATGCTCTTAGGGACAGATTATGAAAAGATTTAAAATTTTATGTTGATAGGAGTTTCGTAACAAAGATGCAGCTTAGTGTAACATATTTAAAGAGTAATTAATAGTATATTAAACAACTAGTGTAGAAAAGTAAAGCTTGACTAAACGAGTATAAGTTTTAAGTACGTACGAGCAAGAGCAGCAAGCCAGTAAATAAAAGCTATACGAGTTAGTAAAACTGCTTTTCTTACGTATTTGTTTATATTAGTTTTTTGCATTTTGCAATAGTTATCAATAACTAATTAGAGATGCGCAAGGATTCCAAAGTTAAAAATTAAAAAAAAATGTATCTGTTTATTATTTTCGTAACCTAGTAACCTGACACGGCTTTAATGATTTACATAACAACAGTTGAAAGGTTAAATTGTAGGTTGAATTGAGTTTCAAATACATATTAATAATTATAAAAAAAAGTCTTGCTGTTGAAAATAACTTAAAAATTTTTTCTTAAAACATTTTAAAAGCCCCTCTAGAAGCATCTTCGAGCTTACTTTTTGTGCAACTATTGTTAATTGGCAGTGACGGTGCTATGCAATAATATGAGGTACCATGCGGTAAAGTGCCTTTCTACTAAACGAATTTGGAATTTAGTAAAATAGCATAATTATCAGTTAAAATGCAAAAAAAGTATATTACCACATCTCTTCACCCCGTTGCGTTTGGGCAGTCTTATTTTGATAGCAAAAGATACTCTAAATATTTTAATATAATGGCTGATATGTCCAGAGTTCCTTACTGCAAAAATATTCTATATTCTTAATGTCACTTTTTTATTTATTTTCATCATTTTAAGGGCAATATTAAAAATCGGGTGGCTAGTACAAACCACTACAGATGTTTAAGATCATTATCACAAAATCAAGAGAAAATAACCTCAAAGTTTTATAGATTTCGCGGCAGAGATATGAAGCTAAAGCCTAATTAAAGTGAATTCTAACGCAACATTTCATATAGAGAAAATACAAACGAAGTCTCTTTTATGGTGTCCAAACTTTGAAATTTCAGTGTAAAATTTATTTTCTTTCAGCTTCCAGTAAAAAGATTGCATAGAAATCTTAGGGATATGGTGTTGCCAAATATTAATTGTGGGTTAAAATTTTAAGTTCTGTAACTTAATACTCTTGAGTGTCAAATGTTGCCCAAAGGGTGAACGTCAAACCTATTCATTGCAAGATATTTTTTTAGTTTACATTAAGTTTTAGCCACATATTAATTTGACTCAGAATTATTACTCTTTTTTTCTCTAATATGTCTATTCCAATTTACAAATATAGGCTTTTTTACACATTTTGTCTTAAAATGGTAATTTTAATGTAAGACTTTTCTATCCTTTAAAAGTGAAATTTTTTTACACGATTCAAGTTGTAATTAGAAATTTTGAGCAAAACCTTAAAATTGATAAAATAATTGGAACCAAAAAAATTTTTGCGCCAGTATTACATTACGGACGATGTTAAAAAATTTCGATATTTTGAGGTCGATTAATTATTGTCGATTAATGACGTTCAGTCATCGATGTTAGTAACGATATTTATATGGAAGCTTTTTCCATATTCCTCGTCTTTACTCCGGAGAAAAAGAAATTATTACATATGTTAGCCCAATTTTCTTTATTTTTATTCCGTAATGTTAAATTATGCAAATAGTACGTTTTGAACTAATAGATTATCTTTAATTATTTTTAGATTGAAAAATTCCTAAAGTCTGCAGCTATAGAGGTAGATTTCAACAATGAAGTTACGGAAAACGGTCGATATTCCCCCAGATTCGTGGATGAAATAGCTGACGAAATAGATTTAATCGAGGACAAAAAGGACACACTGTTCAGTAAGTAGTGCAAAATTTGTTTTAGAGTCTTAGAAAATGAAAGGCGCTCTCTCTCTCTCTCTCTCTCTCTCTCTCTCTCTCTCTCTCTCTCTCTCTGAAATATTTGAAATTCTGAAATTCTGAAATTCAGCAAAATACTGACCTAAACAGAATTAACTTTGAGTGTTTTCCTGAAATTTATAATTTTAAATTTTTTTCCGAAAGGGCTGATATTTTACACTTTGAAAGTGAAATTTTAACAATAAATTGATAATTTTAAAATAAAACTTATTGTTTTGAAAACAAGGTAGCAATTCCAATAGAGAAAATTACTAAATTAGTAAAAGAATATGCTTGGGGTGTTTTACAGATATTTAAACTTTTTTCGTAATCGCCATTTAAATTTGAAAGATAAAATTTAAGTTCTCAAATTTCAATTATTATCTCAAAATTTCGGAAATAAATTTAAAGCATAAAATTTAAACTATAAATTTTAAGAATAAACTTAAAAGTGCAAAAATATCTCAACATTTTATTTAAAAGAATCTTAGGACATTGACTGCTTGATTAAAATTTTTACTTGTTTTAACAAAATGTTCGGTTTAAATTAAATTCTACTTATCATTTTTTACGAAATTGTTGATGTTGATTGTTTTAGATATTTCTGAAATAAACTTTTAGACGTTAAACTCGAAATTACGATGTTTGAAATTTTTGTCAAAATTGATATTTTACACCTTCATTTTTATTTTTTCGCAAAAATTTCAAGAAAAAAAAATGAAGACGGAGAAGTTTATTAATGTCGAGATTCTCAAATAGAGGAGAATAGAATCATCTCGGTGGGCAATACCATTTAGAAATTGACATACAAATCTTGTCCCCTGAAACCAAGAAAGATTAAAAAGCACAACAAAGGTTGCTCTAACACGTTTTGATAGCCAAGCTATCATCTTCAGAAAGTATCAATATCTCCCCGTATATGATAGCTTGGCTATCGAAATAAGTTTGAGCAACCTTTGTTGTGTTTTTTAATCTTTCGTGGTTTCAGGGGATAAGATTTGTATTTCAATTTTTGAAGGTTACCAAAAACCAGTCCGTTGCACCAAAAGAAAACCATTGAGAACTGTGTTCAACTGAAAATATCCTACTTTCGACAGAGTCTGGCACCGAACTCGTCTCGTGATATTACCATCGTATGGACTTCCATAGTGCCTCTGCAATTTGATATCCTGTTTTCTCGATGACAAATCTCTTCAGGTCATCGTTCATGATATTTCATTGGAAAAAATTTTCATGGTTAATGTAGGAATGCCCCAGAGGTCTGTTTTGGCTCATTGATGATTATATTTGGACCAAGCCTCTCGAATCACTGAAGCTCGGCAAATGGTTAGTGACCTGTCTCTTTTCTATAAGTTCTTTCATATGAGATGCTCTTAGAAACTAATAGATTTGATGCCCTTAAGGAGCAAGGCACATAAGACAGTCGAAAATAACATATTTTTGTGCAGTCCAGGTTGGTGCAGTGGAGATTCTTGTGTATGGAGACTTTTTTTTTACAGAACTTCCAAATTATGAAATTCGTTAACAACCGAAATTTTTCCCGACAATTACCTATAATCTATCCTTATTTTTAAAAAAGCAATTTATCGCCATCTTTATATTTTCGCATCGTACTTGCAGCCCTCCAAAACTACACTAGAGTAGAGTTTAAAATCTCGACCATAAACTTAAAATTTTGACTTTTTCCACTAATTTCGATTATATTTTTAGCAAACTTTTTTTTTCTTTGATTTTGGCATAATTTCCAATAAATTCTTTCTTTTTTTGCCTCAAGATTTTTTAAATAAATTTAGAGTTACTTTGTTTTTTGTTAACATTATCTGAAAAGGATATTCAAATTAAAAAAAAAGGAATTACTGACAAATTTCAGAATATTTTTTTTTGAGTTTTGCCATAATTCTAATGTAATATTTAACAGCCTTTTAAACGTCACCGCAAGGCATATTTCGATTTATTTCGCAGTTTCAAAATAAACAATTTATTGTAGAGATTTGGAATTCAAACTCGAAGTTATGTTTGCCTTAAAAAGTAATTTTTTTGGTAAATTTTTATTTGTTTTTTTTAATATTGGACTAAAAGCTCAAAAGTTTAACTTTCCTTAAATGATCTCCTAAATATTGGAAATTATGACCTCTAGGATTTATTCCCATAGTTTCAGATTTAAAAATAACGAGACTTTGGGGAAAACAAACATTCAAAATATAAGTTTTTACTTTTTTTCATAAACATTCTATTACAAACTCAGTATTTTTTTATAAATGGGAAATATTTAAAAATATAGGTTTTCATTTTAATTTTCTCTTTCAAATTATCAATTAACTTTTATTAAAATATAATTTTGCTAAGATGGAGTGACAAATGTATTACTTTATTTCCAGTTTCCTTCAAAAAAATTCCAAATCTAGATGCTTCTACTTGTTTTTTTTTAAGTGAAAACCACTTTAGGTGCATTACGTGACTTGGTAGGGGTAAACTTGTCGTTAGCGCCACCAACACGCGTTACCATCACACCGATTTGCGTTACTAATATGTACAACGCTAGCAGTATTTATTGCATTAGATACAATAAATTACACATCCGAAATCGTAGCATGAGACTAAAGACATTTTCACTTCAAAAATGTGCGATTGGCACCAAAGTTCAAACTCGTGACCTATCAGAGCTATCAGCGACTGCTTAACTTTTTTTTAATTTCGAATATACAGCGTATCCTACAATGTTTTTATTAGGCAATACATCAGTTAATTGATAAAATACAGACATAAGCCAAAAAATATATTTAAATGACTCCTCTAGTAACTATTATTCTTTTCTTTGGCGGTTCTAGGTCACTTCATTGATGAAATACTTTATATGGCTGCATTGAAAACGAAGTGAAGATTCGTTTTCTGTAAAAAAAAAACGAAGGTACGATTTGAAAAACAAAATATGGTTTCTTCAAGATGGCAGTAACCACCAAAGTCCTGAGGATTCATAATAATACATGAACTGATGCCATTCAAACATCTTGTTATTCTTTGTTTCTATCTTATTAACTAACAGAGATATCGCCTAATAAGGACATCATGGGACACGCTGTATTTATATGGAAATGTCTATTTTATTGTTTTACGTATTGTTTAAGTAATATTTTTTCCATCTTTTATTTATGGCCTTAAATTAAAGCAGGCTTACCCCTAAAATTTAGGTTGCCTTGCTTGAGTACATACTTGGCTACAGACTTGGCTATGAGCTTTCTGATCAAAGATTGAGAATTTGTCTTTGGTTTTGTATAGAACATCTCTTGTACATTCATTGTCTTGTACATTGATTGCTTCGTCGGCGTGTTCTAATTATATACCCACACACCTGAACTTCATCATTTGGATGATTTGTAAAATCTATTTTCATCGTTAGCAACACTTGGCAAATATTTTTAGGAAATGTCTTGCTCTCACACACTGACGCATTATCCAGATTGTTATAGAAGTCTTTAAAATGTTAAAAAATTAAAACTAAGTTCCTCAATATAAAATGGTGATAAAAGTTCCTTCCATGGATAATTGCTACAATTCATAAAACATATGTCATCATTGCGTTGCTAGTGAAAGTCTGTACAAGAATACATGATTTATATTTCCCCTAAAATTAGGGTCAGCCTGTTTTTTTTCTCACTTCTCCAGTCGCATAAATTGGCGCGGCTCCAATTCGAGAATCCCACTTCGAATACACTTCTACCTTTCTGTCGGCTTAAATTATTGCTAAGCTAACAAAACTTATTATTTTATTCTTTTTACAAGCAGAGTGAGGAATATTTTATGTATTTGGTGTTGGTTATTACCTTATTAGTATTTCTGATTGTGTATTTCTTATGATTGCTACACATTTTACATATTCAATAAAGTAATCCCGTCAAAGGAAAACCTATTAGTATTCTAGGCATAGCAGTAAAGGAAAATTAAGAAAATATATTAGATTTTAGATATATTTAGATTGGGTATCCCATCGGTCTGAGAACAAAGGATGACATTTTAATATTTATTTCATTTATGTGGGGTGTTTATGTTTATTTATATATACGTTAACATTTCTGGTCGAGCACCTAATAAGTTTACTATTTAAGGTTTTATTTAGTCATTGTAATGCAATTCACTCAATACCTTGTTATCAATATTTTTATTATCAGATTATCAAAACCTTTAAAAAAGCTAATTATTATACATTTTTAACTTCCAGAACGCAAACAGTTAAAAAAACTCTTCATCCCACTCCTCATTATTCTGAAGCTTTTTAAGCTGAAACTGCTTCTCTTTTTACCACTTATTCTCGGATTGGCATCATTCAAGAAGCTGCTCGGATTCCTCGCCATCGTAATACCTGGCGTTATCGGTTTTATGAAATTCTGCAAGCCGGGCATACAAAGCAACTTTGCACCAAACAGTTACTTTGGGCCGCAATACTCTTCGGCTGGAGTGGCGTATCCGCATTTCAAGGAGCATCATCCGTACGAGGAAAGTTATCACGATTCTTCCTATTATCCTGGTAGCCATGGGTCAACTGTAAATTTTAGAGATGACGATCGAGCACAGCAATTGGCTTATGGCGGATGGGGTCAATATAGAAGTAACGAAGATAAGAAGATAGAGGCTGAAAATGAAACCACTTCAAAGAAATCTATTTTGCCAGATTCGTAATGACCCCTGTGATTGAGTCGTGTGATTTATAATATTCAAAAAGTTTGTAAATATAGTTATAGGTATTTATTCAAGTCAAATGTGTAACGCTTAAATAGTTTATAAATTGTATACAATGCAGATTTACATGTAAGAAATTTGTACCACAAAATACGACTTAGTTATAATAAAACAGTGTGCAAATTTGTACAACTTGGAACTGTAACAGCATTACTTATTTTTTGAGTTATTGAAGTTTATTTCATATACAATTAATAAAATGAGTCTTATACTCACAAATAACTTTGCGCTACTTTTTTTTGATTCTGTAAATACGTTGTGCCTGGTTTTTATTTAACTGGAACTGGAACAAATGATTTCATCAAATAAACTGAATTTGCAAAAAAAATAATACAAACATCAAACCTTCTTCAATTGGATAAATACTTATATATGGTGCTAATTGCAACCAATACCAAAGAGTTCTTTTCTTAAATGTAGAAAGAAAAATTTTAGGTAAATTTGTCAATGCCTAACAACATGATTGTTTACCTTCTATATGATAAGCTGATAAGGCACGAGAGGAACCCTTTAACCTTCGGAAGGTTCTCCATCATAGAACTAACTTCTCAACTTCTATCGTGTGTCCTTGGAAAGTCATTTTATGACCAATCTAATTGCAAATGTTTTTCCTTAATGGCATAATAAGTGGCTTATCTGTCAGTTCACATAAATATTACATACATGTTATTTTTAGTTCAATTAATTTCAAAATAAGTTTGTTTTATCAAAACTTTGTATTAATCATCATTATGCAAATATTTCCTCCTTTACATCAATTTGCATTATTGAGACTTGTCTTGTAAAGTCATTGATGTGATGTGTTTGTAGTTAATTCAGATTCTGTTGTGTTCATGAATCCTTCGATAATTGGGCCAGAAATCTGGACTGCGGATTACTATTAGGGGATTTTAGTTTGTTGATTTAAATTGTTAATAATGAGTAATTGAAGAACTACACAGTACGCTCCTAATAAATGAAATAAAATAATTTGTTTTTACCACTATTTATTGATTGTTCTACACTTTAATGAGGTTACTTTTTGATGTTAGCTGGCTCCGTCCAAAGAAGGTTTTACCTCTTTACTACATCGGCAATTAAATAAATAATTACACGATACGTATTTCACCAGCAGAACTAGCATTTTCAAGCGTACTAATCTAAAAAGATTAGCAAAAGATGCATCGACGTCATCTGCATTGAGATTCGAATCAATACTGGCGGTCTTATGCTTGCTTTCCTATTTCTAATTGTTTAACACATCTGGTGCATGCAATTTTGACCTATCATATATAACTTTCAATAAACTGGAGGCCGCCAATGGTCCTTTACCTCCGTTAAGGGTAACTGGCCTCTGGTTGATGTTAATTGTTTCGTATGCGTCAAGTTCTCTGTTATTTGTGACCGATCTTAACAATTTTAAATTTTCGATGTTAATTTTGTATCCTGAACTTATCATATGTAGGGCGAAACTTGATTTTGCTTCTCTAGTGTATCTAAAATCAGCGATATGTTCTTTAAATCTAGTTTTAATAGATGTCTTGGTCTGTCCAACATATGATAAATTACAATTGTTACAGCTTATTTCGTAAATTCCGGAATTTTCAAGCTTGTCCAATTTATCTTTAGCATTACCTAGATTTTTGCGGAGACTGTTATTGACTGTGTACACTACTTTTACGTTGTTTTCTTTTAAATTATTGGACGTAATCACAAGCCACAGTGTTTAGTTCAATGCTTTAATTTTGATTTTGATGGAACGGACTGGTCCTTGGTTATCTTCAAAAATTGACACACAGAATTTGTCCCCTGAAACCAAGAAAAATTAAAAAACACAACAAAGGTTGCTCTAACGCGTTTCGACAGCCAAGCTGTCATCTTCAGAGAGAAACTGTTTCTCTCTGAAGATGACAGCTTGGCTGTCGAAACGCGTTAGAGCAACCTTTGTTGTGTTTTTTAATTTTTCTTGGTTTCAGGGGACAAATTCTGTGTTTCAATGCTTTAATTGGCTGGCTACTAATTTTAAATAAGATTTCTAATACCTTGTGACAGGTCCAAAAAAAAAACTAGAATATGGTAACTTATAATACCTTAGCAGTTCTTCAGCTTCTTTCCATTCCAATATGGGTCCGATATCAGCGTCGCTCTTCTGTAGCTTCCGAAGACCTTCAAGAGTCCATCCATCTTCTGACTGTACAGACATGACCCTTACATCCAGCAAGTCCTCATGGTCCTCAACTCGTCCGCATTGGTTGCAATCCCCACAAGATCTTCTGGCCAAAGCCTCAGCGTTGTTATCCTGTCGTCCCAGTCGATGATGCATGTTAAAGTGATAATGCACCACCTAGTCGTCTGCCCCTCCGCGTTCTTTATTCGGAGCAACCAAGAAAACGCCGAATGATATGTCCTGATGAAAAATTCTTTTCCATACAAATACTTGTGAAAGTGTTCCACGGCCTTCACTATCGTAAAAACTTCCTTCCTGGTGGTGCAATAGTTCCTCTCTGGCTTCGTCAGGATCTTCCTGTAATCAATTACTCTTTCTTCACCACCTTGAACTTGCGACAGCACAACCCCAATCCCGACATTGCTGGCGCCTGTGTCTAACACGAATTTCCCAGTCTGCTGAGGATAATCCAGGATAGGGCTGGTGCACAAGGCGAAACTGATTTCTATAAGTCTGAAGAGATGTTTGTCCATCAAAGGTCGAAGGTTTCACTTTTTGGGAAAAAATAACAGGTACACTTTCAAATTCATGTTGTGTGAATTGCCCACTTAGCAACTTTTTCATGGCATTTTCGATGTTGCTGACCTTCTTCTGTGTTGCATTGTCCAAAGCAACAAGCTTGTTTTTGAATTCTTCTTTGACTTTTCCCATCCCTCCTTTAATTCTTGTAATTTCTACTTTCATTTTAGCAACGACTTATCCCATTTTTTCTGTTAAATTTGCTAATGGACTACGCAGTTCTTGTCGTCTTAGTTCTTCATCTTGTTCTTTTTTTGTCGTCTTCGTTCTTCATCTTGTCGTCTTCGTTCCTCATATTGTTCTTTATCTTGTAATCTTCGTTCTGCATCCTGTCGTTTTTGTTCTTCATCTTGTTCTTTTTCTTGTCGTCCTCGTTATTCCTCCTTTTCTTTTCTTGTCGACTTCGTTCTTCATCTCGTTCTTTTTCTTGTCGTCTTCGTTCTTCATATTGTTTTTTTTTGTCTTCGTTCTTCATCTTGTCGTCTTCGTTCTTCATATCGTTCTTTTCTTGTCATCTTCGTTCTTCACCTTGTTATCTTGTTCTCTTTCTTGTCGCCTTCGTTCTTTATCTTGTCGCCTCCATTCTTCATCCCTTTCTTCTATGTATTTCATCAATGCTATTATCGCTTGCAATTGTCGTTTCATTTTGGCCGGTTTTAATCTCGTTTCCATAAAGCGATCTAGAATGTTCAAGATATTTCTTGACGCGCCCCGTATAAACTAGATCTCACTTTATAATGTCGGAGATGAAGTCTAATTTAATTATCAGTACGATTCACTAACGCGATATTTCAGAACCTCGCACGAATTCCGCTGAGACATAAGCACAATTCACAAAACTAATCTCGCCAAAATTAGATATGAAAAAAAATTTTTTTTTGATCAATTATAAAAATATAAAAATATAAAAAATATAAAAAAATATAAAAAATATAACAATATAAACATATATTTTTTATATTTTCATAATTTAACAAAAAAAATAAATTTTTTATTATCTAATTTTGGTCCTCTATTTTAATTTTTTTCTATTCTATGTAAAATAAAGTAACCTATTTTTCTGTCAACTGTCATAAGGTTATGTTTTAAATAAATTTAGATATCACGAAATCATAATTTAAAAACTGTTTTAGAATATTGTCAACAAACAATAAAAATTTAAATATTTCCAAATTGGTTCGCAGAAATGTTAAATAAAATTAATAAACAAAATGAATGTTGCTAGCTTCTAACCAATCCCTGGTTATTCTGAGTATTTTCGCATAATGGAAGAGGCTAGATGAGACCAAAATACATTCTCATTATTAGAATAGTGCATATTGATAAAATAGACCAATTTTCAAAGACATCTTTGATATTTACAACATCACCTTTCGGCACTTATCCAATTAAATCGAATATGATTTTGATATTTCAAACCTCCTACCTAACTTTTTAAGCTGGATGACAAATATGATACGGAATGTTAAATTGAAATATTTTTAGATATTTATTTTCGATACGAACTTATTTTGCATTATTGCTACTTATTTTTTTCCGAAAACTTTAATTACGTACGTTATAAGTTAGTTTAAACAGGATTAAAACCATTAATTAAACACCGGATGGTGACAAAGTTTAAACGTTGAAGAGAATAATTTCCTGTTGCGAGCAGTTGGACGCTTATTCTAAAACTAAAGTCTTTTCGCCGAACAGAATAAAGTAATAAAGTAAATTTATTTTGCAAGGTCACTACGTAAACAGCGAACTATAAAGTTTCTGTAGATATTGCTTAAACTTTATAAATTCAAGTTAAGACAGGTAAACATGCTCTATTTGCTTCTCGTGAAGTTTAATATATAAAACCTTCCTTGCTAAATTATTAAGCCAACTTTTCAAAACATTTTCAAGTAAATTTCCACAGATTTAACTCAATCCAAAGGCAAATAAATTTTTTAACAGCATTAACTTGTGCTTTTAATTGATTTTAGTAATTTATTAGTGAAGGAGAATGGTAAGAATTTGTTTGGTTAATGTAGAACATCTACGCTAAAATTTCGATGCCTTGCACCTAGAGTCATCAGTGACCATGCAAATTATTTAGCATCTTACTATAACTGGGAGATTAAATTAACCTG
Source organism: Dastarcus helophoroides (assembly GCA_028583605.1). Taxonomy (NCBI): domain Eukaryota; kingdom Metazoa; phylum Arthropoda; class Insecta; order Coleoptera; family Bothrideridae; genus Dastarcus; species Dastarcus helophoroides. The sequence continues at coordinate 5,086,315 of CM053332.1, forward strand.
AAAAATTGGAAATCCGTTATGTTGTGAGTAGGCTGCATATTTAGCAGTAGGTCGAACAGGGCCATTTACATGGCCTTGACCTCGTAGGGTGTAGCTTCTATACGCATTTGTAACCTACTTGATACCTAATTTTATCATTAAACATATGATTAGTTGCCATCGAATCAGATATAACATATATTTAGCTTACCTGATCGGTTGGCATTTGACTGCTTATTGGACAAATAGGAAGTCGTAAATTAGGAACCATGGATTTTCTACTTTATTTATCATAATGGTAATGTTAATAAGATTTTGATACTCGTGACTGGTAAATGTAGAATGTAATTTCTTAATTGAAAGACATTCTTTCTGTATAAGAATCAGGATCTTTCTAAAATTGAAAAAATGGAAAGCACGATTGGAATATACAGTCAATGAATAAATCAATATGTCGTATCACACATTTCAGTGCCAATGTCTACTATTGTTGTTACCTTTTTTAAGTTATTCTGCTGATTGTTCAAAAACGACTACTCCAAATAAAAAATGTGACAGAACACTTTGTTTTGAATTTGAAGCCTATCGAACTATAATAAAAAATGCAGTGTTGCTCTTTAAAATAATATTATTTTAGTATCTACTGAAGAAATTTGGTAACATATGAAATCCTTATTGATACGTTTTTCTTAATCCAGTTATTTCCTACAAATTTGCAATTGGAAGTATTAATCTGTCATTTAAAATAAAAGTTTGCCTATTTCAAGTTTTAAAAGAACTACAGGAGAGGGTAGGTATCTTACGGACGGTGGGATTTTAGGACATTCCTCGAAATTGATAATAATTTTGAATTTTACGCCATAAAACCGTTGAGATCACCTTTGCACCAATGCGTTTTATGTCTATGTGTAATTTTAGTTGCATTGTCATATCAAATTACAGAAGAACCATTTGAATAAAATGTGAAGTGGGCTGAAAATGGTGCTCGAAAAAAGTAACAACCTTATTACTCCAACTTAAATTTTCCGTTCCACCAAAAAAAAAAAATTATATATCAAAGTAAACTTGATTGATTTATTGGGTCGGTAGAATCATAGATCTATTTACCAACCTATTTCTGTTGTAATTACTTCCAAAGATAAATCTGCCTTTTAAGCATTGTTGGATTACTTGTCAGTTCTATTAAATCCAACCAAACTTTTTAAACTTGTTCTTCAATATATAAAATAAAAGAGGGATGTTTTGGACATATGCAAGTGGTAGTTTCGGATATGCCTGAAAAATACTACTTGTTCTAATCATACCACATGTGTCATGAACATGGCCCTTATTATGCCAACTAATTTCATGAACCTCATACTCCTTCACAAATATTCCTTTAGTTAGAACTCATATTCAAAACTTTAAAAAAAGGCGTGTTCACTCAGTAGTGTAGTAAGTTGTCCCGTATGTAAATACTTGTGAATTTATAGCAAAAACTTATCTCATTGAGCATTGTTGCAAATGCGTAATGTAAAACTACTACTTTCTTCGCGTTGACAACTTTATGTTGAGTATCTGTTACCGGCATAGTGAGAAATTAGGACAATGTAAGCAATGCCCAGGCAATGTAAGCAATGACCGTTTATATTGATCATTGTAGGAAATTAGAAAATATTTTACACCATTTCCCATTTTTCCCAGTCATTGTAAACAATGCCCACCATAAATTGGGCAAAAAAAGATAAGTGCAATTACCACGTCTGATTTAAATTCACTTACCAAGAGCAGACAGCATTTCAGGCGTTTTCAGAGTTTAAACTTGCAATTTTTAGATGTTTATTTTTTTTCTAGAATTTCGGTTTAAAACTAAAAATTCAGGTTTTCTTTAGAAAAGGCTTAGTTATCAATTTTTTACCTTAGTTCTAATATTTCGATTGCTTTTCTGTAAACGTCGAATTTACACGAGATATTTTACCTTTTTTTTTCTTTTGCTATTATTATTTTTTTATTATTTTAAACTCTTTTAGTAATTTTGAAGTGTTGGTCAAATTTATACATTTAGATTTTAAAATTAAAATTTCCAGAGTTTGATAACTATATTACAGGAACAATAGAAAAGGCAAACAAATCTATTCGGGCGATTGTAAATTGCGGCGGATATTTCTCCATCTATATAAATTGCGGCGGGTTCATGTTCAGGTATATTATGGAGCGTATGTAAATTGCGGTGGAATCAAAAATGCCCTCTATTGAGTTTATATTAAAACGAATACTAAAGAAGTCCTCTATTTTTCATTTTCGGTAAACGATCTATAATTTTAAATCATATTTGTTTGATTGCCATATGAATTGATTTTTCAAAATTTTCGTTAATTTAAAATGCACATTTTATTTTTTGGCCTTCTCTACCATTTTTTAAATGGAATTCTTGTATGATTAAAATGTTCTGTCCCTTAATAGGTAAAAAACAATAGGCATGTAGTATCCATTTTTAAATGAATGGATAGGAAAAATGTGTGCAGTATGAAAGTGTTCCATCCATGAAAATTGTAGTACAATTAGACAAAAAAACTAAATTAGTCAGAAAAGAAATAAGTATTAAATGCTATCTTGAATGAAATTTTCATTTTGCTTAGTTATCTAACTTTTCTCATGTAATTTACTGTCAACATCTTCCAAGCATCTTAGCAGCATCGGAACATGTTTTCGATGAATAGTATAAATAGCCCTTTTAACATTGGAAATGTCCAAACATTGTATTTTCTTCCATATGAGGATCACATGACCTAATTTAGAAGGAAATATAAAAATATAAAATAAATGTTTTTAATTTTTTCTTAATCTGCAGCATGGTTATGGGTTCCGTCCTTTCTGGATTTTGCTATATTCTCATCAGTCTCATCAGTGGTAATAATATATGTATTATATTTTACCAGTGCAACTTTTCAAAGTACACGCCCACTTTTTTTCACTTGTACATTTCAGAAATAAAATATTTATAATTATGCCTAAGTAATAAGTAATAACTTTTTTCGCGAGTACTTTCAATTATTTTAATTTCCCACGTTATATTTACTTAATTAGCAATAAACAGGTAAAATGACCAATGTCGGGACTAACTTAAAATAAACTATTTTTCTTTGTTAATAGAAAACAAAATATATTTTTAGACGGGTTAAACTATTAAGGCCAGTTTTAGGATTTATTTCTTACAAAATTCACAATTTCCCTGAAATGTAATTAGTAAAAATCAATGTCATTAGCCCCCTGCCAAGGGCTAGGTTCACCGCAAATTACATGGTGTGGAATAAATACCCTGCAATTTACATCTGCCACCGACTCCTTGCAGATTATGAACCGATTTAGAATAGATGGGCGATGGGCAGATGGCCCGAAGTTGGTGGTTCCTGAAGATGACATGCCACAAAATGTTGAAATTTTTTTACGGGAATGTGCAAGGAAATTTTGGTCTCTTAAGATCAAAAATGCAAAACAAAAAAGTACAAATGTCACAAGTTTGGGAAATTATACAGGGTGAGTCATTAGTACGGTAAAGCTCTATAACTCCTACAGATTCTTCGATAACAAAAGTATATTTGATACAAAGGGATACTAGTATAAGACCATACAGGATGAACATATACAGAGTGGTGCATTAAAGTTGCATTTTTTTAACTAGAACACTATATATTTCAAGATTTAATTTTTTTTTTAAATGCTAATTAGAATGATAACAAACAATAGGGGTCTACGGTTAACAGTTTTTGAGATATTTAGCAAAATTATGAAAATTAATGCCAAATTCCAAGCTGGCTTGAAAGGCCGAAAACACCCGAATGATTTTATTTTTAGTGCAGATTATTTCAAAACATCCTTTTCTTAAAAAATAATGTAATTTTATTTAAATAACATTTGGAAAATAAGGATAAAACTAGTGCATGGTAGAACATTTGTTCATTCTAGTCTAGTTGTTTTGGTCAATAAAATTAAGGATACAAAACCATTTGCCACAACGACAATAAAAAAATATTAATAAACATAATTTATTAAGCATATTTTCAAAAGGAAAGTCTACTCTGTGGCCTAATTAAGCTTAAGTACAATAATAACAATTGTATATTTTATCTTGGATTGGTCAAATTGCAGTGGGAACGAGACATGTCGAATTTCTGGTTTTGTAAAGTTTTTTTTGAAAATTTAGGGGGAAATAGCTTATTTATTAGTGTTTTTCTTTACTTCTAAGACATAAATTTCCAGCAACTTCAATCAGAGATACATTTTTAACATCCAAATATCGACATTTTTTATTTTTCATATTTAAAGTTAAATAACTCTCACGTTATAAAAGCTAAGCCCACATATTTTTACATTAAATCAAGGATTAGTGGTTGCCTAATAAAAATAAAAAATAATATACAGGGTGTGCCATTTAAATCTTTTTTTAAAAATGTAATTTTGCGTTTGCTAGTTACCCTGCATAATAGAAAATATTATTTCATTAAAATTACATTGTTTTTCGAGAAAAGGATATACTGCAATAATCTGCACTAAAAATGAAATGGTTTGATTATTTCCGGTCCTTCAAACGAGCTTTTAAATTAGACTCAAATTTTATGCATTTTCCAAATATCTCAAAAACTGTTAATCGCAAATCCCTATTGTTTGATATCATTTTAATCAGCATTTTGTATAACATTTAAACATGTAAACATATATAGGGTGTTCTATTTAAAAAGAGGCAACTCTTGTGCGTCACCCTGTATATATTGATCCTGTATAATAAAAAATAATTTTGGAATGTGTTCCTCGGAGTAATGTGTCTTTGCACCAAAAAGATTTTGTTACCAAAATATTTGTAGGAATCACAGGGCGTTACCGTACTAATAACTTACCCTGTATATCTCAGAGTGTTCCAACAGCAACCCCTACTTCTAAAAATAAAAGACTAAACTACGGATTCTAAATAGGTTTAATTTTATTTTACTACGTATTTACCCTGCCCAAAATATTATAGTCATTGTGAGCAATGCCCAGGCAGTGTGGTTAGTTCACAAATATTTTCCACAAAGACCTACTAGGTTGGGCATTGTTTACATTGACTAGGCACTGCATACAATAACTGATTTCCGCTGTGCCCGTAACATATCTAATAAACGTTTTTACGAAATATGATATTTCCAAATGTTTATTTCTGAAGGTAACAAGATGTTCACTGGACCTAATTGGAAAATTACTTAATTTTAGACCTAGTGCATTTGTTTATAATTGGCATCCCACCTGGAAACTTTGTTTGAGGAGCTACAAAAAAACTTTAAACACAAAAGTTAAACAGTTTTTTATATTTTATCTTTGAAATATAGAAAAAAAGTGCGGATCGCAAAGTGAAAAAAATATAAGAATTTTGTTTTTTTTTGTTTTTTAAATTTATGTATATTATTAGATAAAATCACAGATCTTTTTTTTTGGTTTTTAAAAATATGTACATTGTTGACATTTGGATAAGCCGTTTTAAAAATATTTGACTTTCAAATAATTAAGCATTAATATTTGAAAATAATTATGGTGGCCTGGAAAACAAATATTTTATTTTAACTCGTGTGTGATACTTCACTTATGTTATTATTTATTAACTGAGAGTGATTCAGACTGCTTTTATAATATAGGCCATACTAAGAAACATAAATGCTTAATAAAATAAAAAATAAAGTAAACTCAAGTACTTCTAAAACGGCTTATGTAAAAGTCAATAATGTATATATTTTTGAAAACAAAACAAATCTTTAACTTTACTTAATAATATACAGGGTCTTTTGTTTAAAAAAAAATTGAATTTTTTTACTCTTTTCATTCTGATATGATTAAAAGATAATACTTTAAATTAAAGTTTTTTTGCAGCTCCTAAAACAAAGGTGCAAAATATAAAAAATACCCTGTACATACGCCCTGTACATATCTCAGAATGGTATAATTTAAAAATACCAGATTTGTTAACTTCTCGCGGTGTTTTTTACGTTCGAAATCCTAATATTCAATATACTTGTGATATAGTGGAAATTGAAATTGGTTATTTAGAAAAGAAAATCATGGCGTATTTTATTTAATATTGACCTATTAATGTTGTTATCAGGATATATATTTATTTAATTACAATCTAACTAATGGTATAAAATAACGAAATTTTCTGTAAAGGCGATTTGTGCCGTAATATTTTATTTATGCGTGATTTAGAGCAAATATATTTTATTTTCTAATTACTTACGTCTGCATGTTTTAACTTTGATTATACATTAGCGCGGACATTTAAGGAAAGAATGCGCCACGATCTTACTTTCCAACATTAATCGCCTTGTTGAAGGAGAATTCGTACAATATCACTGAAAATGAGTAAAACTAAACCGGACACGTTCTCATCTTTTTTGTTTCAATTGCCGTGAAAGCTCTTATCCCTTTTCTACAGCTAAAATAGAAAGTGGATTAGCAAACCGTGAGATTTTTGTAGACTATGGAATAATTTCCATTTCAGATTATCACGATTAAATATGGTAAAATTCTGGGCTGAAAGATGATTAAAAGTTGCTCGATTATGCTCAATATTGTTGCATTGTTTTCAGATAGAAGTAAAAGAAGGTTACTCTAATTAAATGTAATTTAATTACCGCTATACTATTGTAATTTTTTCTGTTTGTGGTTTGGTTTACTTATAACTTTCAGTTTATTTATCTATTTATCTGGATAAAAATGGTAACATACATATTATACACTGAGGTCCAAAGACAACGCATATAAATTCATTATCCATGTAATTTAAAATTTATGAGTCAAATTTTGAAACATTCTAAAATGACACTTTTTAAACATAATTTTAGCCATTTACCTCCAATTCCCTTGGAGTGACAGCTATTTATTTGAAAGTTAAACGAGAACGGGTGTGATAGCTCATTTAAAAGGTTTTTTAATTTTCTATGCAGAATGTACATAAGAAATGTTATTAATAATCCTCAAGAAAGTTAAATTTGAAAATCTTTGATCGTATTTGAAACACATATAGTTAAATGTATCCTAAGCTATACTTATGCGCTAAATACCTGTCAAATCTGGCTTTTCTAATTAATCTTGCTGAATTTTATGTGCAATTCTTTTTTGTGAGGACAATTCCTTTACAAAACAACCCGACTTGGAGTTCTAAAGGTTTAAAGGATTTAAAACACTTTGATTACAAATGAAAATGACATAAAGTAAGTAGACAAAAGGGAAAGGGGTAACATTTTGCTTAAGAAATGTCGTTTTAGAATTAAAATTCGGTCTGTTTTAGAATTTCACTCGTAAATCTTAAATTATGTAATAAGGAATTTATGCCCTATTTTTGGATCTCACTATGTAGATATATTAATCTGAAATTTCTCTAGCTTTATATTCTGTCACATGGGTTAAAATAAATTTAGATTTTTAAAGCAAAGTCTTACATCTGCCTAGCAGATGTAAGGACGCACAGAATCAATATCTCAAAATATTTCAGTCGTCATGATCCACATGCTTAACGATGTATAACTGCTAAAAAAGCTAAGCATTTGAATGATTTCATACATCACTTTACTCGTAACATTATCGTTATCAACATTGACTGGTTTTTCATTAACTCACTGCCCCAAAAACTAGATTTATTAGTTATTTTCTTTATTGGTCTGCAGCGAAATTTTGCCGTTTTTAGCTCGCTCACAAAAATAAATTATTTGGTATGTAATCAGTTTATGCAAGATATCTCATTTGGGTCATTGTCACAGTTTTTATTAAAATATTTTAATCTGGAGCAATTTAAGACCAGTTTACAATGCGAAAGGTGAAGAGAGGGCCAGCTAATCGAGACTATAGTTGTTTTCACTTACATATGAAAACTTTGAAAGTCTTCAAGACATGTGAATGGAGCTTGGAATGTTTTAGAGAGCTATCTGCATATTTTATACTTCGAAAGAGACAAATAAGGCCACTTTTGTATAAGAGCCAGCGATTTCAACCGTTATTATTCGAACAAAATTTAAATGAGATAATCATAGATATTAGAAAATTCTTATAGCTATTTCAGTAAAAAGAGAGATTCCGCTTTAGGTACAAATTAAAATAAAATTACACTTACAGCGGAAGGTAAAGCTTAATTAAATTTTATTTTATATGATAAATAATTTTTAGCATCCGTTTGTTCAAAGTTTCCTTTTTATTCGCTATGTATGAATTATTCCATGTAATTAATATAAGGTATGGATGAAGGAAAAATGAAAATTCTATTTGATGTAAGGTAGGTTACCATTTTATAAAGAGGTTTAAATTTAAAATTATTTTTTTTTACTCATAAATTATTTCAATTCGAATAATTCTATTTCCTGTCTTAAAACTCACAGATTTATTAGATTAAAGGCATACCTACTTGTTTGTTTCTTTCTTATAAATCCACTAAATGTGTGTCAGAGGTCAATGTTAATGTCAGCAATTTATCGAGTTTTATAAATTAAGAGGTAAGGTAGATTCTTACTTTCCACTTCAAGTAACGTTCCTCAGAATATGGAAACAAAAAGCAAACTAAGAAAGTCAAATTTAAATATCATTGCCAAATCACAAGAGGTGATGAAAGGAACTCCATTTCACCGCAAATCTGTGCTTTCTCCGTGTAAATTTCTCGTTGAAAACATTTTCGCCCTTCAGGCCAAGCCTCCTTTGGGTCAGTCTTACTCTTAACTATAAAAATATAATCAGATTCAAACCAGTTACATGCATATGACGAGGCATATTATATACAAGGTGTTTAAGTCACAATTTAACTATTTTTAAAGAAAAAGAAGAGAGGAAGCCTGTATGATGCAAATAGATGAGTAAATTTTTATTATAGCATTGTTACATTCATTAAAATATATTTTCAGCTTATAATTTAAAACCACTTTTAATCTGGCATAAATTCCAAGCACCTTTAACATCGTCAGATAATGCGAACGTTTCGCCTCTCGGGAATTGGGAAAAAACGAAACGTTATTTAGGTTATGCTTCAGAGATAAAAATGGGTAAATCATAAAGTCATATTTTTGGCTGTGAGAACCCCGAGGAAGTCAGATGATTCACTTATTTGCATGAAAATCATACGATAACTGTATCGAATTTCGGAAGAAAGTTAATGTCAAATCGTGAACAGTGCCAAATATTTTGAAAAGAAACTAATGCAAGTATTACCAGGTAGCTAATACTTAGGAGATACTTTCTGACAATCGTTACAAACCTTGAAAGTTTGGTGAATCTACGAACGAAATAGGTGATGCAGATGCACATTTTTTAAAGCGCTTGTTGATTACTGGCGAATTTCTCATTTTCTTTATAGACGCCCACAGTTCTCAACTAATTCGGAAAAATAGGGACTTGAGTATGTTTGTGCTGATTCTTAGAAATTAAAGGTTTTTTAGGTTACATTAATAGAAATTCTACCGTTGGTACATTTGCCATAAACAACAGATGACAAAAGTATAATGATCTTCAAAATAAAATATTTTGACATTTTGTCCGTTAAGCATTAATTTTTTATATGCGTCTTTATAAATATTGTACATTAGATGCGATTATTTTCATATTAATTTTAAATGTATAGAAACACTAATAATTATATGGATAGTAATATGCAAAAATTTATTTTCATTAGCTTTGTCCCTGCACTTGAAGTCGTGATTATGTAACAAGCATCTATTGACTTATGAAATTGTTAACAATTTACTGAAAATTATCAGGGGCACTTCATAAGTTAATTTCCTACTTTTCTAAAGTGTCGAATTTTTTTAATACTCTGCCTTTACTAAGCCTTCTGCATTATGTGGTTAAAATAAATGACATTATTAATGAAAATCATGCATATACCAAAACTACAAAATTTAAACCATTGTAGTAAATATCTTCTTTTTATTCCTAATTATTATTTAGGGTAATGGCACTAGTAATTGTCATTGTTGGACGTACCTCTAACTTATTTTTGACAAAGAAAAAGCTGGATGCATTTTTTTAATACAACCAATTTCTTAGAGGAAGATTCGTTTCTTTGCTATGAAACTTCCAGCACGTCTTTTGTCAAAAAATAAAAAAAAATTGTAATAAAAATATTTTATTTGTCAGTGTCATTTTACCAAATTTAACCAATAATTGTCATTAACCCTTTCATTAATTGTCATCAATTTTGAAAATATTGAACAACATTGAGGTTTATTTATTGTTTAAACACACATAAAAATGTTCCCAAGATATCGAAATATGTAAAATGTGACTATTTATGTTTGACTTTTCCTATTTTTATGTCTTTTCTTTTAATTTTTCGAGGTCCTTTAGTTCTCTTGTTCTGTGTTCGCTTGTTTTTCTCACTATTTTCTTTTTTTATTTTTTTTTTTTTGTAAAATATAATTTTCACTCCTTCGTTATCGCTTTTTTGAGGATTCAGCCAAAATAATATTCGGTGGAAATGTGGAAAGGTTTTCTATCCAGCTAGAATTGTCCTCATTTCCTTGCATATTTATGTTAGGCTTTATGCTACATTTTATTAAGCCTTTATGCTGAATAGAGGTGTCGCATGGTAATTTGTGTTCGACTGTGTATAGATATCAGATATGTTGTTTTAATACTTCCGGTCGTGGTAATTCTACTCATAGGATTTTGGACACTGGCATCTAAAACTAAGTAAGATGTGATTGTGCTTCTTTCCTAAACCGATTTTTCTAGCATCTTTACGTTCAAAGAGGAATTCGCGTTCTCATTAGTGAAATGGGGATGTCACTTAAAATTGTAGCTATTATTATTTGTTTTGTTGCCAATGCCATCCTGAGTTCACTATAATTCACGGAATTGTCACTGTAAGATAATCCTTTCGGTGGACAAAAAAACTTTATATTTAAGTGCCGCTCTGGGTACTTTAAATGTTTTATTGGTCCTCGAATATGTCATCCATTGTCTGCAAGCGTTAATTGCAACCAAAACTAATTCTTCTGTGTATTAAAATAAAAATGGTCACTGACAGATCTACTAATGGTCAGTTATCCATATTGTGACAATTATTGGATTATTTTAGTTTTTTGTATCCAGCAATTGTCACAACCAAATTTTTCATAGCCAAAATCTAATTACAAACCTAAAAACATCTTAATTCAAAGTCTATCAAAAATACTTTATTTCCATGTAAAAAAATTTGCATTTATTACAATAAAATCTTTTAAAAGCTAAGCTAAATTATTTTAACCTACCTTAACAAATTTGCTTAAAATCACAACAAAATATTTTGGACAAGGAACTAATGTACTGTTTTGTTTGGAAACGCATTTGTATGGGCCACTGCCATTAAAATCTTGATTTAAAATTGTTGCAAATACATATGGTAACTGATTGAGTAACTACTGGGGTGATGACAATTACTGGTGCCATTACCCTATTTAAATAATGTAATATGAAAATGGTCCCATTTTCAATACTTAAAATTACTCAAATTTGGAGAGAGTGTTCCAATTCTTGTTAATTAGACATTAAAGAAATGTAAACTGCTAATTAAAATGGAGCAACCATTTAAACATTTCACCTAAAATTCTACACACCAGCAAATATAAAGGCCTAAATACTAAAACCAATCTATAGTTTAATTGATGCTAGGATGCCACATTAATTCTATTGAAATCTGCAGAGGTTTACGAATTTGACATACTTACATTATTAATATACAGTAGTAGCATAAGCCTATGCCCACTAATTTAAATTTATTAATTTTAAATTAAGCTTTCTTTTTACTTTGACACTCCGTTATTTATAAAAAAATAGTTGAACCTTAAAATGTATATTTTAATGAGGATTTGTATTGAAGCTTCATATTAATATTTTCCTCAGATTTACTTAATCATAATTCCTACATCAGAAAAAAATAAAGTCAAAAATTTGTATTTTTTTAAATAACTCTGAAAACAAAATGCATCTCTGGTCTTTTCCGAAATGTTCATACCGACCCTTATTACTTTAGACACAGAGTTTATTTCAAATATTTTAAATGAGTTGTTAGAATATTTTTGATTTTTTTACAAACAAATTTTTTCCATAATAAAATATCTTTCGTCATAATAGTAATAAAAATCTGAGTGTAATAACTATTTGAAAACTCACACAATCACAGTTGGATGAAGCATTCTATGAGTAAAAGTTCGGAATCTTCTTGGTTTCTGCGTTGAACCCGCATCAAATTATTAGACTAGTTTGCCAACATTTCGTCACCCTATGCTAAGGATACCTTCTGTTCGATATCCTCAGCACCCCATGTTCAACTTAGAAACCAAGAAAATCCGCTAACACATTAACGTGAATTTCTTTAATAATCCGGTCAGTATATAATGTAGCATTGTTTCTCTCCGCAGGAAAAACTATACTTAATGGTAAACGTATATTTCCCGTTCAAGATGCCTAGGCCGTTGTCCCGACTACATCCTCACGTTGACCTTTTTCACTTTGATATTTTGGTCACTCACGATGTTTATGTATGATGTGTGACTGTAATTTCCGGTGGTTTCTGGTGTAGTAATATAAAGGATTTCGGTATGAAATTACATGCAACAGGTTTTGGATTAAGCCGGTCTGATCCGGAAGCTAAAATGTTGTGTAAATTCTCATTAATGGTCAAGCCAACTCCTTTAAAACGCCTTGCTTCATTATAACTAGAATAATGACATTTAAATCCAAATTGCGAAAACTATTCAAAACTTCAATTTCAATCTCAATAATTTAGCCACATTTTCGAATATTGAACAATTTAAAGTAAATCCTGAAATTTCTCGGAAAATTGGTTTTAATAGCATAATTTTGACAAAAATGTTTAACTGTTAACTTTAGGATCAAAGTTTGGAGACGTGGGTTGAATATTCGATTTCAAATGAAAAATGTTTACTTGTTTTTTCAAATTATCGAGTCGCAAATTTGGACTTAATGACAAGAGTATTTTTTTACATGATTTTGTCCTTTTGTTTAAAGATTCAACCTATATCTTAAAAGATAAATTCTTAAGTAGTGCTTTAAAGCTGAAATTCATTCTAGTTTCTTAAATATTGATTTCGCAGATGAAATTTTAATCACAAAATCAAAATGTCACAGCCACAACCTTTGGTATCGCTGCTTACTTTCTTTATATTATAGCTTTAGGATTTAAATCTGAAAGTTCGAGTTTAATTTTAGCATGAAGATTGAAAATGGTTGAGTTTTATTTACAACCTCTTTAACTGATCATATGGAAAACACAATATGTTGAGGAAAGTGTTTTGTGAAACAAATGTGTCATAAGGTTTGCTTAAGATAGGAATAGTTTTTAGAGAAAAATAGATTTATATATGTTGAGCTAGAAGACAAACTTTCTGCTAGAAGTTTGAAATTCAAAGTAAACATTTTTAATTTAAAGTTAAAGTGTCGAGCAAGTCGAAAATTTCCCTACAAGCTATAAAACAAATTCCGAAGGTTCTGTATATTTGGTTTCTTCAACAATTACACTTTTCTAAATAAAGAACGATACATTGAATTTATTGTTAAACATAAGGCGTGCGAACATCAGCTACTTACTTATTTCTTTTTCTTACTCTCATTTACCAGGACAATGAGATTTCAATAGCGTTTTTGGTGGATTTGATAAACCTATTTATACAGGCTGTCCCGTATCGTTATGGTTCAAATTTTGGGAGCATAAACTAGACTTAATTCTAAGACTAAAAAAATATAAAAGTTGTAGGTTTGTTGAAAAGTTATAGGCCTATAAAACTTAAACAAAATCAAGTAAGTAAAAAAATTATTCAAATAACAATTTAATTTTCTAAATGCCGCCCTCCTTGCTGAAAACAGGCCTGTGCGCGTAATCCAATGGACAAAGTAGCACTTCTTATTTGAAGTCCATTTATCCGAATTTCTTGACCAAATTGCTGAATACGTTCAATTAATTCTTCTTTCGTGTTTGAAACTTTACTGTAAACTAAATTTTTCATATATCCACAGAACTAAAAGTCTGGAGAATTATGGTCACGAGATCTAGGTGGCCATGCAACAGGATCCCCCCAACCAATCCATTATGGAAAATTTGAATCGATAATTGTCTTTGGAAAACTAATGGAGCTCAAATTCTATGGATTTCCAGTAAAATTCCATTTGGTCAACAACTGGTGATTAAGCTGTGTAATATTTTTTTTTAGTTTTTCTGTTACATTTATATTCACTTATGATGTCCTAGTCAAGTATTATAACAAACTCTTCAAAAATTCACAATGTTCCAGTCGTTGACCAGTGGTATAATAGTGGTGATATCTATACTATGAATTTGTTCCAATAATTTACCACTTATACTTTTTTCAGAGACTGTGCCACCGAAAAGAACGTTTTTCAGATATAAAGAGGAATACGTCATAAAAGCAATAGAAGAAATAAGCAAAGGTGCAAAGTAAGAGAAACATGCCGAAAAGTCTCCCCACAAAATATTCCTCACACAACAATTATAAATAAAATGAAACTGAAATACCCTTGCAGAGAAAAATGGGACTTCCAACCATATTGACCGCACAAGAAGAAGTATTGCTTAAATCCTGGATAACAGCGGTGGCAAAAAAGAAAAAAAACTTTCACCAATAAGTCCAGCATTTGCAGCAGTAATTGTGTGGCCGTCTGAATCTCCAATTAAAGGCAACCAGAAAAAGCGCAAAATTTGCCCGCCTGATGCAGTAAACAGCAGTGAATTGATGAAATATTGGAAAAAGAAAAAAAGATCAAAAAATAAAGAGAAGAAATAAAAGCTCTGATGACAACGAATAGAGAAAAAAAATCAAAGAAAAATAGGAAACAGGAAAGAGATTCAGATGGAAAAAAGCAACCTCCCCAAAAAACATAAACAATAATAAAACTATAAAGAATTTATTCAGATTTTGATGATAAGAATGTACTTTTCTTTGTTCATAAATCTTTGAAGATCACCCAAAAACCAAAAAAAGGCGATTAGGGCGAAAGGAAATATTTTTCTGGGACTGTTGTGATGATTACTTAATATAAACATAATTAAGTTCAATATTATTGATAATAAAGTTATTCTTCATTAAAAACATTCACTTTATTTACTGGTGTGCTATTGGCCCAATACCTGGTCTATTACTGGTACAATCTGGTCCACCTTAGGCACATTGAGACCTGCCACATTCACTTTTGAATAAAAATAAACCTAATGGTTACTAAAAAAATCGGAATAAACTATATGATGATATGGTAGGCAAGGAATACGATATACTTTTTTTATAATGATTGATGTAATAATTGAGTAACATTATTAAATTTTGTTTCAAAATGTCTCTTAAATGGTTTGTTACTGGTGCACCCACCCTAACATAAATTTAAAAAAAAACTCTTAACTCTGCTTATTGTCTGGATAATTTTATAGGCCCGCAACCTTTAAACAAAAGAAGATCGACCTACAACTTTTGGGTTTTTTAGTCTTAGTCTTATTTTATGCTCCCAAAATTTGAACATAACACCCTGTATAGAGGTCCATCTGCAAATTTAATAAGTTAAAATTAAAAATTAAAATTAAATTAATTTAAATTAATTAAAATAAGTTAAAGTTAAAACACACACACACACACACACACACACACGCACGCACGCACGCACGCACGCACGCACGCACGCACGCACGCACGCACGCACGCACGCACGCACGCACGCACGCACGCACGCACGCACGCACGCACGCACGCACGCACACACACCCACACACACACACACACACACACACACACACACACACACACACACACACACACACACACACACACACACACACACACACACACACATTTAAATAAAACTGATCCAGTATTGACAGATGACAATCTCCTTAAAAATCCCACAATTCGGATGAAAATTCCTGACCATAACAGATTTCTAGAACATCCATAAATGTAGATAAATTGTCTTACATTTTTACCATGAATAGATAACATAGGAACGTAAAACAGAAAATCATTTCGCTCAAGTGCTGATTTTCGCACACACACTTGTCATTCTGAACTGACATTCAGTTACCCAACGACCATATATCTTATTTCTGGTTATCATAGAACACCGCGAAGCCATGTTCGGGATTGTACAAATTGACGCACGAGCAAACGTGACAAAATTTTGGCACTTTGTCGCTTCTGTATACTGCATAAATTTTAAGTTACATTTAAATCATTTGAGTAATTAACACATCACATGTTATTTGATACTGGCTATTTAATCATGTTACATAAATTTCATAATTTCGGAAACCTAAATAAATTTACCCAATGCATAAACAACATAATGCTGCAAGACAAAATAATGAATGCATTAGGTATTTAAAATACTCTTGTTTCCAGTTTACGTGAACTGGTTTTGTAAACAAACCTTACCATTAAAGTAAATATTAGAGTATGTATGTAAGATCAATATTTACTTTCATTATATCCAACAATGAAAGTTATATGCTTCTGATCTTTTGTTTTTTTCAATTTTTTAACATCGACATTGAAATTCAGTCTTCGTGAAAGTATGTCGAGCTTATTTTTACGTTATTCACAACATCTTAGACAAAACGAAATTTTCGAAGCGTTAACACTCGATCGTTACAATTTCAATCAAATTATTCGGTTTACCTTCTAAAGATGTTTGTTTCTGTAGGGAGCAAATATTTCGAGATTTAATCCGAGGACGAAATTAGATACCTTCTAAAGTTCGGGCTCAAATTTACATAGGCTTTATCCACAACCCGTTACATTAAGGGCATATCAATAAAAAATCTGGCTAGTTGTACACTTTTTGCTCTGACACATATGACAATCCAATTTAGAGAACGCATTTTTGTAGTCGGCACGGTATATTTTTTAGGTTTTAGTGAGATTAATCTAATGCATATATGTATAATAAAAGACCTTAAAGTTCAGTTTTTGTATATTCTATTTTAAACTGATAAAAAGCTTAAAAGGGATTGCAGGAGAAACAAAATTTTAGGACAAAAAATTACCCAGAATTATATGTTTTAATCGCTGAAAACTTTGGAATTGTGTTATCTTTCTCGGCATTTCCATTAACTTCATTGAAACCTGACAAATATCCATATAGCTATTAATGTAGCGAGAGAATTATGCGATTTATAATAATCGAGAACGTTGCCAGGCGACGAGGCGTTACCCGAGTAGTCTGGCCACATCCGAGATTGTTTAAATCGCTTATAATCCAGTTGCATTCAAAACTTTATCGTATTATTGACAACAATGACATGAAAAACCAACAAACTTTTAAAATTAAATTTTTATCTAAGGCATTATGATAGGTAACTAACGTATTATGTGCTAATAAGTTTATATGAAGCTGCTACATATTATGAGGTTAATACTTATCAATAAAAATTTAACTTGAAGCACCCTCAATTTTTAATGATACGCTAAAATTCATAATTCCAAGTTGGATTGTGACCCAATAATTTTTTCGATTGTATAAATAGTGCAAAATTCAGCATTAAAATCGTAATTCTCATGCTAAAAAACATAAAGTTGCCAATTTTCCAGACGATACTACTTAAAATCACAAAATTTCTAAGAAGTTTCAAATTAAAATTCCAACTTTGAACACTCTGTACCTCGTAAACCTGCAACATTTGTATTATGCATGTTAAGCTCAATCACCATATTTTGGTGTGTAGTATTTCCAGTTTAGAGATTGCCCATTCTTAATGAATGACCCTGTATAGGGTGATTATAAAACGCAAAATGACAATTTTTTTTTTAAAAATCAATCTGCACATGTCTATTATTTTCCATTTCTGGTAATCAACAGCTAGGCTTTGCCTTAATATAAATATCTGTGGGGCTATTGTTTATAGTTCGGGAGATATTTAATTTGAAATTAAAAAAAAAGAAAATTGTTTAGTTTTATTTGAGCCAAATGCGTTTTTTATTAAAATTTTTAGACCGAAACAAAAATAATGTCCTTAAAATGCACTAATTTAATGCATTGTTCTAAGTTTTACCATATGAATATGAAATATTTTCAAAAATATGATCTAATTAGGAAACATATTGGTTTGGATGCTGCTTACTATCTATACCCAAATTCTATGCATGTATGCTTTACGTTCTCGGCATAGTTCACATCATATAAAAATATAAGGATAAAACTAGAGCATGGTAAAACATTCGTTTATTATGGTCAATTTTACTTTTGTTTTGATCAATAAAATTAGCAAAGCAAACCCATTTTCCAAAACAACAATAAAAAAATATTAATGAATATATTTTATTTAGCATATTTTCAAAAGGAAAATTAATTAAACCTACCCTTTTTCCTAATCAAGCTAAAGTACAATAATAACAGTTGCTGGTTTTGTAAACTTTTTTATTTTCTTTATTTTCCAAGAAAAGAATATGTTTTAAATATCTACTCTAAAAATAAACTATTTGATTGGTTCCAGTCTTTCAAACAAGCTTCCAAATTAGACTAAAATTTCATAATTTTAATAAATATCTTAAAAACTTCTAACCGCAGACTCCTATTGTTAAATATTATTTTAATCAGCATTTTATAAGTAACTTAAATGCGTAAAAATATATAGGGTATTCGATTTAAAAAAAGCCAACTTTGGTGCACCACCGTGTATATATTCATCTTGTATAGTGAAAAATAATTTTAGAATATGCGCCTTGTGGTAGTATACCTTTGTACTTTAAAAGATTTTTTTTATCAAAATAATTGAGGAGGACGTTACCTTACTAATAACTCACCCTTTTTATATTTAAATACTGCACACTTTTCTCCGTCATTGGATATTTTATTTTACACCACAAATTTTACTCAATACTTATGTCATACAGAATAAACGATTGGTAATCAATATAGTTTTCTTGAAGCATTTAAAAATTTACTGTTTAAACACTACATCTTTAAACTAAAGAGAACAGTAATATTATTGAGATGTAATTGAAAGTAAATATTTAAGGAGTCACCTAAATAAATATTTTGAAGCGTTTAGCCAAGTTCCAAATAAACACTAGGTGAGAACTACTATATCAACAATAACTTTTCGCAGAAGCCGCTCTGCGGTTTAATTACGCTCTATTAGAATATTCTTTAACTTGACACATAATAATTACTGTAAAAAGTTTTACTTGGATTTTAGAACTTATTCTAACTCATTTTAATGTAATTCAGATATTGTGAATAATAACATTACGTAAGTTTAAAGAGTGTGACAGATATATTTCCGTAAACTGTAACTTTGTTTTTATATCTGCTCATGTGTAGAGGCTGAGTCTTTAGTATGGTAACGCTTCGTAGCTCCTACAATTTTTTCGATAATAAACATCTTTTTGGGACAAAAGTGCACATGAGAGATATCTTAAAATTATTGTTTACAGTACAAGATAAACATATACAGAATGGTGCACAAAAGTTTTTTTAAGAAAAACATCCTGCACATTTTTGCGTATTGAAATTGGCTATAAAATGCTGATATAAATGATATAAATCATTATGGATAAATCATTTTACCGTTAGTGTAGATTATTTCAGTGTTTTCTTTTCTTAGAAGTATTATTATTATTATTATGAGTTCTGTCTGTCTTAGCGACGTTGTATTGCAGGTATCGGTCAATTGTCAAGATACTGCTCATCTACTGCGAGTTTAGATTTAGAAACGCACGGACTATTGCACAAGAATTGAGTATTACTGCCTTCTGAAGTTGGATGTATATGCTGCCAGGTAGCCCTAGTTGTCTTAGACTGGCTAAGAGCTGCTTAGGTTTTACTCCTGTGGTTGATATTATTATTGGTATTATACGAACCTCATGTTGCTTCCACATAGATTTAATCTCATTCGCTAGCTGTTGATATTTGGTTGCCTTCTCTGTATAGGCTTTCAGGAGGTTATGTATGTTTGGAACTGCAATTTCTGCAAGGTACGTGATAGCTGTGGCCTTAGCTGTAAGAATGATATCAGGTCGGTTACATGATATGGTCTTATCCGTTAGTACGGTGCGGTTCCAATACATTTTATAATTTTCATTTTCCAGGACACTCTCTGGATTATATTTATAGTAGGGTGAGCTATCTTCTTTCAGCTTGTACATGTTGGCTATTTTCTGATGGATAACTTTTGCCACTTGAACATGTGTTGTAAGATATTCAATAGCAATATCAATAGAGTTTTACAACTTCCGGTAATATGCTGGATGGTTTCAGGTGCCTCTCTACACTTTCTACATTTGTCATCATTTTGGGATTCTTTAAAGATGTATTTTCTGTAGTTTTTGGTATTTATTACTTGATCCTGAATAGCGATCATAAACCCTTCAGTTTCAGCAAATATATCCGCGCGAGTTAACCATCTGTTCGACGCATTCATGTCTACATGATTCTGGGCCAAATCGCTCGGGTGCCGTGCATTAAGTGTTTTCTGGATCCATTGTTCAATGACCATTTTGCTGTGGCTATCATCTTCTAGCGTGTCAGAGTGTACAAGTGCATTATTTTTCAGGTCTAGGGGCGTATAAGCTGCGTCAGCCTTTATTACTGCTTGGTGTAGACCAGATGTTTTTTTATGATGAAAATAGTGCTGCAGAGTCCTTATCTGTTTGTTACACAGTTGAAGAATGTCTATAAGACCACGTCCTCCTTGTTGATGTGGTATAATTATTCGATCACTTGAAGCTCTAGGATGATGAATTCGGTGCTTCGTTAAGAGAGTGCGAGTTTTGGTCTGTATACCTTGCAGGTCTGTTTGTGTCCAGTTAACTGTCCCAAATGTATATGTTAAAACTGGTACTGCATATGTGTTAATAGCTTTAAAGGTGTTTTTACCAGTTAATTTTGATTGGAGTATTGCTCTGACTCTTTTTATATATTCCGCTATGGTTCTTTCTTTAACTTCTTTATGTTTAATTCGTTGTGATTGCAGTAGACCTAGATATTTGTGAGTGTCTTGTTTACTCATTGGGTCAGTGTAAGTTTCTTCCACAGTTTTATATCTTTTAGGTTCACACTTTTCCTGATTTATACTCAGCGTCTTGCATTTGTCAAGACCAAATGACATCTGGATATCACTAGAGAAAGTTTCTGTAAGATGGAGCAGCTGTTGTATTTGTCTGTCTGTGGATCCATATAGTTTGATATCGTCCATGTACATTAGATGTGTTATGCGGTGTTTTGCAATGTTGCCATTTTTGATTGGAAATCCATAATCAGTTCTATTCAGTATGGACGACAGTGGATTTAAAGCAAGACAAAACCATAGTGGGCTTAAGCTGTCTCCTTGAAATATACCTCTACGGATCTTTATGGGGTTACACTTGATATTGGTGCTGCCAAGATTTAAGTGTGGGGTAGTGTGCCATGCTGCCATTAAATATTGCAATGTTTCAATTATGTTGGGATCAATTTTATAGATGCGGAGGACTTCAATAAGCCCGCTGTGAGGCACTGAGTCGAAAGCTTTTCTATAATCAATAAAGGCAGTGTATATATTGCGATGTTTCCGGATGGCCTGCTGGGATACCACGCTGTCAATTATGAGTTGTTCCTTGCATTCTTGTGACCCTTTAATACATCCTTTCTGTTCTTCAGCCAATATGAAATTCTTTTCCAAATACTGGTAAATGTATGCTAAAATACATGATATGAAAATTTTATAAATACTGCTCAGACATGTGATCGGGCGGTACTTTGACGAGTCTTGGGTGTTTTTGTCTTTTGGTAGCAAGTAAGTGATGCCTGCAGACAGGTATAGTGGTGTCTGGTCTGGGTCTTTTAAAAAGTTATTGAAATGACATGCAAGGAGTCCATGTGTTGCTGTGAAGCGTTTAATCCAAAAATTGTAAATTTTGTCTAAGCCAGGAGCTTTCCAATTATGTGTTAAATTTATTGCTTTACCGAGCTGTTCTACGGTAATCACACAGTCGTCCATAGGAGTCAGGTCGGCCAAATATTTTTTATTTTTGTTCACATTTTATCCATGCAGCGTTCTCATTGTGTTTGTTTTGACTCGACTATATACCAGACCAACAGGCTTCTATTGTCCTCGCATCGGGCACTGTGTTTTCCTCGGTTTTTTGTTTGTTAAGATTACGATAGTATAACTTTTCATTGGTGATAAATAGTTTGTTTTGATGTTTTCTTTGCCTGGCCTCCCTGTATCTCCTAAGTCTTTGGGCCCTAACTAACAGCCGCTGTTTTAGAGTGTCGAGCATTTCCAAGGTTTCGGTGTTATCGGGATCGTATCGTGTGTGTTTCGTTGATGAGCTTTTTACTCTATTTATGTGTTAGTAACTTCTTGCTGCGTTTGCCTTCTAGGTATTGATGAAGTCTTCCAATGTCTTTCCTAAGGCATTCTATTCCATTTTCAAGTCTTCTTTCCCAGTGTGGTGTGTTTTTTTGGTTCGATTGTGATGCGGGCTTGGCCATTCAACTTTGCCTCCAATGGCTCTTACTACAGTCACAGCTGCGACATATATTATGATCTGCAAGTCTGAGAATTCTCTTGATGTGTTGGAAAGGTATTGCGGAAGGATTTGCTTATTTATTGCGGCTGTTGCTATTGCTAATCTTCTTATTCTGTTTTGGGATGGAGTATCTTTGCGTTGGGTCAGTGCCACGAAAAACTATTATTATTATTATTATTGTTATTTTCATTAACTCGGGAAACCTATTTCCCGGCAATCTCTCATCAGGAACCTACCCGGCTCCTCAGATCAGATGCTACTTTCATCCAAGAACTTTACGCAATATATTTGCAGTGCCGTATAATGCTGTTTCTTGAATTATGTTTCTATTGATGTTTCCAGGAATATCATTTACATTGTATATGAACCTCTTTGACACAGTACCCAAAGATCCTACAATTATGGGTATTATTTTTGTTCCTAATTTCCACATACGTTGGATTTCTATTTCCAGATCTCTATATTTTATTATTTTCTCTACTTCTTTACTATCTACATTGCTATCAGCAGGGATTGCCACATCGACTATGAAACAAGTGTCACTTTTCAGGTCCTTGATGACTATGTCAGGTTTATTAGCATAAATGTTTCCATCAGTGCGTATTTGTTGGTCGTATAACAACACAATATTCCCTTTCGACTGCGTAGGTTGAGGCTCATGTTGATACCATTTAGCAGAAACTTCTATACCATAATTTTTGCTCACAGCCCAATGTATGTATGTGCATACTCTATTGTGTCTTTTGACATATTCTGTTTTGGCGAGCTGAGGGCATGCAGAGACTATATGTTCGATATGTTCTTTTTCTTGTTTGCAGATTCTACATGTGTCATCAGTATTTATTTTCAATATTCTTTTGTCATAGTTTGGTTCGTAAAGCTTGGTCTTGTGCAGCGGTTATAAAAGCCTCAGTTTCCCCTTTCATTTTGCCATACTTTAGCCATTCAAATGAGCCTTATTGATTGATGGTGGGCTTATGGATTATTTTTAAGAAGTTTCCATGTAGGGGCTTTTCTTTCCATTTTGTTTTATGTTCCTCTGTTATGGCTGCCTTTAAATATTTCTTTTGGTTTTTGATAGCTAATTCACTGCTATTATTGCCTGGTGGCACAATTTCATAACTGGTCTGTATGTGGTTTGCCTCCGATATTATGTTTTTCTGGCTGGGCTTTGAGTTTTCAATTTTCTTAATTATATCTACTAGGCTGTCACCTTTCTTCTTTAAGATATATGTGGATAGTCCCAATATTGTTACTTTATATGCTGTTTCTACTTTACGAAGTCCTCTACCCCCCTCTAATCTAGGTAAGTAAAGTCTATCCACGTCTGCTCTGGGATGTAGTAACTTATACGTGGTCAGTAGCTTACGGGTCTTCCTGTCCAATTGCCTAAGTTCCTCTTTTGTCCAATTTATAATACCAAAACTATATTCTAGTACGGGCATTGCTAGATTACCAATCGCTGTTATTTTATTTTTTCCTGTAAGTTCTGTGCCTAGTATTAACCTAATTCTTCGAACATAGTCTTTTTTTATCTTATCTTTCATCTCGGCATGTTTGATGTCACGGTTTTCTGTCACTCCTAGATATTTATATGCCTTTTCAGGTTCAAGGTTTTTAATTTCAATTTGTTTGTCCATCTGTAGGTTTTCTGTGTATTTAATCTGCCCTTTATGTATGACTACCTTGGCGCACTTGTCCAGTCCAAATTGCATATTGACATCTTCACTGAATTGTTTCACAATCTAATCTAACATGTCATTAACTCCACCTTCATTGCAGCTGAAGAGTTTTAGATCATCCATGTATAGTAAATGGTGAACCGATGTTTTCTGTACTTTATATCCGCGGTCACTTTCACGCAGCTCTCTTGATAAGGGTATTAAGCACATGCAGAACAAAAGGGGGGACAGCGAGTCACCTTGGAAGATGCCTCTGCTGATATTTATGGTATTAGTTTCTATCACTCCTTGTTCTGTTGTCAATCTTGCTCTCGTATTCCATTTTTCCATAGCCGTTGTGCAGAAGTGGACTATTTCGGGATCTAGATGATATATTTGCATAGCTTGTTTTATCCAACTGTGTGGAATGCTGTCGAACGCTTTTTTGTAGTCTATCCAAGCCATAGCCAATCCCCTTTTCTTTTCTTTACTGTCTTCCATAATTAGCTTATTTAATAACAGGTGCTCCTTGCATCCCAAAGAACCCCTGTAGCAACCTTTTTGCTCAGCTGGTAGAAGATTGTTATTTACTAGATGCTCATAAATTTTATTCGAGAATATTTTGGTGATGAGTTTATAGATAACTGATAAGCATGTTATTGGTCGGTAGTTATTCGCTTTGCATGTGTCTTCTGTTTTTGGTAACAGAAAAGTAATACCTTGCGTAAGCCATTCTGGGATCTGTTCTGGGTGTTTTTTTGAGTTCATTTAACGAATAAGCGAATGTTTTATGTGTAGTGTGAAATTTTTTTTAACCAGAAGTTTGGCATTTTGTCCAAACCGGGTGCTTTCCAGTTAGCTGCATTTAATATAACCTTTTTATGTCTCTGATGGTGATCTCTTCGCTTGATATAAAAGATACTTTTTGCGTAGATTTCTCTTATCTTTTATATCCACCCTGCTTTTGAGTGGTGTCTTGCATTTGTTTCCCACT
The DNA here is from genome assembly GCA_028583605.1 of Dastarcus helophoroides. Taxonomy (NCBI): domain Eukaryota; kingdom Metazoa; phylum Arthropoda; class Insecta; order Coleoptera; family Bothrideridae; genus Dastarcus; species Dastarcus helophoroides. The sequence goes on from CM053332.1 coordinate 5,111,442, forward strand.
GATCCTTCCAAAAGGCTTCTATTTCATTTTGTGATGGTGCTTTTGTGATCCCTGTACTTTTTGTTTTTAACTGTTGGTAGAACTTTTTCCATTTTCTTCAAAAAATCTATTTTGTTGATAAAAGTCATTTCTCTTTTGATATCTTCGTATTCGCTGTGCATATGCAAGCATCTTTTCTTTTAACATCTCCTCTACTTTCTCATAGCTGCAGTTATTAGAGATTTCATATTTAATTTTCAAGGAATTTATTCGATGCTGTACCCTTTTAGAATGTGTTTGGTCAGATTTCATCTCAGTTAATAGGGATAATTCTTTTCGTAATTCTTCTATTTTTTCTGTATTCTCAGTTTCCATCTGAGGCTTTTATGTTGCTTGTTTCTTGTTGTGTTATCCCTTATTTTGATTGACTTTCTTGTGATAACTAACGCGCTAGAGTATACCAAGTTGTTTAATATAGTGATGTCTTTTATCTGACTCCGTCCGATATATTCTTGTATGATGTCATTAGCTTTTATTATCATTTGTTTGGCTTTATTTGTTTCTTTGATTTTCGGAAGTCTGCTTCTCTCAGTCATGCTGACTATCTTACTGTTTTCAAGTTCACTGTATATTTTGGTCTTTAAATCTAAATCTAAATTTGCTACGGTGGTCTGCTCTGCATTGCTATTGGTATTTTTTAAGTCTAGAGATCCTTTTTCTTTGCCTGTATTATTACTTTCACTTAAAATTGTCGTGTTTATTTGTTCTCCGCTGCTGTTGTTGAAATGTTGACCCTCCTGAACGTCTTGGGTATTTGTGTGGGTTATTTAGTCCAACTCTCCTGCTGGTGTTTGATGGTTGATTATTGATTTTCTTACTGAATTTCGTATTACATCCAGTTCACTTTGTGTTAATTTTTTATTGTTTATGATGTACCTTCTTTGTGTTGCTAGGCTTTTAGAAGGTATGTTTGGTCTTGTGTTTGGGTTTCTATCCCTCCAAAATTCAATTACTTTCCTTTCTGTAGCAGTTTGTTTCTCCTGCATGTAGTAGTAACACCATATTATCTCCGCAAATTTATTCTTGCTCCAACGGAGTCTGTTACCATTATTTTCTCCAATATTGGTTTTATCTTTATTTTGATGTTGTGAAATCACTGGTTCAATTTGAGTTTCCTCGTTTTGACTGACAGTGTTTTCTGTTGGTGTATGTCTTAGCGAAGATGCTTGTTCACTGTTTACACAGTTTTCCTTGTTTTGTTTTGTTTTATTTCTTGTCATCATCGTGGTCCCACGAGTAGCTAGGGTGTGTTCGGTGCACTATGGCAGAGCCCCGCATTACCATGGTAAGGCGGCTTATCTACAACCAAGCCATTCATCTCTTCTGCACGAGTCGCGTAACACATTGAGATTGGGGTTATTTTTTCGGGGTTTTCTCCTCTACGCTCAGGGCCGTGGTGGTGCTACTCACCATGGTAAGGTGCTTACGCTCCTTACCCTCTTGCGGGGTTATTATTATTATTATTGTTATTGTTATTATTTAGATTCTGATTAGCAAACGCAAAATAAAATTTAAAAAAAATTCAAATGGAACAAGTATATTATTTTTTATTTTTAATAATCAACAACTGGGCTTAGTTTGATATAAACATCTATTGGTCTAGTTCTTATACTTTGGGAGATATTTAATTTTAAATTCAGTAAATACGTTATTGTGTATTCTTTTTTGACCCAAATAAAAATAGTTTTATTTAAAACATTCTAATTTAATGCAAGGTACTAACTTTAACTATAAGAATCATACAGGATGGTCCATAAATAATGGTACATCGAGCAAGAGTGGATTTTCCGCATAAAAATAACGTGATTTAGCCACATTTACCTTTTACCAAAATTTGATATTAACTGAGATACAGGCTGTTAAAGTTGAAAAAAAAAAATAAGTTGTTCGCATAACTGATGAACACATTTTACTACAGACAAGAAATTTAGCATAGGGGGGGGGGGTTTCTTTGATTAAGAAATTCTAATTTGCTAACAGGTTGCCAGTAATTCATAGGGGGCGCCACCTGCGCTACCTTGTATGATTCTAAAGCATCATAACTTTTTTGTGCCTCCATGTATACTTATTTTAAATAGATACTTTTATTTATCTACATTTTCTACATAAAAAAGGTATACTTTCTGAATTTTGATACAAGCAACTGTTTTCAAGATATGTGCCTTCAAACTTTGTCGTGTGTTTATTTTAAATTATGTAAATGTGAATTTTTCGCAGTGGATTTCAAAATAAAAGTTATAAAACTGACTCTAAAATAGTTGCTATCAAATATTACTCTACTAATATCATTATTTCACAGATTTTTTTTAAATTTCTAAGGCAAATTTAAATAAAATACAAAACAAACTTTATTTTCAAAAATAAATATTCAAGAAATGAACTTTGTCATGTAAAAGGATTGCAAACAATTAAAAATCTAGAGCTCTGTGTTTTTTTATTTATTTTCTCCTTTTGCCCCCGTATGGGATGGAATTATTAAAATAGGCCAAATACTTGTTTAACTATTTATTTCGTATATTATTCACACAAATTTTGGGTTTTTTCATTATATTTTTTTTTCCTAGTAAACTTAACAAATCTGTTAGCTCCCTCAGGAACTAAATCGTGTAAACCAGAAAAACACAAGTTTAATTATACACGATATATTAACTAAAATGTAATTTTTCGGTGACCAAATTAACTAAGCCGTTATATTATAATTTTTTTTAACGTAGGGTGGCGATATTTGCGTGGGTCATCTAGAACTAACGCTAGGAACAATTTCAAATTTCTACGTTACATAGTTTTTGAGAGAAGCCTCTGTAACAGACTTTAAAAAGTGGAAATATTATGTTTGCATTTTGAAAAGCCATATTGAAAAATTCACAAAATATTTATAAATTGCATCAAAGGAATATCTATGGATATCAAAAAAAAAATGGCAAACATTTTAAATTTAAAATCAGAATGTCAAAAATAACAAACTTTAATTGTTGTTTTACATTAACGATTTTGAGAAAAAATGTCAAAATAAATATAAGTTGAAATTTCTAGGTAGCTGAAATTTTGGGAAAAAAATTAAAGAGTGAAAGTAAATTTAGAAACAATATTTAGGAAATTTAAATTTTAAATAAATAGATATAAGTCGATATTTAAAAATTAAAGTTCCCATATTTAAAATCTATGTAAAAATTAAAATTTGGAGATTGAGGTCAACATTTATCAAAAAGACTATTCCGAATCATCAAAATTAGATCAAAATAAAGTAAAGTGCAAATTAAATGTGCACATCCCTTATAAAATAGAAATTTAGTTCGATGACAGTATTCATATTGCAGATCGTTAACGGATGTTGTAGCCACTTATACTTATTAGAAAAATTATTCTGCAATGTGTTTAAGTAAAGTAAGTTAAGAAGAACTTTTACATATCCGGTGTATTTAAATATCTTTTACAAGTATACGAATAGCAAATTTATTAATTATGCTTATATGGCAAAGGAGCTCATTCTTTAAAAGAGTTAAAATAGAATATAGTCTTAATTATGTATAATTTTAAGCTATACAAAAGCTGTTTATTTAATTAATTAGCAAACACTTATTGATAATAACACGTAGTAGTAAAAAAAGTTTAATAAAGTTAATGTGAGATAATAATAGCAATTCACACTTTTAAAACATCAATTAATGCCATAAATCACTATGTTTTGATTAAAACTCAACCTAATGATTTAAATTGGTGACTTGTGCTAAGGCGTCAAATAAATCACGAAGAGAAGATCTCAGGAAATTTTCACTGTCATTATAATTACAATGAAGGTCACTGATGGTCTGCACAATCGACGCTGATGCGAACGAAGAGTTCTAAACAAAGAAAGAGTCGGCGATTTACCGATTCCCCGCTTCTTCTTCTGTCTTCAGCTATGGGAACAGATTCGAGGCATAACCCTAATTTATTAACCGGCTGGTCCATGTGACACACATTGCAAAGCCGATGCAGAAGATATATATTCTTCCCACTTCCTGGTATCTTCATTCCTTTTGCAACCTCCGACATGCATTTTTAAATTGTAACAAACCCAATCGATATATCTGTTATACCATTTTTTTTTGTATATACTCCGCGAACCATGAACACCAAAGTGATTTGTGTTGTGTTAGCTCTTGTGGCATTTGCCAAAAGTGGACCAGTTGTAGATGATAGTAAAGGCCATATCGACAATTCGGTAAGCCATTTATTTTTACATATTTTTTAGAAAATAATTCATAGGATGATAAATAACCAGTTGGGAGCCAGAGATTTCAAATCTGTATTTATAACTTTTAAAATAAATGTACAAAATATTATTTTTATAAAATCAAGTATTTTATATCAATAAAATGTTAATTATCAGAGAAAAAAACACATGAAAAATGGTAATGAGTTTTTTTTTTGTGTTTGACAACTCACAGATTGATTGATGTAATTATTTGATTAGAATAAATAGATACCTAAAAGAGATCAAAACATTAAAAGTTCTAAAGAATTGGTCTTGTTTAATAAAAAAACTGCTTTTTATTCGAGGAAAACTTTGTAGTAATAAGTAGTTTCCAATGCAGAACTATTAAAGCAGTTTTTCTTAAAAAAAGGTTAGTTATTAAAAAAATTAGATGACACGAACCTAGTTGTTGAGAAAACGCAGCCCTGGGAAACTACTTGGTTAGTTTATGGTACCAAGTTACTAATTGTAGCTTTCAATTAGATAACAAAGATTACTAATAACTGAGGGGATTACTTTTCGTAGAAAAGTTGTATTAAACACAATACGCGTATTTTACTGCTACATAATTCCCCAAAAATGTATTTGTTTCTTGCTTTTTGATAAACAAAAACTAATAGAAAAATTAAACTGATTTATTTTTATCAATGAGAATCAAAAATACTATGACGAAAACACTATTGCTTTGACCAGTATAAGATGAGCGAAAAGTAATACTTGAAGAAAGATTAGATCAGACACTTTTCGGTAATTACATTTTTTCTACCAACTCCCGACAAGATGCACACCAGATTAACTAAAAAGAATTATGCTTGCATATGGGGTAACAAAAAAGTGCTATTAAAAATAGCATTCTTATTCCCTACCACCGTCACTGGCTAAAATATTGGGAATAAAACTACAACAAAGTTCTTGTTCGAAAAACCTAAAATTGACCAGACCGGGCGACTTTTCCAAAAATTGTCAGTTTCTGAAATGCGCATGGGTTTTGAGACGTATACTGTATAAATCAATATTAACCATTGTATTTTGTAATGCATTATAACAATATAAACAAAATTTAATAGAATTATAGCAACACTAGTTATAATAAAACAATTATTTTGTAAAAAAAATCAACAAAAGCATCGAAATAAATTTTCGTGATATAAAACAAATATAGCTAAAGCCCTTTTCCTTCTAGAGGAAGCGTTTCAGAATATTTTTATTGTTTTCGTACTTTATCCCATATTTTAACTCAAGGATTCCGATCTTAAATTTTGATTTATTTAACTTCAATGCCCTAATTTTATTTTTCCACATACACGCACAAAAATAAGTTTTATTCATTTAATCGAAAAGTAAGTGAGATACTAAGGTTGTATTTTTGGTTAGGTATGTACTTTACTAAAAAAGTCTACAAAACTCGCAGAAAAATATAAGGATGTTATTTATGGAGAGAAACATAATCAACTTGCTCCACTGAGCATCATTAGAATTGCTGGAAAAACCGCAATTATTAATAAAAAGATAATTTCTTAAGATGAAACCAAATTGTACAAAGATCATTAAAGTCTGACACAACGTCTTCTAGATATTATTAAAGAGAAATTTTTAAGAAACTTTAACATTTCCTGTCTTGAAAACGAAACAGTTCCGAACATTTGTTTATTAATATAAACTTTTCTTTAATAAAAAAATACTTGTATTTCTTTACTAGAATGGTATCAAGATTTAAGTTTTAACCAAAATTCACGTAATTTTTTTGATATTTGTCTACGTTGTAGATAAAATTTCAAAAAATTCATTTATTTATATTTTGGGCCATTTTCAACATAAATGTTTTACTTCTTTCTGAGATATACTGAGTTGTGGCTTTGGTTTTGAATGCCCATTATACACAATGATTTGTGAAATATTGTCATTCAAATTTTCTTTTGAAACGCTTGAAAAAGTAAACGAACATTTTTTCCATAGAACAAAGTGATTATTTAAAAAAAATACTAATACCAATAGGTGAATATTTTTTAAAAGTAGGTCGAACATTGATTTTTCTTCTTTTTATTTACTAGTGCCACGTTAACCAATTCTAAATCATAGACATCATTTGAAGGAAGGAAGGTGATGAGTTTAAAAGAAAATTAATTATTAGGAAAAACTTGATAGTTGGCCCTTTTTGTTTTAATGTTTTCCTTTTTGAATTTTTCCATAAATTCAGGTTTCTTCTATATGTTTAAAACTTTTACATTTAGAGGACAAAGGTAAAAAATAAAATTCGACCCACAAAATCAATATCATTAAGAGCTAGGAGATATTTTTTTCAAATCACAACTTTTCGCAAAAAGAGTAAAAGTGTATAATTGGTAATTTGTTTTTTTTTTAATTTTACCCTTTACCATAATATGTGGATTTTATCTAAAAACTAAAATTTCAACGCCAAAATTTTGAGAAAAATTTTTAATTTCGTTTTTTTTATTCAAATCTAGATATTATTAATTTAAAATTTTCAACATTAAACTAAACTTTACTGCAAATAATCTGAAGTTAATCTTAAAATTTCTTACCTCATTCTAAATTGTAGAATGCACTTTTTAAAATTTCAGATTTAGTCTCGATATATTTTACTTTTTAAAATTAGATTTTTTTATAAACCAGTGTTTATTTCAATCTCTTTAAACAATACTAAGAGTGAATTCTTGAGTTTAGATCAGAAATTTCTAGACTTTTTGGATTTAAAATCTTTTTTTTTATTTACTTATTTGATAATTTAAGTCGAAACAGATGGTATTTACAGCTTAACAGAGAGGTTTCGAGAGTTGAATCATTTTTCTTTTTTCTTCTGACTTACAGTATGTCGGGTTAAAAATTTGAAATTAATTAGCTTCCTGAAAATAAAAACCATGAGTCATTTAAAAAAATATATTTAAAGTCGAAATATCAAAAAAAAACATGTTATCTAAATTAAACGCATCATTTTAACTCGAAAATCAAATATTTCAGAAAAAATTAAAAATTGAGAGCTGTTATCCACTTTATTTTTGTAATATTGGAGCTTTAGGATTAAGCATAAATTCAAAATAATAATATTTCTCTAAGTAGTTGAAGCCAAATGTTCTCCGGAAGACCTGATATTGTGTAATAAAAAGCACAAAAATATCAGTGAAAATTTTCACTTTAAAATCAAATTTTAGATTTTCGATTTTGAAGAAAAAATCTTATATGACATGGCCTTGATATTAAAACTTTTTTAAAATATTATTGTTTCAGGCTAAGATGGTCATTATGTCACAAGTAAGATTCGTATGTAGTAAGATTAAATATTTGAGTAAATTTACTGACTAAACTTGCTACAGCGCTGCGGGAAGTAGGGTAATGGCACCAGTACTTGTCAACACCCCAATAGTTGTTCTTAGACATATTTTTGAAAAAAAAAGATAATGCTTCTCTACTTTCATTGTCTAATGGAATCAATCGGTTCCATATGTATTTGCATCAATTTTAAATGAAGTTCTTAACGGTAGATGCCTATACAAATGTCTTGTCTAAAATATTTTGTCGTGATTGTTAGCAGATTTATTTAGGCAGGTTAAAATAATTTTGCCTAAACAGCAGTTTTTATTGTAATGAATGCAATTATTTTTACATGAAAGTAAAGTATGACTTTGAATTAAAATGTTCTGATATATATAATTAGTTTTTGGTTATGAAAAATTTGGTTGTGGCAATTACTACATACAAAAGACCAAAATATTGCAGTAATTATCACAAAGTGACAATTACTAGGGGAGTCGCTTATCTGAAGCTTAAAATCCAAATTTAGTTCAGATAATTACCTGCAGCAATTTTGTACACATAAATAAAAAATTTATTAAATTTTATTCAAAGATCCCAGTAGTTGTCATTAGATGAATAACTGACAATTAGTAGATTTGTCAGTGACAATTTTTAGTGTCAGTAATCACAACAAAATAAACAATGAAAACACTAAGAAAAAACTGCAAATAGTCAATTTTGGTTGTAACTAAAGCTTGCAAACAATGACTAACAAACTTAACGACTAATAAAACCTTTAAAGTATCTAGAGTTGGACTTAAATATGAAATAGGCAGTCAAATGGATTAAATATATTACAAGAAATGGTTTTTCGCCTTAAAAAGCTTATCGCACACTGACAATTTCTCAAATTATGCTGAACTCAGGATGGCATTGGTAACAAACCAGAAAAGGATAGCTATATATTTTTTTTATGTGTTATTCTTATTTAATCCATTAACATATGGATTCTTCTTTGGACTGTTCCAAAAACAAAGCAACGAAAAAATCGATTTAAGATTTAAAAAACTTTTAAGAAAAAGGCATATAAGCGACTGCATAATCAGAAGAAGACGGGGACACATCAGTTGATACAAGACTAGCCTCCAGCATTTTCAACAACAGATTGTACTAGTTGAAGAATATTTTAAAAATTGAAATTAGTTTTAGGGAGTAGCGTCCAAAGTTTTGCGGGTAAAAAACTTTTGTCACGATTGCAAGTATTATAACATCATACCTATATTTACCTAAATCACCATGTGACACCTCTATCCAGCGTAAAAGTCTATTAAAATGCAACATAAATCCTGACAGAAACATGCAAGGAAATAAGGATAATTCTAATGGATTGAACACCTTTTCACATTTCCAGCGATCATTATTTTGACAAAAACACCAAAAAAGCAATAAGGAAGAAATTAAAATTGTATTTTTTAATAAAAAAAAGATACAAAATAAAATGGTAAAAAAGATCATAGAATTAAAGAAGATTAAAAAATTTAAAAAAAGACAAAAATAGGAAAAGTCAAAGATAAGTAAATAAATAAACCTTCATATTTTCAGCTATTTTTTCCAAACAAACTTAAGGATTCAAATTTGATGACAATTACTAGAATAGTTAATGACAATCATTGGTTATTGCAATACTCGCCTACGACAATCACTGATAAAATAACATTGACATTTAAAAACATTTCTATTTTTTTTTCCACGGAAAGGGAGTTGGTAGTTTCATAACAAAGAAAGTAATCTTCCTCTTCAGTCATCCAGTTTTTTCTGTATCAGTAATAAGTTAAGGGTACGTCTAATAATAACAATTAATGTTTTGAGATCACGTCGGATAAATATGCAATAAACAGTAAATACCACAAAATTGAAATGGCACCTCCAAACGTAAATGACAGATTTCCTTTAGACGTTTATCAAATTCGAAAAGCCACTACTCCCTGCATGCTCTCTACTTAATTTCTCATTCAAATAGCAATAAAAACCGTGATAAATTCACATGGCTGAAGACATCCGCAATTTAGTTTACCTCTTTCTGTTCTCGAATAATATTAATTCAGTTAAATAGCACGAGTGTCTGTCATATCTTTGCAACTTCGTGACACAATGTCAATCTTTGCGCAAAGCAATAGTATTTCAAATTTCAATAATGGAAATTTTATTACAACATGGTAGCCATTCAAATCAAATCATCACCAAAACCATAAGTGTTGATACTCCCACATGGCCAGCCCCCTGTTCCCATCGTAAGCTTAATCTGTCAGAATCCGACAAGGATAGAACGCTGGTTGCTGGTGAGTTTTGAGCATGCGTCAATTCGAAGAGATAGAAGTGAATTAAAAAACAGAATTACAATTGGTGACACTTGAAATTTTACCTGCACCTTCTGTTTCAAACGCATGCGCATTACCACTCAACCACCTCACGAAAAATGTAGACGACAGAGGTTTTTCCAAAGTACAAAGCGAAGCTGGCCATACAGGGTACGTAAAACGTATTGCACTAAATGGAATTATGTAGAAACTGTTTGACACTTAGATTTGACATTTGGTGGGATTGAATTTGAATTTGAATTTGATATCAGTTTCATTTGTTGAATTTTTATAAATGGCAACCTAGGTTTAATTTGGTGTCATTTGGCAGGTAATTGATTTAAAAATACAATAGGGTATATTGTTAAAAGCTTGTTTATTCTAAAATAGACAGAAAATGAAAAAAGTAACAAATACTTCAGTAGAACAAAAAAATTAACAAGGAAATTAAATTATTTTGGGAAAACCACAATAGCTGCTCGATGTTTCATCCATTCACTTTTTGACCATGTCCAAGTCTATCAACAAAAGCGCTCAGTATATATGCAGATATGCCGGAGGAATGTTTGTGAGCGCAATTCTAATTAGAGCGTCTAATTGACTTATTAGGATACACAACGCTTTTCAAATATCCCTAGAAAAAATAGTCCGTGGGGGTCATGTCTGAAGACCTAGCGGGCCATTTCATAGGATCCTTTTGACCTTTTTAATTTTCTACTATTTTAAAATAAACAAGCTTATAACATATCATATTGTACTGATAACTTATATCAAAATATGGTATTTGTGTTTAATTTCATCCCACTAAACGTAAAATCTAAATGTCAAACAATTTCTACAAAATCTCATTTGGTGCAATACTTTTTAAGCACCTTGTATAGGAGTTTTAAATTATATGGCTAAAACCTAATGAAAAGCACGCTTTTTGTCCAAATGCCATGCTAAACTTCTGCTAGCTATTGTCAAATTGAGTGAAATCAATATCGAATTTTATTGATTAATAAAATTAACCATTTTGTTAAAATTAAAATAAACTAACTTAAAAAAGTTGTAAGTATTGCATATAATTCTTCATGATAGACTTACACGTACATATTATCATATTTTGTGCACAAATTCATTCTATATTACTTAAACAAATTTTTGTGTTTCGTCCAAAAGAATTGGATCATTTTTTCTCGATAATAATTGGGTTTGAGGCTAATGTTACCTAAGATTTCATGTTTACAATCTTCTGTTAACATTTCGATATTTTTCCTTTTTAAACCCTGTACAATTAAAAAGAAATAACTATACAAATCAACGTTTGAGTAATTAAGTGTTCATGAGCCACTAACTGACTTGGGGATCATAAGTTTGCCGTCACTGGAATAAAATAAAACTACTAGAGAAATTTAACTTAATACCTTTCGTTGAAGTTTACAATTATTTAAGCGAACAATTCTCTTTCTTTGCTCATTTCTCGGCGAAAACAAGTCATTAGTGTTTTATAAAATTCTGCCTTAAGTAAGATTGGCCAGATTACCGAACAAAGGTCTTCAGTTAATATAATTTTTACTTTCCATAGATGACCTTCCAAAAATAATTTATGACGACCAAAAAAAAGGTCCTCATTATTGTCCATACTTTAGCCTCATAAAATAATTTTTTGCGACAAAAAAAAAGATCCCCTAGATTCGTCTTGATATATTCCTCGGTTAACTTCAAATTATCGAACGAATTATTCGAAATTATCGAACGTTCGGTCCACCTTTAATTCCGGGCACGAACACTGCTTAATTACCGAAAAGTGTGGACGAAATCCGGCAATCCTAGCATTAAGTGCCATTTGTAATTCACTTCTGGAAACAAGACCATTTGATTTATACAACTTATGAATGATAATGATTAAATATGCTTTCAAACTGGCAGTAAACTTCGTTCCATCATATGTAGACATGCAAACATAAATATTTGTTTTGGTTTCTTATTCCTGATAAATAAATATCAATCCTCGTACTACTTCAAAGAAATAAAGTATGACATTGTTTTTCAATGTCTTCAATATACTTTGCCCTAAAATTAATTACAAAAATAACGGTTCACACAAATGACAAATTTTACGCTTTGTAAACGAACAGTAATTATAAAAGGTGTTCAACGAAATGTATTTAATTAAACGGGTGAAATGGCATAAAGTCGTTAAAAACGTTGTATTGAGAGATTTATAGTCTCTGGAATTCATCTTATAATTAATTTTAACCTCATTTTGCTAACAGTAATACTGTTAATCTCGAGAAGCTAATGCAGGGCGAATGATTCAATTTAGCGCTGGAGCATCTAAAGCAAACCCTCAGTTTCAACAAGGCAAAACCGATCCACTTCTGTAATCCCAAAGTTGATGAATTCGAGGAGTCTCTCCAACGCAAAATACAAATTAATATACATATAACTGAATTACTCAAGGCTTAAGTGTATTTTTTCAATATAATTAGCAATATATTTCTTTGAACAATTACTAAGATCTCCAGCAACTTTTCAAATTAAATTGTCCTGAAATTAGATTATAATTATCATATACAAATTTGGAAATGTTATAACCGTTTTTGCTGTAACAAATTATTTGTAAGCTCTTAGGCATTTCCTGCGAAAGACAAATCTTGGATGTCAATTTGAATACTGTTCTTCTTATTGTGGTCTATTGAAAATAAGGGTTTCAATAATATATGAGCTGCTAAAAGCTCTATTACATACCACTTCTTTTAGTCAGTCTTCGAAGTGGCTTTCTAAAAACACCACTTTATATAGTAATACCGTAATGCGTATACTTTTATCTGCCTCATACATAATTAAAAAGTATACAGAAAGATAAACTTAACGGCACATTCAATTATTTTAAATGCTCAATTTGAAAAAGATAAATATTTCATATTCTAAGTTTATTATAAATTACGACAGAATTTAACAATTACTTTTACAGATCTGAAGCAGATGCTAAAAGTTACGGTACATGAAAACAGTTGGTATAACTGATAAAGGAATAAATATGCCACAATTTATTAAACTTAATTCGTAAATGTCGTAAAAAAATAAACTGCACGACATAAATTTTTGGGTTGCAGTGTAAAATGTATAATTCCTTTACCGAGACAATTGTTTGTTAAACGATAAATGTTATACATTGTTATTATAAACATACAAGGTATTCCAGTAATAGTGTCATTAATTTTAACTACGCATTCGGAAGGCTTAATAAAGACAGAATCATTGGAAAAAAAGTTTTAAAAAAGAGGCAAATCTCTCTCTAACATACCATTATTGATCACAATGAATAATTTGCGACTTCCTAGGTCAACTCGCTTATTACGTTATTATCTAAGATGATTTTGTTTTTAGGGAAGACACAAGTTCTTATAAATAAATTCGAATTTTTTGCTTAAAATGTAAACTCTTTTGACAAATCTTCTCATCTATATTTCCAATTTTTTTTTTCCACTTTTGGTTGTAAATTCAATATTTTAGCTTGTTTTCCAAAATTTAGGTTTTTTTTCTATAACTTCGACTTAATCTCAAAACATGCAAAAAAAATATTTTTTTCAAGTTTTGAGGTGAACTCTAAAAACCAAAATTTGTTTTCATTGACTATTTTTTAAAATTTCTACTACAATTTTAGGATTTTAAATATCTTTGCTTAAATCTTCCATGTAAAATCGAAAACTCAAGATGTTTTTTTATAATTTTTACATTGATTTCAAAATACCGACTATTTATACCTATCCTCTCTTATTATAAAATGTTGAATATAAAACCACATGTTCGAATTTGTCTAGAGATTTTGTCTTTCTAGTTCAAAAATGTTGACTTTAATTTCTTAACGACTTTTTTTTAGAAATCTTCAGTATAAGCTCAAAATACCAAGTATCTTTTCCATTGACTTTAAACTAGAAATATGAATAAGTCTCAATTTTTTTGGAAATTAAAAGAATATTTTCCGATATGTTTCGGAAATATCGCTTTTAATCTTAACTTTTTTTTCACAACTTCCAGTTTAATCATAAATAAATCAATTCCAAATTATGATCTGAAATTTAAAGAATTATTTACTAAGAAAACGTGCTTCTATTTTAAGAAAATGAAAATTATTAACGTAATATAGGAACAGTTGAAAAAGAAAAAGAAGTTCAATCACGAGAAAAGGTAAATATTACTTATCTTTTAAATTACCAATATAGAAATATGAATCAGTTACTTTAACTTTGATTTAATTACCTGTTTTTTGTTTAATTTGAAAAATATATATTTTGCAGAATCTGTGGGTTTAGGTTAGTATATGTCTCAATGAATGTTGTAAACAAGTTTCAACGAATCTAAATATCTAATAAGAAATACTACATACCATTTAATAAAAATAATTACCGTGGTACCATTTAGCGATAAAGGGCGGAAATTAAAATTTTTGGATCTGTAGATATGTCCCATTACTCGCTGAATGTACAAAAATCAATCATAGATAAAACCTAGAGGAGAGTGGAAAGAAGAAAGCCACCGGGAAGAAGTAAAATTACAGTAATTACAAGACAAAATAAAAAACAATTGCTTTAAGATAGGGGGCACTTTTGGAATGTAAACACAATATTTGATAAAATTTTGTTAATGCTGATTAATAATTGGGGAATGCAGTCCTGTAACGACATTTCAATCTCGGTAATTGTAGGATTGAGAGTCCTTAGTCCCGCGGCATCCAGATATTTCGAAAGACTCCAAAAATAAAATGTCGCATCATCCGGCTATAGAAGTTTTGAAAGGGATTAAATGAAACAAAGATGATAATTAAAGTCGAAATTTTAAGAAGAACTTACGACAAAAAAATCTCAGTTTCAAGGGAAAATCAAAATTTACTGATTTTTTTTATTAATGAAGAATATAATTCAAGCTTCAAATTTGGAAAGAAATTCAAATTGTAAAAGGGTATCGAAGTTAATGTAAGAAATATATTGTCAAAACTTCTTATTTAAACTTAAAATTTAAAAAAAAATGCAATTTTTAGTTTATAGCCAACTATCAATAGTAAAAGTCAAACTGTGGAAAATTCAAAATTTCAAAAAAATACTCAGACTCAAAAATAGTTCAATAATAAAATCTTGAAATAAGTCAAAATTTCAACTTTATATTTGAGATTTTGGAAAACAAAGTTAAATTCTTAATTTTCAGAGAAAGAATTTAAAATCGATGTTTTTTGTAAGAAAACATTTTGATATAAAATTGTAGTTGTAGCAAATTTTCCGGCTGGAAATTTTGAAATAAAAACTGTATAGATAGCGCTTCAAAAAATTCAAAATCATTGAAAAAAATCGAAAATTTAATTTTGGATTAAAAATTTAAATAACTTAAAAAACAAAAAATTAGAATTTTGTGAAATAACTTTAAATTTTGACATTATGTTGGCATTTTGGAAAAAAAGAACTTTTCTAGAAAGAGCAAAAATTTGTCAATAATTTTTTTAATTTTTCATTTAGAAGGAAATAAAAATAAAAAGTCAAAATTCTGAATTCCAAGTCTAAAATTAGTGAATAGTAAAGCTAATTATTGAAAATGTAAATTCGGAATCTTAAGAAAAAATTCGAAATTTCCTAATAAAGAGACCAAATTAAAGTAGGCAAAATGACAAAAAATTGAAATTTCTAGCAAAATTCTCGGAAAAAGTGGGAGTTTAAAAGTGAAATCTGAAAGAAAAAAAATCAAAGATCATGCGGAATTCCAGTATTTCAGCATCCTGGTATCCCGATATTTTATATTCCCTACTGCTGAAATTTTAATTGTAATTTTGTTTTATATTAAACATAATTTTCTACTATAATTCCGTAGTAATAATAATCTTGCTTGTATGACTTTTTTTTGAAATTGTAATAGATATGTATAGGGCAGGTTTACGTAGTAAAGCCTATGTACGACTCTTACTTACTTACTTACTCTTATTGTGTGTTAAACAATCACTATTTATACAAGCTGTTTGACTTTTTTAAACTATCTAGATTTAACTATTAAGATTTTTACAAGCTGGCTTACCACATTGCTCATATCGATAAAACTCACAACTGTCAAAAAAAAGGTTCAGTTTAACCTTCAAACTTAAAAAAAAATCAAATTATAAAAAAATCATCTCTAAATTTATAAAAAGCTCCCATTTGGAGCCTAAACCTGACATTTCCAGGATGAAAAATTTACAGATAGTCAAAATTTTAAATTAGAAGTCGTAAGTGATAACGAAGGTTTCCACGGCCAGAGTCAGTACAGGATATACTTCTTCCGGGATTGGACCGTGTCAAAGAACTACTAAAAGTGTTCAACACTTTTAGTAGTTCTTTGACACGGTCCAATCCCGGAAAAAGTATATCCTGTAGAAGTCGTAAGGTTTAAACAAACTGATCCTGTAAAAAAAATATTTCGAGTTTTGATTTAAAGTTCAAAAAACAGTCAAGACAAAATTCATAAAAAACTTTTAGGATCGAAAGCTTAGAAAAACATAAAATGTTAAAATTTAAACTTGGAAATATGATAAGTCAAAGTTTGGAAGTGCGAATTTTGGAATAAATGTCGTAGTTTTGAAAAAATCCATTAATTAATACGCAGATATAGAAAAAATTTGGAAGTCAACATTTTGATATCAAAATTTAAAATGAACCTAACATCATTAAAGTTAAATCGAACTAGTCAAGTTTAGGGTGAAAATTAAAGAACTCTAGGTTTATATTTAAGGTTTTAAAATTTTGAAAAGAAAATCAAATTCATTTGAAAATGTCTTATAGATATTTTAGGAAAAAGGTGTAGATTGGGAAAAAAGTAAAACTGTAAAGTGAAATATTTTTATTAAAAAAGTGGAATTTTCTATAAATTACTCAAATAAATTTAATCGGGAAAAATTAAACCAATCAAGTTTAAGATGGAAATTAAAATAAACTTTTACATTTTAAATTACGAAAAAAAAAATCAAAATTATTCGCGAAATTTTGTAACAAGAATTCCAAATTGTTAGAACGAGCCTCGAGTACTACTAAAATTAAAAAAAAAAGTAAAAATCTTGGAAATAATGAAAATGCTGAATAATTTTTTATGAGAAAAGTAGAATTTTATAAAATGGACCATAATCAAATTCATATTCAACAATCAAATATAGAAAAAAAATAAAAATGGAAATCTAAACTGGGAATATAAAAACCTGCAAAAAGCTGGACACATTTATTCATAAAAATTAAAATGTAATTAAGAATTAGAAACCAATAGGACAAATTTCGGTTTTGCTGGTACATTTTCGATATGTAACTAGCTAAGAAGGTTTTAGCATAAAATTAGGGATAAATGTATTGCAACGAAAGAACGAAAGATTTTTCAAGAATCCTGAATGGTTTGCAAAATCTTTTATAAGTTGTTTTAACAGCAAGTGATTCACTAACCTAATATTTACTGTCAGTTTCTCTGAACTAAAAATAATATGGTTGTTCCATTATCGCCAATATTTATGCCGGATAACCTCCATAATATATTTTTTATTCAATCATCTTTATATCTAGCGACATTCTTAGCAACTAATCTAAATAATATAACAGCAACGAGATGCGAATTGATCTGAAATGGACTATGCTGATGTAAAATATTAGAAACTCTATTCAGGGTTAATGATGTGAAAGTGCCCAACAATTAAAAAAAAGT
The DNA here is from genome assembly GCA_028583605.1 of Dastarcus helophoroides. NCBI lineage: Eukaryota > Metazoa > Arthropoda > Insecta > Coleoptera > Bothrideridae > Dastarcus > Dastarcus helophoroides. The sequence goes on from CM053332.1 coordinate 5,129,013, forward strand.
GAAATCAAAGTATATTATTATTAAATTCTAATCATTCCTAATATAAGATTTAAAAGCTTTTTTATTATTTTTTAATCGAATTTCAAAATACATTCTCCCAAAAAAGTTAAAAATATAATTTTTCCCCTTCAAGGTATTCCCAGTTAATAGCAATCCTAGCCTTCAGATCTGATGATGAATTTTCTTTTATGGCCTTAGTTGACTCAAATTTGGTTCCACATAGCGGCACCTTTAGTTTGGGAATAAAAAGAAGTCAGCTGGAGCTAAATTTGTTGAATGCGGTGGCCTAATTTTTTTACAGTTACGGCTCTATGTCATGATGCTTTACCATCATGTAAAATTCACGAATTTTCTTTCCAAAATTTTGACGCTTTTTGATAAATTTTCTTAGGCTTATTTTTCAACGGACCAAATAATAATCTTTATTGATCTTCTGTTCTGTTGGAATAATGCACCAAACAACCAATATCGAAAAAAATAATGAATTGTCTGTTATAAAACGTTCCATCAATGTGGGATCATAATTAATGTGATCCAGCATGTCTAAAGAGACTTGTGTACGGTAGTTTTTTTTAGAAAATCTACTTTTTTTTAAAGAGGTGAGCCGCGTTCCATTCAATCCCCAAGTTATCCAAAAAATCGAGCAAAAAGACTGGTACGAAATGTTTAAATAAGTGGCAAGATTTTGGAACACATTTTTTTTTGCTTTTTGGAAGGTATAGTCAGCTAAAAATCTCAAAGATCATGAGAAATATCGATGTGTCGACCTCTTTTGGACAGTTTGCATCATCCGTGCTTTTGAGAAAACTAATTCTTTATAACATTTATTTAAAATTCTTAGAAGTCTGAACTCGGAATTTCATTTGCAACACAAAATCAATCTAAGGCCAAGACTTTCTTCAATAGTTATGCTCATTTTAAAAATCATGATTCACTATTAAAGTGTACTAACTAAAACACCCCATGTACAGAAACTGATTGGCAGTTGACGTTCATGGGTATATCAGAAACAGCAAAAATTAACATTTTTGGCCCTAAATTTGGGATGGGGTAAAACTACCCTTAAAACCGTTTATCGGCCGATAGCAAAAATACCATCTCTTATATTTTGATTCTCTCAAACCTATCAACAAAATCGGCGTCGGACACTTTTTGACCTTTTCTTGTTGAAGAAACTTGTAATTTTTTTCAGCAATAGTAGGATTTTTTACTCATTCCAATTAATTCGTTTCTTATATTTTTATTAAAAACTGAAATGATCATTTCGATTTTCCTTTGAAAAAATATTGATACCCATTTGATTAAAATTATCCTAATTGTATAAGCTGAGTTGTCTGTGTGTTTAATTTTGTTTTAAACTCTAAAATGTAGGCATCACAAAAGCATATTTATAATAAGCGAGGTTTTGCCTTGTGTCCCAACAAAACTAATAAATTGGAAAACTCAACTTATATAATAAATGGAGTTGGGAATCGGAATCCACAAGAGACACAAAAACCTTCATCAGATATTATGAAACTCATTGCCAAATTGCCAACTAACTGTAAAACTCGATTTACAACATATACCGATAAAATTGGAAACTGTCTTTTAATGTCCATAATTTGAATCTTAAGTATCCTCTATCGTCATTTTCTCTCAACGAAAATTACGCTGCATCTAAATCTACATAATATAAATATTAATAAGTGAACATAAGGCAAATGACAACCAGCAAAATACGTAAATTATATACTTTTGGTGTAGTAAAGAGATTCAGGTTCCCATTTTTTATCAAACTAAATCTAGAGTACAATTTAATTGGAGTGGAAAGGAAAGATCCGCGCCGTGTTATTGGCAAAAAATCTATAAAAACATTTTGGTACGTATCTAATTATCCCTTAATGGATGGTTGAATACAAAGACATTAATTTATAAATTAACCGTTAGAGTTTCGGTGCACGGTTTGGTGAATGGAAAATATTTACGACGCCCACAGGCACTTGTTAGTTCGTTAATTGTGAATAGTAAACGGAATTCGTCGGTGAATGCATTAATGAATATGTAATTCTGTTTTTATTTTGTTAAATTGGAACTTGAACTCACTTTTTAAATATTGTGTCAGCTAATTTTAGTTGCTCTTCATTTTGGTATGCTAACTGGCTAAAAACACATAATTTCACGTATTCGAATATGGCGAAAATTAGATGTTTTCTGAACTGACATTATGCTCTACTAGAAATTTTCATTATTACAACATAAACAAATTTTGTATTATACCAACACTAGCTAACTCGCAACAATAAGTTTTGCACAACTGTATTACGAACACAATTAAAACCATTAAAGCGAGCAATTTTTGTATAATATATAGATATAAACATATTTCAGCCATCTCATAAATGGCTTCAATTAAGATAAGGTTTTGTTTTTTAAGTTTAGCCACGTATAGATGTATTTTCTGGAAATATGCGATTTTACGTTTTAAAAAAAAAAGTCATCTTGTAAATTTTTGAGATATTTGCATTCGTGCTATTATAATAGCGTAACTTTTTTTATGCGCTATTGGATGTTAGCGGAGTACTCCCTACGGGATGCTGCTATCAACGTGAAAAGCCTGAAAATACGAAATATTATCCACATCGGCGAGTAATTGTAGAATTCTTCGGAGATGCGTAACGGAACTATGTTCCAGTGTAAACAAGGTTTAAGTGTAGAACTAACGCAAAAAGTCGGATCTTCAATGTAAACCGATAAAACAAAATTACTATAAGCGAGCACTAAAGAGATTTTAGGCTCAAATCAATAAAAAAAATAGAATAAAATTGTATTTAAAATTAAAAGCCAGAAAATACGAAACATTAATCATAGTAATCATAGAATTCGTTCGGAAATGCGCCCAGGGCTTTATCGGAAAGTGTCCGAACGGTTAGTAAAATTAACGCCAAATATCGGGATTTAAAGGATTTAAAAAAACAAGATTTTTACAAACAAAAATTTTTTACTTCATTTTCTTTTTGTTACAGGTACACGGTCATGAATATAACACATTAGAAGATTCACTAATGAAGAAGTTGAACATAAAGTGTTCAAATAGAGACGTTAGTTCATGTGTTATACTTAAGTTCGTTACGTATTTTAATAGGTTAATGAAAAAATCATCAATTGAATATGGTGACATCGAAATCACGCAAACATCCACGGAGACAGTCACATCCGATACCTCGCGAAGTTTCAATGCAGATGCAATGTCAGAAGAAGCACAACTTACCCAAGTCCTTACAGATAAGGTCTACGGTTTTCTTCGGACAAGGTCGCTGAAATGGAAGGTAATATTTTGTTTTAAAAGTAATAATGTACATTTGGAAAACCCCCAAATCTTAAGACACTACTTGATATGGTAGATTTTCACGGAATAATATTAGACAATACTCGAAATTAAGTTCAGAAAATTAATACATTTAATAAAGTTCAAGATTTATTTTTAAATGAAACATATAACTAATAAATTAGGCCGGATTAAATTAGATACAACTAAAGATAAAGTAGATAAATTCTATAATTAAAAAAAATTAAAGAAAAACCGTTTTCCTGAAATCGAGAAGTCGAGAATGCCTACTCATTCGGAGCAATTTCAGGTTCCAAAATACGTTATTCCAATATTTTAGTTCATTGCAACACAAAACAGCCCGAGAAAGTTTTTTCCGTCCTAGACTGAGAAAGTAGGTCACTTCTGCGTACCAGATAACAAGAAACAAATAGTGATTTTCAAGGAAACAATTTCATGGAAAATTAAATGACAAAGAAAATTATGAAATTATAAAAATTCCTTAATTTAAATAATACTGATTAGGATTTCAGAAAAAAATAATATATGTAGGTACCTCGTAGACAAAGTACATTCCCGGACTTCGATGTTTGTTCACAATTTACATCGTCGTCCGGGAATATTTCGCTTTTACTACTAGGTGTACAATATGCTATTCCAAATTAGCGCCGAGTCTTTAGAAAAACTAGCAAGTTAAACTTCAAATTATGAGAAAGGGGAATCGCTATTTTAATTGCAAACTTTCGACTTTCCTTTTGAACCATGACTTTTCTGACTAAAAATATCACTTGAAATGCCAAAGTTTCTAGAAAATGTTAGAATTTCGAAAAAAGCAAGACTAACAGCAGCATCTCCAGAATTTATTTTTTTATCTTCTTTAGATTCTTTTAAATTTAATATTGCTACTTAAACGTTTTTTCTCTAATAAAAATATCAGTTTTAAAGTTTAAATTTTGAAAAAATGTTGATTTGGCTAAATAATTGAAAATTTGTACAGAAAAAAATTTTCCCTGAATTTCTGTTGATTTGCCTTCTTGGTTATTATTAATGGTACAGAATAAACAAAATGTTTTGTTTGAATTGTATAAATTGCAAATTGTTTTAATAGTTTGTGAAACCTGGGCCTAGCTATTCTTAGCCTTGCACAAATTACCTTATATCACATGATAAAGAAACAAAACGAAAACACTTATTAATGTGAAAATTTTGGACAATAATTCTATTATATATGTATTCTAATAAATAAGAATGTATATAAAATGGCTTTAATATCCTGCCGGAGTTCTTATTTCGAGTGAATAAAATACGATTCAAAAAATGGCACTTCTACATTGTAATGTTTAAACATACCACTGCTTTAAAATTGTAATTAATTTGTTTAGTGATCACTGGATAGTAATTATTCTTCATGTAAAAGCAATCAATCTCGAAATCCGTGCTGGAGAAATCTATTTCTCCGTCCCAAGCATTAATCTTGACCATGATCTTCAGATGTGGATGCACATATTGCAGATTGAATCGTGTGAAAGTTGACGGTGAAGATACTTGAACTCTAGCGATGAAAAATATGCCTTTGTAAATGGAGGAGTTTATATGGTGTCCCACTTCAAATATTGCACATCTGCAATTTTAGACCAATGCACTTATGGGAATTTATTGCCGATGAACTGTTTTTCATTGTTCTGAAATTTAGATTCCAAATGTTTCATTTGTTGAAATTCACTGCTAAAGTGAATAACGTGTTCTAGTAAACAAAATCTTTAATTCGGGTGAAAATTTAGAAACTTTAAACAAATAGCAGAACTACTTTCAATTATTTTTACTAATACATTTTTGAATGAATTTTGTTGATTATTTATTTATATTTTATTGTACTGATTGTTGAGGTTGTTAAGTTGTTGACAATTTAGTATTTTATAAGCAGCAATAAGTGAGGACAAAATATGTAACTTTATTTTGTACACGTGTTCATAACCATCTACCGCAAAAAGTATATTTATCACATATACTTATCATATATTGGTCCAAGTGTAGTTCCAAGGGAACACTAAATCAACAGATGAAGTTTTCCACAAAAACCCTTGCGACTGTGGTAGCTTCCTGGTTCGATAGGGCGTAAACTTCAGGCCATTTACGGAAATAGTCCATAGCCACCAGGTCGGACTTGTTTCCATCGTCTGATACTGGAAATGGTCCTGCCACATCGATTGCAATTCTTTCAAATGGAGCTCCCACATTATACTGCTTCAGGCTCCCTTTGGTTCTTGTACGAGGACCCTTGGATGCAACGCAGGTGACACATTTCCGACACCACCGCTCGACGTCCTCCCTGCAGTTAGCCCAAAAGAACCGTTTTTGAATCTTCTCCAGGGTCTTCTTCATCCCTAAATGTCCTCCAGAAGTCCCATTGTGCACCTCCCACAAAACCTGTGGAATCTTCTCCTGAGGCACCACCAACTGCAAGCTGACGCGTTTTCCATAAGCGCTTTCCCATGCCCTCTTCAGCACCCCGATCTTTACCTGGAGAGATTTCCATCGGGCCCACAAATTCTTAACAGCTGGACTTCTGTCGGAAACTTTTTGCCATTCGGGTCTATCTCCAGCTTCTTTCCATTCCAATATGGGTCCGATATCAGCGTCCGCTCCCGAAGAATTTCCACAGTCCATCCATCTTTTGGCTGGACATATCTGACCCTTATATCCACTATGCCCTTATGGTCCTCAACTCGTTTGCAGTGTTTGCAATCCCTACAAGATCTTCTGGACAAAGCGTCAGCGTTGTTATGCTGTCGTCCCGGTCGATAATGCACCTTAAAGTGATTGGAGCCTTCCTAACCATGTAGGCGTCTGTTCCTCTGCGTTCTTCATTTGAAGTAACCAAGAAAGCGCAGAATGATTTGTCCTGATGGGTAATTCTTGGTCATACAAATATCTTTTAAAGTATTCCATGGCCTTCACTATCGCGAGAAGTTCCTTTCTGGTGGTGCAATAGTTTCTCTCCGGCTTCGTCAGGATTTTGCTGTACTATTCGATGACTCTTTCTTCACCGCCTTGAACTTGGGATAGCACAGCTCCAATGGCGACGTTGCTGGCATCAGTGTCTAACGTGAACTTCCCATTCTGCTGGGGATAAGCCAAGATAGGACTTGTGCACAAAGCGGACTTCAGTTTTCTGAAAGCGGTATCACAATCGGGAGTCCAGACATACAGCATGCTCTCTTCCGTTAGTCGGTACAACGGCGCAGTAATGTTGACAAAACTTCTTAGAAATCTTCTGTAATAAGTGCATAACCCTAGGAAACTCCTCAGTTTATGTTTATCTACGGGTTTTGGCGAGTCACGGATTGCTTGAGTCTTGCTGATATTTGTTTTTACTCCTGCGTCTGATACAGTGTGGCCCAAGAATTCTACTTTCCTTTGGAACAAAGAGCACTTCTTCAGATTCAGCTTTAAGGTAGCCTGCTTTAACTTGTCGAAGACTTCTTAAAGATTTTTTAGATGAGCTTTAAAACTTTTGCCCATCACCATGACGCTATCTAAGTAAACCAAGATTTTTCAAGTGAGTCCTCGAAGTAGAAATTTTATTAGACGTTTGAAAGTAGCCGGTGCGTCGCATAGTCCAAAAGGCATAACCATGAACTAATATAATCCACTCTTTGTCTTCGGGGTCTATGCTCACTTGCCAATATCCGCTTTTCAGGTCCAAAGTTGAAAACTAGGTGGACCCAGACAAGGTTGTTAGGGTGTCGTCAATCCTTGGCAAGGAGTAGCTGTCCTTCTTAGTGACGTTGTTTAATTTTCTGTAGTCGACACAGAATCTTGTTGACCCGTCCTTCTTTGTAACCAAGACTGCAGGGAAAGACCATGGACTATTAGACTCCTCGATGACTCCATCCTTCATCATTTTTTTAAGCAGTCCTGCGACCTCATATTGCATGGGTACAGGTAATCTTCTTGGGGGTTGACAAATAGATGTTGCATCGTCGGTGTTGATTTTGTGTCGAACTACTTCCGTCCTTCCTAGATTTTGGTCTCCATCGGTAAAAGCGCCGTGGTTTTTCTTGAGAAATGATCTGGCCAGAACTGCTTCTTCCTTGGACAGGTGTTTCAAGTCTATTTCCAACTCGACTTGCCCAATCTTCGTTTCCTGTACTAGCGCACATTTGTCATCCAAGGAACTTATCGAGGCTACCAGGGTACAAATTGCCAGAGTACTACCCTTCTTGATTGAGCGTGCTGTTGGAAATAAGTTGGCAACTCTCACAGGTACCTTCTGAGATGTTCTAACTACAAATCTCGCCACTAGTAAATTCTTGGAAATGTCATAAGTCGATTTCACTAATCCAACCGAGCAGCCCAAATCTCCTTCCATCGCAGCCATAATCGCCTTCTCACTGCTTCCCTGCACCACAGCTGTTTCGCAGGCAAACATTCTTACCTCCTTTGGGGTGACCTTTCGTGTTGTCAGGATACGACAGGTATATACAAAGACATCGGAACAAAGTCCAAAACGTGTATTTTTAAAAGATTTTTTTGGTGCTAAATTTTGACCTTAATCTCAAAATAAAGAAACTTTTTCCAAATCATTTTTATATAAATTATGTGTTTCCTTGGAAATTCACACTTTTATTTTCTTTCAAAATTCCAATTTGAGCTTTTCGGTTAAAATATTTGATTTTAGATCCTAATATAAAAATTTAGATTTTTTCTAGATGTTTTGAGTATTATCAACTAAAAAATTATCTTATAAAATAGTTTTTAATTTGTAAATATTCATTTTATCCGACTTAACTTCCAAACTAATTTTTATATAATTTATTTGTTTTCTTCGTCAATAAATTCAAGATTTTTATCTTTTGTGGTCACTTTAATTGTTTTTTCAATTATTTTTTTTAATTCAAATTATTTTTCTCTCTTTGGTTGCAAGTTTGAATTTTGAAGAATTCTTTTTAATTCTAAATTATTATTTTCAGTTTTCACTTTTTAGCAAATTGCATGGATATGAGCCTAAATTTAAATATTTGGCCTATATTTTCAAATATATCGGGTGTAACAGGATCATGGTACACCCCCTATTTCTTATTTATTTATAAAAATAAAATTTTTAAATTTGCTAGACTTGATGTCCTTATAAAATGCCAAATTCGACATAAAATGGCATTCCTACTGCTACCACTTTCGCTAAAACTGATACCAACTTCTGATTTTTAAATAGAACATCCTGTGTATTAACACACTTGTAGAATCTGAACAGTTTTATAAAAAAATACCCTTAAAATAGGCAATTTAAGGACTAGAAATTTTTTGGCTACATTTTTCAACCTAGAAGGCTTCGGCTTATTATAATTAATTCTTATGGACCACATAAACGCCATAAAAATTAATTTACAAAAAAACGACTATTTTATTCTTTTGTCACCTCATAAAGTTAATAAAAATGATATTTACATCATAACTTCATTTTCTTAATAATAGTAGTGTGGTACCATGAAAGGTATAATCAATGGCTATCTAACCATATTTTTATTTTTGCTGTGAAATCAGTAAAACTGAAGTTACAGCCAAAAGAATTTAAAATATTCGGTTTCAATTTATTTGGAGATTTATTCAATAAGAACATAAGATAGGTGTGGAAAAGAGATTTAGAAAAATTAACGCTTCCAAGGCTTTCTTAATTTAATGTTTTGGAGCCTTAATGTGGTCGGTTAGAGTTAATAAGGGTGAGTCATAATTTTCTAGGTTAAAAAAAAGGGACCAAATAAATTTTTGAATTTTTAAAAACCACTTATCTTATGTGTATTGCATTAAAAAAATTGATCGAATTCCAAAAATTTAATAATATACTGGATGTGCCATTTAAAAATCAAAAGTTAGTATCAGTTTGGTAAAAGCGATTGGAGTAGGAATGTCATACATATGTCAAAATTGGACATTTCATAAGTATATCAAGCAAGTGTAGCAAGTCTCAAAATTTTATCTTCATAAATAAAGAAAAGCATAGGGAGTGTACCATGTTCCTGTTGCATCCGTTATAATAATCTTAATTTTAAATTTAAACCCGTAATGTGTTATGAATTATAGATCTTTTAAAACTTCAATTTTTCCTAATGATTTAAATTATAAATTTCATTTATCACTTTTTTCACAAAATTTACTGTCAATTGAAAATTTTATATAAATTTGCAAATTTATTTCAAAGTCTTGACCCAGTTTTAAATTTTCTACTTTGTTGTCAGAAGACTAGATTTATATTCAATGGTTTTAATAACCTTCAGTAATTTGTTCAAAATTTTAGCTGTAGGTTGAAATGTTTCATATTTTCTAGATATTTTTTCCGATATTTATAAAAAACCAATTTTCACAGACAATGACAGTTTAACTTATGCTCTTTCTAAACAAATGAAATTATTAGTTTTTAATGGAAACACTAATAATTCCAAATACATTTATCTGAAAATAACCATAACGAAAGCCAAAAAATGAAGGCCAATAGGAAAGTGATAAGTTGAAATCCGTGACCATCACGTAGAATTTAATAAAATAAACATAATAATAGAATTCGACCGAGCTAAAACGTGTAAAAGCAGACTATAGGTAGCTGAATTATCAATAGTTTACATGCTTACCTTTCAAAGACCAGTTTACGCTGGAAAAGCCCAGAAACCTTGTAGTCTAATACAGGGACCCATACGAGGAAACATCTATAAGATTCAGAGTTTGTGAAGAAATGACCAGTTTGGATCTTATTTGATTTCGTCAGTTTGATTTATTTGATGTTTGAACAATGAATCGAACAAGCAACTCCGATAGCTTTACATACCTAGAGACTGTCTAGTCAGAGTCTGGCTCTCTTTCGCCATATTACAACTACTTATAGCACAAAATCCTAACCTGTCTTCTTTGATATTTTTATCTGTCAGATACTCATGTTGCATATCACGACATAAGGATAAAGTTCCAAGTTTACTCTAAATTACCCTCGCTTTATAAAGTGAAAATTCTGCATAAATTTAATTTCAAAATATTACATCTGCGACCAATTAAATGCATCTTTCTAAATAAAAATTTCATAGCTGATTTAATATGCGGCTTTATGAAACCTTTCATTGCCTCATGTCGAATAGCTAAACTAATGAATCCACTGTTTTTTCATTGTTTCATTCATTATGAGCCAGAAACCCAAATAAATTTTCCATTAGTACATCTATTAGAGGCAATGAAACTGCATGTTGATTGCACGGGTAACATGTGTGTGGTCTACATTATTTTATGATTCAAAACACAGAAGTTCGGTGTAATTACATCGCTGACCTTTGGTTTTAAAGAGGGATCTCTGCTTTCTATGTCTAGGTGTTGAAAAATAAGTTTGCCTTCGGAACGCCGTCACCAAATTGGATAATTACAACATTGATTACATTCCTAACAAGGTTAATTTCTTAAGTAGCTATAAAGTTGTGTCCCAGGTTTATGCTCGCTTTTGCTGTTGTGACTGGTTCGTGTATTTAATATCTGCTAATAAATAAATATTTTGATACTTTTTTTATGAATTACAGACTATAACAATTTCAATCGATTTTTTTTGAAGTTTTGACTTTTAAAGATGAAATTTTGCTTTACGTTCAAATATAAAATGTCAAAACTTGTGAAATCAAATTAAATTAATTTTGAAAATAGCTGGAATACCGAAGCTAACCATGAACCTTGGAAATGCTTTTATAAATTAAACTATTTTCCATATTTCCATTCATAAATTTTAAAATTAAAAATTCATTTGATAAAATGGCGTTTTGAATAAAAAATTGTAAAAATTCCAGTTTTACCATGCAATGCCCAAAAAGGCTTAAAATTTATTTAAAACATTTACAAATTTTTCAGTGCAAAAATGTCAGTAGCTCGAATTTTTACTTCAAAAGTTCAAATTTGCAGAAAAATCGGCATTTCTGAATTTGAATCGAAATAACATTTTCTTTAAATAAAATGCTTCACTTCTAAAGTTTTTTTGATAATGACACTTTAAACGTGAAATCGGGACTACTTTCAGTAACTCTGATTTTTTTATAATTAGACTTTAATTTTTAAATTTTGACTTTTTTCTTACATTAAAAATTCAAAATTACGAAGCTGAAAATCGTAATTTAAAACTAGAAAATTTGAACAAACTTTGAATAATGTCGAAATATTAAGATGAAACTCAAAATATTATTAATATTTTTTTGTTTGATTTTCGGTTTTGTTCAGAAATTCGGAATTTGACACATTATTTATTAACTTGGAGATCAGAATTCAAATTTTAAATATAGAAAAGAAGTTAGGTTATCATTTATTTATTCAACATTTCTATTAACAAATTTTCAAATTAAACCACAAAAAGTTGAATTTTGCATCGAATTTTCGATCTTGATTTCAAAATTTTAATTCTTTACTATAAATTGTAAGCTTAAAATAAAATTTTGGTTAAAATAGCAGAAAAGCCTAAACTACAGATATTGAAATTTTTTTCCAAAATATTGCTCTTCTCATAATACCGAGCTCAAACCTGCCATTTTTCTCTTTTTTTTTTTAAATAAAATAAAATTAAGTTTATATTTTAAGATTTAGATCAAAATATAAACTTGATCAATTTTGATTTGATTTAGAAAAATTTTGACTGATAATTTTGCATTGAAATCATTTTTTTTTAAACAACTTTAAATCATTTTTTTTCTATTTCTTTAAAATTATAATTCTAAAATCGCAAAAATTCTAAATTTCATTTTATTTGCTTATCTAAATTACGAATTTCATCATTTTTTCTGAAAGATTTTTTATTTAAAGTTATACTTGTTTCTAAAACTCCAACTTTGAAATTTGAAGTTTCAATAAAACCGAAATTTTGGCCATTTTTGGTCCAAAACTGAAACTATTGCCGTAACTAGCTTTTTTGTCCGAAACTGCACGAAACCGTAAACGATCTGCAACTATTTATAATTTATTATTACGATTTGTTTATCTAGAGTCTGGATAGTTATCCATACCAATATTTAGTTAATAACAATCTTTATTAAACAGTTTTTATTTATATATTGCTGCTTGATTATTGTTTTTTCTCTCAAGTTTTTTATTTTATTTTATTTTAAAAAATGTTTTGACTTTATTCCTTCCTAAACGTCGACTTGTGCTTCTTCAAAATCACCAAACCCTTTGACCTAGACTGCATAGTTCAGCTTTTTATAAGCCAAGAAACTCCTACTAACTGATTGTACATAGCAATACTACCAACAGCGAACGGTCAACCTCCCTGCGTTTGTCAAAACGATCACTGTGAAAAGCTTAGAGAACTTCAATACTCTAATTCACAGACCGATAGGTTGGAGCCTTTATTATTAGTGTTTATTAGGTGGTCTTAAAAAATAAGAATTAGTTTTTTTTAAGTTAATTTAATATATTATTAAGGGTTTCATCAAAACCGTTTTAGTCATTGCCAACATTAGCCACACAGAAAAAAGTTATACATGAGTTTTTATACCATATAAAAAATCACCACAAGTTTATTAATATAGATTTTATGGCGTATCTATTTTAAATTTATTCGTAAGACATGAGTTCAATGCTACTTTTGTTATGTGATATATTAAATAGTTTAAAATACTAGTGATGCATTAGCTAAAAGATTAACTCTTTTTCAGGTTCTAGATGGCGCCGATCTTGTTATTTCCGGAAGTTCCGACAAAGATGGGGGTTTGAATCTAGGTTTAGCTCTTCGACCGAACACCGACAATGTTGGAGATGCACGTAAGAAGAAGGACAATGGCATGGGCATGATGATCGCCGCTGCAGCGATGAAGATCGGTTTGTTGAAAGCGCTCGCCTTTAAGGCCTTAACCCTTCTAGTCGGCAAAGCTTTGCTCGTCAGCAAGGTAAGAATGAAAATTTGTCCGGGTTTGGTTACTCTAATTATTATAGATCCAATGTTTAGACCTACACGCAACTCTTTGAGTATTAATTAACGAATTTGTCTGAAATGCAGGCCCCAAATTACCAACCACTTCAAAGGGATATGAATTATAACTCTCTTTGAGAACTTGCAAGTAAGCCACATAAATAATTTTGGATCTTACAAGTTCTCCCAAGTTTGGCTCGAAATAGAACAACTAATTATAAATCAATTTAATGTTCTAAATTAAATCATTCTTATTTCTACTTTTCTCCAATGCAGGAAACTGTTATTGCGTTCTAGAGTACCTTATTGTCCTTTATGAATTTTATTGCGAGATGAAATTAATTTCTAGTTGATGTTCTCACTTTCTTGTTTCACTGATATAATTAATACCATTTTAGAAGTCCTGCCTATGAATACATATTTATGATGTACTGAATTAAGCAAATTAATTACTTACCTACTATTGATGTTCGTCATGAACTCCTTGAAGTTTATTGCTAAAATTTTTATTTCCATTTTATATTGCACAGCTCTCCTCGCGAGCATATGTTCTTAGATGAGAAACATTGTGGGTATTGCTCATTATGACAAAAAAAAATATCCAATGTATATAATAACTTGTAAAATATACTCTTTTTGAGATTTAGACTTTTAACATCTACATTTGTTATGGAATAACTTTGTCCAAAAGAAGAAAATGAAAAATTAGAAATTATAAATCTACACGTCTTTCTCAAATTTCGAGAAAAATTTGAAATCCTAAAAATACTTTAAAATTTCAAAATTAATTTAGTTTTTTCACGAAATTACATTTTTCTGCAAAACAGAATTAAATTTTTTCCCAAAATTATTTAACATTTTATTTTAATCTCAAAACCTAAGTTTTCATCTCGATATTTCATTTTGTTCTCAAAATTTAAGCATTAACCACAGAATGTTGATTTTAACTTCACCATTTAAACTTTCTATTCAAAATTATGAGTCTCTTTAACACTCAAAAATTAATCTTGAAGTATGGATCTTTTTTTGTAATCTAAAGTTTTTTTTCAAAAAAAAATTTTTTAATTTTGAAATTTTCAATTTAAATTAAAAATATGGTTTATTCTTAGCAATGCTATTTTAATCTAGAAACTCAAAATTTTGGAAAATTTTATTTTTAGCAATCTCACAAAAAGTTTGAACATAAAGTCAAACAATTTGACTTTGTTACCGAAAATTTAATTAGAATAAAAGTAAACTTACAATTCCAGAAAAAAGAAAATGTTCCCAATTCCTTCGGTCGATGTATCAACCTCTTTCGAAATTTCCTTTCTTTTTAACCCAAACATTTTAGTCTCAAATTTTTCGAAAGTATTTTAAATGTTACTAAAAATTTTGAACTGTCGCAAAATAATTTCTCATTTTAGAATGTTTGCTCGAAATCTCTGATTTTTTTATTATTATTCAATTTTAAATCTTTTCTGAAACATCAAAGAATGCGACTTAGAAATCGACAATAAGACTTCGCGAATGAGGCAGAAGTTAAAAAAAACATGAAATTATTAGGAAAAAATTCTCAATTTTGAAAACTTTCTAGGAATATGATTTTTTTCCAAAATTTCCCATTTTGAAATACATAATTTTTATAGTTTTTAGTTTTGTATTTCGAGTTTTTCTGAAAATTTCGATTTTCGTTTCAAAATTTCGACCTTTTCTCCAATTCTACTTAAAATCGATGTTTAAATGATTAAAAAATCAAATGTTTTTAAACAAGCACAAAATTTACAAAATGAAATGGTGTTTGTTTTATCGAAATTTCTGCTTTTATCCAAAATTTTTAATTTTAAAACAATTCGCAATTTTACCCTTACTGTGTGCAATTTTTTATTATTCATAACTAAAAAACTCTATTAGGAATAAATACAACAAGAGAAAAATTCCACAAAGTTTCTATAAATATTTGCTGTGATCGGACCTGGTGGAATTTTTATTTTTATATCTCTTGTTGTATTTATCAGTTAAAGAGTTTATTTGTTATGAATTGTAAGACAGTCCAACATTTTTAATTTATTTTTTAATTCGGAATTTTGATTGTGTTAAATATTTTTCAGATAACTTTTTCAATTCTACAGGATTAAAAGTTTTTTACTCAACATTTCAACAATTATTTTCAAATCTTAACTTGTCTTGCAAAAATTTCGATTGTTTCTAACTCAGCCTTTTCTTCGAATTTGGTGTCTTTGTAATGAGCATTGTATTGTTTGAAATTTGGATTTTTTCTTAAAATTGCAGATTTACTTTTTCTTTAACATTTCTACTTTAATGTAGGTGTTTTGATTTTGTTTTGAGGGCTAAATTTCGCTGTTTTTCCTAAAACTTCTCTGATTTTTTTATAATATTAAATTAACATTTTTACTGTCAATTTGTTGCTCCAATTTTGGCTACAAACTTGAAAATTGGGAACTTTCTTAATAAGTATCAAGTTTCAAAATTTCATATTATTTTTAAATTTTAACTCGCATTTTCTTTATTACAAATCATATATAATTTCAATTTGAAATTTTTTCTCATAGTTCCACATTTATACTTTCAATTAGACTTTTTTCTGAAATATTTGTTTGCTGGCTCAAGCATTTGACTTAATTTTCAAATAACCAGTATCAGTTTAAAGTTGTGACTTCCGCCTGGAAACGAATTTAAACTCAATTTTTCATATAAATTTATTTCTATGAGTTTCGAATTTCTCGCCCTTACGTATTTCAAATTTAGATGCATCAAGTTGAAGACTAGAATATAAGCCAATATTTTACGAAAAAAGCACACAATGAAAATGTAAGTTTTCCCTTTCTTCTCAAATTTTCTATTGTTAACCCAATTTTTTTGATAAATAACCTTTTGTTTTGTAGGTTATTGACTTTTCTCCAAATTTCGAATACAATATATTTTTTTGGTTTCTTCTCAAATATTTTGAGTTAGCGTGGACTTGAAATAATATTTTTTATAATAATATATTTTTTTAATCTTCCTTTCTTTTTGTCAATGATTTTTGTAAATTAAAATAGGCCTAGCGCCGTAAAATTCACGTTTCCCCCTATGACTATGTTGTAGAATATATTAGATTTAAAAACGTATCAATCAAAATAAAACTAATTGCTTAATTATGCCAGTATATAACTTTCAATGTGGAGTTTTATACAAAGCAAATGTTTCTGTAAACAGTGGTATATATTTTGTTTTTTTATCACATTACTTGTCATTTTAAACAGGCATGTGCAACGTGGACCCTCGCACCGCAAGAAAATGTCCCTTTAAGTGCGAAAAGGATGTTCATATCTATCTTAACATTATAGAGCAATAATAATCGATCCCGAAACATGGAGTTTATAGACTGGATCTGTAGAAAAACGTCTGGTAAACGAAATTTGGAAAAAATTTAAATAATAAGTATCTGAGTTATGTCATGCTTATGATTTTTTAAAAATATTTATTAATCGAAGATTCTATAACAATATTATATAGGCGCAGAACGGACATACATTGAATATTGTTATATTACGAATTTTATTTTTTCTCAGAAAGTTTAAGTTATCAACTTCAAATATCGACAAGAAAAGTTTACTAAATTTCTGATAAAAATTTGCTTTTATATTTCAAAAATTCTCAAAAAATTTTTGATATTTGAAAGATTTGATTCATATCCAGAAATTTCCAATTTTTTTTGAAATTTTGACGTTCTCATCTTAAATTTGGCATTAATCACAACATTTTGACAAACATTTTATCTGGTGGGCAAAATTTTAAGAAAACAGTTACCTTTTCAATGGTTTCGCAAATATCATTTTTTTTTTACTTTTCTAATTTAATTTGAAATTTTTAATACTTCAGAATTTTTTTACAAAAGTTATATTTATTTTCCTAATTTTTTTCAAAGGTTTCATTAACTTTTTTCTAATTTTTAATTTTAATCTCGAAATTTGAGATACTCTTTCTTGAGTTTTTTTATTTTTTTCATAAACTTTTGTAGGCTTTCAAATGTTTTAAAATTTAATTTTTCCTGAAATTTTAATTTAAAATTTGAAGATTTTTCTTTGAAAATTTTGATTTTTATTTTGCACTTCAGATGAAAAATTAAAATGTTTAGTCAAAAATTAAGAAAACAGGTTGTATCAAATTCGCATCTCACTACAGTGACCCCGAAAAAGGTAAACTACGGCATAGGTTAAATTGGGGCAAAGTTGCACAATTTGGTGATCAGGAATATAATGTTGGGAAATCGATAATATTTCTTGCCGTTCTTGAGATTTTTGAAAAAAAAGTAAAATTTTGAAATTTATTTTTTATTATTTCTTGGCATTATTTAACCAAAAAACAAAAGATGCTTATATCTGTTATTGCTACACGATTCCATTGAGTCAGTCATATTTTTGTGTATTTTTCTCATAAAAAATGTTTGTCGTGTAATTATTCATGAATTACACAGGTCAACACTGATTTTGTCACACGAACTCTGGTAGGTAATTGTGTTTGGACTACCTACCCCCATCCATAAAATTGTACTTTTTTTTTAATCACCCCCAATTTTCTTGGGATAAAGTAAAATTTATTTTTGGAAAAGTAGTCTTCCCAAATAGTGTTCGTTTTTATCTGGGTACATATATTATTTACATCTTAAAAATTTTTATCAGAAATGAAACATAATATCACGATCATATTAATTCTTCATATGAAGTCTTTTTTATCGTTAAAATTTGGGTACTTTTTTTGTGAAAGGGATACAAGGAATCAAAAAAAATCTCAATTAGGAAAAAGTCCTACACGTAGATCTTTAATTTGTAAATAGAAAAATGTAAAACATTTACACTTGTAAAGCTTTCTGGTATATTTCTACCACCACTCCATATCAAATTAAGCTTACCGAAAATTTTCTAGAGGGGATGGATTCCAATAAAAATGAATGTTTATATTTCAAAGAGAAATTCCCCAGAATGAGAGGAATAATAGTAGTAGAACCTCAAATTAAGAAAATTATTAAAAGACGCGTTTAAATAAAAATTAAATATTTTGAAAAAATTAGCATGAAGATACTTCAAAAATTTAATTGGAAATATTTTGGTTTACCATAAGAGTGACATCGAAAGGTATTAGGTTAAAAAAACTTTTATTGGAGTATAAAACTTTGGGTTGCAATATGGGGATCAAGATTCATTTTTTTAGACACATATCTTAACTTTATTCCTACAAATTAGGGGGCTCTGGGGAGCTCTAAGTGATGAGAACTAATAGAAGTTTCATGCGGACATTCCAGTGATGAAAAAACTTTGTCAGAGCAGATTAAACTCAAGGGTGTTGATTGACTACAACTGCTTGATCAAGAGGGACCAATTAAAAGCTAAATAATCTAAAAAACAAAGATTATATGTGCCTAAAGTACATTTAATGTTATATTTCTGGAAATCCATCGTGTTTAAAACATTTAAATTTCGTGGGTGATGCAAAACTGCTTATTGTAAATGACAACAACTAACACTATTAAAATATATAAAAAAAGTTTATGTGACGTGACAAAACTTCAATTTTGTTGACCAATGTTATTTATTTATGTGATAATGGGTAAACCTCCTTTGGACAATTTGAAGGGAATTTTTTTCTTATTAACTTGTTCATGCTAGTAAAATAATTTGTAACAAAAGCATGCAGATGTTTAACTTTTAAATAAATAGTTCGAGTCATCCACTGCAATAGTTTAGTAAGAGAACTAACGTTACTTATGGCTGAAATGATGGTTGCCTGTAAAAGTCGTTCTTTTATTGCTATAAAATATACCAAATTGTATCAGCATGCAGTTTACTTGTATTAGAACTTTCAATAATGTTTAAATTAACAGTATTTACAAAATATTTTCATGGAATTCAACATCTAACGATCCCTTTGTATGAAATTGCATCAGATATTAGGAATATCCAATCGATATGACCCTTTTTAATTTAACAATCTCAAGCAAATTAAACTGTCGATAACTGTTCCAATGTCAAGTTATGCAATTTAAATCCACTACAAAAGAGATAAAAATTCTAAATCATGTTAATCAACTAAAATTTGAAATTGCGCTTTTTTTAAGTTAGTAAAATTTAGTTATAATCTTGATAATAAGCAATTTTACTCATATGGAGCCCCAAATGATACAATAGTTCCAACAAATTTAACCACTTAAATCAGACAGTAAAGTGCAGTAATGTAATTAGCTTCGCCATTCGCCATTGCAATAAATAAACCGTAAGTTTGACTGATTTGAAACCAATTTTTCTTTCAGCTTGCCCTGGTATTAGCAGCTGTAATAGGCCTGAAAAAGCTGTTCAGTCAGGAGAAACACGTAACGTATGAAGTAGTGGCCCATCCGCACCATGAACATCATGAAGCGCACCATGATTCCTACGGCGGGGGCGGCGGAGGAGGTGGCTGGGGAAGAAATTTCGATGCCCAGAATTTAGCTTATAAAGCTCATGTACCAGCTAACTAATCATTAAAAACCATTGTTTGAATGATATCGCCATATTGGTGCTTATACATATATCTAATTATTTATTTTGTATTTATTTAATTAATGAACAAAAGTCTTGTTTATAATGTTATTGTACGTTTTTAATAAAATGATTGCTGTTACCAATTTAGGTCCTTTACTTATAATGATCCACTTCTATTGGTTCTTTGGATCTACATTTTCAGTTTGTTCCCCCAAATATTACATACCCCAAATTTCAACTTTTTTTAAAGTTTTTAGTTTAATTTTTAGACTTCCACTTATTTCACGTTGTTTTTTTAGAATTCGTTGTTTTAAGGAATTTACTATGTTTGGTATAATAACAAACTTACACTTTCTATCAGTTATCACTTTTTTTCTAAAATTTCAATTATAAAAACTAATATTTAGTTAATATTTAGTTAATAAATTCATAATCTTCAACCTTCGAGGAATTTAATTCCGAAAGTGGCGGTTTCAGAAAAACTTCATCGGAAAGACTTATGCAAATTTTCGATGTAAAATTTTTGAATTTTTTCACATTGATTCATTTACGTTATATAAAAATAAAAGCAGCGTAGATATTACTTCATGCTTGTTTGGTTTATAAAAAAATATTTTTTCAACAGAAATTAATATTTAGAAAAGTGAAGTAGTGGAGCTTCAACATGATAATTCTTCTTTTACTTTAATAAAATAAAAGTTATACATAGAGGATTCAACAGATTCCATAAAATACAGTATAATTCGCTTCTGTTGTTTCATCGACTGTCTTGTAATTAGCAATATTAGGTAATCTGTCATTAGCAAGCATATTACAAGTGGCCGCACTTGCATCCTTGTCTACACTTTCAACCCTAAGTAAACATTGGCCTCACTTTTGTCTGCGTACTTTGACAGACATCGTTTTTCCTTGAGAGCTCAAATGTTGCAACCACGGCCCTGTGTTGGTTGTTATGGCAGCTTTTCATTTTCTCTGGTATATTTTATCGATCCATTAAAGTCCACCATAACACCTTTTTTATTTCGCGTAACCCTTGAACAGTTGCAGCAGGTAACATTATGAAACTAGAGGGCGACAGGAAGTCTGGGAATCCAGCGTAGGAATTTATTTACAAAATATGCTTTTAAATTTTATCAGAAATTAGCTAAAAAAGAATTAAAAACATTAGTAACCATATTGTCTTATTTGATTAATTTGTTCACAGTTCTGAACAAAATTAAGCAGAAAAAAACAACTAGTCTGCTAAACTGTAAGAGCTTTGGCTTAACTTTTTTGGCAGGGTTTTATTAACTTTTGAATAATTGTTTTCTATTAATTTAATCAGTGAATCTTTTCATGAGCGAGTCTCTTATTTTTTACCAGTTGGGCTATGTTACTAATGGAATACAATGTCTTTAAAAACACAGTTTTATTCGCCCTGCTTTACCATCGTCTCAAATGGATTCTATTATAGATGTTGCAGGGCTATAACTATGCAAGATGCCCCGGACTGCGGGGAGGGCCTGGTGATAGCGCACTACGACTTTTAAATTAGCCTCTGAGTTTGCGGGAGTATTAAATATTGATTGTTACTTTTTGATATGTTTGATAATGAAAAATACACATCTGAAAAGTTAATAATCCAGCCGTTACTGCTCCTGAGACCACATATACCACATATTGGAAAACGTTGTTAGAGCCCCTTTAGAAATTGACCGAATTTCGAGTTTCGATAGAAGGGTAACGGAAAGGCCAAGATTATTGAAAAATATTTTACTTCTTTTTATAACACAACAGTTTCAAGCCAAGATAAAATT
Source organism: Dastarcus helophoroides (assembly GCA_028583605.1). Lineage (NCBI taxonomy): Eukaryota > Metazoa > Arthropoda > Insecta > Coleoptera > Bothrideridae > Dastarcus > Dastarcus helophoroides. The sequence goes on from CM053332.1 coordinate 5,150,535, forward strand.
TATAAATAAAAATTAAATAAATACTGCTATCAATAAATATTAATTATTTACAATGAAATTTGCTTACCTATTGCATATTGTGTCACAATAATCTATATCATAGACAACAATTATTTGGACCTACAAACGTCTTATTATGATTCAATAAAAATTCCAAACATTTGTTTATCTGCTAATTTAACAGCTACTCCTACGATAGAGCAATATATTACAGTTCTAAACTGCTATTTGTAATTAAATATGGTAAGAGAAATATACTTTCATAATGTTATTAATGTTAATATAACATAAAGCTTACAACAGTAAGCAATAGAGATTAAATTGTCAATTAAAGTTTATATTATGAAAAAGTTGAACGTGCTACAGTTGAAAATATTTACAACCAACAAGCATAGACCAATTTGAGCTTTCCTTGGCATCATCAGTACGGCCGCTGTAAATATATTCAACTTATTAGTCAGCTTTATACTACTCAATGGACGTAAATTCCATTGAGTAACTTGTAGCTGACTCTCCACTGTATTACGACGAACATTTTTGCTACATGCTAATTGATGCAGATATTGCTGACAATAGAGAATATAAATTAAGTTACTTGAAAACATGATTTTTTTTCAGTAAATCATTATCCAAGTAGATTACTAGTACAAATATATGTGGTTTATTGGACGTACAAAAAAATACTCATCTGTATCACTTAAAGCAGACAATTAATTATAAAAAATGTAATTTATAATTAATAACTACTAAATGATGCAAAAGATCGATTTGCGATCGTTTGTAAATAGCTTTAACCGTTAAAGAAATAAATTATTGGCATCTCCGCTGTAATTCAATAAATATTGACTTTTATGTTTCCACTGTGTAACGTCGAACGGTAAGTATCGGAACCTTGATCTTGTGCACTACATCCTTCCGCTTGATGGCAGCAGATGCTGCAACTTGTTGACCCTGAGCAGTATTATTGGTGGCCGCAGCTGGCGTTTGTTGAACTGTTGCGTATTTCATTACGTTCTGATTCGCAGCCATATTGGGAAAATAGTTGCTGTAAGCGTAGTAGTTCGATGAAGCACTAGGATGATTGTACATATCTATAAGAAAAGAACGAGATATTAGAAAACTTGTAAAGTAGCTAATTTCAAAGGCGGATTAAATGTTGACAGCAGACGAGCCAGATATTGTAGGGCATACCGCACTTCGACAACTAAATAAAAAGTAGAGCGTTTCAAATTATTTTTAATGACAAAGAAAAAGATTATGGGCTCTCCAACGCAACCCCTTTTTGCCTTGCGCCCCTAGACAGGTGGCTAATTTGTCTTATAGATATATTCACATTCGTGGGCTCGCCGATTACGCTAGCATTTACTAAGTCGTGCCTGTTTTTAGAAGGATCAGTTGCCTCAGCTCCTCAACTATAAATTACTTTTTGCGATAAACTACATCCTGTGTTCTATAACGACAGATCGACTTAATAACCTAAAGGACTGAGGACGATGATGACGTGACTCAAATCTTTTTTGTTAAAGAAACTGCAATTAAACTGATCGTTTATTATACTTTTCAATTTGTCTAGTAGTCACTCAAAAAGAATGGATTCCTCAGAATTCAATGAGAATTGACATGAATTAATTTTATTGCGGTTTACCGTCTTCTGACTTTTTCTTTCCAAACCACCATATATATCTGAAGGTCAAATCAGGGGTGATCCCATTTACAGTTCCAAATATTTTGCACCCTAAGCAAGACACTGAAGTTAGAGCCACTAAATTTAGCTTGCAACATATGCTTTACAACTCGTGCTTTACTTTCTCCCACACAAGCCCAAGCTTATAAAAATTTTGAACGCTTTCTAGAGCCGGATATACTTCTTCCGGGATTGGACCGTGTCAAAGAACTACTAAAAGTGTTCGACGTTTCGCCCACCATCGCAAGGGGGCTTCTTCAGGAACAAAGAAACAAAAATAAAATGCAAGGAAATATGCAAAAATGAAAAAATGCCAATTTCAAAACATCATAGCACAGAGTTTCGCCTCTGGTATGGTGGACATACTGAGTTATCGTGCTCTTCCGTCTAAATTTTCTCATCTTTTGTACCAAATTTTCAATTCAGAAGAGTTTTGCCTCTGGTATGGTGGACATACTGAGTTACCGTGCTCTGATGTTTTGAAATTGGCCTTTTTCATTTTCATTTTTCATTTTTGTATATTTCCATGTATTTTATTTTTGTTTATTTGTTCCTGAAGCAACCCTCTACGATGGTGGACTAAACATCGACCACTTTTAGTAGTTCTTTGACACGGTCCAATAGTGGAGAAAGTATATCCTGTACTGACTCTGGCCGTGAATGCCTTCGTTATCATACGCTTTCTAGAGCTATTTAAAATTATTTGTCGCTTTTTACTATCGAATTAATTCTTTACTAGGGAAAAATTGCGATAACAGGTGTAGATCTAAATAAAGCACTTGCTTAAAGCGAATCTACACCAAATGAAGACAATGTTGATTGCTTATTGGCCTGTACTAAAAATTGTCGATGTTTATTGAAGTTTACTAAACATCAATGTTGGGAAAATAAACCATCGATATTTCAAGATTTCTCCGCAATATTTCATAAATTTTGTGAAGAAAATTAAAACCTTACAACGAAATTTTGAGATAAAAATGAAATTACAAGAAAGAGCACAATTACGGAAAAAATAAAAATATCAGAAAAAATTCAAAATGTAAAAGCTAAGTTTTTATCTGTGCTTGAATCATCATTTGGAATACTAGGAAAAAATAAAAAGTTAAAGTTTTGAGAATATACTTAAGACTTCTAATAAGTTTCTTTGTAATTTTCAGTTATTTTGGATTTTCTAACTATTTATTACTAAGTTTAAATTTATATTTCAAAATTTCGTTTTATAAAATTTAAACCTAAAACTCTTTAATATACTCCCAAAATAACTATAACATCATGTTATGGAAAAGTCGAAATCTAGAGACCAAAGTCAAAATTTCGAAATAAAAATATCAATTTTGATTTAAATTAAAATTAGAAACCTAGAAGGGTAAAAAGTTTAAAAAATAATGGCCCAAGAAAAATAAATTGTTTTAGATTTCATATCCATTATTCTCCTTCATAATTATGTGGAATATAAAAAAAATCAAAAAAAATATCAACATTTATTGAAAGAAAAACTCCTCGTGCATTTCTATTTGATCTTAAATTTAAACAAACACTACTGCAAAAAGTCTAGATTTTACAGGTGAAGCCTAAAACAGAGACTTCGAAAACAAAATTTGAAATTTAGGGACTTTCAATAAAAACTGCAAAAAAAGCAAATTTTACAAAAAAGTTAGGTTTAAATGAAAAATAATTTTTAAAGGCATCTCCGTTCTAGGCGTTGATGATGATAATAATAATAATAGTAATAATAATGTGATCAGTTAGTGCAAATAGAAAAAAACGAAATTTCTAGTAAATCTACCACATTTCTAAAAACATATTTTTCACTAACTTTAATTTTCTTATCGATTATTTTAGTCGTATTTTACTGAATATGTGTACACTTTAATTTCATATTGAATTCTGAATTGGTTTTATAATTTGTTTTTGATAAAATTTTGATTTAAAAATGGAATTTTTAATTTTAACACACTATTATTTTCTTGAACGATTGTCTAAATTTAAAAAGCCAAAATCAAATTGAATTTCAAAATAAAACTAAAATTTTCAGAAAAAACCAAATTTCTTAAAAACAAATTCACAATTTAAAACAGAAACCCTTAAATGTAGGTCCATTCAGCGCCTTCATAATAATGTGAAAAGTCAGGAAAGATCGGAAAAATGTTGAAATTTCGATATTTATTAAAAATATCAAATGTAAGCAAGAAGCCAACACTAAGATACTGCTCTCATGTTTGGAGTTCAGCCCCAAGCACACTTGAGCTCTTTTGGATTCAATTCAAAGGAGATCGATTGGCCTAATTAATAACGAGAGTTTGACCGATTCTCTCAAATTACTAGAGCAGAGGTGAATGATTGGTGACTTATCTCTTTTCTTTAAGTACTTTCATGGAACATGCTTGCAGGAAATAATAGGATTGATTCCCTCCGTGAGTAAGATTTTTGAGACATACAAGACAAATTTCTGTACGTTCCAGCTTGACACAGTGAGGATTTCTGTCTATGGAGACTCATTTTTCTATAGAACTTTCAAGCTATGGAATTCAGTTACCGAACGGAATTTTCCCCAAAAATTACAACCCATCCTTGTTTGAGAAGGCGGTTCATGGCCATCTATCCTTGTTTCCGCATCTTATTCGCAAATTTCTGAAGGCATAATGGGGTTGCCCTTTGCGAGTGGATTAGGCTTAAAAAAACCAAAGAATGAACCCAAAATCCTTAAGGGTTGAAGCCGAAATCTCAAATGTAAACTTGAATTTTTTTTATTTCAATGAAATTTTTAAGGAAAGCATTCGAATTTTCAGAACATTTTTGAAAAATCCGTGCTAATAACATAAAATATTAAAAAAACTAATAATAATAGGATAAAAGAAAATTAAAAAAAATAAAAAAACAAAACAGCAATAGTTGAAGATTTCTGGAAAACTTCGTTTTCAATATTAAATTTCTGAAGATTTCGAGTATCTTACCAAATATTTCAATCCGAATTTAAAATTTTTATATATTTGTATTCTGTGTAATCAAATTTTAACTTTGAAGTCGAATTTTTGCAACAGTTTTTCATTTTCAGTATAAAATAAAAAGTATTAAGTTAAAGTCAAAATTGTCAACGTGCCATGGAAACTTAAATGTATCTATGTATGTAGAGAAATAGCGAAATTTCGGAAGGAAATGTGATCATAACGTAAAAATTTTAAAAAGTATTCATACACAATGTGTCCGAAGATAGAATTCTGAAGAGGTTTTTTATTTGTTTGTGGATTTACGAGAAAAAGAAATGTCTTATAATAATTTCTGCTTGCTCTTAAATAACTGAAAATGATATTATTTTGATTATTTTTTTACAGGGAGTTTAATTATTTGAAAATTCTATTAAATTACCTGGAGTAAACTGCTGTTATTTTTGGTAGTATCGAATAATATTATTTAAAAATATGATTTATAACTACAAAATAGCCTAAATTTGAAATTTTAATTTATTTTCGGAAATTTTTGCAAATATAATAGACCTGGACTGCAATAACGCACTTCTGCTTACATGAGAGATGTTGAAGCTAATGCAAAGTTTCTTCTTCAGCCCGCTAGGTGGCTCTACACCTAAAAATTTGTGGTGATTTAAGAAGACACCACAAAGAAATGATTCGAAATATTGAAATAAAATTTAGTTTTAACCAACCTTGACAAGGAAAGTAAAAACGTCAAATCGTGAGATAATTACTTATTATTGACAAATTAACAATAATATTTGTTTTCAAAGGTATCATTAGTGAATTTCTTTCAATTCATATCACAACAATTCATTTTGTTTTCTCTGAAGCAGTACAGAAGATTTACTGTCCCCACAAATTATATTTGGGAACATTCAATGTGGCCAAAAATAACAACAATTTACTCTTGGTCATTTTTTGAAATTTTCAAATAATTGAATTCCCTGTACAAAAAATTTCGAAAAAATTGCAATTTTTGGTGATTTGAGATCAAGCAGGAATTTTTCTAAGGGAATGATTTTTTCTTATAAGCCCTCAAATAAAAGAAAATCCCCTTGAGTACTCTATCTTGGGACGCACTGTATGTTAAATAAGGAAAATGTTGAAATTTCTAATTTTTTTTTCTTGAAACTTAATGTTTAAAGCAGAAAGAAAGGTTAAGTATAAAGCTAAAATTGTATGGATTAAATCCCAAGATAATATATTATTTTCGGGAATCAAAAAAATTGTAATTTAAAGAAAATATTGAAATTCAGAAGAAAAATATTCTTATATTTATTTTTATTTGAGTTTCTCAATATAACATGAACTAAAACATAAATTAAAAAAGGTTAAAATTATTTAATTCAAAAATGATCTTTAATAATTTCGAGTATCTTTTGTGATTGCTTAATTTTTTAATCAAAAAAATACAAAATTTATTAGGTACAAACACTAAATTTTGTCATAAAATTTTAAAAAGAGGAAATTTTGAAATTAAAATAAAAATTTCAGAGAAATTCAAACTTTGTGAAAAAATTCAAAATTTCATGAAAAAATTATTAGGGTTCTTTAACATTTTATTTTGTTTTTACTTTTATTTTAACTTTTGCCTGCTTAGAAATGCACAGAGCAGTTGTAAATTTAATAACTGCTTTTTTTTCAATTTTATAAGAAAATAGTTAAGTTAAAATTATAAACTGGTTTTAACAGTAGTGGTGAAGTGAACAGGGTTAGTCTTATTAAAATGATACCCCTCTATTTTTTTTATTATCGACTATTTTGAAGATTTAAAAATGCACTTCTGCATAGTTCTTCTTGAATTTTTTAATTCTTGTTCAAAAATTGTCGCAGTATACACGATGAATCAATATCAAGTCTGCTTCTTCTTATGGAACACACTTAAAATATTTGGATTCTGTAAGTTATCCAAAATGCAGATATACAGTGTAGTCCCAAGATAGAGTACTGAAGGGGGATTTCTTTTTTATTTGTGGGTTTATGAGAAATACTCATGCTTTACAAAAACTTCTGCTTGATCTTGAATCACCGAAAATGACATTGTTTTCGAGAATTGTCGTGTAGGCAATTCACTTATTTGAAAATTTTAAAAGAAAGAATGGACAAGATTAAATTGTTGTTATTTTTGGGGGTATCGAAAATTGTTCCAACAAAATGCTGAAAATCCAAATGTTGGTGAATTGTCTAAAAATTAATCAAAACCGGCGACAAATCAAGTTTAGACGCAAGAAAATAAAACAGACATTTGATAACAAAACAAGTTATTAAACTAAAGCATCATCATCCAAAGCTATTACCATGATACTAATACTCTATTATAGTGTCATGGGTATTACCATATGCTTCTGTGCAAATTTCCACTCTATAGTTCTCTAGGCATTTTTTGTTTTATTTATTTTTTGTTTTTATTGTCTGAATTATAATGCACAGACCGATGATTTGAACATTTATCAAATTTTGGATTTGAAAAACAAATACCAGTGTCGATCTTGTTAGATCTCGTCAGTTTAGCAGTACGCAGTTTAACCTAACCAATGCTTCGCTTGAATCTCTAAAACACTAAAAAATTACAAATGTTCTCGAATGTAATTTGTGGTAACACTAAATTTTTTGTGCTGTTTGGAGCCAAAAAAAAAGGATGACTGTGTTAGTAATGAAAAAAAAAATATTCTTGGTGATCATAGCTATCAAAGAAATATTACTGTGGATTTGTTAATAATTGAGAATTAACTTACATTTTCACTTTCCTTGCCAAGTTTGATTAAAAATAACTTTTGTTGCAATATTTCTAATCATTCTTGGTGTTGTTTTATCAAGTTACCAAAAATGTTTAGGTATAGAGACACCTAGTGGTCTATAAAAGACACTATGGAGTAGCTTCAACAGCTGTCGCCAAGCAGTATAGACCCAGATTGCAACAATGCACATGTTTAGAGGGCTGCGTTATTGCAGTTCAGGTCTATTCTTTTTCAAGGTCATTTTTTAGAATTTTCAAATAATTGCACTTCCTTGTATAAATTGTAAACCAAATAATGTAATTTTCAATGATTTAAGATCAAGCAGCCGTTTTGATAAAGAATGACTTTTTCTCGTAAATCCAATTTTGATGGTAATTTTTGGATTTTACTTAAAGGTTTTGAAAAATAAATTGGTTAGGGCCTGTGAAACTAACCTGTCAATATATTGTTTACTTCTGATGAGTTATTTCAGTTGAGAGACGGTAATTATTAGAAATTTGTTTTTCATGAGAAATAAGACGGTATCACGACGATATTTTGCAACTTTCTGAAACTATGTAATAAATGCATCTTAAATGATGATCTCCATGTACAGAAGGATTTATTTTACACTCAAATATAACGTATTTTAAGTTCTTTATTTTATTTATTTACTATTAATAATAATTAATTAGTTTTTAATCGTTCTTATTTATTATAGTTAAATTCTATAATCTCAAATAAATCGCCTATTTGTCAATGGAGTATATAACAATTCTATTTATTTGGATTTTGAAAAGGTAGCAGACTCCAAATATATAAAATATATAGAGTGTTCCATAAATACAAAAAGACTTGATATTAATTCACCCTGTATATATAAACCGAAATAACTTTTCTACGGAAAAATTAAAAAATTCACATCCAACTATGTAGGAGATTATTTTAAAATATTTAAAAAATTAAGGATAAAAAAAATAAGGGAGGAGGGGTGTCCATTTAATAAGACTAATCCTGTACAGTGACGTAATTCGTTGGAAGTGTTCTTGAATTTATGAGACCGTTGTTGGATGAAAATGATCCATATGTCACTTATTGACTGCTTCTTTCATTATAAATCTTCATTAACTTAGCTGTTGCTCCTAAAGGTTAAAATTTATATACCCACCTGCTTCCATAGGGTGATAATCTGAGTAAGCCGTATGGAGATCTCCATGATGTGCAATTTCAACGTATTCTGGACCACTGTGGTGATGGTGATCGTTGTGCATCAATTTGGCAATAAGCAGAATGGTTGTCACCACTAGCGCAATTTTTGCTACACCAAGAGCTTTCAACACGAAAGCTGCCATTGAGAATAATGTAAGGGACACCAAGCTTGCACCTTTAAAGCCGAGAATGGCGGGCATGAGATTGTCATTCTTCTTTCCTCTACCTGAAATTATACATTCATATTTGATAATTTTAAACGAATTTAGCTTTGAATCGATTTAAATAATCTTTGAATAAATTCGATAATGGAATTTGATAACCATTTGAAAGTGTTATAGAGGGTCAGTAGACATGTTTTTGATGAAAACCTTTATGGATAATTAATTACACTTATAATATTCGACTATATATTACAACTTTGATTAATGAATATTTCAAAAGTTGCGTTTGTTCGTAATGTTCGCTAAAAATAGTCCATCGCATTCAACTATAGGCGAGTTTCAAACTGTAAACATTTCTTTAAAGCAAAATGCGCCAAGAATTAATATAGCAAGAAAGGGTTAGCATTAATTATAGGAAACGTATTGTAAGTTTATTTTGCATTGCGATATTATAATTCAGGTTGATGTTATTGATGTATGAAAGCCTTCATTATTCATATTAATCAGAAAAAAACTCATGAAGCAATTTTAAGTAATAAAGGTGAAGATTCATTCATCATTTATGACGTAATAAGTTTAGAAAAACGAAATTTTAGTCAACGATTGTGGCTTATTCAAACATGATCAAGCAAGGCAAACGACTAACTTAATAATCCATAAGGGTTTTGTCGAAACACTTATTAAAAAGATAACATTTACCATGTCTTCAACCATTTTAATTTACTTATACTTTTTTATAAATTCTAATAAAAGTCATATTAGGCATGTTTAGGTCATAAGTATTTACTCGTTGGAAATATGCGCTGAAATTAGTAAAAAAGCAGAATATTAAAGATGGGTTGGTTCAGTAAGATACGAGGGATAGATGTTTGCTCGATTTATATATTTAAAACCACTACATAAAATGCAAAGAGCATCAACATTTAGTTTTTTTTTTAAATTGCGATATGCATATACAGCATGTCACTAGTACGCGAATGTCCAATATCTCCGTTAAGGAAAAGGCGCGTTTTTTCCTTTTTTAACATCATTGCCTCTGTTCTACAATTGAAAAACGCACTGTATAAATGCTAAAGTGTGTTGGTATATTTGTTCGCTTTTCGCAGTTTAATTACTGAAGAGATTTGGACGAAAATTGGTATAGACGAAATTTGTAGGAGGGGTTCCTAGAGATACTTCCACTCTAATATTAGGTACAAGGTGATTCTTAATGTAGTACCATAAATTCAGGATCGAATTTAAGAGCCCAAAATAAGGCGAAAAATCTGTATAAACATATGTTGTAAAAGGCTTCGTTTCCGAGTTACAGGGCATGGAAGGTTAGCCTCTAATTATAGTTTTTTATTTTAAAAGTTGCGAAACGTGTACAGGTTATAGAATGAAATGTAATACAACTAAATACCCTTTCGTGGCATTTCCAAAAATCTAGGAATTAATTAACACAACTTAACCAGTGGTGGGTATATCGAGGGGGTAGTGCTTAAAACATGCCTTATTTGTTTTGTGTGCACTTATGTGGCAATTTTTCACCAAAAATGTAAACAGGTAACAGTTTTCCTTAAAAAAGGTACTCTTATCGAAATTCGATATTGTCAGCAGTTTCGAGTAAAATGCATTTTTTGATTTCGATGCAGTAAAAGCGCTTGCCCAAAAATATGGAATGTAAGACATAGTTGGCATTGAAATGAAAGAAAATAAATAGTATTGACATTTTAATGTCAACCGGTGATCATTTTGAGCAATTTCTGTAAATAAAAGCTAAGGTTCTTAGATTTGTTATTCATTACATATTTACGAAATATTTTTTTAATTTAAATATTAGTTAAAGATAATTTTTTTGTTAGAAACATTTTAGATTATAAATATATTACATATAACTTTTCTTTCTTTTTAAAGTCAACTTTGTGTTACATCCGAGATATTTGGGTGTGCTTCTAATGCATCGAGATATAGAAATGCATTTTACTCGAAAACCGCTACCAATATCCAGTTTCGATAAAAGCACCTTTTTTACGTAAAAAAATTTGTAGTTTATATTTTTGTTAGGAAACTGCGACAAAAATGCACACAAAATAAAAAAGGCACATTTTAAAGACTGGTTAATTTCTGGAAATTAATTCCTAAATTTTTTGAAAGGACACCAAAAGGTATGATGTTGTGCCAAATTTCATTTAAATAGTGTACAAGTTCCGCAACTGTTAATTAAAAAATATAATTAGGAACCAACCTTCCATACCTTCTAACTCGGAAACGAAGCATTTTACGACACCTTTTTATAAAGACTTGTTGTCATATGTTGGGCTCTAAAAATATGATCCTAAATTTATGTTACTACTTTTACAAACAAAAAGAGTATTAATAAACTTTCTTCATTTTTACGTAAATAAATGCAAAATTTGACAACGGTGCCAGAGTTATCCCATGATAGGTAATAGGCTTACCGTAATTTTGAACGTAGAAATTTTTTAAAGAAAAAAAAATACAGTGTATCCCACCGGGATTGCCGCGATCGATATCTAGAAAAGTACCTGTCCAAAACATTTCAAAATTTGGCAACTTGGCAAAGTATACAAGTCCTATACAACTAAAATACCGGAAGTTGACACCAACTTCGTTATTTTATATTTGCATTTTTGGATTTCATTTAATATTTTAAGGCCATTTTATATAACAAACATTGTTCTTAAAATTTATAGTTTTTGAGATAATTGGATTTTTATAAGAAAATTGACAGATGCAAGGTCTCACGAAATTCTTTGTATCTTTTTCCAGATACCAGGCATGTAGTAGAACACATGCAAAACCATCTTGCATAACTTTCATAATTTTAAAAATATTACAACGAGTGTTGAATTTACGTCCGAAAATTTTGATAAATTTAAACACCAATAACTTTGTTATTTTAGATGTTGTTTCGATGTTTTTGTATATACCTGTCGGTCGCCCTACTCCAGTTTTCTTGCTTGGCCCTATCACAACGGATCACAAATTTTATTTAAGGGTAGTAACCAACAAATACAATGCGGATAACCAAGCAACATCCAAAGAGTGAACAAGTAATAAACCGTGTTAATAAATCAACCTCTTTTTTATTTCATCTAGTGCTCCTTCGAAAAAGCAAAACAAGGTTCAATTAACAATACAATCCCCGAATAGTGATAAGAAGCCCAGATTTCTGGCCCAACATTCGGAACATTCATTACACAAGTCGGCCTTACAACCCGACTTAAAATAAAAACAACCCACCCTCAACATATGGAACAACCTATATTTTTTTAGCCTATCTTATGTAGATTTTAATTAACTTTCACCTAATGTGATCCTTCTAGTGGTTGCTGTTACAACTTTTGGAAATAATTGCAATTTTCTATTCTTATTTTCCCATCTCACATTAAATGAACTCTTATCGAGTCGCATATCAGTGACGTTATGAGTAGAAATAATCTCTGTCCACAATTAAACTGTCAGGAAACCATTGTCAAATTATTTATAGTTTACTTTATAGTGTGTGGTGGAGCTAAAATGAAAACATGTCTGACCATCTTTTTAGTAATGAGAATCTTTTAAAACTGTTTATTATTTTCTGACGAAGTAAAAAAGTAATATCACAAACATGTGATACAATGATAAATTTTCCGTTCGATATCCAGATAATATGGGTAGAAATGAAGAGACATAGAGACTGAGTGACATAGAGGACATATATAGATTCACAAGAGACAAAAGAAAATACTGGAACCAGCACATCGAAAGAATGGGTGAAAATAGAATGATCAAACAAGCGAAGATATTGAAACCAACAGGAAGAAGAACACCAGAAAGGCCGATGAAATGATGAAAAGAATGTTGGACATCAGAAGAACAATAGGCTTGAAGACCAGAACAGGTTGAGAAACCTACCTTAGAGAATAAAGAAGAAGAGAAGAGAAGAAGAATCCATCTTAATACATCTTGAAAATTCATGATGCCATAATTTAAAATGTTGACGTTTAAAAAAAAATTGGCTTCAAAGTCAAAATATTGAAAAAAGAAATAGAAAAGTTTTTGGGACAAAATTCGATATTTCAAGAAATTACCTAAAATTAACAAAAAATTCAAATTCTGAGAAAAACTGAAAAAGTGGCTTTGAAATTTGGTGATTTTAAGGTTGCTATTTTAAAATGGAGCATGATTTAAAAGATTTAAATTAAAAAGTTTCGGAACTTTAAAAACTCGTAAGGTTTATAACAAATTCTCAAATTTAAATATTTAAAATTTTAATTTCGAAAACCGAAGAAAATTTCACCTTAAAATGAAGAAAAACGTAAAAATAACAAAAAAAAATCTGAGTTTTAGCACGAAATTTGGAGTAAAAAGTCGAATTTTAGATACAAAGCTGACATTAAAGTAAAATAATCTGAAACAAAAAACTGATTTTCAAATAAAATAAATTGGAAAATTTTTAATTTTAAAATTTTGAAAAAATAAATGTTTTGGGAAAGATTTTACTTTAACTCGTTTAAATTTGGTTTTTACTTAAATTTTTGATTTGCTTTTGCTGTTTTGACTTAAAACAGAAAATAAAAATTTTAAGTTTTAACTCAGTATTTTCAGAAAAAAATAAGTGTTTCCAAAAAGAACCATAATTTGGTAAGAACTTTTTCACAAAAACCCTTAATGTTAAAAACATTTTTGCTAGATTTAGCTGTTTGCAATGTTGTGACTTTTCTCTAAAATTTCTAATTCAAGTCACAAATTTGGAGGTTTATTTCTAGAAATTGTGTCTTTTTGTTTCAGTTGGTTGTTATTGTCCAAATTTGTACTTTTTTTCTAGAAATGTCGTATTTGAACTCTGATTTACACAACTGGAATTTTGATAAAAACTCGGCAACAAATTTTCGCTGGAAAGCACTAAAATTTATCTTATTAAATTCAGGTTATTTTAAAGATTTGACTCATTAAGTAAGTTATTTTAAGTAAAAATTAGAAATTAAAAAATGAAAATAGAAATTTGGAGTTAACAAGTAAAAGTAAAAATAAGTTTAGAAAAGCGAAATTTAAGCTTGAATCTCAAATTTTGTAGAAGTCAAAAAGATCGAAAAAAAGATCGAAATTACGAGAAAAATTCGAGTTTTGACGTAAAAGTTAGTTGAAAAGGGTAATATTTCGAGTTGAAATTCGAAATTTCGCTAAAAGTAGAAACTATTTTATTAATAAAATTTCACATTCCTAAGAAAAAATTAAAATACTTTAGAACTGCAAGAAACTGGTTTCAAAATTCAGAAAAATTTGAAATATTGGCAATCTGCCTGATTATAGTCACCAATTTATAGTTCCACGTGAAGTTTGACTTTTCAAATCAAAATTTTCAAAACAAATTCGAAATTTTATCATTTCAAATAAACTCACAAAATTTTTATCTCAATTTCAAAATGACTTAAAACTAGAAAAATCTACTCTCTTTTTTTTCAAATATCGATCCTTAAAAAATCTCAGGAAAATTTTAGGAAATAAAACAAATTTAAATGCTCGATAAAAGTCGAAATCGTAAGGGTAGGAAATTTAAAATTTCTTAACATAAATGAAATTCGGACTTGTAAACTTAAAATTTCCAAAAATTATTGAAATTATGGCCTGGCATTGTGGAAAAAAAATGCAAAACATTTGGCAAAGAAATAAAGATTTTTAATTTAGATTAACAACGAAAAAAATTCGAATTTTCAAATAAATTTTGAAAAATGTGATGACATTTTGAATTTGATCTAAACATTTTGAGACGAAAGTAAAAATTAAAAAAAAAAATAATGAAAAATCATAGAAAGAAGAACATTCCTACTACAAGCACCACCAAGATACCTACGTCCTATAGGAAATAGGAGTCTCTGGTGTATCTAAGAGGCCAGCGCCGGATAAAGGGGCGGGCAAGACAGGCGACTGCCCGGGGCACCAAATTTTGAGGGGCGCCGATATAAAAATAAAATATTTTTTCATTCATTATTTTATCTTTATCGTGTAATTTTGATTTTTTGCGCCAAATTTTGTTTTTCCCGGGGCGCTCAAAACCCTAGAACCGGCCCTGTGGGAGGCATTTCGTAAAAATAAGGAGGCGGTGAAATCATAAATGAAAAAGGGCAGATAAGAAAATTTAGAAAAAACTTTCAAACATTTTTCATCCATTATGTATTAAAAAGAAATATTAATTGATGTACCTATGTAACAAATTGATTTTTAAATTTTAAATCATTAAATGGTGTGCGGACACCTTTAATGGACAGTGGTTAAAGCGAAGTGACTTATGTGCCGTATAGAATCACTGGATGTTTCCGGAAACGAAATCTTCCCGCGTTCCCCCAGTATGATTCATTCACTAATGTTCATGTTATTGTCTAAATATAGTGTTTAAATTAACGATCTAGTTTTTTATCTAAACCAATATTTGACAGCATGAAAGTATCTCTATAAATAAAATGATACCTAAGGAATTACAGAAGTAATATAGGTCACTTTTATATACTTGCTTAGCAAGAAAAAATAAAAAATGCCTAAATTTTGTTTGAAAAAAGTTTACATATGCAAGAAAATATTAAAATTTGGTATTTAGTCGAAATTTTAGGAAAACTATAGATGAAAGCTTAGGTTTGAATCCTGAAAAACCATCAGTTCACAGTTAAATTTCAACAAAAATAAAAAAATTCTACTTTCCTCACTAAATTTTCAGAAAATAGGTTAAATTTTCCACATAAATAAAAAATATATTTATTATCGAAATATCTAGCTTAAATTTGAAATTTCAGGATACAATAATAAATTGAAATACATAAAACATTTTAACATGAATAGACGTTTCACCAATCAATCACCAAGAGCATGTAAGTTTGATCCACACGTGAAGTTCAATGCCGCAAGTGGTATTAGCACTCGTAGTAATTGTTTCTTGTGGATGGGGCTTTAAGCTTTAAAATTTTTACCACCGTAAGTTATTAATAAAACGTCTATTTATATTAAAATTTTGTTATGTATTTTAATTCATTATTTTGAAGTATTTCTTCCTCCTTTATTGTTCCATTTAATAGTTATTCATTGCTGACGAGCGCAAATGAGAGCTAAACATCGATCTCCAATGCCTTTTTTTTATTTTTTATATTTTTATAGGTTATTTAAAAAATTTAGTGCCCAATTTCTGGCCTTTTATATTTCATTTTTTGCCTATTGTGTGTAAAATAAACAATTTTTTATCAGCTGTATTAAGGTGACGTTTTAAGAATTTAGATATCATGTAGTCATATTTTAAAAAATGTTTGAGAATATTGTGAACTTTTATTACTAAAAATTTTAATATTTTTAAACTGAGTCGCAGAAAAAATTGAGAAACATAAGGTCTAAAAGTTATTAGATCCTGAGATTCCTAAGTTTCATTTTTCGCCAATAAACTATGTTTTTCATCCATAAAACTCAGCATTAGAAGTTATAAAGCCAAATATCTTAAAAAAGTTAAGCAAGATATTTAATTTCACAAAGCATATTATTTTACCGAAGATAAAATACCGTAAAAAATAAAACAGTTCAATCGACCGCAGCTGACGCCCTCTGTCAACTATAACCGAACTCTCCACATATTTAAATTTTTCTCAAAAGAATCTCAAGCCTAAGGTTTTACATGAACATTAACATTTATTTGAAAATATATGAAAATAAAAAAGAACTAAAATCTTTTAACCTATGAACTTTGGAGTTAACTAAGTTGGTATAAATCGCAATTATTTTACTTTGGGAATCTATATGGCCTGAAGACAACATTGCATAAGTCGAATATAAACATGACGATTATTTGCGTTTTCTTAACGTTTATTCAGTGCTAAAGTTTAAAAATTTTTGGTAAGTGTCTGCAGTAAAAAATATGATAACTTATTATGACGAGATTAAATATAGTAGAATTAATTAGATAATTATCACATTCATTATTTCAAATAAAAAATATTAAACAAATATGTTCTTATGAAACAAATAAATCTAATACAACCGTGTTATTTCTTAACAATCATAGGTAATTTTGATTCATCCGATAGTCATTGTGGGTTAATGCAGAGAATAAAGACAACGTGCTATCAAAATAATCAAAGCTACTAAGTGGTTAGAGATTTTATATCTGAATAACTATACCTAATTAGTTAAACATTTGTGACTTGAATAAACTGAATAAACTTCTTACATGTGAATTTGGCAAGAAAGCGATAAATATAAAAATCCAGTTTACCCTATTCAAAAATTTCGTACCTTCCATATCGTCTAGCTTAGTTAATTTTAGTCCACCCCTAGATACATTATCCGCAACTGTCACTATAAAAACACTAGCAAGTAATAAAATCTCTAAAACTCTCATAACTAAACTTTGGAGGATTTTGAAATGGCAACTGAAGCAACGCAGAAAACCAATAAAGCAGTAAAACTGTTACATCAAATTTAGGTAGAAATACACGCTTTACTTGTCATTGTAATAGGTTCATCTGGTTTTGGAATTAAATGTATTTACAGTTCGGTTTTCAATTTAACGGATTATCGGTGGCTGAAAAACAAGCGACGGATACGAAATGCCTATGCAATTAATTTTTTAACTAAAATGTTTGATACCTGACACCTATTTGACAAGAATTATAATTTGATTGTCTGCATTTCTTCTACTTATATTTACATATAAATGATTGATCTCAGATAAATAAAATATGTATATTGTAATACGTACTTGTTTCAATGCACTAGTTATTATGTCTGAGCAACTTTCCACGGAGTCATAAACAAATGATTCTTCTAAAATTAAATCTTAACAATTTGATAAATCCATTTTCTAACATATGTAACTGCAAAATCTGACAATGCAGAACTTAATATTTTGATTTATAACTTAATGATTTGATTTTTTAATGAATCTTTTGATGAATATTCTAAAAACTGGGAAAAAACAATTTAATTTAAGAAAAAAGATTTGCGGCTTCTCTCAACTTAAAATTCTGCTGGTTTCTTTATGTTTCTCGTAAATAATATTTTCTTTAATTTAAAAAATGTCATTTGTTTCTACATTTACTTAAAAAATAGTAAATAATTTGTTTAATTGTAGTAATCTAACATTCGTAGCATCAATATAAAAGGTATTTTTGTCTTTCATTTAAAAATTCAGACTTTTTATCTTCCTGTAAAAGTCTACATATTTTATTGATGTTACAATTTAAAAAAATTAATATTTGATTTTATTTCTTAACTTGAGAATAATGCTTTTTTAGCCTTATGATTTAATGACCCACTTTTCCTTTAAATTAAAAATTCCGTAATGCAAGTGCTTTGTTTAATGTGAAAATTTTCTAAGGAACACATTCACTAAAACAAAGCAATTTTTGTAACAAAATGCAATATCTAAAGCAAATTCCAAATTAATATAACCCATAGGCTATTCAGTTCGATGAAAAGAGTTAATAATGGAAAAGTTATCTCGCAAGTCTGCAGTACCACAATGCCTGCAGCTATCGATATAATTAACATACCTCATGCACAACAAAAAACCTGCCTTTTAATTAAGAACCCTTAATTAAATAATAATTATAATATAGATAAACCATCAGAGGTTCAAACTACCGAGATTATAAAACCCTTATCAAGATTCACTGCGTCGCATTTTGTTCTTCCACTTTAATCGTGTTGTTTTTACCTTCGGAAATATTGCTTTCCTTCTTCACTATAAGATCCACAGCTAACGAATTCTTCTTAGGACTTTTTCCTACACTGACACCAAAGTCTCCGTAATCCAGTCTAAACGCGTGCTTTTCGAAGAAACCCCCGTAAGTTTTGTTTAATTTATCTAAATGTAAACTTAGTCCATGTCCCAAGTCGATTCCTCTGGGGGACACCATTTCATCCACCCAACCCCCAAGGGCCACGGAAAACACAACACACAACACGATCGCCTCCACTTGACTCATTATCGCAAATGATCACATAAGTTATTACAAACTGCACTTTATAGTTTTTACAGTTGGCAACCAACCCTAACCTTGCGTGCATATGATATGAACTTACGTGATGAGCAGCAACACATAATAATTAATTATAATCCATTAAAACTGGTGCGTAGTTTTTATGTGTAAGAGTGTGTTATACATGTTCTTCAGGAAAAAATGTGCCAAGCAAAATTTCAAGTTCACTACTAATCACAATTGTGGCATGTTAAATTGCATGTTGCCGGCAAATTAACAGCGAAATATAAACAATTACGGTGCACTTATTCGTACTAATTTCTCTAGTAAAATTAACTAATATAATAAACTACATACAACTATTTCAGGTTCTTAATTTTTTGTAACTGGCGGAATTTACTTACTTAAACAGGAAAATTAAAAAAAAAAATTAAATGCTCGTAGTTTAGAAGATGAAATCATGTGGCAGGGTCCATTAAAATAAATGTCATGAAAGAAAGCATAAACTCATTATGTTACCATGATATAATATCACAGGTAGTAAAATGTTAGGTGAATTGTTTAATAAAACGGAAAATGTAACTAGCGTCCCAAGCTTACTAATTACATCCGTAAGGAGGTATCTAGCGTCCCGTATTTGTTTCGGGTCCTACGTAAGAACCGTTCGAACTACCTGCTCTTAATGGGACTAATGAATGGTAAAATAACTATACCCTCCCACACAGCAGTGGAATTAGTATTGCCCAAATACAAATATAAGGGGGTGCCGCTTTCATCTTGGGCAAAGTTGGTATAGAAAAATTCAGACACTTGGCTTGAGTACAGAATACAATTATTTTTTGGACTTCCATTTTTACATCCTCGCCAAGTGTCTGATATATTTACAGACCATTTAATGGCAATTGCACCAAATGATACGAAAGTGACAGAATTTTGCGATTACGTGCTAGACACTTATATATCTGAACAAGCACCGTTTCCTCCCAAAATTTGGGCCGAATTTTCTTCTTCTGCTAACAGAACAACAAATAATTGTGAATCTTTTCACTCTAAATTAAATAAGTTGTTCAATAGTCCGCATCCCAATATTTTCATATTTATGGACGTATTAAAAGGAATACAAAATGAAACGAGTATTCAATTAAGAAGTAACTCTGTTAAACAGTCGAAAATTATCAAAGAAAAGGAAATGTTTTTGAGAACCAACATGAGTAGCTTACTTAGGGAAAGTATAACTGTTTTTGAATTTGTAAAAAGGGTTTCCTTTAAGTTTCTGCCAATGTAACTGCCACCTATGTATGTATAAATGTATGTATTTTTAATATCTGTGTATTGTACAAGTTCATAATAAACTGTATACTGTATCCTATATTGTTTTATTGACTTATACATATTTTGACGTTGCAACTTCCAATCCCAATGAGAATAACCCTATTGAGAACAATACATATTTAAAATCTCCAGAATGTGTTCAAAAAAATAATTCTTTAATACTTCGGGTAGGTACATAATTAGGACGCTAGTTATACATACACTTATTTAATGAGGAGCGCGGACGCTTGTTACGTACCTATAATTTTTGTGTCGGGACGCTAGTTACCTAGTCAGGTAGAAATGGGACGCTAGTTACCCCGACCCTGATAAAATTTTGGGTGAGATTTTACTCTAACATAAATAAATGCATTGTTGTGTAAGGTCGCGAACATTTGGTCGTTCGACAAAAGGACGAGTGCGACCAATTGTCCGCGCCCTTGTGTCGTAGAACCAGATATTTTACTATTTCATTCATTATATTGTTCTATCCCTGCGTAATAGGTATATTACTATTTTTTTTTTTTCATATTTATAAAAAGGTTTGACCGCAATAACTTAAAATCTCTTTGAAAACATTCTTTTGTCCACCAGGTGTACAAGTATGAAATGCAATTTTTTTTTTTAAAAAGACATGTTAAATTGGGAAGAATGATTATTCGTGCATCATCTGTTGTTTGAAATCTAGATTTCATACTTGTACAGCCGGTATACTGTGTCGTACATGTTAAAACTCTTACGTTTGACATTGAATATCTCGTCTGCGGCACCGACAAGGGGCTCTTATTTTTTTGCATGTGTAGATAACACTGCTAGTAACATCTAACAGAAATTTAAAGAAAATCTATAGAAAAGCAATATTACGGTGAACTACCCTAAACAAAGTTTAATTTTCAAAAATAAAAAACCCGAGTTTAAAATAAAAACCAGCCTAAATTCGAATTTGACGTTTATTATTTATGTTAAATTACATCTTTTTTAAACCATAAACGGTTAATGCCAGATATTTTAGGTGTTATATATTTTTAAAGGAAATTCAATTCTCTATACAACCAATTAAAAATATATCGGGTGTTACATTTAAAAATATATAACTTATGTCTGTATCTTTTTTCTCCTACGTTCAATTGTTTTTGCCTCCCAAAAAGATGTCAAATTTGGAAAAAATTACGTAGCAATTCATATAAAGTACCAACATTTTTGGTTTATTAACTCTGCAAGTCATGTTCAAAGAGGGTGAGCCTTAAATTGGACACGGTATACATGAAATTTTGAATGACCCTGTATGTATGTAATATACATGTACATATTACAGAAAAGAAATTCTCGAAACTTAGAAAACACAAGTCTAATTTTGAGAGTTAAATCAAAATTTATAGAAAAAGTCGGTAATTTGAGGTGAAATTTGAATTATGAGGTTTTTTTTAGTAATAATTCCTCTTTTTAATGTCGCAATTTTGTAAAGCAGAAAGAAATCATAGAATTCATTTAAATTATACATTTCGAAATGTTGGTTCAGCGCTATAATCATAGATCTCACACTAGTATCTATGGCTATAATATTTTACTTTTTTCTCAAAATCTTAAAAATCGCAACTTTATAAAGAGATGAAATTTATAAAAAAGAAAATGTCAGATTTCAGAATTTTATCATTTCAAATTTAAAATAGGAATTTCTAGAAGAGTCGAAATTTTGAAATCATTCCAAATTTAAATTAGCAATTTCTAGAAAAGTCGAAACATCCTGAGAAACTATTATCGAAAAACTAAGAAAAAAAATAAAATTTCTAAGAACTCTTTCAATTTCAAAATTAAAGTGGAACATTTAAGGAAATGGTTAAAATTGTACGGGTAAAAATTAGCATTTTACGAAAAATAAGGAAGAAAGGACTAAAAATTGATTACAAATTCTTTACTAATTGACTTTACTTTTGAGATATATAAACTTTAAACTGAAGGGTGGACTTTTTCTCAAAATGTCAACTTTTTAAACTTGAAATTTAATTTATCAAGGTTTCTAACAAATTTAAATATTGAAATTTTAAAAATTGTGTTAAAATAAATTTTATTGCTTAGGACTTTTAACTTTCTTCTCACAATTTCGAACTCAAAAAAAGTCAGAATTTTCAGAATTGCAAATTTTCGTAATTGAAGTCACTCTTTTAAGTAAAGGAAGTAAACATTTTTACTTTGAATTCGAAATTTTTAAGTAAAAGTGAAAACTTCGAAGAAAATCAACATTTATATAAAAGATTTCAAGATTTGAAATTTCTACTTTCATCAAAAAATGTTTATTTTAATCTTGAATGATTTACATTTGTCATGAAATTTCATTTTTAAATTCAAATTTACTCTTGAAAAATCAACATTCCTAGAAAAATCGCTGTTTAGATGTTAAGAGTGAAATCTAAATCAAATCAATGAAAAAGAAAAAAACTGCAGTTTACTTATATTTGTAAAAACTTAGTAAGTAAATTATTTATGAACGTTATTCACCAAAGTGAAACTATAACGTCTATTTTTAATGTGCACTAATTACTGCTTTATGGAGTGTGCATTTAAATGTAAAATATGTATACCGTTTTTAGTTGTCTTCATGGTATAAAATTTTTTGTCATAGTCGGCGAAAGATGAAAGGAAGCTATTTATTTTTACTTCCGGTTTTTTGGCCTCCTGAAAATGTTTAGGTTTTTCTATCAATGGCTTTGGCATTGTTATCACTCTCCTGAAATATATTTTTATGTTTATTGGGATGGTTACTTTCAAGTCTATATTTCTTGAATAATATGTAGAGACCGGATTTTAGGCACAATAAAATGAAGTAAAAATCTGAGCAAAAAGGCACTAAATAGGTAAAATACCCTAAAAAAGGCATAAAGAGTGCAAAACTCATAATTAACACAAAAAACATTTATTGGCCATTTTGAAAATAATTTTGAAAAAAAAATTGAAACATTATACTCGGTATATTCAGAAGAAGTATAACATTTTCAAATGAAGAAATTCTTAAAATTTTGAGTTCATTCTCCAATTTTCAAAAGAAATTTTGAAATTTTTATTTTATACTGATTGGAATTTTTTTCGAAATTTTGATTTTTAAATCTGAGGTTTCGTTTAAAAGCTTACCCTTTCTAGAAAAAATTAAAATTTTGAGACTAAAAATTACGAAAAAATATTCATTATTTCAAGGTTAAATCTGTTTTTATTTTTTTTTTAAAATAAATGAAACATTTTTGACATTATTTCTTTTTTACTCAAAACTTCGATCTTAAGTTTAAACTTTTATTTAAAAAATGTCGAACTTTGTAGGTTAAAAATTTCAAGCTTAAGCTCCACATTTTGAAAAAAAAATCAAATTTTAATAGAAGCGATCTTTCGAGATTTAACAAGAAATTTCGAGAAAAACTTGGTTTTAATAATAATATTTATACAATTTTACGAATTAAAAGATTTAGTAAAGTTTATATTCGATATCTAAATATTCGACTCTTTACTAAAAGTTCAAAAGCTCTTGTAAGCCATAATTAAGAGAAGACATATTTTAATAACTTTTTTATAAATTTCTTCCTATAATTTTTATAAAATGTCGATTGACCTTTAAAAAAAATGTCCAAAATATCGATTCTTTTATAAATTTCGAGTTTTATACAAAATTGGTTTAATTCGAAATTTTTAATTTTTTCGTAAAATTTTAACTTCATAATAAAAAAATTTCGAAATTTTTTGTTTTAAAGTTGATTATTTTGTATTTTGATGATTCCAAAAATTCGAATTTTTTCTCAAAATTTCGACTTCCAGGTAAAAACTTTTAAAAAAATATTGAAATTTTTATCTTATTTATCAAATTTCAACTTCAATTAAGAAATGTTTTATTATTAATCATGACATTTCAACTGTAAATTCATACTTTAGGAAAAATTTAATTTATAACATTTTTAAAACTTTTCGAGTTTAAAGTCGATTAAAGACAAAATTTTGAAAAAAAAATTGTCTTAATAACTTGAGCTCTTTTTTCAAAATTTTAAAATTAGCATTGGCCTAAAATTCAGACTCCTTCAAAATATTTTGACTTTCTCTTTCGATATTTAATTTTAAAAAGGGTTTTAAGAAATACCAAAGTTTCTCTTCTGAATTTTGCTTCAAGCCAAAATGTTAAATGCTGTTAGTTTTGTTAATCGATTTAATCTTTTGGAAATAAGAGATTTCTTCTACATTTCCTAATTTAAACTTGCCTCGAAATTTTTAAGGTTTTTCCTATTTTTTTTAAAAATTTTGGCTTCAAACCTTTTTCTTCAAAAATTATTTTGTGTTTTTATAGAGTTTAATTAGAACTTTGAAATAAAATACATTTTACCTTCAAATGCAGTTTTCATAAAAAAGTGATATAATTTGATTCCTATGAAAGCAAACAATTTTAATTAAGTAATCTAGAGCGGTAACGAGGTGCAACTGCACAGAATACTTTAAATGGGCTCATAAATGTCGATAATGTTTTTTTTTGTACTCTATGAAAATAATTTAGAGATAATCACCCAAAAATATTTTGGAGGTTATAAGATGTTATTTAAACTTAATTCGTAAAAATACTATAATATTAAATATCACACCTTTTGTATCACTTTTGTTTCTCTTAAATTTAATACCCCGCTATGGCACTGGAGTCACCTAAACTCTTAACTACTAATATTTTTGCATCTGCGCACCCCCTGTCAAAAAGTCACCAGCCGGCACTGTTCGTAATTAAACTTTATCTAAAACAACGTTTTCCTCTTCAGTTGTAGATTTTTCATGGACATTTCGAATTAAAATTCCAAATTCAAAAAACTCAAAATTAAATTAAAAATTTCAATATAATGAGGTTTTTCACAAAAATTACCGCGAAATATTCAGGTTTCTAGGAATGATCGAAGAAATTTTAAACCCTAAATTTTAAGGAAAAAAAAGTAAAAATAAACATAATTAGCATTTAACAGAAAATGTAATACAAACATAAAATTTCCAAAAAAGTTAAGAATTTTTAGATTAAAGGTAAAACTAAAAAAAAAAAGATAAATAACTTTATGGCAAAAAATTCTTTTCTAAATTCCAAAGCAGCAATAATTCTAGGAAACATTGAAAACACAAAAGAAAAAACGTAAAAATTGAGGTCGTAGCTAGTTAGAGAAAGAGTTGGACGCTAAGAGGAAACTTGAACTTAAAAAACATCTAATGTTCTAGAATTTACAAAGAATATTCAAATTACAAATGTTTGGATGCACACTCTACATTTGGGTTAAAAGTTGAAATCATGAATTTAAATCGAAATTTGAAAAAAATTTAAAAAAAAATGATTTAATCCAGCTGACTTTAAACTATGTTTTTAAATAGAGCACTTTCTAGAGGCAGTTTTCGCAAACAAGTGCAGGTTACAAAAGGCAGTTCAAAGCTAAATTTTAGAAAAGGAATATCTTTTGGGTAAATTTATCTTCTTACTCACTCATTTCCGTTTTTATTTAGAAATTAAATTAAGAATTAAGTAGGGAAGATGGTTAATTGTACCGCGTTGCAATAACTGGCAAAACTTAAAAGGGACTAAGGGGTCATAAAAATAATTGCTGTTAAATTACTTTCCTTGGAAATGTATGCTTGATGCTCCTTATTGTTATGAGGGTTTAAATTTCTATTTTATGGCTTTATTTTATTAAGTATATTAGATATTCCAGCTGAAATTCTTCAGAAGTGTAAATATACTAGGAAAACCCATAGTTAAGGATAAATAGGCACAAAACTTCCTAAAAATGGTTCCAAAGCATATATAAAAAGGCAAAAAACAACTGAAATTGAAATTTAGGTAATAATACATGAAAAACGCCGAAAAAGGTGAAAAGATAGAATCATGAGATTTTACCTAAAATGGGGTCTCTAATAACATGTTTAATTTACTGCACATAAAAGAAATATCAGATGCAATCAAGGACTTTATTCTTAAAGTTCTTCTTTGAAGTTTTAAAGGTGTATGTTAGATTTTGGCTTATTTGTTAAAAATGGAGTTATAAAAATCATAATGTTTAACCAATTTTTACAACAAGAAGCTGGTATGAGCATACTACGTCCACATTACAGCAGCTAAACGGAGTTGATCAACAGCTTTCACAGACTGTTCCATGTTTGCACATTTCTAGATTCAAGGAAAGGCTCTACTTAAACATAACATCCGGTCTTGATTTTATAGAGAAAATGCGAAATGAAGCATTACGGATATGCAGTCGTTATACTTCTGTTGGTTACTTCTTTTAGAATAATATATCAAATTAATTAAATTGTAAATACCACTAACCTACTTACTTATATTACTATTGCTTTTATCCTTTACCATTATTCAAAGTATCTACAGGAAGATATGGAATATGTTTGTTATTCATGAATGAAAAATAATTGTTACAATGTATAAAAACGATTATATTTCTACCAAATATGCTGCTAAAGCACAACAGCTATTCATTATTACTAACTTAAAGTTATAAATTGTCTTTCTTCTGAATTTTTTGCGGTCCTGCATTTGGTACCTTTGCAATTAATTAACACTTTCCGCAACAGGAGTAATTATTTGAAAAAATTGCATTAATATGCTGTCTAAGAAAACAATAACTACTTCACAAAAAAAAACAATATATTTTTAGTTCTAGAAGTTTTGTTCTTGACATTTCGTTTTTACAATTTTTGAGTTTCTCCCCAAATTGAAGTTTCTTCTTAAAGTAGGGGAGTTAAACTTACCTTTTTAAATACCAATTTAAATTCGAAATACCTATACTTTTTCCTGCAAATTTTGGTTTAAAATTCATGTTTTTGATATAGCTTCCCATTTGTAAGGTATTCAAAATTCATTGTTCAAATTCTGAAAATGAAAATTTAGGTACTGTGATGAGCAGCCGTCGTGATTAAATCCAGGTCAAGTCGATTAAATGTGATGCGCGACCAAAACCAGTGAGTGTATATATTTTTTCAAAATTGTCGAATTTTGCTCATCGTTAAAAATTTTCGAAGAATAATTTACCTTCGATTTTCGGACCCAATTTGTCTACGTTGTGTTTAAAATTATTTTATTCCAATAAATTGTAACCCCAGCTCGTAGAGTCGACAGGGAAGTGTTATCAAATTCAAACAACAATTGACCTCAACCTTTTATTACAATTGGTCAAAAATTAAATCAACAAAATTTCAAGTTTGTGAACCTGTTTGTTTCAACTTGTTTAAATTTGCTGGACACAGATCTGAGAGAAATATTTCTTTAGAAAATGAAGAGAATTCATTAAGCACAAGTAATCTGGCATTCTTTGTCTAACTCTTTCGCTCGTATATGGTGCGTCGGTTATTAATTTCCCAAAGTTTATTTTAACCCTAATAATCGCAATGCTTTCCCCAGCTGGGCCATTTAGTTTGTACTCGAAGGTTTTCAAACTAAATGCAGCTAACTTTGTACCTGATTATCGGTGGGCGTTCGCTGGTTAGTTTGTACACAGAGGTTCTCAAACTATTTTCAGGTGTCTGTTTTATTTTCTTTTTGTCGCTTCTTTATTCAAGCATACTTCACATAGCATACAGTTTCCTGTTAAAGCTTTGAGCTAACAATATCCAAAGGATAATGATACGAGAAAATGGAGCTCAAGCTTGGAAATGAAGTTGTGATTTATCGCAATAAATCAAATTTATAAATGTTGATTCAATCTTACTCATTTCTCGTTCTCTCACTCTTTCTTTCTTTCCTTTGTTAACTTGTTCCTTTGTTTGTTTTTCTGTTTTCTCATACCAAACTCAATCACTCGAACTCAAACCAGTGTCATAAAATAGACTAGAAATATTGTTCAAATTTCATAAAAACTTTCTGAGCAGAATTTTCCCTTCCAACACTACATCTACTTCTACGGCTACTGTTCTAATAGAATGGGCGTTTTCTGGCTTAGAAAGTGGCTAAGCTTGACTTAGCACAAAAAAAACCTTTAAATTAAAGTTAGAAACTGGCAAGAAGTTCTCATTTCTTTCGTCAAAACATCTCCCTAACGAGAGCTGATGCTGATACTGCTCGTCCGCCTACGTTAGTAAATTTATGTTGACAGTAAATCTAGGCATGCGACTATAAATTAGTAATTTTTCAAAAGCTTCCCGATCGCGACGCGCGGTGTTGTAATTCTCCGTGGCCTATATAGGGGGTCCTTTTTTTTGGACGTGTAACCGATGAGGGGACCCACGGATAAGGCAGGCCGGGCAAATACGCCAAAACAGAGGCCAGGAGAGGTTACTTATGCCCCCAGTGTGTTCAGGCGTATGATCCCGAGGGGACGCAGCCAGGAGCTCACCTGCGTTTGGGGTTTTGCCTGTGTCTGGAAAGTTCTTCAGACAACCTTCTTACAACACCGGTTCCGGTTTTCCTTTTTTTTTCCGTTTTCGAGAACGTACAGTACATCATCAGCAAATCCTAATATAGATGTCTGCTGTCAGTTACCGAGCCTGCGGTGATGGGTGTTATCGATTTTTTGAACCCCTGGAAACTCAGCTTCCAACAGCAGAACATCGACGAACGACCTTAAGAAAATAGAAGATTTTTGAAGCAAATTTGCTTTATTTGTTTTCGTCTTTTTTTTTCTTTCTACTCTCTTTGTTTTTGTTTTTTTTCCCTTTTTTTTTTGTAACTGAGACTGGTAGTTGCACCAGTCAGCGGTAGGGTTCTTGGCCCAATAATAATTTTCTAACAACGACTTTCTCATTCATTCGGTTTGTTGTGGAAGTTTTAAATTCTTTTCTCTTTTTTTTGTGTACGCCCCCCAACCCCATATTGATCAAAATTAGGAACAAGTATTTTCTCAAATTTTAGAAAAAGTTAATTAAATCATATAAGAGCGAAAAACCATCAAACAAAAATCATCGGACAAATTTAAAATTTACTTGCCTATTTATCCCGCAGCAAACATCACATAAATGGCACTAAAACTTCACGTTGAACAGAAATTGTTTTTTTTTTTTTCATTCTCGTTAATTAGCACAAACAGAAGCAGTCCTCTTTTTTAAACTCCCGAATTTCGTACTCGTTTTTATAAGTCCGGAGGTTGAACATAATTTTTAAACTAATTTCATCGAAGTTTAGTTCTTGACTATAATTTTTAAACTAATTTCCTCGAAGGGTAGTACCGGACTATTTTAAAATTGGTCTTTCGTGTTTTATGTTCACACCCCCTACCCTTAACTTCTGTGGACCGAAAGATATCCTCTGCATCTCGCTAGAGGGCATGAGAATGCAGAATTCCTACTAATTTAAATATTTCTAATCTAAATTAACCCTTAAATACATTTTGAAAAGGATTCTTTAAGTGCATATCAAACTGCAAACCCCTTTTGAATAATACCATCCCCTTATCTTACAAGTTTTACTTCGATAATTGAAATTTAAATAACTTACAATTGTACGTGTTTATAAGGGCGTTTTTTGAACGTCAAATTCCTCCAGTCCACATGGTCTTGCCGAGGTATTTGCTACGTTATCGGCACTTTTACCCTTATTTATTACTCTACTTTTCAGCGGTTCTACAAAACTAACATGATATTTTACTCAGTTTAGGTATCTGTGCTTGAAACAAACCAGGCCTAACAAATAACCCTTATCTAATTTGTGAACGCTAAGAAATCTGTTTCTCACGCAAAACGTTATGTTACAAAAAATTTTATATAGTACAATATTTGTAGATTTAATATTTCCAAGAAAATATTGAATAAAATTCAATTAAATAAAACAAACGAGGAAATAGAACAGTTTAGTAGAACTCGACTCACCACAGTACCTTTTTAATAATAAAGTCAAGGTTTTGCTCCAAATTAATACGTTTTATATCTTCTAAATTTAAATTCCTGAATCGAAATTTTGGGTTTAAACTTTAATTCTTCGCATAAACGAAGCTTTATGAGAATGCGATCGTTTTGTTTAAACATTGTGAATTTAATTTTGTCATTTGGAATTTTGTTTGACCCGAAATTTTGGTCTGAAACCCAAACCGCGACCGCAACTAAATTGTTTCATTGTAACTGGCGAAACCAAAACTTCGGTCGGTTTTCAATAAAATGTAATGAATCAGATATTGTTTTGCAATAGACAACTATTTTGCTAGATAATTCATTAGGTTGTGGTATTAGAGCTCTTAAAAGCCATGTGCTGAGAATATGTCAATATTCGGGATGGTTTCTAGAGGGTCCCGTATCTGTAGAATGTAAACGAATGGTATAGAAGAAATCATGGGACAATTCATAAACAAGTGCACATCTTCTAAAAAATATGTTTCATTACATAGGGTGAATTAAAATTGGACTAATCAATTTTATTTCTTTAGAGGACAAATGCCCTGTATATTATTATCATTTGTTATTTATGATTAAATATGCTGCTTTTATTTTTTTTTAATCTCACTCGATAATAAGCATGATTTTTCTTTTTCATCAAGTTAAGTTTCTATGAATTAAGTTTTACATATTTTATATATATGACTTACATAAGAGTACTACAATATGCAATATAAGTTTAAATCTAAATTCAATAAAAATAATAAATTTTAACTTTGGACATTCTTTCTTTAGTTAGAAATCTTACAAAACTAGGTTAATTGTAAACTATTGTAAAACAAGTATAAAATTATACCAAAAGATGTTCAATTTGTCTTCCTTCATTTTGCAAACAGTAGCTAAGATTTCGGGTGTTATTTCTGCACACACCACATTTACCATACTGTCAAGCAAAATGTCAGGACCATCCAAGGGATATTATAATCACTTGTTAAACCTTCTACTCATTAATTTGATTATTGGGTTGCATTGTGAGGGTCGTACTTTTATTCGAACGGCCCTGTATTTGATTTTCGAAAGCCCTATCATCTTAAAATCAGAAAGAGTTAAAACCGAGGCATCTTTCATCTTTTATATAATACGTAATGGAATGCAGGAACTGCGGACACTAAATTCCTCAAATAACCATCTGAAAATATAAAAGCATCTTCCGACTTCCGACCTTTTTGCATACGCATATCAAAGCACGTTTTTAAAACGGGGTTACTACTACCGGAATAAATGACTGAAACTCGATCAGATAGAAGCTCGACATTCTCGTCCTGAATAAAACAGAAAAAATATGCACTAGGCTTGTCTTCGGATCGCTCATATTTATTCGCGGTATTAAACTTCTGCAGATACATTTTCCCTGACCGCAATAATATTTTATCCTTTTTTGTTAGTTTCTGCGGGTAAACCTGTTACAACGTACATATGAGAGCATTTAAAGTGATAGTAATGGAAACAGGCTAATAATCTAATTAATCCTGAAACCATCTTACTATAAGTCAAACGAATCGCCGGAAAGTCTTTTTATTTTAATATGATTGTATATAAGTTCCTTGATCAGCGGATTTCGAAGCACTCGTTCTTGTATTTTCGCAATGAAATATTTGCTGATACCATGCTTTTTGGGTCTTGTAGTTGCGTGTTGTGCATCTCAAAAAGATGACACCACCCACGGCTTAAAAATTCTCGGAAAGATGCTTCGGCAATTTCTGAATTCGCGACCGGCAGATGTAAAAATTAGTGAGGGTGTTCATTTAGTTAAGATTAAAAGTGCTTCTAGTGCCAGAGGATTCGAAGACGATGGAACGTTAGCAGGAGCTGTCATGAACTATTTGAATACTCACGAGATTCTTATTCGACTACCGGAACTGATGCCTTCAGAAGAGTTCGGAAGATCTTTTAAGGAAGCTTATGAGGAATGGAAAGATGATAACGGTGAGATGCGGAGCTTCGATAACTAACAATATTAATTGAGGCGAATCGGATAATTAATGCTTTTGTCAATAGTCTATCCCACTAAAGTAGGTACTTATAGAATAGCTTTAATGATAATTTGTTGTTATTTATCATAAGAACAAAAGCAATCACAAACATTTACATATTAATAATGTCAGGCGTTTAGTTCAATGGATAACAGATGATTGGTTTGTAAACTTCATTGGGTTAAATTTAAAAAATCTTCAATCCTTAAATAAAAAGTTTGGAGACTAAAGGAGCTCTTTAATGGTTGTTTAGATCTTTTTCTAAACAGCACTTCAATTTGCCACAAATCAATGACACGTATCTCTGCCAGTTGGTATTTGTACACGTATGCAGCATGGGCCTAAAATAACGGATAAAATTTATATCTAGGGTGCCAGCAATAAGTAAATATAACAATAAGGAATACAGAGAGAGATTATCATTGATAAAAATGAGACACCATTTCATTACCTATCTGATGGTCAATAAAAGTCTTAGCAACTTGAGCCAACCTTTTATTTACAAGTCTACTATATGCTCCCCATATTTTTCGATTTAAATCCAAAAGACAATTTCATAGCTATTAAAATTTCACAAAAACAAATTTTCACGATAATGGGGTAACGAATCTATACGGGGTTATAAAGCTGGCTGTACACTTTTTACTTCGTTTTAAAAACGTGGTAGGTATTTATTAATTTTTAGTATTACTATTAAAGTAACTCTTAGTATTTATTTTCATATTACACAGCACGTTGGATTTATAGAGATTGAAAACACATGTTTACCATAACTACCGTGCAATATAATTTTATGTTCTGTGAAATAAAACTTAAATTCTGAAAAGATGAAATGCAAGCCAATGAATAAAAATAAAATATAAGCACGCTTTTTTTCTCGTTAGAAAGCTAGAATCTTTTGGAAAAGATTAATTTCGAAATACTAAAATTATTATTTGCATAATATGCAGGCCCGTAACCAGGAATTTTTTCGGGAGGGGGACTGCGATTCTTCTACTAAAACTACCTAGTCTTTGTTTGCGTGTTTAAGTTAGAGGTAAGAAGCCTCGGTCCAATATTACTTACTATTAATATTAGTATTAACCTGTATTTTATACAGGAATACTAAAATATTAAAAAAAAACACCAAAAAAAATAGGTGTTAGTATCTCTCTGAAGATGGCTTGGCTATCGAAACGCGTTAGAGCAATCTTTGTTGTGATTTTTAATCTTTCTTGGTTTCAGGGACAAGAATTTTTCAAAAACAATTCTAGAGTGTAACCTTTTTGACATTTTTTTGGAATCAATTTTGCCAATATAAAAAGAAATGGCCCAAAATTTGAAAAAGAATTCCTTGCATTTCTGTACCAAAACAAAATAATCCATTGAAAATGTTTTTTAATTAGGTCACATATCTGGGAATTTAAATTCTATCTAGTGTGAAGCCAAGAAATTTCGGGGGGGGACTGCAGCCCTTAGCCCCTCCCTGGTTACGGGCCTGATAATATATATTTTCAATAAGTTTAGAGTATAACTAAATAGCGTACAAGAAATGCATATATGAAATATTCCAATGAAATTGATACAATACTAATGCCAGTAAAATTCGTACCCCTCAATTATACTTTTTTACAAATTCTTTGAAGCAATCGAATTAAAAAATATTTTAAAAATTTATTGAAAGTTGTTAACAAAAGAAAAAAAACATATTACAACAATTTTTTATAATTATCTCCTTTAATGCAGAGGAACCAAAAAAGCATTTTTTAACTTCGAGTCAGTGAGGTTCGTACACCCTAAATTGGCGGAAATCAATTTCGCAAGTACTATTGAAAGCTAGTTACCTAATTCAGTACTACGTTACCGTGCTTTTTTGTTTTATGGATCTTCTTTTTTGTTCCAATTTATTATTATTTTTAGAAGAGTTCCGCCTGTAGTATGGTTGACATACTGAGCTACTCTGTTCTTCTGTCTTAACTGTTTTATGCCGTCTTTTGTACGGAAAAGTTTTGCCCCTGGTTTGGTTGACATACACTGACACTGAACCAAAAGTGAGCGTAAATACAATGAAAAAGTTCGTAGCGCAGATGAAATGTTTCGTTAAAATTGGTCCTACGTAAAGGTTCATTGGGCTAACGAAACTTAGTTCGTCACTTAATGTAATGAAATCTCAACAAATTCCGTTCATGTTTTAATGTCATATATTTGTTGATTCAATGATCATTCGTTATTAATTTTATGAATACAATTCGTAATCTTAATGAATTGTAATAATTGGTTGAATGAACAGGAGCATTGATGCAGTGAATCTTATTCGTTGGTACAACAATTATTAGATATTTCTATTACCATAATGTTTTCATTCTAACGAATTTTATTGAAAAATTATAGTATACAAAATTTTATTAATATAATAATGTTAAATCATCAATTTGTCCTCCTGTGCGACATGTAAAGAGTTGAATCGGGAGATTTTTCTATTTTAGATTGTGGTTCCTCGATGTATGTAGATGTTTTAGAAGAAGTAAACAATAATTTCCGCTAATCTTTAATGCTTCTTTCATTATTTGCTTCCTTTTTCATTGTTAGATTCGTTTTTATGGAGCATCGATGCATTGTCCACGTCCATCTGTTCGTATGTGTACCTACCAAACATAATTCAATAATACTGATTGCAGAATTATCTTAAAATATTAAAACCAAATAGGTAACTAATACTTACTTTTAGAAATATTTTCCTTGGTTTTGACCAACTCCAATGAAACCTTGATATTTTTTTCACATGATGAAGTTATCCAGAAAAATAAGTATGTCGTTTATTATGTTGTTCCAAGTATTTATCCATTTGTGTGATCGAGAACAACGTTATTCAATCTGTAAGGAAGAGAAAATAAAGAAATTGCTAGATTTATTTAAACCATACCTACCATCATGTCGGGATTTACTAAAAGCGCCATTTTTCAGCTGGCGTTTTGCTTCTAAATGATTTTGAATATGGTTAAGTGAAGTTGCACTTTATAATAACTGTAACAGAAATAATTGAACTAGACAAAACTTTATATTTAATAATACTAGTTACCTTTTCCTTTCTAAACATTTAGTAAGTATTTCACAGAAATCCCTCACTGTATCGCTTCGTTTATCTGCAAACGACTGAACCAAACTGAGTTCTTATTTTGCAGGTAGTGGACGAAATGGTAATGACAAGATGGCAAGCACATGTACTTTTTCATTATAAATTAACAAATCCTGGGTTCAATTGATTCTTTCGTTATTGCAACGTATGATTTTCAATAATTTATGTTTTTTGTTCGTTACGACAATGAATCATAAAACATTAAACTAGAAACAGATGGTCATATAGTACTTTACTACGTTATTACAATGAACAATTTTGTAAAACTGTTCGTAAACTGGCAATGAACGTAATTCTTTTATCCAATAAAATAGTTCATTGGATTTATGAAAATTTTGTTGTTAAAATCAATCTTTTACATCCATCCATTCATTGGTACAATGAATGGTAGTTTATTTTGACAATGAACTCCATCATGAAATTTCATGAAAAAATCATTGTCTCGATAAAATCTTGTCAAAAACCACTTGTTATTGATATTATAAACAGTATTTTTTTCAGTGGAGTTAACGTGCTCTGATATTTTGAATTTGGGGTGTCAGTTTTTTCTTATATCTTTCATTTTCTTTTGTATTTCTTATTTTTCTTACATTTTCTTTTATTTCTAAAGAGATTTTCTACGATGGTTGGCGAAATGTTAAACATTTATATTAGTTCTTTGACATGATCCAACCTCAGAAGAAGTATATTTTTAACAGTTGTTAAAGAAACTTAATAAAAATATATTTTGAAATTCTTAAGGGTAGAAATTTCATTGACGTTCGGCTTATATAAGTGACAGCAGCTTTAAAAAA
The DNA here is from genome assembly GCA_028583605.1 of Dastarcus helophoroides. Taxonomy (NCBI): domain Eukaryota; kingdom Metazoa; phylum Arthropoda; class Insecta; order Coleoptera; family Bothrideridae; genus Dastarcus; species Dastarcus helophoroides. Next base: position 5,186,276 of record CM053332.1, read on the forward strand.
AGCTGCATTTTCATTTTTGTTTCGAATAATTTAGCCATACTATCAGTCCTAAGATTCATCAATAAAACACAAACTGTGAAAAAGATCATCACACGTCACAACACCATGGTCTTATAGTAATATCAATTTTTAGCACGTTCGCACTATCTCCTTGCAGAATATTTAATTGAAATTATTATTCTTCGATTACAATTTTATGAAATTTGCTACGATGCAAATCCAGAACACAAGAAATAAAGTTAACAGAAAGACCATTGCATTGTTCCTTTGGTCCTAAAATAATATCCACCAAAAGTAACCAAACTATTTAGCTATTCCCATCACAATAAAGCTCTCTACCCATCATTATATTGTTGGATGAATCCAAATAACTCTGTCTAACAAACAGGGATTATAATTATTATTATTGGTCAATTATTTATCAGGGAAAAAATTATGAAGTAATAATAAATAATTCAGATGCTTCCAATTAAAAGTTGACCATTCACCTGTAATTAAAATAACAAAAAATATTTTAGAATTGCTGAGATTCCCTTATTTGAGAGATCATTTGTGTCAAGCCAACTTTACATCACAGAACAATGGTGCTTAGAATATGAATCAAAACAGGAATATGGTTCTGTAGTAGATTAAAAAGCGTATTTTATTGATAGGCATTTCTATGGAAATTACTACATGTACATCGATTTGTCAATCTTTCCTATTATGTTCTCAACCGATATCCAAAAATCTGCGCCAATGTATTTTCTAGAGGTCCTTAAATTAATTAAATTTAAAATTTGGGTTTGCTAGGGGTTAGGAAATGCTCCTCCCAAGAACATAAATCGATCGGTCTCGGCAAATTCCAAAATATATTTATTTGGTTTTTATTTATAAGGAAGTTAATTTTTTGTCTAAGAACTTGTTCATCTTATCCAATTATCCAATATTTTTTGTAACATCAAGGTTCTTTGGGTTCTTGAAAATATAGCCACTCAATCCAGCTTACCTTAATCTATTTGATACTAATTAAGATACAGGATGTCGAAATTAAATGGTTGGTTAGTGTTTTTTTAATAATTTTATCAACAAGTGTATTATTTGTACAAAAATAAGAGCTTGGTCGTTTTCAGGAACGAGAAATCTAAGTATGCTTACACTTGGGCTTGCAGATTGTAGCGAAAGCAACATATGACTTTTCCAATTTTTGCTCATGTAAGGTATTCTGATGAACCATCGAAAATATACACAAAATGCCACCTAACTTTAAAGTTTCCAATGATAATTCTTTGCTTTATTATCGAAAAATATTCAAAAACTCAACTTTTTGCAATAAAACTGGTTAAACATACCCCTTATTTTTTCTTTATTCATAAAGATACAATTTTTAAACCTACTATACATTATGTCCTTATGAAATGTCAAGTTTTAACTTAAAAATGACCTTCCTACTGCTGTCACTTTCACTAAAACGAATACCAACTTTTGATTTTTAAATGGAACACCCTGTATATTATTAAATTCTGCACAAATTTTAAATACAATACACATAAAAAATGTGATTTTCAAAGCGGCAAAAATTTTGTTCATCCCGTTTTATTTTTCAACTTAGAAGGTCATGTCTCATCCTAATAAACTCTAACTGACCACACTAATGCTGCAAAAATTTAAATTGGGAATACTTAGGAAGAGCCAATTTTTTAAATTTGTTTTTCGCAGCCATCTTGTGTTCTTATTGAATAAATAATCAAATAAATTGAAACCGAATATTTTGAATTCTTTTGGCTAAAACTTCAGTTGTACTGATTTCACAGTAAAAATAAAAATATGGTTAAATTAGCCGTTAATTATGCTTCTTCGTTATATTACAGTACCAATATAGAGTCATTTAAGAAAATAAAGTTACGATAAAAAAACAACTTTTATTAACATGTCACGTGCTTTGATTTTTATAGTGTTAATGTGGTCCATTATAATTATTCAGAATGAGTCATAGCCTTCTAGGTTGAGAAATAAAATGGACCCAACAAAATTTTCAATCCTTTAAAAATCACTTATTTGTTCATGTTCCAAAATTTTAATAATATACAGGATGTATCATTTAAAAATCAAAAGCTGGTATCAGTTTTAGAAAAAGTGACTGCACTAGAAATGTCATTTTTATATCAAAATTTGAAATTTTATAGCACATCAAGTGTAGTAAGTTTGAAAATGTGACCTTTATAAAAACAAAATAGGGGGTTTACCATAATCCTGTTACACCCCATATATCAGGTAATTTTGCAATAAATAAGTTGTAATATAAGTTTTTCAGTAGAAAAGAGTTTTCTCTAGATGATGATGCTATTTACTACATTTTTAAATTGCAATTAACTCTAAAAATGGCAATTGAAAAAGGGCTGTCAGTCTATGTGAATATTTGTTACCACGCTACAAATCGCAATTCTTGACTGATTATTGACATTATTGTTTCTATCAATTTGAATTCCTCAGAATAAGGTAAACTGCATATGTCAATAATGCCAAAATTATGACAAGCGTGTCAAAGCCCACATGTAAAATTTATTTATTTTAAAACTGGCCCCAGAATAATAATCAGTGCGAACATTCAATAATACGAGCGAGCTGAAACGTTAAAAACTACACAATATATCATGAATATAAGATAACGAAATGGAATGTACTCTAATATACGTTATTGTCATTGAAGAAGCAGCACAAATTGGGCACTGACCTTTAGCTGACAATTTTGTCTTTAAATCGTGGTAGTAAGTTCATTAAAAAAGATGCTTAATAGCGAATAAAAATCTTCATTAATAACCACTATAAGTTGTCATATTGAAAACGCAATATAATAAGAAGGATTTTTTGTGAAACGTATGTAGCAAAAGATATGTTTATGGAGGAGGTGGTTTTGAGAGCTTTGTATTTTGAGCTTAAAAACGAACTTTTTGCTTTGAAAATCTTATTGCAAACTATAAAACAAATCCTCCTGGTGTGCACTTTTGGTTTTGCCAACAGTTTTTCTTCTACGTTGGATTTCAAAAAGATCAGAACTTACTAGTTCTAATAAAATTTTTTTGGCAATCCGGTATCAATGCAGTGTTGTTGAATTCAAACGCAAATTGACTATAACATTTTTTGCAATAATTTTTCAATTATTCTTAAACATAAAATACAACATAGAAAGTGAGTCCTGCTGTTAGAATACAAACACAAGTCCGAAACAAATAATTCTTTAGAAAAATAGGAAAAAAATCACTCTTAGAACTTAGGTCTAAAATAATGTTTTCGTTAATAACTGCTTTATTTTCCATTTTTGTTCTTATAAGGTTAGTTTGTTTTTAATTTTCCAAATAAACGAGAATTGTAATAATTGTAAGATCTGTCACATTAGCAATTTGATTTGCAATCAGTCAGAGGTTTTTAAATGAAATTCACCTATTCAAATTTTTACCTTTTAAATTGTAGAATTTTGCTAATTACATTGTGATTTTCAAACTAATTTCGGGTAAATAGCTAAGGTCTCCATCAATTAATTTGTGTTTTAAGATGTTTATCTGACTCAAGTATAGATCACATAACATCAAATCCGTTGTGCAGAAAACGTTGTTCATTAAATACCAAAAGTTAAAAAATATGATGGAAGAGGCTTAAGCCCAAGAAGTTGCGATTTATCTTATAAATCAATTTTGCAATTCTTCATTCGGACAACCTTATTACCTTTTCATTTCTTTTTCTAATAATTGGTCAATCGTACAGTGTCACAAAAAGTGAATTAGAGAACACTGTGAATCAATTTAACAGTATCATTCGGAACAAATTTAACCCTCCGAAATTACATCTATCTACTTGGCATTTTCTACTGTTGCTGTAGTCTAAGGAACAGCTCCCGGTCATAAAATGGAGTAGAGCACAAAAAACATTCATATAGAAATGAAAAACTAACAATAAGTTGTCAGTTAGTTCATCAATATACAGGGTCTGCCATTAGTGTGTGGACGGAGAATAGCTCCTTAGCCTGAAAAGATATCAAAATGAAATTTTGGCCAGTGATGTACATCTACAGGGAGTTTTCATTTTACTGTACGAATTATATACAGAGTGTTGATGGAAACTTCCTTTTTTAAAATAGAACACCCTGTATATTTTTATATATTTGGATAGCCCCATAAAAATGCTGCAAACTATGTAGGACTTATGGGGGTTTTGATGAGTCGTTATCCTGATAGAGGATCATAAATCCGGAGACAGGACTCTGATGCAGAATTTGTAAACACTCTATGATGTAGTATTGACCAATTTGCAACAAAAACAATCATTGATGGTCTTTTAGTTTCCATAAACCATAAACATGTTGTCTTATGTTTTTTACTTATACAGAGTGATCGAGGTTTGCAAATCCAACAATAACTAAACAATTTTTAATGGAATGGCCTAGTTCTATCACCTAATATAAAAAGAAGATAAAGTTAGTTTTCCAGCAGTAATACTTTATGTGCGGTTACATTTGATAGTTATCATGCAAATGAACTTGTCATTTAAAATTTTTTAGTAATTACTAGATTTGCAAACCTGCATCACTCCGAATAACTAAAGAATATACGAGAATATTCTTATTGTTTATGAAAACTTAAGACTATCAATGATTCCTTATGTCGCAAATTGGTTAATACTACATCATAGTGAGTGTTTACAAAGGGCTGCATCGGGGTCCTATCTTCGGATTTATGATCCTCTTTTAGAAAAAGGACATATAAAAACCCCCATAAACTTTATATTATTTGCTGCATTTTTATAGAATTATCTAAATATGTAAATATATACAGGATATTCTATTTTAAAAGAAGAGAGTTTATATCAACACTCTGTATACAACAGGTACAATGAAATGAAAATAATTTTAAAATGTGCCCCCTAAAGATGTACACCATTGGACAAAATTTCATTTTGATACCATCTCAGGCTTAGGAGCTATCTTCCGTCCATGCACCAATGGCGGACCTGTATTTTCCCAACGAGAGCAGTATACTGCGTGCGAAATTGTAAAATATCTCACTAATGACTGGAGTTACAATAAGCTTTTAAAAAGCAACTTTTTTCTTTTTCCAAGCTTTACAAAATTAAAATATGCTGGAGTATATAGGGTGTTTAATTTTTCCTGTGCAGGTCCTAATTTGATTTTTTAAATTTGTGAAATTTAAAGTCAGAAACTATCTAAGCAACTTAAGCAGAGACTAAATAGACTGAACATTTCAATGCTGTCTCATGCGTTCAGTTGAAGCTAAAATGCGGGGTAGTGGGAAGCTGCATCCCACTACTCTTGGACATGGCCGGATTAAGTTAAATTTATAAATACGAAACTTGCCGCGTAACGGTTCTAACGATTTAGATGAAACTTTAAAATTAGGGGCTTTTGGACCAATAGGATAATTTTTACAAGTGCTTTTTGGTAAAAGTTCAGGAGAACTATTTTCAAAGACATCTTGGTTTAATAGTAAAATAATTTTCTTTCAATACGCGACGCCTGTGTACAATATTGTTAAGCCGGTGCTGTAAACACGTCATGATTGCAGTGAAATGGCGGCGCGCGCACGCCGATAATTGAATATTTATATATTTCATTTTTACCTACCCAAAGAATGAAACTCTTGATTTTCCTTCACTAATGTGTTCACTGAGGTTTCAACAATGATCCACAATACACTTCCCCATATTTTCAGGCCGTTTTCTAAAAAAAACCCCGATGTTATGTTCGCAACGGTCTGTCAAATAATGAGAGTGCTGGGTTAAGCTAGGCTTCCGCCAGGCTTTCAACTGGCTTCACTGCTTACCGTCTTACGTTCAGTCTATTTAGTCTCTGAACTTAAGCGATGTTCACAAATGTCTTCACGTATTTTATAATGCTGCTTTAAATTTACTTTTTTTACAAAAAGCTAAAGTGCACACAAACACGCACACGCACACGCACACGCACACACACACACACACACACGCACACCCACACGCACACGCACACGCACACGCACACGCACACGCACACGCACACGCACACGCACACACACACACACACACACACACACACACACACACACACACACACACACACACACACACACATCACATTAATTTTAATTTTTTTACGTTGCACCAATTCTTAATTCAAGCAATTTTTTGGTAGAATATTTATTATTAATTATTGTCTTAAATTATTTATCTAATTATCTGGCAAACAATTCTTCACTATCTTTGCATATTATAAGCAACGCATTTTATGGAAAATATTGTTATTCTACAGACAGTGTACTAGTCAATTAAAATAAATTTCAATTTTCAATTTTACAAAAATGATTAACCACGGGTTTTTATTTGATACTTGGCAGTTAAGACAAACAACAATTTAATAGGATTTCTGGGCAAAGCCTGATCAAGAAAATGAACAATACCTCGATAACCATTAATTTTTAGCAGAGGGAGCCTTTAATAAAAAAATTAAAAGGCCGATTTAACCGCCAAGAAAAATAAAGGGTGTTCCACTTAAAATAAATAAGTTTTGGTCATTCAAAATTCTCTAAAAGCGAATTAATTTTTTGATCACAGTGTATATTATTTTAAAAATCTAAGTATATATTTAATTAAGCAGCTCTTTGTAGATAATTTCTAAAAAAATCATTTGTCCATGATGTATGTCGTAGCAGTAATGGATATTTTACACTACTCGGTAAGTTGCCTTTTTGCACAAACTTCTTCGAAAAATGTTGGATATTCCAAAAAAATTTTTTACAACACACTCTTTATTTCTTATAAGAGATTAGAGAATGAAATGAAAAACTGCAGGTTGTAATTTAAAGAAATAAAGTTGGTGCATATACAGGGAGAATTAAACACGCCATATACTTCGCCATATTTTAATTTTGTAGAGCATTGAAAAAGAAAGGGATTTGGCCACTAAATTTAATCGGCTTATGTTATTAGAAATCTTCAAATTGCATTTTGACGGAATGTACCAGTAAGGTCTGCTCATCTTCACAACTAGATGACGATATATGTATGGCTTGTCTATATTCAAGATTTGGAGTGGTGAGTTATTGCATGCTCATCTTCAGGATTTAGGGAACTGTAGTTGTCCTAGCCAGATACTTACCAAATAGCTCATTGGAAAGTCTGCTCCGTAAGATTTTGAGCCGTCATTTGGCTTTGGCTTGACTTACTCGCTTGCTAATCCCAGCAAGCTCTTTTTCTAAAGTTTCCACAGTAAAATTTGTGTAGAGTCGACATTCGGCAATTTATCTAAACCTTAACACTATTTTTATCTACTAGATTTTAATCAAACCAAAAAGAAAATAGAAGATTTCATAAATTAATAATAATTAAAATATAACCACTGCTGACAAAGTAGCCCCGGGTAACAAAATAGCCCCGATTTACGATATAATCGCCCAAGAATAATTACCATTGCTAATATTCAATAATGTGAGATACTGAAGTACTGGAAACTATACTAAATGCTATGAAGATAAGATAGCGAAATTAAATGTATGTTGTAGTAAATGTTACGGTAATAGAAGATGCACAAATTGCGCACTAACTTTGAGCTAACAGATTTGCCTTTATATTCTTCCACTAAATTCATTTAACAAAATTTCTTGTAACAAACGAACCATTTTTACTTTCAATCACCGTAACGCATCATTAGAGACCGGAATTTAGGTAAAATCCTATGATCCTACTTTTTCACCTTTTTCTGCGTTTTCCATGCATTAATGCCTAAATTTAAATTTCGATTGTTTTTTGCCTTTTTATGCATGATTTGGACCTATTTAAAGAGAACTATGTACTTCATGAAACAAAGCAATTAAGTGGAGATTTAATCAATAATAATAACAAGAAGCTCCAAACACAAATTTACAAGAAATATAATTATATAACAATTATTCTTACACAGCCCCTTTAAACTTTGCCTGCTATTGTGGAGCAGATGTTCTGGTTAAATGATAAAATTATCCGAAGGATATTCTTTTTCTGATTTATCTTTGAACTGCTTTGCCTAAGTGGACTTGTGTGTAAAAAAAATGGCCCATGAACACAAGTGTTCTAATTAAACACATATTTTAGAAAAATCGTTTAGTTGTAGATGTTGACAAATTTTTGTATTAATTTGAATGATATCACAGCAAACATCTTTTTCAGTAGTGTTCGTTTCAATTACATGCAATAAAAGACCTTATGCTGCGCAATATCACATTTTACATTCAAGGTTAATTAAGGAAAAAAAATAAATAAAAATAAATATATCAGACGACCCCTTATATAAATGTGATTAAAAACCTAGTGTAAATATTTTCATTAGAACAATAAATTAAGCAGTCTCAGTTTTCGTAATTATTTTGATGCAAAAATATACGAAGGAAAAATTAATTTAAAATATGCTAACAAAAATTGTGTTTACTTTTATCGTTCAAATAAAATGCTGAATTATTTGTTTCTTCCTAAATTAGGTAATACTAAAGAAGATGTACGTTGTTTTAACATGTTCATTTTTTTTAAATTTAAGATTTTGGCTGCATTCACACTAATGGTAAAAGCAATAGCTCGTTACTGCATTATGTAATTTAAACATTGTCTGTCTATGTAGAGAAAACCTTTTTCTCTACATGTGAAAACGCATAAATTTGACAGTTGAAAATATTGAGACATATTTAATTTGTTGTTGGAAAAAAAATAATGTTTAAAATTGTCAATAAATGTATTTCTTGTTAATTGTAATTTTGTCCTTTTAACGCCTTTTTTTAGAGTATTTTGCCTCTTCGGTGCCCTGTTAACTATTCGTTTTTGTCTAATTTTACATTTTGATCAGATTTTTACCTTATTTGATTGTGTCTACTAACATCTGGTCTCTACTAATCATATGGGAAACGCAATATGATTAGGAATATTTTTTTGTGAAACGCATGTTTTATTACAATATAAGTTTAATAAATGTTTTAAGGTAACAATAGATAGGTTAAATTTAAAGACAAATTACGACTATTTGCTGAAAATTTGGAGTTCAAACAAAAAAAATGTTCAGTTTAAAATGACAAAAATCAACTTACGGAGTGTGCACTTTTGGATTTGCCAACAATTTTGGTAATCGCAAAAGCAAGTAATGCACTCTAGTACCTACCCATGAAATGTTCTTTTCAACTAGGGGTGACAAGACATACCATTTTAAAAATTTAGAAGATTTGTTCGTTATAATATTTAATGAAATTTAAGTCATGAATTTATTTTAGAACATTTTATGTGTTTCACTAATGAAATATATCCAACATATTATAGTTCATATTCGTTATCATTTTCAACCATTTTAGTTAAAGGGAGGTGCTTTTTGTCAAATCGCTGATACTGATTATCGTAAATGATTTATCGTTCCCCAATCTTGCTGAAAAGTGTAACCTAAAAATATTCAAGATATTGTCATTATTTGTAATGTCATGGTTAATATACTAGAGTTTCTGAACCATGAACTTGTACATTACTTGCTAATCTTGCAACAATTCTTAATGTATTAAAATAACACTATTTTCTTTTTAGATCCCTCAGAGGCCAGAGGTAAAGGTGGCGGTGGTGGAGGCGGAGGCGGTGGAAAAGGCGGTGGTGGAGGAGGTGGTATGATGTTGCTAGGGATGATGTTTGCGAAGACATTAGCTGCAATTGGTCTGGGAGGAGTTGGATTATTAGCCAAAAAAGCATTGATGGTATCAGTGATTGCACTTGTGTTGTCGCTTATTTTAGCATTAAAGAAATTAGTCCATCACGAAGACCACGATGAAGGTGGACACACTGTCATACATGCCAGTCACGGTCATCATCATGAATACAGAAAAAAAAGAGATGCATCGGAACTGGCTTATAAAGCATGGAAATTATTAAATGCACATTAAATTATTTAATTTTTAGGATATTTGTTTATTATTATTACCTAAGATTTGAAATTCGTAAACACAACATCTCCAAAAACTCTTTTTAACTTCACTAAGCTTTAGGCCCCTTAAAATTATGACAATTGTTTAAGCAAATCATTTAAGCAGTTAATAGAAGTTTTGAAAAATACTGAAATGTTTTGAGGCAAAAATTTGGATAAATCTTTGTTTGACCTAGAATTTCTGTGTTATTATGAATAACACTGCCCGAAACGTTAAAATTTTAAATAATCTTGTTGTTATTTATTTTTTACGTCGTTTAAATTTTAATATAGTTTTAAGTGTTTTTCAGTGTTGAGTCCCAAACAGCGATTGTCAAACCAAGATCCAACGCAATCGCTGTTTGCGGCAATCTAAAACAGATTGCCATTCCTTAATAGAAGGTACTGAAATTTAGGATTGTCAAAGGAGTGACCGGCGAAGAAAAAGCCAATAAAACTGCATACAAATATGAATACTTCGCAAATAAATTACAGAGAATATTATGATTCGTTTGTTATAATTGATTTTCTCTTCCTTCGATTTTGCCTTTCGCCTAAAGGCGAAATAGATAATAAGCCTATTAAATATGAAATCTATGATACAATAGAAATATACATTTTTGCTAAATTAAGTAATACTTGTAATTAGAACAAATATACGGGGTCTTTTTTTTTTAGTTAGGAGGGTGCCTTTATCCGGAGAACCACTTATTATAAAGACAAATTAATTTTATGAAAATGACTATTTAGGGCTATATTTTCTTTTAAAAATATTTTTAGTTTTCTTCCATATTTATTGCTACCTTTGATAGTTTTCAAGATATTTTAATTTTTTAGAAAAAAACTGAGAAAAAGAGGATTAATTTGACTTTTTGTATCTATGACACAATTTGCAAAAAAAATGAAATTTGAATTAAAGTCATAAAATATTATGGAGACTACAATGATGTGATAAGGTTTTATTATTATTTTACAGGGTGATGAAAATTTTATGATCGTCACCCCGTGTAGTATACGAAAGTAAATTAAATATGAACCGGAATTTGTTTTTAAAAATTTATTGGTACAAGATACAAATATGAAAGTTACTAGCTATTTTTTGATGTGTCAGATGGGCTGAGTGGGGGCGGGCATTGTCGGGAAGCAAAATTACATTTCTGACCGAAAACTCGCACCTCTTTCGCCGATATGCACGTTTTGCTTCATCCAATAGCTGGCAGTAGCATTAACCGGACGACGTTTATGCAGAAAATTGCGGCATTGAACAGCGTTAATCTTGTCCTGAGTCACAGTGATCCGAGGACGACGGCCATTGGGTTCATTTTCAAGTTAAGTTTTTTTTAAACAAATATCCCCAAACTGTGCTTCTGTTTATAACGCAGGTGCACAAAAAAAGTGGTGTGTGCTGGGGGCCAAGCTATTATTTTTTAGGGTATTTTTTCCGCTGAACAGAAATCTGAAGTCAAAATTGGGGGTCAATGAGCAAATAATCTAGAAAAACCCAAAAAAACCGATAAAAGTATCCTGATTATCGGTTTTTTGAGTTTCTCCCAATTATTTGCCCCCAGCATACACCACTTTTTTTGTGGATCTGTGCACGGGTGCGGGACGGGACTATGATTATTTTTCGAGGTACTTTTCTCGCTGAACACGAATCTGAAGTCAAAACTGAGGGTCAATGAGCAGATAACCATGAAAAACCAATAACGTTTACAACAGTTTTATCGATTTTTTGAATTTTTCTCGATTATTTGCTTATTAACCCCCACTTTGGCTTTAGATTCGTGATTAGCGGGAAAAATAGCCTAGAAAATCATAGATCGGCCGTCAGCACACACAACTTTTTTTTGTAGACCCATGTGATTGTCTGTTGTTTTCCATTGTGGTTTTAAACTTTTAAAGCCTTTTTAAGAGTATGTTGCCTTTCAAGTGCCTTTGTTAGCTATTTGTTTTTGCCGCATTTCAAATTTTTCTTCCCTTTTTACGTTACCCAATTGAACCTAAAATCCGGTCTCTAAATATTGTAGTGTTTTTGATTATAGTTCTAGTGGTCATAACTTAAAACACTACGAAAGAAGTCGAAAGTTAAAATTTGCATTTTTTATAGATTTAAAATTTAAATGGGAAATTTGAAATAGATACACAGTTAAAATTTCAAAAAAAAATTTAACATTTTAAGATGTCGACAACAATTTAAATAGAAAAGTCAAAATATAAAGGACTATTTTAAATTTAAAAAGCAAATATTAAACATTTTGAATTTAGAGTCAAAATTTTTAATTTAATTCCGAATATTAACTTTTCCCTGGAAATTTTGAATTAAGCGGTTAATGGTGATGACTAATGATATATAAATCAAGTTTACTGCAGATAATGTGGAGGTATTTATTTAGGTTCATTTAATTTTATAGATTTCTAAAATCGCTTCTTTAAAATGAAAAACTAGTAAAACTGCAAAAAAAGTTATTTGTGGAATAAAATATTGAAAAATGTTCTGTTTCTCTTCTCGCAATATATCAATATAAAATTAAGTTAGGAGACATTTCAACACTGTTTCCTTTTATTTTATTATATTTCTGTTACTAATTGATAAAAGCTGTTATAAAAAAACAAAAATAACTCATTATTACTATTATTAAATTGACAAATATCACATTATAACCTTGTAAACTGTCCAAAATTGGCTTCGATCATTTCGGAATTGATGTTGTCCAGGATCCAAGTTGAATGTCAAAATTTGAAAGTAGATTTTTTTAATCATAAACTGTATACTTCTACTAAAATCAATTTTTATAACCGAAGTATTTAATTATGAGAATAACATCTTTACACTTCAGATAATTTGTGAGGACTTTTTAAGCCGTACAATTTTTATTCAAACCTATCTCACATAAAGTTGGCAACAAAAATGACATATATGTAGAAATCCGTTATAAAGGCTAGTAACAAAGAAGTAATGGATCAGTTCTTTACTGATTCAATTTCTCTAGAAATACACTAGTTTTTAATGTGACATTACCACATGTATTTTAAAATGTTCATATGTCAACAATTATTATTTTACTCTTTCACATAAGAACCTTTTTTCATTGCAAATACTTGCCAAAATCCTATTTATATGAAACTACTTTCATTCACACAACATAACAGAAAGAGAACTAACCATTGCACACTTGCTGTATTTGTTATTGTTTGCAAGGAGAATGGTCTAAAGAGCGGTTTGATTGTCCGAATGAAAAAGGAAGAAATTGCAATCTCCCAGATGTATCTCGAATTGACCTGAATCATCTTAATACAACAACATAGAACTGGGCGTAGCATATTCAACAAAAAGTCACTTGTTTCATCGATTAAGAGTTATAAGTAAACAAGTCCAGCTTCCACTGACCGAGAAACGTCATCTGAAAAAATTTGCCATAAAAGTATCTTACGCATTTGTAGAAGGAAACTGCAATAGCATTCAGGTCAAAGCTGTTCTAATTATTTTCATTATTTGTAAATAGCATCTCTGCTCCATTAAACTTAGATAAGTTGGTATTCCTTTTGCTCTTAAATATATAAGAAGTGGTCTTTCGCCATCACCATCCACTGTCCTTGCAACTTCCGCTATGGCCAAGGTCTTTGTACTCGTAGTCTTTTCGGCCTTGACGGCATCGGCGCGTTGTGGATCGAAAGCATCACATGATAGTGTCGAGGGTTTGGGAAACATTTTAAAAAAATTTTTGGACTCTCAACCTAGGGATGTGAAGATTAGTGATGGGGTTCATTTGGTTAGTACGAGAAGTGATAACGACGGCCGAGCCATAAAGGATGACGGCACTTTCCTAGGAGCTGTGGAGAACTACCTACAGAGCCATGAAATTCGGATACGATTGCCGGAACTGATGCCAGGGAAAGAGTTTGGAAGATCTCTGCGAAAGGCATATGAACGTCTGGATGAAGAAAATGGTGAGTATTATTTTTATTGTCTAAAGCTATAATAAATTAGATATGTTATTGTTAAGAGCGTTTCTTTTGGAATTGAAAATTGAACTTAAAGTTTGTGACCACTATTCTCATATTTATAAAAATTCAAAAGTACTCAGATAGTCAGTTTATTTTTAATTGTACTCATTTAAAAAGTTCCATTCGATTTTGTGTAACAAAATTTAGGAGATGGTTTTTAATTTTTTTAGTATAAATAAAAATGTTTCTAGGAAGTATTAGTTGGATGCTGATTAAAAAAGTATTGGAACATTTTTGTTATTAATAATTTCGCTACAATATCATAGCAGACATTTCGTAAAATGTTGACATGTCTGCGAATGAGTCGCAGTATCTACGGCAAGAGATTGATTTGCTCCTAGTTTGTTTCTGTAATATAAATTACCTGAAGACATATTTCCAGCCAAGAAAAAAAATACTGTGCAACCAGGCAGTTTCTAAAATATTTATTTTTATCTTTTTATTTTCTAAATATTTCTTCTTTGATCAAATTTGCAAATATTACGAAAGAGTATGCCGCCAAGTATTAAAATAAAATCAGCTGCACTATTTCCTTAAAGAGTTTTAATAAACTGTTCTTTTTGATACTACAACAGTTTATCAATATGTGTTTTTATTAAATTATCTACATATGTAAAATAAGACAATACACTTGTTTGATGTCATTATCACGAAAATGACTGATCTTAAATTATCGAATAGATTTTGGCAGTGTAGTACCATACTATCCTATAACGTCAATCGATTTCAAATAATTGAAACATTTTGTCAGTTTTGTTGGCGTCATTGAAGTTTTTCTTTCTATGAAATTAACGAGTCTTTTTAAATTATAAAATAATTAAATGAAGATTAAGTAATTGATTAATAGGGCCTTTGCTTAAATAAAATTATATAAAATATTTATAAATTTTCCAGATTTTATCATCTTAGATAACTACTCGAAATGTTAAATTTTTTATTTAGCATTCAATGGGGCTTTTTTACTAATAGGCATAAAAATCAAAACAAAGAAGTCGAATGCAAAGCGGAGAACCAAAATTGAAAACAATAGAGAGCACAATAAATTAGTGTATCAACTAATCAATTATACGAGGGTGTATTGATGTATATATACAGGATGAGTAAGAAAGAATAGACCAACGCTAAACTGGAAATGCTAGAATAAAATTTAAACTCTTAACGCCATGTATCTCTTAAACCAGAGACACTGGTATAAGGCATGTTGAGCTCAATCGTAATATTTTGATGTTTAATATCTCCAGTTTAGCGTGGGCCTATTCTTTTTGACATATGTATACATATGTATACATATGTATACATATAGTTAACCTGGACCTAGACAAAGTATTGCAAAACAACAATAACAAACAATAACCTAACCGAAGTGGCACTGTAAAATTTTATGTCAAAAAGTTAAACCGGTATGCGAAATAAAATTTGAAAAAAGTAATGTCGACCGAAATTGTAAAAATCGAAAATTTGCAGTATGGAACCATCATTAGGTATCTGTATTTGAAGGGATTAAGAGGTAAGCAGATTTAAGAAGATATGCTCAACAATCTTAGCAAACAAAGCTTAGCAATCAAATATTTCGTATGCGATCGTGAAAAATTTGATTGCCCACTTCAAAGGAAGAACATTTTTCATTGAAGGGAAGAGCGATTGGAAAGGCCAGTTTCTGTGTCCGTCAATGAAAATATTGAACCAGTTCATAAAATGATTTTATCAGGTCATGGAATTGGACTACACCAATTTCTGAGGCACTAAATATTCATGTGAAAGTGTTCATCATATAGTTTATGTCGATTTAGATATGAGAAAAATTTCTGGTAAATGAATTCCTAAATCTCGGACCAGATTTGTGTCATTTGTGCTCTGTTTGAAAAACATGTATACTTTTTAGACTGTGTTGTTACTATGGATGAAATTTGGATACATTTCAACTACCGAAAAACAAAGCAACAATCGATTATAATGGAGACCTTGTGGTTCTCTAAGGTATAAAAGTTTCGTGTTCAAATATCTGCTTAAAAAGATCTTGTGTCACTTTTTTGAAATTGACATGGAGTAATCATGATTGATTATGTGGATAAAGGTAGAACAATAACTGAGGATTATTGTTCGACATACTGACCATTCTACGAAAAAAATTAAGGAGAAGATACGCGGATAGTTGTAGGTGTTTTATTTTTACAGGACAAGTTCCCTAAACACAAATCGTTTGTTGCCATGCAAACAATTCCTGATTTGGGATTCGAATTACTGGAACACTACCTTTATTCATATCAACTGAAAAAAGATTAAAACGTTATAGATTTTCTTCCAACGGAAAGGTTATAGAAGATCTAGAAGCCTGGTTTGCTGATCTATTAGAAACTTTTTTTTTTGATAGGTTTAGAGGCGTAGAGCAAACCACTCTCAGGTTCAGATCCTAAAAATAATTCAAAAATATTAAGTTAATTCAACCAATTTAAACTTTGCTGTAGTAAAATAGTTAAACGTTATTTAGTAATTTAGTTGAGAATATTAAAACCAAAAACCTGATTTCAGCTTTCCTTAGCTATACCAGTAGGTTACGGTCAATATTAATTTATAAGTGTTCATTTATTTTTTTTCAGAATTTCAACTTCTGTACTGGAAAGATAGGTAAACTAATATATCACAAAAAGATAAAATGAAAAAATGTATCGCTCAAAGTCAGAAAGCTTATTTAAAAAAGTATTTATTTCTACTTCAAATGAAAATACGTAGCTAACTAAGCATCTGTTGGTTTATTTTTAATGTTGGTAATAAAGATGCTCACTGACCATTCCTTTCATCAATATTACTGTAGCTGTAAATTTTAACTAAACTCATTATTAAAGTTGTAACCGTCGCTGGTTAGTCATGGTACAATAAGATTCGATGATTACTATGAAATTCTTATAGTTTTATACATTACATTCCAATAATTACATTTACATCACTGTTTAATTTCTAAAGTATTCCATTTAAAACCGTCATTTATTAAAATTGTAAAGTGTCATCCCTAGGAAACCCCAAAATGTTTCGACATTTACAGTCACTTCAATCTGTTGCCATTTATAATTGTTTATAAGAAATTCCGTCGGGTTAAGGGCTTAGGATAGGGTCTCACTGAAGCTAAATTTTCAAATTTAATTTTATTAATTTAATAAATTCATCTTTAATACACTTTTTAAATTACTTCGATTTATACATGGTGCTTATATACGGATTATTGCACTAAATTTATGTTTTTTTTTTAAAATGGAACGCATACAGTATGTATTATTATATTATGCAATATGGTTTTATTGAAAATTTACACCGATTTATTCTATTGGTTTATAATAACCGTTTTCATGTTAAAGAAGGATGGGAGTTGTTGGGCAAACAGTGGTCTGCTACATACTCTTGTAACTACTGACACCATTGTTATATTCACTTGGATCTTCAATATATATATATATATATATATATATATATATATATATATAAAGTAGATTTCGTACCTGCACATTAGAAAAACTTTTATTTTTTTAATATCCTGTAAAATTTAAACGGATTGTTTTTTCTCAAGCATTTTCTTGATGCAATATTTATAGGGGCTAGAGTAAATTGAAAATGAATTACAATATTTCAATTTCGTATTGTACTGCAATGTACTCTACCTTTACTATACAGCTCTACTATTCCTTCTAAATTGCTATGGCTAAAGCTTCATTGCCCAAATTCTATTGCATAAACGTGCAGTGTTGTTGCTTAGAAAAGCGTATTATTGTATCCATGCCGACAGCCTGCGCTAAAAATCGTTTAGTACTAGAAATCTGGTCCTTAAGTCTGGCTTACAAAGCGAGGATATAACATTTTAAGAACTGTTTGCTACGATTGCTGCCAAAGAAGTAATGAAGAAATCCATAACGCCGTCATAAAAATCGGAAGCATCACGGTCTATAAGCCTCCAGCCGCAACGTGGCCAGACAAAGTTATCCAAATACATCCTTACCCGGCCATATACGTGGGGGATTATAACAGCCATCACGAGGAATGGAAGTATAGAGATTAAGACCTAACTGGCAACATAATAGTAAAATGGGCAGAAGATAAACGCATCATCCTTGTACTTGATGCTAAAGACCGATCCACATTTAAATTAGCAACATGGAAACGTGAAGTCAACCCTGACCTAAGTTTTGTCTCGAATGACAGGGGCCAGCCCACTGAAGTTTCACGAAACGTTCTCCCAGACTTCCCAAAGAGCCAGCATCGTGCAGTCCCAGTAGAGGTAGCAACACAAATTTCCCTAATTACCTCTCTCCATCGCCCAAGGTGGAATTTCAAAAAGGCCAACTGGACAAAGTTCTCCACGGAATTAGACAAATGTTTAGGTTGGATACCCCCTACCAGTAAAAACTTCAACAGAGTCGTTGACGCCGTAATAAGTAGTGCCAAAAAGAGTATACCAAGAGGCTACCGCAAAGAATATATTCCCGGATGGTCCCAAAGAAGTGACGAGTTGTATCAAAATTTTATTGAAGCCGGTGATCAGGAAATGGCAGACGAGCTACTTTATAGTCTTGATGCGGCGAGACAGGAAAATTGGACAGAAACTGTAATAAGCCTGAACTTCCAGACATCAAACAGATGAGCGTGGGCGCAACTGTAGAAACTAGGAAGCGGGAGCCCCACACAAAGACAAAATATAACTGTCAGCCGAAACGCTGTCGCTTCACATATAGTAGCGACATCCAGAGCCCCTAATAAAAAAAAAACACAGTTAAGGTTAAACGAGAACTTAAAATCTTAAAAGCCCAAGCCACAGAAATAGAACATTCTGGCCCTTACACTTTCAAAGAAGTTTCGAATGCCCTTAAAGATGCCAAGCCAGGAAAAGCTCTGGGGTTTGACGATATCCACTCTGAATTCTTAATATACTGTGGCAAATATGCAAAAGTCTAGATGACTCACCTCCTCACAGATATCATACAAAGCGGCAATATCCCAAAAGAATTTAAACGATCGAAGATAATCGCCATATCAAAACCGGGCAAACTAGCTGATAGCCCCAAGAGCTACAGACCAATAGCTCTGCCGTCTGTGACCTATCAGCTACTAGAACGGCTTATTTATAACAGAATTATCACAAGAATACGTGAAATGATTCCAGTCGAACAAGTAGGCTTTCGGCCTAAATGAAGTTGGGCAGATCAAGTTTTATCACTCACCACCCACATCGAGGCAGGACTTGAAAGAAAACTAAAAACCTTAGCTGTATTTATCGACTTAACGGCAGCCCAGTGTAGAGGGAAGGCATGACATAGAAACTACTACGTGTAATCACCTGTAAACTAAAAACCCGATTAATAGAGGTGCTAAACGACCGAGTGTTTCAAGTAGTTATGAGATCCGACATCAGCTACCCAAGGAAAATCAAAGAACGGGCTACCACAGGGACCGGTCCTTACTCCACTCCTCTTTAGCCTGTATATCGCCGACATGCCAGAAACAAGATCAAGATAGTTTGGCTACACTAATAACTGGGTACTCACAACAAGGTGCAGTTCTATTAAAGAATCAGAGGAGACCCTAACGACAGATCTGGTAGCAATGGGAAAATATTTTCACAAGTAGAGGCTCCAACCTAATGCTACCAAAACAGAGGTTGTGTGCTTTCATTCAAATAATAAACTAGCCATAAGAGACCTCAACATACAATTTGAAAACAATCTGCTTACCTGCTATAAAATACCAAATTATTTAGATATAACCCCCAATAGAACACTATCTTTCAGAGAGCATATATCGAGAGCTGCTGAAAAATTAAAAAAAAAAAGACAATATAGTTCAAAAACTGTGCGGCACTACTTCGGGAACATTGGCTTCCACTCTGCGCTCCTCTGCGCTAGGTTTTGTTTTTTCAACTGCTGCAATGCCTTACATTTTAAGCTGGATCCAATCAATAAAAATTTATGCTGTCTGTTGTATTTTGGAGTTAACAAAAAATATTTTTTGCGCAGGGTCAATAATTTTGTAATATAGATAGTTATTTCCTGTGTTGATATCGCCAAACTCCCTTTGTATCCTTCCATCATAAATTCTTTTCGAATATAGTGCCAAACTGTGGCTACAACCTAATGTTTTGTGCTAAATAAAAACCATGAAAAACAAAACACAACACAATTTTTTTGGATGGGAATCCAGCCTTACGTATAAATCTTAATACTGAATTTATTGCTCTTTGATGTTTGTAGCAAGCGTACTTTACTGAATGTCTTTGCCTTGTTTGAACCTGTGAATGAATGTATTTAGAGTACTTGCAGATGATATAAATATATGTGAATAACCACTTCTTGGATTTAGCATATAAAAAAATTAGAATTAGAATTAGAAAATTAAATTACAAAATTTACTTTGAACCCTTGAACTTTTCAACTTCTATTATGTGTCTCTATTATAAAGATTTCTGATGCTCTTTAGAATTCAGTTAGAATTTGTTTGTAAGATTCTATACCTAATAAAAGAAAAAATCCGAAGACATAGAATCTCACCCTTACCCCTACACCTTCCTCTCATTCTTCCGTCTGACACGGAGATTTTTCCAAAAATCTATGAAATGTAGGATTTTTAAATTTGGCATCATCTTAGATCTTGCACATATATATCTGATTATGGAACAGAAAAAAATATATTGCATTGAGCATTGTTTTTAAAGGGAGGAACAATGTGGTTATCCAGTAGATCCACTTATGTACGCTTTTTCCCATTCAAGTTCCCTTATATAAAAATTACTCTATGAACAAGTTTTTTCAACTCTCTTCCAAACTTCCCGAATATTGGGTATAGATTTCGTGAACCTAGAGAGAAGCCTCATTAAGTTATCGCGATTAACAGATTCATTTAAACGAAAAGTTGGCTTGCCAGAAAATACCACATTACTGTTTCCTTCCTTTGGCTCCTACTTGCAGTATTTATAGAAAAAAATATTACCGTTAGCCTCACTTAACTTTTTGCCTACTTTCTTCCCCCTCCTTTACAAAAGGCGATTCAAAATTGAATGCAGCTGCGTATATTTTAAGTGCGAATTTTTGGAGTTTATTTTGTGTATTCTATGATCATTAACTTTACTTAAATCATACAAGTCTCTTAATTGTTTGACAACAGTAAGTTAAGTACGGCTATACCTACTCGTCAAATTAGTTTTAAAACTTAATACAGCACTGCGAATTAAATAAAAATGAAGTCGGAATCCTTTTATTACTTGAAATCACCTTCCTTTTGGTTCTCCACTTTCAGATAGTGGATGACGTCAAGAATGTATTTGCAAATAAGACCACCCTACGTTGAAAAATAAAATTATGATAATGAAGTCCAGGACTTAATTGAAATATAAATAGTTTTAGACAGTAAATAACCGAAATAAAATTAATTGTTTAATGTTCTTTTTCTAGAGATATCTGAAGCTCGAGGAGGCGGAGGCGGTGGTGGAGGTGGCAAAGGTGGTGGTGGAATGGGCGGAGGCGTTATGATGTTGGGTCTGATGATGGGTAAGATGCTAGCGGCACTTGGAATAGGAGGTGTGGGTCTTTTAGCGATGAAAGCCCTCATGGTATCAGCCCTAGCATTACTGCTATCTGTGATAATAGGATTGAAAAAATTGGTCCATAGCGACCACGACGAAGGTGGTCATACGGTAATACACGCCACAGGTCACGGCCATGGTCATCACGACTATCGTAAGAAAAGGGAGGCAGCCGATATGGCCTACAAAGCTTGGAATCCCTATGAAGGATAATTTAATAATCTTCGTTTGATACTGATCAAGATATTGACAATATTGGTTGATAACTACTAAAAAATCATATTACTAAGAATGTCAGTTAGAAGTAAAGTTTTCGTAAATTATTCCACAGCTGAATCACTTACTGTTTACGATTGGCACTGCTTAGGATTTAAGATAAAAGCAAAGGTAACTGTTTTCAATTAGGTTTCTGCGAACTGAAAGACGTTTTGTTTAGCAAATTAATTATGATGAAAATTGAATTATTTGAAGAGTAGAGTACCTATCTTCGCGTAGTGTTGAAATTTTAAATTGGTAGGTATAGGTAGTTTGTGACTTTATGGTTTTAAACATCTCCCAGTGCTGTCAATATTTTTCTGTGGCATTAAATATTAAATATTTGAAATTAATGCATGCATATTTGCTTATAACCTATATTTATTTGCATTAAACTTTAAATTAGGCGATTTTAATATACTCAATTTTTTATTTTAATGATATGCTATAATATTTATGGTTTAAATATTCGAAAATTGACTTATTTAATATTCATACGTGAAAGATCCATATTTCAATAAATAAAAAATAAAGAGTAAATAAAAGCTACTTGTTATATCCGCCTTTTTAATAACATTGACCTAGATTTTCAATAATTTCTCTAACCTTGTATAAAATCCCTCCTTATCCTATTCATAAGATCAAGTTTGTCGGGTACACAGCTTACGTACCAATATTACATGATCTAAGAAAAACTTATTTGCTGTCATCTGAATCTTAGTTTTCTCTGCCTTTTTGCCAAGTTTTACACGGGCAAAATCCTAGTTCGATTAGGAGCAATGTAACAAAATGCAAATTTAAGCTGCACATAAATTGAGCCCATCAAATCCTGACAAAAATAACATCATATTTAGATGCAAATTTTGTGATTATTTCGCCCCTGTGTTAAGATTTCGACTGTGCAAAAGCTAATCAAAAGAGATAAATTGTCCATTCCCTGAACAGATTTCATCGAGGTTTTTTTTAAGCGCAATCCACTTAAAGTTAAACCAAAACTTAAATGTTATTTTTCTAGTTTTAGTTATCTTAATTTATCATTAGATATATTAAGCATTAGGTTTGTTTAAGTCTAGCATTTTCTTGATAATGTCATGCTGAATCTTTTTAGGATTATTTTTCTAATTCGTCAGCATAGACTGCTGCCAAGACAAAGTTGGACAATTAAAAATTGGAATTTTGGAGTGGGATATATTTATTCTTCATTTGTGGGTTCATGAGGACGTTACATTAGACATACTTGAGTTAGGCTATGAAAAATAGATTTTAAAAATAGAAATCGGGTGTTTTAGTTTAAGTTTCATCAAACTCAAACAAAACTGTTGAAATAAATTTTAAATATAAGTACATTGCAATAAATATTCACTTGAAATTATGCACATGTTGAAATTAAGCCTCTAATGTAGCGTTTACTAGCAATTGACTTTAATGTATCCAGTATTTAAAGAAATTCTAATAATTTTATAAAACAAAATAAACTATTCACCATTCTTATACTGTGTTTATATAGATGTTTACCTCAATTTAGAGGATTCTCATATAACAGGTTATCTTCATTGAATATTTGGTATTTATATAGTCATAATTGCAATCAGTTTCTTTGCTGAAAATTTATTATCCCGCAAATTTATTTATATTTCATACTTACAATAATAGAAAAATATGATAAATTATTCTCTTATCTAGAAGTTAGGTACTGTAATGAAGGATCACAAGGGTAAGAAAACCTTAACCTTTAGCACAGATAAATATAGTGTTCTGTGATATTCAGAAGGAGACTACAACTTCCATTAAACAAAACACAAATTTAGAATGATCAAATAATAACTTATGGTGCAGATGATGTGCGACTAGCAGTTCAATGAATTATTGTTACCTACAAATACACTGGCCCCGATTTCACTGACTGGTTTTATGGAATGAGGAATTAAACAGGGAGATGAGTTGGAAAGAAGCCTACCCGAGTCCACCTTACAGACGCTCATGAGAATAGAAAGTGCCGCGGAACCAGAATACCAGGTCAATAAGAAAAGGTTTTGAATTATTTCAATAAAAAACGCGTAGAAGCTTCGAAATAATTAGCTTGTTTATCTCTATGCTCGATAAGTAACTAGTATAATAAGCATTTCTTAGTTACATAGTTTAGAATAATAAGAAATTAACACCCCATTTGTCTGATTGCTGCTCGTTGTTTTTAGTCGCTTCGAGGGAGACGTTCGTGCAGTAGGTTTCAGTGAAAAATATTCCCCCTAAACAACTTTTTAGATTTTAATTTTAGCATAAATGCAAAAATACTGTAAACAACCGTTTATTACAAAAATATCAAACTGTAACATTTGAAAAGACAAAGTAAAATCTACACATTTAACCATCCATGTTAACGTTAACTAGCCGCGCCCATACGTCTCCCATGAATCACCCCGAATGAATGCCTCAACCCAGCCGCCGCATTTCGGTTCATCGCAAGCACTTTTTCCCTCAGCATTCCTGTCGCACTCGACCCCTGAGATCGCTGACCTTGTGCGAGTACCCTCGGTTGCCATGGTTGATGACATTCGGCCCTTCCTGACAGCTGGAGTGTCCTCACTCCAGTGATAGATCTGTGCAACAAAGTTTATAAGAACATGTATATTTACTTTTCTATTTATTTTTGAAGAATATTAGTACCCTGGTTAGTGAGAGGCTTATATTTTTAAAACTTAAACTCCTACTTAAATGCTAACTCTATGGGCTAATCCCACGCGAAAGTATGATGATTCTGGACAGTTAACCACCATTCCATCTCCCTTCGCCACACTGAAGAGCACCCTGAGTATTTGGTTATCCAGCTGTTCTTGTCTGAGTAGTAACCCTACTCCAAGAACTGAATCCCCCTACTCTACTCATCAGTGTCCTTAACTTACCCAACCATTTTGTTAAGTTGAACCTGAAAGGAACGCTTCTGAATAGTTGACCACCATTCCATTTCCTTTCACCGCACTGAAGAGCTTCCTGGGTATCTGCTTATCCAGCTGTTCTTGTCTGAGTAGTAACCCTACTCCAAGAACCTAACCTCCCTTACTCTATCCTTCAGTGTTCCTGTTGTTGTGACCTTAAAGACCTTTTTATTTTGGTAATAATTTGACTTGTACCTGTGCTGTAAAAGAAAGAATTTGTTTTAAGGAAAATTAATCATTTGCTTGAGCTAATCGGAAACAACGCTTTGGATCGAAATATGCATTTTTGTTTGGACTGGCAAATAGATGCATGTTCAATTATTTGTTGTAGTACCGCTGTAACAACAATACTTCGCTACATTTCAGCTAGTAATAAGGTCACCTGCCCTATTACACGAAACTCCATCAGATCCTCACTTGGAGATGCTCCTAATGTCTGATTTATGGTAACATTTAATCCTAACTGGAGTTTGTTAATGTTTTCATTCAATTTTTCATGGTTTATTTTTGTTACCATAGTAGCCAATAAATCAAGAATGGTTCTATTGTATCTTTCAACTTGTACATTTCCTCTTGGTCGCCCAGCTGCATTCAAGTAGTGAGTGATACCGTATTTTATTTTTGCGAAATATTTCAAAATTATTAGACGTAAATGGTTTACCTTGTCACTAGTTAGTAGTTGGAAATGGTGCACCAAAACCCCTTAAGAAGAAGTCTATCATTACAGTGAGTACATGTCTTACCTTGTATTAGGTGAAGAGTAAATTAAAACAAACCTTGTAAACGCATCCACAACGAAGAATACTTGAGTATTACCTCATATCGTTTTTATTAAAGACCCCAGATGATCGGGGAGAATTTTATAAAAGGATCTGGATATTTTCTAACAAGATTACGGTATTCGACGCTTTCTACAGATTTGAAATATACAACAATATACAAGTTTTTCATGTATTTCTCTACCAAACGTCGCATGCGCAGAAACCAATAATTATGAGCCACCTGATCAAAAATTTTACCTGTTGCAAAAAGACAAAGATCTTCAAGATTTAGTTGAACAATTTGAAAACGGGATCGTTTAAATACAAGCCAATGAGGACCATGATTTGTGATTTTTTTTTCTGTTTTTTATTATTTTTTTTTACCTCTCTAGCCTTCAATTCATACATTATGAGTGTAGTCGCTTGTACAACCGCTAGCATCAACATAACGCATTTGCTGACAGGTCGATTGTCTAATGCCAAACTACTGGTATTCGCTCAATTCCAAACCCACCAGCCGATTTTCTGATTTAATTTTACCTTTTTGGAAGTATTGTTACTGCAGTACAACCAGTAATTACTGTGAAGAGCCTTCCGACTAAGTACTACCGAAATCTATTAACTAATAACACAATTGCTACAGTTTCTAGATCAAAGGAATGATCTCTCCATATCAACGTAATATTTTTGTGAACCAATTCACTTTACAGTTTACTTTGTTCTGAAAAACATGGCAAAAAATGTTTAAAATATTCGATTAAATCCAAATACTATCTAAGTTGCCGAACTAGTTGTTTTCGACTAATAATAATTTATCGCTTTTATGGTCGGATCAGGTACCGCATACTCAAATCTATATACTTCAATAATGTGTGAATTAGATTATGTTTATTGTAGGAATTAATTCTTTAAAATAATCTCAATAATTACTAAGCAATATCATAGTAAAGGTACACCTATTAATAAAATGGACGATTCGCACAGTAGATTAATTTATGGACCCAAAATCTAACAATGTTCTCATAAAAATAAATGTAAATACGTAATGGCCTTTTTCAGATCAAACTAATTACCTTAAAAAACCCATAATGGCCATAATTCTCAGTCCGCTCTCTTAAAATAATATCAATGTTCTGTTTTTGTAGCAATCGTAAACATCATAACTCGAATCTTTAACAGATCGTTCCGTAACCTGATAGCTGACTAATGCCATCACCTAAATGGCAGTCCTTTTTCTTGGATAAAAGATGAATTGTTTTGATTTTAGTTTTGTATGTTCATTAGTTCGTTACAAGTTCGATGTTCGATAGCAAAAACCTTTTTTTTTTGGGGAATAACCCTTTATACAGATTTAAGGGTTGTAAAAGTATTTGAATCGCTTTTCTATTTTATTAATATCAATGTTTAGATTTGTTTCGTTGAATTTAAATCCCTTTGTTGAGTAATCGTCAAAGCGCAATAACCCGGCTACTTTTTCATAATAAACATCATTTAATTTAAGTAAAGTTCTAAAAGATTTTCAACGTTCAAAACGCTCTTGTTTATAATGGAGCTATACTCCACTCCGTCAACATTTATTTCGACGATCACGTATTCGTGTATGGGTAAAGTTGAGTCACAAATACTTTTATTAAGAGGAGCATGCGTTTCTTTGTATGCTTACTTCATTTACGTTTAGATTTCTTGTGATTGACTGTTAAATTTAATAACTTTGGATTTTTTTTTTTGCATTTACGATTTTATCAATCATCTGACGCAACGCAGAACATTACTAAAAGCATTTAATTTGGTTATCGACTCACTACTCTCCTGCACCCTGCTGGCGATTATTACCACACTTGAGGTTCTTGGGGATGTATAACTTGACCTTACACCCTCCTGTTTTCACCTCTGTTTATGGCTTGCTCAGCTCTCTCGAGAGCTCCCCTGCCATCGCCGATGTCTTCTGGATTCATGCCGAGTCCTCAGTACTTCTTTTACTTTGGAGCGCGTTCTCTGGTATATTTTTGCACCTTTTTCACTAAAAACTCAAAAACACACCAATGTTATCCAACTTCTGATGTAAACAACCGTTTATTACAAAAATATCAAACTGTAACATTTGAAAAGACAAAGTAAAATCTATACATTTAACCATCCATGTTAACGTTAACTAGCCGCGCCCATACGTCTCCCATGAATCACCCCGAATGAATTCCTCAACCCAGCCGCCGCATTTCGGTTCATCGCAAGCACTTTTTCCCTCAGCATTCCTGTCGCACTCGACCCCTGAGATCGCTGACCTTGTGCGAGTACCCTCGGTTGCCATGGTTGATAACAATACGTCAATTAGTATAAACTGGGGGGACATATTTCCTCATATTTATACTAGGTGAGTGCAGCTGTCATCCTCACACCTCTCGAGCAACTCATCCCACTTTTTTTTTTTAATGGAACACCCCAAGAGTTGTAAATTTTTCTTGATAAGTAGATTTTAAAAATGTATAATACTGAGGATCTAAAGTGAATATTTGTGGAGCTACAGCTTTTCAAAATTAAATTAATCAGGGATTAGGCGAATAAATGAAACGTCGTATCAGCTTCAGTAATTTTATTGTCATTTAATTAAAAAGAAAAAAAGTAGTTGATGTTCAAACTCACTTTGGTTGACCTACGTACAATATATAATCTAACTTCAGAGGCGCCCCTAACATTACTTGTGGTAACCCTGTTGGGGTAAATTTCCCACATCATTAATAATTCTTTCTCGTGACTTATTTATGGATTTTGGTTATGTTGTATAGATTTTTAATTTTATGAACTAACAGAAAATAAGTTCAAAGAGATCAAATCAGATAACCTAGGTGGCCAGTCATCGTGGCACCAGTTTTACTTATTTCCCTCCAGATATTCATGTACAGATCGATTTAAATATGCCTTATCCTTTTAAAAATAAATATTCCAATAAATTTCGTTATTCTTTAGTGTTATAGCTATGTCTGCCGTCTCTCGAAAATACTTTAGGGCAAATGGCCACTTTCGTAGCCTTGCTGCAGTCTATTGTTTCTGGTTTGTGTAGTTTATTAGCTACAGACCCTCATATCCTATTTCTATAAACTGTTGTGTCAATTCTGCTTAATTCTGTAACATATTTGTATATGTGTTGCTTTCTTCCAGGAATAGCCGAATTTAAAAAAAAATAGCTGCAGATCTTGTATTATTTCAACTGTTCTTGGATACTGTAACTGTAAACCATTGTTACAATGTAATAATTAATTAGTAGCGATAATTTATACTGTAATGTTTAGAATACAAACGTCAAATGGTTTACAAATGTCATGTTAATGCTACGTACACTTTTTTTCCAAAATTTTAAAATGCATTTATTTATAACTCGCCATCTGTTCACTCTAGATCTTAAATATAATACATTTTTGAAATCTATTTGTCAAGTGGAATCCAAAACACGATGATGATGAAAATGTAGGATATTCCATTTAAAAAAATACGAGGAGTTGAAAGGGGATGCGGGGTTGACAGTTACACTCGTTATAAATATGTCAAAATATGCCCCCCTGAGTATGATTACCGGTTTTTTTTTAATTAAATCTTTTGTTGTTATTTTTGGATTTTTCTTTTTAAATTTTGTAAAAATATTTCTTTAGATGATAGATATAAATATTATTATTAAAAGACACGAAAAGGTATCGAATTGTGCCAAATTTCTTTTAATTATCCGTACACGTTTCGCAACTATTAATTAAAAGCTATAATCAGGAACTAACCTTCCTCACCCTGTAACTCGGAAACGAAGCGTTTTACGACATATGTTTGTTTATATAAAAGTTTTGTTCTATTTTGGGCTCTAAAATACGATCCTGAATTCATGGTACTACATTTAGAATCACCTTGTACATATATCCTAAAATCTCGAAGATATTCTGAAAATGTTTTTATTGTAAATTTCTTGAAAAATATCTAAAAACTTAATATATTACGCAATTAAAATAAAATCGTTCGTACACAAAATTTAAATAATGAAATAAAAGCTTTCTCGCAACTATAAAAGACCCCAGAATGTTTGTTAATGTAGTCGAGTTTATAAATATTTTCCTTAGGTAGGAGGTAGATATATTTTCCGGTAAGAAAAAAAGAACACTCGAGATTATTAATTTTCAAGTTTATGTCAAGCGCGCAGTTATTATACTTACAAAAGGAACAGTGGAAATTATTAATTTTCAAGTTTACGTCAAACGCGCAGTTAATATCCTTACATAAATAAAGAAGTTGTTTATGTTTTTAATTACAGCGCCATTAACATGATGATTATTTTCTTACAATTCTAAAGATGTAGGTGATGAATTATTTTGTTGAAATTCCAATCTACTGATAAGATAGTAAGTAGTAATAAAATGAAATTATAAAAAATGAAGAATAAATGGAAAACAATTTTCTTTCCAAAATTTTTTAGTTAGCCTAAAATGTTATGCAGTCGCTCATAGAGTTATAAGCATGTACACTATTATCGTTTATTATTGTAGAATAGGTACGAAAGCATACCTGAAAAATAATACACACGCACAACGCACGTACGCATGTCAGCCTTCCTTTAATGCCATCTAACTTAACTTACTCGCAACTCCTTGCTCTTGTAACACAAATTAAACAAGTAGTGCTACAAGCTGCAATAAAAAGAATGTACGATTTGCCTAGATCTTAGGCGAATATTACCTTTCGTACTCGGATAAGTAAAGTTGGTTGCATCTTGTTTCACCTTAGATAATCAGAAAACTAGAAAAATTCAAGCATAATATAGGAGAGATATATAGCTCCTTCATAACCGAAAAATAACAGTGTCATTGTGAGAATACTAATCTTGATGGAAGTAATACAAACAGTTATTTAGCAATGAAATTGAATATTTATTTAACTTAGTCCCTACAATTTCAAATTTGTACTTTTACTCAATAGCGTAGATATCGGTGCACTTCACAGGACCCTAAGCTCAGAAGGGCCTCGGCCCTTGGTTGGTAAACCTCGAATTGACCTCGTGAAAATTTCTGTCACCTTCAGAGCATAAATATTTTAACCCGTTCTTACCTTACCAGTGGCATTGTGTCCTCCTAAACAAAAGACAACATTTACAGTGACGAGCTTGACTTTTAAACGCCCTCAAGAATATTGATGTTATTCAGTAGCGTGTCGTGTTTTGTAACTGTAAAAGCTGATCAAGGAAAAAAAGAGCAAACACGATGTTTCCATAAGAAACCATTTAAAATAAGAAATTACCCTTCAACTTTTAAAAATTTTGATTTTTTAATCTATTATTCTTATTCTTTTAATTTCTTATCTCTGAAAATTTTGATCATAATCTTCACATATTTAAAAACTTTCCTAAACTTTCGAGTTTAAAATTTTCAATTCAATCTGATACTTGAGAAAAAAAATGATTATTTGATTTTGATTAAATAATGATCTCGAATCGTCTATTTTACTAAACAATTGAAAACATCTTAATTTAAAAAAAAACTCAAAGATTCGATACTTTATTCAAAACTTAAAATCTCCGGATAAAGTCGAAAGTCTGAGATTAAAACCAAAATTTAAAAATAAAAATAGTTATAAACTGATCGATTGGACATTTAAAGTTTTTTTTAAATAAAGAGGTTTTACTCAAGATTTTCCGATTATAATTTGAATTAAAAAAAAAACAAATATTCAACATTTTTAATAACAATGAAAATACTGAGAGAAACACTAAAACATTCTGGAAAAAAATTAACTCTAAACTTAAATGTTCTAGAAGAAAGTTGAAATTTAGTAATCAAGATTTTTCGTAAAATAAGTGAAAATTTTCATTAAATTTGGAATTTTAGGAAATACCAAAAAAAATCTACTTATATATAACACTTAAAAAATGTTGAGAAAGACTCCTAGTTTATAAAAAAGTCGTACTTTAGGAGAAAACTTAGAGAAAGAGGATGTAATTGCGTGTTTACACCTAAAGTTAGACAAAAAAACATTATAAAAAAGTTAACATTTAAGAAAAAAAATAAGATATTTTCAGAAACAAAATTTGGTTTTTAATGGAAAAAAAATCTGACAAAAGAACTCGTAATTTAAAGACGTAAGTCAAAATTTTTAGAAAAACGTTGAAATTAAAAAAAATAAAAGTTAAAGCTAATGTGAAAAATTTCGAAATTTATATTGAACATTTATTGAAGCGAGTAACAATTTTAAGTTTGCTATAAAAATGTTACCATTAGATTTTTTTAATTAGGACTCGGAACCTATAAATTTTCAAAGTAAATTGGAAGTATAGAAATGTTAGCCAAAATTTTGAGAAAAAGCCAAACACTGGAAATGATGGAAAATATAAACATTTTAAATACATGCACGAAAAATATTGAGAAAAGCGTCAAATTTTACGATAACAGTTTAAATATAGTTTGAACCTGGCGTCGGACACTCTGTCAAAGGGAAGACTTGCGAACCTATAAATAACGAGATATTCCTAAATTGTTATAATTTTTACTTTATGTAATAGGGTGTTGAATGATCTGCTTTTAAAAAAAAAAATATTTGCCATTTATAGTTGTCATTTGTGAACTTAACCAAACCTATTTATTGTTTTACCGTATCACTGAAAATTAAGTGTCCTTAAAATTAAATCTTTATTGATAATTACTAACCTCATAATATTTAGCAGCATCATAGTAACTTAGTAGCACATCATACATTAATTACAATTATAATTCGTTAGTTACCTATCATAATACACTAAATACAAATTTAATTTTAAAAGTTTGTTGATTTTTTTATGTCATCATTGTCAATAATACGATAAGGCTTTGAACTCGATTATTAGAGAGATTATTATCTCGGACGTGGTCAGACGACTCGGCTTACACCTTGTTGCCTGGCAACGTCCTCGATTATTGTAAATCGCATAATAATCTCGTCACATTAATAGCTATAACTGACGCATTTTGTTTTATTTTATATGGTATTCAAGCATAGACTGTACAAGATATGTAGCTATTTTGCAGTATTATTATGTCGTAATACTCATAACATAGCAAGTAAATAGACAACAATAAAAGAGACAGAAAGAGCTGTCCACAATGATAGTGACAGTTGCAGTTGTCAATGAAAAATGTAAATAGTAAAGCTACTAGGTAAAGTGCCAACGTTTTTTTTGCTCCCTATGTGACATGACAAAATATGTCATGGTGAGGGTAAATCCCTGGGTCGAATTTGAAAGTTTAACAAAACCCAAATTTTGACATTCATCTTAGAATTTTTAGAAAAATTGGAAGCTGCTGTTTATGGTCGAAATTTTAAAAGATATGTTCAAGTTTCAGAGAAGATGTTTATATTTTTATTTTATACTAGGAAGTTTGAAAAAAAGTCAAAATTCTCAAAAAAAAATAAAATTTCATAAGAATTTTTTTTTGTAAGAGAAGCAATTTACGGAAATATTTAAATTTCTATTAATCAATATTGACAATATTCTAAAACATTTTCATTAATAAAAATTTAAATCTTTTCAAACTGGGTCGTAGGAATGTTAAATAAATTTAAGAATCATAATGTTTTCGACCAATAAGAGTCCACCATGAAGAACTTAGATTGTAGAATAAACATTTCTGGAGCTACAGCTGTTTAAATTTAAATTAAACAAGGATTAATAGAATGAATGAAACATTGCATCAGTTTCAGTAAATTTATTATCATTTAATTAATAAAAAAAAAGGATTCAGTGTTCAAGCTGACTTCCACTTACCTACATATAATTATATAATCTAGAATCCCTAACATTATTTATGGTACTACACGAACCAACAGAAAGAAATCCATGTAGGTCAAATCAGGAGACCTAAAAGTGACCACTCCCTCATCGCACATCTTCTCTCTCTCTCTCTCTCTCTCTCTCTCTCTCTCTCTCTCTCTCTCTCTCTCTCTCTCTCTCTCTCTCTCTCTCTCTCTCTCTCTAATTTTTTGCATCAAGTCTATTCAATTTTGTTACGCAAGTCATCGTCATCGATGTCGACTTCATTATCGCACTCTTCGTGAAACTCTTAAGTGGTCCCGGGTTTAGGTCTCAATGTTCGTTTTCTTCCTGTTGTTTTACTTTCGAGAGCTTCCTGTTTGTGTAAAATAAACGGTACACCGGAGGTATATAATCTAAAAGGCTTTGTAGATTTTTCCATTTTTCAAATTTAATTGGAACTAAACTTGTATGCAGCTGTGTAAATGTGTTATCAAACCAATAAGATGGGCGTCCAGTAGAATTTGATCCCGATATACATTTCAAGAGTGGATAAAAATCATCCAAGACTGGTTTAAATTCCAAGGAAAACTATTAGAATTCTTGCTCATATCTAAAGTGGGTTATTTCTCTAAACCTAATAGTTCTTCCCTCTGTATCGTTTTTGGATCTTTTATTAATTTATTTAACTTTTCAAAAGAATAGAACATTTCTTGGGTGCTATGCACTATTAATTTTTTACAGGTACCAGTAATCACTTCTCTTCAATCCTCGGGAATAAAACCTGGTGAATGTTATTTCTTGCATTTTTCAATTCTAGCAAAATCCCTATAGTTCTAAAGATACTTTAGTAGCATGCACACGCTTTTTATTACCTGTGTTATTTATAATGCTCTGTAAGTTGTCATACTTTGAGCAACTATCGCTGTGGGGCTTATGAAAGCCCAGGTTAAATTCAGTGTTAAAATATTTTGATAATAGAATAGTTTCACGGCAGGCTTTTTTTTCATTGCAGTTTTCTTTATACAAGGAGTAAATTTTTACTACACTTAGATCTGAGGATAAGTATCTTCTACTGATGTTGTCTTTTCGAGAATAATGACTTTTGTATTTTGGAAACAGCTTTATATGAGAAATAACAGAGTTTCTAACATTTTCATCAATTTTATTTATACTCGGCATTTCTCCCCGTTTATCAGTCTCACATATACCTAATCCATCAGCTTTTGCTTCCTTCTAGCAACTTCTTCTTTTTTAGTACAATATACGCTGTCTGTATATCATAACGTATTTTACAAAAATTTTCAAATATTACTTGTCTATCAGTCTCAGAAAATTTTCTCGTTACATTTAATTACATATAATTAAAAATTCTTAACTGTTTAATTGGATGCCTTATACATTTGTGTCCTACGTACAATTTCCCTTCTGTTCGTAATCTCTTATTTTCATTTTTTTTTTCCATTTACTGTTATTCTGCCTTCTATCTGCTCTCTTCTCTGCCCTTCATTTTCAATGATACAAACTAAATTTTATTGAGTTTATAGAATTTATTTAATTTAGCACACAAAAAATAATTTTAACACCCGTGAACAACTTGCTATTAATATAAATACCACCTTAGTATGACACATCTATCTTTAAAGTATTAGATGGCTGTTGATGCAAAACCGGTACAAGTAATTTTAGACCCTTTTTGCACCAGCAGGTTTTCGATAACTACTAAGTAGGTACATATATATGTTATGGCTAAAATGGATACTTGGTTAGTTTTGAAACTAACCAGTTTGTTTTCAAAATAACTAACGAAGCTGCTATTTTGAAGGAATGAGTCGTTTCCAGCAAAATAGCAGATAATCAGTTGATAGTTTAAAAACTAGCCGGTCAATGTGCAAACTATCTACTTAGAGTTAAATGGGGATTTTGAGTAAGTTTAGTATAATAAGCAGCTAGTTTTGATACTAACTGAAAATTTGCAAAATTTATTTCAGTCTCTATTAATATGAATACTTTGGTATTTTAAATAGGCAGGATTCACGTGCTAATTTCATTTCATTATAAGTGTAAGACAAATCCTTATTTTAAATCTTTTAATTTATCATAAAAACAATAAATAAGTAAATCGAAAACTTTTAAAAATTGTAAATTAGATTAAATTCCGACAACCAGAAATATTAGCAAGTTAAGCAGAACACAGGACAAATAATTAAAATATAGGAAATATTCCACCCAAATTAGTTGATATCTACAGCTGAGGTATTTACATTGCTTCTCATACACTTTTTGCTGCATTGGCATCTAACGTAATCCTGATTACTTCTTGATACTGAAGTATATTACAAATGTTGCCCGAAGTGTACTTTCCATATCTTTCACAGTTTCATTTGACAGCAGTTTTTGAATATAAACGAAATAATTCTTAACTAGCTTACACATAACCTCACGTCTACTTTTTGAGATTCTACTTTCCAGTTATTGCTTATTCGTTTAGTTAGTTTAAGAACTAACCAGTAAACTTACCATTTTGGGCAACTAAAACGATTGCAGCAACCGTATTAGCTAAGTATGCAGTGTTAATATACAAAGTTAAGAAAATATTTGGTTAATGTGAAAACAATCACATAAAATGTATAAATAAACCAAAGCAAATAATTAGTTTGCATACTAACCAGGTAGTTTCTAAACTCGCAATTTAGCAATCCACTATTTTGTTGGAAATGTCTGATTTCTTTAAAATAGCAGCTAATTCAGTATGTTTACAAACTAGCTGGTTAGTTTTAAAACTAACTAAGTAATCATTTTAGCCGTAACATATATACTGATTCAAACATGACCCTAGTACTCGCCAAATGCACTTACACTCTTTTTGCTCGAAAAGAATACATGCTCAAGTTTCGGTATTTACAAATACCTTAAAAAACAAGAAATTATCACTTATACCCTTCTTGCTCTAACCCCTTCAAATGTAGTTACAGTGTTAATGCTACGAACCTT
This sequence comes from Dastarcus helophoroides, assembly GCA_028583605.1. Lineage (NCBI taxonomy): Eukaryota > Metazoa > Arthropoda > Insecta > Coleoptera > Bothrideridae > Dastarcus > Dastarcus helophoroides. Next base: position 5,222,457 of record CM053332.1, read on the forward strand.
GGTTAACATAATTTTGAAATACATTTATCCATAACTCGTCGATTGTTCCCTTTAGTCGCCAATTGTTTACTTTAAATCCCAAACATTATAGATTTTAAAAATCTTCTGATCAAGAGGAATCCAAAGCTCTAAAAAATATAGGGTGCTCTCGTAAAAAAATATGGAATGGATTTATCTAGGGGCGCAGGAAAAACAGTTACACTCAGTATAAATATGACGAAATAGGTCCCCCTGAATACATTTATTGCCGTGTTTTTGCGTTTTCATTGAAAATCACTGTATAGATGAAGCTCATGATAGTGTTTTTAGCAGCTCGCATTTATTAGGCAAATTATTCAAGATGGAAAGACTTCTTAGATCTGAATTTTATAGTAGTAAAAGACTCGTGATAATTGCGAAAAATCCTTCAAAACCATATAGATGATTCAATGGCAACAATCAAGTTAACATTGTTGCATTCATTCCTTAAAATCCATCTGTAAGTGAAAGAAGGATTTTGGAATTTCAAAGAGCGTAGCAAATGGATATTTTTAATATTTTTTCGTATGTTTTCGAAATTTTTGATTCTTCTAAAAGTTCTCCTTTAAAAATTTCGTCTTTTTCTGAAAATATAGACATTTTAAATATTTCCATTTTTCCCAACTTGTCTTTTTCAAAATTTTAAGTTATAACCGATATCGGGTGTTCAAATAAGAAACTTATCAAGGGTGCTGTGATTTTTTTGTTAGAAAAAGTCGTAGTAATAATTTTGTATTTAATTTTAGTCGATATCTCCAATAGTAATAAGGAATGAAATCGGATAATTAATAGCCAATTACCCTGTATATGTTTTCTTTTTTATGGAAGCTTGATATGTCAAACCGAAGACAAAAGAAACTAATCTGCATTAAAATAACAATTTAAAGTGTAATATTTCTTTAAGATGTAGAAAGCCTCTTCATAAATTTGCCATCAGAATCAGGCACATTTTTGTGCTCTCTTTGGGTAAGATTTACGGCGTACCACTTTAATAAATTTATGGAAAAAGTGGAATTAGGCGCATTTATATCGTAAATCCAAGCAATACACAACACATTTTCACTTCAGCTTATGTTAAATAGCTAAGGTCAACGAGTTCTAGAACGGAATTGGTATAAAAAGGTGTTCAAACCGACACGATATCCAATGCTGTGGCATATTGTTTGACAGTGAAAATGTATTTTTATGTTCTCTAGTGGCCAAAGTGGCTTGCTTTCAAGAAAAGTTATCCTAACATGTTTGTCCCTTGAAGGTCTTTTAAAATTCCGAAAGAGAATACATTCACGGCAAACATTAACTAAAGTTTTGTTTAAAGCTATAAAGATAATGCGTTTTTTCTTGGACTTCTTCAGGGTGTTGTAGCAGAAAAATTCTGCGAGAACGGTGTTTTTTATAAACCTCGGGGACTAAGTTCAATCGCAGGTTGTCCATTTATTTTGTCGAAAGTACTTACGTTTACGTTTCTGATTTATGCCGGAGTCTGATATATGAACTTTGAAAGTTGTGCAACAAATAAAAGTGATTTATAAAATATTCTTATGTTTACCTTGAGGCAGGAGACATTTTCTGGGAAATTAATTTGATCCTAAACACTTTGCTTTACAAAAAGTTTTTATCTTTATCATAGTAATTACGATTTTATTTTCTAAAATGTAAGCAAAAACTCATAGATTTCAAGTTTTTACTGAAATTTTAAATTTTTCCTCAATATTCAGAATTTAAATTTAAAAAGTTTTGTTTTTCCAATATTCCGGTTTAAAAAAATTAAACATTAAAAAAAAAGAAGAAATGTTAGAAAAAATTAAAAGTGAAATGCAGAAGAGACATTTACCAGACAAAATCAGCCAGTTTATGAATTAAAGTCAAATATTTTGAAATTATAAGTACATCGAAATTTATCGAACAAAATCCTAATTTAAATTGGAAAAATTTGTATAGAAATTGGAAAAATTTGTATAGAAATTGGAAAAAAAAAGTTATAAAAAAAGGCATAATTTAAGTGTCAAGTCAAAAATTTAGAAATATTAAATATCTGAATTTGTAAATTCTAAATTTCGAATAAAAAAACAAATTTTATAAATAATTTTAAATTTACAATAAAGTAGAAGGAGTAGAATAAAAAATACAAATTTCGAGTTCAAATTTACATAAAAATTTAAATATCGGAAAAAAATCGAAGATGATTTAAATAAAAATTTAAAATTTAAATTTGAAAAAAATAGAAACATAAATAAAGAAAATCTAGATTTTATATTTCAGTAAAAATTAACACCAGAAACTTCAAACTGTGAACTTACAATTTTACAGAAAGGGTGAAATGTTTAATTTAAACTGAAATTTCTAAAATAATAAATCTTACGGTCAAAACTCAAGGCTTCGAGAAGAAATTAGGGAAATAATCTAAAATTTTGCAAGACAAAAAATATTACTATTTATAAGAAGTTTCACAAATAAAATATTTTAAACAATATGACTAATTTTTCATAGTAAAGCTGCAATTTTTGAAAAAACGGTTAATATTTCTAGAAATTTCGCATTTTCATTTAAAAGTCAAAATTTTTGGCAAAAAACTAAAAACGGCAACACATATTTACTTGGTATATTGGGAAAACATAGAACTAAAAAAAAACTTTAAATTTTGGTAAAAAAAGTCAAAATTTCCAGATAAAGCTTGACAATAAAAAAAAGAAAGAAAAAAGGGAAACTTCGCCTTTCAAAAACTATAAAATTTTAATTATCATTACATTTCTTTCCTCCATTTTTTATGACGTTTCATTAATTTGAAAGAACGGCAAATTTAGGACCGAAGAAATAAAATTTCGAATAAAAAAATCTAAATTTTTGTTTATGAATTAGCCAACTTTCATATTTCCAAACTTTTTTCCCACAATTTTAACATAAAATTTGGACAGTGTTTTCTAAAATTTCTGCAATTATTGATGAGATCGAGTGCCCTTTACGAAATATTTAATGTTAAATCAAAATTTTAATATTATCCTTAAAATAATATGTGCTTTGCGAAGTTTTTATTTTAAGAAGAAGAATTTTGGAAGAGTGGTATCCATAGATCTAACAAGATGGATCAAGCATTATCTCCGCAAACTAATACAAATTCGTGTAACGAACACTAAAGGGATATAGCTGTCAAGCAAAACTAGTAAGAGGAAGCAAGGAAAAAGAATTTGGATCACTTGACTTGGGGCAAAAATCTGAATATTTCGTACACGATTAAATGTGAAATGTGAAATGTGAATTTCGTGAATTTAAATGAAATATCGTTTATTATTTTAATATTATTTTAATATATTTACATTATTTTATTGAGTACTGTTACAATTTATAAAGATAATATATAGAAGAAGAGCGAATATGGGCCTCCATCAAACCATGCTAGTTTATTGAATGGCATCTTTGAGTACATGCTTAAAACATGTCTAACTGGAGGCTGAAAATATTCGATGTCACACTGAGTTTTGGTTTTGCACTGTTAATAATTAATAGTAACATTTGAATTTTTGAAAATTTAAGTATTTTGTTTAGGTAAGCTCTAGGTAAAATACTTGACTGGATTAAAACTGAATATGATTACGAGTATTCACAAAATGGGTAATACTTACATTAGTTAAAACTTTATAAGCTAAAAAATTAAATTCAACTGTTTGCATCGTACTAATGTTTTGTTGCTAATAAGGGCCTCTTGAAATGTCATAAAAGAAATGTCAAAGCTCTGAAATTTAAAAAGGCTGAAAAATTTGTTTCGCCGCTTCATATTTGCCGCTATGTTCCATAACAAAGAAAAAATGAAATCTTTTTAAATCCAATTAGATTCCAGTAAAGGTTTATTTTAATGTTTTGGATTACATAATTCTCTGACAATAAGTAAAAAAATATTATTATTTTCTTTAACGCTGGCAAAATTCTAACATTTTTATGTTGTCTTTGTAAATATGATAAAACATTTTCAATTGGTCATGATTCAGTATCATTCTAATACATTTTTAACAAATTCTGAAACGAACTCTTTTCTGCTAACTTTTAAAACGTGTCCCTCAAAATATTTTCTTCACTTTAACACATACCGTGAAATCCGGAGTATTTCAACTATTTCATCTAGAATTCTTACAAAGACTAATTAAATTTTGCAATATATGAATCTCGTCAACATGTTCTCTCACAGTAAAATTGTATGTTATTGAAAAATTTCTTGGTATAATTTAAAACTCCAGAATATTGAGTACACACGTGTCGTGAATAAAATTCAAGTTCGAGACGAAAATATTTCTGTTGCTGATCGCAATTACTACTCGTGTTTTATACTCCTCAGAGACAGACCCAGAGACCTACATTTTCTAAATGCAAGTGCAACAAATCACACGAATATATTACATATGCGATGCATTCTCTATCAATTTATTTTAATTTACGTATAGTCGCCTGTAAATAGATATTTATCGATAACATTCCTCGCGTATTATGTTTATTTACCTAAACTGTTTTATTATTCGTGTAGCATAATAAAGAAGTGAAAAACTGCCTGTTAAAAATTGTAGTCGTTGAATATTAGCTGTAAGGAGTGGAAGGAAGTTATCATTTTTGTCTATTCTTATACCAAAAACCTTCACCGCTGACTTTCAACAGTTAAATCTATCTACAGGAGCTTTGCAGTTTGGTAGAAAATGGTATAATTGATTTATTTTACATAAAATATTGTTATTAAATAATAAACAACCTTAAAATATACCAAATTTGATCTAGAGATTTTTATGACCACAAAAGCGATATCAATGAAAATAAATCCAAGATAGTGAAAATAATTCCATGTTCATTATTAGGCGTTATTATCAATTCGCAATAAAGTTTTAGAAATACTTGAATCACGAAAATAAGTCTCATTACTATTAACAAAACATTTCTCTAAGTTAAACGAACTGAAACATCTAAACTATATACTTTTTTAAGAAATCGGAGTCACACTCGAATACACTTTTTTAGTGAGATGTTCCGAAGTGTATGATTATTTCGATATAAAAACTCTACATGCTCTAACTGCTTTCTATAACGGATAACATTTTAATTGGCTATTAAGAGTAAAAACATACCCTGCACTGAAAAACTCAGTAAATTAACAAATTAGTCTAGCTATCAACTAAAAAAGCGCAGATATAAAGACATTGCATTTAAATTAATTCAAAAAAAAACCGCTAAGATTTTAGAAATGGTAATATGTTATCTATCATGCAGTTTGTTGTAAGCGATTTAATTAATTGTAAAATATTTCTTTTAGCGAATTAAAAACTTTTCTTCGCTTATTTGTACTAAACTAATTTCCGTCTATCCTTTCTTAAAATTAATGACATTAAAACTGAGACATCCTGTGGTTATAACTTCAATGGCAGATTAATAAACTATTAAAATCGCTGGATGTAGAAACGTGAAGTCAATTCGGTGACCAATAAGGTGGGTCGATGTTTGAATTTTAAATGGCCTATAGTTTCAAAAGTTGTAAAATTGTTTGAAATGAAACGGGTATTTTCTAATTTTTTATTTCAATGTTTAACCCCCTGCAGGGGCCCCGAATATAGACATTTTAAAAAATTAAAATTTGAGCAGCCTTGTGCTAGAAAAGATTTCGTAATGGTATACAGGGTGATTCATTAGTATGGTAGCTCCTACAATTATTTTGGTAACAAAAATCTATTAAGTACAAAGATGCATTACCATGAAGAGCACATTTTAAAATTATCATGTACTATACAGCGTGAATACATACACGGTGGTGCACTAAAGGTGTTTTTTTTTAAATAACACACCCTGTATATTATTACAAATTTAAATGCTATACAAAATGCTTATTAATACGATATTAAGCAATAGGGGTCTGTGATAAATAGTTTTTGAGATATTTAGAAAAATCATTAAATTTCAGTCTAATTTTGAAGCTCGTTTGAAGGACCAGAAACAATTAAATTAATTTATTTTTTCTGCAAATAATTACAGCATGTCCTTTTCTTGAAAATTAATTTAATTTTATTTAAATACGTGGTGGTTAGCAAACGAAAAATCACACTTTGTCGAAAAATTGAAATAGCACATCCTGTGTATTACTTTTTACTTTTGTTAGGCAACAAAATAGCGTTGATTTAATGTCAAAATTTGCGAGTCTAACTATTATCGTTTAAGAGTTACTTAATTTTAAATTTGAAAAATAAAAATTATCTGCATTTGAATGTTTAAAATGCATCTCTGATTGAAGTTTTTGGAAATTTATTTCTTAACTGGTAATGAAAAACAGTTGTAAATAAACTTTTTACTGCATAATTTCGAAAATAATTTAAGAAACCAGAAATTCGACATATCTCGTTCCAACTGCGATCTTACCAATTTAAGGTAAAATACAAATCTGTTATTATAGTTCTTTAGCTTGATTAGGCCACAGTGTAAGTTTAACTTTCTTTCTTTTTGAAAATATGCTGCATAAATATATTACTAATTTTTTTTAAATTGTCGTTGTGGGAAATGGGTTTGTTTTGTTAATTTTACTCACCAAAACAAATGTAAAATTGACTAGAATGAACGAATGTTGTACCATGCACTAGTTTTACCCTTATTTGCTTAAATAATGTGAACTGTGCAAAAAACATAGAGCATAGAATTTAGTTATAGATGATAAGCAGCATCTAAACCAATATGTTTTCTATTTGAGAGTGCATATTTTTGAAAATATGCAATTTTGATGATTAAAATTAGAACAGTGGATCAAATTTGCGCATTTTAAAAACATTATTTTTGTTAAGGTATAAACAATATGAGAAAAAATGTATTTTACTAAAAAAAATCTAGAGAATTTGGATTGTTTTTAAATTGACATGAAATATCTTCCGAACTATAAAAATTAGCCACAAATGTTTATATCAAAGCAAAGCTTAGCTATTAATTAACAGAAATGAGAAATAATATACAGGGTGTGCCATTGGATTTTTTAAAGAAAAATGTCATTTTCCGGTTGCTAATCACTCTGTATAACTGGAAATCTTATTTAAAAAAATTTACATTAGCTTTGAAGTAAAGTATTTTCTAAAATAATCTGCACTCATTTGGGTGTTTCCCGAATTTTAAGCGAGCTTGCAATTTACGCTTAATTTTCATGATTTTTTTTTAATTATCTCAAAAACTGTTAACCACAGACCCCTATTGTTTGGTATTATTTTACTCAGCATTTTGTGATAAATTGAAATATGTGAAAATATATAGGGTATTCTATTTAAAAAAGTTCAACTTTACTGCACGACTCTGCATATGTTTACTCTGTATTGTAAAAAATAATTTAAGAATGTGCGTCTTATGCTAATGTACCTTCGTACCAAAACTATTTTTGTTAGTGAAGAATCTGTAGGAGCTACAAAGCTTTATTCTACTAGTGACTTACCCTGTATTATGCACGTATATAAAATATTCCTAAAATCGGAATGTCTTCAATCCCCCTTTTTTTAAAATAGAGTCATAAAGGCTTTACACCTCTCAGCACTGGGACCCATTAGCATCTTTAGTGCGGACTCTAATTTTAATGATTGTCCAGGACGTCTAAAGTCCTTACATGTCTATTATATGTTTAGGAGCTGTCTCTTATTTCTTGGGATGACAGGGTCACCCTTTTAAGAAATTTGAGCCGTTTTACAGAACTGAGCCATACATTCGCGTAGCAAGTGTTCTGTTGTTTCTGTTTCTGCGTTGCAGAATCGACAGTTTTACTCATCCACTTTTTCCATTTTACGCAAGAAAAATCATCATGCGTCCGTACCACCTATGAATACGTACGAGAGGTAATATTGTATAGAGGTAATATACTCACTGACCAAAAAAAATTAGAACACCCAGTGAAAATTAAAATATTATTTAAATTTAATTTTTATTATGAGAGCAACAAATATTTTTTTTTTACTTTCCTCATTCTACTTGCTACATTCTAATTGGGGGATTCTTTGTAAGTACTATCTACTTGGAGCAGGGCGAGTAGGAGGTGGAAATGAAGATCGATGGCGTCAAACTGCCGATTTAAACAAAGATAAATTGTAATTATTAGGGAAAAATTTGCTTTGCAAGAGTGGAATTTAAAATTTGCAAGGCCTGCAGAAAAAAGACTTCCTCTAAATAAAAGCTCTCACTGTGCCAAACTGGATTGCACAAGAATTTCGTGTCTTGATTGTCTTGTGTCCATCAAGAAGGTTACCACTGAAGAGGTCAAAGCCATTATTTCTGGTGAATATCTTCCATTAAGCTATTAGAAAAAAAATCACCAACCATCCATTTGTGCTTGAGTGTTTGAAGAGTCTCGTTTAGGATTTTATCATCAATTGAATAATTGAATCCAATAAGAGCTTCATGGCTTAATTTCAGACACAAGAACTAGCGTGGGTCTAACTTTAAGTTCTGTAAGGAGTGAAGAGCTGATCTGGTATGAAGTATTTTTTAGCTCGAAAAAGAAAGCCCAGCGGGAAATAAATAAATATATAAATAAATAAATGAATAAATAAATCAATAAATTGATAGATAAATAAATAAATAAATAAATAAATAAATGTGCCTGTGTTTACGTTTACTCCTAGGAACGGCAAATTAGATTTCATTGGAAGGATTTTAATGTCCACGTGAACGTTAAATGCATTGTCCTTTACGTTTTCCTAGAAAAAACAAAGAACTAAGTTTTTTAGGCATTAAGATCAACCAGATTTGTTCTTCCCCATTCGAAAACGAACTCCAGATTACGATTTCTATCTGCTGCTCCCCTAGCTTATCTGAAGCAACGACGGGTAATGTTGTAGGAGGAAAAGGATGGTATTAGGCTACCATCACCTCCGTAATTATACATCTGAGAACATATCAATGATTGTTGTCTGCATTAAATGCAAACTTAGTTTGGAGAAACCAATTTTTTTTCATTGTCCCAATTTACTATTACATATTAATGCTGAACACCGTCATCAACGCTTAGATTGAAGCAAATAAGAAAAAGATTGGGAGGATGAATGAAATATTAGTAGTTTTTGAGACTGGGTTTTGTTTACTGCTGTATCTGTAACTGGAAAGTGTCACAAGGCATCGTGAAAAAAGGAACGTCAATTTTAAAAAGCATATTTTATTCGTGGCTTATGAATCATTACTGGTCCTATCGCCAAGGAACAGGCCTGGGTTCGCACGTGCGAACCTAGGCCTTAACACTATGTTATTAGAGGGACCAGAGGCGAAGGGTTGGTGGGTATCTAAATTCGTTAATAATTAAAAATTATGTCTTACTACTAGCCAGTGAACAATTTTAAAGCAGGAAATCTAGTTTTAAAATTAATAATTTTTATAATTATTTAGGGGCCTGGCTTGGATGCTAAACATTGTTGAAGATAAATAATATTTTAGCCCTGAAAACTGAGTACTAATGTGCAGCTTTCTTTGCTATAGACCTATTAAAATTAAAGGATAAATTAAAAAATCGACCCGCCCTAGTGTTCACCGAGAAAAAAGTGTAAAAAGAAGTTAAATTGTGTAAGAAATATTTCATTTCTTTCCTAGATTGGCTGAATACTTAGTATAGTATCCTTAAAAGAAAGTTATGATTTTTTTTTAATTAGCCCTGAAAAGGCTTATAGTTGAACCTGGATAAACGAGCTCTGGATAAGCTTAAAAATTTTTAAAATCATAAAAAAGTTTGAAATTTGAAACAAAATCGAATTTAAAAAAAAAGAATTTTAGAAAACGTCAAATTTTCTATAAAAAATTAGTTTTGAAGAAAAAGTTGAAATTTACAGAAATTTAGGTATATTTTGTTAGGAATAATTTTGAGAAAAAAACAATAACTTTTCGAGAATGTCAAAATTCAAAAACCAAAAAAAAAAGCTTCGGGAATTACGATTTAAGAACCTCTATTAACAATAGCTTAACTTCTAGATCAAATAAAAACTTTGAAAAAAAAGAAGAAATTTGAAGGAAATAAAAATGTAGAAACAAACCCTAAAAAAGATTGGTGCAGGGTCATTTACCATATTTTAACCATAGTGTAACCTCCGTTATTATTCAAGTAAAAAAAAATTATAAATTCAAGTAGCCCGTATTTGTTAAATTTTATATGATGCCTAAAAAAAAGAATTGAACATCACATTACGAATGTATGATACAAACATACGCTTTTTTAAAAAGACACTCTGTAAATTTTTGAATTTTTATGAAGAAACTTTTTCTAGTGACTCCAATGATATAAAAATGTGTCCTTCATTATCGCGGACTATTGATGCAAAATTTAAAAAAAAAATAAAACTCACTTTTTACCCTGTTTTGAAGAAAATATAAAAATTTATTATCTACATTTTATCTTATACATACCTACATGTATAGAACTAAAATTGAGGTGGCTGTAGTTTGAGGTCTGAGGCTTCAAAATTGTCTCTGTTTTAGCTCATACAATTGACCACAAATAAAAATTTTTGGGAAACAAAAATAACTGATTGGTTCATTTACAAATGATGATTAGGTGCATACTTTTTATAAATTTTATATTTTTTAAGATTTATTGTAACAATTTTAACAATATTTTATACACCACTGCACACCACGACCATCGGCATTGGTCGTAGTTTGCTCTATTAGCGGAAAATACCAAAAACTCGACATTTTGCCATAAAGCTGGTTATATCTCGAGTAAGTTTACGCCAAATCAGATACAACATTTTTGGATAGAGAAGAGCTTTTTCTAAACAATAATACTATTTACTACATTCTAGATTTGCTATTAACTGCAAAATTTGCCATTGAAACACGACTGTGTATACATAGGTTATCATACAAGTCGCAATTGTTGATCGATTTTGACATTTTTATTTCTGTCGATTTCGAATGTCTCAGAATAAATTCCTGTTGATTTTGGGGAGAATTGTTCAAATAAATTAAATTTCATTAAAGAAAAACCTAACTCATTGCAGAAAAATCAAACTTTGGAAACGCAAACCCTCATAGCTTTTACAGATATTGGGGTCAGGTTCCTCTTAAGTATACAATGAAAAAGGAAGACGTAGTTTGCTTTGGTTTTTAAAAAAAAATCATTCAACTAAAAGTTTATTCTTTTCATTTCATAGAAATTGTGTTGGGCTCTTTGTTCAAGTAATCTGTCTTTGTAATACAGGTTCTCCCAATGAAAATTTGACCCCATATATAGTTAGAAAACGGAAAAATATTTTAAAATTCACCAAGACGCCTCGAATTATGTTCTTGGGTGCATCATTTTTGATGATCATGCTAACTTGATATGTTCATCCCCTTAACCCTTATCAACCCCCATTTTAAAATTTAAAATAAAACTACCCTACTCCTGATACAGCATTTTAAAGCCCTTTTTATTTTAAATACATTGTTGCATTGTTTTTTAAAACTGAGTCAAGATTAAAAACTAAACTTTAACAAACCCACATTCGTGTAACAGTGTAAGAGGCCAAGTTACTCATTTTTCGGTCTTATAAAGTCCATTTCATGAAAAAACATTATATGGTACTTGAATAGCACTTGGGGATCTATGAATCAATCCTATTTCTTATATAGAGGATGACTTATTTTGCAGTATCGGAAAGCTTTACTTTTTTCATCATTTTCATTATTTTTCACGCTTCGAAAGACAGCGTTTATATTTTTTTTACATATAATATACTTGATGTCTCTTTAAAACGGTTATTTAGCCTAAAAATTTTGCGAGAAACTACATTTTTTTCTATAAAGATGGTTAGTGAGCCCTGAATTACTCCATTTCAGAACACTATACTACAACTATTTGCGGACAAGAGCACACTAGTCTCACCTTTATACAAAAAATATGTAAATTATTTTCAAATCTAACGGGCTATAATTAAATAATCACTTCAAATTGACTTTAAGTAAACATGCTTTACCGCTGACGAAAAAATACATGTTCTCATTAAAAGAATAATGTTAATGCTTTGTAGTACTTCAAAATAACGCACCACCGGCTATTCGGCGATATAATGTCTTTTTTTATGAAATCGATTTTACAAAGACAAAAACTAGGCAGGTTTCTTGGCGTCTCATACTGTTACACGAATGTCAGTTTGTCTGTTTTTCGTTCTTAATTTTTAACCAATTTTTAGGAACAACACATTATTGTATTCGCAATGGAAAGGGCTTTAAAATAATATGTTACAACTGAAGTAGTTCCATTTGAAAATTTAGAGAGGGTTGATAGGGGTTAGGGGATGAAGATTTCAAGTTGGCTTGAACGTCAAGAATGGTCCTCCTCAGGAACATAAATCGATAGACCTCGGCGAAATCTTAAATATTTCTAATTATAGGGACGGTCAAGTTTTAGTTGGGAGACACAAAGGGTGTCCCGTATCGTAATGTTCAAATTTTCGAGGCATAATCTAGACTTAATTTAAAGACTAAAAACCCCAAAAGTTGTAGGTCGATCTTCTTTTGTTCAAAAGTTACGGGCCTAAAAATTATCCAGACAATAAGCAGAGGTAAGAGATTTTTTTAAAATTTATATTACAAATTGTTAAGGAAAAATAAATTAGAGATCCAGGTAGTCATGCAAGAGTGCAAACAGGATCAAATTTAAATTTAACTCAAAATTTAGCAGAGACTGTTTTAATATTTAGATAGATTAAACCAAACGACAATGGATAAATTCGCCAAATATTCGTTTCAGCTACTCCCATTCGTTTAATAATTTACAATTTGTTACTGATGAATTACTACCTCTTTTAGAAGTTTCACTTTATTGAGAAGGGATATGTGGTTTCAAATGGACGGCGCACCACCACATTTTGGAACACATGTTCGAAATTTTCTCAGCAACAAGTATCCATGGATTGGTTGGGGGGATCCTATTGCATGGCCACCTAGATCCCTTAACCATAACTCTCTAGACTTTTATTTCTGGGGAGATATGAAAAATTTAGTTTACACGAGAGAAGAGTTAATTAAACGTATTCAGCAATCTGCTCCACAAATTCGGATAAATAGACTTCAAATAAAAAGTGCCACTTTGTCCGTTAAATAACGCGCACAGGCCTGTAATCAGCAACGAGGACGGCATTTAGAAAACTTAATTCATTTATAATTTTTGCAAATTAAATTAAGTTATTATTTGAATAATTTTTTTTACTTATTTGATTTTGATTTAATTTCATAGGCCTGTTACTTTTCAACCAAAGAAAATCAATTTACAACTTCGATGTTTTTTAGTCTTAGAATTAAGTCTAGTTTATGCTTCCAAAATTTGAACATAACGATACGGGACACCTGCATATCAGTGATGGCGAAACTATGATAAGCATAACACCTCAAATTTATTTATTTTAAAACTCATCGTCCAAAAATAATTATTACTTAATAATATGGGATAGCTAAAGCACTAGACACTACACAATATATATATATATATATATATATATATATATATATATATATATATAAGACTCTGAAATGAAATGTTTTGCACTATAATACGTATGGAAATAGAAGCTGAACAAATTGCGCACTGATGAGCTGATAAGTTTCTTCCTTCTAAGCTCGCTAGACAAGATGCTTGCTACCTAACAAAACGTTTTTATTTGCAACCACTCGAATGGGAAAAGTAATATGGTGAAAAATATTTTTTTGCGAAAAGCATATGACAAAATCTGTTTATAATAGAAATAGTTTTGGAAACGAAAGTGGATCTTTATATATTGAGCCTGGAAATGAAGTTCCTGCTTTATCTGAAAGTTTGGAGTTCAAAGGAAAAATTTTATTTGAAAGTTAAAATGTCGAAAAAAAGCAAGAAAATTAACAAAGTTTTATAAAACCAATTCCCTGGTGTACATTTTTGGTTTTACCAATGATTTTATAGTTTAACTATAGTTTATGTTACTAAATGGCTCATTATTTATTTTTATTAGTTTTCTTACAAATTGGTAGTCAAATATTTAATAAAACAAGTATAAAAGAAAATGTTATAAATTGAAAGAATAGAATAGAAGACATTTTTCGTAAACTAATATTTTGAAGAGTATCATCTATTTTTTAACAGTATCGATACTCCATAACATTGAATATGCCAAATGTTGAAGATCTTCTGGCCGTAATTACTCTAAAACGTGAAATTTATATTTTAGTGGTCTAACCAAAAAATATTAATATGTATTTTTATGAGAACAAAATCTTCTAAAATCGTAATTATTAGTAAAATACTAAGTAAAAATATCATTAAACATAACAATGAAAAATATAATTACGCATCGTGTCTTAATAATATCTTCAATATTTGTAACTAAAACGAAACATAACAGAATCTGTTAAGCATTAATGCCAGATTACATTAAAAAAATATTGTTATTAAGCTCCATTCAAACATGTTATAATATCGAATATTATAAAATCATTAGTTGGAATAAATTGCTAAACAATCTGATGGTTTAAAACTTTTTCCTCTCGATTTGTGAAATCAACTTTGGTAATTATTTATAAACACTTATATTCATTAGTTCAGGTTGAAAATGTGTGTATTTTATTAATTATTCTGAATAAACTTTTTTCATTATCTGATGAAACTTCCATTAAAAATAAAGTACTGTATTAGGGACTATATAGGTCATGTCTTCAATTATACTGAATTGATTTAATAATTTTGTTTTCCTTTTTAAGGAAAATGTATAATAAAAATTAGTTTGTCTCAAATGTCTATTAAACTTCGTACATTTCATGATTCTCTACAAAAATATATTTATACATTTTTGGCACAATTAATAAATTTTGCGATACTGGGATTTTGAAAGTTGAATAAACAAATCTCGCGCTAAAAAGTCCTTCACGGTATTGGCATGTTTGTTTCATATTTACCAGATATGTTTAAACTAGAAAATTATAAAACAAAGAAAAACAAAATTGGTAAAACAGTAGGTCTATCTCTATAATGTCCGCCTCCTTAGTGGTTTCGCCAAGGAGGGATATAGGGATATGGAGGATCTATTCCCCCAATCATTATTGAGTTTGGGAATTAATTTGGGTAATCTGACTTTGAACTTATATATTTGCTCAATAATATTAATAACAATAATAACTCACCTAAATGTGAAAATGTTAATTTTCTTAGCATCTCTCTTACATTTAATTTTCTATATAAATATTGCTTAAAAAATACTGTTCAAAAAATTCTTCTAGCGATAATTCCAAATTAAGAAAAAAATGTTACAATAAATAATGTGACTTTAGAAAGATTCTTGTAGTGATAATAGAGATTTTTTAACATGTTTATTAATTTTATTTAACATTTCTGCGACCCAGTTTAAAAATATTTAAATTTTTAGTAATGACAGTTGACAATATACTGAAACATTTTTTTTTTAATACAAGTACATGATATCTACCTTTTTTTAAAAAACAGCACCTCATGACAGTTGACAAAAAATAGTTTAGTTAATTTTACATAGAATAGAAAAAAAATTAAATACAGAAGACCAAAATTGGGCACAAAAAATTTCCAAAATAAGGTGAC
This sequence comes from Dastarcus helophoroides, assembly GCA_028583605.1. Classification (NCBI taxonomy): domain Eukaryota; kingdom Metazoa; phylum Arthropoda; class Insecta; order Coleoptera; family Bothrideridae; genus Dastarcus; species Dastarcus helophoroides. Next base: position 5,238,001 of record CM053332.1, read on the forward strand.
GTTTTAAAAAAAAGTGCAGGTGTTATGTAGTCATATTTTAAAAAATATTTCAGAATATTTTCAATTCTCATTACTAATAATTTAAATATGGTTCCCACAACTGTTAAATAAAATTAATAAACATAATGCTTTCGACCAATAAGAGTCCATCATGAAGAATAATAATGTTCTTACATGTTTTAATCTCTAATCTCAAAGCAAAATGATAGTTATACCTCTGTACTCGTTCAAAGATTAATAAATTTAATTTCTCTACTAATCATGCTTCCATTTGTTTTCCAACATAATAATTAAATAATTTAAAACAATACAATAGTAGAGTGCCTGGAGCATTAAAAATCTAAAAACCTAGGATTTCAGTAGCAGTGACTGAAATTAAACAAAATTATATGAAATGTTTAGCTAAGAGTGTTTGTAAAAAAGTTTACCTATTAAAAAATTGTGATCTTTATTAACAATAGTAATAATAATAATAATCCAGGAGTTTCAAAATAAGAAGCTCATAGTTAAGGAGCATAATCCTCGAGCGATTTTAAGAAAAAAAGTTTTCATCAACATAGGTGCGGAACTGCTTTATTTTTAAGTTACAGGACCTATGTTGATATAAACTTTTTTTTAAATAGCTAGAAGATTATGTTCCTTAAGTATGAGCATCTTATTTTGAAACACCCGGATTATTATTATTATTATTTTTAATAAAGATCACAATTTTTTAATAGGCAAACTTTTTTACAAATACTATTAGCTAAACATTCCATATATTTTTATTTAATTTCACTCACTGTTACTAAAATCCTAGGTCAAAACCCTTAAACACCCCACTACAATATGGCCTCTGTATTCGAAGACAGTCCGAAAAATATTAGAGTTATAGAAAAAAAGAACTGAGAACAGTTGTGACAGCTTGACGCAACTCTTTTAAAACCCTAAAATATCTGTACGTTGGTCAGGTGATACTGAAAATCTCTTAACATCCAAAGAATTAAAAGAAAAGTCACTTCATACTCTAAATGTTGCACGGGCAATGCATATGAGAAGAAATGTAGCAACTACTCACACCTAACATATATCGAGTAATAAGCTATCAATATACTGATTGCAAATTTACTTTTGGCAGTTTCTTCCCGCAGACATCGTGAACCTAAAATCGACCGACTCAGGTCTCCCAACTATTATAGGTTTCCGGAAATCGATTTTGACACAATTAACCTTGTCCCTTAAAGCCAAGAAAGATTTTAAGAAATGGTCGATAGCCAAGTTTTCATCTTCAGAGAGCAACCTTTGTTGTGATTTTTAATCTTTCTTGGTTTCAGGGGACAAGATTAGTATTTCAATTTTTGAAGATAACCAAGGATCACCAAAATTTATGTATCTATCAACAAGACACCTTTCCACGCAACTTGTATCAATAAATTCACCCAGCAACATAAAAAGAATATACTAAACTTCAATCATAAAAAAGAATGAATAAATCTTCAAACTGTTATTAACTCTCCTTGAAACTTTATACATATAATTTTAGGATATCTTCTTCTGGCTTTAATTAAACTGAGTAAATGTTTAAAACATTTTTTGTCTTTTGTCCAGTCTTAAAAACGTCCACAACGGCCCACAATTGCCTTCTTGAAGTTCGTAATAATTAGATTTCAATTGCCTTCTCTATAATCGAGATCTCGCTTACTAACCTGTACGAGATTCCAATCTCAAAGGCAATAGAATTTTCTAAAAAAAAAATGGCCTCCAAATTTGACAGATCAAAAATATAAACCAAAACATTAATGAGTTGGTAGTAGGTAAACAGTAAGTCACTAGCAGGGAGATGAATTGAGCCGTTATATTGTAGGTTCGTCTTTCTTTTCTTTATTGTCGTGGTCTCGCACGGCGCATTTCGAATTGATGCCTGTCGGTCTACCAGAATTTTGCCAGCGCATTTTCTTTTCTAATTTGGGCAATTTTCGCTTACGGCATTATAAACAATTATAGTGCACAAAGTTGGACATATTTAATTTAAACTCAACGGCGCGGTGGTAGAGCAATGGACTAGTAGTTCAAAGAGTGTTTTTTGGTAACGAAATACCGATATAGGATATGTGATTACATATATGGCAATACTATCAATTTTTCCCCTATTTTTATTCGCTTAGCGCGCCTAAAGAAGTTTTCACTTCAAAAAATACAACAAAAATTGCTCTAACTGGTTTCGATAGCTAAGCTATCATCTTTTAAGAAAACTCAGTATCTCTGTGAAGGTGATCGCTTGGCTGTCGAAATGCATTAAAGCAAATTTTGTTGTATTTCTTAATCTTTCTTGGTTTCAGGGGAGATAATTTGAACATCAATTTTTGAAGATAACCAAGGACAAGTCCGTTCCACCACAACTGACCTCTATCACAAATTACCTTGATCTACCTCACATGCTTTATTATGCTTTAAATAAAGTAACATTTAAAATCTGCAATAATGAGAGCTATCTGGTTTTAAATAAACAAGCAGTGACATCCATCATTTATTTCTTGTTTTTCTATTGGATGCGTTTGAATTTTGTTACAGAAGATTACGTATGAAACACGGAGGAAAACATTAGGTAATTATCCAACTCTTGTTTTCATTCAGTTCGAAGAGAAGATCATGTTTTTATTTTAATTACCGGCTTCACGAACGAGTACATCCTAGATCTTGATGCTGTACTTTTACTATTAACTGGGAATGAGGCAATGATAAATTACGGCAAGCTTGTCTAGATACCTATCGAGACGTGGAAAATCATGTTTGATAAATTAGTTAATCGAGAACTTATATTATCTCATACTGAAATGGAAACTGCTTATTTTGTTTTGTGGTTTGAAGTGATCGTCGAAGTAAGACGAGAGAAGTGCTTGCTCTATAGCTTCAGGGATTTTATGTTTTAAGATAACAGACTACAAGTAGACTTTAGTTGAATATCCACTTAGGAAGTTAGACCAATTATATAGAAATTAAGAATTTTCAAGGATCGATCGCCTGGAGTAGTTTTGAAAGAAATGCGTTAAACTACTTGGATCGTTAGAACATTTAATGTAGGGAACTGTAGGAATCTAATTACTGATGCTCTCTAGCAAAATCTTTACTAATAACGCTTTTGGTCGAAACTGTGCCTGTAAAGGGGCAATTGAACTGTTGTTCACATAGAATCTTCTTCCGTGCAAATTTCGAATTATTTGCTTCACGTTATGAGAAATAGAGTGGACGTACGAGAATATTATACTTTTTTTGAAAATTTGAACTTTTGTTGAAAATTTCGGTTTTCTTTAAATCTTGTTTTTCTATTGTCAATTTTATGAGGATTTAGAACTATTTTGTTTTCAATTTTTTCTTTTGTTCTGTTCTATATGAATTTTATCGTTTACGCCGATACAAGATTTTGTTTCTCCACTTATTAAAACCTTTTTTGTACTACCAAAACTGAGCTTGACAATTCGAAATTAAACATACCGCTTCAATTTACATTTTCCTTATAAGGCCAGCTATTAATCGCCAATTTTCTTCATTAAGAAAAGGTTACAGCTGCGGAAATATAAATAATTCGTTGGCAACTGGATTTGTTCGGAGAATGTGGGTAACAAAGGAAGCTGCGATTTTTTGTTGTTGCGATTCAAGGCGTTCCATTTGTTTATTACTTTTATTAACTAAATTAATAACAACATAATTCCCAAACGTATTAGGATTAATATAATATGGCTGCAAACCGTAAATGAGATCTCTGGGGAAATTGATAATAAGTGCCAAGAATCTTATGAAGTGGAAGTGATTTTACAACAAATGTACGAAAGTCATCTTTTCTGGGCGCTTTATAGGGTAACTCATTCACGGGAGACTATGAAGCTCTTTTTAGAGCTACAACTTTGATGTATAAAGTTTTTTCTTAAAAATGTGACTCTTTACGAGAAAAATTTAAAAAAGTCAAGAAAAAGAAATTTTGGGACTCTAGAAGTTTGCCGTGCGATAGTTAAAAATTCATGCATTCTATGATAAAAACGATTATAGTCAACGTTGTCGTACTCCTTGTGACACCTGTTTCCAATATGGCTAAGCCCACCATCCAATATTGACGAAAACTTAGAAAATGCCTTTTAACAGTTCCTCCACACACCCCCAAAATATCACTAACATAGTGTCATTTGCAAGGTTAAATGGCAAGACGATAGAACTAAATAGACATTTTGAGAAAAAATTCAAAATTTCAAATGAAGTCTTCTCAAAAATTCTTTTTGGCAAAAGGTCTAAACTTTAAGGAAAAAATCCAATTAAAGAATTTTCCGAATTTTCAGTAAACATGTTTGGACTTTTCTACATAAAATTAGATCTTTTTGTTTCGAAATTTTTGAAGCAAAGACACAATTGTTAGAAAAGTTGTTTTGAAAGATAAATTAAAATTAAAAACAAGATATTTCTAAAAAGTTTGGCTTTAATATGGAAATGTTGTTTCAAACTAGAAAATTTTTAAAAATCTCTCTCGAAATTAAAATATTTTCCCAAAATTCATAATTGCAGTGAAACTAAAAAATATGTATTTTTTACCTCAAAATTTGTCGAATATTTTTCTCTAAGATATAAAAGTTGGCTTTCGAGAAATTTTAAACTTCAAAGATAATCTGGGTGATTATCTATAAATTGAAATATTTAGAAAAAATTAAAAATTTGAGGATAAAGTCGAGATTAAAGTCGATAATTTAAAAATGCACTGGGATTTTTAAAAACTTTTGTATAAGTTACGAGTTACGAGTGTGTTAAAATCCATTTTTTTTTGCTTTAAATCTTTTATCGAAAATTGGACTGTTTTCTCAAAGTTAATTTGGGTATATTTTAACTGGAAATGTTTAGACTTGAACTTTAGATATATTTTTGTAAAAGCTTTTTAGTATATTTTCAGAGGTTTGACTTATTTTTAAAAATTCTCAGTTTAAACTTGAGAATTATAATTTTTTATAAAATTCTCAATTTAATTTCAAAATAAGGATTTAAATCTCGCACATATATTTCATTCTCATTACAAGGATCCCGAAAACGGTAAGAATGCAACATAGGTTAAATTAGTTAGGTCGGGGATGGCCAATCCCCGGCCTACAATATTTATGCGGCCCGTGAGATTCATTACACTTTTACAAAATATATGTATTTTATATCATCCATAGCGGAACTCCATTTCCATTCAAACAAACTAACTGTTTGGAGAGAATAAAAAAAGTTTAAACCTTCACATATTTTTCAGCATGGTGTTCTAAAGGTGACGTTAGTGAAATAAATAAATCATATTGCCCCACATTCTATTTCTTAATTAGATTGTCAGTCATTTTCATACCATCATAAGCCGTTCATTAAATTAGTACGTATTTCCTACAAGACTAAAATGGGCTAACAACCGTAACAATAAAACCAATATTAATTATAAGAAGATCTGATCCACTGTTTAGCTAACTTTTCTGTAAAAACGTAAAATACAGCACCACATAAGTAATCCGTAAAAGAGGGATGAGTTAATAGTAAACTTCAGTACCTATTCCGAAAAAGCTTTTTTAAGACATTAACATTTTTACATGCCATTATCTCCAAAACAACGCATTTAATGAAAAAAGCCTTAAAGAAAGATTTTTTGTGTAAAAATATTAAGTGCAAAAAATCATAGAATTATTGTCCAAGACAAGTGGCGCAAAAGTTCTGATAGGAAAATTGGTCAGTATACCTCATATCTACGCCTCTGGTGATATTCGTAAACTTTTGTAATGGGAAAATATTAGAATAAAATATTTTACATCAACAAGTATTTTTAAATACTATATTGTTCGTTTGAAAGATATAAAATATAGTCCTTTAAAAAGACTCAAATACCCTGCATCACAAAAAAGTTACTTTTCAGATGCGTTGTTGCTTAAAATTTCTACCATAGAAAACGGACCACATTTAGAAAAATAACACCTGTTTTAATAATTCGCCAGATGAGCAGTGTCTTTTGGATAAACAACTAATTTTTTTCAGTCAAATAGCAAAATATGTGATGATTCTTTATTTGCCGGCGCTTACCAAATTAGACTGAACACCGAGTCAAGGTCCCTTCCAGGACTTCTTGAAAGACGAACTTTTATGATTTAAATTAAAATTTCGATTTTACCAATCATATTTTGAAGATAATTACGATGTTGTAAAATAGAAACCTTTATTTGCTAAGGCAATTACAGTAATTTTTAAGCACACAATCACAGTATTTGACGTTTCAAATATTTGCATTGTAAATATATTTCTAGTTAATTCCACTGCATTTTAAGTGCACTGAATTGTTTGTACATCTTTGCGCTAAATACTGGTAAAAGTTTGTTTCTATTTGAATTGACTCGTTCAATATTTATCTGTTTGTCTAAGATCCACAAACTTTATTGTTGCTCCTGATTCTTTTTTACGACTACCATTCACTTTAGAGATTCGGTTATAATGATGGATAATGAGCCAGTTAGAGGGTATTTTATTACAAAAAAGTGTGTTTTAACGATTAAGACAGTCGAGCTTACAATGATGAAAGTGCTAATAGCTAGGCGACATCATCGTATAATGGTTGACCTGATAATTCGGTAATATTTATAACCATAAACCCATCTATTGAAATTCCTGCATAAATAATTAGAAAGCATTAGACATTAAGACCGGATCGATTCATGACCACACCGCGGGAAGATAACTGTTTTCAAATAACCAAGTTATTGCTCATCATGTTTCTTCATTTCAAATTTCTGTTGATATTGTTCACATATGCAGGATATGTAGTTCAAGAAATGTGTTTCGTCTAACTACTGGCAATGTCTCTTTAGTACTAGTGGTACATTTTTGACACACTGACTGCTGAGAATGTCTCAGATAGATTAAAAATACTAAGTCTCCCTCTTTTACAAAATCTAATATGACATATTTTAAATCTGCGTCAAATTACTTTCTAAATCTTCAAGTTAAAGACTCAATAATTGGACAAAATCATAAAAGCAAATAAACAAAATGTAAGGGGATATTACAATACAGTAACTCGTTTCTCAGCCACTTTATGATTACAACGCGAATTGTGGGCACAGCCGTTTAGCAAAACATGCGTATATTACATGCAGATTTTTTACAAAGTATGCATTGTAATCAGAAGTATATGCACATTAATATGCATTATATGTATCATAAATAAAAACAATCTGATAGGTGTAATAAAATGACCGTTTAAAAAAGTTACATCACCAATCAATATTTATTGATTGCTGTGAATCAGGAGCACTATAATTATATTTTCATACAATAATTATAAACAATTTGTCTAAATTAATATTTCTTGGTGCATATTATTGCAAAAACATAAATATAAATAGAGCAACTCGTGTTTAACAGCATTAGGCATGTTTTCACTATTTATTTAATTTTTTCTTTCATACGTACCAAAACTATATAAAATATCAACAATTACCTTAATTGTTACGGTATTTTTAAATTACTAGTAATCGCCTTTTTATGATGAAAATTTTAGAGCCGCATTAACTTTCGAATTCAACATTAGTTTTTGGTGAAATTTCGAGCATTCATATAAACTTCTATGTTATTTCAAATAAGGATAAAAGCATTTTATTAAAATCATCAGGAAAAAAGTTTTCACCAGAAGAGTTGCTTTAGTTTATTGTTAACTGGAGGCAATCCATTTGTGTCCGCTACTGTATAATGTAATATGGCTATATTATATGAGCCAAATATGTGTAGTATTTCATTGGTGGAAATTTGAGTGGAGATAATTTATTTAGCATTACTCCTAAACAACATTGTACCAGCTTTGGTAAACTTATATCAAGCTTAAGAAAATCCACATATTCCAGCTAATGTAATATGGTTTCAGCAAGATGAAGCACCACTACACTACCAAGTCCATGTCCGGCAATATATCGATTTTACATTCCCAAATCGGTGGATAGGGAAACCAGGTACGGTATAATGGCCGCCAATATCATCAGACCTGACGCCTCTGGACTTTTTTATGGTTATGTAAAAAATACACTGTAAAAAACCAAACGTCTCAACGTAGCTGACTTGCGAGCAAGAATAATGCTTGCGATTGCGTCGGTGACACCAGAGATGTTGAATAATGTCATTTTTATTCACCATTAGGATGCTGCCAAGATATTGGAGGTGCCCATTTTGAGCATCTTCTACATTAAATATTGTTTGTTTTTTATTTTCTTAAATGAAAATATTAGATTTATATTTTGATAACGAAGGCTTCCACGGCCAGAGTCAGTAAAGGATATACTTCTTCCGGGATTGGACAGTGTCAAAGAATTACTAAAAGTGTTCGAGGTTTCACCCACCATCGTAGGGGGCTTCTTCAGGAACAAAGAAAAGAAAAATAAATGAAAAAAGGAATAAGAGGGAATATGCAAAAATAAAAGAGTAAAAAGGCCAACTTCAAAACATTAGAGCACGGTAACTTAGTATGTCCACCATACCAGAGGCGAAACTCTTCTGAATTGAAAATTGGTACAAAGGATAAGAAAGTTTAGACAGAAAAGCACGTTAACTCAGAATGTCCACCATACCAGAGGCGAAACTCTTCTGAAGAGTTTTTTTTTAATTAAAAAAATTAAATTTAGACCTTATTGAAAAATTTCACCTTTTTCAAAATTTTGCATATTTTGATGAACTTGCAATTTTCTTCCACTTCTGGAAATTTTGACTTTTTTCAAAAGTTTGATCACTTGAATAATTCAACTTTTTTTTTAATTCAAGCTTTGTTGGATATTTTACTACGCCCTCTACTGAAAATTCCTACTTTTTTTATTCAACTTTTTTTTTGAAAAATTTAACATTTTCCGACAATTTTCACATTTCAATCTTTGAAATTTTTACTTTTTGGAAGTTAATTTTTGGTTGTGAATGCTGATTTTTTAATTTTAAATTAAATGTATTTATTAATTCGAATATGTAACAATGAATAAAAAATCAAAACTGAACATTAACAGTCTGAATATTTAACGTTTATGATTTTTTTTAAATATTAGGCATTAAAAATTTTAAAATTCGGATATAATATAGTATTTCTAGAAAGGTTATTTTTTTTTCAAATTTTTAATTCGATAAAGAGTATTACATATATTTATTAATTTTTATAGAAAAAGTGTATAATTAACGTCTAAATGCAAAACTCCAAATAATAATAATATATTCAAATAAATTATTCACATGTCTCTATTATTAAAATTGTACCTTGTTTTTTAGATACTTTCAGAACAAAAAATCAAATGTTATATTATGGATATTTTCGGGCAGAGTTTTGAGATTTTGATTTCTTCATTTTCAGGTTTTTCTTCACATTTCGATGTTTTTTGAGGTTGAATGTTAAAACTAAAGCAAAAATGAATCTCTCGAAATTTCAAGTTTTTCTCGAAACTTAAACTTTTATTTCAGTTTCGAAGCTTAGAGTTAAAATTTTTAAACTCGAGAGAGCTTTTTTAAAATCTAAATTTTACTTTCAAAGTTAAAATCTACAGCAGGTAGATTGGAAAAAAAATAATATAATTCTAAAATGGTTGCTTTAAACACAAAATTTCGCGTCAACTTTCACTTTTAAATTTGAAAGCTTATCTTCAATTTCAGGCAGAACTCGAAATTTATTTTTTTGTAGATTGATATTCCATCTCTGCCAGCGTAATTATTACTACTTACCTACTCCCATTAAAATTCCTTGATTTACGAAGTGTTCCATGTTAGGAAAAATCGAAGAGCCCTTTGTTTAGTGTAATCATTTTCATTTCAAAGCTTTGGGTAAATTTCAAATCAAAGTAAAAATTTTAAATCACAAATAAAGATCGGACTATACATTGTGGAACAGCCAAATGGAATAAGTTATTCAACAAATTTATAAAAAAATCACGAGATACCTCAATTTTAGATTATAAAATGACATCTTCCACCGTAAAAATTTTATCTCCAGCTGCAACTTTTTTCCAGTGACAGTTGCAACCTCTAAATTTTTTAAAGAAAGTATGGGTTTGTTATATTTCACTTGAAAGGTCTTTTTATTCTCTATTCAAAAATGTTATGGTTGCTATATTCTTTCCAAAAATTAACAATAAAAAAATTAATTTCAATTTTCAACAACAAAATATAAATCTACAGGATATACTTCTTCCGGGATTGAACCGTGTCAAAGAACTACTAAAAGTGTTCGAGGTTTCGCCCACCATCGTAGGGTGCTTCTTCAGGAACAAAGAAAGGAAAAATAAATGATTAGAGGAATATGCAAAAATGAAAGATTGAAAAGGCCAATTTCAAAACATAGGAGCACGGTAACTGAGTATGTCCACCATACCAGAGGCGAAACTCTTCTGAATTGAAAATTGGTACAAAGGATAAGAAAGTTTAGACAGAAAAGCACGGTAACTCAGAATGTCCACAATACCAGAGGCGAAACTCTTCAGAAGAGTTTCGCCTCTACGTCGAGAGGTTTGGTTTTTTACATTATATTTTTTACATACACCCATAAAAAAGTCCAGAAGTGTCAGGTCTAGTGATATTGGCGGCCATTATACCGTACCTGGTTTCCCTATCCACCGATTTGGGAATGTAAAATCGATATATTGCCGGACATGGACTTGGTAGTGTAGTGGTGCTTCATATTGCTGAAACCATATTACATTAGCTGGAATATGTGGATATTCTTTAGCTTGATATAAGTTTACCAAAGCTGGTACAATGTTGTTTAGGAGTAATGCTAAATAAATTATCTCCTCTCAAATTTCCACCAATGAAATACTACACATATTTGGCTCATATAATATAGCCATATTACATTATGCAATAGCGGACACAAATGGATTGCCTCCAGTTAACAATAAACTAAAGCAACTCTTCTGGTGAAAACTGTTTTCCTGATGATTTTAATAAAATGCTTTTATCCTCATTTGAAATAACATAGAAGTTTATATGAATGCTCAAAATTTCACCAAAACTAATGTTGAATTCGAAAGTTAATGCGGCTCTAAAATTTTCATCATAAAAAGGCGATTACTAGTAATTTAAAAATACCGTAACAATTAAGTTAATTGTTGATATTTTATATAGTTTTGGTACGTATGAAAGAAAAAATTAAATAAATAGTGAAAACATGCCTAATGCTGTTAAACACGAGTTGCTCTATTTATATTTATGTTTTTGCAATAATATGCACCAAGAAATATTAATTTAGACAAATTGTTTATAATTATTGTATGAAAATATAATTATAGTGCTCCTGATTCACAGCAATCAATAAATATTGATTGGTGATGTAACTTTTTTAAACGGTCATTTTATTACATCTATCAGATTTTTTTATTTATGATAGATATAATGCATATTAATGTGCATATACTTCTGATTACAATGCATACTTTGTAAAAAATCTGCATGTAATATACGCATGTTTTGCTACAACGGCTCTGAACACAATTCGCGTTGTAATCATAAAGTGTAATTTCTCCTAGTTTCCAAGCGACCCTTAGCTTCAAGTCACTAACAATAAGTGCGTCAAATAATATGATTTTTAAGGTCATGTTGGGCTTCAATAGTGTACCTCCAAAAAATGTGGTCGTTATTACTAAATGGACAAGCTACAAAATTGCATACAAGATATTATATAGATAGGTCGAAATTAGGGACATATGTGGTTCGAAATATGGAAAAAGACGCTAGAGTGGTCGGAAATAGGGATAAAATCCTCTGTGCTACTTCATGACTTATATTATTTAATTTCAAATTATCTTTTTGTAGAAACATTATTTGCTGCCAATTTTAAAAATAAAGAAATGCTATTCTTTTCTTACACATTTGCAGTTTTTTAGTATTACTCATCAGTAACATATCATGACGTATCAAAAATGAACGACGTTAGGTAATGGGTATTTGGTACTTATACATTAGCGACCTTTGCTGGTTGACATTTTATTAATGTTTTTGTTTACATTTTTAATCTGTCAACTTTGAAGGTATAAAACTGATTTTTCTTTGAAATTGGAATTTCATACAAATGAAAATTACAAATAAATGGTAAGCATCTTAATATTTATAGCAATAACTATTTATTTAAACAGAAGGAGACCGAGGTAAAACTTCGTTAGTGGGTGACACTTTGATTATAAGAAAGGCAGTTGAAATCCAAAATGAAATGGGAACTTTTAGAAGATTAGGAGCAATTGTGAACGTTTTTAAGAATAAAAAATATTTTTTTTTTAGACATTTACTTAGCTTAATTGAAACCAGAAGGAGACGATTTTTTATTTTTTTATAACCGAAGTTTAATGTATAATTTTCATTGTTTCAGACTGTACTATTTCTTCGTTCATACAGGTGACAAAAACCTGCATATGAAGCACTCGTTGATAGATTACATAGAAGAAAAATTGTTTTAGTAGCTTTTCATTTCTAAAGTTAATTCTATCTTTGCATAGGCACCTGAAAAAGTAATAGAATAGCTTAATGCTCTGAGAGTTTGATATGGTGCGGAATTTGTCAATTTTTGAGAAAACAACGCCTTATTTTTGTACAATATATATTACTGACCCAAACACCTTTGTTGAATTGAAAGTTTAACCCACTGGAATAACCTATCCTTACGTCTATAATATATAAAATAAATTGACTACGTAGAAAGTGTGTATACTATGCCAGGAATGGCAAACCTATGACCCGTGGGTCAGACACTGACTCACGATTGTTGGGCAACCATTTGTTTACGCGGGTTTTTTAGATTTTCTAATTTATGTGAATATTTTATATCCTATATGTATTTTTTCAAGAAGGTTGCATTGACACAAAAACAACCTTCAATTCGAACATTAAAACTCTAAACTTACTCAAATGGCGACAAATTTATTTATAGTATTTGAAATAAGGCAAACGCGTTTACAAAATATTAAATAAAGTGTATAATTTTTCTCACATGTTGAAAAAAAAAAGAAAATAAACCGACCACGCAAAGCAAATGGTTAGGTCTGTATTAATAATTTAGAAATGGAACTAATTAAATTTGAAAGTAGCGCAGTGTGGAAAACAAAGTTTAAAGACTTGATTTCTGAAGTAGAAGGAAAACTGTGTGAAAGTAGTGCAGATAATATTAGTCCCATAGTAAAAATTGAAAATATTACATTAAACGTATGGGATCTTTTACCAAATAATTTTATGTCAATGAAAAAACTAGTTTATGCTCTTTTAACAATGTTTGGGTTCACATGTTCGTGTAAAAAATTGTTTTCCTCAATGAACTTTATCAAATCTTCTAATAGAAATAGACTTAACAACATTTTTTCTAATTTTAAGTTTCTCTGTAAATTTAAATTATATTCATTAGAGTAATGTTATTGTTATTTTTTCTTACACTTTGGGAAACTACATCCACAAATGTAAATGCTGCAATAGTAAAAAATCAAACTAAAATTATAGTTAGGTATGCTTCAGTCGATTGAACCTTAGTCGTAGTCCATTTGGTGGCGCAAGAAGAAACGCGGTTGGATTAAGTTTCATTTCTTTTTGTGTTTCGTCACATACTTCAACTTCGAAATTTGATAAAATATGGGCTAGGCCTGATTTTGCACTGAGTATAGCAAAACGTTTTCCTTGAAGAAAATTAATAGAAAGCATATATTTTAATAAGATTTCTATTTACCAATACAATTTCTTGGCCCATCCCCAAATGGTAAATATGTAAATGGTACTATTTTCGACTTATTTTCATCACTAAATCTCTGTGGATTAAATTTATGCGGATCGGGGAAATATAGGGAATCGTAATGAAGTCCTAATAGGGGAATGTACACCCCAACTCCCTTATCTATTTTTACATTTGCTTCTGGAATAGTATACGTAGTCGTGCATCTTCTATCTAAAAATGGCAACACTGGATACATTCTTAACGTTTCTAAAAGAAATCTCTAAAAATATATGTTTTTTTTTTCGTAAACGTCAAATTCTACCTTCGATGCACATTTTGAGGTATTTCATTTCGTCTAATGCTTCATAGGAAAATTCACAGTATTTCTCTTTAATTTTCATAATTTCATCTCTCAGACGTCTTTGAATATCAGGCTGTTTCGCCAATTCGTATAAGGCGAATGTCATTGTTGAATTGGTTGTTTCGTGTCCTGCGATGAAAAATTGGGTTGCTTGTGCCACCAGTTTGTCACCTTCTGAAAACATTATCCAATTTATGAAAAAATATATAAATTGTCAACGTAAATAATTAATTATTAAGAGATAGAACTGTTTTACTATGTCCCCTTCTAATAAAAAATCATAGCCACTTGACAATTTTAATCGTCGTGTCATTTATTGGGCTTTTTTTATGAAATCGACTTTATAAAGTCGAAAAATAAATGAGCACTATTGGTGACAAACTGTACCATCCAAAACTTTGACATTTTCTTGAAAACTTCTGATAATTTTGACCTTTTTTCAAAAGTAAAATTTTTAATTTACGCCTTTTTAAATTTTGACTTTTTTAAAATTTTGACTGCAAAATTTTGTTCTTTCAAAAATTAGGATCTTTTTCAAAATTTCAACCTATTTTTAAAAATGTTGACCTTTTAAAAATTTCGATTTTTTGAAAGGTTTAATTTTCTCAAAATTTGGTTTCAAAGCAAATATTCTGTAGTTTAAAATATTCCGCTTTTTTTAAGGTTCGACATGAAAAAAGACTGCACTTTTTTCAAAACTTTGAACATTTTCTCCAAAATTTTTACCATCCAAATCTTCATATTTTCTCATAAATTCAACTGACTACGAAAATTTTGATTTTTTTGGTTTTTATTTAAGGATTTGCATATTTTTGAAAAGTTTTCATTAAAAATTTCGACTTTTTTTTAATTTAATTTTTTTTTAGAAATTTTAACCTTTTTGAAATATGTTTATTTGTTGAAGATGTTAAAAATTTTGATTTTATTTCCAAATTTAGACTTTCCTTTGAATATAACATTTTTGATTATCTTTTAATTTCAACTTTTTAATCTATTTGGACTTTGATATTAGTAATATATTTTTACTATATCAATTTTTTAAAAATGCATTATTTATCAAAATGCTGGCCTTTTAAGTTCTCTTTCTTAAAACTTTGATATTACTACTGCTACTTTTATAATTTCCACTTTTTTGAAAATTTGGTTTAATGAAACCTGAAATATTTTTAAAATTTTATTTTTTTTGTAATTATAGACTTCTCTCAAATATCTATATTTTTTACAAATTTTCACCTTCTTTAAAATTTTCGACTTTTGATAGTGTTATGATTTTAAAGAAATTCGACCATTTTTCAAATGTTTGAATTTATTTCTCTTGAAAATTTTGGCTTCTTTTTGAATATTTAATTCTTTTCAAAATGTTGGCTATGTGAAAAGTTTTATGTCTTTAGAAATGCAAGTATCTGAAAAAATTGAGCTTTTAAAAATGTCGATTTTATTTTAAAGTTTTGATATCTTAAATTTTGCGATATTTTAAAAGTTTGGATTTGAAATTTTTTAATTATTTTATTCTTTCTACAACTGTTGAGAAACTCAAAATCTTCGGAGGAAAATCAATATTTCGAAATTATAATTAAACTTTGGAGAAAAAACTGGAAATGGATAGAATAGACAGTAGATATGTACTAAGTAGTTCTTTTTGGTGAACTAGTTATTGCGAGCCAGTTTGATTAAGTGTTTTATTCAAACATTATTGTCACTATCACATTATGTTTAAAATAAGACCCTGGTTGAATGCTGCAAGCTAGAAAATTTCTATTATCTGATGAATAGAAAAAGATACAAGAAAAAAGTGAAAAATTAAAAACAAAATTTTTTTACATTCTGCTGCAGAAAATTTAAATACACTTACCTAATTGATAGACATCCTCAATTTGTTGTTCCTTCCTCATTTCGATGAGTATATCTAAGAGGTCATTCCTGACGAACTTGGTCCTTTCCCTTTCTTTCATAGTCTGCCAGAATATATCTCGAAGAAAATTGGCAGAAAATGAATCAACAAATCGCATACGAAACAAGTGCACCAAAGGCGGAGCTATGAAGTAACATGTGGTCTGTACGGCATGCCAAAAAAGTTCAAAATTGAAAACTCTTCTGGACACTATTCTGAACATGGAATTTTCATCTTTAAAGCAATGGGCCTCCAAACCAAACGATGTTGAAGTTATGGCATCTGTCGTGTATTTTGAACAGATACTTCTAGTTTCTATGACAGCTGAAGGTTTGGCGAGCGTGTGAAGGTAGTCCACAAATTCCTTGCCAGTGTTCAGTATTAAGTTATGCATAAGTTTAAGTTTACCTGATGAAAATGCTGGAGTCATCCTTTTCCTGATTTCTCTCCAATCAGGATTTCTGATTAGGAAGAGGATATGTGATCCCATCGGATCATCGCGTTTATTCTCTGCGGCTGTTCGATTAATGAAATATGCAAAATCTTTTACTAATATCGATTTTATTAATTGGGGATCTCGAACCACCAAAAAGCGTTGATCGCATACGAACATTCCTATGTAAGCTGCTTTGCTTGAGTTATAGACATTTCGACACACTTCGCCAATCGACTGTCTTAGTAAAAATATGTCTAAGATATTTCCGACAAAAGGCAGTGGTTTAAGATAAGGTATACTTTTATTTTCCCAATAGTTGTAATGTCGGGACATAAACAGATAAAGTGTTACAACGAAGGACACCCATATTGCTAAAAGAGCTGTCCATACATTAAGCTGATATATCTGCAAATTATTACAATTAAAAGCAGTAGGTAATTTATCCTAATTTAGATGTAGCATTTCTTATTAAGTTATTAGGATCTTAGACCCAAAGTAATAAAAGGTAAGTTATTTAACATTTAATAAGTGAGGTCAACGAAATTTAACCATCTTTCGGAATAATTAAATTTTCAAAAACCATAAACAAAATATAAGAATTTGTGTATGATATACTTACCATCTTGCAGTTTGTCTGATTTACCAAATTCTGCGGCAATTGTTTGTTTTAATAATTGCTAAACAAAGATACTTGTTTTAAAATAATTAGCTGTGATGTGAGGTTAGTGCCATAATAACCTACATATAGTTATCTCTTCGAGACACTACAACAAATTAATTATGTTTTTTAGCTTTGCAATTCGAAGCAATAAATAAGTTTGTTCCAGAATAATAATAATATCAAATTAATACAATAAAATCAGGTCGATATTTTGTCACTATATGTTTCTGCAAAGTTCAACTCGTTTTTGCCAAATTAATTGTATGCAAATTTTTATTTCCTACTTTTACGATGTGAGAGAAATATAAAAACAGAAAAAAGGAAGCATAAGGGAATTAATTATTTTAGTAAAGATAATTCGACTTCGTTTGAAGCTATGCTAAAAATTTCGGCCTCAAATTAAACAAGAATGTAGAAATTTTAAATTAGACCTAATATTCTAAATTTAATCTTTAAATTAAATTTTCCATACACAAATTATTTCTAAAAGTAGTGCCATAAATTTGGATTCGTATTCTAGAGCCCAAAATAAGGCGAAAAGCCTATACAGGTTGCCCACCTAGTGAGGAATAGTAAATAGTAGTTGCTGAAGTTACGGAAAACTTTTAAAAGGTAATTCCTTTTCGTTATCAAAGCTCCACAAATAAATGTGGCGAAGTATACAAGGTGTTTAATTTTTCCTGTACAGGAACCAACTTCATTTTTCTAAATTACAACCGGTATTTTTTATTTGATTTTCTGATTTCTTGTGAAAAGTAGAGGGTATGTTGTAAAAAAAGTGGTTCCAATTTCCAATATTTTTCGACTTATTCAGATGTTTGTGCAGAAAAGCCAATTTACCGGCTAGTGTAAAAAAAAACCATTACGGCTACGACATACATCATGGACAAATGATTTTTTCAGATCCCTTATTATATTTTTAAAATATTACAGAGGGTGATCAAAAAACTAATTCGCTTTTAGAGAACATTGAATAACCAAAACTCGCTTAAACAGAACATCCCTTATCCCTTATTTTCTGTGATGGTTGAATCGCTTAATTATCAAAAACTTTATTTAAAACTCTATGCCAAAAATCACTGGCTATCGAAATATTGTTACTTTTTTGATCAGACGATAAAATTCATTAACTGCAACTAAAATTTCGACAAACACGCTTTTTCCCGGATATTCTATTAAATTGTTGCTTGTATTAATTGCCAAATATCAAATAAAAACCTTTGGTTATTCATTTTTAACAACCTATTTATTATATTATGTATTGTAGTTGACTTTAAACAAAAATATTAAAATGAGAACATTATAAAGTACCCTATCCACAGAAGAACACTATTTTCCATAAAATGTATTGCTTATAAAGGCAAAAACAATAAAGAGTTTTCTTCCAGATAATAGATAAATAATTCAAGATAATAATTATTATCAAAAATAATAAAATAGGTCTTTCACATATATGACAGGTGGTAGACTGGAACATTCAGTCGTCCGAGGTAGTACCACCCCACGTATCACTAGAAGGGGGTGAAATGATGCTTACATCATGTTTTCGTCTCTGACACGTGAGTCGGTTCCTGCTATTCTTCTTTCTTTATCCTGTCCTTTTCCTTATTTCCTTTTCTCATCTACTCTGACTTTATCTTCTAATTATTAAAAACAAAGATGATGGATTCTCTTCGTGCAAAAAATTCCGAACGTAAACTACTCTGTCGTTCGGATGTCCGGGTGGAGGGTGTACGAGGGAATCCAAAATCGACGAAAATTTAAATGTACCACAGGCCAAGTTTCTTTCAAACAATTTATAGCAAATTCAATTCTGTATCATTTGGGATCTAAACTCGGTTCACCAACACCTTCAAAATGAAAGACCCCATGTGCTGTCTTTGACAGAAACCTAAGTCTCCCTATTCATTAATACAGTCCATTTGCTTTGCCCTTACTACGACTTGCACACAAAATTTCGACAGAAGAGGGGAATTTGTGCTTTTACGCGAAGCGACCTTTCCTGTCAACGAGTAGAAGCACTGGGATCTGATGATCATAATGCGATTTGGCTGAAAATCTGCTCCAAAAGCGAAGTAATATTCACCTGTTCACTCTATTTATCTCCAAACGATCCCTTATACAGACAGCTCATCTCTTATCTCTCCGTAACCTTAGATCATCTACAGATGAATTATCCAAACGCTGAGGTTGTCTTTCTCGATAACTTCAACGTACACAACATCCCCTGGTTAAGGTTTTCTTTCCGAATTGACGACGCCGGAAGGGTGGCAGAGGCTTTCGCAATCACTTGTGGATTATCGCAATTAGTTGAGGAACCCACAAGAATTCCTGATGTAGATACCCATCAGCCTAATCTACTCTACATTTTCCGTACAAATTCATCAAATTCGTATAAAATCTCTGTGACATCACCGCTTGGAAATTCGGATCACAAGCTTGTAGTTTCATATACCACCTCCTTCCAAGACGCAGTCCCGTAGGGTTTGGCACTTTAACTCTGCAAACTGGAAACAATTAAGAGACTTCTTTGCATCTTTCCCATGGCAGGAAGTCTGCTTTAACTCAGGCAACCCTTCCTTAGTCGCCGAATCCATCACGGAAACTGTCCTGATTGGTATGGAATGCTCAATTCCCCACTCCCAAAAGAAGTCTGGCTCCAGTAAATCTTGGTTCAGTAAAAAATATGCTCGGGCTGTCTCCTGCAAAAATCGCTCATATCGTCGTTGGCGAAATAATCCCTCAGTCAAGACTCGAACCATATTTTTAGATGCACGAAATTCTTGTAAACAGGTTATTGACGAGGCAAAAGATTATTTCGATCATAAAATGCGCCAGAGGCTTATCAACTGTCCGAACGGTTCCAGGTCCTTTTGAAGATTTGCAAAGTCAATTGGAAAGAATTTTACATCTTTAAATTTTCCACTTTTACTCAATGAAAATAGCAATATTGCTACTATCTCCAAAGAAAAGGCCGACATGTTAGCCTTAATGTTTGCCGAAAATTCCAATCTTGATTCTCGAAACGCAGCACCTCGTATTCTTTTTAAGGTTGGCACTTCGATGCCTAAAGTTGTTTTCAGACAACGCACAATCAAGAAGATTCTGCTTGAGCTCGACACCTCGAAAGCTTCTGGCCTTGATGATATTCCCGCTATTGTTCTTAAGAAATGCGCCTCAGAGTTGACTCCTGTCCTAAGCAAATTGTTCACACTCTCTTACAACAAAGGTGTATTCCCTAACTTCTGGAAATCTGCTAGAGTGCAGCCTGTCCCTAAAAAGGGAAAAAGGAATCTGGCTAACAACTATCGCCCTATATCTGTGTTACCCGTTATATCTAAAGTGATGGAAAAGGTTATCAACATTCAGATTCTCAAATATCTGGAGGTAAACAGAATCATCTCCGACAGGCAAAACGGTTTTAGACAACAACGTTCCATTGGCGATCTACTGGCATATGTTACTTATGTCTGTAACTCAGCTATGGAAAAACATGGTAAGGCTAGGATTGTAGCATTGGATATCTCAATGGCTTTCGACTGAGTTTGGCACCGATCTCTCTTCGCCAAACTAACATCTTATGGTCTTCTCCTGGACTCTTTCATTTGATATCCAATTTCCTTTCTGCCAGTCTCTTCAGGTTGTCGTCGATGGCATCTCATAAAAGACATTTGCGGTTAACGCAGGGGTGCCTCAGGGACTTGTTCTGTCTCCTACTCTAGTTCTGTTACACATAAACAATCTCTTAGCTTCAACTTCTAATCCTATATACAGCTACGCAGATGAGAGTTACCTTGTGTCATCTTTCTTCTCCGACAAACCATTATCTATCGCTACTTGAGATCGACTAAGGGAACAGCAGATACAGACGATTAATTAAAATCTCGGAACTATTCTGGAATGGGATAAGAACAATTTGGTCGACTTCTACGCTTGAAAAACTCAGGCTGCGATTTTCTCTAAGAAGACATCAAGAGATAATTAAAAAAACATGCTAATGGGCGGTAAAATCCTTCCCATGGGATCTAATCTATCTATCCTAGGAGTGAATGCAAGCACTAACTTCTCTTGGGACGATCATGTGCGCGACATTGCCAAATCGGCCTCTCAGAAGCTAGGCTTTCTTTTTAGAGCTGAAAAGTATTCCACATCTCATCAGCTATTTACACTATATAAAGCCCAAGTTAGAATACTGTTCTCATGTTTGGAGTTCAGCCCCAAAACACACTTTAGCTTTCTTGGATTCAATTTACAAAAGAGCGATTCGCCTAATTGATGACGAGAGTCTGACCGATTCTCTTGAAACACTAGAGCACAGACGTATGGTTGGTGACTTGTCTCTTTTCTACAAGTACTATCATGGAAGATGCTCGCAGAAACTAATAAGATTGATCCCCCCTAAGGGCAAGATTCTTGAGGCATACTAGACAGGCGGAGACAGCAAATTCCTGTGCGTCCAGCTTGACACTGTGAGGACTTCTGTCTACGGAGACTCTTTTTTTCTATAGAACTTGTTACCGAACGGAATTTTCCCCAAAATATACAACCTATCCTTGTTTAAGAAGGCGGTTCATCGCCATCTATCCTTGTTTCCGCATCCTACTCGCAGTGCTTTGAAAACATAATGGGGTTACCATTTGCGAGTGGATTAAACAAAAAAAAAAGCCTGTGTACCTATTACTATTTTTAAATACCTGATCAACAAATACTCTAGCTCTTGTGATAAGTTTTTGTAATTTTCGATATAAATAATAAAAATAAATAAATAAAACACCTTTTAAATATCGCCCCTCTAGATATACCCACCACTGATGAAATTGTGTAAATTAATTTCAGATTTTTGGAAAGGGCACGAAAAGGTATGGAGTTGTGTCAAATTTTATTTAATTGTCTGTACACGTCTTGCAACTATTAATTAAAAACTATAATCAGGAACTAGCTTTCCACACCGTGTAACTCGGAAATGAAGCGTTTTACGACATATGTTTATGTAGACTTTTCATCTTATTTTGGTCTTTAAAAGAGGAATCTAAATATATGGTACTACATTTGAAATCAACTTGTATTTCTCTGAATTGGATATTTCTAAGAAATACGTAAAATTTCCAGAATACATATTCTTTTAGAAATTTTGAGCAAATACTGAAGATTTTTCCCAGTAAAAATAAACCCCTACTTAACTGCACCCAGGGTTATAAATCAAAGTTGTAAGGAGGTAAATATTTGATTTTTTTCTTTTTTCAGAGGGTTTAGTTTTTGAAATTAAAAACGGTTGATTTAAGAGAAATCGGATGGTTTCAGAAATGTCGTTTATCGACAGAAAATTTGATATCATATTTATAAATTTCGAGATTTTTTTAAATATTTATATTTTTTTTCCAATATTAGTAGTAGTAAATATTTGTATTGTTTTCTAAAATCTATATGAGTATCTAATCTTTCAAAAATGTCGTCCTTTCTTCTTTAGATTTTAAACTCTCAGGACAATATTTTGTCAAGGTTATGTCTGACTTTAAATTGGTAATGGAGTTTTTCTCTAAATATAAAGACATCCATAAAATAAAAAAAAAAATAAAGTTTTATTAAGGACGGGAAAAATTCAAGAAATCTTACTTTAAACATACAAATACTGCAGTCGTGAGCAAGCTAAATAAATTTAGAGTCAGTATATTTTTAGGTACATAATCCGACTTTTTCACTAAATTAAGACGAAAATAGTTTTTCCCAAATTTTGCATTTGATTTTAAAGCTTAGATTATTATAGATTTCCATTTTTTTTAGACAAAACAACATTTTTATTTCTTCTTAAAGACAGCTCAAAGTTAGAGAAACCCTGCACTTCAAAGTGTAGGTGCTACAATTGAAAAAAAAACTACAATTGAAATCAGATGTCCTTTAGTCGATTGAACCTTAATCTTATTCCATTTGGCGGTGCAAGAAGAAAGGCGGTTGGATTAAGTTTCATTTCTTTTTGTGTTTGATCACATACCTCCACTTCGAAATTTGATAAAATATGCGCCAAACCCGATTTGGCACTGAGTATTGCAAAACGTTTTCCTTAAATAAAATTTATGAGAAACACACATTTTAAGAAGAGTTCTATTTACCAATACAATTTCTTGGTCCATCCCCAAATGGTAAGTACGTAAATGACACTATTTTTGATTTGTTTTGATCACTAAATCTCTCAGGATTAAATTTATGTGGATCGGGATAATATTGCGGATCATAATGAAGTCCTAATAGGGAAATGTACACCCCAACTCCCTTATCTATTTGTACATTTGATTCTGGAATAGTATACGTAGTTGTGCATCTTCTGTCCAAAAATGGTAGAACTGGATACATTCTCAACGTTTCTAAAGAAAAATCTGTGTAACATTTTTGATAATCATAAGAAAACAATTCCACCTTCAATGCACATTTCAAGGTACTTCATTTCGCTCAGTGCTTCATATGAAAATTCTCCGAATTGCGTTTTCATTTTTATAATTTCATCTCTGAGGCGTGTTTGAATATCAGGCTGTTTCGCCAATTCGTACAAGGCGAATGTCATTGTTGAGTTGGTTGTTTCGTGTCCTGCGATGAAAAATTGCGTGGCTTGTGCTACCAGTTTGTCGCCCTCTAAAAATTTTAATCTTGAAATGTCTTAAACTTGATTAGCTAAGAATGTTCACCTAAAAATTTATTGTGAATTATGGTAAAAATTGAAGTTTTTATTTTATTAATATTAAGTACACCTTCAGAAACTGAAATAGGGTAGATAATTCTAAAACTTTTAGCACAATTAAAGTGAAAACTTTATTAAGAGCTCTAAGCGAAGATAAATAGATGTTATTATCATATATGGACTCACATATATCGGTACTGCGTTACCAAAAAAAAAGCTCTTTGAACTACTAGTTCATTGTTCTACTACTGCGCCACTGAATTGAAGTTGAATATGCCAAAATGTGTATACTATAATTATTTAAATTGCGTTTTCATTTGATTATTATTTCTAATCTCTCCGTAAGCGAAAATTGCCTATATTAGAGAAAAAACGCTGGCAAAATTTTAGTAGGACGACTGCTGTCAATTTGAAATGCCCCGTGCGAGATAACGGCAAAAAAGGCAAGAAGGGCGAACCATAACGCCTCTACTCATCTCCCTGCTAGTGACTTATTACTTTTTACCTACTACCAACTCGTTAATATTCTTGTTTACATTATTGATTTGTCGCATACATATATGTAATACTTCTATAAAGCTAGCTCCCTATTCTTTTTGCGAGTTTATTCTGATCAAATCTGATAAAGAACGAAATTAACGAATCGCTACTCGCGGGTTAAACCGGTGTTTATGTTTAGCTGTGCACAGCTGACTTTGGCCATGCACAGATGATTTGTAACACCTGCACATTGCGACTCATCACCGCGTTTGAAGGTCAGCGAGGAAAAGAAGTCTTTCCTACAAGAAATGAGGAACTGGCCATATAGAAGAATTACAACGAGGCGTTAATACCGCGACCATTCCAAAAGTTTATTGGTTGCAATCCATCACGTGATCTGCTAAATTTCTAGTTGGCTGAATAGATATCATAAAAGAGCGGGATTCTTAAAACCCGTATACCTTCACCTCTCTCAAAAACCTACCAAGCTAGTCAAACTGCCCAAACCTCAAACTAACTGATAAAAATAAATTAGGAAAATTTACGAAGTATCTTTTTTCTCAGTTTGTTTTCCATATTTTCTTCAAACGCTTCCTACATTTGGTTGGTTTGACTGCATTTGGGCTGGTTAAACGTTTGATTGGACGTCAGATATCTGTATTTCAACTGATTTGAATAGTAATGCAGTCCTATTTTTTAAAATATTTTTAAGTGTTTCATTTGTGGTAAAATCTTCATTACTTATTCCCTTATTAGTTAAATTTAAATTATTATTACTGAGATAAAATTTGTCAGTAGTTTCCAATCATATTCTTTAAACAAGTTAATTTTTTTCAAAAAGTTTATATCAGAAAAGATATTCAAAAATTAGAATAAAAATATTATTTTTTATCAAAAGTGTTATTTATTCTTTTTATGAATAATCAATAAAACATTTTTATATCTGTCACATTTTTTTTAATTTTCTATAAGCGACTAAATGGCTCCGTAATTTTTTCAAATTTTTAAATCAATATTCAATTATATAAAAATGACCAACATTCACGCTCACGAAGTAGCGTTAGAGGCCGGATGGCACTATTTTTCAACAACGAAAAAACAACAATAAAAGTTTTAATAATAGAGATAAATGTTTCGGGAGATTAAACGTTTTTTTTATTGAATTTTTTTTTCTCCTTAAACATCTTTTTTCAAATTTCTCAAACGTTAATAATTTTGAAGCTATTCACGAAAAATTATATCTGATTTTTTTCAAATTTTTATTTGCCAATAACGTATACTATTGTTCATGTGCAGCTTTTAAACTTTTTTTACATGCTATTCTGCATTAAATAACCCTCGCTCAAATTTTTATTCGCTTTAGCAATGAACATGTTCATAAACTTGTGGATTAGAATTCAATCAGACTTGTAGGAATTATTGTAAAATCGAGGTAAGGCTCAAATATCATGTTTTAAAAAACACGCGCTTGTCATCTTATGAATCCAACCAATGGAAATTCACAAATCACGTAGCGGTATTTAACGCCTCGTGTATTACTTATATGATCTGTCGTAGTGATGTAGATAAACTTTAGTGAGCGAGATCTCGATTATAGAGAAGACAGTTGAAATCTAATGAATTGGAAACTTCAAGAAGGCAATTGTGGAGCCGTTGCGAACGTTTTTAAAATCAAAGTGCATCCGCACATTTAGAACAAAGCGGTTTTGAGCTGAAAACCTAAGTCCAAAGAAGGTTTCACCTTTTTACCACATCGGCAATTAAATAAATAATCACGCTATACGTATTTCACCAGCAGAACTAGCATTTTCAAGCGTACTAATCTGAAAAGATTAGCAAAAAATGCATCGACGTCATCTGCATTGAGATTCAAATCGATACTGGCGGTCTTTTGCTTTTTTTCCTATTTCTAATTGTTTAACACATCTGGTGCCTTCAATAAACTGGAGGCCGCCAATGGCCCTTTATCTCCGTTAAGGATAACTGGCCTCTGATTGATATAAATTGTTTCGTATGCATCAAGTTCTCTGTTATTTGTGACCGATCTTAACAATTTTAAATTTTCAATGTTAATTTTGTGTCCTGTACTTATATCATATGTAGGGCGACACTTGATTTTTCTTCTCGATTGTATCTAAAATGAGCGATATGTTCTTTAAATCTGGTTTTAATGGATCTCTTGGTCTGTCCAACATATGATAAATTACAATTGTTACAGCTTATTTCGTAAATTCCGGAATGCTCAAACTTTTACAGCAATATTTTTTGTAAATAATTTGTGCAGAGATCGACTAAAACCTTTTTTTTAATTTATTATAAATATGAAGAATTTCAGTAAAGAATTTTGCTCCAAATTAAATTTAAATGGCATTTTAAAATAACCATTTTTTTTAGAGTAGTAATGAGCAATGAGCAATGGGATTTTTTTTTACTTGGCCTTTTTTTAATATCCAAACTCTTGTCATACTTTTTTTTTAATCTAGTGGTCCAGGATTCAACCTTTGTCAAGTACATTACCAGAGAGAAGTGTTTCTAACATTTTTTCAGCACCTCTCTTTTGACCCTAGTCGGATTTTATATGTTCTTTTTCGTAGCCGTTTAGGTTTGTTGAGCGCCTAAAGCGGAGCCGTCGTTTGAGTAAAATACTAAATTATCTCAGTCATATAGAAAAAAAATAACATGTGTTTTGTTTATTCGCCCGATACATAGTGTCTTTTAATCAAATGAGTGGTTTAAGCCAGACAAGTAACATAATATTTTATTATTATGTTTTTTGCCCTGGCGTTTACCAAATTGCCTAGGCTTTCAGCTAACAACCGCGTTTTCATAAATACCTGCGACATACTCATATTATGTCAATTTTTGACGTAATATGGCATTGCTACTGCTGTCCCTCTCTCTAAAACGAATAACAACTTTTTTTAGGCGAGAGAGTCTATGTATATGTCGCAGCCTTCTAGGTGAAATCAACCGTTTCATGAAAAGTTAAGGCATTTTATAAAATGCTTTTACATATTGAAATGAATAAGTGTTAACGCCAAAAAGCTAGATATTTTGGACTTTTCATGAAATGACAGCGTATTTATGTCTCTTAATGAAAACGTGCAAAATTAGGCTTACTGACTTTTGTCCTTTTCATGTAACGTTGATAATCCCTTTTTTACTTCATGTAATGAAATAAAGAGGAATACCATAAAGAACAGCAAGATCAATAACAAAAATATTTTCAAATGAGAATCTACTGAATCTCTCTTGACTTTTAGAACGTTCAAGAAAAAACAATAATCTGCATTAAGAGTCAGCAATTTGCTTGCAGAATAACTAAATATTTTCTAAGCTGCTGCATTAAAATTTTTCGCCATGATTTCTGAAAATAGAACTCTGACCTCCTATACAATAGTCTTTGTCGTCGCCATTTTTAGGTCATGCATTTGTCGTTTCAATTCTAAATCTAACAGAATCAGTCAGTTAGTGTAATTTTTAAGATTTTCATTAAGAGACAAGAACACGTCGGCGTTTCGTGAAACGTCTGTCGTTGTAGTATTTTGAAGTAACATTTATTCGTTCCAGTAATTATCAGCCCTTTATAAAATGCCTAGATCTTTCATGAAACGGCTAATTGCGCTAGCAGACTGCGACATGTACAGGATGAACCGTAAGTAATGGTACACAGAGCAATAGTGGATTTTGCAAATAAAAATAATGTGATTTAGCTGCATTTACCTTATACCAAAAGTTGATACAGAGATATAGGGTGTCAAAGTTGAAAAAAAAGAAATTCGATTTTTTCATATAATTATGGAATGAATTGAATTATAAGCACAAAGTTTGGCACAAGGAAGTTTCTTAAGTAGACAAACTCTAATTTGCTAACATATTACCAATAGCTGATAGAGAGCACTACCTGCGCTATCCTGCATAATTCTAAATCATCATAACTTTTTTGTGCACCCACGTATATGAGTTTTAAATGGATTATTTTATTTACCCATATTTTTTACGTAAAAAAGTGTACTTTCTGAAAGTTGGTACGAGCAACCGTTTCCAAGATATTTGCCTTTAAAGCTTGACGTGCCTTGGTTTTAAATTACTAAGATATTACATTTTCGAAGTGGGCTTGAAAAAAAAGTAATCAAAAGACAGCGTTGAAACTAATTTATGTCAAATATTACTTTGCTGATAATATTATTACCTAAATTTTAAAAATCTCAATAAAGAAAATCCAAAAAATTAAGACGTAATTTATTTTCCAACATGGAGATGTGAGATATGATCTCTGAGTCTGCAGAAAAAAATTTTAATAGTCTGGGTAGTTAAATCAGATATTTGGAGATGAATTTTAATAAAAGACTGCTAGATTTTTATTTATTTACAACCCCTTTACATGAAGAAGGTCATTTCCCACATACTTATTTTTGAAAATAAATTTTGTTTTGGTATGTAATTTAAATTTGCTTTACAAATTTAAAAAATATGTTTAATAATAATTTCAGTAGAGTAATATTTGATATAAACTATTTTAGAGTCAGTTTTATTACTTTTCTTTTAAAATCTCCTGCGAAAAATTCACATTTACGTAACTTAAAATAAACGTACGGCAAACTTTGAAGGCAAATAGCTTGAAAACGGTTGCTTGTATCAACATTTAGAAAGTATACCTTTTTTACGTAAGAAATGTAGGTAAATAAAAATATCTATTTAAAATAAATGTACATGAAGGCACAAGAAAGTTATGATGCTTTAGAACAATACAAGGTAGCGCAGGTGGCTCTCCCTATGAGTTACTGGCAATCTCTTAGCAAATTAGAATTTCTTGACCAAAGAAACCCCCTATCCCAAATTTCTTGTCTATAGTGAAATGTGTTTACCAGTTATGCGAAAAAATCAAAATCTTTTTTCAACTTTGACATCCTGCATCTCGGTTAATATCAACTTTCATATAAGGTAAATGTAGCTAAATCACGTTATTTTTATAAGAAAAATCCACCTTTGCTCGATGTACCATTACTTATGGTCCACCCTGTATATTATTACATTTTTGGAATTTGTAGGATTTTCTGGATATCAAGCATATAATAGAAGTGAAAAATATGTGGACCCACTTTATTTTCTTGTTCTGAAAGGTTACGACTCATGCTCATTAATTTTAACGGACCAAAATTATATTTCGTAAAAAAAAGTATTTATTTCTTTTATCACGTGATAAATTAAGGAAAATTGCTTTTATATATTCTCTGTATCTTCTTTCCAAGATTTGGTTAATTCTATTCCTATTGAGTGACATTTTCTTCGCCAGATGCGTCTTCCACACGTGCAGATTTTCATATACTATCTTTCGTTAAGGATTGGCAATCTTTTCTGGTTTACCCCAAACAGCGATTGCGTTATATCTTTTATAAATTGCTGTTTGTGGCCTAACACTTACTGAAAAAAAAACAGTTAAAAATTATCTTAAAAATTAACGACAAATATAAATAACAAATTCAACGTGCCCTTCATCAGAAATAGAAATTATTTGTAATATTCTCTGTAGAAATTTTATCCATTGCTATGTGAGTAACATCGCGACATATGCATGTCGTAATTAATGAACACAAACACTTCCTAATCAAAGGAGATTTTTCAAAATCAAAAATATGTGAACACTACTTTGATTGTGATAATAAAATTAAGTGGACAGAATCCTCCATTATTTTCAATGAAACACATTCCAAACAAAGTAAATTAGTGAAATCAGCTTTAATTTTAATAAATGAGAATAATTTTGTAGTGAATTTTTCATTTGAAATAAAGGGTATGTGGTTGCCATTTTTGGAAAAGGATAAAACAAATGAGTCACCTATAAATCACCTAAGAAATCATACAATAAAATGTTATCAGTAGATAAAATTTATAGAGAGAATATTATAAATAATTTAGATTTCTGAGGACGGACAGAGATAAACAGCCCAAAACGTTCAATTTTATTATTAGTTATATTTATCATTTACGATAGTTTTAGATAATTTTTTAGTGAGTATTAGATTATAAACAGCAATTGAGCTGCTTCTGCTGCTTCTTGAGTTGCTTCTTCCACTAGTCTAGATTCTAGACTAGTGGAAGAAGCAACTGGCGAAGAAAATGTCACTCAATAACTATTACTGTGAAATGGATAGAACTGAAGTTAAAGCTAGAAGAGTTCAAAATATTACGTTTTAATTAATTTTAGGATTCATTTAATAATATACAGTCAAACCTGTTTTTGTGCGGTCTTTTTTTGTGCGCTTTTTTTGTGCGATTCTTTTTGTGCGATTCTTTTTTTGTGCGGTATATGAATACATATGGATTCATATACCGCACAAAAAAAAGAATCGCACAAAAAGAATCGCACAAAAAAAAGCGCACAAAAAAAGACCGCACAAAAACAGGTTTGACTGTAATGATATCTGTGGAAAACAAATTAAAAAAATTAACACTTTCTATGTTTTCCTAACTTTAATTATTTGCAGCTTTATTTTGGTCGGTTATAATTAATTAGTTATGATTTTCTGGGTTAACAAATGAAATTGGATTAAAATATGTATCAGGCTTTAAAATATCACTTATTTTATGAGCATTATAGTTACAAATTGTGGGGATTTCAAAAATATAATAATGTATAGAGTTTTACTTATTTTTTATTGACTTTTTCTTTATTAGTTTTCTCTTCCTACAAATCCAGATTTTCAGTCAATTAAAATCTGGATTTGCTAAAGAAGAAACTGGCGAAGAAAAACCATTATATGAAATAAGCACAACTTTGCAAAGAAGATAGCGAGAATGTCCGAATATAAAGTGTTCTATTTAAAAATCAAAAGTTTGTGTCAGTTTTGGTGAAATTGACAACAGAAATAGGCAGCAGGAATGTCATTATTATATCAAGAATTGACGTCTTAAAATGTATTGATAAGTGTAGCAAGTTTATATATTTTATCCTTACAAATAAAGGAAAAATATGAGGTGATTCATAAGTTTGTTATGTTATACCCGATGTATTTCTTCATTTTATTTCATTATAAAAAATTAAACAAATCAAAACAATTAACAAATAACTAAAATAAAATAAATCGGACCTGATTTTTTTTTAATTTACTTCCC
Source organism: Dastarcus helophoroides (assembly GCA_028583605.1). Lineage (NCBI taxonomy): Eukaryota > Metazoa > Arthropoda > Insecta > Coleoptera > Bothrideridae > Dastarcus > Dastarcus helophoroides. Next base: position 5,269,288 of record CM053332.1, read on the forward strand.
TAATTTCAATTTTTTTCTTTAAAATGTTGTCTGTAATCTGGAGTACTACTGTTTTCTGGAAATCAGACATTGATTCTGAAGTCATACGAAAATTAAGCGGGATATATCAAATTTGAATTATTAGAACTTTTGTTGAAAGTTTATATTGTTAAAAATATGTAATTTATATGAATAAAATTAGTACCTTGAAATAAATTAGTCCATTCTTACGAAAGTATTTCTGCTTGTGTCAAAAAAAAGTGCGAAATAACTTATTAACTTATTTTATTTAAATGAGAATTTAAATATTTTTTATTTAACAATTAAATATAAAATAATTTTGGAAAATATCTTTCATGCTAAGGAACAGGAGAATTACACGGCTTTATACTGCAAATGACTCAACCCGTATACACGTAGAAATCCAAAAAGGTCTTCTAAAGTTTTTTTTTTATATAACTCTATGTAACTCTAAATATTTTCTGACAATTAAACTTATTTTCTGACAAACTTACCCAAATACTTACTTAAACGTGTTTAGATAATCTAAAAATTCTTACATTGTTAATAAAAATTTCAGGTAATATATCTAAGAATTTTTGACATATAAATTTCTTAAGATCTCCAGAAATTTACAAATACCTGCTAAAGCAGCTGAAAATATTCTTCCAATTATTTAACATTACTAAGACTGGACATTATGAAATTCTTCAAGAATTTATTGCAGATATGTTATGTTTGTGAGTTTGTTTTGATCAGAGTAAATTTTTAACTTAGCGTGTCACTGTCATATGTTTTAGATAAAACACTGATGCTGCAGCCTAAGCAACTATTATTCGAGGCATAAAAAAACGAAAAACAAGAAATCAAGTGAAATATAATAACAAACAGTTTGCTCGGCACTTTCAAAATTAATAAAAATAAAATATATGCACGTACCTAATTTATAGACATCCTCAATTTGTTGCTCCTTCCTCATTTCGATAAGAATATCTAAGAGATCATTCCTGACGAACTTTGTCCTTTCCCTTTCTTTCATAGTCTGCCAGAATATATCTCGAAGGAAATTGGCTGAAAATGTATCAACAAATCGCATACGAAACAAGTGTACCAACGGCGGTGATATAAAGTAACAAGTGGTCTGCACGGCGTGCCAAAAAAGTTCAAAATTATACACCCTTCTAGATACTATTCTGAACATAGAGTTTTCATCCTTAAAACAATTGGCTTCCAAACCAAATGATGTAGAAGTTATAGCATCTGTCGTGTATTTTGAACAAATATTTCTAGTTTCTATAACGGCTGACGGCTTTGCAAGCGTATGAAGGTAGTTTACAAATTCCTTGCCAGTGTCTAAAATTAACTTATACATAAGTTTGAGTTTCCCAGATGAAAATGCTGGCGTCATTCTTTTTCTAATTTCTCTCCAATCAGGATTTCTGATCAGGAAGAGGATATGGGATCCCATAGCGTCATCGCGTTTATTTTCTGCAGCTGTTCTGTTCATAAAATAGACAAAATCTTTCACTAGTATCGACTTAATCAGTTGAGGATCTCGAACTACCAAAAATCGTTGATCGCACACAAACATTCCGATGTAAGCAGCTTTGCTTGAATTGTATACATTTCGGCAAACTTCTCCGATTGACTGCCTTAGTAAAAATATGTCTAAAATATTTCCTACGAGAGGTAGTGGCTTAATATATGGTACATTTTTCTTTTTCCAATAGTTGTAGTGTCTGGACATAAATAGATAAAGAGTGACAAGTAAGGACACCCATAGTGCTAAAATGGCTGTCCATACATTAAACTGATATATCTGAAAATCATTGGAATTAAAAAGGGTTAACTTTATTAAAAGGTGAGCATTTTTGAAATTTTAATAAGGAAAAATGGATACAATTAATATGTGCTGTCAACGACATATCTTTCTCTCTTTCTGTTTTTCTGGACAATCAAATAAAAATGTTTCGCAAAAATCAATAAAAAGATTCATTCTAACTTGTATATAATTTGCTTACCATCTTGCACTTTGTCTGGTTTACCAAATTCTGTTGAAACTATTTGTTGATAATGGCTTAGTAATTTATAAACAAACATATTTGTTATAAAGTTAATAGTGATATGAGGTTGGGGTCATAGTAATCTACATGAGGTTATCTCTTAAAGCTACTGTAATAAAACAATGACGTTTTTTAGCAATTGCAGCTTAAAACAATAAATAAACTTGTTTCTAATTGATAATTATGACAAGTTCATATAATATTATACAGGTTGAATCAAATTTGACTTCCACGTCAGGAATTTCGTGCACTGTTAAGCATACAAGACAGGTTAAATGGGTAAGGTAATGCAGAATTTAATGCCTAAAAACATTCTGCTGGGAAAACATATAAATTCCAATTCGTCTTGATTTGATTTCGAAAAATCTAAAAACCACCTGCTTATTTACTTGAAATCCGATTGAAAAAAATTAAAAAGTGTAATTAGTTATATTTTGAGGCCTTTGTGCTGGTATTTTTTTAACTTCAATCCACTCGCAAAGGATAACCCTATTATGCCTTCAAAGCACCGCAAGTAGTATGCGGAAACAAGGATTGGGGAAAATTTTGTTCGGTAACGAGTTCCATAGTTTAGAAGTTCTGTGGAGAAAAGAGCCTCCGTAGACAGAACTCCTCTTTGTGTCAAGCTGGACCGCACAGGAATTTGCTACCTCCGACTGTCTTGTATGCCTCAAAAATCTTGCCCTTGGGGGAATTAATCCTATTAGTTCCTGTAAGCATCTCTCATTAAAATATTTGTAGAAAAAAAGAAATCACCAACCACCCGCCTGTGCTAGAGTGTTTCGAGAGAATCGGTGTGAGAAGCTGATGAAATGTGAAGTACTTTTTAGTTCTAAAAAAAGCTTAGCTTCTGAAAGGCGAATTTGGCAATGGCGATCACATGATCATCCCAAGAGAAGTTAGTGCTTGCATTCACTCCTAAGATAGACAGATTAAATTTTATCGGGAGGAATTTACCGTCCATGAGTATGTTTGTTGCATTATCCCTTGATGTTTTCTTAGGAGACGCGGCGAGACGTTGAAGTCGACTAGATTTTCCTTACCCTATTCCAGAATGATTCCGAGATTCCGATTAATCATCTGTATCTGCTGTTGCCTTTAGCCGATCTGAAGCAGTGACGGCTAATGGTTTGTCGGAGAAAAAAGATGACACCAGGCTAGTATCGTCTGCGTAACTGTATACCTATTGGTTTAAAAGTTGAAGCTAAGAGATTGTTTATGTGCAACGGAAACATAGTAGGAAACCGAACAGACCCCTGACGCACTCCTGCATGAATCGCAAATATCTCGGATGAGATGCCATCGACGACGACCTGAAGAGATCTGTTGGCGAGAAAACTGGATATCAAATGACAGAGTCCATGAGGAAAACCACAGGATGTTAATTTGGCGAGAAAAGATCGGTGCCAGAATCTGCGGAGAGCCTTTGAAATATCCAATGCCACAATCCTAGCCTCACCATGCTTTTCCACAGCTAAGTTACAGATATGAGCAACATATGCCAGCAGATCGCCAGTTAAGCGTTGTTGTCTGAAACCGTATTGCCTCTCTGAGATGATTCTAATCTCCTCCAGATATTTGAGAATCTCGATATTGATAACCTTTTCGATAACTTTAGATAAAACAACAAAGATATAGGGTTGTTAGCCAGATTCCTTTTTGGGGACAGGCTGCACCCTAGGACATTTCCAGATATTAGGGAATACACTTTTGTTGTAAGAGAGTGTAAACAATTTGCTTAAGACAGGATGTAACACTGGAGCGCACTTCTTAAGAACAATGGCGGGTTTACCATCAAGGCCAGAAGCTTTAGATGTGTCGAGTTCTAGGAGAATCTTCGTGATTGTGCGTTGTCTGAAAACAACTTCAAGTATCGAAGTGCCAACTTTAGGAAGAATAGGAGGTCTGCGTTTCGAGAATCAATGTTGGAATTTTCAGCCAACATTAAAGCTAGCAGATCAGCATTTTCCTTGTACGGTAATTTTTTCTAAATTTAACGGTTTCCGAAAACATTCTACCGAATTTGTTATTTTTTACAGGCGCTATATTGAATTTTATCATTTTCAAGTTTGTCATATTTTTCTAGTTCATTTGATATACAACATACTATACTTCAAATATTGCAAATAGGATTATATAAATTAATTAAATATTTTTAAACAAAAAAATTATAGGCAATGGAAGTGTCACAACTTTTAATATCAAATATATAGTACCTAATTACGTAACCATAATTATTGAGAAACTAAAAATATCATAACAAACTATACAATATTGAAAGAGTTTTTAGTATAATCGTAACATGCATGCACCCTTTTAAATTGAAGAATTCTATGGCAATTTTCACAAAAATTCTTTCAACGTTGAATCATTAATTGTGCAACGTGAAATATCTCGCAAACTAACATTAGAAATCACTCTCACATTTTTGCACATTATTTGTCTTAGAATACTTACCTTCTAGAGAAGTCTGAAATGCACACTTGCGTATGAGTCATTGGTAAGTCGCTCCTAATAAAATTCTTAGAAGATTGTGACAATAAGATCATTAGATGATTTAAAGGAAATCATACACGTTACGAGTATTAATAAATATTTCAATATTCTTGGTGGTAAAAGATAAATAACCTTTTCTGTTGAAACGTTGATTAGTAAATAGTTAGAATTTTGTTATTTTATCACACTTTTAGTGTAGTTCAAAATATAAAAAAAGTAACGCGTTTTTTTCCTTAAGTGAACAGTATTCTCCCTGCTGCCCCTAATATTGTAGTCATAGGTCTTAAATGCACAACCGCCCCAAATAATTTTTTCAAAATGAGATCGCACCTGCATCATACCTTGTTGTAAATCAGGTCTTCGAACCGGAACTGAATCGAAAATCGGAAACCAAAAGAAACTTATTTTTGTCGGAATGAATAAAGAAAAAACCAAATTGAAAATGTCAGTTTATTTTGGTTAAGTGCAGGTTCACAAGTCCGCATTTAGTTTTGGACTTATAACTTAGAATTACAACTTACAACTTTTGTTTTACTTTTGTTATTGTATTGTTCACAAGTTTTTTCAAACTTCGACTTTTTATTAAAAATTTTAGTTCTAAATTCTTTAAAAATGCTCCCCCAAAATTTTTGCCTTAAATATAAAATTTCAAGTTTTTCTAGACATATTCTCGTTTATTTATTATTTCGACATTTATCATTTCAGCGTTTGAAAGAAAATTATCGAGATTTTTCTTCTCAAATTCCAAGTTGACACTTTTAATTTTTTCCTATTATTTCAATTGTTATAAATTTTAAATTTCTAATTCCATCTAACAATTTTTAATTTTTCTTTTTAAATTTCGTCATTAATTTTGAATTGCCATTTTTTTTAACTTAGATGTACTTACACATTTGTTGAAATTCGAAGTTTTTTTCCCAAGCTTTTACTAATGTTTGATTAAAAATTAACAATTTTCACATGTTTTGAAATATAGATGTATGCTTAAAATTTCTCCTGTTGATTTTTAATTAGATAATTTTCCTCAAAATTCCTTTTTTTTGAAATATGGACTTTTTTTCGAGATTACCCGAAATATTACCTTTTTCTAAAAGAAAATTTAAAATAAGTGATTCGGAGCTGAACCGAAAACCTAAAAAAAAACCGTTATTTTTTTCAAAACGAAGACCGAAACCGAACCAGTATGATTTTTTTCGAAACGAAAATCAAAAACCAGAATAATATAAATAATAGTTCAAATCCCTGTTGGAAAGGGTCTTGAGAGATTACTACCTGTGTAGCGCCCTTTGATAAATCTCTTCTAAGAAATACACACTTAATTTGTAAATATTATACCTTTTCAGATATATCAGAAAGTAACACTTAATAGTTTATACTCCCTTAGACTCAGAGGCTTACTTAAAAGTAGCAGTCATTTAGGTCAAGCCTGTAGCTCCGGTCAGCTTGCGCATATACTTATAACCCTGCACTTCATCTGAAACACGGTGGCAAAGTAGTGGAAAAAATACGCAGTTATTGCAGATCAGGGGGATAATCTGCCAGTTGCTTTGCATTTCTCGATTCTCAACAGTCTTGAGTGTATAACAAAAACTTTTACGGGCGAGAGATTATTATTTATATTTTCTGTGATGATATGAATTTCGTTTGTAATATAATTAAACTAATAAAAAGTAAGATACTGGTTTATGATATTACGATAGAGTCTTCCTTTTAGTAGGGAAAGATTCAGAAAGGAGTTGAAGACAATTAAACATATAGCTGAAGTTAATGGATTCGATCCAAATATTATTTATAAAATTATTAATAAGAAAAAATTTAAATGTGAATTGGTGAATACTACAACTTTCCGAGCTGATGAAAACAAAAACTTTAAATTCGTCTCACTTCCATTTGAACCCTCGCTCACGCAGGGTTTGGGTGGAATTTTACGAAATCAGGGTTCTCGGGTTATTTATACTTCTAATGGAAAATTAAATTCGCTTTTGAGTAGTTTAAAGGATAAAGTTGAGCAAACAGATAAGTCTGGTATTTACCAAATTTCATGTAGGGATTGTCTTCAAAAGTATGTCGGACAAACTAGACGATCTCTTAAAATCCGACTGAAAGAACATATGGCTCATTTGAGGTACGGAAGAACTGAGAAGTCAAGTGTGGCTCGACATGCTTTTGAATTAGATCATAGGATAGATAATAATATTAAATTGTTAAGAGTAGTTAATAAGAATTATATGTTAAATGCATGTGAGAGCTTAGCCATCCATAAGGCTGGAAACAACCTTATGAATGGTTGCGCTGGACCTTTAGGCCATTCATCTCTGTTAAAAATAGTTAAGGTTGATAGATAAGAAATTGTGACACAACGACGTGTATGATTGGATGCGCGTTCGGGTGCGGCCGATCACGCACGAAGTGAATATTCTTAGTATATAAGGGTTAATTTTAAGATTAGATGTTAGTTTCTCTCTGAAGATGACAGCTTGGCTGTCGAAACGCGTTAGAGCAACCTTTGTTGTGTTTTTTAATTTTTCTTGGTTTCAGGGGACAAGTTCTGTGTTTCAATTACGATAGAAATAAAAAATAGAATTAGGTCCTCCTGGAGCAGATATACTCATTACACAAGTAAAAAACAATTTGCAGACTAACAGGAGCTTTTGCATTTTAACAGACTGGTTCTGCAGGTATAATCTCCAAAATACATATTTCTGTTTTGTGTGCTCAATTAAGGACTCTCCACGAAGAGACCATACTTAAACTTTTAAAGGTATTAGCGATTGAAAATACTTTGATAAAATAAAAAAAAATTGACGAAATAAATAAAATCATCTTATTAACACAATAAATCATCCAGTTTTTCATCAAGTGAATATAATGTAGCTGCTAAACACTGCATATGGATTAAATATATATAATTTAGCAAAATGAAGATGTCACTGAAACAAATTAACTAAATAAGACAACTGGGCTACAATGTTTAAATTTTTTGTTGTTGTTAATTTTCGATAAAATTTGAAAGCATATTTTGCCAAAATTATTTGCGCGGATCCACGGAGTCTCTGCAGCCTTCCTATCTCAAAAAATCACGAGCCACCAGTGGTTTTCAGACTACGCCGATAGCATCAATAGACCAAGTTGGAGCAAAGGACAGTCATTTAGGCGGAAAATAAATTCACAATGGTTTATTTCATATGATGTGCAGAAAACACAGGTGATCTTGCAATAAAATAAAATCTCTAAAATGACTGGCAAAACAAAATTATGTACTAGGCCTTCATGCGAAAGCTAATAAAATTAAAGCATTCCATTTAATGTTTTCTAGTTTATTGGTTAATTTTGCATGGTTTAATAGTGACTGTATAGGAGTCCTGTTTTCGAATTTATGGGTCACTACTCAGAAAATGACTAAACAAAACCCCCATAAACTTTATATTACTTTCCCAAATTTTAATAGAGCTGCAAAAATATAGAGGACATTCCATTAAAAAATGGAAGTTCATGTTAACAACTTGTATATGATACGTAAAATAAAATACACACAATAATTTTAAATCCATATCCATATCTCTGCAGTCTTAGTAGCTCAGGCCACATACCAATGGCGGAAACTGTATAAATTAGCATGAAAAGCATGATCGAAATAAATAAAAATACCCAGGGTCTGCCATTTAACATATAAAGAATGCCCATAAAAAATCAATGATCATTTTTCCACTGTTCGATACAATAAAAAATAATCAAGATACCGAAGCACAGAAGTATATAGTTTTCACGTGAAGACCCCGTACAATCAAAGATTGAAACAATTTAAATTATTATTCCTCATGGTTGCCTCTTATTGATCGAAACAGAAATATTAAATAAAATTAATAAATTTAAATTATAGTTGATTTTCCCACTATCGCCTTTGTTCGAGCTTCCTAAATTTCAAGTGTATGCCATTGACAGGTATTAGCACAAATGCTACAGGATTGAAAGTCAATTTTCCATCTTGTGTATCAATTAATTGAACTTCATATTTGCTAATTATATGAGCCAGCCCACTTTTTGAGCTTAATAAGCCAAGGCGTTTACCTAAAATCCAGAAATAAAAAATATAATTTTTCGCATATAATACATACGAAGATAAGTGTACCAGACCTCACCAACATATTATCTGGTTGAAAATAATTTGGGTTTTTATGTTAATAATCTCAATGTAAACTTTAAAAATGATTTACAGAGTTTTAATGATGTTTTTTTATTCATAATTTAAATGCAGAAAAAAAATATTTGACAATATTTGGGCATCAGTTTTTTTCAATATATGAACTATTTTTCTATACGTATGTATACTTTTAAATTTAAAATATATTCTAGTAGCCTATTTAGCTGCCTAGTGGACAGTGTAAGTCAGTAGAGGTTGATGTTTTAATTTTAAATGGTCTGTAGTGCCAAAGTTGTGAAATACTTTGAAATAAAAAGGGTAGTTTTTATGTTTTCATTTCAGTGTTTAATCCTCCACCGGGCACTTAAAAATTTTTTAAATTCAAACACGCCTGCAATGGAAAAAGTTTCGTAGTGTTATGTTACGTTCATAAGATATTTTTTAAATCGAATAATGTTTAGCCCCCCTCATTTTTTACACACAAAAAAATCAGCTTGCGCCCGCAACACCTATAGACAGGCAGGAGGGGCAGGAGGCAGGAGGGCTAACTGCCAAACATTTAGCAAAAATGGAAGTACTATTTAAAAAATATTTATTATTATTAGGGCAATAATTGATTAGCATTTCAAAGCGTCTAATCGGTCCGCACTTTTTTCTCCAATTTCATTTTTTTACTTTTCGCTTACGGAATGCGTCTAAATGTCTATGTTGACAACTGCACAAAAAGTGTATCCATCGGGTGCGGTGCTGTAGCTTTTTGACATGTTAACGTGTGTTCCTTACTTATCATAACGTTAACCTTGTTAGATATGTATAGTAAAAGACGTTGACAGAAAATCATAACCAATAATTATGATAATGAACAAGTAAGGAACATAAGTGAACATGCCAAAAAATTGCAGCAACACACTAGATGGGAAAACTTATTGTAGACATGTTAATTAATGACTGCTGAATACGTTCTAATTAAGATACTTTTTTTAGGTATTATTCCCCCGCAAAGCATATTATGCCTTGAACGAGTGCAAGTAGGAGGTGGAAATGAAGATAGATGGAGATTCTACTGATTTAAACAAAGATAATTGTAAAAATTAGGAAAAATTCTACTTCGTAAGAAAAGAATGAGTTTTGTAAAGAGTGAACAGCTGATCCATTGTAAAGTACTTTCTGCTGGAAAAAAGTCCCAGGGTTTAATCCTAGGATGGACAAATTAGATACTATAGGAAGGACCATAATGTCCATAAAGTGGACAAAGGTTTCTGTTTCTTAGGCATTGAGGTCAATCAGTTTTTACCTTCCCCATTCCAAAACGATCTGGAAATCACTATTTGTAACTGTTGTTTCCTTAGATTATCTGTAGTAGCGGCGCATAATCGTTTGCTGAAGAAATGGAATGATATTAGTTACCATCACTTCCCTAGTTATGGGAACAGACCCTTGGTCCAGGTCTGCATTAACTGCAAACTTGTTTTAGACGAACCAATTTTTGTTTTAATCGTCCCAATTTAGTGTTGCCTCTAAGGCTGCACCACGTTATCAACGCTTGAATTGAAGTAGATAAAAGAAGATTGGGATGATGAATGGAATATTTGTATTGTTTGTAGTGTTTTTTTAGTGATGTATGACTAACTAGAACGTGCGTGTTATTAGGTATCGCCTAAAGTATCGCATTGTGAGATAAAATCATTTTTGGTTATTTTATGACAGATACCTGCATCGTACTATATAACAGCCATCTCCTTATGATGAGTTCCGCTAAAGAGCTGCTTTATTACGAAAACGAAGAAAAGGAGCAATTGGTGAGGATTTAAATATACGTTACTAATTAAAAAATATATTTCATTCGTGGCTTATGAAACATTTCTGATTCTGTAGCCGAGGTAACTCCTTACAGGATATTTGGAGGGGGATTGTGGGTAACCAAAAATGTTAATATTTAAAAAATATGTTTCATTCCTCGTTAATAAGCGATTACAAAGCATTTCCCAATACACGAAGCATAATTATAGAATTTAAAATTTTTATAAATATTTTGGGGCCTGGTGGAGCTAAACATTTTTCAAATAACATTATTTTACGTATAATTGGGCATTAGTATATCTTCCATAATTTGAAAAAAAATTAAAAATTGCCGCATCCTAATATACAGTGTTGTCAAATATTTTTAAGCGTTTAAATTGTTGCGTAAAATGGATTAAAGTACATTTTAGAACATTTTTTTTTGCACACAATTTATAAGCTTTTTGATATTGGAACATTTGCAGCAAAAAAAAAAGTTGCATCGATTGTGAACGCAACTGCAGTGAAGGCAATGTCCAAAAGATCATTAAAAGAAAACTCACATACACCGTTACACTTACCGTAACAAATTCTAGGACCTTCACCAAAAGGTAAATATGTAAAATTATATTGACTAGCTCCTTGACTAAATCTCTCGGGATCGAACTTTTCAGGATCCGAAAAATAATGGTTATCGTAATGAAGACCATTTAAAGAAATGAAGACAGAAGTACCCTTTTCAATTACGATATCAGTATTGGGGATTTTATAATGATCGTTACATCTTCGATCCAAGAATGGAAGTAGTGGATACAATCTCAAAGTTTCTGCAAATTCGTTTTTTTTAGGAAAGATAATCTACCAGTCAACTGAAATTTACCGTCAATACATTGTGATAGATATTTCATCTCTGACATACTTTCATATGTTATTGATCCATATTTATCAATAATGTTGAATATTTCTTCTCGTAATTTGTCCTGGACTTCTGGATTTCGTGCCATTTCATAGAGAGCAAATGACAATGTTGATACTGTCGTCTCGTGTCCGGCAGAAAAAAATTGTACAGCTTGTCCAATTAACATATCCTTATCTAAAATTGTGTAAAAGTAACAGTATTTCTTTACTTGTATAAACAGTTGCTTAAAAATTAGACATATCCGGAATGTGCAACGAGGAATGGGCATTAATAGTTAATTACACTATGGGGGACACATTTGCAGGTACATAAATTTTAATTTTCGTTTTATATCGCTAGGTGGCATGACAGAAACATTCTATTTTAATGGAACATCGTATTTTTTTATTGCATATTTGGATTTTTGCAACATTTAATAATACGCATACAAATTTTAAAATAAAAATTATAAAGGATTGTTCCTTAACTGGACACCTAAAATAAAATGTCATGCACAAATGTAAAATCGAATTCTAAACATACAATAGCAACAACTATTCCTCCTATCTGATATCGTTTAGAAAATATGCATTGAAAAATATTATTTTATTTGACTATTTAAGCACTTTTAACAAAATATAACAACAAAATAAAAAAACTATACTTATTGTTAACAAATTTTCAAATATCTCACCATTTACTTTTTCTGGCAATGCAAGAGAAGTGAATTATAAATTTTACAATTGACAATAATGTAATTAAACATAATCAACCCCATAAATAAGAATCAAGTCGGTTAAGGTCCGGGGAACATGCAGGAACTGTCAAATCATCAAATAATAAACAAATTTTTGCTTTCATTGCTGTCGCCTCAATTTTTTATTATTATCTAAAACACAGTAAAATATGAGAAAAAGTAATTCTTTATTTTGAGTTAGGAATTAAATGTTACACATAACATTTTATTTTGACTGCCGAGTTATAAAATCCCCTGTAATTAATATTAGCTGCTATCCACTACTTCGCCTGCGTATAAAGGAAAAGAAGAGATTTTTGGGTTACATATATCTGTTTCAATTCTTCATGCCTAAGCACTTGAAGATAAATAACTAAAGAAGATTTTTTTTACTTTAGAATTTTTTTAGGCAAATTTCCTTCCTTTCTCTATATTTGAAAATTTTATAGTTTTCGAAAGATTTCGTGATGAAACGCTGACTATTCCAGCTTAACTCAAAACTATATTCTCCACATTTCGAAACTCAAAATTAGTTGGTTCTTATTCCAAATTTCAATTCAAAAACATAAATAATTTAAAAATTATATAAATTACGAATCGCAGTGAAAATTAAAAAAAAAGTATTTTAAGTATGTATTTATCAAAAGGTTAAGTTTTTTACAGCTTAATACAGAAACTTTATGTTTTGAACCAAAATTGAAACATTCGACATTTTATCAAAATTTAGAATTTAGAAATAATACTCAGAATATTTAAAAGAATTCAATTCTAAATTTTTCTCCAAACTAACTTTATTCTCTAAATTTTGTGTTAAAACCTACGTTCAAGAACTTTTCTTAAGTACAAAACCCAAAAAATTAATTTATTTAATAACATTGCTAAGAATAAATTCGAAATTTCTTAAAAGTCAAAATTCTGAAACGGATTGAGATTTTTTAGTCAACTGAAAGGTTGTCCAATTTTTTGATTATCGATATTACAATCCCTTTGTTTTTCGTTTCTCTTTAAAAAACTCCTAACCTATTTCGAGAAAAAATTAATAATTCCAAGTTTAAATCATGAATTTTCTTTTATTATGTTTTTTGAATAAACTTACGAAGCTAAGAAAATATCTTTTAAATTCTAGATATTTTTCTGCTTTAATCTACACATTCAATGTTTAAACTCAAAAGATGATTTTCTTTTAAATGTTGACCGTTAGACCATTAGAAGTTGTTTAGAATTACATTCTTTCATTTAAACCTTTATCTAGAAAATTTAATTTTAAATATGATATTATACCTTTGTATTTAAAATGTTGACATCATTTTTTTTAAATAAAACATGTAAAAAAAATTCTTTCACTTCTTTCCAGAATTTTAACCTTCATTCCAAATTTTTTATTTCAAAGTTGAAATTTGAGGGAAATAGGTAAGTAATCTAAATTTTTAATTTTTTTTAGAATCAATTCTATTATCACTTTCTTCCTAGAAATTTTAATTGATATAAAAAACATAATTTAAAGTTGAAATTAAAAAAATATTTTACTCCAATATTAAATTTTACTTTCCAAGAAGTATTGAAAGTTTGCATTAAACGAGAAGGTTTATACCTCATATTTTTTGAAAATAATTAGATTTTTTTTAAATGTGTTTGGACCTTTTTCTGAAAATTTTCAATTTATCTCTAAAATTTCTTTAGAAATATAAAGATTATGAGTTTTTTCCAGAAACTTCAAGAAATAAAAAAATAAAATTTTAAAGCTGTAACTTGGAATGTAACCTTTGTTTCAAAATTTCGGCGTTAACCTCGAACTTTGTTTTAAAAAAATATATTACAAATTCCTACTTCAAATCTAAAATTCAACAAAGGCAACATTTCTGAAAAAAATTTTAAAAAATTCTAAAAACTCTTATTTCTTTTAAATTTTGAGTTTTTTTTTTGGGAACCGTAGGACTTAAAGTTGAAAATTTCATCTTTGTGTCAGGATTTTAAATTGAAAGGGAAATATAAAAAAAATTTCATTTTTGTATCTGCAAGTGCCTCATGGAAGTCGACATCCTATTTTTAATTTATTTTTAAATCAGCATTTGCCTTCACCTATTCCTCGTTAAACATTAGTGTGTGTTTTTATTATTAACTATTTACACCAAGTCGTCTCTGGGGTTTAATAAAATACGGCCGTCAAGTTAAAATTTATGTAAACCATATCATTAGTCATAGTCATCTACCAATACGTAATTCATACAACTATTTTTCATTATTATGTAAGAATTGTAGAAAAATTATTTGAAAAAAGATAGAAAGTTATAAGAGAGCTGTTTTATAACTAAAGCCATTACTTTGCTATTAATACAAAGTAAAAAGAATCAAATTCAAGTTCAAAGTTTAAAGGTATTTATGTGAAAAATCAAAAATTATCAAAAAAATGTACACTTTTAAATTCTGAAATTTCTAAAGAATTTGTCTATAAATATTATTTGCTCCAAATTAATAAGGAAACATCTATATTTTTCCATGAAACACGTAGCAATTAATTTAGGTGTTCTAAAGCAGCAATAAAACTTGATTGAAATTTTAAAATTTTAAACGAGATCATCTAGTAGAACTTTAAAATATGCAAGAGTTCTTTTAAAACACTAAGATGTGAGGAAAACTTATCTAGAGGTTAAAATTGTAAGGAAATCGTGTTAAACTTCAAAATATAAAGTATAATCGTCCGATACTTGTACTAACTATTTTTCCAAATGTGGATTTCTTAATGGTTACTCATTTCTTATAGAAACCTCTGTTTTTATTACCTAAAATTTTTATTTAGTTGCTTGATTTTAAACCAGAAATATGAAAAATGTTTATCAACTCTCCTTTTTTAATTTTATAGGAGTTGATAAGAAAATTTGTTTAATTTTTAGTCTTTCGAGTCTTCCTATTTCTAAAATGTTCACACATATGATTATTTTTTCCTATTTTTTTTCTTGAAACCCTCTTGAATTTCTCTAGCAAATTTTAATTCTTTGCTATGTCGACTTTTTTAAATTTTTATATAGCAACAAAATGTCAATTTTTTATTTCAAAATTTTGATTTTACATTTAAAGTTTTTTTCTACAAATGTTTCTTTGTCAGATATTTTCGTTGCAATTCTCAAGTGTCTACTTTTTTATTTGTAGCTTAATATATTTTTTTAATTCATGCTTTAAATTTTTCTTCAAATTTTATATTTTAGAAATTTTGAAATTATAATCTTGAAATTACTTCTTTTAAATTTTAAGCCTTCTTTCTAAAATGTTACCTTTTTTATAATTGCGAGTTTACACACTAAAGTTATTAAATTATAGCACATTTATCAGAAATAAAAACAAATTTTTTAGTTTACCTCAATCTGTAGCTATAAATGGTAGTGTAATTACCTAATTCAGTGGTTTTTCCTTCATATTCGCACAACATTTTTTGAATTATGGAGACAACGTCTTCCCTGTGTAATCCTCTTTTAGTTCGTTCTTCTACATTATTCCAAAAGATCTCCTTTAAGGTTCGAGTTGAAAAATTATCCAGAAACTTCAATCCAAACACTTTAACCAAAGCTGGGGCAATGAAGTAACTGGTAGCTTCAAAAGCACGATATAAGTTGTTGTCGAAGTTTAAAATCTTTTGTGTAATTTTTTTGAAGATACAGTTTTTATTTTTAAAACATTTACTTTTTATGCCGAACGCAACACCTGTTAAATATTGCGTTGTATAATATGAAATAACGTCTCTCACATCAACAATTTTCGAGTTCACAGTCAGTTCGTCCAAATATTCCAACAATTCTTTGCCACTTCCCTGGATATCCTCGAACATAGTACGCATTTTCGATGATGAAAATGCTGTTGACATCCTTTTTCTGATTTCCTTCCACTTAGTGCCTTTTAGCAGGAGAAGACCGCTCGAACCAATTGGATCTGATTTAAAATTTTGAGTTATCACATGATCGCTAAAATACTTGAAATCTTTTATTAGAATCGCTTTTATCAGCTCAGGATCTCTAATTAACAAAACAGGCTCATCTAGTAAATATAATCCTAAAATTTTTTCGATGGTTGAGTTATAGTACTCTTCTAGCACTATACCGATGTGTTTTCTTAGAGTAAAGACTTCTCGGAAGTTTCCAAATAATAATTGGGGTTTCACAAATGGAACATTTCGTTTTTGCCAGTAGTGATTATTTCGTTGCAGATAAAATAACAGTACACATACCAAAATTGCCACAATACCAATAAAAACATACTGTAAATTAACAATTTAATGACAGCTAAATTATGAAAAATTACTTACCATAGTCGTACAATGATCCTTTCGCGTAGATAATAAGGAACATATAATGTATAATTAAATGTTTTACTTTGTGTTTGGTGCAGATAAAAGAAGACTTTGTGATGTAAATATTACAAGTAATACAATTGCATGCGCATTTGAGTCGAGCATTTTTATCGTAATGAACAAATAGTTATGTTACTCCTTTATCGTTAATTATTGAGATGATTAGACTAAAAACTAATAACATATCATCTATGTTCACTTTTACTCATGTAAACAGACATTAACAAATATTACACTGTATTACTTTAAAAAAATATATATATATGTCCAGTGATTAATGTATGGTTAATAAATGTACAACTTAAAAAATTATAATGATCCTACATTAATTATGGAGGCGCGAAATTTTTAAATGTTTTTGTTTTTATTTCAAACAACATTTTAATATTTACTTAATCCTTGTAGACTCCATTTGATCTAAAAAGTATATATTGTTTCATTTTGTTAACACAACTATTATATAATTCGAATTTTTGCAAAATGCGGTAAATTGTTTAATTAATTGACATATTGAGTGAGTACTTTTTCTGAAAAAGTTAAATTTTGAAACACTGGTGAAAGGTCGTTAAACCTAAACTAAACACCGAACGAGCCACTAATACTCAGACTATTATTAAATTCTTTTAGATGTATTCTTTACACTTCCGACCAAAACTTTAGATAATATGTTATTTTGTTTATTAATTTTACAATTATTTTATGAAAATATCTTTTATCATAGAGATCTAATTTTACACGTAAAGTTAAAAACAAAATAATTTTCATACAAAGCTTATTTGAACTCTCAGGCATACAAATGAAACTAAGGTAGTTAAAACAAGGGTGGTGTGGAGGGGCTACTGTCAACTTAGTTGTTAGTATTGTTAGACACCTGACCTCTTGACGCAATGCAAAGAACAGGACATAGATATAATTAAAAAAGTAATTAGTGGAACTTTATATGGTACCATCGTTTTTAAATGTTATAAATGTATTAGTAATTAATTATTTAAATCATGGATATTATTTATACATATATTTTTTTCACATTTTATAACTATATTAATGAGGCAGTCTAAGTTTATGATATTAGCATATTTAAACAACGCTTTCGTGAAAAAAATTATTTATTCAATATCTCAGAAAAATATAAGTGCAGTTGTACAATGTACATATATTTATATGTATTTCTTTCGTTCTCCTATAATTAAAATGCTATAATAAATCAATAAAATAAAACTTCTTTTAGTAAGAAAAAGCAGCTAACAACTCGTGATTACTATAATCTCCTCAATTTTAACCTTAGACCACTGATTGGAGCTAGTAAAAATCCTTTTGGATTAAATATAATTTCGTTGTCACAATATTCATCAAGTTCAACTTCATATTCGCTCAGTAAATGTGCAACCCCAGATCGAACACTCAGTAAACCAAATCTTTTTCCTAAAACAAATTCCACATGTTTCAGCTCAAAATGCTTTTCACTCCAAAAATTAATCAAAAGCAAAATAATGGATTATCATTGAGAAATTGCTCAATTTAATCAGAATACTTAATCACGGTATACTGGAATTTCAAAATATTTTTCTGTATTCACATCAATAAAAATTTGTTTTGTGCATCGTATTTTGAAATTAGAGGTGAATTATCTTGTGATGCAAATTTCGTGTGTTAGACCTCCAAATATGTTTTGTGAGACTCTTAAACTCTCCAAATACACTGCAAAAACCATGGATAGTACCTAGAAAAATAAAATTCACAACACAAATTTTTATTGATGTAGATTTAATTTTGGGTACGGGCGACGTCGTTTTTCAGTCACGAAGGATCGCGATTTAATTAGACAGATCCCTCTAGACTAGGATTATTATATCACAAGTATGAAGATCTCCGAGGTATTATCTTAAGGCGGGGGTCTGGTAAATCGCTAAGTACAATTTGGCAATTTGGCTCTCGAATTTAAATGCCCTGTTGAGGGATGGGAAGGGGTTTCGGAGGAAATTGAGTATGAAGTTCGGTTTACGTCGTTCGAATTCGCAATCTTTCACATCGTCACTTTACTGATATATGATACTGTGTAACGCGATCCATTTGTATACCTTAAGAAAGTGTGCATGTTGCTGATAGCAGTTGGTTTATTATTCATATTTGTTTGTAAACTTGCAAGTGGAGATTTTGACCTGTTTCTTAAATCAATATTTTTTATCGCGCTTTCATAAACAATTAAAACAGATTTGACAAATATTTTTTGACAATTTAAACTTTTTTTTGATATTTGAATTGTTAAAATTTTAACAAAAAAAAAACGAAAGTTTCCTTAAAAATATTTTCTTCGGAAATTTTTTATTTATTTATCGAATTTTTTTTTTAATTCGACTTCAGGGCCGTGCGGTAGATTTTCTTAGTATGATGTAACTCATAAATATCGATTTTATTTCAAAATTTCATTTTTTTAATTAGGTACTTACGCATTTAACTTTTATTTTTCTTTTCTTAATTTTCCTGAAAGGGCCTTTTTTTCTTCTATTTGTGAAACTGTACCTTAATTGCACATTTTTTTTCTACATCGACCCTTTTTTTTAAATTCCGAGAAGATTTTTTGAACATTCTCGACTTTGTATCTACTAATCTCCATTTTATCCAAATTTTTAATTATTTTGCCAAAATCGCAAGTTTAAATTCGAAATTTTGTCCGAAAGGTTTGTAGACTTTTTTTAAAACTCATAATTCTAATTTTGTTATTCCAAAGTTACAAAAAATTATTTATTTTTTAATCAAATGCGTAATTTGAGAATAAGGTGAAAGCTTAAGATTTAATTTTAGGGATTAAACTTGAAAATTGGAAAAAGGTGAAATGTCAAGATTTATAAAATAATTCAAAAACTATCACATTTTTTTCAAGTTTTCACTTGTAATTACAATTTTTTTCTTAATTTTAGACATTACAATTGAAAATTCGTTATTAAAGTTGAAATTTCAGTAATCAACTTTAATATTTTAAGACCTATTCGACTATTCAACTTTAGCACCAAAATTTTGGAAAAGAAGTGAAAATTTCGAGTTTAAAATTACATATTAAAATTTCAAAAATATAGTCAAAGTTACTCAAAAAAATTCGGAATTTTGTTTAGAAACTTTCTAAATCTTTCAAAAAAAAAATAACAATTTTTTAATTTCGACCTCAGAAACAAAATGGGAGAATAAAGTCAAAGTTTTGGGACTAAAATCGAAATTCAAAGAAACAAGTTCAAAACGTTGAGATTATGAAGTCGAGAGTTTGGGAAAAATTGAAATACAAGAATTGTCCCCTGAAACCAAGAAATATTAAAAACACAACAAATGTTGCTCTAACGCGTTTCGGCAGCCAAGCTATCACATTCAGTATCTCTCTGAAAATGATAGCTTGGCTGTGGAAACGCGTTAGAGCAACCTTAGTTATGTTTTTTAATCTTTCTTGGTTTCATTCAATATCTCTCTGAAGATGATAGCTTGGCTGTCAAAAGACGTTAGAGCAACTTTTGTTGTGTTTTTTAATCTTTCCTCCTTTCAGGGGACAATCTTTGTATTTCAATTTTTGAAGATAACCAAGGACCAGTCTGTCCCACCAAAATTGATAAAAATTGTAAACTTCGACTAAAATATCAAAATTTTGTGTTATTTAAAGGGTTTGTTAAAATTTAGACTTTTAAAAACGAGAAACGAGTAAAAATTCTAAACTTAAAAAAGGATATATTTAAATAAATTCTGAAAAAAAGTCAAAAAGTTTAAATTGGAAATCTCAAATTATTTTCTTAAAACTTAGACTTTGAAATAGAATTTCTAGAAAAAAAGTCGAAATTAAAAGATTTCCAAAATTTCCACCTTACAAATGTCAACTTTTGTTCATTTTTATTTTTATTTATTTATTTTCTTAAGCTAGAATTTAGAATCCATATTTTCTCGAACTCGAATTTAGGATCCGGAATTTGAGATTAAAGTCAAAATTTAAAAATTTTTCACCGAATTTTGAATCATGAATTGTTTTCCAAATAATTTCTTTTCAACTTTTTTACCTTTTACTATTTTCATTTTGACTGGAAAGTAAAGGCTGAAAATTTAATTTTTTTTCTAGAATTGCAATTCCAAATAAAAAAAAGGAATTTCAGATTTAAATTGGAAATTTTGAAAAAATAGCCAAATTTTTAAAAAATTCTAAGTGTTCTCTTTATAATTGCACCTTGAATTACGAAAAAAAAAAACTATTTTATATTTGAACTGAAATTTTTCATAAATAGCAACAGATTTAAAAAAAAAAATGAGATTTATGTAAGGAAGTTCTCGAGTTCCCATTAGTCACAAAACTTTGAGTTTAAATTGAAATATTCGATATTCTTGTCGACGTCTTCCATGAAATCTCAAAATCTCTAGGAAAATTCGAATAGTTTAAACTTTAAATTTAAAATTTCGCGAGAAAAGCTTGAAATTGGGCTAACGAATTGCAAACTTATAAAAAAATCCTTTGACACGTATTCCTTCTTTCAGTTCTCTAAGCAGGTAAAGTACCTAGTTAGAAATAGGTGACTTAAAAATACTTCCTTTTACCCTTTTTGTTTCCTGTTAACTCCTTTAAAATTAACATATACTTTTTTACAAAGATAGAAGCACAGTCTTTTCTCGAAATAACGAATTTTCTCTGAAAATTCTTCTTTGTTGGTACCTCTGCTTCACTCTCAAAATTCAACTTTGAGACAACTTTTTTCTAAATTTCCACAAAATGTTTACGTTTTTTCTTTTAATTCGTGCCTTTTGAAATGTTGCCATTTTTTTAAACTTCAGTTTTCTAATAATTTCGTCTTTTTTTCTAACAATTCGAATTTTCGAAAATGTTGACCTGGTAGGAATTATTTGTTTGTTCACCTTTTTAAAATGTCGAAATTGTCAAAAAAAGCAAATTTTTTTAAAGAAAGTCGAGATCTACAACAAAATAAAAATTTCCTGAAAAACTTGAAATTTTGAAAAATTAGGAAGTTCCAAAAATAGCTCTATTTTAAAAAAAGGGAAAATTTTGAAATGGTTACAATTTTCTAATTAAATCAAAATTTTGTTTTTTTTAAATGAGAATTAGAAATAAGTGGAAATTTTAAAATATCCAAGTCGAAATCATTAAAAACGTAGAAATTTAACAATGTCAAATTCTTCAAGAAAAACTAGAGGTTTTAAAAAATATTTGAAAATATGTATCAGAAAATCAAGAAAAGTTGAAATATTTAGTGAGTGGTCGAAATTTTCAATACTAAATAAGGAAAATTGGAAATTATCATAAATATCATATTCCTCAAAAAAATTCATAATTTTCAAAAACAGTTCAAAAATGTCGAAATTGTGAAAAAAGTTGAGATTGTCAAAAAAAGTAGATTTTCAAAAAACTAGAAATTTGCATATAAATACCTATTAATTAATTATGTGAAAAACAATTTCGCTCTTTGCAGATATAATTTGTCGATTTTCGACTACGTATTTACTACGTATTTACTACTAGTGATGCTAGTAGAACATAACATTTCCAATTTAAATGCCATAAAAACAATTTTTCTTTTTTTGCTTAAATCTGGCATAGCATTTATTTACCTAAACAATTTATATTTTTTCAAAGAGTAATATAAAAATGTTCATTAGAAGAGAAAAACATTCTTCTAAACATATCAAAACAAAAATTACTAAATATTCAGTAAATGATTGTAGTTACAAACACTAAACAAATCATTTTACTCTCAAACTCTGGTAGAGCAAATGTTTTAATATTGTTTATTATTATTATGATATATTCGCCGTGCTTAGATAAAGAAATATGAGCTTGGAAGCCGAAGATACTTCATTCGTTGATGACGTAATGGCAAAGGGGCAAAAATTTTTCTGCTCCGCATCACGTTCGTCTCCGCACCCTGCCTGACCTGAGTGAGGGTAACCGAATTTTTATGCCAAACACCGCTATCCGATTTTACAAATGGTGCCTTTATTTTTATACATTTTGTTTTCAAATTTAAAGAACTTCTGAAGCAAGGATGTCGAATTCACGCTTTGGAAGTACTTTTTTCAAATCCCCTTTAGTTTCCGAGATATTTGCTTCTGAAAACAGGCGAAAAAGAAACAAATTTTACGCCCATTTGTGGGAACACTAGAAAAATATCAAAAATCTGCTTTTAAAGCCCAAATTTCCCAACATTTCTAAACATTATTACCAAATTTCATTAAATTCTAAGCGATAGTATTCACGCAGTTCGTAAAATGGCAAGCGAAGAATTTCGACGTTTTAAGAGTACCAGACCGCCGCTTTAAGCTATCTTAAACTAATCTACTGTGCCATCAAATGTTGGAGCACAAAGAACATTTTCAATAACTTATTATTTAAAGTTGAGACATGATACATTAAGTATGATGTTCTTTATTTTTAAGACAATAGTAACTATTGATAATTTAATAATACTTTATTTAGACTTTTTTCATTTCATGTCTTCTATATGAAAAATTTGTGTCTTTGGATGGTTAAAAATATAAAACGTTTAAATTATTGTTGTTTTTATTGACATATCACGGGTTTAAAAAACTCTGCTAAAATGTTAGATAAAACTAACGAGATACCGACAATATTGGAATTGAATGAGATTAAAACTTTTGATACTGTTTATATGGGCCTTAAGAATTCTTAGCACAATTTTAATTACTTGTTCTTCAGAACTGAGTACTGTGAGTAGAATAATAGTAGACAATTTCGGCATGTACATTAAAAAATTGTCTAAAAATAATTTTTACCGATGAGTGGTCTCCGGAGCAAAAAACAGGTAAGTCCAAATTCTTCCAAAAAAAGTGGTATATTTATATTAGCATGTAAACACTTTTTTTCTTTTTAAATACCCAAATTAATGTTTGCGCTTAACTTCAAAAGTTCTAGATAACCATCGAAAAAAAATTTTAATTTTTAAAGTAAAATCCCAAATTGAGAATTAATATGCAAGTACAAATTTCGGGTTGAAATTCAGTTTGCATAATTTGAACTGCCAATCTTGGAAAAATTATCATAATTTCTAGAAAGAACTTAAATTTTAAATTTATACAGGATGTCCCCATTTGAAATGCCTAAAATGAAACAGCTAATATGAAAAATAATTTTACGCAAAACGTTTTTTATGTACTAGCATTCGGAAATTCTTAGTAAAAAAGATACAATAAAAAAAAGTTTGAGTTTGTCAACATTTTGAAACCAAATTTTACACACACTATGTGTATCGATGAAGGACCACAAAGTAAAATAAAATTAGGTTTCTATCTCAACTAGTAACGGGGTTATTGGTAACCTATGTTAATATTTCAGAAAAAATAGTGGTACTGCACTGAAAAAAATGAAACCAAATACCATTTTTGGAGTAAAAAATAATTTAAATCTAAACAGCAGTTGTCTCTAGAAGTTCTTTCGTATATCTCACTGATTTCATCACATGGTTTTAAAAAAAATCACTCTTACTTGCACTGTCACTGCGAAATATTTCTACATAAAACGAAGATTGATAAATCCTAAAAATCTAAAATTTGCCACAACAGTGACAAATATAAAAAAAATGTAATTAAAAAAATTTATTAAAAGTGTTATTTCGTTTCATTTTATCCAATGTCGTACTGTTTTTTTTTTAAGTAAAAACTTCTTCAGACGCCTTGAGCGACTAAATATAAGGGACAAACGAATGATTTCGCGTTACCAATAAGGTTAATTTGAACCACCGACATGCTCTAGTTTCTTATAGGTACATGTGCAGCCTTTTGTTTTAGTATTATCAAGACAAAATATAAAATTATGAAAAAGATTAAATAAATTTACAGAGTCGCGTAGGTACTGGAAAATATGTTTCATATTAACGATATTTAACTAACAATATTTCAAAACCACTTAAATTTAGGAATATGGTATGTTATATAAAATATGTGTAAAATTATCAGGACAATTTGAAAATAAAAAAGAAAATTGGAGTGTTTCTTTTAAAAAACCAAAGTTGACTTTAATTTTGAAAAAACGTAACTCCGTGTATACCGCAAACTTACTTCAAATAAAAATTTAAGTGGGGTCTAGACACATTTGTATTCAACATTTTTTGTATCTATCGTATTTTGAAAGATAAATGGGGGGTGCGTTTATAACCAATGAACCTGTACCTATGTTTCAAAAATGTTGCAGCTTTAACTTTGTTAAAAAATTTCAAATTTTATTTTTTTCTAAATTCGTGTTTTTCAACGACTTTTGAAATTGACACCGGATTGCCGAATGTGTCGTATTACCGAGATGAGACCGTAATTCGAAAATATGGAAGATTTTAACAAAATTGCAAATTTTTTCGAACTGCTGCCTAATATGGGTAATCCGACAACCCGCTAATCCAAACCTGACTAATCCGAATTAATTCCCAATTTCGATAATCTGACATTACTACTCCACCACCCGGCTAATCTGAAAAATCACTACATGGAAAATATATTGTTTTTAAATATATTGAACTCTGCGGTGCAAATATAAAATTTAGATAGCAACAAGTTTTTTTTAATATGTAGTAACCTAAAATAGTCAAGATCAAACACTAGATTGTATACAAATATAAAAGATTTCAAAGGTAAAAATGAAAATTTTAATTCACAAATTTTTAAAGTTTTAAGGTTTCACTTCTGTCGGCAGTCCCCATAACTGCCTTTTTTTCTTAAATTAACAAAAATGATTATTTGTAACTCCAGCACTGGTTAAAATAGAAGCTCTATTTTATTGCATTTTATGGTACTTTAACTATCTACTACATTATTATTACAAAATTCAGAAATGAAAAATAAAAACCTTTTTAAGTAAATTTTTACCTTTAAGTTGTAATTGTAAGTATCTATTAAAAATGAACTTTAAAAAAAGTTTAAACTTCAATTTTAAAGAAACCTAACAAAAAAATAACAAAATATCAATCTTAAAAATTTCATACAATTTTATGATGAAAAGTAAAAATTTTTAGCTTGAAGTTGTTATTTCTAGATTATGCCAGAAAAAAGTCAAAACCTAGATTAAAAATGTCAGCGTTATTTGTTCCAGAAAAACAGGACAACAAAATAAAAATTTTAGTTTTAAAATCAAAATTTTGAGAAGAAATGGAAAACATAAAGTTATTCTCGAAAAATGGGTATATTTTTTGAAAAACTGTATTTTGAAAAAATATATGTATATTTTTATTTGAAATATGGAAACAGGATTTGCAATTTTAATATACAGGTTTCAAACTACATGTCAATTTTTATAAAAAAAATTTAAAATGCTGAGTTTAAACTCAAAGTTTGTTGGCCGAAGTGGAATGCTTTAAAATAAGAATAGAATAGTAAGATAAAGTTAATTTACTATTTTTCGATATATAATATTTTAAAATAAAGATGTTAAACCGAACTTCTTACTCTATTTCCCTAAGAAACCCGTTTTGCCTTTATTCTTCCTGCCATCTGCAAGGCATTGAAACTGAGCAATGCGATCCCCCCGCCTTAATATTTGAGTGAATGTTAAATAAAAAATAATCAGAAAGCAGTCAAAAATCAAGTGGAATTAACAAGAAAAGCATAAAAATATTTGGATTACCTAAGCAATTCCTTGGCCCTTCCCCAAACGGCATGTAAATGAAATCTTTTAGTTCATTCCTTGCTTTATCGAATCTCTCTGGATCAAATTTTTCTGGCTCAGGAAAATATTTTTCATCGTAATGTAAGCCTTTAACCGAAACATACAAAAGAGTTCCTTTCTCAATGATAATATCGGTTCCAGGAATCTTGTAGTCTTGGGTACATACACGATCCAAAAATGGCAGAATAGGATATTTTCTTAGGGCCTCTGTTAAATTGACATTGAAAACTCGTTTAGCGATGATTTGTTGCTATTCTTACCATCAACGCAATCAATCAGATATTGCATTTCTTGTAGACTATCATAATGAATGCCATTGTGTCTATTTGAAATTTCCAAAATTTCCTCTCTTAACCGCTTTTGTATTTTAGGATTTTTGGCCAGTTCATACAAGGTAAAAGTAATTGTCGACATGGAAGTTTCATAGCCAGCGGCAAAAAATTGAACTGCCTGAGCAACAACTGCGTCTTTATCTGCAAAAGTCATAAATAATGAATCACTAATTAATTAAAATATAATATTTTTTACCTAGTTCGTTAGGTTCCTTGTAACCTCTACTTATTTTTTGTAATGTAGACAAAACATCGTCATGTGAGCCGTCGTTCTCTCTTTGTTTTATAGTTTCGCAAAATATTTTTTTTAAATTTTCAGTTGCAAATTTTTCTAGAAATCTCATTCTAAAAATCTTTACCAAATATGGAGCAACAAAATAGCAAGATGACTGAATAGCATGCGAGAAGCTGGTGTCAAAATTCAATATTCTTTCAGTAATCTTTCTAAATATGCAATTTGGATTAACAAAACAACTGGATCTTATGCCGAATCCTATAGCTGTTAAATAGTACGTTGAGTATGATCCAAATATTTTCCTCAATTCCAACACTTTGGAATCTTGTATTACGTTTCCTAAGTACTTTGATACTTCGTATGAACTTTCCTGAATATATTCATACATGTGACGCATCTTTCCGGAAGCGAAAGCCGGAGCTACTTTTCGCCTCATGTCTTTCCATTTTGGATTTTTCATTAAAAAGAGCATATTAGAGCCAATAGGGTCAGCGCTCAAATTCTGGGTAATAGCCCTGTCATTAAAATACTTAAAGTCCTTCACCAGCACCAACTTTAATAATTCTGGATCTCGGATCAAAACAGTGGGTCGTTGAAATAAATAAATTCCTACTATTTTGTCTTTTCCTTCCTTATATAGTTTCTCTAGGGTTAATCCTATGTTGCTTTTTAACATAAATACTTCGGTAAAATTCCCAAATATAACGTTAGGTTTAATAAATGGTATATTCCTTTTCTGCCAATAGCTATGTTTTTGTTTTATATAATGTAATAGCAGAATCAGGGAAATGATAAAAAGTCCAAGAAGCGAGTACTGCAAAAGTATATCATTTTATGTACCAATATCCTAACCTAAAAATTGTAAATCAAAAGCCCTCTATCCACTCTGTATCACAGCCTCACACAATCGTTATAATTTCATTTAGATATTGGCGGAAGCCAAAACCGAAACAAAATTTATGCGGACTTTAATAATTATACGATAAAAATAATAATTGAATGAAAAATGTTCTGTAAGGTATTATTAGCTTTGTAAATATTCTTTGACAATTATTACAAATGTTACTTCCAAAATTATTTTTTTTGGAAGAACTTGAAAACTATTAAAAATTACCGCCTATAATTTGGTACTATTTTAAAATTCGCAGTTGGTCTATTCCTATGAAGTTCTAATATACCGAGTATTTTATTTAAAAAAAATCAATTATGGACTATTGAAAAATGAAGAGTTTGTTGTTC
Organism: Dastarcus helophoroides; assembly: GCA_028583605.1. Taxonomy (NCBI): domain Eukaryota; kingdom Metazoa; phylum Arthropoda; class Insecta; order Coleoptera; family Bothrideridae; genus Dastarcus; species Dastarcus helophoroides. The sequence goes on from CM053332.1 coordinate 5,297,168, forward strand.
TATTGCGAGCCTAACGTATAATTAAATATGATTTTTTATGTGGAAACTATTTTAATATACTTTGGCTTATATTCGGTAAAAATTGAAAATATAACCAACATAACCCAGAGCTAAATGTCAAAACTTCTGCACTCTGGTTTCTTAAATAAAATTAAATAAAAAACTTTATAAATTCAAATAACTTTGCACCATTAGATATAGAAAGTGATATCCTAACATTTGAAGTGTTCCAATTCAGAAAAAGTATTTTTGGAGTAACCATATTTTCGGTCATCCTGTACATTAAAAAATATTTCTATGCGATGCGCCCTTTAATGCGTTATGATTTGGTTTATATCTCTTTTCGTTTAGATATTGCAGACCAGTAACGTAATAATGACTAATGGCTCACACTGTACAACAGAAACATTTTGAAATTTACATGAAACCTCAGGAGTTCTTTAAAAAATAGTACTAAATAACATACTTATGTATGTTTGTCAAATAAAAACATGTGTTACGTAAGTCAACGCACACATATATCTTTTTCTTTTAGGTATTATTTTTAAAATATCTCGAACTTGATTTAAACTCAAATTTTTGTAACACTTCACCATAATAAATTTTGTTAAATTTAATTGTCTAATTAACGAGTTAGTTATGTAAATAACGGGTCGCTCACCATATTTGTTTTAAATTCCAGAAGTGACTTACTCACAAGCATCTGGTCAAAATATCACTAAAAAATATTTAGATGTTTCTATTTTTTAAGGTCATTTTTAAGAGCGATAACAAGAGAGAATGAGATTGTCTCTTATAAAATTCACACAGAAAATATAACCGGCGTTGATTAAATAAAAAGTTATCACCAAATGTTCAAATATCAGCACATATCGTTTGTAATAATATTATGGCACGTAAATATTATGTAGACATTGTTCTTTCCGTACAGTCACAATGAGATGGAAAGTTTGCAAAATATAAGACGGCTCTTCTTGTGATTAAATGAAGATCTTTGGAATTTAGGGTTCATTTTTTTAATAGGTGAGACTTTCCTTAATAATGTGATTTTTTGCACAATTGTGTATAATTTTCCCACATCTGTGCTGTAAAGTAAAAAAATGAAATTCACAAAAAATTAAAAATTGTTCAGTTTAATTTAATATTTTTGGAAAAAAGAAAAAAAATTCAGGTTGAAATGGAAAATAAATATTTGGAGAAAAAAATTAGCTTTAACAAAGTTTATCAAAAAAAGAAAAAAAAATACAACATCCAAATGTCAAGCCAAAATTCTAAAATTAAACTGGAAACAGTGCAGGATTTACATATTAGTTACATAAGCTGTAGCTTAGGGCGTCCACTTCTTAGGTACCCTATAAAAATTTATATTTGGCATTGACATTTAATATCTGGGGCCTCATATCTCAAATAGCTTAGGGCCTTCAAGTATAAAACTGGCTCTAACCGGGAATGACTACAAAAGTTTTTTAAATTGCAGTTAATCATATAAATTTTGAGTTTAAAATAAAAACTCTTACTTGAGTAAAAGAATTAAAAAAAAAATTTCAGAAAAAATAAGAATTTTGAAAAAAAAATTCTGAGAAAAAACCAAATGTCGACTTAGAACTAAAACTATCACCTCTACCATATGTTTAGATTAAACTGAAAATAATTAAGAAAAGAAACTCTCCCATGCCTTCGTAGTACTAAAGTGGAAAAGATTTTTTTTATTCATAATTATTAAACTTTATTAACGATAAAAACGCAAAAAAATTAAAAATTCCACGATGCTTTCGATAAATATTTGCTAACACCGGACCAGGTTCCGCATTACTGCATCATTGGCGGTCATACGAGCAATTTGTTTAGCCGTTCTTATGTTAACAAGCTCCATGGATTACAGACTCCTACGAATATTTCGTCTAATCCAAATTCTCGTTAAAAGCTTCAATTAGAGGTGTGTTCAGAAGATCAAGCTGCTCGTTCATAAGTGTAAATTGACTAGATTGTAAATATTTGTGAATTTCTATGGCGTCCGAGAAACTTAAGTTTTTTAGTGTTATTACCAATATGTAATACTTCCACTATGTTCGCGCATGTAAGTCTATGTTGTGTTTCTAATAGATGCTTTGCAAAATTTGATCTTCCTGATTTATGAAGGCAGCAAAATATTCGCTGTACCTAATATGAAAATTACGTAATGTTTGTCCTATGTATGCAGCATTACATTCAGAGCAACTCAATTTATAAATACCAGATTTACCAAGTCCTGGAGTTTTTTCTTTTGCATTAAAAATAATGTTACTTAACGAATTATATGATTTAAAGCTAGGTGTCGCTTGAGATGTATGAGAAATTATGTTATGACCGCCGATGATGCAGTAATGCGAAACCGGTCCGGTGTTAGCAAATATTTATCAAAAACCTTGTGGAATTTTTAAATTTTGTTGCATTTTTATCGTTAATAAAATTTAATAGCTATGAATATTAAAGAATTCCACGAAGTAAGGACTGGAAATGTCAATTTTTTTTTATTGCACCCTGCAACTGTTGTTCGTGGTTTACTCTATTATTGAAAAATGTCAGAAAATACGATGGTACCAATTGCTACATTTTTAAATTGCGATTAACTACAAGATTCTTCATTCAAAAACGACTATCGATCTGTTATCAGCATCACGTTGCAGGTCTCAATTCTTAACGGATTTTTACCATTCTTGTTTATATCGATTCTGAATTTCTCAGAATTAAACCCTATTGTATTTGGAAATGAATATTAGATACCAAAATAAAATGTACTGTAATAAAACTATCATAGAAATTAAAGCTGCACAAATTACGAACTGAATTTTGGCTGACAATTTTGTCTTTTAATCCTTACCGGTAAATTCACCAATGCTTATTACCAAACATTAACAACTACCCTAACTTCTCATATAAAGATTGCAATATAATTTGGATATTTTTTGCAGAATGCATAAGGTATGTTAAGGTATGTTCATTTTAGGGATAATTTCGGAGCAAAAAGTAGATTTTTATATGTTTGAAGACAAACTTTCTGTTTTTCTGCTAAAATTCAACTGTAAATTATAAAACCAATTTCCGTGGTGTGCACTTTTGGTTTTACTATACCCGTCAATAATAACATCGATTTAGTTCATTGACATTAAGTTATTATCCTAAACTATTCAGATTAGTTCCTATTTATATTCTTAAATATATGTTTAGTTACGTTTCAGAAGTACCCACAGCTACTGTTTTCATTTATTTGTTGCACTAGGGTAGTAGTTCAAAAACAACGAGGACCTTATACTAAACCCTTTTTTTGTAGTTCGTAAAGAAATAGCAGATTTTAAAAAAATTAATTTCAATTTTAACGGTAAAATAACAGTTTTTTTTGGATACATATCCTATTATAGAATGTTTGTGCATTTATAGGATTATGATAACTAACACGAAGAGGCACTCCTACAAGAAATCATACGCAATCGTGAAACCAAGGCACAATACTTTGCATGTGAAAGTGGGCACGCTTGGTTACAAAAGGGGAAAAAATTGGACGGCAGAGAAGGCAGAGATAGACTGATACGTTACTTCCATGATGTTTACACTACACTATTAACAGTCGCAAGTTCAATGATTTTAAGCTTTCGCAAGTTTTCGCATTTTCGTTTACACTGTCGGCAATTTTTCTGGCAACGCCGTTCTTTGACGATTTCTTCTTTGGAATGTTTAAGTATCCCGTATAATATGAGGCTAATGGCAATAAGGAAAAAAAAGTCCAGTTGGAAACCTAAATTTTATTTATGCCAGGCCTATTAAAATTTCTTATTTCTTGTAAGTCCCCTAAATTGCATAACTTAAATTAACCTAAATTACTTTAATATTTCTTTCGAAATTATTTGCGGTTAACTGTAGAATCGCCTGTTTTTCGTTTTTATTTTTATAGGTTAATCAATTTGTACCCCATAATTTTACGACTTCTTTAAACATTTTTTTATTTTGCTATTCGACATCAAAACTGGCACTGCTTTAGCAAAAACTATTTTGACAAACTGAGAGTAATTAATTCAGTATATCGCCCAACTTCAGTAAAACCTCTTTCGATTGCTAGAATAAAATTAGACCATCTTGGAGGTTGCCGACCGAAGTGAAAACTTAAAACTAGGAAGTAGCAGTGTATATGTAATATAATTCGAACCCACATCAGTTAAAAAATATAATCCAATGTTAACAGTAGAGCATATAAGTAACGAAATTAACAAAAAGTTTACCTCCTATCCAAAATCGCTAAGCGCATCTAAATAAGTTTTTACTTCAAAAATTGCAAGTAGAGGTCTTCCTGGAGAAGATAAGCTTTAAAGCGGCAAGAAAAGTCGCAAGATTTAATGTTACTGCTGTGGTTAATGTACGCAGTATCAAAAGTTCACTGGCTTTGACCTTGAGAGGATCTCGACTTCCATTTTTTGCGATGATGGGCGTTCTTGATATGCAATAGACTTTATTTAAAAAGAGGGGAATGCGCTGGGTAAGTCAGTAAAATATTAATCACTGACACGTGCAAATCTGTTAAAACGGCTAAATACAGTGTGTCCCACCGGGAATCGCCGCGATGGATATCTGACAAAGTACTCATCTAAAAAATTTTAAAATTTAACAACTTACCAAAGTCGACGACGAGGCCAATACAACTAAAGCATTCCCAAAAAAGTTGTAATACTTTCGGTTATACCGGAAGTTGACACAAACTTCGTTATTTTAAATATTTTTGCATTTTTAAATTTTATTTGATATTTTAAGGCCACTTTAAATAACAAACATTGTTCTTAAAATCTATAGTTTTTGAGATAATTGAATTTTTATAAAAAATGCAGATGCAGGGTCCCACGAAATTCTTTGTATGTTTTTCCAGAAACTAAATATTATTTCATATTTAATACGTAAGTAGAACACCTAAGAAGCTATTCTGCACAACTACTTTCACAGATTAAAAAACATTATACCGAGTGGTGATTTCACGACTCTACATTTTGGTAAATTCAAACAGTGATAATTTTGTTATCTCAAATAGAACACCCTATATTTTTTTGACCTCTCTAATGCAGATTTAAATTATCTTTCAACTGATATAGGCATTGCGGGAGTTTCTCTTAGAACTTTGGAAATAATTGAAATTTTCAAATTCTTTTTTTATTTCACGGTCATTGAATTCTAATTAAGTACCATATCAGAAACATAATAAGTAGAAACAAATGAAATTTACTTAAAAATAAGAAACAATCAATACCGACGTTGAATTATAAAACAATCAGTAAAATTATGTATAATAGTTCATAGTGTGTGACAGTGGCGGCTGGTGCTAATAAAATTTGGGGGTTGCAAAGAGACATTTGCAAAAATGTGCCGAAACTGGAAGTTTTCAATTAAGCTGGAGGAATTAAGAGATATTTTATTTTTATTTTCGCAAAAAACAAAAAGAAAAACAAGAGAACGTCCATCTTTGGCATCTTTTGCCATTTTTGGAACTTTGGCAGCTGCAAATTTATCATTAACGTTTTACTGAAGTCGAGTATTCCTTGGATTAAGTCCTTTTCTTTGAAGACACCGTTAATGCGGACAATCTTTCCTGGCATAATGTATTTTTTAAAAGAGTTTTTATTCTTTCCAGACTGGGGAAGCACCATTCTGCTTCACCAGAAAGAAGAAGAAGGATTTTTAAAAGATTTAGAGTTTCACTAAGTTCACTATTTTCTGAAATAATGTTATAGAGTACAAGTAAACCAAAAGCCGATTTAAACTTTTCTGTTTCGGAAATTAGGGTTCGTTTAGTTCTTAGTTTTTGTAAATTAAAAAATGGATGAACCTTGGCGGTTTCTTTAAAATTCTTTTCAGGAAAAGTGATTCTATGTTGGGTAAACTTTTCAGAAAAAAATAATATAATAAGGTTGCTGCAATTAAAAGGCCAGTGAAGCTGAATCGTTTTTTAGCTTAGCAGATAACAATGTCGCATAGGTACTCCTTTAACTTCGCGAACTACTTCTGTTAAAACTTCGCTTTTTACAAAACACCGTCTGCGCAATATTTAAGTCTGAAATAGGTCATCCACGTGGCTTAATTTCTAGTTTTTTCGACACAAATCGGTTACAGAATGGCTGTGCAATTAAACTTTGCACTGAATTCATTTTTATTTGTGTTTCAAGACTCAGAACATTGCCCGATGACAGATTTTAATAGCGAATCGGTATTTGGTTTGCACCCACAATTATGGGCAAATATAAGTTAAGGCGCAGGTGCATATGTGTAAAGCAAAGTTTGCAGTTTAGCCCTCAAACTTTGCAAACCGTGGACCCAATATGTCATCAAACGCTTACGAATCGGCGGAATCCGCAATATTCAGCAGTATGGTTGGTAGCAATAAATCTGTTATCAATAAATAAAATAAACAACATAAAGAACAATTTACTTTCTTTTTTATCCCAACGTTTTTTTGGAGGTTGCGCAAACCTGCAAACCTTAGCACTAGCCGCCACTGGTGTGTGATAAAGCTAAAATGAAATCATGACTAGTTGACATAATTGGAAAATCGTTTCGACATATTTATTATCAACAACAGATTTTCTTCTATCTAATTTCTCTTTGACTAAGTCAACAATTGTGACATTTTCCACCATTCGCTTTATTGGATTTCATGGGGGCTTTATTGCATATTGAAGATCAAATTTATCACTGTACCACATGTTTGTGATATTACTCTGTGACATCGTCAGAAAATAATGAATAATTTAAAATAATTCTCATTACTAAAAAAGATGGTCATGCATTTTTTCATTTTAGCTTCACCACACACTATAAAATAAACTATAAATAATTTGACAAATGGTTTCCGGACAGTATATTTGTCAAATGACCAATTAAATGTTTTGTAATTAACCAGTGCTCAAAATTGAAAATATGTACAACCGCAACCATAGCCTAGTTTCGGCCTTCCTTGGACTGCTCAGTATGGTGGGTTGTATACACTTCCAACTTAAAGCCGCTAGTCAGTCGCATAAGTATCCAAGAGAGTAAACCCCCATTGGGTGACTTGTAACTGACTTTTAACTGTTTATTACGCAAACATTTTTGCTACATACTAATTGAAGCATTCTTCTCTGCTGAGGTAATAAGCCTTGTATATATGAATATATACAAGTTTAATACGATGCAATTGAAATCTAATTTCATTAGAATTTAATGAAAACTAGATTGTAATTGCAAAGTTCACGTAGATGAGGCAAAGCTTGTCTCGCGTGTTGCATCGCAACATCCATTGATACAAAGGTCATTGGCGTGACTTTACTTGTGTTTAACTGACGAGGCCAAGGAAGGCCGAAACTTGTTTATGATTGCGATTGTACATATTTTCAATTTTGAGCACGTTTAACTGTTTAATTACAGAACATTTAATTGGTCATTTGTCGAACTAGATGAAAGTAAAGTCACGCCAAGGACGTTTGTATCAATGGATGTTGCAATGCAACCCGCGATACAAGCTTTGCCTCATCTACGTGAACTTTGCAATTGCAATCTAGTTTTCATTAGATTCTAATGAAATTAGATTTAAATTACATCGTAATAAACCTGTATATATTCGTATATACAAGACTTATTATCTCAGTATAATTGTCGATAGAGATTATTTCTACTTACAACGTCACTGATATGCGACCCAATAAGAGTTCATTTAATGTGAAATGGCAGAAAAAAGTAAGAAATTGCAACTATTTCTAAAAGTTGTTAGAGCAACCCTTAGAAAGCTTATATTAGGTAAAAGATAACCGAAATCTACATAAGATAGGCTGAAAAAATATAGCGCGTTCCAAAGTTATCGCTTTAGTTGCGCAAGATAGCTTCATATATGTTCTACTCGCACACCAAATATGAAATAAATATCAAGTTTCTGGAAAAAGATACAAAGAATTTCGTGGAACCTTGCACATGTCATTTTTTTAAATAAAAATCCAATTATCTCAAAAACTATAAATTTTAGGAACAATGTTTGTTATTCAAAGTGATCTTAAAATATTACATTACATCCAAAAATGCAAAAATATATAGGGTGCCTTATTTAAAATAACAAAGTTGTCAACTTCCAGTATAACCGTAAATACTACAACTCTGCGAATATTTAAGTTGCGTTGGTCCTATCGTCTTTGCTATGTTGTTCAATTTTCAAATGTTTTAAATGAGTACTTTGCCAGATATCGATTCCGGCGATTCCCGGTGGGACACACTGTATAAGGGATTGATCAAAAAGATGTCCAAGTTTTATTTTATTTACTGGTATAGGCTTTTAAACAAAAAAGTCAAATGTATCACAGTTACAATCAATGTTTACACAGATTTCAAAAATATTTGTCATTTTGAGTATTGATATATAAATCTTGTCTCCTAAAACCAAGAAGCTTAAAAAACACAACGACAGTTGCTCTAATTCGGTAACCAACCTTTCATCTGCAAAGAGATATCTCTCTGGGGACAAGATTTGTATATCAATTTTTCAACATAACCCAGGACCAATCCGTTCCACCAAAAGTCGTTTTGACTATTTCACTAAAAAAATTAAGTATTTGCATACAAATAATTAAACAATGTATTAAAAAGTCTAACATTTCCTGAGTATAATACTTCTTTTTTTTTGTTAAATACTTCGATTTTTGCCAGTTTTATAATAATGTTCTCAAAGTCGTGCACAATAACAATACTGAACTGGAAGAAGCCAATGAGCAGGCAACAATAGGATTTGAAACCAGTAACTTACCTAACTAACTGTAAAATAATTGTTTTATTTCCATGTAAAATTTGATCTAAATTGACTAATCACTTTTGAAAGAAAAACAAATTGAAGCTGTAACAAAATTTTAAAAAATTTTTCAAAAAAAAAACTGGTGCACAAGGTTGATGGAGGTGGAGATGATCGAATAAAAAAAAGGTAGTGGAAGACGAAGAGTATAAGGAAATATCGAAATTTTACGACAAAAGATGTGAACTCCATTCAATTTGTCGGCTCTGGCAAAAATTGACAAACTATTTAAAAGAAGTTTGGCACAAAAATTGTCCGTTAGACGTATTATTAAGTGTGGCATGGAATTGAAAGCACTTAAAAGGATTATTGCGCAAAATTTCATTAAAATGCTCATAAAATTGAGTAGAATCGGAGGATTTTAAAAAATAAAAGAAGTTGCTTCAAAAAATGTTACGTCTTTTTTAACACATAACTAAATTCTGTTTATGCAAATATTTAGTTGTTTGCGAAACATTGTTTTTGAGAGCCTCTGTATAAAAATTGATTATAGCAGCAACATCCTTGACTTGAATCCCTAAAACTTCATTTATTATTGTATTGTTAGTAAAAACTTGGTAAAAAAGCAAAGTAACAATAGTAACAAAATAAATCAACCAAATAAAAGTGAACATTGTATATAAACTTCTTTATCGTATACATTTTTAATTTACTCTCTTTTTAAATTCATAGACAGCCATATTTCATTCTATATATTTACTAACGAGCCCAGCCAATGTTGCCTGTGTAAATTTCAAATATGGGTGCTCAATATATTTTTCTGATATTAAAAAGGTAATAAGTTATCGGAAATTGTCTGCTACATAAAAATAATGATATTATTTTTTTAATAATAGATAATTGGCAGAAAGCAACAATGCTGGTGAACAATTAGTGAAAAAAAAAGTAATAGTGCACATTTGAGTGTAACTCGTGACCAAATGATTTCATGTCCTGTAAGCCAACTTTCGAGACAAAGTATTTTGAAATCGGGACGTTAAAAAAGTGTTTATAACTACAATTAATTAATCATTATCGATGACCTAAGACGAACATCAGTTAAAGAGGTTTTTTTTAGAAATTTTTTCTTTCCCAAAATTTTGAATTTTTTCTCAACATTTCATTCTAAAAATTATTTCACACGATTCGTTCAAACTTTTTCCTTATTCTACTTTTAAATATTTGCAGATGATTCTCTAGTAAAAATTATTCTTTTCTTATTTTATCACATAAACGAAGAAGAAATATACCTACTCGCTTCCGTGTAGCTCCCCGTTCGAATGATCTAATTTCATGCACAGCTTCCTAAAATTTCCTAGTCTAAAACTTGGAATTACTTTATCTTAAATTAACTCCATTATATGTTTAAAATACATGTTTCTTTACACAGAAGAAATAAAGTTAACCTGGAAGAAACTTTTAAATTTGTTCTTCCATGTAATTTTGATATCCGTTTATTTTATTTGAAATTTCTCCGTCCCACAGATATTTTTATATATCACTAAATTCTCCAAAAGTAACAATTAGCGAGTAAGGTCGCAAAGAAAGTAAACCAACTTTTACCCATTCGTTTTCTAACAATACATCCGGCAGAGATAAAGTAAAAGTGGTTAGACATTATGATAGAATCAAATCAACAATGACCTACTCTAAATCTGACCTGGTCCGAGCTTGTTTTCTAAACAGCTACAGAGTTTATATCATATTAGTGCGCGGATTGGCAAAAGTCTAAGAATTTTCAACGCTCGAGTGGCTGATTGAATTATAAAAAGGTCCGAGCCATGCCTAGATTCGCCTAATATGGAACGTCTAGACAATGCTTTTGCTTTCATTTGTCGAAAGAAAGTATTATTAGAAAAGATTACATCGAATTTAGACATCATAATGAGCAAATATTTTAAATTGTCCGCTGAAAACTATGCAGAACAAACACGAATCGAATAACAATGATTTACTAAATAGTTATAAAGTGTTTAGTACAACTGAGATTCTTTCGTTTGCACTAAAAATTATTAACGTTTGGTGTGAGCACAAAATTATACAATATATTTACAATTTTTAGCTTCGGATCTTAAAGAAAGGCATTATTTTAATACCCTTCCATGCCCATGGATACATGAGAAAGAGAGTAAGTATGGAAAAAATTATTGCTCACTCTAAACTAACCCCAATTCGACCTAAATAAAAATGAATTGCAAACCAAAGTAAATCACTATTTAGGCATATACACATGTTAATAATTGCAACTTTTTGTTATTTCAAAATGTTCAGGGTGATTCAAAATTCAATGCACCAAAGTTTAAGAGAGTATATTTACGATCAAAATAAGGCTTATATTTATATAAACATGTGTCCTAAAATGTACCCCCTGCGAGCTACAGCCATCGTAAATTGCGCAAGAAAAATCCACTATGTCAAATTGTGACTCCATACCCTATGTTCATTTTTGATTCAAAAATACTATAAATTTAACTTTAGGGGGAATGAAGGTAGGCTTACACTTTTCATGGCCAAAATTTTGCGTTTCTATTGACAAACTTATAATTTGAATAAGATCATCTCCTGCATTTTTTTGATACAACTGGAACGGACTGGTCTTTGGTTATTTTCAAAATTGAAATACAAATCTTGTCCCTTGAAATCAAGAAAGATTAAAAAACAACAAAGATTGCGTTTTCGATAGCCCAGCTATCGTCTTCAGAGATTTCTCTGAAGATGATAGCATGGCTATCGAAACGCGTTAGAGCTACCTTTGTTGTTTTTTAATCTTTCTTGGTTTCAGGGGACAAGTTTTGTATTTCAATAACTAACCCTTTGCAAGAAAATCGTGTTCAACTAAATGAGAGTATTATTAAAATAATCATCGTCTAAATCTAACTAAGCTCAGGACACATTTTAAATTTCTTGCTAAACTGCATTAATTAATTTATAACAAATATTGAAAATGCCCCCCGCTTTCTCCGCGATACAACCCTCCATTCTTCTGCACATAGACTGGCGGAGACGATCACTTTAACTCGGAGGGGATGCATTTTCAGCCACATGTTTATTGGGAAAAAAAATCTTATTTTTACCCCAAAATTAGGCTGTTAAAATTTGTGGATCGAATTTCTGGATCACTATCTATGTAGTTATAGACAAAATTCAGTCTTATTTCAGTTTGCAACTTGTCAACACTCTGGGATGGTTTTGCGCTAGGATCGTATTATTATTATTCATCGCTAACAAATATGGGTCTATTTAATATAACAAATAATTAAGTAAAGAAACGTAAAAATGATAATAAAAGCATTTCTAGTGTTTTTCAGAAAAAAACATCGATTGTGAATAACATAATTTCTTGCATTTTACCCTTGACTGTTGGTGATATGATGACGTTATTTTTCGCACCATGCTGACGTATGAATCTTGGATAACATTTTCTCAAATTATGCTACTTTTATACTAGAGCATGACATCTGGGGAATATTGAATGCAATTGAAACATTAAACTAAACCAAACAATAACATTTATAAAACCGTGTGTAATGTAATATGTGAAGTTCTAGTTCAAGAATTTATTCTATGCTAGTCTCGTTGCAAAATAATAGCGACCTGGATTGCGATGGTTTCCTACGTTTCAATGCTGCATTTATCGAGCCTGCAAGATCTCAAGAATTCCCGTAATGAAATACAAGTTCAAAATCGTGAACTCTCACTTGAGAAATAGCAATAATAGGCACGCAAGTGCTACGGGTAAATGTAAGTTACTTTCTGGATCATGACAATTGGCAACATTCAATTAGAATTTTTTAATGAGAATGTTAGCATGTGATACTTAATTTGACATATAATTTCACTAGTTTGTTCTACTAACTTAAAAACTATTTATTGTGAACGTATAGTATATGCCATTCATAGTTATTATACTCGAAATTATGATTCATGGTTCCTGTGCACGCACAAAGAAAGTAATGCAATGGTTAATAGGCAAACGACTAAACCAGATAACTGATATATTTTTTTTAATTAGAACTCTAAGAGTGACATTTTTTCATATTCGTTAATTCATATAAATTTTTGAACACGTTTAGAAAAATGTGTGATGCTCTAATTTTCATACTTATGTCTATCTTTTGCGTCCTTATAAATTATGCCAAGTCATTATATACCCTTGCCCCTTTTTAATCAATGTTGTTATTAAATTACCTAGCGTTTTCTTTAAGATAGCATCCCGCTTAGACAAAATCTGTTTATTTATACTCTGAACGATAACTTATTCAACCTTAATAAATTTTGCAACATTGACAGAGATATAATTACTGCAACGCAGAAGTGTTACAAATAATTATTTACTTTTAAACCATGAAGCGATTGGTATTGTCGTGCAGAAACATTTTCATTACATGGTGTGTCAATATTAATATTTGAAAAAGGCCAGTATTAAACTAAAGGTTACCCTTAAACTTTATCAGTCAATTAATCATTTTTCTAAGAAGAATTTAACATTTTTTGTTCCAAGAAATGTACCCCAGGATATCTGATAATTAATCAACAGTAATATTCTACTTAAATTACAATAGATATAGATACATGACTAAAATATCCTAAGTTCATTTGTAGATAAATCGAAAAGTTAATTTTGAAGAAAACGAATACATAGAAATTGAGCTATCTGCGTATCGTGCTTCATTCTCAGTATATCTATATTTGTAAATCACTTGTAACGTAAAAAAATGCAGTATGTATGATGACTGACTGACAGCTGGCGAGTGAACGAAGTATAAACAATGACCCCAAATAATTGTAAACTTCTTTTAGTATTACTGTTAATAAAAGAGGTTAGAAGGTAAGAATCAATTAATGCGTTTTCTAATGCGGTGTGAACTAAGGCTTACTTCCTCTGTTCAATTAAACATTCTTATTAAAGAGCGATCTTCCGTTGCTGCGTCGTTTCAATATCTTATACGTGACATTCACAACAATTTAGATAATTAAACAACGTACAAATAGATACATATATGCTATAAAAAAATACGGACACTTGAGCCCAAGCGCGTTGTTGGCGTAGCTGCGCCCAGTAAATAGCCCAATATCGACCGGACCACTTGCACCTTTCATATGCCTACCTACATTCAAATAAACATGTTATTTTATTGTGCTTTTGGTTCAATTAAAAGTCATTGATTTCATATCGTTTACTTATTATATTGCCCTGTTTATTTAAAGCTTTCCACCTATAAAAATTTATTTAAAATGAAAAAAAAAAAATTGATGAATATATAAAATCTAAATAAATGTTAAAATATTCAGCACCAACAGAAAATCTTAATGGCCTTAAAATTAAAATTTGTAGGTAGGGCTCCATAATTTATTGGAGTATATTGAAAACTTTGAAAATTGATCAAAATAATTGAATTTTCTAGAAAATACAATTTGCAAATAGCCCATTTTAATTAAACGAAAGTAAAAAAAAAGGAATATCTGTGTAGGAATTACGATATCGAAGTCTTATGGATCAATCTTTCAACAAAGTAATCCATACATCACAAAGTAAAAATAAATTTTAATATAATTTTTAATTAAGCAAAATAAATCATCAGGAAATATATGAAACTGAAATTCTTTAGCCACTGATTCTTGAACTTCATCCTAATGAAATTAGAAAAGGATATTTTCAACAATTTGCAACTTCATACTGCTCTGGCTTAATGCCATGTGACTTATTTCTGTACCCATACCTGCAAAACAAAATTTATCAATCACATCGGTGGGTAATTTGGACGATTTACTTCATCGAATTGAAAAAGAGATTATGAATATTAACAACATGCAGGTTATGCTGAGAAATTTTTTAAGAAATAAGAATAATTTTTACAAATGTTTACCTGAATTTATTTACCTCAATTTTTACTTTACGATCCATATAAATGAAGTAAGCTTAAAAAGAAACAGATGTATAATTATTCGGCTTCTTCTTCTGCCTCTTTTTTCCTTCGTCTTCCTCTTCTCCCCCTTTCTTCTTCTTCTGCGTCTTTTTTCTTCTTCTTCTTCTTTTTTTTCTTCTCCTTCTTTAGGGCCCTCTCCCATTTAGAACTATCAGTCAGCACATTCTGTGATATGAACTGGATATTAGATAAAAGTTACTTGAACTCTACAATGTTTTATATTTGTTCTTACATAAGTATTCAAGTAAGTCTTCGCTTGAGGTTTTCTTCCAGTAGCCTTGTTATGAAAGTAGTTTAAATATGCCGGACGTTACAGTAGAAACTTCTCACCCGGAAGAAATCAAAGTTAAAAAAAAGAACAAAACAAAAAATTCAGATATGTCGATTTTCTTTCTCAGTAAGACACATGATGATGTAAATTTTGATGTCTTAGAAGCTGCCCCTTAGGCAGGAACGCAAAATACCCTTTAATTTTGAATATTATTATCCTTTATTAAGTGGCACGTCATTTAAAAACTTTTTCATTTCTATTCCTGAAGACATGCGGCTTTTTAGATTTTGGTTTAAATATGATAATTGTCCCTTAAAAAATAAAACAAGTATTAATGAATGCAAGTATTTTATTTTATTAAATGGTCAAATTGATTTCCTTCAGGTTATATACAGTAATAAAATCGACTTCCGAACGAATATTTCTAAGCATTTCGGGCATTCTTTAAGAAGTTTTACCAAATTAATTTTATATAAATCATAGTAATGAATTTTTAAAGTTGAGCGGTAATTAGAGATACAAACATTTTTAGGATACTTGCAAGTTTTCGGAGACTAAAATTGCATTGCGATATGTCTCATGTCAGCTATTCATTACCCTGAACAAACTGTTCACGTTGATGCCTTTTGTTTGCAACTGATCCAATTTCCAGAAATGTATGCACGAAATCCTACCGATGCGAAGTGTTTTTTTTTCACATTTTTGCACATTTGTGATGATTTTACGGGATATTTATTGTTTTGTTTAAGTAAAACAGGTAAAAATGTTAAACCTATAGAATACGAATTTTTTTTGGCAGATAAACCAAACATAAAAGCAAAGTACTTTATCGAGAAATTGTTGAAGAATGTCTTTAAATAAAGCCCAAAATGCTTCGGAAGTGGAACACAAATTTTATTATTCTATGGAAGCAGACGAAAATCAATTTGACCATTTCATAAAAAAAACATGCTTTCATTCATTAATAATAATTGTTCTATTTTATAAATAGCAATTTTATGGTCATATTCAAACTTGGATTTAAAAAGTCGTAGGTCATCGTGAGCAGTATTAAAAAAGCTTTTAAATGAAGTGACTCTCAACACGAGGTGCTCTTTCAAATTTAAGGGTATTTTACGACCCTGCCGAAGGCGTAGCTCCCAAGACATCAAAACTTACACCATCATGTGTCCTCTTGGAAAAGTAAATCGACCTGTTTCGGGTTTATTTTAGTTTTTGTTTTTACTCTGATATTTTCCATTTGAGAAGTTTCTACTCAAACACCCTGTATTATGAAAACTTTACAGTTGTCAGTCACTGATAATCTAACAAAAAGGTCACAAAGTATCGGGCGCAGGATTTAGATGTGTTTAAGAAGACGTAAATTTAAGAAACAAGTACTTTTTGTTAGTCGAATAACTATTTTAAGGACAGTTTTACACCCTCAAAGTTGATGCTAAAAAGGCAGTATTTAATATTTCTTACATACCGAAAATGATATTCGATCTTTTTTAAAAAAATTTATTTGGAGGAGAAATGGAAAAAAAAATTATATTTTTCCACCCCCTCATGAGGAATTTAATATACCTGTTAAAGTTTAGTAGTATTTAGTAATTATGGCATGACAATTACACTGCAATACATTTCATTACGGTGTCATATATTTATGGTAATCAGATATTTCCAGCCGGTTTTCAACTACTCCCATTGAATATTAGCAGTGATTATTATTTATCTTGTGCAATAATAGTTTTAATATAAAGCAATTTAACAAGTTGACTTGTTTGCTTTGGTACACTTGTCATAATTTGGTCACTATTTAAATCAAAAAGACAAAACTTTTCTATGAATTGAAAAGAAAAAACTTTTCGTTAAATTATTTTTTCTCGAAAACGAGAGCAAATTATTTACTTTTTTAAACTGTTCCTAAGAGAAACTTCACCAACAATATGTATGAAAGTTATAAGAACCTGATATTCCTAAGTTTGATTTTCTCTAATAAACAAAGTTTTTCTTTAATAAAATTTAAACTATTTGACCAATCATTTCCAAAATCAGTATGGTTCTATTCTAAGAAATTCTGAATCTATAGGAACTATATATGGAAAAAATCGGTTAAAAGTTGCAACCTGTAGAGTAATAACATTCACATAGACTGAAAGTCATTTTAATGACGAATTTGGGAGTGGCAAATGGTATCATCATCTATCGAAACCTCTCCTCTATTCAAACAATACAAATGGGAGTTAATGCAAAATTACCTAGGATATAAGCATTTTTATGGCGATAAGTGGTGCTTTTTTGGCATTTTCCGATAATAAAGTCTATGTGTACAATTGTGTTGACGTAGTAAAAAAGTACATACTGAAAATGGAATTCTAGTAACAAGAAGCAGCTAGTTAAAAAGTGAATTGTTATTAAAATAATGTTGAAACTACCCATTCAAGTTTAAAGTGCTCTTCCTCACAATTGCTTGCAGAAGAAATTATCTACATAATTTTAAGCACATAAATTATAGTTTTCCTGAAAAACTCCAAAAAACTGTCTAAGAAAAGACAACTTGATTAAATTTTGAGAGTTGTATATTATATTTAATCATTCTTTTGATCATTCACGTACTTTAAATTATTTATTATTTCCATAATTTCCAACGTTATTTAAAAGGGGCTTTTTGAGGATTAAGATGCTTTCACGAACATTTAATACGTAAGGCAATGTCAGGAGTTGCGAAGCCTCGTGGCAAAACCTTGCCAAGTTCCATTAGTTTTCTAGGGTAATCATAAAATATGAGGCCTTACATTTTCCTGGAATAACGCAAAGCTTCCCTGGCTACTCAATTCGAAACATTTTTTTCTTTTTAATTCCTACTATTAAATTCAATTTTTTTATAAATTCCATAATAACAATGATATAAGGCAGGATGTTTTAATGTTATCACAGAATATATTGTTAGATTCGACAAAAATTCAACATGAATTTCTGTTACCGTTATTTAACAGCAGACAATTTATTGTTATATCGTTTTGTATCGCCAAGTAAGTATTTAACTTACTAACTTGAGGACAACTCTCAGCTACCATATGTATGTTTTTTTCAATTTGTTTAACATTTCTTCGGCCCAGTTTGGAAATATTTAAATTTTTATGGTTTGTTGACAATTTTATAAAAAGTTTTTGAAATGCGACTACGTGATATTTAAATTTATTGAAAACGTCACTTCATGACAGTTTGCAAATTAAAAGGTTAGTTTATTTTACATAGAATAGGAAAAATGAAAAATAGGAGATCAAAAATTATATATGGAAAAAATAAAAATTTTGTTTTTTTGATAAATTAGGAAAATATAAAAAAATACATAAAAGAGGTTGTAGCACTGGACATCATCGATGTTTCGCTCTCATTTGAGCTCGTCAGCAGTGCATAACATGGAAAGGGAACAATGGGGAAGAAATACTTAAAAATAATTTTTTTTTTTAAATATAAAAAAGAAAAATAAAGAAATTTTAACATGAATAGACGTTTCATCATTAATTTACTGTGTTAAAAATTTATTGTGTTAAAAATTTAAATATTTGAAGCCCAATCCACAAGAAACAACTACTCCGAGGGCTAATACCCCTTCCGGCATTGAACTACACTTGTGGGTTGAACTTATATGCTCTTGGTGACTACTGTTCCTAACCGCTGAAATCTATTCAGCTTGGTAGTTAGAAGCACTCACCATTTGCGGAGTCCGTTCGTTCCGTTAGAGGAATAGGTTTATTCTTCATGGTAGACCCTTATTGACCGGAAATATTATGTTTTTTTCAATTTGTTTAACATTTCTTCGGCCCAGTTTGGAAATATTTAAATTTTTATGGTTTGTTGACAATTTTATAAAAAGTTTTTGAAATGCGACTACGTGATATTTAAATTTATTGAAAACGTCACTTCATGACAGTTTGCAAATTAAAACCTAACCTAACCTTTTAATTTGCAAACTGTCATGAAGTGACGTATTCAATAAATTTAAATATCACGTAGTCGCATTTCAAAAACTTTTTATAAAATTGTCAACAAACCATAAAAATTTAAATATTTCCAAACTGGGCCGAAGAAATGTTAAACAAATTGAAAAAAACATAATATTTCCGGTCAATAAGGGTCTACCATGAAGAATAAACCTATTCCTCTAACGGAACGAACGGACTCCGCAAATGGTGAGTGCTTCTAACTACCAAGCTGAATAGATTTCAGCGGTTAGGAACAGTAGTCACCAAGAGCATATAAGTTCAACCCACAAGTGTAGTTCAATGCCGGAAGGGGTATTAGCCCTCGGAGTAGTTGTTTCTTGTGGATTGGGCTTCAAATATTTAAATTTTTAACACAATAAATTTTTAACACAGTAAATTAATGATGAAACGTCTATTCATGTTAAAATTTCTTTATTTTTCTTTTTTATATTTAAAAAAAAAAATTATTTTTAAGTATTTCTTCCCCATTGTTCCCTTTCCATGTTATGCACTGCTGACGAGCTCAAATGAGAGCGAAACATCGATGATGTCCAGTGCTACAACCTCTTTTATGTATTTTTTTATATTTTCCTAATTTATCAAAAAAACAAAATTTTTATTTTTTCCATATATAATTTTTGATCTCCTATTTTTCATTTTTCCTATTCTATGTAAAATAAACTAACCTTTTAATTTGCAAACTGTCATGAAGTGACGTTTTCAATAAATTTAAATATCACGTAGTCGCATTTCAAAAACTTTTTATAAAATTGTCAACAATTTAAATATTTCCAAACTGGGCCGAAGAAATGTTAAACAAATTGAAAAAAAAAACATAATATTTCCTGTCAATAAGGGTCTACCATGAAGAATACCATATGTATGTTACGTTCCAAAATGTTACATTTCTCAGGACGGCTCGATGCCAATCATTGCCGAAATTTTTTCCTAATAACTTTTAGTTAATTCTAGAGATATCTATCATTTAAAGGAGTCCACACATGTTGCCATTACTAATAAGAAATTTATCATTACACAGTTTGTTACCCTATCTTTCTTGAATCAATTTCTTTTGCATAGTACATATATACATCACAACTTGATATATTTCTTTTATATAACAATAATTAAACCTAATGTGCCAAAAATTATTGCTTCCAAGAGGCAAGACGTTAAGCATTACATAATTTTAAGTTACTTCTCATAGCTTATTTTGTTTTCACTGTTTTATAGTATTTCGCAAATTCGTTTTCTTTAATTGCTGCTCATCAATATGCAAACAAAATTAAGAAGAAGTAAAGTACTGAACCAAACATTGTCGCTTATAATTAAATCCAAAGAAGGTATCCACATGGATTAAATCTCAACACAGATGAACTCGAAGCTTCCTACTATAGCACATTTAACAGTCTATAGGACAGAAATTCCCATCATTTAAAGACCCTCACTAAAGTGGGTGGTAGATGACTGATTTTTCCGCGTCAATATAGTTCAGGCAAAAAGTTTTCTGGCAACCGAGTTTTTTAGATGTTTTGTCACATTTTTATAGTGCAAAAGGATATTTAAGTACAAGTCACTGGCGTAGTTATTTTTAATTGCCGCTGTAAAAAAAAAGGTCAAGGGGCAAGCCTTGTTCTTCGGGCTTGATAAATGTGTCATATTCATATTTATAAAATAAGTCTTACTAAGCTACAAATAGATAAAACAGATAATTTTATGTTCGTTAATATTTTCGGTTATAATCAGAAATAGGATCAGAGAAGTTTCTAATACCACCCATGTCAATAAGGTAACGGAGTACATTATAATATTTAGTACTAATTAAGCCTAAATCGGAACACTTTGTGTGGTATTTGTCGTTTTACTTCTTATATACGAACTTCTACAATTAGGTCTGTCTACTTTTAAAACATAGGAATTTGCAACTTGTTCTTTTTTTTTTCAATACATTAATGTTTTCTCAATGATATTTTCAAGACGGAAAGCAAAAGTGTTACACTTTACTCCAGCAATTTCGCATTAAAGTTTAATAACTAGCTTCAGCAAGAGCACATTCTAATAAATAATCTTAGATAATGTCATAATTATACCCAATGTTAATGATAGCTTTGCGTATCCTGTAACAACTTTCCTCATTTGATCTAATCTAATGAATAAATTACATCAGAAAGAAATTGCGTGACAGAAAAGTGAATATATCCGAAGAAGAGTATTCTTATATCTCTGGAACAAAAAAAATTAATATTTTAATGTATCGAGGACGAAATTTGCACTCTCTTCGGTGAAGGTCAGACGTTATTGACCTAGTCCGCCCTTGCTGCTTGAAATTATATCGCAACCGTGACCAAGACCGAGACCGAAACCGACAAGTGTCTATGTGTTCCTAGATAGATGCATATTGCACGGGGTTAAAACGAGGTTAGCGAGCACCTCGTGAGAAAGCGGTCCACACAATAGCCCCGCGGCTGTCATTATAGTCTCTGGACCCAAATTGTGTTAAGACGGGCGGGCAGGTGGGAGACCGGCCCCGTCATATATATGCACAACCGCATCTTCGTAACATCACACAATCATCAGCTATCCACAGAATAAGCTATGGCTTCGATAGCAAAAGTTACTGTAGTTTTTTGTGCCGTCGCGGCCATCACATTCGCTCATCCAGCAACGCAAGAACAACCGCGGGGTAATGCCATTCAAACGGAAAATGATTTACTTGATTCGATTTACACGGACTGCCTTCGCAAAGATTCGATGTCGTGTCTAAAATATAAACTGTTTTCGTTCGTTGATAAAATGTTAGGACATAAAGACACAATAACAGTGACGGAAGGTGTGCAAATAGTGAAAACTGGAAGTGAACCTGAAGGAGCTCCTCGTGCTTTCAACCCCGATGACTCAATTGAGTCGCTTCTCATGAACAGGATTAGCGGTTTCCTTGAGACGCACACAATTAAATTGGACCTGAAAGGTAGTGAATTAGTTAATGCAGTGAGTTCGACAGCCAGATCCTTCAGTGACGTAGTTGACAGTTTAAACGAAGACGAAAATGCTATCGAAACCGAAGAAGGCAGAGGAAAAAAGAAGAAAGCCCAAAAAATCCTCGGCCCTCTCATGGCCGCCATGGCGGTCAAGGCCGCAGTCATCGGTAAAATTGCCCTTGGTCTCATTGCTCTGATTGCCGGTAAAGCGCTTCTAGTTGGTAAAATAGCTTTAGTACTCTCAGCCATCATCGGCCTTAAAAAGCTCCTTGGCCAAGGGAAACATGTAACATATGAAGTGGTGTCACACCCCCAACATTCATCTAGTCACGTCAGCACACACGAATCCGTATACGGCGGTAGCGGTGGCGGCGGTTATGGAGGCGGTGACAGCTCAGGTGGATACGGTTCATCTGGTCATGGTGGAGGATGGGGACGTTCACTCACAGCCCAAGAACTTGCCTACAGGGGACAGAAACCCAATAGCCAGCAGTAGAAACCGGAAGTTCCGGTCGTGTACCTGCCAATTCTCAGCGAACCTCTAGTTTTGTTCGTCGGGCTTGGCCCGTGACTTTATTTATGTATTTATTTTTTCTATTTTTATTAATTTAATTGTAATTTAAACAACCGACGGACAAAGACGACGAAGATACCATTATCTAGATGTTCTAGATACTTTATTTTTAAGAAAGACTTATTTGTTATTTTTTTTGAGTCAATAAAGTAACTAAATATTATTCCCTTTTTCTACCTATTAATTTCTCCCTTATACTATTATTTATTGGATTTTGAAATGAATAAATATGTAGTATTACAAGAAATAGTTTTTAGGGACTGAAATATGGCTAATTTTACTTATAAATGACACTGCTTAAAAGTATCGATGACAATCTAGTAAAAGTAAGTAATATCATATTAAAATTTCGCTCTCTTTTTAAGACTATCTGATCTTGTTTTGATCTAAGAAATTCTTCATATGGTACCTCATTGACTTAAAACTTGACAGGTAACAGATTATTGATTGATACTTTCATTTCAAACTTTCATTTTTATTTGTGATTCGTATTTATGTGAAATGTCACTACTTAATAAGGACTTTAATGTGTACACACGTACGTCGCAGCCACAATGCAATACAAAAGTTTTTTGATTTGCATTAGACAAAATTACTAACTGAGGTTTTACTTACAACGATCTACACCATCTACCGCTACAATAGGCAAACTATGTTACTCTTAACGTTAGTACTCATGATGTAAATATATTGATATTTTATTTCAATATCTTAAAATCTTGTCAAGAAGAAATTTTCCAAAAAAAAACAATAGGGAAGGTTTTAATCAAATTTATGTATGACGAAGTTTGATATTAAGCAGTAGAAGATAATAAAAGCAAAAATATTTAAGTAACACTTGTAAATTCAAGATGAAAGGAAAAAGAAATAAGAAGTTGACTTCTTAAAAAATGTATTTCTCCACAAGATTTATGATTTAGTTATTTTATTCGAAACATAATGCAAGAGTAACATTGACCTGTTGTTTAAATCAAGAAAAGTTTCTATTTTTCTATAAATAAAAACAACAAATAGTCAAATAATAAAACTGAAGAGAAATAAATGAAATATATATTCAAAATTTCTATGAAAGTTGAAATATTAGATAGACTTCATTTGAGACTAAAATAAAATTATCCTAATTAATCAAAAAATATACTGATTTTGAAAATGATCAAATTCAACATGACGTCGATAAGAAATAATAAAGTTGACATAATTTGCATGAAAATAGCTTATTTTAAGAAAAAAATACGACCACTTCGTTCAGGCTTTAAATAAACGAGCTACAGCTGATTTTTAAATATTATGATTTTCAGGTTTTCGTAAATAAAATTTAGAGCAATTAAAATTAAATTGTTTTTTTGAACGGAATACGGTTAGGGTATTAAATTCTATGCCCATTTAAGCTTCGTATTATTTCTAATAGTTTTCGAGTTCATCCAATGGAAATCGAATGTGGTTGATCCTGTATAAAAGAAATTATTAAACATCTCCTTGGTCGATTCTAAAAATTCAAGCCCTTAGGAGGCGAATCTATATTAAAGAGTGAAGACCTAAACAATTGATTAAGTGCAGAAAATTTTGAGGAGAGGAAAACGAAATTTGCAATATAGATTCCCTTAATGATCTACGCCATAATTTGTACAAGCTGAGGGTTACAAATTGGTCAGTATACTCTTTCATATTTGTATATTTTTCTTTAAAATTAGTAAATGCTGAAAATCAATACATTTTGAACCCATTACGAAGTATTGCAAGTAATTTGCTATACTCAAAAATACCAAAATAAATTACTCTAAATGAAATTGCACAGGACGATTTATATTTAAGATAACCTTCTAGACAATCACATTCTTCATCCGGACGTGACCAGGGCAGGACGCCAGTATGATATAATTCTAGTTACGACCTTTTCAGCTTTATTATGGTCTTCCCAACCTAGTATCACTTGTTTACAGTGCAAATTTTACTCTAATGAAATTATAATGTCAGCTGCTCACTCTATACAAAGCTCAAGTTGGATCAACACTAAAATACTATTCCCATGTTTAGAGTTCAGCGCCTAAAGCACACTTTAGCTCTTTTGGATTCAATTCAAAGAAGAACGATTCACCTAATTGATGACGAGAGTTTGACTGATTCTCTCGAAACACTAGAGTACAGACGGAATGGTTTGTACTTATCTCTTTTCTCTAGGTACTTTCATGGGAGATGGTCGCAGGAACTAATAAAATTGAAATTCCTAAGGGTAGGATTTTTAACTCATACAAGACAGTCGGAGACATAAAATTCCTGTACGGTTCAGCTTGATACAGTGGAGGACTTTCGGTCTATGGAGACTCTTTTTTCTATAGAACTTTCAAGCTAGGGAATTCGTTACCAAAGCAAATTTTCCCCAAAAATTACAACTTATCCTTTTTTAAGAAGGCGGTTCATCGCCATCTATTCTTATTTCCGCATCCTACTCGCGGTGGTTTGAAGGCATAATGGGGTTCCCATTTGCGCGTGGATTAAACTTAAAAAAAACTTCAAACATATTACCTGTTTCATTGGAAAAGTATTTCATGTGTTTGGAGACCACTGAGTAAAAAAGGTACTTTTGGTACCAATATAAGGATGTAATTTTTGGAAGTTAGGATGTGATTTATGTTCGCAAAAATAAGATACATGTTTTCCTAATGGACATTTAAAGAGTTTTCTAATAAGTTTCTCATAATTCACTTGAAACAACTAAACACTAAAACGTGTCCTATATTTTTGGTGAAAAGTGGTGAGGAACATTTTTTTTTCTTTTTGATCTAATTGTTAAATTTCTTGTTAGCGTAGTTTCTTATATATATTTTTTAAGCAACTATGAACATACAAGCGTATAATTTAAAGATTATTATGCATATTAGGTGAAGAAAGAAGTATAGCACATGCTCTCTTCGCAGCACCGGAAAACTTGTATGTAGGTATTTTAGGGTCAAGGCTACCTAATGAGAACAGATATAACCGATTTAATCATTCATAGAAATGTATTATTTTATTTACCTCGTGTATGCAAATTAAATCAATTTCCGCTATCGTAATCAGTGAAATTCTCCGAACATAAAAAATAAGTGCACTTATTATATTACAGTAGGGAGAGAGTTTCACATATATTCTAAGAATATAATAACAATGCGAACCGTGAACAAATTTTAACTACTTTTTAAGGCAAAACAGAAGTAATTTTAACTTGGTTAAAATATCTCAAACCTTAAAATTTGACGAGAACATTTCCTAATTTAAAAACCGTATTTGATAATAAATAGTTAGGTACTACAATTATAAGTATAAAGATGCTATAATGAATATGTAACAATATATGTAAATATTGGACAATTCCACAAAAAAAGTTAAAAATATAAAGCTCAATTCCTTCAAATTTGGAATTCAAAGGAACACTGTCCTCATTGGAAAGCACAAATAATACCACAACTAAATGAAATGGTGACACTAGCGATATTCTTTAAAACGATATTGATGTACCTCTGCAAAAGCAATGTCAAGTATACACTAATTATGCGACTTATTTTCATTGAATCATCACCGTAAAACGAGAAGAAATAAATGGTTAGCCAAGTAGATAAATGGAGCAATAATTGAAAACGCTAGTGAAATTACAACTGTTCTTAAACTTGAAGTTGTTACGCCAGAAGTAAAGACTTCTAAAGGCAATTTAGCTTTATCTTCTTTAGTGCATTGCTGCAACCTAACTTTCTTATGCAATTTTAGTTTAAATCAAATTTCTGAAATAAAAACGAGCATAAAAGCACATCCAAGCGACCAGTTCAAATTTTATTGTAGCCTAAGTTAAACGAAATTTTTGTGTGCATTATAAGAAATGATTAAAAAAATTATTTTATCTTGATACCAGTGAAGCATTACGATTACGTATTAATTCTTTCATTAAGATTAATAACACAAACTTTTACACCATTAAATCAACTTAAAATGTTTTAAAACTGGTTATATCCAAAAGTTAAACTGCGCTTACTGCTTACTATTGTTATTCATATGGGATAGGTAATCCTATTGCAATAAAGCTTTCTCAATAATTGTGCACAAGTAGAAATATATCAAT
Organism: Dastarcus helophoroides; assembly: GCA_028583605.1. Classification (NCBI taxonomy): domain Eukaryota; kingdom Metazoa; phylum Arthropoda; class Insecta; order Coleoptera; family Bothrideridae; genus Dastarcus; species Dastarcus helophoroides. Next base: position 5,323,779 of record CM053332.1, read on the forward strand.
TTTTCTGAACAATTTTAGAATCTTCTTTGTGCGTCCTTGCAATTTAATCTTTGATTCGAGTGGAATTGTCGTAAAGTTGAAGTATTTTTTGTATAAGCAAACCATGCACATAATTATGCGTTGAATAGTTTCTACTCCTTCTCCGCATATTCTAAAAGTATAACTTTTCTAAATACCGTGAAGTTGCAATGTCACAATATATGGTCCGATTGCCTACCAAAACTAATATTTAAGTTAAAAATTTATCTGTCTCTCTTGCCTAATAGTTTGTCAATGAACTTTCCTTCACAGACTTAATTCCTGACACAACAGTTCTATGATCAGTCTTGTTGCTTTATAGACAAGTCTTGGAGTTTGTTCTGATCCCATTATACATAAGAAAGAATAAATCTTGCCCCCTCTAAAATATGGGTTCTACATTTAGAGTGGGTTGCCAAAAAATTTGGGCAGCACTTAAGCCACCCTTTTTAGGCCCATTGTGCTATCCTTCGTGATTGGGGCATCCTTGGTCTTCCATTCATCCACCCAATTTTATTGAGAAACTGAAGAATTTCCCTTGGATCCGCCTCTCTCTGATTGACCACATTAGGTGAGAAACCTCCAGCCTGGATCCTCTAATTGATGCTAGTACAGGGCGGTGGTACATCACGTTCTCGACACTCCATTTTCTTCTAAACACCCCGTACAGCTAGGGTCGTTTATAATACCCATTTTGTGAAAATGTTTCCGTAATCGGCAGTGACCTGTTCAATTTCCTACAAGTTTCCTTAGATTGTTTATTGAAAGTTGTAGGCATAGCTTTGCCCTTTCCCTGCACTGCATTGTAATGAATGCGTGAGTCTGCCAGCCTGTTGTTATTGACGTCCATTGAACTTAGTGTTTGCGATGACTTTATTCGTGAAGTAGAGTTCTTAGGGTGATCTACTCACGGGAGGGCTTGGTTCTACTCCAACGAATTTTTGCTCAGAACCAGTTTGTCAGCACGTTCATTTCCTTTTTCTCTAGAATAGTCCTTTGATCCATATTAGATCAACTACATTCCCATGCGATAGACGTTCTAAAGCTAGGTAGCAATTCCATACCACCACTGAGTGGTTTTCACATCCTCGGATCCTTAAGCGACGCGTGGCTGTCCATCTTTATTTGGTTATATTTTTCTGCAATATTCAGTTCTCTTGGCGTTCTTTCGGCACTATATAAAATTCCTAACATCTCAGTTTAGAAGATTGTTAAGAATTTGTTTAATTTAATACTCACATTTGGGTTCATCCAAATAGATTCCCGTTACAATGCCCGGATTTGTTTTCGATCCATCCGTGTATATACTTACGTCTGAGATTCTTATCTGTGATTCATCCATTTTTATGAAGCAAAAGTTTGTGAAGTTATACTTCACTGGTAGATGGTCCATCGGTTCATCTAGAATGGGCCCCTTTTGGAGAGCTCTCTCAATTGTGCACCAATAGCCCACCATTGTACCTGTCAAACGAAAAGTTGTAGCGCCCCCTCTAGATAAAAATACTGTTCTTTCATTTAGTCTTTAGATGAACCTTAACTCATGAAATACAGCTGTTCTTAAAATATAAAAAAGAACTATCAACGAAACATCAATCCTATCAAATTGTGGTGAAAAAAAAGCGTCGGGTATTGCTGATTTTTTGTTTATGTTATGTGGAGTAAGTAAAGGTAAAAGACCAAGTTTTCGACACTGCTGGAACACTGTACTTACTCCGCAATCCTCATAAATAAAATTTCGTACTTTTTTTAGTTTTTCGAGACTAACATTTTTTTCTAACCGATATAGCCTAACAACAGTTAAGAGATCAAAATTATCTATAATTTGGTATACAAAAATTTTTCCAAACTTTTGCGAGCTATAAATAATTGAAGTGGACAAAAATTCAAAATAACACCTATAATATACTTTTATTAGTTGTAAAATAGTAGTGACGACATAGGAAAGGTTTTACTAATAAATTTTAACTATAAAATACATTTTTTATTGATAATTACCATTCCGAGATTTACCTTATTACCTCTTCATTTATTTAAATTGTATATGGGCAAAAAAGCCTTTTTATACTCGAATGAAAGACAATTCATTATTTTTCTATTACCAAAAGTATCGTCCTCTTTATTATCATTGTTGAACACTCCCACAATTTGACTAATGAGCTGAATTCTTTAGGGTTGTAACGGGAGCTGGGTTTTGATTGCTACGTTTTCACTGTGCAACCCCATTCCAGAGGATATTTTGCAACCCCCAATGCCGTTTAAATTTGATGATAAATCCTCAATGAATGGTGGTTTGCGTCAATCGTGTTAGGTTCAATTTATTACTGGAGGCTGAGTTGACAACGTTGTGGTAACGTAAATCTTTGAGTATTTAGATACCTATATTATATCCCATATACGATATAGCTACAAAGAAACTTTTTCCAGCCTCGACTATTTTTGCAAGGGCTTATGTCAGCCTATGTAAAAGCTGAAAATTTTTTTGACTTTTGTTACCTCTTAAACACTGAGCAAAATTGATTTTCTCCATACATATACATATGTATTATTAAAATATTTTTTTGCATAACGATTTCCAAAATACCTCACGTAAGTTTTGAATATCTCAGTAATGGAATTATTTCGTTTCCAGATGGCTTTATGCAGAAGGATTCATTCCTCGAGTACCACAAATTTCCAAATTTTGTGCCTTCGAATACTTAAAATTAACACAATTCAACGATGTAAAAGTAGCACAGAATGTTGACTTTAAAATAAATTTAACGTAACCTTGTTCAGTATAATTTTTGTTTAAGGATTGCGGATTAAGCACAAGGCTTGCAATGTTGAAACAAAAAAATTAAAATTGAAAGCGTAGACTCGGGATTTGAAGAAAAATTTCGAAATTTTAAAATTAATGGCATTTCTAGAAACAATGGAAAGCTCTAAAACAACTTAAAATGACAAGTTGAAAATTAAAAATATTATGAAGAAAATCCCATTGATTATATGTTGTTCGTAGGCAGCATCCATTCAAGTATCCGACTCTTTTTAATTTTAAGATTAAAATTTTATTTCTCCATTAACATGGCAATGTTAATAAAGGATAACTTGAGTTTACACTCTGAATTATAAAAAATGTCTAAATTAAGAAAGCTGAACATTTACAAATGCTTTGCCTTGGTTTTAAAGGGAAAATTTTTAGAATAAAAGTTTTGAAAAAAGTGAACTTGTTGAAAAACCAAAATTTTCAATATTTTTTTTCAAAGGAATATACACTAGCGTTTTAAATTAAAAAAAAATATTGGGCAGTTAGGCGAACTGCCGGCAGAAGTGAAAACTTAAAACTACGATGTAACCAATTTTAACATATTTAAAAAAATATATTTTCAATGTACTAATTTTTCCAATTAGCCAAGTATCGGATAATCCGAATGGCTGATTATCCAAATGTCGGATTATCCGAATGTCGGATTATCCGAATGTCATATTCTCCGAATGTCAGATTTTGTGAATATCAGATTATTTTTTTTACTAAAAAAAATTCAATTAAGTTCTATTTATCTTTTATGCTGCCTTGAGCACCCATGATATGTTTTGACCGATAAGTAAACTATATAAAAATGTGCATAATTCTTGCTTGGAATGCCAGTCGATGTGAAAACCAGACCAATGTTAATAATTTTAATTTACAAATTATGAAACTTGACACTGCAATTTGACAATTAAAAATATCGTTGCTATTTCCTAGTTTTAGGTTTTCATTTCTGTCGGCAATTCCCATGACTACTTATTTATTTTGCAAGTTCAATCAAGTTCTATGTAAGATGTACCCAATAACTGTTTTATTCACATCTAATAACTACATGTCATATAAGCTTTTCATGTGAAACAAAGACAACCACTTTCCCTGAGCGAATAAAATTGTTAATTTTGCCCGTACGTGCAAGATTATATTCCTATCGGTTCAAGTGAATTAAATTATATACATAGCTGTCGGGAACCAGGTCGATGGAATATCCGGTAAAGTGTGTCGAAGACGGTTTACTCTTACAATGAGTTGTCCATCTTCGGCACAGAAAGGTCCGGTTACTTTGAATTTCTCTTGACCCGACCACCAACTTACACATGTAGACAAGGCTGCATGAAGAACAAGTGGTCTGCTGCGGGTGGTTATCAAGTCGATAACCAAACATCTGTCCTACTTGACATCTACGAGTGGCAGCAACGGGCAGGATTGTGTAAAAGAAGCAAAGAAGAAATGAGCGTGTTAATAAATTTAAATAGTTTAATCTAGTAATAGGAATGCTTAAAATGCATGTATGCACTCTGACGGGGAAGCTAAAATGGTAAAAAAGTGAAATATTTTTGATCTGCAAGGAAAAGTAAGAGTATTTTTGATGATGATGCGAGAAGAATGATGCAACAATGTCTAGGACAGATAACCTATGATTTTAAAAGTCTAACGTCTTTATAATAGAGCTTACTGCATAGTACCTGATTATATATTATTAAGTTGTCTGTAATTCATAATGTAATCTTAATAGTGTAGGTGAAAGTGGATTAATCTATCTTTCTCACACCTCAAAGTTTGAAATTTCAAATTGAAGCGCTTATTTTCCTTAAACAAGACTTGTTCTTAATTAAGAATTAAGCACCAATTTGTTATTTTCATGCAGTTATCCTCTGCCTATTTTTTTTAATAATCAAATTTAATTCCTAAATAAATATCGTCAATTCAAAAAGTGTACATTTAACAGGTGGATGTTCAACAATCATGTCATTACTCTTCTTGTTTTCAACTTGGCGGCAATAATGATTCCTAAAATAATGTAAAATTGGTTCGCTCTAGATCCTATATATTAGACAAATTATGTCACAGTTACAAAGAAGAAGCAGCTTGAATGTAGCTAGATAATATCATCATGACATGAGTAAGACATAACGGTACTAATTTGTTGATCACAGTTTTAAAAGGTAAGACTTAAACACATATACCTAAAGTTTAAAAACTCAACTTGGTATCTGTGACTCAACATTCGCTGAAAAATAATTATTCCTAGAATAAATTGAATTGTTCATACCTTTTGAATGTTATCATCGCTTTTAATAACCCTTTATTTTGCTCATCATTAAGTTACCAATCAAAAAAGCCGTGCAGTAAAACGGGTTGAACCGTAAATCTCTTTTATTTTCACAATTTACAACTAAAATAATGGTGTCAAATGAATATTTTTTATAGACCATTCGGATTGGCTTGCACATAAGAGAGGCCGAAGAAAATCTTGTTTAAGGTAAGAACGATAAAGAACCGAGATGAGCACAGATGCTAAATGTAATTTAAATTTTTGAATTGAATTTGAACATGCAAGTTATCACTAGATAAGTATGGCTACTTCTTACAGTGAAGGCATTTTGCTGGGATCAACTCATAGCTTTTTAATTTTTTAATATTTCTATATTTCTGAACTATCTTAAATCTTTATTTATTTTTATTTTACTTAAAAATGCCTTACTAAAAATTAGGTACCAAATTAAATTTTTTTAAGGTTTCTACGTCGAAACAAACTGCTGTTACTTTTGTATATATACACAGTGTGTCCCAAGATGTTTTACTAGGCTATATCTCGTTTGGTATATAAGATCAAGACATAAATTTAAAAAATCTTTAAATGGCATCATTTAATCTATTCATGTTTTATTGGCTTTTTCTTCGCCAGTTACTTCTTTCACAATTCTAAATTTTCAGTAACCTTCTGTTAAGCATTGGCAATCTGTTATAGATTGCCCCAAGCAGAGATTGCTTACTGTCAGAATTATTTCTGACATCATACACAAAATTGTAGAGGAAGAAATTTGGATTGATTTTCTGACGACGGACAGAGAATAACTCTGCCCAAAACGTTAAAACTTTAAAATAATCTTGTTGTTATTTAGTTTTTACGTCGTTTAAATTTTAGGATAGTTTTAGGTATTTTTTCAGTATTGAGTCTCAAACAGCGATTGACAAACTAAGATCCAACGCAATGGCTGCTTGGGGTAATCTATAACACTTTGCCAATGCTTAACAGAAGGTTACTGAAAATTTAGAATTCTGAAAGGAATAAATGGCGAAGAAAAAACCAATAAAAGATAAATAAAAATACTAATACTTCTGAAACAGCTAAAAAAAAGCATAATAGTTACTACACTAGTAGGTATTTCTGTCTGTATAAAATACGGCCTTCGCAAAACACCAATGGTGTTCTGTTCACAAAAGTATAAGTTGGTGAAGAAATGTTTATTTAATCGACAATTACGGTTATTAATCATCAAGATCTGCCTTGAAGATTAAAATTTCTTCCTGTTGTCAGTTTTTGTTCGACAGCGTTAAACATCGGGTCACCAGGTTGCATAAATCGTCAAATAATAAATATGCCTATATTCAAAATAAATTGAGGATATATTTTCAGAGAAAACAAGTAGGGGGTTCAATTTGGAAAAAGAAGTGGGGGATGGTTTCTTTAGAATGGTGGCAACCCTGGCATTTTTGAAGATGCATCATAATAAATTAATTAATATCATTTAAAAATTTCTTTAACTCATCTTTCTATCTTTTCAACTAACTGAGATATCGCCTGTTAAGTACATCTTGGGGCAGCTTGCACATACCCAACTATTATTATTTTTTTAGCGAAACCACCTCACTTCAGTAATGAAATTTCACATATGGTTATACTCAGAATGAACTGAAGATTCGTTCTTAGAGAATAAAAGTGGAAAGTGCGATTTGAAAAAAAGGGGGGAGCGTGGTTTTTTCAGGATGGCAGCAACCACCAAAGTTTTGACGGTTCAGAATAATAGATTAATTGATGCAATTCGAATATTTTTTTGGTTCATGTCTTTCTTTATCAGCTATAGAGATATCCCTTAATAACAAAATCGCGGGTTTAGTCGATGTAAAAAATGTCTATGGTTAAGAACATGGTACATACAAGTCACTTACTATGCTCTTTTAGTTTATTTTCATTTTCATACACCATATATCCCTTGCCCGTCCTCAAAAAATTTAAAACGACCTTAATTTAAAAATTTAGCAATATTTTGTCTGAGCCAAAAAACTTTAGCTCACTGAGGTAAACACCTTGATCTCTACCCACTTTGCATACTAGATATAGTAAATAAAAGTATGGAACTAAAAACACCCCATTTTATTCCTTCATAATAAGAACTAGCCGTATAGGTACTTCATGGTCGTCGCTCAACTGTTATACATCTCCGCTTTCCAATCGTGTTCCTGTAGGTTAAAAATTTTCAAATGAACGAGAGATTAAATCTAACATTAAATTAAGTAAGTAACTTTGCCTGCAAAAGTCCTAATCTAATCGTTAGGTGGCTTGTTTTTTCGCGCGAAAATAGCATGAGGCTGGCGGTGAATTAGGAATGCAATTTCATAAGAAATAAATTAAAACGGTGCGTTTACACTAACACTTTATTTCGTATATTTCTCTCTGGCAGAAAATATATTAAGGTAGCATTTATGCTATACTCTGTTCACCCAAGGCATATATTTAGGCCACTCATCATTAAAAAAGACATGTTCAAACGATATCAAGAAATAAATCAACGTTACTAATTAAGCGATCAACCAAACTTTTTTGGTGTATATGGAAAGGGAATTTTCAAATTAAACCCATAGAAATAATTTATTCAAATATCCCGCATTGTTTATGGGAGCAGGCCAAATATACATATCTCATGGGTGATCAGAATATAACCACTTTATTCCGCACATTTCTCTATGTCACAAAATATATTTAAGGGTGCGTTTAGATTACACAATTTATTCCATACATTTCTCTCTGACATAAGTGTCAACTATCTACACCTCTACACAGATGGGAGGAGATAGCTTCTCTCAGGATAATTGACACTTACGTCAGAGGGAAAATATATTTTATGTCAGAGAGAAACGAACGGAAAAATGTGTCTAATCTAAAAGCACCTTAAATGTACACTACCATGAGAGAAACTATCTGAGACTCCCAGCTGTGTAGATAAGTCTCAAATAGCTCCTCTTGGGATATTTGACATTTATGTCAGGGGCAAATGTACGGAATAAAGTGTCTAGTCTAAACGTCCCTAAGTGACATCTTTTCTGACAGAAGCTATCGAGACACTAGCTTTTGTAAATAAGTCTCAGATAACTTTCTATCATCATCATCGTAAAGGGTTATAAACTAGTTGACACTCAACAGATACTTTCGACTACCATTACGCGCTTTGAGTTTTATGAATTCATGAAGAAATCAAGTAATGCCAGAGGAATTTTTTTTAAATATGTTGTTTACCGAAGACTCGTCTTATTTTTTTCATAGACGCCATAAGTGTCAAATAGTTCGGTATTAATCTAGGGAATTATTAAAACTTGACTTTTCATGTAGGTAATACAGTATTTACACTGATCTGATAACTTAAATATTTTGGCTTATATGCTACGATATTTTTCATAAACGAAATATCATAAATGTTTAATATATACTGAAACCAAGTAATTTCGGCTCTTCTACTATTAAACAATAATTGTGCAGGTGCATCGTATTTTTAAATTTTTGCTTAAGTTTTAGGCATAAGATTAATTTTTTTTTTTTCACTTTTCATATTCATTTATTTTTTGAATTTCCGTTTTATTTTTTATCAAACCAAGTAATTAAAGGAAACAAATATGTTAAATAAATTGAGTTGTGTTGAGATTTGTTTGGATAATTTGAAAACAATTTTGCGTTACAAATACTTCATGGAAATATATTTTCACTTATTTATAAATGATAATACCTCAGGAACCATCAGACTTTTTTCAAAACACTGAACTAAAAATATGACGAGTTTCCATACAAACTTAGGTGATAAATTAAAAACCAATCCTTCTAACTACTCACCTACGTTACATAAGAAATTCCTGTGCAAAATTCCATGCTTCTGCATACAGGTTTAGTTTGTATAGTGTTTATCCCTCAGTTTTTAAAGTTTTATTAAGTAGATTTTACCCTCTTAGTGGATGAATTTCCAAAAAAAAGACTCTGACACAACTGGTTTCTCTTTAGAACGTTAATTTCCTTATTTTTAATTTGAAAAACTTTCAAACAAATTCTCATCCGCTAATTAGACTGAATATTTTCATTACTTAAGTTTCGATTTTAGTGTCTTACGTTATTGATATTTTTCTCGTAATTTAAATACAGATTTTCAAAATCTAGTTTTCGTAAGTGATAACTTTTTCCCAAAATTCTGGGTTTCTAAGTCGAAATTTTTCGCATAAAGTTTTATCTTTGTATTAATTTGATTTCTATCTTCTCTATACATCGAGTCTATAAAAATGTCTAAAATATTGAGTTTACATTTTCGATTTTTTTATGACAATTTTGAAAATTATAAGTTAATTTTAAACTAGAGCAGTTTTTTAAACTAAATATTTCTTATAAATTTTAATTTATTTCTCAAAATTTAATTCCATAAATTGGAAGTTCCCACTTTTTCCCTAATAGTGATATTTATAAAACATTGCATTCAAAATATTAATTGTAGTTTTTATCAGATAATAAGGAGCAGTGATATGTATGAAACACTTAGGCAAATAAAAATATACTTGAGCCATTTATCTCTAAATTTAATTATTTAAGTAGAAGTAGAAGAAATAAACATGTGACAAAAAAAATGTTTTTTAAATTGTTCGATTTTTCGAAATTTACCTTGAAATTTTCAGATTTTTTATATTCAATAATTTAGGTAAAATAATACTAAAACGTAAAATTAACGTTCAAATGTCGACAAAGCAGGTGAACATTTCTAGAAAAATTCGAATTTTTGTGTTTAAAGGCAAATTTTTTAAATTTAATAAAGAATTCAAATATTGCAATTTTCTTATATGAATTTCATTTTAATTTTTTATTTTGTATTTTGATCAAAATTTGGAGCAAAAAAATTCAAAGTCGGGAGAAAAAACCAAAGGCGTAAAAATTAATGTCAACAAGTAAGTTAGATCTTTAAAAAGTCTTAATTTAGAGCTTAAAATTGAAATTTACTTTAAAAAAAATTTAAGTGTGAACCAAATTTGATTTTCACAACAGGCATCTTAGAAACAAGATTTCAAGAAGCTTAAATGGGCAAGGTAGCGCAGAATTTAATGTGTAACAATATTCCGTTGAGAAAACAATTATTGAATTCCAATTCGTCTTGATTTTATGTAACGGAAATCAAATTTTTTTCAGGCTTTATAAACTGCTTGCTTAAGAAAAATGTCAAAATTTCGAAAAATCCCAACTGTAATTACAAAAAGTTTTTCTTTCAAAATTTTGACTTTTTGTGAAAACTTGATAAAACTTCTGCATTTTTTAATAAATTTCAAGTTTTTTCTCGAAATGCTGTTTAAAGATCGGATTTAATTTCTATCAATTTTATATTTTGCTCAAAATTTAAACTCTTTTCGAAAGTATGAAATTTGAGATTTCGAATTTAACCAAAAAACTTCAATTCATTTTGAAAAAGCTTCAGCTAATAAATAAAAATCTCAACGGCTTAAAGCTTGATATACAATGTTAATTTTTGACTTCAAAATTAGGACTAAAATAAATTAGCTTCAAACAAAATTTCAAGTTCAAAGATTGAAACTTCGAGAAAAAATTGAAAAGTTGTGTTTAAAGATACTTCTTTGATATTAATGTCACAAATATGAAAATATATCCGAAATCTAAATAAATTCTTTGAAAAAATAAACAAAGTTTTTCGCTATGCTTAACTTTTTTGATTGCTTTTTTTTAGTAAAATGCTTAAGACTGGTACATAAATAAGATTATTTTTTTAATAAATTTTCACTTGGTTCTTCAAAATTTTGACCTTCATTTAACCTTAAGCTCTTTTTTAAATTTTGAATTTAAAACTAAATGTCGACCCTTTTCTCAAACGTACTTAAGCTCAATGGTTTTACTTTATTTTTTTTCTCAAAATTCCTTGTTTAGAGTTTAAATTCAAAGATGCGAGACAATGTAAATTACTCAGAGGACATAGAATATTGATCCATGGAAAGGCTTAGATTTTGGATAATAAGGACCATCCAAAGCAATAAGTTATCTAATTGTATGTTAATATTATTAAAAACGTTTAATTAATTAAAATGATACATTGATTAAATTAGTGTATTAAAAAAATCTCGTTTTATTTGATTATGTTGATATGTTGATTTTAAAACTTTAAATTTGATACATCCCAAACTATAGGAATTAAATCCACAGATTTTTTTATTAAAACAACATTATGTTCTTGTCATTTAAATTTATTGCTCTTTTGCTCACTTAGTTTTTCTAAGAAAATGATACAATAATTAATTCTGCTGTAAAAAAATTATTCGGAATATTAGGGGCCTTTTAAACGAGTTTTCAATTGACGGCCTAATTGTCAGAACTGTTTTTTGTAAGTATCTCCAAAAATATTAATTGTAGACCATTATTGTTTCACATAAATTAATCAGTATAACATATCGAGTGTAATAGGATCATGGTTAATCTCCTATTTTATCTTTAAAAAATTTAAAATTTGCTACACCTAATAAACCTATAATATGTCAAATTTTGACACAAAAATGCCATTCCTGCTGCTGCCACTTTCGTTGAAACTCATACTAAGTTTTGATTTTTAAATAGAATAGCCTGTATATTATTACATTTTTGGATTCTGCACAGTTTTCTGAATACAGTACACCTAAAATAGGTGGTTTTGAAAGGATCGAAAAATGTTTTGATCCAACTTTATTTTTCAGCCTAGAAGGCTATGACTCATTCAATTCTTATGGACCACATTAACTCAGCAAAAATTAAATCATGTAAAAAAAAAAGTATTTAATTCTTTTATCACATGATAAAGTTAACGAAAATTGCTTTTATATGATAACATAATTTCATTTTCTTAAATGGCACCATAATGGTACTAGATGTTCTATTTAAAAATAACAAGTCAGTATCAGTGTTAGCGAAAGTGACAGCAGTAGGAATGTTATTTTTATATCAAAATTTAACATTTTATAAGTACATCAAATTTAACAAGTTTGAATATTTTATCTTTATGAATAAAGAAAAAATAAGGGGTGTACCATGATCCCGATTACATTCGATATGTGCATGTTCACTCTGTATAGTAAAAACTAATTTTAAAACGTAGATCTCACACTAATGTGCCTATCTTTACACCAAAGAGGTGTTTGTTATCAAAGATATTGTAGGAAAGGGTTTTACCGTACTAATGACTCACCCTGCATACCAAACAGAAAATAAGCAAGGGGTACTTACATTTATATTGGGATTCAGGAATTAGGATGGCTTGTATAAGGTTAAGTGAACAAGGGTTTCCCTTTCAGACACATTGCACTATTACCATTACAAAGAGTCCTTCATAATTCTTTTCCTAAACGATTTCACTGGGAAACTGAAAAGCGTTCCTTGAGTGTGCCTTTACATTTTCAAATTAAAAATTAAGGATTCGCATAATTGCAATCTTTTAATAAATGTCAAAATAAAACACAAAGGCATGCTTAATATAGCTTATGCATTCACTCGTAACTTATTGAAACTATTAAGCATGCCCCTTTCCCTTGATGCAGCAATTTGTTTACCTTTAGCTGATCCATAGCTGGTGAAATACGTACTGAGTAATTTAGATCTTTCATATGCTTCAAATGAGTACAATTTTAATTATCTGGATATTGTGCACGACACAGAGGCATATAGTAAATGAAAAGAAGCGATGGGGGTAGTATTTCTAATAATGATAAACTTATTTATTTTAGATTTGGTCATTTTTTTTGATGTTTTAAAACAAAAAATGCCTAAAATTAAGAGTATATCATATAAAGAAAGAAAACTAAGATACTTTGAGGATACTCTACTCAGTATAAAACTAGGAACCCACGAATTTTTAAAAAGTACAATTTCGCAAAATACAGAAGTAATGTAAATGGAAGAATTCATAACATAACAATTTAGACTTCGTACTGTCATTGTTGATATTTAAAACTATTGTTGACTGCTATGCAACTCTTAAAACAAGAGTGTTGGGACGGTACCAGATTGCAGACACAATGAGCACAGATTTATAAAGAACTTCAACATTTACGTACCGTTAAGAAAAAAGAAAGCCAACAGTACGATAAACGGTTCGGTTTTAATGTATAACATTTTTTAAAGATGGCGTGTACTGCGACTATTGAGCAGATATTTTGGACACATTAAACTGTACTTAATAAATGAGAGAGAAAATGCTAATCCGAATTACTCATTAAGGCGACATGACATGAATTGTGTTTTACTTATAAATATTTCAAGTTTTAGCTAGATTCAGTTTTCTCCTTAATCCTGTATTTCTTGAAACCCTAAATATTTGAAAAAAATACCCAGAGCATGACGCATTTTCTCAATAAAAACAGACAACAAAATTGCACACCCCGCGAATTGATATTTTGGGAGCTTCAAGTTTAAATTCAAACTTTTTTTTTTAAATCTGGAAACTTTGACCATAATTTCCAAATCCAGACAGACGGTCCTTAAACATAAAATGTTAACTTGTAATTTCAAATATCTATTATGGCCAGCTACGTACGCACGTACATCGAACATAATTTTTCTTTAATTTAATATTTTTTAACAAGAAATAACGAATGAACGTAAAAAAAGATATGGATATAAATTGTATTTTTTTATGGAACATCCCGTATATTTTTAATTGGTTTGATAGGGATAGAGAATTGAATTTCTTTGCAAAATATATAACACTTATATATCTGGCACTAACCGTTTATGTAAACGTGGTTGCATTTTAACAAAAATAATAAACTTCATTGTCATCGACTTTAATCACACACTAATAATGGGTAAAAATGATAATTTTATACATCGATTTTAACATAATGATCATTTTTTTCCCAACCAGGTAACGTGGCAGAATGTGACTTTTAAAACAATTTTTGGAAAACATTAAATATAATGGCACTCGAAGTAATAACCACATTTAAATCAGCAACGTTTGGTGTAAGATACGTCAAATTCGTAAAGAAAGTTTAATTCTCTATCCAATTGCAAAAATATACAGGATGTTACATTTAGAAATATACAATTTATATCCGTATCTTTTTTCTCCTAGGTGCAATTGTTTTTTCTCATAAAAAAATAAAAAAATTGAAAAAACATTATGTAGGAATCCATATAACATGCCAAATTATTGGCTCATTAACTCTTAAAATGATGTTCAAAAAGGATGCGTCATAGATTTAACAAGGTGTACGTGCTTCTGTAGCTGGCTTAGTGTTCAGTTTACATTTTAGGTTCAATGTTCAAAAGTTTTTTGTGCTCAAAATCCTAAATTTTATTTCGATATTTCACAAAGAAAGTCAACCTAAACTTAATCTTGAAAAGTCTATTTTCTACCTAAAATTTTCAGTTTACAGTTGAAGTCAAATTTTCTTAAAACTTTTTCCCTTTACCATGCATGTATCTAAAGATGCAAATTTTGTATTTCAGAATGAAAGCCAAAACGTATAGCAACCCTAAAAGCACCAACAGGGAGGGCTAAAATAACCACCCGAAAAAGTTCTTGGAGACTGCAGTAATCCCACAGAGAATCGAAAGAGCTGAACTGATCAAAAAATACTTCACTTTAGTGAGCAAAAATGTTATCACTTCATACGAGAAGGTTTGTTCAATGACAACTAATAGCAAGGGAGCAACCCCTTGATAAAAGAAGCAACTAGAAAAACTTAAATTCCAGGCTTGCTGCAGCAACGACAATAATTTTAAAATAAAAACATATGAAAGTGCCTTCGATAGACTAAATAACACTAAAATGGTAAATGGTAAATGGTATTAAACAAAAATTTTTTTTGACGTCCCCCCACCACTTTATTTTTAGAGAAAAAACAAAAAGTGCAAAACAAAGACAAGTCTAAATTACTCTAGGATTCTAATGCATGTATTTTCGATATATTATAATTAAGCAAAATCCTATTAAAATCCTAATTTTCTATTTAGTCCTGCGTATTATGCCACCTAGTGATTAATTTAGAAACTGAAAAATAATTTCCAGCGATTTTCCAGAGCCACTTCTTTTACTGAAATTCTTTTCCCCGGGGCTGTGGGATTTTCCGTTGCGACGTCTTTTTAGTTGGTCACCCTGGTACATATATCAGTACACCCGCACAAACAGCTTCAAAGCTACTAAGTATAGTGTCATATCAGACCATAAATGGAATAAGCATTCAGTCTCTCATTCTAATAATAGGGACTGGGAACTGGTGTTTAAATGGTTAATTACACAAAAGTGAACTGGATCATACAATCGTTTGTCCCCTTCTAATAGCCAGGGTTCAACGATATCTATCCTGCCTTGCTTCAGTGGTGAAGGGTGTCGATACAAAAATACTTGGTGCAAAGGGCGTGTATTGCCTTTAAAAATACATACCTCAGGAATGGTGGGAAGCCAAAGTAATTTTTATTCCAAAACCTGGTAAACCTCAAGATGAGGCTAAATCATAGTCGCCCAATCAGCCTAACGTATTTTCTACTGAAGACATTGGAGAGGTTATGCGACAGATATATAAGGGATAGTCCCGGTATACACTACTCCTTACTTTCAAACCAACACGCTATTATTTCCGGTAGATTCACCGAAACTCCGCTACATACATTCAGTAGTTAGCAGAATCGAGAGGTCACTAAAAGTAAAAAAAAACACACCTCCAAAAATAGAAGGAGCTTTTGATAGACCTAACTTCTGTAGCACTGAACTAACCTTGCGGGAACCTATACGGCTTATACTTGAGAGGTGAGCAATACAAGTTACTGAGGAATCGTAAATAAGGGATATCCGTAAGGGATTGTATTATCCCTTCTTATACGGTTAATCATCGAGGATGACCTTATTCGGAAAATCAACGACCGAGGTCTCTACTCAACTGGATACTTTTCAAGTTAATGCAAGACGCTCTAAATATAGGCGAGAAGTGTTGTAAAGAACACTCCCTAACAGAAAACTCTGCAAAGACGGAAATGGTTCTTTTTACGACTAAGAGGAAATTAGGCCGACTAAAATTCATTAAACTCATGGAAACACAACTTGGCTTGTCAAATTGAGTAAAATCCCGTGATATTAAACTTGACAGCAAACTGATATGGAAATACCACATTGAAAATAAATCAAATAAAGCCTACCATATCTTCTAGCAAAACCATGGGGCCATCGGAAATTCTTGAGTGTTATCCCATAAGATGGCATTTTCGCTATACACGGCAGTCATTAGAGCAATTGTAAGTTGCAGTGTTATAGTTTGGTGGCCAAAGACAAAGTGTATCACTATAAAACAAAAGCTAAATCACATCCACAGGGTAGCGTGTCTGTCGGTGATCGGAGCAATAAAGCCTATTCCAACAGCGGCTGTAAAGGTGATTTTGAGTCTGCCACCTCTCGATATAGGTCTTGAAGGGCACAGGCTTTGGCTCTTTGCCTAGGTCTTGAAGGGCACAGGCTTTGGCTCTTTGCCTGCGAGCAGGAATGTGGAATGCGGCCGGTAAAATGGAGAGCCACCGGCGCATAATTGTGGGAGGTGGGCTTCAAATGGCTTCTGGCTGGGTGCGCCGATGGACCAACTACTATTAAAGTATAACTTCACAAAATCCTACCATATAAAAATAGATGATCCACAGGCAAGAATCGAAGACTCAAGTATATTGAAAACAAATACGGGCACTGGAACAGGAATCTTTTTGGAAAAGCTGAACCTAAATGTAGGTATTAAATCAGACAAATACTTGACAATCTTTCAAGCGAAGATGTTGGAAATTTTACATAATGCCTAGCAAATGATGCAACTGAATACTACAGGAAAATATATGCAAGTGAAGAGAGGCAGTCAGGCAGATCTTCAGGCTATGAGGAATGTGAAAACAAACCCATTGTTCGTATGGAACTGCCACTTAGCTTTGGAAAGTCTATTACATGAGATTGCTGTTAATCTAATACGGATCAAAGGATATTTTGGATTGGAGAGAAACAAACGTGCTGACAAATTGGCGAGAAGGGTTTCGGAAAGATAATTAGTTGAACCAGATCGAACCCTTCTCCTCGTTAGATCAACCGTGAGAAACCTACTTAATGAAGAAATTCATCGTAAACACAAAGTCCAATGGACGTCAATAACAACATGCTGACAGACTCTTGCATTCATTGAAATGCCGTCCAGTGAAAGAGCAAAACTATGCCTACAACTTTAAAGAAACAACTTCGGTAAATTGTAGGGCTTTGGTCGGGTCCCTGTCCATTAAACAGGCAGCTTCTCAGAATGGAAATTATAAATGACACGAGCTGTAGAGAGTTTTCAGAAAAAAAAAGAGTGACGAGCACGTGATATGTCACTGCCAGGCACTAGCATCAATCAGAGGATCCACGCTGGGAGACTTCTGGCCTTGTGTGGTCAATTTGAGGGAGGCGCATGCAAGGGACGTTTTTTAGTTTCTCAACAAAATTGGGTGACTGATTAAATGACCAAAGATGCCACAATCATGGCGATATCACAATACGTCCGGAAATGGTGGCCTAAGTAGTGACCTAAATTTATGTTTAAGTAACCTACCCCAAATACAGAATCCCCCTTTTACCGCATAATTTATTTTATCCTTAAGATATCGACTTTAATTTCAACATTTTAAGTTTTGTTTCTTGCCTTATTATACAGGGTCTTTTTTTAGTCGCCAGGTTACCTTTCTACGGACAACAACTTTTTATATAGACAAACTAACTTTATAGATGGAAGGAGCCGGGGCCAAACTTTTTTAAATATTTTTAACTTCTTCCGCTTCCGGTTATACCGGAAGTAGACACAATTTCCATATATCTCCAGTTAGACAAAAGATATCCAGTTGCGATTTTTACTGATATTTAGGGCTCTTTAATTCTCTATTTTAAGATATCACAATTGACATATCGTTCTATTTATTGATTTAGAAAAACGGCGAAATGTGTTACCATTTTATATAACGCGCTGTAGCAGCGTCAATAATTTTAAAATAAAAACATATGAAAGTGCCTTCGATAAACTAAATAACACTCCTTCTATAGAGACTAAGTTTGTTAAATTTCATTAAAGTAAACTGATTTAAAATTTGTTTCGATGTCTCACCACCACTTTATTTTTAGACATAGAACAAAAAGTGTAAAACAAAAACAAGTCAAAATTACGGTATTAATATTATGCATGTATTTTCAATATACCTTAATTAAGCAAAATTTGGAGAAAATTCTAATTTTCTATTCAGTCTTTCGTATTACGCCACTTAGCGGTCATTTTAGAACTTCAAAAATATTTTCCAGCGGCACTTTTCAGAGCCGCTTTTATAATTTTTTTTTTCTCTAAGCTGTGGGATTATTCGTTGCTGAGATATAGCCGGCGTCCTCTCTTGTTTGGCCACCAGATACAATAGAGTTTTTCTCCAGATAGAGTACTGACGAGGGGTTTCTTTTTTATTTGTAGATTTACGAGAAAAAGTCGTTTCTTAGAAAAACTTCTGCTTGATCTTAAATCACTGAAAATGACATTATTTTCTTTATTTCTTATACAGGGAATTCATTTATTTGAAAATTTTAGAAAATGACTTGAAGTAAGCTGCTGTTATTTTTGTTAATATCAAAAATTTTATTTAAAAATATGGTTTAGAACTATAAAAACGCCTAACTTTCAAATATTAATTCATTTTCAGAAAATTTTACAAATAGAATAGCCTTGGACTGCAATAACGTAGCTATCTAAATGAGTGCATTATTGCTTGCATAACAGTTGTTGGAACTATTCCATAGTTTCTTCTACAAACCGCTAGGTGGCTCAATACCTAGAAATTTGTGGTTACTTGAGAAAACTCCACAAACAATGATTCATAATATTGTTAAGGGCTTATCGGTTCGAAATGATTATTACGCGTGAATTATAACCACTTTATTTTCAAACTAAACTCGGAACACCACAACTGAATAATTAACTCAATTATTGACTTTTAACGACTAACTAGCTAATTAACTACACTGACTCTAACTAACTCGGGGAAAAGGCGACCGCTTTATATAGTTTTCGCTTACCGGTTCTAGGCTTAACGTTTGCCGAAATTTCTGGAACGCTTATCTGCCGTTTGCTTCATTATCGCGGCCGCTTTTTTTTATCAGATCTTTCTATAACATTTTCTTAGATTCTAAATTCTACAATTACATTTCGTTACACTATTGAAATGAAATGTCAATCAAACTTGGCGAGGAAAGTAAAAACCTAAGTTAATTCCTTATATTGACAAATCAATAACTAATTATATTGATAGGTATATAGGTATATATTTGATAGGTATCATCACCAAGATTATTTTCTTTCAATTTATATCATAGTGCTCCAAACAGCACAGAAGATTTAGTGTCGCCACAAGTTACATTTCGGAACATTTGTAATTTTTTAGTGTATACCTTCAAACGAAGCATTTGTTAGGTTCGATTTGGGTATGCCAAAATGACGAGATTAAACAAGATCAAAACCGTTATTTGTTTTCCAAACCCCGAATTTGATAAATCCTTAAACCTAATGGGCTGTGCATTAGAATTCAGAAAATAAAACTGCAGATACTAAATGCCTATAAAGAGAGTGGAAATTTGCGCAAAGACAGTTGGTAATATCTTTGAATTATGATGTTTTAATTTAATCACTTCTTGTTATTATCAAATACTCCTTTAGGTTCTTGATTTTTAACCTGTTTTGCTTAGTTTTTATGAAATTAATAAAAATGTCGTCTTTAAGCATTTTTTCACATTACAACTACATTTCTTAGTAAATATTTTTGTTACCACCAAAAATAACAATTTACTTTTGCTTATTTTTTGACATTTTCAAGTAACTGAACTCCCTGTACCAAAAATCTTGAAAAATATGTCATCTTCGGTGATTGAAGATCAAACAGAAGTTTTTCTAAAGAATTACTTTTTCTCATAAACGTACAAATAAAAAAGAAATCCCTCTTCAGTTTTCTATCTTGGGATAAACAATATAAACTTACCTGATTTTTTATTAGAAATATAAATAAAAAATAAAATATGAGGGTTGCTATTTAAAATAAAAAAGTTGGTCAACTTCCGATATAACCAGACGTGGGAGAAAGTTGAAAATATTTTTAAAAGAAAGTTTAACCTCGACGAGTCCTATCCACAAAATAAGTTTGTCTTTACAATAAGTGGTAACCTCACTTGATATAAACTTTTTTTCTTAAAACGACCCAACACTCTGTAGATAAATGTTTGGATAAAAATGTAATAATAGTGTTGTATTTGTAAAGTTTATGAAATGGCATTTTCAGTACCCTGTGAAGGCAATAAAAATGAAGGGTACACATAAGCTCGACTTCACCTAGGTTTGATAGCAAAAATTGAAGATAATATTGTTTATTGCGCCCGCGGGAGGATTAATTTTGAACGTACCTACTAATAAAATGCTCTCAAAATTTACAAAAAAAAAAACAAATATTAACCCCAAATTTCTAATATGATTTTCAAAAATGCCCCAAATTTTCAAAAAAAAGTTTTTATTCTAAACTTTATATAAAAGCTTGATATTTCCTACAATCTTTAAAAGATAAAAAGACAAGTCAGAATTTAAGTTGACTTATTTGGAGAAAAATCATATTTAGAATTTTTGTTCACATTTTAGTTAAACATAAACTTAAATACTTTAAGTTTCAAGTATTAAGTTATTGCGAGAAATGCCAACTTTTTTAAGTTAAGTTGAAGTTACGAAAAGAAATTGTAAATTTCCATTTTAAAGATAAAATTTTGAAAAATAAGTAATACTTTCGAAGCTTAAACTTTAAACTTTAACCAAAAGATAAATTTTTTCAAAATATAAGAGTAATTTTTAAAACCTAAGCTTTGTAAATATTTCGTGTTTACTATTTGGACATTTTTATAAGGGTGCGTTTAGAGTAGACACTTTATATCGTACTTTTCTCTCTGACATAAGTGTCAACTATCCTAAGAGAAGCTATTCGAGACTAATCTATACAGCTGGAAGGAGATAGATTCTTTCATGACAGTTGACACTTACGTCAGAGAGAAAATATATGTTATGTCAGAGAGAAATGTACGGAATAAGGTCTACTAGTGTAAGCGCACCGTAGGAACCGAAATTACGACAAAAAAAAATCATTTATAATCCAAATGATCTTAACGTTTCTATCTTAAAATCGAAATATTAGAAAATACTTGGAATTTCAAAATCTAAACTAGGAATTACAAAAAAGTAATTGATTGCATTGATTACGTTTTAACCAAAAATATAAAAAAAAGTTGTTTAGATTTTAATTTTAAACTAAAGTTTAAAAAGAAGTAAAGTTTTCTTTTTAAAATCAGATCCAAAATTTGAAGCTTTAGGTAAAAATTTTAGGAAACACTAACATTCTTACGTCTACGCTTAAACGTATCAAATCAATTATATAGAAGAACTAAACTAGTTTTTCTAGAGAAGAAAGAGGTAACCCTCCCAAAAACGTTGCAATTAGGTGATGGACAAGAGGATTTTTAACTTTGCAACAAACCACAGATATATGCCAACATAATTATTCAGAAATTATACATGGAAAATTTAAATTAAGTATCCATGAGATTCTTGTACCACTTCAGCTGACAATGCCAAATAGTAGGTTTTGCTTGAGTAATAAAAATAATACTTAGTAGGTAATTTGTCCATTTCAAGTTGAAACCTTAATTTGGGTTATTTTGATGCGTTTTATATATATTTCGCGCGTAAGTTTGCATTGGTAATAAACATTTATGTACTTCTTCTCTAAATGGTTATTCAAACAAAAGAAAGCGTTAATAACACAACAAGCAAAACCACTTTCCTTGAACAAATAGAAATTTAACATAAAAATTACTCCATATAGCATACGCAGATGTGTGTCAATGGTGAAAAATGTGCTTAATTATTTCTGTTTGAACGCTCTCCATTAATGAGGATATGTGTAATTTTTTCAGGTTGACCGTGTACGAGTTCATATACGTGATATTTGATAAATAGTGACGGTGGGGTAAACTAAAAATATAAGTTGACAAAACGTTTTACAGATCAAGAGGAGTACAAAGAAATTATGATAAAAGAGGTTTTATTTGAAATAGTGGCCTAATTATGTAATGGCAAGGGGTAGCAGTTGCTTCTCCAAAATTTTATACCCCAGTATCTTGCCAACGTTTAAGAAATTATCTACTACAATCGGTACAAGATCACAACAAAAACCCTAACGTAATATTTATCTTGTCAAAAAGTATGTAGCATAAGATTAAAATAAAGTAATATTATCGTCGTTCTGTTTTTTTTTTTTCCTGTAAAGATCTAAATAGGCGAAATATCGAATTCCCGAAACACAAAATTTAGGGGAATATTTATTTCGAAATATAATGAAACAGTTTTCATTTCAGATTTAAAATACCAGTTACGCAATTATTATTTGGAAAATAAAATTTAAATCCAAACTTTTCATGAAAAATGGGAATTTCAGAATATTGAAATGAGAATTTCTACCTAGCAGCATATAATAACAATATTTTTAGATCCAAACCAATTAGATCTCTTAGATTTTTTTATATATTTAAAAATAAGCAAGACAACACTCTTGCTAAAGATAAAAAAAAAGGATTTTTCACATAGTAGCATAGTACAAAATATTACTCTATCTAAGTAAGGACAGTACCAAATACAATGAGGAATAAAATAAGAAGAGTGGAATTAGACTTGATGAGACGATGCCTATAAATAACGAGAAGGGACCAAGTGAAAACTGAAGAAATATGATGACGAATGAGAGTTAAATGTTTAAAAACAAGAAAGTTAGAACACAGAGCACTGCAGTGGTACAAACACGTCTAAAGAATGCCAGAACACAGATGGCCAAAACTAGTATTGGAATGTGAACTGCCCGGGAGAAGACGGAGAAGACGACCGGCATTAAGATGGGAAACCCATATTGAACATGCAATGATAGATAGAGATCTGAGAGCAGGGGACTGGGATCTGAGAGAGCTATGGAGGAAAAAAACGGCGAACTCATAACGAGAAAGAACCGAAGAAGAAGAAGAAGAAAAAAATAAGCGATAGACTGTAGGTCAAGGTAAAAAAAAAAACCGTACTTATGGTTGATACTACATACATTTTACCGACATATACGTAATTGCAGGTGGGGAAATGGCCTTCTACCTCATGTAGTCAACCTAGTATATTTATTTAGCTGGGACAACTTTTTTATCGAAAACCTCAACTTTTATTCCAAAATTTCGAAATTCGAAATTTTGACGTCTTCTCAAAATTTGTTTTGACGTTTTCTCAAAATTTGTTTTGACGTTAACATCCATTATTTTCAAAATTCGATTTTTTTTCAAACTTTGAGTGTTTCTGGGAAATCTCGACTTTTTCCAAATTGCTTCAATTTTGTCAAAATCCTTGTTATTTTTTTCTAAATTACATCATACTTTTCAAATCAAAGTTTTTTTGAAAATTTGGGCTTGTTAAATGCCTTTCTTGAAAGTTTAGATTTGAATTTTAAAATTCGGTTTTTTCTTGAAACTTGAATCATTCAAAAAATTAAAAATCTGGAATTTCTTTTCTGAAAAATCCAGTTTTTCTTTTTTCCAGTTTCCAACCTTTTTATCCAGATATTGCCATTTTTTAATTTTCTTTCTGAAAGATGCCTCTTTTCCCAAAATTCAGTCTTTCTGACAATTTCAGCTTATCTCCTAAATATAACTTTTCTGGAACTTTCTACTTGTTTCTCAAGATTTATCTTTTTATGCAAACGACTTATTTCCTAAACGCTGTCTTTTTCTCGAACGTTCGGAATTTGTTTTAAGAAATTTACTCCTTTTTCTTAAAATTTAGTAATCTGTTGCTGTTTACCCCATATATTTAAAAATCAATATTAGTGCCAACACGGTTCAAATGCAGTAGAATGATAACTAGGGACCCGAGTTTAGGTGAAACCCTATGATCCTACCATTTCACCTTTTTCGGCTTTTTTCGTGCGTTGTTGCTTAAATTTCGATTTCACTAGTTTTTGGCTTTTTTATACATGATTTGGACCTATTCTCAAAAAGCTTAGTACCTATTTATCGTGTTCTGTGGATTTCCCAGAGTACATACATTTACTAAAGAATTTAAGCAGAAATATGTATACATACGTAATAAAATAAAGCAACAAAATAGAAATTTAATCCATCCTAATAACAACAAGATACTTAAAGCATAAATTCCTAAAAAATGGAAATTATTAAAAATTACTCCTTTAACCCACCCTTATAAGACTTATAAGATTTAGAATAACCGTCTAATTTCGAGAAAAAATGAGCCATAATTTCTGGAGAAAAAGACTTGAAGTCAAAATGTTCAAAAAAAAATAAAGAAAAACTATATTAACTGCAAGGAAACGTTAGAAAAAAATGTCCAAATTTCAAAAAGATCGAATCTATTACCAACTATCAGAGTTCAATATTTTCTAAAAAATTTTAATTTTTGGGCAAAATTTACAAAAGAAATTTTGAAGTTTCTTAAAACCTATACTGTCCTTTTCAAAATCCCCAGTGAAAATGTTTTAAAAATAGTTTAAATGATTGTGAGAGAAAAATCAAAATATTTTCATAAAGTCTGAATTTTGAGTCACTGCCAATTCAAGGATTTTGACAGAAAAAAACCAAAATTATTAAAATCGATTTTTTTTTAAATTTCGACTTTCGACAGTTTTAAACTGTAAAAGTTGTAAAAATTTTATAAATTCTCAAAGTCCTCATGTCGTGGTTAAAGGTTAAAAAATCCTAATTAAAATCTAGAATTAGTAAGATCGAAATTTTAATATTGAATTTAAAACGTCAAACTTTTTTCCAAAACTTTCACCTTGAAGTCAAAATTTTGAGAAAAAAGTCTACTCAGCTTCGAGTTAAACTGCTAGAAGAAAGTCATTTAAAGATGTCTTCTCAAAATTATGTCATCAGAACAGATTTTGAATTTTTAGTAGAGTGAAATATTCAAAATGTTTTTGAAATACTGCTTTTAAACCTAAATTTTAAACAAATTTAAAAACATTATTAGAACTTGCAGGTTTTATTAAAAATTTTGTGTTGAACCTCAAAAAGTATCGTTTGTATAAATTTTGAGTTTTTCTTAAATTTTTTATTTCCAAATGCGAAGTTTAAGCTTTAAATTTTTAGACTGAAAAATTCGACTTTTCTTATAAAATTTAAAACAAAAGGTCGAAATTTTTAATAGAAAGGAATGGAAATTTCAAAAAGTGTTTAAATTATTTTTAAAAAATTATCAAAAATTCATGCCTAACCTTGAAATATTGGCTTTTTCTCGAATTTTGACTTTTAATCTCAAAATTTGGACTTTTTCTAGAAGTGTAAACATCAAACGAAATCCCAAATTGAAATATTCAAATTTGGGGGGAGAATCGAATATTTGAGTTTAAAGTAAAAATTGCAAGATTTATGTTGAAAATTGAGAATAAACTAAAAATTCTAGGAACTTTCTACTTTGGAAATACATACACTTTTCTAAATATCCTGAGTAAAATCTAACATTTGATTTTTTCGAAATTTCGAGTAAATGCTTCTTAATTTTTGCAAGTTTTTATTTAAATTTCGGTCTTAATCGCAAGCTCTCCACTTTTTTCTCAAAATTCCAAACCTACATTTCAAATGTTGGTCTTTTAATGTCAATAGTTTTACTTTAATCTTGAAATTTTGACTTTATTCTCGAAATATTTAATTTTATAATCGAAAACTAATTTTATTTTTCATTTTGACCTAAAAATCTAATGATAAAAATAACTTTAAAATTGTAAATTTTTTTTTGATACGTCTTTTACTAAAAATGCAGGCTTTCATCTTTTAATTATTTTGTTAAAAATTTAATTTGAAACTTCAAGTGTTTCAAGTGTTTATTCGAAATATGTTTATTTATTTTTAAATTGCTATCAAAAATGTCGTTTTTTTATTGGTAGTGACCGGATTATATGCAGAATGCATAAATAGTTGATTCCCGCTAAAGTTGCGCCTGTTAAAGTTGTCCGCTCGTTAAAGTTGTCAGGATACGATCATTGAAGTTTCACGAATATACCCCCACTCTAATTTGCGAACAACGAATTGGCGTTCTGAGTTTTAGCACCACTTTTGAATAACCCACTCAACCGTGTAAGGAGCAATAAAACAAATTCGACAATGGTAGGGATAACGGGAAGTAGCAACTTTAATGGTCGATCCAGTATGATGAGCGCAACTTTAGCGGGAGTCTACTGTAAAGTATATAGGAACATATCTTACAAATTTTCAATAAATGCATATGCATTATTTTATTTTGCATATTTGGGGCTTTTTTTTTAATCCGATACCAAAGGTTTAGCATGGGAAATCGGCTCTTGAATTCATTTGTAAGTAATAATAATGTAAGTAATTGACATTTCGAACCCTTACTTCGTGGAATTCTTTAATATTCATAATTATTAAACTTTTTTAACGATAAAAACGCAACAAAATTTAGAAATTCCACATGGTTTTGATAAATTGTTGCCAACAATTTTTAAATTTTGTTGCGTTTTTTATCGTTAATAAAGGTTAATAGTTGTGAATAATGTAAGTATTTAAAGATAACTCAATAATTATTATCATCCAATTTTTTCTCAGTAAAAATTAAGAATTTAGAGCTCATATTTATTGCGTGTTAATTTTATTTAGAGGGCAACTCTTAGGGTGAATACTGATCAAATTAATTCAAAGACGGATTTTCCACTGTTATCCGGCTACATTTTTTTTAAATTTAGAATTTATAAATGACATTTGAGTTGAAAACTTAAACACTTACTGCAAATTAGGGGGGGTAGGTCACTAGGAAACGAAATTTTAGTTGTTTACATAATGCAGAAGTTTTGTTATTTACTATTGGTAAATATGAAGAACTTGTTAAAAATGTATCGGCCTTGCTAAGTTGTGTCCTTCATAAAAACGATGGTTTTTTTTAAAGTAAAAAAACTGAATCAATTATTAACGACAAATCACTATGGTCTTATGTGCGTTTTCAAATATACACCTGTAACAGCTTGTAATGTGGAATGTTGAAAATATTGAAAAGTATTTAATATGTAAGGGTACAACCACGCTGGCGAGAGATTGTCGCGGGCGACAATGTCATGAGAGACAGGCGATATGTTGTTTACCGTTAAGCGATTAAATTTTAGTTTCTGCTACGCCTCTCTCGCGAATTAATCGTATTGCTCTGCTTTTCGAAGATGATTTTAGTCCTAATCATTCCTTCCGCAAAAGACAATTTGGTGTTCATTCTATCAACAGGTTTAGAAGCAAGTATAGCGAATCCTACCACATACAAACAACTGCAAAAATATCCATATTTTTTGACTATATTAGGATGCCTGTAGATGCTTTTAAGCTTCTACTGAATGAAATTAAAAATCGAAAACGTACAACAAATTTTGGGAAGCCAAAGGAGCAAAACCATCACATGAACGCGAAAAATCGCCCTAAAATAAAAAAAAAACGGTAATTGGTAAGCGATGCACTCCAACTCCGCTTAGGGATTTTTCGCTGTCGCTTAGGTAACTATGGGAGCTTCAATTTACTCTAATGTGTTTGAACTACTTTTTTGTCGCTCTGTCGCTTGCGATTTTTTGCGAGTGTGGCACGGCTATTTTGAATATTATACATATTCTTATCGTAATATATAATTTTTAGTACATTTTAGAAAATAAAATAGAATTTAGTATTGATTGGTTTTACTTTTTATAATGGATTTTATAATGCATATAATGTATTCTTTAATGCATATTTTTAATACTTTTTAGAGCATATTGCATGCATATTTAGTACTTTTTTAGTGCATATAATCCAGCCTCCATTTATTGGTATTTCAAGACAGTTTTTTATTGTTTTTGGACAATTTTTTTTTTCAAAATGCCAAATTCAATACTTTACTCTTTTTTTTTTAAATTATTACTTTAGTTTTGACTTAGGGATTTTGATTTTATTTTGAAATTTCGATCCTAATCCCGAAATTTTGACTTTGTTTTGAAATTTTTAGTTTACACAGTTATACATTTTTCGGTTTGTTTTTATATAATGATTTTCCTTTCCTCATACTTAATTTCATTTTTGTAATATTGTTGATGTTAAGCTCGACAGTTCAGAAAAATTTGTATTTTAATATGAACTTTTGAATTTTCTTGTCAAAAATTCGACTTCCTAGTTGTTCGCTTTAAGACTCAAAATTTCTTTGTTTGGTGAAACTTTTGTTTATATATGTATTGTGAAATTTCGACATTTAAAATTTATTATAAACTTAGAGTTATTTCAAAATCTCGCCGTTTTTGTCACAATTCAAAGTTTGCATTTTCAATATTGTTCTTTTTCGAGTAATTCTTGTTTATAAAAGATCGGCAGGACTTTTCAAAATAAAAATCGATTTTTTGCAAAAAAAAAACAGTGGAAACTTTGCTATTTTTGAGCAAAGAAATAAATATGTTTAGTCCATGTTTCCTTTGTCATGGGTCAAAGATGATTCAATGCGTAATTATTTAATAATGATTACTTAAATTATAGGAGCGTCTTGACATGTTTTATTTTTATTTATAAGTATAAAATATTCTGAATATTGTCAAAGGAAATTTCTCTCATTAACAATTAAACCGTTTGCTGAATCGAACAATGTGCTAAATTGTTAATAAAGTATTACGATGATGTCATTTACATATTTGCTATTATTTGTGCGTTATTATTTGTTACACACTCACACAAACACACTTTCCTACTCAGCTACTCATTTTGAAAACAATAAAATTACATATCCCTAGTTTATACAAGCTAAAATCGTTTTGTACTATTAGCTTTTAAATATGCCACGAACAAATTTTCTTTATAAGTAATTGTAGGAAAAGTCAAATTTTGAGTTTCAATGCTCTGAAAATATCAAAATGGAAATTAAGGTTTAAAGGAAAAAAGACAAATTTCGAAAGTAAGAGTTGAAATTTCTAAAAAGCAAGCGCAAAATTGTTTTTAAAAATATTTGGTAAAAAATTTAAAAACTCAAGAAAAAATGCATTATTAAAAATTTTGTTCAGAAATGTTCAAGTTTAAGTATAAAAGAGTAAATACCGAAAAATTTGTTTCTAATTTGAAATTTCCAGTATCTTTAAATTTAAAATGAATGGTGAAAAAATACATTTACAGTTTACTTTTGAAATGTTTAATCCACCTGAAATTTTGCAAAATGAAATTGAGAAATAGTAAAAATTAATAAAATGTTAAATATCTAGCTTCTAAATTTTAAAAATTAAAATTTTTCTTTCAAAGTGCTGATCTGAAGTCAAAACTAATAATTTCGAAAATATTAACAAAATATGTTGAAATTTGAGTTTTTAGGAAATGTTAATATTTCAACATAAGTCTTACCAAAAAATTAAAAAACTGAAATTTCAACATTTTACAATGAAAATGGAAATATTTGGGATTTTTTTTACATACATTTTGATATATTCCTTATAATGCTTCTAAATCTTTGATTTTGATTTTTTTTTTGAATTCCAAAATGTTCCAACAGTAATTGTTTCTTTGATTCGCCACAGTATGTGTTTCCGTTTGACATTTTTGCAAAAAAAGTAAACGGTTTTTTTTTTTAATTTCAAGTTTCTCTCAATTCTCTTTCACAAAAATTTATTAGTGTTAAAACTAGAATTTTATTTTCATAAAGTTCGAGTTTTTCCAAAATAAAAAGGAGTGAATTTTTTCTCAAAATGAAGGATAAAAATTGGTTTTTTCTTATTTTTAAATTAAAGTCAAAATTTAAACAGCAAAAAGTCGAAATTTTTAAAAAACGCTTTTATTTACAAAAATGTTCTTGAACATTTCAAATTTGAATTCGAAATATTCAGGATGGACCATAGGTAATGGTACACAGAGCAAGAATGGATCTTTCGTATAAAAACAATGTGATTTAACTGAGTTTGTCTTGTATCAAATGATAAAGGGTGTCAAAGGTAATCGTAGTGTTCACTATACACATCAGGAAAGTCAAACACCATAGGGAGAATATTAATGAGAGATTTAACATTGAGAGCTAATAGTGGGATAGATGAGCGGCGCCTTGTATTCTCCTACACCGGCGTAAACAATTCAACGCAGAGCACAGCGATCAGTGCTGGTGGAGATTTCAGTAGTACATCATGGCTTCTAACGTGTTTTGTTACGAGATTACTTCTGGCAGGCAACAATTTTATTAAAATTTGCGTACCACATGCTGTTTGTTGTTTTAGTCCGTTGATTTAATCAACGTCTGAGGCAAAATAAAGCTGATATTCGTTGATAACCAAAATAAATAAACGAGATTTGTTAAACAAAATAAATAATAATTCTAATGAAGAATATAACATATTAAATCTTTAAACATTACAATATAAGGAGTTCAAATAAGCCGCCAGACTGTGCTAAACAATTCTCCAGTCTGTTGTAAAACTCTCGACCAAAACTGGGAGATACGTGTAATAATATAATAAGTAGACCGTAGAAAACTATGGAAGGGACAATTCTTAGCGTTTTACATGGACAATGAAAATTTGTCCTTATCTGTATATCGATAGTTTCTACCATTAATAATATCGATAGATTTTTATAAAAATATCGATAGTATCAATAGTTTAGCTAAAAATTTTATTTATTTAAATGAACTTGCTTTTGTCATTTAGGCTTTAACGATCGTCCCCACAAGGGAAATATCTGCCCCAGTTCACGATGCATGGATAAATATCGTACATATAATCCGCAAAAAATGTTCTCATTGGTAGAATTATTATATTTCTATTAAAACATATAACATACACTTGACCATTTAACATAATAAACGAAAAACAACTCTGTTTTCAAATATTTTACATAAATTTTCAAGAAGTGGAGTCTGGAGTCATTTGAATAGCGTATTTTTATAAACTTTTTCTCTTTGACCATATCAAGTTTAAAGTTGTAGTTTTTATTTTTTTAAATTTCAACTTTGAAGTTGAAATTTTGAAATTGAGGTCGAAATTTACAGAAAGAGATGGGAATTTTCAGTTTCAATCTAAATTTTTAAAAACCCATTTTCATTCCATATTCTAAAAATTTAATATTATTTTTAAAGTTTGACTTATTCAAAATTGTAAGTTTAAATTTGGAAGTACCATTATTTTTTAATTTCAATAATGAGTTTTCAATGTCAAAATATTTATATTACATTTGAATATACAGCTTTGAATTAAACATTTTGAGAAAAATATGGAAACAAGTTTTAAATTTAGAGGAATTCAAATGTGTCAGAAGAAAAGGTCAAAATTTCTAACAAACTTGAGATGCTTTCTGAATTTTTTACGATTTTTTTTTAAATTTCGATCTTTTTTTTTAGTTCAAATTTGTGTAACAATTTCTATATTTTTTTCAATTTCGACTTTAAAAAGAAATGTTGCGAATAAACATTTCAAGAAATAGATCCAACATTTTGAGATAACATTGACAATTTCGAAATCTTTAAATAAAAGTTATGTAATAGTTTAAAGCCTAATTTTCCAAATTATGAGGTCAAAATTTAACCTATCTTCCCAATTTCCATATTTAAATCAAAATTTAAAAAAAGAAATCAAAATACCGAAATTTGTAAATAAAATTGGAAATTTCGAGAAAAGAAAGTGAAAATAAGTTTAAATAATATCTAATTTTCTCTTGAAAATTTGGTAAAGAATATCTGAATTTTTTATTTTTTTAACAATTTTTTAAGATATTGTGTTGAAATGTTGAATTTTCTTTTTTCAACTTTAATTTTTAAATTTGAAAGATTCAACTTTAAAAATCAAAGTTTCAGAAAAATATAAAAATGTGCAAGATTATAAAAATTATTGTTTTAAAAATAGTTTCGACTTATTTATCGGAATTCCATTTTCTTAAAGTTGAAATTACAAAATTAAAAATTTGGGATTATAGCTAAAATTAGATTCTAGAATTTAAAAAAAAATCTAGCGATTTGGAGTTGTTTTAAATTCATTTTTATCTTTAAGCTTAAAATTTCTAGTTCATAAACGAAATGTAATGGTTCAGTCAAATCAACTAGAAATTTCTACAAAAATTATGCGGAAAGTTAATTTTAAAGTCTAACCTTGGAAATGATAACATTTTCCTCAAATTTTCTGCCCAAACATTGCACTTTATAGAGCTAAAATTTTGAGTTTAAAATCTCGGTTTAAAGCCAAATTTTCGAATTAATATTGAAAATGTTGAACTTATAGTTAAAATTTTACTTAAAATTATAAGCCAATATTTCAAAATTAAAATCTTTCTGAGATTTCTTTATATGAAACATTAAATTAGGTTTCTTACTAGAAATTTCAGCAGTAGACATAAAATTTAAATAAAGTTTCTCAAATTTTCGAGTGTAAAAATTTCAAGCCTCAATCTCGAATTTAAAATAAAAGATTTTGGGAAAAACTTGGGTATTAGAAAACAGATTTGAGTTTTGACGCAAAATTTTGAGAAAAGTGGCGAAATTACAAGAAAATCTTTCAATTGAAGAAATCCAATAACAAAAAATTAAAAAGTTATTGAATCACTACTGAATAAAAGAAGGAATTAAATTTTTTTGAGAATTAAAAATTAAATTTATCAGGATAAAACTTAAAAATAATAAAATTAAAAAAAATCATTATTACAGATTAAAGTTATGATATGTCAATTCTCTTAGAGAGTCATACATTTTTTTAAGTTAAATCCACTCGCCAACTTTAAATCTATTATATCTTTGGGATATTGGGAGTAGAATGCGAAAATAAGGATAGGTGGTGATGAACCGCTCATTTAAATGAGGATAAGTTGTTGCTTGAAAATTTTGTTTGGTAACGAATTCTAGAGTTTTAAAGTTCTATAGAAAAAAAGGCTTCCCACAAACAAAACTCCTCATAAGCCCGGATTTAAGGCCATTGGAGGGATTGGATCCAATCGGGCACGGCCCTTGAAGGGGACCCGCATCACCAACAAAATTAACAAAAAGTTACTTCTCAAAATTTGAAAAAATTGCTTTTGCCGATAAAGGATAAATTATAAATTATTCAAGTAATTAAAAATATATTTATTTTGAGTTCGCACTGATGGATGAGATTTATTATTGTGTTTGTTTTTATAGTATTAGTTGCTACTCGCGACTTCGTCTGCGTGGAATTAAATAACTGTTTTTCTAGAAAATGTCAACATTTTACTTTCACGAGATTTGATTTTCTAAAGAAAACTTTTCATATTAGGCATTGCCCATTTTACCGGTGCATCATTAATTGAATCTAATAACCAAGTTTAGGTTTCTATATCCAGAGATTTAGGTTATGCATAGGATCGATCAATAGTTAGCTAGGATATGTTCCTTAATATTACGTATAAAAGGTAATAAAACGAAAGGTTTTAAAATACTATTTAAAAAAATAAGGCTAACAGAAATAAAACCTTATGTAATCAATTATCCAAAGTTACAAACATTCTATGCAATTTCATGGTTTGCTAAATTGAAAGAGCTTCCATTCCATTCCACTCGATAACAGCACAAACGCAAAAAAAACTAAAAAATAGAGGGCCCCGCAAAAACTTCAATTGGGCACCTCACGTTTTGGATCCGGGCCTGACTAGTGACTGTGCCAAGCTGGATCGCACTGGAATTTGCTGTTAAGCTAATGTTGCCAAAGATCGACTACAATGGGCTTACATATTTTTTTAGTTTAGTGACATATGTGTCTGCTTATAGTAATAAGAAGAAATATTAAATTATTGATATTGCTGTATTTTTGCCACTTTAAGTAGGTAAACCACTGTAGCTTGCCACATGTTCTGTTTAATAACTGTAAAATACAATTACCAAAAAAAAAGATGACATATTATTCAGGTAAAAGAACATTTGAAAAATAACAATACGTTTGTAAAATCAACGCCCTAAATAAAAACAGAAATTCTAAAATAGGTTCAAGGCTTTTGGAAAGAAGACGGAGGACTTTTCTATGCAAGTAAAAAATTTAGAAATAATTCATAAAAAAATATTGTGGATATTGTAACCTTGACAAGTTAAAAGAAAAGAATATGCGGTTAATTAATTTTGAATTACATAAATAGGAAGTTACATAAAATAAAGAATAGAGCTAGACGTTCGGTAGCCTGAAGTCCTTGAACTTGAAAATGTCACGAGTTCCATAACCTTTGGTAGCAAGTTCGACAAAGTTAAAATAAATATATGATGAAACTACAAGACTTTTTTACAATTCCATTCAACCGTCTCTTCATGGGAATTACTTTCTAATTTTTGCATATGGAGAAAGTTGTTAATTGCGGATTTCATGGGTTATTGCCATCTCGAACTGCAGATGTTCACATGGCAAAATTTAAGGTAATATATGCAATTTGCATAATGTTTAAGATTATAGTAACAGTTTTAACTTTAAGCGTTACGTCCTGTTTGCTGCTGTAATTGTTGAGGTTCGTGTCTGAGACTAAGACATCTAATTACGTTGGGTTTACAAAAAAATGTAAAGGATGTATTTGTCTAAAAGATAACCTTTTAAAGTAAGCAGTATTTTCGAATATAATACCTTAAAATTAGGGAGTTGAGGTTGAAGCTGAAAACAAAATAAAATCAATATTTGGTTTTTATTAGTAGTAATTTGATACTCCTTCAATAACTTTGCAGCTGATCAAATTATTGCAGTTAAACAGTTATCTACTTTTAGCATAACTGACTTAACATAAAAAGTTACAGCAAACATATGTCGTGTTTTCATGAATCTATTTGGAATTTGAATTTGCATACCTACTTGTACAATATTTCTTTGAAATATACCTAACTGCAGTGCTATAACTGGATAATAGAATTACTTGTTGTTAAAAAATTAAGATAGTTATCCGAAGAAATTCATAAGAAATTACTTATTGGTTGGCAAAATGCCAGTTAAATATATCTTTATTTAAGAAATACATTTAATATATCGAAGCATCCACTTACACTACACTACAAATACTGTCATGCAAGAGCATTTCATTAAACTTGGTCAATAGGTCATTTGTGTAAAAATCAGTAGTATCCGACAGGGAGTGTGCGAAAACAATTTAGAGCTTTGAAGCATGAGCACTAAAAAAAATAAAAATTTACCAAATGCCCAAACACTGACCTTTCAAAAATATTTACCAAGATAGGCTAATGTCTCTTTCAACGAATTGTTTTTATGGGCCTGGATTGTAATGTGAATTTAGCACGAGCGGAACCATAATGGTACAATTGTGCCCCTGCGCCTCATGCAGTCAAGCAAAAATATTTATTTAACTGGGAGAAGTTTTTTCTAGAAATGTCAACTTTTATTTTAAAATTTCTAATTTTAATCACTTATTGGCTGAAAATGATAATTAATTATATTATAACATTTTCGAGATCCCGTGTTGGAAAATAAAAAATTTCTGAAAAACATTTGACATACGAATATCAATATCACATGGTCATGTCAAATTTTTTGTTAGAAATTTGTCGACAATAATTTTCATTTATTTAAAATGTTTAAAAATTCTTCAACCCAAGCCTAGATTTATTCTTCATGGTGAACTCTTATTGACCAAAAATATTATGTTTTTTAATTTTATTTAACATTTCTTCGGCCCAGTTTGGAAATATTTAAATTTTTTAATGTTTGTTAACAATATTCTAAACAATTTTTGAAATATGACTACTTGATATTTCAATTTATTTAAAAACGTCACCTCATGACAGTTGACAAAATAAGAGGTTAGTTTATTTTACATAGAATAAAAAAAAATAAAAAATAGAAGACCAAAATTAGATATGAAAAAAATTTTTTTTCGTTTTTTGATAAATTATGAAAATATAAAAATATAAAAAATACATAAAAAGGTTGTAGCACTAGACATCGATGTTTCGCTCTCATTTGAGCTCGTCAGTAGTGCATAACATGGAAAAAGAACAATAGGGAAGAAATTCTTAAAAATAAAATTCCATATTTTTAATTTTTTCCTATTCTATGTGAATTGTAACCACTTTATTTCAAGCTTATTTTAAAACACTACAATTATAACTCACTTAACTATCAAACTCTCTGGCTAGCTAACTAACCAACTGACTAACCAACTAACTGATTAACTGAAGGAAAGACGACTGCGTATTATAGGTAACGTTCCGGTTTCTAGAACGGACGTACAGATTAGACTTATCGCTTGCGGAAATGTCTAGAGTGCTTATCTGCCGTATGATTCATTCTCGCGGCCGCTTCCCATTATCAAATGTTTCTAGAAAATTCCTTACACAATTACTAATACAAATTTTATAATTACATTTTCTTACAATATACAAATTAGATATGCATCAATTTTTCAAGTTGCCTTCCTTCAAAACATTCCAGCTGTAACGTACAATTAAACATCTAGCAAAATTTATTTTTGTAGACATTTAGCTATTTGGAGCATCTAAAGTTGTTTACAATTTAAATGCTCAGAATATTTTAATTAAACATTTACTGTCATGAAAGTATAAAAATTGGAAATTCAAAAAAGGCGATCAAAGTTCATAAATGGTTCGAATTTTGTAAGAAAAGAGAAGAATTATAATTTAGAGGTTTGAAATGTTAAACAAAAATCGAAATATCCAGAAAACAATCAGTGTTAAAGTTGAGAATATAATTTGAAAATTAAAGGCAACATTTGGAGATGGAAATTTATAACATTTAAAAGCATCTCGCAAGTTTACAGCCAAAACATAACTAAAAAGTAAAAATGTCCACTTTAATATCAAAATTTTAACAAAAAAATTTAAATTTGGATAAAAAATCCAATTGAAATTTCTAATTTAAAATCTAAATTTCATAATTAATGACAACCAAAAAAAAAAAACAAACCAAAATTAAAAAAAAAAACTTTTCCCGAATTCTTACAAAAAATGTTCTGATTTATAAAAAAAGGGAAATTTCAAATTGAAATCTGTAACTTTCAGTAAATAATCCTAACTAAAAAAAAAACAAAACTCAATTTAAGAAAAATAAAGGTTCTGATATTTAACTCCTAAACGTTGGTTTTTGATTTGAGTATTTCACTTTTTTCCAGATATTTTGGAGTTTGTCTTAGTGACTTTTGTTCTATATTTCTTACTTGCAATTAGACTTTCTTCCCCAAATTTCAAATTTAATGTTAAGGTATGATTTTCTAAAAATAGTAAATTGTTTTTCTTAGAAGTTACATTTTAATTTAAACATTTTCAAAGTACAAACCAAATATTTTGATACGTATTAGAAGGCAGTTAATTACATTTTACTTTAATTTTTGAAAAATTGGCAGTAAACTGATAATCAAGTTTTTGTTTACCGATTTATCGGCAAATGAAAAGTATGTAAATATCCAAGCCTAATTTTAACGTTGTCCAATTTTTTTTAGATATCTTATACAATTTTATCATCATTAGGTTGGCAAATAAATAGCTTCAGAATTTCCTGTTTTATTGTGCATAACTAAAGATTATATTAAAAATTGTTTTTATTTTATTATTTATGTAATACTTTGAAAAAAATTGATTCTATGATTCTTCGTTATATTGCCCTATTTTTTCTGAATGTTATAAAGCTTGCACAATTTTCTGGGAATTAGTAGTACTTCGGATGTTCATATTTTGTGACTTTATGTTTTGCGTTAATTTAAAATTATACATATTTTAAACCATGAAAAAATAACGCTTTCGCAAAAATTTTTATTTGCCGTTATAACCAGTTACTAAATTCTAGCCTCTTTGTTTCTTGCAAAAACATAGTGGCAAAGGTTGAAAATCCTCCTGGTCAGCAGTCCTCTTGGTAGCTCAGCTAAGACAATCAAGAAGTAATTGCATGCCTTTTTTGCTGCATTGTCTTCTAACAGAAAAACAAAGCACACTTTTTCATTTAACTTACGATGCTTACACCGCTTAGTTTAGCCAACTGTTTTAAATCAGGTTGAGGTTCTTTATTTTACCAATTGCTATAGAATTGGTTATTATCTAATTAATGGCTCAGGATTATCTCATAATAGTGATAATCTAAAAATTGGAAAATGATTTTCTAAAACTTTCCATTTTTCATTTGAAGTAGTAAAGAAACTTTGTTTGCCATGTGTTAAATACATAAATCGACAACAATTTGAAAATTATTTCCAAGTAATATTGACCTCTAGAAACAGAAATAATGAAAGCTTCTATTTCATCGTACGTGGGTGTCTACCTTTAGTAAAAACACAAAAAATCACTTTCTTTCGGTGACTAATAGTCATGTTTTCCTAGAAATTTAAAAACGTGTAGCATTTTACAGATGTCGTATGAGAAAAACATCTTTATTCGGATCATGTGTTGGGTGTCGCAAATAGGATGGTTGTTCAATTGTGTACACCGTTAATACAAACGGAACTTAATTTGAAAACAAATGATTTCAAGAGAAAGTTGCGGGTTCTTTGGCGGATTCATTAATAACTTTCGATCGTGAATGATCATCACAAAACGGATATAAAAGTGTAATAGTTATGAATAAATGTACATATTTCGTAATTAATGTAACTGACTTTCGATGTTGCAGGACATTTACACTTTACACCTATGAATTAGAAGTGAACCACGCCGCAATTTAAATATTAAACAACATCGTGTTTGGAATTCCCTTATAGGTTTGCACATGTGACCAAACAAAATAACAGCATGGCACAGAAAACATAATTAATCCAATTTGTTTTAAAGTATAGTTTTTTATATTCAAACCAATTACTGTAAAATTAGTATAAGCTCTCAATTCTATGTACAGGGTGGAATCCAGAGCTGGGCAATTTACTTTTCAGAAAAAGGAATGAAAATACTTTGAAATACATTTATATTGGCTAAGAAGTACTTCAATTACAAATTACTTAGAAAAGGGCCTTAATTACCAAGCGACTACATTTTCAATTACTTTTAAATATTACGATATAAACGGTAAAATATAATGTAAAAAATTAAGTTTTTATTCAGTAATACAAAATAAACTATCAACTAAAGGACACATACACAATGTAATGTCAACTTTAGTGCCATAAATGTAATGATTTATATAACAGGAAAGAAGCTAAATAATAGAATGGAAAAATAGAATTCATAAAGTTCGTTTTAGAGAATACAAAAAAAAATACAAAAAATCATCATTTTTTTTTTGAAAATTTCCGAATGTTTTTCAAAATTTAGATTTTGTAGTTTCGACTTCAGACTGAGTTAAACGGTTTTATCCTTTTTTTTGAATTTCGCCTTTTCTCTCATTTTTTTTCAAAATGTCGATCACTATTAATATTTCGACTTTCTTTTAAAATCTCTACTTTTTTTAAAATACTAATTTCTATTAAATATTCCGACTTATATTTCAAAATATTGACCTTTCGAAAATTCCTACTCGTTTTGGAGAAGTCGATTTTTATTGCAGAATTGCACTTTTTTAATTTATTGACTTATTTTAAAGATTTCGACTTTTTTTTTTGAAATTTTCGATATATTAAGGTATCCCCTTTTATCGTAATTTCGACTTTTCTCGGAATTTTCACTCATGTTTGAAAACCTCCACTCCCAAAATTTTGAGTTTTTCTCGAAATTTTAGCTTAAATTTGAAAATTGCGACCTTTCTTCTCTTTTTCCGAAAGTTCAACTTTTTTTAAAAACTTGAATTCTCGTGAAAATTTAGATTAATCTTTGAAAATTTCACCTTTTGTTTAATTTCCCTTCTTATCGCAGATTTGTAGCTTTCTTAAAATTTTCCTATATTTGACATTTTTAAAAGAATTACATATTTTTGAAAATTTCAATATTTTGAAGAATTTTGGATTGTTCTCAAAATGTTTGTACTTTGTGAAAATGACATTTTTGAAAAACCTTACTTTGATTTTTATTCAAAATTTTCGACATGTCTTGAAAATTTCAAATTTTAAATTTTCCATTTTTTAAACGTCCACATATTCTAAAATTTGACTTACTTTAAAAATTTCAACTCTTTCGCAATTTCGCCTTTTTTTCAATATGTCTACTTTTTCCAAAACTTCAAATTTTTCTTGAAATTTAAACGTTTTGTTAATTTATACTAAATTTTGACACAAAATTTCAAACTTTTCTCAAAATTTTGAATTCCAAAATTATCTTGGTGATCCTATTAGATTAGATTAGATTAGATTAGATTAGATTAGATTAGATTAGATCATATCAGATCAGATTAGATTAGATTAGATTAGATTATATATGAATCGTTTCGTGTTTCTCTTCGTCCACCCCGCACCTCGACCTAAGGAGATCTTTTGTGCATACCCTGATCTATGTAGTTCCCAGGTTCAAACTCTTGTAGAAGTTTATTATGGACCTAGGATTGAGTTTTTCCACATCTGAGGGGTCTAAGGATGCCCATCCAAGTTGGACGTG
The DNA here is from genome assembly GCA_028583605.1 of Dastarcus helophoroides. Lineage (NCBI taxonomy): Eukaryota > Metazoa > Arthropoda > Insecta > Coleoptera > Bothrideridae > Dastarcus > Dastarcus helophoroides. The sequence goes on from CM053332.1 coordinate 5,364,328, forward strand.
CCTTTTGCGCGCAAGCGCATCGCACTTGCATAGCACATGTTCTGCAGTCCCCGCAGCTTCTGCGCAAAAGTGACATAGGTCTGTCTCAGCCTGACCCATTTACTTGAGGTGGTACCTCACAGGGCAATGTCCTGTTAAGAAGTCGGTTAGGATCCTCAAATCGGGTTTGCTGAGTTCTAAGTAGACTTTTGTCTTTTCAAGCGTTCCGGATATGAATCTTTTTACCTGCCGTAGTCCTGGGTATAATCTCCAGTGGGAGATTTTTGACTTTGTTTTCCATTTTTTGACCTCATTGTTGATTTGAGTTTTAGAAAAACCAAAAACCAAAAACTTGTATTCCTTTGTGCCCTGGGACCCACTTAAGGCTGATCCTGTGTTTAGCCAGTTGCTTTAACGTTTGTTGGCAGTCCCAAACTACTTTGGATTTGACAGGGCAGCTACTGAGAGCCTTTATTGCCGCTTGGTTGTCAAAGTTAATGTAGATCTTTGTTCCTTTCAGGCTTCTTCGAAGACACTCGTAGGCGCAGAGTTCTATTGCATGTATTTCAGTTTGAAAGACAGTTGGGTCTTTTCCCAAGGCTTTGGAAAACCTATAGTTAAGGCCATAAATTCCCACTCCAGTCCCAATGTGCTGTCTTTGATCCATCTGTAAACCAGATGGATAATTTGTATTTTTTTCAGGTACTGATTGAGCGTCAGTGTGGCTATCTAAGTCCTCCTAAAAGAAATGATAAAATTTGTACCTGGGTTGCATGTAATCAACCGATTTTGCTAAAATCACCGGGCTACATTCCTTGAGAATTCCCATGTGACCAGCGAAGTTTCCTTCTTTAAATTGTTTTAATTGCAGTAATCTTGAGGCTCATTTGATCGCTTCCTTCTTCACTAAAAGGTGAAGAGGAGTTAAATCTAGCATTGCCTCCATTGCTGCTGTTGGACAGGTGTTCATTGCATCTGTTATGCCCAGACATGCATACCTTTTGAACTATGTTTAGTTGGTTTTGTGCTGTCTTTTTCATTATATTTGGCCACCATACTAAAGAAGCGTATGTGATCAGGGGTGTAATTATCATCCTATATGACCAATAGATCATTTTCGGTTTCAGATTCCAGGTTTTGCTGAACAATCTGCGCCATGTCCAGAACGCTGTGGTGGCTCGCTTGATTATTCTAATCAAATGAGGATTCCAGGTAAACTTTTGGTCTAGGACTATTCCTAGATATTTAGTCTCACTTGAGAAGTTAAGTTGAACTCCATTCATAGTGGAAACTGTTAGATTTAGCTTCCTTCTCTTCGTGAAAGAAATTATAATTGTTTTATTTGGGTTTACACTTAACCCTTGGTTTGGACACCAGTTGTTAATGGTGTTCAGGGCTTTTTGCATTAAATCCGACAGGATTTTATCGTTTTTGCCCCTGATAATGACAGTAATAATATCTGCCTAACCTATTGCTTCAACGCCCGAGTAATACAGTATATTTAGGAAGTCATCAACCACGATGGACCACAACAGTGGAAATAAAACACCTCCTTGGGGACAACCGTTTGCTGCGCTCACTGTGACCGAATCACTGTCAAAGGTTGCTTTGATCCTCCTACCATCTAACATGGAGACAATCCAGTCGATGTTAGGTTTCTCAAAACCTTTTTTGATAGCTGCTGCTTTTGTGGATTCATATGAGGCGTTATCAAAAGCACCCTCTATCTATAAATCCACAAAGAGCTATGTCTTTGTTTGAGTGTGCACTTTCTATCTTTTTGACAGGATTGTGTAAGGCTGTCTCTGTAGATTTGCCTTCTTGATAGGCAAATTAATTATCATGAAGAGGATTCTTTGACAGTACTTCGCTTCTAATGTTTTGGTTTATAATTTTCTCCATTGTTTTAAGGAGAAATGACGTTAGACTAATGGGTCTATATGATTTAGGCTGCGCATGACGGTCGTTTGCTTGTCTTTGGTATATAGACCACATTTACCTCTCTCCAGCTTATTGGAATGTAACTTAACATGTAACTAGCTATGAAAATTGTAGCTAGTGGATTTATTAGTTCCATTATGCCGTGTTGCAGTAGGGCTGGAAAGATTTTATCTTCTCCTGGTGATTTATAGGGCTCGAAGGAATTAACCGCCCATTTTATCTTATTTTTTGTAAATATTTTCCCCGCCAGGCTTTTTACTCGATTGTAAATGGTAAATGGCCCCCAATAAACGCAGCACTGTTGTGGGTATTTCCAATTTCTATAGATCCCGGAAAGTGAGTTCGCATAAGCAACTTTCCAGGCAGTTCTTGGTGTAACTTCCGTCTTGGCATTGGAGAAGTCCTATTCCATTGGAGTGATCTTTGGATAGGATTTTCTGGAGTCGCATTGACTGGGGCATATCTGTAATCCCCTCACAAAAGCTTCTCTATAATTTCCCTTTAGATCTTCTAAGCTCTTTGTTGTATTCTGTTGAGGCTCTTTTGTAATTCGCTCCAGTTATTGGTGCGTTTAGCCTTATTGAACAGTTTTATCGCTTTCAGCTCTTAATTTGCTGAGCGTCTGAGTCATCAACCTGTTTCAATTGAGCAGTTGAGATCAATAATTTCCGATTTAAGTTTGGTTCCTGTATAGATCCCAATCAGTTAATTTGGGGTTTCTGTATTCATTGAAGGCATTTATTTCAGCCCCTATATCGACCCGGATATGTCTATGGTCCGACATTGAGGTTTCATCTGAAACATGCCAGTTCTTTATATGGTTACTAATTGTCATGCACGCGAGGATTAGGTCTAATACCTCTTGTCGGACGATGTTAGCATAGGTGGGAGTATTACCAATGTTAATAATGTCTATGTCACTAATGAACAAATATTCCACAAGGTACTCATCTCTTTTGTTTGTGTTTGTGCTGCCCCATAAAATATGGTGGGAGTTGCCATCACATCCAATTATGAGTTGTTTGTTCTTCATTTTGCAGTAGCTAATGAGTTCGTTTGACGTCCTCTGGTGGTGTCACTATTTCGTCTCCCGGGAAGTATGCTGAGGCAATAACTACCTCCTGCATATCTCTCATAGTGGGCACCACGATAAATCCTGCAACTAAGTCCCTGGTAATGAACTCTGGAAAAGAAACAAATGAGATATTTCCGCATATTAATATAGCGGAGCGTGGATGCTTATGGAGGTTATCAAATATTACCTTACATGATTTTCTTGGGAGTCCTTTCATCTGTTCTCTATATGACCAAGGCTCTTGGAGGAGAGCTATGTTCATTTGTTGACATATAAACCTACGCCTAAGCACATCGGAGGCTACTTTTGCGTGATGTAGGTAAGCATCGTATTTTGCCCGTTTCTTTATTTGTTTACGGACCTCCGTCCCGCGTCCTTAGGGTCCTCTTTTTCTTTTGTTCCCTTCAATGACTATTTGCTAGGCTGTTTTAAGCCTTTGCTCAAAGACACTTTCTGGGACTGAGGTTTGGAGTGACCCGTGCTCCCAGAACTTGGTGGTGGCCTTAACAGGTGCTGCCTCGACAGTTGCGCCCTTGAGGAATTTGCTTCCGGTGGGCCAGATTCCCCCGGCACGACATCCCGCGAGCTGCCCTCTTCTTTCGGCAGGCTTTTCTTCTTTGCCCTTCCGGATGGCCTTAGCCTAAGCTGACCGAACTGGAAAAAAACTCGGAAGTTAGCCTTTTTCGGACTTTCGTAAGACCGTGTGTCCACCGAAATTGTAAGTTGAGCAGATGTCTGTACGTTTACTCGATAAAGTATTCTCCAGTCCTCTGTGCTCAAATTTTTGTTCTGTCCCATTAGCTGTTCCAGAATTTGTTCGCAGGGAATTTCCGCGCTATTAGGGAAGTTTCTCACTATGATTTGTGGACAAGGAATCTTGCTTTCCTCTACTGCCCTTAACATTGCCCCTTCCCAGGGTTTCAGAGTTCGCACCGTGCGAACTAGCCACTCTGAAGTGGCTTTATCCGCACAGGTGAGAACCAAGAAACCCGGCTTGGGAGTAGCTCCTAAGAACTGTGGCTTGGTTTGCATTTTTCAATTTCTCCGAATTACTCCCAGGATTTCCGACTGGAGAGCCTTGAGCTGCTCATAGAACAGTCGGTCCTTTGGATAGTCTTCAGGAAGAATACCTACCTTAACACTTCCAGCTGATTGTAGGACATACCAGCCTTTTTTGTGTCTCGGTGGAGGGCCCCGGTTGAGCTCCTTTCTCTTTCCTTTGTTTTTGCCTCTTGGGCTGAGTTGTTGAAGTGGAGCCATCAGAGTGGAACCTTTTTGGCCCCTTACTCGTCTTCTTCTTCTCCATTGGCTTTTTTGCCAATTTCTTGGCTTCCTCTGGAGAGTGTCGCTTTTTGAGGGGCCATTTAAATCTTTTTCTCGCCGCTCCAGAAAGTCCTTTACGGCGTTCCTTAAGCTTTAAGTTGTTTACCGACTTTAAAAGCCTTTCGGATGCCAAGAACTCACTATCGCTTGAGGCTATGAGGACGTCTTCGATGGTTTTAGGAACTTCTGAGCTTAGTTGTGAGCTTGTATCCATCCCTTCAATGTTTTGCGATTCTTGAGGCGTATCACCAGCCTTTGGGTTTAGGTTACTATGTTCCATAAGGTTCCCACGAGTACCTAGGGAAATATTCAGTCGACTGCATCAGAGCCCCGTATTAATGCAGCAAGGCTAAATTGAAACTGGAGAGCACCTAGTCTCCGTAGTTCGCATACTAATGGTTGAGCTTCCCCTTAACCACGCAGCTATAGGCATATGCTGTTCCACCTTAGCTTGAGGGGAGTTTTTATTGTGGCTCACTACTCCACTTGGGCCGAACGGTTAAGCCAAGCCCCTCACCAATCATAGATTGACGATTTATCCTGTTCGATGGTTTCAAAGCCAAACGAGACAGGGCATCGTTACCCTTTGTGCAAGACTCCACGATACGACAGTTGAGCAGGGTTGAGTCACCCTTGGTCACTGTCAATGTTTACCTTCGATTGCTCTCAGGATCACATCTTCAGCTAAGCCTCGCCACCACGACAAGGTGGTGACTCAGGGAGCGGTGGTGATTCTATTACTGTAAAGTTTTATTTTTAAACTTCCATTATATTCCAAAATTTGCAGTTTTTTCTAAAAATCTAGACCTTGTTTACAATTCTGTCTATTTCTCAAAGTTTTACCTATCCAATTTTTACTTTATTTTAGAAATTTCGACCTTTATGTAAATTTGACTCTTTTTTTTAATTCTATCAAAAATTTCGACCTTTCTTAATTTTTTTATAGAATTCACACCGTTTTCTGAAAATTTGGACCTTTTATCATCAAAATTTCGACTTTTTCCTCGAATAATTGATTTTCGGAGAATTCCAAAATTTTTCAAAATTTCTACTTTTTTTTTGAAAATTTAGACTTTTTTGCCAAAACTTTAATTTTTTTCCAATCTTAGAATTTTTATGAAAATAAATTTTTGAAAAGTTTGCCTTTCGCTAGAAAGTTTGAAGATCCTGACGTTTTAAACTGAGAATTTAAAGCTAGCATTTTAAAAAGGAGCATTTTTCAAGTTTAAGCGAAAAGTTTCGAAAAAAAAGTTGGAATTTAGAATAATTTTTGAGTTTAAGATTGAAACATGGAATTTGAAGAAGAGAAATGCTGAAAAAGCCTGATTTTTAACATTAAATTCCAAGAAAAAAAAAACTTTAACATTTTTGAAATTCACAAAGTGGCAGCAGCTCACTGGGTCCTCATGAAGACGCGGGCCCTGGCATTTGCCTTCTTTGCCTCTCTCTTTCGGGGGACGCTGATACTGTTAAAAGAATAATTGTTGCTCTCATACTTTACCATTTACCATTCCGTGATTTTCAGCGCCGTAAATATTAACTAATAATAATATAGTAGTCCGTAAAAAATTGTAAAAAACACACAGCTGATAAAAATTCAATATTTTATGTTTTCTTTTACTAGATGATTTAAACTCATGAATTGGAAACGGAAGACCTTCATAATAATTAAGTCATGTACAAAATCAACAGCATTTTTTTGATCATTAAGCTTTTATCTATTAATTTTGATCTGTCAAGTATTTTCGCAGGCCCTATTGAATTCAGCACTGTATTTCTGGACGTTTTCGAGTATTGAAGCGCTGATACTAGACTTCGATTAGTGCAAAATCATGGCTATTCTTTTATCATGATGGAAAATGGTATAGCGGGGTGTAGTATAGCTGACTACAAATTTATTCCTGTTTAAGGTGTCCAAAGCAACAATGACAGAAATAACATTCGTCATTGTAATGAAACTACAAAAGGAATATGAATTACTTTTTATAATTTCAATTACTTTTAGGAATTTAATTTCTTTATTACAACGTAATTTAAAAGAAGTAATGATTCTCTGTAATTAATTTCTTTAAATGAGGAATGTTCATTACTTTTCAACAAATGACAGAAATTACACATTACATTACATTTTTTATCAAGGTAATGCAATTACAATTCCTTTTTTGAAAAATTTAATCAAAATAGTAATGCATTACATTTTGTAGCTCTGGTGGAATCTCTAGTGGGTTCGTGGTCTGCAGCATGTAAACAAAAAAAAATCATGGAGCGTAGAGGTGAAAACTTAAAACTAGCAAATAACCATGGTTTATTTTTGAAATTAAATGTAACATCAAAAATTAGGATTATATAATCTGTAAATTAAAATTGTTATCATTAGTCGAGACCGGATTGTAAGTAAAATCCTATGATTCTACCTTTTTATCTTTTTCAGACTGTTGTCGCGCCTAACTTGTATTTTACCCGTTCTTTCATATTTTATGCATAATTTGGACCTATTTTTGAAAAGTTTTTTTTTTACATTTTGGTGAAAAGGAAAAAACTTACCAGCATATCACCAATGGGGTTCCCGTATGAGGATTTTGGTTGACTTCACTTCTGAAATCAACGGTGGACTGGAATATTTGACTTTTTTAATGCCATTTTTAGCTGTTCATTTTTGCTAAACTAACGTTTTTCTCAACTTTTTACCTAAGTTTTTTGAGCCTAAAGTCCGATCTCTAATCATTAGTCTGATTTTCACATCTATCGGCACTTCCGGCAACAATTATATAAAATTCCATAGGCTCGATAAAAAATAAAATAAAACCTATTTGAAATAACAACAAATAATATGAAATTTTTAACCACAAATATTTATAGGAATACTCGAATTATTTGCAAATAAATGGTTTGCTCCTGTTATTCATTTTTCTATATATTATCCTATTAATATAGTTATTGTTGTGTTGCACAGTGATCCTACAATTAAACAAAAATACGATTTAAGCAACGCACAGAATACATGCATTGCATGTAGTGAATTTAACTGACATATTGTAGCTATTAGGTAGTGTAGGGATATCTTGAGGATTAGACTTTAAAATTATCACCAACGGTGGTGCAAATAGCAGCGCGGGTTCTATCCCCGGTTCAGATCGCTCATTTTTAATTCTGTTACAGTATTCCTCATAAGTGCTCATAAGCCGCATATACTTTTAACATTAAAGCATATTTGTAAAGCCACTTTACCATGTTGGGGATGCAAACCATAATATTTCTCCCTAACAAAAAAACGCTCAACGCGCCTAAAGAAGTTTTTACTTCAATAACATAAAAAAATAATAAACTTTGAACTAATGACGGAACAAATCGTTGGTAAAACCAAAAGTGCAAATGACTTACGAGAATTAGAGACTACCTATATTCTTCAAAAAACTTATGAAATTTTGTTTTTCTAATAAAGTCAATAAATTTACAAATCCAACCCTGTATTAAGAAACACAGAATTTATTTGGCTAAAGGTTAATCCGCAAAATTGAAAATGTCTAACTATGTTGTTAATACTGACCATGAAATTAGACAGAATGAATAATAACATTTAAACAAATTTGTAATAATCAGTGAAGAATTAAACGATCAGTTACACAATTACAAAAAACAGGAAACAACTGAATAACAAATAACTCTTTTGATTTTAATTATTCAGATTTGTCACTCCTTATTTCAAAGAAAGAACTTTCTGGAACAGATGAGAAAGAATGTTTGCGGTCAACACAAAACGACACTTAACCTAAATAGGCGATAATCTGATGTTCCTCAATGAGCATAAGGTTTGCAGTCAAAATATCTATCACATTCTGTCTTCATTTTCTATTTAACTATGAACATTTGGGTTTGAGAAAAATTAAGCAAGCGTTTAAAGCATTTAGTTTACTTTGAAAATACTTTTAAAAGTTTCCTAAATTTTTTAAACTTTCGACTTTCACACTTAAACTCTAAATTACGAGAGCATTTTTTTAAATAATTTTTGACTTACACAATTACATTTTCCTTGGAAACGGTACATGCTAGGAATTTTCAGCAAGATGATCTTTGTTACGGGAAATATATAATTAAAATTTACCATATTTTTCCAAACAAAAAAATTGGGGCTTTTTTTATCGATAAGCACCTTGACCTTGACTAAAACTGACGAAACCCTACTCCAAACTTTTGAAAGGAAATTGTTGAGGCGGATCTTTGGAGCGTTATGTGACAATGGTGTATGACGACGTCGCTACAACTTTGAGCTCTAGGAAAAAAACAGATGGCAAATGGTAGGAATGTGGTAACAAATATAAAAATAGGACGACTCAGGTGGGCAGGACATGTCAATAGAGCTGATAATAATTATCCCCCAAAAAAGATCATGGTGTCGGAACCAGCGGGAGCTAGAAGCCGTGGCAGGCCAAGATTGCGTTGGAAGGATGGTGTCGATGAGGAAGCACGAAAAATCGGTGCAAGGAATTGGAAGCAAGAGTCGCGGAATCGGCAGGAGTGGCGAAAGAAACTAGAGAAAGTCGGGGCTCGCACAGGGCTGTAGCGCTAAGGATGATGATGATGAACCACTTTGTTTGTACATCACTGGTGGCGATACAAATTTTCTAATACCACCAATAAATTTGTTGCAAAGAATAACTCTTCAATGGGAAACTTTATCGATGTAACTTGAATAGCGCACGACATATTTAAAAAAATCCATTTGTTGGGCGTCCTTTTCAAAGCGTTCTAGCTCGACATATCTCAAAAACAAGAATTACGCCCAATTAAAATTTTGCCTAGTTTAAAGTATCACAGTAAACACCTTATTTAGACTTTTAGAAAAAATTCACGAGGTCCCCAAAAGGGATAAAAAATGGGTGTCTTTGAGTCCCTGTTTTAGCTTTAAGTTGCAAATTTTAACTGAAAGAGATATTTCAACTTGCTTCCGCGATAGAAAAAATATGTTATTGAGCATTTTTGATCATTATTCAAAAACAACACGGGCTAAAATTAATTGAACGGCATAGAAAGTTCCTTCTTATGACATCCGGCTTGATATTTTCTTTTAAATGTTCGCTCCTTTCAAGGAACATAAAAACATTATTAATATTTTTCTTACTAAATACTTAATACACTTTTCTAACTGTGCAAAATTATGTGCCGTTCCCACGTTAGTTTCCGAGATAATCAGCTGTGACAGCCGGACATGGTATGCCGACCTAAAAAACATGAATTTAAGGGAGTCAAATGTTAGAAGATTTTCTTTTAGTATAAACGTTTACCATAAAAGTAAATTACCATCCATAAAACTTTTTTTTTCACTTCACCGATTCGTTGTTAGCGACAAATTTTTCGGTAAATTAGCAAACCGCAAGTAATTCATGCATCAAACGGGTAATGCATCATGTTTTACCTTGGTCTTGAAATGTAGAACAATCTAATTATACTACCAGCAACGCGTAAAATAAAATTAGCCTTATTTATGGTAGGTTACTTTCATTATCATTTAATTTCCGGACTAGCCTGAATTTGTTCGACACTTCAAAGCGATTCTGTAACATTTGTGTCTCATTTCGCTAGTGTTGTAGATTTTTTTGTAGTCTCATTATAGCAACCGGATTTTGTAGCTTTTACGTTAAATAAGAAAGCTATATTGCAAGTAATTATAATAGTGGTGCCGAGTTTTTTCAGTTTTTCAAATAATTATAAAACTCTAATTGTCACACTCGAGTGGATGTTGTTCAAGCAAGGTTTCAAACACTTAAGATTAATTAGAATACATTTTTATAATAATTAATAGTGCCAATGAGAGGCACTTCTCCTTTATCTCTGATAATTAGGAGTAGGGTTCACTAAACATCGATAGGCACTATCGATAATATCGAAAGTTTTGACTATTGGAAGCTATCGATAGTAATGTTCCACGGTATCGATCGTCTCGATCGTTCGTCTTTTAATAAAAATGTTTAATTTTTCGTGAAAAATCTTGAGAACTTCTATTTTAAGTTCGAGGCTCAGGATTAAAATTTTCACACCCGAAAATTCCAAAAACTTTAATGCTAAAAATGTCCAGTAAAACAAACAAATTTAAATTAAAGTTTCATTTATTACAAAAATTCTTACTAATTGTCAAAAATTGACAAGAAATCTTTTTCTTGAAGTTTCCTTTAGGGTCGAATAGCTTTATAAAATTCTCGCAGGGGACGTAGGAGATTTCGAACTACTTTCACGGTTTACCGTCCGCCAATCGTCACTTCGAAGATGATAGCTATCGAAAATCAATCTTTTTGTTAAAACTTAAATTAAATTTCCTAAATTTTCTGAAGTTTCAGAATATTTAGATTTTTATTGAAATATCGATCCTATTTTGGAAAAATGGAAAATTTTGAAAAAAGTAGAAATTTTGAAAAATTATGAGTAGAAATTTCCAGAAACATCGCATTTTGATGTATACGAGACATAAAATATTCGGAAATTTTAATTTAAAAAAACAGAAAAAGCCGAAAAAATGGAATTAAAAAAAAAGTACTGACAAAATATCAAGAAAAGTCGAAATGTTTAAAAGATAATTGAAAATTCCCAAGAGAAAGTTCAATTTTGGAGAAAAAAGTTGATTTTTTTAAAATAAATTCTTAATTTCGAAAACGACTAATTTGGAGAAAAAAGTCCAATTTTGGAAAAGTCCCATTTTTTAGAAAAGCCAAATTAAAATAAAAATCTGACCTTCCGGAAAGAATTTAAAAAATTTTCCAAAGATGTTATAAAAAAAGTAGCAATTTTTATTTCAGTAGAGAATTAAATGTTTAGCTTAAAATTCCCCAAACATATTTTACTCAACATTTTTGATAACATGCCGAGAAATCAGACGAATTTCGAGAAAACAGAATTTTAAGAAAAATTTAGAGGAAAAAATCGACATATTCCGGAATTAAATAATCGCATTTTGAAATAAATATTGAAATTTCGCGAAATAATTGAAATAAGGCGAATTTTAAAATACAGTTGAAATTACCGGAATAAAATTTAAAAAATCGAAATTAAAAAAAAATGACAGAATTTTGACAGAAAAAATAAATAAAACAAAGTAGATTTTTCAGAATAAAATCGAAATTTCGAAAAAACTAATTAAGAGAAAAAGACGAAATTTCCAGAAAACCGAATTTTGAGATAAAAATAAAAATATTGAGGAAAAGGCAATCTTTAAAAACCAATTAAAATTTCTCAAAAGTCAAATTTTAAAAAATCAAAATCTTCAGAAAAGTTCGATGTTAATAAAGTAAAAGAAATTTAGGAAAAAAAACGAAACCGTGGGAAAACACTCGAAATTTCGACTCCCAAATGAAGAAAATTTTAAGAATAGTCTTTTATAAAAAGAACGAAACTTCACCAAAAAAATCAAAATTTACGAAAAAGACAAATTTCGAGGAAAATATTTAGATTTCCAGGAATATACAGGATCGGATTTTAAGATAAATTTCAAAATTTTGAAAGAAGTCTAATTTTGAAAAAAATATCGAAATTTCGATTATTTTAAATTCGTTTTTATTTCGATTTTGTTCTTGGAATTTTGAAAAAGAAACAAATTTAAATTAGAAAAATTTGAAATTTGAAGAAAAAGGGTGAAATTTAGTAAACATTCGAAATTGCCCACTGAGATTTAATTTTATTGAAATTTTGCAAAAAGGACGAGTTTTGAGAAAAATGAAATTTCCAGAATTTTCTCTTGACTCCTTCAATCGAAGGCAAACATGCGCCCCAATTTGCCGCACCCTAATATTTCCAAAAAAAATCATTGCTGTACCCTGTCCTATTCTGGCTATGCCTATGAATCCCAAAAATATGGCATTCTTAAAATATTATGTTTAATTATTTATAAACAAACTTGTTTTTCCTTAATTATAATAGATGGTTAAGTGTATGTTGTATTTTCCAAAAAAAATTGGAATAAATCGATCCATGAAAAAATTTATTGCGGGTTACGCATACGATATTTGCCAATATTGGAAAATTTGGCATCGGTTCTAGATACATCGCAAATTGGGGAAACTATCTCCCCAGCTGGGACGATCGTTGGAACCTAGATGGCAACGGCATGTTAAATTGGAAAGTTTTTTTTATTAAATAAAATTACGATCTAAAACTATCGATGCTATCGATATTTTTGTAAAAATCTATCGATACTATTCATGGTAGAAACTATTGATGTATAATGAACACTTATTAGGATAAATATTAACCACACTTTTAGCACAGAAAGAGGGCAAAATGGGGGTTGTTCTGCTAGTATTTTGAGGATCGTGTACGATCATATTGTTGTGTTACTCTATAAATAGCTATTTTTTAACCCTATTTCTTTTTGACACTGTTCATCGCAACTCGAACTAATGTGACAAAAAAATATATAAATATACTTTATGATTCGCAAATGAAGCCCATTCACCGAATACCTTACTCGTGATAAAGTTCAAGATTTCGGAGCAGTTTGAAATAATTTTTAGGTGAATTTGCGTTTTCATTGTCTTTTACATAGCTCAATTTGAAAAAATATTTAAATTTTTTAAATAAATAAAAAATTAATTTAAATTTTTAAAAAAATATATTTTGGCATAATAGCTAAAAAATTTTCTACACTTCAGCTTATATCTAATAAAATAATAATTATTTTAATTTAAAAAAAAACCAAACTGACCTACCTTTTTGTATTTGTGTTTGGATGCTTGTAGTCGCGTGAAAATGAATCTAATATTTATTTTTAATAAAATAAGTATACTTATAAACTTTACACTCTTTATTTACTGCACGTAATGTTCAACATCTTATTAGTACTGTCATACATACAGAGTGACAATTTGAAAAGTAGCAATTGGGAATATGTCTTCGACAAAAGATACTGTCAAGAAGATCTGAAATACAAATCGGGGAACTGGAAGGGCAATCAAAACAAAGTACTTTTTGACTTACCCTAGCTCACCCGTTAGGAGGTGGACACCCTAACTACCTTGTTTTGCACATAATTGAAAAGCTCGTTGCTTTCTCTTTACAATGTTATATCAAAATTTTAAGTCCCACGATTAGTTTTTGAGATTTCATTTTGTAAACCGGGAAGCCTTAATTTTGGTGGAACGGACTGGTTCTTGGTTACCTTCAAAAATTTAAATACAAATCTTGTCCCCTGAAACCAAGAAAGATTAAAAAACAAGCAATGTTTGTTGTGTTTTTTATTCTTTCTTGGTTTCAGGGGACAAGATTTCAATTTTTGAGATATCGATGTTCAAAGTAAGCCACACTCTTTAAAACTAATAATTTTGATTAACTCTGTACAAAAAGTTCTGTTATAAAGGTTTCAAATACACATCGGGGAACCAATGTATATATTTTTGATTCAACCTCTCCTCTCGTTTTAAAGGCTAACCACCACTATTAATTTTTCTAAAATGAGAACCCACCCAATGTGATATCTCATTGGAAAAGTTTTTGTGGCTCTGCACACCTGTAAAGAGAAATAAAAAACCTTTCGAACGAGGTATCGCACGAGGTGAGTTCTTTTTTAGAAAAATTAATAGGGGTTGATATCTCCTAATGGGAGTGAGTCAAAAAAGTTATTCTTTGGCTTCCCCTATATGTATCGAAGATTTTTTGACATAATTGTTTGTTTAAAAGATAGTTACAATCACTAGTTGTTGAAAATGTTGTTTACTTTAAATACTGATACCCAAAAAACTAATTGTACGATTTAATATTTTACTAAAAGACTGTAAAGAGAAATCAATCAGCTTTTCAGCAGTGTGCCACACAAGATAGGTTCGTATTAAAAAAAAATAAGTTGAGGTGGCTACTCCCTGAGAGGAGAGGCAAGGGGAGTCAAAAATACTTCATTTTGATTTCCCCTCAAATCCCCAGATATGTGTTTCAGTTCTTCCTGATAGTATTTTTTATATCTTTTCTATATCTTTTTTATATCTAAGAGAGATTCCCGACTGCTAGGTTTCAAATTGTCAACCTGTATGTCATCTGTCTGTCATCATTTTATATTTAATATCAATATAAAGACTAAAATTAAAAAATTAAAAATAAAATTAATGTTAATTTTGGTAAAATAAAGTTACGATGAGATCATTGGTGATCTTTATATGACAAACGCAGAGTAAAAAATCTAATTCCGTCTCTGTTAACGTTACACACTACCCTAGTAGATCTTGACATTGACCGAGAGAAAAACAAATCTAATTTCTACTACATCCTCGATAGAAACGCGTGTCGTTACACACGATGACCGCTAAAACTGGCTGCGCTTACCCGCGCCAGGATGTAACACATGTGCAAACAGACCAAATCCTCGATAACACGCCACGATTACCAGTGAAATAAATGCGTAAAGTTGTTCATGGAAAGAGAATATAGACAAGTTTAAAAGCTAAGTGGACCAAATCATCTGAAAAGTTTGGGCTCTTCAAGTGTAGGTTCCAAGGACGACCGGATTCTTATAATGGTGGTCGATCTTCCTGACCCAGTGAGTGTTGATGGGTTCATTGAGTTTACTGTAATTAGGTTACCGGAGATGTGCTTCCTATTAAAGGTTTTCATTTAAATTCCACGAAAGTCGGATATGATGATGCATCAGGGAAAATGTTTAGTATTACTCTTCGAAGGCAAGATGAACTTGAATACGTATCAGCGAGGCGGCGGAACTGTATATAGCACATGAGAGACTCAATCAGTGAGCAATCCCTTCAATAACTGAATGAATTACACAAATATGTTCGTGTACATAAATAATACATTCTGTGGGTAATGAATTTTATATTAAATAGTAGTGTTACTTATGCTGAAGTGCGTAAAGCAAAAACGATATGAATTAGCAATCCATAGTCTTATTCCAACAAAAACCCTAAAAAACTTATAATTTGAATAATATGAGATTATTAGTCGCAGATGTAAAAAACGAAATAGTTAAACAAACGCCAATACTTAAGATTGCATGTGCGACCCGAACTATATTCTAATTATATTTGACTTTCGTATTTAAAGACGCGTTCTCACTATTTGATTTTACTTGATTAACTTTTGTGTAAAAACTAAAAAAAATTGCTATGAGAATATGTATTTTAATTTTTGGGGGTCAATTCAAGTTTATTAAACAAAAAATTGACTTAGTCAAACGTTGTAGTTCAAGTAATGGTTTTCAGATGAGTTGAAATTTGTTTGAAGGGTGCGAACATTTGTCAGTCGACGTAAAACGGTCGATTCTGGTGCTTTATTAATCTGCTTTCGCTTAAAACATGTGAACCGAACCAAAACTTGACCGGTTTTAGTTAATGCATAAAATAAAAATATAAATTAATATAAATTATTACGAAATAAATATTTTTGGGATAATAGTCACTGTATAAAAAATATTTGCATGAAATTGATTTTTAAGACATTTACCTTTGGAATTATGGGATCATGAGATCTTTTTTCAAAATCCAAAAAAATTGCTGAAACTTTTCAAACGTATTTTCAAATATATGTCATACCTATTCTGTAAGTTTCAAGGCATTTACCTACAAAATAATTTACAAGTAAGATTGGGTTAAATACTAACATATTGTCTTAAAGAGAAATGGTACTTTCAAAGGCATATTTCTAATAAACCGATAGAACGAAATCAGAAAAATTTTTGATGCTTTTTTACACATTAATTAGTAAAATTGAAAAAACCTTACACTGTTGAATAGAGAACTATAGACCCCTACAAATAAGTTAGCACACCCACCCTGGTTCAATTTAAATAATTCACAGGGATAGCTACCACTCCAAGGGGGTTAAAGGGGGTGTATAACATTATACTTAAAAATTGTCATTCTCAAATTGAAAATTGATATCTTTGAGGATTGGACTCTTAAATGTTAAATTACGTAGATAATAAATTTGAGTTACTTCTGGGCCTTACTGGATATAATATCTGAATACATACTTGGATTTAAAAAAATAACAATATAGATATTTCTATAAATATAAAACCTTTAATGTAACACGTTTTAAAATATATTCTTATTATAGTTTCACTAATTTTGAAGCATTTGCAGATACAAAATTTTTAATTTTCATTCTTCATCAAGTTCTCTTCCTTTTGACACCTACTATAGGCATGCTGATCGCATTGCTTTGGTAATAAAATATTTTCTACCTCTGCCTGCTCTCGTTTCTAAAGCGAAACTTAACTAAACGTATGAAGATTGATATCTCGTTCAACAACTACTTTCCCTTTCTACCGTGTGATAGTTTGATTGATGAATTATTTTATTTGGTGATGTACTTCTGTCTAATGAGATTTCCGTACTAGTACCGATTCTTTTTATAGGTAAATTTTATTAAAATTTTAAAAACGCAACTAACTATTTATGCAAGACTATCACTATTTAAAAAGAAAAGTCTCAATGAGCACCTCGCACAGAGAATAATTCGCTTAACGGGCAAAATAAATTGTCAACGAGCGAAGTTTTGCAAAACGAGTGATGAAGGCAGGAACAATACCATGTTGCTAGTTTCATTAGAGTGGGTAATTCGTTTTAAGGCGATATTAACATATTAATAAATAATGTAGCCACTACTGTCGAAAGAATAAAAAATTATGTTAAAATTGTTGCCAACAGAATTCGAATGTTCTAATGGCGAAGGGAAGACTTCTACAAGTACTGCGTTAACAGATTACTGCCACAAATGGCAATAAATATCAACGAGGGAAGAAAAACATTAACTGTTACCTAGGCATCATAAATAATAAACTAGTTACTTCGATTTTTTGTTTTCTGCAAATGGAATTCGCATTCCAGGTACATTCATTCTGCGATAGATGAAAATATTGCACTAATTTACTGATGATGTTTAACTATTTTTTGAGCATGCCAAGCGTTATCGATTTTTAGATTACTATATAAAGGAAAATTGTTTGGCTTAAGGAGAATTTCGTATTGCGAGTAAGATGCTGGAACGAATTATGTTCGTTATGTGAGATTGCTCTCTAGTTGTTTTAAATTTAACTTGAAACTATCACCGTGTTGACTATACAAATGACACTTTTAAACAAAAATTTGTTATTCCCTCAGGATCAACTATTACAGTAGTATGAATCTAAAAATAAATTCTTAATGAGTATATCAATCTTTCTCAAAAAAGTTACGACATTTTAGATTACGTTAGTATCATAATTGCAATCATCAAGGCTTACAATCATGATAGCATATCCATACAATAGGTATGTCCTACAGAATAAACACTTTCTTATAAGTTATTTTAGAAAAAAGCATTGTTTCACAAAACTTGCTTCTATTTTATTGTGCATCTCTGTAAATATTTTCAACTATGGAGTAGGTTTGGTTAATTCTGAGCAATAACCAACTTATTTTTTAAAAAGAACACCCTTTACATACATTATTACATGTTTAGAGTCCTTATCAATTTTAGATTAACTTTGTAGGTCAAGGAGCCTGCGTTTCCGAGTTACGGAAGTTTTTTTTTTAATTATTTCGATTCCATGATTTACTTTAAAGTCACTTATCTTCTAAGCTATTAATTGTACGAAATCAAAGTTTTTCCATTCGATGTAGCGTAAAATTTTCTATCTATCATTTGGGACAAGGAAAGAAAATTATTTTTGAAAGACGAAGATTATATGGCATCATTACCTTCAAAATATTCAAACTCGTGTAACTCATTTCTTTTAAGTGAAATTTCTATGTTTTTTATTATTTCTTTTTTTCATCGTTGAAGCAAATTTTAATTTTCTTTCGATTGATTTAATATTAATATCAGTTTTTGAGAATACATTTATTTGCATTTTTTCCAAAGCTGGCAAATAAGCATTATTTAAAAAACAAACTATCTAAAGAGAAAAAGTAATAGAATCATTTGCTTTACTTTTTGTTATTCGTTTGAGGATAAAAAATATTTAAAATAAGTTTTTGATTGAAAATTTAGCTAAATTAAATTTTTCTAAAAATGTTAACTCATATAGAATTGGCAGACATGATATTTTTTTCTTGGTTAATATGGCAAAATAAATTTGTTCGTAAAGAAATACGACCTTTTTTCGAAAGTTCAACATTTTTTTCTATTCATAACTAATCAACTCTATTAGCGATAAATACATATAACAAGAGATATAAAAGGGTAGAAAATGTCAGTAAATTTTTTCTGTTTTTGATTATTTCAAATATAAAGTTTTAGTTGTTACTATTTCCTAAGATTTTGATTGAAAACTTTCAAAAGGAGAATAATTTTATATTGTATTTCTTTGATTTTTAATTTTTTTCTGAAAATGATTTTATTTATATATTTCCATTTTTGTTGTTGAAATTATGGCAAAACTGGCAATTAAATTTAAAATTGATTTATTTTAAAAATTACAAGTTTTTTTTTTAAATTTTTGGTCACTTCAAGCTTACATTTTCTTCGTAAGTTCAATTTTATGACCAAAATTTTCAGTGCAGATGTTATTCAGTATAAATTATTATTTTGTCGATAATTATCTTTTTCTCTCATTCGAGATACAGCTAATTTTTATTTTTTATAAATTTTGATCATTGTTATTTAAATTGTTGTGTCTTCATTTTTAACATTTTATCTTTCTGGACATTTGAAGTTTTTTCAATATTTTGACTTTATATATTGACTTTTTGGTCAAAATAAGTTGACTCTCGATATTTTTCCCTGCAATTTTCGAGTTTTCCTCAAGTTGGCGTCTGGCTTAGATGTCAACTTAAGAGGCAACCTACGTGGGAAGAGGCGTTCAATTCATCATCCAAAGTAAGTTGTTTTACTTTACATATTAAGAAGCTTAAATTTATTACTTAACCCAGGGCATAAGGCTAGTTATTGCTATCATTAGGTGCAGTGGATCTACAAAGTCTCTTTGTTCGTTTATACATTTTAACAAAACATTTTAGTAGTATTTAGCTCATTAAATCAATAGTTTATGCAAAATACGCATTAAATTTATTGCAAGAAATTATAATAATAAGAATACTAATAATAAATGTCTATTTAAATAAAAAAATGTACACTAATGTACAACACCGACAAAAAAGGAAACAAAAAAAGGTGTAAATCCAATGTGAAGTTTAACTAAATATTTGTAAAATTTGGTCTGTGGGCCATCTCTCCTAAGTATGTCTAGGAGCGTTGGCCATAATATGGTGAACAAAAAAATAATTTTGTAGCACCATAAACATGTTTATATTTCAAGTTAGCATAAAAAAGCCATGTAATTTGTTTAGAAACTACTTTCATAAAAGAAAAATTATTTCTTTGTTGATCCTTTTAGGACAAAACGTTGCTTCTTTATTCTTTGATAAACTGAAGCCACAGATAAAATTAATAAATTTTTGAAACCATTCCAAAGCTCTAGCCTATTCCCTTCCAAAATAAAATGTTTTTTGGCTCACTTAGGAGTACCTTTCCGCTAAGATGTCAGTATGCCTTGTGATAAATTAGTGCAGCCAAATATGAAACCCTGGACCAAGCATACGGTTTTTGTCATCGTTTTTTTTTTTCAGTCGCATTCCTAATGTTTTTCTCGGTACCTTAAACCTCCTTACGGCTGTTTCCGTAATCGTATGGACATTTAGTAGTTTTTAATAATGGCCAAAACATCTTTCAACTCGTTCTTAAAATCTGAAATAAAATACAACATTCGCTACTATGGCCATTACTCCTAGAAAAAAAAATAGACTATCTCTCCTTTTTATAGATGTAAGATGGCCACATCAGTATTTCAAATCTTATATATTAAATTTTCATGAAATCATTACGCACCAAGGCAATTATAAGAAATACCTACTAACTCATTCATAACCGTCAATTATCTAAAACTAAAAAGATTGAAAATAATGAGCAAGAATATTTGCATATGACAAAAAATAATTATTAAAATAACTTTCTTTTTATCGCACTTTACAAGAGAAAAACTTGGCTAGTTGTGTGTATCCCAGCCTTTCTCGGCACTTCGGTTACTTTTCCACAAATGGGAGCGAAAAATTATGCTTCCTGCTAATCTCTTGTATGCACATGTCAATTTATTTGCTGTAGTCTTTGCAGTGACAAATGTTTTGTTTGTTTGTTTAGTATAAAATCTCTGTTTGGATAGTATAGTGTGACAAGTTTTTAATTTTATCCAATAGGGAAAGGTTATGTGTATTCTCTTACTTTATTAAATTTTATACAGTGCTAGTCTGCAACTTGGAATAAATTCAGTAAATCAAAGACAGCTTCTTTTTCGGAACGACATGTCCCAAATTTAAGATATGACTATTCTTAAATGGTATATCAAATTACACATGCGTACAAGATTTCACATTTTTATTCCTTGCCATTTAAAAATGTATTAACTAATTCGAAAAATCAAGAAATTTGCTTCAATTCAATACAATTTTCATAAAGTTTAAAGATCGCGTATCAAGATCAAGGGGTATTACGGTTGACATTTTTTGTCAAAGTGGGTTGACGTCTTACCACAATCTTATAAAAAAGGTTTATAAAAACAAATAAGAAGAGTTGTACTGTATTGATCAAGGATGCTATTAGTTTGTCGTTTAGTAAGAAAAAACATTTATTAAAAAATCGACCAAAATGCCGTACTTAACTTAAGCCCACAAGATTAAAATTTTAATAATGATTGGGTACGGAGGTAAAACAAGAATACAAAATAAAATTATTCGTTTATTCAGAGAGAAGTATCCTGGTTGGCCACCCATATCGCAAAGTACCGTAAGCAAGATTGAAAAACAGTTTCGGGAGAATGGGCATTTAAGAAAAACAAGTAATTCCCGTCAGAACGCGCTCAATGAAGATGTCAAAATTAATGTACTTCTCTATGTCCAAGAAATTCTTATGTCTTCAGTTGTAAGAATTTTGAAAATGCAAAAATTTCATCCTTATAAAATGATAATCCTCCCTAAAAACTCTTAGAAGATGATCCGGATAGAAGACTCCAGTTTTGAGAACAAATGATGGATCTACTGGACAGAAATATTCTGAGCATAGAAAATATTCTATTTTTAGATGAATTAACGTTTATGTTAAGTCGTGAGCTAAATTGTCGAAATTGTCGTTACTGGGCAGACAACAAGCCCACACTGGATGAGGGAAAGGCCACCCTCAACATCCAGAGAAAGTTAATGTTTGGGCAGGGATTGTTAGTGATCGAGTTATAGAACCAATTTTCTTCCAAGGAAACCTCAATGGGGCAGGATACTTAGAATTCTTGAAAGAAGAGTTAATTCCTAATTTAGCTATTGTGTTTCCTGATCCAGTCGCGTTTTTACTAAATATAACCTACTACAGCACAAGACACACCCCTCATCCAGTGCAGGAAATGATTTGTACCTATATCAATTTCTTATATAGAGTTTAAGGAAAATAAAATCTTCACATGTACCATATTATCACAGCTTTAAAAAAAATTATTTATCCTAGCAAACTAACCCAGGCGATGCAAATGGATCATTGGCTTCCTTAAAATTCTTGCTGCCCCTAGACTTTTGTTGCCTATGAAGCCGTTTAACAAAGCTCCATAAACCTGCAAGTTTCCTATAACATTTGTAAACTTACTGAGTTATTTTTGGGGAAAAATAAAGTTAGTAGATTTGTAATAAAATTTACTAATTTTCCAAAAATCGGTAGATTATATCGTAAATCCGTAGACTTTATTCGAAATTGGTAGATTTCTAATAAAATCGCGAGGATTGGAAACATCGTTTTGCGCAAAACTACAAACAAAGCAATCAGATTTTAGGAAGATCGCGAGGGCGTGCCTTGCGCTGTAGTCGGTTATATTTAGTAAAAACGCGATCCCCTAGAAACATCTGTTTTCAGCAAAACGGTGCCCCTCCTCATTTTGCAAGACCTGTTCCGTAAGTATCTGGATGATGTACTTCCAGGCAGATGAAGTGGAAGAAGAGGACCACTTGAATGGCCATCCAGGTCTCCGGACTTAACACCTACGGACTAATTCTTATAAAAATATTTGAAGAGCAAAGTTTTTAAGACCAAAAATATTGAGGAGTTGAAAGGACGAATAAGGCAGGAGTGTGGACTAATTTTCTCCGAAGTAATTAGAAATGTTCAAAACGAGTTTTAGTTCCGTTTAGGGTATTGTTAGTTAGTAAATGGACAACATTTTGAACATTTATTGAAGATAGATTATTGAGTTGAATCAAATTCCTTGATTTTTCAAATTAGTTAATATTTGTGAAATATCTTTTAAATGACAAAAAATAAAAAATTGAAATATATTATACATGTGTCACTTGATATACTCTTTAAGAATAGTCAATAAAAAAATAGGGTTGCTACTTAAAAAAATTGTCAATGACGTCATATCTTAAATTTGAAACTTTCTGTATAACATTTTCCTACATCAAAAAGAGCGCAAATTAAAATATTAATTGACATGTTCAAAAAATACTTTCTTTGATTTACTAATTTATTCCAAGTTACAGATAACACTGTAAATTTAACTTGTTTCATATGGTCCAGCATGGCATATAGCTCTTCTAGACCATTTACTGAAAAGGAAATTAAGGAGTTTATACAAAATTCATATGATTTAGATAATACCGTTAAATTAGATATTGGGGATATTTTCCAACTTTCTAGTTTGAGTTGGAATTGATTCCAATATTCTTTGTAAGAGACACTGGGCTAAATAAAACAAAAACAAACACATCCTACAAAAGTATGTATATTTAAAAAGCCTTACCATGGAGCTAATAACACCGGTTATGTAACAACGTCTACAAATATCTACTTTGTATGTAGAACTCAGAGACGTTATTGAAAGGATATTAAATTTGGAGCCAAAACTCAATATTTCAGCACCCAAACTGACATCATCTGACAAAGGTTCATTCTTTCCAGAAAATAAAGATTGAAACTATTTGAAGATCACATGTTTACAGCATCAAACCAAAGTTTGCCCCAAGTGCTCAAAGTGACTCAACATTGACAATTATTTGCTTGCTTTAAGTCTAAGTTTGTCAGGAGATATATTTTTAGTAAATAACAAAATTTAAAGTTTATTTTCTATGACTTTTTTATTGGACTACACATGTAGCCCAGGGTAGTAAAATAAGATTTTTTTAATGGATATTTTTCCTGGATTAATGAACTTTTAAGGAACTCAATTATAAAGCTTTGCAGCATTGAATGTAAAACAATACAGAACATGTTTGTCCGATGAACTGGCATGGTTAACTTGTTATTATATCGCAAATCTTAATTATCTATATTAGTGCGAGGTAACAATCTTTACTTAAAATAGGATGATTAGAGTACAAAGGTTTTAATGAAACAAAGAATTTTTGAAGCAATTTTTTTAAATGATTTCTAAAAGCGAAAGTCTGAATCTAATATAATACCTTAATTTTTTGTAGAATATACTAAGGGTAAATTACCACCATTTAGTTTTATTAAAAAAATTCTTTTACAAACTCAGTACAATTTTTATTACCAAATAACATTAAAAAAGGTTTTGATGGATTAAGTTTCAAAATATGATCAGCAAAGGATTCACCTAATAGCTTTAAATCATCATTAATATATTTTTGTGCTGGCTTATAATCATTATAGTACAAATCTAGATATTCTTGTCTATCATCAGCAAATGCCTGAATCCTACAATTCTCCAAAAACTAAGGAAAATCTGAAGTGTTAATTAAAAATAATAGACGTCCCTATCCTAATGGTACACCAGAAGAAATCCTAATTTCAGAGAAAAATTTACTATTTCAAAATTTGTTTTTGAGTGCGTTGATTTAAATAGGATTACATTTAATTTAAAGAGACATTGTCAAAACTATAACATTTTAATTCAGCACATATCACCTAGTGGTTAATAGTATCAACGCCTTAGAGAAATCAAACAACACCTTCCTATCCTTATGACAAGACTAAAAATATCATCAATAACTTTGGTCAGCACCATTGATGTATCAAATATTTTGCGAAATGCACTCCGATAAACTGGATAATATATTATTGCTATTCAAATAATCATAAATCTGTGAATGAGGTACTTTACCGAAAATTTTTTAAACAGCAGATGTAATACTAATAATGCTTAAAACAGAATATGAAGTAGGATTAGGATTTTTTTGAAAGAGGCTAATAAAGAAAGGCAAGAAGCTCTAAGAGAAACAAGAAATGAAATTAGACGAAAATAAAATAAGCAAAAAATATAAAAGTGTAAATTAGGCAAAATCGGTTATACACTAAACATTTGACTTACTAAATCTACTTATAAATAGCACTTTTGCTAATAAGTTGCTCATTTAGGAGCAAACAAGAATTTGGCAATGAAATATTTGAAAATATTTTTGGCTCAAAAAAAAAACAAAACAAAAATTAGAGCGAATGTTGCGTAGTAACTAACAATAAATGTTGGCAAAACCATTTACATTAAAATGTATGTATACTCAATTAAAATTGATATGCTTTTCCAAATTGTTTGATAAAGCATACCTGAAACTATTCCTATTCACCTGAAATGTTAAGGCAAAATCAAATAATTGTCCATTCTAAATCTTTTCCAGACATAAATATTTGAATTTTTTCTCGAAGTATTGCTAATCATTAAAAAATGTGCCTGTAAAAGGTGTCAAGAATAATTTAAATATAATATACGTCTTTAAATGTGTTCGGTTTAAAGGAATTCAGGTGAATTACGTACAACAATACACAGCTTCTCGATAAACGGAAGAAAGTTATAGATGACTACACTTTCGCCTGGGGCCAATTACTGTCGAGCCGTCTCTGTGTCTGATACAATTGAAGTGACCGCCAGAGGAGGGATAAAACAGACGATACGAAAAGAAATTCCAAAGGCGGGTCCATCTCAACTATATAAACTTACTAGTGTAAGTGAATTTGTATCAGTTACATCAACATGTTGTTTAAGTGTGTTATACTTGCCGTTGTTGCCTCCAGTGCATGGGCACGAACAGCCGGTGCGACCCAGAACTCCATCCATCAAGAAACAGCAAGGTCTTCGGAAGCACCCTCATATTTGGGAGACTTACGTTACGCGTACAAAGTGTATCAAGAATGTGCCGCTGCGGATTTAACCGGTTGTTTGAAATTAAAATTAGTGGCCGCTCTAGACCGTGTGGCTCGCGCTTATTCCAATCTACCCTTGTTAGATGGTGTGTCATTCGTGAAGGATCCTAATGCGCCAGTTGAAAATGAAGTTAAATCTGAAGCAGAAATTGAAGCCAATTTGCCCCGATCGATGAACGAACGTGAGGATGCCTTGAACACATTAATCACTGACAGAATTGGCAAATTCTTGGAAAGTCACACTCTCCAGGTATGTGCGCAACAAATTAATATTTAACTAGTTACTTAACTGATACCATCAACAGGTTAAATTGCCAACGGTTTCCGACTTACAACGTTCTTTCAACGGAGAAGAACGTGGAAAGAAAGGTGGTAAAAAGGGAGGTGGTGCAATGTTGATGGCTATGATTCTCGGGGGTACCATGATTCCTTTAGCTCTCGGTGCTTTGGCTTTGTTAGCTGGAAAAGCCCTCATCGTTTCTAAATTAGCGTTGGTCTTGGCTGGTATAATAGGAATCAAAAAATTGTTGAGCGGCAGTGGTGGTAGCCACGAACCCCAACACGAAGTTGTTGTTTCCGGTGGCCACGGACACTCTGGATGGGGAAGATCCTACGATAAGGCTCAAGCTCAAAACTTAGCATATAATGCTTATGCTGCAAAAACAAGATAAGACCTCATCGAATGCTGTAAAAGTAATATCAGTTACCTTAACATTTAAGAGGCCATTTAGATAATCAGTCTAAAGATTTGGATTAACTTGATATTATTTTTACTACAAAAAAGTTCATATTAATTTATTTATTTATATTAAGTTATCTAATTTAAGGCGAAAGTGTAAATTATTACAATAAATTCATACTTTGTATACATTTTTTATAATTCCTTCTCGTTTTGGTTCAAACTATTTCCATTTGCTGAGTAAGTTAAATGTTAGAAAGATAAAAAAAATATTTCGCTTATGCTTGAATGATTCTTTGTGTCAGATTATGTTTTTCGTCGTGAACCTTGACGCATAAAAGTATTAATACGAAATCATTGCCGTAAATCATGCAATGGAGATTTTATGTATTTAACTGATGTGCTCTATATGTGAAGCATTACTTTATATTCTTCAAAGGTGGTTTAAGTTCTGTTATCATGTTTTTATGTGGAGCACCTAATCTTCGCCTAATCAAAACTTACAGAGCAGAAAATCTTGTATTAATTGCTTTCATTTGGAAGCAGCTTCATACAATTAATTTTATAGGAGTATGTTACAAACATAATTAATTAGTTGAAACTAATAATGTATTGTTAAAGACCGTGTTATTTGGCTTTGAATTTGTTTAAAATTTTACTTATTAGGAGATAATTTTCCTTCAAGACTGGCTAACTCTAGTTGCAGGTTACCTTTGTTGATCGCATTCCAGTTTACTCTTACTTACATGCAGGGTGACAATTTGAAACGTAGCATTCGGGAATATCTCCTAAACAAAAATACTATCAGGAAGAATTGAAATACATATCGGGAGAGGGGAAACCAAAATGAAGTAATTTTTGACTCATTCCGCCTTCCCCCTGGGGGGTAGCTGTCACAACTTTTTTTTTTAATACGAACTTATTTTGTGCGACATATCGTTGGAAATCTTGTCGATTTCTCTTTATAGCAAAATATTAAATCGTACATTTAGTTTTTGAAATATCGATGTTTAAAGTTAAAAATATTTTTGAAAATTAGTAATTATAACCATTTCTTAGACAAAAAATTCTGCTAGGGGTGGATTCTCATTTTAGAAAAATTAATAGGGGTGGTTAATCTCCAAGAGCAGAGAGGGATGAATCAAAAAATACATTATTTAATTTCCTCGACATATTTGAAACACTTATGCCAGAATGTTTTGTCTAAGAGATAAACAAAACTATAGTTTTTAGAAATGTTGCTTACTTTAAACACCGATATCTGAAAAAGTAATCGTACGTTTTAATATTTTGCTTTAAGACTGTAAAGAGAAAGTAAAGAGCTTTCAAACGATGTGTCAAACAAGGAAGATTAGTATTAAATAAAAATAAATTGGGGTGGCTACCCCTAAGGGGTGACTCTGAATGAGTCAAAAATCCTTCATTTTGATTTCCCTTCAATCTTTTGATGTGTAGATATTTCACATCTTAATACTGTTTTTTGGCTAAGAGGCATTTCTGATTGCTATTTTTCAAATTGTCACCCTGTATACATATTCTCTACAGAAAATTACATCAAATCATCTTGCTTTGTGTGGATAAAACCATCAATAAGTTACTTTAACATTAAAACCTTAAGAAAAGTTTGTCAACTGCAGCTTTTAAATAAAACCAAGGAAGGCTGTCGAGATGATGAGGAAGGGGAGGGCAAAATCCACAGTACCCGGCTCTTCTGCAGAGCCAAATATTTTTGAAAATTTTAGAGTTTTAACTTGAATTCGTTTTCATAGATCTCTAGTGTTTTTTTGAAAAAAAAATTTCTAGGATTTTTTTTAATTACCAATTTAGAATTGCTTATGATAATTTTTGCCTTTTAAATTTTCTCTTCAATTATTAAATCTCTATTTAAAATATTTTTTTATGCATTTTCCTAAAGTATTGAGTTCACTTTAGAAAATTTCAGTTTTTTTATCTATAATAAATTCCATAATTTTCTGAAAGTTTTTACATTTAATTTTTCTCAAACTTTTGTATTTAAATTAAAAATTTTGGTTTTAGCTTCAAAAATTCGATAAAACAATTCATAATTGAAGATTTCAAATCAAAATTTTAAGGTTAATGTCGAAACTCAATGTTGTTGTGATACATCATTTTAAAGCCTTTATCAATGCAAATACAATAATCTATCGTTTCTACAAATTGGTTAAAAACTAAAAAGCAAAATTTGGCAAACTGACATTCGTGTAACAGTATGAGACACCAAGAGGCTCACCAATTTTTCAACCTTATAGAGTCGATTTCATCAAAAAGAATAGATGATCATTATTCGGTAAGTAAGTTTCTTATTTCTTTTTACTTATTTCAAGTATAGTTTGCTATGTACAGGCCATATGGACCTTAAATTTAATTCATAATAAAAATCTTATCGCGAAGATACATTCGCCCCTCTTCGGAGTAAGGCTCGAGGTTTTTCCATAATTTGTGTCATGGTTACAATCCGCTGTTACAGCTGTCATTAAGAAGGGCCCTTAAGAACCATATACCACCAAGACCACAATTATAGAAGGTAGGCGAATTTCGCATTTTTTCATGTTCTCCCTTTTATCTAAACCTATAATACAGCCCAATCGCTCGCCCGATCAAATAATATATTAATCTACAGGATATTCTTCTTCCAAGATTGGACCGTGTCAAAGAACTACTAAAAGTGTTGAACACTTTTAGTAGTTCTTTGACACGGTCCAATCCCCGAAGAAGTATATCCTGTACTGACTCTGGCCGTGGAAGCCTTCGTTATCAATATATTAATCCGCCTTTACAAAAACAGTCATTAAATGGACCATGGTGCCCTATAATTTGGACATACGCGTTCATATACATGGTGGTTTATTTTGATAAAGCCGAAAAATGGGTCGAGATTCTTGGCCTCTTACACTATTACACGAATATGGGTTTGTTAACTTTTCGTTTTTAATTTTTAATCAATTCTAAAAGACAATGCACGAATGTATTTTATGGAAAAAGATTTAGGATAATGACAATGTATCACAAGTAGGCTAGTTTCTTTTTAAATTTTAAAGTGGGGGTTAACTGGTGTTAGGGGAAGGAACATATCAAGTTGACTTGACGGTCAAAAATGGTCCACCTAAGAACATAAATCGAACGGTCTCGGTGAATTCTAAAATATCTATCGGTTTTCTAATTATAAGGAGCTCAAATTTTCGTTGGGAGACCCTGTATGTTTCCTTATGAGCGCAATGCATATCGCCAATAAATAAATAGTTCAATTTTTACTGATCAGTTTAGGACAAATAAGCAAAATTGTAAGTTTTTTGTTAAAAATATTTTATTGTTTTACACTTTCTTGGTAATTTTTGAACCGACATTACGATAATGTTGTTCATGTACCGTCATTTTATGGGATCACCGTTTTAGCAATTAATAAATATGTTTTACTGAAACACCGCTGTTTTCTTATTCGGTTAGTAAATCAAGCCAAAAGCTTGTATAATATAACAAGAAAGCAATGTCGACATCGCTGATATCATCAAGCAATTACAATTTGTTAGGAACCGTCGACTCTACACATTGTAATAATTAATATTTTCAATACATTTCGTCCCATTTTCTTGAATTTATGGGATTTTTTTTTTGAAAATTCAACTTCGATATTTAAACTTTTGCACAAAACATATAACCAATAAAATCCGAAAGTCCAAAGCAGAAATGTAAAAAAATCGAACTTCGAGAAAAAATCTTCAGATTAAAAAAAATTTTTTTTGGCAGGATTATCTACAAATTTGATTTGAGGGGATATGAGTTGGAAATAAGAAGTTCATTTTGGAACTTTGTTTTATTTGGAAGAGAACATTTCAAAGTTTAATTAGTACATAGGTTATTTGACCCTTATTTTTTAATTGTCTTAAAATGTTCATATCGCTGAATTATTACGAATAACCTTTTATTTTTCTCAAATAAAATCGTTTGGTGCAATAAAATATGTGAAATAGAATTCACCTGTTTAAATTGGCGTGGAAACGTGGGCCGCCACATTTAAACAGATGTGACATCATTTGTAGAACAATCAAAAAAGCGCTAGTAACGTTCACTATCGTGTGTTGAAATTTTCATATGAAATAATGAATTCCTGTAGAAGATTTAGGACTTATAAGTCCATATTTAGATAACAAAAGAGGAAAAGCACCACAAAATACATAACAGTACAATACAATTGCCAAAATGTGACGTCACACTTAAAACCGTCATTGCCAGTTCCGTTTTGTGACATTCGTTCAGAATATTGCAATTTTAAAGTGGAAAGAATAAACCAATCACGTGTTTTTTTAATAGAAATCGAGCATTCCTTATTTCCTACTCAATAATTTGTCACAGTTACATCATTTTAATAAGATATTTCTTATAATGTCAACCCTATTTTCAAACAATGCAAGCAATGAAATTTTCGGCCACATTTTTTAGTGTTTGGGGCGCAGGAATTTGGTGCATTTTTTTCGATCTCTTACTTTAGTTTACGCAATCCATTCGGTGATTTTCCAAACACATAATCCTTCCTTTCTCTGCAGAGAAAGAATTCGTATAAATTGAGGTCTAAACTATGCGGTGACCATAAGATGTCTTCACCAATACAAGCCCTCATTGGATTGATTTGATAGTTTTGTCAATTAGTGCTCGTACATTAAGATCTTGTTACTGAATTACCGAATCACATCTGTTCAGTGGTCATAGATAACATATGCAGAGGCGACTAAACAACGATGTTCAAGAGAAGCGTGATATGCCATTTTTTGAATTAAAATATCAAAAATTGAAAAAGAAAACATTTGAAGTTAAGCAAATGATTATAACATTTTACATGAATAGAAATTTGATGCAGATCGTAATAAACCAGAATGAGTTGTACGTACTAGTTTCTATGTTTTTGGTATTGCGCAACAACTGGAAAAATGCGAAAAATTAGTTTTTCTGCGCATGTGTCTTTCTGTAATTGCTGAGAGCTGAGTTTAAACTCAAAATATCCAGCTTTTTATTTTCATTTTTACAATTTCAATTTACAATGTTTAGCGTCTTAAAACTTTTAAGATTTCGACTAAAAATGTCGACATTTTCAGAACGTAACTTTTTGAAAATTTTAGATTTCTTTGAAAACTTGAGAATGAAAACTTCACACTTTTGTTGGAGCTCTAAAATCTTTCTCCTTTTAGAACTGTTACTGCTACTTATAAAAGATTTCTTAGGACGACCACGCTCTGCTACACCTGAACTAGTCAGTGTGATTCGTAATCTTAACTTTTTTAATAAAAGTTACGTCACCATCTAACCAATTTAAATTTTTTTCCAAAAACCTTTCTCTATGTCTATGGCATTTTTGCCACCTTTCACCTAATTTAATACATATAATTCTAATTTTTTCAGCTAACTTCTTTCTTCACATCACTTTCTAGCTCAGTAGGAGTGCCAAACATTTCTAATATTTGATTTGCGACCCTGTGAATTCGTTCACCAACTGATGATGCCCAAAGCTCAAAAATTTCTCTTATGGACACTATAACTTCCTCAGAGCCTAAAAAATAAGAAGTAAATTATATGTACATATCATATTTATTAAAACAATGAGTGTTATTGCTTAAAATATTTATATTAATAAAGATTTGTAAAATTTTGTTTATGTATTAGAAAATGTTTTTTTTTCATTTACAAAGGTTTTCTCAAAATTGCGCAGCTTTGCGCAGAATGTGAGTAAAGGATATCAAAGAACACACATTGGTCTGCCAATCAAGCTAAAAATGACAACGGACAAATACGGACAATTTAACTAATATCTTGCTAACATTCGCTCATCTAATATTTATTTAAAACATGTAATAGTATTAAGCATATTATAATTATTGAGGTATATAACCTTCGACAGAAAATTGGTTTATGGCAATTAACAGTACTTACTTAGGTCTAAAAAATCCTGGAATTTGGAGTTACTGGGTTTATCCATTTTTTAGAAAAAAGCACAATAAAAACACAATTATATTAGGCGTAGTCGTAAAACAATTTGTCACTTGGAATGTTTCCACTTTGGATACTATTCACAAACTGAAGAAAACCGAATTATTATTAACTATTTATATCAGCGGTTACTGGAACTACTTGACAAAGTATTTCAGGTGTGTTTGAACTAATCGAAAACACTTTATTTTTTGCATTTTTGATCACTTTTTGGGCGTTTTGAACAACTGTCGCGACAGTGGGATTCTCTCAAATTTTCAAAATTGTAGAAGCTCTACTTTTTGAGAAACTACTCAATTCATTTCATCGTTAGAACACGCTTCTTCTTCTTCTTCTTATGGCGCTGCAGCCCAAATTGGGTCTTCGCTTCCTTTAACTTTTGCCTCCATGTCTCTCAATGTTCCGCTGCTCTCTTCCACACTCGGTCTCCTAGAAATTCACGTGCCTTCTTGAATTTCATCTTCCTATCGTTTCCAAGATCTCCCCTCTGGTTTCTTTCCATGCTTTCTGCTGTTCAGAATTCTCTTAGGCAACCTATTTGCTTTCATTCTAACCACCTCCCCTGCATATTGTAGGTATTGACGTCTAATAAATTCTGAAAGTGGAGATTTTTTAAGACTATACAGTTCATGATTGAATCTGGTCCTCCAGATGTTACCGTCCTTAACTGGCCCCAGTATCTTTCTCAGTACCTTTCTCTCGAAAATGTTAAAAGTATTTTTTCTCATAATCCACGCTTCACATCCATAACTGATGATAGGTCTTATTTTTGTGTTGTACACCCTCAACTTGTTATTACGGTACATTTTTATATTTAAGTACGTGGGACATTGTTACGCTTTGTTAGCTATGATTATACTTCTGCGAATTTCTTCATCTTGCGTACAATCTGCATTTATTTCCACTCCCAGATATACAAACATGTCCACTGACTCAATATTGTCTTCCATTTCTATTCGTGCATCTCTGTTGCCTCTCTTTTGGATTAATCTTTTTGTTTTTATACTGTCTATCTCAAGGCTAACATCTGTGATATGTTGTTTTAGATCAGAATGAGTTTGCCTTGCGGTTTGTGCCTTTCGACTCATAATATTGATATCATCTGCGTAAGCAGCAACTTGTAGTTTTTTTTGTCAACAGGTTTTCTCTTCCAATATTTATTTGTCTAATTACATATTCTAGAGCTAGGTTAAACAAAGTAGGAGCCAGCCTATCTCCTTGCTTTATACCTTTAGAGATGTCAAATAAATCAGTTGGTTCATTTTGAACACGTAATGTAGCTACTGTTCCCTTCATTGGTGTTCTCACTATTCTAATTAGTTTGTGCGGTATTTTTAGTTCTGCAGTATCTAATATAGTTTATTTCTTTTGATAGAGTAATACGCTTGTTTAAATTCTATTAAAATATTATATACATCAATGTCATGTTCTATTACTCAGTTCTTTTTATATCCAGGTAATGTCACAAATGCTCAATCAAATTGAGGTATGGGCTTTGTGGTGGAAACTAAATTAATTGTAGAACGTTTTGTTTTTTGTTAATGGAAATACTTCTAGACTAGCCTAGAAAAGTGCTTGGGAACGTTATCGTGATGCAGAATTTTTTTTTTATCAATTAAAGGACGATTAGAGGGGATTCTGGGGTATTGGAGAATATCTTCATATCGCTCTTTTTTTGACACTTTATTAATTTTTACTAAATCGCCAAGGTTTATAGCAAAAAAACAATCCCACACCATCACGGACCTTACACGATGCTTGATGGCAGGATGTAAACCTTACTTCTGGTAAGTTTCACCTATCCTTCTAGTGACATGTTGCGGTCGAGAACTGCCATTGGGATTCGTGCTCCATAAGACATGACTTTAACCTTTGACTGTTCAATTTTTGTGGTCTCTAGCGTAATTTAGTCAATTTTGTTTATTATTACGCCGTAAAAATGATTTGTGCCTAGCTTCACACCCGCATGGACCTACTTTCAGTGAATCCCTACGAATAGTCGACGAATCAACACCAATTCTTTCAGTGAGTTCTTGATACTTTGATCTTCTATTATGTTAGCAGTTATGTTTAAATAGTGCACTGGGTATTGTGTTAGTTTTTTAGGGTATCCCACTTCGTTTTTTGCTTTAGGTTAATATATTCAGCAATAGATTTCAATTTTTAGTACATAGTACACACATATATTGTCCTTTGTATAACATAATAACAGCTTTCCTAAACAAAAGCCTACTTTAATAATTTTGCTTTATAAAATTTTTCTACACAATGTCAAATGCACTTTTTCATGGATTTGTTATGCTGACAAGATTAGTGTATTGCAGAAACTTTTTTTGCTTTCCATTTGAAAAGGTATTTTATAATACTGATTAGCAATAATCATTTGTTTTATTCATACATGCAAACAAGAAATGACTAAAAAGGCAGGCATCTATTTACAGACATTCGCGGATTAGTCGATATTTGCTGAAATTTATTTTTTTACTCTTATTACTTAATAATGGCCTCCATTTTTAAAGGATATATTTTAGAAAAGACTGTAAATTTGCCTTTTATTTAAACTGCACTTAAATATGTGGAGTTTTTTTCTTCTATATATGTAGTTACCAAAAATCTGCATGTGTCCAAAGACTTTTTCACAGTACTGTAGATTTCAAGCGTTTGTTAATAGTGTAGGTCAGTATTTTATACGCAGCACCCAAAGGAGAGATTTCGAGGTTATTATCCCATTTTAGTTTCTCACTCCTTTTATAGATGAAATATATAATACTTTTTTTCCATTCATTAGGGATTGTTCCTTCCTCCCATTTTTTGTATCAATGTGTGTATAGATTCTGTCAGGTGTTCATCACCTAGTTTGTAGATTTCAAATGGAATTTCATCTATACTTGGCGCCTTATTGTTTTTTTTTGGGCTTTGATTGCTTGTTTGACTTTTTCTAGTGTTGGAGCTTCAATGATTTCCCCTGCTTCGTCTCACAGGTTTACATTTTGTCTGATGTCACATTCATGGTGCATTCCAAGTAGTTTTTGAAAATATCTTTTCCATACGTCTTTTACTTTTTGAAGGTCTTTTTTTAATTGTCCCGTTTCATTTCTGCAGAGGTTTATTCGTAGTTTGTAGAACTCTCTGAATCTTTTTAAGTATTTATATACCCCCCTAGAGTCTTTGTTTTCAAAGTCTTTTTCCATTTTGTCTATAAAGTCATTTTTATACTTTCTTTTCTTATTTCTGCATATTTCATCTGCTTTCTTTCTGGCTTCGTCGAAATCTATTCTCCTTTCTCTCGTTCTTCTTGATATGAAGTTTTTATATTTCTCATTTCTGTCTTCTATCGCCTTTTTAAACTCCTCATCAAAGCAAAAGCAATAACTATGATATCTCAAATGGAACACCTTATATTTTTTTGGCCTATCTAGTGCAGATATAAATTATCTTTCTACTGATATAGGCATTGCGGGAGTTTTTTTTACAATGTTTAGAAATAATTGCAATTTTAACTTTTTTGAATTACTAAACTTTTCGCGCATTTTTTTCTTTTGGAAATAATAATCTATTTGTAATTGTCATAGATTTTTCTACTAAAATATTCAAACAGAAGCTTAAGAGGAGCAATAAGACATGCTGTCTTGATGTCGTGTTTATTTTGAAATGATTTGAACACCAATGAAAGTTTTTTAGCCACTGTAAGCAGTTTTAACCATGATAACAATCCAATAAATTAACGGTAAAAGAACATTTTAACACTACGTATATATTAAATGTCTTAAATAAAGTTTTTTATAAAATAAAATGAATGAATTCGGTTTGTGCTAAATAAACACTATAAAACAAACACGGAACCTAGACGTTAACAAAAAGACTAACAAAATATATGTCAATATCTAGGGGATTTACTGAAATAGAAACTTCTAATGTTTTTTTTTTTTCTGGTAAAACGGACTGGTCCTTGGTTATCTTTAAAAATTGAGAAACAAAACTTGTCCCCTGAAACCAAAAAAGACAAGAAACACAACAAAGGTTGCTCTAACGCGTTTCGACAGCCAAGCTATCATCTTCAGAAAGATACTAACACCTAATCCTAAAATTTACCCTTATATACTACGAATATTCACTTTGTGCATGATCTACCGCATCCGAACGCGCATGCGCATCTAATCATACACGTCGTAGTTTCACAATTGTTTATCTGTCAAGCTTAACTATTTTTAACAGAGATAAATAGCCTAAAGGCCCAGCGCAACCATTCATAAGGTTGTTTCCAGCCTTATGGATGGCTAAGTTTTCACATGCATTTAACATATAATTCTTATTTACTACTCTTAACAATTTAATATTATTATCTAGCCTATGATCTAATTCAAAAGCATGTCGAGCCACACTTGACTTCTCAGTTCTTTCGTACCTCAAATACTCCTTCAGTCGGATTTTAAGAGATTGTCTGGTCTGCCCGACATACTTTTGGGGGTAATCTTTACATGAAATTTGGTAAATACCGGACTTGTCCATTTGCTCTACTTTATCCTTACCCAAAAGCGAATTTAATTTGCCGTTAGAACTATAAACAACCCTAAAGCCCTGTTTTGGTAAAATTCCACCCAAACCATGCGTAAGCGAGGGTTCAAATAGGAGTGAGACGAACCTAAAGTTTTTGTTTTCATCAGCTCGGAAAGTTGTGGTATTCATCAATTGACTTTTAAATATTTTCTTATTAATTTTATAAATAATATTTGGATCGAATCCTCTTAATAGGGAAAGACTCGAAAAGGAGTTGAAGACAATTAAACATACAGCTGAGGTTAATGAGTAATGAGTAAAAGCTGACAAATAAAAAGTTGTAAATTCCATTTTACCTTTTACTGCCATTTTTGCCTATTTTATTTGCCATTTATGGCGCCAAAACTTAACTTTTTTCCGGATTCTAGTTATGTGCATATAGGTATAAACTTCTTAATAATAATGATATTAGGTTTTTTTACTATTACCAAATTTTGTTCGAAAAATGAAATTATTTGAAAAAATGTTAAATAAAATTTCAATCTCAACACCCTGTATTTCAGAAACAAAGCATTTCCGAACACAGATTTATATACATTTTTGTCCTAGAATTTTCTCGAGAATAACCCATTGAAATATTTTAAAATATATAAACTTAGGTTACATCTTCCATAGTTTCTATTCTGAAAATGAAAGCAAACAAATTTTTAGTAAAATCTGGCTTTCTTTTTGGATAATAGTAAACACTTAACATCCTACCCGCTGCTCACTCTATAAAATCCAAATTAAGCCAACGATGAACTAATGTTCTCTCTCTGACTCTTTTAAATTCCATTCAGATAAGAAACATTCTTCCAATTAATGATGAAACCTTAAGTAGGTCCAGACCCTGCAGCACAAGATTAGGTTGTATTTTATACAGGTTGAACCAAATTTAATTTCTACTACAGGGATCTCGTAAACTATCTAACCCTACCACTGAAGATAAATTGAAAATGCTTAA
This sequence comes from Dastarcus helophoroides, assembly GCA_028583605.1. Classification (NCBI taxonomy): domain Eukaryota; kingdom Metazoa; phylum Arthropoda; class Insecta; order Coleoptera; family Bothrideridae; genus Dastarcus; species Dastarcus helophoroides. Next base: position 5,401,915 of record CM053332.1, read on the forward strand.
ATGTGACTACTACTACCAATTGTGTTTAAATTTGATTTTTATTATTCCTATTCCCTCCGTAAGCGCAAATTGCCTTTATTAGAAAAGAAAAAACGCTGGCAAAATTCTACCAGGCCGACAGGCGTCAATTCGAAATGCACCGTGCGAGATAAGGAGAGGCAACGGCAATAAAGACACCCCTCCCAAGAAACGTCAGCCCACAATTTAACTTGTCTAAGCATCTTCCTGCCAGCGAATTATTACTTTTTGCCTACTACGAACTTAATATTTTTGTTTATATTTTTGATCTGTCAACTTTGGAGGTTTTTGGTTTATGACATTAATTTTTCTTTGAGATTGGAGTCTCGTACAGATAAAAATTACAAATAAACGATGAACAGCTTTATATTATATAGTAGTAGCTGCTTATTTATATAGAAATAGACGTTAGTGGGCGAGACCTCGATTATAGAGAAAAAATCTATGAATCATGAACTTCAAGAAGACAATTGTGGGACCGCTGTGAACATTTTTAAGAATGGACGAAAAATATTTTCAACATTTACTCAGTTTAACTGAAGCCAGAAGGAGATATTTATGACCGAAGTTTAATGTATCCTTTTCATGTTGTTAAATGAACTATTTCTTTATAAATACAAGTGGCGTAAAAAGCTGCCTATGAAGCACTTGTTGATAAATACCTAAAGGTAAAAATCTTTTAATATATTTAAATTTTTAAAGTTAACTCTACATATTTAGCATATCGACTCTCTGGTAACGCTATTTGCTGTATTGAGATAATCCAAATTAAAGTGTTTACCTAACCACAAAAAATCACTATATTGAAAACATATTTTTTGGAAATATCTTGAGATTTGCTGTGCAAATATAAAATTTAGATAGTGTGACATGCATTTACTCAAAATAGACAAGATCAAAGACTAGATCGTATGCAAATATAAAAGATATATAAAAACTGGAAATAATAATTTTATTTACAAATTATGAAATTTATATTTTTGAAAATTAAAAAAATACGCTGTTATATCAGAGTTTTAAGTTATCACTTCTGTTGGCAGGCTCCATACTTGCCCATTTTTTTATTTCATTCGAAACAGGACCAAATAGTTATTACATATGTAGTGTTCCGTCGGCATGAAGACGGCCAAAAATGTGATATTTTAAATTGTTTTCGAAAACGTGGTTCTTGATTGGTAGTCGTTCTGGAAAATTCACATTTTTGGACACAATATCGCTCGCTTTTTGCAATTGTTAAAATTCCAGTCACTCATAATTTATCTCTTGTCAAAAAATATGTAAATGCTTTTTATGTAGGGGATCGCATGATTTATGAATTTTTTAATTACTACCATTGCGATAACATTAACTATTTATATTTCCCAAAAATATTTTTTTATGAATAACATTTTTAGCACAGTTCGACTGGGGTGAAAAAGTGGTGTAAAATGTTTTTTTTTTACTTTTTCATTTTAGAACTTTATTGACACGTTTTGAAACAGTTTAATGCTTTATTAATTAAAAACTTATCAACATAGTTTTATTAATTTCTCGTTTATGGAAAGATAGACAAACATACAAAATTTAGATTATAACCTGCTTTTTAAAAATAAGTTATTTTAAAACTACAAACCTTCATTAGGATTATAGATAAGTGCACTATTGAGTAAGCGTTACTTAGAAAAATCAGAAAATTCGAAAAAATCAAGAAAATATGCTGAATTCGAAAATGATAAATTTCACTATGACGTCCATAAGAAATAAAAATGTTGAATGAATTTTCTTGGAAATAGTTCATTTCAAAAAAATAACGTACACCAATGAAAAGACCTTAAAAACGGTTAACTATGGTTTTTGATTATTTTCCATCAGACTTCAGATAAACAACTTACAGGTAATAATTAAAAATGGCGATTTTCAGATTTTCAGTTTTTTCTAAATAAAGTCAGGATAAATTGGAATTCAATTGTTTTCTCAGTGGAATATTATTAGGCATTAAAATCTGCACTAGTTTACAAGCTTCCTTGTATCTCTAACAGATCAGGCTAATTTAGCTTTCAATTCAACAAGCGGCCGGTGGCATAGTGGAAACTTGCTGCCGATCTCATGTTTTTTTTTAAATTATATTGCGAGATCCATTCAGAGGTACCTGTACCTACGGGACATTAGTTCAAGTTACCGTTTTTGGTAACGCGAAACCATTCGTTTGTACTCTACCTTTAGTTGCTCAGCGCACCTAAAAAAGTTTTCACTTCAAAAAAAAAACAACTTTTAGTTTCGACCACATTCTCTGAAATATCACGTATAATCTCATTACATGACGTATTCTGGGAGAGTTTCATTGGTAAAAGTGTAATGTATAGTTATTACTTTTTTTAGGAAACAATGAAAAGTATCACATTGTCGGATAACTGTTTTCGAATGGCATATATGCCCTCTTTGGTTAGTGAATTGTTCGAGTTGCTTATTGCAATTAATATTAACCACTATCTTCAACCATTTAATACTGTTCGCATGTGCTGCGCTGCGTTAATATGTGTAATTTTGCCCGTGACCACTGCCTACAGAATATTTAATAGTGCTGCACTTGCTTGAGATTTCTTATTCATAACGAATAAGCCTTTAACTATACAGAAAAGAATATTAAACCTTAATAACGACATAATAGAGAAAATCCTATTATTAATTATTTATTAATTTGGCACATTTTATAAATAATGTAGTAATATTGTTTGAGCCGTAGCATATCTAGACCAATATACTCTAATGTTAACAGTAGAGCATGCTGGTAACGCGTGATTGTATCGCGAAACCATAAGTTTACACCTATGCAAAAACGCTAAACGCGCCTAAAGAAGCTTTCACTTCAAAAATAATAACATAAATATTGCATTTTGTGAACACGATCATGTCTCACTTTTGAAATATGCGATGTGGCATATCAAATTATTCAAACTGAATTCAAGCTGATCTCGAAAATGAGAAAATCCAATGTGGCGTCTATAATAAAATACAAAGTTGCTATATTTTTCTCATAAATTTTCTATTCAACAACAAATGCAACTACTCTAATGTAAAGTTTTTAAGTAATCAAGCAAAAATGACTTTAGATCTTTTTTTTTTTCAATGGAACTGCAAATAAAGAAGTTATACTAGATGTTAGCAAGCGACGTTACTTTTTGCTTAATAAATAAGCAGGTCTTTCATTGTGTTCTCAAGAGCATACTAATTGACATAAAATTCTGCCATGCTTTGCCCATTTGACCAATTTTATATCTCCACTCTCCACTAATAACGAATATACCCATGTTATCACATATCATGTTAAACCCACTGTATAATTTCAGATTATAAATAAATATTTTCTCGAAATTTCAAGTTTAATTAAAGGCGAAATTTTCGAATTTAACCTTGGATTTTTTCTCGAAAGTTCGAATTAAAGCCAACTTATCTTTTCAAGTCCACATTTAGAAATTTTTTTTAATATTTTTTTATAACAAATTTGCGAATTAAAAAATTCCAACCTTGAAAAAAATTCTGATATATGAAATTTGAAATTTTTAAAAATAAAGTCGCGTTTCCATATAAAATTCCAACCGGAAATTAAAATTTAAATTTAAAAAAATTCTCAAATTTTTTACTTATTAGCTTGTATTTAAATTCGAAATTTTTATAAAGGTTCCAACCTTGGCTTTTTTAAAAAGACTTCAAAATTTCTAGAAAACATTAAAATGTTGATATCATAACACGAAATCTTTTTATTTTTATTAATAACTTAATTTTTCTTTCCAAGTATTCGCTTTGAATACCTTCAAGACTAGACTTTTTCTATAAATTTAAACTTTTTTCTCTCAAATTAAAATTTTAGATATATAAATTTAAAATATATATAATATATATAGAATTTCTAATTTTTGTAAAAATATTTTCAAAAGTCCATTTTGGTCAAAAAATGTTGGCTCTATGTAAGCTTGATGGAAAAAATCTAACGATTTAAAGTTTGAAAAAATTCTTTTTTTAATTCTCAAAGTATATATTTGGAGATTTAAGTTTTGAATTTGGTCGCCCAAGAATCCTTTGTCTTCGTTTCTTTGTTCCCTATTTTTTACTTTTAACACAAAAATAACAGTATTTGCTCTTGCCCTCTGCAAGGGAAGCTACAGATTGCTACATACATAGGTGATATAACTTCGCCAAATGGTCGGAAAAAAAATTATGGATAACCAGCAATTTTTTAAGATACGAAAAAGAGTTAGTGATAATTATGTAAATCTGTTTCTGTAGTTGCGAGCTCCACATTCGGCGGCCATTTTTTGATTGATAGTTGAGTCTCTATCATAGTTACATCTTTATACGTTGAATTTGCATTCGAAATGAATTAATGTAATAATATAAAGGCACTTAATTTTGATTGATATCCGTAGGGTAATTAAATAAAAATCCTTTTATTAATTGCTTGTTTTTAATTACATTGCTTTATTTTAATAATTGAATTTGCATTCGAGATGAAGTGGTACAATATTCAATGACATCAAATTCTCTCTCTTTTGCACTCTTTTTTAAGTGTTTTATTTGCATTCGAGGTGGAGTAGTATAGTACTGAGATACAGACATGTTTTTGACACGACGTCCATTAGTTTTTTCGAGCGTTCTTTTTTCTTGTCTAACAAGGCGCGACCTCTATCCTAGATCAATCTACATAATTCAAATCTGAATCTGCTGCTTGAAATTTAGCAATTCTCTTAAAGATAGCGTTGCAAAGAAAAAACATTTCATGACTTACATATGCAACCAACTATTGGAAGCATATTTAACTTCAGGAAGTGAGACCTTGACTGACTGACTGGCTGGAAATCATTGAACTCCGTAGTAACCTACTTTTACAGCGGAGTTCAAGTTCATTGTCTGTCGCTCGGTGTTTATGAGCTCTTTGAAGCGTACAATTTAGCAAACGTTTTATGAATAAGAAGTTGTCTAACCATAAATGCTGATTATTTTGATGGCCGAAAATATCAGCTAGGATATTTTTAAAAAATTTTTTAGGGTTCTTCGCCCCAAACCTAAAAGTGAAAACGGAACCCTCATCAGGGCCGTGTCGTGCTATGATGCAAAGAGACAACCATATCAGGCGGCACCGCAAGGGGGCGGCATAACCAGATAAATCTAAATAAAATTTGATGAGCCATTCAATAATTAAATATAAATATCTTTACACATCGCTTTTCTATATTGGTCTGTCAGAGGTGCAGCTCTAAAGGCTGCATGCGACTCTTTGTTGAGTTGAGTGCGGCTCCCGTTAAAATTGTAATATTTTTTATTAATTCGGAACTTTTTATAACATTTTTTAAAAGTTTAAGCTAAAAATTAAGTAAGATGCCAAAATGTGTAACAAAAATTTCCGAAATTACAAAATAAAATTTAGCGATTTCTGAAAAGTCCACAATTCCTTACGGCCAAAATTTTGAATTTAAACTAGAAATTTTCCTAAAATAATTTCAGATTTAGATAAAATGAAAATAATATACCGGGTGTTTTTTTTTAGTTGGGAGGTTACCTTTATATGGAGTACTACTTATTATACAGACAACCTGATTTTGTCGATGGGGCTAATCGAGGCTAAACTATCTTCTAAAAATATTTTTAACTTCCCCCCACTACCGATTATACCAGAAGTAAACATCAACTTTCTTATTTTAAATGGCAACCCCTAAATTTTATATTTTATTTAGATTTTACGTAAAAAAATAAGGTGAGTTTATGTATACATGTTTATTGCTATCTTTGATAGTTTTAAAGATATTTTAATTTTTCGAAAAAAATGACAGAAAAGAGGGTTATTTTGACTCTTCGTATCTTTATTATTATTTGAAATAAAAACATGAAATTTGGGTTGAAGTCACGGAATATTATAAAGATTATAATAACGTAATTAGATTTTACATTTATTATACAGGGTGATGGAAATTTTATAATCTTTGCTGTTTTTCTTTTATTCAAAAAAACGCTGTTTTTTAAATGGGAACTAAATGTTTTTTAATCCTTTTTGGATTCTTCACATGAAAAGAAGAAAAAATGTATATTACTTATTTTTTAAAATTTTGTGCCTTTACAGAGGTATTTTACATAAATCTCAAAATAAAAAGAATCAAACATCTGTTTTTTTGTGCAAGTAGGAAATTAACTGCAGGCAACAAAAGCTTAAAGAATTAATCATAATAAATGATAAAATAAAAATAATTGACAAAAAATTTACATCAAGAACAAAAAGGATCTTCGGTTTCAATACATTTAAAGACATATTTTAAGATTTCGAATTGAGTAACGTTTTTAAGCAAATGCGATTGTTCCTAGCAATATGCTTGTCATTCAGTAGTCTTAATAAAAATCACTAAAAAATTTCCATTACAATTTTCATTATAAAATTTGACGCTTACACATTCTGAGTTCTAATCCAACAGTATAATAGTTAAAGGACGAATTTTCTTGAACATTTGTTGTTGATTTTCATTACTCCATAAATGAGAAGTCTGTTCAACAAACCATTTTTACGAAACTTACATTCGTGGCTCCCTAAATATTTTTCAATAAGTATTCTAACAATTAGCCAAAAACTTATTCGTCTTGTACGGCTATCTTTTAAACAGTGGCGGCTAGTGCTAAGGTTTGCAGGTTTGCACAACCTCCAAAAAAACGCTGGGATACAAAAGAAAGTAAATTGTTCTTTGTGTTGTTTATTTTATTTATTGATAACAGATTTATAGCTACCAAAATAACCAAACATACTAAAGACTATAGCGGATTCCGCCGATTCGTAAGCGTTTGACGACATTGTTGGGTCCACGGTTTGCAAGGTTTGCAGGCTAGACTGCAAACTTTGCTTTACACATATGCACCTGCGCCTTAACTCGTATTTTGTTCGCTTAAAATACTTGCCCATAAGCAAGCATTAGGTTGCACTTGTGGATGCAAACCAAATATCGATACGCTATTATAATCTGTTATCGGTCAATGTTGCGAGTCTTGAAACACAAATAAAAATGAATTCGGTGCAAAGTTTCATTGCGCAGCCATTCTCTAACCGATCTGTATCAAAAAAAAAACTGGAAATTAAGCGACATGGATGACCTATACATGATTTAAATATTGTGCAGATGGTGTTTTGTAAAAAGCGAAGTTTTAACAGAAGTAGTTCGCGAAGCTAAAGAAGTACCTATGCGACATTGTTATCTGCTAAGCTAAAGAACGAATTAGCTTCACTGGCCATTTAATTGCAGCAACCTTAGTTTTTTTTTTTGAGAAGTTTAACCAATTTTAAAGAAACCACTATCCATTTTTTAATTTATAAAAACTTAGCACTGAACTGTAATCTACGAAAAAGAAAAGTTTAAATCTGCTTTTGATTTTCTTGTACTCTATAACATTATTTCAGAAAACAGTGAGCTTAGTGAAACTCTAAATCTTTTAAAAATCCTGATAACTATCCCAATGGCTTCTGCTGATGCAGAGTGGTGCTTCTCCAGTCTGGAAAGAATAAATACTTTTAAAAAAAAATTTATTATGCCAGGAAAGATTGTCCTCATTAACGATGTCTTCAAAGAAAAGGACTTAATCCAAGAAATACTCGATTTCAGTAAAAATTTATTGATAAATTTGTAGCTGCCAAAGATCGTCTGTCGTATGCACTTTCTCTTCTTTTTCTTTCTGTTTTTTTGCGAATATAAAAAAAGGGGAATTTTAGCAATATACTATATATGTACAAGATACATCAATTTAAAATCCTAAATATCTCCTAATTCCTCAAGCTTAATTTAAAATTTCCAGTTTCGGCACATTTTTGCAAATGTCTCTTTGCAACCCCCAAATTTTATTAGCACCAGCCGCCACTGCTTTTAAATGTTATTTAACCTACAATTTTTAGGCCTTGTGGTTATGTTTTTTTTTGAAAATTTTGTTGTCTACTACCAAGTTGCTACTAGAGAAAAAAGATATATTTTTCTTTTTTATTTTAAATTATATCTCTGTAACGGTGCAGAATTTTAAAAAAATAGTTTTATAACTTTTTCTTTTTTTTACGTGAGGAATCCAAAAATGATTAAAAAACACATAGTTCCTATTTAAAAAAAACAGAGTTTTTTTGAATAAAACAAAAACAATAAAGATCATAAAATTTCCATAACTCTGTGTAATAAATGTAGAACCTGATTACCTGATTACGTTATTATAGTTCTCCATAATATTTCATGACTTCAATCCAAATTTCATGTTTCTATTTCAAATAATAAAAAAGATACGAAGAGTCAAAATAACCCTCTTTTCTGTCATTTTTTTTCGAAAAATTAAAATATCTTTAAAACTATCAAAGATAGCAATAAACATGTATACATAAACTCACCTTATTTTTCTACGTAAAATCCAAATAAAGTATAAAATTTGGGGGTTGTCATTTAAAATAACAAAGTGACTGGAAGTGAAAGAAAGTTAAAAATATTTTTAAAAGCTAGTTTACCTCCGATTAGCCCCATCGACAAAATCAGTTTGCCTTTATAATAAGTGATACTCCATATAAAGGTAACCTCCCAACTAAAAAAAAAACACCCGGTATACTAAATCAAAAATGTTCAGAAAAAACTTCTCGAAATTAAAAAAGTCGACATAGGAAAAAGGTGGACAATCAACTCCCAATTTCGCAAGAAGGAAAAAAAAAGTTTTAGGAACATTAAAAAAGAATAAAAAAGCTAAACAGAAAATTTTTTAGCAAAAAGTGAAAATTTGAGAATAAAATTGATATTAATAAAAAGGAAAAAACCAAAAATTTGTTCGATAGTTTTTTTTATAAATGTCAAATTTTTTCTCGAAACTAAATTAGAAATTTCGGAAAAACATCGAAATTTCAAAAATGTCTTTGAAAATTTTGAGATCGCCAAATGGGGTTCAGATAAAATTTCGAGAATATGGTCAATATTTTAAAAGCTAAATATTTAAGTTCAAAGTCTAAATTTCAAAAGAAACCTTCAAATTAAAACCGAATAATTAAAATTCGAAAAAAAATTAAAATTTAAAAAAAAATAATTTACGTAAAATACACAAATATATGATGCCAATGTTTGGAAATTTAAAACTCTTTCTCAAAATTCGTCATATTCTTCTTAAAGTTTCGACTAAATGTTTCTAGAGATTTCCATTTAAAGATGAGCTTTTTATTCAAAATTTTACTTTTTCTCAATATTTTATTTTTCTAAAATTCAAGTAAAATTTTTATAAACATAAAAATGTTAGGAATAATATTTCTTCAAAATTTAGAGAAAAAATTTCTTGAAAATTTCGAGATTAAGTCAAAATTTAAATGAAAATAAAAATTATAAGAGAAATATTTTTAAAAATTGGGTGGTTATGGAAATTTTCCAAGTGCCAGCATTATAAAGCCAACATTAGCATTCGCCTTCGCATTCGCGAATGTTGGAAATGAATATTCGCCCTCGTATTCGCGAATATAACGAAAGTATTTGTCAAAATGTGTTTAAATTAAATTAAATTAAATTAAATTAAATTAAATTAAATTAAATTAAATTAAATTAAATTAAATTAAATTAAATTAAATTAAATTAAGTTAAATTAAATTAAATTAAATTAAATTAAATTAAATTAAATTAAATTAAATTAAATTAAATTAAATTAAATTAAATTAAATTAAATTAAATTAAATTTTCGTACAGCCTTGTTGAAGTGGACATAACAAGGAGTGGTTGAAACAACTGCATTTTGTCTTTCTTATTGTGTCGTTTAATATTACAAAGTATTTTAATAAACTTAAAAGCTAACCAAATTAAAAATTAATTTTTAAGAAATAGCAAAACTGTGAAAAATTATAAATTAAATCATATCTTCAAATTGTTACCCGTTAACGACGAGACAATATCTCAATCTAGTCACTAGGATTTATTAAACGCTGTCTACCATTTGTAAGGTAATATAGCTGATTGCAGTTTTATTAAAACAAGCTTTAGTTTTTAAATAAAAGCAGAGAAAATCTAATGCGGTTGGTTTGTCAATCTTGTAGGCCAATTCACTAATTTATATTTGGAACAATTGCAAACAAGTTCCAAAAACTTTTTTTATTGCATTTAGCATAAAAAGATATATCATTAGAAGCGTTTTTGTAAAATATGCTTGTAAGCGATTTTATAGAATTCATTCGTTAGTATTGGGAAGCGCTGTATTGTTCGCTCACAAAGTGTAATTAGAGCATACATTATACATTTATAGATAAAGTCCAGTGTAAAATTTTACATTTTCCACATCGTTAATTGATATTATGCTACCCGAACTTGCACATTGAAACATTCCAAACTAATTACTAATAAATATGGCCAAGATTAAATTTCACTCCTCTTTGAATCAACAGTGTCAATGAATTTGCCTGAAATGGTCTGTTCCCTTGGTAAATTATTACTGATTACCGCCGTAGTAAATAGATAAATGGATAAAAATGTGTTTAGAAGAGTTGGTTAGGTATGCATAGATATAACCAAATCTATCTAATTTTCAGTAATACGAATTACATAATGACTTAAAAAAGATTTTGCAAGCCATATTAGGCGTTGCAAATTTATAGCACCTACAACCCCTATTATTTTATTTTTAAAGAAATAATCCTCAAACTTGAATTGATTGTATTCATAAATTATCAATTTTTAGTTAGCTTCACCTAAGGCGATGCCAACTTTTGATTTTTCAATAACACATATTGTATTTATTATATTTTAGAATTTTCTGAATACAATTATAAAACATTGCCTTTTGAAGTATTAAAAATTTTGATACATTTTATTTTTAAATCTAGAGGCCGTGATCCATGAAACATCATAAGCTTGAGAATATGACACTATGTTTGGTGCTTCCTATGGTGCAATAAAATATAAGGTGTTCTATTTAAAAAAAAACATGAGTTTTCGCTGTTTGAAAGTTATCAATTTAAAACTAATTTCAGACGCTCTGTATAATAATTTTGAATCGTTTTACGTTTTTGAGTAGCCTAGCAATGTGATCGATTACTGTTGAGGTACGAAAAAATTATTTTCTAAAAAATCCAAGGAATACAAAGGTGCCGAATAAAACAAAAACAATTTATATAGAATTGGGGCAGCTGAGCAATGTTACAAGGAGTAAAAACTATGTTTTTATTCTTAACGGAGATATCAGACCTTCACCTACTAGTTGGGCATACTGTATTAACATAATGTACTGGATGAGTCATAAGGATATCACCAACGAAATTAGCTAGCATGAAGTTACTACCCATTAGAGCGACACTTCAAAAGATCACAGAATATGATTTTTAAACTTAGGGACAGCGTAGGATAATAAAATTGTGATTTAGGATCATTGATATTTCTAAAAAAAATTGTTGTAAGTTTCATCTGAAAATTTATAAAAACGAAAAAATTGAGAACTAAATCAATAGTTTTAAAAGTGGATTTGGAATAGATGAACATCAGATCAGTTTCTTAATTTCGAAATAAGAGTCAAAAAGATTTTTTAAAACCACTAAAGTATATATAGCTATATTCTTAATTTCAACGTTAAAATTTATAGGAGAAAATATGTAGAAATTTTAGCAAATTTTAAAAAATCGTAAGTATTTTTTATAGAAATTTAATTTCTCAAATATATTCTAGAAAACTTAGGTTTCCCTAAAGTTTTCAGTTTAAACTTGAAATATCTGATTTCCATTTAAATTTAGATTTAAAAGTTGAGTTTTGAGAGAAAAGTGGAATTTCCCACATTAAAATAGGAATTTCGTGAAAAAAATTCGAAATGCAAAATTTTTTCCGTAAAAATGTTTCTTTAAAATTTTAAGATTTCAAATTAATACTTTAATTTTTAGTTTTGTAACCAAATATTCAGCTTTAAAATGAATATCTAGCTTTTTCTAACATTCCAGAGAAACTCGAAATTTATGAATTTAGATTTTTAACACTAATAATAATAAAAAGTTAGAAATATTCGAATCTTTAGGAAACAAAGAAATATTTAATAATTACTTAAAATTCCTATTTTAAAGTCATTTAATAAAAAATCGAAATTTATAAAATAAGCCTTCTCTAAATCGTTAAGCTTTGTAAAAAACAATAAAAATTTTATAAATTGCAAGAGAAATTAAGAAACGTCAAAATTAAAGAAATCCAAATTTTATAAAAGGTGCAACTCAATAAAAAAAAACAAATTTAAAAAAAAATATGTTTTTTTTTTAATTTTCGACTTTAAAATTTAATTTTTTCTTCTTAAATTTCAAACATAAGGAAACAGTTTAAAGAGAAAATTTGAAATATCCAAATTAAAATTGGAATATCGCTAAAAGATCTCTAAATTTAAAAACAAAAATGGCCGTTTTTATTCTAAACTTTAATTAATTACTTTGACATTTTAGGTAAACTTGAAATCTTAAATCCAAAATAATATATAGGTGGCACACTTGGTGGCTTATAACTGGCTAAAGTAGTGTACCGATTTCGACTAAAGTTAATACAGAGGTTCCTCGAAACCCAAAATACCCCAGAACGCTCTTTCAGATACTTCCAAACAAATATTTTATCTAGACAGCAGTGGTAAATTATCCGCATCATTATTAATTTGATTTCGTCATGGACATTGCTACTTCATACTGTACTAAACGGAATTGTTCATCCAATTTCGCGGACGAAGTCGCAGCTAGTATTGATAAAACCTGATGAGATAGGAGTAATAATAATATGCACAATTTCTCTTTTAAAAAATTGAGTATCTTTTACGACATAGTGATTGAAATTCGAAAAATCTTTTTTTTTAACGGATACTCACTGATATAAAGTAAATATTGTACAATCTTCATCATTCTAGAATATTTCAAAATATGAAATTTATGTTTTTTTCAATTTATTTAACATTTCTTCGGCCCAGTTTGGAAATATTTAAATTTTTATGGTTTGTTGACAATTTTCTAAACAATTTTTGAAATGCGACTACGTGATATTTAAATTTATTGAAAACGTCACTTCAAGACAGTTCACAAATTAAGAGGTTAGTTTATTTTACATAGAATAGGAATAATGAAAATAGGAGATCAAAAATTAGATATGGAAAAAATTAAATTTTTTTTTTTTTGATAAATTAGGAAAATGTAAAAAAATACATAAAAAAGATTGTAGCACTGGACATCGATGTTTCGCTCTCATTTGAGCTCGTCAGCAGTGCATAACATGGAAAGGGAACAATAAGGAAAAATATTTAAAAAATAAAAAAAATTTAAAATATATAAAAAAGAAAAATAAAGAAATTTTAACATGAACTGTCTTGAAGTGACGTTTTCAATAAATTTAAATATCACGTAGTCGCATTTCAAAAATTGTTTAGAAAATTGTCAACAAACCATAAAAATTTAAATATTTCCAAACTGGGCCGAAGAAATGTTAAATAAATTGAAAAAAACATAATATTTCCGGTCAATAAGGGTCTACCATGAAGAATAAACCTATTCCTCTAACGGAACGAACGGACTCCGCAAATGGTGAGTGCTTCTAACTACCAAGCTGAATAGATTTCAGCAGTTAGGAACAGTAGTCACCAAGAGCATGTAAGTTCGACCCACAAGTGTAGTTCAATGCCGGAAGGGGTATTAGCCCTCGGAGTAGTTGTTTCTTGTGGATCGGGCTTCAAATATTTAAATTTTTAACATAGTAAATTTTTAACACAGTAAATTGATGATGAAACGTCTATTCATGTTAAAATTTCTTTATTTTTCTTTTTTATATATTTTAAAATTTTTTTATTTTTTAAATATTTTTCCTTATTGTTCCCTTTCCATGTTATGCACTGCTGACGAGCTCAAATGAGAGCGAAACATCGATGTCCAGTGCTACAATCTTTTTTATGTATTTTTTTACATTTTCCTAATTTATCAAAAAAAAAAAAAATTTAATTTTTTCCATATCTAATTTTTGATCTCCTATTTTCATTATTCCTATTCTATGTAAAATAAACTAACCTCTTAATTTGTGAACTGTCTTGAAGTGACGTTTTCAATAAATTTAAATATCACGTAGTCGCATTTCAAAAATTGTTTAGAAAATTGTCAACAAACCATAAAAATTTAAATATTTCCAAACTGGGCCGAAGAAATGTTAAATAAATTGAAAAAAACATAATATTTCCGGTCAATAAGAGTCTACCATGAAGAATGAAATTTATGGGTAACATAGAAACATTTAATAATTTTTGTTCACACAAGAACCTAGTGCACATCTTTCTCCCTGAGATAGCAGCTACTCAGAATTCTTTTCTGGGTAATTGCTTACATCCTAAGGAGCACTCGTATGAAATTTCCAATTTCCAGACCACGTATTTTTTCCATATGAACTTTGATCCATTTTCTAAATCCCTTAAAGCTTCATTTTTAAAATTGGCCAAGTATATGTATGTGTTTCTAATAAGTTCCTTACACAAAGTTTTCCAAACGCTGTATTGTTTCCATACCCTTTTCTCAGTCCGTTAAAGCTTAATTCCTAAAATCAGCCAAGTATGTATAAGTTTTTCTAATGAATTCTTTACAAAAAGTGGTTATATTATTTGTACATACCAGTTTTGACACTTCCATTTCCCCACTTTGATAGCAAATTTCGAAAATTTTTCATTTAACAGAATGTAGTTAATAGATATTTTTCTCTTTTTTTGTGTAGATATTCAATATTCCTATTCATAAACTCTATAATAACATTAAATACATTGTCATAATATGAAGTGAAATAAATGACGAACATAGTCTATTGTTTGAGAATTAGATAAAAATTTTTCTGTCTAATGCATTATTAAGTTAAATTTCCTTGGAATTTGTTAAGGCGGAGGGCGGAGGATTCAATTTAGCAGACTGAAAGCTGAAAGTTTAGTTCCGCATCGTCTGCTCACGAAAGATATCCAACTTAAATCTGAAATGATAATCACATCATCTAATTACATATAAATACAACTTTTTGCACATAAATTTCTGCTAAACTTCAGTGGCCTGTAACCATTTGAATATTGCTATAACTTGTATGTCTGACAACTTTTCCGCTTTTTAAATATGGTAATAAGTGCAAGCATAATTAGTGTAAGTAATTACCAACGATTATTAGATCACATAAAAACCGTTGACCCGATTTCTTAAATAATCTATTAGCTTGTAAAATTGTGTATTACCTCCAGTAGAACATCTGGGAAAACAATCTTCTTAAATGCAAGGTATACAGAATAAATGATATGACAGTTATAGATGCCTAGTCATTTATAAAAAAATGAAAAATATGTTACTCTAGAAATTGACTTGATGCAAAAATAAACGGGTAATTTTGGTAGACACCAATAATAACACATGAAAAATTTTCGATTTTTTGTGTATTGTAATATCAATATCGATAATTAAATAAATAACCGATATTCAAAGACGTTCTAGTTAGATGCAGGTATATCTTCATTGTAAGATTTTTTCTTATGACGGCAAAGCGTAAACGCGGAAAATATTTATGTACAAAAGCTTTAATTGAATTAATTATTGTAATATTGCAATAATTATATCTTAGGAAAATCTTTTAAAGCTGTTACCAGGTTAGTGGGTTATAAAGACCATGACCTATGTAAACTATTGAAAGCCTAACCTAGCAAAATACACTACTTTAACACATAGAGGCAGAAATATATGTGAATATCATTTTTAAATGAATATCCAGTGACAGGTCATTATTAATAAGAATTACAACTAAATTATCTCCGCTGCAATGATTCTACTTACCATAGAACTGAATGATACTATTAAATAACAAACTGGCATTTTAGTTTGGAATATATGAGCAATTGGTTCAACCGGCACAGGTTTCGTAATGAAGTTTTTATGTAGGTAATACGAGAGGTTGTTATAAATGTAATAAATCTGAATTAATACCTGAAAAATCATAAAATCCTCCATTATCTACAATACAAAGTATTTGTGTAACTAAAGCCATATGAAGCCAATTATTTAATATAAAGGAAACAAACTTCCTTTTTCATCAAGATTTACAAAGTTACGGGAATGTTTCTGAAGTGTTCAAATTGCAGTGTACATATATAATTCAGATCTAGTGGGATGTTTCTTCAAATACGCTCCTGATATGGCAAGTAGCCAGTTTTTGGCTTAAATTTTATCAGTTCAATATTATTGAAATGAATCAAACGACCTTCACGTGGATCTGAAGGTTTATTATTTTATATCTCGCAACAGTTTTTTCTTAAGTAGAATTCCTAGGAAAAGAAAATGTTTTAAAATAAAAAAGAAACTTGTAAGCTGGACGAACAAAACTTCAAAATTTATAAAAAAATCTTAAAATATTAAGTATAATTTTGGAACTTTGATAAAAATTTTGATGGAAAACTAAAATGTCAGAAATTAAACATGTATGTATATTTTTTGGAAAAAAGATAGATACAAATAAAAAGTTAGCAACAGTTTAAACCTAAAAAATAGATTTTTTTAATATCGACATTTCAAAAATTATTAACTATTTTGATTATATGCACAAAATTTTGGATGATAACTGCACAATTTATGGGCTGTAATTGCATGATTAAAATAATTCTTTTAGGAATACAATATTTGAAATGGTGATGAAAAAGTCTTTATTTAAAAGGAAAGGTAATCAATTTTTCGAGAAAGAAACCAACATTAAGAGAATACAAAAAAGGTAGAATTTTTAAAATGTTTAATGTTCAATGTCAAAATATTATGTATAACGTTAAAATTTTTGAGAAAAATATAAACTGGAATTTTTGAGAAAAAGTCATTTAAAATTTTGAAATAATTCGAAATATAAAAAATTTGCCAAATCACGAGAATAAAGTACTGAAGAAATATGAAAAATTTCTAGTTTAAACCTTAAAATTTTCCGAAATATATTAATAAAGTTGTATATATGTATCTTCAAAGTATTTATCAAAATTTAGAGTTTTTAAAGTTGAAAATTTGGAAAATTGTTTGACAAATTTGGGTTTTTCAAGTTTCAATTTTGCTTTCGACGCTGCTTTATTTTAAAAATCAAATTTCATTTTTAATTTTTCCTGCTTACGAAGTTTAGCATGGCAATTTTTAAATACGAGAATTTTTTTTATAAGGTAGGTTACCCAAATAAAGGCCGGTTCCTAATTACGCCCACCTAACAGTATTTACAAACAGACAAAAGTTAAAAATCGTTGAGCCCTGGGGGTTAATAAAGGACGAGGTATGTAGTCATTTGTCACATTATCAGCTCATTGCGGCCACGCGTTAATTCAGTTGAGACCAATATAAAGTCTGCAACTTGAAATAAATTCAGTAAATCAAAGACACTTTTTTTGTAGAAAATATGCTCGGATACGTTAATTAATATTTTAATTTTTCATGTAGGAAAATTTTATACAGAATATCCCAAATTTTTTTCTTAATTATTCTTAAGCGCTATATTAAGTTACACATTCGTACCAAATTTAAATTTTTTATTTCTTGTGCTTTAAAAAATATTTAACAAATATTAACTAAAACCAAGGAATCTGATTCAACTCTATAACCTTTCTTCAATAAATGTTCAAAATGTTGTCTATTTGCTAACTGACAATACCCTAAAAGGAACTGAAACTAGTTTTGAACATTTCTAATTACTTCGGGGGAAATTAGTCTACACTCCTGTCTTATTCGTCCTTTCAACTCCTCAATATTTCTAGATTTAGTCTTAAAAATGTTGCTCTCTCATAAGAAATGGGTTATAGGTGTTAAGTCCAGAGAGCTGGATGGCCATTTAAAAGGTCCTCTTCTACGAATGCATGTGCCTGAAAATACATCATTCAGGTAATCACGGACAGGTCTTGCAAAATGAGGAGGGACACCGTCTTGTTGAAACCAGATGTTTCTATTCGAGACATCAGCTTCAACCGGATCACGAAACAAAATAGTTAAATCAGGAGTTAGCTCTTCCTGCAATAATTCTAAATATCCCGCCCCATCGAGATTTCCTTGGAAGAAAATTGGTCCTATAACTCAATCACCAACAATCCCTGTCCAAACATTGACTTTCTCTGGATGGCCTTCCTCCATCCAGTGTGGGTTGTTGCCTGCCCAGTAACAACAATTTTGACGATTTAGCTCACCATTTAATATAAACGTTGATTCATCTGAAAACAAGATATTCTCTATGCTTAGAACATGTCTGTCCAGTAGGTCCATCAAAACTGGCGTCTTCTATCCGGATTATCTTCTAAAAATTCATGAAGGATTGTCCTTTTATAAGGATGAAATTTTTGCATTTTTAGAATTCTTGCAACTGAAGACTGGCTAATTTCGAGTTCCCTACCTATCTGACTAGTTGGAACAAAAAGATTTTCTCGCAGATCTTTTTAGAGGGTGATCCTTTGACCATTTCTGGATATATCTTTTAAGAAAATGTAAGACATCGCCTAAGGGTCACCTAAGCGGTATTACCCCAAACAACTGTTCTGTGTTGAAGTTGAAATACAGAAATAAGTAGCTAAAATTATTTATAAGTACGTACGTCATCGCTAAATAGAATGTCCTTATACCTAAAATATTAGTAACACAATAAATAACTCTGGTCAACAAAATTGAAGTTTTGTCATGTCACATGAACTTCTTTTGTATTTTTTAATAGTGTTAGTTGTTGTCATTTAAAATAAGCTGTTTAGAAATTTTCACCCAGGACATTTGTTTATTAAAGGTTTGAAAAATGATGGATCTCCAGAAATATAACCAGTGGCGGCTCGTAGGCAAAACTAAAGGGAGTGCCGCGACAATGTTTAGCGTGTTAAAATTTGTAAGATTTCGACTAAAACTTTCGACATTTTCAAAACGTTACTTTTCGAAAATTTTAGATTTCTTTGAAAACTTGCCTACGAAAACTTTCGATAATTTCGCGCTTTTTGAAAGGTTGGAATTTTTTCCAAATTTCGATTGCATTGCAAAATTTAGATTTTTTTTGCAATCTCGACCTTATTTTATTTTTAAGTATTGACTTTTCTGAAAAACTGTGAATACTCTATTAAAAATTTCCGTATTTTCCTAAATATTTAGACTTTTCGGTGTTCTGTTTTTTTTTGTAATTTTTTTGAAAATTAATTATTACATTTTTTTTATTTTTACCACTTGAAAATTCTTACTTTTTCTGAAAATGTAATTTTTTTCAACACTGGACTTTTCACTTTTTAAATTTTCGACTTTTTTCTAAATTTCATCTTTGTTTACATTGTTTTTTTGTAAAATTAAAATTTTTTATTGAAAATTTCGATTCTTAATAATTTCGACTGGTTTTTATTTAAATGTCAACTATTTTTTAAAATTTCGATTTTTTTTGCAAAGTTTCAATTATTTTTTAATTTTCTATGTTGAAAATTTCGCTACTACTTAATTTTCAAAATTCTTTCAAAATTTCTATTTCTTAGAAAATTTTGAAATTTTATGAAATGTTTGACATTTTTTCAAAATTTTATTTTTTTTTTGACCTAAAATTTCAACTTTTTCCAAAATTTTAACTTCTCAATATTTAGACTTTTGAAAACCTCGATCTATCTGATAATTTTCACTTGTTTTCAATATTCCGGTTTTGAAAATTTTGATTGTTATTGAAAAGTTGAGTGCTAATTTCCCAATTATTCAACATCTAAACTTTTTTAAAATTTCGAATTATTTCGTAAATTCGATGAAAATTCTCAAATCTTTTGCAAATTCTGATATTTTTTTAATTTCGACCTTTTCTTTTTAAACATTTCTTTTTCTTTGCATAATTTTAACTTATTTTGGAGATCTGATAGATTTTAAAAGTTTTTGCCTTGTCAACAAATTTCGCCTTTCTTTATTGAAAATTTAAACCTTTTCTTAAATTTGAACTTTTTGGAAATTTCCGACTTTTTATTTTCATTCCCACTTTGTTTAAAATCCAGTCTTTTTCAAATGTTCGAATTTTTCAAAATTTTCGTCATTTACCAAAATTTAAAATTTTTGGAAAACTTAAAAATTTTGACTATTTTTTTTAATTTTAACTATTTTTAAAATTGTCGATCCTTTATTTAAAAATTGTGATTTTTTTTTAAGTCGGACATTTCATAAAACCTTTCATTGAAATTTTCGACTAACATTTCGTAAAATTTGGACTCCATTTTAAAACTTCGACTTTTTTTTTCAAAATTTCGACTCTTTTTGAATATTTAACTTTTTTTAAAAAGTTTGAACTTTTTCAAAATTTTATTTATACATTCTTTTGAACATTTCCAATTAAATCTTCGACTTAAAAGAAAAGATTCTTTTTACCTCTTCAAAATTTTAACTTATTTGATAATTACGAATTCTTCAATAACTTTGACTTTTCTCAAATATTTAAAAAATTTAGCTTCTTTGAAAATTTAATTCAAAACTCTGCAATTTATTTTAAATGTCGATATTTTTCCAAAAATTGGTCTTTTATTCACATTCCCAAAATTATTGAAAATGTCGACCATTTTAAAAATTGAAATTATTTTTCAGAATCCTTACTTATCTTTTGAAAATTTGACTTTCTACGAAAATTTTAAAATTTTTTAAGATTTGACTTTTTTTTAAATTCGTCTTTTTCGTATAACTCTAGCTTTATTTTTTAAAGGTGTTAATGTTTTTCTTTTTAAATTTACATTTTTTGAGAAACATTTCGAAATAACACTAGAATTTTAAAAAATTAATCACAAAATTTTCTATTTTTAAAATTGTGCAAAGTTTTGAGACAAATTCCCAAAAAAAAAGTGCATTTTATGTACAAATAAATTGCCAGAATTTGAATTTTAATTACAAAAATTGACTGCAAGCTGGAATATTTGATTTTGGAAATTTTCCAGAAACTTCAATATTACTAGAAAAAAATTAAATTAGAACAGTAAATTGTTAATGAATTTTTTTCAACATTTTGATTAATTTTAATTGCGAAATTTTGAGACTCTTCTAGAAATGTTGACATTTTTTCAAAAATTTCAATAATTCCCACTTTAAAAGTTGAAATTATAAGAATATTTTTCTCTAAAGCACCGAACTAAACACTGTGGCTTGTGATTAAGTCCAAGAAGGTTTCACCCCCTTACCACATCGGCAATTAAATAAATAATTACGCGATACGTATTTCGCCAGCAGAACTGGCATTTTCAAGCGTACTAATCTAAAAAGATTAGCAAAAGATGCATCGACGTCATCTACATTGAGATTCAAATCGATACTGGCGGTCTTTTGCTTTCTTTCCTATTTCTAATTGTTTAACACATCTGGTGCATGCAATTTTGACCTGCCACAAATAGGAATTTCTAGAAGAAATTTTAACAACACTTTCAGGAAAAATAGAAATTTCGAGAAATTTTCTTTTTATAAAATATTTGGGAAAAATGGAAACTTTGCAGCGAAAATCAAAATTTCCTAAAAATATCAAAATATCTGAAAAAAGCTCAACATTTTTATACAAAATGAGATTTGAGGTAAGAATTTGAAGATACCGTATTAACTTATATTTTAGAGAAATAGGTGAAATGCGAGATGAGTTGAATTTGGATTTTTTCTTGAAATTATAACTATTTTCTCAAAATGTTGATATTTTCAAAGAAATTTAAGTTTTTTTCTTAACATTTTAATTCCTGCTCGAAATACTGATTTTTTCCTCAAAACTTTTACAAAAATTAGTTTCTGAAAATGTGATTTTGATCAAAATTAAAAATAAAATAGGTTTTTCAAAGGTCGTAACTTTGTGCAAGAAACCTAAAATTTTTATAAAAATAGATCAGAGAAAATTTAAAATTTCTACAAAAAATTGTGTAATGAAAAGTGTTCAGAAAATGTTTAGAAAATATAACTCGTAAGCGAAATTGGGGGTGCTGCAGTTCCGCAGTGCCTATACGCCAGCCGCCACTGAATATAACATCAAAAATGTACACTAGGAACTTATAATCTTCGTTTTTCTAGATTATTTAGCTTTTGATTCGTCCCTCTTAATTAAGCAGTAGTAGTCAGTCAACACCCTTGAGTTCAGTCTATCCTGATAAAATTGTTCCATCATTGAAATGTCCGCATGAAACTTTCAGCAGTTCTTATCATTTGGAGCCCCCCCAGAGCCCCCTAATTCGCAGGAATAAAGTCAAGATGTGTGTCTAAGAAACGAATCTTGATCCCCATATTGCAACCAGAAATGCCACTCTTATGGCTAAACCAAAAAATTTCCAATTGAACTTTTGAAGCATCTTCATGCTGATTTTTTCAAAACATTTCATTTTTCTTTAAACCGCGAGTGTTTTATTAATTTTTTAATTTATGGTTCTACTACTACTACTACTTCACTCATTATGGGGAATTTCGCTTTGAAATATGAAAATCCATTTTTATTGGGACCCATCCTCCCTAGAAAATTTTTGGTAAGCCTAATTTGATATGAAGTATTAGTGGTAGAAATGTACCAGAGAGCTTTACAAGTGTAAATACTTTACAGTGTTCTATTTACAAATTAAAGACCTACGTGTAGGGCAAACTTTATCCTCACTGTGTTTTTTGGTTCCTGGTGTTATTCACATAAAATCTACCCAAACTTTAATGATAAAAAAGACTTCAAATGAAGAATTAATATGATCATGGTATTATGTTTTATTTCTGATCAAACTTTTTAAGATGTATATAATATATGGACCTAGATAAAAACGACCACTATTTGGGAAGACCACATAAATTTCTAAAACTAAATTTTACCTTATCGTCAGAAAACTGGGAGTGACGAAAAAAAAAATAAGTACCGTTTCATGATTGGAGTCGGTAGTCCAAACACAATTACCTAGCAGAGTTCGTGTGACAAAATGAGAGTTGACCAGTGTAATAACTAAAATTATGGACTTATCCCCAAAAAGTAACTGGCAAAGATTAGACGAGAAAGGCCGCTAACAAACATATGCACTTTACTTTGCCATGTTTTGAGTAGATTGAGGTTTACTATTGCTGTCTCCTCATATATGAAACCCCCTCATTTCAACCCCAATGACGTTTTTCTATGTGTCGTTTTTATCAAGTAATTGAGGTGAGCGGCATTACTCGGTGAAATGCCATTACCACTGCTTGCCCTAATTAGCTTGTGCATAAACTAATTGTTTTAAATAAACCCATAAATAAAAATCGAGTGGGTTAAGGTTTGGCCACCATGCAGGCCACGGTCGCATTATCAAATAATAAACAAATTTTCGTTTTCATTACTGCCGTAATTTTACAATTTGTTTTTATTATTTTAAAAAGGAAGCCTCATACTAGAAAAAGTCATACTTTAGTTTGTACTAAGAGTTTAATTTTAGAGTATTTTCACACTCTGCGATTGCGATGCTATTTAACATGCCATTTACTGCATACGATTTACCGCATGCAATTTATCGCACTGATAATGACGATAGAATACACAGTTTTCAATAAGGCGCTTTCAGACGTTTACAATGCAGTAAAAAAGACAGCAATTTCGCAACGATACCGCGTTGCATTGCGATCTCCCTCCAGATATCGCGCCATTCAAGCGGTAATTTTTTTCGCACGACAATTGAGGAGACATGCAAGTAAGTTCGCGCTCTCAGACGATGTGGGATATCACACCGATTTGACTCAATTTCCGTTCCCTCTTAGTTGCTAATTTTTGTTTTCGCTGTTTTAATCAAAGTAGAGAGCCTCAAGGGAGAGAATGGCGAACCGTACTCGCTGTGAGTGGTTCGATGCGCCAAGCTTGTCATAAATCAAAAAGTGTTTGACAGATGTTTTCCACTGCAGAAACACTTCCACTTATTCAATTGTCATGCACGTTTGGCGCAATTTACCGTTAAAAACTACAGTTACCTTCATAATAATTGTTCCTACTGTAGGAAATGTATATTTTCATCCTACATTGACTAAAAATTAAGTGCTTCAAAATATATTTTTATCACTTACTAATCGCAAGACAATAAATTTTACAAGTTAGACTTTGCTTTTTTATTGGCACTTTTAATCTTAGTTATTTGACTTAAAATTATCCGAAACACCAATGCATATATTTCTACTCTTTAAAAGTTTTCTGGAGTTAGGAATTCGAGGGAAATGTCTAAAAACATTTTTCATATGTTGAGTGTTTTCTCAAAATTTTTATTTTTTGAAATATTTTTTATTTTAATTTCCTTCTGAAATGCTAAAAAACACGACATTATTAAGAAAATTCCCAATTTTGAGTTTTTCACACCCAAGCACTCATTAAACATGGACTGTACCACAGCAATTCATCTCACTGCTTAAACCTCTTATTTCATTTTGGCTGTCGAGTTACAAAACACTCCGTATGCTGATGTGATGAACATAATATTGCATAATGGCTTAAAACATGAGGCGCTTCACAAGCAGTACTCAAGTAAATATTAAATATTTGCCTTCAAAATCGTACATGAGCTTCACATTATAACTACTCGCAAGGAACAATGAATTGTTCAGTTGCAACATTCTGTTAATATTTTTTTAATTAAAGCCGTAATTTTCCGCATGCGCTTATTATTAAAATTCCATCGCAGTTATGGAGAAAATTTTATGAGGCATAAAACTATAAAAGAACGATGCTCACAGAAACACGTACATGATATGATATTAAGTAAATATTTACCACTCTTACGTGAAGAGTATTTTACATTAAGTTATTGCCACTTATTTCATCTTGTGGGACCTTAGATAATAAATTGCGGAATTTTTCTTTTTCTTGCAAAATCTACTTCAGACTAGGAATACGAACGACATAAATAAATATCAAAATATTACAATATTAGAATAAAATCTTATTTTTCTGGGCAGATCTGATGTTGCAGCATCGATCACGAATTAAACTTAAAATTTGTTTGGTCATTATTAGTAGCTAATTTCAGAAGTCACAAACATCCATTCGAATATTTGGTTTAATCTAATCTCTCATCCAGAAGCTCCAGCTGTAAATGAGTAAAGTGGATGAGTAAAGACCGGATAGTTATTGACAATTAGCAATTTTTGCAATTGATGCCGTTTATAATGTTATTGCAATTTTTGTAAAATTTTAGTCAAAAGTGCAATTATTTGTAAATTTTCTAGAATTTTTCACCTATTAGTAGTAATTGTTTTGCGGCAACGGCAATAATTCTCTAATTACTACCCTAATTCCTGTTTATGATGCAACTTCTTTCGACTTTCACTTAATTGCACTTTAATTACATTTGGGGACAATTTTGAGAAGGGGTTCATAAGAAATTGCTCATAAGATGGCGTTAGGACCTCCATTTGATTGTAATATGCCTAAATCTTTTCATCACTTTCTACTAAAATTAATAGAGCATTTACAGTAGCTCAGTATAATGAAAATCAGCTAAGAGGCGCTAGCGTCGAGATTAGGTATAATTTGTGCGTTTATTTTTAAGACATAACAGTTTACGAGTGGATTTTACTTTAAAAATTTATTATAAATAGACATTGTACTGAAATATTCTTTTTTTCACAATAAAAAAGATATATTATTTCAGGAATTCTATTTACTTTAAACATTATTGTTACTATTTGTTCTCAAGTTTTCAATTTTAAAAATCGCACGTTTTTAAAGAATTTAACTATTTTGGACATTTTGATTTAAAAAACAATTTTTTGAAGATCAATTATTTTAACAAAATTAAATTTTTTAAATTTGCTGTTTTTTGTGGAAATTTAGATATTTTATTTTCACTTTTTTTAAAAATTTTGGTTTTTACGTGTTTTGCCTCTTTTCTCAAAGTCCCAACATTCTTTTAATATTTCAACTTTTTAAAAAATTTCAGCTATTTCTAAATGTTCAACTTTTTTTAATAATTCGAATTATTTTAAAAAATTAACTTACCAAATTCATTTTTTGAAAAGTTTGACTTTTGCAAAAAGAGTTTTTGACTAGTTTTTCAGAATTTAGCCATATTGTCAAAATTGTTTTCTAAAAATAGCAAACTTTTGAAGTTTTGACTCTTAAAATAATCGAGTTTTTGAAATTTTCGACTTTCTTTAAAATTTTAATTTTTTTATTTTTCTTTTTTTTGAAAATTTTGATTTTGTTCAAATTTTTGCATTTTTTAAGAAATTTTGACTTTTTGCGCCTTTTTCTCCAAATTCTGTCTAGGACGATTTTAATCCCATTTAAATTATCCATTTTTTTTTAATTTACTACATTTTAAAAATATTTTGTTTTTCCAATTTTGACTTTTCTTTAAAGTTCCGACCTTGATTCATGAATTCGATTTTTTTGAAGTTTCGAATGTTTTCAAAAATCTCTTCTTTTTTAAAAACTATGATTCCTTTCTAAAGTCTTGGCGTTTTGAAATTTCTAGTTTTTTAAACCTATACTTTTTTAGAAATTGTAATATCTTTTTCAAGAGATTTTAACTTATTTTGAAAATTTCGATTCTTTTTCAAAATTTCGACTTTTCGAAATGTCATTTTTTATAATTCGATGATTTGGTTCGGCCTTCATTTATTTATTCATTTTCTTTTTGCGGAATTCGACTGTTTTTAAAAATTTTCAATATATTTTAATTTCGACATCACAAAATTTCCACTTATTACAAAGTTTCAATTGTTTTCTCAAAATTTGTACGACTATATTTAAAATTTATTTTCTTTCAGTTTAGTTTTTTAAAATTTTTACTTTTTTCCGGAAAATTTCGGCTTTTTAAAGTTAAGATTTTTTTTGAAAATCTTGACTTTTTAAATTTTTTCAACATTTCTGTTCTTTCCAAAAGTGAAAATTTAAAAAAAAACCAGCTTGCAAGAAACTTGACATCTTGTTAGAACTTTTCAACATTTTATTCTTTTTGAATTTTTGCAAATTTTAATTTTTTTGTTTAAAAATTTCGACTTACTTCATAATTTCGATCATTTCTGATAATTTGGATATTTTTTTAAATTGCAAGATTTTTTTAATGTCGACTTTTTTTGAACCGTTTGGCTATTCTTCGAAATTTTCGCCTTTAAAAATTTTTCAAAATGTTGATCTTTTTAAAACCTTTCAATGTTTTATTTTTGAAAAATCCAACGTTTTAATTTATTAAAAATTTCTATTTTTTTAATAATTCTGATTTTTATTCTATTTTCAAAAAATGTAGCTTTTGAAAATTTGAATGAATGCGTTGATACTTTTTTAATTTGAATTTTTTTTAAATCTTTACCATTTTTCAATTTTTATATTACTTATCAAAATTCAGACCTTTTTTTTTAAATTACGAATAAGTTTCGAATTTTGAAAATAGCGATTTCTTTAAAAGTTTGACAGTTCTATTTTAAAATTTGGATTTTACTTTTTCTGGATATTTTAACTTTCAATGAAAATTTAGACATTTTTCAAAATAACATTTTCCAAAAATTGAAATACAGAACTTGTCTCCTGAAACCAAGAATGATTACAAAACACAACAAACGTTGCTCTAACGCGTTTCAGCAGCCAAGCTGTCATCTTCAGAAGATGACAGAAGCTTTCTTTTTTCAGGGGACAAGTTCTGTATTTCAATTTTTGAAGTTAGCCAAGGACCAGTCCGTTCCACCAAACATTTTCCAACATTTCGACTTAATTTAAAAATTTTGACCTAAATTAATACTGTCCATTCTTATTAAAATTTTTACTTTTTGCAAAATTTCGACAAGTTTGAAATTTTTTTGAAAGGTTCGCCTTGTCTCCAAATTTTCAAAATTTTGATTTTTTAAGATTTCTTCTTTTTATATTGAAAATTGTGACCTTAAATTATGCTTTTTTTTAAATTTTTACCCTTTGTAGAAATTTTTCTGTAAAATTTGATTTTTTAAATTTGTCCGTTTTTAGAATTTTAGGAAATTTAAAATTTTTGTAATTCAAATTTAAGACAATAATTTTAATCTTTCATAAATTTCGACTTCAAAACGAGATATTAAAGGTAAAGTCGAAATATTCAGACGAAACTCGAAATTCCGAGAATTTCTTTATCAATGTCAAAGTCCTAAAACTGTTAACAAAAATTTTGGTTAAACAGAAGTATAATGTTGTTTTATCATAAAAGATTTTTGTTAATCCTAACTAATTTATAATAATATTTTATGGTGCGATTTGTAATATTTGTAGCGTAATTTTTGGCATTCTCTAATGCAATTTATAGCGCAATTTTAGTAAATTTTTGTGCAATAACATCCGATCTTAGTTCATGAGTGTATGTAGTATATTTTCGACTATATATTTTTATGGCTTTCAAAAAATTGCATGTTTGAGCATTGCTGCAAATGTGTAAAAGCTTTACCTAGTTTGTTAGCGTTTGTAAGTTTAAGTACCTAATAAAAATTTCGCGAAATTTCTTCTATAATTCTTTTATTAATCTTATTGTTAAATATATATATATATATATATATATATATATATATATATATATATATATATATATATATGCTTTAATATACGTTGTATACATTCAAAAATTAATTTCCTTATAATTAAATCCAATGCATTTCCGATACAATTACATCAAAATCGTAACCTACAAAAGAAATGTCAAGGTTATTAGGGTGTTTTTAAACCACATTAAATTGCACTCTAAAGACTCATATATGTATAGTACGATGAATGAGAATCATTATGGTCATCCTTACTTTCTCCATTCTAATTAAATATGCCACAAAGATCTATGTTGCACCTTATAATGCTTAAA
Organism: Dastarcus helophoroides; assembly: GCA_028583605.1. Lineage (NCBI taxonomy): Eukaryota > Metazoa > Arthropoda > Insecta > Coleoptera > Bothrideridae > Dastarcus > Dastarcus helophoroides. The sequence continues at coordinate 5,430,628 of CM053332.1, forward strand.
TTTCCCTCGGGCCATAACTTCGGTGAGATTTAATGATCTCTCCTACAAACCAATATAACGTTAAAGCCCACGGTAAATAAAGTCAGAATGTATGAACTTCCGGCTCACCATAATTCGCCGGTGGTCCTATTATAATTTAAGATATAAAATCTTTCTGATATTGTATTAAGTACTACCAGAAAATGTAAAATTTTATCGAAAAAAATTTGGAAAATGAGCTCACATATTTATGAAACCTTATCTCTTGTATTACATAGAAAACCTACTATTCTAATCCGGTACTATGAAACTACGATGGTTTTATCAGTTGCAATGAATGTAATTATACTGTCAAGTGTAACATTCCAAAGATCTAAATTTACATTGGATGCTTTATCAGACATTTTATATTTTCACGTTCACTCCCTTCACACGAGAAAACACAATCCGATGTATGCGTATCATATTCCAGTAAGGTGATGATAATAAAATCCATGTCATGCATTTAATCGTCTTGGATGTAAATATTTGGGGCAAAAATAAAGCGAAATATTTGCTCCGTTGGACGCATAAAGCAAGGCATAAAGACGGATATTAAGTAAATTTATACTTTTACCAATTTAAACTCGATCATAGAAAAACAAAGTTTATGTTAATTACTAAACTGCTTGGCTTTGGTTTCAGAAATTCCGTGGTGCTTAATTCAGCTTTCCAGCATAGATATCTCGTTTTTCTAGGACTTTTGTGATACAGCGCACTTGTAATGGCTAGCAAAGTAATACTGCGACAGTTTCCTTTTATTTTTTTTTATGGACTCAAATTTAAACCTAAGATTTTGGATAGTGGGCTAAAATTTTGACTTTAAGCTTCAAATTTAGGCATCCTTTTTTTCTAAATTATTAGGATTTCAGAGTACACTTCGAGCTCAATATCTAGTCACAGTAAATTAAATGAACATCTTCTCAGAATGGAAAAGCGAACTGCGTACCTTCAACTCAGAACCAGGAATCTAACATACGAAAAAATATAAGATAGTACAAAATAGAGCAAATGAACAAGTACAAGCAATAAAGCGAAGCTTCTGGGAAAAATTCTGCTCGGATATGGAGCACGATCTATACGGAGCGCCAGAGAAGGTACGGAACATGCTGAGAAACAGGAAAAACTCCAATTAACGAATATATGCAAATAACGAAAATATCATCAGAAAACTGAGAAAAACATGTCCATCAATTACATGGCAGAACTAACAGAGTTGAAAGTGAAAATGAGGATGCAGACGAACATAGAAACTGGTTAATAACACAGGAGAAAAAACGACAAATCCTCAGTGCACTAAGGAACAGAAAATCACCTGCGTTAGACGAGATAACCATTCAAATGCTAAAATACGGAGGGGATAACTTAACCCAGGAACCGCATACCTTATTTAACAGAATAGTCACCACAAAAAAAAAACCAGAACAGTGGAAACAAAGCATCACGATACCTATATTCAAAAAGGGAGAAAAAGCCCGCCCCGAAAACTATTGGAGAAAAAGCCTGCTTAGCCCAGTATCGAAGCTCTTCACAAAAATAATATTAGAGGAGATAGCATCAACAGGAATAGCCAAGGAAGAGCTTCAGAAAAAACAGATCGACCATTGACGCGATATTCACCATCAGGCAGATCACCTAAAAAACCATAGAATTCAACAAAACGGCATATATGTGCTTCACTGATCTCACCTAGGCATTCGATAGAGTACATTTAACTGACATAGTATAACTACTGAAACAACGAAAAGAAGACCCAAACATAATAAGAATCGTTAGTGAACTGAATACAAACTCTTCAACATTCATAAGGACGGACTCAGAAATGACATAGAAAATACCAATCGCGACAGGGATACAACAAGGAGATATCCTAAGTCCAATATCATTTAACGCCAATATGAAAGAAATCATAAAAGAGGTTAAGAACAAGGGCCGAGGAAGTAAAGAAATCAAAATACTGTGTGTGTTTCCGAATATGAAGATAATTTCCAGAGACTTTTCTATGCTTTCAAAAAAGTAGCTGACTTTCAATATGATTATTTTTACCCCAAAAACCCAATGCCTAGCTATATCCAGTTAACCGAGAAGATGCAAGCTAGCAGTGTACAATAAGAGCATAGAGCAAGTTATGTCGCCAAAATAACAAGTAGAAGAACTCTAGAAGATGAGGCGCAGAGCCAAACAACAAAAGCTTCACTGATATCAGGAAACCTACGCGGCAAAATATGGAGAAATAAGCACATGAATATATCTAGCAAGGTCAGAATTTATAAAATATGTGTTGGGCCAATCATGACATATGTCATTGAAACTAGGGCCGAGAATGCCGTAACCAAAAGACAGCTGAGAACAACAAAGATGAGAGAGCTGAGACATATAACAGGCTACACATTACTCGACCATAAGAGAAATGAAGAAATCAGAGAGCTCTGTGGGCTACAGGATTTGGCAAGATGGGTCAGAATAAGACGGAAATAATGGAGAGACCATGTAGATATGATGCCTGATAATAACCGGTTACCCAGAATAGCAAAAACGGAAATGCCTAACAACGAGAGACTCCCAGAAAGACCACCAAAACGCTGGTACGAAAGCTGGACCTTCGATTTCTAAGAGTAAATAACATTGTAAGAAACACAGGACTAAGTCCTAACGTAGGAAGAAGAAGAAAGAAGAGTAAAGCTTTACAGCTTCTGCAGCTTCCTCTGAGGTAGACTATAATAAGAGGGACAAACTATTTCTTACTCTACAGGATGAACGCATACACAGTTGTCCACTAAAATGGCCTTTTTTAAAATAATTGTTGCATATTTCAAGCTCTAAGAAAATTTCAATCAGATGATATCAAACAATATGGAATTGCGACTAAGAATTTTTGGGATATTTAGAGAGAAAAAAACATGAAATCTGAACCTTACTTGGAAGTTCGTTTGAAACTAAATGCCCAAATGATCATATTTTTAGTTACTAGACAGCTTCCTACGAAACTCGACTAAATAACTCGCATTTATAAAGTATTATAAGCTGTGAGATCGAGATTGATAAAATTCATCGCCACGAGTCAATTTATGAGGACAAAAGTTAATACATCCAGGGAACTTTCAGTGAATTAATATTTTAAAAATAACGATATCAAATAAACATTTAGCAGTAACGAAAGAAACCATAAATTATTTACGATAGCTCGCAAAAGCAGTCAAAGAGCTTACAATTTAATGATTTTTTAGAAGCTAAGTAGACGCAATAAACCTGATGATAAATTTATATTTTTTAATATCGAATAATTGCGTCTAATGCGGGCGAGTAATCAAATGGCATATTGAGAATTCGTTATACCATTATTCGGTAATAAATATCTAATTGGGAAACTTTCATTCATAATGTTTTAATACAGTAGAAATCACACGACCATACCAATACCTATAATTTCAATAACCTGCAGCATTCTTGTAACGAAGAGGCAAGTTGAAATCTTAAGATAGAGAAAAACGTGAGGAAAGTATTCGGTTTGAAGCTAACACTTCTAGTCAGGATCACGAAAAGAGGCCAAACTTTCTTCTTAGGGTTAAAAGTTTATAATTCTTACTACAATTTCAAATTAACTGCTTTGGAGTTCTGAATAGTCTTGAAATATTCGAATATGAACGAACGTTAAAGAATTGACCTACTTAGAAAGCTGAGAAGATACTCGAAAGCGTAGGATGGCCCCAAAAAGCAAATTAAGCCTACCCTATTATTTAACCGTTAGTGGAACAGGTGGTCACTGATTTATCTGATAGTTAATTAATATTTCCCAAGCTCTGGCTGAAATTTAAATAAAGGAACTCTGTAGTTGCTAATTAAACTAGAAACTATGGTAAATTCTTTAGAAAAATATATAACATTTTATTTGTATAGCACATAATTGTAGTTTTAAATGTTTTAACCATAATTCTATGTAATTGTAAAATAATTAGAAGAAAAACCAATATCACTCCAACATAGCCTAAATTGGATAGTAAAAAAATTTACGGTTAAAATGGAAAGTTTGAGAAAGAGTTCTAAGTGTTAAAAAGGTATGCATGAAGTTTATGAAATAGGCCTTTTCAAAAGCCGTTTGAGAATTTACAAAACAATTGAAAAAGAATATATTGAAATTTAAACTTTTACAGCTATTTAAAAATCAAAGTTTCGAGAAATATTTTGAAGTTATAAAAAGTGATAAGTTTTAAGCCGAAATTTTAAAATAAAGTTTGACATTTTAGTTTTAGGCACAAACTTTTGAACACAACTCTGAATTTTGAAAATACAATCATATTATTTGAGAAAGTTTAATGATTTGATTTTAATATCGAAATTAAAAAAAATGTTCTCACTCAAAATTTCATGAAAAACTTCGAACTAAAATAACGCCTACCAGAATAAAATTTTGATTATAAAATTAAATGACGTAAAATATTATTTTCTTTATTATTTGTTAAATATTTGCAGTTTAAACTCCATAGAATTTCTGAAAAAAAGTAAAACTGGTTTTGAAAAAAAACCAATGTTTAGAAAACGCATTGTTCGTAAAAAAAAACACCTTTGAATTGTATACAGAGTGAGTCAGAAAGAATAGGCCATCGCTAAGCTATAAATATGGAAATAGACACCAACATATTACGATTGAGCCTAGCGTGTCTCATACCAATGTTGCTAATTTAAGAGATTCGAGGAGTTCAAAGTTAAAATATTATTATGAAATTTATCAATAATTGAAAATATTTTGATGCTAGAAATTTTAAATTCAGGAGTTTTATGTTTTTCGGTGTGAGAATGAATTTTAGGCTTAATTTAATCTTGTAATCAAAGCAACAGTAAATAACAATAACATAATAACAATTATTGGTAATTGCGACAATAACAAACTTCACATCCAATGTTGGAAATGTCTACCATCTAACTCCATACATTTTAAATTTCACTTTTTAAATGTCAAAATTAAAAATTCTCCTTTTAATTTTAAATGTATTTGCGACTTCTTGGAATATTTTCTGCAACTTCCAAAGAGAATTTAATTTTTTCTGATAAACTAAAGTATTTGAATTTGAAAAAAATATGGTAATATCTGCGCCTAAAAAAAATCTTAAAAAATACATTAAAACATTTAAATGCAAATAACTCAAAAACCGATAGAATTGTACCACTTAAACAAAAGTACCTTTTCCTTGTAGAATTAATCATTCTTTTATATTCTTAACTTGTTTTAAGCGTAACTAGACAGGTAAAAAACATATTTCTTAATTAACATAAATAATACAGTAAATCTAGCGTCCTCTAGTGAAAAGGTCAAAATAAGCTTAAAAATCCTAATTCTTGCACTAAAAAATATAAAACTTTTAATTCTTGCAATTATATTGTTACGGGCTTTATCGGTTCGAATTGATTACACGTGATGGATTATAACCACTTTATTATTGAACTCAACTTTGATCACCACAATTGAACAATTAACTCACTTATTATTAACTAATTGCTAACCCACTAATTACACTGACTCTAACTGACTGACTCGAGGGAAAGCTGACTGCCTTTTATAGTTTTGGCCCCCGGCTTCCAAAACTTTATCGTTTGCCGAAATTTCTGGAACCCTTAACTGCCATTTGTTTCGTTATCGCGACCGCTTTCCCCTTTTCAGATCCTTCTAGAAACTTTTTTTTTTACTAAATTATACAATTCTATTCTAAATTCTATTCCATCTATTTACATTGCGTTAAAATATGATCATAGTTTTTTCGATAATTGAGAAATTTCATAAAAAAATTTTGAACACCCTGTACCTCTCAAACCAGAGACGTTCGTATAATACATGTTGAGTTCAATTGTAATACTTTGGTATCTAGTACTTTCAGTTTAGTGCTGGCCCATTCTTTCTAACTCACCCTGTATATTTAGAGAAAAGCATCAAAAGATTTAAATTGCCAGTTTAAAAAAATAGGTTAAAATTTTACCATTAAAATATGACCATTTTAAAAAGCATACATTTTCGTGTTTAAGGTATAGATACGTTGTTTATAGGAGTATAATATAATGTTGATATCAAACTTGTAGTCATTAAAAAATCTATAATTTGAATTTAAAGTTAAAGTGGTATAAAAAAAGTAAATATTTTACAATGTTTACTTTTTAACACAAAGTTTTGAGAAAAGTAAAACTTTCAATAAAATTCAAATTTTCTTCTAGGGTTTATTTTCTTAATGTCGGCACATCAATCAAATTTGGAGAGCGCAAGAATCAAGACAATTCTTCTCGAGCTCATCGAAAGCTTTTGATCTAGAAGTGCCATCCTAAATTCACTCCTATCCTAAGAAAATTATTTCCACTTCAAAGGTGCATTCCTTAACATCAGGAAATGTGCCAGGCTGCTGTCGCTCCCTAAAAAGGGAAATTGAGATCTCGCTAACAACTATCGCCTTATATTTTGTTGCCCGTTATATCTAAAGTGACGGAAAGATTATCAACGTTGAGATTATCAAATATCTGGAGGAGAATAGTATCATCTTGGACTGGCAATACGGCTTCAGACAACAACGTTTAGGTTGCAGTCTTCAAGCATATGTTACCCACATCTGTTAGTCAATTATGGAAATATACGGTAAGGATCGCCTTGTGATATTGGATATCTTAAAAAAGTGTACTATGGAGTTTAGTACCGATTTTTTCTTATCAAATTTTGGCTTCCACCAGGTCTCTGTTAGTTCATATTGATATTTCTAATTTTCTCAATAGTAGATCGCTTCAAGTCGTCGTTTATGCCATTACATCTGAGACATTTTCGATTAATGCAGGGGTTCTAGAGCTCTAACTTTTCTCCTTTCTATTTTTGTTCAATAGATGGAACAAACGATCTCAAAATCGTTCTGGAATGTGCCTCAAAGGTGCAAGCCGTTGTTTTATCTAAGAAAACATAAATATATAATGTAAACAACATCCTCGTGGACAATAAAGGCCTTCCTATGGGATCCAACCTATCTATCTCAAGAGTTGAATCAATACCTTTTCTTATAATAACCATGTGCAAAATATAGAGGAATAAACAATTGCAAAATTTGCCTTCCAAAAACTCGACGTTTCATGCCAAAAATAACTTCACATCTCATCAGCTACACACTTTCTATAAAACTGAATTTGGACAAAAGTTAGACTACTGTTTACATATTTGGAATTACTACTTGAAGCATCAATTCAAACAGGAGAGAATCACATCATTAATAAAGAGAATTTAACCTGGTCTTTTGAAACCCTGGAGAACAGGCGAATGATTGGTAACTTATCCCTTTTCTACAGGTAGTTCATTTAAGATCTTCGCAAGAACCCACAGAGGTGATCTTCCTCAAGGAGAGCATACTTGAGGCAAACAAGACAGTCTGAAACAGCAACCATAAAACTTCTAAACTCTGGAATCCGTTACCGAACGAAAGTTTCCTCGACCTAAATAAAGGAGTAGTATAAAAGCACTAGTGAGTCAATTATATTAAAAAAGAAAAAACTTCATAATAAATCAGATACTTCCGATACTTTGATCACTGAATTAATATAAACAAATTACCGGTATCATCACTGACGATGCCGCACATTGAAATTTGTTGGGGTAATTAGAAAACGTAAAATATTTTTAAAGTTATATTTAGTTTATTATTAAAATAGGGCTTGAGTAACGAATATTAGCAAATATTCTTAAATTTATAATACATGTTTACAGCATTATTATTAAGTTCAGAATTGCATGCTGGTATAAATCTATAACTCAACACTACTTCAGTGACAACCCAATAACAAACGACTAAATTTAGCAAATGACTAGGAGCTTAAAAAATTCAAATGCATTCATTCACTGAGTGGACCTGATTTGCATTCATTGTACTGCAGAATAACCTAACTAAGGTCTTTTAATGGACTCAGTAGCATGCTCTGGAAACTTAAGATAAAAACCTGTTCCATTAACAAGCCAACGGAAAATTATTTAAACCAAATATCTGTTAGATAAACATCACATATCTTAGACGATTTCATTGCACGGTTTAAAATCATCATCCACATGTCGCTTCCATCATCTGTAACACACCTCTTCAACGGTACCGGTCATTCGTGAGAAGTAGTATACTGCGTCTCAGTGTTAAAACAGTACAATAATTAGGTCTGTCTGCTTTTACTTGAAAAAGTAGGCAGCATTTTAAGGATATGAATATTCAGATTAGTACTTAATTGCGTGCTCCTTAAGACAAAAGTCATTGTATTTCTGGTTTGTTCATAAATTTAGGTACCCATAATTAAACAAAGTAATAGAAAGTGATGTCACAAATAGTGACACAAAGAGTTCACAACGGTGAGAATGTATACTTTAAAAATATTCGTCATAAATATTCCATTTTATTAGCATTACCTTTTTAGTAAAAAATACATATTTTATGCAACCCTCCACCCAGTTAAATTTTCTCCAAATAATGATATTTATTATTTTTAAAATTTTATCATCTCCTTTTGTCATTGAAAATTGACATGTATTTTATTCAGTTGGTCTGTCTGTAGATATGTAATCCTCTAAAAGTCAAAATTCTTTGAATGATTTAAGCGACTTTTGTTTTTATCGATTCGCCTCAAGAACGTTCCACAGTCCGGCAACTATCAAGATTAACAGAATGCGGCAACAAGGGAATGACTGCCGGAGCTATTATTCTCGATGTCGCAAAGCCTTTGACAAATTGTCTATTATTTTGGTGAAACGGACTGGTCCTTGGTTAGTTTCAAAAATTGAAATACAAATCTTGTCCCCTGAAAACAAGAAAAATTTTCTTGGTTTCAGGAGACAAGATTTGTATTTCAAAGTCTATTACACAGGATTAATTTACAAATTGGTTCCGCTCGGAATACCATCGGCCTACGCGAATATAATCTAGATAAAAAAGTTCTGCGTGAAGGTTACAAAAAAAAAACATTCAGCGCCAAAGAAATAACAGCAGGCGTGCCCTAAGGATCTTTACTAAGACCACTGCTGTATCTGATCAACAAGGCAGACATCCCAAAAACACAAAACACCAAGATTGCATTCTACGCAGACGATCTAGCCTTACTAACTCAGAAAATAGAAAATATGATCCATGACCCAAAAAAATTTACAACTTCGCCTTAACGACACAGAAATATGAACGAATACTTGGATGATTCAAACAAATGCAAGCAAAAGCCAAGCAATAATAATCAGAAAAAAATGGAACGAACAAGAACACAAGATTAAACTAAACAATCCCTTGTGAAATACCTTCGAAAAATTCTGGAAAAAAACCTCTCATACAGCGCACATGTACAAAGCATTGCAACCAAGACCGAACAGCTTTAGGCACTCTTCAACAAAAACAACAAGCTCAACATCGGGAACAAGTTATAAGGCAATCATTCGACCGAACCTAACGTACGCGTTATAGGTCTGGAGGAGGGCGACTCCTCGACAATTCTAAGTGTTAGAAATAATCCAAAACAAGGCACTGAGGCGATGTTTAATGCACCATATTACATGACAAAACGAGCACACTCACAACGATTTGAAGATCCCAACCCTCACTGAACTTACTAAAGCACTGACTACTAGAACCTACACACAAATGAAAACATATCCAAACAGACAGATTTCCTCAATAAGAGAATACGAACGTACCATCGAAAGTAGGCACAAAAGACCTAGACAAATCCAACAAAGGATAAACAGAAACTAAAGACAATCACCGTGGTTACCGTTGTACCGTTGGAGGTGGATTGAGTAGCTTCAAACTGGTGCTACAACATGCAACTAAGGATCACTTATTGAAGGAGGTAAATAGAGTAGCTTCCGCTCGTTGACTAATTTCCCGCTAGCAAACCTAACAACACAGAGTATGGTTAACATTGAGTGCACCAAAGAGGGTGGATTGATTAACTTCCTTTTGAGAAAGCTACTTCCTTTTGAGGAAGCTACAGTCAAACACGAGAGTCGATTGAATACCTTCCGGCACATTTATCAACACAGCTCATTTCATCAAAAGACTGCTGACAAGGGAACGAAAGTTTCGGTGCCGCGTTAAACTACCAAAAATCCATGATGATGATAATATCGAATCGGAATCGACAGGAATAGAAAAAAAGGCTATTAATTTTGGAAAAAGTTAATTTTTAATAAAATTATTCCGCGTAACAAGGAACCAATAACACTTGGGAATCAGGGAATAGGTTTTTAAATTGAAAAAAACTATCTATTACGAATTAATATTGTTATAAATCTTTTTGTGAATACTTTCATATTCCATTCTTCTAAACATTTTTTTTAAGGTTGTTGATCATAATTTTCCGTTTCCGCATAGAGCAATAATTCATGATCTGTCTATTGCACTGGCGTTGCTCCATCTTGAGGCTGAATTATTTTATTGAGTTTGCTTTGATTTTCGTTTTTTGACAATTAAGTCCAAATTTAAATTTATTGCACAAATTCTACTTACATTTTTAATTTTTGATTTTTCCTGCAAAAAACTCAAATATAAACTCAGAATACCTTTTTAATTATTTATTCAAAACTAAACTCGAGCCTGCCACTTTCAGTCCAAAATTTCTACAATAAAGTAAAAGAAATTCCAAATCTAAGGTCGATTGATATTCCAATGAAAATGCTATTATGAGACTGAACTTAAAATTTCAAATTTAAATTCAAAATTTTTATTAAAAAGTAAAAAACTAGAGTAAACCCAGCTTTTAGTTTAGTTAAAAGTTGGAACTTTGAGATTAGTTCAAAATTTTGAAATTTTTTTTCCAAAATGGAACCAACTGACAACTCGAAAAAACGAATAAAATATCGAGTGGAAACCTTCAGTTTAAAGTAAAATTTTCAATCTATTGGCTAAAATCATAAGGTTGTTAAAGTATATATCTGACATTTTTTTGAAGATTTAATTTCCAGTTGATTAGATATCTCATTAATTATTGTATTTCTTCAAGTATTTAGTCATTATAATACACAAATTATAGCATTTACATGAGGACCGGTTCGACAACAGCTACTTAACAGCAGGTGATAAAATTCCTTTATACAATCTTGTTAATAGGGAGATTTACTAAAACGTTAACTTTCTAAAGCCATATCATTTAATTTTGTTATATTGTCTGTTAATTTTATTGAGTATCCAAACAGGCACCCAAATATCACATTACATCGATAAAGGCGATTTTAAAGTGTTTTGGCTTTGTTTCGTACTGAAATGCTTAGATATCCGTTTATATCATGTGCAATCTGAAGAAACCGGCACCCCTCTCCGCTGGGGTACCGTTAAATGAGAGTTTAATTGCCCCAGGCGGGCAGCATCCAATAAATACCCAGCAATTGTAAATATAACCAAGTAAGAACCATTGGGATTACTAGCACATGCTCGTACGAATCAAGCAGAACTAGTACGGATAACACACATTCTTACATCACCCGTAATTAGGATCCTGATGGTAGAAAACTCCTCCCAATAAAACCAGAACGCATATATCGAAGTTACTTCAGTGTCTTCTATAGTCTCTGTGCAATAACCTCGACAATATCGAAAGAATTATGAAGTTCGAGCTACAGTTAGTGTTCGCCCTATCAATTGCGCTTTTTGCAACTGTTCAAGGATCTACTCTTGAAGATGGACTTTATAAGGAAGCCATTGGATTCGTGCGAGAGTGCAGCAATAAAGAGCTTTCCTTGTGTATGAAGGTTAGTGAAATAAGTTTATACGCCAAACAATTAGGGATGAATGTATGTAAATGCTAACTTAAGCATGAAAAAGTTTTACATGTATGTGTGTTGTTACATTCGGTTGTACTAACTTATTCTACGCTGTGGTATATCATGCCTTCGCTATAAAATTATCAACATTGTGAAGATGTTACAATATTATTTAAAATTGTAAAATGTCATTCAAAAGATTTGCGTGCTTATAGGCCGACTATATTTCAGATTGCTATTTGAATTAATTCTGCTTGTTCTTTTTGTGTTTATAACTTAAATATTTATGTTTTTAATATAATATTTGTGAATAATCACGTTTGTCAATCTGTTTTTTTTTTCAAAATTTTGATTCTGACAGAAATAAGCATAAATACTAGTCGCATGGGATCTATTTTTATCTATCTATCCATTATTTCTATATTCACCCATACAGACCAATTACTGCAGTAGGCCCAAATTTCCATTATTTTGATTTATTTTTTTTATTTGTAAATTAACTATAATTATAAAAAAGAGCTACTTTTAATAAAGTTCTTTATGATATAGATACTGTCAACGACATATGTAATACATAACAATAGTAATAATTTTATATTATAAAAATAGGAACACAGTTAATAGTGGTCATCTCTTCAACAGAGAGAAAAGGGAACGTTAGGTACACACTGATGACAGTTTCGATTGTGTTATTTAAAATCATGTTCTTTAAAACCAAATGAACGTATTTTTTGTTATATTTTTTTTCTAAACTCCTAATTCCTGATCTTAGGTTGTCATCGATCCATTCCTTGCTCTTTTTAACAGTTTGCTTCAGAATTTTATAGCAAAATTTTAATGGTAATTTGCCCCGCATATAGTCCTGAATAACTGGAAAATTTTCCGAAATTCATTAGACTCGCAGTGGAAAAGAGCATTATTCGATAGCCACGCGATTATTTACTAGTCTACAATTCTTTGTCGGAAATTTTGTTATTATTCCCTTATTAATTTTGACTTGATCCATTGATTGTCCAGTTCAAATTTAGCGATTGAAATGGCAAATATCAAAGTAACTTGACGACGGAATATCGCTGAAAATTCAAAACTATAGGATAGGATTTTTTAGGGAAATAAGTCATGCACAAAGGCCAAAAAAATAAATTATTGTATAAAAAATAGATCTTGGTATTCGAAATGACGAAAAACCTAAACATACATAAATGCTTATGATATAAATACAGCACTCTTTATTATTATTATTGTTGCAGCTTAACTTTGAATTTAACGATTGACTCGCACAGCGCAGATTATTACCGCCGTTTATACAGGGTTCCGCCATTAGTGCGTGGACGGAGAATAGCTCCTAAACCTAAGAAGACATCAAAATGAAATTTTGGTCAGTGGCGTACATCTATAGGGAGCACATTTAAAAATTATTTTCATTTTATTACACCAACCATATACAGAGTGTTGATATAAATTAACTTTTTTTTTAAATAAAATATCCTGTATATTTTTACATATTTGGATAGCCCTATAAAAATGCAGCAAAATAATGTAGGTCTTGTGGGGATTTTAATAAGTCGTTTTCCTAATAGAGGATCATAAATCCAGAAATAGGACTCTGATGCAGTCATTTGTAAACACTGAGTATGATGCAGTATTGACCAATTTGCAACAAAAATAATCATTGATAGACTTTTAGTTTCCATAAATGATAAACATGTTGTCTTTTGCTTTTTAATTATACAGAGTGAGTGAGGATTGCAAATCCAAAAATTACTAACAATTTTTAAATATAAGGCCCTATTTTTATTGCCTAATATAAAAAAGAAGATAAAACTAGCTTTCCAACAACACTACATTATGTGAGGTTACATATGATAGTTTTCATGAAACTGAACTTTTCATTTTAAATATTTTAATAATTATTACATGTGCAAACGTGGATCACTCTATATAATTAAAGAATATACAACAACATTCTTATCGTTTATGAAAACTTATGACTATCAATGATTGTTTATGTCGCAAATTGGTTAATACTACATCATACAGAGTGTTTTCAGATGGCTGCATCGGAATCCTATTTTCGGATTTATGATGCTCTATTAGGAAATGGACCATCAAAACCCCCATAAACCCTATATTATTTTGCTGCATTTTTATAGGGCAATAAAATGAAAATAATTTCAAAAAGGGGCTCCCTATAGATGTAAACCACGGGACAAAATTTCATTGTAATACCTTTTCAGGCTTAGGAGCTATCTTCCGTCCACGCACTAATGGCGAACCCTGTATATTTTAAAATTTACTTTAAACATGTGGACACTTTTTACTGCAGCAAAAGTGTAATGCTTCTAATTTTTGCAATAAAAGTCACTTTATTTCAAATAATTTTTCCAAACATCAACTTCCGATGTAGCCCCATGCAAAAAAAAAGAAGATTTTTATTAATATTAGTTGCAATTATCTGCTATTTGTGACAAATATGCTGACAATTTTGGACCAGTTTTAGTAATTTCCATTCCTATGTATTGGTCATTTATTAAACAATCGTCTTCTTAAACTCCTATAATATAGCAGCCATTGCTTTCTCAGCGATTAAGATCCAATTCAGGCTGTAATCTTGGTGCGAATACTTCTTCGTTACTCATAAATTGGCATGGGCGATAATGCAATTAAAATTTTGTTTTTTTTTTTGGAAAGGTGAAAGCTAAAATTGTTGAAAACTTACTCCATAATTTATTAACTCCGTTCCATCTAAAATAAATCCTGCTGCAACTGCTCAAAAAAAGCTGACATAATTGCTTTTTTTCCTAAAGATTATATTAAAATTCAAAAACAGTAGATAAACATTTAAAGTTTGAAATTGAAATGCGAATTCATGATTCAAGTAAATATTGTAAGGAAAGAAAAAAAACATTTGTAAGTTAAAAATTAAAATTAAGAAAAATAAAAGGGTATAAAGTAAAGAAAATGGCAAAATTTCAAGTTTTAAACTTTAGTTATTAATTGAAATTTTGGGATCAACTTCAAAATTTTGGGAAAAAATCGAGGATTTCATGTTTAAATCGACATTTTAGATAAAAGATACAGAAAACCAGTTTTAGGTAGAAAGTTTCAGAAAAAGTCGAAATTTTGAAAAATCAAGTCTTATAAAAACAACGTATCTTAACGTAAACATTCATGGAAATGGATTTTCGAATTTAAATTCGAAATTCAGAAGAAAAAGATAATAATAACCTTAATATCTTATAGCTTAATAAAAGCTTTTAGAAGACATAATTTCTGTAAATAACGACCATAAAAGTGATTAACGGCTATCTGCTTAAGAATTTTGTTTCACGATTGTATCTTACTTAACAACAATCAGATGATCGTACGCCACGTACAATTCACTTTCTGGTTTTATGGTCATTGTAGTTTTTTTTTTAATTATATGTTTTCTGTGTACTATTTAGTTTACGATTAAGTATATTCTGCAAAATATTAAGTAACATGAATATTGTTACGGAAGTAACAATAACAGTTGTCCAAAAAGAAACCTTGTGGGTATAAATTTTTATGTTCTTCCTTTTATCTCTTTTTGTTGCCCGGACAAACAGGAAAGTACCTTGGTTACAGCATCATCGCATTATGTTTGGAATAAGACACTGATTTCAAGTCAGGGTAATATTATAATTTTGTTTCTATGTACAATCAATTAGTTGTTATGCATAATCGGTAGTTCTTATGTATAAGGACTAAATCGCGTATTTTCTGTTCACCCAAGAAATATAGTTAGGCCACTCGCCCTTGAAAAAAGGCAGGTTCACACGATAGCAAGAAATAAATCAACGTTACTAATTAAGCGATCAACCAAACTTTTTGATGTATGTGATAAGGGGATTTTCCTATTCAACCAATAGAAATAATTTATGCAAATATCTGGCGTTGTTTAAGGGGTGGCCTAACTATATCTCTTGGGTGGCAGAGTATAGTCAAAGTAATAAATTAATCACTTATTCCAGATATTATAACTAGCAATAATTCTATTGCTGAATAATTATTAAATCAAAGAGCACAGATTTCAAATGAAAACAATGATTTATTTGAAAGGTGTACGTTAGTCTGCAGAAATAATATATCCATATATATTTCTTTTCAGTATTAGCTATACAGTCCATATTTAAGAATTTAAAAGGGAAGCAAGGGCTCGACATGAACCATATGTATATCAGACAGCTAGTGGATCGTAGTTTCATTGAAACTCTTGGTGTCCATAAACATTTGTTGCCTATGAAACCGTCTAACAAACTTTCAGATGCACCTGCATGTCTTCCATAAAATTTAAATTTACTCATTTTATAACTGCAACAGGAAAAATAAGTTTCTTGTTTTGGGAAACATATGTTTATTAAAAATATCTCAGATTCGAAATCCTTGCAGCCCGTGAATCATTTGTTGGTTTAGTTAGGTAAGGTAATAGGTATATTCATAATGTCTGGACACTGCCAGAAATAATGAATTTAAAAACCTGCTATTATTCATATTGTCGATGGATTATAAATAACAACAAATTACTTAATTTATATCCAATTTGACCAATTTTTATCAGACACTATATATAATAGCTAGATAAAGTTATTCTTATGATCAGACTTCTCTCATTGATTAAATTCTGTAGATATTATACAAAATATCTAGACTAATTACTTTGACTGCAACATATATACCAAATATCACCTTAAATTGGTAATGACAAGTGGTTTCCAAGTACTATAATAAACGTAAAATCATTAATTAGAATCGCGGATTTTATACATGTACCCCTTTGCTAGAATTTACTACATGGTTATTAGCGCTCGATTCCAGCTTCATGAATCAAACAATCTGTAACATGTGGTCTTATAAATATAGGGGAACTTTCATCGTTGAGGTATCGTTTCCAAAACTTTTTAGTGTAATGACCTCCAAAGATTTAAAAAAAAATATTGTCATAAAAGCTAAAATAATTAATTATTATTACACTTGATAACAAAAAAGATTTCTCGTACCATGGCTTATTTTTTATTTTTTTTGGACATGATTCAACATGCATTTGAACTCCCTGGGGGTTACGGCTCTTAGATTTAAAAACGATGCTCTAAGGCTAAGCTAGTCATTCATTGACTCGATGTATTATGTTCAGTCTCTTTTTGTTAATGATAGTAGTAAATATTTTAAATTTTTGTTTTAACCGGCAGCACGTAAATATTGGTGGCAGGATCGTAATTAATTTTGTAGAATATTATTTCTTGATCAATCATATAAGAAAGACATTCGTTTGGGAAAGCTATGCAGAATGATTCTGAAAGTAGACATAATTAGTCAGCTTGGATATGCCTTCCATCCGGCGCTAAACCTGGTATCTATTGGTAATGAAGAATTTGCTGATAGCCAAAGACATACTAAAAGAAGTAGGATTGACCGCCTACGAAACATCTGCGTTGCCAGAATAACAGGATACATTACCAAAATTATGGCTAATACAGATGAGTGAAGGACTATCCGATGTGATAGGTACAAGGTTCATTTTTGTCAAACCTGAAGAGAAATTGATTGTTGTGGGCTTGCGGAGCTTCAAAAGAGAAATGTTGACATAGCACTCATTTTAAATGATAAAAAGCTGAAGATAGTCATGAATACCGTGAAGTTTCCGACGACAGTCCGATGTAAACCCAATTGGAATCACTCAAAATAGAGGAACACGTGCTTACAAATAGTGATGCCACAGGGAAAGAATCTACAGGATTTGTAGGGGGTACACAGCTGGACTACTGGAAAATATCATGGACTGAAAAAGGATCCTATAAAATATTCAAACATAATAAAGACAAGTATAGAGATCTGCAAAGACAAATAAAGTCAGAAATCAGGTTTGCAAAAAACGAATGGCTCAAAAGAGAATGCATTGAAATAGAACAACTTCAACATAAATATGATGATTTTAACCGTTATAAAAGACTCAAAGAAACTGCTGAGTTATTTAGAAAACGAAGCTTAGCTATAACAGTCAATGAAGATTAGCAGATAGTCCTAAGCAATTCTAAAAAGTTTTTCTACATACTCCTTCCATATCTTAATATGGCAGGAATACGTAGAAAAACTTTTTAGAATTGCTCGGGAACAATACAGATGGTCCTTCTATTAGTAAAGAAAAGATAAAAAAGTCTATAGACCAGTGTTTTCCAACGTGGGGCCCACGCCCCAAGGGGAGCAATTTGATTGTTAAGGGGGGCAATTCGAAAATGGACTCGACACGAGTTTAATCCTTTCGCTCCGGGTCATTTAAATGCAATGCTAGATTTTGGTGTCAAATTTAAGGAAAAAAGCAAATTCTTAAATAGTTGCGGTAAATAATTATTAGGTATAATTTCGCTTGACGAGACCAAAATATCAACTGGGTGTTTGGCGTCGTCAAGTAAACTTCCCTGCGGCAGACGGCAGGGTGCGCGGGGAACTCCGGACCAATAAGGCGCATTTGAAGGTAAAACATAGTGCTCATATTAATTCATATTTGAATTACTTTAAAACATTTAAAACAATTTTTGAAAAGGGGACTATTTACTGCTCATACTTCAACTAATAATTGTGTTCTTGAGGCTAGCTATCAAATTTCTTTATTCATCGCTAAAACTGGAAAAAATAATACTATAGGAGAGAATTTAATAAAACCGTCAATAGCAGCATTTCTTAAAACGGTTCTTGAAAAAGATGACAAAGATGTAAAAGCTATCCCACTTAGTAACAACACTGTTAGCAGAATAATAGACGAAATGAGTGAAGATATTGAAAAACAACTTGTTGAAAAGCTGAAAACAAGAAATTTCTCAGTGCAAATGGATGAATCAATCTTGAGAGATAGTGAGACAGTATTGATAACTTACGTAAGATATATTGATAAAAGGGCATTTTGCTGAAGAAATGTTGTTCTGTAAATGACTAAAAAGCCCCACTACCTCCAAAGATATATATGATAAGCTAAAAAACTACTTAGATGTCAAGGATATACCAATGAAAAATATAACATTTTGTGCTGCAGATGGTGACCCTAATATGATGGGCAAGAAAAATGGCTGCTTAAAATTGATGAAAGATGCGAATCCAGAAATGATTCTTGTGCCTTGTGTTATTCATAGGGAAAACTTGGTGGCTAAAAACATCTCGCCTGTTCTAAATGAAGTAATAGATTCAGTAATAAAATGTGTTAATGCTATTAAAGCTAATGCGTCTCTTCAAGCTATTTTGTAAAGAACAAAATGAAGACCAGGTGAGACTTTTACTTCATACTGAAGTAAGATGGCTATCTAACGGGAACTGCTTGAAAAGATTTATGAAACTGCTTGATACTCTTAGTGATTTTTTGAGCGACAAACCTGAAATGAAGTATCTGTTAATGACCGATGGTGAAGCATTTGTGAGTTACTTAGCCGATACCTTTGAAAAACTAAATAAATTAAATAAGCAACGTCAAGGAACAAATGAAACTCTTGTCGATGCAAAAGCAAAGATATTTGGTTTCATTACGTCATTATGTCAGAAAGATATTAGCAACAAAAATTTTGAACAGTTTCATTGGCTTCAAAAATGTGAACCGCTTTACTTATTATTATCAATCATCTGAATATTCTATCGGCTGATTTAAGAAAAAGATTTTCTGATTTAAAACAAATTAATTTTCCTACATGGATGATGCAGCCAATGTTAGTGAATTTGTCTGATATATCAAATATGCAGTATTAAGAACTCGCAGAATTGCAAAATAATGAATCAGTTAAAACTTTATTTAATATAAAAGGAGCGATGGCATGGCTTTGTGAGAAAGCAGAAATCAAATACCCAAATTCAATCAAATGTGCAAGAAAACTATTGCTACCGTTTCCATCTTCATTTTTAACTGAATGTGGATTTAGTGCTGTAAATGATTTACTGGTTAAAAAAAAGAAATCTGCTGGATATAACACAACGTGGAAACTTGAGACTGAAGCTAACCCAATGGAACCTAATATAAAATCTCGGTGCAGCAAGCATCCAGCGCAAGGATCTCACTAAATTAAAATAATAAATTAATATAAAAAAATCTTTATTAAAATTATTTGGAACTTAAATTTCAGTTTTTTATTATATGTTTTGGAAATTTACTTACTGTGTTTCGTTAACAATTTCCTAGTGATTTTTTCCTAAAAGCTATCATTTTCTTAATAAACAATTCAATTCTTTAATATTAAAAGTTATGTGGGTTACATAGGGGGGGGCGTAAGAATTATTTTAGAAAGACTAAAACGGGGCATGGCACAAAAAAGGTCGGGAAACACTGCTATAGACATCCCAAGAAATAACAAAACAGCTGGACCAGATTAAATACTAACAGAAATACTCAGATACCGAGATAAGAGAGGCATTGAAGTACTTTACAAGTTATTGAGCCAAATATCTGACGCGGCCATTACCCAGAGCAGTGGCTCTCTTGGACTTTCATTTTCTTGCCAAACAAGATCAGCGCACGGAAATGTGAAGAACACAGGCGTATTAGCCTCATCAGCCATTCCTTAAAAATATTCCTAAGTATATTACATTGAAGATTGTGTGACAAGTGTGACAACGCTATAAGTGACTCTCAGTTTGAATAAACAGATAGACAAGGGCTGGGCAAAAAAGCACTAGTTGCAACGCAAGTCCAAATACAGAACTGTTACAACCAGCGAAAAAACGTATGTCTATGGTTCATAGACTACGAGAAAGCTTTTCAGAAAATACAACATCACAAATTCATGCAGCTTCTCAGGAGACTTGATTTAGATCAAAAAGGACATCCGATGCATCGAAAACTTATATTGGCACCAATCAGCAGGAGTCCAACAAGGGTGTATATTATCACCATTTTTGTTTAATTTGTATTTAGAAGCTATCTTTCAAGATTCGCTTGAGAGAAAGAAAATTGCAATCAGAGTCAATGGAGTCTGGATAAATAATATACGTTATGCGGACGACACAATTCTCGTTGCGGATAATATGGATGATCTGCAACATCTAGTCACTGTAGTAGGAAAATATAGCCAGGACATGGGACCAGACATAAACAAAAAGAAAACTAAATTTATGATTGTCACAAGAGACAAAGATACATTTTAAAAGCCAATTGAGCACATTAGAAAAAACCTTTGGAACAGTTAGAAAGATTTAAATACCTGGCAACATGGCTTCAGAGGAAATGGTCATCAGACAAACAAATTAAATGCAGAATCGAACTAGCCCGATTCGCGTTCTTGTAATTTAAAAAAGTTTTCACTTGCGGTGACTTCGATCTTAGTCTTCGCCTGAGATTTCTAAGGTGTTATGTCTGGTTAGTACTTCTGCACTGCATAAAAAGCTGGACCCTAAAAGTAAAGGACTATAAACAAATCAGAAGCATTCAAAATGTGAACATATCGTAAAATCCCTTAAGATACCTATGGACAGCCAGGGTAAGAAACGCGTACGTTCCTCAAACGATTTAATAAAGATTGAGAACTCTTCAAAACCATAAAAAAAGAAATTACAGCATACCTAGGTCACATTATGCGCAACAATAAATATCAAATTCTCTATCTAATTATCAAGGGCAAGATTGAGAGTAAAGGAGGAATAAGGAGCTAAGAAAAATGTCATGGCTGCGGAACGTGAGACAGTGGACAGGCATACGCGATATACAATCATTGATTTACACAGTCAGAAACAGAGAAGTAATGGAAAATGTGGTTGTCAAACATCCATTAATGGATAAGCAGAAAAAGAAGAAGAGAATATTCCGAAATAGTCCTACTGGGTCAAGTGCACATCAGGACATTAGGAAGTGATGTCGAAAATGCGACAGCGACAAAGGACTATTGGACAAGTTTCAAAAGGACTGCAAAATTGTTCACGGGGAAAATCCATCTGAGAGGTTTGCTATTTTAACAAGAAAATTGCGATTGACACAAGCACTAGTGAAGACGAAAGTCAATTTAGATTAAGGTAAGACGTCATTTAAAAATCAACCATGGTGGTTTTCATGAAGGCTAGTTGGTGTGGCTCTACAATTCTGAGCGAAAGACAGCAGTTTCGCTGAAGTTAGACACCATCTTGGGATGGATCATAGAAACTTCTAAAAATAATAAATGACTTCGTGTACAGGATCCACAGCAACCTCAGAATGAAACTCAATTGGATGTGTAAGTACACAAGAGATGTGACTGATTGGAAGTGATCTGAAATATCAGTCTTAAGTAGGGATCAGTGTAAGAAATTGTGAAAAGAAATATTAGTAATCGCCAAGTGTATGGTCCGCTCTAGTATAACTTACTAGACTTGCAAACAGTATAAAATGACTCAGGTGCAGGTTTGTGGTCGAGATCTTTCAGATTCTTCTCTAATAATTAGAGGTATTACGTTCAATTTCTTTGTTAAATAAAGTGTTGAAACTCTTGGTATATGCTAACCAACTTAACCGAACTAGCACCACGAACTAATTGTAGAAGTAAAGCAGCAGTTTTAGTACGAAAACAGCAATTGCGCAAGTACGACAAGTACTGATTTTTGACTTGCCCATATCTCTGATAAAGTAAGATTCAAATTTGTCAGTTCGAGACCAACTTAGCATTATGTATGTTGAACGACTACAAATAATACACAAAAGATCTCGAAAGAGAGCAATAAACAAAATTATAAAATAGTTGGATATTATTAGCTTAAATAGGAACACGTCCTAATCCAACGTTTGCCGTCCTAGAGCAATTAGATTAGTGCTGAATGTCAGTTCTGCTTACGAAATATATATCGCGTAATTATTCTTTAATTGTTGTGTAAAAGAATAAATCCTTCTTTGGATTTTATTATAGGCCACCATGCTTAGCGCAGTGCTCTGGTCATCCTAGTATTCTTATAAATAATCAGTAGTATTTAATCCATATTTTATGTAGTGATGTCATGTTATTTTACTTACATTAATCAGTGAATTATTATACGAATTGTGAAGATCACTTACGAACTTACTGTTTTTTGCAAACTGAAAAACTAAAACAAAAAGAAAGCTTGCATCAATAAAATTACTTACTGCTCTATGTAGCTGGAGGACATTGAAAATTTATTGTCACGAAGCATGTGGGTGGACGTTATTATAAATTATCAATGACAATGTCGATATATTTTAAAAACATATCCTGTAAATAATTAATAAGTAGTTTCAACTTTCATATAAAATAAGGTTTTTAGAGAAGTGCAATTAATAATCGAGGAAATCTAAAATGACGCACCGCGCTGTGTCTAAATAAATGGGAATTGGGTTTTGGTGCCGTATGATGTTCTTTTAATTACCATGGCACGAGAAAATGTTTTGATATTCTTAGCAGATTTACCAAAACAGAAATTGTCTTAAATTGCCGTACGTGTAAACAATTTGGAACAAGTTGGTCGTGTACACCAATTAGTTGATTGTATTTTCGGGAATAATACACTAATAAAAAAGGTGAAATTATTTATGCATTAGAACTTGTCTTTATTTTAGTTTTGCATTTTCATTGCATGTTTAGTGCTTAGCGAAATTAAAGCAATTTATGATATTTTTCAATTTAGAATTTCTGCTTCAAAAATGGAGAATCGGAATCCTTAAAAATAACATCTCTCAGGCATTTGTCTGATTACCTCATTTGCTGTATATACTAAAGAGATAGACTTGAAAGACATAAAAGGTTATTCGCAATAACAGGGTCTTTAAAATGATCTATTACAAGTAGAGCAATTCCATTTGAAGAAAGGTGGCGGTTAATAGAGATTGGGGACTGTCAATCTTCATTGGAAGTACCCTATATTCCGATATCTTTACTTTTGATGGAGTAAAATATTACAATAATGATAGCAACATATTTGTAAGAGTACATTGATTGTTACAAAATGCTGTAAATAAAAGCTCAGTTGCTTTTCATTAAAACTGCAAAATAGTTAATGAATTAACAATAAAATTTTTTTTTGATTTTCTGAAGTACGGAGGTTCTTATTGATACTTCTTAGGTTCGATTTGAAAATTTGTTTAAACAAAGACACAAAAATGCTTGAGTACGAGTTAAATTTGGAATTGACCCAACCATGATATTTTTCTTTAAAAATGCTATTGTCTTTCAGGCCTTATCACTCATTAATCCTTGACGTGATACGATTGGAGTTTTTGAGCATCACTCCTCACTAGCCTTTTTTGAGTTATTATCAAATTACACGAAGTGCAACGCAAACAAAACGTTGGAGGTCGTTTTCGTTTAAAACTGTTTGGAGGAAAGAGTTAATAAAACATACTTTAAATAAATATACGGTAAAAGTCGAAGTAAGAAATATCTTGCACTATTCTTGCACCAACCCATTTATTTTAGTAAAAGCAAGTCTAGTCTGCTAAGATTTAAATCGGTACCCATATTTTATTACAATAGACACAAGTTAAGAAGTATTTTTAAGACCAATTTCCCTGAGCATCATCTAAAATAAGTATTTAAAGGCTGATGTAATCATTTATACATAAATATAGCAAATATTGCGCATTATTTGTTAGACGTCCAGACGCTATGTGCGTGGGTAAATATCACTTAGATAAACTTGTAGGGGTTAAAAATTTAATTAATCATTTCATTACCTATTTCGAGAAGCAGTTAAAAGGATCAAAGGGTATAAATGAATTCTATTCATTCAACGCATTCTTTATTTTTATAGTAAGCTGATTTCCAATTTCAATTTTAATTACTTTTACCTATCCTAAATTTTCATTAAACCAAATATTAATTTAAACTAAATCAGTTAAGTGTCTAGTTCTCTCAATTAAATTTGTATCAGATAATTGAACAGTTCTTTTAGTAAAAAAGATAAGCAGGAGAAATATAAATCAAGTTGAATTTTATGAAATAAAGGTTTTACTGGGTTCGGCATCGAAGAAGTTTAGTATTTCTATCACTTTAGTTATTTCCATGGCATCATCCCTCGTATATATCACAACTTTGGGCGATCAAATCTTCATGCAGCGAAGGGGTTAAACTTAGAATGCAATGCTGCCAACCCTCTTTGAGTCAAGACGCGTAAAAGAATATTGTAAGTAGGAAATAAGTTGCTGAAATACCATTAACTTGCTTACGCTTGGTACAACGTTCACTATGAAAAGGCTGAGAGAACTTTAATATTCTAATTAGTCTCTGATTCTAATGCACAAATCGATAGGTTTGTTTACTTATCAGATTCAGAGTTTGACAATCAAAGACCATTTTCGATTGTTAAATCTCGTATCGCATACCTACCCAACTTCTTCTTTTTCTAACAATTCCTATTCGTTCCAGATGTTGCCTGTCATACATGCTATTCTAACTTTATTTACTGCTGCTCGAAACAGTTCAGTATTATTTACACCAAACCAGGTTCTGAGGTTTTTCAAGCATGAAATTCTTCTTATACCAACACCTCTCTTTTCCTTTAATTTTCCCTGTAGGACAGATTGCAGTATATGGAACCTGCTTTAATTTCTCATTATGTATCCTAAGTATTGGAGTTTTCGAATTTTTATAACATTATGCACTTCCTTTTCTTTGGCTAGCCTTCTAAGAACTTCTGATCTGTCCAATGTATTCTTAATATTCTGCGATACAGCCACATTTCAAACGTCTCCAGTTTTTTCATCGTTGCCTCAGTCAGCGTCTATGTTTCCACGCCGTGAAAACGAACAGAGAACATATAACAGCGAAGGAGTTTTATCTTGGTGTTCAATAATATGTGATGGCTTGTGAACAGGTTTCTCATTTTGTTAAAGGAAGATCTTTGCCTTTTCGATTCAAATTCGAATTTCTTGAAAGTGATCCCATTGTTCGTTCCTAGGTAGTTCCTAGGTAAGTAAGGCTGTTCACTCGTTCTATTGGTTTTTGATTAGCTGTAAGTTGGCAGTTGTTTATTCTTTCTTTGCCTTTGCCCATACATTTTATTTTACTGATATTCATGTCGAGTTTGTAAAGTTGGCTGCTTTGTGTAATTTTGTTAATGAGTTCTTGTACTCCTTCTAGGCTGTCAGCGAAGAGGACCATATCATTTGCATAACATATTAATTATTTCTCCGTTCAGAAGAATTCCGGATTCAATATTGCCCAGAGCTTCTCCAAATATGCATTTTGGATACATATTGAACAGCAATGGAGAGAGAATACGACCTTGTCTTACACCTCTTAATATTTTAGTTTCTTCTGTACTCTCATTCCCGATTCCCACTGCAGCAGATTGGTGCCAGAATAGGCTGACTATTAACGCTATGTCTTCTTTTCCATCCAAACCCGCATTTTTTAAGATTTCCATTATTTTTTTATGTTGATTATAAACTTGAATCTGAGAAATGTAGGAACATTCACGAAATTTTTTCTTGATTGTTAATGTTATCTGAGGTTTTTCATATTAAGGTTTCTAATTCAAACAAAAATTTTGGTCTTCTTTCTTTAAATTTCAACTTTTTTCTTAAAATTAGAACACTAAAGTAATTTAAATTACTTTCTCATCTTGAAATTTCGAGTTGAAACTTAAAATTTACTCTTCACCTTTTAGCTTAAAATTGGGATTTTTGAAGTGGTTTATCTTATTTATTTATTACGAAAATGTTCTCTTTGAACACAAATGTTTCTCAAAATATCGATTTTAATATTGAAACTATTTCAAATTTTAATTTAAAAATTTCAACGTTGACTCAAATGTTAGTAAAATTAAATCTCAAAAGTTTGACCTAAAGTCCAAACTTCAGCAAACTTTTTTTTTAGAATCTCTGGAATTTTTATCTAAAATTTTCAAATTTTTTCACTTTCCACATTTCAGCTTTAGTCTGGACATTTTTACTTTAAGCTCCAAGTTTCTAGAATGTTTTTTTTAATTTCAAAGATATTTGAAGTTCAATTTTTACGTTTAGACTTAAAACCCATAAAAGATAATTTATTTTGGAAAATCTAAAGTTGTCTCAAAATTTCCACTTTAATATCAACACTTCACTTCCAACTTCAAAATTACTCTAAAAAAAGTTACTTTAGGTATTTCAAAGTTTTTTTGACTATGGACGTGGTGATCAAATGTATACTTAAAATTTCAATTTAATGAAAAAGATCAAATCGAAAATTCAAAAAATGTTTGTATTCTCGAAATCTCAATTATGGAAGAAATTTCAGTTTTAAAGTCTAACGTTTGGCACTATATTCCACACGAGCGAAAAGTTTGTAGCCCGAGCCACAAGTTTCTCGAGTATGGGATATGCCATTCCAAATGTTTAGTCACTATACTATTTCTAATAAAATTATAGAAAAACCCCCAAATGTTCATAAGAATCTTCATAATTTTTTTGGAACGCGAGGCTTTAAATAAATACCTTAATTGTTACATGTAACCATAGCAACAAAAACAAATTACTTGATAAAATTAAAAATTAAAATTAATCTAAACGGCTTCTGATTTGTCGAAAGCTGTGCTAGAATCTTAATATTCTAAGTGGTATGTAGAATTACGGGTAGTCCGAACGGGTGGCGGAATGACATTTATTCCATCAAAATTTTTATTCATAGAATGTGTAGTTTCTATAAAAGTGTTAGAGAAATTGCTTTCCTTGAATTAAAATTTAAAATTTTTCTAGTAATTTTGATTTTCATTTCGAAACTTCAAATTTAAAAAAAAATTTATTAAACTACCTACTTTATTACCAAAATGTCTGATTTAAAAAAAATATATACTTTAATCAAAATTTCCAGTATTTTTCGGGAAATGTTGTACTCATTCTTGAAATAAAAAATATTTGGAGCAGTTTCGAACCAACCTAAAAGTGCTGCGTTTGAAAACATTGTAAAGTGATTCTGAGGTTTTCTTCTTTCAGACCAGTATATCTAACATCTGTTATCCTGGCAGACAATTCGTAATTAGATGCCCGGTGTTTTGTCTAAGTGGAAGTGGGATAATAGTTACCTGTAATTTAACTGTTTATTGACCATAAATAATATTGCAATATAGTATCATCGAGTAAATTAATGTCGTTGTTAATTTGTGAATATCGGCTTTATTCTTTAGAGGAATCAGTCTTGAGGACTAATTATTTAAACCGTACACATGTCTATTGAAAGTTTATCTTTGATTATTGTTTTTGTTGTACACTCGCATAGCTGAATAATTCACATCATTGAATAGACATTCCAAAATAATTGCCAAGTTCTCGTACAGTTCAATCCCTTCGAGTCCCACACAGAAGAGTTATTGATTAGAATTATTTCCTTTCAGAACATGTTTCCCCTAAGTACTGACAAACTTTAACAGAAATCTGTTCATAAAATGATTTCGCATATTAGCGTCATTTCACTTGAAGCATAATAATCGTCTTACATACATCTTACGTCTAAGTAAATCGTTAATTCCTTAAAAAAATAAAATAGCTAAGCTGAACTATCGAGTATGAGGGTTTGTGTTATACACCAAATTATATATAAAAGACATTTTCAGTTCAGATCACCATGACAACAAGATGGTTGCCAAAGCAATGGATTTCAGAGTGGGAGTATGACTTATGAAAATATTTGCATCAGCATGGGGCAAGAGATGCATTTCTGCCACAGGATGATCAGTTCTGGGTTCCCCAAATTTAAACTGAAAATAAAATAACAAGCATTTCTTCACCAAACCCCACAAAATGTGACTTGCTGTTCTTTGGTAGTCCTTTAAAGTTACGTCGGTTTACATTTCATTCTTGGAAAAAACGTATAATAACTTTTTGGCTGTGTTCACTTATTTTTCAGGTGGAATGGAAAAGTTCTGCTTAATATGGTTGCGCGTTATCGGTTCGAAAATTAATACGGCGTGAATGGTAACCACTTTATTTCCAAACTGATCTCGGAATACTACAATTGTAATTCACTTAACAGACCCACTGACAAATTAACTTACTAAAACTTTTTAATTAACTAACTTATTCATTGACTAACTAACTGAGGGAAAGGTGACCGCATATATATATGCCCTTCCGGTTTTCTAGACTAAATCCATACAGATAATTTCTGGAGCGCTTATCTGCCGTTTAATCAATTATCGCGGCCGCTTCCCCTTATAAAAATTTTCTAGAAAATTCCTTACTAAATTCTATAATTACATTTTGTTACACTATGGTCAGAAGTCCTGAAAACAGACTCAATTCTGCCATTAGAACCAAAAGAGAAGGTCCTTGTCTTTTGGTTTTGTTTGGTTTCCTTATTTCCCTGAATTCTTGAATACTTGTTAACTGAAATAGGCATTGTATAAAGGAACTTTTAAAGTAATGGTGAAGTGATTCAGTAAAGAACTGTGCTTACACATCCCTATAATTTTTCTACTTAGGATATTTATGTACTTCCAAAACGGTGATTGTTTCCCAACAAAAATTAACAAATCATTGGTAGAGCCACAAGTGCACTCACCGCATCTTGTTTTATAGCTTACAGTTAAAATTTCGACTTTTTGTCGACATTTTAATGCTAAATTGAAAATTTTCACTTTAATTTCAAAACTTTCTCTAAATTCCTATAATAAAAACTATAAAGTTCGTCTTGAAATTATACATGCGGATTTAATCTTCTCTCAGAATGATTTCAAATATAAATGTAACTTATAACAAAACAGGACCTTTCACAAAAAATCTTATTCCTCATATTGCATTTTCCGTATCATTAATTATAGTGGAAATAAAAATCTCTTGCTTAGTAGGATCTTATTTAACTAACTTACCAGAAGAATTTAAAGTCAGAATTGTTAGCTAATAGTCAGTCCTTAGGTAATTTGTGTCGCTTCTCGCTTCTATTTCTATAACAATTTATAACATATTACCTCATATTCATAATATATTGTAAGATTGTAGCGCTTCGGCTATCTTGTATTAATGAATATCACCAGTTATGATGGTTCTTGAGTGATAACAGTTCACAAACAACAATAACAAAATGTAACAAAATTTATTGACATATCAGCTTCGGCACGCTTCTCACAATTTCGCCATCATTAATAAATGCAAATTATTTGAACAAAAAACACAAAACAATGTTATTACTTATAAGTTTCTGAATAACGAATAAGAAGAATGTTGATAGAGTGCTGGATAACACAACTTGATTTTCTTTCGCCTTAAAACAAATTAAGATTCATACATAATTTTCTATTTCTTTACAGGAAAGGGCGCTCAAATTCATAGATCGACTCCCAAGTAACATAGATTTAGGAGCTGGAATAAAAATAAAACAAATTGACACCGAACGTACATCGAGGCAACACAAATCGATAGATCTACCAGAAGAGCCTAGAGCAAGGGAAGTGGCGCTAGAAAATGCAATCATGGAAAAAATTTCGGATTTTATTGGCTCACACACGGTGGAATTTAAATTGCCCACAGATACCGTGAATGAATTTCAAAGATCTATGGTTGAAGAAGGTAAGCTCATCAATAATTTGTTTCGATTACAGACTAATCCCTTCGATAAATTATGAATACGCCTTTAACGTATAATATGCAATTAAGGCGTGTTTACTTCTTCCTTGAATCCATTTTTAAAATTCATTGAGTATTATTCAGAATTCAGCAGGAAATTTTACTTTGAAGCGAACTTACGTAAATCAGGATTAAATTCAAAAGATTTTTAACGTATACAGGATTATTCATGACATACGACACGGAAGCTTTTGCCGCACTATTTGATTTTTAATGAGTTTTGTGTTTGGGGTGGTAAGGGACTTATTGGCGGTAGATTTTAAAACGAGTTTGATAATGTACAAGGCATACTAAAAACACAAAACTTAAACTTATCAAAGTTGCCATACAGATTCAAATGATTCTATTTTTTGTGTAGACATTCTTCTATATATATTTTTTAAGAAAATTTACATCAAATCTCCATTTCTATCTAAGTTTGTATTTCTTTCTCGCTACCATTATCTCTCTCGCTGTCTTGCTTTTTTTTTCTTTAACGTTTTATCACTCTCCTTTTCTTTGTCTTCTTTTTCTTTGCTCCATCTTTCTCTATATCTCTGACTCTGCTTTATTTTATTTATTTCTTACTTTCTTTCTCTATTTTATTGACAGTGTCTCAGTATTTGATTTCAATAATCTTTTGAAATTCAACGTATTCTCTTTACAGGCAGGAAAAAACAGGGCGGCGGTGGCGGCGGCGGAGGCAAAAAGGGGGGTATGAATATGATGATGCTTTTTATGATGAAAGCGGCACTTCTCGGTGGCTTAGCACTCAAAGCTATAGGTTTGATTGCCTTCAAAGCTTTACTGATTGCCAAAGTTGCTCTTACCATCAGCGTCATTATCGCTCTCAAAAAGCTCCTCGGTGACAAACATCACACAGCTACTTACGAAGTAGTAGCCCATCCGCAACACGACGATCACGGTGGCCACTGGGACAGATCTTTCGGCGCTGATCTTGCCTACAGTGGACATTTAGATTCTAAATATTCCCCCACGCGTTACTGACATTTAGCATCTCTTCACTAATAATTCTACAGTATTATTTATTTAATTTATTTATTTATGACTTGCTAGTTAATTGATGCCAGTGAATTGTTCTTCATGTCTTGTGGTTTTATGTATGCATGCGTTCAGCTAACGTACCTGTTTTAAAACACTTATTAATAAAACATAAAATCTATTGGTATTTATTAATTGTCCCAGTTTTTTAGTCCTAAGCAATGTAATGTATGGTAAGGATGCCCAATATGGGATACCATTTACATTTTTGTATATTTCGATTAAGACAGAGGAGCAATGAAGTTAATTTTACTAGCTTGTACAGATAATTTAATGCATATTTCGCAACAATAAACATTTTATTGAAATAAGCAACAGTTTCTGAAATATAAGTGATACAACAAGAAGTTGCACTTTTTATGTCTTAGCATGAAGGGATTCTAATTTGAAACACTCGGATTTCCTAATTTGAGATATCTCTTATATTTGTCAACTCCATTTTTATATTCATTTAAATTAGAACAACAGTTATTGATTTTAATCATTATGTGAAATTAGATAAACGATTTTCATAGAAATTAAGAAAAATCAACATCGAGATTGTTCTCAGATGAAGAATTTTTAGATTCAGCAACTTTCCTTTTCTCTATAATTTTTGGCTTTTCTTTTTTATTTTCTTGCTGTTGCGGCACATTATTTAGGATTTTATTAGTCTCTTTTTACTTTTTTTTTAATGGTTTAACAGAGTTTGTTAGGAATTCTCGAGTATCCCATATTACGAACTTGATATACACAAAACATAATCAAATGGTATATTTTTTAAAACTAAAAAACACAACGAAGTTCACTGAAATATTGAAAGTTGTTATTCAATGGATACCTTAAATTCAATTTTGATTTATTTAGAGGCAATTTAAATAATTTGACCTAACTAGCAACTAGGTAGCAAAAAATTATCTCTTTTATTCCTTCTAAAAATCGGCTATGCTCGGCAGCTTGCGAGAACTTACTGGTGCATGATTGATTTTGATCAAATGACATAAAATGACTCAATGACAAGTGTACGATATGTCAGATAGCGACCTATCACATATTAGGAACTAGGATTTATACAAAAACCGACATTTTAAAAAACCGGTTTTCGAATAGTAATTTTTCCAGAAAACCGGTTTTAACCGGTTTCGAATTGTTTTGCTCGAATATTCTGTAATTCGAAAAAAAAATTTTAACAGAAAATTTAGAGTGATTAAAAGCAGTTTTTGACTTAAATTATTTACTGTTCAATTTTATTGATAGTAAAATTTTTTTATGCAATTTAGTAGAACAAAGAAATAATAGTTGACCAGGATTAAATAACTTTAAAAACAATTATTCGTTGTTTATGCATAATTTTCACATATAAGGATTAAATATTTTTATAATAGTGAAAGGAGTTATTCAGCAAAGGGTTCGAATAAATAAAAACAATATATTTTCATATTTTTATAATAACCATATTATTTTTTTAAAAAACAATTTTATTAGATATAGATGGATACTTATTAAAAACAATTAGAAAATATATAACTGTGTATTATGTAATGTAAATTATAATCAAAGCTGAAAGACAAGAGTAAATAAAGTTTATGCATACATACTTCTTAAAATCAATTTTAGTTTTAAAGACAATTAAGCAAAGGACCGAGTATTTTCTATTCCGGGCAATTTCAATACAAATTTAAATATTCTATTTATTTTTTTGTTTAATGAAATATGATTTCAGAAAACAGAGGACGTCTATCGATTTGCTATTTAGCCGTGTCCTTAGTTTATTCACAAAATTCCCCGAAATAGAAAATACCCTCTCACTTGCAACCGAACTAGGCTTAATCGTTTTTAAAGCCTGATATAATAATTCTAAATTTTTTGTCCTTTTATTTGTGGCTTCCAGGGCTAAAAACTCTTTTCTAACAGTTTGAGTAGAGGAAGCCATTTCTTCCGGTTCCTTTAAATATTTATCAATTGCCACTTCCATAGCATTTTTCACTAAAACATTGTCTGGCTCTTGAATATCGCTTTCATCACGTTTTTGAATATTACATTCTTCCCCTGTAGAGTAATCTTCATATAATCTTGATAATATTTGTCCGGATAACTTAATAATGTCACTTTTCGTTCCTAATGGAAGGAATTTATTAGAAGATTTCGTTAAAACAGTTTGAGAATTTTGTAAAAAAAGGATAAGTGTAACTAATACTGTATCTCTTCTTTCTTCAATCCGTGCCTTTATAGCGTGTAATAATTTCTGACTAATTTCGGATTTCAAATTTTGTAGTTCACCTAGCAAAAATTCAAATATACCTTCACTTGTTAATAAATTTGCGTCTTGTCTACCTAAAGCTTCGACTGCTAATTTTATCGGACCTAAAACTTTAAAGAGTTCTACAACTTTGTAATATTCTTCTTCATCTTCATTCCACATATGAGAAGCATTAAGGTCATTCAGAGTTAAAACAACACATTCTTTTAGGTGTACAAATCTTTCTAACATGGCCTCTAAACTATTCCATCTTGTTTTACAATCAAGAATAAGATTATATTCTTTCTCGTATTTCCCTTTCACGTGATTCTGAAGAATGCTATTTTTGACAGGGGATTTTCTAAAGTATTTGCAAATTTTCTTTACTTTACAAATAATATTTTTATAATCATCCAATAATTCAGGAACAGGTAATTTATAATTGTTTATGTCAAGAGAATCTAATTCTTCAAAGTCATTATCAGATTCGTCATTTTCAGAGTCCTCACTTGTAGGATTTAAATCTGTTTCCAATGGACTTTTATTTTTATTATATAATATATCAGTAACTCCTAAGTGTATGGCATGTGAATAACACAGTTGATTAATCGCTGGTGATATGTGGCAGCACAATCATTTGTTGATGCAACTATATCGGTTGATAAATCAAGATTAAAAGTTTTTAGTTTCTCAGAAACCAATTTTAACATTGTTTTAGCATCGCAAGTACTTGATATCGGAGCTAATCCTAAATTAAAATCTTTTTCAAGTTGATGTAAGCTAATATTTAAATATCTTCGATTTCCTTTACTAGTCCATTCATCATGCCCTTTATTCTTCATACCATTTAATTCATTTATAGTTTCATTTTTTATAGTTTCATAAAACTTATAAATAAGATTCATAACTCTAAAATTATTTTGTGGTAAGCAATAATTTCGTTGTTGCAATGACTCGTATGAACGAGCTATTTGTTATGCAATTAATAGATAGTAGTCCGTCCAATGCAGCAAGCTTTGATATAATTTCTTCTAAACTAGTCCTTTTCACAAAGTTAAGAATACAGGGCTGTGTACTTGTCTGTGAACTCGGGCCGGCATCAGATGATTTTTTCTCGGTTATTTTATCGTGCATTGTTTTCAAATGATTATGTAGACTGCTTGTGCTTGATCCTTTGCAAGTAAGCATTTTATTGCAATAAATACAACGGACTTTTTCTTTTTTTACTTTTTTGAAATAATTCCACACGTCTGACATTTAGGACTACAAAGATTAAAATAATATAAATAAAAATTTATATTTTTATAATATTAAAATATGTTACCTACTTATATTTTGTATAATATCATCTATATCAAATATCGATCAGTGGCACTGAACACTGAATTTATGAACTGTACATACAGAAACCAGAAGACAAACTGATATAAAATCTAAATTAATTCATCCAATAGACCGATATGATTCCAAGAACCAAACCGCTTGCAACAGTGTTTTCATCAATCTGGTACATTTGGCTACATTTGTCATTTTCAAATTTTTTTCAGTGTTATTCATACAATGAAAACCGATATTTTCTACTAAAAAACCGGTTTTCGAATTTCATAATTTTCTCCAAAAAACCGGTTTTTAAACCCGGTTTTTAAAAACCGACAAACCCTATTAGGAACCAATCTCATATTAGGCATCCTTATCCTAATCCACAATCGTACAGAACAACACAAGTCATACAAATTGAATCAAATATGCAACTTGCTGACCCTTTATGATCATTTTCAAAAAAATCTGTTTGTTTAATTGTCTAGCCTTAAGTCTGTCTAAACTTGTTTAGTTACTTTGCATTCTTCCTCAACTTTCTTTAAAACATCTACCATTTAAATTAAAATTTCTCAATTAATGCTAAAATTTTTATCAAAATGTGGAGACACTATGAAATAAGAATCAATGTTCAAGACGAAGAAAAAGGATAACTCAATAAGTACAATATGTGAAGCGGAAACTTCTTCAAAATGCAAATGAAACAAAAGACAAGATAGCCGAAATACAAAAAGTGTAATATGTCAATTCATCAACCATATTAAAGGCCAAACTATTATGACGTTCTTCACGAAGCTGCTTTGATTGCTGAAAAAAACGTTAGAGGGTTTTCAGTAGTTCTTTGACAGAGTCTAATCCCGGAAAAATTATGTGTTATGCTGGAAAATTCTTAATGATTAGATGAAATCATTTTTAAGAGAATCTATGTACAGAAAGAGAACGTTTCCCTTTATGCTTTACCATAAAACAATGCAAATATAATTTCATGTACTTCTGAAGTTGACTGGAGAAATCCAGTGCTTCTGGGCATACTATTGTAGTTAAATTTGTAAAATAGTGTTCACTTGACTCTTTACTTGTACCATATGATCATGAGTCAAAATCAAGTTAAGAAGCAAATAACCAACATGATGAAAATAAACATTACATTTACGACTTTTATTACAGTAAGATATTAATTACAGAGACAGGATAACGTCAAAATTCTTATTCCCAAATAATCTAGGTACAGAAACAAAGCCTGCGTGCTATTAGGGGAATGATTAAAAAACACTGAATTCAAAAACTTTGCTAAAACAAAATTTGAAATTTAATCTGGAACCTACATCCGAAAGTTGGAGAAAGCAATTTCGTTTCAATCTCAAAAGTTTCGGTGTTTTCTTAAAATTTTGATTTTAAATTTGGTATTTGACGAAAATTATTGAAATTCCGAACTTTAATATTTTTACAAGTTGTGAGATTAAATTCGAAACTTCTGCATATTTATTGAAACTTCAAGTTTAAAGTTAAAATTTCTAGAAAAAAATTTAAAATTCCTAATTTTTTCTGTACCTCGTTTCGAAATTAAACGTAAACTTTTTAATATTTTAGGTTACATTCAAATTTTTTAATGAACATGAGAGTTCAAAATAATATAAGAACGTTTTAAATTGTAAATAACTATTGGCATTTCCAGCTAAGGATCACCCCCCCTCTGGTGGTGACAATTACAACTACTGCGTGTAGGTCATAGGTTGGTTTACATTTTGATGTAGCGTTTGTTTTGTGAATGTAGCCATAACAAGCGTTCAATTTTCGGTTAGTTGACAAGAGAAAATATTTAGAAGGCTCTTGCTAACATTCTTTGTTCATGAAACTAAAAAACATGATATTTCATATACAGTGCTATTATTTCTCTGCCATAACATTTCTATTGTTGAGACAGTTAATGATATATTTTACTAAATGTTATCAATTTTAAATATAGTTTTACAGCCAGCTATTGGGATTTCCAGCTAAGGATCACCCCCCTCTGGTGGTGACAATTATAACTACTGTGTGTAGGTCACAGGTTCGTTTACATTTTGATATAGCGTTTGCTTTGTGAATGTATCCATAACAAGCGTTCAATTTTCGGTTAGTTGATGTTAGAATGAGAAGTTAATGGTTTGATTAATTTGTATCTAAGTACCTAAAGTAGTTGTAGACATTTGTTTATACCTACCTATATTTATAAACTTTTTAAATTTAGTTATTCATTATTGCAGAATATGGAATTTACCTCAAATCAAATAAAAAGTAAATCAAAGATTGTTGGCATTGTTTATGGCTGCATTACACAAAAATATACAAGAGAAAATATTTAGAAGGCTCTTACTAACCTTCCTTGTTCATGAAACTAAAAAACATGATTTTTCATATACAGTGCTTTTATTTCTCTTCCGTAATATTTCTATTATTGAGACAGTTAATGATATATTTTACTAAATGTTATCAATTTTAAATATAGTTTTAGATCCAGCTATTCCATTTCTCCTCAAGAAGGACATTTACGATACCATAGCTATGTGACTAATGTTTTAAATAACTTCCAAACATTAGAAGTATTCCAGAATGTACTTGAATTCTAGTTTAAACAGCAACATGTCTATGCTGCTGAATCAAAATGGTAAGGGTAACCAAATTTTAAAATTTATCACTAAAATGAATTCTTGGTTGATTACGGTGCTAAAAAACGAACCCTGGTCCAGTCATATCAATCACTTGTTAAAATATCGTGGACTTTTTAATATTTATTGTGGCATTTATTGGTAATACAGTTTATTAGTTGTGATTATTACTTTTATCAGTATAGGGGTTAAAGCATCTGATGAATAATTTTTGAAAGTAATAATTTAATTCGGTAGTTGGCAATAGGTGGATGCTATCACGAAGGAATTTTATTCGATGTAATGTGCAATTCAAACCTTATTAGTTTATTTTAAATTTTCAAAATAAGAAAACATTCATAGGAGATGCCTAATCTTTATATAAATTATAATATTTATATATATTATAGCCTTAAAGATAGGTTATAAGCAAGCGACCTACTTGCGATCAGCTGATAGTTGGCGCGAACTTTTAATTTGAATCGCCAATAGAAACAAGAATATACTATTAAATAGTGGGTTGAATTGAACTTTCTCCACTTCCAAATTTAATATTAAACTTGAACATCTCATGTAATTATACCTACCTCCCTCCCCCAAACAAGTCAATAATTTTTATCTGTACTAATATGTAAGAATGTTTCTTCATTGAAGACTAGCATACAAGCAGACCACTATCTTCTAGAAAAACTATGTATTTAATTCTTAACTCGTAATAATCACCTAGTAAAATGCTAAAGTGCAATGATCACTATTTACTTAATAAGGTAAATTATGGGTTAAGTCTAATTGATGTGCAATAAATATTTAAGTCAGTGAGAGAATGTTAATTAAATATAAAAAGTGGGGTCATGTATATCGTTAGGTACTAGTAAATTAGTTTCCTATTGCCTACTTTATTTGCTCTCACGTTATGCATTAATGAAATACTCACTACTACTGAAATCTATATTTTTATTTTTATCTATTTTATATTCAACTACCACAATTTTATTATATAACTTTACACTTGCGATACATATTGCTTGCAAATGCATGAACCGGAAAAATTTGTCAGGTTGGTGCATTTTTCACCTCTCATAGTATTTTAATTACGAAAACATTAGAATTAAGCTGGTTAATATTGTGATATATTATAAAATTTGATCCTACTTTAGCATTCGACAAAAACTTGTTTAAAAAATGGAGCATCAAGTTTACCGTGTACTGCTCATGCAATTCTGTATATTTATCGCCTCCGTAAGAATATAATCAAAGATCAGTAATGCCTATTTTGTACGTACAGAACTTGCGCTCCAACTGGGAATTCACAAGAATCTAGCAAAAAAATTTGAATTAAATCCTATAAAATTGAGATATTTGTTTATACAAAAAATAATTATCTCTTGGAAAAATTGACTACAGATAAACATTCTTAAGAAAAATCAATATTTAATGTTCATTTGTTACGGTTTGTGAAGTAAATGCCAGGGCTTTAAATCTTTCTATTTAATAGACGATAGAAACAAAATTTTAATGTTTTCAAATGGGTAACATTATTATGGTCGTTTGCTATGATTCAAAGCAGATTTTTAATTATAATATAGCTAATTAACAAGTTTTTTGGTTTAGTCTTATTAAAGAACCTAGTACTTTTAAGCAATTATCAACTTATCAGTTGCCCTTTGAAGTAAAAGAAATTACATTAAAAATAAGCCACAAAATGTTTGCTGAGAAAATACACAATCTGTTTAAATTAAAGTAAATCCTATCACCAATCAAAATGTCATCAGTTATTGAAATTAAGGCGTTAATTTTAAATTGGCGATGGAAACGAGATTCTCCTACATCTCATTTTTATGGCCTACTGTTTCAAAAACTATAATTTCATTGGCATTCACTAAAAAATCAACAAAAATAAACTTGTAGGTAGTCAATTTTCTTAGGAATCTGTAGAAGATTTTCTCAAGGAACAGCGAACTTCAATATGTTAAATAACAGCAATACACCCAACTGAAAGTTTTAAAAAATTTTACATTTAAATGCAACTTATTTTCAGTTCAACTTGCAAGCTGGTAACGTAATATTGCTAACATCGATAGTAAAGATGCCTACTAGGTGATAGTTCCGGCACAAAATAAATAACAACCAGAAGGTTATTTCGCATCACGTCACTATCACGGGAGATGCTCGCATGAACTAATAGAATTGATCCCCACAAGGCAAGATTTTTGAGGCATACAAGGCAGCAAATTCTTGTGCAGTCCAGCTTAACATAGTAAAGACTTCTGTCTACAGAAACTTTTTTATCTTTAGAACTTTCAAGTTTGGAACTTGTTACCGAAAGGAATTTTCCCCAAAAATTACAACCTATCCTTGTTTAAGAAGGCGGTTCATCGCCATCTATCGTTGTTTCCGCATTCTACTCGCAGGCTTTGAAGGCATAATAGGGATTGCCCTTTGTGTGTCGATTAAACCTTGTTGGGTATAGTATGGAATCTGGTCAGGGGAAGTAAATGGACAACCGATTTTTACCGTTAGATAATTAACAAATTTGTGTTATACCTTAACCAGTTAGACATT
Source organism: Dastarcus helophoroides (assembly GCA_028583605.1). Classification (NCBI taxonomy): domain Eukaryota; kingdom Metazoa; phylum Arthropoda; class Insecta; order Coleoptera; family Bothrideridae; genus Dastarcus; species Dastarcus helophoroides. The sequence goes on from CM053332.1 coordinate 5,470,647, forward strand.
GACATCATACAGAATTAAGAAACTGGGGCCACACATTGTGCGATACGTTACATCGCCGAAATATTGAAAATAACATTTCCAGGTCAATTGATGTCAGAAAATCGTGACGCTGATTGGCCATCAAGATCTCAGGATGTGACAGCTCGGGATTCGTTTTTGTCGTGGTTTCTAAAACAGCGAAGATATATGCCAACAGTTCTATAAATAATGAACACCTTAAGCAGAATATTCGAAAGGCAGTATAAGTGGAACATCGTCGAAAATATGTAAAAATCTTATCCAAAAAGTAACATTTGTAATGCAACAATGTCTAAGTTTATAAATATTTGACAGATGTTATATGTTGCACGTAATTTAGCCAGACAGAGTATAAAATTTAAGCGATCATAAAATACCTTTAAATATTTATTTAGATAAAAGAAATGATATTTAATGAAAATACATTAACTATTTATAAATTTAATGCAAATACATTTTTATAAGTTATACCTATCATTACTTTTAATTGTTAAGTATTAACTATGAACCATAAAGCATTAACTATAGCTACCTAAATGCAGGTGAATCTCTAATTACAAAAAAAAGCACCTTGTTGAAGAAATTGCGAAGATACTTCAAGAGCTAAAAACTGAAACGTATTCGCTAGCAGTAATCCTTTTTCAGAACAACCTTCGATGTTACGTCTCACGAATAACGCCGTTTTTCTTTATTCATTATACAGGCTGAACATTTCACCTACCGTTTACCACTGTTTTGAACATTGTCGCAAGTTTTTTCCGAACTTATCAGTAATTACAAAACTCAACTGGACTAGACTGATTTATTTCTTGTTGGAAATAACGTGATGGTGCTGATTTTGTTTTGGGAAATTAAATTAAGTATTAAGCCTCTGTGTTATTTTTGAACTAATTTAATTATTTGAAAATTAGCTTTTTTAACAAAGTAGAACACAGATCAATTTTGTACATATTAAAAATGCCCTACAAATACACACAAGTGGTAACTGCAAAAGTAGGCTTCACATCAAAGAAGCGAATATATGAAATTTAATCTATTGAAGGCGCTAGCTTTATTATCTCCAACGATCTAGAAATTCAGACAAAGGTGTAATGCACACAAAGGCAATTTCCCCATTCTCATGCGGAAGCAGTTTATCGCTGTAATTGCATACATACAAGTACAGATTTAATAATAAAGCTCGCACTTTGCGACCTACTGCATTTTTAATGAAATGACTACTGGCAGTGAGAAGCGCAAATTAGCTTTTATCTTTTTGTACTTAGTTATGCACAATGATTTACCAATTAGAATGAAATATTCGAATAAAAATAAAGCTGATGATATGATGATATTTATATTGCTGTTAAATATTAATTAAACACTTAACTGCTGAAGGAATATTATCATCAGTATCATAATATATAAAATGTTTTTGAGCTGAGAAACCTTAATAAGGAAATACTTGTTGTCTAATTAATACCATGCATTAATACAATAAATGAAATTTGAAGATAATTCTCAGTTCAACCTGGAAGGCGCTACTGAAATCAATAATAAAGATGCCTATTTTTATGGTAATAGTTCGAGGACCTAGAAAAAGGGACCGCTGTCAAAATAAAGATTACAGGGTGGACATTCTTACTCTCTTATTATTTACATCGTAGAAAAAGATTGTAAAATTATTTAGGCTTTCTAGATATAATATAAATTTAAGATAAAAAGTGACCTACAAATTACTCCTCATCATAGGGAACCTGCTTAGCAATACATTCTCTTAAAGAACTCTTACGGTCAACATATTTTAGAGTCTGACATCGAAAAATATTGTTATAAAGTTAACATTATGTTAACATAAACATATCTCGTGCGCCGTTTTGTGGTATCCCAAAGTTCTCTTAAAACTGATATCATAAAGTTACCTTTGTTATGACATCTTAATGACATCTTATTAAAAAGATTAGAATGTCAACAACAATAAGGATAAAAATTAGAGGTTTTTTAATGTTAATGCTACACTTCTTTCGCAATTAGATCGTATCGAAGAACTACTGCTAAAAGTGTTCAAGGTATTGCCCACCTCGTAGAGGGCTTCTTCGTGAACATAATAAAATACAAAAACTCACGAAAATATGCAAGAAACGAAAAAGCAGATTTAAAGTTCATTTCTTGTAATATTCTTATATTTTTTCAATGTGTTTTATTTACTTTTGTTCGCGAAGAAGTTTCCTGTGAGGGTGGTAGAAGACTTTTAGTAGTGATTCTCCCCGGAAGATATATATCATTTACTGACTGACTATGGAAACCTTCGTCACATAACTCGTAAAATCATATAATTTGAATTTAATAGTTAAATAAAAATATATACAAATATATACTAAGTACAAAAATGTTTTAAAACTAAATAAGACAATATATGCCTGAACTAAAAATCATTCCCCCAAAATTTTGGTGGAGACTAAAAAAAGGACATCTTCTACTTTTCTGGGCTTTATTATAGCATTCATGGGGCTTCCTGATATCCGCAGCCTGTTAATTTCATAAATTAGCTAAACCATATTATTATATAATAGCGGGTTATTCAAGACATACAACATGAAAGATTATACCCAAACTAGTCGATTTTAAAAAAGTTTTGTTATGGTGGTAGATGAGGACCCATTAGCAGTGCGTTTTAAAATTAGTTCCAAAAACTCAAAATCTATGAAATTTGTATTTTTTTTTTAATGGAGGAAAGTAATTAAATTTGACAAAGAATTAAATTCTACAACTAATGGTGACATGACAATGGTGTTCCTTTTAAAAGAAAAAAGTTACTGCATTTAAAACTTGTTATTGCTTGATTATAATTTTTGGACATACGTATACACTAGTCAATTTTTTACAAATGTAACACTAAACTCAATCAATTAGTAGAACTTGTTGAGAATTTAAACATTAAAATTGTTTCTATAGACTGTGTGTACAAAAGGTTTTCTAATCTAGTGCGCTGCTGTCATTTTTTGTCATGTTTACGCATGTTCTTTACTTGATCGACAGGCAGGTTAACAAACATAACCTTAAAAAATATTTTGTTGATTTGATGTTACAATGGCAGAAAAATCTTTTATTATTGAATCCTACTTTTGAAAAGTCCCAAAAAGTAAACGTGAATGGATGTCTTCTCTTCCTGATGGTACTAGAAATTTTTTATATCAAAGTTAAAGGTCAATTTTGTGAGTAGAAATTAAGTAAGGAACATACGGAAACATGTCACAAAAATAAGGGCGATATACAGCAGTACACTAGATTAGAAATCTTCTTGAAGCCAGTAAAAATTAATACTCCATTGATCTGCTTTTAGCTTTAATACTGCCTTGGAATCTTTTTGGCACCGAACTAACTAATTTAGAAGTGTAGTGTGGGCATCAAAGCCCATTCTTTTCGAAAAGCTGTTTTCAATGTTTTTTTACTTGAAATTTCTTGCTCTCGAATTTTTTGTTAGGATAATCATGCATATGCTCAGTAAAATTAATATCGGGCGACTTAGGAGGCATAACAAGACATTTTGGCGCATTAAAAAAGGTCCAGCTCTTAGTATTCCATGGTGTTGGTTTGGATCGTTATGTTGTAAAAATATTCGATCATTATAAACTCATTGCTGCTGCAGTTGAAAGAAGCTTCTCCTTTAGGATGATGATTTATTATTTAACCCTTGTTCGGGCAAAGAAGTTTATGAACGTTACCGGTCAACTCGGGCTTGAGAGGCCCGTTGGCTTATTGAGAAATGTTCGCCCATAGAAATATCAAACACGCGATTTAGATAGGATTTTTTATTCTAAAGTATTAAAAAATAAACAAGATAATTTAATTAAATCACAAAATGTTACTTATTACAAACGTCACAGATTATTTTATTTGTGGAATGCTCCTTGCAGACATTTTGTTTGCAGATATCGCAACATTGTTTTTGTTTTCTGTCTTTCGCTTTGGGACAGATATAACATCTTCTTCTGCACACTGTTTCTGATCCTATTTTTTGTCTTTTTGGTCCTTCGCTTACAAATTCTCCTATACATTTTAGTATGGTGTTTTGTAGACCTGCCGTTTTTCTTATTTGTATATGAGGAGTTATTAGCGCCTCAGAAATAGAAACCAAAAACAATCTTCTTTTTTCATGTTTGTTTTTGTTCCAGTCTGGTCTTATGTTAGTCCATATAACATATGCTCCAATGCCACTGACATCTAATAAATTCATAAAGAAAGCAAAAGTCCAACGATTTGTTTTTCTTTTGCTCATATATTTGTGCACCATTTGGTCCAACGTGTCCACTCCGCACTTTGTTTCATTATAATAAGTTATAGCTTCGGGTTTGCATTTGTTGGCAGCATTGCAGTTTTTTGTATTGTACATTGTAGAAAGTAGTATGACACTTTTGTATTTCTTAGGCACATATGATACTATAGATGTTGTTTCAGAAAATCCGAAAATAGAAGATTCCGCGTGCCGACTTTTGTGAGGTAGAAATTCCTTTGGTACAAAACGTTTATTGTTTTTTTACTGTACCAACGCACGTCAAACCATTATCGAGTAATATTTTTGCTAAATTTAAATCGGTAAAATAATTATCAAAGGTGACATTTCTATTGCTGTGGTAATATGGTTGTACAAGCTCTTGGACCACATTGCTTGCGAGGCCTCTGGTAACTTGGTCTCCTACTTTTCCAATATAAGGAATTCCTTTTAGAGGAAAATAAGTCTGGGAATCACATACCCACCAAACCTTCATTCCATATTTGTCTGGTTTTGAAGGCATGTACTGCCTAAATGGACATCTTCCTCGATAAGGTATGAGCTGCTCATCCACTGTGATGTTTTCCCCTGGCAAGTAGTGCTTCATAAGGTTTCCATTTACTTTTTCCCAAATTTCTCTGATAGCTGCTAACTTGTCTTTTTCTCTTCTTGGAGCACGTGTTTCCTTATCATTAAATCTAATAAACCGTAATAAATTTTTGAACCGTTTGAGCCCCATTGTTGCTCGAAAGATTGGTGGGCCGTAAAGCTGACTCCACAAAACATCGTAGCTAGTATCGTTAGCACTTAGATGTCCTGCAGTTAGCAGCAAACCAATAAAAGCTAAAAGTTCGATGACATCGCATGGCTTCCAGAAAGTACTTTCTAGTACCCTTCTCGCTTCCGAATTTGTGTGTAACACTATCTCACTAACAACTTCTTCGGATAGAAACAATAGAAATGTGTCTACAGGATCTTCAATCAGTTTTCCTGGTGGTAAAGCAACTTTATGTACCTTTGATTTTATAATATTACGAGAACGATCTCGACTTGTAGGTGGTGGCGTTGTTTAGGGTCCATAATGCCATCAATAAATGGAAGTTTTCCCACCCCTTTAGTACTCATCCAACTCCAAACATAAACAGAACTTCCACCGTGTTTCATTGTAGGAATAAAATTTTCTATATTAAGACTCTATTTATAAGACAGATAACGTTTAGGAATGGGTATTTTTTAGAGATGAATCTAAATTTAATTAAAATGGACGTCAAATGGCATGGGAAACAACGAACTTTGTAAAGACATTTTATTCCCTACAGTGGAACTTTTCAAAAAACATCAGCAAATTAAAAAGAAACATTTTTAATGGGTTGGTACTCCATATTTATAGACTGTAATTTCATTGTGAGGAGTCTTCCAATATATTCTTTCGTTTTGCATGCCTTGTTGGTGTACGAAAAACCTCTGTTTGCTGTTTGGACGTATTTCAAATAATTTTCTGACCCAACGAGAGAGGGGGGTAAAGAGAGCAAATGTCCCAGGACCCGAGCTTCGTGGGGGGGCGGTGAGCTGTAATGTTAGTGATTTGTGAATTGCAAAAAAGTTGAAGACCTATATATTCCTCTTCTCAAAATTACTGTTTAGATTTTAAACTTGATAATTCTTTTAAATTTTAACTTTTTTGAACTTCTCAGATTAAATTTGGAAAACACTCCTTTTTAAAATGTCAGCTTTTAAATCGAAATTTAGTCAAAACTATCGGATTCATTTTATCCAATCTCTTCAACATTTTAAAAGTTAGCACTTTAAAATATCAAAGGCTGAAATTTTCAAAAAACAAGAATTCTCATAAATTTATTTTTTTGACCAAAGCAAAATTTTTCAAAAAAAAATAAAATTTTCAAGAAAAAGTCGAAATTTTTAAACAAAAGTCCAAATTTTTAAACTCGAATTTCTAACTTCGAGAAAAAGTCAAAAACTTAAACAAAGGTCAAAAATTTCAAAAAAAAAGGGTGGATTTTGAGAAAAATCTAAATTAGATTTGCAAAAAAAAGACACCATTTTTAAAAAGCTTCTACATTAATCAGCAGGAATGGCGAAAGAAACTAGAGAAGGTTGGGGCTCACACAGGGCTGTAGCGCTAAGGATAATAATGATGATGATGTCTACATTAAAAAAATTTAAATGTTAAAAAAAGTTAAAACTTTTATTAAAGGTCGAAATTTTAATAAAAGGTCGAAATGTTTTAAAAAGTAGGAAAAAAAATAAATGTTTCAAAAAAAGTGAAAATTTTGAAAAAACAATTTTCAAAATCGGCCAAAAATTTCAAAGTGAATCAAAATTTTTAAAAAATCAAGATTTTAATTAAAAATCTAATTCGTTAAAAAAATCAGGATTTTCAGCCAACATTTTGTCAGACGAAATTTTCAAAATGAAAATTAAATTAAATTAAATTTTCAAAATGAAAATTTCGTAAAAAATTTTGAGAAGTTAATACTTTGGAAAAAAGGGAACATTTTCAAAAATGACGAAATACTAAAGAGCAGAATTTTCAAAATCAAAATTTAATAAATAGATTGATTATTTTTATTCGTCACAAGAAAAATTTATTCTTTTTAGTTTTTGACAACAAAACTAAAATATTTAAGTTTTTTTCTTTAACCAACGAGGGGCCCGGAATTCATAATTGCCCCCGGGACCGTAGATTCTCTTGGCGGGCCTGATAATCTTCATCTCCAATTGCCTCAGTTTGCTTATCAGTTTGAATTTCAGGGCTCACAACATGACGTCAATGAATTTCAAGAACCAGAAAACCAAATTTTAACTAGGCAGGACAAAGCGGATTCTTTGTTCTGAAATAATGTTAAACATAGCAGGAACCACATTTATAAATAATTTAAAAGAAATAGTAAAGCCCAACTACCAGTGTAACCTTGAACCAAATTACCAAAATACCATAAATCAAATAAAAGAAACTAATTGGTTTGACGTTTTCTCTCCAACTTTCATGTGAATTTTCATTGTTTAGAATCTGTACATTTAAACTGTCTTATTACTAAAGTCTACTGTAAAAAGTATTATATTCATGCCGTTAAGCATTGAAGTTCCTTAATTATCTCAATTTTTATTATTTGTTTAGATGGAAAGTCATCATAAAATGCATTCTGATTACGCTCGAGTTCAAATCGGAATATTATATGCGGCATATATTATTTTGATTTCAACTTACTATTACTTTTGCTTTCAAATTGTTACATACCAATCTCAGAATATGGTATAGGTACACGTCTAAAATACAATCGCTGCGGTTGTTTAATAAGAGGATGACGGTTATCTCTTAAACCATTTGACAAAATAATAATTAGACACCGGATTTTAGGCACAATCCAATAAGGTAAAAAAGCGAACAAAACGTTAAATTTGGCAAAAACGGATACCTAAAAGAGGCATTAAAACGCAAAGTACTCCAAAAATGCACTAAAAAGTCAAAACCACAATTACCAAGAAAAGGCGGCCTCATAATCAAGAATCTTACATAATAACTCTAAAATTTATAACAAAAATTACTCTAAAAAAGAACACTATTGAAAGTGCAAACTTTGAATCATGAGGAAAACGTCGAAATTTCGAAATAACTCAAAGTTTGTAAAATATTTTAAAGAGACCGTAGAGACGTCATTTCAAAAATGCATATGAAGAGGTATAAGACCAAAAGTCCTCAAGGGAAGAAATTCTGAATTTTGAGCGAACAACTTAGAAAAAAAGTAAAAATTGAAATCTAATTTTTGACAAGAAAATTCCAAAGTTTATATTATAATACAAATCGAAATTTGTTATAAAAATGAATATAATAATTGTGAAAGTCTTTATTTAAAAACAAACCAAAAACTGTTTAAACTGAAAATTTCGAAAACAAAGTCAAAATTTCGGGATTTGGATCGAAATTTCAAGATGAAATCAAAATCTCTGAGTCACAATAAAGGGTTTAAAGTAATATTTTTAAGAAAACAATTAAGTATTGAATTTGGCATTTTAAGAAAAAAGAAAATTCAACAAAAAATAATAAGAAAAACTGTTTTGAAATCTCAATAACAAAGACGGCATTTCGGATTAAAATTTTAAAAGTAGTAAACATATCTAGAATAAACCTAAAATTTGAAGTTTAAAATTGAATTTTTAACAAAATAATTAAAGGTTGAACTCCAGAATCTCTAGTAAAGGACGTTTCAAAAGAATCTACAATTTAAATATTATTTTTATTATTAGATTTTTGGGTTTCCAGTCAAAATGAAAAAAACAACATTAATACAGAATCAAATATTTCTAGAAAAAAGTCAAAATTTTAAGATTAAAGTAAAACTGTTGACATTAGGAGGCCAAAATTTTAAGTTTGGGTTCAGAATTTTGCGAAAAAAGTCGACAGTTTGCGATTACGGTCGAAATTTTGAGAAACCGTGTCAAAATTAAGAAATGTTCTCTCGAAATTTTAAGAAAAAATTAAATTTTAGGTTATACTCAGGATATTTATAAGAAGCATATGTATACAAATTAGGAACTTCTTATGATTTCGAGTTTTTACCAAAGATCTTGTAATTTTTACTTTAAACCAAAATATTCGATTTTTCCCCAAAATTTTGGATTTTAAATTTGAGATTTCCAGAAAAAGTCAAAATTTTAAAATGAAGAGTCGCGAATTCGAGAAAAAAAAGACAAGATTTCAAGGTTAAGCTTGAAGTTTTGAGATTTTTTTTTTAATAATTTAAACTTTTTTGAAAAATCTTTTTCTTTTTTATTTATAATTTCGACCTTAATTTTATAAAAAATGTTGAATTTCGAAGTCTTAAAATTAAAGCTTAAACCACGCGTTAAGAAAAATTAAATTTTAAGAAAAACTCCAAATTTATATAAACGACCTTTTGAGTTTCAACACGAAATTTCGAAAAAAACTTGAAATTTGTGTTAATGTTTTTAAAATTATTGAAAACTAAAGTTTAAATGCGGTATTTAAATAAAATTTTCAATATTACTAAAAATTCAAAAATTTTTTTAAGGCCATAATTTGAAGAAGACATTTTTAAACCATTTTTCTAAAAATTTCTTCTACAAATTTAATCTAAAATGTCGATTCTTTTATAAATTTGGAGTTTTACACAACATATGAGCATTTTTAAACTTCAGGATTTATAATTCAGAATTTTTTTACAACTTTTAACTAACCAGCCGATGTGGTAAAAGGGTGAAACCTTCTTTGGACTTAATCACAAACCACAGTGTTTAGTTCGGTGCTTTAGTAACAGGTTTAACTCGAAGTTGAGCAGAATTCTTTTGATATTTCAACTTTCGATTTCGAAAACTCGAATTTTTTTCTTAAAATTTCGTCTTTTAAGTGAAATCTTCAGAAAAAAGTTTAACGTTTCAAATTCAGCATTAAAATTTCGATGTTAGTTACCAAATTTCAATTTAAATTAGGATTTTTTTTTTACTTTTAATCACGACGTTGGGACTTTATATTTTAAGAAAAACTTGAATTTATAAAAATGGTGCGCCACTGCGTTTATGAAATTATTACCTATTTTGAGCAGTGGCGTATCATTTTTTCCTTAACAATACTCGAAGGCATGTTAGGGCGGACGCTACTGATAAAAGTAGAACAAATACTTTTTCCACAAAAAATACGTTTTTCTGCCAACTTAGTATTTACTAAAAGTAAAAAAAAATATTATTTAAAGAAAGACGAATTTTTTCCAAATGTTCAAGACCATGTATCTTAAAAACAAAGCGGACCTATGTTGATATGATTTTTTTCTTAAAATAACCCAAGGATTATGCTCCTTAAGTATTAGCATCCTATTCGAAAACAGCCTGTATGTGTTTCAGACCAAAAGATATACAACTTTATCAGGAAAGACTAAACTACGTCACATACACCCCTGAATAATACAAATGTCACAACCAGTAAAATTTGATCAATAATGACGGATATTTGACATCTATCACACCAAATAGAGGGCCATAAATCCTGAATATTGTTGGAACGATTATATTGGTAATGTTAGGCACCATAATGATAAATTATCACAATTAATAAACCACTGTCATCTGTACATCTTCATCTAAAATCAGCAATTTGGTTATTCTGGTAATTAAGAAAATTACTTAGCTGGCAACAATATAAATTAACACCACAAGCATTTTAATACAAGAAATAGTGTATATCTCCAAAGCTGTTTTGCTCGTTAAATCCTAAAATTTAAATCCTTCCATTTTAAGCGGAAGAGATATATATCTCTGGTGGAGATATATCTTTGCTGACTATCAAATGTTACAAATAGCGCAATAAATTCTCGAGTTATAGCTACTGATGTACTGCAGTTTCGTAATCCCGTCATTGTTTTGTTTCAGCAAGACCTACAAAATAGATTCGTCTGGGCGATAAAAAAGCAGAAAAATAACACTTCCACTTCACATCGTTCAGAATGAATGCTCTAAATAACAAACTGTCCCCGCTTCTTTAAGCATGCGGTAAAATTTCAGTAGATTCTCACAATCGAAAGTACACTAACCTTCAAACAAAGGATATCTTCTGCAAAAGCCAAATTACTCTTATTAAAAACAAAGGCACTTTCACTGGCGCTCAGGATCACTCAGACATGTCGGCAGCCCCCATATATATACCATTGTTAAATTTTCGCAATTTTATTTGCGAAGATGTCATCCAAAAGTTTTATTCTATTGCTTTTATCGTCAATTTTCACAGTCTGTACGTTCGTAAATCCGCCGACTTTTGAAAACTCTTTTCGGCAGTGTCTCATTTCGCAGCCGAGTGGAGGTTCTTTGGGGTATTGTGTTGGTGTGAGTGCATTCAACAAATTGCAAAGTTTGGATAATGAGGCGAAATTCGATATCACCGACGGTTTTACGTTTATCAAAGATCCTCATGAATTTAGAGAAGCTTACAACTTCGAAGATCGGGATCCTTCTGAATTTAGGTAAATGATGCATTATAAATAGATGAATATTTGTTTTCCGACGCTTGCAACGTAGTATTTCGAACACAAAATAAGAATATTTATTCGCCTCAGGTGCCTCTAATTCTCGGTCAACATGAGCAAGTGAAATTTTCCACACAATTCAATTGTTCGATAAAATTTATCAAAAACATCTATCTGATCGAGACGGGTATAGTCAGAAATCTATAAATATAAAACTTTTGGCGGACTTCCATTTTCGCAAACCACTTCCGTAAATCGTAATTTGTTTTATCTATATAAAATATTGCCCTCAGAAAACGTTTTACTTAACCTTACTCCATTGTGGCACAATAATATAGAAAAAAACTTGAAATACATAAATTATCAATTTTATTCTTTATAGGGTAGCCCGATTTATTTATTTTACAGCATTAACAAGCAGCTGATAAAAAACATTTTAGCATTTAAAGGGGAATGGAAAACCAGATAATGACAAAAATTGTTTTATATTTTTTTCTTAAAACAATTTAAAATGTTGTTTACTCTGTAAATTCCGATCACAAATCATTTTTTACTGGATAAACATTGTTTTATTTTTGTTTACTCCTCTTAATGAGCACGAACCGTAAACATATTCACAAAACTAGCGGAATTTAAGTCGTTTTGGGTACATATATCCGGAATTTAACTTACGATTTTAGATTATAATGATTTTAAATGTAAATATGTAGATCGAGAAATTGATTTAATGCTTTTTAAAATTACAAATTTAAATAATAAATATGTTACTCCTCTTTAAAAAGTCACTTCAAAAATTTTGTTTGATCACCCTTATTTATTTGTGAACTACCTATAGAATTTCTAGTAGGCCTTCTTGTCCACTTCTATTAGAGACTGAAATTACTTCAATACCATCTCTTAATTTATTTATTATACTATTTCCCATTAATTTATTTAATGATTAACTATTAAAGAGCAAAATTAATTATACAAACCTTTGGCGTTATTCTAATAGCATTCATAGCTTATTCCTTGTATAATGCAATTGATTTAGTAATCACCAATTGATTCTTATTGGAATTAGCTACAATTTTATAATGAAATTAAGATTACTTGGATTCAAATCGATGCAACCCCATTACACTACATGCTATTTTAAATAATTGATTGTTTTATGCAAGTAGAATGCAACCTGGACTACAAATTCATGCAGCCCTCCAGGGGTGTGCAGTGAATCATAGGTAGCTGAACTACCAACAGTTGAAACACTGCCACCAAGCGAAGCGATTGCTCTCTAGGAAAAAGTTCCCAGAAGACAAGGATTCTAATGCACAGACCAATAGGTTTAAACATTTATTAGATTCGAAGTTTCGAACCCAAATACCGGTTTCGATCTTGTTAGATCTCGATGGCTATCCAACTCGAAGGCTAACAAATGTTCTGACAAGTAAGTACTAAAGAATTCACGGACTTACTTACTTGTCAGGACATTTGGTTTCCAAACTTTGAGTCTAATAAATGTTCAAACCTGTTTGTCTGTGCATAAGAATTGACTGTTTGATAACTTTACGTGATAACTGTCAATTATATGGTTTTAAGGAGAAATTTTTTTCGTGCTGTACATTTTGCTCCGTGTTTCAAAAAACGAAATTCCAGGCTTACCTACTTGCGTCCAACATAGCTGTGTCATTCCTTGTGTAGCGACGAATTATATCTTTGGTCTTTAAGGCAAATGTTTTCCAATAACTTATAAAAAAAAACATATGTTTGTTCTTGTTTGATAGAATAACTGATTTAATTTTGAAAGAACTGGGCCCAACAAAAAATCCTTATGTAATTTAAAGAATCCGTGGACATAAAGTAATAAAAGATCAATAATAGAGGCCTACAAAAAGTAAAACTGTGCCTGCTAGGAAATTAGGAAAACCAAATTTCTATGACGTATACACAAAAAGTCTGCAATGGATAAAATTTCATAACCTCAATTCAAACTATTTTCAAGTTCTTTAATAAAAACAGTTTTCGAAGCTACCCCTTCAAGGGAATGCAGCTCCTTTAGAAAGCATTTTCGGAGCAAAATTTGTTAAATATTCAATTCAAAAATGCTTGTACACAAAATTATTGGGTTAATGTTTTTATCGTTTTTATTAAAAGTTTAATCAGTAACACTTAATTTGGATTTTAAATTCCTGTTTGGCGGGAAAAATACAAAAATAGGTATTGTTTGTCCTTTATTACACACAGTTTTTATTTTGTGTGTCCTTGTGTATCTATGGAAATTTTTCAAACAAAATAAATGAATCATTAAAGGTGTGGCTAGTACATCTGATAATAAATAAAGACCGAAAAAAAATGCAGTAAGGAAATGGAAGATATGCCCATTTAAATGCAGCAATTTTGGGGAAGTATACAAATGTGTTGGGAAAAAATGCAAATATATGCAGAGATAAAATAAGTTAAGTAATTAAAAGGAATAGGCATTAAATTGCTATTAAATCGACGTTTGTGAAAAAATTGAAAATAAAAACTATTTCATTTTTTTTTGTAAATTAAAATTATTGACAATTTTTTGTAACATGTTTTTATATACGATATGTTAAATATTTCAAAAAATTGTCAACAATTTTCATTTACCAACAATGGTTTTTTTAAATTTTCCAAACTACATCGTAAAAACTTTAAATAAACCTACTTCTTTAACGTTTCCGGAAAACAAGAGTGCATAAAGAAAAATAAAAATTTTTAATACAAATTTTTTCCTTACATCACAAATAGTCGAAATTACTAGAAACAGAATAGTGCTGTTTTAAGTAATTTTCGACTTAACACAAAATGTAGATCAAAACTCAAAATATTCAGACACAGTCAAGAAATTCCGAAAAAAATTCAAAGAGATTATGCTCGAAAATTTGAGATTTTTCTTCCTTAAATTACCCTTTTGAATCTTTAATTTTTTTCTCGAAATTGCAACTCTAAGCTTAAAGTACAGGATATACTTCTTCCGGGATTGGACCGTGTCAAAGAACTACTAAAAGTGTTCGACGTTTCGCCCACCATCGTAGGGGGCTTCTTCAGGAACAAAGAAAAGAAAAATAAATGAGAGGGGAATATGAGGGGATATGCAAAAATTAAAAGGCCAATTTCAAAACATCTGAGCACGGTTAACTCAATATGTCCACCATACCAAAGGCGAAATTCTTCTGAATTGAAAATTGGTACAAAGGATAAGAAAGTTTAGACAAAAGAGCACGGTAACTCAGTATGTCCACCATACCAGAGGCGAAACTCTTCTGACAAGAAAGAGGGAAAGGGAAACCTTATATACCATTCGTCTGCGCGATCACTTCCGAAGATTTCCGATGGTTGGTTTCCAGATGGAGGAAAGCATGTAACCGTCGTCTCTGTTGATATTTTTGGGGAATTTTTGGATTTAAATGGCCCCGCGTATCTTCCTATTATAGTAATTGGAAATATTGTATATAATTGAAATATTATCAAAGAAAATCTTATGTCCGGTCTCATGTTGATGTTCGGCAATGGCTGACTGCGAAAATAAACCAGACCTAAGACATCTTTGGTGCTCCGATATTTGCGTCTTAAATAATCGCCCCGTTTCTCCGATGTCCACTGAACCACAAGAACAAGGAACCCTGTACACGCCATTGGAACAAAAGGATGAAATTTTATCTTTGGGAGATGGGAGGAGCTGTTGGATCTTTGAGGATGACGAAAAAATGGGTTTAATGTTGTGTTTTCTCAATAATTTTCCGAGTTGATCTGTTACTCCGTGAACATAAGAAAGGTTTTAGTAGAAATTATTGAATTTTGTGAAGGACGATGAGTAGGGTGAAGATGTCGTTTAATGACAGTTTCAATGTCGTGCGATTTGTAACCATTGTTGCGGAGGTTGAAACGAATTCTGTTCAACTCGTCTGAAAGATTTATTGGTTGTGAAATTGCTACAGCTCGTGAAACCAGTGAATTTATGGAAGGGTGATGATGGGACTCTACATGGAAATAACGATTAGTATGGGTGGGTTTTCGATAAACGGAATGAGAAATGCGACCATTTGGTAAACGGGTGACCAGTACGTCAAGAAAAGGAAGAGAACCGTTGTTTTCGATTTTCATAGTGAAGCTAATAGAGGAATGTAAACTGTACTGACTCTGGCCGAGTAAGCCTTCGTTATCTAAACTTAAAATTTAAAAAAATACAAAGCTAAATTTTCATACCAGCATTCAAAGAAACGAAGTCAAAAATTACAAAAAAAAATAACTTTATTAAGTATTTTTTAGCTTGTCATTTTAATAGAAACTTCCTCACTTAACTTAATTATTGAACCTTCAAAATTACTTCAGAAAGCAGAAGTTACAATTTTGAGATTTTTAAAAGTAAATTTAGTTTTTTCTTAATTTTTACCTCAACTACAAATTTATATAAAAAAATTTCCTCAAAACTTTCACTCCAAATTCATAATTTTGATTGCAGATTCAGATGTGCGATTTTTTCCCGAAAATTTTCAAGAAAAATCTGCAATTTACTAAGAATATCGGGAATTTTAAAAACCGAAATAAAAAAGCCAAATATGGAATTTTGATAGACTTTACGCGAAACTAAAAATAAAACACACAAACAAACAAATAAATAAAAATTTCAAATTTTAATTCATAATTTTGGGGAAAAGGACAAAATTTGAAAAATAAATTCGAAAATTAGGCAAAAAACTAATTCCCAAAATTTTTTTGAAATTGCGCTCGAACTTTAATATGAAAATTTGAAATATGAGAATTTTTCGCCAGTGGTTTAAATTTATATCTTGGTAAAATGAAATTCAAAACTCTATATTTAAATTGTATTTATGTACTCTTTTTTACTGCTTTTTCGAAATTTTATGTTTAAACTTAAACTATTTAAATCTAGAATTTTAAGAGTTTGAAGAAACAAGTTAGATTTATAAGGCGGCTAGAAAATATTTCAACAAAAAATGCAAGAAAATGGTGTGTTGTTATAAAAATGCATTTAATTTGGAAAAAGAACAAAAGCGGCTACCAGACATATTATTATATACGAGGACCTTAAATTTTTTTTTAGATATCAACATTTAATAAAGAACTTACAACAAATTCCCAAACTTCGTAAGCTAAAAACTTTCATTAGATCTTTCGCATGCTTCTCTTCTACCCTTACCTTACCGTAACACAGACTGAAGCAGTAGTGTATTTTTCGTGAAAGCTAGAAAGTCGCAACTTACCGCACAAAATGAAGATAACTTTAAATTGAAATGTCCAAGTTTTGAGTCAGATTTAGTCCAAAATCTAAATTTTGACCGAACTGACTCAATATTTTTGGTTTAGATTTAAATTCTAGGTCAAAATTTGAATAATAACAAGTTTATAAAAGTAAATGACCAAAGGTATTCTCGAAAAATCGTTTTTTTAGAAATTTTGAATTTTTGTATGACTTTGAATATAAAATTCTAAGGTCAAAACTTCGTGATTAAAATGGATATGGTAGGTTTTAATTTAATATGTAAGAGGCAAATAGTATTCAGTCATCAGGAAACCTGTGAAATTATTAAATGTTTATCCTGAAATTTGGCTAGTAGGTTCCTAACAAGGCAAGTGCATCCGCGAGGAGAGAATATTTCTAAATTTAACTCTTAAAGCGGTGAAAATGTATACCAAATATTACATTTAAAAATTTGATGAATTTGTCATAGTTGCTTGCTTGTAATAAATAAAACCAATAGTTGTATTTAAAGTTGTATACCGAGGTTAGATGCAAAATATATTTTGTAACTAAAATGTACAATGATACTATATCCAATTATTTTACTTTCTTGACAAAAAAATATCGAACCACGCTTGAAATATGAACAATATATGATGAATTTTATCGAACATAAAAGCACATCCGCAGCGGATTTTACTTAATTCATACATATTGTACCTTAAAGCCAATTTCTAATTTTCTTTATAGATACATGTTTCCGGAGAATCATTTAAACATTTGGTTTCATCTCAGGAATATTTAATTAAAATAAAAATACCTACTATAATTTCAGAACAATAGTCGATTCGGTTTCAAGTGTTTTTTCAAGAAGAAGTATGCGGTGGGATATGAGCTTCATATATCCTGGACTTGCGATGCAAGTGGCGCCGTCTGTTGGATCTGCTGGTGTATTAGAATTTGTCCTCGATCCTCACAGAGAGGCGCTAAATACACATTCGCTGAAGGAAGCTTCTACAGGTGGGTAATGAATTTAAAGGTCACTGTCTCTTTGAACTAGACCCAGATCTTGAACGCAGTTCCAATTATTACTTCATATACTTACCAACAGGTGAGATAAATACTCGAGAGAGTTGACGAAATATTTTTAATTTCCATATTGCAATAAGCAAAGACAAACATTGATTTAGAGATTTTGAACTTTATAAATAATACTAAAATGCATTTAACTTCTTAGAGAACTTTTTATTTCCTTTTTAAATCTTGATAAAAATTGAGTTCTCAAATGAAATAATTAAATATACAAACAAGAAACAAATTTACTTTTGGAGAAATTTTTTTTTAAATCTGAATAGTTCGATGTTGATTTTACTAATCAGTTAGGGTAACTATGCTTCAAGTTGCAAATTATATGATAAAATATGTAGTTATTGTTAATTAGTTTACCCAGATACTCAAAATTTGTTTTGAACTTTGCAAAAAAACCACATTCTTCAAAGTTTTGGTATTTAATAATGAGATCATCAGTACCGAATCAACAATTCTTCCGAGCAGGAGTAAAACTTAACATTGGTCTCCCCTTGGTCCACAACATACATCTGATTAACTAAAAACAAAAGACAACCGTGCCCCAATCACCTCGAATTTAGCACCCCCTTCAATCAGCATCCAGAGCACATGCCCCGATTTGCCCCCCTAGAACTGGGATGGTCGTCATTTTTAACAAAACTTGAGAAGAATTATTGATTTAATTGATTTTTTCAAACCAATTTCATCTTTTCAGGACGTTTATTAGCAAAGCAATTCCTTGTGCCTCTACTGCTAGGTTTTAAGTTCAATGTTGCTACTATTTTACCAATCATTTTCGCTTTATTGGCCCTGATGGCTAAAAAAGCGTTAGTGATTAGCAAATTAGCACTTATAATCAGTAGCGCACTTGGCTTAGGAACTCTACTCTTTGGACAAGGAAATAACTATCATCCACAAGCTACGTATACGGCAGGACATTTTAATCCGGGGTTCGGAGTTCATTATAACAGGTAAATAAACATAATATTGCAGACGTGACGTTCTTTAATGTAGACCTAAAATTTTTTTTGAGATAACAACATTTATACAGATCTTAGAACAAGTTAACAACAAGTAGAGAAACTTTGTAAGTTCATTATTGCATAAGATCTTTTTCCGTGCAGCTTTTCTACCCCAACCGTATCGTAGACTCAAGCAGTGACGTATTCTTCCTAAAAGCTATGACAGCGTAACCCCCCACCCCCACAAAATACAAATAATTTCAAATTGAAATATTCAAATTGTAAATCCGAGTTTAAACCACAAATTTATTCTAAACTCTAAATTTCGAGTAAACAACTCTATAAAAAAATTCTCGAAATTTGGTTTTTTTTTAGAAATCTCGAAGTTTTGAATGATTTTGAATATAAAAGATTAAATTCAAAATTCCGTCGTTAAATTGGCAATAGTAGAATTTAATCTAATATGTAAAACGCAAATATTATTTATTCATCAGGAACCCTCTGAAACTATTAAACTTTCAAACCAGAAATTTGGCAAGTAGATTTAAACGGCGAATGCATCCGCTAAGACCGGATTTATCGAAATTTTGCATTTGATAAATTTGTCAAACAGTTGCATGCTCTCAATAAATAAAGCAAATTTTGTATTTAAAGTTTGTCTATCGATGTTAGGTGCAAAATTTGAAATCTGGTTGAAATCCTTAAAGCAAATTCATGTTTCAGTGTTATTTTCTTTCTAAAAGAAATATGATAGGCGAATGGATATTTTTATTTATAGAAGCCTTCAGCAAATTCTAAAGAGAAGTAAGAAATATTAAACTCAAAATTGGATCAATTAACAGAAAAAATATATTTTTATTCCCAATGAGAGAAGCTCAAGAGTGAAGGGATAAATAATAATTATAATCTAGTATTGAGGCAAATCATGATAATTTTTTGTTAACAAAAAGCTTAATTAAACTGTTTAGTACATACACTGGATTCAAAGATAGAGTACTAAAGAAAGATTTTTTTTCAGTTGTTGGTTTATGAGAGATACATTTTCTATAAAAACCCCTCCTGCTCTCAAATGAAAATAAAATCCCTCTTCAGCACTCTATTTTGAGGAACTATAATATGTATAACAAATAATTAAGATATTTCCAATAATAAATTATTTTTATCACAGAAAATTCACATGAATGATTAAAAATGAGAAACTGTTAAGCCCCTAAAAGAGCATTTTTCATTATTTTGGCTAGTTGAAACATTTATTATTAGGAAAATTGACAAGGAAACAGGTTTAAAAATCTTGATTTTGTTCGTTTATCCTCTCGTAAAGGGCAACCTCTTTATGCCTTCAAAGCACTGCTAGTAGGATGTGAAAACAGGGATAGATGACGATAAACCGCCTTCTTGGAAAAGGATAGGTTGTAATTATTTGGGAATATTCCTTTCGGTAACGAGTTCCATAGCTTGAAAGTTCTATTGAAAAAAGAGTATCTGCAGATAGAAGCTTTCACTGTGTCAGGCTGGACCACACAGGAACTAGCTGTCTCCGACTATCTTGTATGCCTCAAATATCTTGCCCTTAGGGGGATCAATCCTATTAGTTCCTTCGAGCATCTCCCATGAAAGTACTTGTAGAAAAGAGATAAGTCACCAACCATCCACATGTGCTCTAGTGCTTCGAGAGAATGGGTCAGACTCTCGTCATTAATTGGGCGAATCTCTCTTGTTTGAATTGAATTCAAAAGAGCTAAAGCGTGCTTTGGGGCTGAACTCCAAACATGAGAACAGTATTCTAGTGTTAGCCTAACTTGAATCTTATATAGCTTAAGTAGCTGATGAGATGTGAAGTACTTTTTAGCTCTAAAAAGAAAGCTTAGCTTCTAAAAGGCGGACTAGGCAATGGCGCGCAAACGATCGTTACAAGAGAAGTTAGTGCTCGCATTCACCTCTAGGAGAGACAGATTAGATTTCCTCGGAAGAATTTTACCGTCCATTAGTATGTTTGTTGCATTATCCCTTGATGTTATCTTAGAGCAAACCGCGGCCTGAGTTATTAAGGCGTTGAAGTCGACCAGGTTTTTCTTGCCCCATTCCAGAATGATTTCGAGTGCCCGGTTATTCATGTGTATCTGCTGTTCCCTTAGCCGATCTGACGCAGCGACGGATAATGGTTTGTCGAACAAAAAGATGACAGCAGGCTCCTATCATCTGCGTAGCTATATATGGGATTGGAAGTTGAAGCTAATGGATTGTTTATATGTAAGAGAAACAGAATAGGAGACAGGACAGACCTCTGGTGCACCCCTGCATTAATCGCAAATGTCTCGGATGAAATGCCATCAATGACGACCTTAAGAGATCTATCAGCTAGAAAACTGGATATCAAATGACAGAGTCTGGCAGAAAGACCATAAGATATTAATGTGGCGAAGGGAGATCGGTGCAAGAATCTGTCGAAAGCCTTTGAGATATCCAATGCCACAATTCTAGCCTCACCGTGTTCTTTCATAGCTGAGTTACAGATATGAGTAACATATGCCAGTAGATCGCCAGTTACGCGTTGTTTTCTGAAACTGTATTGCCTGTCTGAGACGATTCTATTCTTCTCCAGATCTTTGAGAATCTCGACGCTCATAACCTTTTCCACCATTATAGGTATAAGGGGTAACAAAGATATAAGGGTGATAGTTCTTAGCCAGATTTCTTTTTCCCTTTTTAGGGAAAGGCTATACACTAGTTGATTTGCAGATATTAGGGAATCCACCTTTGTTGTAAGAAAGTATGAACAATTTTCGTAAGGCAGTATTCAAATCCGGAGCGCACTTCTGAAGACCAATAGCGGGGATACAATCAAGGCCAGAAGCTTTCGATATGTCGAACGTGAAAAGAATCTTCCTAACTGTGCGTTGTCTGAAAACAACTTCAAGGATAGACGTGCCAACCTTAGAAATAATAGCGGGTTCTGCGTTTCGAAAATCAGGGTTGAAATTTTCAGCAAACATTAAGAGTAGCAGGTCAGCCTTTTGTTTGAAAGTAGTCGCAATATTTTTGTCATCGATTAAAGAAGGAAAATTTGAAGATGTAAAATTCTTTCCAATGTTTAGGTAAAAGTGAAGTTTTTGAGAAAAAGTCAGAACAACTTGAAATAAAATTCACTTTTTATTTAAAACGAAAGTTTATAATTTTCAATTTTTTAAATTCGAAACGATTTTATCAGTCTCAAGCTTAATTTCTTTTAAACGAAACTTTTGGAAAAATTTCCGCTTTGTAAAATTTTTTTACAAATCTCGAATTTTGTTTTGTATTACACAACTGAATCTACAATTTCTAATTATTATTTTATAAATTACAATTTTAAAATTGAAAATTTGTTTTTAACCCTTTTAAAAGTCTGGAAAAAAGTTGAAGAATTTTAAAATTTATGAAAAAACTTGAGTTTAAAATTTTAAAGCTTAAATCTAGAATTTAATATAAAAATTGAAATTGGGTTCAGTACATGATATCAATCAATTCCAAAATTAAGGTTGAAAAATTTAAAGTCCAGAATTTCGGAATTTTTTTAATACATTTTAAAATTAGAGACGAAATTTCGAATAAAATAAGTGAAATTTGAACATTTTTCAACAATATTTAACCTGAAAATTCAACTATTAAATTTTTTTTTCTTCTCTATATTGTAAAAGAGATAAAAGGTAACATTTTTAGGAAAGTTTTGGCAGTAACAAATTTTTCAGGTTGTTTACACTCAAAGTTTTAATCAAATTTCAAACATTCGACTTTTTAATTAAAATATATTGCAATTTCCATATAAACAACTATCTCTCTAAAGATGATAGCTTGGCTGTCGAAACGCGTTAGAGCAACCTTTGTTATATTTTTAATTTTTCTTCATTTCAGGGGACAATATTT
This sequence comes from Dastarcus helophoroides, assembly GCA_028583605.1. Lineage (NCBI taxonomy): Eukaryota > Metazoa > Arthropoda > Insecta > Coleoptera > Bothrideridae > Dastarcus > Dastarcus helophoroides. The sequence goes on from CM053332.1 coordinate 5,493,048, forward strand.
GTATATCAATTTTTGAAGATAACCAAGGACCTGTCCGTTCCACCAAAATTTTCTTACTCTAATAAAAATTTGAAATAAAAAAATACTACTTAGCTACAAATCTAAACTTTGAATTGTCTTGTTAAAACATTTTGGCTTTAAACTTGAATATTTAACTTTTTCTCGAAAATTTTGTAGATATTACAAGATTTCTAGAAAAAGTTAAAAATTTTAAGAGAAAAAAAATAATTTTAAATTTGGCTAAAAAATTAGAAACTTCTTAAAAAAATGTTTGTCACGTGTCACTTAAATTCATTAGCTTAAGAGAAAATTGAAAGCTTCAAAAAAATAGTTCTCATTCTTTCTAACAAATTAAATATCTATTATTCTACTCCTCTATGTATAAAAATATCTAATTTTTCAACACAAATTTACCGAAGATACTGAGAATACTGAAAATTGCCACTAATTGGTGAAATTTCAAAGCCCTATAATTTTGTTTCAGATACCCTGAAGAAGATCTAACAGATGCGTATTACCGATCAAATAATGACAGATTTTCAGATCAACTAAGGCTTTATGAAGTGGATCAGAATGCTTACGAAGTAAACGAAAAGTCAAAAGGAAGAAATTTTGTTTGGGAAGAAAATGAAAATACAAAGAAAAAACAACATGTAGAACCTAAATAATAGTTGATATAACACGAGTGCCAATAATAATATTCTTTAGAGCTTTAACTATATTTCGATTATATTTTCTGTTTAACATATTATTTAAAAAGCTAGTTTTATGTGTATATATCAGGTATATATAAATAACCCATACATACGTTAAGATAATTGTTTAATATGCAAATTGTTTTAATTTCATATCTATTCAATGGAACTATTAAGGTTTGACGTTCACGTCAGATACAAAATATGTGTTTATTTTTGTATTAGGAAGTAAAACAAAGCCGTATAGTACATTACGCACACTGTCCTAAATTTGTGCATAATTATGTATTATTATTTCACTTCGTATTTAGTACAGTTCCATATATGAATTTAAGCAGACGTTATGCACTAACAAATTTATTTCGTGTACCAATTCCTCCTATATAATTTTGAAGATCTTAATTATCAAAACTTTATCTCGTTATTATACGGCTTTATGTTAAATCTTGATATTAGATAGGTTTGTAGTTATAAAAACAGTAAAAAGAAATTATTAACATCGAAATTACCTCTTCAATAGTTAACAATATTAATATACAGGGAGATTCAACATTCAATGTATATATTTTAACTACGTATTATTTTTTGGTCAAAATAAGACTTTTTTCCTATAAACATGTGTCCTAAAATGCAACCGCAGTATCCAGTAGCATGTACTGGGTGTTCAGCGTGGAATGGGACAGTACAATATCTCAGGAACAAAGGGTAATTCAGACAACGTGAAAATGTGATATTGAATTATAATTCCATGGGGTATCCATTTTCAGGTACAAAACTTTTATCTTTCTTTCTTCATCGTAAAGTGGCACCATAGTACCGATTCATTTTTAACAGGATGCCATTTCTTTTATTGCATATTTGGATTTCCTGTAACTTTCCTGACAACTTTTAATAAAGCATCTAGTAGCCCGAAACCCATAGTTTCCATGAGATAAAATATTTTCCTTATTAAATTCAAAATTGGGGTATTTGCATTAAAGTTGTATTTATTATTAATATTGAGGCAAAAAACTAAATCAATAAACTAGTAACACACTTTACAGTAAAGATTTAAAGCCTTCTCCATTCTTTAAATGCGCATTGTTCATATTTATTGATTAATCTAAAACCAGTTAACGCAGTTTGGACCCCCCCAATGTGAGAGATCACCATATTTATGAAACTGCTCACAACATGCCAGTTAAGGGCTCTTACTGAAAGTGTAATTTATATCTCCAACAAGAAGAGGAAGCTCATTTACCAAAAAATCTAAACATCGTTTACTTGTTAAGGCAGCCTTATATAAATATGGACCAGTTGGTTTTTTTGGCTTGATTTCATAATTAGTTTTTTTTCAATTTTTTTTCATTTCTAAATATTTAGCCTTCTCTAAAAATCAACTTTATTAAATTCGAATTTCGGAAATGTTCTCTTTTTCAAAACTTTTTTATTTTCAAAATTTAAAATTTTTAAGGTACAACTTCTAGGAAGTGTTAAAATCGCCAGTAATTAATTCCTTTTTCATTAAAACTGCCCTAAATTAGGGAAACAGAATATTTTAAATTTAAATATAAAAGTCAAGTTTTCCAGAAAACAGACTTACTTTGACAAAGATGAAGAAGAAAAAGGACGAATTTGAAAAAAATCGAAATTTATATCTAAAATTCAACATTTTGATAAAAAGGTATGATTTTCCAATATAAAGTCAAATTTTGGACTTAAAAAAAAGATTACATGTCTCAGAGAAAGACAACTTCCGAGAAAAAAGTATAATTTTCATAAAAAACTTTCAACTTTTCAAAATAGATAAAATTTGAGAAAAGAAATCAAAATTTCAATGAATATAAAAGGTCGAATTTTTAGGAAAATTTGGGGTTAAAGCCAAATTTTGGGAAAAAAAATCGTTTCTAGATGTCCATTTTAAAAAGTCGAATTTAAAAAAAAATAGAGAATTGTCAAAAACAAAATTGAAATTTGAAGTATTGATTAAATAGAATCTTTAATAATTGAAGAGTTTACTTTTGAGGATAAGACAAACATTTCAAAGCAAAAGGCTACAAAATCTAAATTTCTAGGGTAAAGGGCCCGACCCTGCCCCACCATAAATAGATAAAGTTTGATTCCAGGACTTGTGAAATTATACAGTGCAGAATTACAATTATAATTATTTTAATGATAACTAGCATTGTTTATTCTTTATGGTAGACCCTTATTGACCGGAAATATTATGTTTTTTTTCAATTTATTTAACATTTCTTCGGCCCAGTTTGGAAATATTTGTTTTTTGTTGTTTGTTGATAATTTTCTAAACAGTTTTTGAAATGCGACTACGTGATATTTAAATTTATTGAAAACGTCACTTCATGACAGTTCACAAATTAAGAGGTTAGTTTATTTTACATAGAATAGGAATAATGAAAAATAGAAGACCAAAAATTAGATATGGAAAAAATAAAAATTTGTTTTTTCGATAAATTAGGAAAATATAAAAAAATACATAAAAAACATTGTAGCACTGGACATCGATGTTTCGCTCTCATTTAAGCTCGTTAGCAGTGCATAACATGGAAAGGGAACAATGAGGAAGAAATACTTAAAAATAAAAAAAATTTAAAATATTAAAAAGAAAAATCAAGAAATATTAACATGAATAGACGTTTCATCATCAATTTACTAAAAATTTAAAAAAATTAAAAAATTTAAATAGTTGAAGCCCGATCCACAAGAAACAACTACTCCGAGGGCTAATAGCCCTTCCGGCATTGAACTACACTTGTGGGTCGAACTTACATGCTCTTGGTGAATACTGTTCCTAACCGCTGAAATCTATTCAGCTTGGTAGTTAGAAGCACTCACCATTTGCGGAGTCATGAAGTGACGTTTTCAATAAATTTAAATATCACGTAGTCGCATTTCAAAAACTGTTTAGAAAATTATCAACAAACCATGAAAAATTTAAATATTTCCAAACTGGGCCGAAGAAATGTTAAATAAATTGAAAAAAACTAGCTAAAAAGGACGAATAATTTTTCGACTTTCTTCTTTTATTAAGCTTTTTGAATACGTGATTAAAATTAATGACATTAGACCTGAGATACCATATATAATTTAACTACAAGGCGAAATATACAGAAAAAAGTCGAAAGTTCTAATTTAAAATCAAAAATATAACTTTACCAGAGAAATCTTTAGAAAAAATTTCGTCGAGTTAAAGTTGCGGCATCGACGAAGTATTAAGAACAAAATCTCGAGTTTCATATCGAAAGCAAAGGAGAAAATCGTCTTTGTCGTTTGAATCCAAACCTTGAAGTTTGCAGTCGAAATTTGTAAAAACCCAACATTTTTCTTAAGTCGATATTGATTAATCGAGAAATCTACTTCGTTTTTTGGTCCAAACTAGAGCAAAATTCCAAATACAATTAACTTTGGTTAAAACGAGCCACCAAGGAATTATTAAATAGCTCGTTATAACCGGGTTTTTGTTGTAAACAAGCAAGAAATACATACTTTCTTATAGAGCTTTGGATTAGAATTTATAAGCGATCCTTTGTTATACAGGGTTCGCCATTAGTGCGTGGATGGAGGATAGCTCATAAGCCTGAGAAAATATCAAAATGAAATTATGTCCAGTAATGTACATCTATAGGAAGCACATTTTAAAATTATTTTTATTTTATTGTACTAATCATATACAGAATGTTGATATAACCCTACTTTTTTTAAGTAGAACACTCTGCATATTTTTACATATTTGGATAACCCTATAAAATGCAGCAAAATAGTATAAGGTTTTTGGGGATTCTAATGGGTCGTTTTTATATAAGAGGATCGTAAATCCGGAGACAGGACTCCGATGCATTTTTTTTGTAAACAGTATGATGTAGTATTAACCAATTTGCAACATAAACAATCATTGATAGTCTTTTAGTTTCTATAAACCATTAAAACGTTGTCTTATATTTTTTGATTATACAGGGTGATTGAGGTTTGCAAATCCAAAAAATCTTAAATAGAATGGCCTCTTTTTATTACCTAACATGAAAAGAAAATAAAATTACCTTTTTAATAATACCAATTACGTGGAAGATTTCAGGCAAATTATTATTTTTTTTAAGTTTTTGGTAAACACAAGTAGGATTATTTGTAATTATTACTAATTAAATAAATAGTTGGTAATATTAAAATATAAACAAGTAGTTAACATTCGTAAACAATAATCCAAAATGGAACATATATTTTATAGGGTGCCCGAAAAATTAACAATTAAAAATATCTAATTTATAAGATCATTTACATAAAAACTTTCGGAAGTCTAAAGAGATATTAAAATAAAATTTTGTCCAATAATCCTACATATTATTGCGGGCTATCGGTTCAAATGCTTATTACGCTATGAATTATAACCATTTTTCCAAACTAAGCTCGGAACACTACAACAGAATGCTTAACTCACTTCTAACTACTAACTCACTAACTAACTACACTGACTTCCGACTGACTTCCTGACTCAAGGGAAAGGCGACCGCCTTATACAGTTTTCGCTTCCAGGTTTTATAAAAATCCAGGAGATAAGGCTTATCGTTTGCCAAAATTTCTGGAACGCTTATCTGTCGTTTGCTTGATTATCGCGGCCGCTTTCTCTTATCAGATCTTTCTAGAAAATTTTCTTACGTACTGTGGTGAGTCGAGTTCTACTAAACTGTTCTAATTCCTCGTTTGTTTTATTTAATTGAATTTTTTTTCAATATTTTCTTGGAAATATTAAATCTACAAATATTGTACTATATAAAATTTTTTGTAACATAACGTTTTGCGTGAGAAAGAGATTTCTTAGCATTCACAAATTAGATAAGGGTTATTTGTTAGGCCTGGTTTGTTTCAAGCACAGATACCTAAACTGAGTAAATTAACATGTTAGTTTTGAAGGACCGCTGAAAAGTAGAGTAATAAATAAGGGTAAAAGTGCCGATAACGGAGACCATAGCAAATATCTCGGCAAGACTATGTGGTGTTAGACTGGAGGAATTTGACGTTCGAAAAAGGCCCTTATAAACACGTACAACTGTAAGTTATTTAAATTTGAATTATCGAAGTAAAACTTGCAAGATAAAGGGACGACATTATTCAAAAGGGGTTTGCAGTTTGATTTTCACTTTAAGAATCCTTTTCAAAATTTATTTAAGGGCTAATTTGGATTAGAAATATTTAAATTAGTAGAAATTCTGCATCCTCATGCCCTCTAGCGAGATGCAGAGGATGTCTTTCGGTCCCCAGAAGTTAAGGGTAGGGGAATAAAAAGATAAAACACGAACGACCAATTTTAAAATAGTCAAGAACTAAACTTCGATGAAATTAGTTTAAAAATTATAGTCAAGAAGGGAACTTCGATGAAATTGGTTTAAAAATTATAGTCAAGAACGGAACTTCGATGAAATTAGTTTAAAAATTAAAGTCAAGAACTGAACTTCGATGAAAATTGTTATAAAAACGAGTACGAAATACGGGAGTTTAAAAAAAAGGACTGCTTCTGTTTGTGCTAATTAACGAGAATGAAAAAAAAAACAATTTCTGTTCAACGTGAAATTCTAGTGCCATTTATGTGATGTTTGCTACGGGATAAATAGGCAAGTAAATTTTAAATTGTCCAATGATTTTATTTGATGGTTTTTTCGCTCTTATATGATTTAATTAATTTTTCCTAAAATTTGAGAAAATACTTGTTCCTAACTTTGATCAATATGGGGTTAATTTAAAACTTCCACAACAAACCGAATGAATGAGAAAGTCGTTGTTAGAAAATTTTTATTGGGCCAAGAACCCTACCGCTGATTGGTGCAACTACCAATCTCAGTTTCAAAAAGGGAAACAAAAATAAAACAAAATAAAAATACAAAGACAAAAAAAACGAAAAGGAAATAAAGCGCATTCGCTTCATACAAACATTTTCATTTCCTTAAGGTCGATGTTAGTGTTCTGCTGTTGGAAGCTGAGTTTCCAGGGGTTCCAAAATAATTTATATCCATCACCACAAAGGTCCGGCAACTGGCAGCAGACACATATATCTGGGTTTTACTGATGATGTTCGGCAAGTTCTAGAAACGTGGGCATCGTACACCTTAACATCCTAGAAGCATAAGCCACAATGAGCTCTTACCTAGTTCTTGTTTTGGTGTATTCACCTAGTGCTACCTCATTCGCAGATTCTCCTTCGTAGGTTGCTTGAATCCCAAAAATATAGGACAAGACAACCTGGCCCAAAGAGAGCCTTATAGATCTGTTGACAAATGGGGAGTACTAACGTAGGCGGACGAGCAGTATCAGCATCAGCTCTCGTTAGGGAAATATCTTGATGAAAGAAATGAGAACTTCTTGCCAGTTTCTAATTTTAATTTAAATGTTCTTTTTGTGCTAAGTCAAGCTTAGCCACTTTCTAAGCCAGAAAACGCCCCTTCTATTAGAACCGTAGCCGTAGAAGTAGATGTAGTGTTAGAAGGGCAAATTCTGCTCAGAAAGTTTCTATGAAATTTGAACAATATTTCTAGTCTATTTATGACACTGGTTTGAGTTCGAGTGATTGAGTTTGGTATGAGAAAAACAGAAAACAAACAAAGGAACAAGTTAACAAAGGAAAGACAGAAAGAGTGAGAAACGAGAGATCTGTAAGATTGAATCAACATTTATAAATTTGATTTATTACGATAAATCACAACTTCATTTCCAAGCTTGAGCTCCATTTTCTCGTAGCATTATCCATTGTAAATTGTTTATTATTTACTAATCATGCAGAAATGTGAATACTACTTTGTAAGTACTCTGATTTATTACAATGGAAAACCCATAAAATGCAGCAAAATAGTATATGGTTTTGGATTCAATGGGTCGTTTAAATATTGAGAACGCTTAGTTCAAACAGACCCGAGACATTTTTTTTGTAAACATATCAGTACAAAGTTACTAATTTGCATTTGAAAACCTTCGAAGTACATTTAATTCTAAAGCATTCAAGCGTGGAATTATATTATTATTCCAGGTGATTAAAGGTTTGAACTTAAAAATTTAAATAGAATGGCCCTATACCGAAATGAAGAAAAAAAACTGTAATAATACATTAGTGCAAAATTCAGGAAATTTATTTTTGAAAAGATTTTCTACATCAGTGTATTTGTATTATCGTATAAAAATTTTAAATATTAAAATTAAACAAGAGTTAACTCGTATCTTTCTAAATGGAAATATATTTTTAGGCCCAGAACACTTGAAAATCACAAACTTGAAATTTTGTTGATTTATTTGTTGACCTATTGTAATAAAAAGTTGAGGTCAATTGTTGTTTGAATTTGATAACACTTCCCTGTCGACTCGACGAGCTGGGGTTACAATTTATTGGAATAAAATAATTTTAAACACAACGTAGACAAATTGGGTCCGAAAATCGAAAGTAAATTATTCTTCGAAAAATTTTAAAGATAAGCAAACTTCGACAATTTTAAAAAACTACATACAATCACTGGTTATGGTCACAAACGGCTGCGGCTGCTCATCACAGTACTAAATTCTATAATTTACATTTCGTTACAATATATAGAATGCACATTTTAAAATTATTTATATTTTATTGCACTGTTCATATACAGAGTGTTGACATAAACTTGGTTTTTAAAAATGGAACACCCTGTAGAATTTTGCATTTTTGAATAGCCCTATAAAAATGCAGCAAAATAATGTAAGATTTATGGGGGTTTTGATGGGTTATTTTCCTAGTAGAGGCTCCAAAATCTGAAGACAGGACTCCGACAGTATGATGCAGTATTAACCAATTTACGACATAAGAAATCATTAATAGTCTTCAGTTTTCATAAACCATAAGAATGTTATTGTATATTCTTTAGTTACACAGAGTGATCCAGGTTTGCAAATCTAATAATTACTAAATAAATTTAAATGAAAAGTTCATTTGCATGAAACCCCACATAATGTAGTATTGTTGGAAAGCTAATGTTATCTTCTTTTCATACTAGCTAATAAAAATAGGGCATTCTTTTTAAAAATTTTTAGTAATTCTTGGATTTGCAAACCTCCATCATTCTCTATAACTAAAGAACATAAGACAACGTGTTTATGGGCCACTAAAATACTAACAGTGATTGTTTTGGTTGCAAATTGGTTAATACTGCATCCTACTGGGTGGTTACAAGTGTCCCCTATAAACCCTATATTATTTTGCTGCATTTTTATAGGGCAATATGTAAAAATATACAGGAAGTTCTGTTTAAACAAAATATCTTTATATCAACACTCTGTATATGATTGGTACAATAAAATGACAATAATTTTAAGACATGCTCCCTATACGCCACTGGGCAAAATTTCATTTTGATATCTTCTCAGGCTTAGGAGCTATTATCCGTCCACGCACTAATGGCGGACCCTGCACTATAGGAAGTCCTTTATAACTGAAGTTGATTGTATTTGATTAAAGATCGATACAGGTTGTAATAAATTCGCTTCTGACTACAGAGTTCTTGAAAATGATAAGAAATACAGCATAGGTTAAATTGAGGGAAAGTTGCAGAATTTAGCGGTTTTTATGATTTCTTTGCGTTTCTTAAAGAGTAATCGAAAAACTCAAAAAACACTTTTTCATAGGCCTTATTATCCTTTACAAAATAACATAAGACATTAGACATTTCTTTTTTTGCTATCATTCTCAAGTACGTTATTTTAAATACAGGATATACTTCTTCCGGGATTGGACTGTGTCAAGGAACTACTTAAAGTGTTCGACGTTTCACCCACCATCGTAGGGGGCTTATTCAGAAACAAAGAAATAAAATACAAGGAAATATACAAAAAATGAAAAAACGGGGCCACTTTCAAAACATTAGAGTACGGTAACTCAGTATGTCCACCATACCAGAGGAAAAACTCTTCTGAATTGAAAATTTGATACAAAGGATAAGAAAGTTTAGACAGAAAAGCACGGTAACTCAGTATGTCCACCATACCAGAGGCGAAACTCTTCAGAAGAGTTGCAAATTCAGATAGCAACAATAATTGTAGAAAGTATTGAGATTTTAAGATTGCCTAAAATAAAAACCGTGGGAATTAAAGTTGCAGCTAGTTAAAAAAAGATTATAGGGTTATAGAATTTTACCTAAAATCTGGTCCCTAATCATGATTCTTAGAATTAAAATGGGAAATCGAATTGTGTTAACGTGGACTTTTTGAACCTGCTTCAAACCTAAATATACCGATATGGACGCTAATAGGAAACTTGAACACCTAATTTTCCAGAATTTAGAAAGAATATCCAAATACCAAATGTTTGTGTGCAAACTTTAAATTTTAGATAACAGTGAAAATTACGAATTTAAATCGAAATTAGACAAAAATTTAAAGGAAATGATTTTTCTCCAGCTGACTTCAAACTATGTCTTTTAATAGAGCACTTTCTAGAGGCATTTTTCGCAACAAGTGCAGGTTATAGAAGACAGTTTAAAGATACATTTTAGAAAAGGAATATCTTTCGGGTAATATTATTGTTGCGCGTTGCCTGTTCGAAATGATAAAATACGCCGTGAATTATAACCACTTTATTTCTTAACTGTACTCGGAACACTACAATTGCAATTCACTAGCACTGTTTATTGGCTTCCAACAACCAACTAACTAACTGACTAGCTTCTGAGGGAAAAGTGACCGCCCTATCCCAGTCCTGGTTCTAGAAGAATTTGGCAGATAAAGCTTATCGTTTGCCGAAATTTCTGGAGCCGTTTGATTTATCATCGCGGCCGCTTCCCCTTATCAAATTTTCTAGAAAATTGCCTAACTAAATTGTACATTTACATTTCGTTACATTATCATTTTACACACATCTGTTTTTATTTAGAAAGTAAATTAAGATAAATAGGCAACATGGTCCAATTGTCCTGCGTCACAAGAGCAGGCAAAACTAAAAGGGGACTGGGTGGGTCACCAAAGTAATTGTTGTGAAATTGCTTAAAAGTAATTGTCATCAAATTAGTTTTCTTGGAAATCTATGCTTGACGCTTTTTATGGTTATTAAGATGGTTTAAATGTCTATTTTATTGCTTTATTTTATCTTTGAGTGAAAATTACTCAACGATTTTATTGAGTATAAATATTTTTACTTAAATTTTTCGGAATTGTAAATGTACTGGATCAACCCATAGAAAAGGATAAATAGGCACGAAAGTTTTCGAAAATAGGTCCAAATCATGTATGAAATGGCTAAAAACAAGCAGAATTGATATTTAGACAATACCCACGTGAAAAACGTCAAAAAAGGTAAAAAGGTAGGATTATAGGATTTTACCTAAAATCTGGCCCCTAATCATGATCCTTAGAATTAAAATGAGAAATCAAATTGTGTTAACGTGGACTTTTTGAACCTGCTTCAAACCTAAATATACCGATATTTTTTTCGGTTCGGGTCAGGTTTTTCTTTCAACAAAATATTGTATTTTTTTCGGTGTCCGGTATTCAGTCCAATTCCCGTTCGAAGTCCTGATTTTGGCATCCACAGCAAAAAATTCTCCAATTTTAGAGCATAAAAATTAAACTGTACTTTGTTTAAGTTTGTATTTTATTAAAATAAATTTAAAAAAAAGAGACATTTAATAGTTATTTATGATACAACTGTTAAAAGTGACATTTTATTTTGTGAGAACAGAATAAAATCACTTTTAACAAGTGTATCATACAATATTTTTGTAAAACTGTTAAATTTTAAAAAAATGCTGCCTGAATTATATATTTGACAATTACATGTGACAATCAAGTCAGGTACTGGATAGGGTGTAACTAACTAAAAAAAATTGTAAGTTGTTTACTGTTTATTAGTAACCACAATTTTTAATTCACTTATCAATGAACTAAAAATGTCACTTTTAATGACAGTTTTACAAAAAATTTATTGTTGTAGTTTCTTTTAAAATACATTTTTTTTGTTAAATAAAGTTATCATTTACTTCACATATATAATGAATGTAATGTTTTCAAGCACTTTTTTAAAAAGTGTTAAGTTTGCACATTTATTTTAGATAGGTAGTAGCTAAATATAATTAATAATTATAATATTAATAATTAATAATACCAACTGCCAAAAAGTGGAAGAATGCATGATTGGTATTAATTTTAAAAATACATAATAAATTTGAGAATCTGTAGAGTAAGTTTTAATAACCCTAAATAGGTTTCGGTTTTAGATGAAACTAGAACAAAAGCTGTAAGTCGGTTTCGGTTTTCTCGTAGCTTCCAGTGTTAAGGGTTGAAAAAAGTATATAATTACATATAGAAAATAAATAATAATGGGTAATAACGTTCTATTCTTCAGAACAAAGACATCAAAAAATAAACCGCACAAAACATCCACAACAGATCCTAAATTTATCTTTATAAAGAAATTTATGAGCCTTAAGAAGCTGAAATAAATAAAATCAGATTCTTAATTCCAATGATTATTTGTATGACATTAACTTTATTACCTCCTTTTTAGGCACAAATGTGCAAAGTTTTGTAAAGCAAATAGCCAATTTAGAAAGACTAAATCCATATGAATATCGTCCTTCTACGTACATTCATAAATATTGGCATACGTAATACATTGAAACACATGTTTCGGAGGAGTACCAGAAATTAAAGAGACCATAAAATAATACATTTGTCCGTGGACATTAGGAAGGCATAAAAGATTACCTGAATTTATTAAATCTTTATGACAAAGGTCGAACTCGTGAGTGAGTATTTTAGTATTTACGAAAGATACGCTTGGCTGTCTACGCTTTATATAAAACTGAATCGGTTCCTTCCTGACAAACAGTATTAGGTAAATTTGCAACATGCCGAACACGGACGTAACTCGCATATTTTTGCTAATTTTCGCCTTCATTAAGTTCGGTCTATCGGTGGATCCTAGTGCATTGAAGAGCTTATCAAATTTCCGCGAATGCTTATACGATCGTCACGTCGTCGTGTGCCTGAAAGAAAGAGCTGTAGAGGCTCTTAATGAAACGATATACAGCGACAAACCATTAGTTTTTTACGATATGGTGGAAATTGAGAGAAATCTGAATTATAACGCCAACAGTATTGACAATGGAATACTACCTGAGGAAATTTCGTCCAGAAATATGGCGCTAAGTGACATTCTTTACGAAAAAATTGAGGAATTTTTTAAGTCCAGGACGATCAAATTCAATCTGGCGCCAGCTTTCGAAGAGGAATCGGAAGAAGAAGGTATTGGTCAGCTCACCTTCCTCTCGATTTAACTAATTCTATTGTATTTTTCGAATGTGGATTATTAACTTGTACATATTACGTGCTATTGGTGTTTTATTGTAGTGTTAAATGGTAGTATTTTTTGCACCAGTATACTTTCTAATATGTTTGCACCTTTGATTATGTAGTAAAATTACAGTTGAAAACTATATGCACCAGAGAAACATAAAATATTTACTCTTGGTTTGATTAATTTGTAAAAATAGCTATTTCTTCATTTTCCTTGGACGTAATTCTACTGATTACAAATAACACGTACTTGATGTAGTATTTTTGGGAATTTTATTTTTTACAAAAAAAAATTAACCTAATGCAATAAGTTTTACTAAATGACTAAATTAGTGTTGTGTAATTTTGAGCAATTAATTTAACAGAGTAAACGAACTAGGAAAATGGTTAGGTTTTTTTTGTAGATAGTCATTATTTTTAAACGTAACTATATGACACATTGTCTTGTAAACATATTTTAAAATGGTAAAACAAGTATTACAAGCCCCTCAAATTAGTCTCAAAATCTCAAAGTAGAGAAGCAATAAAACAAAGATCCGCACAAAGTTTACAAGGAGAACCGAGAATAATCGCTAAGCAGGCAGTAGTTTATCTGCCTTATTATTTAATAGAATTTAATCTATTTGGTTAATTATAATCAACATTAATCGGCTACTATTCTGATAAATTACGAATCTATTGGATCAACAATCATAAAATTAGGTCAGGAACTGCGACTTGCAACGTGTTTGCAGGCGTACCCTAACTAACGAGTCATGTTATTTTTTGATAAATTTAGTATAATAACAATTTGGAAATTATTTTAATAAAAGAAGTGTTTAATCTAAGAGGTTTTTAAAATGGTCAAAAAAGTATAACATCAATTCTCATAGTTCCATACAGATTTATAACATACAGATTCTTAACTCCATGCATCTTGAAAATTTGTTTTTGTGAATGTTCAATAGCTATATGAAAATACTTGTAAGGTTTAAAACGAAAAACATCCGCAGCAGTGCATAATAACTGATGCAGGAATAGTTTAGCTAAATCAGTAACAATTTCATTGCGTTTCGTTGATATGAGTAATTCTTTCACTCACCGGGCCCGGATTTAAAGCGATTGGAACAAATCAGCCCCGCACTTGAAGGAGCCCCGCATCACCACCTGAATTAACAAAAAGTTATTTTTTGAAATTTAAAGCAAATTTCTTTTGACGATAAAGGATCAATTACAAATTATTCAAATAATTGAAAATATATTTAAATTCGCATTGATGGATGAGATTTATTATTGTATTTATTATAGTACTAGCTGCTACCCGCAACTTCGTAAGCGTGGAATTAAATAACTGTTTTTCTAGAAAATGTTAACATTTCACTTCCTCGAGGTTTGATTTTCTTAAAAAGAAACTTTCCATGTTAAGCATTGTCCATTTCCTGGTGCAGTCATTAATTGAATCTTCTAACCAAGTTTAGGTTTCTATATCCAGAGATTTAGGTATTGGTCCGTTAATAGTTAGCTACATGGGCGTAGGCAGGATTTCCTTCAAGGGGAGCAACAATCATTCTGAAAAATTCCAAATTTCTGGTTGAGTAATAATGTACAGGGTGAGCGAAACTCGATGTCTCTATTATAAGAAACGGAAAAACGATATAAGAAATCAGAAAAAGGTTCTTAAATTGGATTGAATAAGGTCCATTTTAAGTCAAATTTGCATATTTTTCCAGATTTGGAAACCAAAGTAATGACGTCATTAAAGTTTTTTTCCAGAACATACTTGTACTTCTGCATATTTAAAAAGACCTAATTTTGTTAAACAAATTTTGTAAAAAAAAAAAATTTGATATCTTTTTTGGTTAAAAAGTTATAAGCAATTTTATTGCAAAAAAGAATATTATCAAAATTCGTAATTACTACGATTTAGACAAATAACCTCTGGAAATGCAATAAATTAAAAATAAAAGTATAGTGGCATCTGTCAATAATCGAACTAATGGTTGACAAACATTTTATGTTGCCACTTGGAAAAATGTTCACGTAAATGATATACAGGGTGAGTCAGAAAGAATGGGCCAACGCTAAACTGGAGATACTAGACATCAAAATATTACGATTTAGCTCAACATGCCTTATATTAATGTGGCTGGTTTTAGAGATACAGGGAGTTAAAAATTTTAAATTTTATTTCAAAATTTTTTAATAATTGAAAAAGTTTTAATGCTCTAAATTTAATATTTGGGTATTTAATGTTTTTCGGTGTGGGAATTTCGAATTTTGAATTTATATTGATTTCATCCCTAGAGGGCGCTGGTTTCACATAATCATTTACGTAAATTTAAACATATTTTTTTATCTGTTAAGTTTTACTTAAACCAAGTAGACAATATAAAAGAACGATGAATTCTACAAGAAAAAAATACTCTTGTTTAAGTCGTCTAAAGCTAAAATATTAAATTTGTAGCACCAAAACGTTCCCAATTATTGACAAATTTCAGAATAAAATTTAAACTTTGAACGCCCTGTATCTCTTAAACCAGTCACATTAGTAGAAGGCATGTTGAGCTCAATCGTAATATTTTGGTGTCTAGTATCTCCAGTTTTGCGTTGGCCCGTTCTTTCTGACTCACTCTGTATTATTTATTAGTTTATGGGGCATTTCAAAAGAACCCTAGAAAAGCCAGGTAAATACTCTCTGAGATACCCCAAACATGTTATTGTAAATCTAAAAATATTTAATAGATATCTTTCCAAAGGCTTTTTAATTAAATCGTTCCAATTGCGAATTTTTAATAATACACTTTTTACAATAAATTTGCAAATAACTTTTTAACGAAAAAATATATCATTTTTTTTACAAAATTTGTTAGAAAAAATTAGCCATTTTTAAATGTGCAAAAATATAGGTATGTTTCTACGGAGAAAAATTCATTGACGTCATTACTTTGGCCTTCAAATCTGGAAAAATGTGCAAATTGCGCTTAAAATGGACCTTACTCTATTCAATATAAGAATCTTTTTTCAGATTTCTTATATCGTTTTTTCTTTTCTTATAATGGCGCCGAGACATCGAGTTTTCCTCACTCTGTACATATATTGTCACTTGAAAACTGCACGAACCAAGGAAATGTTCAAGATAAGTCAAAATTTGGAAATAGTGAAAATATCAAAAAAAAACGAAATTTCAAAAGTCAATTCTTGTGAAAAAACTGGCAATACCCAAGTCAAATTTAAATAAAAAGTAACAAAACTTTTAAAAATATTTCTCTTACGATTATTTTATTTAAATGTTATTATTTTCTTGAAATTTTTGCAAGAAATTTGTTCTTAAAATTTTCTAAAAATATTGTTCTCAGACTTAGATTTCTATAAAATTTCAATCCCATTAAAAAAAAATGAACGAATTTTGTGAAAAAGTCGAAATTTCCAAAAAAAAAAAGAATTTAACTTTAAATGAAAATGTCCAGAAACAGAATGTATCGAATTTTGAGATAAAAATCAAAATTTGCAAAATACGGTAAATTTCGAACAATAATCTGAAATGACTAGAAATCGAATTTAAAAAAGAAATTAAAACAAACAATTAACAAAACGGACTTAAGATGTTTCAATATTTCAACTTTTCAAGAGAAAATCCAATTTTAAGATCAAAATTAGAATTTTGAAAATAAAGTAGTAATTTCGAAAAAGGAGAATTTCGAAGAAAAAAGTTTGGAAAAGTCAGAGTTTTCAGTAAATCGTATTAAAAATAAAACCTCAACCTTTCACAGAAGCTCGAACAATGTCGAAAATTAGAAAAAAAAAATTTCAGTGGTCTAATTTTGTGAAAAAGTGGAATTTTGAGAAAATCTCCCAATTTCCAAAAACATTGTTCTCAAAATTTAAAATTCAGTAAAGACGCTGAAATCTTTTTCTCTTAATCTTGAAAAATATTTTTCTCAGCATTTTTATTAACATTCCGATATAATTTAGAGATTTGCAAAACCATATAAAATCTCATTTTAAGATAAAAGTGGAAATTTGTTAAAAAAGATAAATATTAACAAATATTGTGGAATTTCAAAAGAAATAAACGATTCTTGGAACAAAAGTTTGAAAAGTAGAATTTTGACAATAGTATCGAAATTTCGAAAAAGTCGAATTCTGAAAAAAGGCAAATTTTAGGCAAAAGACTATTTTAACAGATAGAGTAAAAATGTTGGGAGAAAAGGCGAATTTACCAAGATAATATGAAATATCAGATATTAAAATAAAATTCGAAATTTCATTAACAAAAACCAGACGAAATTTTTAAATTTTAGTCAGATTTTACCAAAATTACGAAAAAAAACGAAATTTTAAGAAAAAAATAAGAAATTTTCCTGGGTGAATATTCATTTTCTCTTAAGTTCTCAACTCAGAGGAAGACAGGCGTCCTACTTTGCCCCATGTGGCGTCAGAAAATGTCCAGTATTGTGATATATTTCGAAATTTTGACAAACAAATTGAAACTTCCAAAAACTTTCAAAAAAATATACTTTCCTATCGGAAGATCGACCAAATTTCGATAAAAACGCAAATTTTAGTAAACACACTGAATTTTGCAGAATTGAAAAAAAATCGAAATTTTCAGAAAAAGTTGAATTTCTAGAAATAACGAAATTTCGGAAAAAAAAATGACGAACTTTTAAATAAAAATTTGTAATTTTTATAGTCATAAAAGAAGTAAACATTTATGAATAAATGCAAAATCTTAAAAAAAAGATATATTTGATACAAAAACAAGAAATTTGAGTAAAAAAAACACAAATTTCGAAAAACTATTTAAAGGAAAGAATGAATTTTGTAACTAGGAAGAAAATTTTTGGTCTTCCAGTTGAATACATAAATTTTCGGTTTGCTACATGAACTAGAGTGGGGGCAAGCGCCCCATCCTGCCCTGTTCTAGCTAGGCCTGCCTATGGTAAGCTAGGATATTGTTGCGGGCTATCGGTTCGAATGATAATTAACACTTGTTAAATAATACCCACTTTATTTCCAAACTAGACTCGGAACACCACAACTGAATAATTAACTCACTTATTGACTTCTAACTACTAACTCACTAATTAACTACACTGACTAACCGACTGACTGACTGACTGAGGGAAACCGCGCCTCCTTTATATAGATCTCTGGTTCCGGTTCTAGAAGTTTTCAGAAGATAAGGCTTATCGTTTGCCAAAATTTCTGGAACGCTTATCTGCCATTTGCTTCATTATGGCGGCCACTTTCCCTTATGAGATCTATCTGCCGCCCCCTTACGACTGATCGTCCCGATTAGTTCCAGTCAGTGACTTCGCCACTACACTTGCACAGTTTGTTCAGGTGTACCACTGCTACGGTGGATCCTGTATACCAAGTCGTTGATCGTTTTGTACGGCCCTTCCCAAGATGGCGTAAACTTCGGCGAAACACCTTTCCGTCACTGAGGGTTGTATAGCCATACCAATTTGCCCTCACTGAAACCACTATGGTTGGCATTCGCGTCATACCTTGTTTTTATCCGGTCTGTCGCCAAGTCAATCTTCGTCCCCACCAGGGCATGCGTCTCCAACATCGCTTCCCTCAAGTCGTCTACGAAACCCATCGTCTCTCTGGGGGTCTCCGTTGCTGATGCAAATACACACGGAAGCCGCATTTCCCTTCCGAAGATCACTTTTGCCGGAATCTGATCCGTAGTTTCATGAGTTGCCGTGTGATAGGCCATTAGAAACAGTGGTAGATGTCGGTCCCCAGTAGTCTGTCTGATGCTTGGAAACGACCTTCGAAAGATGTTTCTCGAAGGTCCTGTTAAATCTTTCTACCATTCCATCAGACTATGGATGAAAAGGTGTCGTTCGAGTTTTTTTTATTCCAAGAAGACGGCACAGCTCTTGAAAAACCCTCGATTCGAAGTTCTTTCCTTGGTCCGAGCGCAGTACCAAGGAAACACCAAATCGACAAATGAAGTTGTCCACAAGAACCCTTGCGACTGTGGCAGCTTCGTGATTCAGGATGGCATAAGCTTCAGGCCATTTACTGAAACAATTCATGGCCATCAGGATGTACTTATTTCCATCGTCTAATACTGCTTTAGGGCCCCTTTGGTTCTTGTACGAGGACCCTCGGATGCAGCGCAGGTGACACATTTTCGACACCACCGCTCGACGTCCTCCCTGCAGTTAACCCAATAGAACCATTTTCTAAACTTCTCCGGGGTCTCCCTAGGTGTGCACTAACTGCAAGTTGACGCGCCTTCCATCCGCGCTTTTCCATACCCTCTTCGGCACTCCATCCTCAACCTCAAGGGATTTCCATTGGACCCACAAATTCTTAAGAGCTGGACTTCGGTCGAAAACCTCTTGCCATTCCGGTTCTCCAGCTTATTTCCATTCCAACATGGGTCCGATATCAGAATCGCTCTTCTGTAGCTCTTGAAGACTTTCAACAATTCATCCGTCTTCTGGCTGGACAGACGTGACCCTTATATCCACCATGTCCTTATGGTCCGCAACTCGTCTGCAATCCCCACAAGGTCTTCTGGACAAAGCGTCAGCGTTGTAATGCTATCGTCCCGGTCGATGATACACCGTAAAGTGATACTGTTGGAGCCTTTCCAGCCATCTAGTCGTCTTCCTCTCTGCGTTCTTCATTCGAAGTAACCAAGAAAGCGCCGAATGATCTATCCTGATGAGGAACTCTTTCCCATACAAATACTTGTGGAAGTGTTCCACGGCCTTCACTATCGCAAGAAGTTCCTTCCTGGTGATGCAATAGATCCTCTCCGGCTTCATCAGGATCTTGCTGTATTATTCGATGACTCTTTTTTCACCGCCTTGACCTTGGGACAGCACAGCCCCAAGGCCGACGTTTTAGGCATCGGTGTTCAACACAAACTTCCCATTTTGCTGACGATAAGTCAAGATAGGGCTTGTGTACAAGGCGGACCTCAGTTTTTGATAAGCGGTATCACAATCGGGAGTCCAGATATACAGCGTTCTTCCTTCCGTTAGTCGGTGTTATGACGCAGCAATGGTGGCATACCTTTTACATATTTTCTGTAATAGGTGTATAACCCAAGAAGCTCCCTCAACTCCTGTTTATCTTTGGGTGTTGGTCAGTCACAGATTGCTTGCATATCGCATGCCACAGTGACCTTGACTTCTGTGTTCAATTTTGCCTGTACATTTCTTTCATCTACGCTGACTTTCGCCACCAAATTCTCATTACTCCTTTTTTTGATAGGAAAAGTTTTGAGGGCTGATTTCTCAATATTAGCCAGTGAGTTTCCCTTCTCGCCGAATCGTGTTCTTACTGTAGGGCTTGTCGACTTCTTGGGGGTCGACCTGCAGTCCTTGACGTGCACCATCTTGCCACTAATAAGCTTTTGATGGGTCTACCTTTAAGAGCTGCCAGCAGTTCTTCAATGCTCGCGTCAATTTTCTTGACGTTAGCACTCATGTTCGCGTTCATGTTAGCGTTTATGTTTCCAAGATCAGGGTCATTTGCGGCCTCTTCGATAACGGCCTTCCTTATTCTCCGTAACGTCTGTGGCTCCGAAACTCTGTAAGCAGCTTCAACCTCTACAGCTCTAATCAGTTCCTACCTCGATGTACCGAAATTTGACAAGCGCATCACTTTCTGGACTTCTGGGTCTCTTATTCCTTCTATAAAAATTCTAGCTGTATAAAGTTTCAGAAATTTAGTTGGTGCTGTTAGATACGCGTCATGCGCCAGTCTTTTTAAGTCAGCCTCGAATTCTTGCAGCGTCTCATCACTTTTCTGCTTCCTTACTAATAGTTGCGACTGGGCCACTTGCGGAAAATGATGGTCTCCAAATCTCAGCTATAAATCTCTAACTAAATCTTTATAGTTAGCTATTTCGTGGTCAGATAGAACTCGGAGTAGTTCCAGAGCTTTTCCGCGCAGAGTAACCACCAATGAGGTCGCCTTTTCGTCTTCCGTCCATTGATTGGCTCTAGCAGCAGCTTCGACTGTATTCTGTAGGCCTGGAAAGATATTTGTCCTTCATAGGTCGGAGGTTTTACTTTTTGGGAAGAAATAGCGGGATACACTTTCGGATTCATGTTGTATAACTTGTCCATTTAGCAACTTCTTTACGTCATTTTCGATGTTGCTGATCAACAAGCTTGCTGTTAAATTCTCCTTTGACTTCGCCAATCTCTTCTTGCATAACTTCTCTCAGTTACCATAATTTGTTCTTTCACTTCTTCTGTCATTTTTGCAACGTCTTTTCCCATTTTTTCAGTTATATTTGCTAATAGACTATGCAATTCTTGTTTGTCTACATTCCTTCGCTGTTCTTCTTGTCGTTTTCGGTCTTCAGTCTTGTTTTTTTTTGTCGTCTTCGTTCTTCCTCCTGTTATTTTTCTTATCGTCTTCGTTCTTTCTCCTGTTCTTTTTATTGTCGTATTTCGTTGTATCCTCCTCGTTCTTTTTCTTGTCGTCTTCGTTCTTCCTGTTTTTTTCTTGGCGTCTTCGTTCTTTCTTCTGTTTATTTCCTGTTCTTTGTCTTGTTGTCTTCGTTCTTTCTTCCTGTTCCTTTTCTTTTTTGACTTTAAACATTGAAAACAACGCTTGCAATTGTTGTTCCATTTTGGCCGATTTTAATTTCGTTTCCATAAATTGTTTTAGAATATTCAAGATTTTTCCTGACGGCCTGCCGTATAACTACTTAACACCACAAATAATTCCGACTTCTGACACCAGATATTGCGGGCTATTCGTTAGAATGATAATTAACACTTGTTGAATAATTCCCCATTTTATTTCCAAACTAAACTCGGAACACCACAACTGAATAATAACCTCACTTATTGACTTCTAACTATTAACTCACTAATTAACTACACTTACTAACTGACTGACTGACTGACTGACTGAGGGAAAGTCAACCGGGCCCTCTTTATATAGATCTCTGGTTCGGGTTCTAGAAGTTTTTCGGTAGATAAGGCTTACCGTTTGCTGCAATTTCTGGAACGCTTATCCTGCCGTTTGCTTCATTATCGCGGCCGCTTTCCCTTATCAGATCTTTCTAGAAATTTTCCATACGTACTAAATTCTACAATTTACATTTACCTTACAGTATATTCCTTAATATTACCTGTAAAAGGTAATAATAGCAAACTGATCTTAAAATACTATTAAAAAAATACTTAACAGAAATAAAACTTTATGTAATCAACTATCCAAAGTTTCAAACAGTTTATGTAATTTCATGATTTGTTAAATTAAAAGTTTTCATTTTCACAATAAATGTTATGATTAAATTAAATAAATGCATTTAATTCTGAGCTATGTTTAAAATTTTAGGTTTCTAGTTCGTAGGAAAGTAAGTTTAGAATCGATTGCAAAATATCAAATACATGTCAAACGTCAATTGAACCTATTTTTCCCTCACAGACAACAAATCGAGTTATTAAAAACGTACTAACAGAACAAGTTGTATTATGGATTAGAAAAAGGATTCCTCTTTTCAAAGTAAAATTAATTCTTTTGCAAATGTACCCAGATGCTACTTCATCACACAGTATTACAGCCATAATTGACATTTCCAACCCTTTCTTCGTGGAATTCTTTAATATTGAAGATCCTCTTAAATTATGATTATACTTTAAAATATACCATTAAATATTCTCTAGATTTAATAACAAAACTCAAAGAACAAAATTTACCTCGCAATTGTAAATTAGTTTCCTTTGATGTCACAAATATATTTTCACGTGTACCACCTCAAGAATTCTTACCATTAATCAAATCATTTTTGGAAAGAAAAAAACAAATCCAAACTTAACAGCTGAGATAACTGAGTTGTTGCAGATGTGCGTGAACCAAAATCATTTTACATTTAAAGGAAAACATTATTTGCAAAATAAATGTCTTCCAATGGGTAGTCCAATTTCACCCATCTTATCCAATACATATATTTATGGATAATTCAGAAAACAAAATATTTAATTCTTATAAGTTGAGAAATACCCTCTTTTGGTATAGATATGTAGATGATATACTAACTGGTTTTCTGGGCTCTTCTAGGCAATTAGATAAATTTTTAGAATACATTAATAGTCTACATTCAAATATTAAATTAACAGCAGAAAGTCAAAACGAAATAAATAAATTTGGTGGATTTAACCATATTAAGGAACTCAAATGAATAAGAATTTTCAATTTATAGAAAACCTCCGCACACGGAGGTTACAATTTCAAATGATTCCTTACATCCAATTTCACACAAATTGGCAGCATACAAACCGATGATAAATAGAACTTATATGGCACCAATGAATGAAAAAATTTTAATCGAGAAATTAAAATAATTAAACAAATAGCTTATAGCAATGGATACTCTGAAAACACAATTAATAGATTAATATCTAAAAAAGAGCTATTAATTCTATTTTTCTTCAACAACCAAACACAAAAACAGACTCTTTTGCTATTACACATTTTGGAAACATCTCGAAAAAGATAACTAATATAATTTATTATACATCCCAAGCAACAGCCTAGCTTTAAATCATGTAATTCGTAAAGTAACATGATTTTTGACGAAAAATGAAAAACTGCACAACTTGGTAAATCTGGTATTTCTAAATTGAATTGCGTTGAGTGTAATGCTGTCTACATAGGTCAAGCAATACGTAATTTTCACATTAGGTACAGCGAACATCTGCCTTCAGAAATAATATCCAGAAAGATCACATTTTTCAAAGCATATATTAGAGACACAGCATAAACTTACATGCGCCAACACAACAGAAGTATTACATCTTTGTAATAGCACTAAAAAATTTTAATTTCTTGGAAGCCATAGAAATTCACAAATATTTACAATTTGGTCAATTTATGAACGAGCAGCTTGATCTTCTGAAGACACCTCTAATTGAAGCTTTGGACGAGAATTCGGAATTAAACGGAATTTTCGTAGGAGTCTGTGAGCCATAGAGCTTGTTAGCATAACAACGGCTAAACAAATTGCTAATATAACCGCCGATGATGCAGTAATGCGAAACCTGATCCGGTCATATCAAATATTTATCGAAGAGGCGTGGAATTTTTTATAATTACAGTTTATTAGTTATGAACGTTGAAGAATTTCATAGCAGTAAGTGTTAAAAGTACCAATTATTATTATTAAAATTACAGGTATAATAGGAAAAAATAGTTCATTTAGTAGATCGGGGGAAATTTATCACCTCATTACTTTAAAAAATTTGATAGGTACATATTACATTTGCGAAGTACCAAGCACATCACAAAAAACTGTAGTGTTGAAAGCAATGCACAAATGAAATTTAGTAGATCACGTAATTGTAACACTTTTATGAATAATTTCAGTATTAGGTATGTATTATAGAAGAAGAAAGTACAATAGTAACATTTATTTAGTTTAAAAATACTAGTAGTACTAGTAGATTTCAAACATTTCAAGCACTAAATATTTTTGGTTGAAGCTCATTAAATAAGCCACATTCAAGATATACCATGGTAAATTTCAGGCAGAGGCAAGATGGATGGAATGATGGCAATGGCGTCCACAAGTTCAAAATGTACGTGTAGGTCAAACAGATGCTTTAGAAAATTCGTATGCTGTTAATATCAAAATATTGTTATTTCTAAAAAGGATAATATACTGAAAGAACTAATTACCCCAAATGATATATTTTTTGGAAATATATGAAACTGTATGAAGTGTTTTATTAATAATATTGCACCATTTAGTGTCAAAATGTATAGAAAGGTTCGTGTTAACATTACATCAGAAAACGCTTCGAAGTGTAAAAATTGTTTAAAGATCTTCTTTTTTGTTATTATCTAGAAGGCAGTGTCTGGTCAAATTTTAATTAAACTTGTACTAGGTTCGATGTAACTGTAATAACAACTTTCTTATAAGTTGAACTCCTTACAGAAAATTTAGTTACTTGCAGACTTGTTATTTTTCTTCTAATCCTATTATTGTCCTAATTTACAGACCAATAGGTTCAAACATTTATCAAATCCAGAATTTGGAAACCAAAAACCGGTTCTTATTAGATCTCGTCAATTTGATATATCCAACCCGAATACCGACAAATGTTCCGGCAAGTAAATACTATAGAATCATAAGACGTTTTGCCTAAGCATTGCCACCTATTGGTCCATAGAGAAACTGTGGACAACTCCAATAAGTGTCTAGGTAGAATGCAAACTAGACACAGTATGCAGCCTTTTAAGCGTGTAGAGTGAGTGAATCATTAGGTAGCTGAATCAATAATACTTGAAATACGAACGCCTAGCACAGCAGTTGCTCTCTAAGCAGATTCCAGAAGACAAGATTCTAGTGATATAGTGAATCGTAGGTAGATGAACTACCAGCAGTCAAAGCACATTTGTGCTTTGACTGCTGAATGCCTTGCAAAGCGGTGGTTCTCTAGAAAGATTCCAGAGGACAAGATTATAATATCTTCTTGTCTTCTGGAATCTTCCTCGCCCTGTTAGGCGTTTGTGCTTCAAATGTTTGTAATTCAGCTACCTTTGATTCACTATACAAGTAAAGGGCCGCATACTATAGTCAAGGTGGTATTCTACTTGCTTATTACTGTTAGTTAGTTGTTGTTGGTTAGGTTTTGTTTGAAAACAGCATCTTTTTTTGTAATTTTTATATATTTTCCACCAAAAAAATAATACAATTTCACTCACTTACCTTTCAAATGAAAAAATAAAAAATAACTTTCAGACATGCATCAGGAAAAAATAAAATTAGGACATTTAAATACTATTGCTTCGCAATTGCAATTGCGTCACGAATTTGCAATGCTATCATAAAATCTCGTGCTATCCAACTAAATTAATATTAGTTGATTTATAGAAAAGTATAGATTGAATTTCAGATGTCTTCAGCCACATGAAGATATCACAGACCAATATTTAGGTGGATATTTGGATAAGGATTAAGTACAGAGCATATAGCAGAGGACGTTGTCTGGAATTAGCGTTATTAAATTTTAGACTAATTTGTCACTGAATACTCTGTTAACCCAAGAGATATATTTAGGACCCTTCTTAAAAGAAAACAGGTTCATAGGATATTAAAAAATAAATCAACGTTACTAATTGAGCTATCAATTAAAAATTGTTTTGGTGCATGTAACAGGATTTTCATATTTAACCAATAGAAATAGTTTATTCAAATATCCCGCTTTGTTTAAAGAAGTAGCCTAACTACATCTCTTGGGTGAACAAAGTATAGTATAATTTGAATTTGACAAACTTCAACCAAAATCTGTCACTTACGTTTGTCATCTCGTGACCGTCCGTTTGACTGTTACATATATGTAATACCTCTATATGGCGTGTTGTGTATAATCGCCACCACAAAATGCGTTGTTAAAAAGGTGAGATGAAAGTATATGTCGTACTCTTTGGAGGACAAGCATTCATTTATTTATAGCGGGAACAGATGAAAAGATGGGCGGGAACACTAATAAATGAATGACAACAAAGATAACTGACGAGAAGCTGGATTGGTTAATAAATTCTGTCCTCCAAAAAGACAAACATATATATCCATCGCGCCTTTTGAACACAATCGAAGGTACAAAACACGCCATATAGAAGTATTACATATATGTGTTACACAGAGTTTTTTCTCGAAAACTATGTAACGTAGGAATTTGAAACTTTGCTCTGCTAGTTCTTGATGGTCAGCGTAGCCAACGATTAGAAAAATAAAATATTTTATAATAACATGGGGGGGGGGGGTTATTTTAGTCAAAGCAATATAAAGTTTTAGTTAATAAATCGTGTGAGGTATCATTTGAAAGATACACCTAAGTTTCTAAAGGTAAATTCAGATTTTAATATGGTCAGTAGATATTGGGTCATAGATTATCAAGAAACTGCAGGGTTTTTTTTATATCGTAATAGTTGTCAAGAAAGTACAAGGCATTTTGGCCTATATAGTATTAAGTTGTTTCGAATAAAAAACATAATTTGGCCAAAGGATAGAATGCACATCAAAATTGTTTTTTATATTATTTCATTTAAATGGATATTTTTGGAGCTAGCTCAGTTTTATTAAATTGCACGCAACGAAATAATTGCAGTTAGAATCGAACAATTTAGCACGATGCGAGGAGATTCCATAAACTTTGTTTATAAATATTGCGATTGATTCTAGAAAAAAAGTGTCTATTTGAAAATAGACATTTTTTCATTTTTCAATTAAAATATAAGAAAATTTGGATAAAATTTCAAATTCTCACATAAATAAATATGTTACAATTTGGTGTACTGACTATTCACTGTATGTAATTAGTACGGAATCCAACTATTCGAGCAATCCCGACTCGCTCTTAGCTGATTTTTATTGTAGTATTTAGTGTTTCTCCGAATATTTATTAACGTTAATTATAAAAAAGTTGTTTTGAGGATTAAACATTAAATTCTACTGTACTACATGTTTAATTTTAAAACATTATTTCGAATTGAATCATGAATTGTCGTTACATGTCTGTTTTATATTTACTTCCTCTTAGCACAACACAGAAATACTCTTAATGTGGCAAATTTAATTACTAAGTTGACTCAGATTTTTAATTTTACTTCATACGAATAGTACTTGTGACGTAATGGAAATCTTAACGTGAAGCAATAGCAGATCCATAAATTTTCTTAAGATATTGCTTAGGATATTTTACGTCAAAAAAAAAGGTTTATTATTATCGAAATAAGATAGATATTATTAAAAAAACATTGTTTAAGAAATTTTTAATGCCCTATATGGTTGCATTATGCACATAAGTTAATATGAACTGTTCTGGTGTTTAGACTAGAGGAATCCGACCAGAAATGTTCATGTAGTATTAATGAAACTCCCTATATTAAAAATATTCGCATTCAACACTGTCGATTATTAAATCCACTGGAAAATCGAAACTAATAATTACCCAAAATTAGAAAAATTCAATTACACCATAAGGGTAAAGTAATGCATTAACAAAATTGCGTTGTGGCCTGAAAATAATGCAATCCTATGTTCACACCGCGTTAAATGTGGAACGATGCGGCTGTCTTAATTGCGCTGTGGTGGCAACAGATAATCGTAACACGAACTCAAATCAGTATGTCCCTAAATTTAGGAAGCATGAAATTGTCATGTAACTTAAAAATTATTTTCCTCTAGGCGTTTAGACGAGTCACTTAAGTGTGTTTCTTGATTCTGTTAGATGCGTTGTTATTTGAAATAATTAGAGTTGATTATTATCTCATAGAGCATGTCATACTCATTTTTACAATGCAACGGAAAGATTACTTTTAATTACAGCTAATGGCCTCAGTTATGAAGTGTTGAAGAGGTTGATTATATGGGACAAAAAGTTTTTTAGTTAAGAATAGTGGAGTTTGGCGGTTGAAGCAGAGAGGGCGATGGAGCACTACCTTCCTGATAAATTTCTTGTAACAGATACATTAATTATATAAATACCTAATTTGTATGTAACTTTTCTGATGTGTTTAATAATAAATATAGTTTGTTATCAACAATACTAGAAAAGGACAATTAGTTGTTAATGCTTCCTAAGATGCAGGGTCTAACTAAAAAGTATCAATCAATTCTCACTTAGCCCTTGCCTGTACACGCGGGCATCTCGCATATAGTCTAACACGTCTATACTGGAATCCACGCGAGATGATCATAAGGTAGTGAAGATAGAAAGTGGCTATTGCAAGTGGGCGGGAGAGTCTGCCAGTTTTCGTGCATAATCTCGATTCTCGACTGTCTGAAGCGTATAAGGATAGCCTTCGTTTGTAGGAATTATTGTTATGTATTTTCTACGTTTTTAGTGACTCTGATCCCGTTAATCACATAAGCAACTGATAAAAAATAAAACACAACAGATCATAACATTAAAGAAGAATTTAAAAATCTAGATCTTTCTATGGCAGATTTACTGAATAAATAAGTAGAAAATCATTAGAAATGTAATAAAACCAAGTCAGGAAAATTCAATAATAGCTTTTACACACTTTGGCAGACTGATTGTTGTGATGCTTTTTTCTGTTTTGTGTTATTAATTAAGAATTTTCCAAAAAGTTACCCTACTTGTATTTCTAAGGGTGTTAGTGATCAAAGAAATAGTGAAAAACATAGAGTTAATTAATGAGAAGCAAATAATTAACGTGATAGATTATTCAGATTTGGGTAAGGTGAATACTATGTGCCAGCCAAACACTGCATGTAATGCAAATTAAACATGGTTCTTTATTAATTAATTTTTTATAAAATTTGAAAGCATATTTTGCGACAAAAATCCGGTTGCGCACCTCTGGACTCTCTCCCGTCACAAAGAGTCAACAATCGCCATTGGCAGAGAGTATAAATAATTATTACTCTTAAAGCCTTAGTGTTGCAAAATATTAAGAAAATTTCTAGGACTACAAATTCGTGCTTAGGTTATAATTATTCTAAAAATTCTAATAGACGAATAAAAACCTTAAAAACATGGGTTCCCAACTTTTTTACATTGCGCCTTGAGTATGAAAAATATATTCGTGGACAGGGGTCAAGTTTTTCATTTCTACAATGAAAATCATTCACGACATTTAGTTCTCAGTTATAAACATAATCAAATAAATTAAAACTTTGGTGTTTACTACTAAAATTTATGAAGTCTGCAAAAATAATTAAATAGTCATTAATATATTAATATTAATTTACAAATGGTGTGCTGTATGTACCATTAGAAATTTCTCGAGCATGCTCAAATTCGTAAATGTAAAAGTCAAAATTTTCGAATAGATTAACATTTTCAAAAAGGACGAAAATTTCTAATAAAACTAAAAACTTCAAATCAAACTTGACAGTTAAAAAAGTCAAAAATTTCAAAGAAAAATCAAGACTCCAATCTATATTGGAAATATTGAAAAATGTTAAAATATTAAAAAATATCCCAAACTTTTTAAGTCGAAAATCAAAAAAGCAAGGTGAGATGTTTAAAAAATTTTGAAATTTTAATCAAGGCTAAGTTTTGAAAATAGTCAAAACATTTAAATGAAAAAAATTAAATTTTCAAAAAAGGTGGAAATTACAAGGTAGAAATTTTTACTTTCAAAGATCAAAAACAAATTCCATATTTTTTAAAAGGTGAAATGTTCAAGACAATTTTAGAATTTTCAAAATATCAAATTTTCGAAAAAGCAAATCTTTTTAAAAATAGATACATTTTGAAAAATGTCGAAATTTCAAAATAATCGGAATTATCAAAAGGTTTATATTTAAGGCAAAATTTTGAAAAATAAAGTGAAAATTTTAAAAAATTATAGAAATGTTATAAAAGGTTAAGGATTTTAATAAAAGTCGAAATTTTGAACAATGTTGATATTTTAAAAATTATCAAAAAAATATCAAAATCTTTAAAGAATGATCAAGATTATAAAAAAAAAGAAAAATTTTGAAATATTTCGTACCTTTCAAAAAAAAACTCCAAGCAATTTTTAAAAAAATTGAAATTTTAAAAAACAAAACATTCAAAATAATTCAAAAAGTCTAACTTTGAAAAATTAAGATGAAATAATGACAAATGTAAAAACATTTTTAAAACATTGTAAATTTAAAAATAAATGGCAATTATCAAAAAAGTTTTGAAGAAAATACCTGAACAGTTTTGAAAACCCCATCACTTAACGGAACTGGAAATCTTAAAAAGTTTAAATTTTGAATATTATCGATTTTTTGAGAAAAAAGTCGTAATTTTTTAAAAATACAACAATTTTCAAAAATTCGATATTTTGAAAAACATTGAAATTTAAAAGAAAAGCAACATTTTTTTGGCAAAAAGGAGGAGTCCTTGCTTAGCTTCAAAAATTGATATACAAATCTGTTACTGAGTTTCTCTCTGAATATGATAGCTTGGCTATCAAAACGCGTTAGAGCAACTGTTTTTGTGTTTTTTAATCCTTCTTGGTTTCAGGGGACAAGATTTGTAATCAATTTTTCACAAGGTTGGAATTTTCGAAGTCAAATTAAAAAATTGAAACACAGAACCTTGTCCCCTGAAACCAAGAAAGATTAAAAAACACAACAAAGGTTGCTCTAACGCGTTTCGACAGCCAAGCTGTCATCTTCAGAGAGAAACTAACATCTAATCTTAAAATTAACCCTTATATACTAAGAATATTCACTTCGTGCGTGATCGGCTGCACCCGAACGCGCATCCAATCATACACGTCGTTGTGTCACAATTTCTTATCTATCAACCTTGACTATTTTTAACAGAGATGAATGGCCTAAAGGTCCAGCGCAACCATTCATAAGGTTGTTTCCAGCCTTATGGATGGCTAAGCTCTCACATGCATTTAACATATAATTCTTATTAACTACTCTTAACAATTTAATATTATTATCTATCCTATGATCTAATTCAAAAGCATGTCGAGCCACACTTGACTTCTCAGTTCTTCCGTACCTTAAATGAGCCAAATGTTCTTTCAGTCGGATTTTAAGAGATCGTCTAGTTTGCCCGACATACTTTTGAGGACAATCCCTACATGAAATTTGGTAAATACCAGACTTATCTGTTTGCTCTACTTTATCCTTTAAACTAGTAGGGTAGTTTAAAGGATAAAGTAGAGCATCACGCACGAAGTGAATATTCTTAGTATATAAGGGTTAATTTTAAGATTAGATGTTAGTTTCTCTCTGAAGATGACAGCTTGTCTGTCGAAACGCGTTAGAGCAACCTTTGTTGTGTTTTTTAATCTTTCTTGGTTTCAGGGGACAAGTTCTGTGTTTCAATTTTTGAAGATAACCAAGGACCAGTCTGTTCCATCAAACAGAAGTCAAATTAAATAAGCTATTTTTGTGAGAAGCCAAAATTTTGAAAAAGTCAAAATTTTGAAATAAAGTAAAAACAATTATTAAAACGTCGAAAGATTCAAAAATCTAACCACCCAACAGATTTCAGATTTTCAGAAAAAGTCAAAATATTCAATAAAGTAGATGTTTTGAAAAAAAATGGATATTTTGAAATATTCAAATTCTTAAAATAGTTAACATTTCTAAAAAATGCATTTTAAAAAGTAAAACTATTAAAAATTTGTAGAAATTTTGAAAAAGTAGAAATTTAAAAATATTAAAATATTTATCAAGTCGAAATTTAAAAAGGTAAAAATCCCATTATAGTTATCCTCCTAAGGATGTGCGTCCCATTAGACGAAAGTCTGCCATAGAAACGAAACTAAAAAAATTTAAGGAAGCGAGGCTAAAAATTAGTTCAGCCGAAGTCCCTATTATGATAAATTCACATACTTCATTTCACTGTTTCTGAACCTTATTGAATTTTCAAGGAAAAAATCTCTTGGTTGTAGACACAGCTATTGATAACAGTTATAAAAAATTAAAAGAATAATTAATGCAAAATTGCTAATAACCGAAAAATCTGGCAGCCCTTATTGAAAATTCAATGTTTTCTTTAAAATACTGTCACTTTTCCTTACAATTGATAAAATAATTTGGCGCTAAGGCCACAAATCCTTAATATATTTTTTTTAATCTGCCATTCAACCTCTTTTCCCATGAATTGTCTGCTTTTAAATATTGAAATAAGAAATAAAATGTTTCGTTAAATTAATTTTTTCCCAGTTTCCCACAATTGAATGAGAATTAGGTTTTATCCTTTTACACTGTACTTAAGAAGAACTGAGATCCCTAAGTTTGATTTCTTCTCTAATAAAATATGTTTTTCTTTAGTAAATTTTAAACTATTTGTTTAATGATTGCCAAAATCAATAACATTTTATTCTAACAAATTAAAAAATGGATAAAAACAATAATGGTAAAATTCGGTACACATTTGCAGACTCGCAGGTGTTTTTCAGTTATTCGTAATTTAAAAAAGTAGCAAATGATATCACCGAGTAGAGAAAGTTCTCTATACAAAAAGTTATCTTACTTACAGCTGATTTGATACAAAATTACCTGAGATATAATCATTTTTATTGCGAAAAGCTGTGTTTTTTGGGATTTCCCTGATTATAGAGAAAACTATATGCAATGTGTATACAAAATATAAACCAGGACTTTTGATCGAAGTGTCGAACGAAATAATGCCGCAAATTTTTGAAGAATAAAATTGATTGCAAATGAGGCGTTTAGTGCAAAAGTGCCCTCTCACCAACATATTTAGACCTTCCTGATTTTCAATTTACCGTATTTTACTACAGAACATTGATATGTATAAGTGTAACCGCTGCCGATGCAACACAAACCCATACTTTTACCACTTAACAGATGACAGCAATTTTTCATATTTGCATTACCTATTACAAATTAGAATTTTGTTTTTTAATTTTTAGGGGATTCACTTAGGCCACTTTTGCACAAAACGCCTCAAATAAATAAAAAATTGCAAACAATTGAAACCACTTTCGCTTCGCTTTCATTTAATTCATTGGATAATTAGAAACAATACCATTTAAAAAATAATTTAACCCGCTTTATCCGAGTAAATTAATACACAACTCTAGCACAAATACACAAATATTCTATTTTCAGGCCGCAAAAAAGGAGGTGGAAAAGGTAAAGGAGGCATGATGATGATGGGTATGATTGGAATGGCCTGCATGATGGGTCAGATGATGATGGGCAAAATAGCCTTCCTTGCTGGTACAGCCCTGGTTATCGCAAAAGTGGCTCTATTTCTTGCAGCCATTGCCAGTTTGAAAAAGAATGGCGGCGGCGGCGGTGGAGGGGGTGGCGAAACACAACACGTGGTCTACGCTAGCAGCGGCGGCGATTATGGACACAGCCACGGTGGGGGAGGCGGATGGCATCGAAGCTTGGACAGTGAACCACAAAATATAGCCTATAGGGCCCATATAACAGAAAGTTCAGGGTTTTAGATGCATTATATTGACTCTATGTGGAGTAACATAAAAAAGGATTGGTTGCTTGTTAGTGTTAATGTTATATTGTATATAATTACCTAACAGATTCCTTTTTGTTAATTTTATTATTAGTTAACAGGTCTTTACAAGAAAATCTGCATTTTTCCAGCTTAATATTAATTTTACTAAGGATTTTGGTGGCCTATATGCTATGAATGTTGTTTATACTTTTAATTTGATGTCAATAACTTTCTCCTAGTTTTTCAATTGCAAAGTTTTTGATAACTTTCTCAGATTTTTTTCTTATACAACATATAATGTCCTAATCTAAATACTCTTAACAATAGCTGAAATTTTACAATAATGTTTTCAGTGTATTCTACGCACTTGCTCATTTTTTCATTTTAAGTAAAATGTTTTCAATTAAATGATTAATTCAGGTCTGGAAATGCTTCAATCTCCGATAGACCAACTATCACATTTTCTATGTAAGAGACTGACAGCATTGATCACGTCCTACTCGCTACCTTTGTCTTCATAATAATTAATCTTCCTCAGAATTATGAACCTACATATATGCTAATTTATAAAAGCAAGAAAGTAGTTTGTTGGCTTGTTAAATATTTCAAAGTTTTGTGCCCAAATGTATAAAAAATTATATATAAAAGCATAAATCGCCCACTATATTTATAAATTTAGCAACTTAATTTTTCCACCCATAGTCCTAAGAATATATAGTTCTATTAAATAGAACTCTAATTGTATTAAATAACAATATATTTATTTTTGATTATTTATTGTAGTAATTTATTTATTTAGAATGTATTATATTGTATTTTAAGATGTAATAAAGCAATAAAATGCCGATTTCAATAGATTTTTTCCTAATAGGTATAACTAAGTCCAAATTTCAATAAAAAAATTAAAATTTATAAAAAAAAGATTCAAGATTTATTTCGAGATTTCTAGAAAGAAAGTCGAAATCGTTGAGAAATCCAGAAGTGCAGAGCACGATAATGGGTTCTATAGTTTACAGTTAAATTTTCACCGAAGAAGAAAAAATATCTACTTTGTCTCCAAAACTATTCCTAACATAAATATACCTTATGCCACATGCGTTTCACAAAAAATGTTCCTTATATTGCAATTGAAGGGTCCAATGCAAGAACCAGGACGTCCCCTTTCACTAATTTTACAGGAAAACCAAAATATGTTTTAAAGAAACTCTTCCACTTTAACGACCATTTTAATAACACGAATGTGTGAAGATGATGACAAATATATTGTTAAATGTTTAAAATGACTTCATTATAATGCTCTACAATGCGTAATGCAGACATATTTTCAACATGCTTAACATGTTTTAAAAAAATGCAGTGGTATCTTTTACTTAAAAAAGATATTTTGCATTATAAATAATCAAATTTTTCTTGTTTTTTCTAGAATGTTTATTCTACATTTGACTAGTTTTTTCATTGGAAAAGTGATGATATTACAACTAAAATAAAAAATGTTGGTAACTATTTAAGATAGAAATCAGTTTTGCACTATAATACGTGGCAATATACATAGAAAATGAATATAACTCATTTTGAATAAAAATTGGACATGGCTGTTTTTTTCATTGGACCCCTTAATTCCCACATGTCCAATTGCAGTGGTTGTAAATAAAAATGTTTTGTTTGGTAATACCATCTTTTTAGTCGACTTACTTAAAGATTTAAATACAAAATTTTCAACTAAAGCTCAGCTTCTATTTCCATGACAATGATGCTGCAGCATATATCATTTCTCCAACACTATTATAGAAACTGCACATTTTATGACTTGCAATTGTGATGGAACACATGTCATTCTAGCACCCGTTCAGAATACTTGTAATTTTACACACTGTTTAGAATATTAATATTCTAGCTCAGCTTTCGTGAATCAGAAGCCGTTTAGGTTCATTTTAGCGCGGCATATCAAAAAATTTGTTTTCGTTGTTATGGTAACAATTAAAGTATTTATTTAAAGCCTCGCGTTTCAAAATTATAATTTATTTTGAAGATTTTTAGGAACACTTGGGGTTTTCTCTATAATCTTGTTAGAGAAAGTACAGTCTACAACACGTTTGGATTGGCATATTCCACACTCACGAAAACGTAACCCTCGCCTGCGACTCGAGCTACAAACTTTTCGCTCCGTGTGGAATATTCCCCATTCCATAACAGTGGTAATTATTATTGTTGGGCAATGGCAAGTTTTAAAATAAATATATTTAACGTGTCAGGTTTGACACGGTTGCCATAATTTCGTCAGTATTTGACCAAAGAGAACAATACAATTTCTATGAAATGAAAAGAAAACTTTTTATTAAATTAATATTTTTGCATGTTAACTGAGAATGTGCTATTTTACTAAAATTCAAATCGTTTAGTAAAGTGGCAGTGTACTGCATAGAAATGTCAGTTTACTGTATAGAAAAGTCATCGGTCAATTAAAAATAATTGGATATAAAATAAGCTCGAAGATTCTTATAGAGCGGTACTTAAATTATCTTAGGAAAAATTTTCTATATTCTTTTTTTAATTATTAATGTATAATGTAAAATCAACTTGACAAATAAAAATGAAACTTATTAACGTTTTTAAAGTGCCACCTTCATCTGCTGACATAAAAATGATGATGATGACGTGATCGACTTTTGGAGAACGACGTTAACATCATAATTTTTAAATCGCAACTTTCACTTTTTTGGGTTGCTTTTTAATAGCTTTTCGGAAGACCTATATTAAAAAACATGTAAGTTTTATTCATAAGTGTAATTCAATTCCGAAAGAGTTATTAGCCCTCTAAGTAGTTGTTCTTGTGGATCTATCTTTAAGGTATCTAGTTCACCGGTAGTCATCGGAGCTAGAAGTTTTTGGAACGTAAGGTCTTTGCAACGTAGAGGAATTGTAAGCGACAGACTGCCACCACCATTAGATTTTTAGTATAGACTGTAGGCTTGGATACAATAATACAATATCAAAGCCGCTTTGCAGTAGATTTTCTAAGCCGCCAACATTTCAGTACTTATGCAGCGAAGATTGCTGCATAAGCGAACTGAATTTTTAGCATACACTCTACGCGTGGATACAATAATACAAATTTCAAAACAGTTTTGAGGGAGATTTTCTGAGCCGACAACGTTGCATTACTTAAGCAACAGTGATCTTGGCACACAGCAGATCCTTTGCAGATCTCCGCAACCCGTGAGCCTGTTAGTAAAGCTACTAAGTTGCAGATATTTTAAGATATTTTTCTAACATGTGGAATGAAGCATCGAAATTCCGTGAGATGTATAATTTCCGATTGCGATTACTTAAAAACGAGTATCACTAAAGTTTCTCATATTTTAGTATTTCATTCCCAATTTTACCGTACATAATATACTTTCTATAAATGCACAGACCAATAGGTTTGAACATTTATTAGATTCGAAGTTTGGAAACCAAATACCGGTTTCGATCTTGTTAGATCTCGTCAGTTTGGTATATCCAACTCGAATGCTAATAAATGTTCCGACAAGTAAGTACTAAAACATTCACAGGCGTCGAGCGAGTGACTTTTTAGTACTACCACCTATTGGTCCATAGAGAAACTATGGCCATCGCCAACAATGTCGTATGCAAGAAGAATGCAACCTAGACTACAAATTCATGCAGCCCTCCAGGCGTGTATAGTGAATCATAGGTAGCTGAACTACCAACAGTTGAAACACTGCCACCTAGCGAAGCGGTTGCTCTCTAGGAGAGTTCCAGAAGACAAGGATTCTATAATGCACAGATCAATAGGTTTGAACATTTATTAGATTCGAAGTTTGGAAACCAAATACCGGTTTCGATCTTGTTAGATCTCGTCAGTTTGGTATATCCAACTCGAATGCTAATAAATGTTCCGACAAGTAAGTACTAAAACATTCACAGGCGTCGAGCGAGTGACTTTTTAGTACTACCACCTATTGGTCCATAGAGAAACTATGGCCATCGCCAACAATGTCGTATGCAAGAAGATCGAAACCGGTATTTGGTTTCCAAACTTCGAATCTAATAAATGTTCAAACCTATTGGTCTGTGCATTATAGAATCCTTGTCTTCTGGGAACTCTCCTAGAGAGCAACCGCTTCGCTAGGTGGCAGTGTTTCAACTGTTGGTAGTTCAGCTACCTATAATTCACTATACACGCCGCCTGGAGGGCTGCATGAATTTGTAGTCTAGGTTGCATTCTACTTGCATATAATATACTTTGATAATATTTTTATAAAAGAGCCTTCCTCTTTAATACAGGGGTGGAATTCCAGAAAGAAAAAGACGTTTTATAAAATTGAAATGGTATATTTTTTTTAATTCTTTTTTATAAAAAATCTATTCTTACACTATTTAAAACTAATCTTGTTTGTCGACTTTGAACAGTTTTGTATAATCGGTAGTTGTTATGAAAAATTGCCAAAATTCCAGAACACAAGATAAGCAATTTAAAATCTTGAACTAATAATAATCTATCACCTAAATAACTTTGGGTTTAAGCTTTGATGTGGAACTCCAGAGAAGAAATTTCTGTGAGCCGTCAAATCCGGAGATTTAGAAGAGAATTTGACTATTAAGCTGACTTATTGTTTAACTTGCATGTGGCCAGTCTTAAAAACTTCTGAGAAACTTCGTTATTCAAGATTTTTCTTCTATCAGGTATCAATCAATTTCTGTTAGATGCTATTAAGAGTGTACACCAAAGCTCAGGTATTCAATGTCAAATCACGATTTTTAACATGTAAGGATTGCAAGGTATAAGCAATAAATTAGGATCTCTTCGAAGGTATTCTCCGCCTATACCTTCCAATCCTTACATGTTAAAAATCGTGATTTGACATTAAATATCTGGGCTTTGGTACTGGCAAGGATCTTTTAATTTTACAGGTGTAGAGGTAACACTCTTAATAACATCCAACAGAAATTGAAAGAAAATGTCTTGAAAAGCAATTGACCACTGAACTATTAAATATTTAAATTTTTACCGCAGAGCCGTAGCGAGGCAGGTGCAATGATTGAACCGCACAGGGTGCAAGGTGAGAAAGGAGGCCCAGAAATAGTGATGATAATTTTTTTTGGTCATCGAAAGTTTTTGAAGTAACAAGGTGTAGTTAAATATAAATATCGTTGGAAGGCAGCCTTTTGTATTCGACACAAATGTTTTCGGATGTCACTTTTTTCCGGAAGTGAGGCTCTGATTTTAACATCGATAAAACATCTATTTATGATTGGCAAATGTTTATGTTTTCCAATTTTGTTGTTTTTAACTATGTTCATTTTTCTTGTTCGATGTTATCCATTGCTGATGAACTCCAAGGGGAGCGAGATATAGATGTCCAATGCCACAATACCATTTAACATTTTTTTTATGTTTGATCCACTCGTAGAGGCTTGTAATTTTTGGGAAAAATTCCATTCGGTAACGAATTCCATAGTCTGGAAGTTCTATAGAAAAAAAAAAGCCTCCGTAGACAGAAGTCCTTACTATGTCAAGCTGGACAGCACAGGATAGACCCCTGAGGCACCCTAGCATTAATCGCAGATGTCTTGGATGAAATGCCATCTACGACGACCTGAAGAGATCTGTCAGCGAGAAAATTGGATATTAAATAACGGAGTCCAGGAGAAAGACCATAACTTGGCGAGAAGAGATCGGTGAGAGACTCTGTCAAAGGCCTTTGCGATATCCAATGCCATAATCCTAGGCTCAGCATATTGTTCCATAACTGAGTTACAGATATGAGTAACATATGCCAATAGATCACCAGTTGAGTTTGTTATCTGAAACCGTATTGCCTGTCCGAAGATAATTTTATTCTCCTTCAGATATTTGAGAATCTCGATATTGATAACCGTTTCCATTACTTTAGATATAACGGGCAACAAAGATATAGTGCGATAGTTGTTAGCCACATTTCTTTATCCCTATTTAGGGACAGGTTGCACCCTAGCAGATTTCCAGATGTTAGGGAATACACTTTTGTTATGAGAGAGTGTGAACATTTTGTTTAGGACAGGAGTTAATTTTGGAGGACACTTCTTAAGAACAAGGCCAGAAGTGTCGAGCTCGAGGAGAATTTTTATGATTGTGCATTATCTGAAAACAACTTCAGGCATCGAAGTGCCAAAGTGCAAAGCTCCATAGCATTTTACGATCGAAATCACTTTTTTCCTTCTCAATAACCTGTTTACAAAAATTTTGTGCATCTACAAAGGGAGTCCGAGTCTCAATTTAGGGATTATTTTGCCAACGATGATATGCGCGATTTTTGTAAGAGACAGCCTCGAGAACATTTTTGGCTGAACCAAGATTTATTGGAGGCAGACTTCTTTTGGAGTGGAAAATTGAGCATTCCATACCAACCATGGATAGTTTTAGTGATGAATTCGGCGACAGAGGAAGGGTTGTTTGAGTTAAAGCAGATATTTTGCCATGAAAAAGATGCAAAGAAGTTCTCTTAATTTTTCCAGTTTGCCGAGTTAAAGTTACCAAACCCTACGACTACTGTGCCTGAGAAGGAGCTGGTAGATGAAGCGAGAGAGGATGCTACAAGCTTGTAATCGAAATTTCCAAGCGGTGATGTCACAGAGATTTTATACGAATTTGGAGAATTCGTAAGGAATAAGTCGAGTAGATTAGGTTAATGGGTATCTACGTCAGAAATTCTTGTGGGTTTCTCAACCAATTGCGATAGTTCACTAGTGATGGCGAAAGCCTCTTCCCCTTCCCGCGTCATCAGTTCGGAAAAAAACCTTAACCAGGGGATGTTGTGTATGTGGAAGTCACCGAGAAAGACAACCTCAGCGTTTGGATAATTCGTCTGTAGGTGATCGAAGGTTACGGAAAGATAAGAGAAGGGCCGTCTGTATGAGGGATCGTTTGTAGACAAATTAAGTAAACAAATGAATATTACTTCGCTTTTGGAGCAGATTTTTAGCTAAATCACATCATGGTTAGGAGATTCCAGAGCATCTTCTCGTTGACAGGACAGGTCGCTTCGCGTAAAAGCACAATTTCCCCTCTTGATGTCGAAACTTTGTGTTCAAGTCGTAATTAGAGCAAAGCAAATGGATCTTATTGATGAATAGGGAGACTTAGGTTTCTGTCAGAGACAGCACATGGGGTCTTTCATTTTGAAGGTGTTAATGAACCGAGTTTAGATCTGAATTTAAGCCCCCAAATGTCACAGAATTGAATTTTGAATGAATTATTAGAAAGAAACTTGACCCGTGGCACATTAAAATTTTCCGTCAGTTTTGGATTCCCTCGCACACCCTTCCACCCGGACATCTGAACGGGAGGGATAGTTTACGTCCGGAATTTTTTGCACGAAGAGAATCCATCATCTTTGTTTTTAATAATTACAAGAAAAAATCCAGAGTAGATAAAAAAAGGAAATAAGGAAAAGGACAGGATGAGGAAAGAAGGATAACAGAAACCAACTCACGTGGAAACATGATGTAAGCATCATTTCACCGCATCCTAGTGATACGTGGGGTGATACTTCTTATACAATGCGTTAATTTAATGCTTATTTTTGGTCGGAATGAGTGGATTTTCTGATTTCCTGTCTACAAATAGGTTTTGAGTGCTGTTGTGCTTGAACGATACATGAAGATTATACTCCGTAACAAATTTCAAAAAAATTTAAGCACCCTCTCCAAATTTTTGTATTTCTTTATTTATACTTGTCACTCACAAAAAATATAGGCATTACTTTTTTGTAATAGTTACCATTTTTTGGTTATGGGTATTATTCAAAAAATTAAAAAATATGCACTTAATTATTCATATTTCAATTTATTCGTTAATTGTTTAAAAAAAGCGAGGATAAAAGCTTTTATTAATATATAGGCAGCCTAAGCCCAAAATGTATTAATAAAAAAAATATTATACACAAAACAGGTAACATTCTTTAACTTTTTCTTTTATTTTGGGTATTACCTTTTGCCTTCAAATGCTAGGCAGTAATCACAGACAAATTCTGGTCTCATGTCAATTCATATAATTCCTGTTGTTTACTCAAATGCCAATAATATACAACACTTAAATAGATTAAAAACTCTAAATCTTCATTTTAATAGAGAACTTTCATCATTGTTATCTTCATCCCTAAACAATGGGCATACCTAATTTAACAGTTCGTCTTCTTTTCGGAAACAAAGGAGAAGGCATAAGTTCAGTATTACAATTAGTTATTTGTTTTGAGACAGAAGTTACAATGAAGAACTTTATATTATGCTTTATTTTCTTCAAAAATCCTTGTCTATCAGCCATACAAAAGTAAATTACTTTAGTGATCACTGGATTCGCACTACAGACTCGGTGTTGTAAATGACATGAATGTCTGGTTTGCATTTAACCAAGACAAGAGAGTAGCATGTCATGATAAACAAAATAGTTGCTGAATGCATTAAATTATCTTGCAATAAATGCAAAACTTCCCCTAAAAGATTTTCAAATACTTTATTTCCCTGAAACTTCGGAATGTCCTATTCACACACATTATTTAATAAGTTGATGTACAATTTTTCTCCAACTTTTGGGTATGGATCTTGGAAAAACTGTACAATGCAAAGAGTTTATCAAAAATATACTGCTACCCCATAAATATATTGCTTTAATAATAATAACTTCTAACAAATACCTAAATAGGGGCTACTTAAAACTCTCTCACCCTATATCTCAAAAACGAGACATCATAGGATCATGAAATAATCACTGCCTATATGCTGTACCTAATAGAAATCTATTATAGGTATCTGTTTCATGGGTGCCGATACCGTGTCACGCAGTGTTATTAAAGGTGAAGACTAAAGAATATTAGCAAAAAAAGATAATTAAAAGTTCGATTTGTAATATACATATATTTATTAATCTTTTATTGTGACCTTTCACTATAAAACAGCACCAGCTAACGACATCTGCTACATTATTCTTTAAGTTGGATTTTATTGCTATGAACTCTTCTTCGCGACCATCAGCTTTTCAGCTGTTAACCTTGAGAAATAGTGAGCGAAACTTTTTTTACTATATCTTCCTAGATGGCATGATGAAGCGTTATATTATGGCTGAGGTTTTATTGGAATTCAGTTGATAATATTTGACAAATACACCACCTACGAAGACACCCCTCTTATAATTAAAATTTGTTATGTTTATGGTAAACATGAAAAACAGTCGAAATCAAATGTTAGTTCTAATAATTTCTCTTAAACTTTAATCTTTAACCTACGATTTTCTAAAGAAACACAGATAAATGTTTAATTTGAAAAATAGGTTATTTATTTATATGAATGAAATCAATTGCCTCGTTCCTAATTTACGGGTAAAGTATCCAAAATATGCTTGGTTGGGCAAAATCTTTTTCGAAAATTCAATAATTCCACAACTTTAAATAGAACTGTTGTGGCATCTATGAAAAAAATACATGACTCGTCATTCGTCGATAAGCAGTAATAATTTAAGAATATTTCGTCGGCATCACCTGGTTCTTTTATAAATTCACAAAACAAAACTAACGTTTGTAATGATCACTGAAAAATATTTCTCGAGTATTAGTCACCTTATAACCGTCGCAAATGTGTCCTCACTGTTTGCGATTTCACATTGACTTCCTTCTGCCATCATTTATCACTATCGAGCGATTTTCATGCAAAAAAGCAAACCATTCAACAAATTTTTCGTGGCTCTCGGCCGAAAATATCAATTAACGATTTGCACGTTTTCATGTTTTATTTCTCCTGATTTCCGATTGCAAGTTGGGGCGCAACTGTCGCATTATCTAGCGATGTTAAAGTCTCTTGGAGTCAATGACAAACAGAAGAAGAGGTTTAAGTTAGCACTTTGAAATATTGTTTTAGTGTAAATAAATCTGGATGATATTCACATATTCCTATCATATTCATCTTTTCTCTTAAAATTGATGACATAACTGAGGCACCCTGCATGAATAAGATTTAGATATGTAATTCACGTTTTGAATCTTTACCTCCTTCATCGTAGCAAACAGTTTTTAGTATGCGCGTCAGACTTTCATCACCACTCGATTTTTAGTATAGATTGTACGCCTGGATAAAACAATAAAAATCTGCAAGATGCTTTGCAGTACATTTTCTAAGTTGACATCTTACTTTTTATTCAAAAAATTTACGCAACAAAGATAAAGCCAAAACCATCTATATTAATAGTAGCTGTTACCATTACTTCAAAATGTTTCCT
Source organism: Dastarcus helophoroides (assembly GCA_028583605.1). Taxonomy (NCBI): domain Eukaryota; kingdom Metazoa; phylum Arthropoda; class Insecta; order Coleoptera; family Bothrideridae; genus Dastarcus; species Dastarcus helophoroides. Next base: position 5,537,168 of record CM053332.1, read on the forward strand.
TAAAATGCGGAAGATGTATAATTTCGGATTGCGATTACGCAAAAACAGTACCGATAAAAATGCTTATATTTTATTATTTTATTTGCAATATCATCCTATATAATACATTACTTTTTTATCAAAATCTATACTACAAATTGGTCATAATAAAATAAAATATCTTTGAAAATGTTCTTGCGCCTACGTCTTACATTTTAAAAATCCCAATTTTAACTTTGAATAGTTGGGCTTTGGCACAAGCACGAATCACTTAATTTTGCAGGCGTATAGGTAACAATGGTAGAAATAAAAAAATATTCAGGATGGTCCATAAGTAATGGTACATAGAGCAAGAGTAGATTTTTCGTATAATATAACGTGATTTAGCCACATTTACCTTAACCAAAAGTTGATATTAACAGAGATACAGGGTGTTAAATTTGAAAAAAAAATTGTGACTTTTTCGCATAACTGATAAACACATTTTACTACAGGCAAGAAATTTGGCATAGGGGGTTTCTTTGGTCAAGAAATTCTAATTTGCTAACAGATTGATCATGGGGGGCGCAACCTGCATTACCTTGTATTATTCTAAAGCATCATAACTCTTTTATGACTTCATGTACACTTATTTTAAATAGATATTTTTATTTACCTACATTTTTTACGTAAAAAAGATATACTTTCTAAATGTTGATAGAAGCAACAGTTTTCAAGATATTTGCCTTCAAAGTTTGAGGTACGTTTATTTTAAGATATGTAAATGTGTAAGTTTCAAAATAAAAGTTGGCTCTAAAATAGTTTATATTACATATTACTGTACTGACATTATTATTACACATATTTTTTAAATTTCTAAAGCAAATTTAAATAAAATACCAAAACAAAATTTATTTTCAAAAATAAGTATGTGGGAAATGACCTTTTTTATGTAAAGGGATTGTAAACAATTAAAAATCTGGCTGTCTTTTATTGAAATTTATCTCCAAATATCTGGTTTGACCACCCAGACTATTATACATTTCTTGTGCAGGCTCAGAGCTCATATCTGATATTTCTATGTTAGAAAATAAATTACGTCTTAATTTTTTGGATTTTCTTCATTGAGATTTTCAAAATTTAGGTAATAATATTATCAGCAAAATAATATTTGACATAAATTAGTTTCAAAGCTGTCGTATGATTACTTTTTTTTAGGCCTACTTCGAAAATTTAATATCTTAATAATTTAAAACCAAGACACGTCAAGCTTTAAAGGCAAATATGTTGGAAATGGTTGCTCGTATCAACCTTTAGAAAGTACACCTTTTTTACGTAAAAAATGTAAGGAAATAAAATTACCTACTTAAAATTAATATACGTGGGTGCCCAAAAAATTTATGATGATTTAGAATTATGCAGGATAGCGCAGGTAACGCTCCCTATCAGCTATTGGTAATATGTTGGCAAATTAGAGTTTGTCGACTTAAGAAACTTTCTTGTGCTAAATTTCGTGCCTATATTACAATTCATTCCATAATTGTACGAAAAAATCGAAATTTTTTTTTCAACTTTGACACCCTGTATCTCTGTTAAAATCAACTTTTGGTACAAGGTAAATGTAGCTAAATCACATTATTTTTATTCAAAAAATCCACCGTTGCTCTGTGTACCATTACTTATGGTCCATTCTGTATAGAAAAGCAATTTAGTGGTGAACTTAATATATGTGTACAGATTCTGGTTTAAGCCATTTTTTAAAGCGTTTACGTGTCAAGAAATCTCTGGATTTGAACTCTAATTTATGAAATAAACCATTCGAAAGCTGTACTAATATTGTTATCTAGTGATTCATTGACAATTGTTCACCATAAGTAAAATCTGTTGAATCCAAACGTTAATAATCCTCAGAACAGAAGTGCCACTAAATCAATTTGATGTATTTCTTTATTATTTGTTGAAACTAAAATTGTTTTGTTTACCAAAGTTTTTAAATCTGTATTTAAATGTTACTTCATAAAATAACTGTAAGTACAAGTAAGTACGTAGTGGTTGCAGAGAAGATCTCAATTAGTTACTGAATTTCGCATTCATTTTACAATTAAATAAAATAGAATATTAAAATCATCTTGAAAGAAAATAAATAATAATAATAAAGGCATCATTAACGATAATTTTGAAATAAAACACAATTGATAATTTGTGGTTACCTAAAACTGACATTATTATTCTGAATATTCTGCATAGGTAAGATTTTAGCTTCGTTACGCTTGAACTGTTCTAATTGTAAGATCATATACAGTGTGTCCCAGTGGACGTGAAATAAGATGGTTAACTTCGTTATTAGAAGAGAAACAAAGTCGGTTAAATGGGCAAAGTAGCACTACAGAATTTTACGCTCATTAACGTGTCATTAAGAAATACCGTCTTGTTTAGATTTTAATAAGAAAAAAGTCATTTTTTAACATCTGCTGTAACTTCTTTATTTGTAGTTCCATTGACAAAAACTAAAATTATTTTTGTTTTACCTTCAAAAAGCTTTCCAGTGGCGTAGCTAATTGTTTTCTGTGTTGGATAATTTCTGAGAAAATTGTGGCAACTTTGTTTTTTATTATAGACGCCATATTGGATTTTCCCATTTTCTAATTCAGCATAATTTATTGAGTAATTTAATGTGTCACAAGTTATATGTCAAAATTGAAACATAGGCGTCGTCACAAAAAAACAATATTTATGTTATTTTCTTAAAATTACTAAGCTATGAAAAAACAAGTATGATAACAAAAAAAGCAGTAATGTTAAACATGATATTGTAAAAATGTACTTATTAAAATTTGAACATAAAAGCGGAAATAAATTAACTAAATTGAAGAAATGAACACAACAAAATATCAAAAAAAAATGTTCAAAAATATTAATTTTGTGAAGCTTTTGATAGATTTTGGACAATGTTCTTGTGTCAATAGAATGAAAATTTAAATCGGGTTTTAATTCTCTAGATGTTTCCCATTATTAAAATTTTCGATATCGACAATTTTGTTACAAACCCGAAAGTAAATTAAAAATAGTTATTTATCGACATTCAAAAGAGTATCAATTTTTAAACAGTGTGAACGACTTATCACACATTAAAGCCAAACACCTTAAAAGTTAAATTTATTTAGTTAATTATTCAAATCGAGTTATACATACTCATCCGAAAGAATATTTATTTATATCCACTAGTTATTATTGTATTTTATACATTTTTCAAGTCTCATTTGTTTTTACATGGCCTACTATTGGAAAAAAATAACATAAATACGGTTTTTTATAATGATGCTTAGGTGCAACCTTTGACATATGACATGTGACATCAAATTACTCGGAAAATTTTGGCAAATCCGAATATGTCGTCCATAAGAAAAAATAAAGTTGCCATAATGTTCTCAGAAATTATTCAACACAAAAAACAATTAACTTCGCCACTGGGAAAACTTTTTGGAGATGAAACAAAAATAATTATAGTTTTTGTCAATGGGACTACAAATAAAAAAGTTACAGCAGAATTTAAAAAATGACCTTTTTCACTTTTTTTTTAATAAAATCTAAACCAGCCGGTATCCCATTCTTTTCTTAATGGCATGTTATTGAGCAAAACATTCCACTCTACTTTGCCTACTTAACAGACTTTCTATCTCCACTAATAAGGAAGTTACCCATATTATTCCACCTCCACTCAGGCGGGGATCCAGAAAGGTTTTTCGGGGGAGGGGGGCACTTCCATTCTCACCCAACCCACCTTTTACATGCTTAAGTAACGCTGCAGGCAAAAATTTGAAGAAATTTCAAGGTCATGTGAGATTTTCAATTCAAAATTGAATAATATAAAAAAATTAATTTTTATAGGAAACCAAGATCAAAATTCAACCACCATATTGCATAAATAAACATTTTATTTGCGACTAAAAATATATAAGATTTTAGTAGAAACGGAAAACAAAATATAATTTTTATTTCAAATTGAAAATTGTCAAGTATATACCATATAACACAAATAAAATTACAAAATTACGCAACTAAAAGGTTAAAATAATAGAACAAAAACCATAAAATTCAATATTGTTTTTCGTTAAATTGCATGTTTATAATCGAAATCTTAGCAAAAAAGTAAAACCTGAAACTGTGTGCTTGAATTATTTGGAATTAGGAAATTATGAACTCAAAATTTCGAAAAAGAAACTCTTAATTTGTAGCAAAAAAAGAGTAAAGAATTTGAAATTTTGAGATCAATAATAAAATTTCCAATTTAAAATCGAAATAGTACAAAAGTAATAAAAACTTGGCTGTGTCAATTTTGAGAAAATGATATAGTTTAAAATTAAAAAAAAAATTCATAACATACCCATTCATTTCCGTATTATTGCAAAGCTCCTCTTCCCTTTCATTTCCCTATAAAATTTTGCTAGTCAGATATTTTTTTATCTTATTGTTAGTCAAACATTGTGAAAAAATAAATAAATCCAATAATACACACACAAAACTAAACGTAAATGTTTTATTTTTATTTTAAAACTATGTCACTGTATAGAGTATATGAATAGGGAAGGAAAACTAAAAGACTGACTGAAAAAAAATCAATGTGCAATTTGAGATAAAATTTTGCATTGTTTTGGTTTTGGCTGTTTGGTAAATTCTGGGAACTCTTGCAAGCGATAATTACCAAGCCTAGCATCACCACAAAATAAGTTATTTATTTTGTGTCGTCACAGCATCAGATTACATTCCTAACTAAGAAAATCACTGGTTACAAAGCACAAAGCCCATAAAATTAAGTCGAATATTTATTAGAAGAATTTCTGCGAGGCGATAATCCATGTATTAACAGCCTCGGTTCTGTTATGGACTTTAAAGCAGACCTCAAAAAATGTATGTAACGAAACCCAGAGAGTAAAAAATTAGTCATTTTAAATTACATATTATCAATATTCGAATATCATTATAAATGGCATTGTTTTGACTTTTTTTTAATTTCAATTATTAGATCCCTGTATATGTCGTACAGTTTGCATTTGCATACATACAAAGGCACCGGGCTTAAATTAATTATATCAAATTAATTACAAATCGATTTAAGAATTACGATTTTTAATACTCCAAGAGGGTTTCCGGCGCCAAAAACCCCCGTGGAATAGAAAAAAATAATAATAAAAATAAAAGTCTAAACTTGTAACTTTGAGAAAAGTATTGAAATTTTTTGCAAATTCATAAAATTCATTTAGAAATGTGTTGAAGCTCGAAATTTTGACATTAAAATTTTGAAAAGAAAAACAACAAACACAAATTTCCTAAAAAATTGACGTTTCTTATTTGAAATTAAAATTTTAGGGAAAAAGTTGAAATTGGAATTAAAAAACTAAAAGAAAGTTAATTTCTAAACTGTCATTTATTTATTTTTTTCTGTAGTTATGGGTGCTATTTTTGGGGAACGTATTCAAAACAGAGTGTTTCAGGTAATGAGCAGTTTGGAAAACTATATCTTTTAATTTGTTCAATTACCTGATTCTTTTCTCTATTTTGATGATTTAGTTTGCCTTACGATCCGAACTCTAACCTCTAGTAACTGATGTAATCGTTTAGATATCGATAAATATTTTATGATAAATGTACTTTTAAGAAGCAGTTTATAAATGTCTTACTGAAAATTTCATAAAAGATACACCATTATAAAAATGTAAGCTTACAAAGCTTAACTGAGTTATACAAATAAATTAAATAATAAGTAGATATTTTTTATCACTTCATGAAGATCTAAATTTCGTGCAAAACAATCCAGCTGCAGAAAATAATTTTTCTTGAATTTGCTGATGATTTAAATGCTTGAAAACATAAATAGTCTCACGTTCGACAACATAAAATCCTGGGCGATGTTTACTTTACAATTCGCGAAAATGTACCAAAGAAGGTGCCGCTGTGCGCCAAGAAATCTAATCAGCAAAAGTATTACGAATTATAGCACCGGATGTTATGTCTTTGTCAGATTTGCTGTTAAAATATATGGATATACAATCAGATATCAATTTAGCATAAGAATATTTCTACAACTTTTTATTTTTTATTTTATTTCGTATTTTTCAATTATTTATTTTAAACTTCTTGAGCATCTTGGGGGGGGATCCGCCACTGCCTCCACTGGGACACTGTATACATTTTTTATTTTGGATGTATCCATATAAGTTTTCCTTGGGGTTCATCGTTGTGGTTCCTCTATGAATATACTTATGGGGCACTTTTGACAACTTGTGTTAGCTGGTACGTTATCCAATATTGCGTTAAAAAAGGTGACACTACACGTTAATTCATTTGGTTTAAATTTGAATATACCCATCTTATTTGAGACATCAATAAAACCGTTCATTTGCCTTGAGCATCCAAAGCACAACTTCCAAAAATTACAAAAATTTAAAAATAACATGAAACGTAACGGTATGCATAATTTTGGAAGTTAAGAACCACCTTCTCTATTTTATAAAATAGGCGTGACTATCGAAGATGTATGTATGAAAATCAAAATTAATATTAAATAGTAGGAAGTGAAGACATTATAAAAAAAATATTTAAAAAAAAATCATTTCGATTCAATTTTAAAATTCCAATTTAGAGGCGCGATATTTATATTAGATGAAATCAGGCTAAGAATAAGACAAAATTTATGTCTAAACGTATGAAAGTTGATTGTCAGGCTCTTGAATCACAGGTGCAAATGGTTTCGAAATTTATACTACAATATTGTCCTCTTTTAGTATTTAATATATTAGAGTAATGCTTTCTATTAAGATTTCCATCCGGTCCGCACTAATCTAAGATTGCACGATGTGCTAATGGAAGGAGCAAGAACGTATTTAATCTGTTTACTCACAAGCAATATCATATTTATCATTTCAGCAGCAAGTAACGCACATCATGCTGTATGAATGAAACTTTCTATTTACGGAAGATATGCAACTAGAAGGACAAATAATTGCACAACAAATGGCGGAATTAATCGAATCATAAATTTAAAACAAGTTCAAGTTATGATCTTGACCGCGGTTCTGACTAGGTCGTCAATTTCCCACAGACCTGACTTGTAACTTTCACTCGTATATGGTACACCCGAAACCAACTTGTTCCGGAGAGGAGTCATCAACATTGTCACATCTTGTTCCTCTCGTAAAATCATCGTAACTTGTTCGTACGCAATGAATGTTAACAGGTTGCTATTGTAATACATATAATACATATAATATGTATACTCTTCTAGATTTACTTTATTCCGATGATACTTACAATCAGTTATACATTTTTAAATACAGTGGCTCACAATCAGTGAAATTTTCATAGTCTTTACAGAACCTAAAATTGTAAATACAATACTCTGTAGTGTCTAGAGTATGTTTTGATTTTTATGATGTTTGATAGAACAATTAAAGTTCTCATGTCCTTTTCCCTTTAACAATGGCCTTCTCTACCAATAATCACTTTTTGGTTCCTTAAATTGCAAAAATACTAGTAATTTGAAAAAAAAAACCTTGTGAAGTTAAGTTTCAAATTTCGAAAATAAATCGCATTTCTACATACAATCTAGTGGCATGGGATAGTCCCATAACAGTGGTGCCCAACTCATAACTCGCAAGCAACATAGGGCAATTAACCATGAAGAAATGCTATGTTAGGTTTTCGAGCTTCAGGATTCCTTCTTTTTTAGAATAAATGTACCCACAAATAATTCTTACTCTTGTACTTCACAGGAATTTACTACCTCCAATAGTTAATACGATGTGAAGTATATAAGTTTTAGCTAGAAAAAGAGAGCCTAAGACCAAATTGAAATTTTGCAGAAATGAAACTTGTTTAAAATAGGTGAAACAAATAAATAAAAATTAAATGTTAAACTCAAAATTCTGAAGAAAATTTCAACATTTTCAAAAATAAACTTAAATTTGTGATAAGTCATCAAATTGTCTAAGCTTTTAGCTAAAACCCGAGTTATTCTAAATTCCTGTAACATATAAAAACATTTTTCCTTTCGAAAAAAAGTCATTTTTTAACAAGCGTAATTGAAAGCAAGTAAGCTATGAAAAACAAATTGGAAGTGAAAGTTGGAAATTTTGAGATAAAAGTGGACATTTGGGTAAAAAAAAGTCATTTTTTAACAAACGCAATTGAAAGCAAGTAAGCTATGAAAAACAAATTGGAAGTGTAAGTTGGAAATTTTGAGATAAAAGTGGACATTTGGATGAAACTCAGAATTTGTGAAAGTCTCAAGAAAAGATTATTCCCAAGTTAGTTATACTTGATGATTTGAGCCTTAAATCAAAATTTTCAAAGGTTAAATATTAAGGAAAGGAGTTGAAATCAAGAAAAAATTGTTATCTCTGAAGAACCTTAAAAAATATTTGTAATTTCAAGTTTATAAGTGAAATCTGGAGTAGAATTCCAAAAAAAGAAATAAAAATTGGGAAAAAGTGTAATTACAAATTTAAAGAAAAGCTCCGAATTTAGAAAATGAAATGAAAATTTTGAAAGACTCAAAGCTTGTGAACCAGCAATCAAAAGAGGAAAGTCCAAATTTTGAAAAAAAAACAATAAATAAAAATTAAAAAGGTACAGATTGTACTTGATATTTTGGGTATAAATTCGAAAAAATAGGTGGGTTTTCTTAAGTGAAAAATCAAAATTATCAAAAAAAGTTGAAAGTTAACACAAAAGTGATTTTAGAAAACATTTTGCCACTAGAAACATGTAGTTTTGGGATTCAACCATATCATAAAATTACTAAAAATACCCCACCCTTTGTCGCCATTGGCTTCTTTAAGAACAAGGGGAAAACCAAATGACAGGTACAGGCAAAGAAGGCGATAAGTCAGTTTTCTTCCAAAAATGGGTTACTTGCATCATCTGCTAGACAACGGAGCAACGCTTCTTTGGTCTAGAATCACTTGTTAAAATACACTAAGATAGGAGGTATAATATATTTTCGTTTTCCTTTAATAAGGAAATGATAGAGAATCTTAAAACACATTTTGCTCAAAACTTCTTATTTTGACTTATTGCCTTCTTTGCCTGTGCCCTTCAAATGCAAAAGAGCAGAACACATTACCTTATTATCTCAACTAAATTCTTCCTGCCTTTATTATATTGTCTTTGGTGGCATTTTCATTTGGGAAAAGTTTCGCTTCTGCCTATGGTTGACATACTATATCACCGTTACCTCTTGTTTTTCAGTTTTGATTTTCTATTCTCTTCAAGTAAGTTTCGCCTCTAGTAAAGTTATTTTTCTCGTGTCTCTTTTTTGGTCACTTTCACTTCATAAGAGTTTTATTTCTCTGCAAAGGTTGACACACTGAGTGAGCGTGACATTCTTTCTTAAATTTGGTTTTTCCCATCTTCCTGACGTAGACTCCTACGATTGCAGATAAAACGTCAAATACTATACTTTTAAACTTTTAATAGATAACATGGTCCGATTGGAAAAATATTACATGGTCGAACTTGAAAAATGTGTGTCTGACTGACTCTGACTTTGGAATAAAATTTTTGCTATTTTAAACTCAAGATTTAAACAAAATCCAAGTTTCTATAAAAAGGTGAAATTTTCATAAAAAAACTTTTATTTTATAAACTGAAAAATATTAAAAACGATATATTAATATTGAAACAAAAATTGGAGTTTTTGTCGTTTTGAGGAAAAAGTTGCTTCGAATTAAAAAAAATATCGGAATTAAATATCTTAATAAAAGGAATTTAAGGTTATTATCTAAAACTCGAAACTTTTATAAATAAGCTAATATTTTGAAATTCGAAAAGTGTGGAAAAATGTTTGAAGTAAAATGAAGTAAGCAAATCAATCAAGTAATCAAATACATATATTTCAGGTAATTCTCCATTTAAAAAATCATACAAAAATTTAACTGCTTACTAGCAAACAAAAATAAAATAAAAAAAAAAAGATACAAATGAGACCAAATTGATTGGGAGATGATTTTTTTTGTTAATTGCCAAACTTGTAGAACAAACGGAATGACATACAGTGAGTGTAAAAAGTGTTCGTACACCAAGCCATTTACATATAAACAACGAATAAAAAAAATAATTGGATCGATTACTCTATAGCAGGGATGGCGAACCAATGTCACGCGTGCCACAAGTGGCACGTTTGAAAATTTTGATGGCACGCACATAGACAAAATTATTTTATTTATAAGTTATCTTTTTTGATAGAAATGAATTAAAAATTATTAATCTACACTTAATTTATAATTTATGATATAAATTTGTAGTACTGAATACCTATCTTTGTATGTTAACTAGAACCGTCAAATTAAACATTTTATTATTAAAATATCCCATGAATTCTCTCGAAGTATATAAAGATGCACATAAGATAAAATTTTTTGCGTATCCAGTTTCGCCTTCTAATATTATTCCATGTTGTTGCCGTCGCAGCGCTCGAATCAGACGACAGACTGTATTAGTTATTATTAGTAAACCGTCGTCTTTGAAACTTCAGTGACTTGTTAAAAAATATAACTGTTTATTGTAAATAGATACAGTGTTATTTTTAGGTAAATATTTTTACATATTATTTCATATTTTATATTCTGCATTCATTTGCAAGAACATATTGCGCCACGGCTAAAGTTTTAACATGAAACAACCTTAAGGTATTAAAAGTTACCAAACTTATAATTTATTTTGCTTATTTTTGAACTATAAAATATTTTAATATTATGAGAAATTATTAATCATTAAGTCTGTGTAAAATATAGAAATAATTATTAAAATTACCTTGAATTAATATATTATTTATTATTTTCTTGTGTTGGTAATACATTTAGTACTTTAATATGTGTCGAAATATGTTCTTGCAAACGAATGCAGAATAAATTATTTATTTTATAACAATATTATTAAAATATATATTTTTTAGAATTTCATATTATGACCAGTTCAATAAAAAATCGAAATTATCCGAAACATGTAGTAGCAAAGAATTTCAAGCTTGGTAGGACCGATAGATACGGTATGATTGAAAAGGACAGTAAAGTTCTAAAACTGTAGTCTGTAGAACATTTTCAGTAAAGCGGCATTATGGAACCAACCATAAATTTCTTCTCGATCGAAGTGTAGAAGAGCAAAAGGAGTATATATCACGTGCCTTAAAAAATAAAAATGCTCAAACTACTTCTTTAATGAATTATATTGGAACTCAATCAAACACCACTGCTGCTAGTTATCAAGTTTCAAAAAATATTGCTCAATATGCGAAATCTTTTAACGAAGGCGAATTTTCAAAGGATGCTTGGCTACAATGTGCACCATACTTATTCGATGGTTTCGAAAACAAAGAAAAAGTATCCAAAGTATTAAAGATATTCCGATAGCTAGGAATACAGTGAAAGAAAGAATTTTGGGTATGGCGGTAAATGTAAATTTTCCCCAAAAAATTCATATAAAATCTTGCGATTTTATATCCATTTGCCTTGACGAGTCTACGGACGTAACAGGCTCTGCTTGCTTAGCAATTTTTGTACGTTATTTTGTTCAAAACAATATTAAAGAAGAGTTAATAAGTTTATCAACATTAACAACAACAACAACAACAAAAGGATTAAACATTTGTAATGCAGTTTATAGATGCATTGGAAAAAAGAGAAATATGTCCTTCTAAAATTATGTCAGTTACAAATGACGGTGCCCGCAGCTTAATTGGACCGGAAAATGGATTTATAAATTTATTTACAAAACGTATTGGACACACAATTCTTGATTTTCATTGCATTATTCACCAACAAGCGTTATGTTCAAAAGAGGTTCAAAAATGTTTGATGATATTTTGAGTTTTTTAACAAAATAAGTCAATTTTATATCAGCACGAGCCCTAAATAAAAGAAAATTTCAAGAATTGTTAAACGAAGAAAACTCGTCGTACAATAGCTTACTTTTATACAATAATGTACGCTGGTTAAGCCGCGGAAATGTTTTGCAAAGATTTGTAGATTGTTTGGAGGAAATAAAGCGTTCGAAGTCAAATTACAGATTTTTAATCGTGATATTCTTTCAAATTCATATAAATATATTCCGAATACAAAATTTTTTTTCTTAAAGTGAATGTTACGAAAAGCCAAATAAAGGGTCATTTACGAAAAAGTTTTCAATGGTAATTCAATCCCTGATTCAGGAATTTTCTGCAAGATTTGCCCAGTTTAAAAAATTTGAAGAAACTTTAAAATTTATTTTATATCCTGATACAATACCACTTGGAAAATTAAATTTAAAAGTCCTTGAGTGGTTAAATTTTAATGAATTAGAAATGGAATTAGTTGAATTTCGGTCAAGTACCATATGGAACCAAAAATTTGTTGATTTAAGAAATGATTTAGAAATTATTGAAAGTAATCGATTATTGGATAAAATAAATAAAATTGCAGAAGATGAAATTCTAACTACATGGAATTCAATTCCTGACACGTTTAATTGTTTAAAAATATTAGCAAAGGCAATTTCATCAACATTTTTTATCTACGTGGGCACATGAATCTCTATTTTGAGAATTAAATTTTATAAAAAATAAATATAGGAATAGAATGACGGATGAGTCGAGCTCTGCATGCGCAGTATTAAAATTAACTAAATATGAACCAGATATTAAATCTTTATCATCTTGTGTACAGCAACAAAAATCAAATTAACAACAATTGTTTTTAACGTGAATTTTGTTTCTAGCATATTGCTTTCTGTAAAACATTGATTAATAAAAAACTGTTTAAAGAAGAATTGCTTTTATTTGTTTATTTAATTATACTTACGTATAGTTTCACCACGCTAACATTTCGAATGAAATTTTATTGTGGCACGTTACATATTTAAAAAAGAATTTTTATGACTTTGTGGCACGGATATCAAAAAAGGTTCGACATCCCTGCTCATAGTCTTAGCACTTTATTCATGAGAAAGAATTGAAAGAAAAACAAACTCTGAGTGCGAAAAAAAAATTAGTAGATAAATATAAAAAACAGTAACAATTATTACTCCGTTGATCTGCCTTTAGCTTTAATAATAGCATAGAGTCATCTTGACACAGAACTAACTAATTTAAAAGTGTAAGAAGAGGGCATCAGGGCCCATTCTTCTGGAAAAGCGGTTTTCAATGTTTTTTACTTAAAATTTATTGCTCTTGAATTTTTTTGCTAAGGTAATCCTACATATGCTCTGTAAAATTATTATCGGGCGACTGAGGAGGTGACAAGGCATTTTGGGGTATTAAAAAATATCCACCTCTTGGTATTTCGTGGTGTTTGCTTTGGATCGTTATCTTGTAAAAAAATATCCAATCATTATTAAAACCCATTGCTGTTGCACTTGAAAGAAGCTTCTCCTTTAAGACCCTAATTTATTATTTTGGGGTTGTTTAGGATCCATAATGCCATCAATAAATTTAAGTTTTTCCACCCCTTGGGTACTCATACGACTCCAAATATAAACAGAACCTCCACCATGTTTCATCGTAGGTATTAAATTTTCTATATTAAGACTATATTAATGAAATAAATAACGTTTGTGAACAGATAATTTTTAGGGACGAATCTAAATTTAATTCTGCGTCAAATGGTGTGGGAAAACGGGAAAATCTAATATTGAACTTGGTAAGAAAATTTAGTTCCTACGATAAAACACGGTATTGGATCTGTTTGAGCTTAGGATTGTATGGGTACTAAAGGGGTGAGAAAATTTGCATTTTTTGGTGACATTAGGGAACATAAACAACCATAAAGAATACCATATATTACCATACTAAATAAAAATCTTCTTTTAAGTGCAACAGCAATGAGTTTTAATAATAACTGGATATTTTTACAATATAACGATCCAAAGCATACATCATGGAATATTAAGAATTTGATACTTTTTAACTCGCCAAAATACTTTGTAGTACCTTCTTCGTCACCCGATTTTAATGTTATGGAGTATTTGTGGGATTCTTTTAACAACAAAATTCTAGAGCATCAAATTTCACGTTAAGAAATATTAAAAACTGCGTTTCGGAATGAATGGGCACCCTCTTCTTCTTACACTTTTAAATTATTTAATTCTATGTTAAGAAGACTCCATGTCATTATTAAAGCTAAGAGCAGACCAATACATTACTACTCGTTACTTTTCCTACATTTATCTGCTAATTTCTTAAGTATACTAATACTTTTTGTGCGGATGTTTGAATAAATTTTAAGCAACTTTTTTAAGCAACTTCCGCCTTTGTTTTTCTTGGTCTTTTTTATAATAAATAAAGTGCTGTAATTACCTTGTGATTGATTCAATTATTTTTTAAATAATTAAATATATTGAAATCGAGACAATCCGTTTTTTACGTACATTGCTATGTGTACGAATACTTTTTGCACTCACTCCCTTTTAATTGAAGGTAAAAGGGAAGGGTTCTAAACCATACATAGAGAACACTTCGATACTGAAGATTTCTTGGGTACATCCTGTGGAATTTGCTTTTATTCTAAGCAATAATTTTGTATATAGTTTCCCATGTGATTAATTTCCAGACGATTTTTATATAATCCTAACACGTACATAACTTCATAATGCATTCTGTCTGAAACATCATAGGTAAACCTGCTTAAAAAATAAATCTTATTTTGTTGCAAAGGTCAGAGAAAAAACGTATGTCTAAATTTTCCGTTTATTTAATTTTTCTTTGTGTACAAAAAACTGCAGTTTTGGTATTTTCTTACATTACTTAATTTCAACTAATTTCCGTGTCAAACGGCACATTTGACAAACTATTTTACAGGTAACTTTCTTGAGCTGTGGTATATAATACCTAAAATTTTCTTCTGTTATCAAAAAACATTTTCTTTTTCATCGATTAAATTATAAGTTAAAAGTACAGCAATAATTTATATAAATAAATAAATAAACATCAAAAAGTTACTTCAGAAAACTTATTATTCACACAGAAATCATTTCCTAGTTGAGTAGTACCTATAAGCTCTATTTTGTGCTGATCCATCATCATAATAGTGTGACCGTCTGTAATGCCCATCATCTTCAAATGAGGTAGAATGCGTATGGGACTCGGAAAATTTTGGATGCTTGACAATTTCAAAGGTAGTCTTATCATGATGCCCGCTGCTGACTAATTTCTTTAAACCAAGAATAGCACTAAGTAGTAAAGCCATCTTGCCAACCAGTAGTGCAGTACCAGCCATCACCGCTATGCCTTTGTAGGCCATCGCCAGAAAACTACCCTTGATGGCTAACGCCCACATTAAGGCACCTTGACCACCTTTATCCTTCTTCTTTCTTCCTTCTTCAACCAACTTCGGAACGCTGATTTGGACAGAGTGTGTATCCATAAATCTTGCGGTGGCATTAGCCAAAAGATCATCGACTTCATTGCTTGCAAGTTTTTCCAACTTGGTTTCATTCAGGGGAACACTATAACGTAAACTTTTATCTTGCCTGCCGTCACTAATTAAATTAACACCTTCGATAAATTTTAAACTCTTCATTTGATTGGCTCGATCGGCGGCTTTTAAAACTTGAATTTTGATGCACTTTAACAGATCGTCTCTACTGCTGCACGTATTAAACATTCTCTTTGCGATTTTAATACCACTTTGTAGGTCCGCACTAACAATTAATGAATATAAACATAATAGGTATACACTTCTGGTCATTTTTGCGTCGTGGTCAAGTTCTGCGTTAGAACTATGCTTAAGTGAACATATAACATCAATTTATGTGTAGGGTTTCGTGATGTATGAATCTTTCAGAGCGTAGAGCTGCAAAGTCGTATTTGATCTATTTAGTTATTGTTTATGTACGAATTACGTGCGTATAACACCTTATTTTCATCAGATGCATTCTTAATTAGCGAAATGGACTCATTTTTTACTTCCTTTTAACTTGCTTGCATCATGTTAAGAAAATAATATATTGCATGAACCGGTATCGATTTATGTGAGAAAAAAGTAAGTTTTGCGTCAAAGTTGGAATATTGCAACCTTATTTAAATAACAAAAAAATTTAATAACATTATGAAGAAGAATCCTTAACCAAGTATGTATAAAATTAACTTTCCCAATATGCGAAAACACATATATGTATGTATGCGCTACCAAGGTTTTTTTTGCTTTTTATTTCAATTAATTATGGCAATTATATTGTTGGAAAATATGCTAAAAATAAAAATACCTTTTAGTTAGTACGAATTTTTTAAAAAGTAGCATTAATTATAAAACATTCAAGTGTTGGAATTTTTTCTTTGATCGATTTCTGCCTACTTTCCACTAATTAAATGAATTTTTAACTACTTATAACTAACTATATGTATATTTTAATTAATTTCATCAACAAATAGTGGCTCCAAACAAAATAGGTTTTGATTAGTAGAGACAAGCTTTATATTTCTAAATAAAATGATTCCAATTATAGTCGAACCTAGATAAGCGAGAACTAGATAAGCGAGAAAACTCTATGAGACTGCCTTTCAACCTATAGGTACCTCCTCTATAATTGAGAGCCGGCAAAAATAAGTCGATCTTCTTTATTTGCTTCTCGTGATTATTAAAATGCGACTTGTAATATTCTTGAAATGACTAAAAAATGTCCTTCTACAACAATATATTCCTTCATAACTATTGAACTTTATTAACGATAAAAACGTAAAAAAAATTGAAAATTACACAAGGTTTTGATAAATGTTTGCTAACACCGGCCCAGGTTTCACATTACTGCATTATCGAAGGTCATACCAGCAATTTGTTTGCTGGTTCTTTAACCAAGAAATTCTCCTGCTGCCTGGACCTCACTTGCCTTGTATTTTTCCCTGTAGTGTTTGCTGTAGTAAACCATATATCCTTTCATTCCTCATTATGTGGCCCTGGTATTCTAACTGGCGTGTTTTTATGGTAGTTTTTATTTCTGTGGATTTTTGCATTCTACGAAAAACTTCCTCGTTGTTCACGTGATAAACCCAAGAAATGCGTATGATTCTGCGATAAAGCAACATTTCGAACGCCTCTATTTTTTTCGCGATGGCTGCAGTTAGAGTCCAGGCTTCTGTACCATAAAGTAAGATGGCATAACAGCGAAGATGTCGTATCTTGGTTTTTAAAGTTAATGAGCGACATTTAAAAAGTGTTGCTACTTTAATGCTGTATCCATGAATACAGCCCTTGCCTTTTCAAGACGACACTATTTCTTGTGAGTGATCCCATTGGTCATTCAGTAAAGATCCCAGGTATGTATATTTGCTGACTCGATTAATGCGTTGACTGTTGGAAACAATCAGATGCCACTAGAAACCTTTAAATAGGCAACATATCTTGTTAGATAAACTAACCACTAAAACATCTATTACCATTTAAATGATTCTAACATATGAGCCTTTTCGAGTTAAAACAAAGCAATTGCTTTCCATAAATTAGCTTCTCACTATTAATTGTTTACTCATATTTCAACTGTGCTGTGAGAGAAAATTTGTTTTCCATTTTAATTGCCGTGAACTAATTTCTCAGTATGATGTTGCATGATAACTTTGAACCCCACTAACCTATTTAATATTTTGACCATAGCAATGCTCGACCTTGTACTTACATTTTACGCCATATTGACTTTAATTATACGGATACAGGTACTAATTGCTAACGTAACATATGTAGTTTACGCAGAGTTAATATGCGTTATGGATTAGATAATTGAAGGAAAAGTATGATCAGCCGGAAGTTGTATTTAGAGAGAATATATTTATACCTTGCGACAAATTCAAAACGCAGTCGAGATTATAAATCTCAAGACAATGTTTATGGCACATAGTGACAAATTAAATAAACTTCCAGTGCCGTTCCTCGTGAACTAGGAGGCGAACGATTTATTTGTAACAAAGTTCGTAAACTAAAATACGCATCAGGTTCAAAGAAATAAAACTAAACGTGGCAACTTCGGTCCCGTAACGGTATCATTATTTCCGAAAAATTTCTTGCACATCATGATATTTTAATATTTTTCTACATACATTATGTATGTTAGCGAATGGCAAAATGCATTTGTTTGATTTTGCGATGGTTTAGTTACAAATCTTTAAAAAACAAAAATTTCCAAAAAATTCTAATTTTCTTTAAAAAAGTGGAAATTTTTAAAAACTAGTAATTTTAAAATATTGACATTATCAGAGGTCAAAATTTTCAAACATTCAGAACTTTATGAAAGGCAAAACTTTGAAAAAAGTTTAAAAAATATCGCAATTCTGATAACTCGAAATTTTGAGAAATTTTATATCTTAATAAAGTATTATTCAAAATAAAACAATATTTTAGAAGATTTCAAAAAGAAAAGTAAACGTCAAAGTTTACAAAAAAAGCAAAATTTCTAGGAATAAAAAAAATTCTGCAAATGCAAAACTTTCAAAAATTGAAAATAGTTAAAATTTGAAAATGTTAAAACTTAAAAAAATAAAAATTGGCGGCAATAGTTGAAATTTTCAACATAAGTAAAATGTTTCAAAAAAATCCAAATTTATAATAGTATCTAAAAGGTCAAAATTTTGAATAAAAAGCGAATCTTTAATAAATTGAAATCTTGAAACAACTGAAATTTTTAAAATAATTCAAAGTCGTTGGTAAAACCAAAAGCCCACACCAATGAAATTGATAGCTTACAGTTAAATTTCCGACTTTGTTCAAGCATTTTAACCTTAAATTAAGAATTTTTGCTTTAAATTTTAAACCTACAGATATAAGCAGAATGTTCGTCTTCAACCTCAACATGCTAATCTGCTTTTCTCTCAAAACTATTTCAAACATCAAATAGACCTTATGCCATAAGAGTTGCACAAAAAATATTAGCATCATATAGCGTTTCTCATATTACCAGTTACAGTGGTTGTAAATAAAAATGTTTTGTTGGATAGTATTATATCTTGTTTAGTAAACTTCTGCAAGAATTTAAAGCCAAAAACTGTTAGCTAAAAGTCAGTGTGCAATTGGTGACGCGTCTATTTTCATGTCAATTACTGGAGCATATTTCATTTCGGTATCTTCTATTAATGGTATATTGGGCAGTTTATAGAGTTTCAGCCATCATCTCACTTTATTGAATATGATTATAGTTCCAAAATAAATAAATCTATTTTACGTATTCCCTTTGACCTGCTTGTTTTAAATTCAGCGTCACTGATATGTTAAAATTACTTGAACTAAAGAGATTTCCCTGAGACTCTCTAACTTTAATAAAAAACACAAAACAAATTCTATGAAATGAAAAGAAAAAACTTTTTGTTAAATTAATTTCTCTAGAAATCTAGAAAAATGAAAGTGAATTGCGTCTTACTTTTTTACATTGTACTTAAAAAAACTTGATCTGCAATGTGTATAAAAGTTATAAGGATCTAAAATTTTTAAGTTTGTTTTTTCTCTGAGAAACTATATTTTTCCTTATAAAAATTTAAATTATTAGATCAATAATTTGCTTTATTCTGAGAAATTCCAAAGCGATAGATACAAAACTGGCAAAAATCAATTAGGAATTGCGACCTGTAGCGTAGTACCAGACATTTACGCAAACTGGCAGACATTTTTCGATGATGAAGTTAATCGCAATTAAAACTGTAACAAATGATATGTATCATCGTCTAAAGAAATCTGTCCTCTAGCCAAAAAGCTATTTACATCTGATTTAGTGCAAAATTACTCGAGATATAATTATTTTTATGGCAAAAAATGGTGCTGTTGGCCTAATCGTCGTGTTGTGCAATATTGACAAAATGTTAAAATTTTGAAAAAAAGTGAAAATATTAAAAAGAGAAAATTTTGAAATAGTGACATACAAAAAAATAGTCAATATTTTTAGAAAAGTTGACATTTAAAATAAATTCAATTTTTCAAAAAGTCAACATTTTAATGAACAAGTTTAAATTTTCGGGAAATTCGATTTTTTTTTTAAAAGTAGAACCTTTAGAGAGTGAAATTTTAAAAATTTCAAAAAAAAACAACTTTAAAAAGGACTACAAAGTAAAAATTTTAAAAAAATTTAAAAAGAATCAAATTTTTCAAAAAAAAGTCAAAATTCCGACATAGACCAAGTTTTGAAATAGTCGAAAGTTCGGAAAAGATACAATTTGCAAAATAATATTTTTGCGCGTTATTGGTTCGAAATTTAAAACTCCGTGATTTGTAAACATCTTTTTTCTAAACGGATTTCGGAACACTACAATTATAATTCACTTAGCTGACCAACTGACTAATTAACTGGCTAACCAATTTACTGTTTAATAAACTGACTGAGGGAAAGACGAAATCATATTTATAGGCTTCCGGTTTTCTAGAACGGAATCCGTACAGATAGGGCTTATCACTTGCGGAAACATCTAGAGCGCTTATCTGCCGTATGATTCATCATCGCGGCCGCTTCCCATTATCAAAATTTTCTAGAGAATTTCTTACTAATACAAATTTTATAACTACATTTTGTTACAATTATTGAAAGATCGAAGTTTTTTCAAAACAATTGAAATGCGCTAAGAAAAAAAATTCGAAAACAGTCTCAATTTTCGAAAAGTTTAGAAGTTTTGAAGAGTCGCAATTTTTGAAAAATTGAATTCAAGTAAAATACTCCTCAAAACTACCGAAGTAGTCAAAATTGTAGAAAAATAGAATTAAAAAAGAACTCTAAAACTTTAAAAATTTTTTATCAAACTTTTAGTAAAGTTAAATTATTTAAAAAAGGTCAATTTACAAAACAAAAACTGAAATTTCAAAAATCTATATTTTCTAAATAGGTTTAGTTGAATTCTGTAAAAAAACGTGACCAGAAAATGTCTAATTACCGAACAGATATTGCACAAAGCGTAAATAACCAAGCAACTTTTTGATTTATAAGCAAGTAATATTACATATTTATTTATTTTCATTAATTGCTGTGAGTATGTTAACCAAATTACAAAAATTTGACGATTAAAAAACTCGCCAAATTCATTTGTAAGATAGTGTTATTTTTCTATTTTACATAGATAAAACCAATTCACTTTAATTAATTAAGTAGTAGTACAATTAATACATGTTTTAGTTAATTACTTTTAATTTAAGTTTATTTTGCTTTTTATAGCCATTTTCACTTTTCAATTAATTGAATTGTTTCAAAATTTCTTCACAGCAATTAATCCGCGACACAATCCTTGTCATTTCAATGTTTGCGTATTAAATTTCTTTGCTATTTATGTCAGTTATTTTACAAGACGGATACCCAAAGTAGACCGTAGCGCTCGCAGAAAATGAGAGATCATTGTTAGTATTGCATTACCACATTTGTGGCGTATAAATAAAAGGAGAAATTCATTAGGAAGTTCTATCTTAGTTTAGGTTGTAATGGACTACATTCTATTTAAAAGTCACTTTTATTTTCAATGTCATTCATTTTCGACTACGAAAGGAGAAGAAAATAAACATTTTATTTAGTAGCTAATAGTAATCACAATATTTGTTCAGGTTTCTAAAAGTAAATGTTTGATAATTTGCACTTCTTCTTTGCTTAAATACGTGCTTTTACTTTCAACACACAAATTAATTCAAAATAACGAGAAGCAAGAGAAACTAATTAATATTTTTAATTTTTGAAACAAAACTATCGTGAACCCAAATTCAGTCTAGTCAGTAACTGCAAAAATATTAACTTATATAACAATTTTTATGTCACTGGTTTTAAAGTCAGGGCAGCTTTTTAGATTTCTAACTTTGTCTAGGCTCCATCTGTCGCGAATCCCATGAATATTCCAGTTATTTGAATTTAAATTATCGTCTGTTGATAACCCTGCAGGTGCAGCGTAGAGAAGGTCTCTGCTTCTGAGGTAGAGTCACAGTATGCTAAGGGGAAACCCAGGGTAAAATAAAAGAAGAAGAAGAAAAGTCCCTGATAAAAAAATTTAAATTCAATGCGTAAGTATTAGATGTGCATGTGTGTGCACGAAAGGTGTAGTCTATTTCGATAGTGATCTGATTGAGAAGTATTGTTAGTAAGTTTTGTATATTTTTATGCTTGTCACTCTGATAGTGTAAAGCTTGATATAATAAGGTGAGAATTGCTATGCGGTCAGGGGTGGCTGTGAGAGGAAGTTGAATGCCAGTTGTAAAAGTAGGAGGTGCTTTGTACACAGATATAACAGAAAGGAAGTACTTAAGATGTAATTATGAGAGGGTGTTTTGTCTTAAATTAACTTCAGGAGGCATTTACCTCAGAATCAGCGTTAAAGGGTGTTAACCCTATAATTGGTATCGGGGAATAATGTCGTATGATCAGCTTTAGAGGGTGCTAACCCTGTAATTAGTATCAGAAGATACTTTTTATATATCAGCTTTAAGGAGTGTTAACCCTATAAGTAGCAGCAGAGGATACTTGCCGTATAATCAGCTTTAGAAGGTGTTAACCCTGTAATTAGTATCAGAGGTTATTTACGATATAATCGACTTTAGAGGGTATTAATCTTATCATCGTCATCAGAAAGTATTGATATTAGATTAGCTTCAGAGGGTGTTCACCCTAATAGCAGTTCCAGTAGATATTTACGTTACCAATGATACATGATAGTGTTTACTTTATTTTCTGTTACGAACTTATTTGTATAATATACTTATGTACAATTTCAATCTGTTAATAGTTAGGTAAAGCAGAGGCAATCCATTTCGAAAACGTTTAAGTCTCATTTTCTTAAAAGAAATGGTAAAAAAAAATAAGATCGACAAAACCCAAATTTTTTTAATGATTTAGGTACAAATGGTTACTTATGTTACTCATACTGACTTCTAAAATGCTACAAATCAAAATAATTGGCTTAAACATATTCCTAAAGTTATTTGTAAACGTAAACTTACTAATAATGGACCACTTCCAATGGGAAGAAGCCATACAAGTGTGACATTATTTTAGTTTAATATATGCCTCTAAATAAAAATAAATGAGTCTCCATATCTTAAGAATGCACCAACGTTTATACTCGATAATCACAAATCAATAGTAGAAAATCCTTATTTGTCTGACATAAAAACGGCTTGTCTTCAAATAAGCAACAAGATAATTGTTAGATTAGATGGACCTTAAAGAAGATATGAGCCATTACATGTCAAACAGTGGTCCCAATTCGGAATGTTTTACTTTTCATTGAATCATCAAAGTAAGAATGAACGTTATATCCAAGCATAATGTATTTCCATTTTCATTGCTCGAGGAGGATGAAAGCAAGTACTTATAACGGGTCACGTCGGTTCAACAAGATATCACTAATGCTACACTGTATAATCTCGAGAAAGTAGTCATCTTAAACGTCCACAAATTTCGATCGCAGCAATTACACCATCCTAAAAAAACCAAACCCAAAATATCTCTACGAGCTAATGGTCCGATCGTAAAGAAATAAAACAATGAGTATCCTATATCTCGAAGCAGGAATTTAAATTGATTTCTAATTTAATATGACGTTGGGAAATAAAAATTATGGGACTATAAAATATATAGAATAAGCTCTTAACCGAAATAGATCTAACCTGAAATATTTTTTAAGTGTACAGCATTTCTGTCATTAATAAAGAAATGATTTCCTCTGCCAAGCATAAAATACAATGTTGGAACTGGCTTACGCTGATTCTTTACTAACAACATGTTATAATGACTTCATTTTCTGCAACATCTATCTTGTATCTCTCTATGATTTCAGATTTTTTAAAATTAAATCTCTACTAGTGGCAACTTAGTCTGTGTTGAATTTAATATGGAAAAATTTTTTGAAATACCTATCAGTATAAGATTGCAACAACCATCTTGAACCGAATTACTAAATATCAAAGAAACCATTAAAAGTAATTTTCTAACAAGATACTAATAGTCATGGTTAATAACACCAATTTTTAAAAATACTCAAGATTAATTTCTTTATTTACCTCCTTGGTTTTCCGTTTGCTCTTAAATGTGGCATCTCAGCTTAAAGAATAAACTATAATTTTAATAAATCCAAATTTTTTTAAAATTTCAATAATTCAGTAATAAATTAAGAAATAAAATCATTTTTGCAGTTTTGGTCTGCCCATTTACATGTTTGTCTGAAAATAATTCGGAAATAGCTAACTTTCTTCAAAAGAAAGAGTATTTTCTAGTACATTTTTCTTATAATTTTATTTAGGAATAAAGATCCTAAAAATCACCTAAATATTTTCTAAGCAGTTAAAGTTATCACAAACTTAGCCACTATGTTACCAATTCTTGAACATTTTCAATGTTTTAGCATCAACAGAAGATTACGGCTGTGTAAATTCTGCAAAAATACGCTTCCAAACTATCACACTTCAATCTGACCTCAGCGTCAACAGGAATCCTATTGTACCCGAGTCTGTTAAGATTAGGGGATAAATTCAAACCTTTCCATGGAGAGAAGAAAGGATCATTTGAAATATATAAATACACTGTGTCATTTTAAAAACGTACTATCTCTAATATTTTAGTTTTTTTATAGAATACGAAATTAAATTAAGCAAAAACATGTTAATTTCATTTTCAAATGCATCAACTCTTGAGCTGGGGTGGAGACAACCCCTAAAATCTTAAATGTGAAGAGGGTTCAGCGATATCTCATTTGAAAAGCTCGTTTTAATTATACCACACTACTTGTTTTTTTTTTAGTTTATCAATATTATTTAAATTATTAAAATGAATGACATTAGAATTAAATAGCCGTTTGAAGTTTTCTTTTGCTTTTTGCTACGAAACAATATTTAAATGCTTAGTAGAAATAAAGAAGGACATGATAAGAAGCCGTTACCTAAACGTTCAGTATGAAAAGAACGAAGGCAATCTTTATTTTTTTGTTAAATTTTTTTATTATTTACCTTCACCGTAAATTCAGTTATGCGACTTCAAGGTTGTGCGTTTTTTCAATTGTTTGCAAAAATGGTGTACACACTTCAACAAAGAACAGAGGTTATTTTCACTTATGAAGAATTTGAAAATGTGCTGGAAGAACGGCAGCAATTTTCAATGAGCAGATGTAACAATTTAAATGACAAATATGTCTTGGAATTAATTGCAAAGTTTACTGAGAAAAAAATAGGTGTGTTTTAAATGAAGCAGCTCAAATAGCAGTTTTAGGCATCTTCTCTACGGACACGACCATCTCAGTTCGTATTGTAGCTCGCGCAATAGGAATGCCACACGAAGCAGTAAAAAAGGCGCTAGAATTAAATAAATTTCATCCATATAAAATGTGAATTCCTCAACAAATTTTTGATGACGATTTTGACAGAAGGATTGAATTTGGCGAAATAATAACAGATTTCATAAATAACAACCAAAATATTTTGAAGAACATTTGCTTTGGTGAAGAGTGTATAACGTTTTTTCTTAATGGGCGTGTTAACAAACAGAATCGCCGATAGTATAGCGATAAAAATCCGCGACATTTTATTGAAAGTAATTCACAGTATCCAGAAATAGTTAACATATGGGCTATTATACTTGGATATGCAATTATTGGACCTATATTCATCGAGGGAAACGTAACTTGTGAGCGTTATTTCAACCTTCTTGGTGGGATAATAGAACCCTTAATATAAAAATAATTTAAAAAATCAAGATGACGACGCTGGTAATGTTGTTTCGGAAGAAGATCTGTTTCGCTTGCAACAAGATGGAGCTTCGTCACATTACTTTCTGCAAGTTGAGGAATAGTCAGATAACAGGTTTCCTGACAGATGGATTGCTAAAAGAGGAGCAATAGAATGGCCATTACTGTCACCTGATTTAGTGCCTCTTTTCTGTGGGACACTTTAAATCGGTTATTTATAATATACGGCATCTAGATTTGGAAGTATTGAAGGAAAGAATTACAGATGCGTATAGAGAAATTAAAGTACAAGTTTTTCAAAAGTTAGGGAGACATTCGAGACCAGACTATATCAATGTTTAGAAAATAATGGACAATAATAAGAATAATAAGAATTTAATTAAGTAAACTACTTTTTAGCAACTTGTTTATGTTTGAATATTTATTACTCCAGCTGGTTTAGGAGTTTTTCTTGATTTTTCCAAAACTATTGAAAAGAAAGGTCATGGTATACTTGAAAAGGCAATTGAACAACCTTTCAAATGAATTATCGCTTAGCCCGCCCATTCCCGTTTATGGTAAGGTTTGTGTAATTAAATTAAAAGCTTGCTGAAAAAACGTCCCGCTTGAAAATAAAATTGACATGTTTTTGCCTGATTCCATATTTTATATAAAGCAACTGATATATTAAAGGTGGTACGTTTTCAAATTGACACAGTGTATATTTCGAACAAAGTAGACAGGAAAACAAGACTCGCCATTGCAAATGCATCATCTTAAATGCAGTAGATTCTTTAAATTTAAAAAAACTTCTTAAAACTATCTACTTTGCAACAAATGACTTCAAAATTTCTAAAGCTTCTAATAATTCAGTTATTATTACAAGAAGAGTAGGTTATAACGGAATATCAGACACCAATAATTAACACGATTACAAGTAACTCTCTAGTTTTTCAATTGCAATTCATACATCTTCTCAGACATGCTTTAAATATCCCTTCCATGTATTCACATGAATTACAAGTCTTTGTGGAACGTGAGGAGATCATTTAAATCTATTATACGTCACAATTAATAAAGCTTTTGCTTCATTAATTGTGTCATATACACATATTTATAGATGTAACCATAGTGGATTTAAATTTTCATTAATGAGAATAGATATTTAAAATGGTTAGTCTTGTTAATATTTACAAATTTAGTGATTGCTAACCTGAAGTCAGATTATTTAGAATTTATATGTCAATTTTTATATAGACGTATTCCAATAGAAAGCTAAAAATAAGGCGTCTTCTCATCAAGTGATTTAAATTCAAGACTAACCCAAATAATACCAACTAGAATTAATATATGTATGACACTGATTTTTTATTTACTTAATAATTAAATTCGTCATTAATTTGGTATAAAAAATGTAAATAATAATGGTAAAAGGAATGCTTTGTAATGAAAGCTACATAACTGTAAAAGTAAAAAAAGTCTGATTCATATTTATTCAAATGATAACTAAAACAAGAACGATGTGGTTATGAGAGTAACGAATTTTACTTTTAATGAGCCAAGATCAGGTGCAGATAAGTTTGAATCAAACTGAAAGTTATCATGAGGTCTGTGCTAATTTTGTTCCTTGTACTCCTCACTTAAACTGTACTCAAATAGTCGTAAGATTCATTACATATATTATTTAGTGGTATATATATATATATATATATATATATATATATATTCCTAAGCCCAGTTTTGGTAATAAACTAAATTCATTTACAAACATATTATGTACATACATTAAACGATGCCATTATACATATTATATTATACATATTACCTATGATACATAACTATACTAGATTTCACACCATAATTTTGAAATTATTTTCATTCCATCTTAATCTTAGCAGTGAATTCGTCAAAATAGCAATCGTGAGCACGTATGTACAACTACCAATTCAAGTGATCGTTGAAAATTAGTGAGACTTTTCTTTTATTTTCAAATTTTACAAGAGAAAGTTTACATGATAACTGTAGTGCAGGAAATGTTTATAGACACGTAATTCTTCGCTTATTTACTTTGTCAAATGTCTAGGTTTTTAAAGGATTATAGATAAGCGATGGAAGAAAAACAGTGAACAACGCATCGAGGAAAATTTGTACAGATTCTTGCCTCACTAAACCTGAGTAACGTGTCAGCTATTGAAATACCCATCGATAGGAGAAGAAATGGAAATAAAGGTCCTGACATTGGCATTGGCAAGGTCTGTAGCGGGGTCACCGTGCAAGCAGCACACTTGCTGCATATTCTGTGTCTACTGCGCTATACAACCAAATTCTTCGGCTTCATCTTCTTGGCCTACTTAATGGAATTTGTGTTAAAATTACTATCTGATCGGCTGAAAAGTTCACATTACATCGCATTATTATGCGGTATCTTTAGAAAAACATGTAGAAAGCGAGATCACATTCGAGAAAACCTGTTATTAGGGTGCTATATTATTCTCAGACAGCCCATAAAATAATGATAATCTATGTTAAATTATGCTGAATTTGTCTCGATGTAATTAAATCTTGGTTATTTATACATATAAATCATACGATTTTCATCTTGGAATTTGCATGTTAACAGTCAAAATTTCTGTAATATATCTGCAGTAGACATGATGGAGAAAACTTTTAAAAAATAAAGCATTTCAGCCATGTAAACTATTGTTATACATAAACGTGAAAAATAAAAATAAAACAAACTTTTTGTGTAGATTATGTGGTTAATATGCAAGTATGTATAGTATAAGAATAAAGTTATTAATTAAGTGGCATGCAGCACAATGCTTAATTCATATTTTAATGCCTTTTTTTGCTGTGTGGATAATTTCTCTTTTCTTTCGACAGCTTATGCAGTCAAATTTCAGAATCATATTTTAACTAGAAAAACACTAATAAAATGAGTTGAACCTAATTGCCGTAAAATGAAGTTAAGCTTTTACTAAAACAATACCATCTTCAATAAGAATTATATAGTACCTACGTAAATAAATAATGTCTTTTTATTTTCCTTCTGTAATGTGCAGATCCAAGGTTATCCAGTTTACTACAGCTTTTCCTGCAATTTTTTTAATAAACCGATCAGCGTGCTGAGAAGCCAAATTTCTGCTTTTTGAAAAAAAATTCTGATTTACTTGGACATCACATTTATTAACAGATCGCAACTAACAATAAGTGTTGTGGAATGGTAACCCCACGTTTTTAATTCAATAAATTGAGGCATGAGTGCTAAACATAAAACTTAATTTTTACTAAAAACCGAAAGGCGATGATCTGGAAATTTTTAGTCACATACCCTTTCTGTTATCAGTGAATCTTCTAGGGTAATGGCACCAGGAATTTTCATTATTAGACGTACCTCTAACTTATTACTGATATCGAAAAAACTGGGAGCATTTTTTTAAAATCATTAATTCCTTAGAGTAAGATTAGTTGCTTTGCTATAAAACTACCAACTCGTTTTTTGTCAAAAAAAATATTTTTATTTGTCGGTGTCATTTTATCAGTAATTGTCATATGCGAGTTTTGCAATGACCTATAATTGTCATCAACTTTTCCAGTAATGGTCTTCAAATTTGAATATTTAATTTGCTTTGGAAAAATAATTGAACAATATGGAAATTTATTTATTGATTGGAAATAGGTCCATTGACCTGGGATCCGAACCACATCCGAAAAATAAATTATTGATACCAGAATTTTTGTATCTTTTTGTACCGCAACCCAAAAACAGAAAATGGCAATTTACAATTTATACCCTAGATCATCGTGAAAATCACCACTACCTTCATAATCGAATCTGACTATGCCATATTTTTGTACCATTTTTCTACCTTTTTGTACCATAAGTTCTAAATTTTATACTCTTTTATGTTTCAAGAAAAACAACAACTCGAATCCCAGGTAAACGTGACAATCATGAGCATTTTAAAAATTATATTTGAGCATTCCAAATTTTAGTACTATCTTTGTAGCTCTTTATACCATCAATCAAAAATGTTGTACCACCACCCTAACTAAGAAAACAATATTTTAAATTTTTCGGATTCCCTGTTAATGTGATAAACTTAAATACATATCTACACCAAAAATAAAATCTGACCATACCAGATTTTGTACTATTTTTGTACTCTTTTGTATCATCAATTAAAAATTTGCTACCACTACCCCAAATAAGGAAAATAATATTTTAATTTTTTCGGATTCGAAGTCCAGGCCATAAACTGAAGTAAATATCTACATCAAAAATGAACTCTGACTACATCCCAATTTTGTACTATTTTTGTATTTTTTTACCATTAATAAAAAATTTCGTACCACCACCACTAAGAAAAAAATATTTTACATATTTTGGATCACAAGTCAACATGACAAAAAAGTACATATCAACATCAAAAATGAAATATGACTATACTTTAATTTTGTACCATTTTTGTATGCTTTTTTTTAATATGAACTAAACATTCTGTACCACCACCCCAACTAAGAAAAAAAAAGATATTTTAAATTTTTCGGATCACAAGTCACCGTGACAAACTGAAGAACATATCAACATTAAGAATAAAATCTGATCATACCATAATTTTGTATCATTTTTGTATCCTTTTGGACCATCAATTAAAAATTGTGTACCACCTTCCCAACTAAGAAAAAAATTATTTTAAATTTTTTCGGTCCCAATTCAACGTGACAAACTCAAGTCAATAACCCATATTGATCATAAGTTGACCCATGAAATATCTCGTTTATTTTTGAACATACGAAAAATGTTGAATATTTCTTTCTTAGTTGGGATGATGGTACAAAATTTTTAATTGATGTTATAAAAGGAAACAAAAATAGTACAACATTATGGAATGGTCAAATTTCATTTTTAATGTGGATATTTACTTAAGTTTGTCACGTTGACTTGGGGTCCGAAAAATTTAAAATATTTTTTTCTTAGTTTGGGTGGTAATACAAACTTTTTAATTAATGGCAAAAAAGGGTAGAAAAATGGTATAAAACTATGATATATTTATATTTTATTTTTATAGCAGATCTATACTTTTGTATTTTTCACGTTGAATTGGAATACGAAAAATTTTAAATATTTTTTTACTTATTTGGAGTGGTGGTACAAAGTTTTTAATTAATGGTGCATAAAGGTACAAAAATATTATTGAAATTTGGTTTAATCAAATTTGATTTTTAAAGTGATCATGATTTTCATGTTGACCTGGGATCCGAGTTGTAATATTGTTTTTCTTGGAAATTAAAAGGGTACAAAAATTAAAACTTATGGTACAAAAAGGTATAAAAATAGTACAAAATTATGGCGTAGTCAGATTCGATTTCGAAGGTAGTCGTGGTTTTTACGTTGACCTAGGATCCGAATTGTAAATTGCCATTTTCTGTTTTTGGGTTGCAGCACACAAATTTTTTTAACGGTACAAAAATAGTACAAAATTCTGGAATCAATAATTTATTTTCCGGACAGGGTCCGATCCCAGATCAATGGACCTATTGGAAATACATGAAAGTATTTCCAAGATACATGTATATTCTCTTAATATGTAGAATATGTATTTATTTATGTTTGTCTTTTTCTGTTTTCATGTCTTTTTTTTTAGTTTTTCAGGCTCTTTTAGTTCTTTGGTGTTTTATTCCCTTCTTTTTCTTATTATTTTCTTTTTTTACCTTTTCTTGAAAAATATAATTTTGACTTTTTCGTTATTACTTTGACAAAATAATGATTGGTGAAAACGTGGAAAGGTGTTCCATTTTGTAGTTCAGCTCTGTAGCTCATGCTCAGCTTTGTTAACTGTCTTCTTCTGATTATGTATAGTATTTTATATCCCTTTTTCTTAAAAGTCTTGTGCTTCTTTTCTAAGTCGGTTTTTTCGTCTCTTTATTTTTGGAACTGTCTTAAAATCTCGACGTCCAACGAAGAATTCGCATGTTCATGAGTGAAATAGTGAAATGTGTAGCTATTCTTTTTTACCTCGTTGCCAATGCCATCCTGAGTTCACTATAATTCGCCGAATTGTCGATAATAATCTTAGATGGAAAACCTTTTCTTGTAATATTTTTATTCGAATTGGACTGTTTTTTCTTCTTGTTTTTCTAAAAAATTTTATATGTAAGTGCCATTCTGGATACTCCAAATGTTTTTATTAGCCCTCGAATATGTCGTCCATTGTTTATAAGCTTTAGTTGCAACCCAAATTGACTCCTCTTTATATTAAAACAAAAATTGTCACTAACATCTACTAATAAGTTAGTTACCCATATTATGATTATTACTGGATTATTTTGGTTTTTTGTATCCAATAATTGTCACGACCAAATATTTCGTCACCTAAAATCTAATTACAAACCTAAAAATATTTTAGTTCAAAGTTTACCAAGCGTACTTTATTACGATGTAAAAAATTTAATTCATTACAATAAAAACTGCTGAAATTTATGCTAGATTATTTAAACCTACTTTAACTAATGCGCTAACAATCATTACAAAATATTTTTAAAAAGGAGTTGATTTACTGTTTTGCTTGGGAATGCTTTGTATGGGCATCTACTATTAAAAGTTCCATTTAAAATTATTGCAATTGCATATGGAAACTGATTGAGACCGTAAGAGAATTAAAGTAAGGAGCATTATCTTATTTTTCTCCAAAAATATTTTTCGTGACAACTACTGGGGTGATGACAATTACTGGTGCCATTACCCTACATATCCCAAGAAAAATTGTTTCCTCTTTTTATAGCCATTTTACTACACTTTTCTCTTGTTTAAGATAATTTAAAAATTGTACAAATTTCTACAGGCTGCACTTGTTAATCTTTTATGTCGAAAAATTGATGGCTCAAAAAAGACGTAATTTTAAAAAAAATCTATAAGGTTCTTTCTATCGAGAAGTTGCTTGTGTAGAATATTTTAACAGCTAGATTTCAGTTAACTTATTGGCAACCAATTTCACTGATCAAAATAGTTTTTTTCTAGATCTGTTGTTTCACCTACACAAAAAACAGGGATCCTTAGTATATTCGCGTTGCTGGACAAGGAAGAAGCAAGAAGGACGATGCAGATGATCCATTGGCGCATGTGATATTGCGACAAGTTAGTGACTCTCTTTATACCTTCACATTGTTTAAGCAAACAAACTGAGTGGTCTATTAGTACTTCCTCCATTGTGAAGGAGAGCAGGCTTCAATCTTCGCTTTGAGTTATCGACAAGAAATCGCAATAAGTTGCATCCTACAGTTAAATTATAAATCTTTTTATTAAATCATGTAGGTATGTTATAGCAATGCATCATTCTACCATCTCTAAATAATTTTCGAAAATAGCGCACAAACGCACTTCCTCTTGGTCGAAAGAATGGCACCTATTTAAAGTATTGAGGGAAAAGTGATACGATAGCAAAAGTCAGCTCAAAAATCGAATTCAACAGAAATTACATCACAGATTATCCCCCAGTGTAATATAAAGTTATTTATTGAGTTATTAAGGTTATTAGGCGATGTCTCACTTAGTCCATAAGTAGAGACATGAACCAGAAAAATGTTTAAATGACATCAGTTATTCTATTATTATGCGCTCTCAAAACATTGGTGGTTGCTGACACCCTAAAGAAACCACGCTACTTGTCCTACTTATCCGTTTGCCTATAGGGCGATAATGGAGGTTATAAAGAAACTACTAAGGAAAGAACACAGTACTCTCTGGAGAAGTGTCAATAGCCTGAAGCAATCGTGAAAAAATGTGGGGGGTGCAATTTTAAAAATAAAAGTTGGGGAATATTGTCCTCAGGGTGGTAGCAACCGCCACAGTTTTAGAATTTTATTATAATGAATTAATTGACACTATTTATAAAATCTTTTTAGTTCATCTTTTTATCTTTTCAACTAACTAAAATGAAATGTATTGTAGCCTAAATTTCACAGAAATAGAAGCTGCACAAATTAGATACTTAACTTACAAATTTGTCTTTAAATCCTTAGAATAAGTTTATTAAATAAAATGCTTATTTCCAAAAAAAATGCCACTGTAACTGATGATATGGAAATTGAAATATGATGAGAATTTTTTTTTGTGAAACGTATTTCGCATGAGGTATGTTAATGTTATGAATAGTTTTGGAGACTAAACTACATTTTAATTAGGTGTTAGGCTTAAAGATGAACTTTCTACTATTTGCTTTTTTGCGAGAATTTAACTGTAAATTATAAAACCAATTCCCGCTGTATGCACTTTTGGTTGTACCAACTATTTCAATTTTTTCAAAAACTGGAAAAAATGGATAGATGTCTGAAACCTGCAGATTCAAAGTAACTCATTAGTAGTAACATTCTCACAGAAGATGGTCAAATATTCTTCTAAAACCGATTCACTGCACTGAACAAACGATTATTTTTAGAAATTTTCAAGCCTTTTATCGAAATTTAGACTTTAAATTCAAAATTTTTTCAGACAATTTTTGGAAATTTCTAAGTTTTTTCATGTGTTTTGAAACTAAGTACCAAATTTTGTCTTAGACCAATTTTAAAGATAAAATGTCTATTTCAAAATTGAAGCAAGAAAAAAATGTTAATTTCAAAATTGATGCTGAACTTTTGGCTGAAAATTTAAATAAAATGACAAATTTTGGATTTTAGGTCACAAATTTTAGAACCTAATTAGAAATTCTAATTCTGAATTTGTGAAATGGCTTGAAAAATTGACCTCGAAAGATTTTAACAAAATAAATTAATCTGTCAATTGTTACCTGTCAACATTTTTTCTAAATGTTGCCCTTGATATATCAAAATATTAAAGTCCTACTTTCGATGTTGATATTCCAAAAATGCCCACATCTTCATGGTGCCACCGTTTTAAATGCCTTAAGTTAAACAATTAATAGAAAAAAAATATTTTAGGCAAAAAGCTTTAAGTGAACATGTATCCAGAAAATCGTAGTAAAAACCGTACATGGTGTTTAAATTTTAATTAAAGAAAAGTTTTTATTTTTCACTTTCAAATTCTCAAACATAACATCAAATGTTTCACAAGAAGTTTATGGTTGAAAGACCATAAAATTAGTTTTCAATTATTCCCTTGACACACACCCTACGTACACCACTAATGCCTTCAGAGCATAATAGGTTTTCCCTTTGCCAAAGGATTGAGTTTATTGAAAATTGTTGTGTGAGTGAGGAGCTAATAACGACCTTTATTTTTTTAAGTTTAATCCACTCGCAAAGGGCAACCCCATTATGCCTTCAAAGCACTGCCAGTAGGATGCGGAAAAAGGGATAGATGGCGGTGAACCGCCTTCTTAAAAAAGGATAGGTTGTAATTTTTGAGAAAAATTCCATTCGATAACGAGTTCTGTAGCTTGTAAGTAGATAGATAAAAAAATCTTCCTAGACAGAATTCCTCACTGTGTCAAGCTGGACCACGACGGTATTTGCTAGCTCAGAGTGTCTTTTATGCCTCAAAAATCTTTCCCTTGGCGATATCAATCCTTTTAGTTTCTGCGACCATCTCTCCTTATAGTACTTGTAGAAAAAAGACAAGTCACCAGGTGAATCACTCGTCTTTAAATTAAATCCAACAAAACTAAAGTGTGCTTTGGGGCTGAACTCCAAACATGAAAACAGTATTCTAGTGTTGGGATGTAAAGTACTTTTTAACTATAAAAAGAAAGCCTAGCTTCTGAGATGAGGACTTGGCAATGGCGAGCACATCGTCCCAAGAGAAGTTAGTGCTCGCATTCACTCCTAGGATAGACAAGTTAGATCCCATCAAAAGGATTTTATGGTCCATTAGTATGTTTATTGCATTATCGTTTGATGTTTTCTTAGAGAAACCCGCGGCCTGAGTTTATGAAGCGTTAAAGTCGATCAGATTTTTCTTACCCCATTCCACAATAATTTCGATACCCCGATAAATCATCCGTATTTGCTGTTCCCTTAGTTGATCTAAAGCAGCAACGGATAATGTTTTGCCGGAGAAAAAAGATGACAACAA
The DNA here is from genome assembly GCA_028583605.1 of Dastarcus helophoroides. Lineage (NCBI taxonomy): Eukaryota > Metazoa > Arthropoda > Insecta > Coleoptera > Bothrideridae > Dastarcus > Dastarcus helophoroides. The sequence continues at coordinate 5,572,771 of CM053332.1, forward strand.
GCTACTATCATCTGCGTAGCTTATATTGGATTGGAAGATGAAGCTAGGAGATTGTTTATGTGCAACAGAAACAGAGTAGGAGACAGGGCTAGGCCCCTGAGGCACCCCTGCATTAATTCGCAAATGTCTCGAATGAGATGACATCGACGACGACCTGAAGATATCTGTCACCAAGAAAATTGGATATCAAATGACAGAGTCCAGGGGGGAGACCATAAGATGTTTATTTTATCGAGAAGAGATCGGTACCAGACTCTGTCGAAGGCTTTGAGATATCCAATGCCACAGTTCTAGCCTCACCGCCTTTTGCCATGGCTAAGTTACAGATATCAGTAACATATGCCAATAAATTGCCAGTTGAGCGTTGCTATCTGAAACTGTGTTGGCTGTCCAAGATGATCCTATTCTACCCCAGATATTCAAGAATCTCGATGTTAATAACATTTTCTATCACTTTAGATTAAACGGTCAACAAAGATATAGGGCGATAGTTGTTAGCCAGATATCTTTTACCCTTTTTTGGCACAGGCTGCTCCCTAGCGGATTTCCAGATGTTGGGGAATACACCTTTGTTGTAAGAGAGTGTGAACAATTTGCCTAGAACAGAAGCCAACTCTCGCGCGCCCTTCTCAAGAACAATAGGGGGATGCCATCAAGGCCAGAAGCTTTTAAGTTATCGAGCTCAAGGAGAAACTTCCTGATTGTGCGTTGTCTGAAAACAGCTTCAGGCATTAAAGGGCCAACCTTAGAAAGAATATGAGGCTCTGCGTTTCGAGAATCAAGGTTGAATTTTCAGCAAACATTAAGGCTAGCAAGTCAGCCTTTTCCTTGGAAGTAGTCGCAATATTGTTATTGCCATCTAGTAAAGGTGGAAAATTTGGGGATGTAAAATTCTTTCCAATCGACCTTGCAAATCCCCAAAAGAACCTGAAACCGTTCAGACAGTTGATAATCCTCTGGCTCATCTTAGGATCGAAATCACTTTTTGCCTCATCAATAACCCGTTTACAAAAATTTCGTGCATTTACAAAGGTGGTGCGAGTCTCGACTGAGGGATTATTTCTTCAACGACGATATGCGCAATTTTTGCAGGAGACAGCCCGAGTACATTATTTGCTGAACCAAGACTTACTGGAGGCAGACTTTTTTTGGGAGTGGGGAATTGAGCATTCCATGCCAACCAGGATAGTTTTAGTGGTGGATTAGGCGACTGAGGAAGGGTTGTCTGAGTTAATGTAGATTCATTTTGTAAATCGACAAAATAAGGCATTAACATTTAGCACCAAGAATTAAAAAAAAATTGATAAATTATATTTTATTCTATTAGGTTAGGACGATATGGGAAACAATTACCTATTAAATAATGCATTGATTGAACATTGAGAAACATGACAATGGAAAAAACCAAATTCACTAGAATTCCAGAGTGTGTTGAGGTTTGTGGTGTCTTCGAACCTGACGACCTCATAAATTTTTTCCGCTGACTTATTATACTACTAAATATTTAAATTTTGATAAATATGGCAATAGAAACAAATATAAGGGAATCTAATTGTTTCATAAAGTAGGTATTTTTTTTTAATTTGGCTTGATAATCTTAGTATTTTGCATCAGTTTTTAAGATTATTGTTCTTAAAAAACAAAAAATTATATTTTTAGGAATAATAGCTTTATTTTTTCTCAAAAGTGCCCAATATAGTATTAACCCAGTTTTGCCGCTAAACATCACACTTTAATCTTACACTACTTACTTACAGAAGCAATATATTTATCGCACAATTTTTTTTTATTACCTGTATGATAAAGATGTAAAGCCTTCTGTACAATGTTAGAATAAATTCTACTTTATAGGGTCTGTAAATCAAGCATAATTTTTTTAATAGTGTTCTAATTGATTACTTATTAACCGCAATCAAAATGGCTGTAATTTTTAGACTGAAACCAAATCACATAATATAGTTACCAACACGCACATGCATGTGCATAGTAAACTTTTTAGGCGAATACTTTAACAGTTTCAATCCGTACCTAATGAAATGAAATGGTAGCTGCAAAGCTGGAGGTAAAATGTGGCTAGCATTCGTTCTGCATTCAATCATAGGAAATAGAAATCGAAATCCATCCGTGTAAATGGATATAAAATTGTGCCAAAGACACTTAAATGCAACAAAAGAATTAAATGCATTCTATTGTTATTCCACATACAGAAGTGTAATAGTAAACAAATTTCACATAAATGAAGGAATGTGTAGTGGTAAAGCGCAGCCTTTTTTAAACGTGACTAGATTGTTGTTTGTCTAATATTAAGATATTGCACTTAACCCAGTAAGAAAATATATTTTATCCATACAAATAAAATGATTAACACCCTAATCTGATTTGGTTTTGGAGTGAAACTAGAAATGACCCCACTATCGAGCAGTTATTTGATATGCGCAAAGGTTTTTGAAATTTAGTTTTATTTTCAAAGTTACCATTTCCCGTTTATATTCTGTGGTCTTGCCTCCTACTCACCGAACCCCCATCCTTTGCGAAGAGATTAACTCAAAAGGAATGTAAGAAGTAGGTCTACGATTCTAATCTAATACAAATTATTCCTAGATAATTCACAGTTTTACAAAAATCACATAATCTTACAACTTATCAACTTGAAGTTTACAAACCTATTCCATGGATATTTTACTAGAAAAGAGGAAGAGAACAATAGTTGTTGCTTATTGGGGAAAGCATAAACCTAACTGCATTTCTCTTTTTGATTTTCATTTTCATGTCACTTTTTTAAAGAGACTTTTCTAGTATTGGAAGATGTACAAGAGACAAGAAAGCTCAATTAGGTAAATGCATACTGCTCAAAAAAGATATAAGAGAATACCGTAAGATTTAAATGACATTAATGATTAATTTTATATGATGAATTGAATAAATGGAAAGTTATATTGGTTTTAACGTAACTGGTTATTAATCTATTATACAGACTAAATTTAAAAATTAAAAGGATTTGAAAAAGTTTCCTATTTTTATCTTTGTGAAAACTCTCGCAAATAATGATTAATAATTAACAAAATTCGATACGTTCATATTTAGAAATTGCTGCATTTTTCAGGTATGTATTTGAACAGAGCCATTCCGAGACACAAACAAACCGATCAAGATTCTAAATCTAATTATTTGTAAAACTATGGATAACCTAATAATTAATCTACAAATGGAAAGCCTACATCTGATTTCTGAAAATCTATAATTTATATATATTTATCATGTTTATGACAATTGTTTTTTTCCATAATCAATTTTGCAAGAAAAATAATAAAATCCCAATTACTAATTGTTTTACGTTTTAAAACGTCACAAAACGCAACTCTAGATCATCTATCAATACATAGTTACTAGAAATGACTTATCCTCTAACAAATTAAATATTGGGCCAATAATTATTACCTGTTTTTTCAAATTTAAAGTATTTTATTTTTAATTTTAGAATTAGCGATAGATTAATTACTGTGATAGTAATACATCTTTCATGGTTATTTATAACCTCTCATCGTCCAACAAGTTCCTTGATAACTCTTTTGTAAAAATCCTCTGGTTTTGATTAGAAACCCTCATCCAACCAAGCTTTCAACTTATGTACATACTTAACATGAAAACTATCCATGAAAGGTTTGTTCATTCATCACTATTACCATATATGACACAAATTTCCCTAACAGATTAAGCGGTCTTAGTGTTTTCCTTACCTTCATTAAAACAAAAAGAAACAAGTGCCTAAAATAATCAATTTTATCGACTTGAAATTTCATTTCAAATGAATGAATATGCACAAAAACTAAGCGAAATAACTAAAATTACGATAGAGTAAAGCGATAAATTTTGCAATTTCTAATTTTTCTTATTACAGCCAATACTTCGCATAAATGTTGATATAAAATATTATAATTTTATTAATTTGTCAATTTTTTTATAAAGAATTAATTTTTTCTGCAGTGGACTTTTAAATAAAATGTTTGTTGTACCTATATTTCGTTGTTTAAAATAAAATTTAATAAAATTTTGAGTTTAAATTCGATTATAAATCAGGATTTTTTCGAAATTTTGGTTTTTTAAATGCTACGAGAATTCGATTTTTTTAAAGTTTGACATTAATAATTTTATTCTGGGCATTAAACTGTTTTGATTTTTTGTGTGTTTATCTGAATGTGTTTTTTTAATCATACTTTTTTATTGAAATTTCAGGTTTATGTTCTTGTATTTATGTTCAATCCACTCGCATGGGACAATTCTATTATGCCTTCAAAGCACCGCGAGGAGGATGCGGAAGCAAGGATAGATGGCAATGAACCGCCTTCTTAAGCGAGAATAGGTTGTAATTTTTGTGGAAAATTCCGTTCGGTAACGAGTTCCATAGCTTGGAAGTTCTATAGAAAAAACAGCCTCCGTAGACAGAAGTTCTCACTGTGTCAAGCTGGACCGCACAGGAATTTGCTGGCTATGCCTCAAAAATCTTTGCTGTCTCCGACTATCTTGTATGCCTCAAATATCTTGCCCTTAGGGGGATAAATCCTATTAGTTCCTGTGAGCGTCTCCCATGAAAGTACTTGAGAAAAGAGATAAATCACCAACCATCCGCCTGTGCTCTAGTGTTTTGAAAGAATCGTCATCAATTAGGCGAATAGCTCTTCTTTGAATTGAATCCAAAAGAGCTAAGGTGCTTGGGGCTGAACTCCAAATATGAGAACAGTATTCTAGTGTTGGCCTAACTTTAGCTTTGTATAGCGTGAGTAGCTGGTGAGATGTAAAGTACTGTTTAGCTCTAAAAAGAAAGCCTTTGATTTTTTCATCTTTTGCTAAAAATTCCATTATCAATTCACAATTTCAACAATTTATCCGTCAAAGCGGATGGCTTCTTTTTTAACCGTAAAAATTATTTTGGGCACGAAAAGTGTTTTTTGATATTTTAGAAATATAAAAAGATTTATGGGCCCTCATCTCTACTTTACACTCTGATTAAAAATGCTCTTATTTTTAGTAATTATTTATAAACAAGTTCGTTTTAAAATCGAAAACTAGGTCGCTTAATTCACCGAAAAGAATGATGCTTTTTTCTAGCGCGAGCTACTCATCCTTACTGCCTATACGAATACATACTTGTCAGTTAACATAGCATCTTATTAGATTATCTCTCTTTTCTTGCATTTGACGCAACACATATATCTACTCTATATGCATCTATTTCTAACAAAACTTCATCAGTTTTGTAGCTCCATGACATAATATTCCAGCAGATTACTTTGGCAATGTGTTTTGCACACCTTTGGTCGTGGTTTGCTCTATCATTAGGAAATGCCAAAAAATACTAGTTTTTGCCATAAAAATGATTTATATCTCCGGTAATTTTACATCAAATTAGTTATAATATAGCTTTTTGTATATAGTAGAACTTTCTCAAGATGATGATATCATTTGCTCTAATTTTAAATTGCGACTAACTCCAAAATTTGTCATATTGGTCTGCGTGTATGTCTGATATCAGACCACAGCTTACTGATCTTGTAAAGCATTGGCGAAATAGTTTAAATTTTATTAAAGATAAGCATGGTTTATTAAAAAAAATCAAACTCAGAAATCTCAGATAGTTATAAATTTACACATATTATAAGCCAATTTCGTCGTAAGTTCAGTGGATAGAACGTAATTCGCTTTCATTTTCAAGGCAAATTAATTTAACGAAAATTATTTTCTTTCCATTTCATAGAAATTGTTTTGTATCCTTTGTTCAAATGATGGCGAAATTGTGACAACTGTGTCAAAGTTGACACATCAAATTTATATATGGCTGAAAACTAGCTATAAAAACTCAAAAATCATGTATGTAAATTATCGAAATGTACTGCAGAATATAAACATTATTAGATATAAAAGCTGCAAAAATTGCGCACTTTACCTGAACAATTTCGTCTTTAAATCTTTACAGCACCTTCAGTTAACAAGATGCTTATTACCAAATAAAATATTTTTATTTACAACCACTGTAACTGGTCATATGAAAATTAAAATATGACGAGGAATATTTTTTTAACAAATGTGGCATAATATATGTTTGTTAAAAATAGCTTTAGAGAAAAAAGTAGATTTTTATGTGTTAAACTTGAAAACGAGCTTTCTGCTTTTATACGAAATATAACTGTAAATGTAAACTGGTAATTCCCGTGGGGTGCGTTTTTACTTTTACCTTATTCACATATTTTTATACTCAACATCCTGCTTCTCGTAAAGTCATTAACTTTAACTCACCCCTATTTTTTAACTGTTCGATTTGACTATTTTGCATCTAGTAGGTGCTAGTCTCACCTGAAAACTCTTCCTATTCTATCCGTACCTTAAAACTCTATAAACTTTATATCAATTAAGAAGACAATATAGCCACATGATGAACTACTACTATTGGCGTATTAAATTAGATTATTCTTGTAAACTGTAAGCTAAAAAGTTGTATTAAAAAAATTTTAAGTGATAAGGGATAAATGTTTACTTTGTAAAAAAATTCTAAACTTAAGCTTTTTTTGTTTTTAGTAGACAGTTGAAGCAAATAGTAGTAGTGGTAGCTATACAGCACATATTATGAAATAATTTTAAAAATAAACCAAATATGGTGGCTATTTTGGATTTTGCACCACTACTTTAAAAGTCTTGTAGATTTGGACAAAGTACAGATTGAAATGTTAAAGAAAAAATCAAGTGCCTGAAGCTTATGGAAAAAATGTGAGTGTAAATTTGCATGAAGCCACTAATAAATAAAAACGAGGTGAAGAGAATGAAACGGCAATAAATGTATTTAAATTCGCTTTTATTTTTTTATAATGTGGCTTTATTAGGTCAAACCTCTCAAATAACATAACTTTTCCCAATTAAAACATGCAAGAACTAACTTAGTTAACAAGAAATAATAATTGTCTGCCTGTACATAAAAATTACTTCCGAAATTCTAAATTACGCCGATAATAGGGTCACCAACTTGTAAAAGCGAAATTCTCTTTCATACATCTTAACGAAGCGGTTGCATTTTCATGGCAATATAATTTGCAAGTACGATTATAATTAGATCACTTGCAATTTCATCTTGAATTCTCCTATGTAATCTAAAACGCATCTAAGTCTATTCTCCGCTTACTTTTTTTAGCAACTTGAGCACATTCACTGTCAATGGAGTAATTACGTTCCGATACCTGGAAGTTATCCCTGCGTGACTTGTAGCGTGATGCGCGCTGAAGAGGCGCACAAATTAAACATGCACGTTACTCAGTCTCTTTTTAGTAGGTCACGCTTAGCCAATGGCGGTACTGGGGTAGTCGGCAAATATGTCAATGAAGCAATGTGGGCGCTCTTCTCTCTCTCACTTAAAATCTTCTCTACCGGGTCATCCGAGGTAAGGTCAACTTGCCGAAGCTCCTACTATAAAACGTTCTCAATTATTTCGTCGGGCATCAGTTGTTGTCAGTTCGCCGACTGCAGTGCCGTGTCAGTGATGAGGATAACGTATGTGTTGTTAACGATTGCCTTGGCCTACGGTGCCATTGCAGAGGACAATTCTTTCGAAAACACCGGCATTCGGGTCGCGCTGAAAGTTTACGAAGAATGCAACAAAGCTGAAGGATTTTCACCATGTTTGAAGAAAAAAGCTATAACTTTCTTCGACCGATTATCGCGTATGGAAAAACTACCCCTTTCGGAAAGTATAATCGTGACGCGAGTGAAGGACGCTCCAGTTGAAAATCCAGTGACTGAAGAACAATTAGAACAATCGTTACCAAGAGCTGCAGACGCTCAAGATGCAGCCCTCAACTCTATGCTCATGGACAAAGTTACCAAGTTTTTCGGAAGCAGGTCGATTGAAGTGAAACTACCAAAAATCACCCCTAGTGACTTAACTGTTGAAGAAGGTAACTTCATACATCCTTTATAATCTAATAGCGTTTGTCTTGTCGGTCTCTATCACATTAGTGAAAAAAAAATGATGAATTTGGTGATTGCATAAACTTACCAATGTTTATATTGTTACAGGTCGTGGTAAAAAGATGAAAGGCATGATGGGTGGCATGATGATGGGTATTGCCGCCAAGATGGCTGCAATGATTCCAGTTGCCATTGCCGGCTTGTTCTTGTTGGCAGGAAAAGCCCTTATCATTGCCAAAATAGCCCTCTTGCTGTCAGGTATAATTGCCATCAAAAAACTGGTACATTCCAAACATCACGGAGGAGGAGGTGGACATTCCGGTGGTGGCGGTGGTTGGCAATCCAGTGGGGGTGGTTGGGATAAAAGATCCATAGATGTCGTAAATGAAGCACAGAAAATTGCATACAAAGCATACGTGCCTCATTAACATACTGAAATAATTCTTAGTCATTTTTTTAATTAATTTTCTTTAATTGATGTACATGTACAAATATTGACCGATTTTTTGGTCGCCCTCTTCTACTCGACTTTTCTTTTTTAATTACTTTTTATGACGCTTAAAAATGAAAAACTCTTAGTATTAAGTGTTATATGTCTTAGTATTTATTGTATTTATATAATTTATTAATTTCCACCTTGTTAAAATCACACACTTTACAGATCCAGTATTTTTCCTTTTCCTCATTACCAATAAAATATTTTTTATATGGTATAGTTTTGATTTCAAGTATTATATGAACAACTCCTACTGCTGTGGCTAATTAGCATACACGTTTCGTATTACTTCATCAAATACGTAGAAAGAGTAAAAGTGATTGGTACCTACGTGATACAGTTTGATAATCGATTGCGGCAAGGCATAATATCAACATTGCTAGTGACCAAACTAGTTTAAATCTTACTTAGCGTCACTCATTCATTCAAACAGCTACCGTTATAAATTATTTTTTTATTTAAAAGAGTAAATATTTCAGTTGAACTATATGTTACATTTTAATAAATGCCAATCCTAAACAATTAAAATTTAAAAAATAGTTTTTACTTAGCATATTTTAACTTTGATCTTATCATTTACTTTTACGTTTTTGCAAAATTTTGTACCAGGACCGATTTTTTGCTACTTCCTTTTTAGAACATGTCTTTTCACTTTTAATGTTTTTACTATTTTTAAGTAAAATTCACTCTCAAAAACTTGGTTTAAATATAATTTACAGCTACATATTGTGCCTCTGTTCTGAAAAACCATAATTGTGTATATTTTTGTTGAGGTCCTTCAACTTCTATTTTCCTCAACTCTAGGTATTCTTAACAAGAACAACGCTTAAAAAAAGTTTTATCTTTCAACAGGCATTTGCCATTTCAGTTTCGTCGAGTGATTTTTTAAATAATCAATTAAGTTGCACATAGTCCAGTCACAATAACAGACAAGCTCGGAAGAATTCTCACGGAGTTGACAATATGTCACAAGTGGATGACTATAAATGAACTGCCAAAAGTAGCGATTAATCTGGAATGTGCAAAAATACTATGTGCAAAAACGTTGAATGTGACACGAATGGGACCAGTCATGGCACATGGACGATATTTAACCATGCTTGAAACGTTCAAACCACATAAGTCCGACTGTTAAAGCGTTGCAAGAATTATTTGCCTTTCTCGCAAATTTGCCGACCGGCAGAAAAACCGACCAAATTTTAAATAACAAGGAGTTTAATGCATCTTTACACACGACAGCGGCGACGGCAATTTGGCCGACCGGCTGCCGCAAAAGTTAAAATATCGACGGCGAACACACGGCTGCCGGTCGGCTTTTTCGCCGTCGCTAGGTTTTGTTAGCTGGTAGCTTATGTAGGTTTGCAGACGAACGGCAACAAAACCGTCGCCGCGCTAAATATTTTACAGATGTCAGAACCGGATTAAGACTTCTCTAAGATTCTGTTTAGGGGTGTAATTTAATTTCTTCGATGGACTTCTAAACTTGTCTCATCAATCGGTTAGGTTAGGTTAACATCCAATGCAACAGAGCAAAGAGTATGTTCTGCATGATCTTTGGCTGATACACGACGTAAAACATTAAGCGTTTGATCGAAAGACGAAATAGACATCCGAAAATATTTAAAAAAATTTTATTCATCTGATCTCAATTTTGTAAGCAGGGTGTAGAAAGCTCCAACAGCGGTTCTTTCCTCTAATAGCGGATGTATCCATATTTTCCTTTACCTTCTTTTACGAGATTTGCGTCGTTTATATAAAACATATGCACATAAAACTTCAGTAGTGGCTTTTTCCATTACGGCTCATGTAAAGTTCAAATATGTACTGCGACGGCAAATTAAACGCCGGTGCCGTGTGAAAAGGTACCGTCGGTTTTTGTGCCGGTCGGCAAATTTGCCGACCGACGAAAAACCGTCCGTGTGTAAGAGGCGTTAGGGTCTAATAATGTTCTTTGTTCTTTACACGCATTCACCGAACTAACGATGTAAACTTTACAGTACCATAACTATTGAAGGGTAATGTCATAGTGCAAAGTACATCTTGATATCTTTTTAGATAATGCAGAAAAAGGAGAAAAAGAAAGAGATTGGGGAGGGAACTATTGCAATTTTATAAGCTATTTTTGGAATGAAAAATTATGAAAAATACATTTAAGGAAAATCATTAATCTTGCTATCACAGCAACACAATTAAATTAAAATTTTAAATATAGCAGATACATTTGAATAAGCTTATAACCCTTTTGATATTTCTTCGGTAGGAAATATGATAATAACCTTAATTAACCCAGCAACAGTTTATATTTTTAACTTTGCTGTTCATATGTATTTAAAGTAAACGTATTTTCAGTAAATTGGATTTATCTAGAAAGCAATTAAAGGTTTCAATCACTTAATTTCACAAAAATAAGGCTCAAAAATTGTTTCAGTTTGTAAGACCCAGCGCGTTCCCCAGAAACGCGACTACCGCCTAGTTAATGAAAATATTTTTAAGCCGATTACTGGACTACTGTCTTTACCTTCGAAGAAATATTAGACCTATTTAATTAACAAAATAGAAAACTGAAATCAAAATTTTTGTCACATCTTTCAATAATTGCCCCAATTAACAGAACGAACAATCCTTCTTGCAAGGACTCCACTGACAAAATAAATTTCTTGTTGATTGCTACCATAAAAATTTCGAAAACAAAGAAGTATTTTTTTCTGGTAATTATGGATTCGTAACAACAAATATTTTATGAAAAAGCCTTCCTTATATGCAACCCTTCATTACTAATATGTGTATGTGCATCTAACTCTGTTTCTATTACACATAAACAAACGACAGGAGCTTTATCGTCCTTTTATGCCTCCAATTATTCATCCTTGCTTTAGATAGGCTAAAAAACAACAGATACAGATCATTTATCGTGATATGGAGATGGTTATGGAACGGGTAAAATCTATGTTAACTTTAATGCCTAAAAAACTCAGCCTGTTCTTTTCTCAAGCGATAATGCAACCAATATCATCATGGATGGCAAAGTCCCCCCTTTGACCTCTATTATATCTATTCTAGGATTAAATGCAAACAGCAACTTTTTTTAGAATAAACATGTGCTCTTCACTACCAAATTCGCCTCCCAGAAACTGAGACTTCACACTACATTCGCTGCTCTCCCTTTATAAAACACAAACTAGACAAATACGTGATTTATGTTATCATGTTAAAAATTTGGCATCAAAATACACATTGGCTCTTTTGGATTTAATTCAAAGGAGAGCAGTAGTACAGCAGATAACAAAACTCTGACCCAGACTCTCGAAACACTGGAGCACAAGCGGATGTTTTTTTTTAAAGTACTGTGATTTAAGCACACATAAATACGGATATGTGAGTAAAAGAACATGTAATAAGTAGAGTAATAAATTAGGGCAAAACAAGAGCTGGTAAATGTCAATAACGGAGACCGTAGCAAATCTCTCGGCAAGACCATGTGGTGGTAGATTGAAGGAATTTTGCGTTCAAAAAACGCCCTTATAAACACGTACAATTGTAACTTATTTAAATTTCAATTATTGAAGTAAAACTTGTAAGACAAAGTGATGGCATCATTCAAAATGGGTTTGCAGTTTGATTTGCACTTTAAGAATCCTATTCTAAAATTATTTATGGGTTAATTTGGAATAGAAATATTTAAATTAGTAGAAATTCTGCATCCTCCTGCCCTCTAGGGAGATCCAGAAGATAGTCTTTCGGTCACCAGACATTAAGCCGTAAACAAGGAACACCATAAAAAAAAATTACGGGATAGTCAGGTATTGAACTTCGATGAAACTAGTTTTAAAAATATGGTCAAATCCCGAACATGTGAAAACGAGTACAAATTACGGGAGTTTTAAAAAATTGCTCTTGTTTGTGCTAATTAACCTGAATGAACACAAAAAAACTCAATTTCTGTTCAACGTGAAGTTCTTGTGCCATTTGTGGGACGTTTGTATAAATTGACGTTGAATAAATGGGCAAGTAAATTTTAAATGATCTGATGATTTTATTTAAGGGTTTTTCGCTCATATGATTTAATTAATTTTTCCTAAAATTTGAGAAAATACTTGTTCCTAATTTTGATTAATATGGGGTTGGGGGGCGTACAAAAACAGAAGAGAAAGGAATTTATAAAAATTCCACAACAAACACGATTGAATGAGAAAGTCGTTGTTAGAACATTGTTATATAGCCAAGAACCCTACAGCTGACTGGTGCAACTACCAGTCTCAAAAAAAAGGAAAAAAAAACAAAATAAAAATAGAAAGACAAGAGAAAGAGAAGGAAATAAAGCGCATTCGCTTCATACAAACATTTTTATTTCCTTAAGGTCGATTTTAGTGTTCTGCTCTTGAAGCTGAGTTTCCAGACGGTTCCAAAATAATTTATACCCATCACCACAAAGCTCCGGTAACTGGCAGCAGACACATTTATTTAGGTTTTACTGATGATGTCCTGCAAGTTCTAGAAACGTGGGCATTTTACACCTTAACATCCCAGAAGCATAAGTAAGTAGTATATTCACCTAGTGCTACATTATTTGCAGATTCTTCTTCGTAGGTTGCTGGAATCCCAAAAATATAGGACAAGACAACCTGGCTCAAAGCGAGCCTTATAGATCTGTTGACAAATGGGAAGTACTAACGTAGGTGGACGAGCAGTATCAGCATCAGCTCTCGTTAGGGAAATATTTTGATGAAGGAAATGAGAAGTTTTTTTTAGTTTCTAACTTTAATTTAAATATTTTTTGCGCTAAGTCAAGCTTAGCCACTTTTTAAGCCAGAAAACGTCCCTTTTATTAGACCAGTAGCCGTAGAAGTAGATGTAGTTTGGAAGGGAAAATTCTGCTTAGAAAGTTTCTACCAAACTTGAACAATCTTTCTAGTCTATTTTATGACACTGGTTTGAGTTCGAGTGATTGAGTTTGGTATAAGAAAACCGGAAAAAAAAAACAAAGTAACAAGTAAACAAAAGCAAAGGGAGAAAGAGTGAGAGAAAGATCCGTAAGATTAAATCAACTTTTACGAATTTGATTTATTACGATAAATCAGAAATTCTATTATTTCCAAGCTTGAGCTCCATATTCTCGTAGCATTATCCTTTGGATATTGTTAGCTCAACGCTTTTAACAGAAAACTGTATGCTATGTGACGTATGCTTAAATTAAGAAGCGACAAAAACATACAAGAATTGGGGAATAATTCAGACACCTGAAAATAGTTTGAGAACCTCTGTGTACAAACTAACCAGCGAAAGCCCACCGATAATCAGGTGCAAAGTTAGCTGCATTAGGTTTGAAAACCTTTGAGTACAAACTAAATAGCGTAGCTGGGAAACAAATCTTGCAATATTAGGGTTAAGATTAACTTTGGGAAATTAATAACCCACGCACAATATATAAGCGAAAGAGTCAAACAAAGAATGCCAGATTATTTGTGCTTGATGAATTCTCCTAATTTACTAAAAAAATATTTCTCTCAGACTTGTGTTCAGCAAATTTAAACAAGTTGAAACAAACAGGTTTACTTTTATTTAGTTGTATTATGTTTAAGAACACTCAAAAACTACTGACTTGAAATTCTGTTGAGTTATTTGTTGACCTATTGTAATAAAATGTTGAGGTCAATTGTTGTTTGAATTTGATAACACTTCTCTCTCGACTCTACGAACTGGGGTTACAATTTATTGGAATAAAATAATTTTAAATACAACGTAGACAAATTGGGTCCGAAAATCGAAGATAAATTAATCTTTGAAAATTTTTAAAGATGAGCAAAATTCGACAATTTTGAAAAACTATATACACTCACGGCCACTCATCACAGTACCTTTATCCAAAATCTTTAAAAGAAAAAATACCTCTGATCTCCAAAAGCTATTTTTAAAGTATATGTTACAAATCAGTCGATGACACCAACTCTTATGCATTTCAGCTTGAAACAGTGAGAATTTTTCTTTGTGCAAACTCTTTTTAATTTCTGCAGAACTGTCAAACTCTCGAAATGCTTTGCCAAGCAAACGTTTTCCTGATAATTCAGACTTATTCTCTTCAGTCCATCGCCATCTACTTTCATTTGTTTCTCCAACTCGCAGTGCTCCAAGAGCGTAATTAAAAAATAGAACCAAATTAATGTTGTTTGTATACGCTCGCTGAGTCATCTAGGTATGATTCTAATCAAATGATTTACCTCCTTTCGAAGTATAGCATTTCAATTAAACTGTACTAAGAGCTACTGTGGCTTGTGAAGAATGGCGTATAAAAGCTGGTCTTGGTTCGCACAAGCTCGTCGGATAAAAGATCCTGAGATTTAGGTAGCCAAGCAATAAAATTAACTTAGACGTTGTTGATGTAGTTTACGTTCACAAATTCTAACACTAACTGGCTGAGCATTATCTCATTAGAATAGCGATTTCAAACGCTTGGAAGAGTGCCACAAAAGAAGGTTCCACAACCTCCTGGATATACCGATATGTTGCCTCTAAAGAAAATAAAAGGTAGCTTAGCAACAGAGCACTAAATCATTTCTCCTACAGTATGATGACTTTCGGTAGAAAAGCATATATGGCGTTTGTTTTCACAATACCTTTTGACATGTGCCTGTTTATCATGCATCCTTAAACAGAACCATAAAATTATCACTAAACACAATGACTAATTACGACGCTGTTCGTTGAGTTTAATCATCTGACTCCAGTTATTTTAACCTTCAGAAATAATAGGCGAATCCAGTAAACCATTTTTAATTTCCGTTAACTTTTCTGAGTCAGTGACTTGCGTAAACTGTTCTAGTGATAAATCTGCATTTTCAATATTCCCACTATTTTCTCACCACAATTAGGTTACACCATTTTCCTTTCAATGCAAGTTAAAATTGAAAACTTGAATATGTAAATTTTGTTATTCTTATTCTCTCAGCTTAAATAAATATACACAAACATAACAAAGAGCAAAACCTAAAAATAAATGAATATTGTTAATAAATTTATTCTCCGAGAAGGAGAAATGGATTTGGTTGACCAGTGTTATGTAGCTTAAATCTTGACCGCAATAAAAATTCCAAGCATTAGAACAATTATAATGCTCGTTTCAGTTCATAGTTTGCTTGTTATTAAAGTCAAGTCAAATTTATTACCGAAATAATAATCTATCCTTATTAGATAAAAAGCAACACACCATACAATTTGTTGTTAGATGTAAAGAAAGTGGACGTTAATTTGGTAATTTATTATAGCATTCATCTATAACACGTACTGAAATTTATAACAAATATTTAACCACAGCAGTTAAAATTTCCATATAATCTGATCAGTAAATCTCTACTAGCGAAATAAAAGGGTTTCAATTGTAGTTACCACTTTCGGTCGCTCTTATGCTATATGTATTCATTTTTAATAGGCCTGTAATATAGAGTTCCCGTCTTAGAAGTCAAAATGACCTAATTTACTTTTACACCAAAATGTGCCGTTTGTCCTTAAAGGGAGTATAAAGTAGCATTTTTGTATGTTGCTGAGCAAGTACGTAAATGAATTCTAATGAAGTTTGTTACTAAACACTTTAATTCAGTATTTTCAATAACTAAATAAATCTGGAACATTTTGTGATAGATTTCCTTTCGTGCTTATGATATTTATAAGGATGGGCTTCAGATATTATGCCAATACATCTCTCATCAATATGTATATACAGTGTGGAACAGTCAAATGGAATAGATTCAATATCTCAGTTATTGTATAAATTTATGAAAAATCGGAAGACAGATCAATTCTAGATTATAAGATAACATCCCGTATCGAAAATATTTCATCCCTAAATGCAACACCCTTCGAGTTACCGTTTCAACCCCTAAATTTTGTAATTGGAAGTAGTGGCTTGGTATATCTCATTTGAAAGGCCTTTTCATTCTCTATTAAAAAATGTTATGGTTGCTACATTTTTTTATAAATAAATAATAAAAAAAAATTTATCAACTAGAGGAAATTTTCTATAATAATAACTAAAAGCGGCTCGTCCCGTTAGTTCTCGATAATAATAAAGGGACCGAAAACAATTTCGATATCCCTTTTTCATTTTGTAAAAAAGGAATCGTAAAATCTTATCAACCTTATCAAAATCAATTGTACTTTTTGTCGAAAACATCCCAGTAACTTTCAAAAACTGTGAAAGAATTAAACAGTGATCAGCATCGTGCATCAGTTATCTTTTGCAAATTTTGAAAATTTAATATGGGTCATTTAATAGAAACGCAAAAATTAATGATTTCACAAATGATCGGTTATGGAGATAGAGCAAGATCACAGGCCGAAGTCGCTCATCTATTTCAACAAAAATTTCCTGATTTACCGCCTAGATCCCAAGTTACATTAGTAAAATCGAGAAGCATTTTCACGAACATGGACATGTACGAAAGCCAAAAAAAAACCTTCAATGCATTAACTAATGATACCAAATTGGAAATAATGAATGAGTTTCAAGAAAATCCACATTTGTTCTTCATGATGGACTCTTATTGGTCGGAAACAGTATGTTTATTAATTTTATTTAACATTTATACGACCTAGTTTGGAAATATTTAAATTTTTATTGTTTGGTGACAATATTCTAAAACGGTTTTTGAAATATGACTACGTGACATCTAAATTTATTTAAAAAGTCACCTCATGACAGTTGACAAAAAATAGATTAGTTTATTTTACATAGAATAGGAAAAAACTAAAAATAGAAGACCAAAGCTAGATAAGAGAAAAAATTGTTTTTTGATAAATTAGGAAAATATAAAAATATAAAAAAGTATAAAAAATATAAGAAAGGTTGTAGCACTGAACATCGATGTTTCGCTATCTATCCCTATTGCGTATTGGACTTGCCTCTGGAATACAGAACCGGGCAAGAAACAAGTGTTCCAATTGGTAGGTTTTGAAGTCATGATTGAATGTTTAATTTACTCTTATTTCTTACATATTCTCGACCGTACCTAATTCCTAGTTTAATGTAAATATTGTAGTTTTGATAACTGCGTTGTGTAGTAGTTATCTTATTGGAAAAAATTATAGCTTCAATATCACTTTATAAAATAGTGGTATTTAATTTTTATACTTTTCATATGATGCGTCTGCATCATAAAACTTCTAGTATGGTTTTTTAATATTGCTTTTTTCCCCTAGGTATGGCAAAGGGTAAATGAAAAATGTTATTTATTCCGCAGAAAAATGAATAAAATAATGTAAATTCATTTTATAGAAAATTTAAATCAATAGAGCTTTTTAATATTATGAATTTGTCAAAAATAAATCTAAAAAAAGAGGGTATCCATTCAGAAAACTAACTCTGTAAATACACTGTAAACATCAGAACATGTCGCCTACGAGAATTAGTGTGATGGTAACGCAACTCATTAGTTTTTCCCCTATCAAAAGTCGCTCCAAGCACCTAAATAAGTTTTTACTTCAACTATAAAATAAAAACGTATGAGGATTGTAAAGACCACTTTTAATAATTCAATTCGTGTTAGTGATTTAGCTATATTCCTGCAGCCACAACTTTGCAACATTTTCCAAATTTATGCCAAGACGAATTTGAAAAGATTGTTCAAATTGCAATTTCTTTCAACTTAATATTAGTTGGGAACCACATATTTTTTTTATTGTATAATATAAATACACACAATCCACTGTTAGGTATATTAATTTGTAAATCACACACTTCTTTTAAAATATGCATTAATATGCGTTAGTTTTTTGAATCTGGCACATTTAACAAACGAAAAGTTTACAAAGTCCTATTTAAAATGTTTTCCAATAACAGCTATTTAAACTTACAATCCAAAGGTTGAGTCCAACATGCAAATAATTACTGCCTAAACAAATAAAAAACATCAATAACAAAACTAAAATATTATTAATAAAATAATACGTATATCAATAGTAATGTGTTGTCTCAACTGTCAATTGTATTTTACTCCAACGCGTTTGCGTGCATGATCATGATGTCAGAACCAACCAATTGGAACGCTTATATCTTGCCTGGTTCTGTAGTCCCGATGCAAACCAATACGCATCCCCAACGGGTGTCAGTCCGGTGGACCAAAATACGTCGCTACTGCGCTTCTCGCAGGCTGCGAGAAAGTTACGGCGGGAAGTCATGCAAATACCACTTGAAAGCTTTATATTTTAACGCTTCTGGTTAAATTTTGCTTCATAGAACAAAGATTTTGTTTATAGAATAAGGAATTAGACATATTCCAGCCATTATAGTTAAATTTATTGTATTCTGTACCTTTATAATGTTAAAGATTCAAAAATATTTAACGATATATGCCTACCTACACTGGCGATAGAGAAACATGCACTTGTTTGTATGTTTTTCCGCAACTGGAAGTAGATTTTTGCGCAGTATTTTAACTTTTGACCGAGACAAAAATTCATTTTTAAATTAATTAATCACTGATATACATGATGCACGTTACCCAAAAACTGTTGGTAATAATATAAGTTGCGATTTTCGTCTTAAAATGTTTACTATTACTGTTATGTTTAATAATACATATCTTTCATTATGTTTAATGTATAATTAAAAACATTAATGCCTGTTTTTTTAAAAATAAAATTTGAAATTATACTTTGAAACAATTATGCCTTTCAATTTAGAATAATTAGCCTCTTATAGTGTGGTTTTTTTTTATAACTCCATAATTTTACATATTTCTTATAGAACTTTATTTGCTTTCTGCTGATCCCAAATTTTGAACAAAATGACACCCAACAAAATTTTTTTGTCTCAAGAATCCCATTGTTACAAAGTTTCATCGAAATAATTAGAATCGTTTTGGAGAAAAATATTTTATTTTACAAATTATGCAAACTTGACACGTAAAGAGTAATAATTTATCTTTTAGTTAACTATAAAAAATGTATTTTTTCACTAATTGTACATATTTTAATTGATCAATTATATTTTGTAACCCGCTACATATGTATCACAAGTCCCGTGGCAATAATTTTTTTTTATACAGGTTCATGCAACTTTAAAAATTTTAGGATATCCCTAAAGTGTGTTGATCATGAATTTTTCCCAAATAGCACCAATATATGTATATCGTTTTCTTGTCCCAAAAATTACTATTATTAATTGAAAGTTACGTATTTTCAGCGAAATCGGTGGAACTGTTTTGGAGAAAAAATTTATTTATGGTGGACAAAAATGTCCCCAAAAACAGATGATCCCGCAGTTTTACCGATACGGCACTTACGTAGATCATTTTTCTGGCCCAAAAGTATCCCAGTTACCAAGTTTAATCGAAATCGGTAGAGTCATTTCGGAGAAAAAAATTATTAAAAGTTCAGGATTTTCCCATTTAATTTGCCGTAGTTCTGCGGAGATTCGCTTCTCGTCTCTCCCAACCTACGTCACAATCGTACGGGGCGGGGAGGTGCATGCGCCCTGACATACCGTTGTAAGTTTATCGTGCGCATCCCTATTCTATGTAAAATAAACTAACCTATTTTTTGTCAACTGTCATGAGGTGACTTTTTTATGGGGTTATGTGAAAAGTACAGTGTATAAAGCCAAACCCCGCGACGTAGCTGACTTACGAACAAAAACAATGCTTGCGAGTGTGCCGGTGACACCAGAGATGTTGAATAATGTCACGATTAAGATTCTACCAAGATGTTGGAGGTGCCCATTTTAAACATCTCCTACAATGGGTATAGTTTGTTTTTTATTTTATGAAATGAAAATATTAGATTTATATTTTGTTGTTGAAAATTGGCATTATTTATTTTTACTATTAATTTTTAAAATAAATATGGCAACCATAACATTTTTGAATATAAAATGAAAAGACCTTTAAATCAGCTATAACAAGCTTGTAGAATAACTGAGATACGGAATTTATTCCATTTGGCTGTTCCAGACTGTATAATAAAATAATAAAAATTGTTACTTCAACATTACATATTTTTTCCTAAATACCTGACAAAATAGCTCCATTCTTTGGGACTACTTTGACGGTAGTAATTTCTGTCTCAACTAGGAGCTCCATATTGACTCATCTATTGGAGCTGGGATTATAAATACAGAGTTTTCCATTTTTTTATGGTCGTGCCTTGTTTATGGACATATTTGGCAACTAACTGAGCAAAATCAGTTTATGTTACTAGAAATTCCTAATTTGCGTTTTGAAAGTATACCAGTTAATGTCTTCAGGACTTGGGGTGACGGTATAATGTCATTCTTCCAAAGTTTCCAAAATAAATTTTGCGAAGAGTCGACACCCAGCAAATTTTTGAACCTTTGGCACTATTTCAAACTACTAGTTTTCATTCAACCAAACCAAAAATAAAATAAACCATAACATAAATTAGTAATAAGGTACCTGTACCAAGTAAGGTCACGTTAAAGTTTGATGTCTTGTAAATTTGACATAGTTTAACAAAACTTTTTTAAATTTTAATGGAAGCACCTTTATCTTGTTTACTTTGAGCCAGCAGATAAACAGCTCCGTGGAGTAAATCCTTATAGATTTTTTAAATATTTTTAAGCAATAAACCTACATATCCTATTAAGGCCATGATTTAAATTTCAAACAAAAGTTATCGCAATATCGAAAAATGTATGTACAGGGTGATTCAGTTATAATAGCATTAATTTAAGGGAAGATAGAGAAAAATGGGTAAAATATGTGATTAAAATTTTTTTTTAGATATAATTACGCTGAAAAAAATATTTTAAAATCCCTTTTTGAGCTGTCACTGTTTCTAAAGCTATAAGGCCCAGATAGATGGAAAGCAGAAAAATTGGCGGCTGCGCAGTTGGGACTCGGCCGAAACAAATAAACAAAACAAAACATTCCTAGATTATGTCTAAATTACAATACGAAAAACATTAAAGGATCCTGGCGGCACCGATGGTTGGGAAAAAATCGTTGGTTGATTTGCTTTTTTATATGAAAATCGGGTAACAATGAATTGCAGCTAAACGTTACGCGAAAATAAAAAAAAAGGTGAAATCGCGAGATGGATGTAAACTTTGATATCAACGCTGCAAGTAATGAATTAAATTCGCTGTTGTGGGTGCAAGTGTTGAAAGTGGTTAATACTGAGAGTTATTTCCCGACGTTTTATTTTTTGTGACCTTCTGTGATAGATGGGAATTTTTTAAACCATGTGTATTTTACCGACGAATCATTACTTTTTTCATGCGTCCGGCAGGTCTAAAATATTTCGGAAAAGGGACACTCGAGTATTAATGTAAGTACACTACACCTATTCTGAGTGTAGGCTCAGTATGGCTAGACATGCTTTTGAATTAGATCATACGATAGATAATAATATTAAATTATTAAGAGTAGTAAATAAGAATTATATGTTAAAGCATGTGAAAGCTTAGCCATCCATAAGGCTGGAGACAACCTTATGAATGGTTACACTGGGCACTGTTAAAAATAGTTAAGATGGATAGATAAGGAATTGTGACACTACGACGTGTATGATTAGATGCGCATGTGCGTTTGGATGTGGTCGATCAGGCACAAAGTGAATATTCTTAGTATATAAGGGTAAATTTTAAGATTAGGCGTTAGTATCTCTCTAAAGATGACATCTTGGCTGTCGAAATGCGTTAGAGCAACGTTTGTTGTGTTTTTTAATCTTTCTCGGTTTCAGTTTTTGAAGATAACCAAGGACCAGTCGGTTCCACCAAATGTGTTCTACTCACATACTAAATATGAAATTAAGATCTGGTTTCTGGAAAAAGATAAAAAGAATTTCATAGGAGCTTGCATCTGTCAATTTTTTTTAGAAAAATTGACAGATCTCGAAAACTATAAATTTTAAGAACAATGTTTGTTACCTAAAGTGACCTTAAAATATCAAATAAAATCAAAAAATGCACTTTGGAGTGTTTCATTTAAAATAACGAAGTTGGTGTCAATTTTAGGTATAACCAGAAGTCCTAAAACTTTGCGAATATTTTAGTTGTGTTGGCCTTGCCGACCTTGCGAAGTTGCTAAATTTTCAACATTTTTAGATAAGTACTTTACGATCACGCACGGCGATTCCCGGTGGGACACACTGCATAGGCAATCAATATGATTTTATTATTTCAGAGTTAATATTTCTTTTAATGTATCTTCCGTGCATAGGTAAAATAATTAACATAATTTTTTGATAAATATTTAAGCAAATAATTAAAAGGAAATAATTTCCTGAAGCACAGAGTTCTTCTTTCTTGTCTACAATATAACAGTCACCCTTTGATTGTGATGGCGTCGTTAATCTTGATTGATTAATGCATGGATCAAAATCTCAAGCCACAACCAGATTTGCCACTTCAAAATCGCTACTATTAAAAATTTTATTATATTTAATGTGTTCAATTTATAGTTTAGAGTCTTATATTCACAATTCCAAGACTAAGGATTAGATGCAATTGACTAAACCCACATCGCAAATAAATTCCATAAATAACAGTCACGCTGAATTAGTGTGGTGTTTGCATTATTACTTCTCAGTGTGCTTACTAGCGGGTAAGAAGATGATTCAACAGCACAGAAAAAGGAAATAGGCCCCTATTAGCTTAACACAAAGCGGTTTCTACTATGTGTTTCATGAAATACTTATTTTGTCTCTAGCATTTATTTACCGATTTCGTGTGGCCTAATGTGAATAGCTCTCTATAAGAAAAATTAACCAACCGAGTAACCAACCAGTTAATCGGTAGAGTTCTAATTTAAAGCACCTTCGCTTTGGACAAATAAAAGTACTTTCTCCTTCTTCCATTTTGGCAATTCCGGTTTGCGTCTTTTCAAACATCACCTAAACATGAGTGAAACTTTAATTGACTTACATGTAAATTTCAATTCTAAAGAATAAAACACGGTCACAACTGAGCACGTCCCAATTCTTTTCAAACGCATGTGGTAAATTGGAAAATACATGCAGAAAAGCGCTCATGCAAGGAGGTTAATTATCTCGTTAAAAGCAAGTAATCACACAGTTTTAATACCAACAATACTTCTTAAAATAATTCCCATTATTAAAGCTTTATGGTCTCCTTATTATTTGGATTGTTTGCAGATCGAACTGCTGTTAATTTATTTGTTGCATTAAGTGGGCACAATTTACTTATATTTAAACAACATTTACCAACTGGTGGTGGTGGAGGTGCTTTCGGGATTGTATTTATTTTAATTTAAAAAATAGAAGAAATTTTACCCATCATTCTGAATTTTATAGAATCCTTTAAACAAATGTAATTTTAACACAGCAAATTCAAAAAAATTTCCGCTACGAAAAATGATAATTCTACCATTTCACCCTAACAGAATTTTTAATGATAAAAGCAAGTAAATTCCAACCAAATTCTTAACTCTAAAGAAACTCCTGGACAAAGTTAACACACCGTTTGATTAAAATAAAATATTTAAACTAATGAAAAAAAAATGAACTAAATTGTAAGGAAATATTATAAATTAGGTCTATAGAATTACTTAAGAAAACAATCGGAAAAATCTAACATCATTTTAAACTATTAAACACTTCTTTTTTTCAAATGGATGACAATTCATTTACAAAATTTAAAATGACAGAATTAATGAATTCAATGTAACTTCAGTTAACTTGTAGGTCTTTCATTAATTGGCGGGTTAGTGATTAATTTTTTATGGTACCCTGAACAATATTCTCCTATTCTTCAATTAATACATTCCCTAGTTGATTGTGAATGGTAAGGGAAAATCTACAACCTCGAATATTTTTTGAACATGCTCCCATAAATGTTCAATGGGATTGAGGTGGGTAATGTAAGGTGGTTATTTTCTTAAATAAATCCCAAGTGAGTCAATAACCTATCCAAACAAGTGGGGACGCACATTGTCCTGCAATAATGAAAAAATGTTGACCACATAAGGAGCAAATGACATTATGCATTTGAGTCAATGCTTTCTAGGTTAATAATTTACATTCATAGACTTCTCACTATAAAGAGCAACTCTGTATGAGCGACGAAGTGGATGGCCTTCCCAAAGCATTAAAAAGCGGCCACCAAACGGGACTCTTGCAGAATGATGAAATTTTGAAATCTCCCTCCTTGTTTTTCCCAGGCATGGTCAGGTTCATTGGTTGATTTTAAGCTAAGCCTCGTTTTATCAATGAATAAAATTCTCTTCCAGTCAATAGCAAAACAATGTTGACGATTTCTGGAAAGTTCCAATGTTTGAAATTTGTGCTCTCTGACAAGTTATGACTTTTTGCTGGTCCCCTGCTCATTAATTTGGCCTAATTTAAACATCCCTTCATTATTTCACATGATATTAAAACAGTTCGTAGTGGTGATATCGCCTTTTTAACACATTATTAATGATTCTCTGATTATTGAACGCTGATTGTCTCGAAAAAGAGTCATCTCTTTGGTTTGTATATTGTTCTTTCTCTTGATTTGGCCTTCGTTAAGTCCTCTGACTATGCGATTTATGCTAGAATGATTTTTTCCTAACAGTGGCAACATAATGCATCAAATCTTCCTTATCCAACAGATTTGATTCCCATGCTACCTTTTTTACGGATAAATTACTTTGGTGATTTATTTTTTTATTTTAAAAGATCGGTAACTGAATGTTAAAACACATATCTGATAGAATAGTAAACAAAAACAAGCTTAACAACATGTCTGAATCCGCAGCTTCTGAACGAATTTTTAATCATTTGTTGTTATAAGCGAGTACTTGGCGTTTGACGTTTCCGAAAAAGGTCCAACTCCTACTTGTAAGGCACTTACAGATTAAAAATCGTCATACTCTCTAAATGTTTGTAAAACATATTAGTGGCTCTGAGGCTTATCAGTCAGTCACCTTACTCGTATTCTAAAATATACACAACTTATGCTTTTAAAGTTGCTTTTCAGAGCAACTATATTTTCAGATGGCAACATAAAATCGTAATTTCATTTAGATCAAAAATTTAAAAAAGTTAATTCTAATATAACTGATTTAAAGACTAAAGATCTGTATAGAAACTTTTTTAAGTACAATCCACTAGCAAAGGGTAACCCTATTATTATAGCCTTGGAGCACAAGTGGTAGGAGGAAGTAAATACAGATGATAATGAATCACTGTTTTAAATGACTATACAAGTTATAATTATCAAGGAAAACCATGCTTCGCGAGAAATATCAAAGTTTGGAAGTTCTTTAAGAAAAAGAATCAGAAGCAGAAGTTCTCACTGTGTCAAGTTGTGCTGTAAAAGAATTTGCTGTCACCGGACTTTTCTAATCCTATTGTCTTTTTCGGTTTTAGTAACATGCAAAATAATATACATATTGTAAAACTTCTAATGCAATACAAATTTAATATACACCAACAAATATTTCCTTATTTACCAGCAGTAGTAAAGTTCGACTAATATAATATTTATGGCTGTGTAAATTTGTAATGAGATGAGTAAAGAACGGTTACTGAATATACATTTAAATATATAAATAACAAGAAAATATTACATGCTAAAACATCTAGTACCATCTATCAGACAGTCATAGAAGCGTTAGCTTCCACGAATTTCAGCTATGCGGTCGCGGCATTTCTGATTCTAGGCCAAGACTGAATATTCGTTTTCGAAGCAAAATTATACATTAGTAAGGTAATTACATATCTCTCTAAATTCTGCCTATTAAATTGGACAACCACACTCCACCAGACTGGACCTTTTTACCACCCCAAATAGGCTGAGGCTTACAAACATTAAACTCACATTTTCTTTCTGGAAATTAATTAATTCTGAAAGTATTGACTTGTTAATATGCTTGCACCGTATGCGGTTCGACATTAATCTGGATAATCTCGTCACACCTAAACTCTTCCAACTTAGTAATTATTTTTGGATAAGCGAAAAAGTTGTCGAATAGGGCGAGCAAGTTGAATGATATCTGTGATTTGTTTTGTCAAAAATCGCTATTTGATGAAAACGATATTCCGGTCTTGTTATATAATTGGGAAATCCAGTAAAGATAAGGTTGAGAAAACCAGCAAAGATAAGACAAAAGCTAGTCAAGGAAGAAGACAAATTATAATTAGATTAGCTTTTTCTTTGGTCTAATGCAAAGTATATTTTTTGCCCCTGTAAAATGAGCAGCAAAATGCTACAAAGCATAAGATATTATGAAAGTAGGCCTATTTCCTTTTGCCAAATGGCAATGACAAATTATGTATTTGAGTATGACACAGCTCAAAAGCTGAAACATTGTTGACGCGCCTTTTTTTTGCAAACGGCAACCCCATTGTGTCTTCAAAGTACTGCGAGTAGTATGCGGAAACAAAGATAGATGGCGATGAACTGCCTTCTTAAACAAAGATAGGTTGTAAATTTTGGAGAATATTCAGTTCGTTAACGAGTTCCATAGCTCGAAAATTCTATAGAAAAAAGAATCTCCATTGCCCTTGGGGGCATCAATGGTATTAGTTCCCACAAGCATCTCCGATGAAAGTACTTGAAGAAAAAAGTTAAGTCACCAACCAGCCGCCTGTGCTCTAGTGTTTCGAGAGAATCGGTCAAACTCTCGTCATCAATTAGGCGAATCGCTTTTCTTTGAATTAAATCGAATAGAGCTAAAGTGTGCTTTGGAGCTGAACGCCAAACATGTTGGCCTAACTTGAGCTTGGTATAGTGTGAGTAGCTGATGAGATGTGAAGTACTTTTTAGCTCTAAAAAGACAGCCTAGCTTCTCGGAGACGGACTTAGCAATGGCGCGCACATGATCGTCCCACAAGAAGTTAGTGCTCGCCTTCACTCCTAGGATAGAGAGATTAAATCCTATCGGGAGGATTTTACCATCCATTAGTATGTATGTTGCATTATTCCTTGATGTTTTTTTAGAGAAAACGTTGGCTTGAGTTTTTGAAGTATTGAAGTCGACCAGATTTTTCTTACCCCATTCCAAGATGATTTCGAGATCCCCATTAATCATGTGTCTCTGCTGTTCCTTTAGTCGATCTGAAGTAGCGACGGATAATGGTTTGTCGGGTAAAACAAATGACACCAAACTACTCTCATCTGCATAGCTATATATCGGACTAAGAATTGAAACTAAGAGATCGTTAGTGGGTAACAAAAAGAGAGTAAGGGAGAACACAGACCCCTGAGGCACCCCTGCATTAATCGCACTGTCAGCAAAAAACCTAGGTATCAAATTGAGAAGTTTACCTCCGTTTATTTTATCTTTCCTAATATTACTATCTAAACACAGTAATTTAAAAAAACAAAGGGTGGTACCAGCACTTATTTAACCCGTCAAAATTACCCTAAACCAAAAAAAAAAAATTAGTATAATTGACTAAGTCTTTTAAAAACCTTTTAAGCGAGCTACCACTTTCTATATTATGCTATTCAAAATTATATAGATCACAATAGCCTCAGGACGTCCTATATGACGATTAGGTTAGATTAGGAGAAGAATACGTGCCTATATTTTTGCTCTCCAAATTTCATTTGCCTAAAAATAACTGTTCGAAAGACAAGGGGGTGGGACTTTTTATTAACACCAGTAAAGACTCAGTTAAAAATAACAAGAGAAAATAAAACAAAAAATATCCAGCATCGGTTTGAATGCAAAAAACTTTGACGGATTCAATACAAAATGATGGCATATATTTAAAACAATTATCTAATAATAAATGTCATAATTACTGTATGAAACAATTTTTCTGTTTTCTATATTTTGTAGTATTTCCAGTTTTTAGCTGCCTTCTACAAATTGTGATAAAATGTACGTCGCAACTCGTAAACACCTAGGTGACATAAATGTAACGCATCTTGGTTTATTAGCCTAAACGCAAGTAATGTCTGGGTTTAAGGAAATAAGTACATGCGCACACGTCTGGCGTACCCGTTACCGTTGATCTCTAATAACATGTTAAGGACACGATCATTTTCTTTTTCAGAAAAGCATGCCTAATATATGTCTTCTAACAAATCCTTCACAGCGCTTGCAAGAATTGTTCCAATGGCGTAGCATGGTGTAGGATTGCTGATAATAAATAATCTTGTTTAAGGCGTAATACAAACATCAACATTTGTTGTCAAAACTTATATCAAGTGTACAAAAAGTGTAGCTGTCATGCTTTGGAATGATCACGTATGTTATTTAATTGATTCATACACGCCAAATTAACATTTGTCTTTAACATAAACATTCTGGAGTTCAATCAGAAATAGAAGAGATCCATTCACCATTGATTGTTTAGGCGCTTCGAAAGTGGGAGTCAACAATCAAAGATGTTCCTTCCTTTGTAAAATCAAATCAATAAACCAATATTTTAAGGTTATGTATGTTTCTTGTCTGTTTAAGTAGTTTAGTATTTTTTTAGTAGTTTACTCTTTAAAAATGCACAAATGTACATATACATATAAATATAACAAAAATTATAACTACAAATATTACGTAGGGACAACAGTTCTATAAATTTAAAACATATGTACGTCTAACATATAAAATCAATTGTTCTTAAACGTATAAAAAAGAATGTATTTCTTAATTCTGGAGGTAATTCACTGAAAAATCTTAAACCGTCGCATAAAAATGATTTTATCTTATTTCCTTATTTACTCTTTCAATACAAAAATGTGTGACATTTCTAGTACTGCAATAATAAATTTCTTCCACAAAGAGATATTTTAAGTAATCAGGCAGCAAGTAATTTTTCATTTTATATGCCAACAACATTGTATTATAAAGTAGATGTATAGATAAAAATTGTAAACAATTTAACGCTAATTGAGTTTTATATAAATATCACATCTAAGAATAGCTCGTAATGCCCTATTCTATTGAATCTGCGTATTACTGGACAAACAATAAAATAGACGAACCAGAAATAAAATGAAATAAGGGTGTTATAAATTATTATTCTATTTTTACAATTTAGATTATAAGCGATTCTGCAAAAATAATTTACCTTACTTGTTATTTTTTGTAAAATACATTCAGCATGTAATTTAAAATTTAACTGGCGATCAGTGATCAATCCTAAATATTTGATTTCATTAACATATTCAATTACCGAATGATTTATTAATATATGTAGCCTTAGATTATCAAATTCACTAGTATCATAGTCTTGCTTTTACCTCTATTAATAAAAAGGTTATTTAATTTAAGCCAATTACAAATATTTTGCACTGCACAATTTAACTTGAAAATAGCTTCATCAGTATCACAGTCTAATACAGCCACTAACGCATCATCCGCAAATAAGTTTAAAAATGCAAAATCAGGTACATGTAAAGCAATATCATTAATATACAACAAAAATAAAATAGGCCCCAAAACTGTACCCAGAGGCCCACCATGTTCATTAATTACCAAATATGAACTCTTTTGATCTATACACACTTTTTGAGACCGTTGAAATAAATAAGAAGTAAACCATTCTAATGACAGGTTATGAAAACCGGGTCTTTCCAATTTTCTAAGCAGTAAACTACGATTAACTGTTCCAAATGCCCGTCCTAAATCCAAAAGTGAAACCACAATCACATTTTTACTGCTGTTAATCCATTTCTTCCAAGTAGACAATACCAGTTGAATGGATGTTTCGCAGGAATAGCCACTTCTACAGTCTAATTAGTTGTCCATCAAAATGTCGTTATTTTCCACGAATTTGAGAATCTGTTCACGAATTAAGGTCTCAAACAGTTCACACAAAATACATACAGTCGATATTGGTCAACAATCTCCAGGATGAAGTGAATTCGGTACCTTGGGTATCGGACAAATTTTACACTCTTTTCATCTCGAGGGAAATTCACCTTCTTGGGGAGACATATTAAAAACATCCAATATATTGTTTTTTTTAAAAAACCACCCGTATTCAATATAACTTTATCTATAGCATCATTCTTTAAGTTCTTAATTATGTTAACACTCTTCTGGGATATCAAGAAAGTTATACGTTCAAACTTAAATTTAAATTCGGGGTTTGGTAACGAACTTCTATCCTATCCGGATTTCCAGAAGTGACTATGTTATTAAGAGACGTAATAATAAATGTGTTATAATTACTTGAAACGCTTTGTGAATCCCGTATCATTTGATCATCAAACTTTATAATAGGTGTTTTTCTAGACATCTGTGAACCATCAATTGGTTCCTTCAGTACTTTCTACATCTTTTTTCAGTCATGTTTGTTGTCCTGTATCTTTTTTGAATAAAAGTCCTTTTTTTCTAATTAGACTTGTTACGTCGTTTCTTAAGGTTCTATAATTCTTTCAGCAATTATTACTATTATAAAAAGGGTTCTCTAGTAAGCTTCATTCATAAGGTGCACCAGTTGTCTAATGTCATGGTCATATCATTGTTGATCTTTATTAATAAATTTAACTACACTTTTAGCTGCCAATTTGTCGAGAACTTCTGTAACGTTTCTATATATTAATGTTGGTGCTTCGTTTATATCTGTCCCCTCTTTTGCTTTTAATTTCTCTTGAAACGTGAGTTCATTAATACTTTTTATAAGCATTAGCTAAAGTTTTCCACCATAGGTGAGATTACGTTAGTTTTTATTGTCGGTATTCTATTAGCTATTTCTATTATTGCATGGTCGGAAATTTTAGGTGTTTAAAGAATATTGCACTGTTTATTACTAACATTTGTGGAAGCATGGACAATTAATGAGTAGAATGTTGTGTAACGCTTGTATATTTATTTACAATTTATCATTATTTAACAATTCTTGAGATGACGTTGTTTGCAATCTTAAATCTATATTAAATTCGCCTTTTATTATTATTCTCTTGTTAAGGTCGAGATTTGACGGTACACGTTCAAAATAGATTAAAAGGCATCTAATATTTGTTGACGGAGATTTATAAATGCTGACAATACTCACATTATGAACTTTTCGCAGACCACCCAAGTTTAGTTCTAAAAGTTTTCGTTCAACAATATTTCATGGCCACATTGTCTCTCAAGTACAAAATTACCCCTCCTGTATGCCGACTGTGCGAATTATACCTTATGACTTAATAATTATTTATATAGATTTCTGCATCAAGAATGTCAGGTGGACGTGAGTTTCTGTGAAGCTACAAAACATTGCATTTGATTTAAACATAAAACGACGAAGTAGATCAATATGTGAACATAGACCTTGTACATTGTGGCAGAACAATCTTGAGTTGTGTCATAGTCCTTTATCCTGACCGTAATTAGTTTTCTTGCTGATTGCTAATATGGATAGATAATAAATGCATAAATCTGGCAGTTCTTTTGATCTAGTGCACTATAATTTTCATCACGACTTGCTTTGTACTTCAGATTACACTCCGAACAGGTAATGCATTTAGGCGATTCTCGATTTAATTTAACAGGACAAGTGTTAGTTTGGTGGTCACCTGTGCAATGGGCATATATAATATTCGCTTTACATTCCCGAATTCGGTATCCATATTTTCAACATCGAAAAGTTTTCTTTGACGCGACATTTTTTTGAATCCTACAAACAGAGAACAGATTTAAAAGTATCTGCATTCATTTATATTATCAAATTAAAATAACCGTTTTTGGGTTTACTTTTGCCTTTAACAGCTAAAGTAAAATAATTTATTGTTCTAACAATATTAATTTGGTCGATTATCATGGACAGAAGTTGAAGTTCTTCATATTCAGCAAAATTTTTTATTCCTAATACTCGTGGTAAAAATTTTTTTGGTACTGTTGCGCTGATGTGGTTTGGTTTAGATATTTTATTCCTATTAGTTGTAATTTCCTCATGCTTATCATTATACTTTTTGCTCATATTCTGTTGATATTCTTCATACGCTGCACATATATTACTAATTACCGATTTGCTTTCTTCTCTAAGTTTGCTATTGCCATACTTATTTTCTTCTTCATAGTTTTACTTACTAATTTCTCAGCTTTTTCTACAATTATACTGAAATCAGTGTCGTTGCATATGTTGCTTAACCAGTTGATATTCTTTTTTGCACTTATTGACTTGTGCAACGTCTTTTTGATACCCACACACAATATAATTTTCCTCCTTCTAATAATTTCAT
The DNA here is from genome assembly GCA_028583605.1 of Dastarcus helophoroides. Taxonomy (NCBI): domain Eukaryota; kingdom Metazoa; phylum Arthropoda; class Insecta; order Coleoptera; family Bothrideridae; genus Dastarcus; species Dastarcus helophoroides. The sequence goes on from CM053332.1 coordinate 5,605,290, forward strand.
CACACTTTTCACAGCATGCATTTTCATGCTCGTCTTCATTCTTTGCCATCTTGTGGCTTAAGATACTAATGAAGTAAAGAATAAACGTAAGCAGGACAAAAAATAACAGCATCTCACTAAATGAAAAAACTTTTTGTACATACGGTATTTTGAACAGTCTAAAAAATGCAGAGATAACACAATATTAAAATAAATCGTAGCTAATAAAAGAAATAAGGATATGATTAATGACCATACGATAAAGGGATAGTTACAACTTGCAGCAATAAATAATTAAATAAAGCTTTTTAAATATGGTTGTAAATTGCTAGATATCAATATTTATACAATTTAAAATAGCGAACTGTATTGTTGGCTATTAAATCTATAATAAATAGCCAACTCTCCACTGATAAGATATTCAGTTGCATTGTACTGTACTGCAAATTATGTGTGAAAATTTTTTTGACTCACCAAAAGTTTGGTTTAAAAATACCAGTTATATAAGAATGGCATAATTAGTCAGTAAAACACAAAATAAACGTTAAATTAAATAGAGCTTCTTTTTATGAACTACTATTATAATGACACCTAACAAGTTGGACATCCTTGTTTTTAGATTAACAGTAAAATTTATTACGCTTATGAAATTTATGATTTTTCACAGGAAATACTAATTTTATGTGTTATAAAAGTTCTGTATATAAATATTAAAAATATACTAATATTATCATATCAATGACATCAAACTATTAAATTAATAAACTTGGTGGTGTTTCAATAGGCTTCCTTCTTATTTAATTTTCATAATAAAAGAGATTATGTCTTAATATTTTGCCATAAAACTATGTAACTAGAAAAATTTTGCCTGTTTTATTAACTTTAATAAAACTCAGAAATTTGTTTTTCCAAATTCATAACAAGTAATTATATCAAAGTTATTTTAGATGGAATTATTGCTAATTTCCCAAAATTTGCAATGAGAATTTTGGTTTGAACTGGTATGTCTACTGCTTGTTATTTTTTAAGACTCAATAAAAAACTAATAGTCTAAATCTTTCTATTAGCAATATGCAATTTCAATATTTATCATGAAGTTTTATTCCTTTAGAAAGCCTTGTATCGAACAAAATAAGTTTAATGACCAATTTTGCAGAAACATTGGGGTTCTATTGTCATGAAAAAAACCAGTTTTAATTTATTTAAACTGTAGTTGCACTATTTCTTAATTGATCAATATTAAGCTGGCAGGCACTAAAATCATTGATTCCGGCAACTTATCTCTACGCATTAGGTAAAAATTTAAATCTAAGCTCATTCTCTTGTTTAATATATATTTTAATGCGGTTATTAATAAGTTGCAAGGACGTATATTAAGCTTTGCTGCATAATTCAAACTTAAATGAATAGAATTACCCAGGAGAATTATGAAAGAGATATTTTAGCAGTTTTATTTTAGAAATTTCGTCAGCAACTATCGTGAAGACTAAATAATAATTTTTAGCTGCTGTTATTAATAAAAAAAAAAATGCCTAAAACTCTCAAGGAAATTTTTCAACACAAAATTTTAAGCAAATTATTAATGAAATTGAAAGCATCTTTTAGCAGTAAGTAGCTTTTAGTAGTAACAGCTACAAATTTCACCTTAAATCAAACAAGCATTCACTTGATTTGACCAATTAATCTTGCAGTTCATACCTTTATAGACTAAAGCTGCTTGACAGAATTCACCCTGAGGTTTTGGAATGACCATTTTTTTTCTATAACATCATCATGGGCTTGTTCCATGAAAAATAGTATCTAGATGTCAAGCAAAAAAGCGCGCTACCACTTCAATTAAAGTATATTGGAGACTTTAACGTAAGATTAAGCAAGTAGCCACGTTTGGCCAAGTACATTGGATGTTCATTGATAAAGTCATCAAGTTAGCTTTAAACATTTATCATGTTTTTTAACGTATGTCTTAAATAGATTATCAGTGATTCACAAATACAAAATTTTAATAAATTTGAACTACTACCATAACCTACTAATGGAAAACTCCAATGATTTTGTCTAAAAATACTCGCAGATCTTAAAGCGACTTACTCTTTTATAAATTTGTATATCTTATTTTATTTATTCAATTTAAAGTGAATTTTATCAAAGAAAATAACTTTATAAAGGATTTTCCGTTGTCTTTGAAATTTTCTAAGCTCTTTGCCTAAATGCGACGTCAAAGTGACAATTAAGGTATCAACCAAACCAATCAATGAATAATCGCATGCCTCTTTCGCTACGTCCCCATATAACCAAATATCAAAGCACACTTGATGACATTTTCTATTAAAAAGCCAATATAATAGCCCAGTGGTTGCCAAACCGTGGCTGGCGAGCCACATAGAGCTCTTTGGCCTCTACAGTATTGCTCAGTCAGCGTTAGCCTCATAATTTAATTCCATTTAATTAGTATACTTGTACTAACGTATTGATTAGATTAACTTAAATTGTAATTTAATTTTATCAATAAAAAAAGGTCATTGAGTATGTTATCAAGTAGGTCCGGATTGAGACCTAAAACAGAGACTTTTAGCTCCCCACTTTCCCAGAAGAAAGCAAAATGAGAAATCCTGATTCAATGTGTATATCGCAGGTACTTGGAATAATGCGGTTTTTAGCTAAAAGTCCAGGCAATTTGGTAAACGCCTGCAAATAACAAAGTAATAAAATATGTTGTTATTTAACTGGCCTAAACTAGACATTTATCTAAAAAAAACTATGTATCAGGTGAATAATAAAAACAGACTTTATTTTTTTATATGGTTGAGATAACTTAGCATTTTACTTAAACGATGAATCCATTTTAGGCGTTTAGCAAAAGCAAAGCTAGTGGGAGGAAGAAGGTGTTTAATCCGTCTAGGGTTAAAAGAAAGATGCTGAAAGAATGTTGACAACTTTAATAAAAAAAATAAAAAAGTGATATATTTATCTTTGAGCTAATAGAAGAACCAAAGATTAATCCTGGACTACTAGATTATAAAAATATTATGGTGAAAGTGTAGTATAGGACATTTAACTGTACTGGCTGGGGGTGAGAGAATAAATTAAAACGGTTTAGTTAATACGTCATTTGGGTTCCCTTCAAGGTTACCAAAATGATTTCGAGGGACGTTGAATATTATTTTTTTGTCATCTCTTTAATTCTGTTATTGTTTTCTTAAGGAGTGTTCTTACAATAAATATCTTTTATGATCTTTTATTCGTTACCATTCCCATTAACAATAACAATGAATAGAGTTTAAAATGCTTTTCTAAAAGCCTAAAACAGACCCGTCGTTTGAATAAAAGACTAATTGATATCCTTCATATAGAACAATACCTTATATTTTACTTATTCGCCTAAGGAGCAGTGTGTTTTAGGGAAACAACTAAATTCTTTCAGTCAAATAGCAAAATATTTGATGATTTTTTTTGATTTGCCGGTGTTTAAAAAATTTTACCTTAAAACCAAATTATTGTAAATGCCTTCGACATGTAGATTAATAAATAGTGCGTAGGTGTAGAATGATAATCAATTTAATAAGAATTTTTTCAAACTTTTGAATTCTTTCAAGGATTTTTGACGTTCTTTTCAAAAATCTCAAGTTTAAACTTGGTTTTCTTAAGTTCTTTATTTTAAATTTTAAAAGGGAATTACAGAAAAAATCAGAATATTGAGTTTGGAGGAAAATTAGATTTTGAAAGAAATTCAATTTAAATTAAATAACATTTATATAAAGTAATAATATCCAAAATTTAAAAAAAAATAAACATTAAAATATAGATATTAAAGTTGAAATTAAGAGGAAAGATGTAAAACCTACAAAAATATAAGCATAAATTTGAAATCGCAATTTTAAGAAGAAAGAGGTAAACCTTGACCCAAAATTTATATTAAATTATTTTCAAATTTTTGAAACTTTTCTGAACTTTGGTACTAGGTTCGAATAAGAAAAAAAGTAAAACAAAATTTCGAAAACAAAATGTTGATACTGCTAATTTAAATTTAAAATTTGGAGAAAACCAAATCAAAATTTTAGGTTGAACTCAATATTTTATTATTATATATTTATAAATATTGCAGATTTAAACTTAAAATTTGAAAAAAGAGCTCCACACTTGGAAAGCACTCATAATATATCTTTTTTTTTAAGTTCAATCCACTTGCAAAGGGCAACTCCATAATGCCTTCAATGTACCGCGAATAGAATGCGGAAACAAGGATAGATGGCGATGAACCGCGTTCTTAAACAAGGATAGGTTGTAATTTTTGAGAAAAATTCCTTTCGGTGACGAGTTCCATAGCTTGAAAGTTCTATAGAAAAAAAGAGTCTCGATAGTTAGAAGTCCTCACTGTGTCAAGCTGGACCACACAGGAATTTGCTGTCTCGGCTGTCTTGTATGCCTCAAGAATCTTGTCCTTGGAGGGATAAAACCTATTAGTTCTTGTGAGCATCTTCCATGATAGTACTTGTAGGAAAGGGACAAGTATGCGTAACTCTATATAGGATTGGAGGTTGAAGCTAAGAGATCGTTTATGTGTAACAGAAACAAAGTAGGAGACAAGACAGATCCCTGAGGCACCCCTGCATTAATCGCAAATGTCTTTGAGAAAATGCCATCGACGACGACTTGAAAAGATCTGTCAACGAGAAAATTAAATATCAAATGACAGAGTCCATGAGGAAGACCATAAGACAGTGGTTTGCAACCTTTTTGTACCTGCGCCCCCCTTTAAAAAAAAATTGTTGCGCCCCCTGAATTTTTCTAACAATGTAATTTCATAAATACTCAACTGATATTATAATTTATTTAATGGGCTACAAAATAATATATACAATATTATGTAAAAATATACATAAAAAAATAATTATTTATTATAAGAAATAATAATTTTAAATGTAATAAAAACAAATCTTACAAAAATACAAAAGAAAGAATATATAATTAATACAACATTATAAAAATTTAATGCGACGGTTGAGCTTGTTTTTCAGCACAAATTTTCTCAAACCGTGGTATCATTGAAGAAATCGCGGTTCTCAGTTCCTTTTCAATCACTAAGCGAGATCGATACTTTGTTTTTAAGACAGCTACTGTAGAAAAACCAGTTTCACATAGGTAAGATGTTACAAATGGCAGTAAAATTTCTAAAGCTTTGTTTGTCAAAATAGAAAAATTGTCCTTTACTCCTAGCCAAAACGTAACAATATTATTTTCATCTTGAAACATCTGCTTTAATGGGCTATCACTCGACTCTTTTGGTTTGTATTCGAAAATGATATTTTGGAAACAGCTGCATGCCCCTCTTGCAACAGTCTCGCTCCCCCCTAGGGGGGCGCGCCTGACAGGTCGGAATCCACTGCCATAAGATGTTAATTTGGCGAGAAGAGATCAATGCCAGACTCTGTTGAAGGCCTTTGAGATATCCAAAGCCACAATCCTAACCTCACCATATTTTCCATAAATAAGTTACAGATATAAGTAACATATGCCAGCAGTTCACCAGTGGAGCGTTATTGTTTAAATACGTATTGCCTGTCTGAGATGATTCTCTTTTCCCCCAGATATTTTAGAATCTCGATGTTAATAACCTTTTCCATCACTTTAAATATAGCGGGTAACAAAGATATAGGGCTATAGTTGTTAGCCACATTTCTTTTTCGCTTTTTAGGGACAGGCTGCATCCTGGCGGATTTCCCAATGTTGGGAAATACACCTTTGTTGTAAGAAAGTGTAAACAATTTGCTTAAGACAGGAGTCAAATCTGGAGCGCACTTCTTAAGAACAAGAACGAGGATACGTTGATAAGCCTCTAGCGCATTTTACAATCGAAATCACTTTTTGCCTCGTCAGTAACTTGTTTACAAGAATTTCGTGCATCTACAAATGTGGCCCGAGTCTCGCCCGAGCACATTTTTTGCTGAACTAAGATTTACTGAAGGCAGATTTCTTTTGGGAATGGGGAATTGAGTATTCCATACCAATCAGGATAGTTTCAGTAATGGATTCGCCGACTAAGGAAGGATTGTCTGAGTTAAAGCAGACTTCCTGCCATGGAAAAGATGCAAAGAAGTTTCCTTATTCTTCCCAGTTTGCAGAGTTAAAATGTCAAACCCTACGGGATTGTGTCTGAGGAACAGGTGGTATATGAAGCAAGAGAGAGGCTGCTACAAGCTTGTGATCGGACTGTCCAAGCGGTGATGTCGCAGAGACTTTATACGAATTTGAAGAATTTATAAGGAAAAGTTCGAGTAGATTAGGTTGACGGGTATCTTGTGGGTTCCTTAACTAATTGCGATGATTCACAAGTGATGGCGAAATCCTCTGCCATCCTTCTCGCGTCGTCTGTTTGCGAAGAAAACGTTAACCAATGGATGTTGTGTCCGTTGAAGTCACCGAAAAAGACAACCTTAGCGTTTGGATAATTTGTCTGTAGGTGATCAAGGATTACAGAGAGATAAAAGAAGAGCTGTCTGTATGAGGAACCATTTGGAGACAAAAGAAGTGCACAAATGAATATTACTTCACTTTTGGAGCAGATTTTCAGTCAAATCACAACATGATGAGCAGATTTCAGTGCATCTGCTCGTTGACAGGACATGTTGCTTCGCGTAAAAGCACAAATTTCCCTCTTGTGTCAAAATTTTGTGTGCAAGTCGTAGTTAGGGCAAAGCAAATGGATTGTATTGATGAATGGGGAGACTTGGGTTTCAGTCCGACACAGCACATGAGGTCTTTCATTTTGAAGGCATTGATGAACCGAGTTTAGATTTCAGTTTAGACCTCGAATGTTACAGAATTGAATTTTGAATGAATTGTTTGAAAGAAACTTGACCCGTGGCACATTAAAACTTTCCGTCGATTTTGGATTTCCTCGCACACCCTCCACCCGGACATCCAACGGGAGGGTAGTTTACGTCCGGAATTTTTTGTACGAAGAGAATTCATCAGCTTTGTTTTTAATAATTAGAAGGAGAAATTAGAGTAGATAAAAAAAGGAAATATAGAAAAGGGCAGGACAAGGAAAGAAAAATAACAGGAACCCACTCAGGTGTCAGAGACGGAAACATGATATAAGTAGCATTTCACCGCCCCCTAGTAATACGTGGGATGGTACTACCTCGGACGACTGACGTAGTAAATTAAGACCAAACTCCCATTACAACTTTAAAGAATCCACCTCAGTGTAGAGGCCGGATTATATGCAACATAAAAAGTTTGAAATGTGCATGCAAATATGCAAGCAAAGTTGTCAAAATATGTGTTTAAATAAATAATAATATTATTCATTATTATTTTAGGAAAAATGAAGGGGTATCAGAAAGAGGAAGTTTTTGTATAAAAATACCAAAAATTAGATGTTTGAGATTAAAACCGAATTTTGTGAAAACACCTAGTTTAAGAAAAAAGATCAAAATTAGGAAAAAAAAGATTAATTTTGAAGAGGGTCTAAATTTCTAAAATCTTTAGGAATTTAGTCAAAACTTCTAGAAATTAAGATGTTTAAATATCGAAATTTTTAGAAATGTTAACCTAATATAACGTAATTTTGAAAACGAAGTGAAATTTCGAGACAAACTTTCGAAATTTCAACGGTCGAACTTTTTCAAAGAAAGTCAATTTTAGGAAAATATCGAATTTCGGAATAAAATGGAAATTGGATGAATGAAACTAATTGAAAATTCCGAAAAAGACGTATTATGAGCGATAAGACGAATCTTTAAGATAACAATAGAAAATTCCCACAGAAAATTAAATTTTGCAAAAAAAGTCAAATTTTAAGAATAGTTGTCTATGAAAAGGACGAATTTTGAACAAAAAATCGAAATTTTGGAAAAGCCGAACTTCGAAAAAAAGTTGAGATTTGTAGTAAGATCATAAAAGTAGAAATCTCGAAAGACGATTTTGAGAAAAATGTTAAAATTTCTAGAAGTATACGAATTTCAAGGAAAAACTTCCAATTTTTTAAAAACAAATTTTGAAAAAAAAAAGACTAAATTTGAAAAAGTCGTCATTTCCAGAAATATTAAATATGGAATTTAGAAATAAATATGAAAATTTTGAGAAAAAGGTAAATTTTACGCAAAAAGCCAAAATATCTGAAAAATCTGATTCTAGCAGGTAAAAAATTTTAAAAAAGAATTTAATATTAAGAAAATAACCAAATTTTGAAAAAAACCTTGAAATTGAAAATGAAAATTTTGGGAAAAATTCAAATTTCAAGAAAAAAGTCAAATTTTGTGAATAAAAGCAAGATAAAAAAAGACCAACTTTGAAAAGAATAAAATCAAAATTTCGAGGAAAAGACTATTTCCAAAAAAAAATTAAGTTTTGCATAGAAAGTCAAATTTTCAGGATAGACTTTATGAAAAAAAAAAGAATTTTGAAAAATCCCAACTGTTGAGAAAAAAATGAATTTTAAGAAATACAATTAAAATTTCTAAAAACAAAAATGAATTATGAAAAAAGATTCTAGAAATAGTTATTACCAGAAAAATATCGAAATTTCCAGGAAAAAGTCGAAATCTAGTAGAAACTCAAAATATCTTAGACTTTAATTTTGTTAAATTTAAAGAAAAAACTGTACCAATTTTAAGAAAAATTCTAAATTTTCTGTTTGAATATTTATTTTTTCTTAATTGCTTAAGTCAGAAGGAGACGGTGCCTCAACATGACATCAGAACATATCAAATATTAAGATAAATATCATCATTTTGAAAAACAAGGTGATATTTTCAGATAATTGCATCTAAAAAAATCTCAAAAACTTTGAAATTTATAAAGAAAGTTATCTGAAATTTTTGTCTTTTTAGAAAAACTCAGAATTTCCAAGAGAGCTTTTTTGAAAGTCCCACTTTTTTATCAAAAAGTCGTTCAAATTTTCAGGAAAAGGCAAATTTTAATAAAGTCGAAATTTGCAGAAATTTAGAATTTAAAAAAGTGGAAATTTCCAAAATAGGTCGAATTTTGAAAAACGGAAGTTTTGAAGAAATGATAAAGAAAAATGGTGAGATAAAAATTCAATATTTTAAAAAGATTACATTTTAACAAAATAGAATCAAATTTTAATAATAGATTAAAATTTCAAAATAAAGACAAATTTTGCAAAAAAAAAGGATTTTAAGAAAAAGTCAATATTTCGATTGAATGTCAAACGACGAAGTTTGAAGAAAAAGTGCCAATTTCTGGAAAAGCCTACTTTGTTGACTATACATTTGAGATCGACTGCTTTAACCAAAGAGAATTAATGACAACCCAGCGCCTATGTTAAAGTATTATTTATTATATTATTAACTTTTTGTTTTGCGGAAAAGAACCACAGCATTTGGGAGCATTCTGCAAGTTACGTACCTATTCAACTCGTTCATTTGATTGGTTTTTTGGTTGCTAGGTAAAGTGAGGTTTCGTCTTTTTCTTTCAGCAAAGATTATAACTCTTCTGAACTCTGTGCTAAATACCAATATTTCAGAATTTGTGGCTTGGTTTATTTTTGCAAAAGTAACAAAGGACAAAACATTTCAGAACCTGGGGAATTTTTTAAAATGTTTTCAAAATTTACTTCAAGTTTCCGCGGGCCTACGCCTAGCAATGTGAATTTCATTTGGCCAAATTTATTCCTTAACTGAATAAATTTAGTTTCACCCATCGAAATACATTGTAAATATAGCGAAAATATGCATCGCCATTAGATTTTTAATGAAATATACAATAACCGGCAAAAATTGATTAAATATGCATTGGCATATGCAAATGAGTCTTCCAGCAGAGTGCAAGAATATTTTTCTACATGTAGACTTAAATGAATGAAAGACTAAAAAGGTAAATCCCGGAGTGGCAATTATTAATAAAAAATCTATTTTACAACTAATAAAAATGTATTATAGGTGTCCATTTCAAGTATTCATAGCTGGCTTGCTATTAAGTAAAGAAAAAATCTTTATAAACCAAATGGTACATCATTTTATACTCTTTATAAATGATAAGGATTATTGTTACGCTTTGTCGTCTAAAAAAAAGTTATTCCTGAAGAACTAAGAAAAGTACGACATTTAAATCTTTTTTTGAGGATTGTGGATTAAGAACAGGGCTTCCAATGTCGAAAATTTAATCTTTGTCCTACTTCAAAAAACATGAAAGCAAAAACAGCATTACCCGACTTTTTGCAAAGTAACATGAAGAATTTAACTGGGCTGTATTTAGTTTTGATTGAATATAGAAGCAATTTTCCCAATTATTCTTATTGCTTTATGTATTGTGGAAACTGTTATGTAAAATTACAAATACGTTACATTCAAGACTTCAATTTCGATGTAACACTAAAAAGAAAAGAAAATTAATAACTATATATGACCTATTAGGTATAAGTCGAGAATAAACACACTGGATTTGAGGCTAAATTTTAACAAGTTTGAATTAGTTTTAGTTTCGGCTAAAAACGGATGTTCCAGGATTTCATCTTGAGATATCGCAATACTAATATGATGACTCATAAAAAAGTTAAGACCATTTGTAAAAATCTCACCTTACTTTTAAGTAAACCAAATTTCTGAAAGATGTAACAACTTTTTTACACAGAATTCCTCCATAAAAAAATTAATTAACGTAGATTTCATCATTTCATATGCGAAACTTATACGCTTATTATATTCGTTAATTGTCAAACATAAAAATTAATATTCACAACCAACCAAATAATAATAAATAAATGTCTATTAAGATTGCCCTCGAGTAAAAAACTGTCACAAAATCCACATAGAAAAAACTAGTTTGTGTACGCTACTGGTGCACCGCAAATTACGGTTTTGTTCGCAGTATCAAATAATTCATGCGGAAATGGAGATAATATTTAACATTAAAGTCGGAATCATTACACGGCTTTGTAACGCAAAGAAATGAAAAACGGAGCTCTCTTTCTAGTCGAAACTGTCTAGTGTAGTTACTGCGACAACATCAACGCACGACAGCTCGTTTGTGTGTAAAATTCAAATTCGCTTTTTTCGCGCAGACATGTTGAGAGCATGAAGTAGATATTTGCAAAAGATTATTTTAAACCCTTAAGGGCTGTGATAATAAAATGAACTGGTACATGGCCTTGTTAGTGTTTATATTTTTTGAGTTAGTGCGCACGGACCCTGGTAGTGGTGCTGAATCTCAAGAAATCTCCAGATGGCAAGGATCATTGAGGATGTATCCAACAACTGCTACCTGGTCTGTAGAAACAAGGATACCTATGTCAAATGGTAATTTTATAATTTGAATTATTTATGTGATTGTATTCAATGATTTACAAATAGTTATACTATTTCGGAAACAAATCATAATTTGTCGCGTTTACCAAAATCCAATTTTCGTATATAATGAAATTAAAAAATTAAATGTTAATCAATTGATGACTATTAATTACTATTAACATAACTCTATTCTTTAATTACCCTCTAATCTTGATTAAACTTCTAATGTTTATTAATTTTATTTAACATTTCTGCAACCCACTTTGGAAATATTTAAATATTTAGGAATAAAAGTTGATAATATTCTCAAACATTTTTTAAAATATGACTACGTGATATCTAAATTTTTAAAACGTCTCCTCATGACAGCTAACAAAAAACAGGCTAGATTATTTTACACATAGTAAGAAAAAAGATAAACATAGAAGACCAAAATTAGACGTGAAAAAAATGTTTAAATAAATTGTAAAAATATAAAAAATGTAAAAAAAGATTGTGGAATTGGAAATCGATGTTTCGTTCTCATTTGAGCTCATCAGCAATACAAGAAAAGGGAACAATAGAGAGAAAGAAGAACTTAAAAATAATAGGTAAATTGAAATACATAAAAAATGAATAGACATTTCATCAATGATTTACAGTGGTAAAAATTTAAATATTTAAAGCTTGATCCACAAGAAACAACTACTCCGAGGGCTAATATCCCTTCTGGCATTGAACTACACTTGTAGGTCGAATTTACATGCTCTTGATGATTATTATTCCTAACCGCTGAAGGGTCTTCGTCTTAGTAGTTAGAAGTACTCACCATGTGCGGAGTCCGTTCGTTCCGTTAAAGAAATAAACTTCTAATAACATATGTCTCAAAAGTTTTGGCACAAAATATTTAACGATATTCTTTTGTAATAAATAAGTTAATCTAAACATTTATTTTTTACCCTACAAACCATGTCGACATGAGAAACAATATGAATATTGAGACTTGAAGCGGTCACTTGTCGACTCCTATTTTAATTGTTATCGACATGGACAGGCGATCTCAATGTCGAGAATGAAGATGACGACTCGGCTGTCAACATCGACAATCAATGGTAATGTAGACATTTTCATCGATATCGCAATGATCACTGTATCGACGAAAATATTTGATTGATAACATGGTTGTCGATGAGATATAGATCTTTTTGCCAACAACAAAAACATGACCTATGATGACAGGTGTCGACATTATGTCGATATGAAAAATAAGATAAATTTCGAGAATCGAAGCGGTCACTTTTCGACTCCTCATTTTAATCGTTAACGACATCGACAGACGATATGAGTGTCAACATTAACGACGACGTCTCTGCTGTCGATATCGACAACCGACTCTAATCTAGACTTTTTTATCGATATTGTAATGAGCACTTTTTATCCACCGAAATATCGACATCCAATTGATAACCTAGGTGTCGATGGTGATACAGATCCTTTTTGTCAACAAAAACATGATCTACGATGACAAGTCTCAATATTATGTATTTAATTGATAGCAGTTTTTCAGCCTAAAAAAAATATGCGTCATTATTACATCACATATAGTAGTTAGTTGGTAATTTTAATTACACACGTAATATATTATTAAAGATATATTTAGGTAAAGTTCTTATTTAAAAAATCTTCTTCGAGATACATAATTCTATCAAGAAAATTATCTGCTTTAAACTGGCCCTGCTCTTCCTTATATTTTCTAATATATACTTAAAACAAAATGCACTTGGGTTAATAAAGAACTTGGTGTAGGCCGTCAATATAGGGGGTTACCTTTTCCCGTACCAATCGTAAAGTAGATTTTATAGATGCGACTAATCCTTGTTGAAAAGAAGACCAATTGATGACCACGTCGATCTTTTGAGTGCAGTTTGAATCCATTTTTTTAGTGATTGTCTCTATCATCCAAATCTTCTAGCAGTTCTGGAAAACTTATACAAATTGATTAGAAATTGTTAAAGCAACAAAATTGAACAATTAGAAAAATGATGTTAAAATTGAGGTTAAGGTTTATGTACTGGGTGAACCTATGGGGTCATTGGATGTTTTACACAAATAGCATGAAATTTTGATGGAAAATATATACTTAGTAATTTCCTGATTAATTATAGCAAAATATTCGAGAACATATGATGTAATCCACTAAAATCAAAGCCAAACATCTAATGGAACTATAAACCTCCACATGCATTTCTTTACTTTACAAACTGCATCTGCTCTGTCTGAAACATGTTTTTTCACGTTGTCGGTCAATCTCTAGGATACCATAATTAACAACTTAGCAACTAACAAAATTATTTGCCTTATCTAAATAAAGGGATCCATGATTCAACGAGGCGCAATTTCCTGTTGATATCAACCGTCAGGATTTGGGTGGCCTTAATATTCACCTGGAGTACTTCTCTGAAAATTCTACGCATTAGTTGTTTTGTTTTCTATTACCACCCCATATCACGCTTTGAAAGGTAAAAGTGCCCAAAAATATTTAATTAGGTGATCATGAGTTAAATTAGGAAGATTATCGTTTCGGGTATTAAACGGATAGGTTCTTTTGACCAAACTAATTTTGTGTTTCTTTGGAATAACAACAAGATACCAAGCAGCCCAAGACATTACACAAATATTACTCAAACGTAATGATAGTGTACAAAACCGAATTTGGTGACACATTTTTTAATATATCCTTCACAGTTTTCTTCTTTCTATTATCTTTGCCAAATCTTTGTTTGGCAAAACTGTAATCCCCTATTTACCTCCTTATTTGCATCAGGCCAATCCGATTGACGATATTTGGGCACTTTTATTTTGCAAAATATATGATTAAGGGTGGCAAGCAAAAAGAAAGAAGCGTTAGGACGTAGAATTTTCAAAAATATACTCTTAGTTGATGCTATTGTCCAAGCCGCCCAAAATTTAATGAATAGACGTTCGCAGAAAATTGTTCCTCATTGAACAGCATAGGCCCGTTTATTTGTTATCTACTAAGTTGTTAATTGCAGTAAATAATATAAGATTTAATAAAATTATGTATTCCAAAAAAAAAAGATGTGTTTATATATTTTGTACCAAAATCGTTGAGATATACGTTACTTAAAAAAATTACTGCATTTTTGATGAAGATTCAATTAAGACGAACAAGCTGAGTATTACTACTGCTCCAAAAAAGAAAAGTTCAACTAAAAATAGTCCTTATTTTTTTGAATATTTGATAACTAATCTATCTATTGCATAACCAAAGGAGGTGGAATTGGCAGAAAACATTAACATCCATTTTCATTAATAAGACTTCGGCCTCCTTAGCCCTAATTACAAGGAATTGGTCTTCGTCGCCATAATAGCCTGCATAGCATTTATCAAAGTTAACGAATTCGTCACATATTAATCGCATTAGAGTAAGTAATTCCATTCCAAAGTGCCAACTTCGATAATCAGTGTACAACCTTCTGCTAGTTGCGTGAAATTTTTAATGCTGGTTTGGTAAAATTTTTGGCGCTTTGTCGGCAATATTCATAGCTCAAAACAATACTCAATGTATCACAAGGTATTAAAGTATTATATGATTAGGATATCGTTACGAACGCTTCCACAGTCAGAGTCAGTGAAAAATATGCTTTTTTCGGAATTGGAGCATATCAAAGAACTACTTAAATGTTTAACTCACAATAGAGAGGGCTTTTTTATAAACAAAAGAATAGAAAATGCAAGACAAAAATACAAAAATTAAAATAAAATTAAAAAACTAAATACGAGACATCGTATTGTGGTAACTCACATGTCAAGTGTAGCAGAAGTGAAATTCTTTCGAAATGAGAGAGCATCCATCCACTTTGGTAAGGACCTCTATGCAGTGTTTTATATGTTGCACACCCTTAAATCTGCACCTGTTGAAATTTACAGGCATCCAAATTAATTATTGCCTTAGAAAATGAACTACAAAACATCAAATGGGACATTCTGGGAATCAGCGAGACTAGACCAAAAGAAGAAGCCACCACAATCTTGCCATCCGGGGACCTACTGTTCCAACAAAACTCCGACAGTAAGCATTACCTTGGTGGAGTGGCTATAATGATTCATAAAAAATGAAACATCTTATTACCAAATGCCATGCTATATCAAACTGTGTTATCTATACCGTACTGAAACTAAATAGTAGATGCAACAAGCAAGTTATTCAGGCCTATGCTCACATTGCTGCTTCACCCTAGTAGAGCAGTTTTATGAAGATCTTTTAGTACCAAAGAATGCAGAGATGTCAAAGATCAAGGTCCTTATTGGGGACTTCAATGGTAAAATCGGCAAAAAATAGCAATAGACTTTATAAATATTATTAACTTTAGATTGGACTCAAGAAATGATAGAGGGCAAACGATGCTAAACTTTCTGGGCAAGAAAGGGATGTACTTGCATGAACACTTTCTAACGAAAGCCTCCACAAAGAAAGTGGACCTGGATAAGCTCAGACGGTACGATCAAAGACGAGATCGACTATATAATGGTAAACGACAAGAATATATGCACTGACGTATCGGTCCTTAATCACTTCAATACGGAAAGCGACCCTAGGCTTGTAAGAGCTAAAATATATGTCGACACCTGGCTGTAAAGAAAGAAGCAGATTGAAAAGAAGCTAAGACCAACAAAGGCTGAGTTAGAAAGAAAGTAGAAGGAATTCAGCAAACAGATAGAACAAAGACTGGAAGTGACGAACACATTGAAGAACCTAAACCTAAATGAACTAACAGAAAAATAAGTCAAAGGTATCCGAGTGGCAACTAAGAAAGTTTGCACATATGAAGAACATAGAAACACGAAGCCTACTCCTGACACGATAAGACAATTGGAAGAGCGCTGAGTTATAGATCATGACGCACTTCAATGCCACCAACTAGATAAAATAGTAAAGAAAGCGATTCGTAGAGGCTTGGGGGAATACAACGCAAGAAAATTCCAAGAAGCCATTTAAGATAACATAAACATGAGAATCCCTCGATCCAAAATGGCTAAATGAAAGCGCTACAAGATAAAAAATGAACGGGGCATAGTGGTAACAGAAAAAGGTGAAATCGTTGCTATTATCAAAAACTTTTATCGGAGATTTTACAGCCAGTCAACACCAAAGCCGTGAGGATAAAGACCGTGTGATTCAAAACGTCGGTTCCGAAGAATTCCCCGAAATTAACCAACAAGAACTGAGGTTAGCACCGAAAGAGATGAGAAAGCGAAAGGCTCCCCAAATGATAAATAAGATGCTCAAGACTGAAGGAAAAGCTTTAGATAAAGTGCTTGTTATTAGCCTCAACAAATGCCTAAAAGAAGAAAGAATTTCCGATGTATGGAGAAATTCTGAGGTCACCATCCTCTTCAAAAAAAGGCGATCAAACGAACATCGGAAACAACCGGCTTATCGGCCTTCTCTCGGTACTATATAAGCACTTAACCAGAATAGTCACCAACCGTCTCAACAATAAGCTGGATTTTTACCAACCTGTGGAACAAGCTGGATTCAGAAAGGGTTACAGCATGATCGATCATATCCAAACAGTGCGCACACTGATCTAGAAATGCACTGAATACAATGTCCCACTCCATCTGGCATTCGTCGACTACCAAAAAACCTTCACCTCTATAAAAATCTGGGCAATCTTGCATGGGATCAACTATGCATGGATTGACTCAAGATACTCAAACCTCATCAGAAACATCTATTAACATGCCACTTTCCACATCAAAGTTGAGGAAGCCTTAGTCACTGGAAGAATACACATCAAAGGAGAAGTCAGGAAGGGCGACACTATTTTGCCAAAACTGTTTACGCTCGCACTACAAGATGTCTTCAAAAATCTGACATGGCAACAGAAAGGAGTCAATATCGACGTGAGTCACCTACGCTTCTCTGATCGCACCATCCTAATGAGCACCGACGCTAATGAACTTAAAGATATGATAAGAGAGCTGAAAGAAGTTTAGGAGACCGTGGGACTGAGGATAAACCTTCAAAAAAACCAAGTCCAGACAACATTCAGGTTACTCCTGATAACCACACACTTAAAGTGGCTGAAGAATACGTATACCTTGGCCTTAACATCAGGCTCGAAAATCAAGCCGCAGCACTCACCACGCGAGTTGGCTTGATATGGGCGGCATTTGAGAAACTTGGCCACATCCTCAGGAAACCAGACATTCTCATCAACCTGAAACGAAAAGTTTTCGTCTCTTGCATATTGCCTGTCATGACATACGGTCTCGAAACAGTAACCCTAACACAAAGCAGGGCGCATCGTTGAGAGAAACGTGTAACCACTAATAAATGGCGCTGGGCAAGACACGTCGCCAGATATGATATTAAATAGACGAAGACGATAATACAATGGAGACCCAGGAAAACTAAACAAAGTGTCGATCGCTTCCAAACAAGATGGAGAGACGATGTTCAGAGACGAGCTGCCAAAAACTGGATCTTGAATGCTCAAGATAGAGAGCGGTGGAAAAACATGGAGGAGGCCTACGTCCAGAAGTGATGAGAACGGGCTAAGGAAGAAAAAGAAGAAAGAAGAAAGAAATTATTAGCATTTTACTGTAATGCTGTAAGGGTTGGCACAGAAATAATTTTGAATTTGACAAATAAATGCCATTATATTTTTTAGGAACTTCTTTTAAGACCACAATTATTTTCTCTTCCTATTTATTAGTATAAATTAAGTTACCTTAAGGACAAACTGACTTGTTGACAAAGATTATTTCCGTAACAACTATTAGATAAATTATACAATGAAGCATGGCATGCTTGAATTTTGTATAACAAGATATTGTGTAATTGTAACTATTTTTAAGGCATCAAAGGATAGATTTTTCTTATAAATAATTAATAAAACTAGAGCAGGCTATCAAAAAATATGGCTAGGATTGACTAATTTTTAAAAAACCCTAATTTACCATAGGAACACTGCCCATATGTATCTAGAAAAACATGTGATAATTTATAGCCTCGTTGAAAACCGATTTATACGTTGCATCCCAAAAGTGAATAATAAATTCTACAAAATTACGAAGAAAAATGTTTCAAAAAAATATTTGCTATGTTTTTGTTAAGGTTGCATTAAAAAATTGAAAAGTAGTTTACACTTTGTTTGATGGAACGGACTGGTCCTTGGTTATCTTCAAAAATAGAAATACAAATCTTGTCCCCTGAAATGAAGGAAAATTAAAAAACACAACAAAGGTTGCTTTAACACGTTTCGATAGTTAAGCTATCATCTTCATAGAAATACTCTCTCTCTTTCGAGTTCAAAGTGAAAATTTCGAGATTATAATTCAACTTAAAAAAAAATTAAATTCCAAAAGTTTTAATTTTGAAAATTTTAATTTAAACTAACATTTTGTGTTACCTTATAAAATGTTGAAGATTTTTCCCTAAATTTCTACTTTCATTTGTAATATTGATCGAAATTTTGAAGAAATATTTTTTTAATTCCATTTTTTATAGCTTCGACAAAGAAAACGTTGTCATCCTAACGTAATTTTCTAATTAAAACATTTCATCAACCTATTCATTATAAAGATATCGCAGCTACCTCCTAACGGTTCAGAGTGGTCCTCAAGTGCCAAAGCGCTCCTTTAAGTTCCCCACTGTTTCCTAGAATTGTTATCTTTTAGTTTTATAAATTTAGACATTAACCTCTTGCAATTAAATATCGAGTTTGCTTTTAATAAGTTTTAGATTATTTTTTTAAGTTTCGACCTTATTAAAATCTCTCGGTCGAGAGTTTCTATTTTCTTGACTCAATTTCGGGTCGCAAATTAGGTTATTCCAGTATTTCAGTCCGTGCTAAGAAATCATCACAAAACAGACCGAAAATTTTGTTTTCGGTTTAGACCAAGAAAGTAAGTAACTTTTACTGTGAAAATAACAATAAAAAATGTCACAAATTTACAAAAATTGCTTAATTGAAATAAAATAAATTGCTATTTCAGAAAAAATAGGATTTGTACCTCGTAGTAAAACCATACTCACAGACTTCGATATTTGTTCGCCTCGGCTAACGCCTCAGCCACAGTTACATCGTCGTCCGAAAATTTATTGCTTTTATTATTAGATACACAATGTACTATTCCAATTCACCAATTTGACCTTTTTTTAAGTTTAAATCCAAATCTTCAATTTTGTACATATTTTTCCTTTGACTTGGAAATCTCGACTTCTTTTACGAAGTTAAATCCAAAAATTCATGTTTTTTTATTTCGAGGTTAAACGCTGTATTTTTTAAGTAATTTTAATTTTTTTTTTTTTGACAAAGTTTTTCCTACAAGCTTTATGTATAGGTACACAGCTTTTCTTAAAATTTAAACTTTTTCTTTAAAATTGGATACTTTTTTCAAAATTTAGCTCACGACATTGAAATTTTTAAATAATAGTTAAAACGTTTTTATCGGCACTTCGACGTTTATTTTATTTATTTTATTTTTTTGACAATTTGAAGTTGTATTTTGAATTTTTACTTTTTCCCAATATTCTTAGAGCTTATTGCAGATTTCTTATCAATTTAATCAAAATTTTAAATTCACACTGAAAATTTTCAGAAAATTTTATAGGGTATTAAGCTTTTTAAGACTTTTTACGAAATTCCTGATGTATATCTATTTTTATGTTCATTTTTCCTTAAAATTTTGAAAAAAACCCAAACTTTTGATTTTTTTTTAAAGTAGTTTTTGTACTTCGATTTTTTAAATTCCAATTTTTTTGTCAAATTTCGGCCTTATTCCTGGGACTTTTTTTCAAAATTTCGATTTTAAACACAAATGTTCTTTCCTATATTTTAGGTTTCTTTTTGAAATTTTCTCCTTTTTTACCAATGTGAACATTTTCTATTGAAAAATTTGACTTTCATTTCAAAATGTCGAATTTTTCTTACAAACATCATTTTTTTTTGTTTAAACTTTCTCCTACTTTCCACTTTTTGTCAAAAACCTTAGTAAATTCTAATTCTCAATTTTTAAAATTACAAATAACAAATTAAAGAGAAAGATTTGTAAAGCATGATAAATAATGAATTTACCATCAAATATGGAATAATAGTATTTTATATAACAAGTGGCTAAAATGGTGCTTTTTTTACGAGTGTGGCGTTTATGGCATGAGCCGAAGGTGAGTGCTATAAACGTGAGTGCTATAAACTAGACGAGTAAAGAAAAACACATTTTAGTCACGTGTTATATACAATATTTTTTGTAACGTCATTCGAAATTAGAAAACAATATAATATTGCATAAATTCAGCAAAACTGACAAAATTGGTTATGACGAAATTGTATTGATTTTTCCATAGAAACCAAGGTAATATTTATTTGAATGTTATAATGAAATTTTTTGTAAAACTGTTATTAAAAGTGACATTTTTAGTTCATTGATAAGTGAACTAAAAATTGACTTTTATAATGACACGTGACAAAAACACTTTTAACACTAGTGCGAAAAAGTTTTTTCGCACTAGTGTTAAAAGTAAATATAGCAGTGTTTCCCAAACTTTTTTTGCCCTAACCCGGTTGTTTTTAATATTTTCCCTTCGCCACCCACTAAAAGATGTTTTAATTATATCTTAATGCTGGAAAGAACTAATCATTTGTGAGTATGAAGACAATTCTGCATCCTGGTATTTTATTTTTGTGGTTCGCTGCCGGGTTGTGACCCACTGTTTAGGAAACACTGATATATAGCAATATGCAATATAAAATAGAAAGCTGTACTGGTAAAATTAGAAAGATATTTTTTTTGGTTGGACGGACTGGTCCAACAATATTGTGTTTCCAAACATTAAAACATTCAAAATAGTTATAAATTATTTATTTATAATATTAATATTACTATTACAATCTGAACGGTTACTTATTTTAGTTTTCCTGCGAAGTAATTGCAGAGGTATTTATGCAAAGTAATCCGTGCAAAAACCAGGACGGATGTTGCTTTTAGTCTTCATAATATAAAACAAAGATTTTTCAATATCATCCAGTGTTAATTTACAAAATTCTTGAGAGCGACAGACTCCAAATAATCCAAAAACTGACGCAACTTTTTAATGCATATTTGGTGTCTGGAGCTTCATTCAAAAAAATCTTGTACGCTGGTTTTAATACTTGCTTATATCCTAGTTTGATTTAAAAACTAGCTTTTATCATAGAGAGATTCCATAACTTAGAATTTCCTTCGGCGTAAACCAAAAATATATTTTTAGTGAAGTTATCCGCTAGATTCTTTATTTCATACCATCATATTTTTGTCCCGATTTCTGGAGCAATAAATCTCAGTTGATGTATTTGCTGTTTCTTCAACATCAGATGGAATAATAAAATTGCTTTAATTTCCAATCTTTTCTTCAAAATTCATGTTTATTAGCCATAAAATCTACAATATTTTAGGACAGGTTCAATTGTGGTTACTAATTACCATTAAACAACTTACAATTGTTTTACTTAGTTACACTCTATCCAATACCTGACTTGATTGTCAGATGTAAATGTCAAATATGTAATTTAACACGCAAACAATAAATCTAAAATTCAACCCTAGGGACAGCATTTTCTCTTTTAATTTAACAGTTTTACAAAAAATATTGTATGATACACTTGTTAAAAGTGATTTTATTTTGTTCGTGGGGTTGCTCCACTCGCTACGCTCGTTCCGCAATACTCCCCACTCACAAAATAAAATGTCACTTTTAACACTTGTATCATAAATAACTATTATTTTACTCTAAAATGTAAAATAAAATCCTTTATTTCACTCGCTTTCCTTTGTTTTACACTTTCATTTTGGAATATGACGTTACAAAAAATTTATTATTAAAGTGGAAATTCCGAAAAATACTTTACTTGTAGGACATGTTACAAAAAAAAATATGCAGGATTTTTCCAAGATTCTAAAATGTTAAGAATATACAGTGTTTCCATTTAAAAAATATAACTTTCATCTGTCATCATTCATTTCTGAAATATCCTGTACATACATGAATATATTCTGCAAGTAGTTTACATTGTTTTGTATAAATTTTGTATTCAACATTTTTTTCTAATGCGAAAAACAATAAATTTAAGTTTGGGGGACATTGAAAACGATCCCCCTGTACAGTCTTCCGCGAATAAAGTCAAAATTATAAGACTGAAGTTAAAATATTTAAATGAATTTAAAAGTTTCGATATTAAGGTCAAAACTGCAGTTCTCAATTTTTTTCAATAAAGTTGACATTTTAAAGTCGAAGTCAAAAAATGAAAATTCAGACAATTTTTTTAAAAATTGTTTCTGTGATATTTGCTTTTGTTCTATAATTTTGAGTTCGCATTTTTTTTTAAATTTCTATTTTAAACTCAGACTTTTAATGCTCTATTTTTAAATATACAATTTTCCAAATTATTATGATCACATTCAAAATTTCAAAAAGACAATGAACCGTGACATCAAACTTTTGACTTATCTTAACGATATTTCAACTTTATCTTGACATTTCGAGTTTTTTCATGAATATAGTCAATATAATTTCAAAAATTGAAATACAAATATTGTCCCCAAGCCATCACTTTCAGAGAGATACTATCTATCGAAACACGTTAGAGCAACCTTTGTTATGTTTTTAATATTTCTTGCTTTCAGGAGACAACATATGTATTTCAGTTTTTGAAGATAACTAAGAACCAGTCCGTTCCACTAAATACATATAATTTCAAGCTTAGTTAATACAATTACAAGCGTAATTTCTAGAACAAATCGAAGGAGTGAATAAAAATGTAACTGGTGTACATTTTCCAAAATTTCATAATCACAATTTTTCAATTTGATTAGAAAATTCTTTATTGTGGGAACTTTTTTTTTGGTTGTTGAAATTTGATAGATAGTTATGAATATGTTTTTTTTAGTCGTCTACTTTTGAACGTGATGGGCATCGCCCTTTTTTACTCAATATGAAAGTGTATCACCTACATAAAAAAAATTGGGAAATACTAGAATGACTGATTAGATTTTCAAAGGATAGAAATTTTATGAACCTATAAAATTCAAATTCTGCTAGAAAACTAACAGATTAATGAAGTGTGCAATTTATTGCATAGTAAACATAATTTTTTTTTTCTAAATTAGTATAGAAACATTAATATTAATTAATAATTTCCAAATAACCTTTCACTCCAACGACAATTACTTCTAATTACTAGTGAACTCAATAAGTAAATCTTTCTTCTAAACAAGTCTACTTCTGCAAAACTAGAGCTTTATGAATTGTTAAATTTACATTTTTTTTTCAATTATATTTTGTGCTAGGTGTAATTACATAAAATTAACTTTGAACCACAGTATCGTGGTCTGCTTCAATATAAAATTTATTCTTAATTTAAATTCAAGCATCAGTCAGTAAATGGATTATAACGCACATTCTTTTTATTAAGGGAATCGTAGGTTCTTTTTGTTAAAATTTATACAGTGTGAATCGTATTGCTTTAACACTTCACTAAGAAAAACCCCTTTACAATGATAATAACCCAATGTTTCAATTTTATTTTCACTGGTTTTATTCGTAGTTAAACAAGAAAATATTAATATTAAGTAAATGAAGATATTAAAATGGCTTAAATGACACAACACGTAGGTTCCAGAAAAATAAAGAAAAAATTCTAAAATTTTCGGTAGCGGATTGTTCATAACTTATGAGAAACCCTTAAAGTAGTTTGCCTCAAAGATCATAAAGAAAAATAGGCACTTGGTCAGGGGCGCAAGAGTTACTTGAGGCGAAATCTGGTGAATGCCGTAGATGTTCCAACAATTCTATTTTTAATTTTCTAATTTTGGCAATCAATACAGCACAAGGGTGCACACGTCCTGATGGAAGAGGATTTTTTCCTCTTCAAATGTGAATATTTTTCTTTGATTTCCTCGCTCAAGCGGTGCCAATAGCGACACACAATACGCCCCTGTTATCGTTTTTCCTTTTTCTGAGCAATCGATGATGATGATGTCCGTGTGCATTTCAAAAGACTGTGGCCATCACCTTGCCGGCCGATGTCACCGGTTTTCTCTTCTTCGGAGCCCGTTCTTA
This sequence comes from Dastarcus helophoroides, assembly GCA_028583605.1. Lineage (NCBI taxonomy): Eukaryota > Metazoa > Arthropoda > Insecta > Coleoptera > Bothrideridae > Dastarcus > Dastarcus helophoroides. The sequence continues at coordinate 5,629,629 of CM053332.1, forward strand.
AAAATCATCTGTTGTGACTCTGTCTTTGTTTCTGGAGTGTAATAGGTTTTATCCACAGTTAATATATCGATGAAGAAATTCTGCGGGATTGCGACGGAAGAGCTCCAAAACAACCTCAGAATCGACCACACGATTGCGCTTATTTTTCTCTGTGAGCAAACGCGACACCTATCTTGCCCAAATTTTTTTACAAACAATTTTTCATACAAAATTGAAGCGACCTTAGCTTGCGATATGCGTGGGGGCTAAACTATTTCGTGCACTTTAATCCGTCGATCATTCAAAATCATATCGTGGATTTTATTAATCGTTTCGGGAGTAGTCACTTCCACTGGACGTATCGAACGATGTTCATCTTCTGTGGATGAACGGTCACGTTTAAACTCATTTACCCAATTGTAAACAGTTGTATACACAATAGTAGATATGTCATGAATTGCACCCAACTCAACTTTGATTTCTTTCGGCGTTAAGTATTTTAAATAAAAATGTTTAATCACAGCTCAAAAGTCACTTTTCTCCATTGTTATGAATAAACAAAAGTTGTTCACTTCAATCGACGATAGAAATGGAACTAAGTAATGGATGGAGCTTTGAAACTTTGACAGATTTCTAATTGAGCATGCTACTTTACCAACAAAAATCTTTATCGACACTACGAGCGCTATCTCTTGGATTTTCTTAGGACTTATTTAACGATCCTTTTATTTTGTTTTATTTGTTCATTTATCGAAAATGTTAATAGTTGATATTATTCAGCTCTTGTTATTAAATGTAGAATGGGCATTATACTACTTTTAATGACAAGAGCTGCATTTTTTTCACTTCCGTCTAAGATATATACGAAATGTGTTGTTTGGTTTTAATAAGATTATAATAACACTCTACGAACAATCTGGTGAAAGCATTGTCCAAAATTCTTAGATAATTTACCCACTATCTGTACTTAGTATTAAGTCACACAGTAACGAAACAGAAAACAAGTGAAAATAATTATAATACCATTGGGAGGAGATGCGGGACGTTATTGTAAGTACCCGTCCGTACACCGCTGCCCTTATTCATTTGCATTTTTCCAACTTTTCTTCTGTAAGTATCTGAACTTTGTTCATTTTTCGGTGTTGTGTGCCGTGTTAGCGTTTCATATTACTAGGTAGTTTTTCGTATATGAGTATTTTCTTCATGGCGGCTTTATCAGTGGAATATGTTGTCTGCAGATATTTTGTCCATTGAATATTTGGTCAATTGATATTTAGTCCGTTAGATATATTGTCTGTCGTTTATAGTGTTGTGTTGGGGATCTTTTGTCGTGTATTTTTTGTAGTCGGATGCATACCAGACGAAGGCATGTAATTTTCCATACTTTAAGGTGTGTTTAAAAAATATATTTTTTTGATACAGCGGTATGTCTGCAGATTACCCTTTAAAGTACGGAAAACTGAAACAGTGTAGTGACAGTTTTGATACGACAGCAATGCTTATCTCCCACTATGTATACAACAGTTTTAAAAGCTCTAGAATTAAACCCATCAGATATATGTATAACTAATGATTTATGGAACCTACAGCTCTTCAGGAGCATATTAATAGATTTTTGCATTTTTCATTGCTTAAAATTTATCACACTTGTATTTTGTCTCCACATCCATAGAATTTCAATATTCGCGTTTTACCTCGTAATAATTATTGCATTATAATCTTTTGCAAATATTGTATAACGCATGTGTAATCTACTTTTAAAATGAGAATCATTAGATCAAGTAGACGCAATATGAGCATATGTTACTGAAAGAAGCTGTTTTTCGGCGTAGTAGGTGTTAACGGATTCTCGACAATTACCTAAATTATTTCGTTATCTGCTTCATCTTAAGTGAAATATAATGTATATCGCTTTTGTCAAACAAATAAAAGTGCCGTCCAACTTATTCCGTAATAATTTTAATGCATTATGCTTACTAACTACTATTTGAAAATATCAACAATTCTTACAATTTGCGTAGTATTATATTTTCCGGAAAAAAATCGAGATGAGAATACTGAAAAGTTTCTTTGTAAGCATTAATTAGTTCACACACAATATTTTTATAATTGTCCGTCTTCACATTTACTAAAAAGCTGATTTAAAAGCATTCTAAGATCGTAATTCAATTTTATTTAGAACACTGTCAAATACATCATCCTTCATGATTTGCCTTATTTGTGGACCCACAAATATGCCCTCTTTAATTTTTGCCTCACTAAGTCTCGGAAATGTTTGTTTTAAATGCAGAAACCCTCTTCCATTTCGATGCATAGCTTTCACAAAATTCTTCATCAGTCCCAACTTAATATGCAAAGGTGTTTTTGGGATTATCTAGTGACCTAGTGGCCACTCGTTCTGTTCATAATGACAATTTGGCGCACGACTGTCCCATTCAAAAAGAAAACAGCAGTATTTGATATACCCAGTTGCTTTCCAAGAAGTAGGGCTATTACCTTTAAATATCCACATATGACCCATCCATATTTATTATAACGGATATGCTCTAAAAGAACTCGCATATTTTCATATGATTCCTTCATATGAACTACGTGTGCTATAGGTACAGATGGATATTTATTACCGTTGTGTAGCAATACCGCTTTTAAACTAAGCTTAGAGGAATCAATGAACAGGCGCCAATCCAACAAATTGTTGACATCTGAGCAATATATCAAATTCCTTTCTTGACGGAAACAGTGTGTAAGGTCTTGTTGCCATTTTTGAAAAAAGTAATGGTAACATCACCTTGGAGATTTCAGCCCCAAAACAGACTTTTTTAAATAAAATATTTTTTTTTGTTAATATAGTTACTACTCCGGGATTTATCTTTTACCTTTTAATTCATTTAAACTATCTAGGGGCAGAAAAGTCTCTCTGCACTCTGCTAGAAGATTTAGATGTAGAAAAGAGATTTTCATATTTCGCTAATTTCGCTATTCTTCTGTTAAGCCAAAAGTATCATTGTTAAACACTTCTGGGACCTTTGTACAAAAGTGTCTACAGAAGTGTTTGCAAGATTAGAACACACTTCCGACCCGATTTTCTGCAGCTGCAACATTTTTCTTTTATGATAAATCCAGAATGAATGGTTGTTGGCGACAATCGTGCTAAGCTTTAGTTCTGGAGGCAGACTTCACAAAGTTGTGTTCATGTATATCATCGAATGTTTAGATTAGATACCTATATCACATCCACATAAAAGAAACTTTCTCCAGCCTCAACTATTTTCTGAAGGTTTTGTGTCAGCCTGCGTAAAAACTGAAACATTTTTAATTTTAGGGTACCTCTTAAGCATAAAGCAAAATTTATTTTTCTGATGCAGATACGTAATATATTGTTACATCAGTGTTTCAACACTCTTGGTACTTTTGAACAGCAGTTGTGGGGTATCCATCAAAAACTATTAAAATATTGCCTGCACAGTGATTTTCAAAGTACCTCATAAGTGCTGAAGATCTCACAATCAGTCATGGAATTATTTGGTCTTCACATGACTTTGTGCAGAAAAATTCATCCGTCGAGTACCACAAATTTTCAAATTTGGTGCCTTCAAATGCTTAACAAGAGTTTAGCAATGTGAAAGCAGAGCAGAATGTTGACTTTGTTTCGGAAAATATGAAATGAATTGTTACCTTCTTTAGTACAATTTTAAAAAAATGTCTTTTTTCAAAGTTCTGTGTAACTCAGATAAAATTAAAATCTTGATATACCAAATTGTGGATAATTTTGTTTTCTTTATAAATAATAATAGCTATTTTTATGCTTAATTGCTTAAAAAAAGTTATTCTTGAGAAACTAAATAAGCTTTTAAAAACTTTTAATTTTTTTGAGGATTGTCAAAAAATGTCAAAAATTTATTTTTTTACCTCTTTCTTACTCCAAACGGCATGAAAGAAAATCTTGGTGTAGCCACCACATCTTTTGAAAGGTAACATGAATAATTTGACTGAGCTATAATACCGCTAATTCCAAACAAACTTCCACTACTCCTTGCATTCGCTCCACTTGATTCCTTATCCAAAAATCAATAGAAACATTAATCCGTGATACATTCAAATCGCTCAAGATATCTGTTATATCTATCAATTTCTTTTATAAGCCACTATTTCAGTTAAATAGCAGGATTGTCTATGATATTACTGAATATTAGCGCAAAGCAATAGTACTTGATAACTTATATTTACAACATTTTTATGTATTTTTCAGATTTCGAAGACATTAGTAGACAACAGAGAGGGAAATTCAAAGTGAAGAAAAAATTCAAGAAATTCCTGCTTCCCCTACTACTGGCCTATAAACTCAAATTTTTTACGTTGATACCGGTCTTGATAGGAGGCTTGGTATTGTTGACTGGAGCTACTGGCCTTGCAGGTTTCTTCTTCGCTTTATTCGCCGCAGTCATGGGTCTGAAACTCGGACATCATTAAATTAGTATATTTTCAGTCATGTATTTATTGTATTTATTGCTTTAATATTTAAGCCAAAGTGTATTTATCAATTAAAACGATATTTAGAGAAAATACTATGTAGCTCTACAAATACTAGTTGTATATTTTGCTAAATAAAAACAGCATCATCAACTTTGAATATTTTTTCAGCTAACTTTCGCCTTAAGAACAACGATGAATTCAGTTGAAAAGCATTTGTGCTTTCAAACTAAAACGAATTAAATGCGTTGTGCAGCATTTTGCTTTGCATAGTCTATTTGTCGCAGATATTCGCATAAGTAACGTGCGAAAAAATAAACATGGAATTATTTTAACTAGATTGTCAACCTGTTTTTTATGGTTATTTAATTTGGAACTAACACTATGAAAATGATTTATATCATCTTTTTTTGATAGTTCCAATACTTCGGATCTTTAAATATTTCGTTATTGCTGGCTCTTCGTTATAAAGTAACAAGAAATACCGTCTGTACAAAAAGTTTTCACATCTAGTGTTCTGCTGAAATTTTTTGTTACATTTACGTATGTTCCTTACTTGATTATTATCTTAGACAAGTAAACAAACTAAAAATGTCTCATTAGTTTGATTTTACAATTAAAGAAAGATCTCTTTTGTTGAATTATAATTTAGAAACACAGAAAAAAACAATAGCGAATGGACCTCCTTTACTTTTGATTCTACTGCAGAATGTTTATGTCAAATATCGATTTGGCGTGTATGGATCAAGTAAGGAACATACGTAAACATGCCAAAAAATGGCAGGAACGAACACACTAAATGGGAAAAGTTTTTCAACACTTCATACGATACATTCTTATGAAGCTTTGGACCATAATTTTATTCGTTATAAGCAGTCGTTTAAAACAGACTTTAATTGAAGCCTACAACCGACATGTTTTTTTTTTCTGGATTATCACAGCCGAATACCAAAGGAAAACAACTTAGCGAGTTTTCCAGATTACTTGATTGTAATTTGGGGCTACCATGTTCTTGATACTTCTTAAACCTAATAACTTTTTGTTTTATGATAGGATATGTGTCCAAATAGAAGAGAGTTCTACTGCTCTAATAGAAAATTCTTTTCGATATGATATTCGTGCCTAAATTATTTTTCTACGGTCATAATTAACACATTAGTGACATACGATTATAAACGTAAGCAAGCTATAAAATAAATATAATAGTATAATTGACAGAGTGGCAATTATTTTAAGTTGCTCCATTTCTTCAGACGAAAATTAGGCACAATTTATTGAAGCACAAACGTTGTAATGTATAGCCATTATTGTGTTACGCCCTATTAATTTATATACTTACATATCTGCGACATTTCTTAGAGTTTACTGTTTTCTGAACATATTTCATGGAGTTGAATTCCGTATTAAAGTTAAAATAAAACAATTGTGATTGTTTTATTCCGGGGGTCAAAACAACAGAGGTGCTGATAGGCGCCCCTTTGATTTAGTGATATCTAAGGCAGAGGTACAAATTTATTCAAACAGTAATATTCATGATAATTCTGCATTGTTTGTTTAGAAATAAATGCTTCCAGATTTTCTTGGAAATTTATTACTGTTAGAGGTTGAGAACTTATTGTGGTTTTATAGCCTCTTTGAGTCGGTATTAACTATTTAATCAGTTTCTAGGAATTAGGATTGTTGAATAAAAATACACTAAAGAATTGACCAGTGATTTGTTCAATTTTAAGCAGCGACGATTTGCTTTAAATATTTTTTTTCAACACGTAATTGTCAAACATCGGTAAAAGGTAACATAGTTTTTTTTTCCATTTTAAGGATCGAATATTGTTTACAAAATTAACAATCAAAATGTATGTAAGAAAGATTGGCTTTTCGATTTTAACGTCAAATTTTTAAATAAGGAGTGAAACAATTCAAGTTAAAACAGGAATATTATATCAAAATTAAATAATGTTTAAAACCTCTTCTTCTTTTCGAAGACCTATTGGTCTGTTTTCCTTCGAATTCAAGCATTCTGGTTTTTTTTGAGATGTGGCTTGCCAGCTGTCTTTCCATATCTTCGGCGGTCTTCCTCTTGGTCTACGTTCTAAGAGCGTGTCTGGACCTCCTCCTGCTATGACAGCTGCTCTGTTTATTTGAGCTCTCGCGTCGGATCATGGAGGCTCATCACGTCTGTTCCTAGATATTTAAAATTCATTACTTGTCCTATGCTGCTTCCATCAATTTAAATTTTGCATCGCAGCGGGTCTCTAGAATATGTCATGGTTTTTGTGTTCTCTAATAAAATGTTCATAAGGTATCTTTGCGCTGTTTGGTAGACAGCAGAATACCTGTCTCTAAAGGTCGTCTTCCGTATCTGCCATACGTGTTGCTGTCATCAAGCGTAACATATTATACTGAAGCGTCGATGTTGTAGTTTGTACCCCAGATTCAGTGATGTGACTATCCATTATTAAGTTGAATAGGAATGGGCTGGGACTATCCCCTTGTTTGATGCCTCCTCGGTGTCGATATCCCTCGAGATTGTGTGGTTATTAGCCCTTGATAACTGTCATGTCCCTGGTGTTGAGTTGATAAATTATATTGATGATCTCCGATGATACATTTTTCGCTTTTAATATGTCCATCACATCTTTTAGCCGGACTTTGTCGAATGCTTTTGTCAGACCTATGAAGCAGGAATATAGTGGTTTGTTGTACTTAATAGGTTTGAAATACAAAACTTGTCCCCTGAAACCAAGAAAGATTAAAAACACAACAAAGGTTGCTCTAACGCGTTTCGACAGCCAAACTATCATCCTCAGAGAGATACTGAAGATGATAGCTTGGATGTCGAAACGCGTTAGAGCAACCTTTGTGGTGTTTTTTAATCTTTCTTGGTTTCAGGGGACAAGCTTTGTATTTCAATTTTTGAAGATAACCAAAGACGAATCCGTTTCACCTTAATAGATTTTTCATTTAGTTGTCTCAATGTGAATATGGCGTTCGTCATAGATCTATTTCTCCTGAATCATTGTTGTTCACATCTTTTTTCGATGTGTGCCTTTAGTTTAAGCCTTATCATAGAGGTAAAAAGTTTTATTGCTGCACAGAAAAGCTTATACCTCTGCAGTTTTCAGGATTTATCTTTTGGCCTGTTTTAAAGACGGGTATGGTTATGCTCTTGTGCCATTCGTCTGAAGTTATACTCATTTTAGGTATTTTCTTAAATAGGGTTGCTAGCTGCTTGGCCAATTTCCTCGCCGCCATATTTAAGGAGTTCATTTAGGATATCTGCACCAGGTGCTTTCCTGTTTTTTAGCTTTTTCATTCCCTTTAGAGTATCATCTATTTCGTTTGTGGTTCTCCTTCCTGTCGTATTAATTCTGTTTCGGGGGTCTCCCTAGTCATATAATTCTTTGAAATACCCTTCCCATTTCTTTAAGGGGATGTTCCTTGTTTGCACAAAATCATTTATAGGGTTGTTTATGCTTTTTAGCATTTTCCATACCTTTCTCTGTGTACCGTAGAGGTCTTGGTCCATTTCACATATGATTCGTTGCCAGCGATCTGTTTTTATGGGCCTGATTTTGAATTTGTTCTGTTTCTGACTGCTACATGATTATTATAGTTTTCTTGCGTTGGTGTGCTTTTGTATTTCAAATGTGCTTTTTTCTTTTCCTCGGCCAGCTTCTTTACCTTCGCGGGGAACCATGTTTTTTTCTTGTTTTGTGCATGTATATTGACCTTTCTAGTTCTTATTGTTTTCCTTGCTGCCTTAATTTTACATCCTTTCAGCTTCTTCCAGGTGGTTTTTATGTCCTCGGTTATGGGATCTTTCATCATCAGCTTTTTGGTCAGCCTATTCGTGTATAATTATCTTGTGCTTTCTGATTCAAGCTGATTCTAGGTTGTATTTTTCTATGAAGATTTGTTTATGTTTTACTTTTAGAGGGTTTTCTATTTTAATTTCACCTAGAACAAGGCTATGATATGTCCCTATATTAGCCGAGGTAAGCGATCGTATGTCCAATATGTCCGATGGTGCTATGGTTCTATTTATCATTATATAGTCAATCGTGGACTTCTGTCTCTGAGTGTTAGTGAATGTATGTTTATGTTATTCTTTATGTTGAAAGTGTGTCATTTATTCTTAGTCCATTTCTGCAGCATACATCAATCAGGTGTTCATCAATTTTAAAGCCCATATTTTAAGAAAAATATCAGAAATTTTGATATTTTTAGAAAAAAATCAAATTTCAAAGCATAAAACCAAAAGTTTATAAAAAGAAATGAATGTTGCTACTAAGATGAAATTGTGAGATAAATCGAATTCTTAATAAAAATTCTAGATTTAGAGTTAAAATTTAAAATTTTAGGACAAAGACATTATGAACTTGCAACTATAAATAATATGGCATACTCTTTTTGAAAGATCCAAATCGAAAATAACTCAAAAAAAGACGTGTCAAAAAAATTACTTAAAAGGATGTTTTCAAAATAAATTGTTAGCTAGGCAATATCCAAGTCTGTCCCTAAATTTTCGTGAGATGTCAAAAGTATTCTATCAAATTTTACATTTAAAATATAAGGTTTTAAATCTTCTTCAATATTAATTGCCCTATTTTTAAACATTTGTTATATACTCCAAAATAAAAATCCAAAAGGTTTGGAATTTTACAGAATACTTAATTTTGCTTTCTTTCCTCTCCACAGATTTGGAAACATCTGGTTAAAAAAATTGACGTGCTTTTAAAGGTAAATGAGCTTCAGAGCTATCCTGTTTGTATTTGGGTTACGTTAGCTTGGATAACTCCAGGTATTGTATTTACTCGGAGTTGGACATGAATCGCAAGGTTTCCATAAATAAAAACTGATCCAGTAACGTTTCGGCCTATGATAACCACACAAAAATAACTTTTTCTTATCTTCTGGCGTTAATTTTTAGAATATTTTCAATGCTCCAGGCTTTTTAGACTTTTCAGAAAACTTGTATTATTGTATGCCTTCCTAAACAAAAATACATTTTTTTTTATTTAATGAATTATCTTATCAAGTAAAAGCTAAAATGGATATATTTTGAAATGAAATAGAGCATTTGTGAGCGGTTCAGAAGAAAAGTGAATCTCCTTTCTTCATTATATTTATGACAAGCACAATTTAATCGACTCCAGATGTGCTAACAATCTACGCAAACTTTTCTCCGACCTTAAAAAATGTCCCATTTGAACCCGATTAAAAGTAAGATTGAAAGAAGAAATGTAACTGTTTATTTATGTAATTAGGTTCACGAGGACCAAGCGTAATGAAGCTTTTCTAAAAATACATTAGAACAAGTAAATAGTATGACGAGAAATAGGAAGAACAATATTAGGAAATCACATAGAGAGTACAGTTAAGCGACAATAAAAATTGTTTCGTCTAAATGTGTAAACAATCTAGAAATGTACTCTTATTTTCAGTAGGTCAGACTTTAAAGGATGGGCGTACATATTAAAAAAAGCGACACCCTCCTTATGTTGTTTAACTTCAAATATTTGATTTTAAGAATTTCAGCTTATATATTGCCTTGTCATGATCTTAATGGCAGTGTCATTCTGCCTAGAGTTCAATAATTAGTCTCTGAGTTAAGCAAAACTTTAACAATTTTAAGATGTATTCTATGAAATATTTGGTGGTGTTGTGCATTACTTGGGGATCTATGGTGTTAGCGGTTGGTAAAGTGTTTTCGCTAAAGGAAGAATATTTATTAGTTTGGTTTTCAGGCTCTCAGTGAAATCAATTTGGATGAAAGCACGGTACGTATTAGTTTTTGCAGGAAAAAGCTCATGACAATGTGCAGGATTGTAAAATCATGAAAATATAACTAAAATCATTAATATATTAACTTGAAGCCAAGTTGAGCAAAGATTTTGTTTAAAAAAGAATTGGAGATTCGAAAGAAGATCAAGATATCAACAAATAGCTGAAAATTTTATTTTTCGTTTTCTTTCGAAAGAAGTGGAAATTTTGAGAAAAAGCCGAAGTTTCAAAAATTTGAAAACTAACTCAAAATTTAAGACAGATATATTCAAGAATAAATAACCATATTTTTTAAATATTTATTCTTTAAACAATTATGGTTTAAACTTAATTTTAGAGATTATGAACGAAACGATTTTAAAATGTCTAATGTATTGATTGAATTTTGAGGAGGAAATTTGAATTTCTAAAGAAATTTTCATGAAAAAGTCAAAATTTTGGTGGAACGGGCTGGTCCTTTTTTTTGAAAAAGTCAATATTTTCACAATTACTAAACTTCAATTTTTTTAATTGTTGTCCATTCTGCGCTTTGTAATGTATGAAATTTGTAAAAAGAAAATCAATCAAGGAAATCTTATTTTTATTGATTAGTAATCGATTTATAAATAAATATTATTTTTTAGAGGTAGGTTGAAATCTGGAGCAAAACGAATTTAAAAGTTAGAAAATAATAATGATTTCACAATTTTTTAAATATTTATTCGGAATTTTCTATATTTGTATTATGTATATCGTGTAGAAAAATTAGAACCAGTCACGATTTTTATTTTTATTTATTTAATTAATTTATAGTTTTTGGCATTAGACTCTATGAGTTGAAGTAGAGAAAGAATAAAGAAATAAGTGTAATTCTTATTGTAGCCAAAAGAAAAAAAAGGGAAGCTACTAGGAAACCGTGCAAAATTAAAGTACATATTCAAATTTTTTTCCAAAATATTTTTTTCAGAGCACCCCTATGATCAATGTTTGTTTCAAATTTATGAAATTTCCAAACTGGGCCGAGGAAATGTTAAATAAATTGAAAAAAACATAATATTTCCGGTCAATAAGGGTCTACCATGAAGAATTATGAATTTTACTTCAATCTTTAAAAAAACGAAATTAGGACGTCAAATTCTAAATCGCGAGTAAAGGAAGTCAATATTTTCTGAAAAACTCTTCATTTGAAATGAATAGGTTATACAATGCGGAAGAAAAATCAAAATTTTCAAAAACAGATTAAGAAATACTATGCGTAAAACTTGAACTTTTTTAAATGTTTGGAAATCTATTTGTGAAAAATTTATAGATTCGCGTTTTAAACTGAAACTTTCGTGTTTAAAATGACAGTTTTACACAAATTCGAATTTTTTTTTCAAATTTTGACTATTATCTCTTTAATAAATTCTGAGCTTAGGCTTGGATTTTTTGAATTTTAGTTCCAAATGTCCACAGAAGTATAAATGCAGAAGACAAAAATAAAGACAATATATTACCACTGAGTTAACACTTCTATAAAACAAAACGAGTTCACTAGTAACCTTTCCCAAAATACAAACATTTTTTGGAAATTTTGAGCTTTCGAACAAGAAGTTGGATACTTCCAAGTTGCAATAAATTTCCCTGTTTGAACCAAAAATTCTTAGTTTTTTAAATGTGAAAGTCTAGAAAAAAAACTAAAATTTAAATTTAGTGCATAAATTTCAAGAAAAAGAGGTCATATCTTTTTTAGTTCAGGTTTCAGGATTTTTGAAATCTAAATTTTTGAAAAAAAGAACTATGTATAAGTATTGCAAAGCAAGTTTAAATTATTAATTTTTGAGAAAATATTCAAGATTCTGAAATGGTTAAATCTATTAACAAAAACTATTAAAAGTTTTCCAGAAGATTTGGAGTTTGTAAAAAAACTTTGAGGTTCCTTGAAATGTTTATAGTTATTTTAAAATTCTCAGTTGACTTTTTATTTTGCTTTAAAAGAAAAAATCTAAATGTCGAGAGAGAAGAGCCAAAATATATTCAAAAAGTAGGTATAGGTATTTAAGACCTTAAAAAAATTAAATTTAACAAGTTTTTTTTTTTCTAATTTCATCTTTGATCTAGAAATTCTCAATTAAATGTTCTATAATGAAACACTATGAAAGTGTTACAATGCTACGATGCAATCCCGTAATACAAGAATGAAAGTACAGTAGGCCTTCTAAGCTTGCTTACATTATACATCTTTTCAAAAAGTAAAAATTTCAGAACAAGGAGTCAAATATCCAACTATCCCAACTTTTGGCATTTCTTAACTTGGAAAGTTATAAAATTTTAATAATTGAAGTTTTTCTCGAAATATTGATGTTTTAGTGGTACCAAGGGAAAAATCGAAACCCTTATTATCCCACTCTCGTGTCCGTTGTCCGTACGTCGATATTTTACAGAGAGGCTTTTCTGGAAAACTATGCGACCTAGGAATTTGAAATTTGTCATATTGTTAGTCCTTGATGACCTTCATAAATATCACCTAGTCAACGATTGGTAAAAGAAAATATTTTATGCTAAAATGGAGGGTTAGCTTGCTCAGCGAAATATCAAGTTTTAATTAATATATCGCGTAAGGTATTATTTGAAAGAGCTAACCTCTGAGGATGCTAACGTGTGTTTTTTTTATAATTTTTGGTTCAGTGGTCTTAAAAATGCAGCTCAAAATTTGCAGGAAATTATCGTTCCTCCCCAATCTCCTAGGTTTCTAAAGATAAAATTTGTACTTTAATAGACTTGGCAGATATTGGGTAATAGATTATCGGAAAATCGTACGTTTTTTTTGATATGGTAATAGTTGCTGAAAAAAATATATTTAAAGGGAGGTACTTGCTTTTCAAGGCTTTTTGACCTATATACTATTTTCTTTTTCAAATAAAAAATTTTAGTTAGTCTGAAAATTAAATTTGACCTTTATTTCATTTAAATGAATATATTCTGAGTTAGCACAGGTTTATTAATTACGTGCAACACAGTAATTGCGGTTGGATCCAAACATTTGAGCGCAATCTAGGCGATTCCTTGACTTATTGTGAATTGCGAATGAATGATTTTTACTTGAGACATCATCATCAAAGCCACCAGTTTCATAAATATTGCTATTAGCTGTAGAAAAAAGGTGTATTTCAAAATGGACAATTTTTTTATTTTTCAATTATCACACAAGAAATTTGGATAAAATTTCAATAGTTATGTTACCATATGCATAAGTAAAAATAATTTATAATTTGGTTTATTGAACGTTCTCTGTAGTAGAGCGTATAACGCATTTAACTTGTTCAGAGCCCTGTGCATCAGATTGCAGGGGCCCCTTATATGAAAATATTACATATCAGTGTTCACGACTAAAGAAAAAAAAGAAACCACCGACTTTTGTGAAGTCCCTGTGCGGTTGCACATGTTGCACACCCTAAAATCCACCTCTGACTATATCAACTGGTACAGAACCTCCATTGTACGAACCCGGTTCGCTCTTGGCTGATTTTCTTTGAAAGTCCACATTTTGAGTTTAAAGTCGAAATTTGAAATCTCAATCTTAAACTTTTTTCATGGTTTTCACTTGAAACTTGAAATTTTTACAAAAAAGTCAAATTTTCAAAATCAAGGCTAAAATATCAAAAACGGTGTTTTTTCTTAAAATGCGATGCTAAGTTTAAAATTTTTGATTGGAAAATTCGGGATTTGTATTTATCGTTGTCTAACCCATAAAAAAAAATTCTCAAAAATTCGAATTTAACCTAGAAATGTTGGTTGTTTTCTTAAATTGCACACGGTGCTCCTGGTTTGCTCTATTATAGGGAAATCTCAAAAACACGATTTTTCACCAGAAAAATGATAATACCTTGGGTGATTTTGCACCAATATGGCTGATATTGAATGTGAGATAGCTGAGAACTAATTAAAGTCTACACAACCACGAATATAAGATAACTAAAAGAAACGCACTATAGTATAATTGTCATGAAAATAGATTTTTTTTGTATTTCAATGTATGAAAATAGAAATTGCACAAATTAAGCTCTGACCTTTGGCTAACAATTTTGGCTTTATATTCTTAGTAAGTTCACTAAAGAGAATGCTTATTACCGAAAAAAAAACATTTTTATTTACAATCACTGTAATTGGTCATATGGGAATTGAAATATGATGAGGACTTATTTTTGTGAAACGCATGTGACTTAAGGTATATTTATGTTAGGAATAGTTTTAAAGACAGAATATATTTTTGTGTTGAGCTTGAAAATGAACTTTCTGCTTTTCCACGAAAATGTTACTGTTAAAGCAAAAAAAATTCCCGTGGTGTGCACTTTTAATTTTATCACGGATTTCCATCTTTATTCGCAATATTTGGACTTTTAAAAAAAAGTGTAAGCTTGCAGGGAAATCCCAAATTTAAAAGTTAGGATTTTGAAAAAAATTCTTATATTTGAGTTGAAAGTAAAAGTTTCGAGATCTATGGCAAAAATTCGAAAATAAATTTGAAAATTTGTTTATTTGAAAATATTAAATTTCTTCTGAATATGCTGGGTGTAAATATAAAATTTAATTTTTTACCAAAAATTCTTTTTCGTTGGTGGAACGGACTGGTCCTTGATTATCTTCAAAAATTGAAATATAAAATTTGTCCCCTGAAACTAAGAAAGATTAAAAAACACAACAAAGGTTGCTCTAACGCGTTTCGACAGCCAAGCTATCATCTTCAGAGAGATACTCCAAATATTTGGCTGGAAACTCAAAATAGTGTTTTAACCATTTCTCAAAATTTTGGCCTTAGTCGCAGTTTCGACTATTTTGTCAACATTTTGAATTCGGTCTTGAAATTTTTGCCTTCTTTGCGGAATTTCTTGTTAAAATTTTTGTTTTCAAAAATCTGTATCTAGATTTTACATTCGTCAATTCGAGAATGATTCTAACAAAATCATACATATTTAGAGATTTTTCTCTTAAATTTTTAATTTAAACTTAAGTTTTATTTTTTTTTTATAGTTTTTAATATTTCTATAATTCTTCGTTTTACAATATTCGAGTTTTTCCTAAATTTTGTAGTTGATACATAAAATTTGAGAATTAGAATTTTTTTCAGTTAATTTCAAAGAGCTTCTAGAACTTTCGATTTTTCTTCTTACTTTAAAATAGAATTTTCGACTTTTCTTTTGTACAAATTTTGAATTTAATTTTAAAATTTTGAAGAAAATATTTTTCAAATAGAAGAAAATATTCTTCAAATGAAGAAATATCTTCATTTTAAGTAAGGAGCGCGGTTTCTTATTTCATATTTAAAAAAATAAATGCCCTGTTTTAATTGCACTGCAATCAAAAACAAAATTTTAAATATTTATTTAAAGTACCGTAAACCAGGGTGGGTTACTTTGATCCATTTTTGTAATTAAATTTTTTTATTTTTTTTTCCCAATGTCACAAAATTTATAAAATAAAATATTTTTTTACTTAGGCCACGTCGAAGACTTACTACCTTTTTTCATGCATTCATGCAGACTGTAGTTACAAAATTTCCGGATTTCAACGACTGCAAACCGATTTTCGGTATCTGTTCTGTGAGTCTCGCTTTCAACCATAGCACTAGTCGAAAAAAGTGGTTCTTCAGTCAGACTTTCTACCAAATTTCATAGTGATCCCAAGTTTTTCTGTTTGTTTTCTAGTAAACAAAATAGCTTGCGGAATGTTTCCAGACGAAGCATTACTGAAGTCATCGTCTTGATTTGATAACTGAAGTCTGAGGGTTATCTGTTTTTTGTTTGACTTATCTCTCTTGTGAGAAAGCGTATTGACTTGTTCAGTGGGAGTTTCTATGGTGTCTGAGTAATAGCGCAAACCTATTGGATATTATAAATTTTTTTCTATGATTTTTTGTGTGCTTCATTTCGTTCCTTTTTTCTTTCAGTCTACACAAAAAAAAATTTGTACTAAATTAATGTTTACATTTAGGTAGTCTTAATCAGTTTGAAATTGAATACTTATTAATTAGATATAGTCCAGTTTTTTGAAACCAGATTTCAGCTTTTGATCACTACAGTCCGTGTAAGAGCGACTAGCCTAGGTGTTCTTTTATATTTGTTAGGCACTTCAAAACCACATCTGGAAATTATACAAAAATTAAATGACGAATTGTACAACCAGGTTGAACCAAATGTTCATTTTAGAGCAGACTCGGGCTACCTTAGGGTCAAAGTAAGTCGTCTAACACTAAGTGGGACCAAAGATATACACATTCTCAAAACAGGTTATTTTAAAAAAAAACGATTAACAGGCATAAAATTAAAGGATTGCAAAGTCTTCAGAAAGATCTTCAGTATATTATATTCCACTTGCCAGATTTGGTTCAACCTCTAACATTTGTAGTAATAAAAGTTTGTTGCTAAAAAAAGTAGGCGCTAAAACATCTTTATTGAAATTTGTGTATAACGAAATCTATTAGGCACAAAGCCAGAAATTGGGGCTTTAAGTAGCTTGCACAAATATTCTACCTATTAGAAAAATCCATCATTTCGCTTCTTCAGAGTTCGATTTTATCTGTAGAAAAATTCAAAACAATTTTCTGGACTTAATAAGAAGTTGTTCTTAATATATGTCGACTCCATTATTTGACAAATTTTCGTATATAATATATCGTATATATAAGTTGCAAAAATTAAAAATTGAATAAAACAGTGGAAAAGTTTAAATTAGTTTAGTTTCGAGTAATAATTTTCACAATCCAGATTAGCCGCCTTGTTCTCAAATAAGTATAGCCCCATGGTAAACCTAAGCTAGTTATAACACAATGTTTAGTCACTGGCTTTACTGCCATTTAGTATTTTGTAACTTTTTTAGATGTCAAAGAAAAGCTGTATAAAATTTGCTTCATTAGCTGAAAAGATAAAAAGATATTTATTTACTTTATTATGATTATTATTGCCAAAATTGGATTATTTTTGCTGATTAGAAAACCCTATCTCACATAAGAGTCTGCCAGCCATAATCATTGTTACATTCATCATCATGCCTCGTTCGGCGGATCGTCGGTGTTGCAACCTATAGAGCCGATTCTATTGTACAAAGTCTGCTTCTTCGGAATCTGGATCGGAATGAAACAACCACAGCCGTAATTTTTTAAGTCACTGTATCCAAAATAAATCATTTAGGCCATGCACTTCCATATAAGTGTTCGTAAAATATTTAAATATTGAGACACTTCTTTGTTCCCGCATCTAACCTATGTCAATTTAGGCTGATTTGTCATTGACGCTGGTTCGCCTACTAAACTAATCTCTATTGTTGATAAAAAGAGTTATTTTTAACTTGCACCAATTTCAGGACAAAATTCCAGTAGAAATTATTCGAAGCATAGAGAAATGTTCAACGGATGGTGGTTTAACTGGAGTTGTCAACTGCGCGGCTATGAGATCACTTAAACACATCAATAATGTGATTGAACGTCCAGTCATAGAAATATTACCAGGAGTGGCTCTTATAAGGTAAAACTTCTTCAAAATAATAAACAATTAAATTAACTGTCATGTGCAGCGATCCATCAAAACCAAGAACGATTACCGACCAAACCCCAGAGGAAAACCTTCCTAAAGAACCAGAAGCGCGAGCGGCTAAATTGACGGACTTACTCATAGAAAGAACCATGCAATTATTCGCAGGCAGAACACTCAAAGTAAAGTTACCTGAAAACGACTTGTCGAAAATATCTAGATCTCTAGAAGAAGGTATGCATAATCCCTTTGCTAACATTAACAATAAATAATTATATTATAGGGAGAGCAAAAATGAAAAAAATGATGGGACCGTTTCTCCTGGGATCTAGGAAGCAAACTTATAGCTATAGTGCCAATACTTATCGGTGGATTAGCTATTTTCACAACAAAAGCCTTAATTGTGGCTAAACTTGCACTTATAGTGTCAGGCATTCTATTCGCGCAAAATTATTTGGGGGTAAGATTTTTAAGCACTCAAGCGTTCACAAAATACTCATAGATGGTAGATTTAAATAAACAAGTACTTCTTGATTGTTTTTTTCTTTTAGGGTCACAATAGCCTTCCATTCCCAGGTGGAAACGGGATGGGCACTAACTATGGAGCTCCGAGCTATGGAGCTCCAGTTTATGGAGCTCCAGCTTACAGTGGAACAAACCAAGTTGCTTGGAATGGGTATAACCGTAGATCCATTGGCAATTTTGCAAATAGCGATGCTTATGCTACGGAAGATTAGGTAACATTAAGTTTAAACCTCCAAACAAAGAGACCTGATATTCATTTATTTATTGAATCTACATTTTTATTTTGTAATAAATCAGATTTATTTATTTGTAAGCTAAAAATGTTTTATTTAACTTACCTACTTATCTTTACCTTAGACTACCTTTTCGAATTTCAAATGGTATTAATTGTTGTTGGAAGACTTATTAACGGTTTGCGTAATATTTGGTTGCATATAACATTTAATAGAAACAGAAGTACTTGTATCCTGCAATGTACAATCAAGGCAACGAAAGTATATGTGCACTAATCTAACTAGAGCACTTCAATTTATTCTATTACCACTAGGTGGCAAAGTAATGAAGAATTTACTATTTTTAAGAATAAACATATTTTATACAGAAACAATAAGAGACAACATATTTAACTATTTTAATTTTCTTTAATACTGCCGTATAAAACTATAACATTTACTAAAATAGACGAAAAGTTTAAAAATTTCGATTGTTAAAATATATTATTTTTTTGGGATTAAGTTTAAAGTTAGAATTATTATTACTTTTTTAATTCAACCTCCCAATGTTTATATTTTGCAATTAGGGTCGAAATATTCAGGAAAAGATGGAAAGTTTGAGGTTGAAGATCGGATGTTTTAAATTAAGAACAACAGTTTCAGTACAATAAAATAAAACAAAAATTGGAAGAGTTTTCAGCACTAACAGTTGAATTTTTTTGATTGAAATTGAAATTTCATAAAAAGAGTTTTAAAATATTGAAATTAAATTCCAATGTTTACCTTAAGATTCCAAACTTTGAAAAAGCGATGGACATTTCTAGTTTTGAATAATCTAGGGTTAAGGTCAAAGTGTTTAAGAAGAATTCGCAAAAATTTCGAAAAAATTTAAAATTTTTCGAATTATTTTTAGAATTTTCAATTTTTTCCTAATATAAATTTAGAAAACCAATTGCTATTTTTTTTAATTTCAACTTTAAAATATAGTGTCAGATTTTTTAGCCCTAAACCGAAATTTCAGATGTAGAGAAAAATCGAAATTTTGAGTTGAAGCCAAAAATCTGAGATAACAGTAATTTGCACTACAAGAGTGGATATAATGTCTGTAATTTGAGCACGTTGACGTAGGCGGAGTACCTCAATCGTTCGAGTGCAATATGGATAATACGCTTGAGTTGTACCGCGAATTTTTCCTACGAACACGATCCATCGAAAAAAAAAATGCATTTTAGCAAATTAATAATTTTTTATATGACATTTACATTTTCTAATATATTTTATATCAAGTGTCCATGTGCTAATGAAACATCATAAATATATCGTAACAGAATTCATACTTGCTATTTGATTTCTAAGGGTAAGTTTAGATTAGACACTTAATTCCATACATTTCTCTCTGATATAAGTGTCAATAATCCTAAGAAAAACTATCAGAGACTTTATATGCACAACTGGGAGGAGATAGCTTCTCTCAGGATAGTTGACACTTATGTCAGAGAGAAAATATATTTTATATCAGAGAGAAATATACGGAATAAAGTGTCTAGTGTAAATGCACCCTAAGGTAATAATGCCTTGAATATTTTACTTGCTGCTTTAGAAACTGTCAACTGGGATGTAGTTCATTTATTCTGCTCTAAAAGCACTCATTTTAAATATTTTCTTCGGTAAATGCGTCAGTTTGACAGATTCTATGGTATAATGTTGAATCTAAAAATGACATTCGTCCTTATCGCATGCCGTGATTGGTCAATTTCATATCAATACACAGTCACGGCGTGACTTACCTTATATCCGTTCACTAAACTGATATGGCCTACGTATCCTGCTCTAAAGTTGTAGAGAAAACAATGAATATACAGGTGAGAGTAGGAAATAGTAGTTTGTACAACAAAAAATGATAAGATGTCCATATCGCACGAGTGCCTCAATCGTTCTAGTGCGATATGGACAATCCGCTCGAGCTGTACAGCGAATTTTTCCTACTACTATCATTCAGCGAAAACAAAAATACGAAGTAACAAATCAATAATTTTTCATATGACATTTACATTTTCTAATATATTTTACATCAAGTGTCCATGTGTCAATGAAACGTTATAAATTTATGGTAACAAAACTCATATTTACTATTTGATTTTTAAGGTAATATTATCTTGGATATTTCACTTAGAGCTTCTGAAATGTCAGCTGGGATGCAGGTTTATTGATTCTGCACTAAAAGTACCCATTTTAAATATTTTCTTCATTAAATACGTCAGTCTGACAAATTCTATTGTATAATTTTGAATCTAAAAATGACATTCGTCCTGAATCGCATGCCTTGATTGGTCAATTTCATATCCACACTAATGTGGATAAGAAATCAACTAATCACGACGCAACTTACGTTATATCCGTTCACTAGACTAATATGGCCTATTTATCCTGCTTGCAAGTTATAAAGCAAACAGTGAATATACGGGTGGGAGTAGGAAAAAGAAATTTCCGGTTCAAACTCAAGTTTCGGCATTATAAAGTTTTTTTTTTCAAATCAAAATTTCAGATATTATTTTCAAAATTTTGACTAAGAATGTCAATTTTAAATTTGGAATATTATTTTTTTCATTTTAACTTAAACTTGAAAGATTTGATTTTTAAAATAAAACTTATTACCAAATAATGAAAACTTAAAAACATCGGTAGTGAAACTTTTAATTTAAAAAAAAAACATTAAACATTATCGAACATTAAAATTTTTAGAAAAGAAAAATAAAACAAAATTAACATAGGACTTGCCCACAATTTCTAATTTAACTTATCAATGGAATGTCCTTTTCTTCAAGAGATGAGTTGGGTGAAAACATTTATTTTTCAAGATAAGCTTGACCATAATGGGGGGAAGGAGAGAAATAGAAATATAGGAAGTGAAATTTTGAACAGGTCGTGGCATATTCGGTCTCTATTTTAAAAGTTTGCACCCCAGTTTTCTCGAGAACTGTTAGGTAATAATTTTGATAAATCCTAAAGGAATCAATTTTGTTTTCCAGGGGGACATTTAGTTGCATGTATAACATCCAACTCCTAGCGGAAATGAGCTTCACTCTCTTAATAGGGAAGATAGGTTCGAGTAGCACCTTTTTGGAGAATTTGTCTGATTGTCTATTCAATACATGCATTTTTTTATTGATTGATTAACTTTCGAAGCTTTAAAACTTAAAAAAAATCAAAAATCGTTGCTAAAACCAAAAGTGCATACCGCGGGAATTGGTTTTATGATTTAACAGTTAAATTTTTGCACAAAAGCGGAAATTTTGTCTTGAAGCTCAACACAAAAATATACTTTTGTCTCCAAAACTATCCTAAAGACATCACATTTTCATGTCTTTTCCAGGGGCCGTACAGTGATATAAATAATCTTGTTCATTGGTTCGTTTTAAGTTAATATGATATCTTAGATTACATGCATACTATCATGCGGAGGTGAATTCACCACCTAAAGGTTAAAAACTAGACAGTACTCTTGTAGAAGCTCTCTTTCTCAATGGAGAACTAATTATAATCGGTCACTGTCATTCGACGTTCGGTATTCAAATAGAACCGAATTTCTATCATGTGCATCGGCGTCGGAGCGTGCGATATTTTTAGAATGTAAGGGATGATTTTTCATGCGCTAAAAAAAATCAAATGCACATCGTCAAATCCAAATGACGTGCATTACCATGCGGATGGATGTTTAACTTTTTAGACCCAAGCGAGGAAAGTTTGTCTTGAGCTCAACACAAAAAATATACTGTTGTGCTCCAAAACTATTTCTCTGTTAACTCACATTTACAGTAGTCTCAACGCATGCGCCAGTTACAGTGATTATAAATAAAAATCTTTGTTCATCTTGGTTCGTTTTTAGAGGTATTAATATAGATATTCTTAGGATGTACAGCTGCAATTACTATTCAATGCGGAGGTGAAATTCACCACCTAAAGGCGTTAAAAAACTAGGACAAGTTACATCTTTGTGATAAGCTCTCTTGATCCTCAAATGGAGAACTAATTATAAAATCGGTCCACTGTTCAATTCGATCGATTACGAGGGTAAATCAAATATGAACCGGAATTTCTATCATGTCGCCATCAGGGCGTCGGGAGCGTGCGCATACTTTTAGACATGTTAAGTAAAGATATCATGTGCTTTTCTTGCGCTCAAGAGAATTCCATTCTCGCCGCTCGTCAATTGTAAATATAATGAGTGAGCAAGACTTTCATCCGCACATTGCGCAGCGCATTATTATTAAATCTCTTGCCGTTGAAGGTGTAAAGCCCGCTGAAATTCTTTGTAGACTAGAAGCACAGTTTGGGGATACTTGTTTGAAAAAAACTCAAGTGTATGTATGGCATAAAAAATGTTTGGAGAGACTAACTTTGGGATCTTTGGGAGTGCTCAATCCATTATTACAGATGAGCTGGGGTTTCGAAAAATTTTTGCCAAGGGGGTACTGCCTTTTTTGACTAAAGAACAGAAACAACAACGTCTGCAAATTTGTCAGCACTATCTTGGACATTTTCAACCTGAAGGTGATGGTTTTTGGCAACGTATCGTTCCGTGTGATAAGACTTGAGTCCATCATTGCACCCCTGAATCTAAATAAGCAAGCATGGAGTGGAGAAGAAAGGAAAAAGGTGCACCCGTCAAGGCAAAAACTTGCCTCTCAGCTGGAAAGGTTCTTGCGACAGTGTTTTGGATTTTAAACGAGTTGTGTACGTCCTATTTTCCGCATGAACGTCGTAAGCTTAATGCTACCTTACTAGTACCAACTATTGGATGAATGCAAAACGTGCATATCGTCGGAAGAAGCGTCCACTCATCCAATATGACACATCAAAAATTAGAGAAAATGCATTGGGCAACATTAGAACATCCTCCTTATAGTCCCGACTTATCATCATGCGATTATCATAGGTTTGGGCCACTTAAAGAAGCTCTAGGAGATGAGCAATTCTATAATGATGCTACTGTTGAGACCTTTGAACGCAATTGACTGCAAACATGCTTCCTTCCTTTTTATGATGATGGCATTAAAAAACTCCCAATCCGTTGGGTAAAATTTATAACAAAATTAGAAGATTATGTAGAAAAATATTTAATAACTTTCGTATATGTATCTTGTACCAATACATTTTTAAAAACAAATTCCGGTTCATATTTGATTTACCCTCTTAATTGCCAACCAAAACGTTTGGTTGGCTATTTTACTTTTCTGTGTTGTGTTCGTGCAAAATAAAGTAAAAACGTGAACTTCAGGTTTTGTATTTATTTTTTATTTCGTTTTTTTTAATCTTTTAATTAATTAATTCCATTAACTAATTTTATTATTTATAATTCAGTTTTAAAATTATATTCATTTGAAATGTACTTAGGATCTATTGAATGGTCAACAAGATCTCCATACCTAAATCCCATAGACTCCCTCCGTTAATTTTAAAGGGAATCAAAAAGGTGCCACTTGATCTATTTCTCAAACAAAATCGAACTTTTTGGTTTTTTAAACAGTCTTAGCAGTTCTCGAGAAAAACGGGTTGTAAACTTTTAAAATAGACACACTCTAAGCTAGTTTCTCGATTACTTTAATTAAACTTATTTCTTCTGCACTGCTAATTTAATCAGTGACAACAGAAGGCTTCTTTAAATTTCGGTCTATTCACTTGATGGCAAACCTCAAACCCGTTTACTTCCCCAACAATAAAGAAACATTTTTTATAAGTTTTGCTAAATAATCCTGCAGTTTAGTGTTGCCTTACTAGCCTTCTATATGCGAATTTAGTCAATGTTTACAATGAGTGCAAAAAAATCTTTAAACATTTTAAGAAAACCATGATCTGGATTTTATAACTTGAACGGGGCGATGCGGAGGTGAGTTCAGAAGATGAATAAAGTTATTTTTTGGACTATGTTAAGGCTTCCAGTAAAATATAAAAATAATAGTCATAATCATAATTATCTAATCTAGCGATTCTGGCACCTACTCTTACCTTGATACATTTCGTCATTCATACTAAATCTCTTCAAATTATTCGTCTCATATTAGCTCTACTTATATGAAGAATAAATATATTATTTGCTAATATGGACCAAGAACAATGTCTATGCCTAACTATGTAATATTTTAGCAATTATTAAAGAGAAGTGATACAGTACCAACGAAAGTAAAAGTAAAAGAGTAATACTTGCTGCTACAAAGATACTTAATCACTATATTCATGCGGCAACATTATAGCTAATGTTCTATTGAATTTTATTCATTTATTACCCATCACATCAACGCAAGTGTTAGTAGAGCGAAATTTGTATGAATAAAGACCGAAACGCCAACACCTAATAAATCCGAAGAATACATAAACATCAAATTCCAACTGAAACAAACAATGAACATTCAAATATACTTCCAGTGCGATGCACAGGTTAACAGGTATAAATCACTTTGCAAATCACGACTTAACATGGAATTCACTTATCCGTGTTACATATTATAGACAAATTTTACCCCCTCTCTCTTTATTCGTGCCATATAAGTCCATAAAACCAGATAATACAGAAAAAACTTGACAAAGAACTGCACAATCAAATCAATCATGTACAAATTGGCATTAATAGCCACGTGTTTTATTGTTATCAGTGCGGAGGTGGAGAAATCTTGTGGTGATAATCCCCAGTGTATAGAAAATGAGCTGATTAAATTCGTAGATCACATGGAAAGAGATGGGAAATCATCAGGTGATGGATATTTTGAAATTTCACGAACGTCGGAGACATTTGAGAGTCCTAGAAATGAAGAAGGAATTTTCGAGAGGTGTCTAAGGTATTTAGTGAACCATGAAATCCGCCTGAAAATTCCATCGGCAGATGCAAGGAGTATTCTTGAAGGTACACAACATCCTATTAAGTTTTAATTTTTAAACTACCCTTAGATAATGACAGCAAACCTGAAAATGCGTTATTTCGAAAAATGGAGAGATGCTCCTTATTACAAGGACTATTACAGGTCTAGTGTTATTAAAAGTATCAATTAGATTGAAATTATTTTATTATTTATTATTATTATTAAGATTAACATATTTAAACGCATGTCACGATGAGGACACTTGTAATGCAAGAAAATTAAAGTTGCCTTCACACAGTAATTTTGTAACCCTTTAAGGAAACCTTTAGAGTTACATCGTACTTCTGGTTGATATTAAAAATATTTGCACATGTTTTACAGGCATTTGCAAAAGATAGAGATCCATGTTATTCAAATACCTACTAATTAAAAAAATTACCGAATAACATCTCAATTCGTTAAACTTACAATTAATATCAATATTTATGTTTTCTTTTATCTAGTTTGGTAATATTTACGCCGCATCAGTGTAATTGTACTTAACAAAAATAAATATTACAATATCTGAAATGTACTTACAAATTCTTAAACATCGCATTCGATGCAACTCGTCTGGCACATTTCAAAACACAGTAAGAAATATTTTTTCAAAAATTAGTTCTTAAGGGTGTGTTTAGATTAGAGACTTATTTCATGATAGAAATCTCAGGTATCTGAGACTAAACTTTCTTGCCCGTTTACACTATGATACAAATGTAGCTGAATAATATTGCTGACACTTCTTGCTGAGATAAAGTGTTGACAAAATGTCTTTGCTGCTTTAAATGATTAACAGTTTTCATTCTAAATTAATTTGCAAATTACTTATATGGAATAGTATCTCAATATTATACAATGATATACAATAATTAATCCCATGAAATATCTCGAGAGAAAGTGGAGGGCTACAACTTCTGACATATGTCAGACACTGGCTGAAATGTCTCAACATTTATTTACATTAGTCTCAGATAACTTTCCTCAGGATGGTTTACACTTGATGTATTATTATATTCGAGAAAAATGTTCGGAATAAAGTGTCTAATCTAAACGCACCCTTATTAACAACAAATATTAAGTTGCTTCTGCATCCATGCAGCTAAGAAAAATAAACCTATTTCTTCTATTTACGAAGATATGGTTCGAAAAATACAGTATCTGACATACAATTTTCAAGAGCTTTCAAGTGCAAATACTTGAAATGTTTTTTCATTTTCCTCTAAATGATACTGTTTCCAAACATGACAGCCGAATTGGGCATTTAAGTAGTTTCTGTAAAACGAAGGCCATAAAGCCCTCAAAAATGATGTTGAATGAAATCTGATAAAATATCAAAAAGTAATGTCATTTTTCATGTGATCACCATTACTTTTCATGTTTCTTGTCCTTGTTTTGGAAAAGCTTCAATAAGAATGTCATGCACCGCCTGAATCACTTCAGCAGGAGTTAAGTTTATTTTTACCTCTTACGATATTTATACCTACGGTTACCATATCTTCTGTATTTTACGAAATATCCCATATTGTCAAAAAATGCTGTTTTCCGTGAAGGGCTTTTTCTTTGGTCGTCACTTACTTTTGCAATGGTAACAGAAACTTTTATATGAAGTATATAAAGGTCTTTTTTTGGACATCAGTTATGGACAAAATTCCACTTTATTGAATGTCCCGTAAAATATAACAAAACCTGTTTCATAATTATGCTAATCTGTCGTAAATTTAAACATGACAGGTGGCAACCCTAACTACATCATTACTTGGGACTAAGGAATGGGAATAAGGAATATAAAATCATTCACATTTTAAATCTTGTACACTAATAATAGTAATGACCTCCACACGGATGTAGTCCCCCAAAATATTTTTTTTACATTAGTATAAACTTTCCTGGTAACTGTTTGCGAAGTTGGGTCCGTCAAAATATGCCGCCATTCTCTGCTTGCCCTCTTGGTTTAAGATTGATGTGTACACGTGACTTATCCTCAATTCTTTAGAAATATTTAGGACAAGTTCATGTTATATCATCAAAACTACGTGTAATAAATCTAGAGTAAAGATCTAAACCACAGCATGTTCAAAAATAATATCTTTGTCAACATTTGAAATTTTATTTTGCTGTAACTCAGTTAAAAAAAGCAAAAATACCAAATTTTGATTAATAATATGGAAAGGCCATAAAGAAATTCGTTATTGAATAACTTATTATAAGACATGCGCCTATAGGCATACTTACGATTTGTTCCATAAAAGTGAAGCCATCCACATATGATCGACAAGCATTCCTCCAAACATACTGAAAATACTTTTAAAGCTGCTGCTAGGGCTCATCACTAGATAGATGGAAAAGAATCAATCTTACTGATGGTGTCTCTGCGAGGACAACCTTTAGGAGTTACCACGAGCAAGCTAATTGTGATCAATTTAGCAGGGCATTGAGGACCATCATTTGCAGCAAATTGATGTCGAGTTAGTGTGAAAAAAGAAATCAAGTGAAACGTTGCAAGAACTCGAGGCCGAAGTAAAAAGATTGGCATATATTGCCTAACCGCAGGACCTTTTCTCTTACAGACTTCAAGGCATCACAATTCCGGGGCAACACTTCCACTATTTTCCAGGCAGATCTGCATGTCATAAATACATGCAGTATGAATGTGACGTATTATAAAGAGGCTAGAATATTTATGTCATTAAAAAGTCTTACTTTTTGCCTCTAAGATAGTTTAAGAGTGCAAACAGTAACTGGAGGAATTGACAATAGGTAGTAAATGTGTGCGCCAGGCCAAGAGCGAATAGAAGAGTTTCTTACACTGAGGTCCATGAATTGCATGATGGTCCGTAGCGGGAGTGTCAGGAGCCCGTGACTGCCTAGGAAAGAAATGCATTGGGTAGAATGCAGGAATAACATGAAGTACATCATTAGTCTTCTTATCAGTCATTGCCTCTCGAGATACAACCTGAAGAAAGTAAACAAAATGGGTAACGGTTTCTCTAACTAAACAGAGGAGCACATATTTTGCTACTGTCACTTATTGATCCGACGCATAATAAAACATTTCGAAAGCACCTGCTAAAATTAATAATTTAGTTTCAGCGCACATCCTAAACTTTATAAAGAGTTTAAAAGACATTGAAATAATTTATCTTTCAAAAAAACTAATTTTTTCGAAGTGAAACTCTAGCCAAACAGCCACCACAACCGACTTCTTGGATCCTTACACGATTTGGATCTTCATCGAAGCAACAACCGATGCAGCATGGTTGTATATCAAAGTTCCACACAGGGAAATGCTGATCAAAACTTTGGAAGCAGAAGCTGCCAACAATTTTGGAGCACGGTGTGTTATGCAAAATAAGTGGAACTGACGTCAAAGATGTTGCGAATGATCCGACCCTCGCAGGCATAAACAAATAAACAATCTATGGGTAAGCATAAAGGACTTTTGTGCAAGCCTTAAAGAACTGCTGGAATTATTGAAGGGTAAAACTATAAGAAATATGGCAGGCTTTCTCTAAGGCAGACCTGGACACTTCAAGAGGGAATGCATAAATGAAGTCGGCGCAATGCCAGGAAACCTGAAATCAGCTAATGAAAGGAAATACTCACTTGTTGGTGTCGATAATCCACTTCCTAAAACTCCTTATGTCAAACCGAAAACCATAAAAGCTTGTTGATGAAACCGAATTAGATTTACAGGCAACGGGGCTACCGATGCTATGGTTACCTTGGCGAGGAAGAAAGATGAGACATCCTGCCATCACAATCGAAACCATTGTCACAAAGGACGATCTTCAGAAATGTTATTAGATGTAACGGGCGAATCATAGAAAAAGCAGACGTGACGATTCATCTGAGAAAGCCACGAATTTCATTGGTGTGTTGTAGAGGACGTTAAAAGGTGGTAGACTGGAACATTCAGTCGTCCGAGGTAGTACCACCCCTCGTATCACTAGGAGGCGGTGAAATGATGCTTACATCTTGTTTCCGTCTTTGACACGTGAGTCGGTTCCTCCTATTCTTCTTTCTTCATCCTGTCCTTTTCCTTATTTCCTTTTTTCACCTACTCTGACTTTATCTTCTAATTATTAAAAACAAAGATAACGGATTCTCTTCGTGCAAAAAATTCCGCGTTCAGATTCCGGGTGGAGGGTGTACGAGGAAATCCAAAATCGACGAAAAATTTTAATGTACCACGGGCCAAGTTTCTTTCAAACAATTCATTCAAAATTCAATTCTGTAATATTCAGGAACTAAACTCGGTTCATCGACACCTTCAAAATAAAAGACCCCATGCGCTGTCTCTGACCAAAACCCAAGTCTTCCCATCCATCAATACAATCCATTTTTTTTGCCCTAACTATGACTTGCACACAAAATTTGGACACAAGAGGGGAATTTGTGCTTTTGAGCGAAGCGGCCTGTCCTGTAACGAGAAGAAGCACTGGAATCTGCTGATCATGATGTGATTTGGCTAAAAATCTGCTCCAAAAGCGAAGTAATATTTATCTGCTTATTTATCTCCAAACGATCCCTCATGCAGACAGCTCTTCTCTTATCTCTCCGTAACCTTTGATCTCCTACAGATGAATTATCCAAACGCTGAGGTTGTCTTTTTCGGTGACTTCAACGTACACAACATCCGCTGGTTAAGGTTTTCTTCCCAAACTGACGACGCGGGAAGGGTGGCAGAGGCTTTCGCCACCACTTGTGAATTATCGCTATTAGTTGAGGAACCCACAAGAATTCCTGATGTAGTAACCCATCAACCTAATCTACTCGACATATTTCTTACAAATTCACCAAATTCGTATAAAATCTCTGTGACATCACCGCTTGGAAATTCGGATCACAAGCTTGTAGCAGCCTCACGCTCGTTTCATATACCACCTTCTCTTCAGGCGCAGTCCCGTAGGGTTTGGTACTTTAACTCTGCAAACTGGGAAAAATTAAGAGACTTCTTTGCATCTTTCCCATGGCAGGAAATCTGCTTTAACTCAGACAACCCTTTCTTAATCGCCGAATCTATCACGGAAACTATCCTAATTGGTATGAAATGCTCAATTCCCTATTCCCAAAAGAAGTCTGCCTCCAGTAAATCTTGGTTTAGTAAAAAATTTGCTAGGGCTGTCTCCTGCAAAAATCGCGCATATCGTCGTTTATCGAAATAATCTCTCAGTCGAGACTCGGACCATATTTGTAGATGCACGAAATTCTTGTAAACAGGTTATTGACGAGGCAAAAGGTGATTTCGATCGTAAAATGCGCCAGAGGCTTATCAACTGTCCAAACGGTTACAGGTCCTTTTGGGGATTTGCAAAGTCGATTGGAAAGAATTTTACATCTTCAAATTTTCCACCTTTATTCGATGAAAATAGTAATATTGCTACTACCTCCGAAGAAAATACTGAGATGTTAGCCTTAATATTTGCCGAAAATTCCAATCTTGATTCTCGAAACGTAAAACCTCCTATTTTTCCTAAGGTTGGCACTTCGATGTCTGAAGTTGTTGTCAGACAACGCACAATCAGGAAGATTCTCCTTGAGCTCGACACCTCGAAAGCTTCTGGCCTTGATGGTATTCCCGCTATTGTTCTTAAGAAGTGCGCCCCAGAATTGACTCCTGTCCTAAGAAAATTGTTCACACTCTCTTACAACAAAGGTGTATTCCCTAACATCTGGAAATCTGCTAGGGTGCAGCCTGTCCCTAAAAAGGGAAAAAGGAATCTGGCTAACAACTATTGCCCTATATCTTTGTTACCCATTATATCTAAAGTGATGGAAAAGGTTATCAACATCGAGATTCTCAAATATCTGAGAGGAAAATAGAATCATCTCCGACAGGCAATACGGTTTTAGACAACAACGTTCCACTGGCGATCTACTGGCATATGTTACTCATATCTGTAACTCAGCTATGGAAAAACATGGTGAGGCTAAAATTTTGGCATTGGATATCTCAAAGGCTTTTGACAGAGTCTGGCTCCGACCTCTTCTCGCCAAATTAACATCTTATGGTCTTCCTCCTGGACTCTGTCATTTGATATCCAATTTTCTCGCTGACAGTTCTCTTCAGGTCGTCGTCGATGGCATCTCATCCGAGACATTTGCGATTAACGCAGGGGTGCCTCAGGGGTCTGTTCTGCCTCCTACTCTATTTCTGTTACACATAACCGATCTCTTAGCTTCAACTTTCAATCCTATATACAGCTGCGCAGATGATAGTAACCTTGTGTCATCTTTTTTCTCCGACAAACCATTATCTATCGCTGCTTTAGATCGACTAAGAAAAACATCAGATACAGACGATTAATCGGGATCTCGAGATTATTCTGGAATGGGGTAAGAACAATTTGGTCGACTTCAACGCTTCAAAAACTCAGGCCGCGGTTTTCTCTAAGAAAACATCAAGGGATAATGTAACAAACAAACTAATGGACGGTAAAATCCTTTCCATGGGATCTAATCTATCTATCCTAGGAGTGAATGCGAGCACTAACTTCTCTTGGGACGATCATGTGCGCGCCATTGCGAAATCCGTCTCACAGAAGCTAGGGTTTCTTTTTAGAGCTAAAAAGTACTTCACATCTCATTAGCTATTAACACTATACAAAGCACAAGTTAGGCCAACACTAGAATACTGTTTTCATGATTGGAGTTCAGCCCCAAAACACACTTTAGCTCCCTTGGATTTAATTCAAAGAAGAATGATTCGCCTAATTGACGACGAGAGTCTGACCGATTATCTCGAAACACTAGAGCACAGGCGTATGGTTGGTGACTTGTCTGTTTTCTACAAGTACTATCATGGAAGATGCTCACAGGAACTAATAGGATTGATCCCCCCAAGGGCAAGATTGTTGAGGCATACTCGACAGTCGGAGACAACAAATCCCTGTGCGGTCCAGCCTGACATAGTGAGGAGTTCTGTCTACGGAGACTATTTTTTCTATAGAACTTCCAAGTTATGAAACTTGATACCGAAGGGAACTTTCCCCAAAAATTACAACCTATCCTTGTTTAAGAAGGGGGTTCATCGCCATCTATCAATGTTTCCGCATCCTACTCGCAGTGCTTTAAAAGCATAATGGGGTTACCCTTTGCAAGTGGATTAAACTTAAAAAAAAAACGAGTTTTCTTTAGGATGGATGGATAATTGGACAACACAATTTGCCTTCGGCGTAAAATATCATAAAGATCGGTGATGAATAGGCTTATAAAATAGTTGACATCGATCTGATCTTGGAGTAGAAAAAGAAACTTGCCTATCAAAAAGGTTCCAATGAAAGTTCGACTACTAGGATCCCAATGAAAATCACTCCAGTTAAGCAGGGGGATGCTAAAGATGATATAGTGACATTTAAATGAAAAGCGTGACACCTTACGACTAGTGGTACCCTAGAAAAAGATTTCACAGGTTTTCTGGAGGTACACTAATGGACCGCTAGAAAGAATCCCGAATTGAAGAAGACCTTCGAAAAAATTCGGGAACAATTCTACCAGGTTAACTGCAAGAAAGACATCCGGAAGTGATGCTGAAAATGCGTTACCTGTCCAGTGACGAATTGTCTTCATACAAGTTTTAAAAGAACTGCATAACAGTGGCATGGAGGTGACTCTTAAAGGGTTGCGACTGACGTCGTAAGGTCATTTTCTACATCAAGGCCAACCATAAAAGTTGTAATGAAGATAAGTTAGTGTGGTTCTACAATCTTTAGCGTAAGAAAGGCATTTCTACGAAGTTTGCGACTTGGTGATCAGGATCTTGTGTAGCCCCAGAGTCAAAATGATAGTAATTCACCTAAATTGACTTCCATAAAAACCTCCTGCCATTTCTTGGATACAAATTTTATTTGCATTACTTTCATCTCAGGCAGTCAGCTCAGTCGAATTACTTTAGTCAATGATCGAATAATCGAACTATCCTTTATTTTAATGAAAGATTAAATGAAGTTTGATCATTAATTGAAATAATAATTAATACTAATAACAGGTAATTAAGTGTTAATTAATATAAATAATTGACAAAATATAAACTAGCTCTCCATGAAAAAATTTGATCTAAACAATCAATGGAGAAGTTTCATGATGTTGCTAATACTATGTTTAATGGGATGAGATTAAAATATAGACCAAAGCTAATAAATAACTGAAAAAAAATTGAAATCCGTTAATAAATGACTGATAAATAGATTATTGAAATTTAAGTATTTTAGCGCGAACGTCTGTGGGTGTGACGTCATTTGACCCGTCCGAGATCGTCGCATCAAAATCACTGAACAGGAAGAAAAGCTCTCGAATTTTTCTAATTGTTGGATATGTTTTAGAGGACCGAAATCTAAGAGACACGTATTTTTTTATCGACTGATAAACGGTTTTAAGGGTAGTCCTACCCCTGTGGATAAGGTCACACGCGTAACGAAATTTATTATTACAAGCGCAATTTCAAAGGTCCATAACTTTTTCATTTCTAGATATTGTAATTATTCTTTCAGACATTTGTATAATTTTACTTAAATATTTATAATTAATCAATAAGAAAAAAATGGAAACTTCTCCATTGGTAGCAAGAATATATGATAAAGGAAATTCTGTATAACTTCTGCACTAGCACTGTATAAAAAGTTAATGAAATATGGACATAATTACCATCTTTGCTTTATAAAAGGAAATTTGTTCCTGTGACAATATCGACTAAATTTGATTTATAAATACATACACTTATAAGTAACGAGGTCGAATAGAAGAGAAATATCTCGAATTAATGCAAGCAACTGCCTTCGGCAATTAATTTCACGACCTCAAACTATTGGACTGATTAAAAGAATCCTATAAAATACGCATAGGTGTGGAAAAAGCCTTAGTTGCTATTCAGCGCTGTTTCTCTTCACTTTGAAATGAACAACGCAAGTGCATTTTTTAAATTAGATTTTGCAATTAAATTATTAAGTTCAGCTAAAGGGAAAGCTCAAGTACATCAAGATATTATTATTGGTTGATCCCTATGGCAAAATAAAATATAGGATCTTTTATTTAAAAGAAATGAGCTTTCGCCATTTAAAGCTTGGCAAAATTTTGAACTAATTTTGGATGCCTTATATATAAATTTTGAACCTTTTCAAGTATTTTTCGCTAGCCTAGCAGTTTGACTATTTACTGCGTAAAAAACGTAGCTTTGCGCTTTAAGGTCTGAAAAATTTTAAATTTTTCCTAAACTGGCAAAATAATAAAATATCTTGGAAAATATTAGGTTTAGGTGTTCTAGAAAGAAAGCTGATAAAATGATGAGTGAAATTCGAAAAAGACATAGAAAATATGGTTGTAATTAAAAAAAACGAAGTTGCCATCTGTCCAGGGAATGCAGAATATCCTGTATAATAAAACCTATTTTAAATTGTAGAGCTTGGGTAGTTTGGCAAAGTTGCAACGTCCTTAACGGAGATAGATATTGGACCTCCGCATACTAGCACTGTATGAGCAAGTAATTGTTCTTTAATATCAATACAAGAGTTTAGAAATAGATTTGTACATGCTTTTTCTTCCCATAAAATTCTTATTGCAGGCAGGCTGCGACCCGACTGACTAAAAGCTTTTTTTTATTATAAAGATTAAGCTGTCTAACCATGACTTTTTTTTAATTTCGAGCCTAGACTTGAAAAGCCTCTGTTTAGCCCACTTTTTTTAACCTAGTATGTCTACCAAGTTGCGATACATAATGTAGTTTCCGCGACCTTTGATCTTAAATTTTCGGTTTTTCATGTTTAAATTTAAAATAAAGCACTGTACACCAAATTTCGAGTGAGTCCCAGTATTTCACGAGAATTTGTCTTTTATCAATCGTTATATGCAAAATTAAACTCTAACTATAACTTTATGACTTTGGAAATTTTAAAAGCAAAATAAAAAAAACAAGGTGAAAATTCTGACATCAAGATATAGATTTCGAAACTTATGTAAAATCTCTAAGATGAAAGCCGAAAGTTGGAAAAAAAAACTATTGAGATTAAACTCAAAATATAGTTACCATTAAATTCAAAATTATTGGGAAAAAAATAGAAAATTTGGGTTTAGAATCGATCTTTGTCCGAAATGTCCAAATAAAGATGGGAACTTGAAAATAAAAATACTGGGAAAAATTCTTTCAAATCCACCGAATATTCGACATTTTAAATAAAAAAAAGCATATTGCGGCTACATCTAATATTGCACCTTGAAATTAAACGTTGAAAACCTTGAAATTAAAGACGAAATTCTGGGACATTGGACATTGGAAATGTTAAGTTCGAAGTTAACTTTCAAAATTTTTCTCTCAGGATGAGCTTGTAGTCAAAATTGTAAGCTAAACCTTCAAGTAAATCATTTGGTGCCAGTGTTAAAATTATTTAGTTAGTTATTTATAATTAATGTTAAAAAATTTTGGTCTGCGTAATCCATTTCCATACCGACTTCTAGCCACGCTTTTTAGGTTACCTATCACTTTTTATAGGTTGTCATCGTATCTATCAATTTTACCTCAAGTCTGCAATTATAGATCTGATAAAATTAATTACTAGGTCTAGTAAATGCATCAATTTGTGTCTGATTTAGTTCAATTTCAACCGGCGGCCTTGAATTAGAAAATTAATTTCAAAACAGTTAGGAATTTATCCCTAATACACGATCTACTTGTTTACGCTACTACGCTCATCTTGTTGAATATTAATGTTTGTATTACCACCTCACCAGATGTTTAGAGTTACTAACAACAATATATATCTTGTTCCGTCCATGTCACACCCACCGCGACAAGTGCTCGGGTGGGGATAATCCTCTCATCTAGTGAGTTCATTAAAACCAGTTACAATGAAATGTGCTTCATACGGAGTACACAACAGATCCGGCTTCATATTATGCTAGGGAAAACTAGATTTCATTTCAGGAGACTTTAATACAAGAGCAAGCGAGTGAACCCAGTTTGACTCAGCACACAAAATTACATACGCTAGTGTTATTATGCTCAGATTATCGAACCATCGCGCTTATGTCCCACACCCTGAAATTATTTCTGAAAATCATACATAAAAGAATATATAGGAAATTGAAGAGGACATAAGCGCTGTCTAGATATAAACCAGAATGTATTTGCATATTACATTGACTTTGAAAAGACTTATGATAGGGTGAAACATGATAAGTTAAATCAATTGCTTCCTCAGCAAAAACATTGACTCGGATGACGTGAGAATAATCAGCAATCTACATTGGGGCCAAAGAGCTAATGCAAAACTAGAAACACAACTAACGGATGAAATAGAAATTAAACGTGGAGTACGACAAGGATGCATTTTATCTCCACTCTTATTTAACCTCTACAGTGAAGCCATATTTACCGAAACTCTGGAAGAGGAGTTAGTAGGAATAACTCTAAATGGAGAAAATATTAACAACATAAGATATGCTGATGACACCGTTCTAGCAACTTAGAGACATACAATACCTTCTAGAAAAGCTAAAGGATCGATTATGGACTAAAAATAAATTTTAACAAAACCAAACTAATGGTGGTCCCAAAATCACTACATAATCAAAACCTGACAAATCTAACAATAGACAACACACATATAGATATCTAGGAACTTGGATAGAACAATCGGGGAATCAAACAAAAGAACTAAGGCCAAGATTAGAAACAGCCAGATCGGTGTTTTTAAAAACGAAAAAACTGTTTACCAGTCGAGACATCCATATAAGACTCAAAATGAGAATTCTGCATTGCTACGTATTCTCCACGCTTTTATATGAAGCTGAAGCATAGACTCTCAAGAAAAATGGGCAAACTACAAGCCTTTTAAATGTGGTGCTATCAAAGAATATGACGTATCCCCTGGCCAGGAAAAGACCACTAATGTCATAGTTCTAAATAAAATGTGAAAAGATTACGAAATCACTAACACCATTAAGAGAAGAAAGCTGCAATATCTGGGCCGCATGCTGAGAAGCTCCAAATACCCATTTCTCCAATTGATAGTTCAAGGGAAAATTAGTAGCAGAAGAACACGTGCGTCAAGGCTCAAAAACCTAAGAGACTGGTTTAACTGCAGCAACAACCAACTATTCCGAGCTGCAGTTAACAAGATTAAAATAGTTGTGATCATAGCAAACCTCCGATAGGAGATGCAATATAAGAAATTTCCCCAATGGAGAATTATGAGGGTAAAGTAATTGAAAGTGAAAAATAAGTAGCAATAAAATATAATGAAAAATTTTCTGTTATTGCAGGCTAGTAATGAGAAAAATGAGAGCAAAAGATCATATTGTTTCAGGCTGGAAATTATAAGCCTCCGTGAAAACTCAGTTTACTAAACTGCATGGTAACAAAACGTTGCAAGGTAAAAATCACAAGTTCGAAAACAAACTAAAAATTCAGTATCCTTGTGCTTTAATGAAAATTAGTAGGAAAGAAGTGGCACGATGAGATGAATGGCTAAAAAAGTCTGGGAATAATTAAAATAATAATTAAAGATGGTTTTAAATTACTACTTTCTGGAGCAAGAAGAAGAGAAAAACCACCAGAAGTAAACAGCAGAGAAGTTATACTACATTCTATGACCTACGTCTTATTAACATTTTCAGGCAAGTAGAGTCTAAATTTATAAAAAATGAAATCTATAATATACCTATTTCCAAGTTTCTGTGCCTTTGTAAGCCTAATAATAAAGCGCTGTAGCAAAAATTGCATGCTATATTAGAGAATAATTAAAAATCTCAATACATGAATGCAAATACCATGCATAAAATTTGATTTATGGTAAAAAATCGTAAAATGTCCAACAACAAATAAATGAGTAACGCGTTGGTTTAAATGTTCAATTACATTCATTAATGGACTAGAAAACTGTATAATACATGTGTAAATGAAGAGAACTAAAAAAGTATACTTTTCTTCACAGGTACATGCGAAGAGGAAGAATCTTAATTAACTAAAATTTCATAAATGTTCAAAAATTTCTAAGTATTACTCAAGAATAATGCTACTTTCCAGTGGCAGAATAGAGAAAGTACGGAAAATCACTGACTCTAGGATGATGTAACAACTATTAAAAATACAAAAATGTTAGGGACTATACCCTTTACTTTAATGAAAAGTGTGCCGCGGGTGACTCACTAGTACATATAGTAACAAAATGACTCAGATCAAACACTAAAATTGTACCAGATATCACTGCCCAGCACCCTGAGCTACTGCAGCGTGTGTGTGGGTACCCTTAATAATATAAACTAAAAAGCGTACAAAAACCGCTGAAACCGAAAATACTAAACTGAGAAACTAACAATGAAAAACAACAAGCTCCAAAAATTATGAGTGTATACTTCAAAACCCAAAATTAACGACACGGAGAAGGAGAATCCTAGTTCAAGAATTCAGGATAGCAGAGTTCTTAGTCTTGATTTTTCATTCCACGGTCTCTCCAGCTGAGTTTCGCCTCTAGTATGGATCACATACTGAGTTATTTCGCTTCTGCCATAGTTGACATAGTTACCGTGCTCTTTTGAGGTGAATTTCGATTTTTTTCTTATTTCTAAAGAAGCTCCCTACCCCCTCTGTTGTAAATAGTTCATTGGGACGGTCCAAATCCGGAAGAAGTTATATATTTTACCCACTCTGGCCCTGGAATCTTTCGTAACCATGGACGTAAGGGAAAAGCTTGGGAAGAGGCTTAGGCCATCAAATCTGATATTACAGATATACAGCACAAAAATAAATATCTCTTGTCAGGTCTAATAACTTAATTTCGCTCATGTTCGTAACCATGCTGTTTTGATTTTTTGGAACCAAAAAACTTCTTGGAAATATTTGGAACTGAACCATACTTAGGCGGCTTTCGTAAAAAATATACAATTAATTCAAATAGCAAATGGACTGGAGATGACGCTAAAAACACTCTTTCATTATGTGTTTATTTCCAAATCCAATAAAAAAATATATAGGTTTACGGAAAGTGAAAATACGTTTTTGCTGGAATTGAATTTTGTATCAGCTTCTCGTAGCTTCAATATGTTTTTCGTAATTCATCATAAACCTCTTTTAGAAATTACAGTTGATTTACCCAATGGAGCTCATGATGAGGGGAGGGGTTTGAGGAATAGATTCTATTTTTCTTAATAAAAATCATTTTTTCAATCAGGTTATGTACGACGTAACTAAGGTTATAAAGGTCACTAGTAGTGAGGTAACATCCATTCTTGTATCATTATTTCATGGTTCTTGGTTGCAAATATGATCAGCATGTAGCTACTTCGACTTCTTCAGTACAGAACATTTAATTAACTTCACCTCCGTTATGTAATTATATAGCTGACTTATATAATTTGAAAGTGTTTACAGAGACCGTACAGATAAAGTTAATCAGGCCAAAGCAGACTTAGTCCGATCTATGGTGGTTTGTTGTAAATATTTTCGACAGTAGCACGTTCGACTGTTTCATTGCAGAACATTTACGAAGGTGGTCCGATAAGTACTTAGCCTACAAAAGAAAAACGAAAATATTGGAAAATTGGCGATTTATTTCTCAACGTAGTCTCCTTTTAACTCGGTACACTTGACCCAGCGATGCTTCAACTTCTTTAACCCGTCTGAAAAATACGTTTTCTCGAGGTCTGCAAAGTAGGCCTCCGTGGCGGCGATGACCTCCTCATTCGACTCAAATTTCTACCCGACGAGTGACTTTTTCCAGTTTGGAAATAAATAGAAGTCGCACGAGGCCAAATCAGGAGAATACGGTGGATGGGGCAGCAGTTCGTAGCCCAATTCGACCAATTCGACCGTGGCGAGGGCGGAGGTGTGAGCCGGTGCGTTGTCATGGTGGAAAAGCACTTTTTTCTTCCCCAAATGGGGCCGTTTTTTCTGCAATTCGACGTCGAATCGGCCTAATAATTCGGCATAGTACAGCTCTGTGATCGTTTTGCCCTTCTCCAGGTAGTCGATGTAAATCACACCTTATGAATCCCAGAAAACGGTGGCCATCACCTTTCCGGCCGATAGGACAGTCTTCGCCTTCTTCGAAGCACGTTCACCGGGTGAAGTCCACTGTTTAGACTGTTCCTTGGTCTCTGGCGTGTACCAGTGACCAAGAAACTCCTTCGGTTTGCGCTTAAACAGCGTCAAACACTGCTCTGAAGTGGTCTCACGGTTGCGCTTGTTGTCCGGAGTGAGCAAACGAGGCACCCATCGCGCTTTCTCGTACCCAAAATGTCATGCAGGATAAGACCCATGCGGTCTTTTGAGATGCCTACTGTCTCAGCTATCTAGCATACCTTCAATCGGGGGTCTGCCAATACGAGATCGTGCCACCTGGACGTGGCTCATCAAAAACCGACATGCGACCACGCTGAAACTCGTTAAATCAATTTTTGACGGTCGCCATCGAAGGAGAAGAGCCACGTACACAGCATCCAAGCGCTCTTTGATTTCGCTGCGCGATTTTCCTTCCAAAAACAAAAATCGAATCACCGACCGGTATTGCTCTTTTTCCATTTTTCTAAAATCCGCTGACACGCCCGCTTCCACACGCGGTGAAAACAAAACTACGAGTCCGATTTGGCTGAAATTTCAACACGAGACTGCGAGAATGTACTGCACGATAGTAAATTTCTCTTACGATAGAGGCGCCATCGGGCGGTGAGGCTAAGTACTTATCGGACCGCCCTCGTAATTACATAAAATTATTTTTCACATCCAAAAACAAGTACAAATATTAAATACTTTTATGACTTACAACTGCCTGGATGTAAATATTATTAAAGAGGAAACAACCAGAAAATTTAGTCGGGGCGGCAAATCTGGAGAGAGACATTTTGGCTGAGAACGTGACTATACATTAATTAATAAAAATTGTAAGAGAAATATTTTTAAAAACTGGTTTTTCTCTTCAAATTCGATTTGTACTGAAAATTTTACTTTTTCTTACAAAAATGTTTAAATGCCAGTGAAATGAATATTCGCATTCGCATTCGCGAATGTGGGTAAACCAACATTCGTTACATCCCTAATACACACCATCGGCCAACTGTCTTTGCAAAAAGTAAACTGACCTCGTTTTAGACATTTATTTATTTAGATCCCGTCAACATATTAACACGAAAATTACGACGGAGGTGAATGTTAATTAACTCAGAAACGTAACACTTAGACCAACAAAAACAGCCCTCCCTTAAAAAAATTTCAAATTGAACGCAAGAGGTGAAGTAACTTAGGGCTTCTTGGGATATCGCTTAAAAAATACGGGCCAAAATCGGTACATTTTGGGTACTGCAGAAATAAGTGCGACTACCCGAAAGCACGCTATTCGTGGGACATTTTCTCAGTACCGACTAACTCTACAAAAAAAGGCAAATAGCTTTTTGAAGAAAAATTAAAGCTCTTCAACTTTTATTAAAAACATTTTTTTAGTTAGACCAAAATTGTAGAAACTATTAGCAGCAAAATAAAATGTTCCATCTTTAAATTAATATGGGGGTCATTCCACACATGATCTCGGCGGGGAACTTTATATACTTATTTGTTAAACCTAAATGAAGATATAAAAATTTAGTATTTAATTTTTTTGTAACAGAGATGATTTTTTATCTATTTTTTCTGTACTATTAATGTTTTATAAAAAAAAAGTCAAGATATTGAGATAGAAGACGAAATTTCCAAAAAAAAATTCCAAAATTTTTAGAGACACAAAAAAGATCGAAATAATTTCTAATCTAAATTTTTGTTTAATGTCAAAATTTTAGGACAAATGTTAAAATAAAAAGCATAGAACATTTATTTTGAAAAAAAAATTAAGATTTTAAAGGGGTCAGAAAAATTAAAAATCGTTAGTAAAACCTTTAGAGGACACAAAAAAGTCAACAATTTTGGAAATTATTAAAATTACAAGTTTTCCAGTCTTTACGATATTTTAGGTTTAAAAACTAGAAGTTAAAGCAGGTTATATAAAAAGTGAATATCAAAATTTTGGAGGCAAAATAAAAATTTTAACTTTAAAATCAAAAACTTAAATAAAAAATTAAAAGTTATATACACTGCAATTTTAAAATCTATATTTCCAGTAAACGAAGTTTTAGAAAGAAAATTAAATATGTTCATTTCAAAATTGTAATGGCTCAGTTTCGTTTTGAAATCCTGATTACAAATACTATATTTTCAATAAGTGGAATAGGTAACTAATTGTTGAACTTGTTTTTGCGGGCATAAAAAATGATTTTTATTGGGAAATTGCCCCCCCCCCCCCACATCGCTATAATTTATCTACGCTGATGACTTAATTCCAAAAACTGTGTTGAAATACATTTACAAATTCTAAAATCTAAAGACAAGACTTTACCATGAAGCATCATCTCTCATTCTTTCAAGTTACGGACCTGCAAGCCTCACAGTGTACGTTCAGCGGCGCTACTAATGGCAAACAGCGCTTGCGTGGCTTATTAACTTACTGACCTACTGTCGGCATCTTACTTCCTGTCCATGACCCAGTTGAAGGCTATTTCTTTCATTAAGTAGTTTCACCGTCACCTTGCACTTGTTGCTTGATTTCACATTCCTGTCTGGCACTTTGATGCTGCCTCACTTTCCCGGATACTCGTCCCTATATAGAAAATGAGACAAAAATGCAAATTTTGCTCTTGGACACCGCAAATTAAATTTTACAAATAAAATAAGAGAATTCCCTGCCACAATCGAGGCAAGTTTGCGTGTTTACCCTTTTACTTTTGATATTTTTCATAATCAGTGTTAATAGTATTAATGAGAGAAGGGAAATGTGGTACAGAGAAATCCTCCTTGTTGTTAGTTTTTTTAAGGCTTTGTAAAGCAATGTTTTGTCTGCTTTATTAATAGACTCTTATTCATAATGATGCTCAATTCTTTGATTTGATATTGAGTGTCTTTATAACGTTGCCACCATCACCAAGAAAGAAAATAAGAAGCTATAAATTGTATGTGTATACAATAGGCCTTTCACATTGCACACTAAACAGCAAATACAACCAATATTTATCCACCGTAATTTTCAAAGAAGATTTTATCTATCTATTTATCTAATTATTTTTTTAAAGTGAATAATGAACCACATTATTTCTTGGCTTTTAGTGTTAATTAATAATTACTCTAAAGCTAAAGAAACTATAAAAATTGTTTTTTCGCTATTTTCACTGATAATGTGCCGTTTTACTAAACTTAAAATAGTTTAGTAAAGTGGCACTTTA
Source organism: Dastarcus helophoroides (assembly GCA_028583605.1). NCBI lineage: Eukaryota > Metazoa > Arthropoda > Insecta > Coleoptera > Bothrideridae > Dastarcus > Dastarcus helophoroides. Next base: position 5,673,204 of record CM053332.1, read on the forward strand.
GAGCATAGATAGGTCACTGTACCTCGTAGCAACCGTCACTGTCAATTAAACACAGTTGGACATAAAATAGGCTCAAATGCACTTCTAGAGCAGTATTTAAAATGTCAAGGGCACAATTTTCTAAATTCTTTTCAGTGGCAAAACTCTCTTTTATAATTATTGTGTGTAGTTTTAACTTAATTCTATTTATAAAAACGAAACTTGTCAACTATTTTTACAAAAATCCACAAAGGCATGTCAGGTTGTTAGGTTAGGAAATAATAAATGGATATATTTTTTTTAATTTCCAACTTTGTAATGCTTTCATATCTCCAAAGTCATTTAAAAGTTTTATAACCAGTGGAATACTTGTAATGTATATATAACGCCTAATACGTATAATTCTTAGTAACACTCTGTATTGTACCTCATAAGTAACTTAATATGTAATTAAATAACACTCTGTATATTCTTTTCACATATTTGTAATGCTATCTATGTCTTGATAATTGTTTGAACAATTAACAGTCTTTTCAAAATCTTTAGCACATCGAGGTGTGTTTCATATTGAAGGATACGATAGAAGGTAACATACACATTGAATATACTCCACACATTCGTCTTTTACATCTTGGACAATATTTTCCTCTTCTAATGTATTCATATGTACATCCAAAATTTCACTAGGGGTAAATATGATTTTAATTGGCAAATTCGAATAAAATTCATTACGATTTTCACAACTTTACTTGGTGCAGTTTGCTTAGCTAGATAAGAGAATCCCCTAATTCAGTCTTTCTCATCTCCATAATGGAAGTGTAGTACTTGTATCTAGAATATTCCTGAAGCAGTCTAATCATATTACTCAACAATCCTTCGCATTTTTTCTCTTTAATCCATTTTTAACCATATTTTATTCATAACATTCCTATGACATTTAGAACAGTAATGATGAAAATATATTATGATGAGCCACCATCTCTCTGGCACAGAAATCATCGAGGGATGCATTTCCTAAAATGCTTAATGATACATCAACCAATTTCTTATGTGGTGACTGCAGTAAAGCAATAACTCGTTGGAGATGGTCAGATTCGTAATTTTTTTTATATTGCACTTACTCTTCGTATTATCCAAATCTCTTCTGATAGCAACCAATAATTTATACAACTTTTTCAAATCCTTTGTTTTACTAAAATTACCCAAAAAGAATTCGAATGAAATTTCAAACATTGTAACTTTAGTTGGCGAAACTGAACACTTTTTTTGGAAGCAATTTATCGCAACACAGGGATATGTGGGAAAGTATTCTTATGGAAAAGAAACCGCAAATTGTTACATATATTGTTGCGTTTTTAAAGAAGCTTGCTAATTCCTAAAATGAGAGTGATTAACTGAAGGGACTCTAATAATGGCTGTTAGGATATATGCGGCTTTTGGTAAATAGCCAAACGCTAATGACATTGTTCTAAATGTCATAAGAATGTTGTTAATAAAATATGGTCAGAAATGAATTAAGGGGAAAGGTTACGAAGAATTATTGAACAATATTATTAGACTGCTTCAGGAATTTTCCAGATACAAGTTCTACCCTTCCAATACGGAGATGAGAAAGACTAAATTAGGGGATTCTCTTATTTATCTAAGCAGAGTGTTGAGAATTGCGCTAAGAAAAATAGTGAAAATCGTAAGGAATTTTATCCGAAATTGCCAATTAAAATCTTTACCCCTCGCTGAAATTTTGGATGCACTTATGAACGCATTGGAAGAGGTAAATATTGTCAAGGAACTAAAAGACGAATGTGTGGAGTATATACAATATATATGTTACCTTCTATCGCATCTTTCAATAAGAAACACACCTCGATGTTCATATCTCCAATTATTTCTTGATAACTATCACAAAATTCGAAAAACAAACGCGTTAATTTTATGACTCATATAGCTTTAAGTTACTCGCTCGCTGCGCTTACTCGTATTCAAACGCTACAATCGTTTGGTTAAACTTTGCTTTTCTACACTTGTTTAATATACTATTTTCGAACCGTTTCAGTTTCTTTACGTGTCAGAAAAAAAAACCAAAAATCATAAAAATAATTCCTATGTCGGGTGTAAGAGGATCATGGTACACCCCCTATTTTACCTTTATTTATGAAGATAAAATTTTTAAAATTGCTACACTTGATGTATTTATGAAATATCAAATTTTGACATAAAATTGATATTCCTGCTGCTGTCACTTTTGCTAAAACTAATACCAACTTTTGATTTTTAAACAGAACACCCTATATATTTCTACATTTTTAGAATCTGTATAATTTTCTGGATAGAATACAAATAAAATGAGTAATTTTTAATGGATCTAAAATTTTTTTGGATCCCATTTTATTTTTCAGCCTAGAAGGTCATGCCTCATCCTAATTAACGCTAACTGAGCATATTAGCGCTGCAAAAGAGTTAAATCAGGAAAACTTAGGAAGTGTCCTTTTTCTAAATTTGTTTTTGACAGCTATCTTATGTTATTATTGAATAAATCTTCAAATAAAATGAGACCGACTACAGTGAACTTCCGGTAAAGTTGCTCCGGTAAAAGTTGCACGCTCGTTAAAGTTGTCACGATACAACCGTTAAAGTTGCGCGGATATTCCCCCACTCTAACTTTCGAACAACGAATTGGACTTCCGAGTTTTAGCGCCACTTTTGAATAACCTACTCAACCACGCAAGGAGCAATAAGACGTATATATTTTTCGACAACGGAAGGGATTACGGGAAGTAGCAACTTTAACGGTCGATCCAGTACGGTGAGCGCAACTTGAGCGGGAGTCTGCTGTATTTTGAATTCTTTTGGCTGTAACTTCAGTTCTATTGATTTCATAGCAAAAATGAGAATATGGTTAGTTTCGCCACTAATTACATATGCTTTTTGATGGTACCAGAGTACCAATATGGTGCCATTTAAGAAAATGAAGTTATGACATAAAAACCATTTTGTTAATTTTATTACGTGATAAAAGAGTGAAATATTCCTTTTTCACGTGATTTAATTTTTTTAGCGTTAATGTGGTCTATTAGAATTAATCTGAATGAGTCACAGCCTTCTAGGTTGAAAAATACAATGGGACCAAAAAACTTTTCGATCCTTTAAAAATCACTTTTTGTAGGTGAATTGTATTCAAAAATTTGTGAAGCTTTCAAAAATGTAATAATATACAGGGTGTTCCATTTAAAAATCAAAAGTTGTTACCAGTTTTAGCGAAAGTGACAGCAGTAGGAATGTCATTTCATAAGTACATCAAGTGTAGTAAGTTTGAAAATTTTATCTTAATAAATAAAGAAAAAAAGAGGGTGTACCATGATCCAATTACCCCCGATATATAACGTATTTCACCTAAGAGGTATTTACCCCCTAAAAAATTGTTTTTAAGCAAAGCCCAAAAACACCTAAATTGAGTTTTGTTGTAAATAAATAACATTTTTTTTCAAAATTTTTCTGTCATAATTACAAATATTTTGTTGCTCAAAAACTTTAGAAAGGGGTAGTTTATCTCCGTAAATAAATAAATAAATAATCATTTTTGGTGTGTGAGAAATAGTAAATTCAGCATTTGCTACCACTATTTTAAGGGATGGATCTACCGTAAAAACCGTTTATCGACGATAAAGAAAAACATGTCTGTTAGATTTCAGTTCTGTAAAACATCCAAAAATTAACAAAATCGTCGCCGTACACTTCGCCACCTTTCTTTGCTAGTGGGATTATAGTTTTAAAAAGTTAAGCTATTCAATCAATTATTTTCAAAAACAATATACTTCTAGTTTAATAAATTCTTCAAGCAACAATCAGAAAAATCGGTTCTTACAAAATTACTCTAGATTCATTAGGTGGAAAAAACTTAAGGCTGATACGTTACTGGACGACAGATCTATGCCACTCGGGTGTGTGCAGTTTACAAAATACAAGTACCACTTCCAAATAATAATATCTTTTTTTATATTTCAGAATCTCGAAGCAGCAAATTGAAGAAAATAATATTACCAATACTTCTTCTGTTGAAACTGAAGGCCGCAATAGTCATACCCATCATTCTGTCAATCATCGCATTAGTGTCGTTCAAAGGACTAGGTGCCAGTTTGATCGCATTGGCCATTTCAGGCGCTACCGGGCTGAAGGGCCTGCTAGAAAATCACGCGGGAAATTCGAAGTTTTCCTACGAAATCATTCCACCTTATCCAGCACCGCACTGGAACCGAGCCGGTGTGGATCCTATGTCGCAAGGATACCATACGATTTCATAGAGATAAGAAAACTGCACTTGTATAGTCTTAAATAAAAGTATCTTATTTATTATTAAGAATGTTCTTTATTTGAAAGCTTATTAAAATCTCACACTGATTGTAAGATAAGGCTATTCGAGTGGATTTGCTAGAACTAAATACACTATTTAAAGTCTCTGATGTTTGAAATTGGGTATCATTGGAATGAACGGTACCCCGAAATTGTTCCTTTGTTTAAAACCAAACGTGCATATAAAATTATTAGCTTTGTTTTTATTAAAACGTAACATATTTAAATTGGACATTCTCTGTATCTTATTTGCGACGTGTTCGCTGAACTGTTTTGAGAATACTTTTCATCAGCTGTTCTCAAAACTCCTACTTATAAGTAACGTTATTGTCCTAGGAGACACCTATCGTTAAATCATTTAATGCATTTAATAATATGATTTATAACGCAAAAAATAAATTCTACATCTGATATTTATAAATTGAATTACTCAAAGTTTAAGTCATTAATTTTCAAATGAGCATTCAGCTCGCAGAAATAAACATCCAAATTTCGCAAAACATTTATAACATGTACAACACAAACGTATAAGGACGAACAAAATGGAATCTTTACACATTTGCGATAACGCTAAAGAGCTTAATTTCTTAGAAGCCATAGTAGTCCACGAAATTTTAGGATCGCAACAATTTACACTGATGAATAAACATCAGTGTAGATCTTTTGAAAATATCTTTAGTAGAGAAGAAAGATGAAAGAGTCAGTCTGTAATCCATAGCATTGGTTGGCACAACAACGCAACAGTCAAACAAGCTACTGATATGTATAATCCGCCAAGAATGCTGATCCGATAGTATGTATCATTTATTAAACTATAGTGAAATTGTAATATTTTTATTACAAATTTATTGTTAACGTGTGTTATTAATTATGAATATCGAAACATTCCTTAAAGTAAGAATTAAAAATATCAATTATTTAAAAAATACTAAATATAACTGAGTCAACTTTTCATCAATATCGAAGTTGGAAATGTTACTAGAATTGGAGTCATTTTTCAAATACCTTTTTAGCCTTAAGCACACTTTTTTGTTCGCTGTTAAAGTTCTCCTGAAATTATTCTATGGAATACATTTTGTCATGACTTCTCTTTAAGATGGAGGTGGAAATATTTGAAAGATTGAGTCTTTTTTATGAGTAAGGTTCGGGTCCAAGAAATGGGGATGCTGCACCTTCTCTGGCTAGGCGATTGGCAATCTCATTTCCTTCAATACCTATGTGCGGTGGCACCCACATCAAGGTTACCTTGTTGCGGGTGTTTTAGTAGTTGTAGACAATCCCACACCAGTATGGATTATGGATATAAAGCTACTTAGAGCTTTAAGCTCCGCTTGACTGTCTGAATAGATATAGATCCTTGCTCCTCCTAAGTCCTTCGATAGACATTACCGAGTGCACAGTTCTATGGCATGTACTTCTGTCTGGAAAATTGTGGGAGTTTGACCTAAGTCTTTTGTTAGCCTATATCTTGGGCCATATACCCCGAAACCCAACTCCTTCTGCTGTTTTTGACCCATTTGTGTACGTTTAGGTTTTTGGTCCATCCCACTCATATGACGATCATTTATAACCACTTCAAATGATTGTTCGAACTCCAACCTGGTTTGTGTTGTATCAACCGGTTTTATCGTTGCTGATGACGAAAATTCTTTGAGAATACTCATGTGTCCGATAAAGTCTCCTTCCTTCAGATCTACTGCCTAAACCAGTCCTAAAGCCCCCAGGATTGCCTCCTTCTTTACCTGTAAATGTAAGGGGGGAAATTCAGTATAACTTCCAGAGCTGTGGTTAGACAGGTTTTCATAGCTCCTATAATTCTCAGACATGCTAAACTTTGTACTTTTGCAAGTTTATCGTGTGCTGTCTTTTATTTTGCTTTTGACCACCATACAACGAGGAGTACGTAACCACTGGTCTGATAACCATCAGGTTAGACCAGTAGATGATTTTGGGGTTCAGTCCCCATGTTTTTCCAAAGAGTCTACGGCAGATCCAGTTTACCACTGTTGCACGATCGACTACATTTGTCAGATGTGTGTTCCAAGTAAGTTTCTGGTCTAGCATAAACCTAGGTATTTGGTCTCATTTGAAAAGTCAATTTGTACTTCGTTCATGATGTGAGCTATTAATGAGAATTCCTTCTTTTAGTGAACGGAATAATAACCGTTTTGCTTGAGTTGACTCTTGGGCCTTCCTTGCAGCACCAATTGTTGATGATATTTCGGGCGGTTTTCGTCAGATTTGATATACTCTGTCATGCTTTCCCCTTACAGTGACGAAAATGTCATTTGCATATCTCTGCGTTTTAAAGCCTGAATTGTGTAACTTTAGAAGGAGATCGTCCACTACAATAGACTATAATAGTGGCGATAAAACTTCTCCTTGAGGACAGCCCTTTACCGCAGTCACCGTTGCTGAGTCTCCTTCCAAGTTTGCTTTGATAATTCTTTCTCTAAGCATAGATTGTATTCACTCGGTTACTGTTGTTTCAAAGCCCTTGTTTTTTGCAGCTCTTTTTATGGATTCGTATGAAGTGTTGTCGAAGGCACCCTCTATATCGATGAATGCACAAAGAGCAATTTCTTTTGCTGCGAGTGCCTTTTCGATCCTCTTTATGAGGTTATGTAAGGCTGTCTCGTTAGATTTGCCTGATTGATAAGCAAATTGGTTCTTGTGAAGTGGTGCCTGTATCAGGACTTTGCTTTTAATGTGAAGGTCTATAATTTTAGTCATTATTTTGAGGAGAAATGAGGTTAGGTCTATAAGATTTATAGTGAGCGTTTAATCGCCCTCCAACTTTTGGGATTAAAACCATATTATCTTTCGTCCAGGTTTGAAGAATATATCTCAGGCAATAACTAGCTCTAAATAGTTGAGTTAGTGGAGTTATAAGCTCCGTTAGGCCCTCTTGCAGCAGGGCTGGGAAGATTCCGTCTTCGCCTGGTAATTTGTAGGGCTTAAAAAATGTATCGTTCATTGTATTTTTCTTTTAGTGAAAATTCTTCCTGATAGGCTTTTTATTCGGCCAGTGAGGCAATGTATGCGCTCCTCTAACCAAGCGCTGTCTTGGATATTTTTGCTTTCAATGCAATTCAAAGACAAGACCAGTGCAGTCGGAGAAGTGAGTTCGCAGAAGCAAGTCAATGCTTTCTTTTCTTCTTTCGGTGTAGCTGCCATTAGATTTCTGAAGCAGCCCAATGCCATTTCAGTGGCCTTTTGACAGGATCTTCTGGAGACGAATTGTCTGAGGCAGGTTCTCAACAACTACTACGATATCGAAAAAACCTGCAGTTTTTGGACAATCTATGAGGCAATCTTTTATTAGAATCTAAATTTTATCATGTTCAAGCTCGGGAAAGGAAAACCAGACACCTACTTAGGTATTCACAAATAATCGTATGAATATTGTCTATTATTTTTCATAAAGCTTTTAAATTTAATTTTTTTCCCAAATGACTGTTTGCAGTGCAGTATATGCCTGAAAAATTGTAGCTGACATGACTGCCCTGATTATATAAGTGCCTTTTACGCTAATTTCAAAATATCGGCATATTATGATATTAACATAAGTATATGGGGAATTTGAAAACGGTTTCCATTTCTTTCATGAAGCTATTATGCAAAATACGAGCCAAAGTACCCTTTTCACTTAATTTAAATATGTTGTGCTGAAATTTTGACAGTATTATGAAGTATTCTTACTAATTATAAATACGAAAGTGTTTTTGTCTGTTGGTTTAATCATCTTCCTACGGCTCAATTATTGAAGAGCTGTTGATGAAAATTAGGCATAGACTTTTCTTACGATGTAGAATAGTTAGTAGGCTGGTTTTTATTTAGAACTTATATTCTATACACAAAGCGTAAATAACCTTTTTATACGATGTAAAAACTCAAAGAGAAAATGTCAACTATGTGATCTTTATTTTAACAGAGACCTCTCTTCTTAGGTCTTCTAACTATTACCATAAAAATAGGCATCTGTATTATTGGTTTGGGCAATGTTACGTTACCGGCTAGCAATTTGAACAGAAAGTTAATTTCAAAATTGTTTTGAAACTTCCATTTAGTTGCATTGCACTTGGTTCTCGGAGGAAGTCGCCGGTAACAGCTAGTATTTTAAAAAGGGGACAAATTAAATGCTCCATATTTTATTGTCAGTGTCTGTTACATTTTCCAATAAATTTATTAAAAGGAAGAGATGGAAGAGAATAAACTAAACATTCGATGAAAATAATAGACGCTTCATAAATGTAATTCACGCTGGATATAAAATTTACGTCCTTAGTAAATTAATAAATTTTTCATAAAAATAATGTACTCAATAAATAAAATAAATTGCATGGTATCAAATTCACCTGGTCCCGAACACAATAAATATTAGGTACAAAAAACGCAGGCTCGATAAATATAATCACAGAATATTTATCTCTTATTTCAAAATATAATCTGATACTTTTTTTATCTATTTCGTTTCATTAGTCGTATAGTTGTCAAAAAATTATTATAATCAGTATCCTAAAAATCTTCCCCATATTATTTAATATATATGCCATTAATCAGACGAAGTAGCCGTAGGCCCTAGTTACGAATGAAAGGAAAAACGTATTCATAACTATTTCATAAATAATGAAATCAAAAATTGAGTTATAACGCAATGCGAATCAAGCAAAAGTAAATTTCTTACATGTAACATGAGATATTGCGCTGAAATGAAAATAAAAGTTATGTGCAATACCGCGACATCTACGGCAACCAGTTGAAATCTTGAAGAATATTTCGTGGTTCACAAAATTAAGGAGACATCTATCCGTGGCATACCGTATGCATTTAGATATCATTGAACAAAGGAAAGCCGAAACAACGGTTCGTTTACATGCTGAGCTGGTTCACTTTCAAACGTCGGCGTCGTCGTCTCGTCGCCTGTTCTATTATAATAATAAAATTATAAACTTTTCTAGCGATAATATGATTCTGAAGTAACTGATTTAAGAATAGTTTGACAAAATGCACTCAATTATAAAAGTATTTATTCTTTGTTCATACTTGCCAACTGTTAAAACTGTAACAAAAATTTTAATGCAATACTGTCCATGTGTACTTTCCATGGACGAAGTTAGCTGAATCAACCTAGAGTGGCTATAGCCCCTCTTCTGATTTGCGACTATTATGTTTTATTTTTTTAACTGCTTAATGCAGTATCTTCTAGAGTAAAATCCACTTTCCTATAGCTTTTTTATTTAGAAATTTAAAACAGAGCTTCGGACCGCTATTTTTTTCGTTTTGATTTTCGGTTATGGATTCGAGATGGGTTGCCTAAGGTTTAGGCCAACCTTAGGCCACCCTTTCCGGACCCATTGTGCTATCCCCGTGATTAAGGCGTCCTTGGTCATTCATTCAGCCACCCAACCTTGTTGAGAAAGTGAAGAACGTCCCTTGGAGCGCCTCTCTCAAACTGAACACACTAGGCCAGAAGTCCCTCAAAGTGGATCATCTGATTGATGCTAGTGCCGGGCAGTGACACATTACGTACTCGACACTCTCATCTTCTTCTAAACACCACCAGTTTTGTTTTCATTTCGACAAAAATAACGGTATTTTCCGGTTTTCGATTCAGTTTCGGGTGAATCATTTTTTGATTTTTAAAAGTTTTTCGAATTAAGAATTGATTTTTGAACATAATTAAGAAAATGTAATGTATTTTTTTCTTTAATATTACAACACTTAACTACTCTGACCTTGAATAAAATTGAAGGAAAATATTTTCTGTTTTTCAAGTTTAAAAATTTCATGCTGAAACTCTGAATTCAGTTCAGTTCAGTTTGAGTTCAAATTTCAAGGAAGATCTAAACTTTATAAAAAACTAAATCGGAAAATCGAAATTTTCATAACAATCTTAAATTATATCCCCTAGAGTTGAAAACTTCTAGAATGTACGAAGGTTGACGATCAAAATCGAACATTTGAGAGACTTTCCTCTTTTCTTTCATAATTTTGGTCGATCGAAGTTTTGACGTTGGCTCGCTTTTTCTCTTAAAATTGATTTTTACTTCTTCGACTTTGTTTTCTAGAATTTGTCGAATAAAAAGATCAAATAAAAAAAAAATGAAAATAACAAAGACCAAAAACTATAAAATAAAAAATTTTGAATTAAGATTTTGCGGAGCAGTCACAATTTGAAGAAAAGAACTTCAAATTTATTTAAAAATAAAGTTTTCAGAATTTCCACCCTTATTAAGAAGTCTTGACTTTAAACCCAAATATTCGACTTTTTCCTGGAAATGTTGATGAAAACTTCGAAATTTTTTAGAAAGCTTTGTTTAATGTATTTACCTTTTTTCGATATTCTAACTTTTTTTTTAATTTTTAAATTTAAACTTGTATGTAGTTTTTATTATTTTTTTTTTTCAAAAATTTCGACCTTAAACAAAATTTAGTCTTTCTCTAGCAACCTTCTAATTCTTCTTATCGACATGTTGACTTTTATTCTTTAATTATAGACATTTTTCTCGAAATTATGAGACTTGGAGTATAAGAAATTGACAAATATAAGTTTAAATTTGAAATTTTCGAATATTCGACTTTTAATTCGAAAGCTCAAAATTTTCAGGACTCGAAATTTTGAGATTAATTTTGAAAAATTGTCTGTCATACATTTAGTTTGTTTTTCCTCAAAACTTGGACCTTTTCAAAAATGTTGTCTTTTTTCTTGAAATTTGGATATTCTTTCGAGATTTTGAATTAATATTCAAAATAAAAAATTACATAACATTTCTAAATTCAAACTTAAATTCTCTATGAAAAAATTGAAATTTTAAGATCAACAACAAATTTTCTAAAAAAAATAAACGCGAATTTTAATTTTTAAAACAAAATTTTAGAAATAATTTCAACTGCAGCTTAAAAGTTTGTGAATAGAACGGATTTTTGACACAAGAGTTCAAGGGGCAAAGAGCCGAGCTTGCAAATGGCCAAACTTTCGAGTTTATACCAGAAGTATAGCAAAAGCAGTTACCTAATATTTAAAAGAACACACAATTTTGACTTCTAAATTCTAAACAAATCGCAGTTTTGGGGCCAAAATCGAAATCTCGAGAAAAAATCAACGTAAACAAAATCATTGCACATTTAAATTATACATTTTCTAACATGTCATGCCATTTCAAGTTTACTGTAAAAATTTCCCAATGCCGAGATCCCGGCTTTAAATTGGAATATCATGTTGGATTTTTTGCTGAAATTTTGACTTGAAATTTAAAAATTTCTAGTTTAAATTTGGAACTGCGAGATTTTAGCGAAAATTTTGAGAAAAAACCACTCCTGGACTTTTTGGAAGATTTAGGAAGTCGGCAGCAGGAATCTAAATTTGGTATTTCGAAAAAAAGTTGGAGTACAAAAAATTCACGAAAAATCGAAAATTTGACTATTAACTTAAAAGAACACAGATATCAAATTAGAAAAAGAAAATTTAAATTTAAAGAAAGATAAATTTAGAGAAAGAGAAAAACTCGAGTTTGCAGAAAAATTGTAAGGAAAACCGAGTTTCCCTAGCTTGAATGAAAAACACGCTACTAGTTTATTCCAAAGATACAACAGAATTTTTTTTTTATTTTAAACTCGAAATTTTAGGAGAAGAAAAGAAATATTTCAAATAATTTTCAGATAAAAGTTCAAATATTTTAAGGAAAAGTCTAAAATCTTGAAAAAAGGTTCAAGTTAAAACTTAAAATTTTAATTTGGGTTGAAATTTTGAGAATAAATTTAATTAGAAAATGTGGAAATTCTGACTTTCTAATCTTATCTAATCAGAAATAAAACATGAAGATAACATGAAAGTTGCATGGAATTGTGTAAAGTTTTGAAAAAAAAATTGATATTTCAAAAAAAAATCCAATCTTAAGTATAAAGTAAAAACTATTTTACGTCTGTAAATTCGACGAACCAAAATAAACCAATTTTTTTTTTCGGGTTCGTTCCGGCGAAAATAACGGTTTTTCTTCGGTTTTTGGTTTTCGCTTCAGTTCCGGTTCGACGCCCTGATTTAAAGCTTTTTTTAAATAAATAAAGTTTTCTATCAAAAATTTTTCGAGAAATTGTACTTTTCTTTATTTCTTTCTTTATTTGTTAAAATACTAGTTTAAAAAAGTATCATCTACAATCTACATATCTCACCCATGCCCTAGGAAATTGACTACACTCATTTTTGAGGTAATTTTCAAGCACTCATGAAGAGCTTAGCCACAAAATAAGTAACCACCAGAAGATTAACTCTCGCCTTATCTCTTTGTGGACGATGCCGAGAGCCCGTGACCCCAAATTGTTATAAACTGCTTTTTTGCATGGGCGTACTGCACATTATTACAATTATTATGTTATGATATTATTTGAGAAATTATTGGTTAATTTAAAGAGTTAAATCCTGCAATAAAATTAGGAGAACGAAATAATATACTTCATTCCTAAAGAAAAGGGTCCACAGAGCTGGATATACAACCGCACTCGATTTCTTTAGAATCTCGGAGCTTCTCATTTTTACTGCACTGCCAGTTTCGACATAGATTTTTGACATAGGTGGCCTTGAAGGTCACGAGACTTAAACGGTCGCGTGACGAGAGTTAGCTTTCTGGTTGTTATTTATTTTATGGCTTAGCCATAACAGATGACAAAGGATTCCCCATGGATGCGCCCTCAAGTTGTTCATAAAACTCATTATTAATTTTTAATTGCTATTTTAGATCCAAAAAGGATACAGAAGGAAGACCCATTAAGTTTAGAGAAATAATCCACTTTAGATATGAGCCAGAATTCGAATCGTTTTCCTTTGAATTTAAACCCGTGATCTTTATCCATTCTTTAAATGTATATCTGGATCAAGTTCTATTGGAAGCCCATCTTATTTGTTTGATAACACATTTACACAGCTGCATAAAAGTTTAGTTCCAATTAAATTTGAGAAATGCAAAAATCTACAGAGCGTTTTAGATTATATACCTCCTTATATATAATCCATTCATTTTACACAAACATGAACCATGAGGAAGATCCTAAAAGTAAAACAACAGGAGGAAAATGAACATTAAGACCTGCGCGAGCGCCACTCGAGAGGATCATGAAGAGTCCGACAACAAAATCGACATCGATGACGATGACATAACTTCTAACTATGAACCATAATAGTTTGTTATTTTTTTGCCAATAAATATTTTTTGGTAGAACTGCATGTGTTTTAAAAATACAATCATTGAAATAAATAAATATATTAAATAGTGCACAAAGGGTATAAGTATTTCAAATTTAATTTTTTTTAATATACTTTTTTCAAAAAATGATGATTTTACTAATAAAATTATAAGTTATCTTTTCATATAATTCATTTTACTAAAAACTTGAGCCGTTTTTACAAAATTTTAAAAAAGCAATAAACTTTGGGAAACCAATTTCTCAAAACTAGATAGGACGTCCTTATACTCTTTTTGCTCTAACCCCTTCAACTGTCAGACAGGTACTTCTGGAGAAACAATTACGTAAACCAACTGGCGCCCTAGGAGAAGAGCAGTTCACTCCTAAGTACGGACAGATTGAAGGTTTTACAAGTGTTCCATGTCGTGTCCTTCTTCAAATACGCCTCTTTGTTTACGTAATTGTTCCCTCAGCGCAACTACTTGTCTGACAGTTGGTTTTAGTTGTACAACTAATTGTTTGCCGGATTGATTAGCAGATGATTTAGTTGTGCAACTACTTGTTTGTCAGATGGTTTTAGATGCACAGTTATACTTGTTTAGCGTCATAAATTAATAAAGCTGCCAGGTCCAGAACTTTCCTGATATATCTACTTCAGTTTATAGTCATTGTATTTTGAATTGCTGACATTTGTTTCCACAATTTACTAAGGTAATTTCGCATTAATTTTCGATATCTTGTGGTATACGTTTACCTCCTCATAGTTTATTAAAAATGAAATATGCAGGATGTTGCACTTAAAAAATTGTAACTTTGTGATATAACTCAAAAACGCAATGTTCGATTGTTTTTTTTTTGGCATGGGCATGAAAAAACACTACTACTTTGCTAATTTAATCGAATTTGTATTTCTAGTAATAAGGAATTTAACAATAGTGTCGACTTTGTTTTGAACACACTGTATAATTAATGAGTTTGTTATGAAGATTAATGAACTCCAGCAGGTAAAAGTTAAAAATATCACTTATATTTTTTTAGGTTTTAAATAATTTATCATCGTAATGGGAAAAAATTGTAACTCGTTTAAAAAATTTATCATAGTTAACATAGTTAAGAAAATATTGTTTATATTTAATTCAATTAGTTCCAAATAATCCAATTTATAAATCATTTATTTGTTTGCATTTTATGTCATTTCATTGTAATTATTATTGGTATGAATCCTAAGAATTATCGATATTATCGAGAAATCGAATTGTGTGTACTTACTAGGTTAATATCATTTGTGCCAGACATGGTCAAAGCAAAAAATATTAACCAGTTTCGGTGTAATGTAGAACAACAGCCCATAATATTTATTAAGGAAGCTTCCTTTCTGTTTATTTATTTATTTATTTACATTATCGATTTACAGGAAAATAAATACAATATTGATTGAAATGCACAATTCTGGCAAATCTGAATAAAATATGTGTTAATTTAGTTTATTAGTTCGTGATGCTTCTTGTCTATTAAGCGACTGTAGAATGTAGAACAAAGTTATTTCCTCTTTTTGCAACAATTTTAATAGGCGATCTCCACTAGCTATGATTTATTTTCTAAAAGATGAAATATACGGCAAATATACATGTAGATCGATGCGATTAATCTCACATTTCCCGTCAAGACACTTCTTGCTCCACTAAGTTTATTGAAAACAGCATTGATCCGATTAACAAAACGAAATAAAATCCACCTTTTTGCAAGTAACATGTTATAAATACAGACGTCGTGTAGATATTCCCAGTAATCTAGAACTTAGCTTTCATAGAACCATGATATCAAAAACCTCATTTCTCTTGATAATCATATTATACTCCCTACAGAAGGTTAGTTCGCAGGAAACCACTACGAATAGTGCTAAAACTACAAGTGCTCCTAAAAATGATAAAACATCATTCAAGAAATCATTGTGGAAGGAATGCGGTACAAAATACACGTTTACGTGTCTTAAATTGGATATGGTTTCTTGGGTAGACAGTTTGGACAAAGAGGATCATTACAGTGTTTTTCCGGGGGTGACAATAGTTCGCGAAAATACCAGTGTTAGTGCCGATGCAAGTACTCCGGACGTAGTAGCGGAATTAGCGAAAAGTTTTCCTTCGGACGCAGACACGCGTATTGACCTTTTCCTTTTAAATAAAATTACAAGTTATCTCAGGAGTCGATCCATACGTCTTAATCTCTGGAACAATAACGATGAAAATATTGGAACAGGCAGAGGGAAAGGTGGCGGCGGTGGAGGAGGAGGTGGTGGTAAAGGCGGCGGTGGAGGAGGCGGTCATCTTCTTGCAGCTGGGGCAATGATGAAGGCTACTTTGTACGCTATCGCCCTTAGTGGTATTGCTGCCATAGCCGGTAAGGCGTTAATGACTGCTCTAATATCATTAGTTCTTTCGGCTATTATTGGACTAAAATCTCTAACTCATCATGGACACAAGCAGACCACCTACGAGATCGTGTCCAAGCCAGTATATACTCACGAAAATACCCATTCAGTATCTCACGAATCACATGGCCATGGAGGAGGCTTTGGGCATTCTTCTTACGGTAGAAGCTTCGAGATACCTATACCAAAAGGTTTGCAGCCTGAATACGAGCAATTTATTAAGAATTCCAAGTAAATAATTTTTACAAAATTTGTACATATTGTGGATGCATGTATTTGTTATAAATGTGTTATTATTTATTTTTGATTAATAAAAAGCGTCGTTCAAGAAGAGGTTTTTTTATTACTGTTGTTTAGTTAAGTAATATTTATAAGATTATAAGTGCTAATCGCCCATAATAATTGAGATTTAAAGGTAGGTTTGTATTACTTATATTTATAAACTGCATTTAACAATAAATACAACAATACATAATAACTGGATATAATTTATGATTTGTGAATATCGAACAATTACGAAGTAAGAGTTGAAAATATCAATTTATTAAATTGCTTTTAAGAGTTTAAAAATGAAACCACTTGATTATTTTTTATTTTCTTATAATTATTATTTTCAAGTTTTATCTGAAAGTTATTTCTAAACGATTAATTTTTTCAAGAGAACAAAATCATGAAGACTAAAAAAAAAGAGTTTGTGAAATATCCGCTACAATTGCTGTCACAAACATACAAGATTTTATAATTTCTTTGTTTAAAAAATTTGTTCAGCCTCAGTTTAGTTTTGTATAAAATCTTAGAGCTATATCACGAAGACCTAGTCAACGAACCACCAAGGGCTATTTTGAAACAGTTTGTTATAGCTGAATGTTTGTTATAAAGAAACAAGAAATACATTAAATTGGTTATAGAACTTTGAACAAAGTGTAATTTTGTACGTTATAAGCGACCGTTCGTTACTTGCTAAGTTCTTTATATCTGAAGTTGAATATAATGAGCTATATTATATCAACCAAATTTTTATGAAAAATAAATAATTATTTTCAAATGAAATAAATTATAATGAAGAATAAAAGAAAATTAAAATGATAGGGGAACATTGAGAATATTCTGTAGTTTATGTTCAATAGACAAATAATGAATAAAAGTAGGAAATTTTCTTTGGTCAACAAAAATGATAATTGTAACCAAAATTTTAATTGACGTAATCAAACAGCTTAATTATTTAATTGTATCAGTTTTTGTAATTTCATCTTATTTTACCAAAATGAATAGATAAAATTAAAAAAAATTGCTACAAACGTTTTCTTAATTCATGTTTCTCCTACTGCTGCGAATAAATAATTTCAGTTTTTGAGAAAAAGTCATTCTTCGTAGAATGATTTAAAACCCTCAATTTGATGACAGATTTTTAAAATTTTTAAAAATTCAAAAATAAATACATAAACTGCTAATGCTACCTGTAATAAAACAGAAATCTTGAATTATTTATTGCAAATTATTACTAATATAAGATATGTTATATTAAATAACATTTGTTCTTGCATACGACATTGTTGGCGATGGCCATAGTTTCTCTATGGGCCAATAGGTGGTAGTACTAAAGAGTCACTCGCTTGACGCTTGTGAATGCTTTAGTACTTACTTGTCGGAACATTTATTAGCATTCGAGTTGGATATACCAAACTGACGAGATCTAACAAGATCGAAACCGGTATTTGGTTTCCAAACTTCGAATCTAATAAATGTTCAAACCTATTGGTCTGTGCATTATAGAATCCTTGTCTTCTGGGAACTCTCCTAGAGAGCAACCGCTTCGCTAGGTGGCAGTGTTTCAACTGTTGGTAGTTCAGCTACCTATGATTCACTATACACGCCTGGAGGGCTGCATGAATTTGTAGTCTAGGTTGCATTCTTCTTGCATACGACATTGTTGGCGATGGCCATAGTTTCTCTATGGGCCAATAGGTGGTAGTACTAAAGAGTCACTCGCTTGACGCTTGTGAATGCTTTAGTACTTACTTGTCGGAACATTTATTATATGTTATATTAATAATTTGTTTAAAAAAATAAATGTGTTGAAATTGAGTACTAGCTTTCGTTTTACTCATGGAAGATTGGAGTTTAAAGTAAAATTATACACTTTTGGTTTTACCAACGATTTTAACTTTTAAAACTCAAAATTTTTAAATTTTTTTTTAATTTAACCGTCCAATCTAAAAAATGTGACTTGCGGATATATTAGAAATTTAAATTTTGAAGTTAAAATTGCAACCTTTTTTTATATTTCTATATAAATTTCGAGGTTTTTCGCAGATTTTGTCTTTGTTTAAAAATTCACAATTTAAGTTCAAAATGTTTATTTCTGTTTACAAAATTTTGTTTCAAATTTAAAGATTTTCATTTCTTTCGAAATTTTGACTTCACCTTAAAATGCAAATAAAAATTGTTCTTCAAAATTCAGAATTTAAATGAAATTTCCACCGATAAGACAAAATTTGAGGTATTTTTAATTTATGAAATTTGTAAAATGTTTAGTTTGGACTTGATTTTTTTAATTGTTTCTTAAAATTCTTGAATTTCTAGAAATTAAAAAAATCTCGGTGTTCGAGCTTAAAACTTTATAAATATTGACGTTTTTTCCGACATTTCATCTTATTTGAAATCCCAATTATTTATGAAATCACCCTTTTTCAAAATTTTAAATTAATTCATCTCTATGAACTCTGAAAGAAAAAAGCAAACAGAAGTTAAAATTACGACAACAATTTAAAAAAAATTCTAAATTCCTTGAAAAATTTCAATAAAGCGCAAAAGTTCAAATTTAAAAGTAAAAACTTCCCTTCTAAAAATCTGCTAACACTCCTTGATTATAAAATATTTGAAAATTTTATGAGTAAAGGCCATCTAAACTAGCGCTTGTCAAGCATTTTTGACCGTGGACCATTATTTTGAGAAAATATTTCGCGAGAGAGCAGATTTACTTCAAAAAAAATATGAATAGATATAAAAGAAGTACTAATCTAATAAGTTAACTGTAGCAGTTTTAATATTATTTATTTACAGTAACATTTCAATTTGAATATAAAAACTTATTAATAATAATAATGAATAAAACTATACATATAAAAAAATACCAAACATAACCTATCGAAATAATTTTGTTCTATGGTTACTAAATAATTTTATTAATAATATATTTACTGAAAATATAAATTTACATTTTTGTTTGTAATTATAGGTACTAATACGAAACAAAAGAAGATTTATTCGACATTTAAATGTGAACTGACAAATCTGAAGATAAAGTAAGGTCTACTTCTTTTTGCTTCATTTTTATTTAAATAATAATAAAGTTCGCTATGGTTCGTTTCGTTTCATTTCTGATTATATTTTTGATTCTCAGATTATTTCTAGTTTTGAAATACCAAGAAAACTTTAAAGCCAACACTTTTCTGCAGTAAAATAGAGCTTATATCGATCAATAACGAAACTAACATTTTAAGGAACTTGGTCTGCAATTCTAATTTTTTAAGGAACCTCATAAAGAGTTCAAAATTCTCAGGAAGCGAATCTGGACCTCTTATCTCTTAAATTACTAATGTTTTTACTAAAATTTTGAATTAAAATTTCATAACTTTCGAGCTTAAGCTATAAAATAATAGAAAATGAAACTAAAAACTCTATAGATACTCACACTTTTTTTTCTCAAATTTTGGTTTTAATAAAATCAACTTATAATTTTGAGACATTTCGAGAATACTTTATTTTATATAGATACAGTCAACTTCGGATATAACGAACCACGAAAGGAGTCTTTAAATAGTTTGTTATAGTCGGGATTTCGTTCTGTTGTGTAACTTGGAATAAATTCAGTAAATCAAAGATACTTTTTTTTGGAAATATGCTCCGACACGTCGATTAATATTTTAATTTGAGCTCCTTTTGATGTAGGAAAATTTTATACAGCATGTCCCAAATTGAAAATATGACATCATCGACGATTTTTTTAAATAGCAACCCCAACTACTCTTAAAGGGGATATCAAGGTACACATACGTACTAAATTTCAATTTTTTATTTCTTGTCATTTAAAAGATAACTTTCAAATTTATTAACTAATTCGAAAAATCAAGAAATCTGATTCAGTTCAATACAATTTTCATAAAGTTTAAAAATCGCGTATCAGAAGGTATTCGTTTGACATTTTTTGTTAAACTCGAAATGAAGTTATTCGTTTATTCAGAGAGAAGTATTCTGATTTACTACCTATATCGCAAAGTACCGTAAGCAAGATTAAAAAACAGTTTCGAGAAAATGGGCATTTAAGAAAAACAAGTAATCCCCGTCAAAAGGCGCTCAATGAAGATGTCAGAATTAATGTACTTCTCTCTTTCCAAGAAAATCCTCAGATCCTCACCAGTCAGATAGGTAGGGAACTCGAAATTAGCCAGTCCTCAGTTCCAAGAATTCTGAAAATGCAAAAATTTTATCCTTATAAAATGACAATCCTCCATGAACTCTTAGAAGATGATCCGGATAGAAGATTACAGTTTTGCGAACAAATATACTGGACAGAAATGTTCTAAGCATAGAAAATATCCTGTTTTCAGATGAATCAACGCTTATGTTAAATGGTGAGCTAAATCGTCAAAGTTATCATTAATGGGCAAACAACAACCCATACTGGATGAGGTAAGGCCACACTCAACATCCAGAGAAAGTCAATATTTGGGGAGGGATTGTTGGTGATCGAGTTATAGAACCAATTTTCTTCCAAGGAAATCTCAATGAGGCAGGATATTTAGACTTCTTGCAGAAAGAGCTAATTCCTGATTTAGGCTATTTTATTTCCTGATCCGGTCGAAGCTAATGTCCCGAATAGAAACATCTGGTTTCAACAAGATGGCGCCCCTCCCCATTTTGCAAGTCCTATCCCTGAGTATCTGGATAATATATTTCCAGGCAGATGGATTGGTAGAAGAGGATCTTTTAAATGACCATCCAGGTTTCCGGACTTAACACCTATAGACTATTTCTTATTTTGAAGAACAACGTTTTTAAAACCAAACCTGCAAATATTGAGTAGTTGAGAGACGAATAAGACAGGAGTGTGGACTAATTTCCCCCGAAGTAATCAGTAATGGTCAAAACGAGTTTCAGTTCCGTTCAGGGGATTTTCAGCTAGTAAATGAACAACATTTTGAACATTTATTTAAGAAAGAATATTGAGTTGTATCAGATGTCTTGATTTTTCAAATTAGTTAATATTTGTAAATTATCTTTTTAGGTTGCTAATTGTCGATGACGTCATATCTTAAATTTGAGACATTCTGTATAAAATGTTCCTACGTCAAAAAACATGCAAATTAAAATATTACTCGACGTGTCCGAGTATATGTCTGAAAAAAATGTCTTTGATTTACTGAATTTATTCCAAGTTACAGACTAGCTCTGTACAGGGTGAGCGAAACTCGATGTCTCGGCGCTATTATAAGAAAAGCAAAGACGATGTAAGAAATCTGAAAAGAGATTCTTATAGTGGATTAAATAAGATTCATTTTA
Source organism: Dastarcus helophoroides (assembly GCA_028583605.1). Lineage (NCBI taxonomy): Eukaryota > Metazoa > Arthropoda > Insecta > Coleoptera > Bothrideridae > Dastarcus > Dastarcus helophoroides. The sequence goes on from CM053332.1 coordinate 5,694,700, forward strand.
GGCTAAATATGCATATTTTTCCAGATTTGGAAACCAAAGTAATTATGTCATTGAATTTTTTTTCTCCAGAAACAAACCTATATTTTTCCACATTTAAAATGAACTAATTTTTCTAAACAAATTTTGTAAACAAAAAAATTTGGTATCTTTTTTCGTTCAAAATTTATAAGCAAATTTATTGTAAAAAATGTATTATTAAAAATTAGCAATTGGCGATTTAATCAAGCAGCTTTTGGAGACAAATCTATTAAATATTTTTAAGTTTGGAATAACATTTTCTAGGTATCTCAGAGAATATTCACCTGTTAGGGATCTTTTGAAATTCCTCATAAACTAATAAATAATACATGGTGAGTCAGAAAGAATGGGCCAATGCAAAGCCGGAGATACTAAACATTAAAATATTACGACTGAGCTCAACATGCCTTATACTAATATGACTGGTTTAAGAAATACAGGGCCTTCAAAGTTTAAATTTTATTCTGAAACTTCTCAATAATTGAGAAAGTTTTGGTACTGTAAATTTAATATTCAAAAATTATAAAAAATACATTGAAACTTTTAAATGAAAATATCTTTAAAATCGTTAGCTTTAGACGACTTTAACAAGAGTGCCTTTTCTTTGTAAAATTAATTGTTCTTTTATATTGTCTGCTTGTTTTAAGTATAACTTTACGGTTAAAAAAAAATATGATTTAATTTACATAAATGATTATGCGAAACTAGCGCCCTCTGGGAGCACCATCAATATAAATTCAAAACTCGTAATATTCCTACGCCAAAAAAACATAAAATTCCCAAATATTAAATTTATAGCATCAACACTTTCTCAATTATTGAGAAATTTCAGAATAAAATTTAAATTTTGAACGTCATGTATCTCTTAAACCAGCCACATTGGTAAAGGCATGTTGAGTTCCCTCGTAATATTTTGGTGTCTGGTATCTCCAGTTTAGAGTTGACCCTTTCTCTCTGACTCACCCTGTATATCATTGGCTGTGAACGTTTATCAAAGTAAAATGGCAACAAAAAATGATTGTCAACCATTAGTTTAACTATTGACAGATTGTCCAATATTTTGATTTTTAGTTTCATTGCATTTTCAAAGGCTACTTGTTTAAATCGTAGTAATTACGAATTTTTACAATAAAATTACTTATAACTATTTAGCCAAAAAAGATACAATTTTTTTTTGTAAACAAAATTTGTTTAGAAAAACTAGGTCTTTTTGAATATGCAAAAATACAGGTATGTTTCTGGAAAAAACAGTTTAATGACATCATTACTTCGATTTCTAGATCTGGAAAAATATGCGAATTTGACTTAAAATGGACCTTATTTAATCCAATTTAAGTACATACTTTCTTATGGAGCTTTGAATTATTTAATTATTTTTTTATTTTTTCATTTTTTTTTCTTTTTTCATTAAAACTGATTGTTCATTGTGTATGGAGTTCGTTATATCCAAAGTTGACCGAGTTTCGCTGTTTCTTAATTGTCCACAGATCTGGGCTTTTATCTTTTTTTTTTTCAATTTTGGGTTTACACTTCGTATTTTTACTTTTTTTTTAATTTATTAGTTTTCTCCTTACATTCATCTTTAGTGATTGTTTTGCAAGTTCTAATTCCACGTCCCATTAACGGGATCATGATGCAGCCCCTATTTTTTACATCATGGCTAACGTGGAACAACGAAATAGTATAATTAATGGCCAATCTAACCATATTTTCACTTTTACTGCGAAATCAATAGGACCAAAGTTGCAGTCGAAAGAATTGAAAATACTCGGTTTCGATTAATTTTAAAAATTATTTAATAAGAACATAAGATATCTATACAAAACAAAAGAAATTACTCTTCCAAAATCTTTTTAATTTCATTTTTTGCAGCGTCAATGTGATCGGTTAGGATAACACATGGCCTTCTAAATTGACAAATAAAATGAATTAAACAAATTATCAGTACTTTAAAAATCATTTATTCTATGTGCATTCAGAAAATTGTGAAGATTCCAAAAATGTAATAATATAAAATTCTACTTAAAAATCAAAAGCTGGTATCAGCTTTGGCGAAACTGACAGCAGTAGAAATGTTATTTTGTGTCAAAAATTGACATCCTATTAACTGTAGTAAGTTTAAATATTTTATCTTCACAAATAAAGAAAATCTATGAAGTGCATTATAAGTCTGCTATAGGTGATATATTAATTTTTTTATAATTTAGAGGAGACATTTTAATTTAGTTTGGATATGTCGATTTTTTCGCCCAAAATTCTTAGTTTATTTTTTTTAAATTTAATGTTTTTCGTAAAACTTTAACTTCAGCTTTTAGCTCTTTCTAAAATTAAATTACTAAATTTTTTTTAATTTTGATTTTTATGAAAAAAACGCATTTAGGTTTATGATTTCTTTAAATCGTAGGAAAAGTGGTATACAAAGTAGTAGTTTTCTTCATCCACCTTTCCATTTTACCAATCACAATTTTTATCTGGGTATATGAAATTAGAAGCCTAAATATACTAAATATACTTTTTACAATTTCGACACTATCGATAAAGAGGTTTTTAATTAAAAACTGTTGTTCCTGACGACTTTTAAGGTCTATAACTGGGAAATTAAAAACTTTTTTTCCATAAATCGTATTCATATATCGTCCTAAATCTGTTGTCAAGCTTTGTCTATCAAATATGCAGACATGTATAGGCGAACTAGGCAACTAGGGCGCTGGCCGATGATGACCAATATCGTCCGAACAAATAAATATATAAAAAAAATGTTTTAATGAAATTTATTGATGCAAAAAACAGCTTTAAATTCATGAACACTTTACACACTATTTTTTGCACGACTGTTGAGTGATACATGCTGGAAGCTGTATTTTACCTATCAAATAGGGGTACCTATTTTAGGAACGTGGTACGGGTACGCTAGCCGCCGTAAAGATTCGCCTCTTTAGTATTTATCACTCAACGTCACGACTCAACAATTTTCATTGAAATAATCCAAAAATAATTGTCAGTATGACAATTTTAATTCACCTAAATATACTCTAATGCAGGGGTAGACATTCCGCGGCCCTCCAGTCTCCTCGTTGCGGCCGGCAGCCTCTTAGTGAAGGGAGCTCTTTTTTAGTCATCAATGGTCGGTAATCTGCGGCTCCAAATCTACCAGCCGAGTTATTTAGCTGCTTTGGGCAAAAATAATGGCCAACCTTTACATTACATCTTATAACTTATAACCATGCTATCCCATAGACGATGAAATTTTAAAGCTTATAAAAACATATTTCCCCGTGGATTATATTAATAAAGAAAAAATGGTGGTTACAAAAAAGTTACCTTTCGCACTTTCGCATTGACAAAGTCCCTTCGTTCGTCCACCAGAAATAAACGTTAACAGCAAAAAATATTACAAATTACCGAAAAAAATTATGCTGAAATCTAAGCTTTCGATGATTTTTCTGAAAATATAAATGTTAAAGTCAAAAACTGGAGTTTTAATCTGAAATTTTTGTTTATCATTTTGTTGTTTATTTTTATTTTTGTCGATTTTCAGTTTTTCAAAATTTAAAAACTGCCTAGAAATTTAAATTTTTTCCCTCAAAATTTCAACTTTGTCTGCAATAAAATTTTAACTTCATCTTCCTGCAATAAACCCAACTTATGAAGACTTTTTTAATTTTTTTTCAAAATTTTAAAAATTCTTCCTTTTTTTCTACAGTTTAGATTGTAAATTGATTATTTGAACATATATATTATCTCGTTATTTTATTCGAAATTTTGACTGCAATTTGTAAGTTTACAATTTAAAATTTACACTCCAATGTTTGAAAAAAAGTGGAGGTAAGAAATTACTTTTTCGAGATTTATGTTCCCAAATCGAGAATTTCAGATAAAAGTAGAAATTTCGATAAAAATTTTCTAGATTCCTATTAAGGTTATAAAATTTTTAAATCAAATGGGAACTTTTGAGATTATTTTTTTTTTTTAATTTGTACTTTGATTTGAAAAATTTGACCTTAACTCGCAATTTGGATTCTAAATTCAAAATTTTAAGGCAAGTCTCCTTTTAATTTGAAAATAGAAATTACCAGAAGAAATAAAATTATCAAATAAAAAGAATGTTGCAGGAAAGTCAGCAATATTCGAAAATTTAACACAAGAATTATTTTTTTTTTAATTCTGGCTTTTCTCAAAATTTTTTAACGTTACTATCGATATTCGACTTTAAATTTAAAATTCAGAAAAAAAATTAACGAAAAAGTCTAAAAGAATATGGAATAAAAAATATGTTGCGGAAATTTCCAGTTTCAAAACTCAAAAATCAAATCGAAATTATTTCGATGCTTAAGTGGAAATTTTAAGAAAAATTTATGACATTTTCAATTTAAGAAAAAAGACATTTCTCTTAGAAATTCTGATTTTTTTAAAAAAAACTTTATTTTAATCTAGAAATGTTCGGTTGAAACTCGAAAATTTAACTTACTTTTAACACTTAAATTTAAAAGTTTCCGAAAATAGTTGAAATTTAGAAAAAACGCAAAATTTTCGAGTGCAAACCTAATTAGGATTATATTAAATATCAGTGGTGATAATATTGCGAAGATCTCTTTTTAGTACTCGATTTTATTTGACAGAGAAAATTTTTTTTAGTTGTGCGTCCCGCTTAAGAATGTTCCTTCTGAAAGTGACCCGCGGTCCTAAAAAGGTTGTCGACCTCTGCTATGTCCATAGAACTTTTTACCCCTTTACCACATCGGCAATTAAACACATAAGTACACGATACGATGAAATTCCTAGCAAGAACATGTTACCAGTATATTGTGCCAAAAAGGTGAGGCATTTGAGACTTCCCCTCTTTCAATCTGGAAGATGATTGTTTAGAAAACCCTTGCGATAAAGATTCGTAAACGTAAAGCCAACCGTCAACCTAACCATTCGTCTGCGCGATGTTATATAAAGTTTCCCTTTCTTTCTTTCCTTTTTTGAAATTGGCATTTTCTTTCTTTCAGTTTTGCAAATATTTCTCTTTTTATTTATTGTTTTCTTTTCTTTGTTCCTAAAGAAGCCCCCAACGATGGTGGGCGAAACGTCGAACACTTTTAGTAGTTCTTTGACACGATACAATCCCGGAAGAAGTATATCCTGTACTGACTCTGGCCGTGGAAGCCTTCGTTATCACCTCCAAAATTAAAAGATCTGTGCCGGTACCGAATAAGGTTGTTAGGTTACCGGAAATGACCCAGATTTTCCCGGATTCCAGGTTGTTTAACTTTGATACCGGATTAAAGGTAGATATGTGATAATCTTTTTTTTATTAGGTTATGTTTCATTTTCTTTTAGGTTTGGCTGAAAATTAGTAGCTAACAATACTGTCTAGGTTTAACAAAAATTACTATGTGTCAATCCTATGCACATTTCACTGTGGAAACTTTGGAAACATAGCTTATTGAGATTAGGAAGGGCATAAGTTAGAGCGAGGCCAGATGACTGTTCAAAATTCTAGGTAGCACACTTTGCAATAATCTATTTGATACGCATCCAGACCAAGAACATTTAACAACACCCTAAATTCTAAAGATGAGCAGACAATAACTTTTCCAGTAACATGAAGATGGGCAGGCAATATATGGTCATCCCAAGCCCTGAAGATGGCCAAACATTAACTGGTACACTGTCAAAACACAAATTGAAATTTTTCACTAACATAAACTAATTTTGCTCAATAGACGGCCAAACATGTCCAAAAGCAAGGCAAGAACATTGAAAATGGAAAGGCAATCACCATGGGCTACATTTTGTCGAAAAATATGTATATGTTGTAGTAACAATTTTTATTGAGAATATCACAAACACGAAAAGAAATTTATCATAAAATAATCGAAAACCTGTACAAAATAACCCCGGTTTACGGTATATTATTTTACGACCGCTGAGGGAGATTTTGGGCCGATTGACAGGAATTGTTTTCAATATACCAGAGAAAAAATATAATTCCCAGAAAGAAGTCTTTTTCATCTAGCAGCCCTTGTGCCGAAGCCCAGATATTCAATATCAAACTTACAATTTTTAATATGTAAACTATATGACAGCATAGACCAAAGAATGTTTTCGAAGATAATCTTATTTCTATAAATTTTGATAAGTGATTTATTCTACAGCATGATATTACGAATAAAATAGTATAATATAAGGATTTCAAACGGTAACCGTTCTTGCATAATCGCAATTTAAATTTACACATGTCACGGAATTTTGTGTGCTTCATTCCGCAGGGTAGGGAAGAATCTTGAAGAAATGGCAACATAGCAGCTCTACTACTCCTTCTAGATGCCTTCGGCTAAAACTACGCTGCGTACATTTTATCGTTTAAATGTACACTGTTGTCGGTTTAGAAAATCTACTGCAAAACGGCTTAGGGATTTATATTATTGTATCAACGCGAACAGTCTATGCTAAAAATTGTTTAGTGATGGTAATATGGTGTTTACATCTAGCTTAGGCAACGGAGGTCTAACGCTCAAAAAGCTTTTCGCTACAACTACAGCCAGTAAACTACCTTAACCAGGCCCGGATTTGAGGCGATTGTATTGATTTGGTCCAATCGGGCCCCGCACTTGAAGGGGCTCCGGATCACCACCAAAATTAACAAAAACCTATTTTTCTAAAATTAAAGCAAATTGCTTTTGACGGTAAAGGATAAATTATAAATTATTTAAGTAATGAAAAATAGATTTATTTTAAGATCGCGTTGATGGATGAGATTTATTATTGTCTTTATTATAATCCTAGTTGCTACCCGTGGCTTCGTCCGCGTGGAATTAAATAACTGTTTTTCTAGAAAATGTTAACAATTTACTTCCTCGAAGTTTGATTTTCTTAAAGAAAACTTCTCATGTTAAGCATTGCCCATTTGCCGTGCTGTCATTAATTGAATTTACTAACCAAGTTTAGGTTTCTATATCCAGAGATTTAGGTTATAAATTAATGCTCCAGATGTTCGTCTCTTCCAAAATCGATCTACTAAGATTCCCGTCCGCTTCTTTTAGGTTTCGGGTTTTGATGGGCTTTTGAAGGTAAATTGCTCTTCTGTTTATTAGGCTTTCTACTTCTGGCGGTATACTGTTCCCCTGGGGTTCCTCATCCGGCACTTGTTGTGGTTTCCTATGCTCAGCATTTGGCGTTTGGGGAATCACCCGTACGTAACCCTTTCTGCGAAGATAGGCTACATAATCGCGTAAGTTTTGAGCGGTGAGTATGTGATGCTCAGGGTGCATCTCAACCCACTGCCTATGCATACGCGCCATGTATCCCCTTCGATTCGGGTTGATGCTCGTCTCATAACATTGCAGAAGGTCGTCACGTAAATCGTCAGTCCACTCAAGATGTCCTTGATCATAACGGTTGTCGTCATCGATGGGCCGGTCTTATTGGACCCCACCACCTTACTCTTGATCCCTATCCGAATGAGGTCGGTTGTGTGGGTCCGTTTTACCTGTAGGTTTAACCGGAAAATAGAGATGTTCAGGTGGTTAACCTTATACACCCCCTACCGACATTTGCAGGAAAAGAGCATTTGCTTCCTGGACACGCTAAAATAGCTGCCGGTCCGATTTGCGCCCTCGGCTCAGGATGGGTGGTGGCGCTACTCACCAAGGACTGCGATGTTAACTGTCCTCCTTGCCCCTTTATTATTATTATTATTTTCTTAATTATATCTAGGCTGTCACCTTTCTTCTTTAAGATATATGTGGATAGTCCTACTATTGTTGCTTTATATGCTGTTTCTACTTTACGAAGTCCTCTACCCCCCTCTAATATAGGTAATGTGATGAGCGACCGTTTGTGACCATAACTAGTGATTGCATAGTTTTTCAAAATTGTCGAATTTTGCTCATCTTTAAAATTTTCGACGAAAAATTTACCTTCGATCTTCGGACCCAATTTGTCTACGTTGTGTTTAAAATTATTTTATTCCAATAAATTGTAACCCCAGCCCGTAGAGTCGACAGGGAAGTGTTATCAAATTCCACAACAATTGACCTCAACGCTTTATTACAATAGATCAACAAATAAATTAACAAAATTTCAAGTTTGTGATTTTCAAGTATTCTTAAACATAATACAACAAAATAAATTGAACCGGTTTGTTTCAACTTGTTTAAATTTGCTGGACACAGATCCGAGAGAAATATTTCTTTAGAAAATGAAGAGAATTCATTAAGCACAAGTAATCTGACATTCTTTGTTTAACTCTTTCGCTCGTATATGGTGCGTCGGTTATTAATTTCCCAAAGTTCATTTTAACCCTAATAATCGCAATATTTTCCCCAGCTGAGCCATTTAGTTTGTACTCAAAGGTTTTCAAACCAAATGCAGCTAACTTTGTACCTGATTATCGGTGGGTGTTCGCTGGTTAGTTTGTACACAGAGGTTCTCAAACTATTTTCAGGTGTCTGTTTTATTCCCCAATTCTTTTGTGTTTTTGTCGCTTCTTAATTCAAGCATACTTCACATAGCATACAGTTTCCTGTTAAAGCTTTGAGCTAACAATATCCAAAGGATAATGCTACGAGAAAATGGAGCTCAAGCTTGGAAATGAAGTTGTGATTTATCGTAATAAATCAAATTTATTAATGTTGATTCAATCTTACAGATCTCGTTCTCTCCCTCTTTCTTTCTTTCCTTTGTTAACTTGTTCCTTTGTTTGTTTTTCTTTTTTCTCATGCCAAACTCAATCACTCGAACTCAAACCAGTGTCATAAAATAGACTAGAAATCTTGTTCAGATTTCGTAGAAACTTTCTGAGCAGAATTTTCCCTTCTAACACTACATCTACTTCTACGGCTACTAGTCTAATAGAAGGGGCGTTTTTCTGGCTTAGAAAGTGGCTTGACTTGGCCCAAAAAAAAACATTTGAATTAAAATTAGAAACTGGCAAGCAATTCTTATTTCTTTCGTCAAAACATTTCCCTAACGAGAGCTGATGCTGATACTGCTCGTTCACCTACGTTAGTACTCCTCATTTGTCAACAGATCTATAAGGCTCTCTTTGGGCCAGGTTGTCTTGTCCTATATTTTTGGGATTTAAGCAACCTACGAAGGAGAATCTGCGAATGAGGTAGCACTAGGTAAATACACCAAAACAAGAACTGGGTAAGAGCTCATTGTGGCTTATGCTTCTAGGATGTTAAGGTATACAATGCCCACGCTTCTAGAACTTGCAGAACATCATCAGTAAAACCCAAATATATATGTCTGCTGCCAGTTGCCGGACCTTTGTGGTGATGGGTATAAATTGTTTTGGAACCCCAGAAAACTCACCTTCCAACAGCAGAACACTAACATCGACCTTAAGGAAATGAAAATTTTTGTATGAAGCGAATGCGCTTTATTTCCTTTTCGTTTTCTTGTCTTTGTATTTTTATTTTGTTTCTTTTTTTTTGTAACTGAGACTGGTAGTTGCACCAGTCAGCGATAGGGTTCTTGGCCCTATAATAATTTTCTAACAACGACTTTCTCATTCATTCGGTTTGTTGTGGAAATTTTAAATTCCTTTTTCTTTTTTTTTGTGTATGCCCCCCAATCCCATATTGATCAAAATGGGGAACAAGTATTTCTCAAATTTTAGGAAAAGTTAATTAAATCATATAGGAGCGAAAAACCATCAAATAAAATCATCGGACAATTTAAAATCTACTTGCCTATTTTTTTTTCGTAGCAAACATCACACAAATGACAGAAGAACTTCACGTTGAACAGAAATAGAAATTGTTTTTTTTTTGTGTTCATTCACGTTAATTAGCACAAACAGAAGCAATTTTTTTTTCAACTCCCGTCTTTCGTACTCGTTTTTATAAGTTCGGAAGTTGACCATAATTTTTAAACTAATTTCATCGAAGTTCAGTATTTGACTACTTTTAATTTCTTTACGGTGCTTTATGTTTTTCTTCCCCTACCCTTAACTTCTGGGGACCGAAAGATATCCTCTGTATCTCACTAGAGGGCATGAGGATGCAGAATTTCTAATAATTTAAATATTTCTAATCCAAATTAACCCTTAAATAAATTTTGAAAAGGATTCTTAAAATGCATATCAAACTGAAAACCCCTTTTGAATAATGTCGCCCCTTTTATCTTGCAAGTTTTACTTCGATAATTGAAATTTAAATAACTTACAATTGTACGTGTTTATAAAGGCGTTTTTTGAACGTAAAATTCCTTTAGTCTACCACCACATGGTCTTGCCGAGAGATTTGCTACGGTCTCCGTTATTGACATTTACCCTTATTTATTACTTTACTTTTCAGAGGTCCTTCAAAACTAACATGTTATTTTACTAAGTTTAGGTATCTGTGCTTGAAACAAACCAGGCCTAACAAATAACCCTTATCTAATTTGTGAACGCTAAGAAATCTGTTTTTCATGCAAAACGTTATGTTACAAAGAATTTTTATAATACAGTATTTGTAGATTTAATATTTCCAAGAAAATATTGAATAAAATTCAATTAAATAAAACAAACGAGGAAATAGAACAGTTTAGTAGAACTCGACTCACCACAGTAAGTAAAGTCTATCCAGGTCTGTTCTGGGATGTAGTAAGTTGTACGTGGTCAGTAGCTTACGGGTCTTCCTGTCCAATTGCCTAAGTTCCTCTTTTGTCCAATTTATAATACCAAAACTATATTCTAGTACGGGCACTGCTAGATTACCAGTCGCTGTTATTTTATTTTTTCCTGTAGTTTTGTGCCTAGTATTAACCTAATTCTTCGAACATACTCTTTTTTATCTTATCTTTCATCTCGGCATGTTCGATGTCACGGTTTTCTGTCACTCTTAGATATCTATATGCCTTTTCAGGTTTAAGGTTGTTAATTTCAATTTGTTCGTTCATCTTTAGGTTTTCTGTGTGTTTAATCTGCCCTTTATGTATGACTACCTTGGCGCACTTGTCCAGTCCAAATTGCATATTGATATCTTCACTGAATTGTTTCACAATGCCTAACATGTAATTAACTCCACCTTCATTGCAGCTGAAGAGTTTTAGATCATTCATGTATAGTAAATGGTGAACCGATGTTTTCTGTACTTTATATCCGCGGCCACTTTCACGCAAAAATTCGAAATTTTGATAGTGTCATGTTTGATGCAAGAAATAAAATGTTATGAATAAATGCAAAATTTCAAGAAAAATACAAATTTTGTAAAAAATACGAAATTTGAGAAAAAAGTCGAAATTTCGAAAAAATATTTCAAGAAAAAAATAAATTCTGAAGCTGATAAGAGTTTTGGTCCACCTGGTGAATACATAAATTTTCGGTTTACTGCATGAACTAGAGGGGGGCAAGCGCCCTACCCTGCCCTATTCTAGCAGCACCTATGGTAAGCTAGGATTTATTCCTTAATATTACGTGATAAAAGTAATAAAGCAAAGCGGTCTAAAACACTAATCAAAAAATAGTTAACAAAAATAAAACTTTAGGTAATATACTATCCAAAGTTACAAACAGTTTATGCAATTTCATGGTCTGTTTTGTTTTACACATAAACTCGATAAGAGCACAAACATTATTTTATTTCTTCTGACTGCTCAGCAACTAAAACTAAAAAAAAATATAGAGGGACCCACAAAAAAACCAATCGAGCCCCGCACTTATTGGATCCGGGCCTGACCATAACATCTTCCTTTAGTACTAGCAGTGATTCTAATATAGGCTTGACGCACACATTCAATGTTTAGTCGGCCGATAATTTAGTTGGATATCAAAATACCATGGCCTTATTCAGTATCTCCAAAATTAATGCATAAATTTATTATCTACGTGATTTAAAATTCATAAGTAAAGACACTTCCTAAGCATAATTTTATTCCTTCCTCTTCAATTCTCTTAAAATGACAGCTATTTCTTCAACATTTTTAAAGTAAACGAGGGTGCATATGATTCCTCATTTAAAAGAGGTTTTAATTCCCCATCTAGCAGTGTAAGGTTTTTTAAATTTTATTAATATTCTTCAAGAAAATTATATTAACCGACAAAGAGTTTTGCCTCTGATGTGGTAGACATACTGAGATGCCGTGCTCTCCTGTCTTATCTGTCCTGTCCTTTGTGCTATTTTGATTTTTTAGATTTACCTCTAGTATGGTGAACATAATAAGAGACCGTGCTCTTCGATCTAAACAACTTTGTCCTTTGTACGAATTTTTGATTTCAGAAGAATTTCGCTTTTGCTATAGTAGGCATACTTAGTTACCTGGTTCTAATGTTCTGAATTTGGTTATTTCGTTTCTTATATATTTTTCTTGTATTTTTATTGTAATTTTCATTTATTATTTCTTTTCTTTTTAAATAAACCCCTGACGATCTTGGGCAAAACGTCGAACACTTTTAGTAATTCTTTAACATGGTCCAGTCCCGGAAATACTATATTTTGTACTGACTCTAGCTGTGGAATCCCTCGTTGTCATACTTAGTAAGGCAATGTTTAAAAAGTCTTCCATAGTGAAAAAATGAAAATAACTTCTGGAAATAAGCATTAAAAGAGAATTAATATAAGGCATGGTTAAATAGCGAAAGGTTTAATATCGTAATATCAAAGGAGAACCAATATTTGACTCGAATTTCTATAACTCGGCCCTCAATTGGAAGTTTAAACAATGCGATTATAGCATTTTCTTTTCAATTCAATTCACTAGCAAAGGGCAACCCTACTATGCCTTTAGAGCACTGATTGTGAGAGTAGGATACTGTTCGGTAACGAATTCCAGAGTTTGGCAGTTCTATAAAAAAAGAGTTTCAATAGACTAGAAATCCTCACTGTGCTAAGGTAGATGGCATAGAAATTTTTCATCTCCGAGCATCTTGCGTATCTCACGAATATTGCCCTTAGGGGAGGCCAGCTCCTGCCAGCATCTCCCATGAAAGTACTTGTAGTAAAGTGATAAGTCAACAACCATCCACTTGTACTCCGGTGTTTAGAGAAAATCGGTCAGATGGTTGTCATCGATTAGACGAATGATCTTCTTTGAATTGAATCCAAAAGAGCTAAACTGCACTTTGGGGCTGAACTCCAAACATAAAAACAGTATTTCAATTGTAGTCATCAAGTGATGAGATAAGAAGAAATACTGTTTAATCCTAAAAAGAAAGCCCAGTTTCTAAGAAGCGGACTTAATAAAAACGCACACATGGTCGTTGCAAGATAAGTTAGTGATTACCTTTAATCCTAGCTTAAACAAATTAGATCCCATAGGGAGAATTTAATTGTTTCTGATGATATTGGTTTTACATTATCCCTTGATGTTTTCTTAAAGAAAACAGCAGCCTGGATTTTTGAGGTATTGAAGTCAATAGGAATTTAAGAAAAAATATAGAATACATTTCTTAGCAGTAAAAATTATTGCAAAGTTAACTTACTGCTAGAAAAAAGTAAGTAATTTAATGAAATCCCAAAAAATGTCACGTAATCGTAAACCGATAGGACGAATTCGAATCAGAATATAATATTTTACTTAAAAGTGAATGATGTATGTATATTTTATAACGCAAACGACTGACCGTCTATAACACGCTCACTGCGAATCTTTTCAGATCTGGTTGTTTATGTTATTTATGTGCATTCATTACATCGTTATGGAATTAAATTAACAAGACAACAAGCAAATAATTACAAAGATTAAAATCTGCAAACAAGAAGCGTTGACAATAAACCCATATGGTTATCGGTTTATCCGACCTGTATCCGCAATGCAATTTCTACTAATCCGCCGACCTGAATTAACAAGAATGAAACAATGTTCGCACTAAGTTGTTTTGGTCTTATTTTACATAAAAATTAATATCAGTAATCTGGAGCAAGAAATGTGACAGCCCAGATGAACTTAAACTATTATTTGCCGTACTTTCACACTTTGTTTTTATCGATAGAACATTAAAACTGATCTTAATTCGGTATTAGAGGCGTGGCTTACAATTCACCTTACTGCATTAAAGGCGATCGACAAGCGTGTGTCCTCTTCTAATATAAACAATCCATAAGGTGGGATTATTAAAAAATTCCAAAAGAACTGGCGCACCGGCGATTGTAGAGTAAAATGCATTATTGTCCCTTATGTGCAATGAGAGTCTAGATCTTACCAGTCACTTGTTTCTTGCTCCACTAAGTCCGTTAGAAGAAAGATACTGACCATTAATTGAAGAAACTAAAATCGCTTTTTTCCTCTCCAACATGCTATATAAACCAGCTCGAAATGTGCAATATCCACAGTTTATCTCGGTTTTAACTGTAGGCACCATGTACACCAGGGCCACAGTACTGGTATGGGCCATCGTGGTCCTAACGTTGTCGCAGATAGTAATCTCAGAGAACCTAAAAGATAATGCAATACCAAAAAGTGATAGAAGTGATTTTAAAAAATCCTTATCCAGAGACTGCACCACTTCGTACTCGGTGACGTGCCTTAAATTAGACATAGTGTCATGGGTCGATAAATTAAACGAAGAGGACGATTACAGTGTTCTTCCGGGGGTGTCTGTTGTTCGTGAAAATACCAGTGCTCAGGCCAACACTGCGGATATTGTCGCTCAACTAGCCAGGGAATTCCCCTCGGATCCTGAAGCACGCTTAGATGCATTCCTCATGAAAAAAGTCACCGGATATCTAAACAGCCACTCCGTTCGTTTAAACTTGTGGAGTCCTAAGGACGCTGCGACTGCTAGAGGCGGAGGTGGTGGTGGATTAGGCGGTGGCGGTGGAGGCGGCGGCGGCGGCAAAAAAGGCGGTGGAGCGGGTTATCTATTAGCAGCGGCTGCTATGATGAAAGGAACTCTGTTGGCTATATCTCTGGGTGGTTTGGCGGCCATTGCTGGTAAAGCCTTGATGACCGGTCTGATTTCTTTATTATTGTCCGCAATAATTGGACTTAAAGCTTTAACTCATCACGGACACAAGCAAACTACATACGAGATCGTTTCTAAACCGATATACACTCATCAAAATACGCATTCTGTGTCTCATGAGGAACATGGAGGCGGACATTATGGGCATTCTTCGTACGGTAGAAGCTTTGACATGCCTTTACCACTGAGTCTACAACCAGAATATAAACCCCAGTAACAAACCAAATATTTGTCAAAATTTAAATTTTTTTATTTATTTATTTATTATGCTGTAAAAATAAAGAAGTTGTTAAGGAGACTGATTTTTATTTAAATAATAATAGTACATTTGAAGATAATTAAACCAATTTTGAAAATATAAAAATGTGTTTTTTTAATTATTCATTCTGTCATAAACTTATTAAAGACGTTGTCTTTTTTTAACAACAATAACGGATTCCGACATGTTTGCAGAAAATTAAGTTAATTTCAAAATCTAAAAATGCGTTATTTCTTCATTTATCTTCATGTAAAAATAAAGAAGTTTTTCATGAAAATAAAAGATTACAGAATATGTACTAAACTAAAACAAACAACGACAAACTTAAAAATAATAGTACATAAACCATTGAGCTAAAACATTATGTGTAGTTTTTAAAAAAATTATAATTAATAAATTATAAAAAAAATAACACTGTTTGTGGATTTCTGTCATAAGAATCGATCAGTTTAATTAACTATTTTTAAATAAATTTTGAAACTACCAGTTTTCCTTATAGCACTTTCATAGGCATTTGTTTTGTCTAGCTTTTTCCTGAAGATAAGTAAAATGGAGCTAATGACACATCTCAAATCAGACATAGAGAAAAATATTTGCTATTTTGAGTTCACATTATAAATGTCCTAACTGATTTCATAGAGATGTAAATCTTCAATATTAAATAAGTTGTTGATAAAGTTGAAGTGCTTTTAATGGCAAAACCTGGTAGAAAGTTATTTATATAGTTATTGGTTCTTCTCGAATTGGTGGATTTTTATGATACGACATCCCCAATACTGACCCTAATTTATATATTTAAGCCTCATCGCATAAATTTGTCTGATATTTATTATAAAATTATCCTACAATGTGATTTATTATTTTAATTGTTAATTAGATTAATGATTTCCTTTATTCAACGCATCTATAAATCCTTTTAACTATAACGCTTTTATTTCGCACTCCAATATGAAATTGTGCAATTCATTCCATTCATAGCGTGTTCATAAAAATCACATAAAAATAATTTAATAAACATAATATCTTGTAGGTAATCTATATGAATAAAGCTGAAGTATCTGTGTATGAATTCGAAATGACCGCCTTTTTATAAGCCCATGTCTTTTACGGATATTATAAAAATCTCTACATCATATATGTTGATAGATATAGATTGTCTGTGTGTTTGTTTGCCCGCGATATTCTCGGAAGCGGCTCATACGCTCAACTACTCAACTCAATCTTTAGGACGAGGGTGGGCCAAATCCGACCCCCGACGATGTCGAATCCGTCCCAACGCGTAAATACATAAACAATTTCAAAATTTCAATTTACCTCATAATTTCTAATATTATGTCGACATTAAAATCATCGAAATTTGACCTTTTTCTACATAATTCGATGCCAATTCGAACTTTTGAGTTGAAGATTTCAAGCTTTAACATCATATTTGGAGAAAATAGTTTATATTTGGACAGAAACGAAATTTAAAAAAGAAATGTTCAAGATTTAGTTTCAAATTCGAAGTTGAAATTTTGAGAATATTTTTCCTATAAATTTAATATATGTAGATCAAATTATGAAAAACTATATAAAAAATTAAATCAAGTTTTAACTCGAAATTTTAAAAGCCATTTCCAGTAAACCTCTAGATTTAAAAAAAGAATTTGAAATATTATGATTAACATCGGATAATTTAAAAACAAAATTTAAATCTTCAGCCAAATGTTGCAATTTTAGGAATTTAAAAGTGGATATTTCAAGAAATAATCGAAATTTCCATAAATAACTTAAACATATGTAAAATTATTTTTTCTTACTTTTAAAATTTGGAATAAAATTGCTTGGGATAGCTTTAAAAACTTCTTTACTCAAAAATTCACAATTTATAAGTTTTAGTCGATAATATAATTTCAAGATAATTCAACCAAGAGCGAGTCGGGCTCGTACAATTAAAGTTCAGTCAATAGACCAAATTAAATAATTTTTACTTATATATTGTTGGCGCCATATATGAAAAAGTACTTGTTGGGGTCAGCAGGTGTTTTATACGATAACGAAAGAGAGATTATGGCGCGGCGACCAGAGAAGGCAGTGGTAGAAATTTCGGTCGGTTAATTAATTAGTGTTTTGCTGGGGTTTTTCCTATTTTCCTTTCCCTTTCCTGGCAAACCTTAGGCAGAAAACACCGGACATTCAGGTGAGTCATTTATGCATTATTTTTTGACATCATCCTTGTGGGAAATACATATATGAATCTGAAATGTTCTCGTGTTATAATTGAAAAAAAAAATGCCTATATTCACAAGCGCAATTACTGCGTTGCGTGAACTAGGTATACCTTCGAAAATAGCCATTTAAATAAAATAATGTAAAAGACAAATTAGATCTGCATTCTATTCTTTAGCTCTATGGGTGAAAAATCCTTGAAATACAATCACCTATTTTTCCAAAACACATTTTTTTTTCTCAACAACTATTGCGATATCGAGAAAATCCAGTTAAATGTAGTTCTTTCAAATGATACCCCACACGATATATTCACTAAAACTTGATTTTTCAGAAACCAAATTTACTCCCCATTTTATTATAAAAAATGTTCTTTTTTTATTGGTTGGAGGTATTTTCGTGAGTCATCGAGAACTAACCCTGTGCTAAATTTTAAATGTCTACGTTACACAGCACTTGAGGAAAACCTATTTGTGACAGACAAACAAACGAACACCAGAGTGAGATTATAAGGGTTCCATTTTTTCCTTTTAAAGTACGGAATCCTAAAAAAGGTAAAATATCCAGTTTATGCTGAAATTGTTAGAAAAAAATATGACAACTAAAGTCAGATTATTAAAAAAAGTTTAGATTTTTGATTGAAAGTTAACATCTCAAAAGAATGACTTTTTTAATGTACATATTTTATGAAGGAAGTCAAAAATTTTAAATCAAAGCCAGAATGTTGATGTTGAACTCGTTTTCTTTAAATGAGGTCTTGATTTTAAATTTAAAATTGTTCTGAAAAAAAATGTAAGCCTGAACTCGGAATTTTGGGAAATGTGGAAATTATGAACATTTATTGAATAATCAGTTTCATTTCAAAATAATAAGTAGTGCATAAAACATGACTTAAACAACAAACAACAACTAGTTGTTGTTTACAGATGTAGATTTATATAGATGATTTTTACAGATGAAAAAATCAAGCAGAAATTGAGATTTGAAAAAAAATCTAGAAGTGAAGTTCATAATTTAAAAAATGTTCAAAATATTTAAAATAACCTTTCTCTAAACTTGGAGAAAAATATCGATATTTCAAGAAAATTTAAGTCTAATATCCAGAAAAGCTTGGAGTTTAAATTTTTTGAACTTTCACTGAAATTTTGGGACTAAAGATAAAGTTTCGAGCTTAAATATACGAATTTTTTTGAAAAAAAACCGAGATTTTCAAAGTAATTCGTATTTGGCAAGTTTTAAGAAAACAGTAAAAGTCAAAATTTTAGAACACTCATAGAAAATTTGAGCTTGACCTTGATATTTACAGAAAAATGCCTAAATATAAAGATTAAGGTCAATATAACGAAAAAAAGTCAAAATTTTGCGCAAAAGAGTAAAAATTGAATGTATGAATTTTGAGAAAAAATTTACGTTTAAAGAACACTCTCCAAGAACTAGAGAAAATATTTACATTTTAAAATTAAAAAAACAGAATTTTAAATAATAATAATAATAAATTTCATTGTTTGAAAAAATGAAATATCCGAAACTCGCAAAATTTTGTGGCGAGCGTTCCCTTTTGTAATGTAAAATAATAACTTTGAAAATGTAATTAGATTACTTTATACAGCGTGTCCCACTAGTGCGGGAAAGTCCAATAACTATGTTAAAATGAAGAATATATGGATTATTCTTTTTACGGTGTTGTCACATTTTTCGAAATGTACAAATTAAAAATATTTTCAACTACACAGGGTGTTCCACTTTTCCTGGCCAGACACCAACTTTTGTTTTTTAAATAGAAAAACACATTTTTTATATTTTTTTCGGATTCCCCATCAAAAATAAAGGGTACTTTATGTAGAATAGTCCTATTCGAATATTCACGGTTTTTGAGTTGTCTCGCTGGAAAAGTTTTTAGGCATAGCCCATTTTCCGGTGGAGTCATTAATTAAATCTACTAACCAACCAGGTTTCTATATCCAGAGGTTATACATTGGCCCGTCAATAGTCATCTATATGGGCCTTGGCAGGATTTCCTTCTAGGGGAGGGGGAGGGCAACAATCATTCTAAAAAATTCATAGACAAAAAAAAGAAAACCTTCCGGCTAAGTTATAATGTTTAATATATTTTTATTTAAAATCTACATGAACTGGGGAGATCAAATTTTCAGATTTAAAGTCGAAATTTCGAAAAAGAGCCAATATTTAAAAAGAAATCTTTCAAAAAACTTCAAATGTCGAAATTTTGAAAAAGTAGAAATTTTTTTAAAAAAGTCAAAATTTCCAAACGTCAATTCTTGTGAAAAAAAATGGCATTTTCCTTAGCAAGTCAAATTTAGATAAAAAAATATTCAACTTTTAAAAATATTTCTCTTAGAATTTTACTTTATTTAAAAATTTTTGAAATTTGCAAGAAATCTTTTTCTTAAAATTTCCCAAAAATATTGTTTTCATTTAAAATTTCAATCCAATTTTAAAAAATAAACGAATTTTGTGAGAAAGTCGAAATTTTCTAAAAAAAATCAATTTTAAATTGAAATGTCAAGAAACAAAATATATCGAATTTTGGGGTAAAAGTTAAACTTTGCAGAATAAAATGAATTTTGAACAAAAATTTGAAATTACTGGGAATTTAATTTTAAAAAGAAATCAAAAGAAAAAAAATTTGGAAGAGCCGAAATTTTCAATAAATCCTATCAAAAATAAAAACCTAAGCTTTTACCAAAGCTAGAAAAATATCCAAAATTCAAAAAAGTTAAAATTTTTAATGATCTAATTTTGTGAAAAAGTCGAATTTTGAGAAAAAAATCACCAATTCCAAAAACATTGTTCTCCGAATTTAAAATTCAGCAAAGAGGTTAAATTTATAAGAAATCTCTCTCTCTCTAAATTCTCAAAAACATTTTTCTCAACATTTTTATTAAAATTTTGATATAATATACATAAAAAACATGTTCAGAAGCATAGAACATCACACTTAGAGATAAAAGTGTAAACTTGTTAAAAAACACAAATATTAAGAAAAATTGCGAAATAAATAAACGATTTTTAAAACAAAAGTTCAAAAGGTATAATTTTGACAATAACATCTAAATTTCGAAGAAGTCGAATTCTGAGAAAAAGACAAATTTTAGGAAAAGAGCTATTTTAAGAGAAGAAGTAAAAATATTGAGAGAAAGGTCGAATTTACCAAGAAAATATTAAAAATCGGATATTGAGATGAAATTAAAAATTTCAGAAAAAAGAAACCAGTCGAAATTTCCAAAAACTCAAATTCTAAATTTTCAAAAGTAATTCAGAAAATTATCGAAATTTGAAAAAAAAAACGAAATTTTGAGGAATATAGACAAAAAATTCAAAATGTTCCAGAGAAAGTCAAATTTTGAGAAAAGGTCGAAATTTTGAAAGAAATAATCTCTCTTTTCCAGAAAGGCCGAGATTTTATCAAAATTACATAAAAAAGCGAATCTTAGGAAAAAAGAACGAAATTTTAAGAAAAAATGGAACTTTCTTGGGTGAATATTTATTTTTTCTTGACTGCTCGACTCAAACGAAAACAGGCGCTCTCTCGTGTGGCGTCGCCAAAAATTCCATATTGTGATACACGTCGAAATTTTGACAAACAAATTGAAACTTGCAGAAAATGTTTTCATAATTTTCTGACAAAATTTTTAAATTCAAACAAAATATACTTTTTTATCAGAAGATTGACCAAATTTCGAGGAAAAGGCAAATTTTAATAAACAAGTTGAAATTTGCAGAATTAGAAAAAGTCGAAATTTTCAGAAAAAGTCAAGTTTCCAGAAACCCCAACAGTTCGAAAAAAACGACGAATTTTTTGATACAAGAAATGTAATTTTATAAATAAATGCAACATTTAAAGAAAATGAGAAATTTTGTAAAAAAATACGAAATTTAAGAGAAAGTCGAAATTTCGAAAAAAAATTCTTAATATTACGAATAAAAAATAATAATACAAAACGGTCTAAAAATACTATTTACAAAATTCTATTTACAAAAAAATAGGTAACAGAAATAAAGTTTTACATAATCAGTTATCCAAAGTTACAAACAGTTTAGGCAATTTCATGGTTTGTTAAATTGAAAGAGTTCGACTTGTTTTCTTTTACATATAAACTCGATAATGGTTCAAACATTATTTTATT
This sequence comes from Dastarcus helophoroides, assembly GCA_028583605.1. Lineage (NCBI taxonomy): Eukaryota > Metazoa > Arthropoda > Insecta > Coleoptera > Bothrideridae > Dastarcus > Dastarcus helophoroides. Next base: position 5,716,214 of record CM053332.1, read on the forward strand.
TCTACTAACTGCCCAGCCAAAACAAAAACTAAAAAATAAATAGAGGGCCCCTCAAAAAAAAATCCAATCGGGCCCCGCACTTATTGGATCTGGGCTTGCTTCCATCTCAGATGAAAATTCACTGGAATATATTTTCAAGGGCCAACCAGCAATAATTATTTTACGTTTTAAATTGGAAAAAAAGCTCACTTCTAACCGAACTATCCCTAAGCTTTAAATATACAAAAGCGCTTCTATATTTAAATTCAATGCTAGTTTTATTGTTTGCAATGTGTTCAGTAGGTTACATAATTGATACTGTGATATTACGTATATTATTGTAAGATTACTTCATATGCAGTTTCGTTTTAACATGTAAATTTTCATTGGCTGGTAACTAGAGCAAATAATATTGATAGCAAAAATTTGCATGATGCTGCAATTCATCTCATTTAATTCATGATGAACTGCGAATCTGTCTTAACGCTCTTGTAAATATCCGTTCTAATAAAAGTCCATGTTTATCCATATTTTATAAATTATCTGAAATAAATAATAATTAACTAATGGAATAATATAAATAACAAAACAAGTGAAGCATATTAGCGCCTACAGTTAAAATTATAGTCTCTATTAGTGATGTAACCAATATTAGCATCCGCATTCGCTAATATGCGCATGTTTTATAATATTCGCATTCGCATTCGCAAGAAATTATGCGAATGTATTGGCAATAGCACTTCTTTATGACATAGCAATGCAACTGCTAAAGCAGGGTTTCTTAAACTGGGATCCATGGACTCTTGAGAGATAAACATTTCTTAAGATAAAAACTAATGCAGTAATTTATCCAGTCCCACACACAGTATTTTTAAATCTCCTTGTTTTCTTTTCCTACTAGCTAGCTACAATGACGCAAAGTGGGCCGCTTGCTCTCTCCTGGTCTATACATCCAACCAACTATTTATAATCTCAACTGCGGGAACCTTTTCCAGTTTCCATTTGTTTCTGAAAGCTAGCCCTTTCCTTGAAATTTCGACAGTTTCTCGAAATTTCGACTTTTATCAAAATTTGTCTTTTTTTTCAAAAATTTCTTTTTTTCTTTGGAATTTCAAATTTGTTTTAGAATTCGACTTCTCCATTCAAAATCCGACTTGCTTAAAATTTCGAATTTTCTTCTCAAAATTTGTTTTTTTTTTCAAAATTTCGTCATTTTTCAAAATTAGACTTTTTCTGAAAATTTAGACTTTTTTCTAATTCGTCTTTCTGCAGACTTCGACTTGTTTATTAAACCTCGCCTTTTTCTCGAAATTTGGTGTATCTTTTGATAAAAAGTAAAAATATTTAGAATATTGTTTATATGGAAATTTTGAAAAATATTTTTTAAGTATTTTGTATTTTTGTCAAGACAAAAATTCCAGAAGATTTAATTTTTAACTTGTTTCTCAAAATTTTGACGACGTTTATCTCAATGGTGGATAGTTTCTGATGTCACAGTGGGGTAGGGGGAAGCCTGTCCTTCCCTTAGGCAGTTGTTAAAAAACAAAGAAGAAATGTCTTTTTCTCCAAAAATTCGCCCCTTTCCTTGATATTCTGATTTTGTTTTTCAAAACTGGTTTGGATTTTCAAAACTTTCGATTTTTACTTCGAAAATTGTGTTTTTCTCCGAAATTAAGGTATTTTTCAAATTTTTATGTTAAATTTAATGTCCTGTATATTTTTACTTTACCCAAAACTGTTTTTTGTTATAATTCGTCTTTTTCTAAATTACTTTAAACTCAAAATTCTACTCTTTCCTCTCAAATTTTGACTGTATTGAAATTTTTTCTTTTTCTCGAAATGATAAGTGTCCAGAAATTTCAACCTGTTTTTCAAAATTCGTCTTTTCATCCAAAATTTCAATTATTTTTTAAAATTTTTAATAATAGCATAGAAATTTTGAGAATAATATTTTACGAAATTTAGAGAAAATATTTCTTGTAAATTTCGAGATTATGTCAAATTTTAATTGAAAATAATAATGGTCAGAGATATATTTTTAGAAAATGGTTTTTTTACTCGCCAAATTCTATTTTTTCTGGATTTTGCGACATTTCACACAAAATTCTCTAAGTAAGTTTCAGTGAAAAAGTCAATATTGGGATTCGCATTCGTGAATGTTGGAAATGAATTTTCGCATTCGCGAATGTCGGAAAACCAATATTCGTTATATCCCTATCTATATAGCTAGTGTAATTCGCCCGCAATTATTTTTTTTAATAATCCGAACTATTAAAAGGCCTCAACAATATGTTATTAAAAAAATTTTAAATTAATAATATGGACTAAAGTTGTTTTTTTTTTGACTACATGAATTGAAATAATAATTATACTTAGGTTTGTATAAACGGTTTGAAGTTTCTATTTCAAAAAATATTCGAATTATCAAACAAGAAGCTTCTAAAAGAATTAAATTTTAACAAAGTTACAATTAATTAAAAATTTCTTAAAAAATCGCCTTATATCATACAACAAATAAATAATTTAGATTTCTTTATATATTTCAGGACATAAAAACATTAGACACTTTAGTATACCAATTTTTTGCAATATTTTTATTAAAAATGGCCAATGCAATATATCATTCTTTTAAATATATCCATTACCTCAGGAAACTGACAGAAATATTTAACCAAAAGCGGCAAAAGCTATTTAAAAAATTACAAAAAAACGATGAGCAGCTTTATATTATATAGCAGCAGCTGTTTATTTATATATAAATATACGTTAGTGAGAGAGACCTACCCCATAAAAAAGGCAGTTGAAATATAATAAATTAAGAACTTCAAGAAGGCAATTGTGGGGCCGTTGTGGACATTTTTAACAATGGTCAAAAAAAGTTTTAATCTGTTTGGAACTAGAAGAAATTATTTTATACTTTATGATCTGTTTTAAAAAACGTATTAACTTAAAAATATTTTTAATTTAAATTATTTATTTATTTTAAAAAATGCCCTTGACAAAGATAGTATACGCATTTTATGTGCCACTTTTGATTCACACCGTATAAATTGATATTAAGAGAGCTTATGATAAAGCAATTAATTTTTAAAGGGCATGTATTAATTTACTTCATTAAGTTCATTACAAAATACTAACTTTGACATGATCCTATCTTAATAGGTTAACCCAAAGGCCTCAGTTACTGAAAATTATAATTATAATTTATTTTAAAATTCATGTAACCCCACATAAATTTGCTAATACATCGCATTCGTCTGTCTATAGCAGATTACTTGTCTACAAGACAATGGAAATAAATATAGAGACCTAATACTTATCTAATTTTCTAATATGAGAACCTGTACTCCAGTTTTTTACGGAACTCAATTACAAACCAAGTAGAATGAACACCTTATGAATTAAATCGATACATAAATCTAGGAAAAGTCGTCTGTATATTAAATGCCTTTCAAACTAACTGTTTAAATGTGGTACTACTTTACCTCAGGCAAATAACATAATTAACTAAAAAAAGCAATGAGAATTTCGGAGCAAATATTTTTCTTATATCTACTTAATCATTATTTACAAACTTAGACCTAATTAGATTCATTGATAAATAATATAATTATTAATGAGAGCGCTTCTTGTATTACCGCAGATGAAAATGAAACACATGCGCCTGAATTCATTTAAAGTGAAACTTTAATTACATAGAAATAAAAAGATGCTTATACTCTCTTTTGAATGCATAACAAAATATTGCTGCCACGTAGTAGTTTTTCTACATCACAAATAATAAGAAATTGTGACAATTTAATAATTTAACAATTCGACATTTTTTTATCTTAAAAATAGTATCCCGAAGTCACAAAAAAAAACAATTAAAAAAATTTTAAGTGTTTAATGAAGTAGGTACTGAGTGGTAATATGTACTGCAAAGGCGATGTAGCTGTGATACCTAAGGTAGTTGTCATGCCATAGGCCTCTTCTTCTCTTTTATAAATTGCAGTTATAAAAGATATCATTATCTAATTATTTTGAAAATATGAAGTTCTATGACGACCTCAAACTTGAAATAAATCCAATCAAAGTTAGAATTACTTACACAACAAAGCAGAATAGTAGTGGTAGCAGTAGTTTTTTTTTTTCGATGAGAAGGGGAAACCCTCATGGGCTCCCATCCACATGGATGGAGAGTGTCAGACCCTTAATGACTAAAACCCCTCCACCCTTCTTCAGAGACCGCTTCCTCTTTGGAACTACCCGTCGGGGTATTATTTCAAAGAGGACCTTTCTTGGATGGTTACTTGGTTTCCTTTACCTCCTTTGCTCCGTGTCTTTTCGTTTTTTAGGTATTATCTTAGTTACAAATTTGCCAAAATTATCCCAGTATTCTTTGGAATGTAGCATCTTGCTTACCGGATTTTGCGGAGTCAGTAATCCAACTATTCTCTTGACTTCCTCCCTTTCTTCCTTCCACCTTTCACACTCAAAAACTGTGTGTTCCGCATTATCTTCTCTATCACAGTATATGATCTAGATGTGTCATTGTATGTAAATCGTTTTAGGTACGTTTGGAAACTTTCATGTCCTGGGTAAGAAAGTAGTTAACTTCTCGCCATTGTCTAGTTATCCATGGGGTGATATCGGGACTCTGCTTTCCCTATATTAGCTCGCCATATTTCCCACTTTTCTATTATTACGTTATGTGCTGTGGTACAAGTTTCTCCGTTTCTGATCCTATCTCTTTCTTCTACTAATAGGTCCACAGGTGTCATTCTTGCTACGACTAAGGCTGCTTCTAAGGAAATCGTTCTGTATCCATTTATTATTCTTATAGCGATTTTCCTTTATACACTAATTACCTTGTTTTCATAAGCTTTCTTTGCCAGCTTACGCTTCCATATGCTGTACCTGTATATCATTATGGACTGCGTCACTGAGGATAGTATTCTCCTAGTATTTTCTCTCCGACCACCAATGTTAGGCATTATCCGACTTACGTTGTTAATTGCTTTGGTGCATTTTTCTGTTATCAACTGATATGATGCCCCATCCTCAGATTTCTATCTGCATGTATTCCTAGGTACTTAAGGTGTTCCGCATTTTCGACTTCTGCAGTTCCTGCCTTCACTGACATTATTTTTACCGCTTTTTCCTCCTGATAAAATTACAACATCCGTTTTCTGTGAATCTATACTCAGTTTCTTTTCTTCTATCCATCTTATGACATTTTGTATTACTGCGTTAGCTGCTGTTTTCACTGCTTCTTTTGTTTTTTCTACTATAATAATACCCAGATTGTCGGCATATCTAATGAGTTTAACCCCTTTTGGAATCTTCACCTTTAGTACCCCGTCGTAATAGTTGTTCCACAGTGTGGGTCCGAGTATCGAGCCTTGTGGCACATAGGATTCTACCTTCCAGATAACTTGCTAGTATGTTATAAAGGTATAAAGCTATTCGCCTTTGTCTGAGTTCATTCAGAATACCGCCACAGGGGGCAGAGTTAAATGCATTTTTGACATCCATAGTTATTAGGACACGCCTTTTTCTATTTCCTTTGACATTGGCATTTTCTGTTATGTTGATTACTCTTTAGGGCACTTATTGTTGACCTTTTCTAACGGAAACCATAATGTTTTTCGGATAGACCTCCTCGCCTTTCTATCTCTTCCGTCAGTCTTTCTAACAGCATTTGTTCCAGTAGTTTTCCCATTACATTTGTGATGCATATTGACCGGTTAGTCTTTTCATTTTGACTTGGTTTACCCTTCTTTAGTAGGACCAGTCTTGCGGTTTTCCAAACATTCGGAAATCAACCTGTTTGTAACACCTGATTCATGGCTGTAAGACATTCTTCCGGATATGCTTTTATCACGGGCTTGACAATTTCTGTCGTAAGACCATCTGGACCTGGTGCTTTCTTTGCCTTAAGCCTATTATTGACTTGAGAAGTTCTTCCTTCGTAAATATCGTGATATCCGTTTGGGTGATTTCCGATCTGTCCCATTTCGTGACTTGTCCTTTTGGAAATAGTTTTTCTGCTACTTTCATTTGTTTTTGATCAGTTAGTTGAATACTTGGGGGTTTCATTTTCTCGGTAACAATTTGGTAGCCTCTTCCCCATATATCTGTCTCAACTTCAGTCATGACGTCTTTCCAGGCCCGCATTTTGGCATTAAATAACGCTTGTCATAACTTCAATAGCGTTTTCCATCTGTGTGACGTAAATATATCATCATTTAATAAAATTAAGACTTGTATCGTCAATACATTGTAATGTATAATTTAACAACAATAAGTTATTTTTGATTGATATGTGCAATATTTACATCTTATTCATGTAATATGTGTTTCCTATAATTGGGCTCTATGTAACCTGTTGGAAATAAATTGCTTTACTATTATTATTAATGATCGCTTTTTTTAGTTCCTGTCTTTTTATCTTGTACATTTGCCTTATTTCTGTTTTTTTGGTCTTCATTTCTTTGCTTGTTAATTATTATCATAATTCTCTTAGATTGTATATAGAATTTTCTTTTCTAGTGATATTTCTTCGGGCCACCAATGTACGAATTTTTGTTTCTTGTATTTCCTTTCTTTCTGAATGTCGCATTACAGGCTTTCTCTGTACTTTTGTTTCATTCTTTCGCATTTGACTTTTTATTTCTCTCATCATTTAAAAATCATTCGACTTTTTTAACTACATCATTTATAGCATTTGTCTTTATGTGCCATCCTTTCCTTATATCCGTCTCCTCCTTCGTAGGTTGTTGAATTTTATCATAGATATCAGTAGCTAATGTAGTTGTGACAACTAAGACTTTCTTCTTCCAATACCTTTCAGTTTTTATGTTATTAGCTAGTTTTTTAGTGATGAATGTGATATCAATGAAGGATTCACTCTCGCCTCACATAAAGGTGAATGTTTCGCCTTGATTATGTATAATATAATTCTCTTCTCCTAGCCATTCTGTTAGTATTTCTTCTCTTTTATCTTCAGTTTTAGAGCCACGTAAACGATTTAGCATTAAAATCGCCTCCCACTTCCCTTTCTTTGGTTTGTCTTTTCATTTCGTTCTTGGGACCATTCAGAAATGACGTGAACTGAGATACTTCCACGTTCGGAGAGATGTATATAATTATATCCTCTAGCTCAATTTATACGAAAACTTTTCCTTTTCCGTAGTTTGCTACCTTCATTTTCTTATTTAACGCTTTTACTGCCACGTCTAGATTATCTTCGACGAACCAGCCGCAATTTTTCACCTTTTTCCTGTTTGGTTCTGCTAGAACTATTACTTTGTATATTAGGTCCATAGCCTATCTACCTCTCTGTGTTGCATTGTATTATTTTTATAATGCACTGATCTGTGACTCCCTTTTGTCATCCTTATGGAAGCTGTTCATTCTTCCCCTTTTTTTCGCTTTTGATCCCGATATCCATTTCTCTGTATTTGGGACATATCATAGTGGTAGCAACAGTAGTAGTAGTAGTACTTGTAGGAAAGAGACAAGTCACCAACAATCCACATGTGCTCCAGTCGTCCACCTCGCCATAAATCATCATCATCGCTCTTCTTTGAATTGAATCCAAAAGAACCAAAGTGTTAACAAACTGTTTGCCAAATATTATATGTACCCTAAGAGGCGAATTTGGTCGTTCCAAGAGAAGTTAGTACTCACATTTTCTCTCTAAATAAACAACTTAGATCCCTAGAAAGAATGTTATCGTCCATGAGGATATTAAATACTTCACCCATTAATGTTTTTTTAGAGAAAATATGGGACTGAATTTTTGAGGCATTAAAGTCAACCTGATTTTCGTTTCCATATTCCAGAAGGATCTTGAGATCTTAAATAATTATCTATATCTGCTATTCACCAAGCTACTGTCATTAACATAGCTATTAGAAGATTAAGCTAGAAAATCGCTTATGTGTAACAGAAACATAATTGAAGACAGATTAGATCCCTGAAGTACTTCTGCATTATTCGCAAATATCTCAGATGAAATGCCATCACCGAAGAGATCCTCATCGAGAAAACTTAATACCAAATGACGGAAATCCGGTGAAAGTTCATAAGATGTCAATTTGGCAGTGAAGAAATCGGTGCCAGAATATGTCGAAGATTGTTGAGAAATCCGTATTTTTTCATAGCTGAGTCCAAACATAAGAACACATAATCAATAACCTAACCACCTAACCTTCTGTGTAGACTAAATCAAAAGCCACAGTGTTTAGTTAAGTGCTTTAGTGAATAACTGCCGAGAGATTACCTGTTAAACATTGTTATCTAAAAGCGTATTGCCTGTACAAGATGATTCTACTCTTCTTCAGATATTTGATGATTTCGACGTTGATAATCTTCTCCATTACTTTAGATAAAACGGGCAACAAAGATATAAGACGATATTTGTTAACCAAATTTGTTTTTCCCTTTTTAGAAACATGGTGCTCCTTGGGAGATTTGTAGATGTTACTGAATACACCTCTATTGTAAGAAAGTGTGACTTATTTGCTTAGGACAAAAGACAACTCAGTAGCCCTATTGTTAAGAACAATAGAGGTGATACCATCAAGGCCAGAAGTTTTCGATGCTTAGTGCTCGAGAAGAATTTTCCTGATTGTGGGTTGTCTGAAAACAACTTCAGGCACCGATGTGTCAACCTTGGGAAGAATAACAGACTCCGCGTTCCGCGATGAGCCTCTGGTGCATTTTAAATCAAAATCAGTTTTTGTCTCTCTTACAAAAATTTCGTCTATTTACAAAGGTGATCTGACTGCCAACTGAAGGTTTATTTCGCCAAAGTCGTTATGTGCGATTTTGGCAGAAGATTGCTTAGGCACATATTTTACTGAATCAAGATCTAGTGGAAGCAGACTTCTTTTGGTAATGAGGAATTGAACATTACATACGAACCGGGATAGTTTCAGAAATAGATACAGAGACTGGAGAAGGGTTGTCTGAGTAAAAACGGTCCTCTTTTCATGGAAAAAATGTAAAGAAATCTATTAATTTTGGCCAGTTTCTATAGTTGACGTGCCAAACCTTACGCGGCGAGGTCTGAGAACTAGGTGCTATATTAAGCTAACGAGAGGCGACTACAAGTTTGTGATGAAAGTTTTCCAAAATGTGTTCCAAATTCTTCACTTTTGGTGTATATTCGGTGAGGTAACCAAACTGTACACCTTTACGAATATAAATTTTTTTTTTTCATGTATAAATCATAATTTCTTCTAATTTTCCCGCCTCGCAATGTCGACTTTTTGTTCAAAATTTCAAGCATAATCTCGATTGTTTATAAATTTTGCACTGCTTTTGTAATTTAAGTTTTAACTTTGCAAAATTTCATACCTAATCTCTTGTTTTTGAAGGTTTTTTTAAATAAATACCAAGCTTTTTTTTGAAATTTCAACCTTAGACTTATAAAGATATTGGTTTTATTTTAAATGTATTCACAGAAATTTGTATGTGTTCTAAACTACGTAAACTACGTAAAAAAAGAAAATTTTGTAAGATTAGCCATTTACCATGATACACACGTCACTAACTATGCCATAATCACTTTCATTTTATGAACTATTTCGTGCTAGCAGAAGAGCTCTTATTATTCAGGAAATATTAAAGAATTAAAACTATCTGCTGAAAAGTTTTATTCTATTTTACTCAATAAATAAATAATTTAATGATTAATCACATATTCACAACAACAACAAAAATCGTACTAATCTGGTAAAATTTTTTAAGCTGGTTTGTACTCTGGTTGCAAGCCCAAAGGCAAAGATGCGTCAAAACTTCTTCCATATGACGAAGGACCATATCCATGTCCACCATGTTCCTCATGTGAGACAGAATGTGTGTTGGAATGGGTATATATTGGTTTGGAAACAATTTCATAAGTCGTTTGCTTATGACCATGCTGAGGTAAGAGCCTTCAATCCGATGATAGCTGAGAGCATAAGAGAAATCATACCTGTCATCAAGGCTTTTCCGGCAATTAATGCTATACCCTTAAGAGCAATGGCAAAAAGAGTTGCTTTCATCATAGCTCCAGCAGCTAACAGTTGGGCACCACCTCCACCACCACCCTTTCCACCGCCTCCGCCTCCAAAACCACCGCCGCCTCCACCTCCTCCTCCACCACCTCTGGCTGTACCAATATTTTTATTATCCCATAGATCCATCTTCATCGAATGAGTACTTAAATAGCCAGTGATTTTTTTCATCAAAAATGCATCCACTCGAGCATCAATATCTTTCGGAAACTCTCTCGCAACTTCAGCGACGATATCAGCCGTATTTGCTTGAGCACTATCATTTTCTCGAACTACAGCTACCCCCGGCAAAACACTGTAATAGTCCTCCTCGTTTAATTTATCCACCCACGACACTATATCCAATTTAAGGCATGTTGTCGAAGTACGAAGTTGCACAATCCTTCCACAAGGATCTTTTTAACTCACTTCTATCAATCTTGGGTGATACGAAATTAGTCGACTCCTCAATTGAAAAGACTCCCGAGGCAAAGAATGCCAGAGCCCAGACTAACAGAAAGGGCCTCAACATTGTTTCCAACGAACCGGCGGATTTACACTGATATTCTTGCTAGTTCATTGTCGTTTATATAACAAGTTCTGTTATAAAAAGCCATGTCCTTATAAAATTCTATCATCTATCTTAATATGTAGATTTAGTGGAGCAGGAAGTGAACGGTAGGATCTGAGTGAATTTATTTAACATATAATCGTGCGTCAATTTTCCTAATGAAAATTGCATTCCAATTATTATCTCGGAGATTGTATTCGCAGCCAAAAAATCGCTTTCATTGTAGATCTTATGTTAATTGAACGAAACGTTGAACAAAAAATGTATTGACGTATCGATTAAGGTCGCATGCCTACTTTATATTAAGTGGAAGATTCTAGTTCTCTCTCAGCTATTACTATGGTGTCATAAGTTTGCAATATATTTCCTTCGGGCGACTGAAATGAATGACATTCGTATCATCTACACAGACTCCTTGTTGACTCTGAACTACTTACGTTAACAATATTGAAAATACATTGTATATTTTCTCTCATATTCATATTAAAAATTGGGTGTTCTCTGCAGATTGCCATTGTTAAAAAGCAAATTTTCATACATAGATTGTTCTGCGGTTCTGCGGTTTTTAATTTGTGATGATTTGGGCTGATTATTAAATAAACGAAATTCAAATCTGATTTTAAAAAACGCAATTTGAAGGAAATGTCTTAACATTTGTGGCAATAAAAGTAAAATAATTAGTGTAATAAATCACTTACAATTAAGTTAACCAAATAATTATAAACCAACTGATATATCATCCGAATGAAACTCTCACTAGTCACTGTCATTACTTTCCTTAAAGTGTTATACATATAAATCATTTATAACATTTCATCAATTTGACTGTGGAAATTAATTATTAGATTTTAAATTAACTAATTAGTAAGTGAAAACTGTCAGACTCGTTCCTCATTTTGCGAGAATCTCTTGTTATAGGAATTACTCGAAAATATAAATTTTATGAATTTATATTTCTCGTTAATTTCAGTCATACTTCATCGAGAAAAATAACTTTTTGTAAAGGTAAGATACTAAAACTATTCTCTTTTGCATGAATTAAACGTCAAAAATCAAAGAACTTTAAGAAACCAAACAAATCTATCAATAAATCCTCTTCTAATGAAAAATAAGAGTAAAGTCTAATTTTTAAAAATTCTAAATATTTTTCAAAATTTGGAATTTTTTTCGCCTTTTAAAATTTTGATTTTATTTTAAAATTTGCCTTTTCCCAAAATGTTTACATTTTCAAAATCCAGACTTCGATATTTATGACAATTTTTACTTTTTTGGAAATGATGTTTTTTGAAAAGTTAGATTTTCTAAAATTTTGATCTTTATACTTTTCCAAAATTTTGAATTTTTAAAGATATTTTCGACTTTCAAAATTGGACATCTATTTCTAAATTTAAAATTTTGGCCATTTCTTAATTTGATTATGGGCTTCCATTTCAAAATGAAAACTTCTTTTGAAAATTTAGACTTTTTAAAATTATTGACTATTTTAAACATTTTTATTTTTTCAAGTTTTGACTTTTTTGCAAATGTCATTTTTTTTTTAATTTCGACTCCAAATTTTTGATTTTTTTTGAAAATACCGATTTTGTAGACAATCTTGATCTGATGTATTTGACATTTTTTCAAAATTTTCAGCCTTTTTGAAAGTTTCTATCTTTTTTTAATGTCGAGTTTTTTGAAAACTAAACCTTTCTTTTTCCGCGTTTTCTTTTTGAAATTTTCTATATCATGGTTTTTTTCAATTTTTTTTTAATTTTCAGAAATTTTTTTAAAACCTTTTTGTAACGAAAATTTCGACAATTCTTTATAATTTTGGGTTTCGAATATTTTGTCAACCTTCATTTTTTTTTTAATTTCGGCATTCTGCAAAATTATAATTTTTTAGGAAGTTCATGTTTTTGAAATCCCATCATCTTTTCAAAATGTCGTCTTTTTAAAAATGCCGAACTTTTTAAAAATGTTCGCTATTTCTTTAGATTTTAGATTTTTTTTAAATCTCGACTATATTTTTAAATTCCGCCTTTTTTCTAAATTTTCAGATTTTTTTAAGAATCTTCAATTTCATCAAAATTTCAATTATTTTTATGATTTTATTCCAAAAAAAAATTTTCCATTTTTAAAAATTTTAATTTTTTCAAACTTTTTGAACATTATAAAAGTTTGAAATTTTTTCTATTTCAACTTTTTTATAAATTTCATCTATTTTTAGGAATTTCGACTTTTTCGAAAATTTTTATAACGTCACCTTTTTCTCAAATTTAAATTATTTTAAAAATCTTGTTTTGTGACTTCTTTTAAAAGTTTCATTTTTCTGGTTTTCAGTATTTTAACATTTCTCAAAATTTTGATTGCAAATTTTAATTATTTTATCATTTTTTAAGTGTTAGTTTTTCTCGAAATTTTTAAAAAACGACATTTTTCAGAAATTTCTACTCCAATGCCTAAATCTCGCAATACATGTATTTAGGGATTAGGAAGGAAATTCTTCTAGGAAGATTTAACATTTCTTGATTAAACTGAAGATTTTGATTTTAAAAACGAAATTTTAAGGAAAGAAATATTCGAAATCGAAAGCTGTTTTCGGAAAATTTGGAGAAAACTCGACATTTTTGAGGAAAGTTAAAATTTCCCAAAACTCAAAAATTTCCAAAAAGAAAAATTTCCATTTTTTCGAAAATTTCCATTTTTTCGAAAATTGCCATCATTATATAAATAAAGTGGTGATCGGCATAATCGAATAATTATCATAATCAAAATATTGCCTTTTGAGGGAGTTTTACAATCGAGCTATTTTTAAAATCGAAATAGCCTTTCAAGTGATTTACCTCTATCTACAAATAAACGACTATAAAATAGGTCCCCCAAGCGCCAGCTCGACTTGAAAAAGAATATCCTTGCTCAAAAAATCTAAACTAACTACTTTCTCACTATTTTAAAATCATTTATATTATGTATAAGCAAGCTGTGGTGTGCCATGCTTTTGATAAATGATTATGCTAATCAAGAAAGAAAACTAAAAGAAATTTAAATTTTGGATTTCAAATTTCATTCTTTGGGAATATCAAATTTGAACTTAAAATTTCTACTGTTTTTGCTAATTGCAACTTTAATTGATTATAATAAGTTAATAATCCAGTTAAAGTTTTGAAGAGCTCTATCATCTCAAAAATTACACAGGTCCACAAGAAAAGTATTGTATGCTGCTGTGTACAATTCTAATTATATACTTTTAAATAAATTATTAAAAAGTCTCAAAATTTGATAACAAAACTCAAAGAACAAAATTTACCTCGCAATTGCAGATTGGTTTCCTTTGAAGTGACAAATATGTTTTCACGTGTACTACCTCAAGAATGCTTATCATTAATCAAATCATTTTTGAAAAGGAAAAACAAATCCAAAGAGTCATTTCAGGTGTGCGTTAACCAAAACTATTTTACATTTGAAGGAAGCATTATTTGCAAAATGAAGGTCTTCGAATGGGTAGTCCAATCTCAGCCATCTTATCAAATATATTTATGGATAATTTGGAAAACGAAATATTTAATTCTCATGAGTCCAGAAATAACACCTTTTGGTACAGATATGTAGATGATATATTAGTTGTTTTTCTGGGCTCTTCTAAGAAATTAAATACATTTTTAGAATGCATTAATAGCTTACATTCAAATATTAAATTTATTCCAGAAACTTAAAATAAAAATAAAATAAATTTTCGGGATTTAACTGTATTAAGAAACTCAGATGAATTAGAATTTTTAATTTATAGAAAACCTACTCATACAGACGCTACAATTCCAGAAAGTAGGGAGCTGCCCCCCCCCCAAATTTCTTTTGGCTTCACACTAGGTAGAACTGAACTTTTCAGATGTGCGACTTTTTTAAAAACCATTTTTAATGGATCATTTTGTTTCCGTACCGAAATGAGAAGATGTTTTTTTTTTCAAATTTGGCGCCATTCCTTATAATTAGAGACCGGAGTTTGAGCACAATCAAGCAAGGTAAAAAGTTGAGCAAAATGTTAAATTAGGCCAAAAAGAAAAGCTCAAGAAGGCACCAAAAAGGTAAAATACTCTAAAAAAAAGACCAAAACTCACAATTAACAAAAAAAACATTTTGAAATCTCAGTCGAAATTAAAAAAAAATGGATTTTAGGTTATACTCAGGATATTCAGAAGGAGTATAACATTTTCAACTGAAGAAGTTCTTAAAATTTCGAGTACATTCTCGAATTTTCACCCTAAATCTTAAATTCATTAGGATTTTTTTCCAAAATTTTGACTTAAATCTGAGGTTTCGTTTCTAAAAAAATTTAAACTCTTCTTGAATTTTTTTTTTATTTGAAATTTCAATCGCATGCTTTAAATTTTATTTAAAAAATGTTGAATTTTGCAAGTTTTTTCAAGCTTAAACTCCCCATTTTGAAACAAAAAATCAAACTTTGAGAAGAACTGGACATATACACGAGCAATTTTTCGACATTTAACATCAAATTTTGAGAAAAACTTGAATTTTGTGATAATAGTTTTACAGTTTTGGAATTTAAAAATTTAAATTTTAAATTCGGTATTTGAATAAAATTTTGAATATTAGGCCCTTTACTAAAAAATTAATATCTTTTATAAGCCATTATTTTGAAAAGACATTTTTTAGTAAGTTATTTTTATGAATTTCTGCTACAATTTTTCTAACATGGCCATTGAACTTTAAAAAAAGTGTCTAAAATTTCGATTCTTTTATAAATTCCGAGTTTTACATTTTTAAGTTGGAAAATTCAGGATTTTTTTAATAACTTTAACCCATCAGTTTAGTTCGAAATTTTCAATTTTTTCAAAGAGTTATAACTTCATCATAAAATATTTCGAAATATTTTTTTATGAAATTGATTTGTTTATATTTCGATTACTATTTCGAAAATTTGACTTTTTTCCCCAAAATTCAACTTCCAACTGAAAACTTCCAAAAAAATATTGAAATTTCTATCTTAGTTATCAAATTTCAACTTTAATTAGGAATTTTTTCCCTTTATTCACAATATTTCAACTTTATAATTCATATTTTTAGAAGAACTTGATTTATAAAATTTTTACTTTTTACAACGAGTTTAAAAATGTCAAATTAAAGTTGAAATTAGTTTATTTTTCAAAATTTTTACCTTAGCACTGGTTCAAAATTCAGACTTCTTCAAAATATTTTGACTTTCTTTCTAGATATTTAATTTAAAAAATTCCTCTGGCCATTTTGAGAAAACACTAAAAGTTTCAGGAAATATCAAAGTTTATTTTTTGAGCTTTGTTTTAAGACAAAATGTTGAGTGTTATTAGTTTTTGTTAATAGATTTTATCTTTTGAAAATTAGAGATTTTTTTAGAAAATTTTGACTTCAAAACTTTTTTTTTTCAAAAATTATAAGCTCCTTTTTTCCTCTGATTAAGAAAGTAATTTTAAATGTCAATTTCTAAAATTTGGAATTTAAAAATCAAAAACTTTCGAGTTCAAACAGGTAAATTTTTTAAGAATTAATATATTCTACTTTTTATTCAGAAATTCAAAATTTCTAAAAAAGGTAATATTTTTAGAAATGTTTATTAAGGAATTCTGGTTATTTTTAAGTATAAACACGGTCGTAATTAGACTTTTTCTAGAACCAGTTTAGTCCACTCTAAATGTAGACATTTCTAGGCATTTCGAATTAAAATTCCAAATTCAAAAAACTCAAGATTAAACTCAGAATTTCGATATCTGACATTTTTCACAAAAACTTTGGCGAAATTTCCAGGTTTCTAGAAAGAATCGAAGTTTAAAAAAATACTTCTGGGTTTGAATTAATTACCAAGGTTTTAAATTTTTTGAGAAAAAAAAGTATTAACATATTTCGCATTTAACAAAAAATCTAATTCAAATTGAAAATTTGAAAAAAGTTGGAAATTTTGAGATTAAGGGTAAAACTTAAAAAAAACGATAAATAACTTACTTCCTAACAAAAACTTTTTTTCGAAATTCGGAAGAATCAAATGCATTTCGACATTGCAAATTCAGATAGCAACAATAATTCCCAAAGTTGCCCAAAATAAAAAACTTAGGAATTGAAGTTGTTGCCAGTTAGAAAAGGAGTTGGACGCTAAGAGGAAATTTGAGCTTAAAAAAAAACATCTAATCTTCCAGAATTTAGAAAGAATATCCAAATTCTAAATGTTCGGGTGCAAACTTTAAATTTGTGATAAAAGTTAAAATTATGAATTTAATCAAAATTTAAAAAAAAAGATTTTTCTCCAGCTGACTTCAAACTATGTCTTTAATTAAATAATTTTCTAGAGGCATTTTTCATACACAAGGGCAGGTTATAGAAGACAATTCAAGATAAATTTTAGAAAAGGAATATGTTTCGAGTAATTTTATCATCTCTACCCACACATCTATTTTTATTTAGAAATTAAATTAAGATAAATAGACTATATTGTTGTTAAAGTACTTTGTCAAAATGTTAGAAGAGTTGGACTCTAGAAATATTTTTAGTGTATTTTTTTATATTTTAGTATACTTGTATACAATAATAATATTAATAATCAAGTAGTATTGGACCGTGGCTTCTTAGCTCCAACCTAAACCCAAACAAAGACTAGGTAGTTTTAGCAGAAGGATCAAGTATAAATTTCCGAGAAATCTAATTTAAAAACAATTACTTCTGTGACCCACCCAGTGCCTTTTAAATTTTGCATGCTATTTTGCCGCAGAAAAATTGAACTAGGAATGATATTCCTTTTTTAAAAGTTATGTTTGAACTGTCTTGTGCAACGTGCACTTGTGTGAAAAATGTCTCCAACAAGACAAAGTGCTCTAATTAACTACATAGTTTGAAGTCAACTGGAGAAAAATCTGTTAATTGTAGATGTTGAAAAACTTTTTTGTAACAAGTTAAATTAAACATTTATCATAACAGACATTTTTTTAGAAAAAAAAGCATTGTGTTAATTTAAAATACACCCAAAAAATATCATGTTATGCAACACCATATTTGCCGTTAATCAAAAAATAATAAAATGAAAAGAAATCCATCAGACAAGCTCTTTTAAAAAATGTATACACATTTTTATTACAACTCTAGATTAATTAAGTAGTCCCAATTTTCGTAATTGTTTTATTGCAAAAATTCTCGGAGGAGATAATTCCTCATGAAGAAGAAAAATACGTTTTTGTGGTAAAAATAATTTGTTGCATTATTTTTTTCTCCCGAAAAGAGGTAATATTAAGAATATACATTTTTTCAAAATATTCATCTTTTGAAGAAATTAAAGACTTTGGCTAGATTTACGCTAATGCTGCTGAAAGCAATAGCTGATTACCGAGCGAGAATGTTGTAATTAGGACATTGTCTGTCGATGTAAGAGAAAAACTTTTTAATTTAGGCGGATTTATTGCTGCAAAAACACACAAATTTTACAATGAAAAATTTTAAGAGACATTTAATTTGTAGTTGGGAAAAAGCAACATTCAAAATGGTTAATAC
The DNA here is from genome assembly GCA_028583605.1 of Dastarcus helophoroides. Lineage (NCBI taxonomy): Eukaryota > Metazoa > Arthropoda > Insecta > Coleoptera > Bothrideridae > Dastarcus > Dastarcus helophoroides. The sequence continues at coordinate 5,734,295 of CM053332.1, forward strand.
ATTTTTTCTTGTTAATTGTGGTTTTGACATTTTAATGCCTATTTTAGGGTATTTTGCCTTCTTAGGCTGTTTGTTTTTTCCTAATTTCACATTTTTCTCATCTTTTTACCTTTTTTGATTGTGCCTGAAATACTATCTCTAGTCATAACATGGTAAGTAAATAAACAACAATATAAGACAAAAAACTGCCAACAATAATAGTGACAGTTGAAGTTGTTGATGTAAAATGCAGTAAAATGTAAATAGTAAAAAGTACTATACTATGTCCACCCAACAGATATAATTAGGTCACTTCCACTTAAAAAAAGACAGGTTCACACGATATTAAGGAATAAGGATAAGATGTGATGGAAAATAAATTCTAGAAAATTAACTCGAATAGAATTGCAAAAAAAATTAATATATCGTTATATTAAAATTATTCTTTATTTAATGAAACCAGTGTCATAGTAAAAATATCATAACAAAATGAAAAATATTACAAATATCTATCAAAATAACCCTATATAATGTATATTACATTATACCAGTGATCGGCAGTTACATTACTTACGACTTGAAAGAGTTACGAAGAACTTTTAGTTTAAGTACAGGTTGTGTTATTTCTTGACACTTAGCCTTTTATTTGCCACCTTTATAATTCGATGGCATTAAATGCGCAATGATAAGGAAGCAATCGTAAAACAATAAAGTTGTGTTCTTTTGCCATCTCATCAGTCACATTGCTTGGATATTCTCGTGATATCGGAGTGATGAATTTCTACTACCAATGAGAAACGAAGTGAAAAGAGAGAGAGAGAGAGAGAGAGAGAGAGAGAGAGAAGAGCTCGTTGGAGCTACTCCACTTTCTAGACGCATTTCGGTCAAATTTTTATACAAGGCCAATACAGGGCGTGCACTATCCTTATTCTCTAATCCGTGTTTGGAATAATATATGAGCCTCATAGACAAGACCTAGGAGTTCAGCTCTATCTTAGTTTACTTCATAACGAATTTCTTCTTGATAATCTCCAGTTTTCTTTGAGACGAAGCACAAGAAACCATCTTCAAGAAAACTCTCATATGATCATTTGTGTAAAATTATAAGACGACTTCCCTTGCACTATAGGTTCTTTAAGCCACCTGTTTTGTAACAAGAAACGAAACCTATTTGGTTATAATTAAAGACCGGAAGTTGTAGCAGTAAAAAAGTCAAGTTTTGGCGCTATGAATGGCAAATAAAATAGGCGAAAATGGCATTAAAAATGTATAAAATGGTATTTATAAATTTTTATTATTATAGGTTTATATGTATATCGAAAAAGACCTTTCTCTCATAGCAATGTTGTACCAGATTGATGCAATTTTTCCGCCTCTGGATTATGCAGTCAACTGAAAATACAGATTCAACCAGAAAAGGAGATTATCCAGAAATTTTCATTTTTATATTTCAAAATTCGTTTTTTCCCTCGAGGTTTTGAGTTTTTCCAACAAATTCGTTTTTTTTTTTAAATTTCGAATATATTCTTATAATTCGATTTTTTTCCTTAAAATGTGACTTTCTCAAAGTTTCGAATTTTTACTTTAAAATTCGTCGTTTTTTGTTTAAAATCTCGTCGTTTCTCAAAATTCAGATTTTTTTGAAAATTTCGAGGGTTTTAAAAATACGACCCTCCTCAGATCTCTTAAGACTTACCTTTTTTTTGCAAATTTGGTCGATCTTTTGATAAAAAAGTAGAAATCTTAAAAACAATATTTTTAAATTTTGGTTTGAGTTTTGGAGATATATTGCATTTTCGTAAAAAATATAGCCTGCGAGAAAATGTTTTCAAAAAAAATTTAAACCCTATTCTCAAATTTGGTTTTCTCTGCGAAATTTCCATTTTATGGCAAATTTATCCTCCAAATTCGCATTTTTCTTGAAAGGATTACTTTTGTTAAAATTCGTCTTTTCTTCCAAAATTATGATTCTATTTGCAAAATTTGACTTTTTTAAAATTAAAATATCAATTTCTCAAAATGTCGACTTTTCTTTCGAAAATTCGATCTTTTTCTCGATTATTTCTCCTACGTCGTGCTTTTTCTGTAAGTTTTGATTTTTTTAGAATCTAACTTTTCGGAATATTTTCAACCAACTCCTTAATTTTTGCCTTCAAATTTCGACATTTTTCTCGACATTTGGACTTCTTTTATAACATTCCCTTTTTTTTATTTCAAATGTATTCCTAAAACTTGTCGTCTTTTTTCCTCAATATTTTAAATTTTTATCTTCAAATTCGTCAATTCTTTTTTAAATTTTCGCCATTTCTCTCTTTTTTTTGTAAAAATTTCGACCCTTTCCACAATTCTACTTCAACTTTCGTCCTATTAACCAAAATGTGATTTTTTTTTAAATTTGGTCGATATTTTGATAAAAAGACAAAAATTTGAAGAAAAATATTGATTGAGAGATTTTAAAAAATATTATTTGGAAGTTCTGTAAAAAGGCAAAGATTGCTTTTTTGCTAAGTTCAAATTAATTCTCAAATTTTCTTAAAATCGGACTTTCTCTGAAAAATTTCAATTCTATTTTGAAAATAACGAGTTTTTCATCAAAAGTCTTCTTGAAAATAACGACTTTTTCATCAAAAGTCGTCTTTTCCCAAATTTAGAGTTTTTTTTTTAACTATTGGTCTTTTGCTCCAAATTTTGACTTTATTCGCAAAATTCGCCTTCTTAATGGTAAAAATTGACTTTTTCAGAAAAATTCTATATTTCTTTTCAATTTTAGATATTTTTCTTATAATGTCGAGCTTCTTAACACTGGGCTTTTCAAACCTAACTTTTTGGAAATTTTCAGTATTTTTTTTTGCCCTTTTCCAAATTTAGAAACCTTAGTATTTCCTTAAAATTCATTTTTCTTTCAAAATTTTGAATTTTTCCCTTAGATTTATTTTCGTCGTCTATATTCGTCGTTTTCAAAATTGTGATGTTTTAGATCTAAATCTGATTTTCTAAAAATGTTCAATTTTTGTCCCAAACTTCGTTGTTTTTATTTTTGAATTATCCTTTATATGGGTCCTTTTTATTTTCTGAGATATCGGCTATGAAAATGTTAACTAAAAGAGCCTGTATATTATTTAAAATTTTGTTTGGATCAATTTCAATTTCAGTAGTACTGAATAATAATGTAAGATCCCCGTAGTTATAATAAGTCTATTCTTAAGCTTTATATCTATAATTTTGATCATTTCTTGCAATTGGTTTACTATTTATTATATTATTAGGATTTTATTGAAGTGGCAAGACTTCAAGGGGGCTGGTATGTTCCGATGTCTTTGTAAATTCTTTACCTGCTAAGGGATTGTCGATGTCTTACTTCTAAATCTTGGCCCTGTGACAAGTAGATCATATATCTTGTTTGTAAATGGTAGCTAAGGCCTAGCGCTGATATGCAATTTTCAGTTGCGCAACTGTTTGGTTTCAAGAGTGACTGCTATGGGTTTATATGGTAGCGCGCTCACATGCAACTAAAAGTTGCTGCAACTAAACAGTTTGTGTTTTGTCACAAACCAAACGATTGCGAAACTACCTGCAACTGTTTTGTATCACATTGACTTACATGCACTGGCGCTGACTTGCAACTGAAACCAGGCAATTTGTAGCATATGATCATCGTAGAAGACAAAGGGTGTAATTTAATTTTTATTGTAGATTTTTAAACTTGTAACATTATTAACTTATATTAGGGTTTAATGTAATTTCTTGTGTAGAACTATTAAACTTGTTTCATCAATTGGTTCCGGTAATAATTCTGAAGTACTTGTTATGTATAAGCTTTATAACCCTTGATTTTTGTTCCATTGCCACAATTCTCGTAATTCGAAGCGAGGGTAATTTTGAGTACAAGAAAGAGAGTTAGGTTGTAAAAATTCTACAGTTAGGTGACAAGACATAATGAACCATATCGCGCCTTTTCCCTTTCAGTGCCTAGAAGTTAATCATTACCAATATTGGTGTTTTCTTTTTCTGTATCTGCAGGAGAAAAAAGGAACTTCAATATTTCTTAACATGTACTTGCGATCACTACGGTATCCAATTTTTTGCATTAAACGCAGTACATTACTTGTGTAGCCATTATTTTAGATTAGAGTAGTTGATGTAAACAGTTTAATTCAAATTACTTGACAAATCAATATGATTTCTACAGAACCGCACGGTAAGAAATTATTTTTATACATATTTAATTTATAAGCTCTCAATCACATAAAATGAAGTGCTGTGCAGCGCCACATTAGTGGACAATTAATTTTTTAGTTACCCTATTAATTAGAAATTTTCCCAACTAAAATAAGATTTCTTTGACTTTAAACTTCAATTATAAAAAATACAACTTGAACTTTTGTACTCAAATTATTATTCAATATTCATCCTATTACAGTTCAAAAAATGTTTTAGACCACATCACGAAAATAAACAATTAAAATCATTAATTATTTTCTGAATAACTACGCAAGCAAATCTTCGTGCAATTTATAAAATTGTCTTTTTGTTAAATGCTGGCTTTTAAGGTGATGTATCCAATATCGCTTCCTAGGCTTTCTTTTTTTCTTCTACTTAACTCGAAAGCACATACAGTAGCTAATTCGAATTCGAAGACGTCCATATTGAAACTAAAAAGTTTCAGTTGCATGTGGGCTCGTCTGCCTGTGACCAAACTGTTTGGTTGCGTAAGTGAGCGCGGTTTACTAGAAAACGAACCAAACAGTTGCGAAACTGAAAATTACATGTCAGCGCTAGGCCTAACTGGCTTCAATATAGAGTAGTTAATAGCATAAACAGGAAACATATTTTTTAACCACTGTGTAGTATAAGGCGCCGTTCAGGACATAATTATTTTTCATGAATATTCAATAAATCAAACAATTTATATTAAATTTGAAATTATATATTATTTCTTTCTTGCAATATAGGTATTTAATGTCAATGAATATAAATATTTTAATCTTCTGTTAAAAATTTTATATAAATATTCTCAAATATCTCTTATAAAAGTCTTATGTGATTTCAACAATATTTATATAAACGAATCTGCATATAGCGTTATGTTTGATGTGCTGAAAAGGAAATGCCAGGAACGAAATTTATTGTAGAACCCCAAAACCATTGTCGCAGATTTCGAAAAGGCGATACACATAAGTATGTACAGATAGATACTTATATAAAAATTAAAACTGTGGGTGCAAAAGAAAATTGGGAACCGCAAGCTATTGTAAAAAGGCATAGATTTTATTGGTAATAAAATTATTCAGTAGGAGTCAAAACATATTAGCAGATATGACTTTGTAAAATGTGTATCATATAAATATAATAGTTGTATTATATTAAAATAAGAAATATTATTTATGTACTGTAAAAATTGTATAAAATGTTCTCAGTTTTGTAAATATATCTATTATGTATGTATGTATAATTGTTGCGTAATGTAGTAAAATATTCATGGCATGATTTTTTATTTGCCGATGCTACATTTCTGCAGTTCATACCTGGCCTACCTACTTGCATATCTGTAATTATCAACTTGGAGCGCAGTTCAGGCTTGGGATTAAAGGTCCCAACACAGTCAGAGCGCAGTTAAGGCTTCGGATTAAAGGAAAGTTGACCGCGGAGCCCAGCTAAGGTTCGCCCAATTAATCCTTAGATTTTTGGGAAGGACACGAAAAGATATGGAGTTGTGCCAAATTTCATTCAATTATATTTACACGTTTTGCAACTATTAATTAAAAACTATAATCCTGTTACATCCAGTAACTCGGAAACGAAGCGTTTTAGGACGTATGTTTATACAGACTTTTCGCCTTATTTTGGGCGCTAAAATGCGAATCTGAATTTATGGTACTACTTTTAGAATCACCTTGTACAAACTAAAAATTACTACAATTTAGAAATATTTCGTCAAGAAATTAAGTTTTTTAATGTTATTACAAATAAGTAATACTTCTACTGTGTTAACGCATGTAAGTTTATGTTTTTTTATGTTCATCTATTAGAAACACAACATAAACGTACAAGCGTTAACACAGCAGAAGTATTACATAGTATTTGTAATAACACTAAAAAACTTAATTTCTTGAAAGCCACACAAATTCACCAATATTGACAATCTAGTCAATTTACACTTATGAACGAGCAACTTGATCTTCTGAACACACCTCTAATTGAAGCTTTGGACGAGAATTTGGATTAGACGGAATATTCTTAGGAGTCTGTGATCCATAGAGCTTGTTAGCATAACAACGGCTAACAAATTGCTGGTATGATCACCGATGATGCAGTAATGCGAAACCTGGTCCGGTGTTAGCAAGTATTTATCGAAAACCGTGTGGAATTTTTAAATTTTGTTGCGTTTTTATCGTTAATAAAGTTTAATAGTTATGAATTATAGAGTAGCTGACAATCTAATTAATATTATCAAATTTTTTTGTTAACGGCGTTTAATAAAAAAATGTTATGTAATTATAATTCTTAATATTGGATTTGAAGTAAAAATATAATAAAAACTAGAGTGAGACGATTAAAGTGTACAATGTACTTCAAAAGTCATGCATTTTTTGAATATTTTCGAAAAATCTCTCGGAGAGGTCACTGTTGCGTTTGTTCTTTCAGCATGAATTTTTTGAAGTTTGATTTTCACAATATTACCCATTGGCGGGAGATAATAAAGTTTCTTTTTTTAAATAGCAGCCTCCTTTTTATTAACTCGTATGAAAGCTTAGATCTTTCTGGTTAATTTAGGATTTAACATGTAAGGAGTTAGTAGGGAAATTTTTGGGGCATGCACTTTGATAAAGTTCGATTCTCAAAAGTTTAAGCAGTGGCGGCAGGAGGGAGATATTACAGTTGTTTCAGATTAATTTGGTGTGAAACATTTTGGAAAATAAAATAGAAAAAACCGTAACTCTAAATTCTTCATTTTCAACGGTTTATTCGATTTTTCAGCAAATTTTTTTCTGTCAACTCCCTACATGTGTCTAATGGTGCTTCCCCTAAAAAAACTCACTTATCCCCTTTCCTTTGCCACTGATAATATTTTTGAGAATTAAATTTCACTAAAGTTCATATCCACTAAAAAGGAAACAAAATCAAAACCAAGCGATTTTTTTTAAAAGTACCAGTTTCCAAAATGCTCATGACTTTTGAGTAACTTTAAAAGAGACCATATTCAAGCTGTTCACCAACAGAAAGGCTGGAAACAAATTTAATATTAGCAGCCATATCTACGCAAAGTTTTGCAACTCCTCTTAATTCTCCATTAACTGGGGGATTCATATAGTACATAAGATTGACAAATTCATCGTAAGATAACCAACCATCGTTATCTTTATCAGCAGCGTCGAAATTTAATTTTTTAACATCATGTGTATTGTCGTCGCCTAAACTCTCCAAAATTGCACTAAAGTTCGTAAAATTCAGCATTCCATTCACATTATTATTGAACAGCAAAAAAAGACTGTGCATATTGGATATCGTCATTTCATCCCAGCCGGGATATTTATGAGCCATATCCTCCGTTTCTCTGCTTTCCCTTGCAGCGTTCCTCAGCGCAAGGAGTAACGTGTAAAATTCAGTTTGAAAACTAGCCATTTCAGTAGACGTTGTTGTTTCTTCACTAACTTGAAGTATTTCCCCGGTTGTTTTAAAATCTTCTTGTCTAAAGTAACAGATTGGTTTTCTTTTTATGGGAAAATCGAAAAGTCGACTAAACAATTTTGTGAAATAGGCCCCCATGGTTTTTCAACTTTGCAAGGAGTAAAGTTTCAACAGTTTGTATTTACTTGATAGTCTTCGAATTGACAAGTTTTTTATGAAAATGTCACATTTTGACTTTGGTAACTTTTGAATTAATATTTTGCTAACTTTATACGCACGGTGTATTCCACTCGTGCGGGGAGGTTCGATATCTGCTAAAGAAAAAGAATTCTTCTCATATTTTGCAGCGGTGCCAAACGGCCCTAATAACTCTGCAATTTAAAAATAATTTCAATTAAATATACAGAATATTTTGTCTTCTCTGTTCAGGTGGTAATTTCGTTTGTTCTTAATTAGAACGTATACCTAATGCATTTTATATTTTTTTAGAATTCTACTCAATATTTTAGAAGAAATTTTATTAGCTTTCCCCATACCCAAGCATAATATTTTCCAAAATATTCTGATTGTTTGAAAATAAAATGTCTTTTTCGTTCAGCAAAACTTTTTTTTAGATTTTAAAGGATAAAACTGTGTTCTTTGCACAGAGGTTAGTCAAATTGCTAGGATTCTTAGAAATTCTCAAAAAATACCTGTAGGGCATGCAAAATTAATTTTAATCTCTGATAACCTCTAACGGTGAGAACTTAGACTTTTCTAGACAATGTTAACATTTTAGTTCCTCGAGGTTTGATTTTGTAAAAAACAAAACTTTCCAGGTTAGGCATTGCCCATTTCCCGATCATTAATTGAATCTACTAAGCAAGTTTAGGTTTCTATATCAAGAGATTTAGATTATGCATTAGTCCGTCAATAGTTAACTTTTTTTATGCTCAATCCGCTCGCAAAGGATAACTCTATTATGCCTTTAAAGCACCGTGAGTAGGATGCGGAAACAAGGAGAGATGGCGATGAACCGCCTTTTTGAACAACGATAGGTTGCAATTTTTGAGGAAAATTTAATTCGGTAACGAGTTTCATAGCATGGAAGTTCTATAGAAAAAACGGGCCTCCGTAGACTGACGTCCTGACTGTGTCAAGCTGGACCACACAAGAATTTGATGTCTCCGACTGTCTTATATGCCTCAAAAAACTTGCCCTTGGGGGATCAATCCTATTAGTGCCTGTGAGCATACCCCATGAAAGTGGTTGCAGAAAAGAGATAAATCATCAACCATCCGCCTGTGCTCTTGTGTTTCGAGAGAATCGGTCATCAGTTAGGCGAATTGCCCTTCTTTGAATTGAATCCAAAGGAGCTAAAGTGTGCTTTGGAGCTGAACTCCAAACATGAGAACAGTATTCTAGTGTTGGCCTAACTTGAGCTTTGTATAATGTGAGTAGCTTATGTGATGTAAAGTACTTTTTAGCTCTAAAAAGAAAACCTAGCTTCTGAGAGGCGAATTTGGCAATGGCGCGCACTTGGTTGTCCCAAGAGAAGTTAGTGCTGGCATTCACTCCTAGGATAGACAGATTACATTCCATTGGGAGGATTTTACCGTCCATGAGTATGTTTGTTGCATTATCCCTTAATGTTTCCTTAGAGAAAACCGCGGCCTGAGTTTTTGAGGCATTGAAATCGACTAATTTTTTCTTAGTCCATTCCAGATTAATCATCTGCATCTGCTGCTCCCTGAGTCGATCTGAAGCAGCGACGGATAAAGGTTTGTCGTAGAAAAAAGGTGACACCAGGCTACCATCATCTGCGTAACTGTATATCGGATTGGAACTTGAAACTAAGAGATCATTTTTGTGTAACATAAACAGGGTAGGAGACAGGAGGCACCCCTGCATTAATCGCAAATGTCTTGAATGAGATGCCATCGACGACAACCTGAAGAGATCTGTCAGCAAGAAAACTGGATATGAAATAACAGAGTCTAGAAGGAAAACCATAGAATGTTAATTTGGCGAGAAGAGATCGGTGCCAGACTCTGTCGAAGGCCTTTGCGACATCCTATGCCACAATCCTAGCCTCACCGTGTTTTTCCATAGCTGAGTTACAGATATGAGTAACATATGCCAGGTAGATCGCCAGTTGAGCGTTGTTGTCTGAAACCGTATTGCTGTTCGCGATGATTCTATTCTCCTCCAGATATTAGAGAATCGCGATGTTGATAACCTTTTCCATAACTTTAGATATAACGGGCGACAAAAATATAGGGTGATAGCTGTTAGCAAGATTCGTATGAAATGGTCTTTAATATTACGCATAACCGATAATAAGACAAAAAGTTCTAAAATACTATTTTAAAAAAATAAGTAACAGAAACAAAATTTTATGTAATTAACTATCCAAAGTTACAAACAGTATATGCAATTTCATGATTTGTTAAATTGAAAGAATCCGATTTGTTTTGTTTTACATATGAACTCAATAACAGCTTAAACATTATTTTATTTTTGCTAGCAGCTCAGCCAAAAAAAACATTTCCATTTGAAGCAGAAAATATTCCTGAGTGCACGGCAGATGATGCAGTGATATATAAAACGCAACACACTTTCGCATTTATAAAATTAGTTTAAATAAAAGCAAAAATCAAATGGATCTAAAGTACTACGTAAAAAATCAACAGAAAAATAATCCACTTAATAAACATGCAAGCACTGACTATCCCAGGCAACGCACAGTCTAAATCGGTGGGTCTAGGAACATGAAATTTCACTTAGGTATTCCCCGTAATACGCAGGTGAGCACTAAAAGAGAATTTTTCAAAATCCTACCTCTAAGGTGGTACAAATGGCCATTAAAAACCACCTTAAGTGTATGTAGTGAATAATACACGCGATGGTGTTTAAAATTGCCTATATGCGTTGAGACTTGATATCAATGAAAAATCTATTTCCATAGAATTTTATCCAAATTTTTGCAAATAATCTTTTTTCGGATTCTTTTTTTATATATAAACAGTCATCCAAACAGTCCAGTTTTAAACGCGAAATGTTGGCTTTAATTTGGCACTTCCACTATTTAAATCTAAATATGGAGGAATAATTTGAGTGGACATTTGGAAGTCTCTTCTGCAAATTTCAAGTTTATACCATACTTTTCTGCATAAGGATCGAAAATTTGAGTAGATTTTTTTCGACGTTTCTAAAAATTTCCGGCTTAAATTTTGGTCTAAAGCTTCTGTTAGAAATCATTTTTTTTTTAAAAGTCATAATTGCAAGAGTGTTAAAAATTATTTTTACACTTTCGACTATTTCCGAGAATCACAGGTGTTCAAACCAGAATTTCAATGTTTACTTATTTTTCTTTTCTTTGTGTTTGTACGGCGAAGCACGCCTCTTATAATAAAAAAATTAAAAACAGATTGACAAGATCGAAATCGCACATTGCCTATAAGTGAGTTGGACAGAGTCCGAGCACAGTCATGGTCGGTCGCGAACGGCTATTCTAATCGGCTTTCGGTTTTTTCGTTGTGTCTTCTTAATTTTTGGGTTACTCCACCCTGTGGAAACACGAGAGCGCTCTCCGACGACGACTCAACCACCCGGGGTAAGTCCATAAGCTATCACGAACTGTAATGTGCTGTAGCGTTTCCTTTTCAATATTTTTTTAATAATCCATGATAATACAGTCCACTTTATTAAATTCTGTAGATGAACAACAATTTTTCTTAAAATCGCAACTTTATAATTAAAAATGTGTTATTAAGCAGAAAATGTCAAATAAAACCTTCAAGAAAAGTTATGTAATAAAAAAAATATTCTCGAAATTTAGAGTATAACGTTGAAAAATAAAAGGGATTTAGGTCAAAAACATCTTGAATTTCTACAAAATTGTTTCTCGAAATTTTGAGTTGAAAGGCAAAATTTGGAAAAGATGTCAAAATTGCGAGAGAAATTTCAACATGCCTAAAAATATGTGCCTCCTCATTTTCATTTAAACATTGTAATTACATACTAAATTAAAGCCAAAATTTCGTTTTGTGCTTATTTCAAAATTCTTATTCCAATTTTAAACCTGAACAGTCTTTTAAATTTAAGATGTTCTTAGACCTTTTAGTTTAAAGTTAAAAAATGCTACTTTTTAAAATTCCGGCTTTCAAATCAAAATTTAGCTAAGTCTCGGACTCTTTCTATACGATTCGTTCAAAATTTCAAACATTCGCAATTTAAGAATTCAAATTTTTCTATAAAATGTAAAAAGTAGTGATACCGGAACCGCGTAAATTTGGTAAAAAAAAATCGTTATAGTTTTTATAGTCTGAAAGTCTATAGCACTACTGTTCACCGTCGGTTCAAAAAAAAAAATTACTATGCAAAACTGTCGGGAAAGGCTAGGCCTTTTGTGTCTGACACGGGACTGCCTCTGGTTTGTCCACCGAGGCCTTTTATTGGGAAGCGATTGTCATTAAGATTCAATTTACCACCCCAACGAATTCTAGAAGGAATGCAACTATCGGCTTTTGTCTATCTCAATTGCAGTTCCATTAAAATGAAACGCAATTAGGACAGTTGATGGTAAACGTCTACCAAACATCCGGGCTGTAATGGACCCAGGGACAAAAGCTTTGATCAATTATCCCAGGCTCGACATTACTCACCCTTTGTCCATCCTAATTGCATTTTTCATGATAAGGAAAAGCACTTAAGACGACAAACATCCTGTTATTCATTGGGGTGTAATTATCTTATCACTTTAGTGAATACTTCAATTTCTGCCTAGCGATTTTTTTTTTCTACCGTTAAGCGTCATCAAAAAGATGAATATACGGTATAAGTCCCCCCCGCTCTGGTGACGACACTTAACGGTGGAGCGAGCTTCGATGAGTGTTCCGTGCTATATTGATCCCCCAGATATTTTTTTATTCAAACAAACAACTAATCTATAACAATGTTTCCTTATAACTAACATAAGAAACAAAAAAAAAATAAACAGGCGAGATAAAACGGAAACATCCCTGATGGAGCTTGCGGTATGGAATACTTTAGACTGACATATAAGATGCATACATTAATAACCAAAGAAGAGATACATATAGATTGCACAAAAATTAATTTACAAACGTGTCTCTGTCACTTTAAATTCACCTTTGAGCAACCACTTCACTAAACTGTGAGTCTTTGATCCGCGAAAAAAAATTGTTTTTCTATTCGGTGGCGGGTCGTATTGGGGGAGCAGGTCGAAGACGGTCCACATGGATCTTTTGCAGTAAACCGTCTCTAAAGATCCAGTAGCATGTCTCACCTGCTGCGCGAATGATGGCATAGGGTCCCTGCCATCGGGCTTCAAAAGGTCGACGGACTTCGTTTCGCACCAAGATGGAATCCCCCGGAAGGTATTGGTGGAGATGTCGTCTTCGTTGGGGCCATCTTTTTCGAATGTAAAGCGCTTGATTTCTTCGAGCGACTTCTCGCTGATCGGTTATGTCTCGTGGAGGTGGTGTGGCTGTAGTATCCCATTCTCCAGGTCCAAGGAGCAGGTGGCCCATAAGGATTTCACTGGGCGATTTGCCAGTGGCGGCGTTCCTTCTCCTTCGGAGACTGAAGAGCGTAGCCGGCAGGTAGGCATCCCAAGAGCTGGAATCTTGTCCTGATAGACGAATTTGGATGCCCTTCTTAATTTCTCGATTGCGCAATTCCGCTGGATTTGCCCTCGGGTGGTATGTGGCAGTCGTCCAATGTGCTGCTTTCCATTGTTCGCAACTTCTTGTCCAGCGGCGGCTCAAGAACTGGGGTCCATTATCAGTTATGATCTCTCGTGGATAGCCGTATCTGTGGAAAACTTGCTCCTCCAGGAGCTGAGTGATACGGCTAGTCCGCGTTTCAGGAATAGCAAACGCTTCGACCCATCGGGAGAAAAGGTCAGTGACCGTGAGCACAAAGCGATTGCCGTCATCTGTCACTGGATATGGCCCCATCAAGTCGCATGCTATGGTCTGCCATGGTTCAGTTGGCTGACGCGGTCGCAGATCGGCGGCGGCATGTGGTGGCTTTCTTTTGAATTGAGCGCACAAGCAGCCTCTGACGTATTGGGCGACATCTTGGGAGACGGAAGGCCAGAAGAAATGTCGGGAGATTGCATCTGCTGTTTCTTCCCGTCCTGGATGTCCCGCTAATTGGGAGTCGTGATATTCGAAGATGACCCTCTCTACCATGGATTGCGGAACTATAAGACGCATCATCTCGCGTCGATAGAGGTGGCCATCTTGCTCTATATTGAGCTGGTGTGAGCGTTGTTCCCAGTCTTCTGGGTCTGGGCCGAGAGGCATTTGTAGTTGGGCCAACATTGCTTGGATAGCTTCGTCTTGCTCCTGGGTTCGTTTGATTTCTTCAGTTAATGTCACGATCTCCAGTTGACAGCATAAAGGTTCTGGTACGGGTTCTTGTCGAACTTGAATTGGTGGAAGAATTTCTTCCAGATCGGTGAAGTCAACCGGAGATGTTGTCGGTTGAGGATGTCGTGATAATTAATCTGGAAGTTCGTTAAGTTTTCCGGGACAATGCTCTACCGTGAAAGAATACTGTTGCAAGAGCAGTGCCCAGCGGGTAATTTTGGCCCTGTCGTCTTTCATTTTATTTAACCACCGAAGAGCGCGATTGTCCGTTCTGAGAGTAAAGGGACGACTCTCCAGAAACTGACGGTATCTTTTTACGGCCCAGACGATAGCCAGGCACTCCTGTTCATTCACATGATATCGCTGCTCAGCAGGGGTGAACTTGGCGCTGGCATATGATATGATCCTCTTCCCTCCATCCTGAATTGGCTGATAAAGAACAGCTGACATTCCGACTCCACTTGCGTCTGTCTGGAGAATAAAAGGCAAGTTTGGGTCTGGCCGGTGCAATTTCCTGGGTTCCTTCATGGCGTCTTTAATGACTCTGAAGGCGACGTCACATTCTTCAGTCCAACGATAAGGTTTCTTGGTACTAAGGATGTTGGTGAGAGGTGCGGCTAGCTGTGCGAAATTAGGTATATATTCGCGCAGCCAACCACAGAGGCCTAGAAATCGTCGAAGCTGGGTTCGCGTCTTCGGAGATTCCATAGCTTGGATAGACTCCAAGTGACATTCTAAGGGCTCGTTGCTAGATGCTCCCACATGGTGACCTAGGTACTGAATTTGGGAACTTCCAAGTTGACACTTTTCTGGTGCACAGGTTAGTCCATGGGATCGAAGTCTCTCAAAAACAACCTGGAGATGCGTAAGGTGCTCTTCGTAGGTAGAGGAATAAATGATTATGTCATCCAAGTAGACCAATGCAATGTCATTCAAGAGGCCAGGCAATACTTCTTGAGACATGAAGCGTTGGAAAGTTCCAGGTGCGTTCTTGAGCCCAAATGGAAGCACCCTAAATTGGTAAGTAGCGCCATTTGGTGTCGTAAATGCTGTATATCTCTTGGAGTTTTGGCTTAGAGGAATTTGCCAATAGCCGGCCTTTAGGTCCAGTGTCGAGAAGATGGTGGCGTTTCCCAAATCTTTTAAAGTTTGAGGAATGAGAGGAAGAGACGTTGACTCATCCGCAGTCTGGGAGTTAAGTTGCCTATAATCAACGCAAAATCTCCAAGTGCCATCTTTTTTTGGTACCATGACCACAGGAGAGATGTATTCAGATGTGCTTGGCTCGATGATCTTGCTGGCCATCATCTCCTCAATCTGTGCGTACATGGCTTTGCGCTTGGCTTCTGAATAGGCATATGGTCGTAGTTGGAATGGTGTTGGATTTTTAAGCCGGATTTCGTGTGTCATAGATCGAGTAGTGGTATAGCCTGTTTGACCAGCAAAAATGTCTTTAAATTCATCAAGGAGTTTGCGTAGATTTGGTTGCAGTTGTGTTGGGAAAGCATTCTCAATGGTGGGTGTCGTGATGCTGTGGTTTTTGTGATAGATTGGCCCCAAAAGATATTCTGTGTACCTGCGTTCATTGCCGAAGTGGATGCATCTTCTTCTTGCGTCTAGATAGGCATTTTCCTCTTCCATCCAGGGGTAACCTAAGATCACTTCCTCGTTAAGACCCTCGACCACCAGAAATTTAATGGTCTTTGCATGGGTCCCAACTTGGACCTCCAGGTTCTGGACTCCAGTGACGGCGGATGTGGCCTTGGCGGCTAGTTGCAAGGAAGTTCGATATGGGTGACACTCTTGGCTGATTAGACCAGCTCGGACAAAATTACCATTAGCACCAGTATCAACGAGTGCTGAATAGCTCTTTCTTCCGATACTAATCTGAATGCGTGGCAAGCTACACGATGGCTTTCCGGTCTGAAGTGACCGAATTAATGCTGGATACGGCTGTTGGTTGGAAGCTCGGTGCCGCCGTGAGCACCGAGCTTCCTGTCGTTTCCCTGATTTGATTCTGCACGAAGTTCCCTGCGCCAGTTGACTTGGTTATTTGGACAGTCCGCATTCCAGTGAAATCCTGGACAAAACCAACATCTCGGAAGTGTTTGTTGGTTTTTCATTATTCTTTTACTCTCGGATTTCTTCTCGGTTGGTTGTGAATCCTTCTTTATGGAAGTTTCAGCTTTAAAGTCTGCCTCAAATTCTGAAGCAGTTTCGATTAGTTCGATCATTGTCTCGAATTTATGTGCCCTTATGAATCGCTTTAAGCGAGGATGTACTTGTTGAAAGAGTATCTTCGCTAATGCTCCTTCGGAAATTTCCGGAGCCACTCTTGCTGCTAATCGCTGTTTGTGTATAAGAAATTCCTCGACTGGCTGTTGTAATTCGTGAGCCTTGCCGTAGAGCTCTGCAAGTATTTCTTGCAGCACTTGGTCTGACGCGTACTCTCGTTTTAATTTTGCACAGAAAAATTGATAATTTAAAAACAGGTGGTTATTCTTCTCAGCCCACACTGCTGCTTTACCTTTCAACAGTCCTATGCATATGGATAGACGGTCTTCCTCGGAGGTTTCCTTGGTGTTCTCTTCTAATGTATTTAAGAACTTTATCGGATCCTCGTAGATTAGCCCCTCAAAAGATGGTAGTTTTACTGAAGCAGACGTCTTCATTGCATTTATGGTCTCTTGGACTATGTGAACCGCCCTTTCGTCAGAGAGCCACGTGGACTGCTGCAGCATTCCCGCAAGCTCCATTAAAAATGACTTAGTCCATTGTGAGTCCATATTTCTTTGGGATGGATCACTGTCACTTGTTGAAGAAGTTGTGGGGTTAGTTGGGCGCCTTTCTGGTTGGGTATCTTCTGTTTTTCCACTTCTTGTAGCTGGCATCTCAGGGTTTCTGCTCGGGTTCACTTGCATTCACTATACAACTTATGCCCCACGTTGGGACCGCCAAACTGATACCGGAACCGCGTAAATTTGGTAAAAAAAAAATCGTTATAGTTTTTATAGTCTGAAAGTCTATAGCACTACTGTTCACCGTCGGTTCAAAAAAAAAAATTACTATGCAAAACTGTCGGGAAAGGCTAGGCCTTTTGTGTCTGACACGGGACTGCCTCTGGTTTGTCCACCGAGGCCTTTTATTGGGAAGCGATTGTCATTAAGATTCAATTTACCACCACAACGAATTCTAGAAGGAATGCAACTATCGGCTTTTGTCTATCTCAATTGCAGTTCCATTAAAATGAAACGCAATTAGGACAGTTGATGGTAAACGTCTACCAAACATCCGGGCTGTAATGGACCCAGGGACAAAAGCTTTGATCAATTATCCCAGGCTCGACATTACTCACCCTTTGTCCATCCTAATTGCATTTTTCATGATAAGGAAAAGCACTTAAGACGACAAACATCCTGTTATTCATTGGGGTGTAATTATCTTATCACTTTAGTGAATACTTCAATTTCTGCCTAGCGATTTTTTTTTTCTACCGTTAAGCGTCGTCAAAAAGATGAATATACGGTATAAGTAGAAGTTAAAAAAATTCAAAATTTTAAGAAAAAGATCAACAGTTTTAATATAATTTTAAAGTTTTAGCAAAAAGTCGGAATTTCCTAAAAAAAAGGTAGAAATTTCGAAAAAAGTTCAAATTCTAAACAAGTCTAACTTCGAAAAAAAGTTGAAATTTTGAGGATAGAAGATCGAGAGTTTTAAAGAGTGGAAATTTTAAAAAAAGTTCAAAAATTTCAAAATTAAAATTTTGAAACATAAAAAAAATTCAAAATTAAAATTTTGAAAAAAAATAAATAATTTTTCAAAATAATAATAAATAATTTTCAAAAAAAAGTCAAATTTTTCAGTTTAAGGCTAGTTTAATGCCTAAAAGTCAAAAATTTGAGAAAAAGCCTAAATTTTGAAAAAAAAAATTCTAAATATTCAACAAAAGTCAAAACTTCGAGAAATAGTTAAGTTTGATCACGGTGAAAATTTTCAAAGAAATGAATATTATGAAAATATGCAAAGTTAAAAAAAACAATGTTTCAACATCATTAGATTTATTAAAAAAATTCAAAATTTTGAAAAAAGTCAAAATTCACAAAAAATTCGAAAATTAAACAATATATTAATGAAAGGTTAAATTGTAAAAGGGTTGAAATTTACAAAATAACTTCAAATTTGGAAAAAGTAGAAATTAAAAGAATAGAAAATTTGAAACGTCGAAATTTTTAAAATATTTCAATATATTTTTAAAATATGAAGTTAAAATTGTTCCATAAAGTCAAGAATATCAATAAAAATAAAAATATCGGATTTTTCAAAAGTCACTATTTTCAGAGTTTTAAAGGAAAGGCCGCAATTTTGAAAAGGTCGAATTAAAAAAATCAATCATTTCAAGAAGTTCTTTCGAAAGAAGTAAAATTCTTTAAAAAATCGACTTTAAAAACAATCAGATTTGCAAAAAATTGGGATTTCAAGTCAAAATTTTAAAAGAAGTATACATTTTGAGTAACATAATGCATATTTTGAAAAAAGGTCAAATTTTTCAAAAAGACCAACCAAAACACTGAAAAGTCGAAATCTTTTCAAAACGGTATACACATCTTCGGAAAAGTCAAAACTTAAAAATAATGAGATAAGTCGAGATTTTGACAAAGGAGAGTCGAACTTCTGCAATAAAATGAAAATTTGTAAAAATCCAAACTTTTAAAAAACTCGACATTAACAAAAAATGTCATTGTCAAGTTTTCAAAAAAATCTAAAAATTTTCGAAATTCAAAAATCCAAATTTTGTGAAAAATTTTGAAAAAAATCATTTCAAACAATTAACAAATTCGGCAAAAAGTTAAAATATTTACAGAAAAGTAAATTTTGAAAAGGATGTTTTCAAAGAAGATTTTTAATAAAGACAAAAGTTAGCAAAAGAATTAAAGTTACCAAAAAATATCAAAATATCTATAAAAGACAGAATTGTAAAAAAGTTGGAATTTCGAAAATGTGAAAATTTCGAAAAAAATCGAAACTTTCAAAATTAATTTCAAATATTGAGAGAGTTGAAATTTCGTAGTCGTACGAGAAAAGGTTGACATTTTGAAGAAAGTGGATGTTTTAATGATGTCGAAATTTTCAAAATAATTCGAACAATAAAAATCGAACTCTTCAAAAATATTTGGCATTTTTAAAAAGATGGTCCAAGGATGCTTTCTCTTTTTTTACATAGACGAAGGCGCGGGTCTCAGCTAGTATACTATAATCAGCTATCCAAAGTTGCAAACACGCAATTACAGTAAGTTGTTTGCAAAATATACTGAATTTGCATTTAATTTAAATATTTAATATATAGAGGGCCCCGCAAAAAAAATCTAATCGGGCCCCACACTTATTGCATCCGGACCTGCCTGAAGGAAGCTATCCGAGACTTATTTACATATCTGAGTGTCTTCTCTTCTCTTCGCTTCTCTCAGGATTGTTGAAACGTAATATATTTTATGATAGAGAGAAATGTACAGTATAAAGTGTCTAGGGTAAAGACACCCCAAATAATAAGTAGAAAACCTAGTTTTTAAAGTAAACACCAAAGAGTTCTATTCATCAATTAGCATTGATAAAGGCAATACTTAATTATTCAAATTGTTTAACGGGTTGCCAAAGTTAGGTTAAGTTCAGCCTCTTATTACTAGAGTACGCTAGGGCTCTAGTATTGCAAACAAGAATCCTACACAGATCCAAACATTGTTTCCATACAAATCTAATGTATTACTAAAACATGGAGAACTAATCCAAATAAATATCTTGTGACTCAGTTGTGTGGTGTGTGCTTTGTTTACTTTCTGTTATCAGTGGTGATTAAAGTGATACAATTTTTCGGAATTTCGCGGGTAAGCAATCGTACAATAAGCGAACATTCGAACTATTTCACTACACTTCAAGTAGCGTTAGAAAGTACTTCATAATTTGGCCGGATTTTTTACAATTCGCCCTCTTAATAATTAATAATAATAACAAAAGTGAAAATCCCCCAGAAACCAAACCTCTTAAGAATCGTTTTCACCGGAGTTTATTAACATTCTGTTAAAAAATTAAAATATACATAGGTTAGGTGCAACAATTCTTTTTCATTGTACATAAGTATCATTTTTCCCGTTTTATAAAAACAATTATTGGTACATCAGTTATTTATTTACGAATTTACGTTACAAAGATCTAGTTTTTCAAGTCCGATGATGAGAAACTACTATTAAAATTTGACATTTGGAAGACCCTAGAAATTTTATCATCGTGATGAAAAGCTATCAAAAATACGATCCGTAACAACAGACTTGTATTTTTGAAAATTAGGAATTAAACTCCTGTAATCTATGACACTGACGTTTGTTTGTATATTGTCACATTTTTTTAAACGTCAACTTTAATCTAAATATGAAATTATATTTTTCTTTTCTTTTGGTTTAATGCTTGGGTAAACCCTGTGTGTGTGTGTGTGTTTCACACAGGAGGAAACAGCAGCAGCCCTTGTCACCCTGATAGCCCGATATTTATAATTTTGGTGTAGTATTCTGTTAGCAAAACACGGATCAGCTGTTAGAGATTGTTTGTTTTCGGTTGTCGATGCTGACCACAGAATTCATTCAGATAGACATCCAAAACATAAAGGTTGATTTAGACCAAAAAGAGCATAATTAACACATGGGAAAAATTTCATTTCTTTCTATTTTAGTGTTAACGATAATTCCCTTTCACAATTTAGATATAAAACAGTGTTAAAGAACAAGAACGAGAACAATCGAACTAGAATTCTTGGACATGAAGAATATTTAACCAATGCGAGCGAACGTTCAAAGTCATTAAATCAAGTTAACTCTCCAAATGTCTGCCATTATTTGAAAAATTTCGACTTAAAACTGAAATACTCTACTTTTTTTTGGAATTTCGACTTTAAACTTTACATTTCAAGTTTATACTGTAAGAATTTGTACTACTATTACTACTACTACTACTGCTACTACGGCTACTAAAAATTTCGACTGTAAATTAGAATATTGTGTTTCGACAAATTTATAGAACAAAGTCAACAGATTTAAACTTTGAGAGGAAAAGCGAAATGCAAAAAATTACAGGTTCAAGAGAAAGACTGAATTTTGTGGAAAAAAATGAAATATTCTGGACAAAAACGAAATTTGAACTAAAAACAAAATTTCTAGCATGATTGGAATTTCCAGATTAGGGTCAACGTATTTAAAAGAAATTCGAAGATTTGGTACAGAAGTAAACATGTCCAATAAGAACTAAAAAAATGTAGACGTATTTTTAATAATAAAGAATAAGGCACGAAATTTTAAATTTGATCTAGATATTTCGAGAAGAAAGTTGACATTTTGAAAGAAAACAGTGAAAAATCTATTCATCGGAGCACGCACCATTCATCTTCTAAGGGAAGCTGTGCTTCCTTAGCTTCCATGGAGACCACGCAGCTGATAGACGAACAACGAAAGAATGCTATAAAATTGTTATAGGAAATGACTCCACATTTCCTCCTTCTTTTTTTCTTCCTTTTCATTTTCCTCCTCTTCTTCTTCTTCTTTTTTCTTTATCTTCTTTTTCTTCTTGTTCTTCCTCTTATTATTTTCTTTTTCCTCTTCTTTTCTTCTTCTTCTTTTTCTTCTTGTTCCTATTCTTCATTTTCTTTCTCTCATTATTTTCTTATTCCTCTTCTTCTTCTTCTTCCCTGTTTTCTTCCTCTTCTTTTTCTTCTTGTGCTTCCTTTTCTTCATTTATACTTCTTCTTTTCTTCTTCTTCCTTTCCTTTCTTTTCTTCTTTTCTTCTTCTCCTTCTTCCATTACTTTCTCTTATTCTTTTCTTCTTATTATTTCTCTTTTTCATCTGTCTTCTTCTTCCTCTTCTTTCTCCTATTTTATTCTTGTTTTTTTTTGTTTTTCTTCCTCTTCTTCCTCTTCTTTCTTCCCTTCTTCCTCCTCCTCTTCTCCTTCCTACTCCTCTTCTTTCTCCTCTACTTCCCCCCAATCCTCTTCTTCCCCCTCCTCTTCTCCCACCTCCTCTTCTCCCCCCTCCTCTTCTTCTTATACTTCTTCTTTTTTCACTTCTTTTTTCTTCTTCCTCTTCTTCTATATTTATGGCCTTTGTTCGATAGATCCAATCGACAATCACAATGTGATAGGAAAAAAGTGAGACGCTTAAGTAAAACACATCTGGGCTTAAGCCAATATCTCTTCTGCATAACAATCAATATACATACATATAAGTATAAATAAACATCATTCACTTATTAATTCTATCTATATGAAATATTTAATAAAAGTTAAAATATTATAGGATTTTACACAGATACACACATTTGCATCCAACAATAATCGTGACCTGAAGCGAATCCTGCGCATTCGCTTGTTTGGTCTAAATCGGCCTTATGATTTTGATTGCGAGGACCAGTGGTCGCTGTAAAAATATCCATTTCAATAAATTGCTTATTATTTTTGCAAAATTAAAAATTGTTCATATTTTTTGCAGACAAAATGGCAACCGCGACCACAATAGAAACCGTCACAATAACCAGACCACTAAAGGTAGGTAAAAATAATTAATTTCGATTTTTTGTTCTTTGCCTGTCTTTGTATATTGTGGTAATTTATATTTTTAAACTAACTCAAGAGCAATGAAAATTTATGTAAGTACTAGCCAATAATTTACACATTGACCAAACTAAAAAAAAGTACCCCAAACCAATTTAATATGGTAGACCTTAACGAACATGAACAGAAGATATTTGCACTTTAATTGGTGTAATAAGTATTCGCTTCATGACAAATATTTAGTGACTAAGCATACCACGCATGACACATTTCTTGGTATTTTACTTGATTCATTGGATAGAAAATTTGGGTTAATAGATGTAAAGGTAAATCACATTCCATTGTGTTGTAAACGCTCTTGGATTTGTTTGAAAGTTGTTAGTTTTAGTGTATGCGCAGATAATAAAAAAATACGGAAATACACTTTAAGCAACGGAAACGTAGTCGGCCACATTATAAATAAAATCAAGTTTAAATGTATCATTAGCATTGCAAATGTAATTTAATTTTGTTGGGGAATATTGTGCAAAATACTTTGACTTTAACTCTGACCTCTCTAAAGTTCTTTTTAACCTCCTATAAACTCTCTTAACTGCAAGAAAAGTCGTTTTACTTTGTTTTCACAAAGAAAAGTAAGCTAAACTTATACTGCATTGCAAGCATTTAGAATGCGACTCTGTTTAATCCACTTTTAACTCGTAGGTATTTCGCAATAAAATGTATCGTTGGATTTTTTTGTCATGGGAATGGCTGTTCCACTGACATACATTTTCCCTGTGTGGTAAATACATTCAGAGTTATGGTAGGCAATAGGAGGATAATACGTTAAAAAAAAAAAAGTTGTGACCCCGACGTGATTTGAACACGCAACCTTCTGATCTGGAGTCAGACGCGCTACCGTTGCGCCACGGAGTCGTTGTTATGATCTTTCCCGTACAGGGTACTTGAATACTGCGATAAGGAGTTTATTACTCTTTACAATGTACTTCTAAACCAATTGCATAACTTTTAGAACTAAAGAAACCAATGTTTTATAAAAGATCACTCGAACCAGTAAGGTCAAGTGGAGTAATGATAAAACCGGGGAAAATGAAAACACCCTTTTACTTGTAAAACATCTAACTCGGGAACATTTAAACAAATGGAAGTTATGCACTGTGACGTCTAGTTCAGTTAGTAAAACTTTTAGCGCGCTAAACAGCCGAATAAATGAATCACTATATTTTATGCAAAAAGGTACAAAATGTCCAGAAATCAGTTTAGAAGTACTTTAGCATTATTTTAATAAAAATTATAAAATTAGGTTAGGTTCTTAGGTAAGTTATAGATAAATACTCTTAGTTTACATAACTCAACAAATAACATGACCTGTTGTAGTTGTAAATGCTCGCAGATGATGTGGATTAGGGTTTGCAATTGCCCCAGGAAATCCACCTGAATAAAGGAAATTGGAAACAAAATAATGGGGTATTTGTGAATATCAATTGCGGCGTTTAAGTGCAAAAGTGGTCCTAACCAAAATATTTAGATATTTCCTGATTTTCAATTTATTTTCCTCAGAACATTGATATGTGTAAGTGCAACCGCTGACACAAACCCATGTTCAATACTTCGTACTCCTTAGGCAGATGGCAGCAATATTTCATATCTGCATTAAATATTATAAATTAGGCTTTTCTTTATTAACTTTCATTGTATATCATGGGCTACTTTTGCACAACGCGCCTTCAATTAATGCGCAAGTAATGAGACTTTTTTCAATAGTCAACATTCTTTAAACTATTAAAGGACGTTTGGATGTCGAGAATTACTCCTGCCAATATCATCCGAGGTTTTGCATCTACTTGAATTTGTCCTATTGAAGCTAGAAATTTTCGAGAGAGGTGAATTTGACCCTATTCTTTTACCAAAATATAGAAAACACAAAAATGGTCGCTGACTTCACTCCCCAAACAAAAGGTAATGACATTGCTGATATGACCCAAGTTTAGTAAAAGAAATTGCTCCGTTGACAACATCCAAAATGGCTGTTCTTATTACCCTAATATATTTAACTGTCATAATAAGCGAGGGGCTAATTGTAAACTGATTTTTTTGCAAAATTTGCATATTTAACGATTCAAATTGACCCAAAAGTTAATAAATAACTGTATCAATCATTTAAATGCCCCATAATACAGGCAATAAGCCGAGAAAAAGGCTATAATAGATAAAAATAATATAGTAGTTACGGTTTCCAAAACTAAACCAAAACCAAATCGCTCGACCCTCCCCCACCCCTTAACCTTGAAAGCAAACAACCAAATGAAGCGTTTCGCTAAGAAATTCGCAAGGAGATTATTTGGGTCGCTGATCACGAATCCGTGGTTGGTTTTCCCGGAAAACTCGTTGCTTGTATGTAGTAAAATTTTTACTCGAAACGGTGTCCTAGGGGTTTTCGGGGTCGCTATTAAGAATCCGAGATCTGTTTTGCCGAAAAACTCATTATCCGGTTGGAAAATCATGAAAATTTTTTAATATCCCAGAGGGCTTGTTGTTTTTTCGAAATTGTGTGTCAGGGGTTTTTTTGGGGCATTGATCAAGAATCCGAGGCTTGCTTTTCCGAAAAACTAATTTTCCCGTCGGAAAACCAAGAAAATTCCCCATTGTAAATGTTTTGAGACAGTCGAGTAAAATTTTTACTCGAAACTGTGTCCTAGGAGTTGTCGAGGCGAGTTTTCTTGATTTTCCGACCGGAAAATAAGTTTTTCGAAAAAACAGACCTCAGATTCTTAATCAGCGACCCCGAGAACCCCTATAATACCATTTCGAGTGAAAATTTTACTTCATTGTCCCAAAACACTTAAAATGGGGAATTTTCTTGATTTTCCGACCGGAAAAACGTTTTTTGGAAAAGCAAGCCTCGGATTCTTGATTAATGCCCCAAAAGAAAACCTGAGGCACAATTTCCAAAAAAAGATTTATCGTATTGTTACTCCACTAGGGTATTAAAAAATTTTTATTACTATATTAAAAAAATGTTATTATTTCCGACCGGCAAATGAGTTTTTTGGAAAAACATCTCTAATACTTTATCAGCGACCCCGAAAACCCCTAGGGTACTGTTTCGAGTAAAAATTTTACTACATACAAGTAATGAGTTTTCCAGGAAAACCAACCACGGATTCGTGATCAGCGACCCAAATAACCTTCTAGGATGCATTTGCGAGGCAATTTGCGTTAATTTTCCCGACTTTAGGAATCTCTTAGCAGAACGCCCCGTTTAGGGGATTGTTTTCAAAATTAAGGGGAGAAGGAGGGTCAAGCGATTTCGTCTCAGTAGCAGTGAATGGTAAGTCATCAGAAATCGAATACAGCAAGAATTTTGAAAATCTAGCTTACTATATTATTTTTATCTATTTCCCTGCTTATGCCTGGAATAACAATTTAATTTTCATTAAAAATATATGAACTTGTAAACTTCAAACTTTCAAAACCATTTACAAATGCCCCACTTGACCCTATGTATGCAAATTCTTAAGTCTTAGTGGGAGGAAAAGACTGGGAGTAAGAAAATTTTTATTTTTTTAGCGGGCGTATGAAAATTTTTATTTTTTTTTACACTCACTTTTATTGAAAATTCAATTTTTTTTTTAAATTTTCGTTATTTATTCAGAATTTCACATGTTTCTAAAAATTTCAATCTTTTTGAAAAATTCAGCCTGTTCTAAAAATTTCGCCATTGCTTGAAATAGTCGATTTTTTTGAAAATTTTCACTTATTCTAAATTTCTGTTTTGTTTTAAAATATCCATATTTTTGAAAAATAATATTTTTTTTGAAAATTTTGATTTTTTGTAAAGTTTTATATGTCAAAATTTCATATTTTTGTCAAAACGTTGACATAGGGTTCTTTATGAAAATTCCAGGTTCATTTAAAATTTAAGATTTATTTTAAAGATTTTTCGAAATCTTTTCTCGAAGTTTTCGACTTTCTACCGAAGTTTTGACTTTTTTGTGAACTGCAACTTTTTTCTAAAAACTTTCGACTTCTTTTTTAAAAATCATATATTTTTTTTTAATTTGTCCATTGTTTTAAATAGTCAACTTTTTGAAAAATAATATTTTCAAAATAATTTTTTTTACATGTTTACACTTTTTCGTGAAATTTGTAGTTTTCGACCATTCTTGAATGTTTTGATTTTTTTTTATTCAAAATTTGGACTATTTAAAAATGTTAACCTTTTTCAATATTTCGAATATGTTTTGAAGAATTCGACTTTTTAAAAAAATTAGACTTTTAAAATTATCCTTTTTTAATTTCGACTTTTGCTCGAAATTTCTAAAAATTTTCGTTCTTTTCAAATATATTTCGATTTTTTTTTGTAATTTTGAACTGAAAATCTCAACCTTATCCAAAGCTTTCACTTTTGTTTGAAAGCTTCGGATTTTCTTTAAAAATTCAGATTTTTAGAAAAGTTTTACGTGTTTGGAAATTTCCAATTTTTTTGGCTTATTGAAAATGTTGCCATTTTTAATAATTCGACAGTTAGAATTTTCCACTTTTTTCAATATTTCTATTCAATTTTTTTGGACATTTTAAAACAATTTCCACCTTTTTAAAATTTTGTCTTTCTTATAATATTACTTATATTTTGAAAATTTCAACTTAATATTTCAATGTTTTCCTAGAAGTCTTCACTTTTTCCAGCTTCTGACAAATTCGTCTTTTTATAAAAATTCAACTTTCTTTTAAAAGTTTGTTTTTTCTTTCAACTTACACTTAAAATGTTGAATTTTCTGAAAAATTAGACGTCTTTTCAAAGTTTTTTTTAATTTCGATTTTTTCTCAAAATTCTGAAATTTTAGCTCTTCAAATATCTCAATTTTTTGGAAAATTGCGAACTATTTTCAATATTGACTTTTTTTATAATTTCGAGCTGAAAATCTCTACCCTACCTTACAAAATGTCCATTTTTGCTTGAAAACTTCTATTTTTTTTTGAAAAATCGAGTTTTAAAAAAATTTACGTATTTAGAAATTTCCAGTTTTTTATTATACTGAAAATGTTGCCTTTTCAGAAAATTCAACATTTGACATTTACCACTTTTTTCAAGATTTCTTTCCTTTAGAATTCAATCTTTTTGTCTTTTTCTCGAACTTTTGCTTATTTTGAGATTCTATTCGACTTTTTTTCAGCATTCTAACGTTCTAAAAATTTTCCACTTTTTTATAATTTCGGCTTTTTCTCAAAATTTTACTTACATTCTGAAAATTTCAACTTTGAATATTTTAAATTTTCCTCAAACTTTTCACCTTTTTCTAACTTAAAAAATTCGACATTTTATGAAAATTTGACTTTCTTCCAAAGGTTTGTTTTTTTTAATATTTGAATTTTAACTTAAAACTTGACTTTTCTGAAAATGTTTATACTTTTGTGAAAAATTCCATATTTTTGAAAATTTCGACCCAAAATTTCCATTTTTGCTTGATAACTTTGATTTTTTTTGAAAAATCGAGTTTTTATATAAATTTTACGTATTTGGAAATTTCCAGTTTTTTATATCGAAAATGTTGCCTTTTTGGAAAATTCGACATTTAACATTTTCCACTTTTTTAAGATTTCTTTCCTTTAGAATTCAATCTTTTTGTCTTTTTCTCAAACTTTTGCTTATTTTGAAATTTCTATTCGACTTTTTTTTAACATTATAACGTTTTAAAAATTTTCCACTTTTTAATAATTTCGGCTTTTTCTCAAAATTTTACTTACATTCTGAAAATTTTAACTTTTAATATTTTAAATTTTCCTCAAAATATTCACCTTTTTCACACTTTTGAAAAATTCGCCCTTTTATGAAATTGTGACTTTCTTCCAAAGGTTTGATTTTTTTTTAAATATATGAATTTTAACCTAAAACTTGACTTTTCTGAAAATATTTATACTTTTGTGAAGAATTCCATATTTTTGAAAATTTCGACTCTTATTTGAGAATTTTAAAAATTGTGACCGAAAATTTCATTTGTTTCGAGTTTTGTGAAAGATTCCATATTTTTGAAAAGTTCGACTCTTACTTGAAACTTTTTAAATATTACAACCGACAATTTCATTCCAAAATTTCGACTAATAGGTTATTCCTTATTTTTGGATTTTTTGTGAAAATTCGACTGTTATGTAAATTTTTAATTAATTATTAAAATTTGAACATTTTACCGCACTTATCGAGTTTCATTTGTTTTTTATTGGCCTTTTCGTCGACAAAATTTCGTATTTTACATTTTTTGAAAATTTTGTCCTTAAGAATTTTGACTTTTGAAAACTTTAACTTTTTCTTCAAATTTTAACCTACTCAAATTTTGACCTACTTTGAAAAACTATTCTTTTATTTAAGTTACTTTAAGTTTCATTTGTTTTTATTGGCCTTTTCGTCGACAGAAAATAGCAAAATTTTAAGTTTTGATTTTTTTTTAATTTTGACTATTTCTACATTTTTTTAGTTTTTCACATTTTGACTAAAAAATTCGACTTT
The DNA here is from genome assembly GCA_028583605.1 of Dastarcus helophoroides. Classification (NCBI taxonomy): domain Eukaryota; kingdom Metazoa; phylum Arthropoda; class Insecta; order Coleoptera; family Bothrideridae; genus Dastarcus; species Dastarcus helophoroides. Next base: position 5,763,374 of record CM053332.1, read on the forward strand.
TTAAAAACACTTCCGTTTTAAAGTAACTGATTTTTCTCGAAATTAGCATTTTTTAGAAAATTTCGACTTTTTTAGATTGCGACGTTTTTTCGAAATTTTTACTTTTTCTTAGAATGTTGACTTTGAAAGTTAATTCGACTTTTTCGAAAATCTCGACTTTTTGAAAATTTCAAGTTTTCTACTATTCCTAATTTTTTGTGAAAATATTCTTCTTCGAAATTTTGAGTTTTGTAAAGGGTATAGCAGGATAAGCCCCCAAAGTCAAATATGATGAATGCTATATCGATAAGGGGCACATAACTATGCTTATCCTGCTATACCGTTTCAACTTTGGAAACAATTTTGACATTGCTTATATCAAAATTTGGAGTTTTTTTTTTAAATTGTGATTAAAATTTCGCCTTTTTCTCCAAATTTTGACTTTTGTGAATTTTAAATTTTTTAAATAATTTCGACATTTCAAAATTTCCACTTTTTTCAAATGTCTTCCTTTATTAGAATTTGGACATTTTATCAAAATTTTGAGTTTTGCAATTTTTTTTTGAAAATTTCGTTTCTACTTTAAAATTTTGACTTTTTCTCGAAATTTGACTTCTACTGTTTTGAAAGTAAGATTTTTTTTGAAATATTCGTTATTTTTTTGAAAATTTTGACTTTTTGAAAATTTTTACATGTCAAAATTTCAGATTTTTCTTAAAATTTTGACTTATAAAAAATTTCGGTTCTTTATGAAATTCCCAACTTTTTTAAAACTTAAGATTTATTTTGAAAATTTTTCGAAATCTTTTCTCGAAGTTTTCGACTTTCTATCAAAGTTTTGACTTTTTTGTGAATTGCGACTTTTTAAAATAATTTCGACATCTCAAATTTCCACTTTTTTTTCAAATTTCCATCTTTATTAAAATTTCGACAATTTATCAAAATTTTGCATTTTGCAATTTTTTTGTTGAAAATCTCGTCTTTTCGAAAAATTCTTCTACTTTTTTTTTTAATTTCAACTATTTCAAAATTTTTACTTCTTAACATTTTTGATATTAAAAATCTTTACATTCCAAAATTTCTGATTTTTCTCAAAATGACTGGTGTGGGATATCTTGCTTTTTTATTAAAAATCCCGGCTTTTTTCAAAACTTATATTCTCTCTCGATCTTTTCCCGAAATGTTGACACTTTTTTGAAAATTTCGACTTTTTTAAATATTTCTACTATATCAAAATTTTAATCTTAGAGCTTTTCTAAAATATTGGCTTTTTGCAAAATTTCGTCTCTTGAAATTTTGAATTATTGTGGACTTTTAAATCTTGATTTTTAGATAAATCCACCTTTTTGACAGTTTTGAATATTTTGAAGATTTTGATAATTTTAATTTAATTGAAATTTTTCAAATTGTTCCCAACATTTCGCCGTTTTTTGAAATTTTCCAAAGATGTTGGATTAAAGGGTTTTTATTTTCCAAACATCTTTTACAGTCCATATCGTATCGTCACGACTTGTACGAAACTAAATAATATAGACTTTCGGCTGGTTAACTAGATGGAGGGAGGTGCCGGGTATATCAGTGGATCATTGAGTAGGGAAATATCTACAACAATTCGTGTACCACCGGTACCATCATTCTGCAATCGTAGGTGTACCATCAGTGGTACACGCCGGCAGGCGACGCGGCGTCAACGTGTTAAACACATATTTTTATTTTCTCTTCTGTAATGTTGCTACACAATTGAATATCACAATGGATTCCCATGTTCCTTTTTTTCGGTGATTGCACAAATACTAGTTTTAATGTTATTGTTACGATATGTCGACTCTTTGATTTCCGTTTCGCACTCGTTTTTCTCTTTCTGATTTTTCTAAGAATTACTTTTCATTTTGCTGATAATTATTTATTTGCTCAAATTTCCTTAAACTATTCATTTTCCTTACATTGTACATCTGACAATCCCAATATCGAGAAAAATTACCAATAAACTCGAGCTTTTTGAAACAGATAATTTAAAGGATGAAGGCTTTTGAAAGGGAGAACTTAATAGGACAAAATGTATTTTGATGAATTTGCTACTTACTGAAATTACACATGAATATAATTCGATTATGTTCTATATAGACTTTCTGGAATATGTGGGCAGATAGGGCGAGAACGGATTTAGAACCGTTGCGAAATCAGTTTTTTGAATTTATTAACATAATGTGATTTGAAAGTTGCCCCTCATTTATTCTATAAATGTTGACTTTGAATTGGAATATTCGAACTGGAACTAAAATATGTGAACTGGAACTGGAACATTCGACTTTTTCTCAAAATTGTACCTTCTAAACTTGGACCACGCAAAGAGCATTTTTAAAAAGTTGAAATTTTTGAATTAATGTCTGAATTTTGCGCAAAAAAGTCATTTCAAAAATAAACTCGAAATGTATTAGTTTTTTTTTACAGTGATTAAAAGTAAAATTGAAAATTTCAGGTTTTAAGAAGAAGAATTACAATTTCGAAATAACAACTACATATTCAAGCGGCAGCATTTTTATGAAGCAGCAACCAAGTCCTTCTTTTGATGTAAATATTTTTATTAAATTTTGGAAGTCACATTTCATGCAGAGTCTTTTTCAAATGAATTTTCTTTTTTTATGATGCAACTGTATTGTCATCTGAGAAGGAATGGCGATGATAGAAAAATCAATGAAATATGCTTGGTTGAAACAAGATTCGAGACAATTGGGATAATTATCTCAAGCTGCGCGTCTCGGTTGAATTCTTAATAAGTTCTCCACCTTTACTTCAATTATTTCCTCTTTTCCAAACTGATTATCCGCTAATGTTCCCGTTTATACATCCTTTTGTACATTAAATATTTGCTGCTTTCTATTAGATAGAGTGGGTTTTCAGAGCATAACATTATTAACAAAAATCGGGATCTCTTCATTTAATTCAGATAACCTAGTTCATTAATTCTTTCGTTTTTGCAATAATAAACTTACGCACCATTCCGAAAGAGAAAGGACGAATGTGAAAGTGCCTTCTAGTGTATATCATTCTAACTGGTACTTCTGGGAAAGAAGCGATTCACACGTAAAACCATGTATATCCTTATGTCGCAGACAAAATTCAAAGTTTAAATGAATCTTGCCTTCAAAATTAAATGTGTTTGAAGTTCATTATATTTCTCGACATAAATAACAAATTGCTATGATCTAGTTTTTTGAAATGATGTAAATGACCTAGCCCATTAATCGTAGAGATGCTTTTTAATTTCCTAGGAAATGTTTTGCTTACTCGATCAGAATTATGTCTAAGCTTTGGGGTTCTAACAACCAACTCTTTTTGCCTTAAAATATTCAATGATTCATGTTCGATAATGCACATTAAATGTATCAAAATAAGAAAGAAATACAGGGTGGTCCCGTTTATTTCATCGGCATTTGATCGGCCCATAGTTTAGGAATCGAAATACAAAGGTAATTTATCTAATAAAGCATGGCAATTTTTTGCTGTATGGTAACCTGGAACCTGCTTAAAAAAATCTTTTCTTATTGATATCAAGAAAAGTCTGTGTCAAATTTTAATGAAATTTATACTAGTCGGGTGTATCATCCGCCGAGGCGGATGGGTCACTATCTCTAAGTGGATCATTATCTGTAGGTGGATCACGCGCTGCGAGCGGAGCGTTCGGTAATTGCGTGGAAACGACGTGTGATCAGCTGTTAGCGACGCGATGGGAGAAGTTGTGGGCGTGGCTTAATCGACGTTGTCATAGAATTTTTCGGAGACATAGACTCGTTTTGATCATATTTGAAGGGACGCTCCGTATTTTATCTTATTTTGATGGGACCGGTTGCTAGGGACGCGGTAGGGGAAGTTGTGGGCGTGGTTTGATCGTTGTCATAGAATGTTTTGGAGTTATAGACTTATAGACCCGTTAAGAACATAGATTTATATGCGAGAGAAGGGACGCTCCGTATTCTATAGGATTTCGATGAAAATTGGAATGGAAACGACATTGTCCAAATAGTAATTTATGTATTATTCGTAAAATGTAAGAATAATAATAATAATTTATTGATATCAAGAAAAGTCTGTGTCAAATTTTAATGAAATTTATACAATTTGTTTTAATCTTAATGAAGTATCTTCCTGACAAAAGCAAATTCATCCAGCAATTCCAGAGACGTGCAAAGAAGCCTGTAGGTTAGAGTTTTTTTATTAATAAAACAGCTTTCAGTTATTTTTTTTTTGAAATTTATAATTTTTTTGTGTGGATGAGTTGAAAATACGACATTTTTATTTCGTATTTTTTTTCATATTTCGTTTACTTTTTAAATAAAAAAATTGTTTCCCATAATGCCAAAGAAAAAATTAAATTAGGCCATTTAACTTTGATATTGCACGAACATTTAGTTCCAGGTTCCTCGAATCAAAATATGAAAAAAAAGTTTCGAAAACTTTCTTTTCTGACATAGTCTAAAGCAGAATTTCCCAAATCTAGAGAAGTGTAAAAAGATCATAGGGGGAGGGGGCTAATGTCTATTCAGATTGGGACACATTTTAACTTTTTTTTGAAAATATAAAATTTTTTAAAGGTTTGAATTTTTTCAATTTTTGAATAAATTCTTAATTCAAAATTTAAACAGGTTTAGAAGTTTCGACAATATTAAAAAATTTCTACTTCTGTTCTCAACTGTTCTCAACAAAACTAAGATTTATTTTCTACTTTTTTAACGATGATTTTCAAAATTTTTAACCTTAAAATTAAAATTTCGATTTTTCTAAAGGTTCGACGTTTTCGAAAGTTTCGGTATTTTTTGAAATTGGAAATTTCAGACATTTTTTCCCAATTTTTTTTAATTTTGATTTCTTATATTTCACATTTTTTTGTCCATGTTTTTCAAAATTTTTTACCTTAACTCTTCGAAAATATCGACATTTTTTGAAATTGAAAATTTCAGACTTTTTTTCGAATCTTTCTTTAATTTTAAATTCTTATATTTCAGATTTTTTTGTCCATATTTTTCAAAATGCTTAACCTTAAAATTAAAATTTCGAATTTTTTAAAGGTAAGACCTTTTCGATAATTTCGACATTTTTTGAAATTTCGGAGTCGGATTTTTTCGAAAATTTTGAACCTTTTTTCAACTTTTAAATATTTTAGAAATTTTAATTTTATATTTTCGACATTTTTATGTTTCAATGTCTTTTCAAAATTTTATTTTTCTTTAACAAATTACGCTTTCCATTTTTTTACAGAAATTGCGCTTTTGAAAAGTTACTGCTATTTTGCGATTTTTTCAAAGCCCGACATTTCTTCAAAATGTGAACTTTTTTGAAATATTCGCCTATTTTTAAAAATTTCGACTTCTAAAATGATGAAATTTTTCAAAATTTCGACTTTTTTAAAAATCTTCACTTTTTCAAAATTTAAAAGTTTCGACATCTTTCAAAATTTTAATATTCGACTTCTGAAAATTTCGAGATATTTTCAAAATTTTTCTATTTTTCAAAAATTTTAAATTATTTTAAAAACTGTTTTTCAAAAATTAAAATTTGATTTTTAAAGATGCGACTGCTTCGAAAATTTCGAAGTCAACCTTTTTTACCTTTAAGTTTCGATGTCGTCCTTTTGAAATGTGAAAATTTTGGAAAGTCTGATTTTTTCAAAAATTTCGACTTCTTTTCAAATTTTAACTCTTTCGGAATTTTTAATTGTATAATTTCGACATTTTTACTTTTGACTTTCTTTTAAAAATTTCATTTTTTTTTTAAATTAACTTTCGACAAATTACCACTTGTTATGCAAATTCGATTTTTTCAGACCTCTACATTTCTTCAAAATCTGACCTTTTTCGAAATGTTTGACTATTTTTTAAAACTTCGGCTTTTTTAAAATTATAAAATTTTTAAATGTTTTGACTTTTTTGAAAATTTTTAATTTTTATGAGTTTCGACAGTTCGATTTTTTGAAATGTTCGCTCTTTTTTCCAAAATTAAACTTCCTCTTTAAGTTTCGATTTTTTAAATTTTCGGTATTTTTTCGAAATTTATCTATTTTTCAATTTTTTAAATTATTTTGAAAACTGTTTTTAAATGTAGAATTTTTGAGGGTTATGACATTTTTTGGGTTTCTAAAATTAACTACGAATTTTTTCGAAATTTCGACAGTGTGAAAATTTTAATTTTTTTTAATAAAATTTCTACATTTTTCCATATTTTGATTGTTATCGAGTTTTTTAAAAGGGTAACATTTATTGGCCATTTTATTTCAAAATTAGGTCTCCTTTTTTATAATTTAGTGCTTTTAAAATTGTGGACTTTTTCTTAAAATGCCGATATTTTTCAAAATTTTTAACCTTAAAGTTGTAATTTTTTAAGGTTCGACATTTTTGAAATTTCGATATTCCAGATAGTCAGATTTTTTCGAAAATTTCGAATCTTTTTTTTTAATTTTCGACTTCCTTTTAAAAACTTCTTTTGGAAGTTTTAATTTTAAGATTTCAATATTTTTGAGTTTGAATTTCTTTTTAAAATTTCAATATTTTTTGATTACCTTTAAACAAATTTCGACTTTTTTGCAAATTAGATTTTTTGGAAGTTCAAAATTTTTTGACAGTGTGGCCTATTTTCAAATGTTCGACTATTTTTGAAAATTTTGACTTCTAACATTATGAAATTTTTCAAAATTTTGATTAGTTTTTGGACTTCTTAACTTTTTGGAGTTTCCTAATTTTTTAAAATTTTTACTTTAAAAATTCGACATTTTTCAAATGTTCGGCTTTAAAAACTTGAATAATTTTTTAAAATGTTATTATTTTTCCAAATTTTGAAATTATTTTAAAAACCTGGTTTTATGAATAAATTCGATTTTTTTAAAATTGCTGTATTTATTCAATTTTTGGAGATTTTGGCCAATTTTTTTAAGATTTCCTTTTTTTTCCTTAACCATTCTTTAATATTTTGACTTTAAAATTATACGAATTTTTGCAAAATTTCGACGTTATCAAAATTCTGTTTTTTTTGAAAATTTTAATTTTTTATGAAAATTTCCACATTTTTCAGTGACTTTTAAAATTTCCGCCTTCTTTCAAAATTTTAACTTTTATAAAATTTTGACATATTGAAATTTCGGTTTTAAAAAAAAATTCAGTGTTTCTAAAAATGTTCCGTTTTTTAAATTTTTCAATTTTTTTGGAGCAATTGTTGGCAGATTTTTGTTCAAATTGTAATCTTTTGTAATAATTTCGACATTTTTCAAAATTATGACTTCTTTCAAAATTGTCGGATTTATTCCAAATTTTAATTTTTTTTTGAACGTTTCGACTTTTTAAAATTTTGAATTTTCTCACCTTATGTTTTTCAAATGCTCAAATTAAAAGATCCGTCTATTTCTCAAAATTGCTACACTTTTCAAAATTTTGTCTACTTTTAAAGATTCATTCTTTTTCATTTTTGGATCAGTATTGAATTATTTCCAAAATGTTTTCAAAAGTAAATAATTTAAATTAATTAATTTAAATTTTGAAATAATAACCTACTTTTTAAATTTTCTACTTTTTTTAGGGTCAACCTTTCTTTATTTTTTTATAACTTGTCTATTGAAAATTTTCTTTTAAATATTTCAAATTTTTGAATATTGTGATTTATCATCTCTCTTTTGGAAAATTTTGACCTTTCAAATGTTTGACCTTATTTTTGAAAATGTTAATCTTTTTTTTTAAATGTTGCCTCGAAATTTCAACTTTTTTGCAACTCTGACTCTTTAACTTAGACTTTTTCAAAACATTTCAGTTCTTGTTTAAAATTTAAATTTTTGAAAGTTTCGACTTTTAAAAACATGGACTCTCTTGGAGTGTTTTTTTTTATTCAGTTTTTTTTTCAAAATTTTGACTTTTCATTAAAATTTCGACTTTCCGAAAATAACTACTTTTTTTAAAAGCCTGACCTCGATTTTTACTAAAAATCTTGACTTTTTTGAAAATTTCGACTTTAGATTTTGAAAACTTGGGATTTCAAATTTTTAAATGTCTTTTTTATTTCAACACTTTCACAATTTCGCCTTTCTTTAAGATTAAGATTTTGATTTATTTTCGACTTTTTTGAAAATTTTGACACGAAATTTTGATGTTTTCTCAAAATTGTGACTTCCAAAATTTAAATTTGATTATATTGAACTATTGATTTTTAAAAACTTGCGGCTTTTTTTTAAAAAATTTACACTTTTGTTTAAACCTTTAACTACTTCTCGAAGTTTCGACCTTTTTTGTAAATGAAGATTTTTTTGCCCAAAAATGTCGACCTTTGCTCGAAATTTCTACTTTTATTTTAAAAATTCGACTTTTTTTTGATTCTCACTTATTTAAAAAATTGGATTTTTTCTCAGAATTTCGAAATTATTAAAATTTTCCAACTTTTTCAGAATTGTCGACTTTTTTTGGAAGATTTCGACATTTTATCTTCACAATTTGACAGTTTCTCGAACTTATAATTTTTTCAGAATTTTTTTTTATAATGTCCACCTTTTTTCAAAATTTCGGCTTTATTTTGAAAATTTTACTTTTTTCTCGAAACTTGGAATTTTTGTAAGTTCGAATTTTTGAAAAATTCGTCCTGAAAATGTTCAGTGAATTTTATGAAATAAATTCGTGACTTAACTAAATTTCGATTTTAGATCTATCATTTTAGAAAGGAGTATTTTTCAAATTGGAATTTTTTGAGTATTTAAAAAAAAAGAGCCAAAGCGAAATTTTGGCTTCAATTTAGAAATTACGATGTTTAAATCGGAATGTGGATTAACATTTTGAAGTTTCTTTTCGAAATTTCGACATCATTTCCATATTTTGCATTCAATTAAAAATTTCCAGAAACAGTGTTGTAGAAATTCATTTTTTTTACCTTCATGCATTTCGACTTAAGTTTAGAAATTTTAACTCTAGACATGAAATTTGAACTCAAATTTTATCTGACATTTTCACGTTTATCCCAAAAGTTCAATTATTCTAAAGTTGCAGTTTTAAGAAAATAATTAGAAAAATGCGAGATTTGTAAAAATAATTTATACAATCTTGCGAGTACAACTTAAAAAAAATGATCCATAACTGAAGTTTTCAACTTCGGAAATCGAAATTCGAAGAAGGTCGAAGTTTTGAACTTGTTCGTATTTGTTCTAGTTTCAAGATTTTGACATTTCCCTCTAAATTTTAAGAAATAAAAAATGAAGGGAAATTTTAAATTGTTTTCTAATATTGGTCTTTAAACATCAACGTTATTTTCAACACTTTGTTTTTAAAGTTTAAATTAAAAAAAAACACTAACAATTCTGAGTTGAAATTTCAAATTGGGATAACATTGAAATTTCTGAAACGTTTTCAAAAATAATCTAATTTTTTTTTGTTTTGGAATTTTGAATTTTTCTTCTGGAACCTTATAATTTAATATCTTAATTTTAAAATCGAAATTTTTATTTGCTTCTCAAAACTTAAGTTAATATTTGGAGTTCGGAAAAACTTCGAAAAAAATTCAATTGTGTGTAGAAAATTTTAACTAAATTTAAAAATTCGAGACCAAACTTTAAAATGTCAATAAAAAAAAATGTTACTCCATATTTTATTAAAGCCAAAATTTTGAGTTTAAAACTTAAATTTTTAGAAGTTAAAAAAGAACAATTCGTAAAAAGACAAAATATGGACTTTTTTTGGTGGAACGGACTGGTCCTTGGTTGTCTTCAAAAATTGAAATACAAATCTTGTCCCCTTAAACTAAGAAATATTAAAAAACACAACATAGGTTGCTCTAACGCGTTTCGATAGCTTGAGAAATCAGAATCTCTCTGAAGATGATAGCTTGAATATCGAAACGCGTTAGAACAACCTTTGTTGCGTTGTTTAATCTTTCTTGGTTTCAGGGGACAAGATTTGTATTTCAATTTTTAAAATATGCACTGATCTCTTGCAAAAATTCATCACATTCATCGACGATGTCAACTGTTAATACTTATAGGCAACTTTAAACACAATCTTGCGTATTATTTATCACATAAAAATCTCCTGTCCGTTGATGCCCATTTTTACCATCTTAGAGGCTGATGAGTTTTGAAAAATTTCTTAATGCACTTGTGTGAAATTTCCTGCTTTTAGACCTACCTACCCGTTTAGACTCCACCACGACCGTCGGCCGTGGCTGTACGTTACCTGTCAGTCAGTGCATAGAGATTGATTAAATAGATTATTATGTTAGTTTTTTTAATCTATTTAAAAAGTTGTAAATTTGTCTCAGATTTCTTTTATGCCTATTATTCCGCACTGAAATACTCGTATTTGCCTTAATGTTGACCAACATTGTATCTTTTTAATGATGAAGCTCGAAATATTTTTCATAATTTATTTTAATAATTTTTGTTCGCTTTTACTTTTCTTAATCTTTATTAATTACCCATCAATAGACTTTGAGAGATGATCTAAAGATTAGTTTGCGCCTTGAGCCTCCCATGGGAGTAAGTAGGACACTGATGGATGTAAGAAGCGATTTCTGTTGGTACCAAGTGCCCAATATCACAGTTTATTTTGTGGTAATGTAGATGAGACTCTTCAGACAGATTATGCCAATTAATTCAAGAGCATTTTAAGGTAATGCCAACTTAATTGAATAGTCGGCAGGAATAATCTTGAAATTTAATAAATCGCTTAATTACATCGAGTATTATCAACTCAATCAACGTAATAACATAATTCCCGAGTGGGCTACACGGTCTAAGTTTAATTTCTTGTAGAGAATTCTCAAGGGTGGCGTATAGAATATTGCATGTTGTGTAGTTTAATAACCTTTTGGAAGCATATTGCATACATCCATTAACTAAGCGATAATCCCGTCTGGAGAAGCTGCAAAATATAAAAAAAGCTAAATTGTGGAAAACCCTACAGGAATAAACTCGATAGTTAAGGCAACGGCCATAGAAGAGGGCAATATAACGGCGGCGGCGCGCACTCCCTACACTGATCGATTGCGGCATGACAGCGAGTTTCATTGGCGGCAAGGACCCAGTATTCCATCCGGTTGATCCCAAATAACATCAACATTATCCATAACCCATACACGTGCCCATAGTTTGTTGACAATGCACATGCAATCTTCGGTAAATTCCGAAACGTGACTTGTCGCCGGATATATAAGACAATTTCCCAATAAGGGCACTAATAGTGTAAACTCAAAAGAGTGATGTGACGGACGCTTTAGTTGCGGACAGGATTCGTTTGTATTTCCCCGCTCACCTTGTGTTCTGGTGAGCGTCGACTGTTTTTGGCTTTAATGGCGGAAAACCAGATTGCACAGGTAAATTGGGTGAGAAGAGGAACAAGCGTAATTAGGATGATTTGTATGCCTGTCGTGTCTTAGAACGCCATGATAGCTATGTATACCGCACACACTTAGCCCTCTCAAATGTGTTTGTTATCTTCCCTAATTCTCTGTGATTTTGTCCAATTATACCTCCGGCAAATCCTTGCCATACGCTCCTGAATGTTAATAAATCATGAAATGATTATTCAGTTGATGAGGTTTTACCCTCAGTTTTCTATCGGTATTTCTCCTGTATTATAATCAGCTGAGAATACTTATATTTTATTAATCTATTATTTGTGTCTACTGAATTAAAAATTTTTGACAGATTTTGCAGTACCAAAGCATTCTAAAGACACGTCGTTTTTCGTCGATTTTTTTGAAGAAATTTTTGAAATCTTGGATCTCCAAAAAAAAAGGAAATTTTAGAAAAAATGTCCAAATTAATTTGAAGTCAAAATTTCAAGAAAAAAAGCTTTGATTTTTTTTCTAAAATGGGTTCTTTATTCTCGGACTCTTTTAGAAATTGTGCCATCTTTTCTAAGTTTGTTGGGATATCTGGTGTCCAAAACTTCGGCATCTCTCGCAGTTTAAAACTTGAAACGAAATTTTGACACAAAATTAGAAATTAAATACTTCCTAAATTGTGACTTTTAAAATCGAAATTTTGGGATTACTTTTTTTAATGAAATATCGTCTTTAATTTGAATGTTGAATAATTCTCTGAATTTCGACCGCAAAGTTTCAACAAATAAATAAATGAAATTTTAGATTTGAAAGTGTATCTAATTTTTGAGTTTTTTTTTAATTTTCCCTTTTTTCCTCAAAATTTAAGTTTTCAACTTCTTGGTTTTTACTTTATTTGAAGATTTTGTCCAGAACTTTCATATTTCGATTTTTTGAAGCAAAATTTCAACACAAACCAAAATTTTTAAGAAATTTTCAATTTATAAAATTAAAATTTTTTTATCGACGTTTATATTTTTCTTAAAGTTGCTTACTTGCTTTATAAAATAAAGAAAAAGTGAACATTTCGGAAAACAACTTGAAATAAAAAATTCTCATTATTTCAACTTGAAACTCTCAATGTTGGCGTTTTTTTTTAAGTTAACAATTTTGAATGTTTTTAACATTCCGACTTTAACAGGTTTAAAAAATTCCAATATTTCTAAGATTTTTTTATAAAAAGGACGAAATTCGGATTTAAAATTGAATTTCAGATTTTAAAGTAAAACTTTAAATTTTGAAGTGAATGTTTAGGAAAAAAATAAAAGAACATTTAAGGTAAAGAGAAAGTTTTGAGATACACGAAAATGTTAACAAAATTTTTTTATATTAAATTAAGTTTTTTTCCCAATTCAAACGAAATGTTATTGCAACTTAAATAACGTTGAAAAAGTAGTCGAACTTTCAATAAACGCATGTCACAGAAAAAAAAATCGAATTTCTGTTCTCATTCGAAATTTAGAGATTGATGTCGAAATTGAAAAAAGACTTGAAATGTATAAAATAACTTCTCGGTATGTCGAGAAAATAGTTGAAGTTTCGGAAAACGTTCACGACATTTAACATCAAAATCGAAAATTCTAAAAAAAACAGCTCACAAATTAAATTAAAGAAAATCTTTCAAGTTTCCGTGCTAAAACTTGGATTTTTTCAGAATTAAGTCAAAGCTGTCAAATTAAATATATTGAAAAAAATCGCATCTACAGGCATGCTCCAAAGGCATAATAGGGTTGCCTTTCGAGTGATTTGTAAAAAATAAAATCCTTCATTTCAAAATTAAAGCGAGGTTAAACCCGATATTTTGTTTAGTTTCATTTTGGAAAACAAGTCGATGCTTTGTGATTAAAGAAAATTGAGAATAAGTCAAAATATTTAAAAAAGCTAAAAATTAGAAACGTAACTGACTTTAAAAAAAAAACACATTTTGCATTCTTCTCGAGAGAATTTTGCCCCCAAAATTTTTAGTTGAAAATTTTGTGCTGAAAATAGGTAATTCGATCATTTTTTTTTTATACATTTTGACGTTTTTATCAAAGTTTCGACCTTTTTTTTGAAGTTTATTTTGTCAAAATTTTCAAGCTTGGACTAAATTTTAACTTCTCAACTTTTCACTAAATCCAAACATTTTTTAGAGGTTTTAAGTTTTTTTCAGAAATGTTTACTTCAGTCTCAATATTTTGACTTTTTATTTTATCGAGGTGTCAATTTTTTTTTTTTCGAAAAATCTTTTTTGTCAAAATTCCTGGCTTAACCTCAAATTATTTAAACTTGTAATTTCAAGCAAATAAAATACATTTTTTTGAGTTTTTCTAGAAATTTTCAAAATTAAAATTTAAAATTTTGGGTTTCAATTCGAAGTTTCTATCGTTTCTTTAAATTTTTTCTCAAACTGTTCCTAAACCTGGAGAGCGAGGTCTATGTCAGGGTTTCTTAACCTTTTTATAGTCGCGCACCACTTTCAAAATTTTAGAAATACGGACGAATCCCTTTCCATGGGCATGGGTCTAGGCTAGGGGGAGACATTTTAAAAAATTCATGGGCCAAAAAAGCAAACCAGAACAACTTCCGACTGAGCATATTGTCACAAAACTTACATGAATTGTAAATTCCAAAAAAAGACCGAACTTTGAGAAAAAGTCAAAAAATTGAATTTAAAATAAAAACAGAACCTTTCGAAAAACTTCCAAAAATGTCCAAAAGTTGAATTTTGTGAAAAAAGACGCAATTTCGAGATTAAGTCGAATTTAGAGAAAAATAAACGCAATTTTTAAAAATATGTCTCGGATTTTTTGGTTCTTTAAATTTTGATTTATGCAGAAGTTATGGGACATTTAAATTTTGGATAAAGAGCCCAATTTTTAGTAGAAATTTCCAAAAGCATAAGACATGTAATTTTGAGATAAAAATCAAAATTTTGAAATAGTCTAATTTTGAAAAACGAGTTGAAATTTTCGGAAAGTCAAATATAAAAAAATATATTAAGAAATGGATTTCGAAAAAGAAATCATTTTCTGAAAAATGCCAACAACAAGAAAAGGGTGGAAATGTTTATAAAATGTTCATATTTCCGCAACAAAGTCTTCAGTTTTGAGAGCAAAAAAATAATTAATCGTTTAGAAAAAAAATAAATTTCGATTAAAAATCAAATTTTGGGACAAAATCGGAATTTTGGGAAAATCATTGTAAAATAAAAACCCAATCTTTCGGAAAATCTCAAAATATTAAAAATAAAAATTTTGGACTTTTGTGCAAAAAAGGCGAAATTTTCAGAGGAAGTCAAATTTTAAGAACAAAAATCACAATTTCCAAAAGTTTTTTCTCCAAATTGTTATTTTTTATTTAAATTTTGGTGTAATATTTAAATTACGCTAAAGAAGCAAAATTTACAAAAAACTTTGTTTTCAAAATTTCCCAAAAATATTTTTCTCAACATTTATACTTATTTCTTAACATTCCATCTAATTTAAAGAAAACAAACGAATTTTAGAAAGTCTAAATTTCAATTTCGAGGAAATAGTCGACATTTTTAGAAACATTAAACATCGCATTCTGAAATGAAAGACTTCGAAAATAAGACGAAATTTGAAATACAAGTTAAAGTTTCTGAAAAAGTAAATTCAATAAAGTCGAAGTTCTCAGAAGCACATGAATATTAGAAAAATGGCGGACTTTTTAAAAAAAGACTGTTTTTGAAAGAAAAGTCCATAAAATAGGATTATTAGAATAAAGTGGAAATTTCCAGTAAGAGAGTTTTAAGGAAAGGGCAGATTTTTTGGAGAGAAGACCAATTTTAAGAAAAAGTAAAAAATTACGAGAAAAGATGAATTTCGAGGAAAAAGTCGAAATGTCTAGGAATATTAATTAAGGAATTTTGAGATAAAGATCAAAATGTCCAGTAAGAATTTCTGTTAAATCAATTTTTAAAAAGTCGTAATTTTCCGAAAATACCTAATGTTAAGAAAAATAACAGCATTTCGGAAAACAATTTTGAAGAAACCGATTAGAAATTTTTCAGAGGAAGTCAAATTTAAAAAAAAAAAGATTTTAAATTGAGAAAAGTGGAAGATTTGAGAAAATAGTCAAAATTCAGAGTAAAAGATGAATTGGGAGGACAAAAACATAATTTCGAGAAAAAATGGAAATTTCGAACAGAAAATCAAATTTTGAAAAATTAGTTAACTTTTGAGGGAAAACTTGGAAATTGCGAGAAACAAAGGACGATATAAAGCAACATTCAAAAAAAGGCGAATTTTGAAAAAAATATCAAAATTTCAATAAAAAGGCGAGTTTGAGAACAATCGAAAATTAAAAAAAAACAAATTTCAAACAGAAATTGAAATTTCTAGAAAAAGATCGACATTTTGAGAAAAAGATCGAAGTTTGTGAAAAGTCGAAATCTAATAAAAATTAATTTTCCAAAATATTGGAAAATGGTAGAATTTTGAGAAAAATTCGAAATTTCTCGGATAAGTGTTGATTTTTTCATTACTGCCTGAATCACCCTAACGTCAATAATTGTCCAGTATTGAGATAAACGTCGAAATTTTCAAAAGAAAGTTTTATTTAAAAAAAGAGAAATGTTCTCGAATTTTTTGTCTTAATACAAAAATTGTCTTAATACGAAAATATTTTTCGAAATTTCCAAATAAATACTCCCAAAATTTTTATCAAAAAATGGACCCAATTTCGATGACAAGGCAAAGTTTGATAAACAAGTCTTAATTTGTAGAAAGTGGAATTTAAAAAAAAAAACAGTAAAAACTTTATTTTTGAAAAATGGCCAAATTTTGAGAAAAAGGCGACGAATTTTGATATGAATAATTGAAATTTTGAGAAAGAAATTTTGATAAAAGAAGTCGAATTTTGAGAACAAGTTCGAAATTTCAAAAGAGAAAGACACATTTTGTGAAAAAAAAACGAGTTTTGGAGAAAAAGTCGAAATTTCCAAAAAACCTCAAAATTATTCTTCTAAAAAGAAAAAATGAATTAATTTGAAACATTATCATTATTAATTTTATTTAACATGTCATTTGTCATGAGGTGACGTTTTAAGAATTTAATTTAATTTTCATTACTAATAACACTGGTCAACAAAATTGAAGTTTTGTCATGTCACATGAACTTCTTTTACGTTTTTAATAGTGTTAGTTGTTATTTAAAATGAGCAGTTTTGAAGTTTTTATCAATCACGCCATTTGTTTGTTGAATGCTTGAAAAATGATGGATCTCCAGAAATATAACATAAAAAATGTACATTAGGAACTTATATTCTGTGTTTTTCTAGATTATTTAGCTTTTAATTGGTCCCTCTTGATCAAGCAGGAGTTTAACCTGCCCTGATAAAGTATTTTTCAACATTGGAATGTCCGCATGAAACTTTTATCAGTTCTTATCACTTAGAACCCCCCAGAGGCCCCTAATGTATAGGAATAAAGTCAAGATGTGTGTCTAAAAAGTGAATCTTGATCCCTGTAATGCAACCCAAAGTTTTATACTCCAATAAAAGTTTTTTAACCAAATATCTATAGATGTCACTTTAATGGTAAACCAAAAAAAATTCCAATTAAATTCTTGAAGTATCTTCATGCTGATTTTTTCAAAACATTTAATTTGTCTTTAAACAACAAATCTTTTATTAATTTTCTTAATTTGAGGGTCTATTACTACTACTACTTCCCTCATTCTGGGAAATTTCTCTTTGAAAAATAAAAATCCATTCGCACACATGCCCTTCAGAAAATTTTTGGTAAGCCTAATTTGATATGAAGTGGTGGTAGAAATATACCAGAGAACTTTACAAGCGTAAATGCTTTATAGTTTTCTATTTACAAATTAAAGATCTACGTGTAGGACAAACGTTTCTCTAATTGTGATTTTTTCAATCCCTGGTGTCCCATTCACATAAAAAGTACCCAAATTTTAATGATAAAAAAGACTTCGAAGGAAGAATTAATATGATCATGATATTATGTTTTATTTATGATTAAAATTTTTTAAGATGTAAATAATATATGGATCTAAACAAAAACGAACACTACTTGAGAAGACCACATTTCCAAAAATAAATTTTACATTGTCACAAGAAAACTGGGGGTGATGGAAAAAAATAAGTACGGTTTCATGATGGGGGTAAGTAGTCCGAACACAATTACCTACCAGAGTTCGCGTGACAAAATCAGTTTTGACCAGTGTAATTTAAATATTTCCAAAAAGGGGCACAAAAATATTTTAATAAAGTAATAATGATAATGTCGAAATTCCCAAAGTTTCAAAACAGAAAGAATTTTGAAGAAAAAATGAAAATTTTTGAAGAAGCCCTATTCTAGCTAGGCCAAGGCCCTTTTCGAAAAATTGTGGGAAAATAAAATAGAGTAATTTAAAAACACGTAGAACTGGACATATTACTGCCTGCCTCTGATCTGTGTTATATTAAAGGTTGTTTTTTAGTATATCAGAATCGTAAAAACTAGATGCTAAAATCACCAAATTTCATGAGAGAAAAGGAGAGAGCAAGTATTGCTAATTAACGATATGATAAAGGGGTAAAAAACCCCTTTGAAGTTTGTTAAAAAGCCAGGATGTTTTTTTTTTCTATTTTAGAAACGTGACAATTAATGAATATTCAAAGATCGAAGTATTTATTACCGAAGGCATTAAAGCAATGCGAAAGTAAAACCAATTAATTTTGAAAGAACGTCTGAATATGGTTTCCGAGCAACGGGACACATAAATCACTTCAACATTTTTGCTAAGCTATCTTTAATTCTCCGGATAATATTAAATTCTCTCTACGAAAGATATTCTAAGCATCTGCCGTAAGATATACTGCCATCGGGCCGCATAAAAAGGATTATTTCGTTTGATATAGCTGATTTCCAATTTCAATATGCTATAAATATACGAATTTCCTTGTGTGTATTTTGGGAAAACTGCACCACTTTGATTTTTATCAGACAGCGACAATACAGCTGCTTCTGCTACGGAAAAAAAACTAGGGCATATTTTCCTTGGGGTGGCGGTCAATATTCCTCGGCGAGGGATAAATTGGTTTATTGAGGACTGACTAACCATTGTTTCTTGACACCATGAATAATGTTCGCAACAAATAAACGCTATATAATAAATGTTCTGTCGCTTAAAAAATTCTTTTTTCCTCGATAAATGGTTGGAACAAAACTTTTAAATCTGTTTTGTTAACCTAAAGAAATTTATATTTTAAAAATATTTGGCATAGCCCATTTATTAAACGTTTTCTAATTTTAATTCTAATAAAGAGGGATTTCAGATTCTTCAGATTAATTTAAAAAAAAATGTTTTTGAAAGTTTACTGGTACAAGATACATATATGAAAGTTATTAACTAGTTTTCTACATAATCTCCTGATTTTGTTATCCATTTTTCTCAAGAATTGGGAGTTTTTTAATGCCATCATCATAAAAAGAAGGGAGTCGTGTTTGCAACCAATTGCGCATAAATGTCTCAACAGCAGCATCATCATGGAATCGCTCACCGCCTAGAGCTTCTTTCAGTGGCCTAAACATATGATAATCGCATGGTGATAAGTGGGGACTATAAGGAGGGTGCTCTAATATTGCTCAATGCATTTCTTCTAATTCTTTATGTGTCAGATTGTCTGAGTGGGAGCGAGCATTGTCGTGAAGCAAAATCACATTTCTGACCGAAAATTCGCGCCTCTTTCCCCGATATGCACATTTTGCTTCATCCAATAACTGCAATAGTAGGCAGCATTAACGACTTTCATGCAGAAAATCGACGTGAACAACTCCTTTAGAATCCCAAAACACTGTCGCAAGAAACTTTCCAGCTGAGAGGCGAGTTTTTGCCTTGACGGGTGCACCTTACTTTTTTCTTCTCCACTCCTTGCTTGTTTAGATTTAGGGGTGTAATGGTGAACCCAAGTGTGATCACACGTAACGATACGTTGCAAAAAAAATATCACCTTCACGTTGAAAACGTCCAAGATGGCGCTGGCAAATCTCCAGATATTGTTGTTTCTGTTCTTTAGTCAAAAGACGAGGTACCCACCTGGCAGAAATTTTTCGAAACCCCAGGCTCATCGGTAATGTTGGATTGAGGACTTTCAAAGCTTATCTCTATCTGAGTTGCAATTTCACCAACACAGCTAAATGACGATCACCTTCCAAAAGGCGTTTAACTGCGTTAATCTTGTCCGCAGTCACACTGGTCCGAGGACGACAGGCATGGGGTTCATTTTCAACTTGAGTTTGTCCTTCCAAAATGTGTTGTGCCTTTGAGTTTTCTTCAAATAAGTATCCCCAAACTGTTCTTCTAGTCTACGAAGAATTTCTTCGGACTTTACACCTTCAACAGCAAGAAATTTAATAATAATGCGCTGCGCAACGTGCGGCTGAACCTTTTGCTCACTCATTGTATTTACAACTAGTGTTGGGTTGCCACATAGCAATCTGCTACTTTGTCACTGCTACTTATTGAATAGCATAGTTATCAGTTCCTAAAAGTAACCACTACTTTCTGAACATATAAGATTTTTCAGTCGCAGTTGTTACACATTACGTCGTTACCAAAGCTACCTGTCCGTTTCTTCAGGAATTAGAGGCCTTATTAATGTTTCTATTTTATAGTCGGAAGCATCTTGCAATTCTAATGATATCATTTCGTTCAAGTAATAAATAATAAGTGATGTTGATAATCATGGAGCTTATTTTTATATTTTTACCCTTCTTTGTCTTTAATTAGTTACTATTAGAAGATTATGTCAAAATAAAACAGCTAAATTGTACTGATACCTTTACTCGCTACTGAGTGGTGAATTTTACGATTTAAATCACATGTTTACCTCTTATAAATTCAGACATCTCTTAATTTTCTCATAATAGAAAAAATAATAAATATTATATCCTACATTCGAGTTCCTCCAACATTAACAGAGCCTATAAAAAATTGTCTGCCAAATAAATTAAAAACATATATATGTACCAATTCTCCTATCGTCCGAACTTGACTGCGACTTTCAGTGATTCAGCGTAGGTTGGGGAAAGGGGGGGCAAAATCAACCATTTTTTATTCAATGTGCCTTTTTTGACGTTGTATTAGAAAAATCTGGTAACTATGGGCTGGGTAGTATTCTATAAACCTTTATTTACAAGACTAACTTTCAGCGATTTAAGAGAATTTTAGTACCAGCAATTAGCGTTTTAAAAAAACCTTCGAAATGGTTCAAACTGCCCCAGTAGCGGGGTACATTCAACCAAATTTCAACCATGAGATATAAATACATATTTTTTATACAGTCGCACAAAAATGGTTTTTCTGCTTAAATAAGATCATTATGTATTTTGAAAGTGAAATAAAAAGTTAGCGAAACATGTTTGAAGTAAGAGTCAAAACAATACTTAAAAACAATAACGTTGGTGTTAGTAAACATTGTACAGAAAATTTCATTTTTATCTAAGGTTAACCGCACATTGTAAAATGTGCGGTTAACCTTAGATAAAAATGAAATTTTCTGTAGAATTTGGACTTGAGAACTTTAAAACTATGTTACCTTGATCAGCTGGTGATATATCACTGACCAACGGATTTATGTAACTTAGTGTTTTTTGGCACAAAAATTTAATTTGACATTTGAATTAATTTTGTTTAATTCTTTTTCTACACAGCATTTTATATGTTTTTAGCGAAAATGCCACCAGTTGGAGATCACATTCTATTATGGAGCAAAACATCTTTAATCTGATTTTTAAACGTACAGTCATCAAACTTCAAAATCATTTTTTTTTTCATAATTTATAATCATCGTAAATAATACAATACTCCGGTAATTTTGAAAAAGAGAAAAAAATGAAAACACCAGAAGAATCGAACATTTCGAACTTCTTTTGAAAATTTGTATTTTCTTGGTAATTTCCATTTTTCAAAGTATTTACCTTTTAAAAATTTTGGATTAAAATTTAGAAAAAGCCAAGATTTTTAAGAAGACAAAATTTTAATAAAAAAGTAATTTTGAAATAATTATATTTTGAGAAAAATTCAACCATTTAAAAAATTCGGCACTATTTTCACAAACAGTCGAAATGTTTAAAAAAGGCTGGAATTTTGAAAATATACGAAAATTTTTACAAGGTAAGTTTTTTCAAAAAAGCGAAATCGAAGATTCGATAGGTTCGAAATATTTTAAATAGTGTTTTCAAAATAATTTTAGAAAATTTTGAAAAAAATACGAAATTTAAACAGGCCAAAATTTTACACAAAAATTTTTGGAAAAATGTCGGAATTTAAAAAAAATCCATTCATTTAACACGTTAACGAAAGAAGTGACCGTTATAATAGTGAGTGGGATCGGATGATACGTTAACTAGAAAATGTGAAAAAATATGATGATCTAGAATTGCAATCAAGACGGGACCTATCCAGATTGTTTTGCAGGTTCAAAGAACCTCAAGCTAGAAAGTTTAATCAAAATTGTCAGAGAAATTTCAAGAAAATATATATTTCAAAATTAAGCGCCTTTCTATTTTCAAGACGATGCCGATTACATAATCAGACGCGATGCCGATTATTACTCATACTCGTTTGGTGACGTCACGATTACCATAATCGTCAACGTTGTACTCATCAAACGAGTATTTGTACCTATAATCGGACGATGCCGTACTCAATCGTGTAGGTCTCTAGTAGGAAATGAGAAGAATCGAACTGCTGAATTATGGATTCACAATAAAAAAGTTAAAAGTCCACGTTTAAGCTCCTATTTTGAAATTTGCATTTTTCACTCAGAGATAAATAGGGATTTTGGGAGAAATAGGTGAACAATTGTGGAAAAAAAAACCAACCACAACTTTTACTTTCTAAATTTCAAAAAGAGTCCAAAGTAGGTTCAAAAAATTTTCAATTTGCACTAAAAAATTTTAAAAAATCGATGTCAATGTTAAGAAGAATTCTAGCTAAAATTGGCTGTAGGAAAAAGAAAAGTTTGACTTTAGATCAGAAGTTTCGAAAAAAAAAAACAATAATTACACGTTTAACGTTAACTCTAATTAACAAAAAGTCTGGAAAAACACTTACGATTTCTGAAGTCAAAATCTTTAGAAAAAAGTCGAAATAAAAAACATACGAAATTTTAGGTTAAATATGAAAAAGTCGAAATGTAAATTCAAATGTTTTAGAAGGGTTTTACCATTTCATGTTTGCTCTTAAAAGTTTGACTCAATTTTCGAAATTTTTCACATTTTTCTTTCAATTTCGACTTCTAAATTCAAAATAGGATGATTTCAATCGAAATTTTGAGAAAATAAAATAAAGGCTCTAACGTCGAATTTTTAGACAACTATAAGGAATTAAAACTGCTCGAACAAATTTCAGAAAGGTCCGAAATTATAAAAGAACCTCACCATGATTAAAAAAGTCTAATTTTAAGTTTAAAAAGAAATAGGTCGAGCTCTAAAACTTCAAGTAAGGATTTCGAGACGAAATTTTAGCATCAAAGTCGAAATTTTGAGGAAGAAAAATTAAAAATTCTAGAAGGAAAAAACGAAATTTTGACTTTAACCTCAAAATGTGGTAGAAATTTTGAGAAAAGAAAGGAAGTTTTAAGATAGTTAAAAAATCTTTTAGTGGGTCACGAAGGGAAGCATAAAAATAACCGGGTCGTGAAAAAAAA
The DNA here is from genome assembly GCA_028583605.1 of Dastarcus helophoroides. NCBI lineage: Eukaryota > Metazoa > Arthropoda > Insecta > Coleoptera > Bothrideridae > Dastarcus > Dastarcus helophoroides. The sequence continues at coordinate 5,786,355 of CM053332.1, forward strand.
AGTTTGGGAAACGCTGGTTTAGATTGTAGTAACAGCTATTAAACTTTTAAAAATAATCAAAAGTAATTGTTAGCCTCTGCTACAAGCACAAATAAATATGAATTTGAGGCGACAAAAACTTACAATTAAATAATATATATATATATTTTTTTTGTTTCAAAAGACCAGTTATTATCTCCAGGAAAACTTGACAACCCTAACTTGGGGCGATCGCACCATTCACCCCGACGTAGTGGCGGCGCTGCCCCCTTGTAATGATATTCACATTAAATTAAACTTTAATGTTACTCGCTCCCATAACTTAATGTAAGCATTGCATGTTCTTTGGGTGTAGATTTGTTTTTGTTTTTGGAACATCCCAACCTATTTAATAATGCAGAAGAGGATGCCCGAAACTCGCGATATTTGCTCTATCGTAAAATTTCTTCTTGTTACCGCCCCGCTTGAGTGAATTGAAATTTAGATTCCTGAGTTGGGGTTTTAAATCAGAATTTATCGACTTAATTTGCTCGTGCAACGACTCACTCGGAGCATTCAAGGAGGCGCCTTAAGTCGCGCCCGGTTACAACTTGGGAATGTTTACAATCATCGGAAGAATATTTTTAAGTTTGTTTACATTCTTTAAGCGCGAAGCACGCAATCGATTGTCGTACTGGCACCTACTTGAAAATTCCAACTTTACTAAATAACACGTCTTTCCTTCCGGATTTCGATAAAAATGGAGTTTTTGTGATGTTGGCTCTAACGGTAAACGTGTCCAACTAAAAACATGGTTCTAATGACTACCTGCCTAAACACACAGTGTACACCTGCAAGATTTAAGTACAGAACAGTCCGAATTAAAGTACAAGCACTCATTTTTATTTAAATCAAAACTTATTACAAAAATTTATTGAAGATTTCAAAATTTCGAAAAAAAGTCCAAACAGTATCAAAATTTTTAAAAAAGGACTGGAGTATAAGTAACTGAAAGTTAATTATCATAGAATTTTAATTATCACAGGAATATTTTATACAATTTTACAACATTTAAAATTTAGTTTTATTTGTTTTTTTTTGCATTGCAATCGCGACAGTATGAATTACAGAAAAAAAGCTAAGATATAAAATAAATTAATCAATAATAAATCAGAATTTATAAAATAAAATCGGGTTTGATTTTCTGTCGAGAAAAAGGTCAAACTTGCGAGAAAAAAAACCTATATTTCGAAATGAAGGAAAACATTTTGAAAATATAGCAAGTACTTCTAAAAAATCTAGAAATATTCAGTTTACAATCAAATTTATAGGAAAAAAACAGTAAATATGTACTCTCCTGAAATTTTGGAAATTCTCTTAAACTTCAAAAAATGCGAAGCATTTTTTTATTTCCATGTTTGCCATCGAAATGTTGAGAAAGAATTAAAAACTATAAGTTTCAATTTGAAAACTGTAAAATATCGGGTTCAAACTCCTTAGGAAAAAAATTCGAAATATCGGCATAAAGTCGAAATTTCAAGTTTAAATTTGAACTGTTGGGAAAAAATTAAAATTTAACAGTGTCAATTTTGATCAAAAAGTATAACTTCTGGAAAAAACCATAAATTAAAACAAGAACTTTTTTTTAATTTTAATAGAAATTATCAAAATTGAATCGAAATTTCGGGGGGGAAAATCGAATTATTGGAAGAATTCTAAATTTTCAGCCAAAAGATGTACGACGTAACACATCGTACATTTCTTGACTGAAAATATCAATCTGTTTCCAAATTTTGAACATTTTTTTGAAAATTTCGTCATTTTTTGGACATTTTGATTGACTAAAAATATCGGGCTTTTACAAAATTTGGAATATTCTTTAAAAATGCGTTTTTCAAAAAATGTTTACTTATCTGAAAATTTAAGGTTTTTTAACTAAAAATTTCGACTGTTTTGAATCAGTTAAAAAATTTCAAATTTCACTTTTTCAAAATTTACATTTTTTAGTTTCCACTCAAAATTGTTTGTTCAACATTTGGTTTTTCAACATTTCGAGTTTTACTCGATATTTTGATTTTTGTAAATGTCGGTTTAAAAAATTGACATTTTAAAATTTACACTTTTTCAAAATCCTCATTTCTATCAAAATTTCGACTTACTTTTATTAACGATATTTCAAAATGTCCACTATTTTCTTTCCTTGTTTTATCAAGATTTCGACTTTTTCCCAAATTTTTAATAATACTAGATTTTGAATATAAAATCGAAATTTCGAAAAGGACAAATTTTGAGGAACAGGAGAATTTTAGGTAAAAGAAAATTTTGAAAAATTTAAAATTTTGAGAAAAGTCGATTTTACCAGGAAAAAGAAAAAAATTATAGAAATATTAAATATCGCATATTGAGATAAAAATCAAGATTTTCTGAAAAAGGCAAACTTTAGGAAACCAGCCAAAATTTCTAAAAAAAATCGGATTCTAAAAGATCGAAATTTTTGGCTAAATGTTCAGAAAAATATCGGAATTTGTAATAAAAAGGTAAATTTCGAGAAAATTTTGAAATCGACAAAAAAATTTCCAAAGAAAGTCAAATTAAAAAAAAGCCGAAATTAAAAAAAAAGTTCGAAATTAAAAAAAAATTTTCGAAACCCTGAAAAAAAAGACGATATTAAAAGAAAACTTGCGAAAAAGATCTAAATTTTTAGAAAAGCGTTTAATTCTATTGAAATTTGGAATTTTCCCAGAATCGGATTTTATCGAAATTCAGAAAAAGAGCAAATTTTAAGAAAAATATCGAATATTTATTTTCTCTTGACTCCTTGAGAGGGAGAGGGGAAGACAGGCGCCCGTCCTACCTTGCCTCAACGGGCGTCAGAAAATGTCAAATATTGTGATACACATCGAAATTTTGACAAGCAGGTTGAAACTTCTAGAAATTTAGATTAAAAAATGGTTGAAATTAAAGAAATGTTCTTTGTGATTTTTGTCCTTTCAAAAAAATTTTAAATCTCCAAAAAATATACCTTTTTATCTGAAGATCGACCAGATTTCGAGGAAAAGGCAAATTTTAATAAACAAGCTGAAATTTTTAGATTTAAAAAAATCGAAATTTTCAAAAAAAGTCGAATTTCGAGAAATGGCAAAATTTCAGAAAAAAAAACGACGATCTTTTAAATTCGAAATTTTGACAGTCATGTTTGATAAAAGAAGTCGAATTTTATGAATAAATGTAAAATCTCAAAATAAAAAGACAAATTTTGCAAAAAAATATACGAAATTTGAGAAAAAAGGTAGAAATTTCGAAAAAATGTTTCAAGGAAAAGGATGAATTCTGAAGAATTGGAAAGTCCCCCAATTGAATACATATCAATTTTCGGTTTGCTGTATGAACGAGAAGAGGGCATGTGCCCCACCCTATTCCAATTTTGAAAATTTCTACCTTTTTCAAAATTTCTTTTTTTTCAGAATTTTATTTTTAGATTAACTTTAAGATTTTAGACTTTAAAATCGTAAAAAATTCGACTTTAATTTGACTTTTTTTCAAAATGTTGCCTTTTTTGTCTAACTTTGGCAAAAGTTTTAAAGATTTTGTAGGAAAAATTCGATTTTTCTCAAATGGTGGATTTTTTAAATATTTGGATTTTTTCTCCAGATGTTGAATTTTTCCAAGAATTATTTTTACTTTTTTTTGAAGAATTAGACTTTTTTGGAAATTACAACTTTTTTGAAAAATTCTATCTTTTGAAAACATTAACTTTTTGGAAATTTCGGTACTTCAAAATTCACTTTTTCTAAATTTCAATTTTCTTGTAAAAATTTCCACTTCAAAATTTCGACTTTTTCTCGAAAATTTGACTTTTTTTATAAATGTCGATTTTTTGAATAATTTCAATATTTCTAACAATTAACCAATTAACCTCTTTTCAAATTCCCATTTTTATTAAAATTTCAACTTTTTCTCAAAATTTTGGCTTCAAAATCTCGACAGTTTCACTTTTTCAAATTTCCATTTTTATTAAAATTTCGACTTGTTCTCAAAATTTTAACGTCAATATTTCGACTTTTTTCTCAAAATTTTTAGTTTTTTAAAATATCTTCAAAAATTTATTTGAATTTTGTGTCTCTCGAAGTTGTTACTTCTACGTTTTTGAAGTCCACTTTGTTAAAAATTTCGTTTTTTTGAAAATTTCGACTCTTTCAACATTTCGACTTTTTTCAAAATGTGACTGGAAAAATGTCGACTTATTCTAAAAATTTCGATTTTTTGAAAATGTAGACGTTTCATAATTTTTATTTTTTTTTTTCAAAATTTTTATTTTTTAAAATCTTTTCACTTTTTTCAAAATTAATACTTTTTTCGCCAAACATTTTTACTTATTTCAAAAATTTCGATTCTTGATCAAAATTACAACTTTTTTTTCCTAAATTCGATTCATTGTGAGAAATACCACTTTTTCTCGAAATTTTGACTTTCGTTAATTTTCTTTTTAAAATGTCGACTCCAAAATTTGAATTTTTCCTCGAAATTTTGCACTTTTTGTAAATGTCGATTTTTTTAAAAAAAAATTCCATATTTAGCAATATTTCGACATTTTGGTATTTTTCTTTTTATTTTTTGAAATTCTTTAGTTTTTGAAAATTTTGACTATATTTGAAAATTCTAATTTATTCTCGAAATGTTGGCTTCTACTTTTCTTTAATTCATAATTTTTGGAAATTATTAACTGTTTTTGAAAATTTCGATCCTTCCAAAATTCCTAATATTTTAAAAATTTTCAGTTTTATCAAAATTACAACTTTTTGAAAAAAAATGTTTATTAAGTCTTGAGTTTGTACTTTTTCTCGAAATTTTGACTTTTTGTAAATTTTAACTTTTTTAAAAATTTCGACTTTTCAAAATTTTCATATTTCGTTATTTTTTGTTAACATTTCGGCTTCAAAATTTTAATTTTTCTCGAAATTTATGCCTTTTTTATAAATGTTTTTTAATGACAATTCAAAGTTTCAAATTTTTATTTTTATCAAAATGTCGGCTTTAAAAATAAATTCGACATTTCAAAATTTTGAGTTCAAATACGTTTTACGTTTTTTTAATTTCTTCTTTTTCAAATATGTTTAAGTTTTTTTATGAAAATTTCGTCATTTTTCGAAAATTTTGACCCTTTCAAAATATCGACTTTTTTTCAATTTCGACTTCTGAAAATTCCGGCTTTAAAAATTTCGAATTTTTAAAAATTTTGTCATTTTTTTTTAAATTTTCACTTTTTTCAAAATATCCACTTGTTTGCTCAAAATTATGAATTATTTTCAATTCCCTATCAAAATCCCTAGGTTCTTTTTTGAAATTTTAAAATTTCACTTTTTGAAAATTTTCACTTTTCAAAAATGTCAGAATTTCAAATTATAGTAAAATTTCAACTTTTTAGATTTATTTTTTCGAAGTGTGACCAAACTAATTTTGTTAACAAAAAGGATTTAAATTTCATGGGAAGAAAGGAAAAATTGAATTTAAAAAAAAACGTATTCAAAAAGATCAAAAATTTTTCAAAATAAATCTTAAAATATTGAGTTTAATCCAAAAGAATTCATACTTACAATTTTAAGAAAAAAGTCGAAATTTCGAAAAAAAACTGAATTTTTTAAATTTAAAAAAAACGTCATTTTAAAAAGGTTAAAATAAAATATTTAAACTGGAATTTTCCGAGAAAAGTCAACATTTTAAGAAAGAAGAGAAGACATTTTTCTCGAAATCCATGGACTTGGGCAGATTTCGTTAGGTACATATTTTTCTAAAATGTAACTCGGTCGTATGAAAACTGAAAAAAAGGCAGTTACTTTGGTAAGGGCGCATGTTACGCACCAGTAAATCCACCAATGGTTTCCTACATTAAGTAGCAGTCGACTTGCATGTTTTAACATATGGTTCGAACACTAGGTACATTTTCAGTAAAGTTTATATTTAAATTTCCTCTATACAAATATTATTTTACAAGTGAACCTCGTAATTGTTTTGCTTTCAAGTATACTTACTGCAAGTAGCTCGTTTTAAAACAAGAAAAACTGGAACAAAACATAACTACTAAAATATAACGATTCCAAGAAGGCTAAACAAATGAAATTATTTTCAATGTGTGCTGTAGAGCTGCTTGTATGATTCGTCGAGGAAGAATGATTAACGTGTACCTTATCTCTATTATTTCCATGCATCACTGTTTATTGTAGCAGGCTGAATGAGTCAATCAGACTCTATACAATTAGGTAGTTCAGGTGTGTAAAGTGTGTACAGTGTGGGCGTTGGTGTTGGTTCTTTGGAATATTTAGTATAACTTGCGATGGGAGAAATTTTCAAGATCCAGTTAGCAGCAAGACGCAGCAAATCTAAAAAAGTATGTTTTACTCTGTAGGCGAAACGTGATAACATCTACCTATCTACTAAAAATGCAAACCAAAATAGAGTGCATTCATTACTTCTTTATCTAAAACACATTAACATGGCATTTTTCCACAATCGACAAATTATGCTTTCAAGCATGAGAAACCCTTACAAATTGAATGTTCCGTTTTCAAACTCAGTCGAGAAATTGCGTTTTGAGTATATGTAATGGAACAAATTAGGCTAATTCGACCTCATTTTAACTTCCCCTCGATCTCAATTACCAGATCCATCAATCTGCAAACATTTTTCAAGCTAAAACAAATCTCACCTAAAGCTGTTAAAAGCTAACGTTGCGGTATATTCCCAATTGTTACTGTAGGCAATGTTATCGATTTTGCGTTAGCGTTGTCGCCAAACTCATCAATTAGACTAATACAGACAGAACTATGCTGAAATACGTTTTGCTTGTTTCAGGTGATAGCTTTCATATGCGGACTCATCGTAATTATACTGATGATAATGGGACTCGCATCCACTGACTGGCTCATGGCCGCCGGCTGGCGACAAGGCCTATTTATGCACTGTATAGAAGAAAACGCACCTCAGCCTCTTCCATTTAACATGCAAGAGCCTCCAGGTTGTTATCAATCCAGAGATGCAGGTTAGTAAGATTAACAAACTGGGGCTCTAATTCACCTTCAACAGAAAAATTCAATTAATGTCTATCACAACTATATTTTATTGCCAAAGGCGTTTTTTATTCTGAGAAGATTTTAATTCTAAGATGGCGCTAAAAACAAAAACTTCATTTATTAGTTGTCAATAGTGGCGTATCCTCCATGGAAGCTACCGGAGCTTTCCTTGCAAAATATTTTTTTTTCGTAAAGTTCGGTTGTTATGAACATTTTAACTTGTTTCTCAAATTTTCCAATCTACTAAAAATGTTTTCTTCATTCTCAAAATTTTGAATATAATCTAAAATTTCGCTTTTTCTAAACATTTTGAAAATAGAAGTCAAACATCGACTTTTTGCTCGAAATCCCGACTTTAAATTCCAAAATTTGTCCTATTTCTCGGGTTTAGAACCTAAAATTCAATTTTGTCACTGCACCGAAATGTTCAGTATTTTTCTGAAACGTTTTTGTGTATTTTAAAATTATTACATTTACTGGAATATATTGCAATTAAAATCGGGATTGAGTTTTTTCTCAAAATTTGAACTGCGTTCTGAAATTTCTTCCAGAAATCTTTATTTTGAAATTAAAGGTTTTTCAAGAAACATGTAGAATATTCTGATATTCTAATTTAAAGCCAAAATTTTTAAATTGGGCTAAACATTTCGAGAGCAAGCTTGAAATGTCGACTTGTTTTCGAAGGTTCCCGATTTAAACTACCAATTTTAAAATTTTAATTTATTCTAAGACTTTCAACTTTCTAAGGCACTTTTTTCTCACGAAATGTAGAACTTTTATTTTAAACATTTCAAGTTTTTCCTTAGTTTGGTGTATTAAAATTGATTTTTTTATATGTTTTGATACACTTTTTAGGTCAGATCGTAAATTTGCTTACTTTTTTTGCTAAAAATGGTGATTTTTTATTGAATATATCGATTTTTTCCCAAAAAATTGTCGGTAATCCGACAATCTTGTTTTACGATTGTTCTAGATTTTTTCTTCACTAATTGTAAGACGAAAAAATTCAAAATTTTTAGAAGTCGTAATTTTCACTTTAATCTCTTAGTCTCAGCTTTAGATAGAAATTTTGAACTTTTGAGCAAAAAATCGCATATTCGATTTTTCATCAACATTGAATTTTTTTGTAAAACAAACTGGACCTTGGTTATCTTTAAATATTAATATACAAATCTTCTCCCATGAAACCAAGAAACATTAAAAACAACACTTGCTCTAAGGCTTTTCGATGGCCAAGGTGTCATCTTCAGAGCAATACTGGCATTTCTCTGAAGAAAGATGGTAGCTTGGCTGTCAAAACAGTAAATGTTGTCGAGTTTTTTAATTTTTCTTGGTTTTAGGGGAGCAAGATTTGTGTATCAGTTTATCAAAACTTGAAAGTTTAAATTGGTGCAGTGTTAAATTTTAAATTCGAAATTTTGAAAAAATCGAAATTTAGAGAAAAAAAACCAAGAAAAATAACAAAGTTTTAGAAAAATTACAAATTTCGCTTGAGATCATGTCAGGAAGAAAACAATGAGAAACGTTAATTTCGAAAAAGCTAAATCTTAAAAATTTCTACTTTATTTTGAAATTTTAAGAAAAATATCTAGAATGTACTTAAATATTAGGTTTAATCATAATATTTTTAAACTAAAATGAACATTCTGAAACCTCTTTAAATAAATTTTGAGTGTTTTTTTATATATTTTTGTTGACTATTTCCTCAAAACCTTGCTTCTAAATGTGTAGAAACTTTTTAAATTTTAAAAAGAAAGTCGAAATTTCTAGGGAAAAAAAGTGTTTGAAATGAGCTTAAAAGTGAAAGTCCAAATGTCAAATGGAAAACGAAAATTATTTTTTTTAATATTCTACAAATATGCTGTTCTTGAGATTAGAATCAAAATTACAAGTTTGCATTTAAAATTGTTAAACTCACAAATGTTAGAATTTATAAATAAAATCCAAATTTATTTAAAATTTTTCTATCTTTTCTCAACATTTTCTGTTAAAACTCGAATTTCATTTTTATCAGTTTCGAATTTTTCTAAATTTGAAATTTTTCGAAAATTCGAAGGTTAAGCTTGAAATTTTCAAAGTCGGGTATTCAAGACTTTTTACAGATATGACTAAATTTTATGAAGTTTAGTTAATGATTTCAAGTATTTCTCATATTTGCGACTGGGTTTCAAAAATTTTCAGTTTTTTTTTCGCGCCGCAAACCTGTTCAAAATATTAAAACAAATTTCCCTTAAACTTTAGTCGACAATGAACATTTTTCCCAAAAGTGACCATTTCAAAAGTAAATTGGGAATTATGAAAAGAAAGTCGAAATTAAAAAATAAAAATTGAAAAAATGTACGAATGAGTCTCAAGTTTCATCCCGAAATTTCGAAAAGAGATGTTAATTTTGAAATTACTGTATACTTTAAAATTAAAATCCCTGAAATCGATATTTCGCCTTTAAAACCATAAGTTTTGGAGGAACAGATAAAAGGTATAATAAATTTTAAGAAAAAAGTCAGTTTCGAGAAAAAACATAATTATAAAGTTGTTCTCGAAACTTCGAGAGGAAGACTACATTTCGGGACAGAATTTCAAAAGAAATGAACATAGCCGAAATTTGAAATTGTGTTGTGTTCACCACCTGTATGGAACCGCATTATCCCAGCAGTAAAACTCTTAGACCCCAAGAGATAGTCTGCTAAAGGTCACCAAAGAAGACGCTTTCCTATAGACATTTTTCTTTTAGTTTAATTTTAATTTACAGTTTCAGATTCCAACTGAAGCCAATCCTAACATCATATGTAATTATCGGTTCAGTGGTCTTAACAATACAGCTCAAATTGTGTAAGAAATGACCCCCCCCCCTGATCTATTAGGTTTCTAAAATGAAATTTATGTTTTAATACTGAGTCATAGATTATCGGAAAACTGCAGGTTTTTCGATATTGTAATAATTGTTAAAAAAAATTATTTTATGTCTAAATAGGTGCTTGCTTTCCAAGGCTTTTTAATCCATATGTCTGGCAGAAAAGTAATGAAACCGATTTTTTATTAATCAAATTTTTATTGTTCGCAAACATCAATGTTATCCCCTTCAAAGTAGTTCCCTTGGGCAGCTATATACCGATGGAGACGTTGTTCCCTGTTTTGATAGCAGCGCTAGAAGTCTTTAACATGTCCGTTACACTCTTTTAATTTAATGGCATAACGTTGCTCCAATTTCCACTGTTCCATTTTGCGTGACGCACAACCAAAACACAACTTCACTAATAGCAGTCACAAAAATCACGTCGTTACCGGACGGAGCTAAAACTCACCCTGAGCTATGGGAGGATACTGATACACGTGCGAGATACGCGAGACAATGGCAATAAAAACACGCGAAACGCTGTCAACGTTGGAGGTTATTTGTTTTATTATAAAATTGATTAATCTCTGACATTGGAATCTCGTACAGGTGACAATTATAAAGAGACGATGAGCAGCTTTATATTATATAGCAGTTAGCTGTCTATTTATATAAATAGACATTAGTGAGCGAGACCTCGATTATAGAGAAGGCAGTTGAAATTAGGAACTTCAAGAAGGCAATTATAGGGTTGTTGTGAACGTTTTTAAGAATGGACAAAAAATGTTTTAAACATTTACTCAGTTTAATTGAAGCCAGAAAGAAATTACATGGAGTTTCAAGGGGTATCAATAATTAATAATAACTTAAAGATTTTTTCGTTCTTTTTCTTTTATGATCGATCAATGTATTATTTTCATGTTACCAAGTGAACCATTTCTTTAAAAATACAAGTGGCCTGGAAATTTGCATATGAAACACTTACTGATAGATACATAAAGGTAGAATTGTTTTAATATAATTAAATTTTTAAAATTAATTTTACATGTGTTGCATATCGACTCATCCAACGAAAACTGTATTAACTCATTATTGGCAGAATTGAGATAATTCAAATTAAAGGGTTGCTATGCAGATATAAAATTTAGATAGTGTGGCAGGTTTTTTAATATGCAGTAACCCAAAACAGATAAGATCAAAGACTAGATCGTATACAAATATAAAAGATATAAAAACTAGAAATAACAATTTTAATTTACAAATTGACATTTTTATTTTTGATGTTACAATTTGAAAATTAAAAAAAATACTGTTATAGTTTTAAGTTTTCACTTCTGTCGGCAGTCCCCATAACTGCCCATTTTTTTTTAAATTCTTCTACACAGATTTAATTTTTGGAACCAGCCTCATCATGTGTTATTTAATTAATATCAAAATGAAGATAATTTATTATAAGGAAAAATGTAGCTTAGTCAGGATACCCTTAATTAAAAACCATCAAATCAATTTTTATGTTATCACTCCCCTTATTTGTTTATTAAAATAAAAACATACCAATGACTAGTACAAGACCTAAAGAAAAATGAGAAAACAGGTTACCTATTGACCCCAGTATAACATGTTATAATTGACATAAAGAAAACGAAGGAAGAGAAATGATCCTAAAAAATAATCTAGTAAAAATTTTAAAAAAAACGAATCATCGGCGTGATTAGGGATCGAACCCTGGATCTTTATATGATGGGCGCATCTTTCTACCACTGAGCTACTACGCTTTGAAAGTGTTAATATATTTTCTCAGATTACGTATCATACTTTCAGTACCTTCTACATTAAATAGCAATTTATTGGCTTGTGTATTACCATTTTTTATTTAAAATACATCTCATTCAAATAACAGATGGTCGTAAGTCAACGAAATTCAATATTAAAAAGAGTGAGTTTTAGGAACGTCAAAATTGCTAAAGTATTTACTAATTACAAACTTATTAACCTTTCGGGTTTCGGCGTCAAAATTTCGTAAAGATAGCTTAAGTTTTTAAGTATAATATAAAATATTTTGAGAAAAAAATTAAGCTCGAAATTTGAAAGAAACTTCTAATTCGAAGTTAAAATTTTCGGAAATATTCGAAATTTCAGGATTAAAGTTAAAACGAAAATGAACCTAACGTAGTAAACTGTTTTTCGAAATTTATTTCACGGCTACAAATTCGGAAGAAAATCAAATTCCTAGTAAAAATATAAATTTTAAATTGCCGAAATTTTAGGAATAAACATAACAATTAAAATTGCATCCAGGAATCTTTAAAGATCGACATTTTCAAGAGCCTAAGATAAAGAAATAGTCATGGAATTTTTGAGATTAATGTAAATTTTGAAAGAATATCCAAAATAATACACTTTCAAATATTCGAATTTGTTATCAAATTTTGAGAAAATATTTAAAGTCTAAATTTCAAAAGAAGTAAAAATACTTAAAAAAGTTCAGAATTTTAGAAAACGAGTGAAGTTGGAATTTTCCGAAAATTAATTTAATCTCCCAAGTTTCTATTGTCTACGGTTTTGGAGGTGCCGGAAACCCGTTACTCTCCCCCCTGACTACAAATTATGTGGAGGTTGGGAAGGGGGTGAATATTACCTTGAAATATCAAACTTGCGATTTTTTAAGGTGAAAAAACATTTCCGATACAACTGTCTTCAAAATTCTTCATTATCACCTTAGATTGTCATAAGTCAGAAGGGAATAAGTCCCTTGCAATATTTAACTGATATTTACCGTTCTAATCAGCAATATACAAATTCTAAAATTAAGGAAAAGCCTTCTTTGTGTAAATTGTTAGCAAACTTAAAGAGCAAACGCTTTCTGTGATTTATTTTTTATTTTTTTCTAATTCTAAAAAGTTGTACTTATTGATTTCTTTTTGTTTTCAGCTTATATAAAAGCAGCTGCAGCCTTATGTGTGATCACACTTTTGACTGATTTAGTAGCTACAGTTTTGACTGGATTAGGTATTAAAACAAAGGATCATCATACGAAGTTCAAGTATTACAGATTCGCCGTCATAGTAATGTCATTGGCACGTAAGTAATGTTTAACTTTAAGTTTAATCTATTATACTGTGTGTTCCACTAGCTCGCTGAGAAAGGAAAAAGGCATCTTTCTCATTTTTTGCAGAAGTTGCTTAACTACTGCAACTCTAAAATTAAAAAATAATTTCCACTGTACAGAGTGTTCCGGATTGTTTGATCATATAGTAATTTCGTTTTTTAAATTACAACTTATACAGGGCATTCGACGAGAAATGGGAACAGTGCGAGTAAGAGATGGAAACGAAGATACATGATTTTGGTGGAACGGACTGGTCCTTGGTTATCTTTAAAAATTGTTCCCTGAAACCAAAAAAGATTTTAAAAAAAGTATCTCTCTGAAGATGATAGCTTGGCTGTCGAAACGCGAGGTCGAGGTTAACTTTTTTAATTTTATCTTTTAAGCTAAAAATTTCGGTTTTTAAATCAAAATTTCTGTAAAGAATAAAAATTGCAGAATTATTTTTACAAAACTCGATTTTTTTCTCAGATTACAACATCAAATCGAAAATTTAGTATTAAAGCCGCAGAGCAATGTTAGTACTTTCAAAAAAATATATCTCGATTTAACTTCGAGAAACCAGGAGTCTAAAAAAATCTTCCTTCAAATTTCTACTTAAACATTGTAATTTCTAAATTAAAGCCAAAATTTCGAGTTAAAAATTTAAATCTATATAGATTGAAGTACAAAATATTACGATAATATGTTGCTTTATTTAATTTTATATTTTGTTAGGGTATGATTTCTTTACTTTAAGATATTTTGTCTTTTACTGACAACTTAATGGAGAATTACAAATATCGAAAATAGAGATATGTAATAAGCGCACAATAAATTGGGATTAATGATAAAGAGAATAAAATATTTTATATAAGCATGGAGAATTGTAAGGGCTAACGTCGTGTAGACAACTTCAAATACAATCAAAGGCGTTCCTAACGGTGTTGTACCCAACACCCAGATGGCCAATTTTCGGGGCCCCGAAATCCCAAGTAGATAACAGTTAAAATTGGAGAAAATAAATTAATTTTCTGAAAATTTTAAGTTTAACTTCTTCCCCACCATTTTAATTTTGCATTTCGACCTTTAGTAGATATTTTGAATTTTTTGCAAAAAATTTTAAATTCAAAATATTTAGTAAAGGTCGAAATGTCGAAATATCTTTCTAATGTTTTTTGCAAGAAATTTAAAATTCCCCAAACATCGAAGAATTTGACAGATCAAACAAATCAGTCCCTTCTCCTTTCAACTTCTTTTGAAAATCTTAATATTCAAAACTCTGATCTTTTTTTTTCAATTTTTTTTTTCATATATGTATCATTTTTAAAGGTAACTCTTTGAAAATTTCGTCTTGTTTAAAACTTTGATTTTTTGAAAATTTTTAATTTCACCTTTTCAGAATTCGACTTCTTTCGAAATTTAGATATTTTTTGACTATTTTAGATGCTTCAAATTTTTTAAACTTTCGAATTTTTCTGAGAATCGATTTTTTTGAAAATTTTGACCAACCTTTATAATTTTCAGATTTTCTATATTTCAACTATTTTTCAAAATTTGTAAATACTTTTTGCAAAACTTCAATTTTTTTGTTATTTCGACTTTCTTCAGAATTTCGAGCTTTTGAAAATGTCAATCGTTTGAAATCTCGACTTTATTAAAAATTTGGGATATTTTCAATTTCTCCTTTTTTTAAATTTTTATTTTTTTTAAAAGCTTGGGTTTTTTGAAGATCTTGACTTTTAGACAAAATTTCAGATTATTTTGAAAATTAATAGTCTTTCATTCTTTAAAATGTCGACTTTTCAAATCTCGACATTTTTTTGTCAAAATTTTCGATTATTCTTCAAAATACTAAACTGTCTTAAAAATTTCAACTTTTTTTGAAAATATTGACTTAATTTTTAAGTTTCCACGTTTCATAAACAGATATTTTAATATTTTTCCAAAATTTCAAATATTTTAAAATTTCAAAATTATTTTGAAAATTTCGACTTTTTCCAGAATTTTTTCTTCAAATTTTGGATTTTTTTTAAATCTCATCATATATTCAGAATGTCGACTTTTTTAAACAATTCGTATTTCTTAAACATCCGCCTTTCTTTAAATTTTCGACTTTTTTGGAAAGTGTCTATATTTTCAAATATTATTTTTTTATTCTTTATAAAGTTTCGATTTTATTCAAAATTTTAACATTTGGTAATCTAGACGTTTTTGGAAATGTCAATTTTTTTTGAAAACTTGGAGATTTTATAAAAATCTCACCTTTTTCAGAATTTTAACTTTTCTCGAACTTTCGACTTTACTTAAAAATGCCGACATATTTGAAAATTTCAATCCATATTTTTGAAAATTAGTGCTTCTTCAAAACTTCAAAGTTTCATTTTTTTTTAAATACATATTTGAAATTTATTTACTTTTTTAAAATTTTAAATTTTTCTTAAAATTTCGACTTTTTAAAATCTGGATTTTTTTAAAGCTTTCACATTTTTAGAAATTTTGACTTTTTCCAAGATTTCTTTCGAAAATTTGGAACCTTTTATATTTCGATCGACTTTTTCAAAATGTTCAAGCATTCGAAATTTTTTAATAAAATTCTAATATTCTTTCGAAAGTCCAACTTTAACATCTCGAAAACATCCACTTTTCTTGAAAAATCTCGATTTCAATTTTTGCCGTTTTGCTAGTTCTTCGCTTAAAAACTCAAAATTTCGGCGTTTTTCTTAGAAATGTTGGCTTCATTTTCGAAATCTCACAATTTTCAATGATCTCTAGTTATTTGGCAATTTGGATGTTTTTCTCATAATTCCAATTTGGCACTTTCAATTGTTTTTTGTTTTTGTTTTAATTTCGGTTTTAAGGTCAAATATCTTGTTATAATTTTAATATGAAAATCTCGATGTTTTTCTCGACATTTCAAATTTAACCTCATATGTGTCAAAATCCTTTTGAGTGTCGATTTTGAACAACTCTAAAATTGGAAACTTTCTGAACATTTTGTTTTTGTTCAAAATTTTAATTTGAATCTTGAAACGTCTCTTTTTTCCCCTAAAATTTTAATCAATTTTTGTTATAAACCTAAAACTTTTTCTATAAATTCCTGACTGCGACTCTTCTTCATCCCAAGAAGATAACTTAGAACGGCCAAATTCTAATAGACACGCAGGCGGTTTAAGATTTAGGAACGCCCTGAATACAATGATTTATTTATTTGTTGAAAGCATGGAATTCGACCACTGATTCATCAGATATAAAATTTAATACTTATTTTTCCACCCTTGCTGCTGAATTTCGGAAAATCCTTTCTTAGTGCTCACCTGCATTAAATGTGTAGGAAACTCCTGTTCAGAATTTCATGCTTCTAAATCCATCGGTTTAGGCTGTGCTTTATCTGTCAATCAAAGTAACTTAAATAGACTTTCGTTATTCTATTTATTTGTTTATTGCAAAATTAGTTTAATAATTGTAATATAACCCTAAGAAACAAAAAGATCTATGTATTTTATTTCATTGAAAGATCTATGTATTTTATTTCATCAAAAGATGATGAACTATTATAATTCTAGGAAAAACGCGCTTGATTTCGAAATATAATATAAGTTGAAACCAAAATAAAAGCCGATATTCAGTTTCGGTTAGTTTCTAATACAAATACATATTAATCAATATAATATCAAATAATTTCTAATGTAATATTTCAAGTTTCTTTATTATTGCCGGATAGTGTACACCATTTTCTTTTTTTGTTAAAATGATTATAGTCAGTCAACTTATTATTGTATGTTAAATTTATCGTATATACTGTTTCATGCTTTTTCCCAGAGTTGACAATGCACAATATTCTATTAAAAATATGTTTCATAAAAAACAATTTTTTGAAGAAGAGGGACATCAAATTACTAATCGATTTGTTTTGTATTGTTGCAGTCGGTGTCAATATTTATCGCCCTAATAATCTACCCAGTCTGTTTTGCTGCTGAATTAAATTTAGGTACGTATTTTCTGTATTTGTTTAAGGGCATGTAAAGCAAAATCCAATATATTTGCTTCAATTGAAATTACGAACCTCAATATATGAATTGTGTTTATAAACGTGGACGCGTTCATTTACCTTCCTGGACGCAAATTGATGACGAAGTCATCGATATTTAATTTAATGTTGTACCGGTAATTAATATTGATCGATTCCGCGTGCAAAATAATATACACTGAAAATACATATTTGTTTGGTTCCAGGAAATAGAACGATATGGGAATTTGGTTGGGCCTATGGTGTGGGATGGGGGGCAGCCATATTTCTCTTCGGCGGGGTAATGTTGCTGCTCTGCGACAAAGAAAGCGAAGAAATTTACTACAAGGAGAGGAAAATCGTGCAGGATAACGATTCTCGTGCCTAGTGGCCACAAAGTCTGCCCGACGTTGTTCTCTGATCGTAAGAGAAATCGCTTCTCTCAGCGAACGAAGTGTGAATGAACGATTCGTGTGACAGTACTGCTTGCCTATTATTATCATGGATTTATTTTGTTGATGCATTCGAAGTACATTAGTTTTTATTTATTGTTGGCTACATTGTTACAGTTTGGTTAATTAACGATGAATGGAATCGTTTAGTATGTTCCACGGATTATTTTTGACACTTGAGACCTGTTTATTAGTTTTATTTTTTTAACTATTTATTTCAGTTTGATTATGTTAGTTATAGGTATGTTTAAGTCAAGATTAATTGTTGGCGATGCAAGTTTATTGGAAACTTTCTTTTACAGTAATAACTTAAAAATCATTGCTCCCCTGCATTTTTGCCAATGTTTTGAGCATTGGGTTACCTTAATTATTTCATTTAATTTTAAGATTAAATACTGAGTCAAGAGTCATACGTCGAATCTATCAGACTGTAATGTCAAAGAATCTCCAGTCGAATATGGAAGGTGTATCTGTTTTATTTTTAAATGGTATTTTTTAATATATTATATGGGATTATTTTCCCACATCAAAGGAACAAGACAAAGAATCTCAAGCTGAAATATAGTATTATTATAGAAATTAAAAAAGATTAATGAATGACCTACACTTATTACTCTCTAAAGACATACAATATAATGTATTCTATAGACTTAGCGACATTTACTCGGAATGAGATTGACGATTTTTAATATTTTTTATAAAATTAGGAATTTAAACTTGAAGTTTCCACTTTTGTATGTCAGTTTTCTTATCGAGATTTTCAGACTTTTGTTTTACATAAAATATGGTTGCTTTTTTGAAAATTAAACATTTTTCTCAAAATTCAGAGTCTACATTTCCCATTTTTAATTTTTTACTTAAGTAAGGGCTGTAAATTCAAAATTTCGACTTAATTTATTTCTAAATGTGGAGATTTCTATTTTTTACATATAATACAGGTTCTTTTTCAAAACTTGAGCATTTTTATCAAAATTTCAACTTCCATTTTTAATTTTTTTCTAAAATTAGTAACTTTTAACACGTAGTTTCGTCTCTTTGAAATTTGTATGCTCAAAATTTATTTTATAAATTGTATTTTTTTTTCTAAATATCGACTGTTCTCTTGTAATTGCAGGTTTACATTTTTTTAATAATGTTGACGTTTAATGTTTATTAATTTTATTTAACATTTCTGAGACCCAGTTTGGAAATATTTAAATTTTTATTAATGAAAGTTGACAATATTCTGAAATATGACTATATGATGTCTAAATTTATTTCAAACGTCACCTCATGACAATTGACATAAAATAGGGAAAAAATAAAATATTCATTTCAGTTTCGATATCAATTTTTTTTCCGAAATTTCGAACACATATTTTGTGTATAAATTGTGGTTTGACTTTCTGCTCCAAAAAACACTGAATAGCTTCTTTTAGGTTAAGACCTCTGCAGATGTCTCGCAATTTCGGCTGATTTTCATGTTTTTTGAAATTTCGACTTCGATGTCTCAGAATTTAATTTTGTTAGAATCTTGAAAAAAATAGACATTACCAGAAACATAAAAACATCGCCTTTTGAGATAAAAGTTAAAATTAAAATAAGGCGATTTTTTAGACACAAGTTCAAATTTTCGGAAAGTCGTCTTTCGAAAAAAGACGGGTATAAAAAATGAAGAAATTTCGAGTAAAGACGATTTTTGAGAAAAATAAGACGAATTTTGAGAAAAAGGCGAATATTAGGAAAAAGACTAATTTGAAGAAAAAAGGTCAACATTTCTAAAAATATAGAATATCGAAATTTGAGGTAAAATTTCCGGAAAAGCAAACTTCAAGTATTTAGTCAAAATTTTTTTGAAATTCAGATTCTAAAAGATGAAATTTTCAGAAAAAATATTTAGAATAACGGAATATCGAAAAAAAGCGAAATTTCAAAAAAAAAACGGGCGAAATTTCAAGAAAGTGTAACTAATTAAAAAAAATTCGAAATTTTTCAGAAAAGTCATTTGTAAGAAAAGATAATTAAATTTTGCCAATAAAGTCGGAATAAAAAAAACAAATGTTGGAAAATAGTCCAAATACCGAAAAAATAACGAATTTTGAGGAAAAAGACGAATTTCGAGAAAAAAAAACAATTTTTTAAGAAAATGTTATTACTTTGAGAAACTCGTTTATGAAAAAGGCAAATTTTGAACAAAGGATCTAATTTTTTAGAAAGACGAATTTCGGGGGAAAAGTTGAGATTTCCAGGAACATAAAGAATCTGCTTTTGAGATAATGTCAAAATTTCGAGTAAAAACCTAAATGTTCAAATACAAAAAGAAATTTCTTAAAAAGAAGAATTTTGAGATCGTCATTTCCAAAAATATTAAATATCGGATTTTGGGATAAACATCAACAAACATATCAAGAAAAATCAATCTTCAAGAAAACAGTCGAAATAGTCAGATTTTATAGAAGGTAGAAGTTTTCGCAAAAAAGTCCAACCTTATCAAAAATAACGAAGAGAAAACAGTCGAAATTTCAAACAAATATTCGAAATTTTCAAGACCCACATTTTACGAAAAAAGTTAAATTTAAAAAAAATAGCCGCCATTCCGAAAAGAAACGAACTTCGAGGAAAAGGACAAAACTTCGAGAGGAAATAGAAATTTCGAATAGAAAGTCAAAATTGTTGAAATGTCTTGGGAATAGCCCTTGTGAAAAACAATGAACTTTGAAAAAATCTTTATTTTAGGTAAAATCGAATTTTGATGCCAAAAATAACATCTCCAGTAGCATTAATGATCGGATTTTGAGATAAAGTCGAAATTTTGAAATGGATTTGAAGCAAAAATTTCGAGAAACAAATGGAAATTTTAAAAAACAAACGAATTATGAAAAAATGCAAAATTTGAGGGAAAAAAGTCTTCTACAAATTCTAAATTTCTCAGGGAGAGTCAAATTTTGTCGAAACTTCGAAACATGGGCTCATTTTGAGAAAAAGACGGAATTACCGGCCGAATATTTGTTTCCTTTTTACTGCTAAAGTTAGAGCGAGATGAGCTCCCCACCCTGACCAAAATTTTAAAAAACAAGAATTTCCAAAGAAAATGTTCTCGGAATTTTCGCCTATTTACAAAAATTTAAAATTTCCAAAAAAAAATTGCGGAATTTTAATTTTTTATCAAAAGATCCGTCACGTTTTTAGAAGGTTAATTTTGATAAACAAATCTAAATTTGCAGATTTCGGATTTACAAAAAGTCTAAATTTAAAAAAAGTGGAATTTTGAAAAATGGAGAGAAATTTTTAAAAAAACGTAGAATTTTGGGATGAAAGTTTAAAATTTTAAGAAATTCAGCTTTTAATAAAAGAATTCGAAATTTCAAAAAAAAAGGCAATTTTGAAAAATGTTATAAAAAAGTTAGTATGTGTAGGTGTCTTTCCTGAAAAAACACGATATTGCACACACAAAAGAAAAACATTTTCTTATAACTTCTTAACATAAATCTTTACGGACTTGCATTGTTGCTATCGGATGTTACCTTACTATATTCTCTGCGAGATGGCGCTACAGAACGTTAAAAGCGTTAACAAGATTTTAGCTTCAAATTAACGCGAAAGAATCGAATTTCAGCTTAGAAATTGCAAAAAAAAAAAAACACCAAACATTATCCACATCGGCGGTTATGGTAGAATTAGTTCGAGTACTTTAACTTTATCACAAAACTTCGACTTTGTATTAAGTTGTCGATCTTAATTCTTGGGATGTCAGAAAATGTTATGTACATTTAATTTGAGCTGGATATCTCAGCCAACACTTTCTTTGGAATTATCAAGCTATAATTTAAAATAATGAAAAACAAATTTATTTTGCTATTTAGTTAAGTAGTTGCAATGCTGAAACATAATAAAACAGAAATAAATTTATTAGAATTATTTGATTTTGCGTCAGGCAGCTGAATTCTGGCAGCTTATCCACTCTATTACTTTTATCATTACTGCTCAATTTTTTTTGTCTAATTGTTTCCAATAAATTGCATCATTAGTGAACCGACTTGTTACTTCATAGCCGTGTCATGTTATTTAAACGCCTAATTACCTTTGAGCTATAAGATGAGAGAGAGATTAATGGTTATAAATAGTAGCCTTTAATTTAACATTAACTGTCTAATTTTGTACATAATACATGTCTATATTTCAGTGTCAGTTAAAGGTTTTTAGTGTAATTACTCAAAATTACCATTGTAATTTTATTTAGTTTAGACTTTTACTTTAACATTGAACATGAAGCACAAAGAATTAGCAATTTTTTAAACACATCATCACAGTTTACCTTAGTTTAGTATTCCTGTATTTATTCGACTCGAACTCGTGGTATGTTTAAATTATTGTCATCTTTGTGGCTGAATGAGTGAGTTGGTATGACTGAGAGGACAATTCGGGCAGGCTTGTTGTGTGGCATACAGGGGAATAAAGACTAATTAAAGCACAAAATATGTGAATAGTGCAACAAGACAATGTTGTGCTAGTGTTTTAAAAACCATCGATTAATTTAGGAACTGAAGGTCATGTCAATATAGTTGTTAGTGTTCAAGAAGAGAAATCTTTTTTGATTCGTTTAACTATTAGAAAGGCAATGCATTGGGCATTAACAACGTTTTATATTTTTCTGACAAATTTCCAAAATGACACCATATTGATATGTAAAACGACCCTTGGAATTATTTATATTCACAATTTTATTTCTTGGATAGATTTTATTATTTCATTCATATTGTTTCCAATTTATGTTAGATGATATAAAGACAAATCTTAATATTCCCTCATTTCTGAACCATTTTACTGAAAAACGTAATTTGATGATTACCTATCTAATATGAAACAGTTTCTTTTTATAAATTAATTATAAATGACAGAAAGAATTTGATACATTTAGTGTAACAAGACCTATATAAATTTAAGCATATCGTATTATAATGAATATTGTTAAATGCATGAATAATCTAGTCGATTTTTTATCATAAACTAATGCACTGATCTGAAGGAGTTATAATTTGTAAGGTAATTTCTAATTTACGATTATTAAAATACTAGAAAGGTATTCTGTTTTCTAGGAATAACGTAATAGGACCAAAATTAAAGAAAAACCTAACTAATATTTCAGAGGTTACACTAACCAAACCGTTTTTTCAATGTAACTTCTGAACTTACATGTAAAATACTCTCTAACAACCATTACCAACCTAGGACTTGTATATAAGTTTAGTTTTATTTTGTAAGCTTTTGTTCAAATTTTTCATGCAACTGTGACTAGAAAAAAATGAACTACATTTTAAAATATAAGTATTTTGAAACAATGAAGATGCACCATTATAAAATATTGCCATTTGTTTAAACAGTTTTAATAACCTTAGTGATTAAATATAATTGATTGTATTGAATGATTTCAAAATTGTCTTGAATGTTTTGTTTAACTTGTTATTTCAAATATAACAAATTAAATACTCGATTACTGAAAATATATATTTCATTCGTGCAGTCAAATAACTTGTATAATTACTTGTACATAATAATGTCTTAGATAATTATTGAGCATGTTAAATTGTACTGTAGCATTTGTGATATATAGCTTATGTAAATATTAATGTAAAAGCCATATATCTCTCATATAAATATTAAATAACTGTTTGGCATTCAATTATCATTAGATATTTTGTTTATATGCATGTATATTGCATAATTCGTAACTATTTATTTGATTCCTTAGTAATACTAGTTGATCTCACTCTGACATTTCTGTATCATGACAACTTTGTGTATTTTATTTATTCATGTTACAATTATCTTCTTCCGTTTTGTACAAATAAAGTATAATAAAATTGCCTTATTTATTTATATATCCTTTTCCTACCAAATTTTACAATCAATCATGGTTTGTAAATTAAATTATATCATTTTTATTGCCATATCAAACCTTTCTCAATTTGCAAGAAAAATATTTTTCGAAATTTCTAGAATAACTATTTCAAAGTTGAAATTTTAAACAAAAAAATCAAATTACGAGGACAAATCAAAGATGAACTGGAATTTGTTTTTAAAAATTTATTGGTTCACAGATAAGTACATATATAAGAGCTATTAAATATTTTTCTACATAATCTCCTGATTTTTGTTATGCATTTTTCCCAACGGATTGGGATTTTTTAATACCATAAACACAAAAAGAAGGGAGGCGTGTTTGCAGCCAATTGCGCACAAATCTCTCAACAGCAACTTCACAGAATCGCTCACCTCCTAGAGATTCTTCTTTTTCTCTGGTTAAATTCAGGGGTGTAATGGTGGACCCAATAAGTCTCATCACACGTAACGTTACGTTGCAAAAAAACCATCTTCACGTTGAGAACGTCCAAGATGGGCGCTGACAAATCTCCAGACGTTATTGTTTCTGTTATTATGGGGTTCATTTTCAACTTGGGTTCGTCCTTCCAAAAATTTCTTGTGCTATTCATACACTTAAGTTTTCTTCAAACAAGACTCAAATTTCATGATTTTTCTAAATATCTCGAAAACTTTTAATCGCTGACCCTTATTGTTTGATATC
The DNA here is from genome assembly GCA_028583605.1 of Dastarcus helophoroides. NCBI lineage: Eukaryota > Metazoa > Arthropoda > Insecta > Coleoptera > Bothrideridae > Dastarcus > Dastarcus helophoroides. The sequence continues at coordinate 5,810,321 of CM053332.1, forward strand.
GTATTAATCGGCATTTTGTATAGCACTCAAATATGTAAAAATATATAGAGCGCTCTATTTAAAAAAAGGCAACTTTAGTGCACCACCGTGTAATATCTATCCTGTATAGTAAACAATAATTTTTAAATGTGCACCTCGTGGTAATGTTCCTTTGTGCTTGAAAGATTTTTCTTATCCAAATAATTGTAAGAGCTACAGGGCTTTGCAACACTAATGACCCTGTATATATAAGGTTTATGATCTAAATTAATTCCAAAATTTTCAATCTTTCCTATTGGAATTCCAGCTTAAGTTTGAATAGTTGGACTTTATTTTCAACATTTCGTTTTAAGATCGAAGAAATAGAAAGTTCTTCAAGAAAAAATAAAAAATCTTTTTCTTCGACTTCCATCGCTAAATTTAATACCCGAAATTTTAATATATAGATTTCGATTTTAATAAAAATTGATAAGTTAAAGTTTTAAAGAATATCTAATTTCTAAAATAATTCCATCAGAATAATTTTCTGAATATTTTTTACCAAACTCGAAATTTTTCCTCTTTTCCAATTTTTAGTTGTTTTCTTTATTTTTTCAAGCTTCCGTTTTTATCAAAAATTTTGAAAAGTTTCTCCTTAGTTCTAAAATTTTAGCTTAAATGTTGAGATTAGAAAAAGAATTTCAATTTTAAAACTTACATTATAAAAATATAGTAGCTAGAATAGTGTAGTTTTCCTTGATAATATTTTGTGGCAGATTATATTTTTTAATTTAAAATGAAGGCTGTTTTAAAGAAAAAAAATTAAGGGGCTGTATGTTCTAGACTTGCATCACGCTGAGAAAACTTACCACACTATCCTGCATTCATGTTGAAAAATGAATTGCCAAGAAAAATACCTAATTTGAAATCTGGATGGTTATAAATTTTTGGAAAACTAATTTATTTAACTCACATTTCAAAAAACCCAAAAAGTTCTAAAAATATTTGTCTCTAAAATTTGAATTATTTTTATTTAAATTTTAACAATCTTTAAATTACGAGAAAAAGTTGAATTTCCAAATAATAATTTTTTTCGATGTCATTGGCTTTTTTATAGCTTTTTAACATTTCGACCTATTATTGACCAAATAAACGAATTCTGACAAAAAGTCAAAATCTCGACGAAGTTCAAGGACAGTCAAGGAGATTTATAAAAATCTTTCTCATAATGTTTACGTTTATATTTAAATTTTAACACAATCTCAAAATTTAGAGAAAAAAGGTGAACATAATAAAAATTTTTACATTTTCTAAAAACATAACACATCGAAATTTCCCAAGAACTTTTAATTTTGAAAAAAATGGTATAATTATTTGGAGAAAAGGTCGATTAAAAAACTGAAATTAATGTCAAATTATCAAGAGACGGGTCAAATTTTAGGAAAAAAAAAATAAGGATAAAATAAAATTTTCTGAAAAAAAAAGGCTGTAAATTTCAAAAGAAAAGTCGAATGGATAAACACAAAACATCGAATTTTGGAAAACAATAGAAATACAAATTCCAATATTAATACCGAAATGATTTTTTTTTTCTCAAAATTTTAATACCATTCCTGTTTTAATCAAGAAAAAGTTAAATTTTTATAAACTGTTGAGTATAAATTGAAACTTCGAGACAAATTCATGAAACTTTAAATTTTCAAAAAAGTCAAATTTTAAGAATCAATGTTAAAAAAAGAGGAGTTTTTAAAATAAACTTCCAACGTTGAGGAATTTAAAAAAAAAGTAATATTTCAGAATGAAATGAAACCTAAAGAAAAGTTAAATACCTATCAAAAAAATATCCAAATGTTGAGAAAAATGAAGAAATTTGTAAGAAATCAAATTTCGAGAAAAATGTCGAAATTTTGCGAGAAAATTCAAAATGTCCACAAAAAAAGTTCGAAATGTCCACTTTGATGAAGTAAAATCTTTAGACTAAATTAAACAAAATCAAGGCGAATTTAAAAAGATTTATTTTTATTATTTATGTTACAATTTCGAAAGAAAAGACGAATTTTGAAAATAAACTTGAAATTTTGAGGGAATTGTCGGACTTTGAAAAAGTCGAAATTTCCCACATTGTCAAAAATAAGCAAAAAGTTAAACTTTGAAAATAAAGACAAAACAAATTTAAAAAATATATATATATACTGGATTTCGTGGAAAAAAATAAAATTTCGAGGTAAAATGGAATTTTGAATTTTGAAAATAATATGATTTATGAAATTGTGGAAACGAAAAAAATCGAAATTTTTAGAAAAAATTTTAATTTTGAAAAAATGGTACAATAATTTGGGGAAAATGTCGATTAAAATAACTGAAATTAATGTCAAATTATCAGGAGACGGGTCAAAATTTAGGGAAAAAAAATTTAAAAATAAAATAAAATTTTCTAAAAAAAAAGGTGTAAATTTCAAAAGCAAAGTCGAATGGATAAACACAAAACATCGAATTTTGGAAAGCAATAAAAATACAAATTCCAATATTAGTATCGAAATGATTTTTTTTTCTCAAAAGTTTTTTTATTAAATCTAGAAATGTCCCAAGATTCTGAGTACACTTTCTACTTTTACTTTTTTTAGATTGTAACTTTCAAAACTTTTCTCGAGATGTTGACTTTAGATCCATTAGACCTAAGTGTTCTCAAAAATCTTTGATTTTGAAATTTCTAGATTAAACTTCAAAATTTTCGACTTTTTTCTCGATATTTCAGCCTTGATGATTTTAAAATAGTTTAAATTTTGTTCTCGAGATACTTGAATTTAATCCCGAAATTTCGACTTTTTTTCGAGATTTCTGCTTTTACTTAGATGATATTACAAAAATTCATTAATTCTGGATAGTCTGACTTCAAACTTAAAATTTCGACAAATAACTCTTTTAGAAATGTTGGAATTTTTATATAGAAATAGTGCATTTCTTCGACTTTTAACTGGAATTTTTTATTTTACACTTGAAATTTTCAGATTTTTTTTTAATTCAGCGGATATTTATTTTTTAGGAAGCTTGAAGCTGACTCAAAATTTCCACTTCAGCACCAAAATTTCAATTCTAACTTTGAATGTCGGTAACTTTTTTTAGAAATTCTCAAAATTCTTAGACTTTGGTCATTGTGATCAAATTTAAACTTGAAATTGCAACCTTATGCAAAATGTCGACTTTAAAATCGAAAATTAAGAAAATGTGTTTAGGTGCCTCAAGTTTATACCGAAATTTTATTTATTTTCGCAAAATTTCAATTTTAAAGTTGAATTTTTAAAAAGTAACTTGATATTTCGAATATAATTTCAAAATTTCTAGATTAAAATATAGCATTTGAAGAAATGTAAATACTTCTAAAATAATTCTTTTTTTTAATTGAAATTTAGAATATAAATTTGAAATTCAGCTTTACCATCGAAATAATGTCAACTAGAACTTCCAATCTTTTGCTTTAGAATTTATCTCGACTTACCCGAGAATTCGAGAAATATTTTCTTTAGAAATTTCGAGTTTGTTCCAGAAATTTATCCTTTTTTCTGTAAATTTTACTTTTTTATAGAAATTTCAAGTAAAAAGGCAAAATTCGATGGTAAATTTGAAAAATTGCAAAATATCTGAAATTCTAAAAAAAATGTATTGAAATATTGAAACATTTTTCTCCAAATTTCTACTTTACTATCGAAATTTCGCCTTTTGCACGAAAACTTTTAACTAATTTCTATATTTTAAATAAGGTTCGATTTTAAAATTAAAACATGACGTGTTAAAGTTGCGAGTTTACATTCCAAATTTCGAGATTAAATAAAGTCTAAATTTTGAAAAAAGGTAAAAGTTTTTAATAATGAAATGGAAATTTAAAAAGTCGCGATGAAAAAAATCTACATTTCCAAAAAGGAAAATAAATTCTAAATCATCAAAAATAAACAAAATTTTGAAAACCCCATTTTTACACAAGTCGAAATTATCATAAAGGAAGGGTAAAATTTTTCAATAGTTAAATTTACACAGAAGTCGGGACTACGTCGAGGAAGTCGAAATTTTTGAGAACAAAATTATTAATTTTGAAAAAAGTTAAAACTTTGAGATTTAGTCAAAATTTTGAATAAAGGCCAAAATTTTCAAAATATAATAAAAATAGAAATATTTTAAAATAATGGCATTTCCAAAAAAAAACATTTTAGAAAAAGAGTCAAAATTTAAGAAAAAGTCCGGAATTTTGTGTCAATATTTTCAAAAAGTTCCACATTTTCAAAGAATCAAAATTTTCTATAGTGGTAAGATTGAAAAACACTAGAATTTAAAAGTACTACTAATTAACACAATAAGGGTCGAAATTTTTGAAAAAAAGTGAAATTGCGAAAAGGTTTTTCAAAATAAGTTAGTTTTGGGAAATGTGGCACTTTTAAAAACATTGAAAATCTCGAAAAAAAACATGTTTAAAAACAGAATTTTGAAAAAGTTAAATTTAAAAAAATTTCAAGGTAAAATTTTAGAAAGGTATTTATTTTCAATGAGAAGGTGAATTTGAAAAATAAGTCAAAAATTTGAATACAGTGAAAATGTTCAAAAAAATTCAAAACTGCCAGATAAAGCCAAAATATTTTAAAAAATTAAAATTTCAAAATGAAACACAAATTAACAACAAATTTGAAATATTCAAAGTAATAAAATTTTGAATAAAAACAAAATTTTCAAAAACATCAAAACATTTAAATACTAAAAATCAAAATTTTAAAAAGTAGGAAGTTTAAAAAAAATTAGAAAGCTAAAAATTTCAAAAAAAAAGTTGAAATTTGGGCAGTCTAAATTTTTAAACATAACCAAAAGTTTCGAGAAAAATCGAAATTTCGAAAAAATTTCGAAATTTTTAAAAAAGTTGAAAGTTTTAACTTCAAAAGTCAATATTTTGAAATAAGCACGGCTTCGAACCGATATTTTTTTCGTTCCGGTTTTCGTTTTTCGTTCCGGCAAAAAAATTTTATGGGTTCAGTTCAAGTTTTCGTTGCGACAAAAATTTTCGGTTCAGCTTCGTGTGACTCATTTTTTTGATTTTTAAAAGTTTTTTGAATCAAAAATTGATTTTTGATCATAATTTATAAAAGGTGATCTTTTTTTCTTTAATATTACAACACATAACTACTCTGACCTTGCCTAAATTGAAGAAAAATATTTTTTTTCAAGTTTAAAAATTTCATGCTGGAACTTTGGATTTTGAGTTCAATTTGAATTCAAATTTCAAGAAAAACCTAAACTTTATAAAAAACTAGATCGGAATTTTGGGTTTAGATATTTGAAATTTAAACTGGGAATTTTCATAATAATTATAAAAAATAAATTATATACCCTAGACTACGAACTTAGAGAGATCCTTTTTCTTTCATAATTTTGGTTCTTTATCGAAGTTTTGACTTTGATCGCTTTTTCTAATAAAATTGATTTTTACTGTTTTGCCTTTGTTTTCTAGAATTTTCGATTAAAAAGATCAAATTAAAAAAATAAATGAAAATGAAAAAGATCAAAAAGTATAAAATAAAAAGTTTTGAATTAAGATTTTGCCGAACAGTCACAATTTCAAAAATAGGACCTTAAAATTTATTTAAAAAAAGTTTTCAAAATTTTTACCCTAATTTAAAAGTCTTCACTGTAAACCCAAATATTCGATTTTTTTCTGGAAATGTTGCTGAAAAGTAAAATTTTTCAGAAAGTTTTGTTGAATATATTTACCTTTTTTTCAATATTTTAACTTTTTTCTGAAGTTTTAAATTTAGACTTGTATGTACTTTTTAATACTTTTTTTTTCTAAAATTTTGGCTTTAAACAAAATTTAGTCTTTCTCTAGCAACCTCTTTAAATTAGGAGTTGAGACCTGTGACTATAAGAGATTGACAAATATAAGTTTAAATCTGGAATTTTCGAATAATAAACTTTTAGTTCGAAAGCTCAAAATGTTGATATTAATTTTGGAAACTTGTTTGTCATAAATTTTCTTTGTTTTCCTCAAAACTTAGACTTTTTTAAAATGTTGTCTTTTTTCTTGAAATTTGGATATTTTTTGAGATTTTGAATTAATATTCAAAATAAAAAAATATCATAAATTTTTTTAAAAAAATTAGCACTTTTGGACTAACTTCTGCTAACATTTAAGAATAAAAGTAAAACATTCCGCAAAATGGGCAATTTCAATTATTTCTAAGCTTAAATTTTCTATGAAAAACTTGAAATTTTAAGATCGACACATTTTCTAAAAAAAAAAAAAAACGCGAATTTCAATTTTAAAGACGAGATTTTAGAAATAATTTCAGCTGTAGCTAAAAAATTTGTGAATAAATTTAACATTTTAGGAACGGATTTTTGACGCAAAGGTACAAGGAGCAAAGGACCGAACTTGCAAAGGGCCGAACTTTTGAATTTATACCAGAAATTTAGCGAAACCAATTACCCAATATTTAAGAGAACACACAATTTTGACTTCTAAATTCTAAACAAATCGCAGTTTTGAGGCTAAAGTCGAAATCTTGAGAAAAAAAGCTTTCAAAATAAAAATTACTATAGTAACGTAAACAAAATCATTGCACGTTTAAATTATATATTTTTTAACATGTCACCATTTTAAGTGGACTGTAAAAATCTCGATTCCAATTCCAAGATCCCGGCTTTAAATCGGAATATCATGTTGGATTTTTTTCTGAAATTTTGACTTGAAATTTAAAAATTTTTAGGTTAAATTTGAAACTGCGGAATTTTAGCGAAAATTTTGAGAAAAAATCATATCCTGGAATTTTTGGAAGATTTAGGAAGTCGTCAGCAGCAATTTAAATTTGGGATGTCGAAAAAAAAAATTAGAATATTAAAATCAAAGTAAAATTTGAAGGAAAAAGATTCACGAAAAATTGAAAATTTGACTAATAACTTCAAAAAATAGAGATATCAAATGAGGAAAAGAAAATTGAAATTTAAAGAAAGAGGTAAATTTGGAATTTTTTAAAAAAACTTTCCAGAAAAACTCGAATTTTCAAAAAAAAAAATTGTAAGGAAAACCAAGTTTCTCTAGCTTGAATGAAAAATACGCTACTCTTTATTCCAAAGATACAACAGAGGAATTTTTTTTATTTTAAACTCGAAATTTTGGAAAAAAAATATTTCGAGTAATTTCCAGATAAAAGTTCAAATTTCAAGAAAAAGTCCAAAATCTTGAAAAAAAATTTAAGTGAAAACCTGAAATTTTAATCTGGGTTGAAACTGAGTATATAGTCGATATTTTCTAGAAAATGTGGAAATTGTGAGTTTCTAATCTAACCAGAAATGAGAGGATGAAGATGAGATGAAAGTTGTATGGAATTGTGTAAAGTTTAGAAAAAAAATTTGAAATTTCAAAAAAAACTCCAATCTTAAGTATAAAGTAAAAACTATTTTAAGTATATAAATTCGACGAACCGAAATAAACCGATATTTTTTTTTCGGTTTCGTTCCGGTATGCGTTTCGGCGAAAGTAACTGTTTTTTTCGATTTTCGGTTCAGTTCCGGTTCGAAGCCCTGGAAATAAGTCTAAATTTTCAATAGATGTCAGTATTTTCAAAAAAATTGGAAACTTTGAAAAAGGGGTGGAAATTTTCAAAACAATTCGAGAAACATCGAAGGTTTGAGAAAAAACGGAAATATTTAAAAATGTCTAAATTTTGAAGTCAGAATTTTCAAAAAAGGCGAAATTAGTAAATCTAAATTTTAAAGTCTTAATTGAAATTACTGGCTATGATTTTTGATTCGTCAAAACGAAAATATGAATTAAATCTTTTTTTGTATTTTTTGTCATTTTGCCTGAACGAGATACTATAAGGTCTTGGGGACCCGTGCAACCAACATATGGAACTTCAAGGCCTGGCCTCATTATTGTTCCTGGGTTCGGAAATTCTCTCGGCAGGCCCAGTTCGAAATTTCAAATTACATTTATAACAACAAAAATTCCAGAGAATTATTGAAAATTATCATTTATTTATAAAAGTAAGCATAGAAATTACAGTATTTTAAAAAGTTTCTATTAATTCGAGGCAAACATTTTAAGTGCTTAAAACAACAGTATAGTACAATACTACATATTAAACAATTCAAATAGTACTGAATAATTTGAGATAATTTTTTCTCAATTTTCTTTAAACATAATTCATATAACTTAAAAATATGACTTTAAAAATTGATCTTATAAAATTTATATAACATAAATATAACTACAATTAAATAAAATATTTTAAAAAACTAAAAAAATCCTAACCAATAAAATTTAAAAGAATTCGACTATAACTAATAAAATTTCAATTGAATCGGGACCAAAATATAATTAAGCATTTTTCATACGTTAACAATTCAATAACATAAAATTAGTTCTATGGATATTTAGTACAAATTTTTGTCAAGAAATTCTAAATAACTTTGGTTTGGGTACTTTGGGTTTTCTAACATTATTTATTTTGCTCAAAGCATCGTCGATGAGCTCTAGAAGTTCTTTATTCCTCTCATCTTGAGGTGAGGCACCTTTAAATACATTTGGTTCGACTTTTGACGGTTTTAAAAATTTTATCAAATCAAGTGCTTCATTATAAGAAGCATGTGTTGCATAACACACTCGATAATAGGTCTTACTAAGCCTATGCATGTTCTCTCCGGAACATCCCAAAGTCTCATTTGTCCAATACATGGCTGATATTTTGATCGTTCTTTTTTTACTCGTCGACAAAGAAAAACATCCACAACCACTGTGCAACTGAGTCATATCTTCATTTATGGTTACACTTTTATCCATCTCAGGAATCATTCTTTGAAAATTATATGTCTCTTGACTAACGTGAATAGGGACTTGGAGATTTTTATAAATTTCCATAAAGAGATTTTCGTACCCGTATTTGGCGGAAATATCTAAATACACGATATATTCAGGTCCTTGCGAAATCCACTCTCTCGACAACGTGCAAATTTGTTCAATGCTTTCTTTACGAGGCGGAAAATCTCTATAATTTTTTGAAAAGAACGTTGTGTCTAAATAAATTTTATATATTGGTTTTAACACCCCATGACTATTATAAAAAGCCTTAATTCTTGACAAATCCTCAATTTTTAACCTGAAGTCACCAGTATATAAAATATTTTTTTTCGATTCTAAACCCTCAAATAAAAACATCACCGACCCAGGGCAGTGTCCCGCGGGTATAGTAGTCACAGACAATCGCACATTTCTTGTAACAATCGCCGTGGAACTGTACAAATCCAATTCTTTTAGAAACGGGGCAACTTTGGGAATACTTTGCTCCAAAATAGTTTTCGAAATTGGCGATACATACAAAAACCGTTTAGTTTTCTTCAGATGCTCTACAAATTCGCTGGTATATTTTAAACCCTCCATGTGATCTGAATGGCAGTGAGACAAGAAATAAACTTCGGAATCGAAATTATTCTCGGTAAATAGATCGGCGCTTACGAAAGGCAGCTCTTTGAATTTCCCGGCGAACGTGCTCATTTCCGGAAATTTGACTTTGGCGCCACTGCTAACGGAAAATGGTGGACAGTTGTTTCGCGGGTGTAAAGAGGTTAGTGGCTTAACCTAAATTTTATCGATGTTTTATAAATAATAGTTGAGGTTAATAGTTTTCAAACCCGATTTAATCACTCTTGGGAAAATCCGGGCTAGTTTTCGCACACTGGTTAAGGTGGTTTGCGCGTTTATCCAAAAGCAGGCCAATTGTCGCAGTAAAAACACCGAGTCGTTCGACGTTAAGCAGCCATTGTCGAATAGCTGAAGTGAAGGTCGACGCCGATCTTCGTAAATTTTGGTTAGGTTGTCAAATTAACAACAAATATTAGCGTAAGTATTAGTTTAATTTGTAATTTGTTACCATTTTTGTATATATTGAAATTGCTTACAACGAAATTTTACTTAATAAGTTCTGTATAGATTAAACTCGGCTCTGATGTAATTTGTTCATTTCCTTTCTTTCATTGCGGATTGATGTGCAATGGACGTAAGTGACGTTTAGTTAATTTTAATTCGTAACGTTTTCAATTGCTTTTAATAATAACATTATTTAAAATTTGATAAAGGGACAGAAATATTCTTGTTTACATTTTTCAAATTTGTAAACTGGCTAACCTCAATTAAGCATAACCTCACTTGTCAAATATTTAACCTAAGAATTATTTCTTTTTCTGCCAAAGGAATGAAAGTATTTTATTATAGCTGATACATCCGTAGCATTTTCATTTTTATATGTGTTAGGCGCTTCTGCTCACAATGTTCTTTTTGGACAAATTACATCTTTAGTTCCTGCCTATAAAGATTTCACATTTCAAGTACATTTTAGAAACTTGAGACCTTAAGTTGTTCAAACATGTAGTATTTAATAAGTATGCAGTAGTAATTTTCAAGTGAAAAATACTTGTATGCAGAAATCTTTGTGAATGTTTTTTTTATATACAAAATTCTTCATTTTTGGCCATGTTTGGTCATTTGGAAGGTAATAATTTCTCGTTTTCCTAGGATTATTGTTAGTTAGTTGGTGTATTTTTCGTCAGCCACCTTCAAATCCAAACAATCAGTTCGCTATAAATTTTGACATTACTATGTTTACAGTTGATGTATCATTTTCGCTTTGCAATGGAGTATTTAATCATTTTTTGTGTTGAATATTTTACGAAAAAGTTTTAGTGACTTATTTTTTCTCATGGACGCCACTTTGGATTTCTTAATTTTCGAATTCCGCAAAATTTTATTAAAAATTTGATGTCAGGTGTCAAAAGTTAAATATAGGCGTTGTGACAAAAAAACCAACGGTTATGTTACCTTTTTCAAATTAGCAGGCTTTGTAAAAACAAGTATATAAAATAAAATAAACTGTATCAAGGGTACAAGAAATTTTCCCATCTAGTGTGCTGCTGTCATTTTCTGGCATGTTTACTTATATTCCTTACTTGAATCGTACTCACCAAATTGACATTTAACCTTGACATAAAAATTCTGCAGTACTATCAAAAGTAGAAGAGGTCCATTTACTGTTCCTTTTGGATGCGTTTCGAAAGGTGGGTTCAGGAATAAAATATTTTTTTCGTTGTAAAATCAAATTAATAAAATATTTTTTGAATGCTGTTTGTTTAAAATACTGATCAAGTAAGGAACATTAGTAAACATGACAAAAAATAACAGCATTGTATTAGATGGGAAATCTTAAAATTTCTTGTGTTTTCTTCATTTTGTTATTATGTGTATATTTCTGGGATATATGAGATGTCCAAGTATTAATGTGATTAATTTTAAGGGAAGATAAAAACATTGAGCGCGATTGAGAAAAAAATGTTCAGGTATATTTAAGCTTAAAAAATATTCTAATTTCCATCAATAATTTAAACTCCTTTTCGGACTGTCACTGCTTCGACATCGCTAAATAAATAAGAAGAATGTGACAAGTCCGCAATCGGGAATCGGAAGAACCAAATAAACAAAACATTGCTTACGCCGAGATACTACTTACGCCAGTTATTTATGTGCGAAAGATGAACACATGCAAGCAATGCGCTCTAATTTTTGGATTAAGCAATGATTTTTGTATGTCGCGCACTAATTTTTAGGTAGTTTCGCAGCTGTTTGTGTTTTTCGCACTAACTTTTCGTTAGTTGCGTAACCGGTTTTGTATTTTGCGCAAGTTAGGTGCGAGATGTAATATTGGCATGTTCGCTTAAAAGGAATCTTTTTTTATGCATTAAAACGCGTTTGGGTGTAGAGGGGTCAAACAACATTTTTTTATACGTCAAAAGTTGGTAGATGATTAGATGAGTAAATGAGTGAAAAGTAACAGAAGAATGTTTAGAGGCTCTTTTTTTCAGAAAGAAATCGACATTTTAGGATTAAAATGTTGAAGAAAAAAGTCACAATGTCCAAAAATGTCAGAATTCTTGGCTTAAAGTACAAATTAGAAAAATCCGAAATTTAGAAATTGGAGAAGTTAATCGATATTTCCAAATGATTTATAAAAAAATATTGCGCTTACAATTTAATTATTGGGAAAAAAGTAAGCATTAAAATTAAAATTAATGAGGAAAAGGGGAAAAAATCGAAATAATTAAAAAAGCTTTTGAATTTAAGCTCCAAATTTAGGGAGAGAAAAAAACACAATTTGCGACTCCTAGTCGACTTTTCGGCATTTCATCGAAAGTTTCTAGAAAATCTCAAATTTTTAAGAAAAATAAAAAAGAAACAAAGAAATAGAAATTTCAATGTTAGATAAGATCGAAATTTCGAAGAATTATTTATTTATTTGTTTTTGAAATTTTGGCTTTTAATTGTAAATTCCAACGTTATCATCAGATGTTTGACTCTCATTTGGAAATTTTGTTTTTAAAATAAAAAAAAAAGTTAAAATGTGTATTTTTTTTTCGTTTTGACCCACAGAATTATTTTTTTCACACTTCTCTTTCGTCTCTTACATTTTAATTTGAAACTGTGAAAGTTCTATGTTTCTCGAAAATTTGACTGAACGTTTTTCTAGTTTTCTCTCAAAATTTAAACTTTTCGAGAGTTTTTTTTTAATAGATTTTGTTTTTTTTATTTACCAGTTTCAAGTTTTTTTCGAAATCTCCGTTTTTTTTTTAATTTTCAATTTCTAAATTTCGATTTTTTTCTGTAGGTCCTCACTTTTTGTCGACACAGCCTTAATGGGGAAATCTTTTCTTTTTTTTATATAAATTTCCAATTATTCCACTTCTCTTAAAATTCGAAATTAACATACTAAATTTTAATTTTATTTTCTTTTTAATTTTCGATTTTAATCTCAGCATTCCAATTTTTTCTGGAGGTTGCAATTTCTGGAAATTTCCAGTTCCAGTTTGAAATTTTTTTATAATGGCATTCTAATTTTTTCTTGAAACTCCTCAAAATGTTCAATGTGAACTTTTTTCTTAAAATTTTGCCTTTAATTTATTAATTTCGATTTTAATCTTGAAATTTGCTGATGTCTGTTCTAAACATTTATAAATATGAAACTTACATAATGTGAATAAAGGTGATCCTAAACTTTTACATTCATTTCTGACATCGAAATGGTAGTATTTAAAAAATTTTAATTTTTCAAATTTTTGGATCATTTTTGAAAAAATCCTATTAGGGCCACGAAAGGTACCAAATCAACTTTAAAAATTTAATTAAAAAGAAATGTTTAGTTATTTCCAATGGTAGAGGAATTAAGATTGTTTCAATGTACTCCCGCAATTGTGATTATTTTTTGTGGCATATTGTGCCAAAAACTGTGACAGATAACTGTTGAGAAAGAAATATGTTGCATGGAATCTAAATATGAAATCAACACTGGATGTTTCCATTTATAAAAAGATGCGCACATTTTAGAAATTTCAGGATATAATTTCATTTGTACATTTTCTAACAAAAAAAAAACACTCTGTTTTCTTTATAGAGTCGATCATAAATTTGTTTACATTTAAATCAGATTTCCTGCGCAAATCATTGAGTAAAGAAATCAGCATTGGGCGCTAGCCGCTAGATAGTTGCTTAGAAATTTAGTCACAATGAATTGATTTACGGGGTTGCTAAACTCCTTTTGTTTGAAACGTTTTAAAAAATCAATGATTTTTTCATCACCGTGTGGCCCTTTACACCTGAAGTATAATTTACACGTCTTTTATTATTTATTTATCAATGCCCAGCTGCAAATGTGCAGGTTCGATCAGTAATGAGTACAGAAATTCAGAAGATTGAATGAATCGATTTAAAACAAACTGGAGACCGATGAACTGCATAAACGTTTGGCTGAATTAAAAATATTCTCCAAACCTCCATCGTATTTTGAAATAGAAAAATAGAATAAATAGAAAATATTTCATGGCCACTCAAAAGTGGGACTATGTGAAGAATCATGTGTACATCACCAAATCAATATCTCGATTAAAAGCAAATATTCGAAAGGCAAATGTCAGAATTTCCGAGTCATGATGTCCAATGCAAGGTAACTGCCGTTTAACTGTTGGTGAAATTGCAGTTCAAATGGGGATGAGCTTTGGGAGTGCTCATTCCATCATTACAGATGAGCTGGGGTTTCGAAAAATTTCTGCCAGGTGGGTACCCCGCCTTTTGACTGAAGAACAGAAACAACTTCTGGAGATTTGTCAGCACCATCTTGAAGGTGAAGGTGATAGTTTTTTGCAACATATCATTACGTGTGGTGAGACTTGAGTCATCCATTACACCCCTGAATCGAAACAAGCAAGCATGTAGTGGAGAAGAAGGGGGAAAGTGCCCCCGTCAAGGCAAAAATTCGTCTCTTAGCTGGAAAGGTTCTTGCGACAGTGTTTTGGATTTTAAAGGAGTTATGCATGTCAATTTTCCGCATGAACATCATACGCTTAATGCTACTGCCAACTATTGGATGAAGCAAAACGTGTATATCGAGGGAAGAGGCGCGAATTTCTGGTCAGAAATGTGATTTTGCTTCACGACAATGCTCGCCCCTACTCAGCCAATCTGACACATTAAAAATTAGAGTAAATGCATTGGGCAACATTAGAACACCCTCCTTATAGTCCCGACTTATTGCCATGCGATTATCATATGTCTGGGCCATTGAAAGAAGCTCTAGGAAGTGAGCAATTCCATGATGATGCTGCTGTCTTCTTTTTATGATGATGGCATTAAAAAACTCCTAATCCGTTGGGAAAAATGCATAACAAAATCAGTTAGATTATGTAGAAAAGTAGTTAATAACTTTCATATATGTATCTTGTACCAATAAATTTTGAAAAACAAATTTCGGTTCGTATTTGGTTTACCCTTGTAGTATATGTTATTTTAGAACCAAGGGCCTTCTAAGGTCCAAGAATACATTCTGGCTGGAAACTAAATCAACTGAAATAAAATATCATGTTGTACAGAATTGAGAAACTGTATAACCTAAGATAACCCCTTACTGTACAAGTGTCCTTTTAAATTACTGAATTTATTATTTTTTCAGATCAAATGATGCATCAAAAAACTTGAAATGGAGGACTCGTTTTCACTGACGTGGGGGGACCCCGGCGCGGGTGTCCAAAACGAGGAAGTGATTTGTGGTATCGAAACGGAAATTCTTCCGGGTGACGCAACAGAATTCGTCAGCGAAGAAGAAGTAAACACTTCCGTACAAAATGGGCAAGAACAGTCCAATATTATGTATTTAACAGAAGACAATGTTTTGGTAATGCAACAAGGAGAAAATGTTGCCTATGATGGATCGTACATGGATTGCCAGGTTTCAGAGGAGGTGGTTGCGGAGCAGTGGGAAGAGAGCTGCCCGGAGGAAATTGTTGTCGGTTCCGAGGAAGCTGTTGGTGTTACTGGTGAACAAGTAATGGAAGATTGTGAGGTACCTCTGCCCACGGACCAGGACGAGTATACGGCAGCTAGGCCGTATCCTTGCGATTTTTGCAGTAGGCGCTTCAGAAAAAAGGCAAATTTGATGAACCATATGGTAGCTCATCAAACAGATCGACCGCATGGGTGCAATTTATGTGGAGTTCGATACATTAGAAAGTGTGATCTTATGAACCATTTAAAAGTTCACGCTTATATCCCGGAAACAGACGGTTACGATGAAGAAGAATTACAGCAGTCTGAAGATACAGATACTGATAGGTATCGGAAGCGGAGTCTTCCGAAGAAAAAGAAGAAAAAAATTAAGGAAGAGTATGTTTATGATGAAGAAGGATCAGCTGTTGCATCTAGTTCGAAGTCTTACAACTATGTTGATGAAGACATGAAACTTATGGAAGAGATGGAAAATAATGTTAATATTAAACATGATTATACAGAGTACTCAGAAACGCGTTACCCAATTACTGATACAAAGAAGCCGTTTGTGTGTCAGCATTGTGGAGTGGGTTTCGCCAGGGAGAAAGCGCTTCAGTCGCACTCTAGAATCCACGGGGGCGACAGTCCCTTCGAATGCCAAAAGTGCGGTGAAATGTTTTGGGACATTGCACTTATAAGGGAACACATTCGCACCAAGCATTGCGATATGGAAGATTTTGACGATGATGAAGACGATAATTATTCTGTAGATGACGACAAGTATGGAACGTATTACTGCTCCACTTGCGGCCTGTCGTTCCATCGACAAGACAATCTGAAGCGACATCAAAGAGTCCATGTTAAGGAAGAGTTGACGAATGATCGTGAATTTGGGCATATCTGCAACGTGTGTGGGGAGTCATTTCAAGAAGCTTTGGATCTTTTAGCTCACGCAGAAGTGCACGCTAGGAGTTCGGATCACCGATGTATGGCTTGCGGGGAAGTTTGCGCAGATGAGCAAGCCGTTGCAGCACATGTGCAGTTGAAACACGGAGAGGACCTTCCTCCAAATACTTGCATATTGTGCGGAAGAACGTGCAAAGACAAGAGGACGCTTTTAAAGCACTCCTGGGAGCATTCAAGAGAAAAGGTATTTATTTGTGTGAGGTAGTATTACATTATGAGTGAATTAAAAATAAGATAATTTGGTGATCGATATTTAATGTTTTTAAAGCGGAGCACGTGAAAATTTGAAAACTCTCAGTTAGAAGTATCTCGGAAAATAAAAAAAAACATAAATAAACGGCTAAACATATTTTCCCACTCCTACCCGTATATTCACTGTTTTCTTTATAACTTGCGAGCAGGATAGATAGGCCATATCATTCTAGTGAACGGATATAACGTAAGTCGCGTAATGATTGGTCGATTTCATATCCACACTAATGTGGATATGAAATTGACCAATCATGACCATGCGATAAGAACGAATATCATTTTTAGTTTCAAAATTATACCATCGAATTTGTCAAGTTGACGTATTTAACGAAAAAAATATTTGTTAAAATTCGCTGTACAACTCGAGCAGATTGTCCATATCGCACTCGAACGATTGAGGCACTCCGCCTACGGCGTCCTGCTCAAACTTCGTTCTCGTGCGATATGGACATCGTTCGGTCTTGTTGTACAAACGACTATTCTAATATTTTTATTAGCTTCAAAAATTTGGAGAGAAAACTCAAAATTGCAAATTTCCGGTTTAGAATTGAAGTTGTTAAAGCTATAATTTAGAGAAAATCCGAAATTTATAAAATAAGAATCGAAATTTTGAGTTTAAAGGTGGAAAGTTTCAAAAGTCGACGTTTTTAGATTTTCAGGATTTTGACTTTGAAGTCGCAATTTTACAGGGAAGGTAAAAATTGCAGGTTTTAATTCGAAACTGGGACAAAAAATAAAAGTTTTTGATACATAACTCATAATTAAAAAACATTTCTTGGAGTTTACTTGTGAAATTTTAACTCTCTTGTTCTTAATTCGCACTTTTAAATTTGAAGTTTCGAATTTAAAATCGAAAAATTTCAGCAAGCGTTAGATCTGAAATGTTAAGGAATTTCGTTTTGCAAATTCAGTGTTTTTCAAAATGTTGCCCTTTTTTTCAATTTTCCAATTTAAGTGTGCCTTTATCACAAGAATTTTGTTTTCAAAATTAATGTTAACCTTTGTTGGAAATGTTATTTTTTTTTCTCTAAGTTTTACCTTAATTTCAAAATCACTTTGCTCTTGGAATTGGACTTGTACTTTTAAATTTTTAAAAATAGAATTATGGAGGATTCTAAATACAGCAAGCTCTGCTTAATAGAATCACTTTAATCCAGATCGATTTGATTTTAAAACCAGCGATTCTATAAGGCGAAATTTGAAAGTTAACAGTTTTTAGACATTATATTCATAACTTACTCTTGAGAATTAAAGAGTACGGGCAAATTTTTTAAGCAAATTTGACAAAAACGGGTTTTAAAGTGTAGATCATCTACCATTTCTTTAGTAAAGAAAAACGAAAATATATTATAACTCCCACCTTTTTGTATTTTTATCGTGTGATTCTATCTGGCCATCTGGCATCATCTGCTAATCACTGATAACAAAAAAATTGACTTATGCCTTCTTTGCCTGTACCCTTCAATTAAGGATCTAGAGATGAAACTAAGCATTGATAAAAATAATTAATTAATAATAAGAATAATGAAATTGTTGTAAAAGACAGTCCCTATTTGTTTATGAAATAATATACCAATTAAAGTAGCATTTTTAGAATATGTTGATAAACAAGTTTTTAAAGGGAAGGTTACAGTATCTGCTCCACTTAGATGCCAATTGAATTTTCACCAAAAATACATCAGTTTGATGAATATTAGAAATTTGATGAAGATAAGAACATAGTTCTAGCATGGGAGGCCATTAGTAGCCCATTAACTTCTAAATATTTGATCAGAAAATTGTATTCTTATAGCCAAGTATTTTTTGTATTGTAGATTAAGATTCGATTTCGATCCAAAGCATTTGATTTTATAAGTGGCTGATTCTATTAAAGAGCATATACTGCGTCGTGTATCAAAATAATTATAATGATAAAAGCAAAGTGTTCTGATAAAATTTCATGATTTATGAAAGTTCCATGGCAAGAAAAGTTTGGGAACCTTGTTCTAGAACACATTTTAAAGACAGAACTTTCTTAGGCTACCACCTAGTTTACCGATCCCTCCAGAATAATTTGGGCATTAAAAATGTTGGCAGTTTGACGACTTCTAAAAATCACAATTTTATATCTTGATACAAACTAGTTCGAGTGGGAAATTACCGAAGTGTCTTATTACAATTCTTTTTATGAAATTATTTGTGTATGTTCTATTTTAAGCTCGACCTTTCATTTTTACACTGTTCACCTTTTCACTTACTTGATATAACGGGGAGAATAGAATGGTTAACATTATTATTGTTTGAAATTTGAAAATATTTTTACATGTTAAAATTACACTGTGGATTTACAAATTCAGGAGTAATAATAAAATATTTATACTTCTCAGATTCTACCATTCACAGAATTTTCGTAGATAAATTGTAGTAATTAAGCTTCAGTCGCTGTCAGTTTGGCAACGCTCTTATATAAGAAATGTTAAGGTTAATGTAATTGCAATTTTGATTGATGAAAGGTCTGTGTGAAGTTAAACATACGAAAATTTTCTCTTTTAGATGGTAATAGTTTTTTATATTATACGAACACTTTCAAATTACTCCTCCTCGAAAGCGTTGTTGATGTTCATTTTAACTATTGTATACGTATTTTGGTTTGTTCTAGGTCTTTGCTTGTTCAAAATGCGCCAAGACTTTCCACAACAAAGCCCGCCTAAAAAGGCACATGCTATCCCATCGAAGCAAAGCCGTATCGTGCGACGTTTGCGGCGAAGAATTTCCAGATGGTCGCTCTTTAATGAATCATCGTCACAGCCACAGTAGCGTTTCGGGCCGGCAATTCCCGTGCATGGAATGCGGGAAGACTTTCGGCTCGAGAAGCTCTCAGCAAATCCACATCAGGATACACACGGGCGAAAGACCTTACGGATGCCGGTTCTGCTGGAAGGCCTTCGCTGATGGTGGAACTCTTCGAAAACATGAGAGGATCCACACCGGAGAGAAACCCTACGCTTGTGCGGTGTGCCCCCGGGCGTTTAATCAACGCGTAGTGCTCCGCGAGCACATTCGATCGCACCATTCGGGTCCTGATCCAAAATACACGCATAGTATGACCCCATACTGCTGCTCGGTTTGTTCGGACATGTTCGCGACTTCGCAGGATCTTATAGTACATTTGATACATCACTGCGATATGAATACAGCAATGAAGCGACAGCCGCAAGTTGGGCCTAGAAAATATAAACGCAGAAGAAAACTCAAGCCGCACGAGTTAGAGCTGATTTCGAATCGGATTGAAGATACGCCGGAGGAAGAAGAGCGATTTACCGATTCCGAAGACGAACACGAGAGAAAAAAGCGAGCGAACCTGAGGAAGCAGAAGAAAAGTCCACCCAAAATCCAAACCGCGAATGTGCAGGAGAGTCCCGAAGAGTATAATGAATTTTATGAAACTGCTTACACTGAAACTGTAGAAACTACTCCAATGCCCAGCCCTGTTATTAACACGAAAGCGACAACGCCGAAATCGAAGAAACGATCCAAGGCAGAAGCGGTCGTACCTTCGAGGCCCAAAATGATTCACACTCAAAAAACCAGGGTACCCGTTGACACGGGAGAAGACGGTAAAGTCAGGCATAGAACTAGGACGATGATAACGCGCACGCAGCCGACCGAATTAAAGTCTGCAACCGGAGAAAGAATTCGACCAAGGACAAAAAACGTGAGTTATCACATACTAAATTCCGAGAAACTCCCTCTGGCTACGTTCCCTGACGAAGACGTGACTGCGCAAGCCGTTAATAATTTGCTGAAGGAGCAGAGTAGTAACGGGTTGATGTACATGGATTCAGTTGATACACCGGAAGTGGCCGCAGAGCAAACCGTGGAAACCGAAATCAATTCCGCAAATCCCGAACCGACTTGTTTAATCAAAGTTGAAACCAGACAAACCAGGCAGAAGAATAACAGTTTGCGTCCTGGTCGGACCATTATAGGCCCTGGGAACAAAGTGGTTCGTCTGGTTAAAGGTGGGATGATTATTTCGAAAAATAAAAAGAAGTTTGAAGCGGCGCCGGAACCGGAACCCGAACCCGAACCAGAAAATATTTTGCCGGACTTGGATTCTGCGATGTGTAAAAATGAGGAAAAAGGGGATGTCGTAGTGAAACAGGAAACTTTGGAGCAAAGTGCTTTGCATGAATTTGCTGAAATTTCGATGCATCACGGTCAGAGTCTGTTCAAGTGCGAGATGTGCGATGAAGTCTTCACTGATCGTGCTCAGCTATTGGTTCCATGTGCCTATTCACATATGATCTTAACTGTAAATACTAACTCTTCTTAGTCTCTTCTATTTTCTATGAACAGGTTTACTTTTAAAATGTATAAGGAGAAAATTGTATATGTTACAATTGGTCTGTGTAGATCGTTTGCAATTGTGTTGTTAAATGACGGAAAATGGTCGCAAGTGTTCCTGTAGATAACTTCAGGGCTTGATTTGAATACACATGAAAGGGTGGTATGTTTGAGTTTTAATAATAAGTATCATTCCTAAAATTATTTCATTGACTTTGGCAAAGATCTCGAGCAATTTATTTATATTTGAATTTTAATAATTTCTAATATAACTTTCACTAAAGTAGTTGCATTTTTATTTTTGAATTAATTTATAAGAAAAATGTTGCATGGGGGATTGTTAAGAATTCTGAAATTGGAAAAGAAGAATATAGTGTATAACTTGATTATTTGCAAATGAAATATTTTAATATTTTGGTATGAAATTACAACCTCTATTGTGATTTAACTGATTATTCTGGTTCTAGAAGAAAAAGATTTTTTTTAATGTAATATATGTAATTTTTTTTTACTAAAAATTTATGTCATTTTAGTTGAATTAAAAATGACATAGGTTTTGGAGTTGCACAATTTATTCATTATTTTTTTAAATCTTAATATTTAGCACTGATTCAGGTTTTATCAAAATAATCATTTTAAAGCTAGATTATTTGGTACCAAGATATTTGAATTTCAAATAACTTAAATATAAGGATCGCTCTGAGATAAGTGAAACACTGTATATACGCAGTTGGATGATTTTGAATGGAATCAATTTATTAAAACTGAATAAACATTTCTTGTAACATACCTGAGATACATCATTTTTTTTGCTTAAGATTTACCACATTTTGGGGTGATTTTTTATGGGGGGAGGGTATGAGTGAGAAATAATCCCTAATTAATTGTAAACTTTTGTCGAAAAATCCGTTTCAAGGGGGTTTTGCAATTATCCAAAAAATTTTAATGAAAGAAGTGTTAGTGTAAAAGAGATTTCAAATATGCACCGTTTACATGCTGGTAAAGTCTTAAGCAAGCAGCATTTATAAAATACTGTAAAATGTGTACCAGTGGGGTGAAATTCGGGAAATATTTGATTCCTATCTATAACAAAATTCGGAAAACTGAAACTACTAAAAAATAACATTTTCTTAAAAGTGCTAAGCTTCCTCTGTCATTTAAGAGTAAAATTTTCGTATACTGCCAGAGTTTAATTGGACAATGAGTAAATAATATATGATGCGCATTAAAACTAGGTTTTAAAAATTTTATATTTTTTAATCTGCTTTCTCATTATTCTTCTCCAACATTACAAAACCAGACCTCTCTCAAAAATTTTGGCAGAACATTGTTGGTACACATTGACTGAATTTGTTCCTGTAGAAGTCACCACTCTGTATAACAAATATTCTAAATGTGATGCATAAAGTTTCAGTAAGTTGTGATAAACTGATATTTAATTAAGTGATTTCAGACTTGTGGGCAGAAACTATAATGAATGATATTGAATTAAAAATATTTTTTTTTAAATAAGTATTTAAAATCCTTATTTAATTATGTCTATTGCTGAGCTGTGACATAACCAGAAATAAAAAGGATTTTCCTCAAATCAAAGATTTTCTTGTACAAAGAAAAGTAAGAAATATTAAATGTACTTACTAATGTAGAAAAAATTGATAGGTTGCATGTAATAGAGGTTCTCCTTAAACTTTAACTTCAAATATTTTACTTCAGTCTTCGATTTCATTTCAAGATTTCCAATTTGTTAACGTAATTAATCAAAATTTTAAGTTTTATCTCGGGATTTAATTGCTAAAGACGAAATTTAAAGGAAAGATAGTTAAAAAATAATCAACGAAAATGTGAACTAATCTCGAAGCTTCGAATTTAAGAAATTTTAAAAAAGTATCACATCTTACGTGGTACATGTATCACAGTTTAAGTAACACTAAATGCATTCTATTGAAATATGTCAGAATTTTTGCGTTGTAGTTACAAAAATTTTTTTATAGACTTAGACTCCATGAGTAAGTCAATTATGGAAACTTGAGGCAGGATGCTTGAAATGAATAAATTTGTTAAGGGTGAATCCATTTATAAGCAGTTAACTAGATTTTACTGAAGTAGTAAGAAGAAAAATGTTGATAAGGATGGAACCGTTTCAAAGTCATGAATTTCTTCTTAAAACGATTAAATCTTAAAGTAGAAAAGTGGAAGCTTTTGGCGAATGTAAGTTACTTACAAAATTTAGGAGTGTACAATCTATTCAATAAAAATCAATCAACGTTGGTGAGAGTTACGAAGGTGAAAGCATTATTTATTAAATATTTAGCTAAGATTGAATTTCATTAACATGAAAAGGCATAAAGACTGATTTATAACCTATTAAAAACACAAACTTTACCCCATTAGAAAGGTGAAATTTTATTATATTATACAGTATTTTGCTGTTTTGTAATTGCAAAGTAAACAATTGACAATTTTATTCTGCTTAAAGCAGTCTTATTGAAGTCTTGGACCATTTTCTGTCAGATTGTTACTTTAATTATGTTATTTCCTGCTTATTCCATATTCTATTAAGAATAATTGCAAAAACTTCTCAAAATAATTGTAAAATGGATATACATATGAAGTATTTATAAATAGGATTAGCTCATTTTATATGCAAATACATTACAAAAATGTTAGTATCATCTTAGCCTGTATTTTTATATTATTTAGGTCGAGTCATTATATAGCTGTAGATCTTTAAATTTTAATGCACAGCCTAATTATTTTGTCATCTGACACGTGTAAGCGCTGTATATCTCATATCTTTTTTAGCTAGAAATTTAAATCACATTTTTATAGTATATTACAGTTTGAACATATATCACTCAGAGAAACTTCAATATTCTTTGTATATAGTAGACTTGTAAGTAATGAGGTACCAGTTTGTTGATGTATGTTACTTGATGGAAATAAATATTTCAGTAGGTGAATGTTATTTTAAGAAACCCTTAATTGTTTTAACAGGGCTGATCTGCATAGACAAATTAACCTCATGATACAATAATAGAGCAGGCTTAATAGACAACAACGTCAAAAAATAATGTAAAGCTAATGTTCCTTAGCATGTCCTCAAAGTTCACACACAGCCCATTGGATTATTTGTCACAAAGAACCCAACTGTCGATACTATTGTAAGGTCCGGTTTTACAAGTTCAGCTTAAGTTCAACTGAACCTCGGTTTAGCTAAACCAACATGCCAACCATACCGTTTTACCATAAACTTATCACGATAGACTTATGTCGGTACTAGCTGATACCCTCGTCTTCGTCCGCGTGAAGGAAGAGAAAGAATTCTTGGGTCACCTTTTTGGAAATTCCGACTTTTTTTTGAAAAATTTAATTTTTATTGGGAATGTAGGATTATGTATATTGAAAATTTCGACATTTTAAAATATCAGCTTTATTCAGAATGTGGGCATTTTCTCATTCGACTTCTAACATTTCAACTTTTTTTCGAAATTTTGACTTAATTTGGAAAATTTCGACTCTAGGAAGTTTTTACTTTATTTGAAAATTCCAGATTTAAAATAATGAAATGATTTTTTTGTGTATACAGGTGGACTATAAGTCATGGTACACACAGTGGCGGACTAACAGGGGGGCGGAAGGAGTGGCCCGCCCCGGGCCTCCGCGTTTCCCTGATCAAATCCTAAATAACCCTGATAGCCAGCTTAATGCTCAACTTGACGTCAATCTAGAGAAGGAATTTGAAGTCAAGTTAACACAAAGACTTGGATAATAGTTAAGTTGGTAGTTAATTTTGATACAACTTAAGTAAAAGTCGTCATATGCAAGTTATTGTGGTTAAGCAAAAGTTTTTGCTACAAGTTCACTATAAGTCTTGTAGTTAACTTGACTTCATATTACGACTGCATATTGTCTTTAACTTACATGCAAATATTACTTAATTACGACTTGACACAAACTTGATGTTAAGTTTGATGCAACTACTGATGTCCAAGATCTTGTAGTAAAAGCCTGGCTATCAGGGAAGACTTTAAAAATATGCTTAGTACCTACATAATTTCATCAAGATCAAAACACTATAGTCTTCTAGACTTTTTACGCGGTACTAATATTCTTTTAACTTTGCTGAACGCGTCTAATACACTGGGGGAATTCCCATCTTTGTAGCGGGTACTTCCCCAGGAATCCATGAATGAATGAAGTACAAATAATTCACTCTTGTATGCCTACATTTACATTCTATTAACGTCAAAAAATAAACATTGGTCTCATTTAAAATATATTAAATTTCATTACGTTGATATTTAATAGTTTATTAGTGTGTTCTGATATTTTCGCGAACGGATAAGCCTTTTTTCAAATTGTAAAGTAATAAACTCGATCTTATCCGTTCAAAGTAATTTCATTAAAAAGTGTAATAGTGTTTTTGATTTTTGTTGCGGTATAAAACTAAATGAGTTCAGAATTGAGTTAGTGCATTTTCGAGTATTTGGAAAAAGTAAGTAATTCTTCGTATAATTTAGCCTAGAAATTATAATTGTAGTTTCTAGTCAATAGGCACTTACGAGTACATTGCTTCAGTTCTTGCATTTCGCGAGTAGTTCTTATTTTATTTGTAGTGCACGTTTATTAGGGAATAGAACACCCGCTTATCAAAATATTGTTGTAAGGATGTTTCCAATTTATGTCTGTTTCTAGAAGTTTAGCTAAATAATCTACCTATTCCGATCGCTGCTCATGACATCGTTAATTTACTGCACTAATAATAAGATAAGGCGCATTTGTAAAATGCATGAGCTGCATTTGGCGGTTGTAACGATTGTAAAAAAATTGAGGGAATTTAAAGATATGTTCATTTAACCAACACATAAAATATTGTTTTTTTTATGCAAATAATAATTTAGTCTATGTAATTTAGCTATCTTTTATAAAAGTTTCTTATTTATCTCATTATTTTTAGTGAAAAGGATTCAACCATCTGGCTCTCAGAAAAGGAAGCTAAAAAAGCGAAGACTAAAGAGACAAAATCGCTTGCTGGATCTTTATCCAAATACCTTTCGAATTCTGAAGAGAAGAAAAGTGGCGTTGCCGTAGAAATTAATCAAACTGTTGAATCAAATCATTGATATTGAAACGACAAACATAGCTGAAAAGTCTATTAAATGTGATAATAAAAACTCCGACGTGACTGACACTGAAATACAGGACTATAAAACTAATAAATTAAAGAAAAATACTGAGGAAGCCGAAGACTACGTTGCTTCTAAGTTAGAGTTCTTATCATCCAATGATGCTGCACATTGCCCAATATCTGTGCCAGAACATATCAGAATTTCGATTATCAAAAAGGGCAGTGAAATATTTCAAAACAAGGACAGACCTTTTGAATCTGTAGAAAGACTAGGTGAAAGCACTAAGGGAACACATCGTTGTTTAACTTTGCTCACATTTAAACGAGACTAAATATTTAAGGAAATGGATGCTATACTCTCCATCAACAAAGAAATTATATTGTTACTGCTGCCGGTTATTTGCATCTGAGGGTGACAATCACACTGATAAATTTGTCTCTGGTTTTTGTCAGTGGTGGAAATTAAATCCAAGAATATCACAGCATGAATCGTCTCATGAACATCTATCAAACTTAGAAAAATGGAAAACGTTGACAATGGGCTTGAAACTTAATAAAATTATTGATAATTTGAAGATTATTAACGATGAAACTAAGAAATGGAGAAACATTTTACATCGCCTTTTAGATGTAACGCTATTCTTAGCCCAACAAAATCTTGCCTTTCGAGGCCACCGTGAAGATATTTCTTCGGAAAAAAGGGGAAATTTTCTAGAATTAGTACAACTGTTAGCTAAATATGATCCGGTGTTGAAAGAGCATTGCTTAAAACTAGAAGAGGCTGTTGGTGGGTCAAAGAGAGTAATATCTTATTTGTCAAAAGAAATACAAAATAAATTTATTCAATGTTTTGGTGATCATGTAAGGCACAAAATTATTGCAGATATTAAAAAGGCTAAGTATTACGGAATCATTTTTGACAGCAATCCTGACGGAAATAAAATAGACCAAATGAGTCAAATCATTAGATTCGTTCATACAGAGAATGACATTGTGGACGTACAAGAATGTTTGTTAGTTTTTTTAATGTCTGGAAAAACTGCTAAGGATATGTCAAAAGATCTCCAGTGCAGCTTGAAAAAGATAAACTGGAGATTGCGTTGTGCAGCGCTCAATGTTATGACAATGCCGTGTCACGTGTTTTGGAACAGTAGAGAAATTATATTCGTTCTTTTCGTCATCTACACAGAGATGGCAATTTCTGAAAAACAAAACTGGAAAAAATTTAAAACGTTTATCGGATACTCGCTGGAGCACTCATAAGGAGTCAGTAAAAGTTGTAAAAGAAAACATTTAGACAATTGTGAGTAGTCTGAAACATTTTCAAGATCCAACAAAAGCAAATCTAGATACAAGATCAGGAGCAAGTCTGCTCCTGCCGGCTGTTTGTGATTTTACCTTTCTAACCTATATACAATTCTGGCTTTCTATACTGGAGGAAGTAAATTTAGTTTAACAATATTTGCAGCCTCCAAAAATGATTCTAGATACAGGAATCACCAAACTAAACGCCTTGAATGAGTATTTACTGACCGAACGAAGCACGATTGTAGACAATGCTGTAACTTTTGGCACAAAAAAATGCGATGACATGGACATCAACATCAAGAAACGAGGAAGACGGAAGGTAAAAAGAACGAAGCCGGGCGAATCAGCTCATGATGCTGGATTATCAATTCAAGAAGAAATACGCTGGTCAATGTATGAATGCATAGACCGATTTATACAAGAATTGTCGACACGAAACGGGGCCATGAAACAAATCAATAATATTTTCCAAATTACTGAAACAAAATTTATGCTAGAAGCTTCAGATGACCCTCTGGCTGTAGCAGTTAACAATCTGATACAAATTTATAGTGAATTTGACAAGGAGCAAGTTTCCCGGTGTTTCTTAAAATAATTCTTTTTTGAAAAGTTGCTTTTCCATAATTTAAATTTTTAATATGTATATTATTTCGGAGTTTTGAATTTTTTGGAAAATTTTAAGTTTTTGTCGCATTTTTGTCTTTATTTTTAAAAATGTTGACCGTTTTTTCAAAATTCCCATCTCGTTATTGAAGACGTATACCTTTTTTTTTAATTTTGACTCCCAATTTCAACTCTTTGCAAGCCTGACTGCTTTAAAATTCGATTTTTATAAAACATTTCCATTCTGAATTCGATTTTTTTTTCCAAAATTTCAACTTTTCATCGTTTCGACTTTCTGAAAATTATGATTTTTTTAAAATCTGACTTCGATTTTTATTGAATTTTTGACTTTTTTAAACATTTCGAGTTTATGCTATAAAAATTTCGAATTTCCAATTTTCCATTTTTTTAACTTTCACTTTTCCAAATTTTAACTGAATTTGTAAATTTCAACCCTTTTACAATTTCGACTCCCTCTAAAATTTTGATTTATTTTCGAATTTTTTGAAAATTTTGGGAAATCAAAATTTTTACTTTTTTTCAAAATTTCCACTTTTGCTAAAGCTGTTGATTATTTATTGTTTAACATTTTTTTGAAAATTTCGACTTTTTTTCAACAATTTTGACTTTTTGTCCAAAGTTCGGCATTTATTTAG
This sequence comes from Dastarcus helophoroides, assembly GCA_028583605.1. NCBI lineage: Eukaryota > Metazoa > Arthropoda > Insecta > Coleoptera > Bothrideridae > Dastarcus > Dastarcus helophoroides. The sequence goes on from CM053332.1 coordinate 5,838,852, forward strand.
CAAATTGGTTTTTTATTTAAAAAGTTTAATATTTTGTGATAATTTTTAATATACGACTTTGATGTAGTAAATGGCAGTTTCATGTGAAAAATTTGACTTTTTTTGAAAATTATCACGTTCTTCAAAAATTGGATTTTTCTCAAAATTTCGATTTTGAACTTTTTCAGAATTTTCACTTTTCCGAAAATGTTAACCTTTTATCATTAAATTTCGACTGTTTGTTAAGATATTATTACATTTTCAGAATTTAAGCTTTTTTCAAAATTTCAATTTTTTGTGAAAATTTCGACTTTTTTCAAAAATTTTGATTTTTTCTCGAAATTTCGACGGTTATGTAGTAAACTGGATTGTTATTTAAAAAATTTTAAAATTTGAATCTTTTTGAAAATTTTCACTATTTTAAAAAATTTGATTTTTCTGAAAATTTCGATTTTTAAATTTTCGAATTTTTTCAGAATTTCCACTTTTTTGAAAATTTCGTCTTTTGTCATCAAATTTTGTCTTTTTTTAAAATATAACTTCAGAATTTAAACTTTTTTCAAAATTTCAGTTTTTTCTGAAAATTTCGACTTTTCAAAAATTTTGACTTTTTCTCGAATTTTCGACTTTATATAGTAAATGAGCTATTTCTCGCTACTACGTCTGCGGATTTAAGTAAATAATTAGAATTTAACAGAAAAACTGTCAAAAATTAAAGAGTTTTTAAATTTCTTAAATTGACGAATAATCTATTATTTTTAATGTTTTAATTTGTCTCTTCAATAAATGGTGCTGTCGATCAAATATGCTTTCTTATTTTTGAAATTAGTTTGGATAAACGTAATAAAACTAATTTAATCGGCTATGCACAGCTTTGAAAAGTTCATGAAGATTGCAGTATCTTCTTTTGACTAAAGGGTTTGTCAAACCTTATAAGTATCGTTTAATTTGAAAAGTTCTATTCAAATACATGAAATTATTCTGTAAGTTCTATTTTAAATAATAACATTTATTTCGTGAACAGTTTTAAAAACACCCAATATAAAATTAAATACACGGAAAATATCACAAAAGAACAAAACAAAATGGACGGGTTACCAAAATATGGAAGAACCCGTAAAATACAGATCTGGCAACTGTCACCGAGAAGCGAGTCGAAAAGAGAGGAAGTCGCGCCCCATCGCGTCATAACGCTGTCAAACTGTCACACCACTTATTTCCTCTAAAAGAATCCTACATGCAAATTTCATTAGGTTTGTACCCTCGGTATTAAATTGACGCCGTCGAGTCGTCATTGTCATGCTTTGCATTTATTTACATAGAAAGTGAGTCGTCCCATATGCGCGATAAAAAACCGAGAAAGTGCGCGAAATTTGGCATCACTGAACCTGACAAACAGACAGACAAACATACTTTCTTATTTATATATTAATAAGGATGGTGAGATTTTTATGCAAACTCGCCCCGTGAGCGCAGGTTGACGCTAACTGCGAAGCAAATATGCAATGCAGAACATTGCTAACATGCTAACATTTTGGCAAATATCTTCGTTATTTATCAACCGATTTTAAAAAACTTTTTTTGCATTTAGTATAAAAAGATCTATTAATCGAGGTATCACAAGGGGTACTTTGCTATTTGAATTTTTAAAGTTGGGGTTGCTCACTCTTATGGGTGAAGGAGTGGGGGGTTGAAAAATACATGTTTCAGTAGCAATTTAGAAATAAAAATCCACCGTGTGAGCACTTTTTTGAAATATGTTTGTTCGAGGTTTTAGAGAATTTATTCGTTATTACAGGAAGCACGGTATAATTAATACATTAATCTGGGCTTTTGCATCGCATACTACGTTACAGGATGCACCTCAACATACCAGTATTTTCTTTCATGTGATAGATTAAATTTCTATGTAGTCTGTGTATTTTATTAAATATAAATTATTTTTGCTTAAGGAGTGCCTGTAAAACCCATAAAAAGGATAAATAGGCACGACATTTCTTGAAAATAGAACCAAACCATGTATTAAAGGACACAAAATAAGCCAAAATGAAATTTAGGCAATAACGCATGAAAAAGGCCGAAAAAGGTAAGATCATAGGACATATAGAGCCCACCTAGCGGTCTCTAGGAAAAACCATGCCATAGCTCCAACATCGTCATGCACGTAGAATAGACCCAGAGTGCAATAATCTACAAGTTTAGAGGGCTGCATTGTTGTAATGCAGATCCATTCTATTTGCAAAATTTTCCCCCAAAAAAAATTGACATTGAAAAGGTTGTCACAAGGTAAAAAATACATATGATATTTTTAATTAATTTGAAAAAAAAAACGTTTTTGTTTAACAATTTAATAAAACTACTACAAGTGAACATATAAAATCAATATAATAAGAAAGCTTTATAAGTGTAGGTAGATATATCTAATACTAAAATAAATACATTTCAATCACATGGAACTAATGCTAACTATGAACAGCCTTAATTTTAACATAATTACATGATGTATTGTGTGAATTATAAAACATTTTCCAGTTTATACTTTCACAAGGTACAACTGAATTATTTTAATATAAATTAGAATAAGGATACAAAAATGTTATCAACAAATTTAGGAAAAAAAATAAATTTGTTAAATAAGAAATAACATTTTTCATGGTTAATATATCAATTCTTTGTATAAATTTGGCATACAACTGCACTTTTAAAAGTAATAAAACAAACACCTTAGCAATATGACTAGGAAAAATAGTAAGTTATAGGTCCATTCGCAATCACTGTTAATTTGACACAAGCATTTTTTTATATTTCCAGGCAAAATTAATACATCACTTCAATAAAATGAATCAATTGTGGTTTCTGATTTCAGAATATAGTTATGATGTATACATTTTTCTCAAAAGTGTATTCAATAATACTGAAATATATGTATAGATAAATTATTTGACACCATTATTTAAATCATAATCAATGTTCTAGCAGGCACTTTGACGTGATAGTAAGTTAGTTAAAAACACTTCACTTGTAAAACAGTAGATTTAACCGATTTAAAAAATAAACTTTCAATTACTAGGAGAAATAAACCAAATTATACAAAATAGTTATTTATAAAATTATAACAACCTTATTTTACTTTAAAGATTTCATACAAGCTCGATGTGTAAGTATTAAATATAATCTAATGATAAGGAGTTCTTGGGTTAACATTAATCATTTCAGTTGTGCTGCAACAAAAACAAGTAAGAAAATTTTGCAAAATATAAGTGAAAGTATTGCAACCTACCTCTTACCGCATTTGATGTGTATGAATAATAATGCAATACCCAATAATAAGCAAACACACCCAACAGAAATGTAAGCGATGCCCAGGAATGGATTTTTACCACCTAATAAAGAAGTTGTGCTCAAAATCATCCTTTTTGTCCCACTAAAGTCGCTCACATCATATTCTGAAATAAAAATAATAATAGTAACGAAAACACTTCTCAAAAAACAGAAATTGAGACAGCGACTTACGATATAAAACTCGCAATTTATATTGTCCCTTCAATAGACCATCTTTATAAGTATCTTTACTATGATCGATTCTTCGATATAATTTTCTGAATGTTGGTAAAGCAGCAGTCCGCATCCACACGATCAAATCTTCATTTTGAAATCCATTATTATCGGGGTTCTCGGGGTCTAACTCATACACAGACTTTCTCCAAGCTTTGGGCTTTTCGTAATTTCTAAATGCTTCCTTTAAATCGCCGGGTGGATTTCTGAACTTAATTTTTTTGTCCGAATCCCAGGCAATTCCGGTTTTTAGCAAAGGAACAGCGGCTCCCGTTTTATAACTGTGTAACGACAATTCGTCTGCAAAAAAATATTCAAAAAAATGTTTACGAACGACTTAGGGAAATTTACCGCTGAATAAAGAATTTGCAATAGCTCCACAAGGAGCAATTGGTTTTTGCTTTCCATTGGAATCGTTAGTGTAAGCGAATGGGACGCAATCAGAAGATGGGTCCGTGTCGAGTCTTCCGAGTAATTGGCTGTCATCTCTGGATTTAACATATCGCCGGTGATTTTGATAGTAGTTTGTTAAACCGTAATACATATAAACTTTACCCTGTAATAACATAATGGGAGATGAATTTTATTAAGAATAAAAATATTCATGTATATTTGTTCCTGTTCACTAAACATCGATAATATCGACAGTTATGAGTTATGACTATCGGAAACTATCGATAGTAATGTTCGATGGTATCGATAGTTCTTAACAAGCTATGTTCGACATTTAATAAAGTTGTTTAACTTTCGCGAAAAACTTTGAGAAAAAAGGAAAATATTCAATATTGTGTCTGAAAATGAAATTTTATAGTTTTGAACAAAAAGTCGAATGCTCAAAAATTTCGAAACTGTTTTTCTTTAATGTTAGGCTTTTCTCGAAATTTTGGTTTTTTTCTCGAAACTTCGAGTTAAAACTTAAATCTGTTTTAGAACTTCCAAATTTTTTCCAAAATCACAACTTCTAAATTCAAGGTTTAAGATTAAAATTTTACACTTGAAAATTCGAGAAGCTTTTTATAAAGTTTACGTTTAATGCTGAAATTTCCAGTAAAAAAAAACTTAATTTCAAATTTAATTTATTAAAAAAATTCTCAGAATTTCTAATTTAAATTTGAAATATTGGCTTAAAGTTTTAAGTAAAATTTCAACATTAGGTTCGATATTTTCACTTTAAATTTAAAAATTCTTAAACACGAAAGACTTTGAACGCGAAATTTTTTGTAACATCTCGATCGCTAGAAATTTTAGCTCTAGAAATTTGAAATAAATCTTTTCGCAAATATTTTTGTAGAAATTCTTTAATTGCTTTGACTTAACCTTTACATTTCGTTTATAAACTAGAAATTTTAATTAAAAATAAAAAATCAATTTAAAACTACTTCGAATGTCTAGAATTGTTTTTTAATTCTAAAATACACGAGGGTAAATAAAATATGAAGCGGAATTTCTATCATGCCACCATGAGGGCGTCGGAAGTGTGCGTATACTTTTAGACATGTTAGGTAGGGATATCACGTGACTTCCTGCGCTCAAACATATATGTAATGCTTCTATATGGCGTGTTGTGTATAATCGGCACTGCAAAATGCTTTGTCAAAAAGGTGAGATGAAAGTATATGTCGTACTCTTTCGAGGACAAGCATTCATTCATTTATAGCGGGAACAGATGACAAGATAAGTGGGAACACTAATAAATGAATGACATCAATGACGACTGCCGAGAAGAGGGATATTTGAAATAAACTTTGGGATTGGTTAATATATTCTGTCCTCGAAAAAGACAAACATATATATCCATCGCGCCTTTTTCACACAAACAAAGGGACAAAACAGGCCATATAGAAGTATTACATATATGCGCTCAAACGAATTCCGTTCTCGCCGTTATTAGTTATAAATACAATGAGGAGCAAGAGGTTCATCCGCACATTGCGCCGCGCATTATTATTAAATTTCTTGCCGTTGAAGGTGTAAAGCCCGTCGAAATTCTTCGTAGACTAGAAGCACAGTTTGGGGATACCTATTTGAAGAAAACTCAAGTGTATGAATGGCACAACAAATTTTTGGAAGGATGAACTCAAATTGAAAATGAACCCCATGCCCGTCGTCCTCGGACCAGTGTGGCTGGTTAAGATTAAGGAGTTGTGCACGTCGATTTTCTGCACAAACGTCGTACGGTTGATGCTGCCTACTACTGCCAGCTATTGGATGAAGCAAAACGTGCACATCGGCGGAAGGGGGCGCGAATTTTAGGTCAGAAATGTTATTTTGCTTCACGACAATGCCCGACCCCACTCAGCCAATATGACACATCAAAAATTAGAGAAAATGCATTGGGCAACATTAGAACACCCTCCTTATAGTCCCGACCATGCGATTATCATATGTTTGGGCCACTGAAAGAAGCTTTAGGAGGTCAGCGATTCCATGTTGATGCTGCTGTTGAGATATTTGTGCGCAATTGGCTGCAAACATTAAAAAAATCTCAATCCGTTGGGAAAAATGCATAACAAAATCAGGAGATTATGTAGAAAAATAGTTAATAACTTGTACCAATAAATTTTTAAAACCAAATTCCGGTTCATATTTGATTTAACCTCGTATTTTCAGCTCTAATTCCAAATTTTTGAATTTATAGTTTCCGAGAAAAAAGTCGAAAAAAAAATTTGAAACAATAATTCTTAGAATCTTGCAAATTTAAATATGTTTAAGAAATTTTGATTTTTAAAGTTGGAGTTTTATTTAAAAGCTGAAAATTAAAAATATAAAATTTAAAATTAGTATTTTAAATAACTGAAATTTTGAAAACAAATGAAAAATCTAAGTTTTCTTTACCAAAGTTTTAGGAAAAAACTTGGACATATTTATAAATTAGACTTATTTTTAGTTTTTTTTTGTCGAAATTTCCAAACTTTTTTATAGAAGTCTCGGGATTTTTTAAACTTTGAGATAAGCATCGAAATTTTAGGAAATAGGTGAAATATTTCGCGTTTTTTGAAATTTAGGCTTTAAACTGTAAAATTCTTTTAGTTCAATGTTTTAAGTTATAAGTAGCAATTCTAAATTTTATCTTAAAATGTTGAATGTATTTCTTAAAACTTTGACTTAACTTTGACATTTCGAGTTTATTTTTTTGCATGTTACACGTACAATATTTGCCAATGTTGGGAAAATTCGTATCGTTTCGCCATGCATCACGAAAGGAGATATTTCCCTTGCGGATACGATCTTTGGAGTCTAGATGGCAACGGCAGGTCAAATTAAAAGATTCATTTTATTAAATAAAACTATCGCTATTGTCGATATGTTTGTAAAAATCTATCGATACTATCAATGATAATATCTATCGATGAATAAGTGGACACTAATATTTATTAACAGCAGCTTTTAGGCTAGCATAGTTTCTCTTGAAATGTTTTAGTGACCGGGTCAGGCCCGCATTGGGACCTGGTAGAAACGTCGAGTCTCTATTGCCAACAGAACATGCGTCTATATAAAATTTCGAATTCAAAGTTGAATTGCTTAATTTTTTCAAATTTCGAAAAATAATTCATCGGGAATAAGAAGAAAATTTGACTTTAGCCCCCATATTTTGAATTTTTTTGAAATTTTGAATCTTCAAGTGAAATTTCAAGCTCGAAAGACAAAATTTCAAAAACACTAAATTTCAACTTCAAATTGTAATATTCAATTTGAAGTTGAAATATTGAGCTTTTTTACATGTAATTTTTTTATCTTGGGCTTTGACTTTTTAAAAGAAGTGCTTTTAAACGTCCAAGTCCCAATTTTCTTCATTTCGAAGAACAACATCAACATCTTTAGAAGGATTCTAAGTACAGAAAAAAAATTTGAATTTTACAAAAAGTAAATTTATGTAAAAAACTTAAGAAGACACTTTTCTCAAAATATAAACGTTAATCTAAAGATTTTTAAAGTTTCGTGTTTAAAAGTCGAAATTTTCAGAAAAAGTCGAAAATTCGAACCTAAAACGGAAAAGCTGTGATTAAAGTTGAAATTCTGAGAGTACACTCGAAATTTTGACATTTGTTGGGATCCATTAAATTCTTTTTTCGAAATTACATCTTTTTTTTAAAACTAAACTTAAAAGTCATAAATTTAATATTTTCAATTCTATTTTTAGTTATTAAAAACAAACTATATACAGAGGTATACCAGAAATGCAATCAGATTATGTACGATGTAGCTTAAGTCACAAAAGTTACGAGTAGTGAGGTAACTTTCTTATATTGAGGGATTGCATTGTAGCAACAGCCATTACATACAAACGCCCTCGGCGTGACGTATGTTTAGATATGTTAAACTTAACAAATGATTTTATTACAGAACAAAAATTTAAACTTTATTTAATCTCCTGAATTTAATCTAGAAGTTTTTTAGAAATATACTCGAGTAACTCGAGTACAAAGTAGAACATTCCACTTCAAAGACATTTCACAAACAATTCTTGACTAAAGTCTAAAATTTCGAGAGTTAAGGTTGACATTCTGAGATTTTTTATACAAGAATTCCAGTTTTCTTTGAAATCTTGGTTTTTTTTTCTAAAAATTCCAAGTTTGTACTTACTATTTTAAATGTTTTTTTAAAATTTCTTCGTTAACTGAAAATTAGACTTTCTAGAAATCTTAACTTTTTATCTCAAAACCATTTAAATAATAATATTTCAATTTTTAAACTTCAAATTTCTAACTTTTGCTTAGAATTTGGTAAAAAACCATATTTTTGTAATAAATTACGAATTCTTCTAGTCTTTGTTAATTTTTCCCAAATTGTCTGATTTTCTTTTAAACGTTTTAAACCCCAGTATTCGAAAAATATTTTAAGTAAATTTTGATAAGTTTTTCACAATTTCTCAAGCTCAAAAGTTTAAATTTAATTTATACTAAAAAGCTTGGGCCAAAAGTCGAAGATATTTAAAAATCTTTAAAATAACTCATCGAAGTTGCAACTTTCAAGCTGAAACTCATAATTCCGTCAAAAAAGTTGACAATTAAGAGAATTTATAAAATGAATTCGTGATTTTATTCCAAATTACAATTTTAAAGTTGCAATCCTAAGTTGCAATATTTCTTTAAAAAAAGGTTTTCACATGTAAACTCTAAATTATAAATGTCAATTCAATAAAAATATTCTCTAGTTTAAATCTAAACATGCAATTGTAAAAAAAAAGGTCCAAAAGCAGAAAAAACGTTAAAGTTATAAAAAAGCGAATATAATACGAAATTTCGAAAAAAAAATAACAAAATTTCGAATTTAAATTGGTATTTAGGACGCGAAACTGAAAAAATTAATTCTTAATTTTGGGAAGAACCTCTACATTTCGCAAAATTCCGGTAATACCGATTTAGATCAAAAATGTTTAGAAATGCCTAGAAAACAAATTCCAAAATGCAAGAAAAAAAGACAAAATTTCTAAACTCCAAAGTTGTTTATTTTTTCGAAATGTCAACAATTGCACAGGAAATTTGGTTTAAAATAAAAAAATTTCTATTTTTTCAAACTAAATTTTCAAGCAAAAATCCATATTTCGTACTTAAGTAAATACTTTGCGTCCTTTTTTTGTACTTGAGGGAAATACCATTTTCTAGAAGGTAATTAAAATATGTGAATCAACAAAAAAATCTCGATTTTAGTCAAAAATGTTCCAGTTTTAGGGTAAACAGTTTGAGACAACAATATGTATTGAGAAAAACTAGAGCTTCATGAAAAATATTGAGTTTTAACACAAAAGTTCGAAAAAAGGGATAAAATTTCTAATCTGAAATCGAACTTTCGATAAGTTATTTTTTTTGTATATTCTAGAAAAAATAAGTTATGAATTAAACTAAAAAATCCATCAAAAATTAGCAATTTCTAGATTAAAGCCGAAATTTTGGAATAAAATTCGAAGAAAAATCAAAGTTTTTGTTTTGTTTCAATTAAATTTAAAACGAAATCACCATTTAAACTTTATTCCCGAAGTGTCGCTATTAATTCTGCAATTTTAAATTAAAGCTGAAATATTTTACTTGTTTTCCTAATTTTTCGATTTTGGAATTCCAAATTCGTAATTTCAAGATTTAATCCATATGTTGAGAAAAAAGTCGACATTTCGAAGTGCGGAATTTTAGAAAATATAAAAATTTTAAATGCAATTTGAGAAAAAGTGAAAATGTTGGGAGAAGCCATGAAAAATCAAGTATAACACAAAAACTCAAGAATAGGTCGAAGTTTGGAATTTAAACTAGGGATTTATCTAAAGCGAAGTCAAGATTTTGAGATTTCAGTTGATGTTTTAAGAAAACAAAAATTCTAAACTCACAATTCCAAGAAAAATTGGATATGTTAAATTATCTAGATTTAAATTTTTTCGTTGCTACAAAAAAAAATTCTCGACATTTAAACTCGGTCACAAACATAATCAAATAAATTAAAACTTTAGTTTTCACTTCCAAAAATAATTAAATATAAATAAATAATTAAAAAAATCAAGATTTTCGAAAATAGTCCAAATCCCGAAAAAAATTCGTAATTTTTAAAAAGTCGAAATGTTGAAGAATTGTCAAAATTTTAAAAGTAGAAGAATTTTGAAAAAAATTCGATATTTAAGAAAAAAATGAATAATTCAAAATAAATTCAAAAAAGCCATAAATTCCAAAAATGTTTTTTTAAACGAAATTTTCAAAACATTCAACATTTTGGAAAAAGTCGAAATTTTGAAAAATGAACAAACTTTCAAAAAAGGTTAACAGTTTTTAAGAGTCGGAATTTTAAAAATGTCAAAATTTTCATAAAAAGTTAGAAATGTCAATAAAAAGCCAAGATTTTCAAATAAAGTCAAAATTTTTACAAAATTCGGAATTTCTAAAAATTTGAAGTCTAAAAAAAATCGAAAATTGAAACACACTGCGAAATTTTTTAGTAAATCTAAAATTTCTAAAAAATTCTAAATGTCGAAAATAAAATAAAAATTTAAAACTTATAAAAAACCTCAGGATTTTTAAAAAATATCGAAAAAAGTGAAATTTTGAAAAAAATCAATACTTCCAAAAAATGTCGAGGTTTGAAAAAAAATTAAGATTTTCAAAGAAAATGGAAAATTTTTGAAAATTTGAACTATTTGTAATTAAAAAACTGCAATTTTGGAAGTCGAGTTTATCAAAAAAATTAAAAAAGTCAGATATATCAAAAAATAATCGAAAGTATATATTTCCAAAAAAGTTGAAATTATTAAAAGGTCAGACACTTTGAAAAAAATAATCGAACTAAAAGACAGAATTGTGAGGAAATTGCAAATTTTCAAAAAAGTCATAATTATGAACAAAATTAAAAAGTTAAAATTTTAAAAACTCTCTTGAAATTTTCATGGAAAGTTGAATTTCGCCTTCCATATTGCTATTAAATGTAAATTGTTAGATTTTTAGTTTTAAAAATTCCAAGCTTTTAACCTCCACCTTTTGATCAAAAAGTTCTCATTTCGGAAGAAACCCAAAATATATAAAAATAAAAATCAATTTTTAAAACGAAATTTCGGAAAGAAAGTGAAGAAAACTTAAAATTTATAACAAAAAATTTCAAAAATTTCAATGGCATAAAATTTTGATGAAATGTCGACTATTCGACTTTTTGCTCAAAAATTTCTAGAAAAAGGGACATTGGAAGATTAAGAGATAACCGAAATTTTGAAAAAATGTTTTTTATTAATATAATACGTAATAAATAAAATTTTTCTTTTAAAAAGTAGACTTTTTTCTTGCAATTTCAAATTAAAACTATAAACTAAAAAAAAACATTTAAAAAAAATGAAATTTCAGGAAAGTATTAGAAATTTAGTTCAATTCTATGGATTTATTCTTTCAGTTCTCTATTAGAGCTTTTAAGAAAAAACAGTTGCTTTTCTTCTTATATTACTTTGCAAAGAAACCTCAGGGTATAATGAGGAATTTAAAAGTTACAGTTTCATCTGAAATCAGAACAGAGGCTGAAATTCGGTTCTTGCCAAATCAATTTTCCCAATATTTTACATTTTTACAAAAACGCGGAAAAGGTACATATACATTTAGGAATATTTTTTTTAGTTGAAATTTTTCTCATAATTTCAAATTTTTCTCAAAATATTTAAAAAAGAGGTAAAATAGTAGAGAACTATTATTTCTAAGAAAAATAGTTCATAATTTCATGTATTTTCTGGGAATTTTGAATGTTTACTCAATATTTAGAATTTTTCATAAAATTTTTAATTGAATCTTGAACTTTTAATTGTTTTAGTAACTTCATTTCTAGAAATTACTAATCAGAAATGCAATGTAACCTGTGCAAGGTAACTTAATTATTGCTATTGTGGATTACAGAACACTTCATTGATATTTCAATTCTACAGCAGTTTGGGAAAATCGAAATGTTCAGATTAAAGGGGGAATCGCTGATTTAAAAATATTTAGTCTATTAAGCTAAACCTTTAACTTAATTTTGATTACTTTTCCAGAAATGCAGTAAAATTCACTAGCAAGCAGTAATCCTATTATGTAGTGGGGACAGCTCCGAGGACTGCCGAACTGGCGACAACAAATTAAATGTCGAAAATTCTCACAGGAAATTATGCTCACCAACAATTCCCAGAATTTCAGAAACTCTATAGAAAAGCATATCCACAGATAGAAGTTCTCACTGTCAAGCAAAGATGGAAGTAACTTTGGTAACAAAAATATTGTGCTTACCTCAAAATTGGTCTCCAGTTTGAAATCGATCTCGCAAGTACAGTTGGCCATAGGATTTTGCTTTATTATACTGAGACATGTAGCTTTATTATCGCTTTCATTTGCTGATGTGCAATTGGTGTAATCTATAATATGTTCTTTAACTTCATCAGAAAAATAGAGCAAACCAATTCCCACAGGTATGAAGGCTATGCCAATCACGAAAAATGTTGGTAACACAGTTCCAGCCGTCAGGATTGGCTGCCATGCTGGTAGCCTCTGTTGCTTGAATGCACTATCTACAAAGCATAAATAAAATTTAGAAAACACTTGTGTTTTTATGTTAGACTTTTAGAACAAGAGTGCATAACATAATGAACATTTAAGGATGTTAGAATTTGTAAATGTAATTGAATAAAATTTGTAAACAAAACTTCTAAACGTACAAAAAGTAACCATTAATTCGAAAGCCTTCTTTCATTAGCAAGGTTGTTTTGTATGAACACATCATCCTTTGATGAAATTGATTTTAGACTTCTGCTATAGCGAATACGTGTAGCAATAATTTTCCTAGTAAATTATACCTCATAGTTTCTACCATCAATGCATATTGTATGAGCATATATTATTCATTTTTAGCATTGCAAAGAATCAATAACATAAGCAAATTGAGAGTAAATATTAAAAGTAAAATGAATAATGATACTTGACGTGTTCGTTCTTACCCGATGGTTTTTTGCTTTTAGTACTTTCACCACTGTCTAAAGCCATAGTTGGTTAAATATTGATTCAGTATTGAGTCGCAACAATTATTTATGCCAATAATAATAATTACAAGGAAAATATTGAATATTACATTTCATAAAGGTTATATAGGTCATCACAATTTGTCAATAATAACAAATGTCAATTGAAAATCTATGTTTTGTCCACATAGAAAAGGGGATTCAATACAAAAGTATTTTATTTTCTCTACAGTCGTTCAGGTGGGCTATCAGGGTATTTTTAATTTTGAAATTAAAATTGAAATTTTGACCCCTGAACTAGAAATTGTAAGATTAAAATCGAAATTTCGGGATTTTAACCCCGAACCATCTTAAATTTTTTTTTAAATAGATGTTTGTTCTATGCCTTCATATAAAAGTAAAGATTTTGAAAAATAGACAAAATTTACAATTTTGAAAAAAAGTGAAAATTTTAAATTATTTCAAAACATGATTTTTTTAATTGCCCTCTGTGATGGTCATCCTGATGAATCAAAGAAGCAAACGAGATGAAATGTTTACATATTAAATATATGGCGAGAGAGCAAAGAATAGTAGGGTAGTTCCTTAGTTAGTATATGTATAGTCAAAAGGTAGTTCAAATTAGATCGCCCTTTTTTTTGACTTTTTGGTGTTTTTGACTTGACGCTACGTTGCCAACGCCACAGTTTTAGCTATATATTTAAAGATTTTTAAAATTCATCCCACGTTTTAGTTTAATTCTCAGAATCTATAGTTTTTAACTTCTGTTAAGTCCTGCATAAAATTGGAATTTGTTTATCAACTAAATGTTTAAAATGGAAATTGTAATTTCTTTCTAATATTTCGACGTTCTTCTCAAAACTTCGATCATAACCTGAAAGTTTTAATTATTCTAGAAATTTTAAGTTTAAACATTCTAATTTAATTTATCTCTCCTAAAATTTTTCAGTGTTTTCAATATTTCGAGTTTTTTTTTCGATATCAAATTACAACGTTTCACTTATTTCTCAAACTTTTGTCTTAAAACTACATTTTACAAGATAGGATTCGAGTCTCTCGAAATTCCGATTCTTTTTTCCAACATTTTCGTATATTTTTAAAATACTTATAGTTTCCTAAAAATATCAATATTTTTGACTTTTTTCTAAGATCTTTGAATATTTTAACAATATTCTAGAAATTTGAAATTTCAAAGTGAAATTGTAAGAACAAGATTAAAACCGAAATTTTGAAATTAAGGTTGAATTTCGAAACCAAACTTAAGACGATTTCTTTCCCTAAAAAACGTTTAAACTTGCAATTTTAACATGTTTACACTAAAATTTGAATTTTTTCTTTTGGGATTTCGACTTTATCTCTAAATGCGAATTTTTTCCAATTTTTTTTGTCTTTATAAATTAGAAACTTAAATCTTTTTTTCGAAACTTTGGGTGTAAATACAAAATTTTCTTTCTTTTCTAGAATATTTGTGTTAAAAATAGATTTTTTTTATAAAATCCCAGTTTCTTAAAATTTCGAATTTAAAATGAAAATTTCGACATTTTTCTCTAAATTTTGTCGTCGATCCTGGGATCCCCATTTTCTCCCAAAAAATATGAATTTACAAGTCTTTTTTCTGGAACTCATGGGTTAAGTTAGGTGTAGGGTACGGGGAACTTGGCCTCCCAAGCCCCAAAAATATTCGAATATGACAGTTAGCAGTAATAGCGTTCAGTAATTTCAAGTTTTAATAACCAAAATTTCGATTTCTTTCTCGAAATATCAAGACTAAAGTCGAATTTTTGAGAAAAAAGAAATTTCGACATTAAACTCCAAATTTCAACTTTTACCTGGAAATTTCGACCTTAATCTGAAAATTTCGAAAAAAAGTCGAAATTTCGATTTTAAGGTCGAACTTTTGAGTTTATAAAGTCAAAATTTAGGGATTAAAGTCGAAATTTTGACAGAATTTTATCTTTAAATGTATGGCAACCCTGCTGCCTGCCATCATACCATAGAGAAAACTTGGAATAAGCAAACTTGGAGAAATGTTTTGTGATCAGATACAAGAAGCAAAATATAAACAATATTAATTGAACCGGTTATGTATTATGATTAATACGTAAGTAACGAAAATTTGTTTTTATGTATTATTGTATTATATAGATACATTTTTCATAATTTTGTAGTTGAGGAACGCTACCTCTAAAATATATTGATCAGCAACCCTTTGTCTTTGTAAATTAAAAATATTATTTAAAAATGAACGCCGCGATTAATATTGGGGTAGAAGATATGACAGCCACTATAGTACGATATGGCTTGTACTTGGGAGCCCTTTTTCAAATTGTGTGCTTAGCCGCTTGTATATTTATGCCAGATACACCAGAAGACAATTCATGGTTAGCGAAGGTAAAAATTATTTATGATTTGTTGTTTTCAAATTAGAAAATGTTTCTTTGGTTTTAGGGTGAAAGTGATGATGAGAGCTCAGAACAGAATACACCACAGACTACACCAAGAAGACCACATCATCGCTTAAGAAAACAGGAGAAGAAAAAGAGGAGATAAGATGCTTTCTCCTGTATATGCGTAATTTGTTCAAAATATTTTTGTTTATTCGCTTTTAGTGTACTATTTCATAGTCACAGATTTCTTATTACAAATATTTTAGAATGAAATTGGTTATGAAGTACATTAACATAAGCATCAATGGAACTATGTTTGCAATATGGAATGGTAGCACTTAGGCAAAGAGGTCAAAAAAGGTGTGATGAATTTTAAATAAAAAGATCATTTATAAGTCATTATTTATAAGTATTTCATGTATCAGTGTCACTGTAATCATTTAAGCAATTTCTTTTTTGAGGTTTTGAGGCAGAATGTTTGAGAAATATTCGAACATGTAATTGCATGTAAACAACCTGTGAAATCCTAATGGCTAGTATACACTCGCAACAAAATCGTGGAACTCATCTGTGTAGACAAAGTTCCATGATTGTGTATAGACAAATGGGAAATAAATCGTTTGTTCTACAACTCCCTGTGAACAAGCAGCATTGCCATAGGTTGCTGTCTTACTTGCTATGGTGTCTTTCAAACTAGGTTAGCTAAATTGCTCAAGTGTGAGTGCCTGACAAAGCCTCTAGACCATTTTGAGATTTGTTCATGACTGTCCAGACAGTCATGACAAATCAAGGGACTCTTAGAGTCCCAAGACAAAATGCTCGATTTGTCTATAAACAGTTGTCCGATTTTGACTACGAGTGTGTACTAGCTTTAAAAGTAAAAAAACGTTATTTAAAACTGACCCTTTATAAAACTTAACGTAACCAAGTGAAATACAGCAGTCTATGAGAAAAGCCATATTGATTTTCAAATAATTGCATGTAGAATTAAATAATCCTAAACAATCAAAACTGGCAATAAAGAAAAATGTAGGAAAACAAGCATGTCATTTTTTTGTAGATTTTTTTTTAAGAATGCTGCATTTTCAAAGTTAATATAAAATATTCAGGAAATATGAGGTAATTCATAGTAGTACTTGTCTTATCCATTTTGGCTAAAACTGAGGTAATTAAGAAAAATGTTTAATGTCTTTATTAACAATAAATTCACATGGCTGTTTTTTCATCGAATTACTAACTAATAATTAAGTTTATTCAACAGATTTGTTAGTATAAAAATTTAAGGCAGAAATAAATAGTGATGGGATAATCATATGATTTTCAGAATCGAATACTTTTGAGTTCGAATACAGAGAATTGAATAAATATGTAGTACAAAGTTTATGTGGGCAATGAACAACTGAGTCAGAGCATGCAATAGAAGTACTGAAATATTAAAAGAATCTAAAATACTAGAGCCTCCTTTACTAACTTTCGTCGTTGAGTGATAACTATTTATCACTCAACGCTTTCATGTATAAACTCCTCTAGAATGGCATCTTATGAAATAAATGATTTGATTGGTTACAGGGATAAGGATAAGGCGAGTTTTAACATGCCACTGGACATAGATAAGACCAGTTTTGTAGTGGTATTTAATATTTGTCCCTCATTTTCTATTGGTTAGGATAAGTTTTGCGCCGGTTTTGATACACATGATACAGATATTATCATAAGAGTATTTTTTTATGACAAGATTTGTATATCAATTTTTGAATCATAACGGCTCTTTCTCACGAAGAGTTGCAAGGCCGCAAGGCTCGTCCTCGCGAGTAGGAGCTTTTTCGACTCCTATCTTCACTTTTTCACATGGGGAGCTTTTCGATTCGGGCGCTAAACATTGTGTTCCACAGAAAACCTTGCGTCCCTTGTTAATTACAATTGATCGAATCAGACCCGGACAATGTTACAAAATTCCTGCGAAGAACTTCGGAAACTTCGCACCAATTTTTAGTTACGCTATAGCGGGATCTTTTATGACTCGGCCAAGCAAAGGATCGGATCAGGGTTGTCATCTTTTGTGTCGAAAAAAGGTAGGTAGCTCAGCAATAAAAAAGGCTATTTGTACTCAAAATATTTTTTCTGTAATCTATTTTTAGTGCTAGGTACACACGTACACAAATAACAAACTCCGAAACGAACGTAATTATAATACATCTGTTAGATTTGTGATTCATCTTATTAAATCTTAGCAATTCCAATTATGCATTAGATCATTTATGTTTTATTATAAAAAAAAAATCGGTTGGCAATATTGTCCAAAATCTGTCCCGCCCAAAATTGGGACGGATGGCAACGCTGGGTCGGATACTGATTGAATTAATTAACAACTCTACTCAAAATCCATCTTGACTTAACGCTGGGGAGCGAGAGCATTTCGCGGAAGAGACGCGATCCCTTCCAAACGCACGGCTCGAAATGCACGATCCTTACGGGCTCTCGCTCGCGCGTTCTAAAGGTCCCTGCTTCCCATGTGAAAACTCCATTGCACTCTTTGCATTTCAGTCTTGCAGGGTTGCCAGATGAAATTTTCTGTCGTCCCTAGATTTCGTTTTAAAAATCCCTAGATTTCCCTAGAAAATATCTAATATATATCTGGTTGCATAATAACACACATTTTTTTAAAAACAAATTTATTGTGAAATGAACCTTTTATTTTTATATATAATAATGTTAAGCAACGAGCAACTCTCATAAATATATGATAATAATAGGATTACACATCAACGTCAACTTTCTTTAGAAATAAACTGACAACATTATTCATATATTTTGCTATTCATTTTTTTTAATAAGTCGGTAGTAATATTAAAATCAAAACAGTTTTGATTCTTTAGTAAACTTTTTGTATGTAGTATGCCACATAGAGTTTCTGTAGATAATTTATTTCTTATCTTTGTTTTGTTTAAATTGACAACTGAAAAAATTCTTTCCACAGCTGCACTCGAATGTGGCAAACACATAATATCTAATACAAAATTGGATAACGTTGAAAAAATTGCAGAACCATCAGCACTTTTAGTGTTGGATACTTTTGTCCAAAATTCTGACACGTTAATATTTTTAAAGTCAGTCATGTATATATTTCTTAACTAGAGCCATTCTCTATCTAAATCATTTAATTTATGATTAATACTCTGTGCAAATATTAGTTTTCTTTTTATCTGGTGATTGCTGTTCATTTCATTTGTGAATACGTTATTCAGTCCGTGTCAAGATAAGAACCTTTTTCTTTACGTGGTGAACTCTATTTTCCCACAAGGCATGAATATTCAGTTGCTTCAGAAATTATTTGGTGTTTGGTTTGGACGTTTGGGAATTAAGATTAGGAAAAAAAATAAACTAAAAGTAAAAAGTAATACATTTTATTTTCAAGACTGCGTCAGATTTTCCAAAATCCCTAGATTAGTAGGAAAATTTCAGAAACTCCCTTCTCCCTTTGTCAACGTGAAAAATCCCTAGAAAAGGGGAAAATCCGTAGACCTGGCAACCCTGCAGTCTTGCGAGCCTTCCTCTCGCTCGTGAGGACGAGACTTACGGCTCTCCGTGTGAGAGCCGTAAAGATATGAAAAGTTCACAATTGGATAAGGCGAGTTTTGCTATGGAACATTATATATGTTTAGTGGAACAAATTTGCAATGTATATTGCCTACTGTTTAAAGCAAGTAATTTATCTTTGTAAAGTAATCAATCAAGCTTTAGGAACATAAAATAACTTTTGTAAACTAGATTACCAACTTTTTAATTTATATATATATACAGTAAGAACTCCAATTATTCGAACACCAGCTATTCGGATTGCCAATTTTTTGGTTAGCTTTGAGAAAAAGATAAATTCATTAAACCACAATTTTCGACTTGAAAGAGCAAATTTTCAATTTTAAACTGTGTCTGTCCTTGAGAAAGAAGAATTGTTGAGAAAAACGGGAAAAAGCTGTAGAAGCAGCTTTCAGGATCGATTATTTGTGAAAAAACAAAACTGTTTTTTTTTCTTTTTGTTTTTTTTGTTTTTGACTCTGCTCTTTGTCTGGTTTTACACCGTTAGCTGAGTATGACATAACTGAGGGCTTTATACAATTATTTGTTTTTTTTTAATTTGTAGCCAATTATTGGGATATTTAGATCAGGTCCGGCCTGAATTAAGAGGAGTTCTACTGTACAAAATAGAATATTTGATGTTTACTTACTGAAATTAATGTCATTCATTAATTTCGTAATTTTCAATCTTGTTAAATAACTTAGGTGAAAATAGGAATTTTATTGTATTCAATTATCTAATGGTAGTGAATATATGACATGTATATGATTTTTTTTCCATAAAATACCCTAGAAATTTATTTGATTTTTCTTCTTTATTGATTCTACAGGCCACCGAAGTTTTATTTTTTCTAAAATATGGTGATTAGATTCAAAATGTCGACTTTTTTACAAATTTCGTACAAAATGTGGACTAATCTTCCAAGTTTTAAAATATCGAGATTAATAGTTATTATTATTATGTATTATTAATGTAGATTAATAGTTATGAATATTGAAGAATTCCACACTGTAAGGGTTCAAAATGTCAATTATCGAGATTTTAACTTTCTAATATTTCTCGAAATTTTGACTTTTTCTTAAAATTTCGAGGTTACATTTTAAACGATCAAAGTGGTGCCTAACATTTTGTTTCTAAACTCAAAATTTTGATTTGATTTTCAATCTTTTTCTTGTCATGTTAGATATAAAGCTTAAAACTCAAGTTTTTTTTTGAAAATTCAATTTCAAATGAGAAACTTTGGTCTTTTTAATTTTCATTTTTATTTTGAAATTTCGATTTTAATTTGGGTGTTGCCGATATTTCCGAGATTTCAAAATTTTTCTTTTCATCCAAATTATGGGTTCCTGAAACTTTGAATTTTTCTTGAAGTTCATTTTATCAGTTTTAAACTCTTTTTCAATTTCGTCTTTAATCTTAAAGTTTTGATTTACTGTTGAGATTTTTCTGGGATTTTTTAAACAAATTTAAGATTTTATCTTAATTCTTCCAGATTTTTTGTAAATCGCAGTTTTTTTCACTTTTAATCTATACTTGAATTTTAAAATTCAAATAATAAGCTCGAAATTTCCAAAAAAAACTTTTTCGTTTTATAAACTTGTAAATTTCTCAACATTTCTGGTAACAGAACTTCTACTTTCAATTTATTAGTTTTGTTCCCAGAAGTTCGATTAGAAACTCAAAATGATTTAGGTGGAGAGAACTACAATTTTCCACTAACTCAATTTTGGAAAACCATAGTAGCTCCCCTCTTCCCTTTTAGCTATTTTAGAGTTTTACCCGAAAGTTTTCAAATTATATTAAAAATGTATTTAACCCATTAATGCCCACCACCCTTACACAAGACAAAATAGTTACTGATGATTGAATTTAGTTGATTATGGTATAATTTTTTGCTTCCCGTATTAGTTACACTTTATTTCTTCCGTAAGCATAAAAAAATTGGTGTACTAAAATGATTACACTGGGCTCATATGAATACAAATCATCAAAAATCCTAATGATTTTACTTGTTTAGAAAATTTCTATTAATGTGTAAAAATTAATTCGAAGTGTAAAAAAATTTGAAATCCCTCAGTGCAAAAGTGACACTGCATTTGTCACAAATCCATCTAATTATTTACTTTTTTTTTTTGGAAACTGATAAATCAAATCCTTGGCAAATATATATAATTGCTTTGAAATTGTTATTTGAATGACTTTACTTAAAGAATGCAAATATAATTCCTTTGAAATTACAAACAATTTATAAGATCTTTTTGGAAAATGACTTCATGAACCTCCATACATTGATCGATATGAGTAATACTTTTTATGTGGAATTAAAATGGCTCACTGCCAGTTTACCGGTTTTTATTTTGCATTGCAATTCGGTCCGTGTTAACAATTTGATCTAAAAGTCCACTCCTCCTAAAAATGCATTCCAGATACGAAAAAGCCTCGATTTTGGCTCCGTTATTTATATTTTTTCTTCGACGACCGCCGTTTCACTTGCGAGACTAATCTTATGCCCTTATAATTAGCAGCGATTTTAACAACACTAGGTCATTCCATCTTACCAAAAGGGAGGGTGTTAGTTGTAGGGATGCTAGCCGAATTATCACGTCGCTACTTTTCATCTGATCAGAAGAAAAAAATTGAATACATTTTGGATTGTTTTCTTTTACAGTTCTAATAGATAATATATTTTTCTCTGTCAAATATGATGAAATATCGTAAAGTAATGGTCAGATATATAATATCGTGTGATCAATTACAACCTTAGATTACAAGGAAAATATGGACCTTCGAACCTCTACATTAATCAGCTTGGCACCACACTAAGTATCGAAAATATGACATTAGCTACATTTTGTTCTTTATAGCTAAGTATTACTGATTCATTTGTTATAAAATGCTTCGCAAAAATGCTCGAAACATGTCACGACTGCTTCACAAGTCGAAAAATATTTTGAAAAATTCGAAATTGTTGGAAGTTTATATCCTACATCTGCCAACTGTACTAAATTGAATACTCTCATATTCATGACAAGATAAATACAGACAATAAAGAAATTCTCCATTATCTAATAAGAAATTCTTGATCTTATTACCTTTTGCTTCACATATCTAATGAAAATAAATATCTGATATCAAAAACGAATTACTGTTTTTAATAATAGCATCTAGAGGAAATCTATTTCCTATCAAAACCTCTTGCATGTCACATTTTGTGCTACTATTTCCTTAACGCAGAATGGAAAATTTGAAATTTTGGATTGTGAGGAATTAAAGAACAAAGTATGGGGATTAAAATTATGTCATTAACTTTTTCACTTTCAACTCATAGACACCCCCAAGAGCAATAATTAAGTGTATTCAATTTAGTATAGTGGGCGTGAATGGGTTAAGCAACATTTTGGCTAAATTCAAAATTTCAGTTTTTCTACAAATATTAATTTTAACTTCAAAATCCAATAAAATCGAAATTTGGACAACTTAGGGCATCAGCTACAAAAAAAGGAAATATCGAAAATAAAAACTGCTATCATTCACTGAAGCAGTTCGACTGAAACTCAAAAAATGGCTTATGTTTTTTTTTTGTCTCAATCAATTTTCCCATTTACGAATGACACCACTGCCAACCACATGATTCGTTTTGTTTTAAACAAAATAGAAAAAAATTATACAATAAATAATTTTATTTATCCTTAAATAACAAAGGATGGAACTACTACAAAGTTACTTTTTGCATTTGCAAGTTTATGTTTAATAAGAAACGTGGATATAATCTCAGCAACAGTGTTAGGTTGATCTTCATGTATTGCATGGCCAGACTTCGACAACACCTGCATTTGAAATTTGCCTTGCATTTGTCCAACTGTGAGAGCTGTATCCAAGCCATGAATATTGGCCAAAAGCAAAATTTTGGGCATACTCAATTCCAAGAATTTTTGCGACAAACCTTTAAACCACCCAGTCCAAAATTTCTCAGTTTTTCTTAAATCTATCCTCCATACAAACTGATTCGATTTATTAACATTATTCTCTTTCCGTTCACCAGGTAGATCTGGCAAAGGGGGTTTTTGGAATTTACCATCTTCAGCAATTTCGTCTTCTTCTGCTTCTTCTATTACAAAAGGTTGGGAAGGTTTCTGAGTGCACTGATCCGTTACTTTTATCTCTTTTATTTGGCCCGGCATTGAAATCCTCGCGGCTTCCAAATTTCGCGTTTGTCCACTTTTGTAACACCATTGAATCGCTGCCTCAACTGTATCAAACTTTGACGGCCTGTTTCTGAGTATGCTTTGCATTGAGGACAAAGCTTCCAAAGCTGTGCCTTCTACAACGTCAATTACACATAAACCAGCTGTAGGAATCAACGAAGCAGCTGCGACAGCCACCGCACCCCCCATACTGTGTCCAATCAATATTATATTTCGGTCCGATTCTTTGCAAATATTCATAACTACCTCAAAAACATCATTCGCCAAAGTTTCCAAGGCCAAATTATCATCATCTTTTGTGGTGGTGCTTCCATGCCCTCTCAGATCGATTGCGACAACTTCACATTCAACATTAGAGAATATTTCAGCGGCGAGTAAAGCCCAAGTTAAAGCGGAATATCCGCCGCCGTGTAAACATACCAACAAAGGACCGGTGTTTCCTTTTCTGTACACATTGAAGGTTCCGCTATCCGTTTCTATTTTTTCTTCAGTCTCGAAGTATTCTGACCATGTGAGGGGTGTAAAATTGTGGTGGCTACTTCCTCTCAACTTGCTACCACTTTGGTTTCGATTCAAGACACTTTTCCTTAAGTCGCTCATACTTGCATTTATTTTGGGGTGCAAAATGACGAACAGAAAACGTACATGACAGATGTCAAAGAAAGTAAACGTCTAAAGAGCAGTAATTGTAATTATATCGATTATTGTCAAATTAGTTAATAGTTAGTAAGCTTCTTTCTGTTTATTTGAAAAATTATTTTTATTATCATTAATTTGTATTTCCAATAAAATGTAATCTATGAGTTTGTACATTTGAACTACTACAGTTGTAATCATAGAATGTGTATATTCATTTTCATCAGTGTTGCCAATCTTGTCACAAATAAAAATTAGATATTTCGAAAATAGCCGTTGAAAACTGTAAATTAGTTGGATTTTCTCCTCAAATGTTTTCCTCTTACTTAATATTCAAGGGTTTTTGGAAATTCCAAGCTTCAAGTGTGAAAAATTTCGAATAATGAAGTTTAATTATTATTAATAATTTAAGACAGTAGTTGACCATTTATCGATAAATTGAAATGTTCAGGAATTTACTTATTACATAAATTACGAGATTCTCTTAAAATGTTGAGATTCTTCTTAAACCTGCAGTTTTTAACTTTATTCTCTAAAAATTAAAGAAACTATGTTAAAAGGTCGCCTTAAATAAACAGTGAATAAAAGCTAACTATTAATTTATTGAACACAAAGCGAGTCTTCCTTAAACGAACTTCATTTTTTATATATCTGTTAGGGATGCAAACGATAGTTCGATGTTTTGAAAGCATCGATGTATCATTTGTAAACATCGATGTTTTAACATCGATGGTAAAGCATAAAAACTATCGATACATCGATCAATTTATAAACGATGTTTGAAAAATCGATGTATCGCATCGCGATAGAATTAGCGCCATCTGTTGCATAGAATATATATTGATTTAATAAATTAATGCTGAATGTATATACCCCAAGAGGTACACAAACAATATAATTATCTGAAAATTCATAGTTTGGATATTTTTATTCGATAATTTATGAAAAAAGCCCAAATTTTGAAAGAAAAATGAGAATCTGTAGAAAAGTTTCTCGAGTATTAATTTAAAAATTCAAAAACACAAACTGAATTTTCACAATTATTTATTATTCATTTAATATCTAAGATCTAACAAAATCGAAACCGGCCTTTGGTTTCCAAACTTCGAATCTAATAAATCTTCAAACCTATTGGTCTGTGCATTAGAATCCTTGTCTTCTGGGAACTTTCCTAGAGAGGCAGTGTTTCAACTGTTGGCAGTTCAGCTACCTATGATTCACTCTACACACCTGGAGGACTGCATGAATTTGCAGTCTAGGTTGCATTCTACTTGCATAATATTTATTATTTTATATTTTGGGGCAAAGATAAAATTCTTATTTTATCAAAATTTCCATTTAAACTTCAAATTTTCAGTTCCCTTAAGACAAGTTTCTTTACATAAATTTCCATTTTTCGAACATTCAATTATGTTAATTTCGTATCTTAATTTAAAACCTCCACAAAAAAGTGGAAATTTTCATAGAAAAAGATAAACAAATTTAGAAACAGATCAATTTTCAAATTGAAAATAAAAATTTCCATATTAAAACCAAAACAGAATTCTCAAAATTTAGAACCTAATTTCCAAATTTGGAATAATTGAAGTTGTCAATTATTGAGTAAACAGTTATCGAGATTTCATGTTTAAATTTGAAAATAAAATTGCATGTTTTAATAATTGACATTTTATAATAATTTAAATTTTGTTGCAGTTTTTATCGTTAATAAAGTTTAATAATTATGAATATTTTTAATCCAAAATTTTCTTAGAAATCTCGAATCTTTCCTAAAATTTTGTATGAAACCAAAGTTTATTTTTATAAGTTTTAGTTTTTTCCAAAATTTGAACTTTTTTTTCAAATCCAAATTTTTATCGAAAATTCGAACATTTTTTAAAAATATTTTAGATTAAAGTGGAACTTTTTAGAATTTTACGTTTAGTTTTTAAATGTTAAAGTTTTTCTTTCATTTATGTCTGTAATGTTGAAATGTCTGCTTTGTTCGAAAAATTCAAATTCAAAGGTACTCTTCGGTTCAAAAAACTTTTTTAAAATATGTATACACTTTTTGGAAATCTTGACTTTTTACTGAAAATTTGAAGTTTTTGTAAAAATGTCGATTATTTTTAAAAACTTCAACTATTGATAATTTTCATATTTTTCCAGAATTCGTATATTTTTCAAAATTTTGATTTTTTCGAAAATTTAAATTTTTTGAGAACTTCGTTTCCAAATCTTGAAAATTTTGAATTTTTAAAATTTTGTCTCTTCGAGGTTAAGTTTGGTATTTTTACAAAATCAACTCCGATTTTTTTAAAAAGTTCGAGTTTTTTTTAAATTTTGAATTGTTTTTAAAAATCTGGAACTTTTCTCTGAACATTTTTCAAAATTTCGACTTTCAATTTCTTAAAAACGTTAATTTCTTTTTTAAAATCGTGGCCTTTTAGAAAAATTTGACATTTTTAAAATCTCTTTATTCTTTAAAATTCCAAAAAATTTGAAAACTTCGATGTTTTTTAAATTGTCAATTTTTTTTTAATTTTGACTATATTTTAAAATTCCAACTTTTTTGAAAATTCATAATTTTTCAAATCTCAACATTTTATCAAAATTTCACCCATTTTTAAAATTTTTAGCTATTTCTCAAAATTTCTTTTTTTAAAACCTTACCTTTTCAAAATTACATTTTTTAAGTTAAATTAGAAGCACTTTTAAAAAACTTTGGGTTTTTTTGAAAATTTCGTTTTTTAATAAAAAAATTTGAATTTTTCTTGAAAAGCATCTCTTGAAATTTTGCTAGTTGTCTTGAAAATTACGACTTTATTTTTAAACATTTCGATATTTTTCAATTTTAAACGTTATTTCAAAATTTTGTTCTCTTTGAAATTTTAACTATTTTTCAAAATTTCGACTTTTTTGAAAATCTTTACTTTTGTCAAAATTATAATTTATCTTCAAATACAATTAGTACGACTTAAAAAATTTCTTCTTTTTTGAAAATTGGTTTATTTCAAATCTCTATCAAAATTTTGTCTTAAAATTTTTTACTATTTTTTCAGAATTTTACAAAGGCGTAGAAAGGACATGGATTAAAATAATTTTTTTGGGAAATTTCGTGTTTTAAGTCGAAATTTCAAGAAAAAGGTCGAAATTTTGACTTTTTTTGGAAATATCGACTTTCTTCTCCAAATTTTAATTTAGAAAATTTGACTTTTTTCTCGAAATTTTGACTTCCAAGTAGAATTTTGTGTACTCTATGGTTAAGTTAGGTAGATGACAGTTGCGTCCCACCTCATCCCTTTTCCAACAATTTGACACTTGGCAGCAGGGTACGTTCAGTAATTTCCATTTTTAATTACCAAAATTTTGACTTTTAAAAGTAGAAATCCCGAGATTAAAGTCGAAATTTCGACAAAAAAATTCGAAATTTTTAGATTGAAGTCGAAATTTTTGAGATTAAAGTGGAAATTTCGGGATTAAAGTCTAAATTTCGAGAAAAAAGTAGAAATTTCTAAAAAAATTTTTAATCAATGTTCTTTCTACGCTTTCGTAGAATTTCCACATTTTTGGAAATCTTTTTATTTGAAATTTTGACTTTTTTTTAATTAAAGCGATTCCAAAACTTTGTAAAATTCGATGTTTTCTCAAAATTTAAATTTCGATTCTTATAATGTTTAGCATTTATACAAAATTCTGCCTCAATTTTTTAAAAAGAGGTGTATCGAAATTTTGACTTTTTTTTTGAATAACCTGAATTTTTTTTGAAAATTTCAACATTTTTCAAACTTTAAAACTTCGTTTACTTTTCAAAATTCCAAAATTTTGCATTACACAATTATTATGTTTATAAATGTTAGTTCTTTCCCCAAAATTTAGCGTTTTCTTCAGATCCAGCATTTAACCTTGAATTTTTATCAAGCATTTATTATAAACATTTGAGATTGGTCGGAATTTTTAAAATTTTGAGTTTAACATTTAAATTAAAATTTATACTTTTTTGGAAAACGTTAATCTGCAAACGTAATTTTCGGTTCAAAAAACGTAGATTTTGAGTTTACTATTAAATTTTTGAAGAAAAAATATAAAAAAAGTACGGGTTTAAATTCGGATGGAAAATAATTGTCATTTCATAACAAATAATTAAAGAAATTAGGCGTAGAAAGAAATTTAAAAAAATATATATTAGAAACTTCGATTTTAAAGGCGAATTTTCGAGTTTGGAATTTCGACTTCTATTTCGAAATGTCAACATTTTTTCTCGAAATTCCAAGATTAAAGTTAAAGATTCGACTTTTAAAGTAGAAATTCAGAGAAAAAAGTCGAAATGTTGGCTATTAAAAATTTAAATAATTGAACACACCCTACTGCTATCTGTCAATATTGTTTGCCTAATCTGAGTTTCGTGTATACTTACTTATAGTACGAAATTTTGAGATGAAAGTCGAAATTTTGACTTTAATCTCGAAATTTCTAAAAAAACTCGAAACTTCGAGATTAAAGGCGAAATTTTGGGAAAAAAGTGGTATTTTTGAGAAAAAAAAGTCTAAATTTCGTGATAAATTTTAAGATAAAGTCTAAATTTCGAGATAAAAGTCGAAATTTCAACTTTAATCACCGAATTCCAAGAAAAAGTCGAAATTTCAATTAAACTCGAAATTTCAATTAAACTAGAAATTTCTAAAAAATGTCTTTTTAAATTGATATCCTTTCTATACTTTCCTAATTTTGACTTCTTCAACTCGCAATTAACTATTTTAAAAACACCGGAGAAACATCGACGTATCGATACTTAATACCGATTTTTGAGACATCGATGTTTCATTAAAAAAAATATCGATGTTCAAACATCGATGCTTTTTTAAACACTGTTGCATCCCTAATATCTGTCAAACGTTGGGAACTCTTAGTGAAACTTAAACCTAACAAAACTAACATCTTATGAAAACAAAAATTACTAAGTTTATGATGATTGCTGGATGTTTGATTGCCTAATCTATTTCAACAAACTAACAATAAGAAGTTTGAGAATATTTTATACAAATCTGCAGTGTTGCCTCCACATTTAGACTTTTTTAGGAAAGTTTTCAGGTTAAACTTGAAAATTATATTTATTCCTAATATGTTGACTTTAAAATTGGAATTTTGAATTCAGTCTTGAATTTGTTTTATAAATGTAGGTTTTCTAAAAGCTTGAATATTTTTCATTAATTTCGAGTTTCAAACTATTAAACAAAATATGGAAACAAGGAAGAATAAAACTATGCTCTATAATGTCTTGGTTTATTCGGAAGACATTTCTTGTTATTAAAACCAGTATAAATTGATTGAGTATGAATACAATTAGTTAAACAGAGTATAAGTTCACATAGAACATATTGAATTTCTAAGCAAGGAATTTTATATTACAAGACTTTTTATTTCTTGACTTTTAATTTACATATTAAGGGATTCTATCTAGTTATTACAATGAATTCACTTTCTTCAATAAAACATTTTTAATGTAAATTCACTCCTCTTACATTTGGGTGTTTTCACTTTAAAATTAGGTCACATATTAGCAATGTTTTAGTTTATTAAAAGAGTTTTAGTTTTATAATGTATAAGAAATGAATTTACCTTTTTACAAAGGAATGTTACAGATTTAAAACAATAAAAAATTCTTCCAAAAAATTCACAAGAATTTTAACAAAATCAGACTTTACAATTTTATTATATTTGATGTCTAGCTAAAACAAAAAACAATGCTTAGTTTTATTGTACAGCACAAAACATAAAAAGCAAAGTGTACAATACATGTAAAATATTTTACAGATATTTTTTCTCAAATGTGGCATTTATGTTTAACTTTTGTTCAAGTTATTGGAAGTTTTGTCCTAATTTAACATCTTAAAAAATGTAATGAAAGAATAAATAACAATTTTAATCAATACTGATACATCTTCACATATTTTAAAATAGAAACAAATTAAAAAATCGTATAAACTTAAAACAGTTAAAAGATAATACGAACAAGTTTAATAATAAAACACAATCTTAAGTTTGATGTTCTTAGCTTAATAAAAATAGTATAGTTTGAAAAGAGTAAGAGCAGTTAATAACAGAACTTAATAAGAAGCAACTAAAACTAGTGCTGCAAATTGCACATCTGTGATGTACAAAAAATTCTACAATATCATCTCTATTCACACTATTATGTACATTTGATGGGTGCTAAACGTAAAATATACAGTATATACGTAGGTAGGTACTCTTCATAATCAATAAAATTTATATAAAAAAAATACTTATGTACAAAAACTTCATAATCACTTCTTTATATTGTGATCGAATACAATTTCTAGGTAATACAACCTGATTTGAACAAGCAAATGTGAGAAAATTATTTTCTATGGCTATGCCCATCACAGAATGTAGCTTTCTTTTTATTAACACCTCTAATCCTATTTGTCAAGGCCTATGGAATCTGAAATAGAAATACGTGATTAATAATTTGTCGAAATTTCGTTATCAACGATAAATTTTTGAGGTAAAAGGTTTGTTTCAATTTTAAAGACGAAGTTTTGGACAAATTAGCTAATAAGCTTGCGAAGAGAGTTAGAAAAAAAGACATTAAAACATCGATTTCTAATACAAAAGTTCGAGGAGAAGTAAAACCAAAAGTTTCGCAAAAAAAGGTGAAATTTTTTGAGATAAAAGTAAAATATTTTAGAAAAAACAAAATTCTAACGTTTAAATTCAATACAATTTGAAAAACTACTTCAGAGTCAAACTTTTCAAAATAATAATGACTATTTCCGAGTAAACATGTAAAAAATGGAAGTTTTAAATTAGAGATTTTGTAACATGTATGGTACCATTTCAAGTTTTTTCTCAAAATTTCGCTCCCTTTCAAAATCTTGGTTTTAAACTGAATTATAATGTTCTACATTTTTTCTTGAAATGCTTGCTCTAAATTTTTAGACAAAAATTTGAAATATTGAGATTTGAACGAAAATGTTAAATCTTAGAAAATCGAATCAAATCAAATTGAAAATTTGGAGAAAAAAATTCAAGAAAAATCGGAATTCTGCATGGTACATTCTTATTGATCGGAAACATTACGTTCATTAATTTTATTTAAGATTTTTGCGACCCAGTTTGAAAATATTTAAATTTTTATTAATGAAAGTTGACAATATTCTAAAACATGTTTTGAAGTATGACTACGTGATATATACATTTTTTAAAACGTGAGTGCTTCTAGCTAATAAGCTGAAACCTTTCGGCGGTTAGGAACAGTAATCACAAAGAGCATGTAAGTTCGACCCACAAGTATAGTTTAATGCTGGAAGGGGTATTAGCCCTCGGAGTAGTGGTTTTTTGTGGATCGGGCTTTAAATATTTAAATTTTGACCACCGTAAATTATTGATGAAACGTCTATTCATGTTAAACATTTTTTATGTATTTCAATTTATTATTTTTTTTGAAAGTATTTTTAAGTACTTCTTTTTCATTGTTCCCTTCCACGTTATGCACTGCCGACGAGGTCAAATGAGAGCGAAACATGTCTAGTGCTACAAGCTTTTTTAAAATTTATTATATTTTCATAATTAATTTAAAAACATTGTCATGTCTAATTTTGATCTTCTATATTTTACTTTTTTTAATTGTATATAAAATAAACTAACCTATTTTTTGTCAACTGTCATGAGGTGGCGTTTTAAAAAATTTAGATATCACGTAGTCACATTTCAAAAAATGTTTCAGAATATTATAAACTTTCAATAATAAAAATTTAAATATTTCCAAACTAGGTCGCAGAAATGTTAAATAAAATTAATAAACAAAAATCTAAACTTTGACTAATAACTTAAAAAACAGAAATAATGGTCTAAATATTGAAAGGAAAGTCGAAGTGTAAAGGAAGAGGTAACAATTTTCAATTTCACCTAGGAAGTTTAAAAAAAAAGTTAAAATTTCTAGAAAAACTCAAACTTTGTAAAGAATTTATATTTTGTATAGCTGTTTCCCTAGCTTTTATGGAAAAGATCTCACTGCTTTAGTACAAATTGGAGCAGAGTATAACATTTTTATTTTAAAGACGAAACTTTAAGAAAAAGGAAATATTTTGGGTAATTTCGAAATTTTGAGACAAAAGTCCAAATTTCAAGAACCAGGAATTTTGAAAAAAAAATCAAGTTAATCTTGAAATTTCGATTTAGATTAAAATTTTGAAAATAAAGCCAATATTTTTTTAGACAATGCAAAAATTGTGAGCTTCCAAATCTAACTTTTAGAAATAAATTAGAGACTGAAAATGTAAACTTGGAATTTTCCCATGAAAGTTGGAAAGACTTGTGTAAAACTTTGAAAAAGAAGTCAAAATTTTTAAAAGTCTCAAATTTTAAGAAAGTGAAGAATTTAAGTATAAAATATAGAATTAAAATAGACATTTCAAAGTTAAAGATAAAATTTCAAAAACAACCTAAAATTCAAAATTATTAGATAATATAAAAATTTTGAGTTTAAAGACAAAATTCGTAATCTAAATTTTATAGTAATTAAAATAATAGGAAAAAATTTAAGGTGTAAACCCCAAAGTTAGATAAAAAGGTTGAAATTAGAGAAAATTCGATATTTTTATTTTATAAAAATTCTCTCTAATTTTGATTTAAATACATGTAAAAATATCTAAAAATAAATATCAATTCTTATGAAAAACTCAAAATTTTAAATTTAAAACATATTTCAGAAGACAAAATAAAAATAATTGCAAGTTCAAATTCGGAGTCTTACAAAAAAAATCAAAATTTCAAAAAAAAACTTAATGTAAAATCGAAGAGCGTAAACCTTGATTGACGTGGATTTTGAACCTTGCTCCGACCGAAATAAACTAATATTTTTTTCGGTTCGATTCCAGTTTTAGTTCCGAGAAAAGTAACGTTTTTTTTGGTTTCCGATTCGAAGCCCTGGTTTCGGCCATGCCGAAGCTTCGGTCAATTTTGGGCCGCCGACGGACAGCCTGAAAGTAGCTTGGTTTCCAAAATTTGGATTTTTTCTAGTACGAGACGTAGAAATTTAAAGTTAAAGTTTGGATTTACAGAACTAAAAATTTGAAATTTAAACTGAACATTTGGATAAAATGAGTATTCGATTTTTGCGCGAAAGTTAAAAATTCTAGAAGTCAAAAAGTTGGGATTGAAGCAGAAGTTTTGAAAAATACTCCTGTTAATGAAAATTTCTCAAAGTTTGAACTGCAATCTGAATTTATTAAAAATCGGATTGTCTTTTCAAAATTCTGGCTAGCATTTTAAATCTAGACACACAGGCTAATTTTCTTCGAAATTTTGAATCAAAGTTCGAAATTAAAAATATATAATTTTGACTTCAAACTGGATATTCGACTTTTTTTCTCAAAATTTGTATAAAAAGTCTTTATGAAAACATTTTTGTAGATCCATCTATTTTTCAAAATTTCGAATTTTTCAAATTTCGAAATTAATATTTTTTTCACTTTGAACTCGAAATTTAAAACTTTTTCTAGAGATATTGATTTCTTTGTCTAAATAGTGTCCCATTTCTTTTAAATTCAAACCTCTGCAAAAAATGTTCACCCAATTTTCTTGCAAATTGGAGTAGTTCTAGAAAATTGCAAATTAAAACTAGAAATTAAAAAAATAAAAATTTAATGAAACTTTCAGCAGAGTCAATTTTATCACCAAGCTACTTTAATTTCGAATATTAGATTTTTTATATAACAAAAATAATGTTATTTAGTGCTAAGAAAAAGGTTCTAAGTTCGTGGTATGCAATTTATAAATAATTTGAGTTGTCCCATTTCACTTTCTTACCTTGTTAAGTGCCGGCTGTCCTCATGTACAGCCATTTCGGCGCTCTTGAATTCATTCAGTTCTTTCCTTATGGCAGCTTTATCCTTAGGGGTGAGTCTGGTCCAAGGTTTGTCCGCCCTCCGGTCGTAATCATGGGCTTGCGTAACTTCTATATAGTCATTAAAACGAATAATCTTCTTTTCTTTCAGTTCCTCGACGGTCGGCCGGAAACTAAGTTTGCGTAATAAGAACCTCTTCTTTTCCTCTTTTTGCTTCTTTTCTTCAGCGGGAGTTTGCACTGAAATTACAACAATGATTAATATCAGTCAAAGCTGAAGGTTATTATGATACTTACTTTTTAAGATATTACGATCGACCAATTCTTCAGCAGTTGGTCGCATGCTAAGCCTTCTGATAAGTCTTGCTCCAATCGCTTCTTTAGCTTCTTGTCGCTCATTTTCGGTTTGGATTTGCAGGATATTTCTATTGATGAGTTCCTGACGATCTGGTCTTAATGATAACTTGAGCGACAGGGATTCTTTTCTGGCGATTTTGAGCGCCAAATTGTTTTCTTTTGATACGTCGTCATCTTCGTCATCTCTGTAATTTATAGGACCTTCATTATCGCTATTACCACTGTCATCGTTTACGTACGGCTTAGCATTCTCCTTATTTTCTAGTGTGCAAGACAATCCCATGGCGAATTTTACCGGTTTTGAGCTGTAACGAAAACAAGTTATATTAAATTACTTTCTAAAGATAAACTGTAAGACTACATATACAAGATACTTGTAACAAACACTTCTTATAGGATACGAAATGTCTGATAAATTACAGAATAAATTCGTTTCTTCTCTGGAGCACTTCCCTAATAAAATAATTTCAGTGAAGCATTAGAAAACGTGTGTAATTGCGAATGTGCGATAAAGAGAAGCTACAATAGCCACCAATAAACCCTGAAATTACAGCTATTGACAATTATTAATCACAAGTACCACTTAAGTGGAAAAATGATTAAACGGTGTTTCTCTACATTGACTACTATTCGGGGTTTTAATTTAGTAATCAGTCTAGTTGTGGTAAATGGATATTAAACAGCATTCGAGAAAGAATTAAAGGATGAATAAAATCGAAATTTGTATTTTAATCCAAAATTCCAGTTTTTCCTTACGGTTTTAAGTTCAAAATTTCAGTTTTCATGGAGACATTTTAAGTTTAAAGTTGAAATTTTGAGTATTAACTTCAGTTTTAGTTGCGCTTTAATCCCAAATTAAAATCCGAAATTTTAAGAAAAGTGACGCTCATCTGGAGTCTACGTTCGAAAAAACAAAGGAAAAAAAAGAAGTACCTAGAAAAAATCTGAAAAATTCAAAACCTCTAAAAAAACTTCAAATGATTTAAGACTCGAGACTTCCAATGTTTTTCCTGAATGTATCCACTTTACAATTCCAAGAAGTACGACTAAGGTTGAAATTTTGACATTTATTATACTTTAGTCTCGATATCTGGAATTTAATCTTGAACTTAATATTAAAATTTTAAGAAAAATTCAAAATGAGTAATTTCAAGGTTTACAAAATATTGAAATTTAGATTTTATCTGGGATTTAATTTTAAACGCAACATTTAGGAAAAAACTTGAGAATCTGGAAATTATATTCACTTTTTGGGAAACCAAATGTCTGGAAAAAAATTAAAACTGAAAAAATCACGAAATTTCGAATTAAATTTCAAAACTTCCAGTTTTTCGCAAAATTTCGAGTTTACAATTTGAAATTTCAAAATTTAACTCTACTCTGTACATCTGGGATTTAATTTTAAACTCATCATTTAATAAAACAACTCAAGAAAATGGAAATTACGTTCGAATTTCAGGAAAAACCAAATATGTGTCTGAAAACAAATCAAAATCCAAGAAAACCCGAAATGTCAGTTTAAATTTCGAAACTTTCAGTTTTTCTGAAAACTTCGACTTTACAATTTGAAATTTCAAGAAATATGTAAGACTAGCTTTTATTAGAAATTTGAAATGCAAATTTGAAACTTCGATGTTGATATTATCTTTCAACTTGAAATTTTTAAAATTAAAATGGACGCTATGAACTTAAAATTGAAATTTCAAGTTAATTTTGGGTTTATCTTGAAATTTTGACATTTTTTATAAATCTGGACTATGGAAAAATTAATAATTATTTTTTTGAAAATTTCGACTCTTAAATTTTCGAGTTGTCAAAATTTTGACTTTTTAAAACTTTTTTAAAATTTTCTTTTGTTTCTTGTAAATCTTGACTTGTGTTTTTTAATTTCGCTAATTTTAAAATTTTGATGTTTTTTAACTTTACTTTTTTAAAATCTGCCACTTTTGTCAAATTTAAACTTTTCTTCAAAAGTTAGCCATTTATATTAATAAAAAATTCTGATTTTCCACATTTCAAAATTAAATTTTGTCATTTTTGTGAAAATGTTTACTCAAAAATTTTAGCTTTCTTTTGAAATTTAATTTTTTTTTTGTAAATCTTGACTTTTTTGTTTAATTTCAAAATGTTTACTCAAAAATTTCAGCTTTCTTTTGAAATTTAATTTTTTTTTTTGTAAATCTTGACTTTTTTGTTTAATTTCTTATCTTATGAAAATTTCGACTTTTTGACAATTTTCAATTTTTTTCAAAATTTTGACTCGTTTTAAAACTAAAATTTCCATTCTTTAAGAAAAAGTCCACTTTGTCAACATTTTGATTTATTTTGAGTTTTTCTCAAAATTTCGACTTTGGGAAACTGTACCTACTTTTTTAAAAAAATATTTTGATTTTTTTTTAACATTTCGACTCAAAATTTCGAATTTTCAAAATTTTGACTCTTCTAAAAATTCGACTCTTTTCATAATTTTGTCTCTTGCAAATTTTGTTCTTTTTTAATCTGCATTTGTTTACTTTTCTCTTGAAAATTGCGACTTTCGGCCCTTTCAAAACTTCCAATCTTCAAAATTTTGACTTTTTAAAAAATCCAAATTTTTTCCAGATTTTTCTCGAAATTTCGAGTGAATTTTAACTTTTTTCTGGAAATTTTAACTTTAAGTTTTAAAGTTCCGGGAAATATTGAAATGTTCAGTATCAATGTTTCCTGAAGTTCACCTGAATGTCAAAATTTCTGAAAAAATATTTTCTTCTTACAAATTTCTAAATTTTTTCTGCGGCTTTAACTTCAAGATTTCGATTTGAATCATGAATTTTTTTGCTAATAATCAAACATATTTGAGATTTAACTTTAGTCACAAAATCTCTGGATTTTAAGCTAGCACAAGCTTTGAACAAAAATGTAGACACTTTGGCGGAAACATTCGAAATTTGAAAAAACCAAATGAAAAAAAGTGGAATTATCTGTGAAAACTTTACAGTTACGTTTCAATTCCGAAATTTTCACTTTAAAAATTGCGAGATTTCGACTAAAAATTGCATTAAGATATGGACATTTCGAAGAATTCTTCATTTCAAGTTTAAAATTATGGACTTTAATCTGTATTAATAAAATTGAAGCATCTGCCTGCCTGTCGACTGATCTTTTGTCTGAGATAATCTCGAAAATTGCTAAATTGATTTTGATTAAACTTTTACTAAAGTGAATAGTATTTTTAGGGATACCTTTGAGGCTATTTTTATTTTGGTAAAACTCAACCTTTTACTTATAAGAACTCAACTTTGCTAACAATTTTAGTTGAAGTTATAACACAGAAAAAGAGACCAATTTGGAATGTTGCGCAATTCTACTAGAATAAGGAGCGCCAACCTTTGAATATATTATTCTATTAAAATCAAATGAGAAATTATTTTATATTGAAGTATGACGTTATTGGACCTTACGTAGACAAACATCGAGGGGCAGCTAATTTTAAAATAAAAATCGAAATTTCGAGTTTTATAAAGCTCAGTTTTCTGAAAATATCCACTTTAGATGCGACATTTAGATTTAAATTAGAAAAATTTGAGTAAAAACTTGACGATATTTGCAATTGTAATTTGAATTGGAATAAAAAAATGCCTCTTCTGAAATTTAGGCAATAAATTTGAAATATCAGACAAAATATCGAAATCGGAAAATTCTGATTTTTATTTTACAAATTTTGAATTAGTTATAATCCGAAATTTTGATATTTTTCTTGAAACTTTGAGTTTAAAGTAACATTTTTAATAAAGAAGTTCCAATTTCGAGATTTCGACGAAAAATAACAATAATATGTTTCTGCGACAGAAAAGTTACATAAAATTAATAAACATAATGTTTCCAACCAATAAGAGTCCACCATGAAGAATAAGCAATAATATGTGGAAAAATATTCATAAGTTTGGATTTCAATCTTAAAATATCGAATTTAATATTTGGTATAATCTCAAACTGCAACCTCAATCTGAAAATTTCAAGTTTACGATGGAAATCTTCTAATTCAATTTTTAGTCGAAAATTCGATTTAGGTTTAAATTGCCTTCAATTTGTGGATTTTATTGTCAAAAGCCGAAAATAGGTCAATCAATAATCTTTCTTGTATTATTTTATTTATTCATTATCAATGCATAGGGCACTTAAGTTCAATTCATCGGTCCATTTCCTTTATTTGTCATTATGTGGGTTCCATTGTCAAAAACAGAAATTAGGGTTCATTAATGGCGAAAAGAAAAAACAGCGTTTTTCGGAGAGATGGTACAGTCAAACTTTCAACGTACGCTCTTTAGCATGTTAGAATGAAAGCCTGAAGATGAAGTGAACACTACATAAAATAATTACCATATTCGTATCCTAGGCCTTAAAGGAGGCCGTCTGAGAAAAGCATATAAAAACTATGTTAGATCGAAGAAATATATTTTAGGTAAAACAATGTGGAATAAATTTTAGCACACTACAATTTTTCTGTTTTAAATATATAATGTGTAACTCATTCCACATTGGGAATAGTTTCAAAATTTAATAAAATAAAGTAGATAGGGATACTTACTTAAAACTTGAATTGGTATCTGTAGTTTGATTTTGTTTGTTATTCATAAGCGGGCGATTTTCTTGCGTCGGTGTACTTTGAGGCGTTCCGGGTCCACTATTGCTACCTTTCTTTTTGAGAGCAGATTTGAGAGGCACTGCATTGAACCTTGGTTCTTTTGCTGGTATTTCATCTATCCGACTAGTGTCAATAGATGGATCTGGTCGAGGCATCCTGTAATATTGCTCCGAATCATCCATGCTTTCTATGTCTATTTCCTCTTCCTCCTCTTCCTCTTCTTCATCTGAAAGATATAATGTGTAAAGAGCGCACATAAAATGTTTATCATATAAATAAGCGATAATCCTAATCTATTTAATAAATCTCTAAGGACTGATTGACAGACAACGCACAGCGTAAACGGATGGGTCTAGTACATAATATTTCATACAGGCGTTTCCCTTAGTACGTAGGTGAGCACTAAAGGATTTTTCAAAATTCAGCCTCTAAGATAGTAAAAATGGGCATTAACGGACAGGCGATTTTTATGTAACGAATAATACACAATATTTAAGTGTTAAGTGTATTTAAGTGTTAAGATCTGTGTCTTCTGCGAATTTAGAATATATACAAATTTTTGCAGATAATCACATTTTGTCTTTTTATGCATTCTTTTCTTTTGACATTTAAATATTTAATATTTTTATTTAATATTTCAATATTTAGGTTTTAAACTTGAAATTTTGGCTTTAATTTGGCACCTTCCAAAGTTTAAATCGAAATATGGAGGATTTCGAGTTTATAGTCAACATTTTCTGCACACAGTCAAAAATTTGAATAGTTTTTTTTCGAAGTTTTTTTCAAAAATTCTCGCTTAAAATATAAAAATTTTAATTTGCCGAAATTAAACCTTTTTTTTTTAACTCCAGAGAGATTAAATTTTAGGGTTACAGGAGAACAAGTAAAAATTCCACTAAAAAAAATGAGAAATTATTTTTAGAAATGTTTCGGATTTTTTTCAGAAATTTTGATGTTTTCCCGATTTTAAAATTCAAGTGTGGATTTCTATTTTTATTTTAAATTTCGACGTTAAAAACGAAATGTTGAGAATAACGTCCACATTTAAAGACAAAAATTAAAATTTGAAGAAAAAGATTATTTTTTTTTCATTTCCTATTTTTTAAAATTTCGAGGACAATGTCATGAAACTGGAAAAATCGAATGAAATTTAAAGAAATTTCAAATTTTTCTAAACTTTGGGAACGAAAATTTCTTCGAATTTTCCTTTTTTTTATTTCGATTTCCGAAGTCAAAAATTTCTGTTATGAATCAAACATTTCCAGATTTGTAAAAATAGTTTTTTTTAATAAGCCCAAATTTGGGTTTTTAATTTTGCAACTTTAACATAATTAAAAATTTGGGATGAAATTGAAATGCCAGATAAAATATTGAACAAAAATTGTATAATAAAAAAACGTTATTGTCGAAAATTAAAGTCTAAACCTATCTAAAGTAAAAACTAGAGTAGGGCAAAATGTAGGGGTTAAGGTTAAAAAAATTTTGGAATTTAGACAAAACTGTTTCTCAAAACTTCGACTAAGAAACTTTAATATGTTAAAAAAATATTCTTCCACATTTAGACGTAAACATAGTAATTTTTAAATTGAAGCCAAAATTTCGCTTTTGTTTCAAAATTCCTGTTTTGATTTTAAACTCGAAAATTCTTCTAAATTTCGATTTTTTTAAACACTTTTCAGTTTAAACTTAAAAATAAAAATACTCCTTTTCAAAACGCCAATTTTAAAATTGTCATTAAGTTAAGTCTCGAATCCGTTTTATACAATTCATTAAAAATTAAAAAATTCGCAATTTAGAAAGTTAGATTCTTCAAAAAAATGTAAAATTTTCAGAACAGGGCAAATTTTTCAAAAAATTTAAGTTAGAAAAATTCGAAGTTTCGAGGAAAACGTCAACATTTAAAAAACAAATTTTAAAAAAGCCAAAATTTTCACAAAAAGCCGATATTTGTAAAAAAAAATCCGAAAAAATTATAACTTCGAGAAAAAGTTCGAAATTTTTATGAT
Organism: Dastarcus helophoroides; assembly: GCA_028583605.1. Lineage (NCBI taxonomy): Eukaryota > Metazoa > Arthropoda > Insecta > Coleoptera > Bothrideridae > Dastarcus > Dastarcus helophoroides. The sequence goes on from CM053332.1 coordinate 5,879,467, forward strand.
AAAAAGTAGCGATTCTCAAAAATTTACATTTTGAAAGAAGATCGAAAATTCGAAAAATGTCAAAATTTTGAGAAAAATCCTATTTTACTAAAAAGTGAAAGTCAAAAGATTTGAATTTTTCAAATAAAAGTCCATTTAAAAACGTTAACATTTTTAAAAGAAAATCAACATCTCAGCAAAGGTCAAAACTTCAAGAAATTGTCAAAAGTTTGAACAAAGGTGGAAATTTTCAAACAAAAATCAAATATATTTCAATAAGTACGTAATCAAATTTATAGAACAAAATCAAAATTGCGAAAAGTCACGATTTTGATGAGTAAAGATCACAATTTTGTGTCAAAATTTTCAAAAGATTCGAAAATAAATCAAAATCTCAAAGAAACGCGAAATCGTGAAAATGTCGTAATTTATAAAACAAGTTAACATTTGAAAGAAGTGAAATTAAAAAATGGAAAATTTGAAATTGGAAGTTTTCAAAATATAATGTTAAAAATAGTCAAAATGTTCAAGAAAGTCAAAATTTTCAAATAAAAATCGAGTTAGACTTTTTAAAAGGAGAACATTTTGAGAAGAAGCAAAAATTTTGAAAAAAAATCGAATCAAAAATCAAACACTTCAAGAGAGTCAATGCTTTTCAATTCAAAACTCTTAAAAAAATAAAATTTTCAAAAAGAATTGAAATGTTTTGAAAAAATCGAATTTAAAAACACTTAGATTTGCAAAAAAATTGAAATTTCGAGTCAAAATTCCAAATTTTTCGAAAATAAGGTCGAACATTTGAAAAAGGTCGAATTTTTCAAAAAACTCAAACATTTCGAGAAAAGTCAAAACATTCAAAAATTTTTGAAATATTGAAAAGGAAATCTTCAAAAAAGTTGGAATTTTCAAAAAAGAACATTTTTCTAATAATAATAAAAATTAGAAAAAAGTAAAGTTTTCAAAAAAACCAAAATACATCCTAATGAGATAAAATTTAGAAGAAGTTGGAATTTTCCGCAAGAAAGATTTTGAGAAAAAAAAGTTGAAATTTTGGGAGTCAAACGAGAAGTCGACATTGTGAAAAAAAGAGGATATCTTAAAATGTCAAAATTTTCGAAATCAATCGAAATTTTTGATAAAACTCTATATCTTCAAAGAAGTGGGTCTGGTCTGGTCTGTACCGCCCACCAGTGGGCGTTTGAAGCTTTTTGGTGGCCAACAGGAGTTTTGAGGTAAGCACTGGTAATTGTAAGAATAGGTGAAGCTTTTTTTCGTGGTCAAGTTTATAGCGGGTTATTCACGACATACGACACGGAAAATTATGCCTAATTTTTTTGTCTTTTAGTTGTCAAATAAACAATTTGAGATTTGAATTTTGTATGTGACTGCGACTGGTATTTACAACAACAAACCCGGTGCCAAAAATGTACAATAGTGGGCGAGAAACAAAAAAAAAGAGGTTGACTATCCCTGATGTGGGCGAAGGAACGGGTATTAGCTAGTACTAATATAAAATACATATAAATGAGAAAGTGTGTTTGTCAACTTTTGACTTAAAGTTATAAACTCAAAAATTCGAATATAAAGGAGAAATTTCCAGATTTTGAAGAATGTCAAAAAATGAGCGTTTTTTCTTAAAACTGGAAATATTTGTTTTTGTCCAAAAACAGACTATACATTTTTAAAAATTTTGATTTTTATTTTTTAAAATTTTAAATATTATTTCCGTAATTGGGATCCTCTTTATTTTTTAAAATTTTATACTCGTACGTTAAAATTTTGATCATAAACTCAAAAATTCGACTTTTTCTAACAATGTTGATTATTTTGTTTCGATCCTAATCCCTCCCAACGTTTTTACTTTTCCCGAATTTTCGTGAATGAAGGTGAGGCAGCAAGTATATTTTAAAATCCCGACCATAATTCATTTTTTTTTTAGCTTATGGCGCGGCGCACATGCAACTTAAGATACAGTATATGTAGGTATATTGTACGATTTTGCCATTCTGGCGGACAAATATTAAACTATTATATATTATCACAGCTAACAGACGCTAGGTCTGGTTTATAGGTCGACGTCAAGTCTTGCGATCCATTCCAACGCCATTTTTTCTGCCTTCAGGAAGTCGAGCCAATCTCCGGTGTATATGTGTTGAGGGCACTCGCTGTGGTTGTGCTGGATAGTCCTGCCTCGGCGCACCACGGTTACATTCTGGGGATATTATTTTTCCCCATTTGCGGAGGGAGTTTGCATACCTGCCATGCCCGGTGCGCACTCTATTCAAGTGCCGACCAGATTCTACGGTTTAGGTCCATACCTGGGATGTTGCAGTTGTAGCTTTCGAACCATCTGTGTAGAGGCTCATTAGTATTAGAGATCTAATCCTAAATCCACTGGATTTTTGAATCGAAGCCGTCTCTTGATAGCTGTTCGGTCGGGCGTAATGGAGGCTTTCTGGACCTAAGTCTGTCACGTATCAGGAGTGGTATGTCGTCGTGGACCGGAGGATCTGGATTGGCAACGATCTTTTTGTGTTCGCGCATTAAAGCGTCTTTTCTCCGGAGCTCGGGAGGCATCAGGCTATTTAATACCGGTAGCCAGTGTAATGGTGTGGTTTTAATTGTTCGAGAGACTATCATCATTGTGTTATTTAATTGTCTGTCAATTAGTTTGGTAGTGGTGGCTAGGGCGAGCGAGGAGATACGCAGAGTTGCACCCCATGACGTTCCGCAGAGTTTCTGGATAGTGTTGTTTGGGGTTCTTATTTTTGCGGCGGTATTTTCCAGGTGTTTCCGATACGCAAGTGTACGGTCCAGTGCAACACCCAAGTATTTGTTGTGCTTTAAGGAGGTACCTCCGACTTGGATATTTATTTGAGCGTTTGCCTGTTTGTTGTTGAGGTGGAATGTTGATGTCTCGAGTTTTAGCTGGGTTAGGTTTAAGTCTCCATTTTCTGAAGTATGTGTTTAGTATTTGGAGGTTATTATTGATGGTTACTTCTGTTTGAGCGAGGGTTTTTTGTTTCGTGACCAAGGCAATGTCATCTGCGTAACAGTATTTTTTACCCTTTGTGGTTGGTATGTCGGTTATATACAGATTGAATAACAGTGAGCCTTGTGACAGGCCATTGTTAATGAGCCTGGGTTTGCTGACCTTTCTATCCATAATCACTCTGAAACATCTATTGCCAAGCATATTTTGTATTAAGCGGGTCGCTGTTTGACAGGGTATGAATGACCCTTAGCAGCTTGCAGACTAACCCCTCCTTCCAGACAGTGTCGTAGGCCGCCGTTAATTCAAAATTAGGATTTCTAAACCTAATATTTTTTTTTGAATTACGCAATGTTTATCCTTTTCCGGTAATAAAAAAAAACATTTTTTACATGATCCCAGTTTTTTTTCAAAACGTCAGTATTTTTCTTTCATAAAAGATAGTACTTGTTTAGCAAACGAGTTTTATGCTCAAAAATGGATCTATTCGAATATATGTGTATTATTTTTTATTTTTATAATTAGATTTTTTTCTTAGAATTCATCATTTTAAATGTTACAATACTTTAATCCTATTTTTTTTTGACATTGGAATTTCGATTTTTTTATCCAAATTTATAGTGTACTCGAAAAATCTCGTTTGGATTCAAGAAATTTATTTGATTAGGTTTTATTTTTAAATTTCTGATTATTTTATAAATTTTTAGAATTCGGTCTATTTTAATTTAATGCTTTTTACGAAATTTCTACTTTACTTTCTCAATTAACACGTTTAATTTTTACATTTTTTTTCAAAACTTATAGTTTAAATTCAAAATTTCGATATTTTTTAAAATTTTTGACCTTTTGAAAATCCGGAGTTTACCTGAAAATTTTTTGATGAAACACTTAATTTACAATCAACATTTTTAGTAGAGTATTAAACTAAACACTGCGGTTTATAATCAAATACAAAAGAAAGTTTTAATCTTTTGCTACATTTAGTAATTTATGATCACTTTCCAATAGTTTCAATTTATTGTTTGATGACGAAAACAAGTAACTCAATTAGTTTTAACTTTTAGTCGCCACTAAGAAATTTTAAAAGTTTTATTCCTTTGCCACATTGCAATTAGCATTAATTATATCGAAGTGGTAATGGGGTAAAACCTTTAAAAAATTTTTCTAAACGATTAAAAAGGGAAACTAATTCGATCGATTATTTCAATCGTCGCACAATATATATAAAAAAAAAACCAATTCAAGAATCAACTCCTAGTTACAACTAGAAAAGCTAATATAAATGTTCAATCGTGAATCAAACTGTATTTTGTGCAAAGGTTTAAAAAGAAGGTTGCCTTTGTTCGAGTATAAGATTAGATGATATTTCATTGATAGATCGAAGATCCTACAAAAATAACCAGGATCTTCCATCTCTCTAATTCTCAGATTCTTTTGAAAATGATAGCTAAAAAACTGCGAACCGACATATCCAAGTTGATATCAAACCCGACTCTGTATTTCTTCTGCCCACATTGACAAAGTAAGTCAAAAGTTACAATGAGCCACATGAAAAATCGCTGCGAGTCATATGTGGCTTGCTCGCGAGTAATTGGGCACCACTGCTTTAATCTATTAATTATTAATTTTGCCAAAGTGCATTCGATTTCTTCACACCACATACGTCTATAATTACCGTGTAAATAATAAATAGAACCTGATTAAAATAATGACTAAGTTAAGATTAATTACAACACGCAGCTAGATTATTACAATAGTAAATTAGCTTGAATTTGAATCATCGACTGGAAATGACTATCAGAATTATCTAATGAACTGTCAAGTATTATTTAGGTTCAAATAAACATAAAATATTTTTGACCAATTACCTTCATAGTCATAATCCCCCATATTGGGCGGTGGAGGTGTTCTAGGTCGATGAAGCAAAGGACTAGGAGAGCTGAACATCGGCGGTGGTGGTATTGGTCCTATTTCAGATACTGGAATAGGTGGTTCTGGTAATTCTGATAATGTAAAGCCCGGCGGACAGGTTGGAACAGGTACACCTGGCCTATCTTGGCTAGGCGTTCCGCTTCCAGTATTGCATTGCTCATGCCCCTCTGTGACTATAATAAGAATTTATGAACATGGAAGTTATACGAAATCCTGGAATACTTACAATGCTCGCTGTGATAACACAGTAATCTTCTGGTAAGTTTGGCATGGCTCAGGGTATTTGGTCGTTCTGGTTTTGAATCGGTACCAGGTGGTTGAGTTACATGTAGAGGTGCCTCTATACTAGGAGAAAGACCTCCATTCTGAGGTGCTCCATCAGTCTTATCTTTTTTCGGCTCTGCAAAGAAAAATAACAACCATTGTTATTATTATAACCGATTTTGAACTTAAAATTTTATTATTTTTATAAATATCAAATTTTTTCGAAATTTCGGCGTCAGTCTGGAAATCTAAATTTTATTACGAGGTAGACATTTCTGTATGCAGTTTTCAGTTTTAAATTAACATTAAAAAAAAGTTTAGGTAATTTAATATTAGGTATCCTGAGATTACTTTTTAGATTATATTAAGCAATTGCTTAAGATCTCATCTAACCCAATTTTTGAAACGTGGTTCTGTTAGAAAGAGCTCGAATAACTGTTTTTATAGCGCCGGATGTGATTTTTCTTGTCAAGTTCTTTTTTAATCCTAGTGCCACCGTAAATAACAATATCGCTTAGCACGTGGATATCGCGTTCTGTTGGACGTGTTCCAAATAACAAAACGAAACAGTTAAGGATGATTCATTTAAAAAAATGTATTGCCGGCTTGTGACATACTTGTTAAATATGCATAAAAAATCCCAGTGCAAAACATTGTTAGAAATTTCTAGCGAAAAATGTAAACTGTGACTTCGATTGGCGCATTCTGTAACAAACAATAGCACGCAAGCGCATTTGTGCAATTGTAGATTAATGATATATGTTTATTTATAAGTTCTAATTGCAGCAAAATAAATTCCATTAAGTATTTTAAATTCCAACGCAATCAGTTTGTTTAAAATAAGCCTCTCACTTCCTTTAGTTCGTTATACGCTTTATTTTGGAGGAATCTGTTTGGCTTTTACGCTTCGATCTGAATTGTAAACACTGTAATAAATATGACAAAGAAAGTTAAAAATGTAAAAGGGAATTTCCTAATTTCAATATTTATTTCGAGAAAAATATTTTTTAATCCTACGCATCTCTCAAAAGACACGTTTCCTGCAAAGCTAAAATTAATTTTTTTACGAAAGATATTTCTTCTCTTTTGAGAGCATTTATGAACACGAATCCCAGTAAAATGTAGCCAGTAAAAGTTTATATGCATCTACCAGGATTACGAAACCAGTTGTAAAAGTTGTAAAATCAATATTTGGTAATATTGCTTTAAGACAGGTAAATTAGAATTCATTTAGAAAAATGACACAAGTCACTGAATTATGCAAAATCGCCCAGAATATTAAATGGTAACAAATTGTAATTCATTTATTTCAAATTGGTAAACAGGCTTCAAGTAGTGGTTTTAATTTATTTTAATAGAAACCAGACTAATACATCAATTGTATTTAAATACAATTGTCTTTCATAAACAAATGACATGGATAATCATTTTGTTTTTAAATCTATAACATCAATATCCTGTACTAATGAGGAAAGTTATTTACAATAGTTTTAAACCTCCATATAGTATTCAAACTGTTCAAATGTATAATGAATGTGAAGTGTAGTCATTTTGTTATACATTTGTTTGATTCTATTTCACCTTGGATGCAGGCACGTTTCTCATTCTTCAATTGCCTGCCTGTCTATTATAATTTTCCCGCTCCAAATTATTTTTCTGATGAAATATAAATACAGGTTCTAGCCAAGAATTGTACTAACAAATTTATAACAAAAACTACTCGTAAGTTGGCGAAAAAAGGCAACATTTCAAATATTCGGTTTTAGAACTTAGAATTTTGAAAAAATTATCCAAATTTTTTAAATAAAATAAAAATGGAGATTAGAGTTTAAAATCGAAATTTGTTACAAAAGTAAAACTGAAACTTCTCAATAAAAAGTGTTGAAATTTTGAAGTCGATATTTTCATACCCTAAGACTTTCAACAATAAATTTAAAATAAGGTGAAATTAAAAAAAAAACCGAGATTATAAAAAGTTTAAATTTTTAAGAAAAAAATCGATATTTTAGAAATGTCAATTTTTCAAACGTTGAAATTTAAAAATTAAAATTTTCAAAAACATTTAAAAGTTTGAAAAAGTAAGAAATTTTGAGGAAAAAAGAATTTAGAAAAAAGTCGAAATTTTGAAAAATTGTTAAGCATTTGAAGAAAATACATTTTAAAAAATTGATATAAGGAATTTCTAAAAAAAAGTCGAAGTTAAGGAAGTCGGATAATTAAAAAAAAATGAAATTTTGAAAATTTTTGGGATTTTTAAAAGTCGAAAATTATTAAAAATCGAAATCTGAAAGTGAACATTTTGGAAAATATCGACTATTTTAAAAAAGTTCAAATTTAAAAAATTTGAAAAAAAAAATATATATCGACATTTGAAAAAATTCAGAAATGTTAAAGTTCTAATTTTCAAAAAAAAATATTTTCAGAAAGTCAATATTTTTAAAAGCCAAAATTTTGGGAAACTCAAAATTAAAAAAAAGGGGGAAATGTTGATACTTGATCAAACGAAATTGGAAAAAACAAGTTGAAACTTATAAAAACGTATTATTTTCCAAAGAGTTCAAATTTGAAAAATAGTCCAAAATTTTGGAAAAGAATTCAAAACTTGAAATACTAGAAATTATCAAAGAGTCAGAAGATTAGAAATTGACATTTTTAAAGTCAAGATTTTTAAAAGCCACAATTTTAGAAAAAAACCAAAATTTTGAAAAAGCGAAAAATGTTGATATTTGATAAAATTGAATTTTTTTAAAACAGTTGAAATTTTTGAAGTCGTATTAATTTTCAAAAATAAAATAAAATGATGAAAATAGTCAAATTTTCAAAACAAGTAAAATTTTAAATAAAATGTCGAGAATAAAAAAAAAATCAAAAATTTGAGCAAACGTCGAAAGATTTTTAAAAATCTTAAATTTTTAATAATGTCGACATTTGAATAAATGCCAAGATTTTAGAAAAATCCAAATTTTCAAACAAGTAAAAGCCAAAAAAAATGAAAGTTTTTAAAAAGTCGAAATTTGGAAAAATAGTTGAAATCTAATATTTAAATTTTAAAGGATAGCCTAAATTTTCAAAGAAAATTAAATTTTTTAGACAATTTCCAAATGTTTAAAACAGGTGGAAATTTAAAAAAAAATGTTAAAATTTTATAAAAAGAAAAAATTCGAAACAGCTAAAGTTAAAACGTTCAAAAATTTTGAATTATCGAAAGAAGTCTCAATTTATAAAAGATATTTAAAAAAAAAGTTCAGCTTTTAAAAAACTCGGACTTTTTCAAATAATGTGGGGAATTATCGAAAAGACTGGAAATTTTGAAAAGTTACCTATCTAAAAAGTCAACTTTAAAAAAAATCTAAATTTGGAAGTCGAAATTTTCAAAAAAATAGAAATAAAAAAAAAGCAGTTCAAATTCTGGACAAGAGTTTAAATTCTTAAATAAAAATAAAATTTCGAAAAAATTCTACATTTTTAAAAGGAGAAATAAAAAAAAAGTTCAGCTTTTAAGAAACCCTAACATTTTTCAAAAATATAAGCATTTTTAAAAAGACTGGAAATTTTAAACAACGTCGAAATTATGTAAAGTCGATTTAAAAAAAAATCTAAATTTTGAAAAGTCGGAATTGTTACAAAAATTTAAATTTTCAAAAAAAAGTTCAAATTCTGAAAAGGAGTTTAAATTCTTAAATAACATCGACATTTGGAAATAATTTCAACCTTTCAGAAAACTCGACATTTCCAAAAACAATTTAAACGTGAAGACACTAAAACATTGAAAAAAATATCGAAAAAAATTCGAAAATTTTAAAATTTTATTCTTTTAATAAATACCTGTCCAAAAATTCTAAATTTTGTTAAAATTAAAAGGGCGAAAATAAAAAAAAAATCTAAATTTTGGCATTTATTCGGGATTAAAATAAATCGAAATATTGTGCTGTGATTTTTTGTTAAAAGAGGAATTATCGATTGATTTTTTTTTGGTGTGTCAAATTCCACGATCTTTCAATTCGATATATCTAGAAACGGCCGAAATGCAAAGTTTAAAAATTTAGAAAAGAAGTTAGAATTTTCCAAAAATTAATTTTATTCGCGCAAATTTTTTACTTCAGCTTAAACTCCAAGTTTAAAGAACATTTCTGTTTACAAATCTCAAATTTTTCATTAAATGTTTCTGATTTTTATCCTTTTTTTTTTGGAATATCGATTTAAATTCGACATTTTTTGGGAATGTTTCTTTACAATTTCTACAATATTTTTGATTTTCATTTCTACATCTACACACATACACACGAAGAATGAGAAAGATTTACCTTGAAATTTTGACTCGAAATGTTGAGAATTTTTAGTGTTGGAAATTCTTAAAATTTTTTGGCTTAATCCCCAAATTTTGACTTTCACAAGCAAAATTTATCTTGAAAAACAAAGTTCGACTTTAAAAGTCGAATTTAGAAACACATTTTTTTAAAAATAATTTTAAAGATTTTTTTATTTAAACTTTAAATTCGAAATTTGAAAAAAATTGTTTAGCAACAAGCTTTGTTACAAAATTTGAAACTTGAATTATTTCGAGAATACTGTTTTTAGAAATGCTATAATTTTCTCGATTTTTATTTTTACATTTCGATTCTGAATGAAAATGCTTAACATTTCAATTTCGACCCGAAATATCCAGATTTTTTTTCTTTTTAAAAATCTCGAAATTTTTTCGGCTTCGGTACGAAAATTTCGATTTTCACACCCGAAATATTTCGACTAAAAACAAAATTTCGACTTTAAAACTCGAAATTTGAAAGCAATTTCTTTAGTAACTTTAAAGATTTTCTTTTATATTTCAACTTTAAATTCGAAATTTGAAAAAAAAAGTTGTTTACAAATTTAAAGTTTTTTCGAAAAATGTTGCCCTTTTTTCCGGAAAAATCGATTTAAAATTAATTTGTTTTTAAGGATTCTATAATTTTCTTAGTATTTAGTTCTACAGTTCCACTCTGAATAAAAAAGGTTAACCTTTAAATTTCGACTTGATTTATCGAGAATTTTTTTCTTTTTAAACATCTCGAAAATTTTTTGATTTCGACGCCAAATTTCGACTTTCACATCCAAAATTTTCACTTTAAAAACAAAATTATGACTTTAAACTAAATATTACGAAACATTTTTTAAAGCAGTTTCGGACATTTTCTTTTATTCCAACTTTTAACTTCTAAATTTTGGTAATTTTTTTTACAAGTTTGAGTTTTCCCACGTTTGTCTTTTTTTTGCTGTAATATAGATTTCAACTAGAACTATGTCTAGAACAGGACCAACCAATCAGCAGAGCGTGCCTTCCTACGGGACACAATGTGATTTTTTAATCACATTGAAAGTATCCTTTAAAACTTCGACCCTTTTCAAAATTTCAACTTTATTCCAAAATTTCAAAATGGTGATTTTTTAAATCCGATTGAAAATTTTGACTCTTAAAAATTTAGTTTTTTTAACTTTCATTTTACTTCAAATTTAGGCTTCTCTTTAAATTCTGGACTTTTTTAAACTTTTTTTTTTGTTTTTAAAATCTCCAATTCAGTTTTTTAAACTTTCATTTTACTTCAAATTTAGGCTTCTCTTTAAATTCTGGACTTTTTTAAACTTTTTTTTTGTTTTTAAAAATCTCCACCTTTCAAAATTTAGATTTTTTCGTTCTTTTTGATCTTAACATTTTTTTGATAATTTAAACAACTATTTAATATTTCGATTTTATCAAAATTTTTAACTTTTTTACCTTTTTTGAAAAACTTGAGAAGACCTTTTAAACCTTTTAAAATTCCCATATTTTAAAAAATTCAACTCTTTTTGAAAATGTGGGGTTTTTCAAAGTTGCAGTTTTGAAAGCTAGACTTTCTTTTATTTAACATTCTTTTCAAAACTTCAATTTCTCCCGAAATTTCGGTCTTTTTGAACATTTTGGTTTTTAGATGTTTAATTTTTTTTAAATTTTGACCTTTTTCCAAATGTTCAAAATTTTTTTGAAAAATTTGACCTATTTTGTAAAATTCCAACATTTCGAAATTTCAAAAAATTTTCCATATTTTTTTTTACTATCTCTTTAATTTTGACTTTTTTAAATTTCATTCATTTGTCAAAATTTAAACTCTATTTGCAAACTTTCAATTTTTTTTAATAAGGACTTTATTCAACATTTCGACTTTTCTGAAAATTTGTACGTTTTAAAATTCTGTTATTTTTTCAAAATTCTGACTAAAAATTTCGCCATTTTTACCAAATTTTCTACTTTTTTAAATCTAGACTTTTTTAAAAATGTTGATGTTTTAAAGATATCGATTATAAAAATGTTGACTTTTTTCAAAATTTAATTAATTTTTGGAAATTAGCAGTAACTCAAATTTTTATTTCTTAATTCTCGAATATTTTCCCTTTTTTTGAAAATTTATTATTTAAAATTTCGACTTTTTTCAAAATATCGACTTTTTGGAAATCGACTTATTTTCAAAATTTCAATTTATTTTTAGAAAATTAGTTGTACAACTCAAAAAATTTCGATTTATATGAACATGTTATTATTTTTTAAATCTCGACATTTTTCTCAAATTTCCTCTTTTTTGAAATGTTCAACTATATTTTACAAAATGTCGACTAAAAAATAGGTCGATTTTTTCCAAAATTTCGTCATTTTTTGAAAGGTTTGTCTTTTTTAAATTTTAATTATGAAAATTTCGACTCTTTAAAATTTCGACTTCTTAAAAAATGTCGCCATTAACATTCTTGGCTTTTTTTAGAATTTCCAATTTATAGTTTCAGGTATTTTTAAAAATTTCGGCATTTTTCTAAATTTCAACTATTTTTTAATATTCATATTGGTAGATGTAACGCACAAGTCGGGTTCAATATAAACGAATTGATTATCATTTAATTATTGTGAATGAACACGCAAGTCTTTAAATTATATAGTTTTCTCATTTACCCTTCTACATTTCTATTCCGAATGAAAAAGTTTGACCTCGAAATTTAGTCTCTAAATATTAAGGATCCTTTCGTTTTCCGATAAAAATCTCAAAACATTTTCGATTTTAATTTTCAAATTTTCGCTTTCAAAGTTTCAAACCTAAATTTCGACTCTAAACGCAAAAATTCTATTTTTAACTTGAAATTTGGATATTTTTTATTTTAGATTTTTTTTAATTTCAACTTTAAATTTCAAATTTACAAATTTCAAGCTTCTTTTTTCAGAATATATTGATTTTCGCAATTTCGGTATAAACTAGAAATTATTGGAGAATTTTCTTAATATTTTATTCTTTCATTTCCACATTTCCGCTGTGAACTAGAAACACGAAATTAAGAATGTTTAGAGATAAAGTTTTTGCTAACTTTAAAATTTGACATTTCGATTTAAAACTCGAAATTACCAGAATTTATTTTATTTAGAAATTCTGTTTTATCAACTATAATCTCCCTAATTAGATTTTAAACCTGACATTTTCCCTTTATTTAGAAATTCCAGAATTTCCTAAATTTTAAATTCTGCGTTTCGACTTTAAAATTTGAAATTTGGACTTTTACAATTCGAAATTTGTTTTAAAAATTTTCGCGCTATAAAAGAATATATCGCGAAAATTCATTATCGCAACAAGAACACCACTATTAGTTCAAAAATATAACGTTACAACTACTTCATGTATGTAAAATGGATTTTAAAATTGGGTAAACAAAAAATATGTAAGGTAAACAAACTTGGAGATCGGAAACGTATTTTTAGAACAGAACTGGGATAAAAATATCTTGTTATTCCAAGTATTAAAAAAAGAAACTTTGGCATCTTCGCTTTGTTCCGATATGCAACCAAAAACATCAATAACTTTCGTCTATTCAAGGTCAAAAACGCCAAGCCCCGGAGCAACATCAATATTGAGCACTTGGAAACAAGACGTCTTTTCTTACCCTTAAAGGAAGAATTTTTAAATTTGGGAGCTAGAAAAGCAGCTGGAGGTGTAATCGGAACCGCCGTGTCCCAATACGGGACGACATCAGGCTGACATTGATTATTAGCTGGTAATTCCAATTTTCTCTGCTGTTTTTCACACCTCTTTCTTCGACGACCGACTGGTGTAAAAGTTTTCACGAGGAAGCCCACACCACTCATTGTTTAACAATTTAACCACAGTATCAATATTTGGAACTGTCATTGAGGCAGTGAGATTTTCATAGGGTAGGTCAGCAGTTTCTTAAGGTAGAGAACCAAAGAATTAACACTTGCTAAGAAAAGGGAGAGTTTAAGTCAGTTGATAGGCACTCGTCTAGAACCAACAAGTCTGTTAGAGATTTCGCGTCGACTGGTTTTCTCGACGCGCTTTTCAGATGCGTCGCGGGGGCGTCGGAACGCCCGCCTGGCGATCGTTAGCACTCTGCAGCATCCATGACGTCACGTGACTTGCTTAAAATCAAACAATAACACCAGGTATATGTTGGAAAATTATTAGCAAGCAATATTTACACCATAAATTGGACTTCTAATGCAATGTAAATGTTATCGTCCGTAGTATAATGGTTGGGAATCCTGTAATCTATCGTTACGTCAGGAATAATGTATGAGGACGGACTTGGTGTTTTCAGTAATATACCATGTTAAAATGTGCCCATGCTAAAATTGTGTTTGCATTCATAATTCAACAGCAGCTCATTGACGGTGAATGTTTCGGCAATATTTGCTGGCATAACATCAAGAGGTATTATTTGATGACGAGTTAATGGCCCAATGTTTGGGAAATTCACAATATTGGCCATAGACATGAAATCAAACAAGAATCAATCAGTTAAAATCATAAACAAGGTGAGACTATACATTGAATAAAGTATCCGAAGAATGCATAAAGAATGAAGCTAATTATTTTTTTCAAATTGATCGTACTTGTAATGCTACACTCTATTTATGTTTAAAAAGTAAGGTTATTATTTTTTAAATAAGTTACATTCCGTTTACTCATCAAAATTCATTTTGTCTCTTTGTAATTGTCTTCAGCTGTAATATCCCCAGATTTCCCAGGGTGAATCCTTAGTGGGTCATTGGTTTAGACAGGACTTCCTTCAGAGGAAGGAAACCAAACATTTTGAAAAATTGACGGGCAAAAAAAACAACCAGTAAATAATGTGCAAAAAACCTTCCAGCTCAGTAGATGTAGATTTTCACTTAATTGGAAGAACCTCGAATTTCTACTAGCTTAAGGTTAACATTTCTAGAGAGCCAAACTTTAGAAAAAAAATCGAATTTCAAAAAAAGTCAAATTCTTCAGAAGTCGAATTTTTATGAAATAAATCACAATTTCCAGAACGACTTGAATTTCCAAAAATATTTCTCCAGGAATTTTAGCTTCAATTCAACTTTGACATAATCTTGTCTACAAGTAATCGTTTTCTGGAAATTTTCTAAAAATATTATCATGAATGTTCACATTTTGATTAAAATTTCGATCCAATTTTGGAAAAATAAACCAATTTGGAAAAAGTCGAACTTTATAGAAAAACTCCAATTTTAAGTGAAAGTTTCCAGATATTCAGAAAGAAATTGAAATTTACAAAAGTTCAATTTTTTTATAAAAGGAATATTCAAAATAAATGAATTCTGAATGAAAAGATTTCTAAAAAATATTCAACATTTCTAAGAAAAAGTCCAATTCTCAGAGCAAAAAGTATAATTTTGAAAACAAAGTCGTAATTTCGGAAAAGACCAATTTCTAGAAAAAAAACCTAATTTTGGGAAGAAGTCGAAATTTTCGACAAAACAAATTTAAAATGAAAACCTAACCTTCCGGAAAAACCAGAAGAATACCGAACATTCGAGAATAAATCAAAACTTCCAAGTGTCGAATTTTGTTGAAACAGTTCACAATTTTCGGAAAGTCGAATTAAAAAAACATGCAATTTTCAAAAATTTCTTCCTGGAAAATTCTATCTACTATTTTATTTAAATTTTGACAATAATATTTAAATTTCAGTAATAAAATTGAATTAAGAAGTGTTTTTTTCGAAATTTCCCAAACATATTTTACTCAAAATTTCTACCTTTTTATTAATGTTTTGGTCTAATTTGGAGAAAATAAACAAATTTTGAGAAAATTGAAATTACGAGGAAACGTGTAAATTTTCAGAATCATAAACCATCGTATTTTGAGCTAAAAGTTGAAATTTCGAAAATAGGACGAATGTTAAGATTCAAGTTGAAATTTTCAGGAAGACATTTGACATTTTCGAAAGGTCACATTTGAAATACAAATCTTGTCCCCTGAAACCAAGAAAGATTAAAAAACACACAACAATTGTTGCTCTGTTAGATTTGTATTTTAAGTTGTAAAGATAACCAAGGATCATTCCATTCCACCAAAAGTCAATATTTTAGGAAGGCGAATATAGTTTTTGAATGAAAACACCACAAATTGGACCTTTGAGAATAACGACCTTTGAGAAAAAGTCAAAATTTCGAAAAAAAGACGAATTTCAGAACAAAGTCTAAATTTTCAGAAACATTGAATATTAAATTTTGAAATAAAAAAAATAAATTTCACGAAAAAGGCAGACTTGAAGAAATCAGTTAAAATTTCTGGAAAGTCAGATTTAAAAAAGCCAGAAAAAAGCACAATGTTACGAAAAATAACGAAACCTCGAGAGATTTTTAATTTAAACTCGAAATTTTCCAAAGTGAAGCAAATTTTATAAAAAAAAGTTGAATTTTGCTGATAAAATTGAAATAAAAAAGATGAATTTTGAAAAAAAAAAGTCGGAATTCCGAGAAAGAGAGGAATGTCGAGAAAAAAGATGAACTCTCTCGAAGAAAAAAAAATGGATATTTTGGGCGGAAAGTCATAAAAAGTCAACGACTGATTAGAAGTTTATGGAAAAGACGAAGTTTGAAAAAAAATCGAAGTTTTGAGAAAAGGACAAATTTCGAGGAGAAAATCGAAATTTCGAAAAAGACAAATTTCGAGGAAAAATTTGGAAATTTCCAAAAACAAAAACGGATCTTGAAAAGAAGTTTGGTATTAAAAAAAACGACAAGAAAAAAGACTGAAAATCGCAGGAAAAAATGGGAATTTTGTAAAAGTTCTACATTTCTAAGAGTCACATCTTATCGAAATTTGAAGAAAAGACGACGAATTTTCAGAAAAATTCAAACTTTAAGAAACAAAGTCGAAATTTTCCGGCTGAATATTTGTTTTCTCTTGATTGCTGGAGTCATAGGGAGAAAATCGCGCCACCCACAGTGACGTCGAAAAATATCCAGCATTGAGATAAGCGTCAAAATTTTGAGAAACCAATCGAAATTTTCACAAAGTTCGATTTAAAAGGCGGCTTAAATGTCGAAAAAAAAATTATCGAAATTTATGTCTTTTTACAATCAAATTTTTCAGAAATATTTTTCTCAACATTTTTTCTTTTTTGTTAACATTACGATCTAATTTAGAAAAAATAAACAAATTTTGGAAAATTTGAAATTTTGCAGAAAATGTAAAAATTTCCAGAAATATAAAACATCGACTTTTTAAATAAAAGTCGGAAACGAAAATAAGGCGAATTCAGAAGTCAGATTGCGAAGTCAGATAAAAGACGTCGAATTTTAAGAATAAATTCGAAATTTTAAAAGAAAAATATAAATTTTGTGAAAAAAGACGAACTTTGAGAAAAAAATTCGAAATTTCGAGAACATTCTCTTTTTTTTCGAAATTATTTTACCAATTTTCTCAAAATTCGAATTTATCAGAAAATTTGGATTTTTTTAATCGTCTTGTTCCGGAAATTTTAAATTTCTTTTCAAAATTTAAATTTCTCTGGAAAATTGCAAATTTTTTGTCAAAACTTCTGGCTTTTTTTTAAAATCAAGACTGTTTCCTTAAAATTTTTCCTAAAAGTAGACTCCTTTCGTTTTCCCTGAAAAACTTCGGCTTTTTTAAAGTTCGACAATTTTTTTTTAAGCTTCCAGTTTATTTTTAGAATTTATCATTTTTAATTTTATAGTTTTTCAAAAAATTCAAATTTGTCTAAAAATGTCAGGTCTTTAATTTGTTCTGGGTGTTAATCTATTGTCGAAATTCGACCCTTTTTTTCTAAAATTTTACCTTTTTTTGAGAACTTTCGATAAATAATTTTTTTCGAACTATCTTCCTTTTTCTCAATTTGTTCAAAATCTCTTCCTTTTTCTCAATTTTTTCGAAGTCTCTTTTTCTCAATTTGTGTTAAATATCTTCATTTATCTCAATTTTTTCGAAATCTCTTTTTCTCATTTTTTTCGAAATCTTTCCTTTTTCTGAAAATTCAGATTTTCTGGAAATTTCAGCTTTTATTTCGATATTTGCTGTTTCTGTAAATGTAGATTTTTTTCTCACAAAAGTAATTCAACTTTTTTTCACGAAATTTCAAGGCTGCAGAAAATTTACAAATAAAAAAATTAAATCATGAAAAAAATATTTTTTAGACATTTCGACTCCCCAAATTGGTCTTTTTCTAGAAATTTCAAATTTCTTGTGTTTTTCCAAAATGTTAATCCAAATTAAGCAAAAAATTTCGGAAAAATACTTCTTGAAATTTTAGCAAAACGTAAAAATTCCTAGAAAAGTATTTTTGAAAATTTCGACTTCTGTAGGTCACTTCTTTAATGAGTACTCATTTTCTGAGTTTCTGCCCAGTCAAGCTTTTAAGAGAATTTAAAGGGTCTCAATTGTCTTTTTAGAGCCTCATGGGGCTCGCGAACCGCGGGTTGCCGACCCCTGCCCTACCCTGCTCTAGCTGCGCCTATGTAAGCCTCTAGCAAGTAAACGATAGAAAACAACTATAGGGTATTAAATGATGGCACACAAGTCCACATCGCCTATTTTTGGCTAATGGTTGAACTCCGTTTTTTTTAATGAAACATACGTTTCTGGCAAGCTTTTTGAATTTGGTTATCATGTTGCCAAGTTATGTCAACTTTTAAGGATAGTATAGCTCAGTTGGTTAGGACTACCTCTTTCCTTTGAAGTCGCTTCAGAGGTAGCAGGTTCTTACACCGGTGCCGATCATGCATTTTTGAAGTTTAAATTTCTTGGCGCATTGAGCAATTTTTGATAGGTTAACTTATGGTTTCACGGGACCATAATTTGCGTTACCAACATGCTCTAATGTTAACGGTATAATATACTGTTAACATTAGCGCATGTTGGCAACTCGAAACCTTAAGTTTACTCTCTATCCAAAATTGCTCAACGCGTCTAGAGAAGTTTTCACTTCAAAAACATTTTTAAATAATATTACAGTAACTTACAGGGTTAAAAATAATATATGGGACATTTTCGATATAATCCATTTTTATGGTAACACAATTCTATTAGGTTTGGTCCATGGACATGCCTACATTTTGGTATTTGTTGTGCATCGAAACTTTCAAGAAAGTCTTAGAAAAAGTATATCTTACACTCTTTAGTCGGGTTTAAAGAAGAAAGCTTTAGTGACAATATTTTATGTGTTAATGGTATGCTATTCAAGGCTTAAAGCAATCAAGTAAAGTTAGAAATTTTATCAACTCTAAGATGACACTGTTATATCCTTAAGCTTACTAGATCACTACAATTACCTCGATGTATTAACACGCCGATGTACTAGTATAATTTTTTCCTATCCTAGCAGGGAAAATAAGCTACTTATGGTGAAACTAAATAAGCTTAATTACTTAATGTACTTTTCGCAATTACGTTGACAGCAGTCGATGATATAAATTAACATTATATAAAAATAATAACGGAAATTGTCTATAAATAGAAATTGCAAAGTCGTTAGCTCAAAGCCATCCATCAATATTGATTAAGTGGAAACTTTTCCATACTGGACTCCGTTAATTTTACGTTAGAGGTCTAAATTCCCAGCTTATAATACCCTGTGCTTTATGCGTAGACTAGCCACGTTACTTTGTCGCATGTTACCAGTGGTGTAGAGCTATGGGAGGACTAGGGATGCACCGAGGCCCCAAGCGTAGGGAGAGACCCTTGGCTCTGGCCAGCAAACCTCTGATTGACTTCATTAACTTTTTAGCAATCTTTATTACTCTTCTGAAGGAAAGACGACAATTACAATAAAGAGTTGGAATTTCAGACACTACCTAGGTGAACTTTTGAGGAAAAAAACGAAATTTCAAGAAAAAAGTGGACAATCGAAAGTTAAATTTTAGGAAAATAATCAAATTTTGGTTATAGTCGTTTAGTCGTTTATTAAAAGACAAATTTTGAAAAGAAATCGCAATTTTGAGAAAAAGACGAATTTCAAGGAAGCGTTTTGATGTTTAAAGAACAGTTGAACTATTACATGGGTGTAGGCAGAATTTCCTTAAGGGGAAGACAACAATTATTCTAAAAAAAAAACTGATAAAATACGAAAACCAGAGGAATTTCCGGCTGAATATATGTATATTTTCACTTAACCACAACTTCCCTCGAGGGATCGAATTTCGAGACTAAAGTTATCATTTCAAAACAGCCGAATAAGGTCAAAAATAAAAAAGGAAAAACAGAACCTACCAGAAAACTTCGAAAAATAAAAAAAAAGTCGCAATTTCCAAAAAAAAAACAAGTTCAAAAAATATTTCTGTCAAATTTTCTTTAATCATGAATTTCACAAAAAATCTATTCCTAGAAATTTCCTAAAAAGATTAGGTTAGGTTAGAATTTATTAAAATTTCGATACAATTTTGGAAAAATCAAACATCAAATTTTGAGGTAATAGTCGAAATTTTCAGAATGATACCTATTTTAAGAAACAAATTGGAATTTCCGGAAAGTCAAATATAAAAAAAAGATTTTTGAAAATTATCGTCGAAATTTCAAGAAAAAGATGGAAATTTCCAGAAGATATTAAAACCTTTCACACAGAAAGGCCAATTTTGAGAGGAAAAAAGTAGAATTTTAATTTGTAATTTCGAAAAAGACGAATTTTGAGAAAAACGCAATCTTGGGAATTAGAATTTTCAGAAAATCAAATTTGAAACAAAAAAGTTTCCTTTCGGAAAAACTAGAAAAAAAGTCAAAATTTCCAAAGGTCGAGTTTTGTGAAAAAGTACCAATCGAGAAAAAATTTGCATTTCTAAAAATATGTTTCTCAAAATATTTAATTTTTTACTAAAATTTGGACTTAAAATGAAATACATGAATTGTCCAACCCTTACTTCGTAGAATTCTTTAATATTCATAACTATTAAACTTTATTAACGATAAAAACGCAACAAAATTTAAAAATTTCACAAGGTTTTGATAAATATTTGCTAACACCGGACCAGGTTTCGCGTTACTGCATCATGGGCGGTCATACCATAACATCGGTTAAACAAAATGCTGGCGTTTTTATCGTTAATAAAGTTTAATAGTTATGATTCTTAAAATGAAATGTCGATTATAAATAAGTTGAATTTACAAGGCAATCTTTGTAATACTTATAGTTCTTTATTAAATTTATCTAATTTAGTGAATAAATAACGAGGAAAAATGAACGTTGGGGAAAAAATTTACCGCATTTTGAGATAAATTAAAACTTCTGGAAGGTCAAACTATAAAAAAATAAAATTTTTAGAAAAAGACTACTATTAAGGAAAGTGAAGAAATCTTGAGGAAAAAATGAAAAAAAAAGAGTGGAAATATCGCACAGAAAGTAAAATTTTTAGAAAATAATCAAATTTTGGGAATAATCATTTATTAAAAGACAAACTTTGAAAAGAAATCAAAATTTTGAGAAAAACCTGAATTTAAGACTGGTGATATTTTCAGGAACATAAAAGATTGGATTTTGAGACTAACAAATAAGAAGTCGAAATTTTGAAAAAGTGGACCTTTGCAAAAATATCTAAATTTCGAGAAAAATATGAATTTCACAGAAAAAGACTTTAAGAAACTAACCAAACTTTAAGGGAAGTCAGATTTTAAAAGGTTAAGCTTTTATTTTTAATTTTGAGAATAAAGTGGAAATTAGAAAAAAGCTAAAAAGAAATATTCGAGAAGTTAAAAGACAACTTTTGAAAAGAATTCGAATTTTTGAGGAAAAGATGAATTTGAGACTGTTGACATTTTCAGGAACATAAAAGAATGGATTTTGAGACTAACAAATAAGAAGTCGAAATTTTGAAAAAGACGGACTTTGAAAAAATATCTAAATTTCGAGAAAAGATGAATTTCACAGAAAAAAGTCGAAATTTTTAGAAATATGGAATTTTGAGACAAAAATCAAAATTTCGAGAAAAAGACTTTAAGAAACTACCCAAACTTTATGGTAAGTCGGATTCTAAAAGGTCAAACTTTTCGGAAAAAGCTCAATGTACAGAATAATTACGGATTTGAAGAAAAAGGCGTAATTTTGAAAATTAAGTGGAAATTAAAAAAAACCTAAAAAGAAATATTCGAGAAAAGGACCAAGTAATTTCGAGAAAAAAGCCCGAATTTCGACGGAAAAAAAACCTAAATTGGAAAGAAAAAATAGTAAGTCAAATTTTGAAAAATACTTAAACTTTGGGAATACATTTCCAAAAAAAATACTACTTTAGAAAAAATCGAAATTGTCAAAAAAATACGAATTTCGAGGAATAAGTTGAGATTTAGAGGTATATAAAGTGTCAGATTTTGACAAAGTCGAAATTTCGAAAAAAGACGGATTTCAAGAAAAATATCGAAAAATTCTATCGAAATTTCGAAAAAGTCGCATTTTGAGAAAAAATCAAAATATTAAGAAAAATACTAATATTTTCCGGCTGAATATTTATTTTCAGCTTGATTGCTCGAGTTAGAGAGATACAAGAGCTCACCCTAACACACAGCAGGGTCAGATAAGCGTCGAAATTTGAGAAACAAGTTGGAATTTCCAAAAATTAGGATTTAAAAAACAGTTGCAATTTTCTATGTGTTCTTTGGAAACTTTACCTTTCTGTAAAAATTCCAAACTGCCAAAATATATTTTTCAACCTTTCCAAATAAACATTTTTCTCAAAATGTTTACTTTTTTATCAAAAGAACGGTGAAATTTGGAGAAAAAGGCAAATTTTGATAAACAAGTTGACATTTGCAGGAAGTTGGATTTCGAATTTTTTAAAATGGGGAAAAAACTACGAAGTGAGCTTTTGATAAAAGAAGTCGAATGTCAGGAATAAATTGAAAACTTTTCAAGCAAAAAAGACAAGTTTTGTGGTTTTTAAGAAAAAAGTCGAAATTTTGAGGAAATGTAAAAATTTCAAGAAAAGGGCTAATTTTAAAATAACACTGGAATTTCTAGAAAAGTGTTTCCAGTTGAATATAAATATTTTCAAGGAGGGGGGGCTATGAATTATAATAAATTTTCCAATGAAACCTTTAAATTTCAAGCTTTCCTTAAAATTTTCAATATTTTCAAATATGCAAAAATTCCAAATCAAAATATTGCAGTTCGGTTGCAAATTTCTAATTTTTAACCACAATTTCAATTTTTGAACCGCAATTTATAGATTTTTAACTGAATTGTAAATTTTTAATAAAAAAGCTAAAATTTTAAAACTGAAAGTATGTGGAAGTCGAGTTTTCAATAGAAGTGTTCAGTTTTTAAACCAAAACCTTGTTTTCAACTTTTTAATCAACATTTTTATGTTTTAAACCAAAATTTTTCAAGCAAAATTTTCGTAATTTCGTAGTTTTTCAGTTTTCCCGTAAATTTTACGATTTTTGAATGAAACTATTAAATATTCTATTCTTTTTAATTAAGCTAATAAACGTTCAGTAAAAAATTAGAATCTATAAGCTTTCAATTAAAATTTTTAATTTTTCAATCAATTTTTCAATTGAAAATTAGTTACTTAAGTTTTCAGTTAAAAAAAGAAAAGTTTTAAGTAACTTTGCTCTTTTGAAGTATTTAAATGTTTTATATTTTTTATTTGATAAAATCGAACCAGTTTAGATAGGGTCAGAATGTTTTTGCACATTAATGATTTCCTATTAATAAATGTATGCTAAATGCGAGTCATGATTTTCTAGTTTGTGCGACTTGAAGTGTTCCTTGATTTAGGCATTAATGGATTTATATATCTGTCCTGTACACTTCTTCGTAACACTCTCATACACACTCGACTATTTAAGTTAATTTGGATGTTTTCATTTTCAAAGGAGTTACGTGTAATAGCCAACAATTCTATTTTAATTACGGTGCTGAGGCCCTAATGTCATCAATAACTCATAAATATATTTGTTAGCTTCCCTGCCCTTAAATTCACATCACATTCATTGTTGGCTGCCTCGTCGGATGGTTATAAAAAAATAATAGTCGGCCATGTAGACCTCGAGCAATAAAGCAATTACACTTATACATCGCCGTCTATCTTTAAATAGGACACTTTATATATCTGCGCACAATACGAGCAATTTACTGCAAGTAGTTAAATTGTAATTCAGCTAATTGTATTATGGTTTAAATATAGGGCTTCGTATATGGTAGTTAACAAGTTGATCTTGAATACAAGCCACAAGCGATTTCATAAAAACTAAATAATCTTTAGTAGTTTATACCATTAAACCTGTACACAATTGGACGATTATAAAATTATATTTAAAACACCGGCAGGTTAAAATACGTACAACATTTCTAGATCAACCGTTTTACAAGCTGACTTTAGAGAATTTGGCAGCAATAAATTACATTAAATCCATGTCATTTATTACTTGTTTTTTATTCAAATTCGTAGGTAATGTTACTCTCTTTAATAAAACATTACAAACTTAAAATTAATGTTTACTTGAGAGTTTTGCATTTTGCACAATTAGAGCCATATCTGCTACCAACGTGAAGAGCCAGTAGTGCAACAAATTTTCTGGTCTAAACATTTTCTACGGGATTAGCATCAGGTGATTGGGGAGGCCAATCAAGCATGACGATGCCTTTATCCCGTTTCTACTCAGTGCAGAGTCGACCGTTGTGTTTGGAATCGTAATCCTCCTGTAATATTAATTTTTCGTTATTAGTGACAAATTGATGACCGGCGGTCGGTAACAAGCCTGGCTTTTAAATTTGGAACATTTTTAGAGCATTGAGATTGAAGATAAAGAGGTGCAAAACCCCAAAACTCTTTCTTGAGAAACCATTCCAAAGATGGACCTTGATCGGGTGTTTGTCGGTGCGTTGGACGAACTGGTTTGGGCAAGAACACCATGCCTTTGGAATAATTAAAAACCCCAAACAGGCTTCATCAGAGACAAAAACATTGCTCCACTCACGATTCATGTTGGGCCCAAGAAAGTTATGTTCTTCGGATAGCTGTGATTTTCTCAATGTACTTCGCCATTTCAAACTATTCGCATACAAATATTTATGAATAGTAACGTGCGATACATAAACTCGCTTTTGCTTTAATTTCGCTTGATCTTGACGCAAGAACAAATCAAAGTTCCGCGGAAACAATGTCCCGATCTTTTTTTTACTTTTTTGGAGACATTTCCTACTGAACCACGATTTGGGAGGACTTTTCGACTCTTTAAATCGATTCACCCACTTCCCAACAAAAGCTTTCGACTTTTTTATATACTTGGTCGCCATTGCAAGACATTTTAGGCTCTTTTCAGGGGCCTGCAAAGAAACACATCCTGGTTTATATGTTTCTTCGACGAAAGATGGACATAGACTGGCACTTTATGGACAAAGCGCCAAAGGCGGAGGTTTTCTGAACCCGATGACAAATATTTGGATTCGTATGACTTCCCGAACGCGAATAATGCTATACACGCTTTTACTTAGCTTACTGTAGAATGAGGTGGAATGTGGTTCTTCATTACATTTCAATATTTAATGGATAGGGGCCCATTATTTTAGAATGGATGTTCTAAGTGGCAAAATGGTTTACTTAGCAAATTATTGTTTTATTGAAATGGAAAATTAATTATTTTTATATTTCGAAAAATCTCTTTTTTATTTTACTGAAACTGTGTCAGTACTTTCTGAAGGGCAGTCTCAAAATCTTTAGCTGTCTGTATGTCGGACTTTGGCCTCTGAGAATTATTTTGTTTTCTCATGAAGTGAGAAGGCTGGAACGTATCCAGGATTTTCTTCAGGGGGGATTCAGATCTCAAAGATCAATAACAGATTGTATCTTAGACTTCTTCTATAAATCATGTAATGTTGATTTGGCCATTTGAGGTCCCATTTCTTTTAAGAAAATAAATAAACAAAAAATAAATTCGTCAAAAGCAGTATCAAATTTATAATAAAAATTACCCGAAATTGGGGAGAAAAAAGTGAACATTTCGAAATTAAAGTGGAAATTTAAAAAAATCAAAACATTTAGGAAATTTCAAAATTTAGAACTAAAAGTAGGACATTTTTACGTTAGAATTGCAACAGTAAAAAATTGAAATTTTACAAAAAAAAAATAGGGTAAAACTTTGAAATAGTGGCTTTTTCAAAACACCTAGATTTTTTTGTATTTTGGTCAGAATGGTCTACAATTTAAGAAACTCAAACTTAAAATTGGGGGAAAGTGAAATTTGCAAAAATGTTGCCGAATGAAAGAAGGCAAGAAACCAAGAAAGATTAAGATTATGTTTTTTATCCTTTCTTAGGTTTCAGATTTGTATTTCAATTTTTGAAGATAACCAAGGACTAGTTCGTTTCACAAAAAAAATCTTGGGAAAGAAAATAAATATTGTAAAATTTAAGAGAAAGTCCAAATTTCAGAAGACCACTCGCAATTTTGACTTTAACCTCGAAAACATCGCCTTTGGAAATAAAGCTAAGGTTTGAAAAGCAAAAAATAAAGCAAAAATTTAAAAATAATCTTCAAGCGAGACATAATCAAAGATATATTTTAAAAATATTTTCCTATTTCAAATGCTTCCTCGAAATTTCCGGTTTAAACTTTGAAATTTACAATTTTTTTTTTTTAATTCCAATCTTTTCAAAATTATGAATTTTCCGAGAAATATTGGGTTTTTCTCCTAATTTTGACTTTAGTTACAAAATTTTGCATTTTACAATAAGCAAGTAAAATTTGAGTTGCATGCAATTTCTTTAAGCTCCAGTTTTCCCGAGATTGCGATTTTTCAGCTCAAAATTTAACTACACAATTGGGATATTACATTGCCAATGTCAGGAACAAAGTCGAAAGCTTAAGTAACAATCGAAATTTTAAGCAATTAGAAATTTAAAATTAAAACTTGTTATCTTGAAATTTTAACCAATTTTAGCCGGATTTCCAATTTAAACTTAAAATTTCTGACAGAATTTTTTTTTTAAATTTCGAACTCTGATTTTAATATCTAAATTTCAAATTTTCCAGTTTTTTCGAAACCTCAATTTTAACTACAAATTTTTTTATTATACTTAACACTTATTTGATCAAAATTGAAAACTGAGAATAAGGACGAAAAAAGTTTTAGGTGGAAATTTCAATAATAACCAAGTAGTGCTTTGAAATTTTAACTTAACATTTAGGAAAAAAAAATTCCAAAAAACTCGCAATTGCTAAAAAAAATAAAAACAAATTTTAATCTTTAGGTGTTCTCTTCTGTCAAAATTACAACTGTCTTTTTTACAATTCAGCTAAAATTGAATTTATAGTTTTTCAAAGTTTGTAAAATAATTTATTTCAATTCATATTTAAAAGAAATTCAGACCTATTTCTGAAATTTCCCCTTTTCTACATACTTCAACTTTTTGCTTGAAATTCAACTTGAAGTCACAATTTTAAGCAAAATAAAGCAATTTTAATTGAAACTTTTAATTATATTCAAAATTTAAAAGGTGTATTTTTTAAAATTGTTTTTTAAGAAATCTTACAATTTTCTACATAATTAGGTTTTTATCTCATTTCGTCATGTTAGTCAGAATTCGACTTAAAATCAAAGTTTTAAATAAAGAATTAAAAAGTTTAATTATAACTTATAATTCCTCGAAACTTGTAAAGATTATTTTTTAAAAAATTCAAATTTCGATTTTCATCCCAGTTTAGACTGTTTTCCTCACTTGAAGTTAAAGTTTTAGGACAAAAATTTGAAATTGAGAATTCAAATATAGAAAAGAATAAAAAGAAAAAACGCGAAAGTTATAAAAATGGTATTAAATTGTTCCCGAAATTACTACTTTTTTTCCAGAACTTAGTTGCCTAAAATTTCGTTAAATAATTTGTATTTTTTCTACAAATTTTTATTTCAATGTGGGGATTTAGTTTTGTCCGTGAATTTTCTCGAACTTATAACTTTGCAAAATTTTGAATTAAAAAACATATTTTCTTGTTTTCTGTATAAGCACCAAATTCAACCTTCAGTGATTTAGATCGGTGGCATTGGTCACACCTTACTGTCAAAATGTAAAAAAATATATCACAGATATTATCGCCAAGTAGTTTTGGTCTTTAAAAGAGGTGGCTTGCTATACTGGGCGCTACAAAAATTCCAAGAGCGTATTTATGGAGTCAAAATAAGACTTTTTCTTCCTATAAACTTGTGTCCTAAAATCCTCTCTGAGGTACAGCCATCGTAAGTTGCGCAAGAAAAATCAATTATGTCAAATTGTGACTAAAGTTATTGATCAAATCGTCCCTGTTTTCTTAACCCCTCTATTTTGTGATCCAAAAATATATCTTTATGAGGGATGAAGGGAGGTTTACATTTTTCTTGGCTAAAATTTTGGTTTGCCATTGGGAAACTCTAAATTCGAATAAGATCAATTATTTAGTGGGCTGTGAAAATATCTAAAATTTTGATCTGGTCCAATTTTTTGATACAACTAACCGTTTGTACGAAAATTGTGCTGAACTAAAGAAAAATATTATCAAAATAATCATCTACATTTAACTAAGCTTAAGGGGCGTTTTAGATTATTTAGTAAAATGCATTAATCATTTTATGACAAATATTGAAAATTGCCCCCGCTTCCTCCGCGATACAACCTTTCATTGTTCTGCACATAGGCTGCCGAACACAAACATTTAGAGCTTACTTAACTCCAAAAATACGCTCTTCAAATTTGTGCATCGAATTTTGAATCACCCTGTATTACGTTCCTAAAGTATTATTTTTATATTTATGGATTATCAACAATTGCCTAGGCTATAATTGTGGCTATTAGCAATATCCAAGTGGAAAAACGGGAAACTTCCATTAGTGCATGACAAATACCAACAATTCAAACTCAGTGCTTTGTAATCTTGTCTGGAATTACTTCGCAACAAAAACTTCATCAAAACTTCGCTAGAGAGAATTAAGTGAGATGGAAACACAAGTCGGGGTAAACCATATAAATTTTGTTGCTAGAAACGTATCAGTTTCACCCTAGCTGAAATGTTATCTGATAAAACTATACCGCACAAAACGTATTATTTCCATATTTCCGTCTAATTCGTGAAATTTTGTTAAGTTCAAATTGGTCAATGTAATCGATTCCAGTTTATGTACCTGTTTAAAATAACCGTTTTAGTTGCATGTAGTTCAAACAAATTACATTCATACGTTTATATCACGCAAGTTTCGTATTAGGTTTGTGCCTGGAAGGATTTGCTATAAACAATATTGATCCATCTGGTGATTTTTATGGGGGCACATAAAATATTCAAATTTCATTTGAAGGTGTATTTGGTTTATTTTACGGTTCGAATGGGGGCATATAAAATGTATCAAAATAAAAATATGCTCATCCTGTAAATCGTGTTGCATAAGACTAAAGAAAAATAAATGTATAGTACCTCTTAAAAGCATCGAGTGTTATTTTTGAAACTAATATGACATCTAAACTCTAGAACTTTAGGGAACCTATTTATTTTAATATCACATGTGATTGTTAAATATTTGCTAAAACTACATATTGTTCTTTTATCACTTCAGTTATTAACCCACGAGGTTAGAGCCAAATGTTTGCGGAGTGACAATAAAAGATAAATATTTATTAGTCTGGTGTAGTGATTCTCAAAATATGGCATCTAAGAGAATGCCGTGTGTGCCCCCAGAAAAGAAAACAAGACTTTTTTTAGTTATTATTTTTTATTTCTAATTTTTAACTACAGGCAATACGTGAATATGGAATAGGAAAATTATAATAAACTAGCGATTACCCCCGATTTTCTCCGCCGATTTAGATGAATGCTCCCTTTACGGTGTTGGATATCTATTATCAGTAACGAAGTCATATATTGTAAATCTATGTGATAACAAAAAATTCACTCCATTATGCTATTTAATATTAATAAATATTAATTGCCTAGGCCAGGGTTTCTTAACCTAGTTTCTTAAGGGGTAGACTGAGTGTCATGGGTCCCTGGTTGTCTACGATGCACTTTTTTTTAGTCGTTACTTATTTATGGGTACGACAAGAAAGAATTTGCGGGCGGGAAAATGACTCACCCGACAAGAAAGGATATACAAGATTGGACTGGCTGGCTTTTTTTTAATTAGTCGACAGAAACTTCTTTTGGTTTTATGAGGTTTCTTTTTGGCACTTAAAAATATAGCCGCCTCGACAAGGAAAAATTTGGCGCATTGGACTTGATTTGCTTTTTTTTTGTCATCAAAGTTGCTGTTGGGATGTTAATTTTTTTTAATCATCACGAATGTTCAAAGAGAGGGATCTGTAGGGTTTGTGGAACTTTGAAATTAGTCCACGACTACTAAAAGGTTATGAAATCCCGGTCTAGGCGTAAATAGCAGAAAACCGCTCTACATTATCTACTAGAGACCTGCATGAGTAAGTAAAAATGTAATCGGTTTTTAATCGCCGACTACTTTTCCGAAATCCGGGAATTGCCATCGTTGGCATCATGGCATCGTACCGAATATGCTCATTTGTAATCGTGAAGTTTATATTATCGGTTTCGTGTTGTATGTTACAAGTTGACTAGTCGAAAATTCATACTTTCTATATTTTATAGCTTAGATACGTAGCTTCAAGAATTTTATGTGTTATCAGCAAGTACTTGTATAATCTACTTAATACATAACAGTCAACATTTCGAGAAAGAGCGGAAATTTTGGAAAAGTCGTACTAAGAAAAATTAAAACTTCAAGAAATAGTCAAATATTTGAATAACCCCTTAACTTCGATATTTCTTTAAGAAAAAGACACATGAATATGTTCTAAGTTCAAAAGTAAAATTAAAAAAGAATATTTACAATTTTCGAAAAAAAAATCAAATCCAAAATTTGAAAGCCGATGTCGAAAAAAAGCTGAAATCTAAAAAAAGTCGAAATTTTCAAAAAAAAAAGATTTTAAAAATCAGTTTACATTTTAAAAAATGTCAAAATTTGGAACGAATAAAATTTTTGATAAAATTGAATATTTGAAAATAAGACGTCGAAATTTTAGAGTTGAAATTTTCATTAAAAGTTAACATTTTGTCAAAATTTTAACACTTCAAAAAATCCGAGTATTTAAAAAAATGACGAAATTTTCAAGAAAAAAAGTTGAAATTTTAATAAAAAAGTATTTAATTTTTAAACAATGGTATTTGAGAAAATTCATCCATTTGAAATATACGACATTTCAACTTTTAATCATAAAATTTCCATTTTAATACAAAATTTTCTATCCTAAACTAGAAAACTGCACCTTTTATACCATGTTTTTTTTAAATTATTAACCCCGATATTTGTTCGAATTTAGCCTCAACATTTTAAGAATAAACCACATTTTTTCAACATTTTAACGATAAGATAAGTTTTAGGTTAAAGTTATTGTCATTCTTTCTTGAACCTTTGCCCCTTAAATTGCATACCCAACAATTTTTTTAATTTACAAAATATTCACTGGTTATAATGCAATAACCGCCTTATTTCAGGTAAAGCACTTTGTACGTTCAAATAGCCTCATGTCTTGTATACGGTTAATGAACAATTCCATGCCAGTAGAATTGGTGTCAGATTTTATGATTAATACCCCATCCCAAAAAAATTGAAATTAATTCGGTACGTACATACCTAACTGTTAATTACTAACTACAAAGAAGTTAGTGGTAACTGGCTCGCGAATTACTTTGAGTACCCTTGCAATTAATATTGAATTAAAACACATTAATAAAATAATACGCAAAGCGTAAAGGTCAGTAACCTTTTATTTGGTTTTACTGATGAGCATCTTTTCGATTTGTAAGGAAACTTCTTTGCTTTAGATCTGGGTTACACAAATAAATGCTAATCTATAAATCAAGACAAAGAAACAAAGAATACGTAAAAACCTTCCGGCTCAACAATGCACACGGATATACAGTTTACTTTCAATTATTATTGAAATGAGAAAAAGTTGATTTAGCTTTCAATGCTCCACATGAGAATAAAAACGTTATATGTATTCATATTACGACCAAAGAAGAAAATAATGACAAAATGCCTATTTTAGACGGGGAAAACCTCAATCGGTATTAGTGAATTCAGGTGTAACTAATCTTCCTCTCTAGGGCATTAACTTTGCATCAGTAACCACGCCCGGATTCTATATTAACCAAGGAATTGACCTAAAGCGAGTGTTTGTGATCAATGATGTTAAACATATCGATAAAAATAGTTTTCTGAAGATAATTATATCAATTAAAATACTATTTGGGAACTATGATGATATTTATACAACGGTAGCAACGAACTCGAATTTTATGTATGTAGAGGGAAATTGAAATTATTAAAAAAATTCGAGTTTACACTTAAATTTATAAAAATATTTTTTGGCAAAATTTCGAAAAAAAAAGACATTTTGAGATTTAAGTCGAAAAAAAACGATGTCTATATACTTATAAAAAATTATTTTCAAAATTTCGAAAATAAGGTAGACGTTTTAAAAGAAACATTTTAGAAAAATTGGAATTTTGGAGTTTAAGGTTGAAAAAGGAAAAATGTAAACTTAACATTTTGGCGAAAAAGTCGACGTTCAAAAAATTCTAGAAGATTTTGATTTTGGAGCTGAAATTTTAGGAAAAATTATGGAATTGGAATTTTGAGGAGAAATCGAAAATTCGATTTCAGATTAGTTTTTTCAAACGAGTTTAAAGTCGATTTTTAAAGTTCAATGACGAAATTTACAGATTCAATGTCAGAAAAATTAAGAATGTATAGAAAAATCAGGGAACATATAAAAAATATTCTCTTTTTATTTTCAAGTTTAAATATTGAAAAATCGAAATTGCGATTTTAAAATGGTAATATTGAGAACAGAACTTCGAAATTTCTAAATCAAAGTTCTCGAAATTTTAGTTTAACAATTCGAAATTTTTTGAAATATGAAAACAAGCCCAAAAAACTTCGGCACTTCTACAAAATAGATGGAAAATTGTTTCAAGTCGAAATTTCCAGAAAAAAAGTCAAAACGTGCAGATCTAATCTAAATTGAAGTAATAAATTAGGAATGTATAAAAAATGTACTTACAAAATTCTCGAGGTTCTAACTTTAAATATACATACATTAAAAAGTCGAAATTTCGCAAAATGGTTATGTTGAGAAAAAAACAGGTTGAAATTTTGAAAAATATGGAGATTTAGGTCGAAGAAACTTCGGCACGGGAATTTATAGCTCTAAGCAATTTCGAGATTCAAGGCAACATTTTCGTTATTAAAATCGAAATTTTGGGTTTAAAAACGAACTTTCTAAAATTTGGAAATGAAAGTCAAAGTTTCGCTAGTTAAGTCCCTTTCAGACAAAATCGAAATTTCTAAAGAAATTTTTTCTCAAATTTGAATTTAAAATATAACTTTGTGTTTAAAAGTTGTGAAATGTCCAAAAAAAAAGATCTCGTCGAAATTTCCAAACAAAAATTTGTTTAAAGTTTCAACTTTTAAGTAGACATTTCTAAAAAGCAATGAACATTCGACAGCAATTCTTTAAAAAATGTTCTTGAAATTTTGGGGTTTAACCAAAATTCAGAATTTTGAAAAAAAATCTGAAATTAAGAAATCTTGATTTTGGGAAAATTTGTCGAATTTTTAAGTTCAAAATCGAAATTTTCATTAAAAAAATTGAAATTAAAAAAATGCGAAATTTATTTTAAAAAATAATTCAAAATTTCGAGTGTAAAATCGACATTTTGAAGGATAAAGTAGAAACGTTTGAAGTCGTTGCGAGTTTTGATTTATTTATTTTTTTTTGGATTAAACTCGTAATTAAGAAAAAAAGAAAAATTTCGAAAAAAAAATTGACATTTTGGACTGAAAATCCAAATTTCGGATCTCAAGGAAAAGTTGACTTTATGGAAAAACGATGAAAAATATAATTTAATAACTAAAGCCGAAATTTCGACTTCTAATTTTGGGGTTAAAGATGAAAATTTGTCTTGAGAATTCGAATTCAAAATCGAAATTTTTAAATGTTTCAAGTCGTTATATAAGTGTAACTTCAAATTCTTTGGAGTAAATTCCAAATTTGGAAAAAAAAAAACAGTCGAAATTTCGAGAATTTCGGTGTAAAAACCCATATTTCGATATTTAAATTGAAATTTCGAGTAAAAAAAAATGAAAATTTTCCGATCAAAGTCGAAGTTGTGGATAAAATGCGAAAATTTAAAATAAAAGATGAAATTTCTTAATCAAAGTCAAAATTTCGAGAAAAAAAACGCTTTTCTAGAAACTTGTTTACATTTTGTCTCTGCTAGAAAAAGTAAATATCGAGTTTAGAGGGATTAAGAGTCGAAATTTCAACGTTGAAGAAGAAATGTGAAGATTCAGGTCACTTCTAACAAAGATTAATTAAATATCGAGAGAAAAAAATGCTGTTTTGGTTTGAAAACGCAAATGAGACTTAAATCGAAATTACGAGCAAAAAACCGAAATATTGCAGTCAATATCGAATTGCAGAAAAAGTAGCTTTTCGAAATAAAAGACGAAGTTTAGAAACTGCAAGAAAAAAATTCATTAGGTACTTCTACAAAAAAACTTTTCTTAAAATTTAGTTTACATTTTGCTTCTGTCAAACTGAAAACGATTTTTCTCCAAATGTCGAGTTTAAAGTTGAAATTTCAAGGTTAAAGGAGAAATGTGAGGATTCAAATTATTTTGAATTTAAATTCGAATCGTCGGGATTAAAGTCGAAATTCAGAAAGAAAAAAAATCGAAATTTCAAATTAAAATATTGCAATTTTAAATTGAAAGTCCAATATTTGAGACTAAATCGAATGTTAGACAAAGAAAATCTTGCGCCCAAAATCGAAGTTACGGCATTTCCAAATAATAGGCGAATTTCGTTACTTGGAAATAAATCGATAGTCTTTGTTGAAGTTTCGTTACAACACTCGTAACGTCTTATGCTTCTACTACATTGAAAATGATTTTTTTCAAAATGTTGAGAGATATATTTGAATAATTAGCAAAGGATTGGGAATGGTCTTTTTGAAATTCGTGTTAAATTTCGAATTCAGAAGCAGGGATAATTAAGCCGTGGGACAGACAAGTAAGCCTCATCCGTTCCCGTTTCTACTATCACACGTATCCTCTAATTTCAAGACAATGTACATAAATTTTAACCTAACATTTCTCCCAAATAGTGTAAACTTTTACTATAGTGCGTTCTTTGAAAGTGGCACTGCGCCGAGTTTGTGATTAGGGTGCTCTTTGATACGTGAATGTTAAAGGATAACAATTACGTTTCATTTTGCTAGGATGAAAGATCTTTGTGTTCGGAGGCAACCTCATTGAAACCGCTTACGTGAAAAAATGTAACAAAGATAAATTATGGTTCTCTAATTCAACCAATACGAAAGGAAGCACCTAATTAACGCCGAATTTAAAATGATTAATAAAATAGGGAGTAGTGACATTCTATTACGTCTTATCCCGAAGCGATGAATTCATCAGGCTCCGTGTTAATGCCTAATAAAGCTAGTTGACGTTAAATTACTCTGCCGGTCTTGCATTTTCCTATCAAAAATTCATTGGCGTTGGGATGTTGTTACCGTGTTAATCGTTATCACGTTTTACTTAAATTCATGTTTTTGAGGTTCACTTTATTTAATAAAGACACAGCTCTTAGGTTAAGCTGATTCCACATATGCCGAGGGTTGTTCAGAGTATTTCCGGTATGTGGGTAATTTTCTACTGAAGTGGTTAACATTTAACAATTCAGAAAACAACAGAAAGCATAATTTGAACTCATTTAAGATAGTTCATCGGCAGTAATCGGAGGTAAGTTTTTGGAAAATTAATTTTCACTGCGCAAGCGCCATACTGTCACTATTACTCGATTTTTAGCATACACCATACGGGTGGATACAATAATACAAATCTCAAAGCCGCTTTACAGGAGACAAGAGCCGACAACACTGCACTATACTTATGCTACACATTTCTGTACAAATCAGGTGCTTTGTAGATCTCCGCGACCCGAGGCTCGATTAGTAAATCTGCTATGTTACCATTACTTTAAGATGCTTTCCTAACATACAGATGAAGCATCGAAATTCCGTTATACAGTTATTTGTTTAAATAAATCGATTTTTTAGATATCAATTTTTTTTTAAATTTCTGCCTTTTTAAATTTAGTCTTTTTCTGGAATTTCGACTTTTTTCCGACTGTTAAAATAACGACTTTTCCGAAAATTTTAACTTTTTTTATTTTGACCATTTTGACCATTTGATTTTAAAGAAAGTTACGTTTTTACAGTTATTCAACTTATCGAATAATTAATATTTTTGAAAAATTTGACTCTTTAAACATTTCTGAAATTTCAACTTCTCTGGAAAAATCATCATGTCGACTGTTTTTAATGAGTTTTTTTCTTTAATTCCAACTTCAATTCCAAATTTCGAATTTTTTATCAAAATTTCTTTCTCAAAACTTTCGCATAAATTTTTCTTTTTTTTTCATACAATTTTCAACTATCCAAAATTTTAAAATTTTACTTTTTTCAAAATATCGACTTTTCTGATTTAGACTTTTTAAAAAATCTTTTTCTTCTGAAAATTCCAGATTTTTTGGAAAGCTTGACACCAAAGATTTTTTAACGGTCCAATTTTTAAAAAAATTGTATTTTTTTTTTTTCAAAATTACGACTGTATTTCAAAATTTAAACTTTTTTTCCAAAAATTTCGAATTCTTGCCAAAATTTGCGTTTCTAAGAAATTCGGCTTTTAAAATTTTAACTTTTTTAAATCTGTCTTTTAAAGAAAAATGTTTTTTTTTATTTTGGCTTTTAAAAATGTAATTTTCTTTTCCAAATTTTGACGCTTTTAAAAACATTGACTTTTTGAAAACTCCGACGTTTTTTCCAAATTTTCACTTATAAAATTCTTACTTCATTAAAATTTAACCTCTTTTTAAATTTCAATCTTTCCAAAAATTGCTACCTTTTTTGAAAACCTTTGTGAATTTTTTTGAAAATTTCTTTAAAATTTCGACTTTTTTCGATTCGGGTATTTTGACGTTTTGAACTATTTTGCAAAATTTCTAATTTTTTTCATACTTTCGTTGGTTTTAAAATTTTCAATTTGTTTTATGAATTTCAACTTAATCAAAGTGTCGACTATTTACAGCTTTTTAAAAAAATTACTTGTTGGCAAATTTGAATGCTTTTTCAAAATTCCAATCTTTTTGAAAATACTTCATCAACATTTGGACTCTAAAAAAAACATTTAATCTTTTTTTTTTTTAATTTTAACCAACCAGAATTATTCTGTTTCTCAACATTTCTACGCTTCATTTCTAGGTTTTTTGGAAGTTTAGAATTTTTTGATAATTTTTAATTTTCTTCAATATTTGGGATCGTCAAAAATTTCGACTGTTTGAAAATTTAACTAAAAATGCTTCACTTTTTTAAACCTCCACATTTCTTTAAAATTTTGAATTACAGGTTTTTTGAAATTCGGATTATTTTTCAAAATTTCAACCTTTCTAAAAGTTATTTTGAAAAATTTTTTATTTTATCAAAATCTTAGAATTTTTTGTAAAGGTCAACTTTTAATAGCATCTTTTCAAGAAGTTCAAAAGTTTGATTTTTTTAAATCCTAATTTTCTATACAAATTTCGTCATTTTTCAGAATTTTGACTTTCGAAAATTTCCACTTTCTCATTTCGCTTTTATCTAAAAATCGATTCTTGTTAAAATTTTTGATTATTTTGCAAAAGTTTCGTTGCATTTTAAAGTTTTTGATTTACTTCAAAAGTTTGAACTTTTTTCATAATGTCGATTTTTTTAAACATATTTCTTCTTTCTTTGAAAATTTCAACTTTTTTTGAAAACTTCGACTTTTTTTAAATTGTGATTTTTGAGATTTGTAACCTTTTAACTTTTTTCTCAAAGTTTCAATTATTAATTAAATTAATTAATTAATAATTAAGTAATTAATTAATTTTGACATTTTTTGGAATTTGGGTTTTTCAAAAATTTAGGTTTTTAGGAGATTTCACTGAAAAATCTTTACTTTTTTAAATCTCCACATTTCTTCATAATTTCGAATATTTTTTAAATTTAAGAATATTTTTTAAAATATACTTTTTTTTTAATTTGGCCATTTTTTAAAATGTTGGTTTTATTTAAATCCTTGAGTTTTTTTTAGAGATTTTACTCTTCCATGAAAGCATAGACATTTTTTCCGGTGAACTGCCAGTTAATCAATTAAAAAAATGGTAAAGGCGTCTTTTTATTGATATTTCACGGTAAAACTCAGTTTTTTTAAATATCTTTTTACTCAAAATTTCTGTTACTTTTTCCAAAATTCGAAACTTCTAAACTTTGATTTTTATTAAGAAACTTTTTTAGTTTCATTATAATTCCTTCAAAGTTTTTAAAATTTGTAATTTATAAACTCGATTCTTCAAGATATTTTCAGAAAAGGACGAACGCTCGAAGATTTCAATAATTTGAAATTTTGTTGATAAAATGTGGAAATTAAGTCATGGAAATTTTCACGAGGTAAAAGGAATAATTGGAAATATCGAACTTCCCGAAAAAAGTCGAAATTTTCAAAAATATAGTCACTATTTTCAAAAAAAGTTTGAATTTTAAAATAAATACTAAATTTATGCAAGGCAAAAACTTCAAGGAAAAATCGAAATTAAAAAAAAATGAGGAATTTTTAAAAAAGTCTACGTCTCAAGAAATAGTCGAAGTTTTGAACGAATATCAAATTTTTCAAAGGTGAAGGTTTCAAAAAAAAAACAAATAACCAAACTTACAACAAAAAGGCAACATTTTGATTTATAATAAGTTGAAATGTTGAGAAACTGTCGAATTGTTGTGTCAAAATTTTAGAAAAAGTGAACTTTTTCAACAAATATGAAATAAAAAAAGTAGAAATTCTTTAAATCAAAATTGACACAAAAATCAAAAAAATTTCAGAAACTCGTACCTAATTTTCAAATAAGTCGAAAATTGGCAAATACTATTTTGAAAAAAAAAGAAGGTATGAAAGACATGAACTTTTCAAAGTAAGTCAACATTTGAAAAAAGTGGTAATTCTTATAAAAAATTGGAAATTTTGAAATTGAATTTTGAAAGCTTTAAAGTGGGTCAAAAAAAACAAAAAGGCGAAATGTATTTTTGGTCATTATCAGACAGTCAAAATTCTGGAAAAAGGTAGAAATCTTGAGAAAAGTCGGAATTAAAAAAATGCTAAAGTCAATGTTTTTCAAAGCCAAAATTTTCAAAAATAATCGACGATTTTTAAAACAGTTGAATTTAAAAAATCTGATTTTCAAAAAAGTTGAAGTTTTGAATCACAATTAAAAAAAGCAAAAGAGTTGAAATTGTCAAAAAAAGCAAAATTTTAAAAAGTAGGCATTTTCAGAAATCGACATTTCAAAAAAAATTCGATTTTCAAATTTAAGACAAAACCTCGAGAAACGAGAGGGTCGAAATTTTTAAAGATATGTGAAAATATAGAGAAAAGGTCGATATTTAAAAAAAACGGATGTTTGAAAATATCGATTTTCAACTCAATATTATAAAAAAAAATCAAAATTAATTAAAAAGTCCAGACTTTCACAAAAAAACTTTCGAGAACATTCAAAATTTTGAGAAAAACTCAAACATTTTTTGGTGATTTTAGGGGACAAAATTTGTATATCAATTTTTGGAAATAATCACCAAAATTTAAAAACAGAAAAACTTTTATTCCTTAGTGTCCAATGCATAGAATATAAGGGTCCCAGGACTCCTAACTGTCCGTGGGCGCGGAAAGTAGTTTGTTTGGCAACTGTTATGCCAACATTATATCACCGACTACTATACGAACATTCCGTGCGATCTGACCTCCCATAAAGCTTCTTTCTGTCAAAGGTATGTCCACAAGGTGCATCGTATTATTTAATATTTATTTGTTACATTTACTAAATATAGTTTATGAGTAATAAATATTGAAATTCTACCAAGTAAGGGTAAATCAAGTACATAGAAGTCAGGATTTTGTAAAACATTTCATATTTCGTGCTTTACAATAATCATGTACGAAATTTAAAACATGCGGAATTTTTCCACAATCATGACAACACATAATAATCGACGTTAATATAAGTGTTAAGAGCGATTTAAAACATAATTACCGTTTGTTTTCTAATAGCAACATTTAAAATTTCATTACATATCTAAAAATCACGACTATCGCGATTTATGACGACACATTTGTGGCTAGAAAGATTGTTTCCTTGAATTTAGCTAGTTAATTGTTAATAATTAACAATTGGCACGAAGTTTAATTGCATCGCGTGCAAGTGCAATTTGGTAGCAAATGAAGTGATTTATATTATTTGACTCCAATTTGAGTTTTTTTTCCTCACATTTGCAAGGTTCGTAAGTAATAATATTGTAACGAACTGATGTGATAGAAATCGCGAAATATGTATATGCCTTAACGTACTCCAGTGTTGTCATTGCGATGATTCATATGCTGGTGGCCAGATTCTCGCATGTTTTAGACGTTTCCCGAATGGAAATTTACGAAGTAGGTGTCCCATATACAGCAGCAGCCACCAAAGTTTTGAGGGCGCGTAATAGCAGATTGATATTCAAACATTTTTTTTTGTCTCTATCTTATCAACTAACAGAGATATCGCCTAATAAAGCATCGTGGACACACTGTATAGCTGGAGACTCGCCAGGTAGCTGAATATAGACATGTCGACGAATTTGAACAAAACATCATTCTGCAATCTGCACGAACTTATAAAAGCCACGCACAACTGTTTAAGTTTGTTCTATTACGTTTATTCAAACTAATTTTATGACTGAGAAAGTATATTTGACTAAGAGCACCATCTATCTTACGGCAATGAACTATATCTGGTTCTTAATTAAATTAAAACGTTAAAACAAAACAAATTGACGCGTCAATTTTACAAATTTGAAAAATTTAACAAGTTTGAAACTCTTTTATGTCGGACAGTTTTCCGTTAAGTTGTAGAGGTAATTATTGATCTAAATCAGAAAACGAAGTCGCAGGTAATAGCTAGTTTTCAATAAAAGTCGTAAATTCGAACATCAAAAAATAATATCAAAATTTTCAAAAAAAATCTTACGTTTTAAAAACCTGTGGGAAATTTTGAATAATGTCCTAATCTTGAAAAATCGGCAATACCATTAATTCGAATATTTGAAAAATAAAACTAGATGTTCAAATATTTAAAATTTTCAAATAATAAATAAGAAATTTAAAAGATCCCAAATTCTTCAAAACTAAACATTTTGAAAAAAGCCAAAAATATTTAAAAACGGCAATGTTTTGAAGAAGAAAATCGTAGGTAAAAAAAGTCTAAATATTGAAAAATAGTCGAAAAGTTTCAAAAAAATTTGAAATCCTTGAAATGTTATTACTAATTTTCAAAAAAAGGCAAAATTTTAAAATTGAAACTACGAATTATTGAAAAACAGTCCACATTTAAAAAATTCAAAATTTGAAAACAACGACATTTTCAAAAAAATTTTTTTCCCAATTCGAATCAAAGTCCACATTTAAAACAAATTTTTGGAAAATGATGGAATCCTAAAAAAATTTAAAATGTTGAAAAATAGCTCCAACTTTTAATTTGAAAATTTAAAAAATAAGGCGCAATGTTGAACAAATTCCAAATTTTCAAAAAGACGAAAATTTATAATCCAAATGGTCGAAAAATTTAGTTTTTTGAAATATACATAAACATTTTTATAAAAAGTGGAAATTTAGAAAAAAAAATTGTAATTTTTAAAAACAATTGAAATATTCAAAATGATCAAAAATTGAAAAAAAAACGCAATATTTAAAAAATGTCCAGTTTGAAAAGAGAACGAAATTTTCAAAAAAAGTTGAAATTTTTTGAGTTTTAAAAATTTGAAAGTCTAAAATGGGAAATTTTCAAAATATTTAAAATTTTGGAAAACGGCGAAATTTTAAAAGTTTCAGATTTTTGAAAAAGTGGATATTTTGAAAAAACTCGAAATTAAAAAAAATATATCAAATTTAGGTAAAAGACAATTTTTGAAAAAAACTAAAATTTATAATCCAAATGTGCGAAAAATTTAATTTTTTGAAATATACATCGAAATTTTCATAAAAAGTAGAAATTTAGAAAAAAAGACTCGTAAACTTTAAAAATAATTGAAATATTCAAAATGGTCAGAAATTTAAAAAAAAACGCAACATTTAAAAGAAATGTCTAATACAAAAAAAATTTAAATTTTCAAAAAAGTCGACATTTTTGGAGTTTTAAAAATCTGAAAGGTTAAAATGGGAAATTTTCATATATTTTAAAATTTTGGAAAGTGGCCGAAAATTTCAAAGTTTCAGATATTTGGAAAAGTGGATATTTTAAAAAAACATGAATAAAAAAATAGAAATTTTTCAAAACGAAAACTTAGAATTTAGAAAAATGGTTAAAACTAAAAAAGTCGAAATTTTAAAGTCAAAATTTTGAAAAAAGTCGAACTTTAAAAAAAATCAAATTTAGGTAAAAAACGAAAACTAAAGTCTAATTTAGAAAAGACTCGTAATTTTTAAAAACAACTGAAATATTCAAAATGGTCAAAAATTTTTAAAAAACGCAAAATTTAAAATAAACGTCTAATTTGCAAAAAAAACCGAAATTTTCAAAAAAGTCGAAATATTTGGAGCTTTAAAAATTTGAAAGTTTCAGATTTTTGTAAAAGTAGATATTTTGGAAAAACATCAAATAAAAAAAATAAAAATTTTTCAAAACGAAAATTTAGAATTTAGAAAAATGGTTAAAACTAAAGTCAAAATTTTGAAAAAAGTCTAACTTTAAAAAAAAATCAAATTTAGGTAAAATTTTGAAAAAAAACTCAAATTTATAATCCAAATGTTCGAAACATTTATTTTTTTAAAATATACTTTGAAATTTTCATAAAAAGTTGAAATTTAGAAAAAAGACTCGTAATTTTTAAAAACAATTGAAATATTTAAAATGGTCAAAAATTAAAAAAAACGCAAAATTTCAAAGAAATGTCTAATTTAAATAAAAAAACGAAATTTTCAAAGAAAGTCGAAATTCTTGAAGTTTTAAAAATTTGAAAATTTAAAATGGGAAATTTACAAAATATTTAAAATTTTGAAAAAGGGCCAAATTTTCAGTTTTAAATTTTTGGAAAAGTTAATATAAAACAAGAAATAAAAAAAATAAAAATTTTTCAAAAAGAAAATCTAGAATTTAGAAAAAATGGTTAAAACTAGAAAAAGTCGAAATTTTCATAAAAAGTTAATGTGTTCAAAAGAGAAGATTTTAAAAATCGAAATTTATTGTTAGAAAAATATTGCCATTTTAAATATTTTCAAAAATTAAAAAGGTCACGACATTTTTCAAGTTATCTTGCTAACTGAAGTAAATTGAATTTTTAAAAGAGAAGTGAAGATTGTCAAAAAATGTCAAAAATTAAAAAGAATCCAAATACCTTAAATTTTCAAAAGAAAATCAAAATTTTCGAACAAAATCTAAATTCTGAGGTCTAAATTTTTTGAAAATATCAAAATTTTAA
The DNA here is from genome assembly GCA_028583605.1 of Dastarcus helophoroides. Lineage (NCBI taxonomy): Eukaryota > Metazoa > Arthropoda > Insecta > Coleoptera > Bothrideridae > Dastarcus > Dastarcus helophoroides. The sequence goes on from CM053332.1 coordinate 5,922,483, forward strand.
AAAGGGAGCGAAAGTTCCCCACAAAGTTTACATTATCAGAAGAGTAGAAATTTTGAAAAACAGCGAAATTTTGAGAAAATCCAACATTTTAAAAACAATTTAAAAAAAGAAGTCCTCATTTTAAAATAAGATCAACATTTTTTCCAATCATTTAAAAAACGTCGAAAATTTGTAATACTTAAGTCGATTTTTTTTAGTGGAACGGACTAGTCCTTGGTTATCTTCAAAAACTGAAATACACATCTTTTCTGCTTTTAGGGGACAAGATTTCTATTTAAATACTTAGGTCGAAATTTGCAAAAGCCAAAATGTTGGAAAAAGTGGAAATTACGGAAACAAATGATAAAACATTTTTTTAAAAGTAAACAGACTGAAACTAGACTTTTGGCCGAAACCAAAACCGAAATTTATTTAAATTTACTTTACTATTTACTATTTACTTTATATCCAATTCATCCCTGGCGAAATAAAATATAAAAAGAAAGAAAAGAAAACGAGGAAACAACCTTTCGTTAAAGTCGAAATTTTCGAAAATAAGTGACAATTTTTGAATTTTCAAAATGAAATCAATATTTCGATAAAATAATTTAATTAATATACAATTTATCCAAACTTTGATTTCATTTTGAAAATCCAGAAAGTCTTACTTATTTTCGAAAATTTTGACTTTAACGAAAGGTTGTTCCTTGTTTTTTTTCCGAAAATTACGTTTTATTTCAGAATTAGGCTTTTTTATCTCGAAATTTGAACTTTAAACTCATAAACTTGTAGGGTTTGTTAAAGTTTATAAAAACGACATTTTAATATCTTAAGATTTTGAGGGAAATTTTAAGAAAGGGGTCGAATAATTCTAGTTTACAGAAAATCAATATTTTGTAACATTTTAGGAATTTTTTACTTTAAATTTAAACTTTTTTTTAAAATTTCAACGTTTTCTTCGAAATGATCTTTTCAAATTTCGAATTTGATTTCGAATTTTGTTCTCTTTTTTTTCCAGATTTCAGTTTTTATCTGCAAGATCAAAAAAAGGAAGCGTAGATTTGGAAAATTATTGAAAAAGTTCTGAACTATTTAAATTCATATTTGAAATTAAAACGTGAATTTTACCTTCATAATTTTTGTGTTTTTCCACAAATGTATAACTTTTTTTCTCCAAATACGAACTTAAAGCATGAAATTTTTTAACTCAAAAATTTGACTTTTTTATTAGTCTAAAATTCCAGAATAAAATAAATGAAATTTAGTAAAACGTTTAAATTATTAGATATTTTAGGGAATCTCAAATTTAAACACGAAATATTCCATTTTTTCTCGATTGTTCGGCCTTAAATTCTACATTTTTTTCTACACATTTTAAGTTTCAAGGGTAATGCATGTAAATGTCGGAACTTTAAGAAAAACTTCGGGTTTAATGTCAAAAATTTGCGCATTATAAATATTAGTTTATTATGAAAGGCTAGGTTTTTTTTCTGAAAATTATGAGTTTCAAGCGACAATATTTCATGATTTTTTTTTCTAAAATTTTCATGAATCTTTTCTAGAAATTTTAATGAAGGTTTTCAAAATTTTATAAAGTTTTAAGTTTTGTTGGAAATTTCCAAATTAAAATAAAATCATACCAACTTCTTTCTTTCAAAATTTCAAAAAAATGTATTTTGGAAAACATTAATAAGAAAATTTTTATTAATAATATCAACTTCTTTAAATTTAAGTTTTCATTTAAACTTGAAATTTTGAATTAAATCTCGAATTCCGTTTAATAATTTCAAGTTTTTCTCAACATTTTAAAAGAATCACTTTTAAGTTAGTTTCTCTAAAAGTTGAACTCTTTTTAGTTGTCAGCTTCAAATAAAATGCCCCATTTGTCCATTGTATTTTCAGTGTTAAAACATGTCCGATGTTTTTGTAGAACAGTGCCCTGTACATTTTGAAAATCGCGCATTATTTATGGCATCAGACCTCTAGTTTTACATCAAACGGAACGTTATTAATTTTACTTTTATTACTTCCTTTACTTTTACTTTAAAATGTAAACAAAGTGCTCGGACGATTTTGTATAAAACATTTTTCATTTGGTAGAGAAACATCCATAAATAACTTTAATTTGGAATAATGGAAGTGAAAAAATTGATGACAAATATAACTTGCCGTCAAAAATGAGTAGTAATTATTTTCAAAACCAAATACACTTCAAACAATTTTCAGGAATGTATTAAAATTGAGTTTAATACAGTACTTTTAAAACGAGATATTATAAAATTTAAACATTGTAAAAGTTCTTCCATCGTGATTAATTAAAAGTTGAATACAAAACATGTTCATACTCGGATGATTATGTTTGTTCAGGACGTAATTTGGTAGGTATTTTCCTCGACTACAATAAATTGCACTGCAATTGCTTCGATATTTCAAGTTGCTCAAATTTTATATTGAATAGGCTCGTTTTGAAGAGTTGTTTGGTTGCATTACATGTCACTTTTAAAGTAACAGGTAACCAGGAAGTTTCAGCGTGGTATACATATTAATAAGTGCGCTAGTTACAATAAATAATTAGGCAGAAAAAAGGACATCGCCGGTGTTTTACGAAGCAACTCGTGATCTCTTACAAAGGAGCATCCCCGGGGCATTAGCTTTTCCGGCAAAATGCATGAATTTCCTTAGATTTCCCAGGGTGCATTTAAGCACTACTAGGCAATATCGATCGTAAAATCACTAGAAACCAACAACAGGCGTAAAATGTCATACCTTTAAAACAAGTACACCCCATAATATAGCCCATCATTGATGGTAGACGGGCCACCCCGTCCGGTTGCCACTGTCACACTGATTTTATGGCCTGTCGCGTACTCCATTCGATTAAAACTGAATTCAAACGATTCCGCAAGAGATACTTCCGTGCTGTTCTGTGCGCGACACTTATTCGCCTCGATATTACATTAGCAACAATTGCAACAATCAGGCTACGGCTGCCACCAGAGGGTCTGTATTAATGTGTGGTGTGTTGACGGAACGAGGAGCATGTAGGCGCTATCGCGACGACTTCTAGCGGCGAAATGAGAAAACAGGTAGCGCGGTCTCGGAAGGACGTTCCGGCGGCTCCACCACAACTTGCGTCTAGAGATCGACGCATCATACATTCGCATCAACAAAGGTTTAGGAACTCGAAAATCCACTTAAAAAATATGACGTTGCACACAACCGACAGTGGTGGTTTAATGAGCCAGCCTCGAATGATTTGCGAGATTAAAAACTAAATACTTGATAACAACTTAAGATAGCCCTTTGGAAAGATGAGACATTCCCCTAAATACAGAGATTAGTACGAGATTATGAGTGAGGGCGCTTTTTTCTTTGGTTGTCAAAAATTTATTCAGTGCTCATGAGATTATGAGGTTTTTTTGGTCGTCAAAAAATTCTTAAACGTCTATCTGCATCATCCTTTTTTTCACATTACCAACAGTGTGTCGTTTCCAAATAAAGGTTGGGAAACACAGCTTTATACCATTTATTATTTCTCTAAGTTCACTACTGAAAAATCACCTATGTCAAGGACGCATCCAGAATATTGTTAAGGAAGGGGAAAGGGAGACTACTTGTAATTTTCACTTATAATAAAATTTAGGAGTTTTCAGAACAAATTTAAAATTTCGAAAAACAACCGAATTTTATTAAAACAAGACGTTTACCCTCGAAATTTTACTAGGTACCTACAGTGTAATCGCATGACTATAAAAATATCAAAATTTTTTAAAAAATTCAAAATTTATAGAACAAAGAAAAACAAGTTCAAGCAAAATTTGCAGTTTACTTAAAATTTCATTTCGAGAAAAACATACAATTTCGAAAGTAATTTAACAAATAAAAGCAGAAGTCGAAAAGTTATTTTAAAAATATGCCAAACTACCAAAATCGGTACTGTATAGAAATTTAAAATAAAAATAAAAATAGAATAGAATAGATTTTAATTTTGAACTGAAAATTTTAACAGAAACAGAAAACTCAATATTGAAGCATAATTTTCTTGAAATCCGTTGGTTTTATTTCAAAATTTGGATTTCTAATTTAAACTTCGACTTAAAATCGGATTTCTAGAAAAAGAGCGACACCATGCATCATGTATATGGGAAAAATTCGGATTTAAAAAAAGATTTTTTTTAAACTTTACATTTCAATATTAAACTGAAAATTTCGAGAAAAAAGTTAAAGTATTGTGTATGCAAAGTCAAAGTATCTAAAAAAAAGTATTTCAACATAATACAATTTCCAAAATTTTGAAGAAAATTTTTTTAAAGTCAAAATTTTCTTGAAAATTATAAAAATTCGCAACTTAAAGCCAAGCCCTTCAAGAAAAATAATGAAATCGTCAGTCAGAAAAATGTGAAGTTTTAAAAAAGTCGATCTTACAGAAATTCGAAGCTTCGAGAACAAGTAAATATTTTTAAACTCGAAAATTTAAAAAAAGTCAAAGTTTTTAAAAAACATGAAAATTTTGAAAACATGTCGAAATTTTGGAAAAGCCCATGCTTTGAAGAAATCAAATTCAAAAACAAAATTAAATTATGATGATAAAAATTCGAAATTTTTTTAAAAAGTCGAACTTTTTAAAACAAAATCAAATTTAGGTAAAAGACGAAAATTGAAGTCTAAATTTTCAAAAAAATATAAATCTGAAGAAAACCAAGTGTAAACTACTTCAAAAACATCAAATTTACAACAAAAGACAAGATTTTGAAAAAAGTTCAAATTTTGAAATAATGTTGACTGACATGTTGACAAAATTTTCAAAAAATTAAACATGTTCAAAAAGGACAACATTTTTAATTAAGACAGTTTAAAAAAATAAAAAATATTTCTAAAAGTCAAAAATCACCAAAAAATTCGAAAAAAGTTGAAACTGTCAAAAGAGCTAAAATTTTGAAAATGAATAAAAATTTGAAATTCGAAATTTTCAAAAAAAAAATACTGAAAAAAGTATAAATGAAGACAAAATTTTCAATAAAAATCCAAAATTAATAGTTTCCAAATGTCAAAATCTTATTAAAGGTCAAAATTTTAAAAAAATGGAAATTCTCAAAAAAAGGTCGAAAGAAGTAAGCCAAAATTTAAAAAAAAATTTCGAATTAGCAAGGAAGAGGAACTTTTTAAAAGGAAAGGTGAAAATTTGTAAAAAATTTAAAGTTACTAAGACAATAATTTTAAAAGAATCGAATTTCCAAAAAAGACAAACATTTAAAAAAGGCAAAACTATCAGAAATTCAACATTTATATCAACATTTTCATGAAATTAAACATTTTCGAAAAAGTCAAGTTTTTAATAAAGACCAAAATAAAAATAATTTTTCAAAAAGTCAAAAATTACGAAGGGAGTCAAAATTTAGAAAAAAAAGGCGTATTGCGAAAGAGTTGTAATTTTCAAAAAAGCCAAAGATGTTCAAAAAGTCGAAATTATGAAAAAAATTTCAACAATTTGTAAAAAGTCGACATTTTCAAAAAAATTGAAAATTTGAAAAATGACGAATTAAAAAAAAATAGTCAACGAAAATAGTCAAAAATTAAAAAAAAACGACATTTAAAAATCGAAGTTTTCAAAAAAAAATCAAAATGTTTAAAGAAATTCGAAATTTTCAAAACAAAATGAAAATTGGAAAAAATAAAGGAGAATTCGGAGAAAAGCTAAGATTTAAAAAAAATGTTTTTTGTGAATTCCATGTTTTTAAAAATGTCGCGTTTTGCAAAATATGGATTTTTCAAAATTCTGACTTGAAATTTTCGACTTTTTTCGAAGCTCTACCTTTTTTCAGATTTTTTTGGAAATTTAAATATGTTTGAAGATGTCAGATGTCCTTTTTTTTGGTAAAACGGACTGGTCCTTGGTTGTCTTCAAAAATTGAAATACAAATCTTGTCCCCTGAAACCACCTAAGATTAAAAAACACAAGTTGCGCTCTAACACGTTTCGATAGCCAAGCTATCATCTTCAGAAAGATACTGGGTGTCTTTCTGAAGATGATAGCTTGGCTATCAAAACGCGTTAGAGCAACCTATCATCTTTAGAGAAATACTGGACATCTCTTTGAAGATGATAGCTTGACTATCGAAACGCGTTAGAGCAACCTTTGTTGTGTTTTTTAATCTTTCTTGGTTTCAGGGGACAGATTTGTATTTCAATGTCGGATATATTTCAAAACTTTTAGTATTTTAAAAACCTATTTTTTTCAAATTTCTATTTTTTAATCTACAATTTTGAAATTTTGGACTATCTTTCAAAATTTTCAGTTATATCAAAAATACCATCTTTTCAAATTTTTGATTTTTCTTTTTAATCCTGATATTTTCTATATTTTTTGAGTATTGTCGAAAACTATTGCTAAAATATTTTAAGTTTTTTCCAGCTGTCCATTTTTTTCAAATTGTCGAATTATTTTAAAAATTACAACTTTTTACTTGGTCGAATTTCTTAAAATTTTTGATTGAACATCTTGACTTCTTGCAAAAGTTTTTCAAAAATTTGATTTGTTTAATTTCCACTTAAGAATGTCGACATTTTTTAAAAAATGTCCGATTTTTTCTAAATTTTAACTATTGAAAATAAAAGAAATATTAGATTTTCAATATTTTCACATTTTTTAAGTTTTATCATTTCTAGTGATTTTGGCATTTTTTTTTCAAAATTTGAGCTTTTCGAAAAGTCCGATTTTTTTTTGGAAAATTTGTCTCTGTTACTTTTTCAAAATGTTAACTTCTAAAATTGTAGGTCATTTAAAAAAAAGTTCATCTACCAATTTATTTTTAAAATGCGATCCTTTTCAAAATATGGACATTTTCTGAAATATTGAGTTTTCAATCGAACCTTGATTTTAACACAAAAGCTAAATATTTTCTGGAACAGCACCCCTACTAATTTTAGGTACGAGCCGCCACTGGCTCTCGGTGAATTCCGTTTTTAAGTTCGACATAAACCGGTACTTTGAGATGTACTTTATAGATCGGTTCACTATAAGAGAAAATTGGTAATAAGCAGGTTCATGAAAAAAAAATGTTTACTTTAATTATTTACTTACTCCTTGTTTATGATTTTATGTTTTTTAATATTTTTTCAAAAATATTTTAAATGTTATGAACATTTACATTTTAAATGTTTTTCAATATCTTTTAGTAAATCCCGAAAAAAAATAGAATTTTCTTTCTTGCAAAATATTTAATAATGTATTTGTTCAAATGGTGAAGGCATTTTTAAATTTGGATACATTATTAAAGAATTTATTCATTCAATTCAATTTTGAAATTTCGAAAAAAAATATGTAATAAATAAAATTTCGAGTTTTTATTTTTTTACAATATTCAATATAAACTTTTTCAAGATGTGTGTGCAAACTTTGCATTTTTAAAATTATTTCAATTGATTAATTTTTTTTTCTTCTGAATTTCTTTGATAGGATTTTGATCAAGTATGACAAAATAGTTACAATTTTTCCTGTGGTTGATTTTTAAAATTTTCTGAGCTATGGCAAACATGTTTAGTTTTTAAAGCCTTATGTAAACTTGTGAAAATCATTTTGAAACTTTGATTTTTTTAATAAATATTCATTCATTTAAAATTGGAAAGAAATACGTAAATTTTGAATTTTTCTCTTTTCAATACTATAAATAACATGTTTATTGATTCTTCTTTAACTGTCAATTTAAAATTGCTTCATATCTGGGCATCAGTTTAGTTAATTGATGGAAATATTTTTCCTTTCCCACACTGGTAATCACGCGAAATGTATTTTGCCAACACAACTAATTACGTATCTACTAAAGAGCAAAATCTTTTTTGATTTTAATTTTTTTAAATTATAATAATTTTTTACATTGACAATCGCTGTATTAGTTTTTTTCGTCCGGATGTCTTGCTTAATTCAAGCTCCCATTTACCGCTGGATATTTTCCACGTTTAATCACATAACGGATTCATTGGGGACTTCACCTAATTAAATTAAACTTGTTGCTTGCGTTAATAATGCATCAAATATTCCCAAATAATGCCCCCTCGGTAATACAATTAAGCCAAATTTGTTCTAAATATAGGTCACCCCTTAATGCATTGTTTGTGCTTAGAATTTGTAAATCAAACTTCCGTTAGCAACCGTCGATACAAAACAAAAACATTAACCAGGAAAAGGCAAGAAAGCGACGGCGGCGGCGCTACCGCCGGTGACCATAAGGCTAATGCATTCACCATCTAAATATTCCAGGACTGCTTGTTGGAAAAAGTAACCTAATATAATCCTTAGTAATACGTAAATGCGAAAGTGTGCTCGTCTGTTTGTTTGTCCGCTTTCTACGGCCCAATTACTGGAGCGATTTTCATGAAAATTGGTATAGACACGGGATAGTTAGTAGGCTACTTTTTATCCCAAACCTATATTAAATATAACCAGAAAGAAAGATGTAAACAATTAAAAAGGTAAAAGTGTCAACTCCGCGATCTACAACTTGGCAGCGGCCTCTCTACTTAGGTCCTCGAACTATTATCATAAAAGTAGACGCCAGTATTATCGATTTCAGTAATATTACGTTAGCGTCTTGCAATTTGACTTGAAAATTAATTTTAAGCTTCATTTAGATGTCGCATTGCAATTATTTCATGTTCGCCAACGAAGTAGCGGGTAACAGTAATACTAGAAAATAATGTCACTAAACTTAAAAACAATGTTTTATTAGTAACTAAAAAGAAATAAATGAACGAATATGTCGATTAAAAAAAATGTGATTAAAACTAATTTTGTTTAGTCCTTGAACACTTTTAAGTTGAAAGAATAGAATAAAATAAATATCGGTTAATAAATTATAATCATTTAGAGCACATGACAACGTAAACCAATATTAATCGCAAACAAAATACGTCAATTCAACAATGTTATAAAATAATCTATGTATTTAGTAGCAAAATGTGTCTAAAACATTAAAATTTACAATATTTTATGAGATAATGGAATTATCACACAAGCTTCGAGTATAAAATTATTTAAAACTGCACGACAAAATTCAAGTTGCTTTTTCACCCCATTTTTTGATAACGTAGAGTGAAATTACGACATAAATTTTATGGCATGACATAATTACATAAAATTCAAGTTGATACGCAATGTGGAAACGGAGGGTGCGAATTGAATTACTATACTTCTTTTTTCCACGCTATTAAGCGGAATGCGTCGTACACAAACTCGGGCAATGAAGCAGAGATGGCGGTAAATGCAGAATCTCCTGAAACCGCATCTAACGTGTATATTATCGGTTTCTCACGTGATGCCTAGAGTAAATACAGTGTATATTTGATTAATATTATCGTTCAACTAATTATTTATCTTTTGTCTTTGGATACACAATTAATTACAAATTTTACGATAAATATATTTATACATTTTCTGTGTTTTTTTTTTTCGACGAGCTATGCTCTCGATCAGCAGACCCCTTGAGAGAATTTCCGGGCCCTGGAGCAGTAATGAATCCCTTACAGTCTACGTATTGGGTACTGAGGGGTAAAAGTTTTTCTATTTTTAAGTTGTGTGCACGGGACTCTCGGTGCTCTACTCATACAAAACGTCAAAAACCAAAATCAAGATCAAAAAAAGGAAGGAAGGTTTTTTTTCATCTGACGACTAAGAAATTACAAAAAATCAATTTTTGTTTCAAGATTTCGACTTCTTTCAAAAAAAAAATATTTTTTAAAATTTAGATCTTTTAAAAATTTTGACTCAACATTTTGAATGTTCTTGAATTTTTTTTAATTTCGACTCATTTTGAATAGTACGTCTATTTTTTGAAAATGTTGACTTTTCTTAAAAATGGAGTTTTTTGAAACGTTGAATTTTTGTCTAGATTTCATATTATTTTCAAAAATTCGACTGTTGTTTAAAAGTTGTTTTTTTTTAATTTGACTGAAAATATCCTTTTTTTTTTCAAAATTTTGATTTGTATATCTGTCGGTTTTTTTTTTTAATTTATACTCTTTTAACAAAATTTTGACTTTTTGAAAATTTCTACTTTTTGAAATATTTCGACTTATCAAAATTTAATTTTTTTTCGGAAATCTCGACTTCTACTGAAAATCTCTGTTTTTTGGAGAAATCAATTAGTATTGAAAATTCATACTTTTTAATCAATTTCGACTTATTCTGAAGATTGCGACTATTTTTGAAAATCTGGATATTTGAAAACATCCACTTTTTCAAAATTTCGACTTTTCTCGATATTTTCACATACCTTTAAAAAGGTTCGACACGTTCTACTTCCTCGAAATTTGACCCCAATTTGGGAAATGGAAGTTTTTATAAATTAGGACTTTTGAAAATTCCTACTTTTTTAAAATTTTGGTGTTTGTGGTATATTATTTGAATTTATTTCAAAAATTTTAAATACTTCCCTAAAAATTTTGTCCATTATAAATCCCCTTTATTTTTTAAAAATTTCAACTATTTCGACGATTTCGACCCCTTTTGTTTTTTTTTAATTGTGTCTCGAAATTTTAACTTTTTACAAATTTAGACTTGAACGTTTTTATTTTTTTAATTCCCACCTTTTTCACGATTTCGACCTTTTTCCAAAACTTCGATCGTCTGAAAAAGGAAACATTTTTGAAAATTTAAACTTTTTGATTATTTAGATTTATCTTGAAATGTTTCAATTTCTATTTTTTCATAAAAATTGTCACTTTTCCAAATTTTGACTTATTATTATGAAAAGTTGAACTCTTTTAAAAAGCCGACTTTTTCTGAAAATCGTTTGTACTTTTGTGTTAATTTTGACTTCATAATTTCTAGTTTTTTTTGTTTAAATTTTTATTGGAAATTTTTACTTTTCCTTAAAATCTCGAATTTCTTGAAAATTTCGACCTTCTCTTAAAATGTTGCCTTTATTGTAAGATAAAATATTTGAATTGTTTTTAAACCTTCCACTTTTTTCAAAATTTCCACTTTCTTTAGAAATGTTGAAATTTGTTTAAAATTTCGACTGTTTCTTGAAGTTCCGACTTTTTAAAACCTTCCCACTTTAAAAAAAAAATTTTTGCTTTTTTGAAGTTTTCGAAGTCGTGACTTTCTTTCGACTTTCTTGCGACGTTGGTTTTTTTCCAAAATTTTAACTTCTTTATAATGTTCTACCTTTTATCAGAATTTGCACTTCTTTTTAAAAATTTCGACCTTTCATCATGGAAATTTCGACTTTTTTGAAAACTTCGACCCTTTTTCAAAATATCGACTTTTTTTAAAAATTTCGACCGTTTTTCAGCATGTTCGCTTTTTATCGAAACTTTGAATTTACCGACTTTTTGAAAAATTTGTGTTTTTCAGAAAATTTTCAATTCTCATGAAGAATCTCACTTTTTAAATTACCAATTTTTTTAGACTTTGAATGAATTCGTGACTTGTCTAAATTTCGATCTTAAAGCTAGCATTGTAAAAGGAAGTATTTTTCAAGTTGAAACCGAAAAGTCGAAATGTAGAAGTTTCGTGACAGAAATTTTGAAAAAAATAGTCCCAATTTTGAGTACAAATGTTTAAGTTGTTTAATAAAGAAACCCGAGTTTTGTGAAACTTCGAGAATGCGAGACCTTTACCATTAATTTGACTAACTGGTAATTCGCCGAGTCCCCATCAAGCTCGGGCTTCGCGGCATTTGCCCCTTTTATCCCTCTCTCTCGGCGACCCCGTCGATCAGAATCGTAGCTAGTCAGCAAAGAAATCATAATTAATTTTTACTAGCGGTCCACGACAACTGGGTGAGTGTGGGAAATTTTTTTGATTTAGCTATCATAAAAATTTTTGACACTTTGAAACAATTAAATACATAATATTAACTACCGTGACAAATTACCCACTGATATTTGTAAATTACTCGCTTGCGGATGGTTTTTACGTTTAGATTGGACCACACGCTCCCAGCGGAACGCTACTCGAGTAAAGGGGTCGTCGCATATGAGACCTTATGCAACACCTTGTCGTCGGTAGAAATCTTAAACAGTTGATGTCCGCAACGTTTTCTTAAAATTACTATTTTGGAACTCAAACTCTTTTAATTATCCAATTAGAAGAAGTCATTCCATGAAAAAAACAGACTTTCTATTTTGACTTGCCGTCGCCACTTACCGCCCACCGATCGTACTCTCGGGGGAGATAGTTGCCCCAAAAATAGATCAAGGCAAGCGAATTGCTCGGAAATTTTCTATCGATAAATAGGTACTAGACAAAAATTAAAAATGTTCCCACTGGTTGACCCGCTATTTAAAGTTCGAAGCTAAATCCAATTTCGCGATCCTTTATTAGTGACGACCACGAAATACTATTTCGTGGCTTAGGTCGTATTCTATTTTTGCAATATATTTTCTAATTGAATTCACTTTCACGTTTTAGTTTCACAATTAATATCTAGCTCAAAAAAAAAACGTTTTGTTATTCAACCAGATAGTCTTTAAGTCACCATTGTATTGTGATCCTTGACTTTATTTGATGTAAATTATTTTAATGTGTTTTTTTACATTTTAGCAATGAAAACAAATATTTTTATCATGTGGCAAAAATGAAGTTAAACGGAATCGTATCAAATTAATTATCGATGCAATTACAAGGTAAACTCTTAACTCATTAACTGCGATTGAAAAATTATTGTACCGTATGGATTTGGTAATTAAAAGAAAAACACTACATCAGGGTTTCTTAACCTGGGTTCATTTCATGAGTGTCGGAGGTCCTTGGCTAGTCAACATAACAACATTTATTAAGATAATAAATAATCCAGTAATTTGTTCAGTCTTATGTAATAAAAAGTATTTTTAATTTTTCTTGCTTTCTTTTTTTACTTGTTAGTTAAGAAACGGCAGGGTGGGACACTTGCTCCCCTCTGGTGTATACAGCCAACTGAAAATTTATATTCTCAATCGGAGAAACCTTTTGCACAAATTTATAAGTATATTTTTTTTCTTAAAAATTCGTTCATTACTGAAATTTCGACATTTTCTCAAAATTTTCCTCAAAAGTTGTCTTTTTTCACAAAACTGCCCTTTTTCTTCGAAATTTAGATTTTATAATACTTAAAAATCGACTTTTATCGAAATCTGACTTTCTCAAAAATTTAAATTATCTCAAAATTAGTAGTTTTTTTTCTTCGAAATTTGGTGTTTTCCTCGAAATTTGGTCGATATTTGAGTAACGTTAATATTTTGAGAATAATATTAAAAATGTTGAAAAATATTTCTCGAAATTTTGAATTTTTAAAAAAAGACAAAATCTTGAGAACATTTTCATTGAAAACTTCAATTGTTTATTTAAATCCAACTCTCTGGAGGTTAAAACTTGTTTCTCAAAATTCTCTCTCAAAATCATGAAGAGTCAGGGTGGGGGTTAATCCCTCTTAACTCCAGGCAGTCATTAGAAAATAAATATTCAGTCAAAATATTTTGAGTGTTTTCTTAGAATTTCGACTTTTTTCTGACATTTAGGCTTTTTCCCGAGATTCAACTTTTTCGTTAAGTCCGCTCTTTTTTTGCAATCTTCGAAAAAATTTGAGCTCCTTTGGGAAATTCGATTTTTACTCAATTTTTTCCTTGAAATTACAGTCTTTCTCTCAAAATGTCGATCTTTTCCTCGAAATTTCGATTTTTTTATTTTAAAATTTGTTTGGGTTTTAGGATTTTCGATCGTTACCTTAAAAACGTCCATTTTTCGAAATTTATATTTTCCCTAAGCATACGTCTTTTCTTCGAAATTTCGTCTTATGTTAGCTTAAAATCTGATCCTTTGTGTTTCAGAAAATTTAAACTTATTCCCCAAAATTTGCCTGTTTATTCAAATATTGACTTTCTGGAGAAAATTTCCATTTTTTTCTCACTAATTCTCTTTTTGTCGTCGAAATTCGTTTTCTCGGAATTTCGAATATATTTTTTTTAAATTCGTCTTCCTTTTTAATTTAGGGTTTATCCCCAAAATTCGTTTTTCTTTTAAGTTAAGACTATTCACAAAATTCTTTTTTTTTATTTTACTTTCAATGGAAAATTTTGAATTTTTTTTCGAAATTTTGACTTTTTGAAATTCCGTTATTTTTTAACATTAGGCCTTCTCTTAAAATTTCAACCTTTTATAAACTGATTTTTCAGAAATTTTAATTGATTAGCCTGTTTCTTGAAATTTTGATCTTTAGTCCAATATTCGACATATAATATTTTTGGTCATTTCGACTTTACCTTCGAAATTCGTCTTTTTCTCGAAATTTAGACTTTTTCTTCTTCTAAAATTAGAATTTTTTTATAAAATTCGCTTTTTCTCAAAATCACCTTTTTCGAAATTTCGACTTTGTTCTAAAAATTCTACTTTTTGAACTTCTCTTCCAAATATAGTCTTTTTTTAGAAATCATGCCATTTTTCTTATAATTCGACAGCTGTTGTTATAATTCGATAAATTTGATTTTTCGGAAATTGAATCTTGTATTTTAAATTTCGCCTTATTTCCGACATTTTGATTTTTATCTCAAAATGCCATGTGTTACGTTTCTAGAAGTGTTGTTCATGAAATTAGTTTTTCTCTGAAGTTTCGACTTCCTCAAATTGTTTATTTTCTCTAAATTAAATTGGAATGTTAAGAAATAAGTAAAAATGTTGAGAAACATATTCTTGGGAAATTTCAAGAGGAAGATTTTTTGTAAATCAGCTACTTTATCAAAATTTAAGTATTTTGTCAAAGTTTAAATAAAAAACAAAAATTTTGAGAAAAACATTTTTGAAAATAGTGATTTTATTTCCCCAAAATCGACTTTTTCTGAATGTTTCGCCTATTTTCACAAAATTTCAAAAATTTTGAGAATAACATTTTTGAAAATAGCGACTTTATTTCTCAAAAATCAACTTTTTCTGAATGTTTCGCCTATTTTCACAAAATTTCAAAAATTTTGAGAAAAACATTTTTGAAAATAGCGATTTTATTTCCCCAAAATCGACTTTTTCTGAATGTTTCGCCTATTTTCACAAAATTTCAAAAATTTTGAGAAAAACATTTTTGAAAATAGCGATTTTATTTCTCAAAAATCAACTTTTTCTGAATGTTTCGCCTATTTTCACAAAATTTCAAAAATTTTGAGAAAAACATTTTTGAAAATAGCGATTTTATTTCCCCAAAATCGACTTTTTCTGAATGTTTCGCCTATTTTCACAAAATTTCAAAAATTTTGAGAAAAACATTTTTGAAAATAGCGATTTTATTTCCCCAAAATCGACTTTTTCTGAATGTTTCGCCTATTTTCACAAAATTTCAAAAATTTTGAGAAAAACATTTTTGAAAATAGCGATTTTATTTCTCAAAAATCAACTTTTTCTGAATGTTTCGCCTATTTTCACAAAATTTCAAAAATTTTGAGAAAAACATTTTTGAAAATAGCGATTTTATTTCCCCAAAATCGACTTTTTCTGAATGTTTCGCCTATTTTCACAAAATTTCAAAAATTTTGAGAAAAACATTTTTGAAAATAGCGATTTTATTTCCCCAAAATCGACTTTTTCTGAATGTTTCGCCTATTTTCACAAAATTTCAAAAATTTTGAGAAAAACATTTTTGAAAATAGCGATTTTATTTCCCCAAAATCGACTTTTTCTGAATGTTTCGCCTATTTTCACAAAATTTCAAAAATTTTGAGAAAAACATTTTTGAAAATAGCGATTTTATTTCCCCAAAATCGACTTTTTCTGAATGTTTCGCCTATTTTCACAAAATTTCAAAAATTTTGAGAAAAACATTTTTGAAAATAGCGATTTTATTTCTCAAAAATCAACTTTTTCTGAATGTTTCGCCTATTTTCACAAAATTTCAAAAATTTTGAGAAAAACATTTTTGAAAATAGCGATTTTATTTCCCCAAAATCGACTTTTTCTGAATGTTTCGCCTATTTTCACAAAATTTCAAAAATTTTGAGAAAAACATTTTTGAAAATAGCGATTTTATTTCCCCAAAATCGACTTTTTCTGAATGTTTCGCCTATTTTCACAAAATTTCAAAAATTTTGAGAAAAACATTTTTGAAAATAGCGATTTTATTTCCCCAAAATCGACTTTTTCTGAATGTTTCGCCTATTTTCACAAAATTTCAAAAATTTTGAGAAAAACATTTTTGAAAATAGCGATTTTATTTCTCAAAAATCAACTTTTTCTGAATGTTTCGCCTATTTTCACAAAATTTCAAAAATTTTGAGAAAAACATTTTTGAAAATAGCGATTTTATTTCCCCAAAATCGACTTTTTCTGAATGTTTCGCCTATTTTCACAAAATTTCAAAAATTTTGAGAAAAACATTTTTGAAAATAGCGATTTTATTTCCCCAAAATCGACTTTTTCTGAATGTTTCGCCTATTTTCACAAAATTTCAAAAATTTTGAGAAAAACATTTTTGAAAATAGCGATTTTATTTCTCAAAAATCAACTTTTTCTGAATGTTTCGCCTATTTTCACAAAATTTCAAAAATTTTGAGAAAAACATTTTTGAAAATAGCGATTTTATTTCCCCAAAATCGACTTTTTCTGAATGTTTCGCCTATTTTCACAAAATTTCAAAAATTTTGAGAAAAACATTTTTGAAAATAGCGATTTTATTTCCCCAAAATCGACTTTTTCTGAATGTTTCGCCTATTTTCAAAAATAAGAATCTTTCGAAAAATTTCCAAAAATGTCCAAGTTTCCAAAGGTCGAATTTTGTGGGAAAAGTTGCAATTTCCAGAATAAATTGAATTCAGAGAAAAAAATCCAATTTATATTAATATTTCTCTCAGAATGTTCACTTTCCTAAAAATACTATGTTCAGAAATTTTAGATTTTTAATAAATTCGATTCAATTTTGGACAAAACCAATTTTCAGAAAAAGTCCAAAATTGGGAAAAAAGCCCAATTTTAAGCAGAAATTTCCAGAACCATAAGACAATAAATTTTAAGATGCAAATCGAAATTTCAAAAATAAAATGAATTTTAAGAAACCGGTTGCCACTTCCAGAAAACCAAATAAAACAAAAATCTTCAGAAAAAGTCTATAATATTATGAAAAATGGATTACGAAGGGAAAAAAAACGATGTTTCGGATAAGGCCGTCGAAATTTCGAAAAAGAGGTCGAAATTTCTAAAAAATATTCAAAACATAGAGGAAAAAGTACAACTTTGAGTATAAGATCGTAATTTAGAAAATGGCAAATTACGAGAAAATGTCGAATTTTGAAAAAATCGGAATTATCGGAAAATCAAATTTAAAAAACTTAACCTTTTGGAAAACTCAATAAATTCTCAAAATTCGACTTTTATAAAAAAAGTGAAATTTACCCAAAAAATCCGATTTTTGAGAAATAAACTCGCGATCACCAAAAAGATGTTTTTCTGAAATTTTTATTTAAAGTTAACAGAATACCTAAACTTTGGAAATAACTTGAATTCACAGAAAATTTTGTTCTTATAATTTGTCAATTTAATGTAGAGAAAATAAATAAAGGAAAAGTGAAAATTTCACAGAAAAGCCAATTTCGAGGAAAAAACCGCCATTTCTAGAAACATAAAACACCACATTTTGAGATAAAAGTCAAAATGTCGAAACAAGATAAAAGATGCAATATCCGGAAAGTCCAATTTAAAAAAGCCGAAGTTTTTAGAGCACGAAATATTATATGGTAATTTTGGAAAAAAATAGACTACTTTTGAAAGAAAAGTCCAAAAAGTAGAATTTTGACAATAGTACCAAAATTTCGAAAAAGGCGATTTGAGGAAAAGGCAAATTTTCGAAAAAAAAGAGAGAAAAAGTAAAAAAAAAGAGATAAATTTCTAGGAAATGGTCGAAATGACTAAAAATATAAAAAATCGACCAACCGAAATTAAAAACTCAAGAAAAATAACGAAATCTCAAATAAAGCCAAAATTTTGGGAAAACGACTAAACTTCAAGAAAAAATTCAAATTTTACAGAAAAAGTCGAATTCGGGAAAAAATTGAAATTACAAATAAAAATTCGAAGTGTTTTGACTGACTATTTTTTTTCTATTACTTGCCAGTGTCAAGAGGGACAAGCTTCCCATCCTGCACCACCTTGACATCAGAACATCTCCTATATTGAGATAAACGTCAAAATTTTGGGAAACAAGTTGGAACCTTCAGACTTGGATAGACTTGGAAGATGCCTAGAAAGCAAATAAATTTTGAAATTTAAAAAAATCGAAATTTCGGGGAAAAGATCAACATTTTAAGAGAAAGACTGTAATTTCGAGGAAAAAGTCGAAACTGGGTAAAAATCGAATTTCCCAAAGGAGCTCAAATTTTTTCCAAATTTCCAAAAAAAGGAGCGAACTTAAAGAAATAAGTCTGATGTCAGGAAAAAAGCCCAAATATCAGAAAAAAGTCGAAATCCTAAAAAAAAACTCTAAATATTTTGACTGAATATTTATTTTCTAATGACTGCCTGGAGTTAAGAGGGACAAACTCCCCATCCTGGCTCTTCATGGAGTCAAAGAACGTTCAATATTGAGGTAAACGTCGAAATTTTGACAAACAAGTTTTAACCTCCAAAGAGTTGAATTTAAATAAACAATTGAAATTTCCAATGAAAATTTTCCTAAATTTTTCTATTTTTATAAAAATTCTAAATTTCGAGAAATATGTTTCAAAATTTTCATACAAATATTATTCTCAAAATGCTTATTTTTTTACCAAAAGATCGACTAAATTTCGAGGAAAAGGCAAACTTGGATAAACAAGTCGAAAGCAGACAGTCTGATTTAAAAAAAGTCGAATTTTAAGAAATGGACAAAAAAAACAACCACTTTTGAGATAATAAACAAGATTTCCACCCTCCACCGTGACGTCAAAAAATGTCCAATATTGAGATAAACGTCGAAATTTTGAGAAACAAGTTGGACCTTCCAGAGAGTTGGATTAAAAAAAAATGAAATTTCCAACAACAAAATTTTCTCAAATTTTTGTCCTTATAAAAATTCAAAATTTGGAGAAAAATTTTCTGCAAATTTTCTCATAAGTATATATTGTCAAAATGTCCACCAAAATATCGCCCGAATTTTGAGGAAAAGGCAAATTTTAATAAACACTTCAAAATTTGCAGAAAGTCTAATTTTGAAAAAGTCGAAATTTTCAGGAAAAGTCAAATTGCGAAATTTCGAAAATTTAGAAAGTGTGATTTTGATAAAAGAAGTCGAATTTTAGGAATAAATTCGAAATTTTTAAAGACAAAGACTAATCTTGTGAAAAAAGACGAATTTTGAGAAAATGTAGAAATTTCAAGGACGACTTTAAAGAGAAAAAAATGGGAATTTCTGAGAAAGGTTCCCCAGTTCAGAATATAAATTTTCGGTTGGCTGCATGCACCACCCTGTTCCGTTTCTTAGCTAGCTATCGAGGAAAAGAAAAGAAAAGAAATTGAAAATAGTGTTTATTACGTAGGATTGGAGAAATTACTGCATTAATTATCATCTTAAGTGATTTTATGTAGGCTAGCCATGGACCCCCCGATATTCATGAAATGGAGCCCTTATGGGTTCATGAACCCCAAATTAAGAAACTCTGTACTAGTGCAAACTAGAAAAGACAGAAAAAAATTGAAATTTTCTCCAGTAACCTTGATTTTTTGGAAATTTTGAATTTAACTTGAATTTCAACTTTTTTTATCATAATTCAGGGATTCCCAAAATTGGTTCCGCAGAACGAGGTGTTCCGCACAAACCTGGAATACTTTTGAATCTCAAAATGGTTACAAAAAGTCAATTATGTTTAAAGAAGTTATTAATGTCGGGACTGAAATGTTCGAAATGAAAGTGAGAATTCTTTTTTCTTTAATTTAAAGCTAAATAAGCGAGATTATAATTGATATTTGCAGAAAATCTATAGAGAGGAAAAAAAGCCATAATTTTGAAAAAAGTCATACTTTCGATAAGAAAGTCGCCATTATGAAAAAAAAATAGAAATTTCGATCTAGAAGTCAAAATTTTAGGAAAAAACAACAACTTTCAGTCCAGCTACTACAACTTTAAAGAAAAAAATGCAAACCTTCAAATTGAAAACGAAGTAAAATGTCGACCTTCGATATTTTTTCACGAATTTACGAGATAAAAGTGGAAAACTTTCTCTCAAAATTGAACTTCCCATTTTTTTTAATTTCCAATTTTGCAATCCAAATTTCGACTTAATTTTGCAATTTTTCTAAATGCAACTATATTTTCTAAAAGTTTCGAAATAACATGACAGCTCGAATGACACGTCATCCATAATTTACGGAGAAGGCAAACTGGAATTCGTGAAAAGTTTTGACTAAGCTATTCTGAATGGGGGTAAGCGTGCATCAATCTTAATAAAATTGCAACGAGAAACTTACTTCTGGACACTGCTTCCAGCTTATCCGATTTCTTTTTTCTTTTCCACTTCCAAGGCCTTAGTAATTTCCCTAGTGAAAATTTACTTTTTCTTTCTAAAGGGGGCGTTCTAGGTGCCACTACCAAGACTATTTGTTCTAAAAGCTGATCCATTTTGTTTTTTGGCTGAAACAAAAAATCGAAATTAAATTAAGTGCTACAGAAAATTACGTAGGAAATGAAGATAATATTTGGAATACTGTTAAGCGTTTTGCTAAGATAGATAATTTTTTGTAACAGTAATTAGATTTTACTTTTTAAATGACCATAAATCAACCGATTTAGCACCAACCAAGAGATTTTTCGAAATGTTGATAAAAAAATACGACTTTTACAACGTCAGATTTTTTTGCTCGAGAACTATTTTGAAAGCTATATTCCCTGTTTCTAGAGAAGAACTAATAACTTCTTTTACCCAAGAAGAAGCATTCTTCCAGCCAGTGGCGGATTAAAAGGTGTGTGCCACTGCACAGGGGCCCCCACAAAATCTGTGGCTGCTCTTTTTTAGTCGTCAGAAATATTGTGAACACAATAAGAAAGGTTTTGTTAAATGTTTATAGAGGCCTCTACCAGTTTGATATACGGGGCCCCGAGTAAGGTATTTTTATGTCCTCCTTTAAATTTTTGCATTTCTACAATAAAAAGAAAATTACAATTTATTGCTCAATTACATACATAATCAAATAAAACTCCTAAAAATAATTAATTTTGTATAAAAATTTGAACATTTTTAAATATTCCGACTTTTTATTAATTGTTTTTTTTTTCAAAATTTCAGAAACTCTATAATTTCGGCATTTTTTAAAAATTCAAAATTTTCACAAATGATGATCAAAAATGTCAGAAAAGCGAAATTTTGAAAAAATATAACGATTTGAAAAATCAAAATTTTTTAAAAAGTTCTATTTAATTTTTAAAAAATTGTAATTTTGAAGGTTAATTTTTCAAAAAACAAGTAGAACTTTTAAAGTCTACATATTTGATAAATATGTTAAAATGTCAAAAAAAAACCTGAATTTTGAAAAATGTAGAGATTTGAGAAAAAATCGAGAATTTAAAAAATCGAAATTTACAAGAATCTATCAATTAAAAAACGAAAATTTCAAATTAACTCCAAATTATCGAAAAAGGCGGACTTTTGAAAAATGGACAAATTTTGAAAAAATGTTGAAAACTTTTAAAAAGCCAAAATTTTTAAGTCAAATTTTTCAAAAAATAAAAATTTTGAAAACGGTCGAACCGAAATTTTGGAAAAAATGGAACTTTTTAAAAATGTCGAAATTTCGAGAAATAATCAATATTTTCAAAAAGGCGGAATTTTGAAAAAAAGCCGAGTCGCACTACATTTTCGAAAAAATATCGCAAATTTAAAGCGAGAAATTTTCAATAATTAAATGGTAAGTTTTATAAATAAAATTTTCAAAATATGAAAATTTTCGAAAAATAAAAATTTTCGAAAAATCAAAATTTTGAAAAACGGACGAATTAAAAAAAGCATTAATATTTTAAACAAAGGCGGGATTTTAAAGATTCGAAATTTTAAAAAAAGATAAAATTTAAAAAAAAATCGGAAATTAAAAAAATATAAAACTGGAGATTGTCACCTAAACAGTAAAAATTTCCAAAAAAAGGTCATGATTTTTCAGAAAGGTCGAAGTTTTAAAAATATTTGGAAGGTCGAGAACTAAAAAAAAAAATTTTTTGAAAAGATGTCGAGGAAAAAAGTTTTTTATAAAGTGGTGCTAATTTACAAAGAATGTAATTTTGAATGTCAACATTTTTCAAAAAACCCGAGATTTCCGAAAAAACTGAGATTTTGATAAGTCGAAATATTTCAAAAAATATCTGTTTTCAAAAAAGTAGAAATTTTCAAAACAGTTGAAATTTTCAAATAGTCAAATTTTTTTAAAAGGGTATAAATTAAAAAAACTGACAGATATACAAATCAAAATTTTGAAAAAAAAAAACGGGAGATTTTCAGTCAAATTAAAAAGAAAAACAACTTTTGAACAACAGTCAAATTTTTGAAAATAACATGAAATCTAGACAAAAATCCAACGTTAGAATTTTCAAAAAAGTCGAAAATTTCAAAAAGTGAAATTTAAAATAAAGACAACATTCTTTATTTTTAATTATTGAGAAAAATATTATACATTTTTAGTGGGGTGCAAGTGAAGCGCTACAAATTGAGATTGTCAAAAGTTGAGCAACGACCGAATCAATTAATAAGTAAATTTAGGATCAAATGAATTTTTCTTTAAGATGTCCGAACATTTGAGTATGATCTTTTCATCCCTCTCTAAGGAGGCGTGCCCCACTAGTTGGCAAATCCTGTATTAGACATTAGACTATTTCGTCCAAATATCGAGTCGACGAAAATTTGATATTCGGTCTTAAAACTTTCGAGTGTTTTTTCGAAAGTTTAACTTTTTTAAAAAAATTTCCGAAATTTCATTTCTACTAATGCTCATATTTTTTTATATTTTTTTTTCAAACTAAAAATGTTAAACTTTTTAGAAATCTAAAAATGTTGCACTTTTTAGAAATCTGACTATATGAACATTTTTATTTTAATCTTGAAATTTCGACCATTTTTTCGAAATATTTTATTCTATATTCAATAACTTGCGGTTTTTAATTTTGACTCAAAACCCAAAAAGGTAGTAATTTTCTAATTACAGATTCTTTTGAAACTTGGTCTTATCAAAATTCACGCTTTTAATTTTTATTTGTTTTAAAAAATATTTTATTTGAAACACCAAATTTTGGATTTTTTATTGTTTTTTGTTGAAATTTGTTTTATCTCAAAATGCATTTCAAACACTTTCTTTAAAAATTAATACTTTAATATCGAATTTTCGACTTTTAAAATTTAATTTAATTTTGAAATTTCGCTCATTTTTTGACGTTTTTACTTTTGTTTTTTCTTTTCAAAATTTCGACTTTTCCCATAATTCACAGTTTCACTTTTGTAACAAAATCTGATTATAAAGTGAAAAGTCCCCGAATATTGTTATTTTAATGTAAATTGGAAACTTCAACCTTTTCCTGACCATATTTCGATTTGAATTAATGTTTTCCTAGTTTCCGATTAAAATCCTAAAATTTTGATTTCTTTCAGAAATGTTGGTATTATTTTCGAACCTGTTTGGGGACTCGCAATTACAGTGAAATCCCCCTTAGCGGACACCCCCAATGAACGGACACCTTTATTAAGAGGATAGTTTTTCATAGTCCGAAATTGTATCATAGAAAATTCCATTTAGAGAACCCCTATTGACCGGACTCTCTGTTGGGCGGACGCGGACACGGTATTTTAGGCAAAACATACTAATGTTCTCCCTTAACTGGACACCACAAAATTATACGCAATGTTGCATTGACGGGAGATTTCACTCGAACAGACCGAAAGGAATAGGTAAATTCGCCAAGGGATTTCTTCAACGTAAATCAGTTGTCCATGGAAGCTTCACTTGAAGAATGGAAAGGTGGTTACTGTTTTTTATTTTAAAAGAAAAGCGCAGGAATCAGAAAAATTTCCAATTTTGCAGCTAATTTTCAAGTTTTTTTCGAAATTTTAAATTTTAAGCAGTCGATACAGGATATACTTCTTCCGGGATTGGACCGTGTCAAAGAACTACTAAAAGTGGCTTTTGAAACTCTTCTGAACTCTTCAAAAAAAAACCTTATGAGATAACTTTGATTTTACTAAGATTTTGACTTTTTCTTAAAATCTGGACCTTCTGAATATGACAACTTTTTTTGTATATTTGGACTTATTTTCAAAATTTCGAATTTCAAATTTTAACCTATTTTGTGTTTTAGAGCATTTTTTTTTAGTTTTTTTGAAGTTATATATATATTTTTTTATTCTGTCTTTAATAAAATTTTTTTATTTTTTAAAAATGTTTAGACAAAATGTCGACATTGTTTCAAAATTTCAACTTTTTCAAAATTTTGCCTCTTTCGTCGACCCACAAGTGTAGTTCAATGCCGGAAGGGGTATTAGCCCTCGGAGTAGTTGTTTCTTGTGGATCGGGCTTCAAATATTTAAATTTTTAACACAGTAAATTTTTAACACAGTAAATTGATGATGAAACGTCTATTCATGTTAAAATTTCTTTATTTTTCTTTTTTATATTTTTAAAAAAAAAATTTATTTTTAAGTATTTCTTCCTCATTGTTCCCTTTCCATGTTATGCACTGCTGACGAGCTCAAATGAGAGCGAAACATCGATGTCCAGTGCTACAACTTTTTTATGTATTTTTATATTTCTTAAATTATCAAAAAATCAAAAATTTTTATTTTTTTCATATCTAATTTTTGGTCTCCTATTTTTCATTATTCCTATTCTATGTAAAATAAACTAACCTCTTAATTTGTAAACTGTCATGAAGTGACGTTTTTAATAAATTTAAATATCACGTAGTCGCATTTCAAAAATTGTTTAGAAAATTGTCAACAAACCATAAAAAAATTTAAATATTTCCAAACTGGGCCGAAGAAATGTTAAATAAATTGAAAAAAACATGACAACTTTTTTTGAATATTTGGACTTATTTTCAAAATTTCGAATTTCAAATTTTAACCTATTTTGTGTTTTGGAGCATTTTTTTTTAGTTTTTTTGAAGTTATATATATATTTTTTTATTCTGTCTTTAATAAAATTTTTTTATTTTTTAAAAATGTTTAGACAAAATGTCGACATTGTTTCAAAATTTCAACTTTTTCAAAATTTTGCCTCTTTCGTAAATTCTATCTTTTTGAAGTACTTCTTTTGAAAACTGAGACTTTTTTACAAATTTCTAACTTTTTCTTAATTTTTACCTAAATTAAACTTTTATTTAAAAAAATTCGACTCTTTTAGAAAATTAATATTTTCAAAATTTTGCCTTTTTTAAATATTTCACCTTTTTTTTAGAATTCCCATCAAAATTTAGAATTGCCATTTTTTTTTTAATTTCTACCTTCAATCATCAATCAAAATTTCGACTTTTCTCGAATTGACTCTTTGCGGAGTATAGATTTTTTTAAAGTATACAACTTTATTTCTTAACGTTAAAAATGTTAAGTATTAAGTTGAAATTTTTTGTGGAAATTTCGAGTTTTCGTCGAACTATATACTTTGTATTTTTGAAATTTAGAATATAAATCCGATTTTTTTATCACAATATTTGGAGTTGATATCGAAATTTCGAATTTGGTATTAACATTGTAACTTGTTTCTTGGAATTCCGATTTTAGTCCCAAAATAACGACTTTATTTTCTGCATTTCATTTTTAAGTAAAAAAAAAGTAAAAATCCCCATTTTCTATTTAAAACCTTTGAAAAAAGTTGAAATTTTTGAGAAATATCGACTTTTCTCTTAAAATTTTGACTTTAAGATTGAATATCCGAATGTAGAAAATTTTGGCTTTCATCTCGAAATTTTAACTTTAGTTTCGAGTTTGACTTCAAACTTCAAATATCTGGAATACCTTTATTTAAAAACTATTCCAAAGCTTTTTTTTTCAAAGTTTTCCCTAGATTTTAGATTTGAATCCCGAATTTTTGAGTAAAAACTTTAAGAAAATGATTACAAAAAATTCCAAGTGTAAACTTGAAATTATGAGAACAATTTTAAGATTTGTAAAGAAACTGTCATAAAGTCAAATAATATTGAATCTTTTCTATAAATTTTTATTTTAAAAGACGAAATTTTAAGAAACGAAAACTGAAATCTTCAATTTTTACTTGTTTCATGATTTTCACAAAATTTTCACTTTGTAAATAAAAATTTTAACATTATTCTCGAATCTTCGAAATTAATTGCTAAATTTTAAACTAGAAATTTCGGCCTTTTTTTCAGTATTTTGAATTTAATATGGACTATAAATCAACCTCAATATTTTAAGATTGTTTCTTGAAGACGCGACTTTAAATCACGGAATTTGAAACATCGAAGATAAAAAAAAAGAAATTCCCAGTTCCCTTGATGTCACATATCTGAAGAAACGGAAATAATAAGTAAAAAAAACAAATTGCGGTTACCATGTCTCATGAACGGACACCTCCGATATGCGGACATATTTTGGCAACCCGAAGGTGTCCGCTTAAAGAGAGATTTCACTGTATTCGAAAAACTCTCGTAATCCCAATTTTGCACTTACAATTGTTACTTCTTTTTTAAAATTTCGATTATGAACGCAAATATCGTGTTGTAAATTTTTTAAATATAAGTTTTGATACTTGCTCTTAAAAAAAGTGTAACTTGATATATTTCAGGTTTCTTTTAAGCGTCGACGTTAAGCAATAAATTTAAAAACGTTCTTGACATTTTGATTTTTGTTGCGTGTTATCGGTTCAAAAATTAAAAGTTCGTGAATTGTAAACACTTTATTTCAAACTTATTTCGGAACACCACAATTATAATTCACTTAACTACTGACTAACTAACTCGACCAACCAACTGACTCCTGGGGGAAAGACGACCGCGTTTTTATACCGTTCCGGTTTTCTAGACGGATATCCGTATAGATAAAATTATCGCATTATGAAATGTTTTTAGAGAATTCCTTACACAACCACTGATACAAATTTTATAACTAAATTTTGTTACATTATTTTAAAATTTTAAACTCAAAGCGGAGTGTTTTTCGCCCGAAATTTCTGGTAGTTTTTGTTATGAAGTATAAATTTATTTCGTAAAAATCCTGGCTACGACCTCGACTCCATACTACATCAAAAAAAAAATAATTTAGGACGGCCAAATTCTAATAAGATTTAGAAACGTCCCTTAATGCCATTAAAGGTAATTATGAGTTAACGTATAGGCAACTTTAACTATTGTACAATGGTTTCTGCCTGCATTTCGGGTAGTTTTTAATTTTTACACCCTTAGAGGCGAGATTTTAAAAAACGTTCTCTTAGTGCTCACCTGTGTGAACTTTCATGGTTCTAGACCAGTTATAGAGTGTGCGTTGTCAGTGCTTAGAGATTTATTATTATTTACAAAGTTGCTTTTAGAGCGCAAGTTTTTACTAGAGTTTATAAAATATATTGAATTATAAATGGATGAGGTAATAAATGCGTTCCAATTAAGTAAAAATGCGGTTAACTATTTACCATTACGATTAGTTTAATCTGAATCTTTGATAACGCGATTACTTCCTATGCGTTGCAGCTGTGAAGAATTTAGTTCGGTAAAAATGTTAATGTCGTTAAAATACTTAACCGAAATAAATTGAACCATAATTGGTGTGCTATTTAGGTTATGTTTTTATTTGGAAAAAATCCGTTACATTAGATTCCTCTGTTTCTTTAGTTTTTGAACAGATAACAAACAATTTCAAGTGTCACCTCTAAATTACACGTACAACCTTTTACTGTTACATAAATGATACCTGAATAAATGCATTGATATAAAATCGTTTCTCAGTATGCCAGTGAATGTAATTATAACAGTAAGTTTATGCAATACTATAATTCAGGTGCACGGCATATCACAGTGGTCTTATTTATCCAAAGGATTCAGTGCATAATTAATCCAGCCAAGATGTAAACAAACTAACCTATAATGAATGTTTAGATATGTGCGATTTGAATATAATATGTATGTGGCGTCTAACAATTAGAAATACTTAATTCTTGTTTTATAATAGATACATACATAAGGCGTTTTCGCTTTTATTTAACGGGAAATGTGAGCTTTCACTTTTCAACTTACAGAAACAACTTGGAATAGGAAAAATATTTCTTCCATGCCCCTCGAAGGTATTCTCCACAGCACTAAATGAATGCTGTGGATTGAATAGAATCACTACATAATATTTCACGAAGGATGATAATTAATTAGTATATTTTATATTAGCTTTTGTCCTGAATAAGGAAGTACGGCTCCCTGAATTTAGGTTAGAGGTACACTTATGCTGATGTTCACTTTTTCTCGAAATTATGAGTTTTTTGGAAAATTTTACTCTCTGTAGAAATTTGTATTTCATTGAAAAATTTATAATTTATTGAAAATTTTAACTTTGAAATTTTCGACTTTTTTGAGTGTAGACTCTTAAAATCTTTAGCTTTTCAAAATTTTTAGTTTAAAAATTTAAATTTAATTTTCCAAATGCCCCTTTTCCCGGAAATTTGGACATTTAAAAAAATTACTATTTTTGAAAATCATGAATACTAAATTTTTTTTTTGAATGCTTGACTTTTTTGAAAATTTTCACGTTTTTCGAAACTTTGATAGTTTGAAGTTTATCTTTTTTTTTATCTATTTTGAAAATATCTACCTTTTTTAAATTTTTGACTTTTTCTCGAAGTTTCGAGTTTTTCTTTTTTGAAAATTTCGACTTCTGCAAATTTTAATATTTTTTTGGAAAAATTTGACCTTTATCTAAAATGTCAATTTTTCCGAAGGAACTTTTTTTAAAAAATCCGACTTTTTGAAAATTTTAGCGGTTTGGGAAATTTCCAATTATCTGAAATTTTTTACTTTACTCGAAATTTTGTTTTTTTTTATTTTTTCTTGAGTTTTTTAAAACAATTCGACATTTTTTGGCCATTTCGAATTTCTTTTAGAAATTCTATTTTTTTTTTCTCAAATTCTCGACTTTTTCAAAATTGAGACTTTTTGTAAATGATCATTTTTTGAAGTTTATCTGCCTTTTTTAAAAGATGTCTGCCTTTTTTAAAAGATGTCTACTTTTTTTAAAGTTTTGACTTTATCTCGAAGTTTTGATAACTTCGATTTCTGTATTTCCAATTTTTTTTGAAAAATTCGACCTTTTTCTAAAATGTCGATTTCTTTTAAATCCGATTTTTTTTAAAAATTTGAACGGTTTTGGAAATTTCGAATTATCTGAAATTTTTGACGTATTAAAAATTTGACTTTGATCAAAATTTTGACCATTTTTGTAGATTTCGACTTTTCTCAAAATTCTGATCATTTCTGATTTTCTCTTCATTTTTTTGAATAAATCGATATATTTTGACCATTTCAATTTTTTTTGGCAATTTTCGTTTTTTCAAATTCCCGACTTTTTTAAAATTTTTACTGTTTCAAAAATTTGATTTTCAGAAATTCTATTTTTCGAAAATTATTGTTTTCCTTGAATTCTGAGTTTTTTAACTCTTCAATTTTCGATTTTTTCCAACATTTTGACTTTCAAAATTTCGACTTCTTTCAACGTTTTTAATTTTTTTCCCAACACTCCGTTATTTTTCAAATTATGTTTTAAAAAAATAACTTTTTCCGAGTTTTGAATTTTTCTCGAAGTTTTGACTTTTTGATAAATTCGACATTTCCCTGGAAAATTCTGTTTTTCTTGAAAATTTGGATTTCACTGAAAATGTTGACTTCGAAAAGTTTTTGACAAGTTTCGACTCTGAAAATTTGTACCTTTTCAAAATGTTGACTTTTTGAAATTTTAGACTTATTTTTTTAAAAGTTAATTTTTTTGGAAATTGGACAGTGGAAAATTTTATTTTTTCTTAAATTGTGACTATGAACACTAAAAATTTTGATTTCTTTTTTGAAAATTTAGAGTTTTTTGAAAATTTCGACATTATTCATAATTTATATTTTTTCTGAAGTATATCTTCTTTCAAAATGTTCAAATTTTTTAAAACATTGACATTTTTTAAAGGTTTGACTTATCAGAAGCTTAAGAGTTTATTTTATAATTTAGACTTTTTTCAAAGCTGAAATTTGAATTTTATAAAGTGAACTTCTTTATTTGAAAAATTCAGTTTTTTTTCAAATAGATGTTTTTTATTAAGTTTTTTTTCAATAAGTCTTTTCAAAAGTTTCTACTTTTTGAAAATTTCGATTTATTTGAAAATTTTGACATATTTGAACAATTCGGTATTTTTAAAAACTTCGGTATTTTTAAAAAGTCAACTTTTCTTCAAGATTTCGAATTTCCTCAAAATATTGAACTTTTTTAAACATTGATTAGATTTTTTGAGGAATTCGACTTTTTTTAAATTTTCGCTTGTTTTAATTGTACAGGACTTTTTTCAAAATTTCCACTTTCTCAAAAATTTCGACTTTTTTCAAAAGTTCTTATTTTTCATAAATTTTGACTTCTTTTTTCAAAATTTTGCCTCTTGAAATTTGGATTTTCTTTTAAATTTTGCTTATTGAAATTTCGGTTTTTTTTTTCAATTCTCTATGACTGTTTGTGTAAATTTAAAAATTTCTACTTTTTTAGGAAATTTCGATCTTTCTTAAAAATGTTCGTTTTTTTCGTTTCGTTTTGCCTTTTTTTGACTTTTGACTGTTTCGCTCTTTTAAAAATGATATATTTCAACATTTCGAATGTTTTTCATACTTTGTTTTTTGCCCTAAATTTTGATTTTAATCTTAGAATTAAAAAAAATCCTGAATCTTCTAATTTCAAAAACTCAAAAATTATAAAAAAAAGTTGAGTTTTACCAGGAAATGTCGAGAGAAAAATTAAAATTAGGAAAAGTTTGCCATTTGAAAAAAATTCTTAATCATAACAGTTTAAAAATTTCGTTTAAAATCAGAACAGTAGGGGAAAGGGGGGCAGAATCAACCAATTTTTAATCAATGTGCCATTTTTGAAGTTGTATTAGAAAAATCTGGTAACTATGGGCTGGGTAGTATTCTATAAACCTTTATTTAGAAGATTGATCAACTTTCAGCGATTTAAAAGTAATTTTAGTACCAACAATAAGCGTTAAAAAAAACCTTAGAAATGGTTCAAACTGCCCCACTAGCGGAATACATTCAATCAAATGATAGGGTAATTTCAACCATGAGATATAAATATATATTATTTTTATACAGTCAAACAAAAATGGTTTTTCTACTTAAATAAGTTCATTAGGTCCTTTGGAAGTGAAATAAAAAATTGGCGAAACATGTTTGATATAAGATTCAAAACAATACACAAAGACAATATTGTTGGTGTTAGTAAACATTGTAATATGTGCGATTAACCTTAAACAAACAGGACATTTTCTGTAGAATTTGGGCTTGAGAACTTTAAAACTATGTTACCTTGATCAGCTGGTTATATGTCACTGACCAACGGATATATGTAACTTAATGTTGTTTGGCACAAAAATTTAATTTGACATTTGAATTAATTTTGTTTAATTCATTTCCTACACAGCGTTTTATATGTTTTTAGTGGAAATGTCACCAGTTGGAAATCACATTTAATCATCTTTAATCTGATTTTTAAACATTCACTCATCAAACTTCACAATCTATTTTTTTTTCATAATTTATAATCATCGTAAATAATACAATACTCCGGTAAAAGAAAAAGTTACATCATGGTACAGAAACGACGCTAAGATTGTCAGAACACACTAAGCCAGTGGTTAAAATTGTCCCCTCCAACGCTGGTCGAATCTGCCCATGTTAAATTTTTGAAAAAATATATTTTTTTTTCACTCTGTAATTTTACGCTTGGGGTACTATAAATATTATCAATCTACCATTTAACATATATCAAATGCAGCCCGTTACAGATCAAATTTAGAAAATTCGTGTGAAAAAATTGAAAATCAAAAAATTAACCTAACATCTGATTTTTGCTCAATTTAGTTTAAACACTAAAAAATGAACATGTAGAGTAATGTAACTTCCGTGGTGAGTGTCCTGACGTATCAAAAGCTACATAGGAGCCTTACGAAGCTAAATTTAAATCAGGGGGTCCTTTAAAGGGGCTTGGTTAAATGTGCCCCAAGGTTGAATCTGCCCCCCCTTTCCCCTAACTGTAGTTCTTTATTGGGTTGTTATGAAAGTCGGCTCAGATTTTTTAATTTCGAAATTAAGTTAGCTGATTAGGCGTGCATTTATTCAAACTAATGTCAAGGTAGTAAGTTCTCTTAATTAATTTTTCGAGGAGTTGATTATAAAAGAGTGAGTGAACAAAAATTGCATTTTCGGCACTTTATGCTTATTGTATTGATGTAAGGCTAAAGAAACACCACAGAAGAGTTGCTGCGATGCTTTTATCAGAAAACCTAATTCATAAATCATTTGCCAGTTTTAAAGTAAGGTATGTCTTGATAAGGAACGTTTTGGATGTTCAGCGTCACTGACGATGAATCGCCCAAAACGTTCCTATCATCAGACATTTTTCACTTTCATCCAGCACTGACGATGAACGAATTAAGTTAAAACTATTAAAAGTTCTCGACATACGGCGAGAGAATTAGCAGAATAGTTGAATATCTCCAAAACAAGTCCATACGATCATTTAGTGAAACTTGGATTAACGAAAGACAAATCGTTCATAGGATAAAAATCAGCATAGGTCCATAGCTTCATCAAAAATTAATGTACTCAGCGGTCATAACACCATCAGATTTCCTTTTGTTTCCTTTGCTACAGAGCTTATCAGTAGAAAAAATTTAATAATATAGAGCATACAAAAACTGCATTTGACCTAACCAGATCGAAAGCAATTTAGGAAAATGGAGTTATTAAATTTATTTACTTAGGCGCATACGTTAGATAATAAATTTATTAAAAAAATAAAATAAAAATGACATCTTTCATTTTTTCCATCCGCGAGTATTTTCTGGACAATCCAATACATTATTGTAGTAAAATATCAATTTCTAAATATAACAGTGGAATAGGAGCACACTTCAGTTTCAACAAGGTCATAAAAATAATGAAGAAGTTGAAGTCAAAAGCATCCTAATTTGTAAATTATCATTACTACCGAGAAGTTCTTCAAAGCTTTTGAAACAGTCACTCGTGCAAGATCGGACATCAACAGCAGGATTGAAACTCTCTTCAAATGATACCATTTTATAAAATGGCATGTCACTGAAAAATCTGTAATCGATCTACTAGAAGCGACTCCAGTATTGAAGAAATGAAAAATCCTCGTCGGTGCTTCATCGCTTTCCATAACAACTATTATTATTATGAAGTTGATACGGAAGCGAAATGTAGCTTCTGTTTTTGAGGACTAAAGTGTACTTTCAATTCAAGATGAATGTTACACTATTCGGGCACAATCTGAACAAGACAAACGAAAAAGTGTTATTGTTAGTTATTTTAAAGACAATCTCGATTTACACACGAAAACTCAACTCTCAAGTGCGAGTACACATGACACCACTTCAGTCTAGGAGGTTTCAATGTTTCTGCAATTACGTCTAATCTCAACAACTCTTAAAAATACACGCGTTAATCATTTGGTAGTTAGATTAGCAATGATGGAAAAAAACAACCTCAATGCGCTGGAACATCCATTTGTAACACTAATGTAACAAACTAGTATAGTTTTGACTAAAACATCCCAGCACACAGGTTCTTTTCAAAACTCAGAAAATCTCCAAAGTACTCAAATGCAACAGATGAACGCGTTAAAATACTTATCAGTTCAAAATTGAAAACTAAGAACTGGTATAGACCTTGATCCTCAGACCCATTAGAAACCTTTACTTTTCCACTCTTTTCCGCGGGTTTAGCACGCACCGTTCCAATCGCGGGCGAAAAAATGTCAATCTAAATGCAAAATTTTCATTTGGCTAAAGAATGCGTTAAAATCATGGAGGACAGACTCGAAGTAAAAGACCGTGCATGAATGGAGCGTTGCATTCCTACTGACAAACTTCTGGAACAGCACGTTTCTTGAGTGCCGCTTGGAACGCGCCATTGGCGCGTCCTGACAACATCGCGCGAAAAGACTGTAAGTGTAAAGGGGCCTAATGTGGACGAAATCGTTCCTTGGTTTCAACTATGAGTACGATGAACATTTCAACCAATATGATGCACTGATAATATACTGATTTAAAAAATGGAAGAAAAAAGTGCGGTTGTACGATTGGTCAAATGGCGCTCTTTAGAATTCCGTGGGAAGAGATTACAATGGAGGAGTAGTATTGAAAAACAACGTAGAATGTTAAAATAAAACGTAATACGGAAATGAACAATTCTGACACTTATTTGTATTAAGATATAACTATTAAGATATAAATTCGTTATTTTTTGAAATAAGCTAATACATATGATTCAGCGATGAAGACAATTTAACATTGAGTTCGCTATCTAGAGTTTGATTGTTTCATTTTCGAAATCTCAGAATCGGATTATCTCAAGTGTACATACAATCGAGATTAAATCAGCAATCTTGAAATATCATGAAAGTTATGAGCGCAGCATTATTCCAAAATGTATAATTATAATAGAACGCGATTTAATACCCTAGATCCCAAAACGTTACAGTCAAATTTAATCTCGTGACTCTGACAATTTAGAGTGAAGGGGTTTTAACTAACCCTTTTGAATTAACATAAAGGTGTACGTGGGCGTCTTTGAACGAGACAGAAAAGCACTTCTAGTACTTGGCAACATTTTAATTGCAACGTTCACCATGCAATGAAGACAAATAACTCCGTAAGTGTATTTACATGGCTCAGATAAAAAATTGAATGTAATATCTAAAATTTGCAAACGGTTTCTGGAGTTTTTAAGAGAGTTGTTAAGGTCCAGTTAAAGGTAATTTTATAATACATTTCTGATAGATACTTGAGGGATCAATTTTGAGTATATTTGTCACTAATGATTTCAGTTGCATCATGCAGGGTGTTTGGCACATGGATCGTCAACATTATTTAGTGGATTTGCGGAGTCATTTGCAAGATTTTTGTCCTTAATGATCCAGGTCGAAATATTATAATTTCTGAGGAATTAATTTATTAAGCTGTTTCTTAAAATTATTCAAAATCTACGATTCCATCTCCCAGAATTCTTTTGTTTGCAGTTGTCTAAGGGTCGACTTTTTTATTTCTTCTGAAATAGATTCTTGTATAAAATAAATTATTATTTGATGCAACGGTCCCCAAAAAAATTTAGTTATAAGGCTACAAATTCTTTAAATTTATTTAAAGAAAAACCAACAGCCACCGAGAGTTTTTTATTTAAAAACTTCTTTAGTTTATGCTCTTTTTAATGGTATGCCATATGTGGTAACAAAGCATTCAACACCTGGTGAAAATTAGGGGATCAAACGAAGGTACTTGGAAAATTCATTTCTCACTGCATGGATAGGAAAAGTTTATTCTATTCCTTGGCCAGCACGGTCCCCTGGACGTGACATGAGTGTAAGAAAGAACTGGTGTACCCAACAGAGGTGCCTACAGGAAGTCTGCTTTAACTCAGACAACCCTTCCTTAGTCACCGAATCCATCACGGAAAACTATCCTGATTGGTATGGAATGCTCAATTCCCCACTCCCAAAAGAAGTCTGCCACCAGTAAAACTTGGTTCATTAAAAAATGTGCTCGGGCTGTATCCTACAAAAATCGCGCATATCGTCGTTGGCGAAATAATCCCTCAGTCGGACTCGGACCATATTTGTAGATGCACGAAATTCTTGTAAATAGGTTATTGACGAGGCAAAAGGTGATTTCGATTCGTAAAATGCGCCAGAGGCTTATCAACTGTCCGAAGGGGTTCCAGGTCCTTTTGGGGATTTGCAAAGTCGATTGGAAAGAATTTGGCATCTTCAAACTTTCCACCCTTACTCGATGAAAATAGCAATATTGCTACTACCTCCAAGAAAAAGGCTGACTTGTTAGTCTTAATGTTTGCTGAAAATTCCAATCTTGATTCTCGAAACGCAGAACCTCCTATTCTTCCTAAGGGCAATACGGTTTTAGACAACAACGTTCCACTGGCGATCTACTGGCATATGTTACTCATATCTGTAACTCAGCTATAGAAAAGCATGGTGAGGCTACGGATTGTGGCATTCGACAGAGCCTAGCACCGATCTCTTCTCGCCAAATTAACGTCTTATGGTCTTCCTCCTGAACTCTGTCATTTGATATCCAATTTTCTCGCTGACAGATCTCTTCAGGTCGTCGTCGATGGCATCTCATCCGAGACTTTTGCGATCAACGCAGGGGTGTCTTAGGGGTCTGTTCTGTCTCCTACTCTATTTCTGTTACACATAAACGATCTCTTAGCTTCAACTTCCAATCCTATATACAGCTACGCAGATGATAGTAATCTTGTGTCATCTTTTTTCTCGGACAAACCATTATCTATCGCTGCTTCAGATCGACTAAGGGAACAGCAGATACAGACCATTAATCGGGATCTCGAAATCATTCTGGAATGGGGTAAGAACAATTTGGTCGACATCAACGCTTCAAAAACTCAGGCCGCGGTTTTCTTTAAGAAAAGATCAAGGGATAGTGCAACAAACATAACGGACGGTAAAATCCTTCCGATAGGATCTAATCTATCTATCCTAGGAGTAAATGTAAGCACTAACTTATCTTGGAACGATCATATGCGCGCCATTGCCAAGTTCGCCTCTCAGAAGCTAGGCTTTCTTTTTAAAGCTAGAAAGTACTTCACATCTCGTCAGCTACTAACACTATACAAAGCTCAAGTTAGGCCAACACTAATATACTGTTCTAATGTATGGAGTTCAGCCCCAAAACACACTTTAGCTCTCTTGGATTCAATTCAAAGAAGAGCGATTCGCCTAATTGATGTCGAGAGTTTGACCGATTCTCTCGAAACACTAAAGCACAGGCGTATAGTTGGTAACTTGTCTCTTTTCTATAAGTACTATCATGGAAGATGCTCGCAGGAACTAATAGGATTGATCCCTCCAAGGGCAAGATTATTGAGGTATACTAGACAGTCGGAGACAGCAAATTCCTGTGCGGTCCAGCTTGACACAGTGAGGACTTCTG
The DNA here is from genome assembly GCA_028583605.1 of Dastarcus helophoroides. NCBI lineage: Eukaryota > Metazoa > Arthropoda > Insecta > Coleoptera > Bothrideridae > Dastarcus > Dastarcus helophoroides. The sequence continues at coordinate 5,959,582 of CM053332.1, forward strand.
TCTACGGAGATTCTTTTTTCTATAGAACTTCCAAGTTATGGAACTTGTTACCAAAAGGAATTTTCCCCAAAAATAACAACCTTTACTTGTTTAAGAAGGCGGTTCATCGCCATCTATTCTACTTCCGCATCTACTCGCAATACTTTAAAAGCATAATGGGGTTACCCTCTGCAAGCGGATTAAACTTTAAAAAAAATAGACATGATTAATGTGGAATTTGCAAGAATGACAGAAGAAATGCTTCTCCAAACAACCTTGCAAATGAGTGAAAGGTATCCTACCTGTATAAGAAATAGAGGAGCTCAATTTGAGCGCAAAATGTGTAAGAAAAAATTTCATTTTTTGGTTAGGTCTTGCGTGTGTTATAAAGTTATTGCTATTTTAAAATCTTTCTTTTTTCATTATTTAACTTTCTAACAAGCCACTAATTTTGTTCAAATAATTTTATTGAGAAAATTATTTCATATCCTTAGAAACTCATTGCAACATTGTCCCTAATCCGTTCGCTCCAATCGCAGTTACTGTTTTTTTTTTGACATCTACATGCTAGACATTTGCAAACTTGTATCCCTAGTTTTCGCCTCTTATTGAATGGTTTATAATCACATGTAGCATACGATCAGAAAGAGTATAAACTATAGAAGTTTTTAAACAAAAGCGAACCTCTCAGTTGCTGTTGCTATTAGTCTTTCAATAAGTAAATTCGGAATTAAATAATGTTTACTAATTTTAACTTATTTTAAAATTTGTTGCCTTTTAATTAAAATTGTTGTTGACCACTGCATGAAATAATGATTTATTTTAGACAAGCATTTAATACAGAAAAAAGATAAAAATTGCTAACGCTTATACAACTATAAACAAAAGAGTTTTAGGGACCTGAATGAGAAATTTTAGGTAATTTGAAGAAAACCTTTAAAAAATTAATTTGTCAGTAATATATAGAACCTGGGGCAAAAACCTTGCAAATGACCCCACCAATCCAACAAATAATGTTGACGGTTCATGCGCCAAACACCCTGTATTTAACGTAGATTAGATTAGATGGGTGGTTTCGTGTTTCTTTTGTGCATACCCTGATCTATGTAGTTCCCAAGTTCAAACTCTTGTAAAAATTTATTATGGACCTGGGATTGAGTTTTTCCATATCTGAGAGGTCTAAGAACGCCCATCCGAGTTGGACGTGCCTTTTGCGTGTAAGCGCATCGCATTTGCATAGCACATGTTCTGCAGTCTCCGCAGCTTCTGCGCAAAAGCGACATAGGTCTGGTTCAGCCTGACCCATTTTCTTGAGCTGGTACCTCATAGGGCAATGTCCTGTTAAGAGGCCGGTTAGTATCATCAATTCGGATTTGCTGAATTCTAAGCAGACCTTTGTCTTTTCAAGCGTTCCACATATGAATCTTTTCGCCTGCCGTGGTTCTGGATATGATCTCCAGTGGAAAATTCTTGACTTTGCTTTCCATTTTTTGACCTCATTGTTGATTTGACTTTTAGGAAAACCAAAAGCCGGTTGAGGTCCAAGAAATGACAATGCAAATCCTTCTCTAGCGAGTTGGTCCGCAGTTCATTCCCTTGTATTCCTTTGTGCCCTGGCACTTACTTAAGGTTGATTCTGTTGTGTTTAGCCAGTTTCTTTAGAGTTTGTTGACAGTCCCAAACTAGTTTGAATTTGGCAATGCAGCTGCTGAAAGTCTTTATTGCCGCTTGACTGTCAGAGTTAATGTATGATCTTTGTTCTATTGCATGTATTTCAGTTTGAAGGACAGTTGGGTCTTTTCCTAAGCCTTTAGAGAACCTGTAGTTAGGGCCATAAATTCCCATTCAAGTCCCATGTGCTGTCTTTGATCCATTTGAAACCAGATGGATAATATTGTGTCTATTTAAGTCCACTTCAAACGAATGATCAAATTCGTACCTGGATTGCATTTACAGTAGACTCCCGCTAAAGTTGCGCTCACCGTACTGGATCGACCGTTAAAGTTGCTACTTCCCGTAATCCCTACCGAAAATCGAAAAATATATATGTTTTATTGCTCCTTGCGCGGTTGAATGGGTTATTCAAAAGTGGCGCTAAAACTCGGAAGTTCAATTCGTTATTCGAAAATTAGAGTGGGGGAATATCCACGCAACTTTAACGATCGTATCCTGACAACTTTAAGGAGCGTGCAACTTTAACGGGCGCAACTTTAGCGGGAGTCGACTGTAATCAACCGATCCTTGCTAAAATCACAGGTCTGCATTCCTTGAGGATTCCCATGTGGTCGGCGAAGTTTCCTTCTTTAAATTGTTTTAATTGCAGTAATCTTGAAGCTCCCTCTTCACTAAAAGGTGGAGAGGAGTTAGATCTAGCATTACCTTCATTGCTGCTATTGCGCCTGTTATGTCCAGACATGCGTACCTTTGAACTATGTTCAATTGGTTTTGTGCAGTCTTTTTCGTTATTTTCAACTAACATCCTATATGACCAGTAGATCATTTTGGGTTTCAGACCCCAGGTTTTGCTGAATAGTTTGCGGCAGGTCCAGAACGCTGTCGCCGCTCGTTTGGTTATTCGAGTCAAATGAGGATTCCAGGTGAACTTTTTGTCTAGGACCATTGCTAGATATTTAGTCTCACTTGAGAAGTTAAGTTGAACTCCATTCATAGTGGAAGCTGTTCCGTAACCGAAACCGAAACTGTCGGTTATCCGAAATAAAATAAAAATATCCGAATCCGTAACTGAAATAAATGTGTCGGGTAATTTCGGATATTATTTGAAATAATTTTGCTAATTCCAGTCGAAAACTTTTTTTTTAGAAGAATAAAATTATATGACAAATTAGCTATTATGTCAGCTGACCTCATTCCCTATTGCCAAGGCCACAATTTTCTTTAACGTTTTAAATGAATTGATTTTTTTAATTTCGACATTTTCTTTCAAATTTCGGTTTAAAAATTTTCACATTTTTCATTTTTCATTTTTTTATTATGAAGACATCAATTTTTCTCAAAATATTTGACTTTTTCAAATATGTCGCCTTTTTTAAATGTTTGACTATAGTTTCGAAATTTTTCAAAACTTTTATTTTTCGAGAAATTCAGGTTACTTTTAAAAAAGCGACAATAAAAATTTGTGATAATGTAGCGTTTTTTAAAAGGTTATTTTTTTTAATTTCGAATTTATTTAAAAATTTAGAATTTTTTTAGCAAAGTTTCGACTCGCAAATTTTAGGCTCTTTAAAACTTTCTACTTATTTCGAAACTTTGACTTTTTCAACATTTTTACTGTTTTAGAAAATTTGAACTTTTTATATTTTAACAGCTTCCGAAAATTTCTTGTTTTTAGAAAATTTCGATTTAGATTTCTTTTGAATATTTAGCATTTTTTTATATCCCGACGTTTTTGAAAATGTAATTTTTCGAAAGCTAGACTTTTTTTAAAAAAAAATTAAATTTTCCACTTTTCAAAATTTCACCCTTTTGTTAAAATTAATATTTTTTTGACAGTTTGACTACTTTTTAAAATTATAAATATTTTAAAATTTCGACTTTTATTTTAAAAGGCCCATTTTTTCTAGTGCGACATTTTTTTGAAATGTCAATTATTTGAAATTACTATTACTATTACTATAATATTTTCTAATTTTTTTTTTAATTCAGCTTTTTCAAAATTTTACTTTCTTTTATTTCTGATTAAGAAATTTTAATTATGGATATAATAATTAAAATTCGTGTTGAAGTTAAAAATTTTGGATAAAACCTTAATTAACTGTTCAACATATAGACGTTTTCTGAAAATTTCGACCTTTTTGATAATTTTGGCCTTTCTTCAATATTTCATCTTCGAAAATTTCAGAATTTATTGAAAATTTGAGTAAAAATTATTATTTTTCAAACTTTCGTCATTTTAAAAATTCCGAATTGGAAAATGTCTCGATTTTTCGAATTCACGAATTTTTTTGTTCATTGTTGGTACCAGTCATGTAACGAATATTCGCATTTGCAAGAAATTATGCGAATGGATTTGGCAATAGAACGGGAAATTACTTATGAAATAACAATGAAACTTCTAAAGCAGTATTGAGGGATTCATATCATGATCAGGAGTGTCGGGGCTCCATGGGTAGCGAACCTAACAACATTTGTAAAGATAATAACTAATGCAGTAATTTATCCAGTCCTATCCAATAAAAAGTATTTTTAAATTCCCTTGTTTATATTTTCAACTGCCGGAACCTTTTCCAAAAACATTTTTTCCTGAAAATTATTTCTTTTCTTTGCAATTTCGATTTTTTTTTAAAATCCGTCCTTTTTCACAAAATTTCTTTTTCTCTTGAATTTTCGAATTTATTCTAAAATTCGACTTCTACCAAAATCCAACGTTCTCAAACTTAATCTTATTTCCAATTCATCTTTTTTTTTGAAAACTTCATTATTTCTCAACATTCGACTTTTTCTAAAAATTTCGACTTTTTTAAAATTCGACTTTTCTTTAAATTTTGACTTGTTTATCAAACTTCGTCTTTTTCTCGAAATTGTATAGATTTGTTGATAAAAAAGTAAAAATATATAGAATATTTACATGGAAGTTTAAAAAAAATGTTTTTGTAGAAAGAAGAAAACAGACAATTCTAATTCCAACTTGTTTATCAAAATGTCGACATTTATTTTAATAGTAGATATTTCTGACGTCATCGTGGAAAAGGGGGAGGGGGGGGGCTTGTTCTTCACTCGGGCAGTTTTAAAAAATAGATATTTAGTCAGGAAATTTAGACTCAGACTTTTTTCTCGATATTTCGTCTTTTTTCGAAATTTTGATTTTTTTCATAATTTCGTCTTTTTCTCGAAATGTCGAGATTTTTGAACTTTTTCCAAGAGGTCGGGTTTTTATTTTAAATTTGACGTCCAAACAATTCCGACTTTATTCCAAAACTGGGCTTTTACTACATTTCGCCTTTTTTTAAATTATTTATCCCCAAAATTCTACTTTTTCCTCTTAAAATTGGTCTGAATTGAAAATTTTGAGTATTTATAGAAATTACGCCCTTTTTCTCGAACTTCGACTCAATATCTCATGTTTCTGGAAATGTCTACTTAAAATTGAGCTTTTTACTCAAAATTCAACTTTATCTCGAAATTGTTTATTTTTGTTAAATTAGATTGAAATTTTAATAAAAATATAAAAATTGTCAGAATAACATTTTTACGAAACATAGAAAAAAGATTTCTTGTAAATTACGACATTGTCAAAATTTAAATGAAAATAAAAATTGTAAAATAAATATTTTTAGAAACTGTTTTTTTTTTCCTCCGAATTCGATTTATTCTGAAAATGCAGACACTTTTCACAAAATTATTTGAGCGTCAGTAAAAAAGCCAACATTTGCATTTGCATTCTCGCTCGCGAATGTTGGAAAGGAATATTCGCATTCGCATTTGCGAATGTGAGAAAACCAACATTCGTTACATGCCTAATTGGTACGGAAATCTAATTGCAGGAGCCTGCCTCGCTCTTGGACGATTTTTATTGTTATTTACAAAAAGTTTTATAACCTCACAATGAGAATTAAGTCTCGTTTCAAAAAGCAGCATAAAAGCCAAACATTTTTTATCAAGTCCAATTACAATAAATGATCAATGACCCTGCTTGCATTACTTACTATGAGCAGAAATATCTTAATCATTAATTCATTACGTGGCTGCAAATAACATCGTATGAAGTATTAATACTTATTTCCTTGTCCTGTTGACACGGTTTTCTAAGGAAAAATAAATTCTACATTCCTACTGGCATGTAGATTACTCAATTCAGATTTAAAATGCAAATAGTTATCTTCTCCTTTAGTAACTCTGTCATATAAACAATTAATAACAACGATGAATATTAATGGAAAATAAATTCGTAATGTGTGACTCATAGGTGAATATAAATCATCGACACCAATACATGAGATAACACGAGTTGTCGATTTTCAGTAATATTTCTAGGTTTTGATGTTTTTCCTTAAATGTATTTTAGAAAGGCTCTTTCTTATTGGTCTGCTTTGGATGAATTTACAGCACGCAAGTACACACCCGTCGAAAAGTCAAGGTCGCATTTACTCAATTTGTTTTGCTAATATAATGTATTAAGCATACTGAGATATGTATATTTGCTTTGTAACCAAAATAAAAAGAATGCGGAATATACATAATTAAACCAGTGCTAACGCAATAAAACAATCGAATTATTAATCATGAGAAAAATCCTATAGGAGATAACGCAAGCGTTTATGCACCCATATTTCTGTTATTTATTGCTTAAGTTAGGAAGAGAAAGGTGCAGGAACAAAAATATTACAAATTATACAAACAATAAAATTTATGAGAGTTACTCAACCTCTATTCGTGCTTTTCTCTCGCAATTTTACACTAGTACTTTCCGATAAATCATCTTCATGACCTACAGTGAAAGTCGCTAAAGGATAGTTCGAAATCCAAGTTATGAGTATACCCATTTGACCTAGGGTTGTATCTAAACAAAATAATCATGTTAAGATTGGTACCATCGCACCCAATTATAATAATGGACCACTTTTGCTGAAGAAAATAGTACCCTTGAAGTAGCAATTTTTGAATAATTGTAATGACGAAACACTCACAAATTGAAGTCTATTAGCAAGTTACAGTCTTGAATATGAACACATTTTCCTAAATAACTCGAAAACGGTTGGTCCTACGAAGAAAATCCTTCTTTGTAAGAAAAAATATAGCTATTTTCATTTAATAAAAATTTTACAGTCATTTTATAAAGTCGAAATTTTTAAGTTCAAGTAAAAATTTTAAATTTTGGAAAATAAAAAAATGGAAACCATTTTAAAATAACATTTCCCAAAGGTTATACACAACATAACTAAAATTACAAAGGTCACTAATGAGACAACTATCTTGTATTATGGGTTCTATAGCAAAATCCATTAAATATAAGCGCCCCGGAGTGACATGCGTTTAGATATATTAATTTCAAGCTTAAAAAAATTCGAACGTGGGGGCAAATTTTAAATTTAAGGTGGAGACCAAAATAAAAATTTTGAGAGAAAGATACATCGAAATTTCAACGGAAACACTCTAAAAACCCCGCAACAAAATTTTTCATAAAGTTTGGCGTTTAAGGATCAAAGTTCGAAAAAATAATTCGACATTTTTTCTTCAAATTTCGAACTTAATCTAAATTTTATGTTTAAATTTACAATTACAAGTTCAATTGGAAATGTCAAACTTATGTTCCATATTAAAGTCGAAACTGGCCCAAAAACGCAATTTCGAAATGTGGAAATAAAGTCGAATAAACTCAAAAAGTTTCCTGAAATTTCGGATTGCAAGCTGGAACTTCGTGCAACGTTGAATATTTTAGAAGAGTCGATTTTTCTCTATGAAGTCGACATTTCGATATTAAGTAGAAATTTTCATAAAAAGTGGAAACATTTGAAAAAAAGGTCTTAATTTTCAAAAAAATCAAATTTTTCAAAATCATCCAAATTTTAGGAAAAACTGAATTTTTGGAAAAAGGTCAAGATTTATGATATAATCCAAAATTTCAAAAGACCACATTTTGAAAACGTGAAAATTTTCAGAAAATTCAAATGGCCAAATCTCAAATCTCAATACTAAGGTTGAAAAAATTAAAATATTCAAAATATGGAAATTTTGAAAAGTGGTAAATTTTTGAAAATTAGGATCCTGAAATGTAGAAATTTTCAAAAAAAGCTAAATTTAAAGAGTTAAGATTCATAAAATAAACCAAAATTTCAAGACAAAATTTTGAGAAACAAAAGTCTAAAATTTTAAAAAAGCTGAAAATTTAAAAAACGCGAAATGTTGAAAGTCCAAATATTTAAAAAGTAGAAGTTTTCAAAAAAGTACAAATTATTGGAAATAAGTAAATCAAAGTTTCGAAAAAAAAGTTGACAGTCTGATAAAACATCGAAATAAATTTTTTAGAAAAAAGGAATTTCTAAAGTCAAGATCTCAGTAGAGATTTTCAAAAAAGTTAAATCTTTAACTGAAATTATTGATTAAAAGTCGAAAATATATAAAAAAAATCTAAATTTACAAGGAAGTGAATATTTCCACAAAAAGTAAAATTCAGAAGTCAAAATTTTCAGAAAAATTCGAAATGTCGATGAAAGTAGAAATTTGAGGAAGCATTAAAATGACGAATTAAAAAAAATCAAAATTTACAAAAAAATAATTATTTCAAGAAGATATTTTTAAAAAATCAAAATTAGGAAATACTGGCAATTTAGAAATGTTGCAATTTTTAAATAGTCGAAATTTTTAAAACTAAAAATTTTAAAAGAGCGAAATTTTCAAAAAGGCAAAATTTTCAACGAAAAATAGAATTCTTCAGAAAAAAGTGGACGTAAGTATTTAAAAAAAACCAACATTGAAACAAAGTCGGATCATAGAAAATAATATTTTTTAGGTTACAATTTTTAAATTTAATAACCTTCAAATTTTGAAGTCAATATTTTCAGAAAGAAATCAAAATTTGCAAAGGGTGGAAATTTTAAAATGTCGAAATTCTTAAAAAGTTGAACTTTTCAGTTGAAATTAAAAAAAAAAAATAACTTGAATTCTCTCGGGAAAAGGGTGAACAGAAAAATCAACATTTTGGGAAAAAAATCAAAGGTTTAAGAAAAACTCCAATTTTGAAAATCAAGTCAACATTTCAAAAAAAAATATAGAAATTTAAAACAAAACTGAAAATAATCAACACTTCGTGAATGTCAAAATATTCAAAAATTAAATTATGAAAAAAAATCGAAACTTTCATAAAAAATCGAACTTTTCAAAAGAAGTGAAAATTTCCAAATAGGCCAAATTTTGAAAAACGAAATTTTCAAAACACAAGCCAAATTATAAAAAAAAATAAGCCGAAATGTTCAAAATACAAGCAAAATTATAAAAAAAACAAATCGAAATTTTCAAAAGAAGTCAAAATTTTGAGAAAATGTCCAAATTTTGGAAAAAGTGGAAATTCTAAAAATTTTAATTTTTTAAATGTTGATATTTCAAAAAAAAAGTTGCAGTTTTCAATAAAATATAACTCGACACTTTCAAACATGTCGAAATTTTCTAAAAAATGTATCTATGATTATTAAAAAAAATTGAAACTTCTAAAAGAACCTAATTGTTGGAAAAACACGGAATTAAACCAAATTTCAAAATAGACACCAGATTTTCATTCAAAATGTTCAAAAATTTGTTTTAATTTGCAAAAGGTAGTCAAAATATTTAAATAGATGAAAATTTTCAAAAATAATCAATAAAACTTTGAAAAGGCAAAGTTTTGAAAAAAAGTTACATTCAAAATTTTGAATAAAAATCGAAGTTTCGATAGAAAGGTCAACATTTCGAGAAAAGGTCGAAATTTGAAAGTTACAATTTTGAGAAATAATCGGCAGAATCTCGAGAAAAATCGAAATTTTCAAAAACAACGTGTTTTACTCAACATTTTGAGCAAAAGTCGAACTTTAGATACAAAGGTCAACATTTCGAAAAGAGAAAATATCTTGATAAATAATTGACAAAATATTGAGAAAAAAGCCGAAATTTGGAAGCCAAAATTCCGAAAAAATTATTAAGTCAAAATTTTGTGCAAATGTCAAAACTTTGATGCAAAGGTCAACATTTCGGGTCGAAAATTTTCACGTTATAATTTTGAGAAAAAGTTAAAAGATTGATAAAAATGGAAATTTAAAGAATGTATAGAAATACTGAAATGTCTGCATTTAAAAAAAAAGCTAAATTTTACAAAAAGTCACAATTTCGAGAAAGTGTAAATTTTCACAAAAATCAGAAAAGAAATAGGGAAATTTTAAAACGTAGCAATTTTCGAGAAGTTGAAATTTTGAACAAGTTAAAATTTTTAAAAACGGGCAACGTAAAAAAATTATTTTTTCAAAAGTTACAAAAAGTCAAAATTTCAAGATAAATGAGAATTTGTGGAAAAAAACTATTCACAAGAAAGTTAAAATTTAGAAATGGTGGAAAATTTGAAATGTCGACATTTTAAAAAAGACGTCCAAAGAAAAAGTTGAAATTGAAATAGAGATTTCGAAAAAAATGAATTCGTCAAGTTTCCAAAATAAACAAAATTTTAGAAAAAAAGACTCCGAATTTTGACAATAGATTGAAATTCGGAGAACAAATTTAAAAACCTGAACTGCTAAGGCAAATTTAAATTTTGTGAAAAATTGTAAAAATTAAAATTTTAAAACAAATTGTCGAACTTTTTCAGAAGTCGAAATTTTTCAGAGAAGAAGAAAATAAAAAAATTGCATTTTTCCAGAGAAAGTTAGATTTTGAGAATACATTTGAAATTTCGAGAACAACACGAATTAAAAAAGAAACTCCAAATGTTCAAAAAAAATTCGAATTTTGATTAGTTGATAAAATAATTTTGAAAGGAAAGACAATGTTGATACAATATTGAACTTTAAATAAAGGTCAAATTTAAAAAAAAATCAAATTTTGAGATTAAGTAAAACATTTTAAAAATTGACGAATTTCGTAGAAGAAATCGCAGTTTGCAGAAACAATAAAATGTCGAATTTTAAAAATCGAAATTTCGAAAAAAAAAAACGAATTTTGCGTAACAAGTCCAAATTTGTATAAAATAAATAAAAGTTTAGTAAAAGTCAATTTTGGGGAAAATGCCGAAATTTGGTAAAAGGACGAATTTTAAAAAGAATGTAGAAAGTTCTAGAAAAAAGCCGCAATTTAGAACAAAAGTAGAAAAAATGTAATATTTGAAAAAAAGGATCGAGATTTTTAAAAACTATTTTACTTAACATCTTCAACCACTTCAAATTTTTACTTTTTTATTAAAAAATCAACAAAAGACGAATTTTTGAAAAATAAGTCGAATCTTCCAGTAAGTCGAATTAGACAAAAGTAAATATTTTCATAAATTGTCGAGTTTTGAGAAGAAAGAAAGATTTGGGGTAATTCTAATTTTAGGAAGAAAACAGATATTAATAAAGAAGACTGATATAGAGAAGAGTTAAAAAAATCGAAATTGTGAAAAAAAAAGGTAAATTTTGAAGTAAAGGTCTAAATTTTAAGAAATAAAAGTCTTTTGGGCTGAATATATTTTCATTTTACTACATGAGTCAGAGAAGTCTCTCTCTGTCCCATATTTTGTCCGATTTATCTGATTTAAATTTGAAATTAAATGTGAAAGCAGAAATAAAAATTTGTGGCTCTTTAAAATTCACGAAATCATTTTTTTTATTGCGGATGGCTCTTTTGGTTTAAAAGTTTGCAGACCCCTGATTTAGCTGATTATGCCGCCCTCTTAAGGTGCCGCCTGATGCGGTTGCCTCTTTACATCATAGCACGGCACGGCCCTGGATTTCGGCTTCCTCAACATTATTTGCTAAGTTTAACAAATCTAAACGCATGTCACGCCGAGGGCGCTTGTATTTAATGGAATTTGCCAGCGAGGCAAAGAACCAAGAATTAAAATTACCACACACAGACACACTTATAACCTTTTAGAATTCTTCTGCCTAAAAGTTAAAACATCTAAAAATATTCGAATATTTGAGTTTTAAAGTTGAAATTTCTAGATAAAGTAGGTAATTTCAGAATCAACTCGATTTTTTAGGATCACTTTTATATAATTACCGAGGAAATACAAACTGGATTTGAGGGTATAAATGTAAATTTTAACAAGTTTAAATAAAAGATTTTTTAATGCTATATTAAGGTGTCTTATTTTTTTATCAGTTCGATTATGTTACTAACGAAATTCATATTTGCAATGTTACTAAAAATACAAAAAATATAATACCTATCTCGCATTCGCGAAGGCTATTATGTCACTTCAGAGTATCGAGAATCCAGAAATGCACGGCAACAGGTAAACTGTCCGGCTGACTTGCAATAGCCGCATTCTCTCTCCACTAGGATCATTATTCTAAATCAGTTCCCCCAATGTTTATCATAAGGTACTGATAAATTGTGTCGATTTTGTTGTAATAAATAAAATAAAATATACATTTGCGTGTATGTACTATTTATTTGAAAAAAAATGTTTCAACGATAGCAGAACTTTTTGTGGTTTAATATTACAAAGTTTAATTTCTACATAGTAACTTTCTAAAACATTTATAATTAAAGAAATAAAATACAAAAAAGCAAAATAATAGCTTGATCGAGTATGTTACTAATAATTACAATGAAATTTCTTACTATAACTGTATAAACCTGTAATAAATAATCACATGGTGACCCATTTAGTTCACTGCATACACTTGATACAAACTCTAGTCCGTTGAAAGAGGTAGAAAAAATTAAATTGAACTTATACCATTTTTTCCTCATCATATAAGTACGTGAACATAAATTCATATTTGCCGTAACAGAAAGTAGTGATGAGTATGAAACAATTCTAATACAAACGACAAGCCTGAACATTTTGACCCTGATAATCAGCAGACCGTGTTGCACTCATAGCCAAAGAAATGCACATCGCCAATTAACTTCGAATAATGTTGGAAAGGTATTAATTTCCTCTAGAAAGTGCTCGCGCCGTAACAAAATGTACGCACTTAAACAGCTCATGATGCGATTACTTTTTTGGCGCATCAAATTATATGACACAGAAAAATAAATGGTGCCACGACAACTTAAACTTGAAGAAATGTGGACTCTATGAAGGTTTCATATTAAAAGATGTTTACGATGGTTCCCTTTTTTTAGTCTTCACTTCAAGATGTGTTTATTTTTCATCTTTGTGACTCACCTAAAATTTTTAACTTGATATTTGACTTCAATCGACTTAAAGGTTAGTCACTGAGCATCTCCATTGTCACATAATTCAAACTAATTCAATCATCAATTGTTTGTTGCAATTAAAAATGTCAGTTTTAGTTTTTAAATGTCTCAAATTAAATTTTACCCAACAATGCCGTACAGAATAATAGCCACCATTTATTTATAAAACTTCTGTTTGCGAAATTATCTCTAGTAGGCGAAAAATTAATTCATCCTGTACATCTGCTGCATTCTTAAGAATGAATGCATGATGTCATTCAATTAATTTTTGTGGCAATTGCAAATAACTGGGGTCATTTTTTTATTAGTCGGTTCAATCTCTAAAGGTATTTGCTGTACTTGTAGAACTAAGGTCACATTAAATTAATCAATCCAACATTTAAGTGTTCACCAGGATGAATTGTAACTGACAAACGCTCTGTCGAATGTGGAAATATTCATTGTTTCATAGATGAAGGACACCTTCCAAATAAACATAAACAGGAAAAACAATAAAAGAAAGATGTGATGTAACGGAATTATTAGTAAAAAAAGCGGAAGCAGTGAGTCAACATAAAAAAATGCAAAGTTAGAAGCAAAAATAATTTTTTGTTTCACAACAAAGGTAGTATAAATTGCTTTTATCTTTATTGTTACATTTATTGCCACATAGTAATAACCAAAGTACATGATCTACCGTCTTAGTGTTGCAAGAAGTTTATCAAGTTTGTATCAAAAATTAAAACTTGAAGGTTGAAAGAATTAATATCCTCGTACAGTGTTAAATTCATTCATTATAATCGTTGATGACCATGAAGAACAACTCCCATAAAAGTAGGTACGTTAAATGTACACAGTTATTCAATGAAGCTGCATAAAAAATTAATGGAGAAATTTCCTTTCGTTATCTTGTTTTTTTATCAAATAAAAACGTTGGCTCACTATTAGAATGATTTACGAACCATTTGTAAGTCATCAACTTGCATATTTGGTTTGTCTCCGCTACTGCGGCGTCGATGATTTCAACATAAAATGAAGAGTTACATTCCCAAGGCAGTAACTACAAAATTAATTATACATTTAAGGTCGTTAATTTTTTTTGCATTCTTCTTGTTAGGACTAGAATGCATTCCGCAATAGTTTACAATCATAAAACATTATGAGCAAATATATTTGCTGAAAGAAAACAACCGCACAAACAAACAGGAAAAATGTGCTGTTATTCGAAATGTTGTCTTGGCTTAAAAATTTATTAACAAGGAAGTTGTTCCAATCCAAACTCATCGATTTCTATCATTTGTTATCCTGACAATAAATAGTGGCACAGCGCTTATAGGGGGAAAACACATTCCTGAATTGACGCTAACGAGTAAGGCTAATTCGATCTATGAAAATGAAAACAACTCATATAAGGCAGAAGCGATACTCCAAAGAGATTTTCTTGTTGATTAATGTACATTATTTGACTATTTTCGACGTTTATGAAATTTGGAATTGTGTACGCGGTTTGTGGAAAGACCATTCACAGCGCGAAAATTGAAGCTTCTCATTTTTGATATTTTTATCCACAGTCAGTTCATCCTAACTCCATTTTATTTACAATAATAAATAGTACCTAGATCACACAAGCGTGCAAATAATGAAGTGATAATGATCACTGAAGAGGTCGTTAAGCATCGTTTAGCATGAGCTTATGGCGGACAGCAAATTGCAGAAGAAGGACCTTACATCGTGAACAGTGCGTAATATTTTGAAAATAAATGTGTGCAGGTGTTTAAAGTGTTATAAGATGACTAATTCGAGATATTTTCCGACGATTCCCGAATAGGTGCAACAACCAGAGCTGTCATGTCATAATATTGGCAATGGTGGATTTCATGCACTAAAAAAATAATAAGCTCTTCAGCATCAGTCTACTATCAAATTGCTAATAATAATAACAATAATGATAATAATAATAATAATAATAGTATATTATCATCCTAAAATCATAGAGCGGTAAACGTAGTCTCAAAACGCTTGAATTGGCAGCAGTAGGAACAATTCTCAAATAATTCGGGTACCAATAAAGCAAGATTTTGAAAAAAATAGTCACAATTTGAACAAACTCAAAATTTTCATACAAAAAACCGAAACGTTTAAATGTAGCCGGGCATTCAAAAAGATAACGTTTTTAAACAAAGGTTTCAATCTTAGCAAATAGTTGAAATTTTAAAAGATTGTGGAAACTTTCAAAACTTTTCGTAACTAAAAAAAAATTAAATTTCCAAAATAATTCGAAAATTTGAAAAAAGGCCTAATAACGAAAAAAACTTATTTTGAAAAAAGTAGAAATTTCGATAAAAAAGTTTAAACTATTTAAAGTCAGAATTTCCAAAAAAATTCGAAATTCTGAATAAATGTAGACCTTTTTGGAAAAGGTTGAAATTTGAACAAGTTTTTGTTGGAACAGCTGAAAATTTTGAAAAAGCCTCGTTCTTCTTATTCTTCTTCTTCCTCTTTTGTTAAGACATAGTTTTATGTTTTCTGTTATAAAGTCCTCTTGTGATGTGGATGTCCAGGTTTCATACCATCTCTCAGATGGTCTGCCTGGAAATCTTTTTGATGCAGGATTTTTGAAAAAGTCGAGATGAAAAATGTCGAAATTTTAATAAAAAGTGGCCAAAAAAAAGTACGTAAGACCTTTAAAATAAATAAAATCTTAAAATAATTCGAAATTTGAAAATGGATCTTTAAAATAAATAATATTTTAAACTAAATCGAAATTTGAAAATGAAAAACATTAAAAAATGTTTTTATTGAGTTAAAATGTTTGAAAGAGTTGAAAATTTTCAAGTCTAAATTTCGAAAAATGTCAAAATGTTTATAAAACGTTATCAAAAAGATTAAGATTTTCAATTTTCATACGTCGAAATTATGAAAAAAAAAACAAAATTTTCGAAAAAGGCTGAATTTAAAATATCAAATTTTGAAAAGTTAAGTTTTATAAAGATGAAATCTTGAAAAAATGAAAATTTAAAATAGTTGGAAAATTAAAAAATAGGCAGATTTCTAAAAGAATTCGAAATTTTTAGAAAAAATCAAAATGTAAAAAAGTTATAATTGATGAAATTGAAAATTTTTAAAAAATAGTTAAGAATTTCAAAATAACTTTTTTCAAATAATTTTTAAAAAATTTAAGAAGTTAAAATATTTAAAAAAATCGAAATCTTGGTTGAGATTTATAAAAAAAACGTTAAACAGTTGAAGATTATTAGAACAGTCGAAGTTTTGAAAAATGTAGAAATTTTCATAAAAAGTTATGAAAAAAGGTAGAGATTTTCAAAATTAGACGAAATTTTGAAGAAAAGTCGACAATTTCAAAAAAAACGCAAAATTTTGAAAAAATGTCGAAATTTGAAAAAACTGAAATTTTTAAAACCGAAAATTTTGTAAGCGTGCTAATTTTAAAAAGCTGAAAAAATGTCAAGATATTCTAAGTCAAAATTTTGAAAAAACCGAATTTTCCGAACAAAATTTAAAATATAAAAAAAGATGATATTTTTAAAAGAATTCGAAATTTCTTACAAAAAGCTATTTTTTTAAAAATTGGAGGATTTGAAAAAGGACCAAATTCTAAAAAAATTGAAGCCAAAAAAATGAAATTTTAAGAAGTCTCGATTTTTAAAAAGGTTCGAAAATTTGAGAAAATTTTAAGAACAATTAGAATTTTTAAAAAGTGAGCATTTTAAAAAATGTTTTGTTTAAAAAAAACGAAATATTCTAAAAAGTCGACTTTTTAATAAAAATTGACAGCTTGCAAAATTAACAGAAATTTTGCAAAATGGTTAAAATTTTAGGAAAAAGTAGAAACCGTAAAAGATAGTCAAAATAAAAAAAAAGTCAAAATTGTCAAGAAAAAGTTTTGAAATTTTAAAAAAGTCGCAATTTTCAAAATCGAAAATTTGATAAAATCGAAATTTAAAAACCTAATCGAAACTTTTAAAAATAATCGTAAGATTTAATTCCAAACCCCCATTTTAAATTTTCGTAAAAGGCGAAATATTTAGTGTCTTGGTTATTTTCAAAAAAATCAAATGTTGAAGTCTAAATTTTCAAAAAAATCGAAACTTAGAAAAGCCTAAAGTAATAATTTCGCAGGTCCACAAAAACAGTGGTGTGTGCTGGGGGCCGCGCTATGATTTTCTAGGGTATTTTTTTCCGCTGAACACGAAGCTGAAGTCAAAAATGAGGATCAATGAACAAATAATCGAAAAAAACCCAACAAAATCGAGGTCACGATACTTTTATCGGTTTTTTTGGTTTTTTTTTTTCGATTATTTGCTAATTGACCCCCGATTTTGACTTCAGATTCGTATGCAGCGGGAAAAAATAGCCCAGAAAACTGATAATCCGATCCCCGGCACTATCCCACTTTTTTTTGTGAACCTGTGTTTTTAAAAGGTAGAAATTTTTAACGGAATTGGAAAATTCTTAAAAAACGGGATTCTCAAAAGAATTGGAAAATTTGGAAAAATGTGAAGGAAAGGAAAAAAAGTCAAAAAGAAAAAAGAGATTTTGAAAAGTCACAATCTACAGAAAAAAATTAAAAGAAAAAAGTGAACATTTTAAAAAGAACCGAAATTTTGAAGAAAGTCGAATTAAAAAAAAAAATAAAACGTCCAAAACTAGTCGAAATTTAGCAAAATAGTTGAAATTGATAAAGAAGGGTATAAATTATAAGGGATAACCGAAATTTTAAAAAAGTTAAAATTTTCAAAAAATATCTCAACATTTTACATTAAAAATTAAAAAAAAAAGTATTACAAAAAATTTAAAATATCGGAACTCTAAAAAAAAACGATTTAATTCGAGACTTTCATTTTAAATTTTCAAAAAGAAAGCCGAAATTTTTAAAATCTTACTAAATTTAAAAATTCAAATCGTGAAGTCAACATTTTCAAAAAATTCGAAATTTAAAAAATCAAAATCTTCAAAAAAGTCGAAATTTAAAATAAAATCGTAATTCTCAAAGTCGAAATATTAAAAAGTAATCGAAAATTGTAAATTCTGAAAAATGTCGAGATTTTAACAAATGAATTTAAAATTTGAAAAAATCGCGAAATCTCCAAAATGATTCAAATTTTTAAAAACCCGAGATATTGAAAATAATCAAGATTTTTATAAAAATCGAAATTTTCAAAAGTATTTGAAATTTTGAAGAAAGTCGAAACAAAAAATGGAGAGATTGCAAAACAAGTTAAAAGCTTCGAAAAATAGTTGCCATTAAAAAAAATTGATATTACACGGCATAAAAAAAAATTTTAAGTTTCAAAATATTCGGAATTTTAAAAAATTTACATTTTTACAATCGAAAACGTGATAAAATATCGGAATTTTAAAAAAACAGACTCTTAAAAAAGTCGAAATTTTCGAAAAAAATTGAAAGATTTATTTGGATATCGACTCTTCTAAAAAAGTCGAAATTTTTCAAAAAATCGAAAGATTTATTTCGAAATTACCATTTTAACATTGAAATTATAGAATGAAGTCTACTTATCGAGTTTAATTGGAAGATTTCACAGAAATCTGAAGAGAGTCCAAACCATAAAAATTTAAAATTATTAATAAAACTAGGCTTCAAGATAAAAAAAAAAAGATGGAAATTTCCAATTCAAATTTTGGGATTCGGTTCGAAACCAAGTCGGAATATCTAAGAAAAACTAAAATTCGAATTTATGTTAAAATTTTAGAGCATAAAAATTTAAAATGATATTTCGTTTGAGTCTATAATGCACAGACCAATAGGTTTGAACATTTATTAGATTCGAAGTTTGGAAACCAAAAACCGGTTTCGATCTTGTTAGATCTCGTCAGTTTGGTATATCCAACTCAAATGCTAATAAATGTTCCGACAAGTAAGTACTAAAACATTCACAGGCGTCAAGCGAGTGACTCTTTAGTACTACCACCTATTGGTCCATAGAGAAACTATGGCCATCGCCAACTTCTTCTTGCATATTTCGTTTGAGGTTTAAAATCTTCGGAAAATATTAACACTTCGAAATTTAGGTTTAAAATTAGAAAAAAAATTGGAAATTACGAGATTTTTTTATAAAAGAAGCTACAAATTTAAAGTTTTCAATACAAGAAATTGAGTTTTTGAAAAATTTTGGGACGAATGTTAAAAAGTGAAGGTGAATATTTTGAGAAAAAAATACTTTTTCGAATGTTCGTTTAGGTTATTTTCTGACCTATTTCTTCGTCAGATGTTATGAGATAACCTTTGATAGATCCTTTAAATATATTATTCATTTCAAAATGAAATTTATTTTTCAGAAATACATGTCAGTTGTCAATACAGTAATACCCCGGTTAACGCGAGGGTTATGTTCCAACCAAGTAGAGCTTATACGAAACAGCGTTAAACGAGGTTATCTTTTTATGTAAATAATGGGCAAGGGCGTACCGAGGCGGGGGTGTAGGGGGTGTGACACCCCCTAAACTTTCGTGCCGAGTCGGCATTTTCGTCTGAGTCGGATTTTTTTACCAAAGTCGGCATATTTCAGAAATTCTTCTGTAAAGTCGACTGGTCGGCAAAAAAATGTTTAACTTGACTCACCCCCCAAAAGCATCAGGCTCGGTACGCCCCTGATAATGGGGTTAGAGGAAAACAGGTGTAAAAAGTAAGTCATCATTTATATTTAGATCATTCAGATTCTTCTGCATTTCCAATTTTTCGCTTTTTTATCAAGAAGGTGCCCAATGTCGTTTGTATTTTTCTTTTGCACCCTATAAGAAGTTGGTACTCCGACTTGCCTTTGAACTCCTATTAAAATCTTCCTCATATTCAATAAATTGGTTCGTAATTTCTATAGCTAAACTGGTTTTTAGAAATGACCTTGACAGTTTATTTTTTGATCTTTTTCAGAATCAATATTTTCAATATTTTTGTGATCTTGATCCAATATTTCCTTGAGATCATCATTAATTTTTTTTTAAATCTTCCCCATTCTTATACCTGTTTGTTTCGCTAATTCGACTATTTCATTCATATCAACAAACACATTTTCTACTGTCATCGTCCTCGTTTACTTCAGACCAAATGTTTTTCCACACTCCTTTCAAACATGTTTTCGTTACCTCACCTAAAAAAATTATAATGTATGTTGTGTAATTTTGATGCGTGCAATTTTTGAGGGAATCCCACTATTCCAACAAAAAAGCGTTAAACCGAAACAGCGCTAAACGGAGCAACGTTAAAGGGGTCTCACTGTACTTAAATAAACTAACTTAAGAGAATTGGAAACTTAGAATCAGAATAAAATTTTTCGTGGTTTATATTGTAGGTAATTCTTCAAAATTAAAGACAAATATTATGGCTACTTTTCGAGAATTTTTCAGTACGACTTTATATTTAGGGTAAAATACAACCTTAATTAATGCGATGTAAACGACCTTTAAAACTATTTTAAGTATTAATACCAATTTGAAAATGTAAAAAAGGAAATAACAAAAATTTCAATTTATTACATCCATGCGGAATACATTTTCAGAACATGTGAAATTGTTCTGGCAATTTTTCAAAAGGAAATAACACTTACACACCTAAATATTTCGTCTAATTTCCAATTTTAAAAGTTCGAGCATTTGAAGCAACTCGGCATGTGTCACTTTTGAATATGAAATTGATTTAATATCTCATAAAATGTCTCACAGATGTTGGCACACAAGACAGGATCTTAAGTAGATGCGCTTATTTTAAAACATAATTTCGTGAATAGTTTCGAAAGTATTACAAACTCATGTTACGTGCTACAAACTTTAGAAGTTATAAAACGTCTTGAATAATAAGCTAAGCCGAAAATATGACACTTAGCATCTGGGAACAACTGAAAAATATGTCAAATACAGTCGAATCTGGATAAGAGAATTCAAGGAACTTCTTTTTTCGATCATATTATTTTGTTTATTATCAAGTTGGCCTGTGAAAATTTCTTATGCTTACGTATGTCGTTAATAGATTCAGTGATTGACAACTGTAAGGTATTAACAAATTTCAACTACTCTCACAACAAACTACTGATCGAAAACCATTTGATTTTGTTTAAGACCACTCTTAAAACGACTTACTGTTAGTTGTCTCATTAATTAAAATAATATGTCGTCAAAGAAAATAACTTTCTAAAGGATTTTCTTTGGTCTTAAAGTGTTAGCATCTTTCTCTAAATAAGACGTCAAAGTGACACTTGACAAATCAACCAAAATAATAACTAATCGCATGCCCTTTTCGCTACGTCATTTCTATTCTAATAAAAAAAACCCAGGGAAGTGGGAATATGAAAATGTTTATTTTTTGAAAATGAGGACGTTTATTGAAAATTTTAATCTTTTCAAAGCTGCGACTTCATTAAATATTTCGATTATTTTTTTTCAGAATTTCGACATTTTCTCGAAACTTTCGACTTTGTGAATATGTCGACCTTTTTTAAGAATTCAACAATCGAATCTGTTCGATTTCCCTTCTTTACAAAATTTAATTATTTTGAAAATTCGCTGTTTGAAATAATCATCTTTTTTAACACTTCAAAATTTTCACTTCTTTTGCCGTTTTTTTTCTCAAACCTCGATTTAGAATTAATTTTTTTTTGAAAAATTCTATTGTTTTTTAATTCCCACTATTTCAATAACAAGATTTTTTTACAATTCAAAATTATTTACAAGTTTGGAAGTTATTAAGAACTTTCTTTTTGTTGTTGGAAATTTGAACTTTTTAAAATTTTCACTTTTACAAAATTTGGATTTTCTCAGAATTGCAACTTACTTTTAAAAGGTTCACTCCAAAAATTTTTACTATTTTCAAAATCGTGAATTTTTTTTTTTGAAAATTTCAATTTTTCTTCAATATGTCTTTTTCTTTTTTACTCTATTTGTAAATCTTGACTATTTTTGAAACATTCGACTGTTTTTGATTTTTTTTACATCATTATTAGAATTTCGCTTTTTTGTAATTTTCAATTTCTTTCAAATTTTTCATTTTTATTAAAAACTTTACCTCTACAAAATATCGATTTTTGAAATTTCTATATTGTGGTAAAATTTTAACTTTTTAAGAAAATATTGAGTTTAACAATTTCAAACTTTCTTAATTTTTTTTTATTTTTAAAAATCCTGACCTTTCTTCCAACTTCCCACTTTTTTATTTCAATATTTTTTTTTACATTTCGATGTTTTTTTCAAGATTTCAATTTCTTCTTGAAATTTTAATTCTCCGAAAATTTCTAATTTTTTTGAAGAATTCATTTTTTATTTAGGAATTCAATTTTTTTAATTTTGACTTTTTTAAAAATTTTGATGCATTTGAAATTTTTTCAGAATCACCATTACCGTCTCGAGATTTTGACTTTTTTTTTGAAACTTCAACTTCTTTTGCAGAAATCAAAAAGTCATCTTCTTTGGTAATTTCGACATCAGTTTTTTTTTCAAATTTTTGACATTGACTTATTTAAAAATTTTGACGAATTTTAACCTTCTGAAAATTTTGATTTTTTTTTTAAATCTGATATTTTTAAATCGACCTTTTGAAAAAATTGACTTATTTGAGAATTTCCATTTTTTTCAGAAGTGCGACCTTTCTCCTACTTTTTCTCGAAGTTTTGACTTTTCCCTGCAAATTACGCTTTATTAGATGTATATTTGACTTTTTGAAAAACCTTGATTTTCTAAATCTCGAATTCTTCTAAAATGTCTTAAAATTTCAATTCTTTTTGATAATTTCGATTTTTTTAAAAATTTCAACTTTTTTCAACATTTCAACTTTTTCTTGATATTTTGACTATGAAAATTTCGGTTTTTTTTTTAAATTGGACTTTTTATATAGGTACGACTTATTTTAAAAATTCCGTATTTTTTATGAAAATTTTCGAAAATTTCCACTTTTTCTAGAGATTTGGATTTTTTCTGAAAATTTCGCCCTTTTTCAGGAAATAGAATTTTTCCATTAAGGTATTAGGTTAAATCTCAACTTTTTTTAAACAGTTTGACCATTTCCCAAAACGACCATTTTTTAAAGGTATCCACAATTTTTTTGAAATTTCCGATCTGTTTTCAAAATCTTTTTTAATAAAAGATCGACAATTATGATTTTATAAATTCATTTTTTTCAAATTTTTGTCATTTGTTTGTAAATGTTAAGTTATTTAAAAATTTCGACTTTATTTTAAAATCTAACTTTTTCTCTTTTCTTTTTCTTTAAAATTTGACTTCCTGATTTTTTTTTAAGAATTCGACGTTTTCAGCACTACGACCTTTTTCCCAAAATTTCAACTTTTTTCAAAATTTCGATTTTGTAAATCTCGACTTTTTTTGAAAAAGATTCAAAATTTCAACTTGTTTCAATTCGATTCTTTTTTTTTGAAATTGTGAAAAAATTTCAACTTTTAAAAACTTTGACCCTTTTTATGAGAATATTACGTATTATTTCGTTGTTTCCATACACTACATCTGTTTTACAAAGTGGTTTTTTTTTAATAATTAATCAGTTTGAGAGTATCTGCTATTTGCATATTTTCATCTTTCACATGTATCGACATTTTATACCTGAACAATGTTTTCTTTCTCCCGAGTGCAATGAGATCCGATATCGCAGCTATCGCATTATCTAGCGATGCCCTGCACGTTGATAAGGGGATTCAAATAAATAAATTATAGTATTGAAGTAGCATTCTTACATTCATAGACATTATGTCTTATTTTTTTAAGTGATGATTTTATTATCATATCAAAACCTAAATTTAAAAGATCGTGCATCGTCGTAAGCAGCATTGAAAAAGCTTTAATTTGAGGTGTTACTCAATAGAGGGAGTCATTTAACACGTTAAGGACGGTACTTCCCCCCAGGGTCAAGTAACAGGTCATTAGTAATATGGGCAAAAATCACATTTTAGTTGTGAATAGCTTTTTTGAGGTCTTGTTGTCGTTCGTTAATAATGTCCTGCAACTTGTCCTTGGGAGAAAGAACTGCATCACAGTAATCTTTCTGAAAAAGTGACGCCATCCGTCAACGTGTTAAAGTTCAAGAGCATTTTACGCCTTTGTCCAAGGGGTAACTTCCAGGACACCATCATGTGGTCGACGTTTCGTTCCATATTTTCCAGGTGCGACGTTTAACTGGTAGCCCTTGTATATGGTTATAAAGATAGAGAGTTTTTTTCTAATGATGTGTAAATTGAAGAGTAAAATTTAACAGTTGAAAAAATGAATAAAGCTGTTTTACCCTTTTTCTTCTCCTCCGTAAAAGAAAGAGTTGAATGCCAATGATAATACGAGGCGACAAAAAACTGAAATTTATATCTGTAGACTTGCATTACTTATTATACTTTATGACTCAGCTCCTAGGTATGTAAGTTATTGTTTTATCAGAATCGCCCAAGATGTATATTATTTAATCGGAAAAAACATGTAAACATAGCGCAAACATGATTGTTCAAGGTATATAATCTTTAACGGGCAATGTATTTTCAAACAATCTTTATTACACGTTAAATGCTTCAACATTTTCACTTGTTTACTCCTAAAAATATCGTTTTTGTTTTGGGTTTATTACCACCAGGATCAAACATTCCCTAAGAATGCAAGTTTAGTTCATTAAACTTTTTATAGAAGTTAATTAAACATCCTTGCGTCTTAAATACTTTTATAAAATCTGGATTACACATGTGCGTGTGGGATGTTTTTTAACCAGACATGCTAATTTTTTTTAATTCAAAAATTTAATTTTTTTCTCTCGATATTTCGGGTGTAACGGAATTATGGTACACGGGATTATGATAAAATGTTTAAACTTGCTACACTTGATGTACTTATGAAATGCCAAATTTTGACATAAAAATGACATTCCCACTGCTGTCACTTTCACTACAACTGGTATCAAATTTTGATTTTTCAATGGACACCCTGTATATTATTACATTTTTGGAATCTGCACAAGTTTCCGAATACAAAACACATAAAATAAATCATTTTATTTTTTCACTTAGGAGGTCATAACTCATCCTAATTAACTCAAACAGACCACATTAACACTGTAAAAATTTAAACTGGGGAAACTTAGGAAGAGTCAATTTTTTTAAATTTGTTTTCCACAGCTATCTTGCGTTCTTATTGAATAAATGTTCGAATAAAATGGAACCGAATATCTTGAGTTCTTTTGACTGTAACTTCAGTTCTATTGATTTCACAGCAAAAATGAAAATATGGTGCCATTTAACAAAATGAAGTTGTGATATAAAAACCATTTTTGTTAACTTTATCACGTGATAAAAGAATGAAGGTTGAAATACAGAACTTGTCCCCTGAAACCAAGACAGATTAAAAAAAACAAAACAAAGGTTGCTCTAACGCGTTTCGACAGCCAAGCTGTCATCTTCAGAGAGAAACGCAGCTTGGCTGTCGAAACGCGTTAGAGCAACCTTTGTTGTGTTTTTTAATCTTTTTTGGTTTCAGGGGACAAGTTCTGTATTTCAATTTTTGAAGATAACCAAGGACCAGTCCGTTCCACCAGAGAATAAACCTGATTTGCAGACTTATGCGCCCAATTCGATACTTATTTTGGATTAAAAAAAAGTTTATTGCTTATACCACATATTTAGGAAAAAAAACGAATAATTTTGACGATTTCAATTCTTCTAGTCCTGTTATTTCTAATTTAACAGAATAAATGTAAATACGAAAGTTGTAGGATGTTATGTTACTAATTAGACGATCTAATTAAACTAAACAACATTTTCGACATCTCATAGAAACTTGGTTTTTTTATATATACAAAACATAGTTGCCTGTGACCTCATACAATCGACCATCTTTTAAGCTTTCGAACAATATAAAACTTGATATGGTTATCAGTGGCGTATTAAATGTTGACAACTCCCTAGGCAACTATTGTATAGCGTTCCTCACAATACACCTTGACCACCAAAAAAATGCACCCCAAAATTAATTTAAATGATTAAAAAAATTGTATTCGGTTCCCAGGCCTCTTCATTTATTGCATATTGCCAACATTTTGACCACCAATAACATCTGAGTTTTAACATGGATCTAATTCAACTGAATACAAAAACCATGAAAGCGTTTAGCTTGAAATGAAGGTTCTATTCAGCTCTACGATCCTCTGACATACCCAAGCGATGATGTACTACTTGAAAAATTGTGGATTTAGTTTACCAGGTACTGGAAAACTAAAATTGAAAACATTAATATTAACTGATGCATTTTCCTTTTCCATTGATATTTTGACCATCAAACGATTAAGATGGAATCGATTTTATCCAAATATGTAAGATTATGACGACAATATGCTATTTGAGATGATGACGGCGATATGCTGTTTAGTTTCAGAAGAAGCTTCTGATTAGTTTCTAGTGTCCTTAGCATAACCAATCGATAGACAACCGTACCATAGGAAGACGACAATACTATTGTTGAAAAAAATATTACTAATAAAATTTTGTTTTTCATTGAACAACCAAATAATTATTAAGTTGAATCTACTTTCGAATACGTAAGATTATGACTACGATATGCTTTTTAGTTTCAGAAGGAGTTTCTGATTCGTTTTCAAGGTTTCCAATAAAACCAATCGATAGAATCTACCTTGGAAAGACAATATTAGATTGGAAAAAGAAAAGATTACTGATGAACTTTCGTTTTTCATTGAAATGTTGACCAACAAATGATTATTATCACCCTTGCCGGTAAGGTCTCGATGGATGGAGGAGAAGCTGAGAAACACCTTCTATAAATTGCTAAAAAATCCGGGTTTATACTTGAAAATCGATAGACAACCGTACCATAGGAAGACGACAATACTATTGTTGAAAAAAATATTACTAATAAAATTTTGTTTTTCATTGAACAACCAAATAATTATTAAGTTGAATCTACTTTCGAATACGTAAGATTATGACTACGATATGCTGTTTAGTTTCAGAAGAAGCTTCTGATTAGTTTCTAGTGTCCTTAGCATAACCAATCGATAGACAACCGTACCATAGGAAGACGACAATACTATTGTTGAAAAAAATATTACTAATAAAATTTTGTTTTTCATTGAACAACCAAATAATTATTAAGTTGAATCTACTTTCGAATACGTAAGATTATGACTACGATATGCTGTTTAGTTTCAGAAGAAGCTTCTGATTAGTTTCTAGTGTCCTTAGCATAACCAATCGATAGACAACCGTACCATAGGAAGACGACAATACTATTGTTGAAAAAAATATTACTAATAAAATTTTGTTTTTCATTGAACAACCAAATAATTATTAAGTTGAATCTACTTTCGAATACGTAAGATTATGACTACGATATGCTGTTTAGTTTCAGAAGAAGCTTCTGATTAGTTTCTAGTGTCCTTAGCATAACCAATCGATAGACAACCGTACCATAGGAAGACGACAATACTATTGTTGAAAAAAATATTACTAATAAAATTTTGTTTTTCATTGAACAACCAAATAATTATTAAGTTGAATCTACTTTCGAATACGTAAGATTATGACTACGATATGCTGTTTAGTTTCAGAAGAAGCTTCTGATTAGTTTCTAGTGTCCTTAGCATAACCAATCGATAGACAACCGTACCATAGGAAGACGACAATACTATTGTTGAAAAAAATATTACTAATAAAATTTTGTTTTTCATTGAACAACCAAATAATTATTAAGTTGAATCTACTTTCGAATACGTAAGATTATGACTACGATATGCTGTTTAGTTTCAGAAGAAGCTTCTGATTAGTTTCTAGTGTCCTTAGCATAACCAATCGATAAAAAGTGTTGTGTAGTCGAAATATTATTATGGGACTGAAGTTAAGACTCGCAAGAAGGTACATATTCCCATTCTTACTGTACGGGGTAGAAAGCTGGACACTCACGGAGACACTATTAAAGAAACTCCAAGCCTTTGAGATGCGGGAGTACCGCAGATTCCTAGGCATAATTTGGGTCGATATGGTCCTGTAATGAGGAGGTTCTACGTTCTACGTCGGATACATAGACAACCCGAGATAAGTAAAACTATTAAAATCAAAAAGTTAGAACATTTTGCGCGTGCAGTACGACATCCTGAGCGATACAATACCCTTCACTTAATTATGCAAGGTAAAATAGAGGGTAGTAGAAGACCTGGTCGCAGAAGAACATCCTGGCTTCGAAGCCTGTGGGAATGGTTCCAAAAATCATGTGCAACACTATTTAGAGATGCTGTGAACAAAGTCATAATCGCCAATATGATACCCAACGTTCGTAGCCAACGTTCATAACACACTGAAGAAGAAAATAATTATTAGGATAAATCGACTTGATCCGAATACGTAAGATTATGACAACGATATGCTTGCTTAATTTCAGATGAAGCTTCTGATTACTTTTCAAGGTTTCCAATCGATAAGGTATAGCTTAGAAAAAGGTACCATATGAAGACAAATTTGTCGTGAAAAAAGGAAATATTACTGATGAACTTTCGTTTTTCACTAAAATTTTTACCACCAAATGATTAAGATGGATTCACTGCACCCGAATACGTAAGATTATGAAGACGACCTGCTTTTTGCTTTAAAATGAAGCTTCTGATTGATTTCTAGAATCTACAGCATAATCGTTCGATAAGGCACAGCTAAGAACAATGTTCCAAATGAAGACACAATTATAGTGGAAAAAGAAAATATTACTGATGAACTTTCGTTTTCCATTAAAATTTTTTGACCATCAAATAATTATTTATAAGGAGTGGCCCGAATACGTAAGATTATGAAGACGATGTGCTATTCAGTTTCAAATGAAGTTTCTGATTAGTTTTGGGGTCTCTAGCCTAACCATTCGATAACGTAGAGCTTAGAACAATGTTTCATATGAAGGCAACATTATAGTGGAAAAGGAGATATTACTGATGAAGTTTCCTTTTTCATTGAAAATTTGCCAACCAAATGATTATTAAGATGGATTGATTGTACCCAAATAGGTAATATATGTCGTTTGCTTTAAAATAAAGCTCCTGATTCTAGTTTCTCAAGTCAAACCATTCAATAACGTCAGATTAGAACAATGTTACACATGGAGACAAAATTAAAGTGGAAAAAGAAAATATTACTGATGAACTTTCATTTTTTATTGAAATTTTTACCACCAAAAGCATCGATCAGTACTGATAATGATCGATTTGATTGAATGCAAAGGATTGCCATGAAGGTATCCTATTCAGATTCAGAGGGAAGCTCCTGATTAGTTTCTAGAGTCTCTATCAAACCATTCAATAAGGTTAGCTTAGAACAATGTTCCATATGAAGGCAAAATTAAAGTGGAAAAAGAAAATATTACTGATGAACTTTACCTTTTCATTGAAATTTTGATCACCAAAAGCATCGATCTGTATTAATAATGATTGATTTGATTGAATGCAAAGGATTTCCATGAAGATTTGAGCTTTGGACTTACGGCTCGAAACTTAAATTTTTCCTAAAAATGTTGATTTGTTTTCTCAAATTTCGATGCTATTTCCAAATTTTGACTTTTTCCCAAATTTTCCATTTTAAATTGGATATTTCGATCTATTTCCCGAAAGTTCGTGTTCAAATTCAATGTGAAGTGTTCAATGTTGTCATTTTTTGGCATATTCACGTCTGTTCTTTGCTTGATCGGTACTCACCAACTTGACATTCAACTTTGACAGTACTATTAGGAAGAGGTCCGTTCGCATAAAAGATTTTTCTTCCATTGTAAAATCAAATTAATAAGACAATTTTTGAGGTGAAGTTTACTTTTGTTTAAGATACTGAAACAACTAAGGAACATACGTAAATATGACAAAAAATAATAGCAGCACACTATATAGGGAAAACTTTTTGTTCATAAGGTGTAACTAAATAGGGTGTTCAAATGAAAACCAGCAAGTGTGCTGCAATTTTTTTATTAGAAGTTTGTTTATTTGTAATCGTTCAATAATACCGATCATATCAAACAATATTCATTTCTTAAAAATTACAGATGAATAATGTAATATAATTAGAAACCACTATTATACTACACGTGACGATTGTTCTAAAATAACGATTATAAACCTTCAATGACTCATTAAGGTATCAAATAGTTGAAAAATAAATAAAACAAAACAATGGTTTGTGGTAATTATTTACACTGGCATACCCTACGTAGAAATGCTCCGTTTATCATTTATGATTAGGAGCACCAGAATTAATAAATGACTGTCACGTTTAAAAGCAGGCACAAATTAAACCTAAAATTAACTTTGAGAAATTACTCTTCATAACCACTTACCAACAATTACCGAAGTAACGTTATCCTTAATTTCCTTGGAAGTGTTATTCCCGACACTCAAAAAATCCGACAGGGAAAGGGAAGAGGCGATCAGCTGCCTTTTCTCCTCGAAATTAAGATAATCCAAGCTGTTACTCCTTTGAGGGGCGACGACGGCCACCGTTTTTGGCTTGGCCGAAACATTTTTATCGTGCATTGTCTGCGTAGGCACAACAAACACTCCGCCGTAACGCACCGACATAACCACAAAAAACGAGATCGAAGGGCCCTTATTAGGGCGAGCAAGTGTACCCGAAAATTACCTGAGAAGGGCCAGGTAGCAGACGATCCATCGACGGACCGAATTTACGACGCGCCAGAGCAACAACAAATAACACCTGTGGACCTTTAAACGCCATCCACAACACGCAGAGGTCGTTAAACTGCCCTTGGTAATGTACACGGAAAATCGCGCAGACGACTGAATGAAATTATTGAACTTTTGGGGCCGCCGATTATCGAGCTCTGCATTTTTACTTCGTCGTTTAATAATAAAAGAAAACACACAAAACCCTACATTACTAGTCGTTAAAAGCGGTTCGTTAGTTCGTTCGTACTGAGCAAACCTGCTGTTGTAAACTCGCGATCATTTTCAATTCTAAAAGCATCCAGCGAGCGACGTTGCCAGATCGACTTACCGGACTTCTGAATGTAAGGATGCGGTTAATTACAACATATACATTATAATATGTGCATACCATTTGAATGTTTGTTATTCAATAATTACATCTTCATTATTACGTCGTCTTTAAAACCAGTACTGCTTATTGCATACAATTACGCAAATAGTTATTTAGAAAATCCTAAGATAATTTCCAAATGCATTCCATTTATATTTGCTAGTTGGTAGGTATTTCAGTAATTGTTCCCCTACGATGATAACAAATTGAATACTCGTTTTTATTGTGTCACTAAAGTGAAAAAGAATGCAAGAATTTAATTCTGGCGCTAGTGAGCCAAATTTCAGGACAGAAAGTTAAAAAAATCGGAATTTCGGATTTGAAATCGAGGCAATTAATAAAAGCAAGGTTTTTTATAATGTTTATTAAAAGTTACATTCATACAATGAGCCTAAAAAGTCGTGCTCATTTCGGAAAGTGGTAATTTGTGTAAAAGAATTCTTGACCAGGTCTTTCTTTAACATTTTCCTCACGTTGCATACCAAATTAATCAGGAAGACGTACGCTTTCATACGGTCTAAAATAAAGGTGGTTGTTTTATCCTTCTCCCACGGTCACTGGTCAAATTTTTGAAAATTGAATTTTACCAAAGTTCATCCCGAAAGAAACACAATTAAACCGTGTAAGCAATTATTCCAAAAATTGTCGGTTTTCGATCGTAAGCAAGAAATGATACTTTTTTTAAAACGACAAACACCTTTTTTATTACGCAATATGAAAACTTATTTATTTCTGATTAATTTGGCGTGCAATATGTGACCAAAATCTTGAAGAAAAATAAAAAAGTATACTTCGAATTTTTATTTCATCAGTTTTAATTTTTCTCCAAAATTTCCATATTAACTAGAAACTGACTGAAGTTTCGGTTCTGGTTTCAGGCAGCAAAGAACCAGTTTTCGGCCCAAAAAGGTCGAAACTTATCGAGCCGAAATTACAAGTTTTCTGTTTAACATTCGGATTTAAAAATTAAGATTTTAAGAAAAATTTCTTCATTATTAAAGGAATGCTGGATTTCACCCCATACTTATTTCGGTTTTTAAAGCTGAAATTTAAAAAAAAAATATGTAGATGTAGAATTTTTAAGTTCAAAGTGAAAACATTCAGAAAAAGGTTGAAATTTAGGAAAAATCAAAAAGTTAGTAATAATAATATCAGGGCTTCGAACCGAAACTTAACCGAAAACCGGAAACCGAAAAACGGAAACCGAAAAAAAACCGTTATTTTTGTCAGAACGAAAATCGGAACAGAATCGACAATTAAAAATAACGGTTTATTTCGGTTCGTTGAATTTGTATGTTCTTAAAATAATATTTATTTTACCCTAAAGTTTGGGATTTTTTAGGAACAAATTCATGCAACTTTGATCCCACAATTACGAGTTTACTTTTAAAGAACATTTTTTTTGAAAGTTGGATTAGAAACTTACAAGTTCCACACTTTCTAGAAAATTGTTGATTTTTATTCTCAAAATTTCAAGCCAAATTGAATTTTATGTTGTATAACTTGAATGTTCTTTTTTCAAAATTTCCGACTGTTTTTTGAAATTTGGACCTTTTTCTCGAAATATTTCTTCTCCTAAAATTTCGAGTTTAAGAAAAAACTTTTATGTTCTATGGTACATTTGGACTAAAGCAATGGAGTCTTTTTCATTGAAGCATAGTTTCCTGGCAACTTTATTTGCAAATTCGAATTTTTCTGAATATTCCAATTTTTTTCTTTAGAACAAACACTCAAAATTTATATTTTTTAATCCCTTTTATAACGGATACCCCTATTTTTTTGAAGTTACTAATAAAAATTTTTAAACGGGATCTTGAAATTGAGGTCGAAATTTTGAGAGTAAACTTCAAACGGTGGCATGTTAGAAAATGTCTAATTTAAACTTCCAATTTTTATCTTTACGCTACATCTGACTTTTTTCTTAAAATTTCGACTTTGGCCTCAAAGCTGCTATTTTTTTGCAGATTGTTTCGAATTTAGACAGCTTTAAAATCGAAATTTAGTTAAATCTTGAATTCGTTATGTAGAATTCGTTCAAAATTTAAAAATTCGTAATTTGGAAAATTAGATCTTCATAAAAATTAAAACATTTCTGGAACGAGCTAATTTTGAAAAAATGTCGAAGTTTTCACAACTAATCGAACTTTTGAAGAAAGTTCAAATTTTAATGGTAAGAGGTAAAAATTTTCAAAAAAGTTAAGATACTGAAAAAATTCATAGATTTCAAAAAGTCGCAGTTTTGAAAAAAAATTGAATTTTCAAAAAATTAAACATTTTCGGGAAAAAATCGTAATTCTCAAAAAAAAAAGTTGAAACTTCGAGAAATAGTAAAAATGTTGAGCTAAAGTGGACATTTTCAAAAAAAAGATACAGGTTTTGAAAAAAAAAATTTCAACATTTGTTATAAAAAAACCAAAATTTTGAAAAAATCGAAATTTTGAGAAATGATAATGATAAATGGTCGAAATATTCAAAAAAAAAAGTCTAAATTCTGAAAAAGATTCAAAAATATTTAAAATGTCAAAATTTGAAAAAAACCTAATTTAAAAAAAAAGTAAAAATTAAAGGAAAATCTAATTTTTCAAATAAAAGTTCAGTTTACTACATAAAAGTCGAAACCTTGAGAAAAAGACACAATTTTTAAAAAATCTCAGGTTTTCAAAAATAAATCAAAACGTTGAGAAATTGTCAAAAGTTGGACCAAGGTGAAAATTTAAAAAATAGAGTAGAAGTTTTCAAAAGTCAGTTTTTCAGCGTCATTAAATTTACAGAAAAAACCAAGATTTTGAAAAAAGAAATAACAATTATGTTTAAACATTTCCAAAAAATTCAGAATTTGTCAAATAAATTGAAATCCTAAAGAAAGGCCAAACTGAAAAAGTCCTGCGATTAACAAAATAAATAAACATTTGAAAAAAGTAGAAGTTATAAAATAAGAACATCTGAATTTCAAGGTTTTTATTATATAAAGACTAAATGCTTTGAAGAAGTCGAAAAATGTTTAAGAATTTTCAATAAAAATTGAAGGGAGTCTTTTCAAAAAGTAATCATTTTTAGAAAGTTAGAATTTTGGGAAAAACTAGGAAAAAGTCAAAATTTTGATAAAAAACCGAATAAAAAAACAAACACTCGACAGAGTCGATATTTACAAAAAATTAAAACTTTCAAAAAATTCAAATTTTTTTTAAAAATTGAAATGTTTTGAAAAAAATCGAATTTAAAAGCAGTATTTTGAGTCTGAAATGAGGTCAAACATTCGAACTTCGAGGTTACTTTAAGATATTAAAAAAAAATGATATTTTCAAAAAATAAAATCTGTAACAATGACAAAAGTTATAAAAAAGTAAAATGTTCAAAAAACTTAAAATATATCCAAATAAGACAGAATTTTGAGAAATTTAGAATATTCAAAAAATCAAAATTTTGAAAAATTTCGAAATTTTCTAAATCAAGTGAAAATTTCGACAACAAAGTGACATTTTGAAAGTCAAACGAGAAAAGATCGACTTTGTAAAAAAGTGGTTTTTTTTTGGAGAAATTTTCGAAATAAATCAAAATTTTCAATAAAAATTGAATTCTTTAAAAAGGAAAACCAGAAAAAACCACCATTTTTGTCGAAATGAACACCGGAACGGAACGGATATGATTTTTTTGCCGGAACGAAAACCGAAAACCGGAACGAAAAAAATAGGGGTTCGATGCTATGAATAATATATTCTCAAATTTTCCAGTTCAAAAAACAAAGAATTTTGAAAAAACGATCCAAACCACAAAAAATTGGAAGCTGTTTCAAAAACGTGAAGTTTCAGCCCTCTTTAAAATTTTGATTTATTTTCGAATTTTTTAAAAATTTTACAAAATTTTGAATTTTTCGAGTTTTTTTTTCAAAATTTGGATTTTTTTATAAATCTTATTATGTTGAAATATATATTTTTTAAAACCTCTACAATTTACCAAAATATGCACTTTTTTAAACATTTCGTACTTTGCTCAAACTTTCGACTATATTTTCTAAATTTTTATTTTTTATTTTTATTCATTTCGACTTTTTTTCAAAAATGGCGACTTTTTCTCGAAGTTTCGACTTTCATGTAGTAAATTGGACTTTTATTTGAAAGATTCAAAAATTCGACTTACTTCTGGAAACTTTGATTCATTGAAACTTGGATTTTTTTTTAATTTCGACTTGAAATTTTAAAACCTTTTTA
Organism: Dastarcus helophoroides; assembly: GCA_028583605.1. Classification (NCBI taxonomy): domain Eukaryota; kingdom Metazoa; phylum Arthropoda; class Insecta; order Coleoptera; family Bothrideridae; genus Dastarcus; species Dastarcus helophoroides. The sequence goes on from CM053332.1 coordinate 5,994,611, forward strand.
ATAATATTCACTTTTTTGAAAATTTCGACTTTTTATCATTAAATTTCGAATTTTTTCCGAAGGTTATGACTATTTTCAGAATTTAAACTTTTTTCAAAATTTCGACTTTTTGGAAAAACTTCGACTTTTTTAAGTTTGTTTGAAAATGTTGACGTTTTTCTCAAAATTTAAAATTTGATTTTTGGAAAAAACTTGCCCATTCCTGAAAATTCTAATTTATATTGTTCTAAATTTTTATTTTTAAAATTTTGATCGAATATATAAAACGAATTCAAGAGTTAAGTAAATTTCGTTAAAAAGATTTTTACAAAGAAGTATCTTTAAGTGTAAACTGAAAAGTTTCAAAAGAAGTAAAATTTGAAAAAATTTTCGGCTTTAAACTCTGAATAGGAATTTTGAAAAAAAGAGCACAAAGCAAAATTCTACAAAAAAAAAAATCTACAAAACTGTTTCTCGAAATTTTGGATTCAAAGGTAACATTTGGAAATGGTATCGAAATTTCGAGAAGAAGCTTCAAAATGTCTAAATAAAATGTTCTTTAACATTTAAAGGTAAACATCGAAAGTGCCAAATTAAAGCAAAAATTTCGAGTTTAACACTTAAATGTTTAGAAGCCTATATTAAAAAAAAATCTGTTCACCTGTAAAAATTCGTATCGAGACACATTCATCAACGACGCAGTTCTCAACGCGTATAGCCAATTTAAATACAATCGCATTGTATGCATTTTAAGTGCTGTTTAATGTCTATTTTTACCACCTTAGAGGCTGAATTTTGAAAAAATGTTCTCTTAGTGCTCACCTACATATTATGGGAAACATCTGTGACATTTCATGCTCCTACACGCACAGCTTTAGTCTGTGCGTTACTTGCCAGTCAGTGCTTAGAGATCTATTTAATCAAGTACAATTATTTATCTAAAACATTTTAACTTTAACACCATATTTCGAAAAAATATTTCACATTTCGCGAGAAAATCGTTTAAAACGAAATTTTGATAAACCAGATAAAATTAAAATTTTGGTAAAATTACGACTTTTTGTTGAAAACCTTTTGGAAAAAAAATTAAAGATCAAAATTTCTAAAAAAAACATTAAAATTTCTTAAAAAGTCGAAGTTTTAGGAACATTTTTGTTTACTTAAATTTTTTCAAAAGTCTGATTTCGTTTCGAAACATTCAGAAACTTTTTTTTTCTTAAATATTGGTACTTCAAACCTGAGACGTTCCTTTTATTGAAATTTTAATTTTAATTTCCAAAATTTTACTTTTTTCAATGTTAAAAGTTTAAACTCTTCAAAAACTTAAGTACTTAAAGCAGCTAATTTATAATAATAAAAAGTAAAAAGCAGTTATAGTAGTAGCTAAACATTTAAATTGTTATTACTTGTTACTGTGTTGTTTTAATTGTACGTGTATATTAAGACAATTTTCATAAGTTTCGGTTTCGGTCTCGCATTAGGCCAAAATCAGAGTAGAAGCCGAAATTCTGTTTCAGTTTCGGTCACAGATTTAGTTTTGGTCGGTCTCTAATATTTACCTCCTACACGTTGCACATCACATTAACCAGCTCGGGTTTCAAAATTGAAATTTTAAGTTCGAAATCAATTTAGAAAAACACGTAAAAATTAAAAGAAGGAGTTTTTAGAAAAATATCTAAATCTCGAGAAAATTTTATAAAAATATACATCAAACTTTTCATTATTTTGATTTTAAAATCGAAAATTCGAAATTTCTAAAGATAAATATTTTATTTATTTATTTTGTTTTCGTGTAACAGATTGGTTCTTAGTTATCTTCAAAAATTGATATGCAAATCTTGTCCCTTAAAACCAAGAAAGATTAAAAAACACAACAACAGTCGCTCTAACATGTTTCAGTAGTCAAGCTATCATCTTCAGAGATATACTTTAAATTCTAGAAAAAAAATGAAACATTGTGTTCATCAAGCTGAAGTTTTTGAAGAGAAAAAATAAAACTGTAAGTTAACACTTGGAATTTTAAAAAAGATTTCATTTTCCTTTTCGAAATAAACATAATTAAAAAAAAATTAATTAAAATTTAAAAATATTTGGTATGAACTTTAAAATTGAAATTTCGATATGGACATTCGAGTCAAAATTTTGAAAAAATCAATTTTGAGAGTAAAAAAAAAAAATCAAAAATTTAAAAACTTCAAATTTCAATAAAAAAACATTTTAATTTTAAACTCGGAACGTCGGAAAATAGTTTATTTCTAGAAGCTGTTCCAATTTTGAATTTTAAAAGGAAATGCAAGGAAAAAACTAAAAATTGAAGCCATTGCCACTTTACAGTTTATTTTTAAGTAGAAATTTCGGTTAAATATCTATTTAAAAACAATTCGCTGTTTTGAGTTTAAACTTAAGAAATAGAAATGTCAAAAAATAAGTAAAAATTTTAGAGAGAAAAATATAAAATTTATGTTGTAACTTGTAATTTAAGGAAGAGGAGAAAAAACTAAAAATAAGTATTAAATATTAATAATTTTTTTTTAAATTAATTCCAAATTTAAAATTTCTTAACATTTCTTTGAAAAATCAAAATTCTTGAGAAGCTACTGGAGAAATTAAGAGAAGGCATAATGGGGTCGCCATTTTCGAGTGGATTGAACTTAAAAAAAAATTAAAAATATCGAATTGAAATTGGAAATATGTCAATATCTCGAAAAAAAATTCGATTTCATCAGGACTTTTTACTTTTTTCTCAAAATCTAAATTTAAGATTCCAAATTTTAGCCTGTTTACTTAAATCTTCCACTTCATTGTTAATAATTTAATAATTTTTCTGCTCTGAAATAAAATTTTTGATGTTTTATCCAAAATTCATTTAACAAATATTTTCCGAAATTTAGTGCTCAACTGAACTTTTGAAATTAAGTAAGCGTGAAAGTTGCAAAAATAAATCTAACTTTTCAGCTGAGGCAAAGAATTTCGAAAAACTTCGAACTGAAAAGTAAAAACTTTTCATTAGAATAACTCTTAAAATATTCATTTTATAGAAAAATATGTTTAATAAAAAATTTAAATTATATAAATATGATCTCTTGTATTTTCTTTATAGGACCAACCACTCTCGAGATATTTACTAAAACGCGTTTATCAAAATGGCGGCTGACGCACAGCCCCCCGCGCCGCGCCAACTTGAACATATGCTCAAAATTGAGCTACTAATAGATTGCATTAATAAAATCACTGTTGGATTAGTTTGTATTTTTCATCTCTATAGCGATTTCCTCGCCGACTGGGCTAGAAGGTTTTCGTAAGAAGTGGTGACTCTGTTGTCCCTAGGAGTAACATTTCTAAGGCATGCAAGACAACCGAGGATGGAAAATTCATGTGCATTACTTAGCACAGTGAGTAACTTTCTATAAAGACTAATTTCCCTATAGAATTTTCAAACTCTGAGCTGCAACCAGAAAATTGGTGTAATTGTAATTTCCACTTAAAATTAAATTTCAAAATTTTTATAAAAAATTGAACACTTCGAAAAAATCTCATTTTACAAAAGTAAAACGAAGTTTACACTCGAAATTTTAAGCAATTAAATTGAAATTTACAGTGTTTTGGCAAGTCTTGGAATGACGGGAAAATATCAACATTAAAAATAAACTCAGAATTTGTAGGAAAAAAAAAACAAATTTAAGCAAAATTTCCAATTTCTCTTAAGAGTTTCATTTTGGGAAAAACATGGACATTTCAAATATAAGATCAAAATTTCGAAAAGAACGTCAAAAATTCTAGAAAAAGTTAAAATTTAAGTTTATAAAGAGTGCTTTTAAGAAAAAAGAGAGAATGAAAAGTGAAAACTTCGGAATTTTGAGGGAAGGAGAATGTTTGCAAATAACATATGCGTTATTTTTTTCTTTAAATTGTAAGTTTATAATCAAAATGTAAGAAAACATAATAATTAAAACTGAAACTGAACAACTAAAATCCTTGTCCTTTTGAAAACGCCAAAATTTAGAGTTTAAAATCAAAAACTTAATTCAAAAGTATATAAAACTATCAAAATTGACAATTGTGATAAAGGTAGAAGAATTTTAAAAAAATCTAAAAATGATGGATTTTAATTTTAAACTGAAAATTATAGCAAACAAGAAAATTCAACATTACGACATTAATAATTTTCTTGAAATTCCTAGTTTTCAGTTTAAATTTTTAATTTCTTATTTAAGTTTCGATTTAAAATTGAAGGTCGATATTTTGAGATGAAAATCAAAATGTATCAGGCAAGAATTTGGATTTAAAAGAAAAAATGTTTTAAGCCTTATAATTCAAGTTTAAACTGAAATTTTCGAGAAAAAAGCTTAAATATTGCGTAATCAAGGTCAAAATATTTAAATAATAGTGTTTAAAATTAATGAACTTTACCAAAAAAAAACAAAATTTTTTAAGAAAAATCGAGAATTTTAAGAGAAAGTCGGAGACTCAAAATTTTCTGTAATTGGTTTATCCAATTCGTTTAAAATTTTAAAAATTAGCAATTCAAAAAACCAGGTTCTTCAAAAAGATCCAAATTTTCAGAAAAAGGCGAATTTTTCAAAAAGTTGTGTTTACAAAAATTCCAAATTTCGAGAAAAAGTAAAAAATTTTTAAAAAATCAAAATTTTTAATAACGGTGGAAATTTTTAAAAAAGTCAATATTCTGAAATATGTCAACTTCCAAAAAAAGTCTCTTGATGATAAAATGTCAACTTTTTCAAAATAAAGAAGGAAATTCTGAGAAATGGCCAAACATTTCAAAAAAAGTCAAAACTTTAAAAAAGTTCAATTTTTTAAATAAAAATCGAAACTTTGAGAAAAAGTCGAATTTTCAAAAAACTCAAAATTTCGAGACATGTCAAAATTTTTAATAAAGGTCAAAATTTTCAATTAAAAGTAGTAATTTTCAGTTTTCAAAAAAAACTACTCCAAGAAGATTGAATTAACAAAAAAAATGGACAAAATTTTGAAAAAACCTTTTTGAAATTTTGAAAAAAGTCCTAAGTTGTTAAAAGTAAAAGTAAAAAAATATATAATTTTTTAAAAAACTCAAAATTTTGAAGAAGTCCAAATTTAGCTAATACGCCAAAATTTTGAAATAAGTCGAAATTGAAGTTGAAACTTTTAAAATGGGTCCAAATTTAAAATTCGAAATTTTCGAAAGATTCGTTATTTTCAGAAGATCCGAATTTTGAAAAAAAACTGAAAATTTTGATAAAATGTTAAAAGAAATGAAATTTCTGAAAAAGTTACAATCTTCAAATAACCCAACTTAAAAAAAAACGATTTTTTAAAAATAAAAGCCAAATTTATAATAAAGTCAAAACTTCGAGACATATTCAAAATTTTGAACAGAGATCGCAATTTTTAAAAAAGTTGAAAGTTATTTTAAAATGCTTTCAATGGACCAAATTTGCAAAAAAAAATAAAAATTATGAAAAAAAGTTGAAATCTCGAAAAAATATCGATATTTTGCGTCGACATTTTCAAAAAATTCCAAATTTTCCAAAAAGACGAATATTTCCAAAAATTCGAAATTTAGCAAATAAGTAAAGGTTTTAAAAAAAGTGGAAATTGTGAAAGGGCTGAAATTTTCAAAATAAATCAAAATTTGAATATTTTCGTATTATTCGACAATCAGAAATGTTCAAAAAAGTAAAAATTTTCAGTAAAAGTTAAAAATCTAAATTTTTCAAAAAATTATTACTATCAAAATGTTTAAATTTTGAAAAAAAAAACAAAATCTTAAAAGAAGTCGACATTAAAAAAAATCGAAAATTTTAAGTAATTTTATGTTGTCAAAACTCGAAATTTTCCAAACAATTCAAAACTTTGAGATAAAGAGAAAATATTTAAAATCAGATTTAAAATTTTGAAATGGATTTAAAATTGTCAAAAAAGTATAAATATAATACAAAAAAGCTAAAATTTAAAAAAGTGAGAATTTTTTATACGGTAAAATTTTCGAAGTCAAAATTTTCAAATTTAAAATTTTTTTAAAGTAAATAAAAATCGAAAAAAGGGTTGAATTTTAAGAAAACTGAATATTTTAAAATGTCGATAATTTCAGTAAAACCCGAATTCTTCACAGTTGGAATTACAAAATAAGTCAAATTTTTAAGTCAATATTTTCCAAAAAAACTGGAGAAACTTTTAAGGAAAATTAAAGTGTTGCCATTTTAATTAAAGTCATAATTTTCAAGAAAGTTTAAAAATCTAAATTTTGAAATATGTGCTTTAAGGTAAACCTAAGCAGGGGGGGGGGGGCAACCAGCTGGTTATGTATCAACAGCTCAAGACAATATGATACATAATTCATATGCGTTTTGTTAATGTGAGAAACTTTGAATAATATTTCACCGAATGCCTAGTGACTAGTGAGTTAATCTATTTTGACAAGTAGTAGACGATTGATAAGAAAATCTTTAATTTAATAGTCGCAGTTAAACTGCTATTAAAACTAAATATAAATTTCCTGAATCTCATTCTAAAGAAGTTACAGGTACAAACGTACAGGAAGGATTGTTGAATAATTAACATATTTCCTGGGCTTACGTGAATGCCATAGATGTGACAACACGGCTCAGACTTTTCCCCCATTCGACAAAGAACTCGTCATGTATACCACAACACTCTCTATCTCGCTTAAGGACATCGAGGAGGATGTGATATAAGTAGGAATACGTAGACTGGCGCCTGCTACCGAGAGGAAATCGAGAGAGAAACTAATGTAACTATGGTGATGGATGAATCTGTTCTCCTCGTCTACGCTGTGCGTCCACGCTTGTACACAATGCAAGGAATCACCCTTCTATTCTGGCATACCATCACACCGGCTGATCTTACTGAAATGCACCTGTCTCCAACTGTTATTAGTTCCAAAGGTCGATTTTATTTATTTCTATGGCCACCGTTTGTGGTCACAGTGACTTTTACTTTCTGAAATGGTCGCCCGACACTGAGTTCCCCTTCAATAATATACTATTAAAATAATGAAACTGTAAAACTGACTTTGACTTTGGATGCACCCAGATATTTGATATTATTCGTGCCAAAATGAGATTTTTCACTGAAACTGTAGCATAGGTGGCGCTGTACTGCAGAACCACCGAGAGAATTTCTGGGCCCGGGGACAAGTATGAAGGGCCTTTATTAAGTACCAAGGAGTAAAAGTTGTTATATTTTCAAATTGTGTGCGCACGCCCCTACTCTATCCGGGGCCCCTGGAAGGGGTGAGTTCAGGAGGGAGGAAAGCGATTTTAATTTTGACGATAAAAAAAATACTTCATAATTTTCTTTTTGACGATTACAAAATAATTTTTTTTTTAAATTTATTTCTATTTACAATTTCGATTTTTCAGAATTTAAATCTCTTAAATTTCAATTTTTTTTAATAATTCCGAGTAATGGCATTTTTGAACATTTTTACCTTTCTTTTTAAATTTCAACATTTCTCTAAATATTTTTTTTAAATATCAACCTCTATTTCAACTTTTTCTTTAAATTTCGATCTGTTTTAAGTATTTCGACTGACAAACCTCTGATCAAAATTTTGATTTACTTCAAAATGTAGACTTATTGAAGTTTCTCACTTTATTTTAAAGAATTCGATTTTTAATGAAAAATTTTACTTTTTCAAAAAATTCGACTTATTCTGACAACTTAGACATCTTTGAAAATTTTCTTATTTTAATATATCCGTCCTTTCAAAATTTCGACCTTTTTTCGAAGTTTTAACTTGATTTGAAAATGTTGACCTTTTTCGAAATTTAGTTTTTTTTTTGAAAATTCCTTATTTTTTAAAATGTTTACTTGTGCTAATTATTTACTTATTTTTGAAAAATCTAGTTTTATTTTTAATTTTCCCTTTATTGAAAATTATGATTTTTTTGAAAATTTTCGCACAAAATTTCGACTTTTGTGTAAGTTTGGTTATTTTGAACTTTTTTCAAAGCTTCGACCTTTTTTCAAAATGTTCACGTTTTTTTTTGAATATTTCGAAATTTGATTTAAATTTTGTCCTTTTCTCAAAGTTTGAGCTTTTTGAAAAATGTCTACTTTTTTACAAACATTTCGATTATTTTCGATGTTTTTGTAAATTTGACCTTTATTTGAAAAATTCATTTTTTTTGAAAATTTGGAGTTTTTTGAAAAGCTGCATTTTTGAAATTTTCGACTTTTTGAAAATCTTTAACTATTTTTTCAAAATTTCCATTTTTTTGTTGAAAAAGTCATCTTTTATTACTAAAATTTCGACGTTTTCTCGAAGTATTTATTGGCATTTTTCAGCCTTTTGACTATTTCCAAAACTTTGACCTATTTTTAAAAAATTTCGACGTTTTCTCATTATTTAATATTTTGTAAATGTATTTTTTACGTTCAAACTAAAAAATTCCAAAAAAGCCGAAATTTAGAACATTGGAAATGTAAAAAATGTAAAATGTAAACAGGAATTTTGAAAAATAACATGGACCACAAAAGTTAAATTTATATACAAAAACCTGAGTTTTAACAGGAAATTTCAAGAAACGAAGATATTTTAAACATTTTTGTAATTCACTAAAATGGCAGCATGATCCCCAAGGCATTTGCCCTTTTTGTCCCCCCTGTCGAAGGGCCTGCTGCGCTGCTGCCTATTACAAATAATAATTTTCCATAACCCTTTACCTCGACAATTTTTTGGTTGTTTTAATCAAGATGATTTGCGTCGAGAGAAATTTCGGGCACACATAGTGTGAGGGGGCCCTCACACTATGTGTCAAGTTTTAAGAAAATTTGAAAAAATGGCGAGATACCATTAAATTTTTGGGTTTAGATGAGTAATTTTTGTTTGATTGATTTTATTATTTAGTATAATGATCTAATACATTTAAGGGTAAAGTGCAACGGAGGGTACCTTCAATAAAGTGAACATTTGGAAAGGGTGAAAGGAAAATAAAAATTATTAAAACGATATAATTTTCCAGAAAGTTAAATATTGAACAAAAATTTCAACAATTTTAAAAAACAAAATTTTAAAATTGATCGAAATATTCAAAGTTGCAAAGCAATGTAAAAACTGAGACAAAAAAATTAGAAAAATGTCAAAATTTTCAAAAATCAAAACTTCACGAAACTCAAAATTTTGAAAACAAGGTTTTCTAAAAAAAGTGGACGTTTTAAAAAAGATCAAAATTTTTAGAAAAGTAATTTTTAGAGAATGTAAAATTTTTTAAAAATCAAAACTTACAAAAAAAGGTCAAATTTCACGGAACACGAAATTCTAGAAAAAAGTCAAAATTTTCAAAGAATCAATATTTTGGAGAAAAATTGAAATCTAAAAAAAATCAAAATTTCAAGGAAGACTTAATTGTAAAAAAAATAAACAAATTGAAATATAAGTCAAAGCTTTGAAAGAGGAATTAAAACGCCAAATTTTGAAAAGTCAAAAGCTTGAGAAAAACGAAAAACGACATTTATAACAGTATAAATTTTCCAAAAAGTTAACAATTTTCGAAAGGTTTGAAAATTAAAAAAAAAGTTGAATTTTTTAAAAGTTAGAGGTTTGAGAAAGAAAAACTCGAAATTTTTAAAAGGTCGAAATTTTGAGAATTGGAATTTTTTCAATAAATTGAAATCTTCAAAAAATCAAAATTATCAAAAAGACACAAATAGTCTTTATAAATAAATTACATTTACAAAAATGTTGATTCAGAATGTTTAAAAATAGATCAGATTGTTCGAAAAAAGTAAAAATTAAAAAAAGTTTCAAAAAAGTTGAAATTTTCAAAAAAGTCTATTATGAGAAAAGTTGTAAATTTTTAAAATATTCAAAGTTTTCATAAAAAAATAGGATTTTTCGAAAAGGTAAAACTTTCAAAAAGAAAAATTTACAAATAAGTGTTTTTCTTCTTCTTTTTAATCTTTTGTGGAGGCCTAGATTCCAAATCCTTTGGAACTTCCACAAGTTTGTTCGAGTCTCACAATCAGTTAGCATTATATATCCCGGATTTTACAGCCAAGCTTAACATCTGACCTAAACTCATTCCTTCCAGATCTTCTGGTCTTTATGTCTCTTTGCCAGTCAGATTATATCTATATCTGACAAGATTTGAACAAGCACACACAATGCGTAAACTTGTTTCCTTTTCAGTTCCACGCAGTCGACATCGGTCGCTTTCTGCTAGGTTGAGTTTAACCAGGTGTCCTTTAAAGTTTCTGTGGCCAGTGAGCAGACCTTGCTTAGTCTGCTTTTATTCATTGCAATAAGTGCTTCAGCCCTTGATTGCAAGGGTTTATCCATCAGCAGTCTAGCTTGCCTGCAGGTGGTTATGTTCCTTCACCGGTTCAAATGAGCCCGTTCGAGGTTTTTCAAATAAGATAAATTTCCAACAACAAAAAATAAATATATGAAATTTGGGAAGCGAAATTTTCAAAAAAGGTCGAAATCTGCAATGTGAATATTTTGAAAAAAAGGTCGAAATATTTAAAAATCTTAAAACTACGATAAAATATCTAAATTTCCAAAAAAAAATTTTAATTTTTCAAATGTCAATATTTTAAAAAATTAAGAATCGAAGTTTTAAAAAAAGTTAAGGCTTAAAAAACTCAAAATTTTTTGAGTTAAAATGTTATAAAATAAATAAAAACAAATTAAAAACAACTAGTTAAAAAAATCAAAATTTCTAAAAGGTAAGAATCAAAAAAATTACATTTTTAAAAAAGATTAAAACTTCCAGAAAAAGTTCGAAATTTTTTTTAGATCCTTATAATTGATCCAAAAATAAAGATATGTCAAGAAAAAACTCAGTGTTTCCCAATCTTTTTTTTTTTTTGGAAGTGACACACTTCCACACTACTATATAAAAAAGGACGAGACATATTAATAGTCGAAGAGTTTTTTGACGACCAAAAAAAACTCTCATAATCTCATGAGCGGCTAATTAATTTTTGACAATCAAAAAAAAGATCTCTTATAAAATGTTGATGACTGTAAGAAAAATGTTAGTACTATACATTTTTAAATTTTTATGATCTTATATTTTGGCAACACACCTGAGAACCTCCGACGACACACTAGTGTGTCATGATACATCGGTTGGAACATAGTGCTTTAGCTCAGGGATGAGCAAGACGCGACCCGTCTAACATTTTTGTGCGGCCCGCCTAAGCTCTACTGTTTTACGTAAAAATTTTGGAAAAGAAAATGTAAAACAATTTGACAAAAAAAAAGAACTTACCATTTGAAAGAAACATATGTTGTCAAAAAATACTGAACATTTTCCACACTTGAGAAAAGAAACTCCTTCAGATAGAAGTAAATATGGTGAGGAAATTCAAAACTTAATAAACCAATTTGAATGAGATTTAACATATTTCGATCCGAAGAAACTGCTTGTAGTTTCCATATTTTTTTTAGTCATTTAATATACGACATAGAAACAGTTCCAAATGAGTACAAATGAAATTAATAGATTAACAAAATAACACCAATTTGAGAATAAAATGTCACACTACGGACATTCAAAAATTCTAGTAAAATTACTTAAATGATTTTTAATAAATTTTCACGATTAGTCAGGCATGCAATGCAAATCATGAAATATTTTGGACATGAATATAGGCAAGATTTTCTTCAAGGGAAGGGGGGCAATTATCAATCATTCTGATAAGCTCATGGACAAAAAAGAAAATCTTCTGGCTTAGTAATATGTGTTTTCACTTAAAAACTACAGCATTGGGGACATCGCATTTTTAGATTAAAGTCTAAATTTTGAAAAAGCCCAGTCTTAAAAATAAAATTTTCGGGGAACTTTGAGAAATGTCGAAATTTCCAAAAAGTGGAAATGTAAAAAAGATGACATTTCCAAAAGTAAATGTTTATAAAAAAGTTGTAATTTCCAGAACAAGTCGAATTCAGGTAAAAAAATGCTACTTTTAAAAATAATTCTGTGAGAATTTTTATTGTATTTCAATTCTGTCATACTTTTGAAATTTTTCAAGAAATCTTTTGCTCAAAATTTCCTAAAAATATTCTTCTCAGATTGTTTAGATTTCTATTAAAATTTCGATCCAATTTAAAAAAAAATAAACGAATTTTGTGAAAAAGTCTAAATCTTCAGAAAAAATTTAATTTTAAATGGAGATGTCCCGAAACAGATAAAATCGAATTTTCAGATAAAAGTCAAAATTTGGAGAATAAGATGAATTTCGGACAAGTTGAAATTATCGGGAATCGAACTTAAAAAAAAAATCAAAAAAAAAAGACTTCGAAAAAAATTCACGATTTTTGAAAATTACGTTGCAATTTCGAGAAAAATGTGGCACTTTCTAGAAAATATTCCAAATTTCTAAAAGAAGTCCAATTTTAAGAGGGAAATTGAAAAAGTTGAAATTTTCAATAAATCATACTGAAAATAAAAACGTAACCTTTCTCAAAAACTTGAGAAATGTTCAAAATTCAAAAAAGTTAAAGTTTTCAAAAGTCTAATTTTGTGAAAAGACGCAATTTTCAAAAAAAGTCCGGCTTTGAGAAAGAAAAATCACAAGTTTCAAAAACATTGCTCTCAAAAGTAAAAATGTTGAATTTACAAGAAATCATTTTCTCGAAATCGCCAAAAATATTTTTCGCAATAATTTTATTAACATTTTGATCTAATTTACATAGAAAAATGAACATTTTCAGAACCATAAAACCATTTAATTTAAAATCCGTATTTAGTTAGTTTATTGAAAAAGACAAATATTCTAAAAAATGGCAAAATTTTGAAATAAATAAACCATTTTTGAAAAAGTCCAAAAAGTAGGAATTTGAAAATAAAATCGAAATTTTAAAAAAGTAATTTTTAGAGAATGTAGAATTTTTTAAAAATCAAAATTTACAAAAAAGGGTCAAATTTCACGGAACACACGAAATTATAGAAAAAAATCAAAATTTTCTATATAGTAGTGTGGAAGTGTGTCACTTCCAAAAAAAAAGATTGGGAAACACTGAGTTTTTTCTTGACATATCTTTATTTTTGGATCAATTATAAGGATCTAAAAAAATTTCGACCTTTTTCTGGAAGTTTTAATCTTTTTTGAAAATGTAATTTTTTTGATTCTTACCTTTTAGAAATTTTGATTTTTTTAACTAGTTGTTTTTAATTTGTTTGTTGAAAAATTTTATTTATTTTTTAACATTTTAACTCAAAAAAATTTCAGTTTTTTAAGCCTTAACTTTTTTTTAAAACTTCGATTCTTAATTTTTTAAAATATTGACTTTTTGAAAAATTAAAATTTTTTTTTGGAAATTTAGATATTTTATCGTAGTTTTAAGATTTTTAAATATTTCGACCTTTTTTTCAAAATATTCACATTGCAGATTTCGACCTTTTTTGAAAATTTCGCTTCCCAAATTTCATATATTTATTTTTTTTTGTTAGAAATTTATCTTATTTGAAAAACCTCGAACGGGCTCATTTGAAGCGGTGAAGGAACATAACCACCTGCAGGCAAGCAGAAATTTGGGAAGCGAAATTTTCAAAAAAGGTCGAAATCTGCAATGTGAATATTTTGAAAAATTTTGATAAATTCCTTTTTCTTAATTTTTTCGAAATCTCTTTTTCTCAAAATGCAGCTTTTTCTGGAAATTTCACTTTGATATTTGCAAATTTTGACTTTTTTTCTCACAAAAAGTATTTCACCTTTTTTTCACGAAATCTCAAAGATTTTAGAAAATTTACAAATAAAAAATTCAAAATCATGAGAAAAATATTTTTCAGAAATTTTGACCTCCCAAGTTGGTATTTTTTTAGATATTTCAAATGTCATGTGTTTTTTGAAAATGTTAATACAAATCAATCAAAAATTTCGGAAAAATATTTCTTGAAAAATCATAACTTTTTGTCAAAATTTAAGTAAAACGTAAAAATTCCTAGAAAAGTATTTTTGGAAATTTCGACTTCTGTAGATCACTTGTTTAATGAGATGTCTACGTGTCTGCCCACTCTAGCTTTTATTTATATATATTTTTAGGGGAATTTAAAGAGCCGCAATTTTCTTTAAAAAGAGCCGCATGCGGCTCACTAGCCGCGGTTTGCCGACCTTTGGCCTAGAGCAACCGCATCATAAGCACTACCGTAGGGCCGACCATGTTCACATTCCAAGACTTTTAAAAGGGTTATTACATCATTGATTTTCAAAAATTATCCATGAGGTCATCAGTGTCACAGTTATCTTACATCTAAACCAAAATCTTGTGGATCGCGCTTTTAAATATAAAAATCGATCAGTTTCAGGAAGTTACGAAATAACGAATTCTTTTCATCTACACCAAACTTCATTGAATTATTTTGTGCTTAAAAACGTAATATAAAATGTACCTACAGGACTTAGACATCAGAAGCTCTCGGAAGCTTTTCTACTAATTGGCTTTTTAAACATTAATGCGTACGTTTGTATTTTAACAAAGTTAACAAATTCATTACAGCCAGCAGTGAAAACGTTGCCTAGTTATTAGCAAAAAGAACATGCGAACGGAATACATGCACTTTGCACTTGATTTACTAAGCTCTTATACTTTTATCACGAATACCTACGTAGTCTACTTCATCAGTACAAAAGAAGCATTGTTAAGAAAATCGATTTTCACGTCGAATAAAACTTTTTTGTAACACCATTAGACAAGCTTCGCGATAAAATGAAATCGTCCAAGCGGCAAACAAATTGAAAAAGAACAAATAATGATTGTGTAGATGTCATAAATATTCAATTTAATAAGTGCGGAATGTGTCTATAAGAAAAAAGTAGCTTTGTTTATATCGTTATTCATGTACGCGAAAAATGAAAATGTTTTAGGACGACCAAAAAACAATAGAATCTTAAACTATAAAATAAAATTATATTTTTCTTGTAAACTTTGTTTGACAGAAGGCAAACACCTACATACGTTTATGAAATGAGTTTTTATATCGATTCCGAAGGCTTTCGGGGCCAGAGTGAGTAAAAAATATAGCGTGTGTACGAAAAGTTTTCCCATTTAGTGTGCTTTTGTGATTTTTCATCACGTTTACGTATGTTCTTTACTTGATCAGTATCTTAAACAGACAAATAAACAAACATAACCTTAAAAACTGTTTTACTGATTTGATTTCACAATGGAAGAAACATCTTTTATTGTTAAATCCTACTTTCTAAACGCCTAACAAAGTAATATCGAAAGGACCTCTTAATACTTCTATTTCTGATTGTTCTGCAGAATTTTTATATCAAAGTTAAATGTCAATTTGGCATGTACAAATAAGACATACGTAAACATTCCAAAAAATGACAGCAACGTAGATGGGAAAACTGTTTGTACACTTGATACATATGTACTGGTTCCGGGATTGAATCGCGTCTAGGAACTAGCTTCATCCGCTATCATAGGGGGTCGGGCTTCTTCAGAAACAAGAGAAAACAAAGGCAAAAACAGGAAAAAGAAAACAAAACAAAGGAAAAATCAGAAGTATACAGAAAGGTTAAAACATTTTTGACTAGAGAGGACAATGGCTCAAAATTATTTATAAAATAATGACTGCGGAATGCATCATCTCACATTAAGAAAATAATTCGGGTCGAAAAAATCTCGTTGACGTTGAGAATAAAATGAATCGTATGTATTAATGGCTCTTGAATCAAGAGCCATGAAAAACTCTTTATTTTTTGCAGCGGTACTTTAGATATCAGGGGAAACAGTTTCGAACGCTGAAGAATCAGCGATGGGTAATCACAGCAATATTCGATTAGAGATTCGTCACGCTGGAGAAAATAGGAACTACTCTAGCGAGGTGCTAGTAAAATAGAGCAATATTTTTAGAAATTAACATTAAAAATGAAACCTAGGTATATCATTGGGACCCTGCCAAATGGTTTCTTGTACTGGGAACAATTGCCGAGAGACCATTACAAATGTAAAGATGCTATTCCAACCGCAAGAAATATTTTTTCCTAAAAGAGAACCATATCTACTGATGCACAGTAATTAATTTATTTTGGTAGTTAACATTTATCAAGAGGTCGGTATACTGAAAACGTCAAGAAAATGTGTAGAGTACCTAATGTAGTTATGAATCATTAAAAATTGTTTTTAATTTGCACTGTTGTCAACTATTTCAAAAATGAACAGGAACCGATAAAATCAAATTTTCATAAAATAAACATGCCCATTCATGCCGTTGAATACATTTACGTAGTATAATAATTAAGAACATTTATTGTTTGTCGTATATGTAAGTACCTACAATATACAGAAAATGAGGGCTTACCATCAGCTGGCTGAGCATCGCCACCGCCGCACGTACCTGGAATAAGAAATAAAATATATCACTAAAGCCTCAAAATAAAATTTTATAAAAACAGCTCATAAGTGAAAAAAAAAGTAAAATGGAAAAAAGGCCTAAAGAGCCCCACACTTGCTGCTTACAAACGGGGCTACCAACCGCTTTAAAATAAGATCACCCCCTTCAAAGTCAATGCAT
The DNA here is from genome assembly GCA_028583605.1 of Dastarcus helophoroides. Classification (NCBI taxonomy): domain Eukaryota; kingdom Metazoa; phylum Arthropoda; class Insecta; order Coleoptera; family Bothrideridae; genus Dastarcus; species Dastarcus helophoroides. The sequence goes on from CM053332.1 coordinate 6,011,089, forward strand.
CGAACTGATGTGATAGACCACCTTATAAAAGTGGGATTATTACCTTTTATTTCAACAAATAAAGTATACTGGTTGTTAAAGCAGGGTTAGGAAATATCATGATATTTTTATCATATCATATCATATCATATCAGTGATATGGATCAGGTATTATATCTGACATATATCATTGATATATATCAATTTCTTTTTGGTTAAAATAAAAGAAAAAAATATCTTCATAACAAATTTTAACAATGCAAAAATTGGTGCTCCTCTGCAGTGCCACCGCGTGTAGATGTGCTGGTGCGTCGCACAAGGGCGACAAATCAAGAGGAGCGGCAATGTTCACTGATCGTCTATGCCCGGGCTCCCAAAATTTTCCCCTGAAGAAGCTTAAGTTTAATTTTGAGAAAAAAAGTCAAAATTTAGAATAAACTAAAATTGAAGTTATCAAATTGTGAACTAATACATCTACTTGTAAAAATGTTGAAGTCACGAGATTAAAAAATAGTTTGAAAATGCTACTAAATTTTGATTTCAAAAGAGAAAAAAGTCTAGTATTCAGATTTAACTTCTGGATTTTAAAACTCAAAATTTCAGGGATTTTTGTTACCATATTTATATGTAAAATACATTTCGAAAGTCTTTTTTCAAAAATTTTGTATTTTTCTCTGAATTTTGAGTTGGAACTTACAGTTTTTATTTTTTCCTAAAATCCTGGCTTTAATTTAGAAAATTTGGGTTTTTTCATTCAAATTACGGCTTTATTCTAAAAGTTAAATTTTTTGAATTTTTTTTCTCCTGATTTAAAATTTTGTGATTTTTTTTATTTTTCTTAATACTGACTTTTAAAACTTGAAAATTCAAGAGTTAAACAAATTTATTTTTTCTTGAAATGATCATTATCGTAATATCAATTTTCTTGTAGACAAGTGACAATTTTCGCATTTGCTTACGAAATCTTAATTTTTTTTTCAAATTTTCAGTTTTACAATTTTGTTCTTCCTTCACATTTCCACTTTTATTAGGACATCTGGACTTTCATTTTGGATTTTCAAGTAAACATTCGAAAAAAAAGTCCAAATTTTTATATTTAAAGCTGAGAGCTTTATATAAATTTCGAGATTTTTCCGTTTACTCTGTGCACGTTGTTAAATTGTTTAAAGATTTTAAAATTAAACTAAAAAATCCTAGAATCCTTTTTAATCACAATTTAAAGTTTCTTTCTTGAATTACATTTCCGAAAAAAAGTAATATTAAGGCTTTTTTTATATAATTGTTTCTAAACCGCGTCTTCTAGTTTCCGGAGCTTAAAACTAACCTTTGTTATTTTTTTGTTAGTTTTTTTAAAATATAATTTGTTAAAAGTTTAAAATTTTAAAAGTCGATTATTTGAATTTAATAGATTTTTACTTATTCAAAAGTTTTTTTTACTTTTTCTGGAAAATTTTACGTGACTTGATGCGCTCAAGCGAATTCCGTTCTCGCTTCGCCGTTCGTCTGTTGCAATTACAAAGAGTGAGCAAGAGGTTCATCCGCACGTTGCGCAGGGCATTATTATTAAATTTCTTGATGTTGAAGGTGTAAAGCCCGTCGAAATTCTTCGTAGACTAGAAGTACCATTTGGAGATAATTATTTGAAGTAAACTCAAGTGTATGAATGGCACCAAAAATTTTTGGAAGAGCGAACTCAAGTTGAAAATGAACCCCATGCCTGTCGTCCTCGGATCAGTGTGACTGCGGACAAGATTAACGCTGTTCAACGACCTTTGGAAGGTGGTCGCCGTTTAACTGTTGGTGAAATTGCAACTCAGATAAGGATAAGCTTTGGGAGTGCTCAATCCATTATTACAGATGAGTTGGGGTTTCGAAAAATTTCTGCCAGGTGGGTACCTCGTCTTTTGACTAAAGAACAAAAACAACAACGTCTGGAGATTTGTCAGCGACATCTTGGGCCTTTTCAACGTGAAGGTGATGGTTTTTTGCAACGTATCGTTACGTGTGATGAGACTTGGGTCCACCATTACACCCCTGAATCTAAACAAGCAAGCATGGAGTGGAGAAGAAAGGGGATAGTGTTTTGTGATTTTAAAGGAATTGTGCACGTCGATTTTCTGCATGAACGTCGTACGTTTAATGCTGCCTACTACTGCCAACTATTGGATGAAGCAAATCGTGCATATCGGCGAAAGAAGCGTTAATTTTCGGTCAGAAATGTGATTTTACTTCACGACAATGTTCCACTCAGGTAATCTGACACATCAAAAATTAACAACATTGGAATACCCTCCTTATAGTCCCGACTTATCACCATGCGATTATCATATGTTTGGGCCACTAAAAGAAGCTCTAGAAGGTGAGTAATTCCATGATAATGCTGCTGCTATTAAGACATTTGTGCGCAATTGGATGCAAACACGTGTCCCTTCTTTTTGTGATGATGACATTAAAAAACTTCCAATCCGTTGGGAAAAATGCACAACAAAATCAGGAGAAAAAATAGTAAATAACTTTCATAAATGTATCTTTTACCAATAATTTTTTAAAAACAATTTCGGGTTCAAATTTGATATACCCTCGTATATTCCCACTCTAACATTGTTTACTTCTGAAAAACGAAATAAAGAAAAGGTTAATTTTCGGTCAGAAATGTGATTTTACTTCACGACAATGAACCACTCAGCCAATCTGACACATCAAAAATTAAAAGAAATGCATTGGGCAACATTAGAGCACCCTCCTTACAGTCCCGACTTATCACCATGCAATTATCATATGTTTAGGCCACTGAAAGAAGCTCAAGGAGGTGAGCGATTCCATGATAATGCTGCTGTTGAGACATTTGTGCGCAATTGGCTGCAAACAAGTCTCCCTTCTTTTCATGATGAAGGCCTTCAATTCGTTGGGAAAAACGCATAACAAAATCAGGAGATTATGTAGAAAAACAATTAATAACTATCTTGCACCAATAAATTTTTAAAAACAAATTCCGGTTCATATTGATTTACCCTCGTACAATTTCAAAATTTAAAGATTTGTTTATTAAATTTCCACTTTTTTGTAGCTTTGCCTTTAAACGTTCTCCAAATGTAGATCATTTTTTTATGTAGAAACATACTTTTCCAATAAATTTTGACATTTCATAAAACATAATCTCGTGGAAAACATTTCATTTTCTTAAAGTTATTTAGAAATTACGAATTTATTTTAGAACAAATTATCTAATAATTTTTAATAATAAGTTACGCGTTTAAAGTTGAAATTTAAAAAAAAATCAAAATTCAGAAGATAGGAAATGTGATAACCTATAAAATACATTTTTTCTGAAAGTGTGCTATAATATCGAATTTAGTTTCGAAAAGCATAGAAATTTTGATAATTATGTCCATAATGGATCCAAGTGTTTTCCATCTTTTTTACTAGAATCAAAATTTGAAAGATTTTTTTTTAATTTAAACTTAAAACTAGAAATTTAAGTTTTTTTTCCGGATTTCAAATTTCCTTTGTTTCTTTATTTATTTTTTTACTTTAAGCTTAAAAATTTGGGCTTCAACTTCTTTTCTCAAAATTTTGGCTGTAACCTTGAAATTATCTTGAATATGATTAATAAAAATTTGAAATATCCAGAAATAATTGAAATATATGCAAGAAAAGGCTTTAACCTCACTGTGGAAATAATTTCAAATTTGTAAAAAACCCCATCTTAAGAAAAACTTGCATTAGAAAATAACTTTCATCATTAAGTGCGGAAAAATCAACTTCCCTTAAAATTTTTAAATTTCGACTTCGACCTTGAAATTTTAGGTAAAATTTCAAAATCTTTAGAAAAGATGCTGAAAGTTATAAAAGAAAGGTGAGTTTTCAGAAAAAAAACTACAATTAAAATTAATCTTCTTAAAATTGAAATTTCAGATTGCAGCAAACGTGAAATTTCAAAATTAAAATTTTTAACCTTTTTTCTTTCTTTGTTGTGATTACAGTATCCAGTGTTGAAAATAAAAAATTAATTACGTCAAAAGAAAGAAAAATAGAAAATTATGCTACCCAATCAAGGAAAAGGGCCAATTTTAAAACCAAAATCTTCAGTATTAGGATCTTCGAATTCAATTTCGAAATTTCGATATACATCTTAAAAATTCTGATGACGAAAAAACCCCGAATTTTTAGGTAAGGATGAAATTTGGAAAAAAAATAAAAATTCCGTTTTAAAAGTCTAATCAAATTTAAAGTTAAAATTACGAGTTTGAAGTCAAAATATTGAGGTTTCCTAAATGATCAATTTAAAAAAAAAAGACGGAAAGTTTTGGAAAAAAACAATTTTGGGAGCATATAGAACATTTTTGAAATATATTTTTTTTTTATATTTGTATCATTTTTGATGGAACGGACTGGTCCTTGGTTATCTTCAAAAATTGAAACACAGAACTTGTCCCCTGAAACCAAGAAAAATTAAAAAACACAACAAAGGTTGCTCTAAAGAGCAACCTTTGTGTGTGTGAATTGAAACATCCATTTACATATCCACATTTTAAAGAAAAGTCTAGAATCGAAATTTTGGCAAAAACCCCCAGTATTTCCAATTTTTTTAGAAATCTGGATTTTTTCTTCGAAATTCAGTTTCCTTAACAATTTTCAACCAGAAATTTAACGTTTTTTTCTCAATTCCTACCTGTCTTATGAATATAGATTATTCTCAAATCTTCCAGTACAAATTTGAAATTCGAATTTTTTCTTGTAATTTCCAGTTTGTACCAAATATTCAGTTTTTTTGTCGAAATTTTGTGATTTAAATTGAATTTGAAAAGGGCGTTATTTTAAAGTTTTCACAAGAGCGGCTGAGAAACGCGGCGGGCCTGCTCCTCTGATTCAGAATTTCACCAAAACGAGTTCAAGTTCTATTTTATCATTTCAGTTTTTTTTTTATTTAAATTGAAACAGGAACACAAGTTTCCTGATTTTTCATTTCCTAGGCGATTTCGTGATTTGAAATCAATTTATCCAAAGTTCGAAAAAATTCTTTTAAGGCCAGCTGCTGTAACAGTAAAATGAATGAAAATGTTGATGTTTATAAAAACAAAAACGGGGTGTTTTAGGGTGCAATGCAATGTCGTTTTTGTATATGATTTAAAGCACTTGTGCTTTGTAAACTTTGAGTTTCACTCTGCCGCAGTTTCATAGCGAGTACTGATATTACCAACAACAAGGGAATTTTGGAATCCGAATTATTGAAAATGTATTTACAATCACCACTAATCTTGTGTTATATTTTGTTAATCTAAAAAGGCTTCATTTTCAGTTCGCCTGAACCCATTGGGTAGTTTAAACAGTCCGAATTCCCTGTAATATGTCCAGGGTATAGCTGTATGTCACGTTGTTTACACGTGCAATTTTTGATATATATCATGCCAACCTTGTGTTAACGGTTAGAAAAAAGTACAGGGTCTTCACGTGAAAGCTATACACCTCGCTCAAAAATATACGCAATTCAGAAGCTTAAATGTGTATAGCTTTTGCGTGAACAGCCTGTACATTGTATCAAAATAAAGTACTACTTATTTTGCTTTATTATTTTCTAGACATTTTACAGCTCTATGAAACGAATTTAACTGGACTGCAACCGTCAACATAGACGTATCAAGAATAGGACAGGAATGGGGCGCTTGTTCACCCCTCTAGTTCATGCAACAAATCAAAAATTTATATGTATTCAACTGAGAAGATTTTTTCAAAACATTTTCTTTTCTTCCTTGAAATTCATGCTTTCTTAAAACATTTTTTCAGATTTTCGACGTTTTTTTCTCAAATTAGGCATTTTTTCACAAAATTTGTCTTTTCCTTTTGAAAATTCGCATTTATTCATAAAATTCGATTCCTTTTATCAAACATGACTTTCTCAAAATTTCGAATTTTTATTTCAAATTCGTCGCTATTTTTCCGAAATTCCGCCATTTTTAGAAATTCCACTTTTTCCGAAAATTTCGACTTGTTTAATAAATTTTGCCATTTTCTCGAAATTTGGCCAATCTTCTGATAAAAAGTAAGAATTTTGAGAAAAATATTTACCCGAAAATGTTGAATGATTTTTTGGGATATTTTAAATTTTTGTAGCAGGACAAAAAAATAAAATTCTCTTTGCACCTTTCACCTGCTTTTTTTATCCAAATTTCTGGAAGTTTCAAATTGTTTGTCAAAACGAGATTCATCTCCATGTTGGACATTTTTTGCCGTCATATTGAACCAAACGTGGGCCTTTTTCTTTTGACTCGAGCAGTTAAGAGAAAATAAATCAGTCGAGAAATTTCGAATTTTTTCTCAAAATTTAGATTTTCTCTTAAAATTCGCTTTTTATCTATATTTCGATAAAACCTGACTCTTTCGGAAATTTCGATTTTTCACTAAGGTTCAACCTTTTTCTAAAAATTTCGATCATTGCTCGAAATTTCGATCTTTTTCTATAAATTAACAATTTTTTAACTCTTTTTGATTTTTGGAAGATTCGCTTTTTCCTTGTAATTCGTTTTTTTTTCTCGAATTTCTGACATTTTGCACAAAATCCGCCTTTTTTCGAAATTCCGACTTACTCTCAAAGCTAATCCTGCATGTTCCTGAAAATCAAAATTTTTTTCTTGAAGTTCGCCATTTTCTCAAAATTTCGATTTTTTTATAAATGACGATTCTCAGATTGCTCCAAATTATATTTTTTGTGCGAAATTTTCATTTGTTCTCGAAATTTCGTCTTTTCTCGAAATTTCGAATATTTTTTTCGAAATTTGTCTTTTTTATTGTAATTATTCCACAATTCGACTTTTTCTTAAAATTTTGAAATTTTTGGCTTCTTTGCCCATTTTAAAGTTTTCACAAAAAACCTTTTTTTTTCAAAATTCCATTATTTTTCTTAACCTTGCGCTTTTTTGAAAATTGCGACCATTTAGGATTTGATTTTTTAGACATTTTGGGACTGGTTTCTTAAAGTTTGCTTTTTTCACAAAATTATGATTTTTATCTCGATATTCGATATTTATTATTTCTAGAAATTTCGAGTTTTTCCTCTAAATTCTTCATTTTTCTTATAATTTCGACTCTTTCTCTTAAAAAGGCCTCTTCCCCAAAATTGATTTTTTCCTCAAAATTCGTCTTTTTAGAAATTTCGATTATATTTTCAAATTTCTACTTTTTGTTTTAGAAATTTCTCCGTATTTATCTTTTTCAACAAATTCCCAATTTTATCTCAAAATGCGATGTTTGATGGTTCTGAAAATCCGACTTTTTTCTCTAAATCGAAATGTTGAGAAAAATATTTTTTGTGATTTCGAGAAAAATATTTCTTGCAAATTGAACGTCTTTACTAAATTTTTAGTTTTGAGAACAATATTTTTGAAAATTACGATTTTCGAATTTTTCTGGAAATTGCACCTTTTAACAAAATCAGACCTTTGAAAATGTTGACTTTTCTTGAATTTTAGACATTTTTCGGGTTTCTAAGAAAGGTATTTTCTTGAAATTCGTCTTTTTTAAAATTGCTACTTTACTCTCAAAATTCCAATTTTCCTCTTAAAATTGAACTTTCTCTCAAAAATTTTGAATATTTTGTAAAAAGTTCGAACTTTTTCTCGAAATTGCAACAATATTTTACAAAACCTTGACTTTTTTGAAGTTTATTTTGTGAAATACTCGGTTATTTCTAATTTTTTTTTTGTATAATTTGAATTTCTGGTAATTTCAACTTGTTTCTCAAAATTCATCTTATTCTCGAAATATTGACTTTTAACCAAAAATTAGATGTTCTGTTTCTAGGGAATTTCCATTTAAAATTGGTTTTTTCTTATTTCGACTTTTCACAAAATTTGCTCATTTTTCTTAAATTGGATCGAAATTTTAATAGAAATCTAAACATTGCGAAAATAATATTTTTAAGATATGTTGAGAAAAAGATTTATTGTAAATTTCAAAAATGTAACAACGTTTAAAAATAAAGTAGAAATTGTCAGAGGAAATATTTTTGGAATTTTTTTCTCTAAATTCAATGTGTTCTGGAAATTGCCAATATTTTCACAAAAATCGACTTTTGGAAATTTTGCTTTTATTGAAATTTCAACTTTTTCGCAATTTAAATATTTCTCGAAGTTCTCCAAAAAGCATTTTTCTTAAAGTTTGGGTCTTTTTAGAAATTTTAACTTTAATCTGGAAAGTTGATTTCCCCCAGGTCATGCAGTTAAGTGAAAATATGCATTATTCGGCGGGAAAGTTTTTTTGTATTTATCAATTTTTTAGAATAATTCTTATCCTCCCCCTTTAAGGAAATGATGTTTGCGCCTATGGGCTATATAGACGTAAAATATCAATGAAGTTTAGTGTTGAGAATTAATAAATTATGCAAACTTATTAGACAATTTTCTCCCAAAACTAAAATAACTTCTGATGATTTTCTAATTTAATAACAATGATCCTAAATTAATGTACACACCATACAGGGTATTTGGCACCGACAATACTGATATTTAAAATTGGATTACGTTCAAAGACGAGTACTAAGTTCAATGGACAAGGTCCATGGGTAGGCAAAACCTCTTCAAAAGTCGTGAAACTGTAGCTAAGATGTCTAGGAAAACAAACGTTTTTGTTTCAGTCAAATAGACCAAGTAGTTTTCAATTTACTGAGTTATTAATATCAGTTAATTTCGAATAATTTTTGAGCGCGCGTTTCGTTACGTGACGTCATATTACATATACGGTACCACACTCGAGGTGCAGACCGACCTCTTTGTATTAGTTTTGTTATATTTTTATATGTACCCACATCAAAATGCAAGATAAGTATAGTTTTGTACTACAGGAAACTTTTATGTTTTACCTTTTACACTAATAAACGAGTTAAGTTGACCTAAGTATCGCCCCTTTTTAATAAAAATTTGGGATAATGATTTCTCATGATCACCTGATGTTTTCAATAAGTTAGGCGTTAGGCGATTTAGAGTATCCATTTTCTGGATGTAAATCTCTCGTATTTAAAGGGTTCGACCACTAGGAAACTTTTTCACGAAAATACATTTTATCACCGAACTGGCTTAAATGATTTTAATAAAATTTGTTAAATTGGGTTTTTGAATCCAGAAAATGCCATTTTAACAAAGTTCCAGGTTCATGTTTTTTATTAACATTTTCCATTTAATATTTTTGTACTGTTAAATCGTTGTAGCTATTGTGTTTGTTTCTCGGAACAGAAGTGACAAGAGAATTATTTAAGATATTCGACGTTTTGGTGATTATAATAAGGAGCATTTTTTAAAAAGTAATCGCAATATTTCTCTGTTGTTTCAGGCAACAAAATTTAAAATTTCTTGTAATGTGTAAACCCCCTCTGTCACTCCCTAAAATTGGGTTTAAATTATATTTAAAAAAAGGAATCGCAAATTTTCGGAAGATTTTCATTAACTCTAGTCGTAATTTGATATACATAATTGATTTTTCTTGCACAAATTATGATGATTGTAGCTCGCAGAGGCAAGGCTGCAGTTTAGAATACATATCTGTAGAAACAAGTCTTATTTTCACCCTAAAAATCCGCTCCTAAATACGTACAATGAAGTTTGAACCACATTGTGTATCCAAATACCAACACGTTGGGAAAAGAAGTTATTTTTTCTTGACAATTTTGAAAGCTTAAAACTCTAAAACAAAGATATTTTAGTAAGCTTAGTTAATCATAGTAAATATAAAGTCAAGCGTTGTCGGTGAAAAATTATCTAAATTAAGTCATTGCCAACGCTGGCACCTACCTGTAACGTAAGAACCTAATAATAAGTGATAAATAAACATGAACATTTTCTTTTCCAAAAAAAAATAATTGTGACAATTAGCAATACGACATTTAGTAATAAGCAATATTTGTTTCATGCATCAACGTGATCTTCCTACTAGTACACACCTCGTAGCTTTTGTTCTTTCTTTCGAATTTTGGCGTCAAATGAAACAACAGAAATAAATTTTTCCCGTGCATTTGTTGTCAGGTTTACAGAATTTGGCACAAAGCAATATTTCTTACTTTTTGGATTGGGCATGTTAAAAGTTTTAGCCAGTTTTAGTGTTTAAACAGTGCGAGCATAAATGCAACATACGCGCGAACATGTAATATGACGTCACAGTATGGAGCGCGGTCCATCAGCCGAGATATCAATCTAATAAATTAAATATTTTGAAAACTATATAAGATATCGAAATAACTTAAACGCAGTGTTTATTTATTTTCAATGTAGTATACCGTGAACTGAAAATCTAAAATTGTGGTTATTCTCCATTGCTAGGACCGATCTTTTTTGCCTTTTGATGATTTACGTAAAACGAATCCTAAGAAAATCAAACCAAAGTTGTTTCGCGTACTTTATGCTCATAAAGTATGGACTACAATTTTCCGAAATAACGTGCAATAGCATTACTATATGGTACGAATGGCAACCCTGTATAGAAGGTAATAGAGTGTTGTCGTGGCAATGACACATCTTCAGATAGCTATTCTGGCATATTCTAGACCTTTCCGCGAATGGAAACTTCCAATAACAGATGTCGAAGTATAAATATACGCGCACCCCTATTCTAATTCATTCAGTACGAAGTATTTGGCATCCAATGTTAACTAATTGATTGTTATTCGTTGTTGTATTAGGCCGTTTCTTGGTTTATAAAGTGTTTTGAATTTACGGCATCTTGATAAATGAACCTTAACACGTAATCATATTTTTTGGAGATTTTTCTGAAAATGTTAAATTTTTCCCAAAAGTGTCAAAAAACGTCGAAATTCCAGTTCAAATCCAACGTTTTGAAAATAAATTTTCTACTTTTTTTAGGCGACCATAAATTCTGGAGGTAGTGCCATGATCTTTTTTTGCACTGTTAATAAGTTCCCGACAAAGTAATAAATTTAATATTTACTTGGCAACACTGGGCCCATATCTCAAATAGCTTAGAGCTTAGCATCAAATCTAAACCCGAATGTTAGCTATGTTTTCTTAGAAAAAAATAATCGACCTGGGTTTTTGAGGCATTTGAGTCAACCAATTTTTCAATCCCAATTCCAGAACGACTTGATCACGATTGATTATCTGCATATCGTTCCTTAACCCTAACCTACTGAAGCAACGACTCGTATTGGTTTGTCAGAGAAAAAATATACGAGGGGGGCAAAAGTAATGGGGATGGGGTGTGATGGGAAGGGAGAGTGGGGAACCCATTGTTGGGCCAGGTGTCCACACGTTTCCTGAGTTAGTGTGCGAAGTGTTATGGCTGTGAGTGCATCGGCTCCCGTGGGAAATTTTGTAGTGGAACAACAACAGCCGTTTGTTGAAAGCAACGCGCGGCTGTCAATTTTTGTTGGAGAAATTCGTCCACGAAAACTATATTGTAATGATTCAGGCTGCTTATGGGGATGCTACCCTAAGTAAAACTAGAGTCTACGAATGGTTCTCACGTTTTAAAAATGGAGAAATGTCAATTAAAGACCAACCCCGTTTAGGACGCTTCTCAACGTCAAGAAGTGACAAAAACGTCAAGAAGTGACAAAAACGTCAACAAAATCAATGGTCTTGTTCGTGAAGACCATCACCGAACCATTGATTAACTGTGTAAGATGTTTTGGATATCATGGACTTCAATTCAGAGGATTTTATCCGAAGATTTGCATATGAGAAGAACTGCAGCCAAATTTGTCTCTCGCCTTCTCACAGGCGACCAAAAGGACCGTCGACTTCAGGCATGTTTTGAACTTCAAAATCAGCTCAAAGAGGACACTAAACTTTTTTCCAAGGTGATTACTGGTGATGAATCGTGGTGCTATGGATACAACCTCGAAACAAAGCAGCAATCAAGCCAGTAGAAGATACCTGGCTCCCCTCATCTCAAAAAGGCTCGGCAAGTGAACTAAAGCACTGAGCTAAACACTGTGGCTTGTGATTAAGTCCAAAGAAGGTTTCACCCCTTTACCACATCTGCAATTAAATAAATAATTACACGATACGTATTTCGCCAGCAGAACTGGCATTTTCAAGCGTACTAATCTAAAAAGATTAGCAAAAGATGCATCGACGTCATCTGCATTGAGATTCAAATCGATACATCGATACAGTTCTGCTGGCGAATTACGTATCGCCTAATTATTTATTTAATTGCGGATGTGGTAAAGGGGTGAAACCTTCTTTGGACTTCGCGAAGTGAAGTCAAATATCAATACAATGCTCATTTGTTTCTTCAATTGCAGAAGTGTTGTGGACGCGGAGTTCGTTCCTCCGCACCATAAGTTGGAGATTTGGAAAAGATTGAGGGAGAATATTGGCAAGAAAAGGACAGATCTTTGGCGCCTAAACAGTTTTTGACCAAAAACGGCATGATACCAATTGTTCACCCTCCCTACTCCCCGGATCTAATACCCTATGATTTCTTTTTGTTCTCCAGACTCAAAATGGACATGAGAGGAAAGCGTTTTGGCACTGTGGAGGAGGCAAAACAAGAATCACTGGAAGTCAATTGAAATCGATGAAAAGATCGTTTGCATAGGTGCGTTGTCAAGAGAGAGAATACTTTGAAGCTGATCAAAATTTTGTGTAAAAATATTACGAAATAGAGAAGTTATGACAAAATTTCCGTTTCTTTTTGGGTGCCTTCGTATGAATCACAGGATACTATTATCCGTGAAGCTCTGTATTAGATTGAAAGTTTAAGCGATCATTTACATAAATGTAAGATAAATAGAAATTAAATAGTGTCCTGAAAATAAGTTATACAACCAAAGCTATCAATAAGCCCCCATGAATTTGAGTTTCTCGCACTGAATTCGTGTAATAATTCGTTTGATCAGTTGACAAAATGATTGCATTGATACAACGATAATGTTACATTCGTAAATGATAACAATTTTTTTAATAACAACCATACCAGGTTTTTTTTCATTAAAATGAGTAATACGCTTAATTAAATTAGAAATATGTTAGGAGTCAGAAATAACCAAGAACAAATTGCTATCTTATGAAAACGGAATACTATTATATTTATAAATGTAAACGCAACAAAATCAGTTCATAAATGTAGGTGTTTCTTTTTTTATAAAGTAATATTTAACAAATACTAGTTTGAATCAGAGTTGTTTATTTACTTGAAAGCATTAATACATAAATAATTTTTTCTATAGCATACCAAGCTACGTCCTCTTCCTGAACTACTTCACATATTTCAACAGGAGTTAGTACACTTTCATTTTCATCTATTACTGTCAAATTTTTTCGACTAAGCGATTTAGAAATTCTCCGCAACGTATTCATAATTTTATTCCCGACGAAACACAAAAACTAATGAATTAGTAAAATTTTTACTTTAAATTATACCTTAAACAGCGATACAACTACCTATCTTATCTCTTATCTCATTCGTATAATAAATACAAGTCAAGACTATGTACTTTAATTGTGGGGCAATATAAGCCAGACTATTAGTTAAAATAAGTTTATATGTTTAAAAACAAACAATTCCATGTGGATGCATTGACACTTATGTAAATGCAATAGGACTGAACAAATTGCTCTGGGTTGCAGGGCAAATTTTAAGTGCAATATGTTACTAATAAGGCTCATGTTTACTAGAGCCTTGACCCAGAGGCTCTAGCAAATATATCGTCTAATTTACCTTGAAATATAGGAAACTCCCCATCACTGTGGCTGTGTGTTAACATGAGCACAATAAGAGAAATTTTCAAGGCTGCAGTGCAACCTTTCCAAGTCAATAGTTTATTAAGAACGATACCGTTAAATATCAATTTACACCATTGTCATGTCACACTTCTTTGACAACGAAACAATCCTGCATCCGCATTCGTCAACTAACATCCGTTGATAGCATAGGCGAATCGCGAGAACACCAGGTAGCGTCTGGATGCTCTGGTTTTGCACTGGCAGATAAGGCATAATTCGACGTCAGCTCCCAACATCCCGCCCCTTTGTGCTCAGAATCTGTGCTAAGTCGCAGGCAGCGTACTAATGCTTGAAAATTATTAGATCGTTCACTCTTAGAAAACAAAAAAGTTATTTGTATTCTAACTTTTAGCGTAGGTTAATATTTACCTCAATATGCTCAATAAATTAACTTTAAGCCCAAGAAAAAAAATTGCGAAAACATAAAAATTACATATAAAGGCCAACATTTTCTAAATGCTAACCGTACAATAGATCATAAATTTAAAAAATAATATAAATGAAAATCTAAAGTAGTAGCATATTATTGCATGAAAGTTGAAAGTCCACAATAACTTCGTTAGTAAAGAGTATATCTGATATCGGAAAAGCTTGGGCATTATATTCAACTTAAAGCGAAATCCGAAATTGTTTAGATTTTCCCTTATCCATGCCTCTACTTCCAGGATCGATAGCAGTTTCGTAGATGGCGCTGCCGTACGTTCCATATAATTAGATAATATCCTCGCTCTGGATGATTAATAAGCTAATGAATAAAATATGACCTGATTTCTAACAAAAACAACGTAATTAGCTCCACTGCTATATTATTAACTTGAACAGAATACTTCTTAAATAGCTACTATTTTGAAATAATTAATATTTTTAACCTTCGCTTTGTGAAATCCTTCAATATGCATAAAATCATAACCAGAGATCGGATTATATGCAACTTTAAAAGCTTGAAATATGCATGCAAATATGCAAGCAAAATACTCAAAATATGCATGCTGTTAATTTTAACAAATTTGCTTCTAACTGCGTCCAGTTTGAAAAAAAAAATGCTTCCAGTTTCAGTTAGCTTTTAATTTGAATGGGTTGATTCTAATTTAAACAAATTTGCTATTAATTTGAATAAGTTGATTTCTACTGTAAACAAATTTGTTTCTAATTTGAATGAATTTACTTCTAATTTAGTACAAATTTGCCGTCAGTTTGAACAAATTTGCTTCCAGTTTTTACAAATGTCTCCTTCTTCTTTTTCTTCTTCTTCGGGTGCCTTCTCCACTCTGAAGGTTGGCAATCATCAAGGCTATCTTAATTTTTGATACAGCTGATCTCAATAGCTGGTTATTCGAGCAGTTATACCAATCTCTTAGATTTTCTAGCCAGGAGTGTCGTCTTCTGCCTATAGTTTTTTTCCTGCGATTTTCCCCTCTATTATGAGTTGCAGCAAGCGATATATGTTTCCTCTCATGATATGTCCCAAATACTGTAGTTTTCTTGTTTTTATTGCTCTGCTTTCTCATTCTTGTTAATACACTTTCATTCTATCTATTCTCAGAATTCGACGGTACATCCACAATTCAAAACTCTTCAGTCTTTGAGTGTCCTTCTTCCTCGTTGTCCATGTCTCCTATCCATAATAAAGCACCGATACTACATAGTACCTAATCAATCGAATTTTCAGATAGAGACTTAAATCTCGGCCGCACAGTGCTTTTTTCAGATCCATGAGTATACTTCTTGATTTTTCTATTCTTATTTTTATTTCACGAGAGCTGTCATTGTTCTCGTTTACGCAAGGTTCCTAGGTAATTATCAGGTGTTCAACTCCCTGGTTGTGGATGTATAAGTTGCCGATATTTTGTCTCAACTTTGTTATAAGCATGAATTTTGTCTTCATGATGTTTATTGAGAGTCCATATTCTTCGCTACATTCCACTATCTTGTCCATTAATATCTGTAGGTCTTCCAGAGATTATGCGAGTAAGACTGGGTTATCGGCATACCTTAGATTGTTTATTGGCGTGCCGTTGATTTTGATGCCTATCTTGTGGTCTTCTACCGCTTCCAATGCTTTACTGCTTATGTTCTCTGAGTACAGATCAAATAGAGTAGGTAAGAGCAGGCATCCTTGCCTCATGTCTCTTTTTATTTCAATTTCACTCGATGTACTTTGGTCTATTTTTATTTTGGCTTTTTGATTATAATATAACCTCGATATTATTCTGATATCTCTACTCTCTAAACCCTTGTCTTTCAGTAGTCTCATCAGATGATCATGTCTTGACAAATTTCTAGCATGTGCCTACTTAAATGTAAAAGTTTTTTGTAAATTTGGTTTTTTCTACAAAAATCACTTTATTTTTAATAAATTCTGAATTTTGGTTTGTTCCGAGTTTGGTGATCTTAAAATTCCGACATTTTTCCAAAAATTTAGGTTGAGATTCAAACAAATTTCAGGATAGATTGACTTTTTTGAAAATTTCGGCCTTTTGCCAAAATTTTGATTTCTTTTTTTCAAAATTTCCACTTTGAAAATTTTATTTTTTTAATTTCGACTTTTTCGAGTATTTCAAAGTTTTTTGAAAATCTCGTCTTTTTCTTCAAAATGGAGACTTCAAAATGTCATTTCCAAAATTGCGATTTCAACATTTTCAAAGATTGATTTCTTTCTCCCTTTTTTTTGAAACTTTTCATTGTTTTTAAATTTTGCTTTTTTAGAAGTTTCGATTGTTTAAGAATATTTATTTAACACGTTAACTACGGCGAAGATTAATATGACTTTAACTTATGGGTGCGACATATGCCTCCGGGGACCCGTGATCTTCATTACATTGGGCCTGTCATGCCACTAGGGGGCATATGTGCATTTAAAATTAAACTTTGACATCTAACATCTAACAATAAAAGAAAGAATTATTATATGAATACCTCTGCATTACAACTAAGACATACACATGTCTCCGAGGATACATGTCCGCAGTGAACGAATTAATTTCGAGATTTTTTAATTATTTTAGAATTTATTTGGATCCTATATTTTTGTCAAAATATAACATTTGTACCTCCTAATTTGAATCCTTCTAAATTACATTTTTTTAAATCTCGAGTTTTTTCTTCATAATTATTATTTTAACATGATTTTTTAATGAAAAGGCCAAAAACTAGAATTTTGAAAATAAAGCCGAATTTTAGTAAAAACACTTTTTAAGAGAAAAGAACAAAATTTCGAGAAAAAGATGAATTTTGAGGAAAAAGTTGAAATATTTAGAAACTTTAGGAATTCACTCAACATTTTTGAAAATTGAGATTCTAAAGGGTGTAAATTTTTAGAAAAAAAAATATCGGAATTTCGAAAAAAAAATGCAAAATTTCGAGAAAAAATGCGAAATTTCGAGAAAAACGGTCGAAATTTCGAGGGTCGAATATTAAGAAAAAAATTTGAAATTTTCCAAAGAAAGTCAATTTTAAAAAGAAGTCGAATTTTGGAATAAAACGCAAATTTAAGAAAAAGAAAAAAGAAAAAAACAATTTTTGAAAAAATAATCGAAAAGATGTATTTTGAGCAAAAAGACGAAACTTCGAGAAAGCAATAGAAATTTCCCACAGAAAATTAAATTTTGAAAAAATGAGTCAAATTTGAGCATAGCTGTCTATGAAAAAGATGAATTTTGAACAGAAAAATCGAAATTTTGAAAAAAAACATTACTTTCGAAGAAAAAGTTGACATTTCTAGGAGCGTCATGTTGACATAAAAGTCCAAATTTCCAAAAGATGATTTTTGACGAAGAAAATGTCACTCAATAGGACTGAAATTAACCAAACTTCGCAAAGAAGATACAGAGAACATTTCAGAAAAATTTCGAAACTTCGAAAAAAAAAACAAATTTCAGGAAAAAAAATCCAAGTTTCAAAAACAAATTTTGAAAACAAAATAGAAAATTCGATAAAAAAAACGAAATTTAGAAAAACAAAGACAGATTTTGAAGAAAAAGTCGTCTTTTCCAGAAATATTGAATACTGAATTTTGACATAAACATGAAAATTTCGAGAAGATGTCAAATTTTAAGCAAACAGTAAAACTATCTGAAAATTCTGATTCTAGAAGGTAGAAAATCTCGCGGTTTTTTTGTATCCAACTTTTTGACTGCCTCTTACAATTTATACTTCTTTTTTCTTAAATTAAAATATTGTTGAAAATTTCGGCTTTTTTCCTGACTTTGAATTATTTTTTCAAAATTTCGACTTTCCTTAAAATTACCCCCTTTTTTGCAAATTTCGATTAATTTTTAAACCTCAAAATGTTTTGAAAATGTCGATATACAGGGTGTTACAAAAGGCCGGGCCGCTACTTCAGGAGCATATTCTACACATTAAAATATGAAAAATGTTGAAATACATTTTTTTCTTTAAATTGCCTCCTAACGGAGATATGACAATTTAAAGATGGCGCCCCTAAAGTGGTTTTTTACTACAAAAAGTTAACGGTTAGTAGCAAAGTCATGAAATTGGGCAAGCAGTTAAAGAATTGGATTAGGCATATTCTCATGTAACATATTTTTTAAATAAGCAGTAGCGTGGTGTGTAGGGGGTTGCCCGCGATTATTTTTTGCCGCAACTTTTTTGTATTGCAATATTTCGACACAAAAGTGCCATAATCGTAAAAAGCAACATTTTTTATACAAAAAAGGTACTCTTTCTCAAAGTCGCTAAAAGTAACCGTTTCCGAGAAAAAAGCGTTTAAACAAAATTGTTGCATTTATTAGAATTCGTTTTGCAAATTTCTAATTTATCCACTACTAACTGCATTGATATAAAAATAGTACAAAATTAAGAAAAAAAAATCAAAGCAAGTGTTCGAAATTACTGCCCCCTGCAGCAATACATTGCTCGGCTCGTCTTCTAAGGGAACTCCTTACTCTTTCGCAAATGCCTGGTGTATTGTGAATCTGGTTGAACGCATTTTCAATTCGTTCACGAAGATCATTGATATTGTCAACTGGTGTGGAGTAGACGATCTGCTTTAGATGTCCCCATAAGTAGAAATCGAGTGGGTTTGAGGTCAGGAGACCTAGCTGGCCATGGTATCGGACCTCCTCGACCTATCCATCGTTATTCAAAAATTCCCTAGCAACTGCACTAAAATGGGCAGGTGCCCCATCGTGCATTATCCACATTCGCTGTCTTGTTATGAGTGGAACATTTTCAAGTAACACGGGTAACTCTGTTTGCAAAAAATGTCTATATGATGCTCCTGTTAACCTATGAGGTAAAAAAAACGGTCCAATTATAGAGTCCCCTATTATTCCTCCCCAAATTAAGTTAAGTGAAAAATGTTGCTGATGTCTCGACTGAATAACTGCATTGGGATTTTCAACTTGCCACTGATGCATGTTGTGAAAGTTAAGTATCCCGTTTCTGGTAAAACCCGCTTCGTCCGTAAATAATATGAGCGATGGAAAGTTCTCATTTTCAGCGATCTTATGCAATAGCCAGTTGCAAAATTCTATTCTTGGAGGATAATCAGCAGCAAGTAACCCTTGCACTCTTTGAAAATGATAGGGGTAAAATTGGTAAAATTTCAAAATTCGCCAGATAGTTACGTGATTTACTCCTTCGGCTAAAGCAAGTTGTCTAGTGCTGACACATGGATCTTCTTCAACTCGCTGAAGCACACGCTCCTCTAAATTAGCAACTTCTGCGTTTGGCCTTCCAACACGTTCGCCTTTGAAAACAAAATTTCCTGTTTCACATAAACGAGCATGCAT
The DNA here is from genome assembly GCA_028583605.1 of Dastarcus helophoroides. Lineage (NCBI taxonomy): Eukaryota > Metazoa > Arthropoda > Insecta > Coleoptera > Bothrideridae > Dastarcus > Dastarcus helophoroides. The sequence continues at coordinate 6,030,554 of CM053332.1, forward strand.
TTTCTGGAACAATTTTTCTCCTGGTAGGTGTCTATTAGGAACACGTTCAGCATAAAGCCGTCTTGCTTCAGCACGATTACAATTTGCAAGCCCGTACATTAAATGCATATCGGCCATTTCTTGATTTGAATAGTCCATTTTATCAAAATAATGAAAAGTTAAAAAACTACTACACTTACTATTGACAACAAAAACTGCTAAAGTTTACAGCTTACGACCAAATTTTATCAGTGACACAACGTCAATCTCTGGCAGATATTGTCAAGTACAATTGTTTTCTTTACGATCAGTTTGCATGACCAACTTATTTTTTCTTATACAAATTAGTTAGAATTTCGAAGACGGGATAGGATTATTTAAACGCCTTTTTCTCGGAAACGGTTACTTTTAGCGACTTTGAGAAAGAGTACCTTTTTTGTATAAAAAATGTTGCTTTTTACGATTATGGCACTTTTGTGTCGAAATATTGCAATACAAAAAAGTTACGGCAAAAAATAATCGCGGGCAACCCCCTACACACCACGCTGCTGCTTATTTAAAAAATATGTTACATGAGAATATGCCTAATCCAATTCTTTAACTGCTTGCCCAATTTCATGATTTTGCTACTAACCGTTAACTTTTTGTAGTAAAAAAACCACTTTAGGGGCGCCATCTTTAAATGGTCATATCTCCGTTAGGAGGCAATTTAAAGAAAAAAATGTATTTCAACATTTTTCATATTTTAATGTGTAGAATATGCTCCTGAAGTAGCGGCCCGGACTTTTGTAACACCCTGTATTAGAAACTTCGATTTTAAGGCGAATTTTCGAATTTGGAATTTCGACTTCTATTTCGAAATGTCAATATTTTTTCTCGAAATTCCAAGATTAAAGTTAAAGCTTCGACTTTAAAGTAGAAATTCCGAGAAAAAGTCGAAATGTTGGCTATTAAAAATTTAAATAATTGAACACAAAATTTCGATTTTTTTGACAGTTTCGAAATATTTTAAAAATTTCGACCTTTTCAAGATTAAATTTTTTTCGAAAATTTCAGTTTTCAAAATGTCTACCCTTTTTTCTTTTTGAAAATTACCACTCCAAAATATCGAGTTTATAATAGTCAAATTTTCCATTTTTTTTTTAAATTTCGACTTCTTTCAAAATGTCAGTTTTTTTGAAAACTGCGGCTCTTGGGACACTTGAATTTTTAAAAAATTTTCGAAAATTTTTTAAAATTTTAATTAATTTTAAGATATCCACTTTTTTCGAAACTTTCGACTTTTTAACGGATAACTTTTTCCAAATTGTTCCAACAACATGCTAAATTTCAACTCATAAAAACTTTTTTCAAAGGTTTGAACTTTTAAACGATTTATAACTTTTTCAAATTTTTCAATTTCTTCTTTTGGCAATTTCGACTTTTTCTAGAAATTAACATTTTCTTAAAAATTTTGTCTCCTCTTTTGAAAATTTCGAGCATGTTTTGCAATGTCGACATATTTTAAATGTTCGACCATGTTTCAAAATATCGATTTTCTAAAACTTTTAAGTTTTTTTTTTAATTACAACTTTAAAAATGTCGAGTTTGTTGGGAGAATGCATTTTTCATTTGGATTTTACTTCAAAATTTGGTCTTTTCAAAATTGTGACTTTTTTTCAAAATTTGGACTGAAAGATTTCGATTTTGTTTCCAAATTTCAACAATCTAATTTTTTTCCAACATCTTTCGAAAAGTCATTTTTGAAAATTTCGTCTTCTACGAAATTTTCAATTTTTACAAAAATTTCGCCGTTTTTCACATTATTTTTGAAGATGTCGACCTATTTTGATAATTTCGATTTTTTGTTCTTTTTATAACTAAACTTTTTTTAATTTCGGCCAACAAAATCTCAACTTTTGTTTTTAAAATTAATCTATTTCTCAAACTTTCGCCGTTTTTCCAAAAATACATTTTTTTTTTTCGAAATTTCGTCATTTCTTGAAAATTTGTCTTTATTTTTCAATCTCATAATGATTTGAAAATGTCAACCTTTTTTGAAATATTTAACAATTTTACAAACTTTCGATTTTTTAAAATTTCGAACTTTTTTTAAAAATTCGAAGTTTTGGAGGATTTTTTCGACTTGTTTAACATTTCGACATGTTATCACGATTTTGGCTTTTTCTGAAAATGTTCGGGTCTCTGAACAATTCGATATATTTTTAAAATTTCATTTTTTTTAAACCAAGACTTTTTTGGCTTTTTCAAAATTACGATATTTTTCAAATTTTCAATTCTTGAAATGTCGAATTTTTGAAAACCATACTTTGCCAAATGTCGACTTTTTTGACATTTTTGCCTTTTTTAAATTTCGATGTCTTTCGAAATTTCGACTTTTACGATAGTTTTGAATTTTTTAAGACTTCAAAATTGCGACTATTTTTGCGAACTTCGATTTTTTAAACATCCTGAATTTTCAACCATTTTTTAAAATGTCAACTTGAAAAAAAAATCTTTTACAAATTCGAATTTTTAAAATTTCGATATTTTTTAAGAATTTCGATTTTTTTTTAATTCAAATTTATGAAAGATTTTTTGAATTTTTTAAAATTTCGGGATGATTTCACGATTTTGACTTTCTGAAAATTTTCGGTCTATTTGAACATTTCGACATTTTTTCAAAATTTCATTTTTTTTAATTAAGACTTCATAACTGCGAATCTTTTTAAGAACTTTCGACCATTTTTAAAAATGTCAACCTGTTTTGAACCTCTTGATTTTGAAGATTGTAAGTTTTTATAAAAAGTTCTATTTTTTCTAAATTTAGAATTTTTTAACGAATTCTGTCTGTTTTGCAAAATTTTGACTTTTTAGATTTCTATTTTTTTCTTTATTTCTTTTCGAAAATTTCCTTTTTTTTGAAAATGATGACATTTTAAGAATATCCACTTTTTTGACAATTTTTAAAATTTTGAGATTTTTTTCCAACATTTCGGTTTTTTTTGAAATTTTTTTTAAAAGTCAACTTCAAATATTTGATTCTTTTGAAAATTTAGATTTTATTTTAAAATTTAGATATTTTCTCACAATTTCGTTTCTTCTTCCAAAATCCTCACTATATTTCAAATTTTACAAGTATATCCAAGTGCCTATTTTCGTTAAACCAATATGGATCTCTTTGAGGGTTGATGCGTCTATCAAACAACAAAATATTGGTAATCTTCATAATTTTAGTATAATTTCTTTCACTATCTTCTGAAAACTAATTTTGATAATGAATAACTCTAAAAATAATGATCACACAGATAACAAAAGTAGAGTTTTAAAGTATTCTCTACAATTCCTAGTTATGGTTTTTGATTAAAAAAATGTTTTTTTACAAGAAAATTGGTTGGAAGGGGTAAAAAATGCGTAAATTAAATTAGAATAACTGTGCAGACCATGGATAGGCTCAGGATATTGACTATAACTTTTCAATCTCAAAGTATCTGAAAAAGCTCTAGAAATTTCAACACCCTGCAATTTTTTGTTTCCCTTTTTTTCGAGGGGCTTGGAGTAACTTTTACACTTTGAAAAAAAAAAGTATTGAAAGTCGTATGAAAATTAAAACATTTAATAATATTTTGGGCAACACTGCATTAAAAAGGAGCATACAAATGAAACCTTACCAAGTTCTCCATTGCCTACATGATGCTCTAGTATTGGACCTGTAGTTCCAACAGAGGTGGCCTCAGGTATTGTTTCTGTTTGTCCATCTTCTGCAAATTGTAAAAGAAAAGAACATAAAACAAAAAATCACATGCAAAAATAAAAATATTTATTTTAAATAAACTTCATTCTGTGTAAAATAGTACAATTAAAAACAAAACATAAAAATATGATACAAGCACTATTAAAATATACACAAAAAAATCCCAATTTCAAACAAAAATGGGCTTATTTAAAATCATAAGACAACCCAAAAGGGTAAGGAAATGATAAAAAGCCAGAAATATAGTAAAAATATATATTGAATTCCGTAATACACAAATGATATAAAAATTCTAAATCAAAGTATTAGTTTTTGAGACATTCAATTAGCAAAAAAATGAGTCGTCAATGGTCAGAGGTCTTCTGGGTAAAGTCCTTCTTCTTAAGTGATAAGAGGCATAAAGTCTCATAAGCTGATTTACGGTAACATTCTCCGAGCTAACATCAATTCCAAAATCCTTATTAAGATATTGCTTCCACAATGGGACATTTTGAATAATATTTTGAAACAGTGTATTTGTTGATCCTAAGTTTAAAACACTTTTAACATTCTCTAAACAACAAACAACTCTTATTAATACTTCAGGTGGTATATCTTCTAAACAATTAAATCTCTGATTATTCTCTTTTAAAATTCCAAATTTAACAGGATATGCAATTTTATTTTTTATTGCCAACGATAGAGACTTCAAATTTTGTACATGTGTTAGCATAACCTCTGAAGTTGAACTAAGGAAATATGTTAATGTATCAACAAGAATACTTATTCTAAGAGCTTCAATATTCCGCACAAGACAATTTACAACAATATCATCATGAGATGGAATACACATTAGACTACATATATACAGGGGATATGGTGCTAATACAAAGGAGAAAGTGTACAAATTATTACTCTTTTTCCAATTATGAGGCAGTTTCTGTGATAGTATAAGAATTCTTTGATAATCAAATTCACAATCTTCGAATGTGTCCTGCGATTCAGTAGGTATAAAGCCATATTCCAACATTAAAATGTAAATGCATCCCACAATAAAATCGGCTTTACTCGGCGTTACGCCTTCATCCTTGAAAAACTTAAGAAGATTTAACAAAGTCCACGGCTCTTCACCTTTATCTAAGTCTTCCAGAAGGATTGGCTCCATAACTAGAAAGAAAATTGACCTTCCGTAAAATTCTATCTTGCTGCGGCACCAATTCAGCCACGACCACGTACGCCAGAAAGGAAAAGTCCAAGCTTATTAACATTCAACATTCATTTTTAAAATGCCGATTAATACCATAAAAAAACGAATATATTGAAAAGTAGACGAACGGAAAATTAGTTCATCCAGCTTCCAGTCAAACGAATGACAACAAAAACGTTAAAACAACACGAACAAGAAATTGCGGGGAAATAAATAAAAAAGAGAAGTTAGTGCAGATAAATTGTTAAATACTAAAATTTATCACCAGCTGTCACCTTTGATGTTAGGAGGTTAGGGTCATTGAAACAAATAAACTATACCTTTATCAGTCTTATTTGTATCGAGAGAGTCGGATTTTTGCACAACATTGGGCGATTTTTGAGAGCTTGCGTCGGTTGTCACTAAATTAGCACTACTTTCAGCCATTTTACGTCGGAACTTTCATTATTATTGCAAATAAAATTACATGTTTCATATTAAAAATATGCAGATTACAGGTACCTGTCCTGACGTTTTGTCAAAAGCCGGTTATTGTGTTCGAAATATGTAGAGTGCACTGAAGTTCTATGCATACATCTTATTCCAGTGGTGGGCAAACTTTTTGGAAGCTGGTCAAAAAAAAGAAAAAAAAACATAGCAGTCCGATAAAATCATTTAAAAACAATACACAATATACAGAATTTAATGCAGTTACGTGTCTTCCATGAAAAGCAGATGTACACGGCAAAATACTTTTTTTTTTGAAAAGTTCGACTTTTTTGGGAAATTTCGACTTTTTTCGCAAACCTAATACGTTGATTGGATATTTATTCAATCAACGCCTTCTAGTTTCAACTAAAGATTTTTACTTATTTCCTAAAACTTCGACTTTCCTCTCAAAAGTTCGCCCATAATCTCAAAACCTCAATTTTTCTAAAATTGTTCAGGTAAGAAATACTTTCGTTTTCACGTTTTCCAAGTCTACTTTTTCAAGTTTAAACTCCAGAAGCTTCGATTTTTTTCCTCGAAATCTCCAAACTTTGATCTATTTTCGAGCTTTCGGGTAAAAAGTCAACTTTTCGCGACGGCGACGTCCGAGTTTCTTTATAAATTTTGACTCATATTTTTAAATTGTCTTAAAATGTTCACAGGGCTGTATTATTCCGCCTAACTTTTTATTCCCTTTAAATAAAATCTTTAGCCAATAAAAAGTGAGAACTAGAATTCACCTACTGGCGCGGAAACACGAGCCGCCATGTTCAAACAGATATGACGTCATTTGTAGAGCAACCAAATAAGCGCAAGCGTTGATTGAATACATATACAATCAACGGCGCAAGTAACGTTCGGTATTGGGCGTTAAAATTTTCATATGAAATAATAAGTTCCTGTCAAAGTTTTAGGCCTGGCATGTTGACACAATACTAAATTAGTCCATATTTTCATAAACAAAAGAGCAAAAACACCACAAATCACAGAAAAGTACGATACAATAACCAAAGATAAACACTACCGAAGTGGCAACCATTGCTTATGCCCAACAAGTGAAGTCATACTTAAAACCATCATGGCTAGTTTCGTTTTGTGGCATTCGTTCATCGAGCAGAATATTAAAATTTTAAAATTTGTAATACTAAACCAATAATAAAAAATGTAAGTTTCTACATTTTTAAAAATTTGATTTTTTGAAAATTCCATTTTTTTAAGATTCCTGTTTTTTGGAAATTTGGTACTTTCTTGAAAATATAAAGTTTTTTCTAATTAAAAAAAGTTCATTTTTTTTGTTTCATCATCGAAATTTTTCAAAATTCTAACTTTTCTCAAAATTTCGACTTTAATATCAAAAATTCGGTTGTTCTTAAGGATTTCGGATTTTTTTTATTTGGTTTCGAAAATTTCAACTTTTTACAAAATCTTTGTTTCTTAAACTCTCAAATCTAAATTCGCTTCATCAACATCTTCCATCGATACGGTCCATATGCTTTGCTCTAATGGCGACTTGCACACAAAGTTTCAACACGAGAGAATTTGTGCTTTTACGCAAAGCGTTGATTGAATACATATTCAATCGACCTGTCATGTCAACAAGAAGATCATGATGTGATTTGGCTGAAAATCTGCTCCAAAAGCAAAGTAATATTCATTTGTTCACTTTATCTGTCTTCTCCAAGCGATCCATCATACAGACAGCTCTTCTCTTATCTCTCCGTAATCTTCGATCACCTACAGATCGCTAAGGTTGTCTGCCTCGGTGACTGCAACGTACACAACATCCCCTGGTTAAAGATTTCTTCCCGAACTGACACCGTGGGAAAGGTGGCAGAGAACCCACAAAAATTCCTGATGTAGATACCCATCAACCTAATCTTTTCGATCTTTTCCATACAAATTCTCCAAATTTGTATAAAATCACTGTGACATCTCTCCTTGGAAATTTCGATCACAAGCTTGAGCAGCCTCTCGCTCGTTCCATATCCAACCTCCTTCTCAGACACAATCTTGTAAGGTTTGGCACTTTAATTCTGCAAACTAAGAAAAATTGAGAGACTTCTTTGCATCTTTCCCATGTCAAGAAGTCTCCTTTAATTCAGACGACCCTTTCTCAGTCCCCGAATCCATCACTGAAACTATCCACAATTCCCCATTCCCAAAAGAAATCTGCCTACAGCAAATCTTAATTTAGTAAAAAATGTGCTCGGGCTGTCTTGCAAAAATCGCGCCTATCGCCTTTGGCGAAATAATCTCTCAGACCACCTTTGTGAATGCACGAAATTTTTGTAAACAAGTTATTAACGAGGCCAAAAGTGCTTTCGATATTAAAATGCGCCAGAGGCTTATCAACTGTCTAAGTCCTTTTTACATCTTCAAATTTTCCAACTTTACTCGATGACAAAAACAATATTGCGATTAGTTCCAAAGAAAAGGCTGACCTGCTAGCCTTAATGTTTGCTGAAAATTCCACCTGGCTTCTCTAAACGCGGAACCTCTTATTCTTCCTGAGGTTGGCACTTAGATGCCTGAAGTTGTTTTCAGACAACGCACAATCAGGAAGATTCCCCTCGAACTTGACACATAGAAAGCTGCTGGCCTTGATGGTATCCCCGCTATTGTTCTTAAGAATGTACGCTCCAGTTGACTCCTGTCCTAACCAAATTATACACACTTTCTTACAACAAAGCAGTGGCGGCTGGTGCTAATAAAATTTGGGGGTTGCTAAGAGCACATTTGCAAAAATGTGTCGAAACTGGAAATTTTAAATTAAGCTGGAAGGAATTAAGAGATATTTTGGATTTTAAATTGATATATGTTATACATATATAGTATATTGCTAAAATTCTCCTTTTTTTATATCCGCAAAAAACAGAAAGAAAAGAAGAGGAAGTCCATACGACAGACGATCTTTGGCAGCTGCAAATTTATCAATAACTTTTTACTGAAGTTGAGTATTCCTTGAATTAAGTCCTTTTCTTTGAAGACATCGTTAATGCGGACAATCTTTCCTGGCATAATGTTTTTTTTTTAATTTCTATTCTTTCCAGACTGGAGAAGCACCACTCAGCAGAAGCCATTGGGATAGTTATCAGGATTTTTAAACGATTTAGAGTTTCACTAAGCTCACTGTTTTCTAAAATAATGTTATAGAGTACAAGTAAACCAAAAGCCTATTAAAACTATTCTGTTTCGTAAATTACAGATAATTCAGTTCTTAGTTTTTGTAAATTAAAAAATGGATAAACCTTAGCGGTTTCTTTAAAATTCTTTTCGGGAAAAGTGATTCTATGTTGGTTAAACTTTAAACTAAAAAATAAGGTTGCTGCAATTAAATGGCCAGTGAAGCTGAATCGTTCTTCAGCTTAGCAGATAGCAACAATATCACACATATGTACTTCTTTAGCTTCGCAAACTACTTCTATTAAAACTTCGCTTTTACAAAACACCGTCTGCACAATATTTAAGTTTGGAATAGGTCATCCACGTCGCTTAATTTCCAGTTTTTTCGACACAGATCGGTTACAGAATGGCTGTGCAATTAAACTTTGCACTGAATTCATATTTATTTGTGTTTCAAGACTCGCAACATTGACCGATGATAGATTATAATAACGAATCAATATTTGGTTTGCACAAGTACAACCTAATGCTTGCTTATGGGCAAGTATTTTAAGCGAACAAAATATGAGTTAAGGCGTAGGTGCATATGTGTAAAGCAAAGTTTGCAGTTTAGCCTGCAAACTTTGCAAACCATGGACCCACTAATGTCGTCAAAGCCTTACGAATCGGCGGAATCCCCAATAGTCAGCAGTATGTTTGGTAACGATAAATCTGTTATCAGTAAATAAAATAAACAACATAAAGAACAATTTACTTTCTTTTTTATCCCAGCGTTTTTTTGGAGGTTGCGCAAACCTGCAAACCTTAGCATTAGCCGCCACTGCAACAAAGGTGTATTGCCTAATATCTGAAAATCTGCTAGGATGCACCCTGTCCCTAAAAAGGGAAAAGGGAATCTAGGCTAACAACTATCGCCCTATATCCTTGTTAGCCCGCTATACCTAAAGTGATGGAAAAGGTTATCAACGTCGAGATTCTGAAATATCTGGAGGAGAATAGAATCATTTCGGACAGATAATACGGTTTCAGACAACAATGCTCTGGCGATTACTGGCATATGTTACTCATATCTGTAACACAGCTACGGAAAAACACTAGTGAGGCTAGGATTATGGCATTGGATATCTCAAAGGCCTTAAGCAAAGTCTGGCACCAATCTTTTTTCGCCAAATTAACATCTTATGGTTTTCCTCCTAAACTCTGTCATTGGATATCTAGTTTTCTAGCTGACAGATGTCTTCCGGTTGTCTTTGATGGCATCTCATCCGAGACATTTGCGATTAATTCAGGGGCACCTCGGGGGTATGTCCTGCCTCCTACTCTGTTTCTGTTACACATAAACGAGCTTTTACCCTAAACTTCCAATCTGATATACAACTACGCGGATGATAGTAGCTTGATACCATCTTTTTTCTCCGACAAACCATTACCCGTCGCTGTTTTCGGTCGTCTAAGGAAACAGCAGATACAAGGATCTCAAAATCGTTCTGAAATGGGGTAAGAAAAAATCTGGTCGACTTCAGCGCCTCAAAAACTCAAGGGATAATGCAACAAACATATTCATTGGCGGGATGGATGGTATTTCATCTATCTGTTTATTCTAGAAATAAAGGCGAGCATTAACTTCTCGACGATCAGGCCAAGTCCGCCTCTCAGAAGCTAGGCTAAAGAGCTAAAAAGTACTTCACATTTCATTAGCTGCTCACTCTATACAAAGCCCAAATTAGGCCAATTCTAGTGTACTGTTCTCATATTTGAAGTTCAGCCCCAAAGCACACTTTGGCTCTTTTGGATTCAATTCAAAGAAGAGCGATTGGCTTAATTGATGACGAGAGTTTCACCGATTCTCTGGAAACACTAGAACACAGATGGGTGATTGCTGACTTATCTCTTTTCTACAAGTACTTTCACTGAAGATGCTCTAATAGCATTGATCCCTACAAGGGTAAGATTTTAAAGGCATGGAAGACAGTTGGAGGCAGCAAACTCCTGTGCGTTCCAACTTAACACATTGAGGACTTCTGTCTATGGAGACTCTTTTTTCTACAGAACTTCCAAGCTATGGGATTTGCTGCCGAACGAAATTTTCCCCAAAAATTAAAACCTACCCTTGTTTAAGAAGGCGGTTCATCGTCGTCTATCCTTGTTTCCGCATCCTACTCGCGTGCTCTGAAAGCATAATGGGGCTGCTTTTTGCAAGTGGATACGATTTCTCAAAATTTGGGCCTTTTCAAAGAGTGTGACTTCTTCTCAAATATCGATATATTTCAAAATATGATTTTTAAAAATTTCGACGGTTTCGGCCTTTTTGAAACTTTTGATTTTTGAAAATTGAGATTTTTGTAGAAATATATGTTTTTGAAAATCTCAACTTTTGTGATGATTTGAATTTTTTTTCCAAAATTCGATTTTTTTTATTTTTAGACTTTAGCCAGTTTTTTTTTTGAAAATCTTCGTTTTAGAATTTCGACTTTATTTAAAAATATAAACTTTTTTTGAAAGTTTTAACTTTTTATAAAAATTTCGAATTACATTTTAAAAATTCCTCTTTTAAAATAAATTTGATTTTTTTTAAATTGTGCCGTTTTAAAAAACTTTTCAATTTTTTTTGTAAATATTGACTTTTTTCATAATTTCGCCATTTTTTTAAATTAGAAAGGATCCAGAAATTTTGACTCTTGTTAATAATAATATAATAATTTTCGTTTTTAAATATTTTTTTAAAATTCGTTTTTTTTTATTTTCGATTATTTTTTAATATTTCGACTTTTTTAAATATATGCGTTTTCTTCAGAATTTTGACTTTTTCCAAAATTTTAACTTTTTGCAAAATTTCGACCTTTTTTTAAATTTTCACTTATTCAACATTCTTTTTCCAAATTGGAACTTTTAAGAAATTTGATTTTTGTTAAATATCTCAAAAATTGAAACACAGAACTTGTCCCCTGAAACCAAGAAAATTTAAAAACACAACAAAGGTTGCTCTAACGCGTTTCGACAGCCAAGCTGTCATCTTCAGAGAGAAACTACTATATATTAAATATCTCATTTTTCAAAATGTTTACTTTTTAATATTTCGTCTTTTTTAAATTTATTTTTTAAATGTCTACTTTAATAACTATATGACGAATTTTTGTCAATGTTTTTATAACTTTAAAAGAAGAATTATCAAAGTTTCTATAATATTTAAATTTTCTCATAAAACGTAAATTATAATTAAAATTTTCAATTTTTTCGAATTTAAACTCAAGATTACCTTTCTTTTTAAACTTTTATATTAAAATGTGATTATTTAGATGACTCGTTTTTATTTAAGATTTTCATTTTTTTCACCAACTTTTTAGCTAAATCTGAACATTTTTTACTTCAGGTCAGTGATGCCAAAACCGTAGCTCGCGAGCCACATATGGCTCACGGAAACCTTTGATGTGTAGTGGTAACTGCAAAAAAACATTTTATTTAGCAAATTCATATCTCCGGACTGAAGTCGAAAATTCGATTATGAAGTCAAATGTTCCGAAAAAATTAAAAATTTTAACTTTTGAGTGAAAAGTTTGGAACAAAAGTTAAAAATTCTAGAAATTGTGCGAAATAAATTTGTTTTGAAAGAAATGCAATTTTTAAGTCTTAACTCAGAATTTAAAAATATACCGTTCAAAATGAAAAATTGGAAATTTTGGGTTCAAATTCATCTTTTTTACAAATTTTTATACTCGAAAATACCAGGAGTTTCTTAACATTTTTGGTTCTTTTGCCCAAATTTCAATTTTTCTGTTAAAATGTTCAGTTTAACATTTAAATGTTTACTTCTTCCCTAAAATTTTAACTTTAGAATTAAAATGTCGACTTTAGTACCAATGATTCGACTTTCTCGAAAATCTGAATTCTAAAATCAAAAATTACGAGAAATTTTTAAGCCGCAGTTAGAAAATTTCAACTTTTATCGGGAAATCTGGACCTTCATTACTAATGGAATTTTGGCCTTAGTCACAGAATTTCGAATTTAAACTCGATAGGATTGTTGACTTCAATCGCGAGAGAAAAAACTTGAAGTTTATTTAAGGTTTTATCAATTTTCGAGTTTAAAAATATAAACTCGTAATTTTAACAAAATTTCGATTTTTGAACATTCGCTTAGAAAGTTAAACGCCGAGAAAAATGTAAATCTCAGTATTAAAGTCAAAATTATGAGAAACACTTTTTAAATACCTAAAATTTGGTTTTTTTTAAACAGTTTTTCACAAAATTTAGACTATTTTAAAATATGTTGATTATTTTTCTTGACATTTAGACTTATTTCTGTTTTAAAAATCTGTCTGAACTTGAGGTTTTAAGAACATAAAACTTCAAAGTTATCTCGAAATTTCTTGGAAAGAAGTTCTTGTAACAGATTTAATGTTTTTTTTTTTTTTTGAAATGTTGACATTTTGATTAAAATTCCTCATTTCAAATTGGATTTTTTTTTCATGACTTCGATTTCAAACTGGAAGTTTCGTCTATGGCTTAAATGTCTAAATTCGAATCGACCAGAATTACTTAGAAAGAGCTAAATTTTTATTTAGTTTGTCATTTCGAAGCTTTTGTCTTTCATTAAATTATAATTTATTAATCCAAATTTAAAGAGAATCTACAATAATTGTTCTCCCCAAAAATCCAACAAAAATTCGAAATTAAATTTTTCATTTTATTCATAACATCTTCACTTTAAACTCGATTATTCAAGAATTTTTCTAATTTCGATTTTTCTCCTAAAATCCGAAATTATTTTTTTTCTAAAAATTTAACTTCAAACTTAATTACTTAAAAAACCTACTTTTTCTAGTTTCTGTTTTACTTTTCTAGTCATTTGGAATTAAATGTAACTTAGAAAGCTTTGTGTAGCTTAGAAACTTTGATAATTCTTCTTTTAAAGTTATAAAAACATCTGACAAAAACTCGTCATATCGATATTAAAGTAGACCTTTAAAAAATAAATTTAAAAAAGACGAAATATTAAAAAGTAATCATTTTGAAAAATGAGATATTTAAAAAATTTCAAATTTCTAAAAAGTTCCAATTTGGAAAAAGAATTTTGAAACTGTTGAAAAGTCGACATTTTTGCAAAAAGTTAAAATTTTGGTAAAAGTCAAAATTCTGAAAAAAACGCATATATTTAAAAGTCAAAATATTAAAAAATAATCGAGAATAAAAAAAACGAATTTTAAAAAAATATTTAAAATTGAAAATTATCCAAATTAACAAGTCACAATTTCTGGATCCTTTCTAATTTAAAAAAAATAGCGAAATTATGAAAAAAGTCAATATTTAAAAAAAAATTGAAAAGTTTTTTAAAACGGCACAATTAAAAAAAAAGCTTAAAAATTTCTGGTTTAAACTCGAAATTTCATGGTTGTGGAAGTCATATGTGAAAAATGTTTAAAAAATATGTATAACTTCAGTTTGCAGGGGAAACTGCTTACTAAGGAGAACACGCCACTGATTTTATATTAAAAGACGTTTGTTCATTTTTCCATATTTTTCGCCTAAAATTTTCAATTTGTGATGTGCTTCTAAACAAAACTTATGGGGTAGGCTCGTTTTAGAATATGTACGATGAAAGTAAAGTCGCAGAAGGGAGGCAACCTTCGCCTGGGCGGCAAATTCAAAGAGCGGCATAAGTTAACTTTTTTTTTAGAAAGTTTAATTTAAAACTAGAAATGTTTGTAGTTTCAATTTCCAATATTAAATTAGAAGTTATGGGCGATGTAATTACGTCACAAAGGGGCCCCTAGTTTTTTTGTATTATGGTTTTAGATAATGGAAATTGAATATAAACTCTCTCTGCACCATGTGACATATATTTGGATATATTAACTTAACAAATAATATAGATTACAGAATATTTAATTTTGATTTTAAATCAAGATTTATAAATTATATATATTTATAATTTATAAATTTTTTTGTTCAACCTCAAAATATCAATTTTTTCTATGAAATTTGAGTTGTAAAACTGAAATTAGTTTTTTTAATAACATTTTTCACCTTTTCTCCCTATATTTGCAGTTTTATTTAAAAATTTAGAGAAAAAAGGTGACATTTAGAGATAAGTCTAAATTTCGTGAAAATAAGTCCTATTCATTAAGAAAGTCTAAAGTTCTGCTGAAGTCATTAATGATTTTTTTTTTAATTTAATTAAATACAAAAGGTGCAAGTTTCAGTTATTGGAAATTTTAAAACAATGAGCAAGTTTCTGAAGAAATTAACATTCATTTTCTTACAAATTTGACTTTCTAAAAAGTTATAATTACAAGATACATTTGAATGATGTTCCCAAAAATAAGTTCACACTACTTCTAAATTAAAATAAAAATTGAAATATTTTTCTGTTACTTACATTTGAGGTGTTTTGTGCAAAAGTGGCCCAAGTGAATCCATGTATACAGGGTGTTACAAAAGTCCGGGCCGCTACTTCAGGAGCATATTCTACACATTAAAATATGAAAAATGTTGAAATACATTTTTTTCTTTAAATTGCCTCCTAACGGAGATATGACCATTTAAAGATGGCTCCCCTAAAGTGGTTTTTTTACTACAAAAAGTTAACGGTTAGTAGCAAAGTCATAAAATTGGGCAAGCAGTTAAAGAATTGGATTAGGCATATTCTCATGTAACATATTTTTTAAATAAGCAGTAGCGTGGTGTGTAGGGGGTTGCCCGCGATTATTTTTTGCCGTAACTTTTTTGTATTGCAATATTTCGACACAAAAGTGCCATAATCGTAAAAAGCAACATTTTTTATACAAAAAAGGTACTCTTTCTCAAAGTCGCTAAAAGTAACAGTTTCCGAGAAAAAAGCGTTTAAATAATCCTATCCCGTCTTCGAAATTCTAACTAATTTGTATAAGAAAAAATAAGTTGGTCATGCAAACTGATCGTAAAGGAAACAATTGTACTTGACAATATCTGCCAGAGATTGACGTTGTGTCACTGATAAAATTTGGTCGTAAGCTGTAAACTTTAGCAGTTTTTGTTGTCAATAGTAAGTGTAGTAATTTTTTAACTTTTCATTATTTTGATAAAATGGACTATTCAAATCAAGAAATGGCCGATATGCATTTAATGTACGGGCTTGCAAATTGTAATCGTGCTGAAGCAAGACGGCTTTATGCTGAACGTTTTCCTAACAGACACCTAACAGGAGAAAAATTGTTCCAGAAAATTCATGCTCGTTTATGTGAAACAGGAAATTTTGTTTTCAAAGGCGAACGTGTTGGAAGGCCAAACGCAGAAGTTGCTAATTTAGAGGAGCGTGTGCTTCAGCGAGTTGAAGAAGATCCATCCATGTGTCAGCACTAGACAACTTGCTTTAGCCGAAGGAGTAAACCACGTAACTATCTGGCGAATTTTGAAATTTTACCAATTTTACTCCTATCATTTTCAAGAGTGCAAGGGTTACTTGCTGCTGATTATCCTCCAAGAATAGAATTTTGCAACTGGCTCTTGCATAAGATCGCTGAAAATGAGAACTTTCCATCGCTCATATTATTTACGGACGAAGCGGGTTTTACCAGAAACGGCGCTACTTAACTATCACAACATGCATCAGTGGCAAGTTGAAAATCCCAATGCAGTTATTCAGTCGAGACATCAGCAACATTTTTCACTTAACATTTGGGGAGGAATAATAGGGGACTCTATAATTGGACCGTTTTTTTTTACCTCATAGGTTAACAGGAGCATCATATAGACATTTTTTGCAAACAGAGTTACCCGTGTTACTTGAAAATGTTCCACTCATAACAAGACAGCGAATGTGGATAATGCACGATGGGGCACGTGCCCATTTTAGTGCAGTTGCTAGGGAATTTTTGAATAACAACTATCATCAACGATGGATAGGTCGAGGAGGTCCGATACCATGGCCAGCTAGGTCTCCTGACCTCAACCCACTCGATTTCTACTTATGGGGACATCTAAAGCAGATCGTCTACTCCACACCAGTTGACAATATCAATGATCTTCGTGAACGAATTGAAAATGGGTTCAACCAGATTCACAATACACCAGGCATTTGCGAAAGAGTAAGGAGTTCCCTTAGAAGACGAGCCGAGCAATGTATTGCTGCAGGGGGCAGTAATTTCGAACACTTGCTTTGATTTTTTTTTTTTCTTAATTTTGTACTACTTTTATATCAATGCAGTTAGTAGTGGATAAATTAGAAATTTGCAAAACGAATTCTAATAAATGCAACAATTTTGTTTAAACGCTTTTTTCTCGGAAACGGTTACTTTTAGCGACTTTGAGAAAGAGTACCTTTTTTGTATAAAAAATGTTGCTTTTTACGATTATGGCACTTTTGTGTCGAAATATTGCAATACAAAAAAGTTACGGCAAAAAATAATCGCGGGCAACCCCCTACACACCACGCTACTGCTTATTTAAAAAATATGTTACATGAGAATATGCCTAATCCAATTCTTTAACTGCTTGCCCAATTTCATGACTTTGCTACTAACCGTTAACTTTTTGTAGTAAAAAAACCACTTTAGGGGCGCCATCTTGAAATGGTCATATCTCCGTTAGGAGGCAATTTAAAGAAAAAAATATATTTTAACATTTTTCATATTTTAATGTGTAGAATATGCTCCTGAAGTAGCGGCCCGGACTTTTGAACACCCTGTATACATTAAAAATTGATAAAGAAGTTTCATTTGTAATACATAATGCAAATATGAAATATTGCTGCCATCTGTTACGTAGTAAAAGTGAACATGAATTTGCATTGCAACGTCATCAATTGCACCAACACATATCAGTGTTCTCAGCAAAATAAGTTGAAAATTAGGACATTTAGGCCACTTTTGCACTATACGCCTCATTTATAGTTCTTTTCAAAATATTTACAATTTTCTTAAAATCTTTAAAATTTACTCTCAGACTTGGGGTCAATGCATAAAGTCAAAAAAGCTGCAGACTAGGATTAATAATACTACACTCGTATTTTATAATTTATTACCATTCAAACTCTTTCCTTACATAATAATTAGTTTCATAGAAAACATTTAGAAGTTCCTAAAACAAAAACGTATATTAAAAACTTGACAAAGCTATCAATAAAACATACATTGAAAATATTTAAGAAAAAATTATATTTATCCAAGAAATGAGACCTAACCATTTTATATCACAATCATTTCAGTTACTCGAAACATAGCTAATGTAATTGTCTAATGGGCTTAAAGCGTTTTTGATTGATTAGCAGTGGATTTTTTATATTACACATATTGGCATATTATTTTAAGTTAATTGAATTAATTATTGTTGAAAGGGACAAAGTAGCTTTTACATTTTTTTTTGTTCACTATTTAAAGAAGCTATGTGAACTTGGTATATTTCAACCACAAATAATAACTAATTTCCAACAAATATATATTTAGCTTATAGTAATATAGCCCCAGTAAACACAAATGACCGGGTCTACCTTCGAAACAGAAGATTGTGGTACGGGATCACTTCAGGTCTTGATAGCTTCGATAAATGAAACGCGTTTTATGTAAACTTAACGAAAGTGAACTGACATCGCCGAGATCTGGGATGCAATTCTTTTGTACAAACCTACAGGTTACTTAAAAACACCAAATTTTACCCCACATGTGTTCTATTGTTACAATAGGGTCGCTGGTCAGTCCACATGCTTCCGGTGGCGATCTGACCATTTCTTACACAAAAAATCCTTAAGATAGCTAACAGTCCCATTTTGCTAAAAATGTCAGGTAATTGTACGGTTTCGGGTCTTCTGGTTTTCCCAACTTTTCTTGGTAAAATTACTTTCCTTACGTCTTTAGCTTCCCATTTCTCCAAAAATTTTCTTTCAGAAACTGTTCGTTCTCAACTTATGCCCTTTTTTACTTTGCCGCATTCAACGACTAAATTTACCCTTTCTGTGCTTCCTAGTACACCACAAACATCATGCATATCTCTCATCGGCTCAATAAGGCCGAAACCGCTTTCATTTCAACTATTCTACACAAATAACCTTCCAACATACTAAGCACAAAACATATACTAACCTTGCGTGGAAATTCGTTCTGCGTGGATATGCCGCTGCGAATAGTAAAAGCGACACAAATGAACTTCCAACTTGCTAACCTCGCGTGGAAATTTGTTCTTCGTTCCAAGTTTGATACGTGGGTATTAGTATAGTTGAAATAAAAGCGGTTTCGGCCTTATTGAGCCGATGAGAAATATCCATGATGTTTGTGGTGTATAGGAAGCACAGAAGGGGTAAATTTAGTCGTTGAATGCGGCAAAGTAAAAAAGGGCATAAGTTGAGAACAGTTTCCGAAAGAAAATTTTTGGAGAAATGGGAAGCTAAAGACGTAAGGAAAGTAATTTTACCAAGAAAAGTTGGGAAGACTAGAAGACCCGAAACCGTACAATGACCAAAAATAATGCTACTTCATATAATTTCAATAAAAACTAAATGAATATATGTTCATGAACTCGAACTGCCCAATATGATTGAATGACACTCAAATGTACCAAAATACTGAAATCCAGTTCACCAAAAACTTACTTGGCTAAAATTCCGTCTTTCTTTGTAAGTCTGACAATACAATCATCAGATTCCCCCATTCTTCTGATGGACCCGCAAAGAGCATAACTTTTGCTGTTGTCAGTCATTCTACCAGTGACGGGATCTACTTCAGCAATAGATAATTGGATTGAAGCATGGTCCTTAGCATGAATGATCCTGTTGCTTGCAGAGCTAAAGTTAAAGGAACAAAAAACTGTATTCGAGAACAAATTTCTAGGTTAACCTAACACGTGCATATAAACAGCAAACTCACCATTTTCTGGGGCAGTACAAGTCAACGAATTCTCCAGCGTCGTTTTCCATTGTTAGTGCTTTCTAAAAGTTGAAAATTAATAGCCGGAAAAGTACAAAAACTTTGAAAAATACTTACATTATGCGAAACAATCAATCGCAAACGTGACAGAAATCAAAAAGGAAGTTTAGAGCAGGATTGCCAACCAACCAGGAACGCGCTGATCCGCATCGAATGTCGATGTTGTTCGGCAAAAAATATCGATTATTTTGACATCGATGTTTCGATGATATTGATGGATCCAATTTTTCATCCTGTTTCTATTTTTGAACTACTATTAGCAATAGAAAAATGATTTCTTTAATTTTGTGAACATTTTTGAATATGTATAATTATTTAAACTGAGAACCAAAAAATTATGTTGTTTTTATTTTTAGGTGCCATCTAATGGTAAGTAGCATCAGGAAAATACTTTTTAATTCCTAATATTTTTAAATTTGGTAGTTTACTTGCCCAAAAATTAATGGCACAATATTCCTCTATGGGAACAATGAAACATGGTGACCATAAATAAAAAAACATAGTTTGTTAATCGCCATTTTCTAGGATTTTTAAGTTTACTATTATTTAATTAGGCAGGCACATAGGACAGTATTTCCCAACTTTTTTTTTGCAGCGACACACTTTTGCTGTTGTATAAAAAAAGCGATGCACCTGAGTTGTGTAACAATTTTTTTAGTATCAATGAAAAAAAACCTTGTCATGAGCGTCCAAGACATTTTGGACAACCAAGTCCTCATGGCGCAGCAAATTTTGGCGGTTAAAAAAAAACTTGTGCGTTTCCCAAATTTCTGTCTCATATTTTAGCGAAACACCTGGGGGAGAAGCTTCCGACGACACATCGATTGGGAAACGCTGGCATAAAGTATCGATCGTATAATCCTATTTCATAACGATTAATCGTTCACATGGATTGTTTTATAATGTTACCATCGATCTGATAACATCGATGTCACAAAACATATCGATGTTTAGCTAATCGATGTGCATTTTTAATGCCAACATAAAAAATAAAAGTTACCAAATTACAGAATTCTTTTTAAAACCATCTAAAACTCAAGCCATCTGAATTTCATGTGTGTACTTCTATTGGCGAATCAAATTAAAAGTTCGCGCCAACTATCAGTTGATCGCAAGTAGGTCGCTTGCTTATAACCTATCTTTAAGGCTATTAGGCATCTCCTATGAATATTTTCTTATTTTGCCAAGCAGTTTTTATAATTTTCATGTAATTTTATGTATATTAAGAGGACAATAACTAAGGTAATTAAAACAAGCCGACTGTTTATAGAAATTATAATGGATTCGGGGAAACATGAAAATTGTCAAGTATGTACCATATAACGCAAATAAAACTACAAAACTAGGCAACTAAAAGGTTAACATAATAGAACAAAAATCATAAAATTCAATATTGTTTTTCGTGACATTGCATGTTAGTAGTATGTAAAAAGTTACTTCTGGACCAGGACATTTGGCGTCTTAAAAAAAAAGGCATAATCTTAATAGGTATGTGTCTATCGAGGAGAATCATCGGCACGACCATCAATCCTGAATCAACAGAGGACAGATCATTGTTGTTCGATATTACTGTAAGTCATGAATAGATGGAAGAGTCCCAAAACCGAGAAATGTTTTGAGAATATTTGGCAGCACTAAGTTGCCCGTCAATCTTCGTAGGTCATCAATCTCTATGGCTACTCGAGATCTCACCAGTTCAGATTTAAGAACAACTGCATTCTCAATTAAAAAAGGGGGCGATAGGAATCGAACTCAAAACCTTGTAATTATCTGTCTAACTCTTTACTAACTGAGCTATTTCGGTCTTGTCCATTCTAATTTCTAATCAGCTATAATATCTATCAAATTACGCAATATTAGGAAATCAAAAGAAAGTTGGATTCGCAGTAATTTGAACACGAGACCCTTTGGATTGAACGCGAATATCTTTCCAACACGCCTATAATGGATCTTATACAGTCGTTTTTGGATTGAATAAATTACATTGTCTATGCTAATTTTCTTATTGAATAAAAAAATGAAATTCGCTTCGCATGCTATGCACTAGTCTACTTTGTGGACGCTCATGAGGACTTTGTCCGAATTTAATTATGGTGTACATAACAATTATTGTATCCAAATTTATTTCTTAAAGGTAAACACGCACGTAATACGCTCTATCGTGCAGCGCTTAAATTTAATAACGAATAACGCATTTTAACTTTAGAGCGTTTTTATTAAACAGAAGATGGTAGAAGGTCGAGCGTTGGTATGGTCTATAAAATTCCTTGAAAAATATAAACATTTTTTTTGTTATAGAAACTGTTCTTATTCTGATTAACAATCAATACTTTTAAATTTTTAGCTGATTTTTTTGGTTTGCATATCTTAATTGAAATCTAGACAGAATATTATCACAAAAAAATATATTATTACACTTAAGTAACGATGCCAACGTAAAATTTGTTTTTTTTTTATAATTTGTTTTTGTAACACAACTACTTACTAAAATTGTTTTTATTTATTTTGTGATATTAAACGGTTATCCATTTTATATTTTGTAAATAATAAAGTTTAAATTGGTCCAGTTTTCTTATCTTACTCCGTTGTAATTAGGAGAATGGTTTATATTTAGTTATAATTTTCATTGAACGTATAAAAAATAGGCAATAGTTTTTTTTCAACTTATGTTTTTACCGTATCAATTATTATGTACATTCACTAACATAAGTCGTAAGTCCCGGTTTAATGAAATATTAAAAAACTACTCAAGTAGACATTTATAATTTTATTAAACATTAGGGGCAGTAAAAATGAGAGTTATTTTTCATTACAATTTACAGACTCAAACTATTTTTAAATCAGCAAAATGTATACTAACTATAAGGGTACGTAAGTAAAAGGGAATGATTTTAACACTCATAGCTATTCTCTTCTACAATTTTTTTTATTGATGTCATTCTGTTTTATTCAAAATTTTCTAAATACCTGATGCTAACTTTAACATCATCAGAGAGATGAAGACCCATTAAAATTTTCTTTAAACCCTTTATTTCGTTTTCCATAGATTCAAATGCTTCATAGTATTTTTTCTCTATACACTGTTTTAGGGCCGGCTTTGCAGAATCTTGTCCATGACGCTTTACTTCAATTATAATCGCTGCATAATCTGTAATAACCATTAAATCAAGCCTGGGTGACGGTCCCTTTTTGATTGCCAATTCTGAGAAACAACGAATGTTCGTAGATATTAACATATAAAGGTCACAGTGAAAATGAAAATGAGCTTTTGGCAATTCTCGGTTAGTATACAGATTTTCCACAGCTTTTTTAAAAGTTACATATTTCATAGGTTCATGCTCTTCTCCACATCCTAAGGACTTTAAAGCACTCACAAATGACTCCTGTTGTTTTGCATCAAACCGGTCAGATTTAACATTTAACAACGCCCGATGTAGTATACTTCTAAATAATGTTTTCAATTCTAGATTCGGAATTTGTAATGTCCAAGTCGTATCATCTTTGTGAATAACATCAAAGTATCCACATTCTGTAAGAAATTGAAGAGCTACGTCTACATGTCTTCATTGATACAAGTGAACAGTGAATCCGATAATAATTTCAAATTAGAAACATCGTTCAAATTTATTGTATCGATGATTGTATTGATGGAAATAACCTGATTGTCTCTAATGGCATGAAACACCTTCTCCCGCATCTTTTCAAATTTAAATAGTTCGCATACATATTTTGTTCCAACTGTTTCACTTCAATAACTTTTTCGTACGAACTTCGATAAATATTTGGTGATAGACACAGGATTACAAATAGTTGTATCTTTATCTCCTATTACAGTGTAATTATTGTACCAAATACCAATTTCATCAAGAGCTTTTTGTCGTTGACTTTCTGTGACAGTCCTTTTAACTAAAGCGATTACTTCTTCTTTAGTAAATCCAAAGAATTTATAATAATCATAATCCTTGTCCAAGAATGTTCTACGTGCAACATTGTTAGCTCCTAATAAAATCATACCGCCTACTGCAGTGACAGAAAAAATTATTACTCGTTGAACAAATTCTGCTGACATCTTATCTTTGCATAAAAGACGCATTAGTTTTCGTATTAAAGTAATGATCCTATTGTCTGAATGACCACTAAATAACAATTCCATGAAAGGTGCGTCGGACTCGTCAATTAACATAATGATTTTTCTACTTGTTTTTGTTTGATAGTAAACCGACACAATCTTAATCAAATACCTAAAAGCTTCAAATATGTATTCTTCTGCTGTATCACGATCTGTTGCCTTTATCCACTGATCGTCATCATCAGCAGCTTTCAAATAACGCAAGAAACGTTTAACATCCAGTCTTCCCATATAGTTACTTGACCAGCTGAATTTTTCACCGTCTTTACGAATTAAATATGTTTCATATTTTTCAAACTGCCTTGTTATCATAGTTCTAAGGCTCTCCAAGAAATTGCGATATGTCATTGTGGATAATTGTGCAAAATCCGGTGAAATTACTGGATGCTGTCCGCAGTGCTGGCGAAAAAATCCTTTGCTCTCACGATCAAGATTATTTGTGCTTTCTTCAGTGCATTTGTAAATTTTGAGATCCTTGAAAAGATTATATTTCTCTTTTAACTCCTGTTCGCTGTTGACAATTTGAAAAAACATCTCAAGTATATTGCAAGCCATAGTCTTGCCAAATCTAGGCGGCGCAGTCAGAAGTACTCTATGTGCCTCATCCTTCATAACGCATCTAATAAGCATAGACTTGTCCACAAAAGTCGGTTACCATCGAAGAGCCTCGAAATCCAAGTCAGGATCCTGAAAAGGTATAACAAATTGTAATTTCCATGAATTCCTATTTGAACATAAAACAAATTGTACATTTGCTGGAAGCAAGTTACTTACCGAACCTCCATTGTCATTTAACCTTCCGGAAGTGTCCAAAGATGTTGCATCATCCAGTAAATTTGATCCAACTAATTGCTATAACAAAAGAGTAACACATGTTACCGTGTGATACAATAATATGCTGGTCTTACTTGGTCTGAATAGATACATTTGTTTTCGACTTTTATGCGCTTCGATGAGGATGAGGAGAGCTCCATCAGATCTACCTGTAAAAAATGTTATATTCAAAAAGTTCAGCGGCAGCAGCAGTGACTACCTCTGGGTCCGTTTCTCTTGAAAGCGCGAACTACACTGCAAAGTTTGCGAGTGTGGAGGTGCATGTTTTTCATGTAAAAGTGGCGCGAATCGTAGCGTTAATTCACGCGGCGATTCGCGCGCGAGTGTGGAGCCGGCATAAGGATTTTGCCATATTACGTAATTCGCGCAAACGACGACTATTCAAATCATGTTTTAATTTATGCATATGTATTCGAGTTTCTTCGATATATGTTCCACACATCACATTTTACCTTCTTTACTCTATTTTTTTTTGGTTTAGCAAATATATCGTCATCAAACAGAAATGTTTTTAGGTTCTTTTTGTTTTCTTTCTCTTTATGTAGCTGCATTCGGGTGCTTTTGATATATTTTCCACATATGTCACACTTGATTTTCTTAACTCTCTTTTTCCTTGGTTTAGCAAATAAATCATCATCAAATGAAAATATTTCTGAATTCGCTTCGCTCATAATGACTTTGTCCGAATTCCGCAAAGGAGGCACAATTGATTTTTTTCCCGTTTTTTATTTCCTTATGTTCGGCTTTAATAATAGCTTTGATTAAGTCTGCTTTATTATATTTTCTAATATATTTGATGTCTAATGATTTTGCAATATTAAACAGCTCAGATAAACGAAGATTACTTAAGTTCCTTCGTTCCATTTATTATAGGAAAAAATCTAACAAACAAATCTGTTTTTATATGCATTTTAAAATTAGTTCTAGTGTAATATCTACCACAATCACATAATAAACGAGTAGAATTAACAGCTTTTTTTTACATTGTTTACATGTTTTTTCATATTTATTTCTATAGTTATAAAAATCATCTGGACATTTTAATTCCAAACAAATGGAGCAAAGACTTGTCATTCATTAGAAAATGTATTCATCAAAGACTTAAAGATTAGAAAAACGAATTTTAAGAAAATCTAGTTATGCCAAGGTTAATACGTTATTTTCATACATTTTAAATTGATTATGTATATTTTGAAATACTAATTCTTCAAAGTCGTTATTTGATTTGCTTCTCATATCGTTCAACTTTTTTTCAAACATTTGCCATGCTTCTTGGTCATCGTTATGTAAGCGATTCATTTAATTTATTACACTTTTATTTTCACAAGAAATTATCCATAAACAATGTGTGCTAAAACACACTGTCCCTGTTTAGGTAAAACTGTGAAAAGCCTCAGGATTCAAACATATGTGTTATATATGGAGGTGATCAATTTAATGATATTAAATATGTATATTTAATTAATTGTCGAAAAAAAATAATACTTCGAATAAAAGCGATCTAGTGCAATATGCGAGGCAATATGAGACCTACGTATTATAAAAAGTCTACATAAAATGAATGAAAATCTAGATATCAACGTAGGATTCAAGAGAAAAAAACAGCAATTATTTTAGAATTTAATAATAATGTAGAGAAAGCTATTAGAATAAATTATTATATGATGAGGACAAACAAAGTATGGAAAAAACATGCAATATTATAAATGAATCAGGATTATATCCTTTAATTTTATCATCCAAGAAAGAAGAAACCAAAAAAATTACATCAGAGATATTTCCCAGAATAAAAAAGAATGGCAAATATAAAAGAACTGAATTGGAGCAATTGAAAAACAATAATTTGAAACTGAGAGATTTAGTATAAATGGAATCGGTATATAAAGCGTCGTAGTACATATAATTATTTTGAAGGAGTTATAACCCAGGAAAACAAATATTGTTACACAATAATAAAAAATAAATTAAATGATTGACATTCTATTATACTAAGATGTGAAGGCGTTCTACGTTTGTTTTTGATGTCAATTTTGCACGACAAATTTAAAAGAGATAACAAAATGCAGACGCTTAAGATAAAAAACGAATTTGAATACATTCCCTACCCGATACTCGTGAGGTTTCTGCACTAATTCTAGTTCTTGCACAATGGTCATGAATGTTTCGAACAACCAGGGTCATGTCATTTCTTTACCCATTGTGTAAATACCCCTTTAGAATGTGAAAAAAACATAAATGATATTTAGCATAAAAATTGACTACTTACTGTGGCTTCTGCAATCAGCGATTCGATTGAAGAAAAACATTTAGTGGGTTTAGTATTTAAATTCAAAGAAAACGTAGAAAGTAAAAAAAAACCGATGCAGATAATTGAACAGGAACTTAATATTGTTGGGTTTGAAAATTATCGAACTTGCATTAATTCTTAAAAGAAAATATGAAAATCTAAAAAAATAAAACAGACAAAATTGGCACACGAGAAAAAGTACACTTTGGGCACACTGTGGCTTTAACAATGCCGTTAGTATCTCCGATTAGCTGTCCCATTGCTCCTGTTGCAAAATATCGAAGTGCTATAAACACTCTGCCTGAGGCTCACACGGCGTGATTTTTATCCGTTCTTGAAGAAAGTTTCCTCAATGATAAAAGTACCACGTCTTTAATCTAAATCGATTTCCAAAATCAGTCATTCCATTTTTGAAAATTATTGATCGTTTCCTAAAAGTTTGAGTCAATCTTGGATTTCTAATTTAAAATCAAATGTTATGTTTACGTTATTTTTTCACACGACACATTATTTTCTGGTATCCATTCCATGTTATTATTTTTACTTATAAATTGTGACCTATCAAATAAATATCAAAATTATACTGATCCACCTCTTGATCGATAGATATCGGTCGATCACTGAAAACCAAGTTCAATGCTTAGTCAACCCACGATCACCGTTCGTACAACAAAATGATTTAGCTTTAATCTAGACTGGGAGATAAACGGAAGTTAAACTGATTTGGTACAACCGGCCATGAGAGATTTATTTTCTATCCTAGCTACTTATAATGTTAACTTTTCTGTTAAGTTGAGTTTAATAAATTGGTAATTTGAAAATAGTTTTATGAAATAAGCTGAGAATGTTTTGTATGGCTATGATAATTACATATACCTACCTACCCAGTGTCATTTCTATCCAAACATTCGCTAGTGTAAATTTTTGAAAATTCTTGGATGTAAGTTGCTGTAGGTACGTTCTTTTTGGGGAAAGTCGAATGATAAACTATTTTATAAACTGAATATAGGTATGCCCTTTTTTTCGATATATGCGATTATTCACTTAATTCCAAGTATAAAAAATAGTTGCAGCCGAGTCTTGCGTGATTTGGACAACTTTTCTGGAATTATGAAACTAGCAAACTAAGAATAGAAACAACTTATTACAGTAAGAGTCACCTTTAAATATTGAAATATTAAAACACCTTTACAAAAACAAATTTTGCAAATTGCGTAACCTGTACCTTATTTTAGGTTAAGTTCAACACATGTTACAACTTGACAGTAATAGTATAATAAATGTTGTTATTCTATTAATTACTAACATGTTTTGAGCGTGAAAGCAACGTTTTTCTTTTACGACACTGGAAAACGAATAACAATGTACCACGTGGCTGTTGTCATACTCAGGAATCTTCAGTTATTAATTACTGTTATCTTATTAATGTTTTAATTTTTTTAGATTTTTCCTACTGAAACTCCGGTCGAAATTCCTGTACTCCAAAATCCTGTAGAGTCTTTCGTCATTCCAACCGTTCCAACCACATCCAAATCAATTCAAGTAAATAGTATTTCTACGGAGTATAGGGCTAATCTCCAGTACCATTGCAAAGTGTTGACCCGAAAGCTGAAACGAACAAATCAAAAATATTTAAAATGTTTGGCTAAACTAAACGATTTAAAGGAAGAGAAACGTAAAATTTCAAAAAAATATGAACTTAATAAATAATAGTTCAAAACGCTGAAAAGAAGGTCATCTTTCTGATGGATCTTATAAACAATTATAGCAAAAGAGTACCGAGATGGTCTGAAATATCAGTCAGAATGTGTACAGTATGGAGATTTTGTTCAGCTAAAGGTTACCGATTTTGTCATAACAATTTAACAAAACTACCTTCAAAATCCACAATTTTGAGACATCTTGGAAAATTCAACGGTCGAAATAAATTAATCAAAGAACGCCTGTGTGCCGAAGTATCTCAATTTAGGCATCCTATTAACGAATAGGTTCTTTAGTAATTGATGACATGTCAATTAAAGAGAAAATGCACTACAGTTGTTCAGAAGATTATATGTATGGTTTAGATACCTGCAGTTCAGGAACGATTGGTGAAAGGCCGAAAATAGATGTTATGTTGTCCATGGATTGTTAACTCAATTCACAATTCCAGCTGGATATTTTTTCCTACCCAACGTTAATGGCAAATGATTTCCATTCCATTACTTTAAGAGTGTTGAAATTGCTAACAGATTGTAATTTTATAATTTTGTGACTTGTGACAGACAACTTTTCTGGGAATGTTGGCCTTTTCAAGAAACTTGGCAATGGGTCGCTTTAAAATTCTATTCAGCATCTCATTTTACCACACATACCATTATTTTTGAGTTTTGACTTTGTGCGTGTACTGAAAAATGCCCGAAGTATTTTCCTTGATCACGATATGGATTCATCAGAAGGGATAATTTCTGCGAAATATTTAAAATTATTATTTGAGCTGCAACAAGGTCTGCCAGTTAAACCTGTTAAATATTTGACCAAGAAGCATTTATTTCCCACAACTTTTGAGAAAATGAATGTGCGAAGAGCCATTCAAGTTTTTTCTCTATCGGTAACAGCAGCAATAAGATTCCTGAAAGAAGCAGGTGATGAACAATTTTCTGATGTTGATGCCACAATGTCTTATATGGAAAATATGTAGCACTTTTTTAAAGCACACAATGTTTTAAGAAGGTACCAATACACCAACACTTTGGATAATAGTGAGGCGCCTTTTGTCCACATTTCGGATGAACGTCTTCACTGGTTGAATACCACCTTCCAAGAGTACATTGCTGACATCCAGCAAAGTTTGGCGACCTTTAATTTAAATGGGCTTATAAAAGAAACATCACATGCTTTAACATTTGTGGCCCAAAGCACCCACCTATGCGTAAAATATTTACTGAATGAAGTCGGATTTTATTATGTGCTCACAAGAGCATTCAGTTCCTATTGTGTTGAAGCAATGTTCTCACATGTAAGATTAAAAGGAGGTTTCAATGACGCCACTGATGCTAGGGCAGCCAAATATGCTATGTGATGTGGCATAATTAAAGCTTCAACGTCTGCAAATGTTTCTGCAAGTGAAGGTTTCATTAGTTCATTATTGAGCCTACCAATATGGAAGACGTTGTTCTACCTTTTTTTTTTTATTATTATTATTATATAATATTTTCATTTACTGTTCCTGGT
This sequence comes from Dastarcus helophoroides, assembly GCA_028583605.1. Lineage (NCBI taxonomy): Eukaryota > Metazoa > Arthropoda > Insecta > Coleoptera > Bothrideridae > Dastarcus > Dastarcus helophoroides. The sequence goes on from CM053332.1 coordinate 6,060,398, forward strand.
CCTTAATTACAAATTGTTAGTTTCCAGGATCGTGGAGGACTATTTTATCCCAGCTCTGTATTCGTTGGATAGTTCAGAGGATTGCAGATATTGGACAAGAAGCATTACAATTTATGGATATGCAAAACACGTGCCACCAAATGGTCGAGATAATGTGCCCTCATTTGCTAGAAAATCCGATATTTTCGTCTTGCATGGCTAGCTGATAATAACTGCAACGCTGAAACCAGTTTTGGATAATATTTTCCAAGAAAAAACAGATTTACCAAAGAAGAAATATGCAATCCACTTTGCAGAAAAATATTAAAGTTATAAATTGTTCTAATCTACCTTGTGTTATCATTTTATGTTTTTTTGCAATTCTAATTTATTAGAATTTTGCCAGTCCAGAATGTATCCAAAATTAGCTCGGATCTTGGATATTTTGTAGCATTCATGTTATCATGTTTTTAATTGATGTTTTAAGTACTTAACTTTGACTATATAAATATTTATATTATCAAAGGTACTTAATCATACTTATCCTCAAAGTAAAAAGTTGAAAAAGTCTAAATCGACTGCGTTCGAAATCGGTAGATGGAGTGGATGGAGCGAAAAGCGGTTCAGCCGCCCGAAATGTCACAGAAACAAAGTTTATATGGAAAAATCGAAAATTTAAACGGCCTTATAAGCGTAGCCGTTGATTGAATACTCAACTCAAATTGAATATTCAATTAACGGCGTAGCTTATTGATTCAGATGGCCTTGCTAAAACCGTTGATTGAATACATATTCAATCAGCGCTAAAACTGTAGATTTGCTGCCATCTATTCAAACGTAAGCGAAGCTGATGACGCGCAAATATTTAAACTGCTATGAATCCACATTATGTACATGGTTTATTTCGTGACGCTTGCGCGTCATATCGCGAAACTTAGCTCAATACCAAATGAATTTGCCAAAAATAATCTTAGCGCTCTTGTATACAGCAATTTGGATGACCGGTGTTTGTAATCTTCTTTAATAAACACGCTTCTTTTCACCTGAACAGTTGCGTAACTGTAACGCTAAGCGGTGAAAGATTCATTGCAGCATTAGTATTTTGTGATTAGAAAGGTGAACTGGGTACTCGAGTGCAATTGCTTGAATTGTTTCGTGAATTTGTGCATCTAACTGGGTCATTTTCATAATTTGCGATGTCTCTGAAGGTAAGACTATAACAATTTTTTTTTGCAAATTTAATTTTGTTTCTTGTTGTTTATTATTGATTGTAATTTGAAAACAAGTTCTGGGTATTTACTGCATTGTAAATTTAATTTTAGAATTTAATTACACATTTTCGTCGCAAATAACAGGTTCTGAATAATGGATAAAAAGAATATTACTTTTTATTATGAAAGTAGGTAAAGTGGAACCGTCTTCGGTATTTTTTAAAGTATATATTGCTTTTTACTTATTTTGTTCTAGCAACTGCATTTCAAAATACATTTAATGTTTAAATATGTGAAAATCTAAAACAAATTATTAAATGTATTTAAAAATTTTTTTGAACGATTAAATATGTTGTAACGAAATGTAAATTGTAGAATTTAGTGCATAAGAAAAGTTTCTAGAAAGATCTGAAGTGTTGAAGTGTTCCGAGTTTAGTTCAATAATAAAGTGGGTATAATCCATCAAGTGTAATCAATCGAACCGATAAACCCGTAACAATATTTTTTAATGTAAAATTACTAATGTAAATATATCGTATCATGAAGGGAAAAAAATATTTCATACGAATTATTGCCACAATATGCAGTAACTATCCTACGGAATTTTTTAACCATCCAAAATAATATAACCCTCAAATGAAAAAAACTACAAAAAAAGCAAATGTTAAAATATAAATAAAAATAATTGTCATCGAAATAAAGGTCTTTTTTAAATTGATTAATTTATGGATGTCAATGTTTAGGATGCGTATAGAAAGTACTATGTAATATTACGGATTTTATTTAGATCGAGTAGGCCGTAAATTTTATGAAATTTTCCTTTCAGTTAACGGATCTTCGGCCGAATATTGACGTCATGGTCTAGAATTATTAACGTCTTAATTAGCTAACAATAAGTTGATTCAAACTTAATTAGAAATATTTTGTTTTATGGGTGTAAATTAAATCGAAAATTTATATAACTTTTATAACAGTTAATTAAAGAATAAAATATATTAGCATAAAATAAATATTACTATTTAAATATAAGCTTACATACAACGTCGTATAAATAGATGTGACATATATGCAAAAACGTTCCTTCAATTAAGTATACTTAAAGCAATCTAACATTCCTTTACAGAATCATTAAGAAGAATCTGTATCAGCTGTCTTTTATTAAAGTTTTTATTTATTATCATAACAGAAGGCTAACTCTCCTCAAGTGACCGTTTGAGTCCCGTATCTTCAAGCTTCAAGCCCGCCTACGGCGAAAATCTACGGCGGTACTACCAGTGGAGTAAAGATGAGAATGTTCCAGAATAGAGTCCGATTGTATATTCAGCTCTGTGGACCCTTTTTTTAGGATTAAAATATCATATTTTATTCTACCGATTTTAATGTAGGATTTAATTCCTTAAACTAATTCCAACAATTACTCAATAAATAATATCATAACATAATAATTGGAATAATATGCGGTGCGTTTATGCAAAAAGGCGGTTTATAAAGAGATAAGGCGAAAGTTTACCTTCTTCTTCTTCTTCTTCTGCTTCTTCGTTAATGGTCTTTATCCCTTAGGGATAATTGCCCAGCACATTCTGGGATGAGGCGGGATGCCCAATAAAGGGCGCCTGGGTGATACCCATGTCCCTTCCTTGAATTCTTGATAGCAGATGAAAATAAATATTTGGGGTGCAGGTTATAATAACAATGTTAATAAACAAATAGCACAACGTAGGATAGACTTTTCACGGTCAGGGGCAACGGCTGAGCGGCTATACAAAGAAAGTTGCCTCAGTTTGTAGAAGAGTGGAGAGGATAAAAGAGGATCTGAAACATAAAGAGAAATTAAAAAATATTATTATGAATCGATCCGAATAGACCTTTACTGGGTAAGCTAAAATTTTTTTTTGTTATGGTATAAAAAATTGATAATCGTGCTTCGTAATTGCCTTCTCTTAATATGCCGGACATATTCGTCGGTAGTGTAACCCCGGTTTTTGTGATATCTGAGTAAAAGTCTCGATTGTTGACTTTGTAGAGAGGACATTCCAAAAAAATATGATCCAGGTCCTCTAACTCTCCACATTCGCAATTTGGGTTATTTTTTATTCCGACGCGATGTAGATGGCTGCTTGTGAGACAGTGTCCTGTGCGCATGCGAATTATTGTGGTCAAATGTCTTCGATCAATGAAGGGTACTGATTTGAACCATGGTATGGAGGGTAGTCTGTTCTGAATTTGATAATACCAGCGTCCTTTATATTTTGTGGAATTGGACCACTCCTCTTGCCATTCCCTCTTAATTTTTTCCTTTATTATAGGGAAGAACTTTTTTTTGTCCAGTTTGACATTTATCGGTATGTTCATGGTGCAGGCTGCGTTGGCTAGATGGTCTGCCGTCTCATTACCCATTATTTTGCTGTATCCAACAGAGTTTAATGTCACATTCCATTTCATTAGCGATTAGTATTGTTCTTTTGGTTGAGAGAGATATGTAGTCGTCCTTTGCATCTAAAGTGATCTTGGAAAGTTTTTGTATCGCACTTAAGGAATCTGAGAAGATGATGCCTTTTTTAATTTTCTTGTTTGTGGCTATGAGGACGGCTTGGTTGATAGCACAAATTTCGCCCGAGCAGATTTGAGCTTGATTTGGTAGGCGGGCGATGAAGGCGAATTTAAGCTGAGGTATGTGAATGGCCATACCCAGTCTGTTGTATTTTTCAGAAGCGTTCGTAAATATGATGGTGTGATTATTGAAATAATCGTCAAGTTTGGAATGGAATATCAGGGCGACGTTGGGGTCATTCTTGTTGAGATTAAAGTTTTAAACATTAACGGAGACAATTAGATGGCGATATTCAACATTATAGCAAGAAAGGATCTCCTCTCTATAAAGCTGGGGTCTAAATTCAACTATATTGTTTAAGGCTTCCAACATTGTCGGCAACATAATGTTTCCGGGGGTAGTGGATGAGCGGGCTAAGTTTTGGTAGGTGTGGAGAAGACCCACCATTATGGATATTAGAAGGTGATTCTTGATAGAGACTATATTTAGCAAAAATTTATGAGTTAGCCATCTTCTTCTCTTCTATGTTCCAATGCCATTTCTCCACATTCCGCCAGTAAAGCTTTAGTTGGGGTAGATCTCATACAACCAGTATATATAATAATAATATATAATATCGGATACTTGGAGGTCGAAAATATCTTTAGCCATGGAAAGGTGGCGTTTACCTATATTTAAGCCCGATCCTAGGTCTGCTTCAAGATTTACGATGAACGGACCAAAGTCCGTGTTTCTCTATTTGTTCGGTTTTATTGGTTTTGGAGGGGACGGCGGCAGTCCTTCCTCGGATTCTATATCCGAATCCGACATGATTGTGTGTTAGTATGCCGTTTATCAGGATTTTGTGCAATCTTAACACGTTTTAAGTGATGGGATAACGCTAACAAAGGAGGGTTAGTAATTAATTACCTTAAATCTGCACCCAAGTTGCACTGACACTTCGTAATATGCGGAGTTGATAACGTGCTTGCTGCCGCTACCAAGGGTTAGCAAGCGAATCCGACCTTCTGGTTGTTACTTATTTTGTGATATTACCTTGTCTGTATTTTTTTATTTTGACTTTTTCTAGAAAAGAGACTTATTTTTCGAAACATCGACATTATATCTGAAATTTAATTCGATAATATCGAGATTGTTTTTAATAAATTTTAAATATTTTCTCGAAGTTCAACTTTTTTTTTGAAAATTAGGTAAACAATTTTAGATTTCGCCTTTATTTAATTTTGGTGGAACGGAACTGGTCCTTGGTTCTCTTCAAAAATTGAAATACAAATCTTGTCACCTGAAACTAGGAAAGATTAAAAACACAACAATGGTTGCCTCTAACGCGTTTCGATAGCCACCTAATCCTACTAACATCTAATCATACACGCCGCAGTGTCACAATTCCTTATCCATCTATTTTCAACAGAAATAAGTGGCCCAGCGCAGCCATTCATAAGATTATCTCAACCCTTATGGATGGCCAAGGTCTTGTTAACGTAACAAGATTGTCTTGCTGAAAACCCCTAGGATATATCACTTCCAAGAAACTGTACAGTTTTATAAGTTAATTATGCTGCACTTTGTACAAATTATAAATTGTGCCTTTTTTGTCGATACACCTTGGTTCTAGGTCACTGGGGGTGATACAAATTTTCTAATAACTGCAATGGATTTGCAGTAAAATGTAGCTTGAATAAACTTCAAGATTTTTAGAAAGAACCATTTGTTGGGTGTCATTTTCGAAGTGGTCTGGCTTCCTTAGGAGCACTCTGTTTCAGGCCCGGATTTAAGGCGATTGAGCGATTGGGCCCAATCGGGCCCCGCACTTGAAGGGGCTTCGCATCAATGCTAAAATTAACAAAAAAATATTTTTCGAAGTTTAAAGCAAAATGCCTTTGACGACAAAGGATAAATTAGAAATTATTCAAATAATTAAAAATATATTTAAGTTCGCATTGATGGATGAGATTTATTATTGTGTATATTATTATACTACTAGCTGCTACTCGCTGCTTCATCCGCGAGAAATTAAATAACTGTTTTTTTTTATATGTAAACATTTTACTTCCTCGAGGTTTTATTTTCTTAAAAAAACTTTCCATCTTAAGCATTGCCTATTTCCCGGTGCAGTCATGAATTGAATCTACTAACCAAGTTTAGGTTTCTGTATCCAGAGATTTAGGTTATGCATTGGTCCGTTAATAGTTATCTACATGGGCGTAGACAGGATTTCCTTCAAAGGGAGGCAACAATCATTCTGAAGAATTCATGGACAAAAAAAGAAAACCTTTCTGCTGAGTAATAATGTAGATATATTTTTACTTAAAAACTACACCAACTGGAAAGATAGAATTTTCAGATTTCGAAAGAGCCAAACTTTAAGAAGAAATATTTCAGAAAACTTCAAGAAATGTCAAAATTTCGAAAAGGTTGAAATTAAAAAAAAAGGAATTTTCAAGGGTCGATTCTTGTGAAAAATGTGCCAATTTCCATAAAAAGTCAAATTTGAATAAAAAAAAATGCAACTTTTCAAAAAAATACTGCAGAATTTTTATTTAATTTAATTGTTAACATATTCTTAAAATTAACAAGAAATCTCTTTCTCAAAATTTCCTAAAAATATTGTTCTCAGAATTAGATTTAAAAAAAATAAACGAAATTTTGTGAAAAAGTCGAAATTTAAAAACAATTCAATTTTTAATGGAAATGTCCAGAATATCTCGTATTTTGAGAAAAAAGTCAAAATTTGCAAAATAAGATGAATTTTGAAACCACTGGGTATCGAATTTAATAAAGAAATAAGAAAAACCAGATAATTAACAGCGGACTTCGAAAAAAATCACGATTTTTGGAAAATACGTACCATTTAGAAAAATTAAGAGAAAAAGATCGCACTTTCTAAAAAATATCTGAACTTTTTAAAAGAAAATCTAATATTAAGTTTAACATTTAAATTTTGAAAATGAATTAGTAATTTCGAAAAAGACAAATTTCGAGGAAACAAATTTGGAAAAGTCAGAGTTTTCAGTAAATCATATTAAAAATAGAAACCTAACCGTTCACAGAATCTCGAAAAACTACCAAAATTCGAAAAAAGTTAAAATTTTCAATCGTCTAATTTTGTGAAAAAGTCGAATTTTGAGCAAAAAACTACAAATTCCAAAAGCATTGTTTTCAAAATTTAAAATTCAGTAAAGACGTTGAATTTATAAGAATATTTTTTTCTCTAAATCCTCAAAAATATTTTTTTCTACATTTTTATTAAGATTCCGATCTAATTGAGAAAAAAAACCGTTTCAGAATCATAAAACATCACATTTTAAGATAAAAGTGGAAATTTGTTAAAAATATAAAATTTAGATATCATGTAGTCATATTTCAGAAAATGTTTCAGAAAATTGTTAACTTTTATTAATAAAAATTTGAATATATGCAAACTGGGTCGCAGGAATGTTAAATAAAATTAATAAACCTAATGTTTATGACTAATAAGAGTATCATGAAGAATACTAAATTTCAAGTTTTCCTTGATCAAGTGATTTGTTCCACATTTTTCTATAGACAATCGGAGAAATTTGTCTATATTCACGAGTCTCATGATTTTGTATACGAAGGTGTACTAGCCCTTACAACGTTTTTAAGATTGCCTCAAACTCCCAAGACCGATGGAGTTGATTCTGAATATATCAAGGGCTTGTCTATGACTGATACTGAAATCCACTTAAAATAATAACCAATTCTCACTTAGTATATACATCCAATGTTTTGTCTGTAAGTATTCATTAGATAAAATCTGAACTCGAGAATCAAAGCGATATTAAAAACACTACCATTCCTCAATACAGAATCTTTAACATTCTTTCATAGAGGAACGCTAGTAGAGACCTAAAATTGTGGAACAAATCATGGGCCTTAAAATAGTAAAATGTATCCTCTTTTCGGATTATATCATGTAACTTTAAAATCCATCTGTGTTTTTTACCTAGAATTCCCTAATCCTACCAATGGAAACTTCCCTTGACAAACTTGTCTACTTTGCATTTGGTTCGCCTTGCTCCTTTGTTTATAATGTTAATGAAGTCAGCCAAATTTTCATTTATAATTATTCTTTTATAAACTCTTTCAGAAAGAATCCTTATCGGACGTTCAACTTCACTTAGCTGCCCTAAATGGCGATCTTCCTCTTCTAAAACGCATTTTGGATAGTGGTAAAGTCCATGTGGACTCCAGAGATAAGGTGAGTACATATTTAGTTTGTTAATGCTTAGTTTAAAGAACTCGCAATTACTGCGTACAACAAGCTTTTGTTCTATTTAACTTTTGGGTTAATTAGAATTGAGAACTATAAACTTTCTCGACACAAACAGAGCATCCTGCTTATTTAATATCGGTTCGAAATGCAGTTGCGGTATTATGTCTGTTTACTTTCGCTAAGCATGACACAAGAATGTTAATTAGCATGAGCAGGTAGAACAAAACGTTTAATCATTTCGAGTGCTTGAATGTGGGTAGGTATGAAAAAGCTGAAAATAAATGCTTCGTGCATATTTAGGACGAAGAATAACTTTCCAAATACCACTCTTCAACTAAACGTGAAGATAAAGAATGCAAAGACCGATGCGTATGATTTACTCTTGCATAACCTCGGAGAGGTGTATGCTATAATTAAGTGAGCGGATCAAACCATCAATCCCATCAGATGATCAAGGAAGTAGAAAATGACTGACATTTTTATTGTAACTAATTAATATGTTAAATATATTTTAAAAGTGCTCATTAAAATGTCAAATGAAAAGAAAACCAAAAAGAGTATTAAAAAATGTCTTAAAATAATGAGTAGCGAAATATTTCAAGAAACCGTTAATGAGTATGTCGTTCCCAATATTTACCCGTCTAGAGTAAAACTAGTTTTTCCATAAGACAAATCTAATGAAATATTCTATATTTGCTGGCGATGTTAGTATCATTTAAAACAAAATAAGAGCTAAATATATGTTTATTTTCTTTTTTATTCCCACGTCGTTCAAACATCTTACAACTCCTTTTTTAGATTTATAGAGCTTTTTGTGTCATGCAGATTTTAAAAAACTTTATTATGTTTTCTTTATAGAGAAAAAAATTTCCAACCTCTGGCTTTGGTGGTACTAAATCGCAAATAAGGTTTTGATAAATTATGAATGAATGGAAGCAATATTTAGGCCAGCGACGTAACTATCGGCGAGTTAGACGGTGGAGTGCACCTTGGCCTTCAAGCTCAGGGGGTTTCGCCCTTTGGTCAGAAAGCTTCTAATTGATCATGGGAATATTTTCTCACTTTCAGAAAATACATGTTATAACCGGTGCTTTCTTTACGAGTGTGTCCTGCCGAAAGAAAAACACCAGTTAAGGAGTTGGGATTTTAGACGTCTTGGGAAAGCTGATCAAGGAATGGAGTACACCCTGGCCTCCAAGCTCAGGGGTCTTCGCCCTTTGGTCAGCAAACTTCTAATTGATTTTGGGAATATTTTCCCACTTTCGGAAAATACATGTTATAACCGGTGCCTTCTTTTCGAGTGTGTCCTTTCGACAAAAAAAAGAAACAACAGTTAGGGAGCTGGAATTTTAAACATTTTGGGAAAGTGGATCAAGGAAAAAAAAGAGCAAATATGTTATTTCAAGCAAAACTATTTGAATTAATCAATTGCAGTGTTTTGACTTTTTTTACTCAAAATTTTGATCTTCATCTTCACCTTTATAAAAACGTTCCCGAATTTTTCAGTTTAAAATTTTTAAATTTCTCTGAAGTTTGAGAAAACATTTGAAATCGTTTTTGAATAAATAAAAATCTCAAATATTTGTCTTTTTATAAACAATTGAAAGCTTCTAGAATATTCAAAATCTGGCCACTAAGGTAAAATTAAAAAAAAATTATATATAATTTGGTTATTTATCTTTGGAAGTTTTGACTCAAAAATTAGGGTTTTTCTAAAAATTTTTTTCTCCAAATTTGGTTTCGAATGGAAACAATGCCAAAGTAATTTTTTGCAAGAAAGGTAAATATTTTTATAAAACAACTGAAATTTAAGTAAAAGTTTTTCAAAATTTCCACTTTAATTCAGAAATATCAATTTTAATCTAAATATTCGACTTTTGTCCTGGAAATATCACTCAGTATTTCAATATTTTAAAAAAATCTTTTTTGTATTTGTTAATAGTTTTTTTCAAACCTCGTGTTTGTTATGTTTTCCCCAAAATTTAACTTCAAAAGATGTGTAAGATTTTTTCTGAAAACGAAAATTTCTTCTTTCAGCAATTTAGTCTTTAATTTTCCAAAAATTCGGCTTTTTTTCTCAAAATTCCAATCCAAGTTGACAAATTTAAACTTGGAATTTTAAAAAAATTTTGACGAGTTTGCCCGAAACTTCAAAATCTCAAAATATTGTGAGGTTAAAATTAAAATTTAAAAAGAAAATTAATAATAAATTGGGAATTCAGTCACTGAATATTTAGACTTTTTTGAATAAAGTTTTTCTCAAGATTTCGAATTAACATATGGAATAAAAAACAAAAATTAGAAATTTTTAATTACAATAGAAATTCCCGAGAGAAACATTAAAAATTTTTGAAAGAAACTTAACTCTAAACGCAAATTTTCTAGAAGTAAATTGAAATTTTACAATCAGCGAATTTTTCGTGAAACAAAGTCGAAAATACCGTTTTAAAGTTGAAATTTTAGAAAAATAATTTAAAACGCCACGTTTAAAAAGCCACGTTGAGCTTTATAAAAAATCAAATTTTAACACAAAATTTAGAGAAAAGGGTGGAATTTCATGTTTAAACCAAAAGTTAAATATTTTGAAGTCGACATTTGGTAAAAAAATTAAGATATTTTGACCTTTAAGGTCAAAAAAAATTTGAAAAAACTCGCAGTTTGGAGATTAAAACCGACACCTTTAGAAAAAAGTTGAAATTAAAAAATTCAAGACTTAGAGCAAAGAAAAATTTGGAAGTTTACTTTGAACATTTTCTGAAACGAGTCGCCATTTCAAGTTTGTCCTTGAATTATTTTTTTTTTATTTTGAAATTTAGACTTAGAACATCTAAATTTTCGGAACAAATTCGAGGTATCCAAAATTTTGAGAAAAAAGTCAAAAACTGGATTTCAACGTTGAAATTGGTAAAAATATAAAAATGTTAAATATATCTATTATACACGAAACAATTTGAAACCGTATCGAGTTTTAAGGTAAAAATTAAAAAAATAGGTCGGGTTTTGGAATTTGGTCTCGTAATGTTAAAAAAATAGGTCAACATTTTGAAAACAAAGTGGAAATTTTGAGAAAAACTAAATTTTGACTTTTAATTTGGAAATTTTAGAACAATTATAATTGTCTGATTACGGTGGAAATTTTAAAAGAAAAGTTAAAGGTTTAAAAGAGATGTTGAGTTTAAACTAGGCAGTTTAAGAAAAAGTCAAAATACTTGAACTTTATAAAAAAAAATTATTTGCAAGGAATAATTTATGCTTTCAACCGACTTATAAATTTTTAAGCGAAAAATTAAATTTTCAATTAACATTTTCAAAGACAACTTTGTTTTAAACCGAAAAATGAAATTTCCAACATTTTGATAACGTTTTCCATATCTTTAACCGAACTATGACCGTTTTCATGCAAAATTTCCGAAATTTCATAGGTTTTCATGTTAATTTACGAATATTTAAATCATTAAATTTTGATTTAAAAATTAAATTTAGAAGTTTTCAGTGAAAATGCTCAATTCTTCCATCAAAATTTCCAGTTTTCAGTTGAAACTTTCAACTATTCAGTCAAAATTTCAAGTTTTCACAATATCCAGGGCAACAAAATTAGTTTCCTTTTTATATTCTTCAGGAAAATTATTCTTTACGTTTTTCCGAGAGTCAGATAAAAAAGGAAACACTTTTTTCGCTCCTTTTACAAGGTGTACAAAGTGAGAGAAAAGGGGTGACTCTTACATCTAAAAAGCAGCAAAAAAATTCCTCAAAAAAAAAGCAAAATGTTAAGAAAAATGGTCAAATTTAGAGAATAAAGTCGAAAAAATAGCCGCTTCTAGAGAACAGAAATGAGTAAAAGATAAATTGAAACTGAATTATTTAATGTATATGAAGAAAAATTTTTCGATAGTTTAAACATTTTTCTCGGTATCAGCTTTTCCTATCGCAGATTCAGAAATCTTAAGGCGACTTCTAATTGTCATAGCAAACAGCGAATCATCCAACAGATTTTTCAGGGTTCTCGGAGAAAAAGTATCACTTAATTATTTGTATATTTTATTCTGTTGCGTAATATTGACATTTCGACCTAAACAATGTTACCTACTGTTGATGCAGATGTGGGTCAGCCTGTCCCCTAATAATTTCCCACTTTTTGAGTAGAATAACAGGGATAAAATAATTTCTCGGTCATTGTTAACAAACTAATAAGACGATACAAGTAAATTCAGCACCATTTGGTACCGAAGCTTATCTATTTTATCTCTTACACTTGCCTTGCACCTGAGTTTATTTCGTGTTCTTATCGTCAGCCATACAGCCCAAACTACAAACTTTTCAGTAGTGTACATTTTTTTTAACTACATTTTCCACAATGGCGATTGTCTTCGCCTGGGGCTTTAACTTAAAATAACACTGGAGATTCCCTAAACAAGGTTTCCAATTTGTTGACTCAGAATTAATTGGTTGATTTTCTCTTTAATGATCGAGCTATTTTGAAACTTTTTCTTCAATTCTAATCACGACTGTCAGAAAAAAATTAAAATTAGTGCAGAAGGTGCATTTATTAATTTTGTTATTATTCATATACAATATATTAACTATATTAACAAGATTTTGGATTTATTTCTCTATTTTTTTTTTTTCAGGAAGGTACCACCCCTCTGATTTTAGCATCTGCCAACGGACATTTCGATTGTGTAAAAGAATTGATAAATCAAGGAGCGGATCCATCCATAAAAAGAATTGTAAATATTTTTTTTACGAAGTCATACAATGAAACTAATTTTAGATTGCTCTAAGTATAATCCATTTACATTTTAATGATGTTTAGATAATGTAATACAATTCATTATCAATAGCACAAAAAATTTTTATTTTGATTTGCTTGCTTACACCCTATTTAATATTATTTCTAGACCGGTACAACACCATTGTTTTTTGCAGCCCAGGGTGGATATCTAGATATAGTAAAGTTTTTGTTGGATCATAAATCGCCCTGTTGACTCACAAAGTGTTGTAAGTTTTTGTCTATATATAAAAAAAGTAAATTATTGCAATAGTTCATATTTTGTTTTTTTAGGATGGAGGCAGTCCATTATTTGTGGCCTGCCAGTGCGGGCATATGGATGTTGTAAAAGAATTGATTAAAAGAGGCGCCAAAATAAATGCTCACATGAAGGTAAATTTTCATTTTAATTGTCTATTTTTACATTCTCTGCTTTTGGTTATGAAGGATTCCGCAGCCACAGTCAGTAAAACAGATACTTCTTCTGAAATTGGACCATATCAATCATACTAGAGGCGAAATTCATCTGCAGAAATGGTGAAATGAAAAACTAAGATTAAATACAGAAGAGCACGGTAATTCAGTATGTTGATCAATCCAGAGGCGAAACATTTTTAAATTAAAAAGGACACAAAAGATAACATGGTCCAGTCAGAAAAAAACATGATAGCTTTGTAGGTGAACAATACCAGAGATGAAGGAAAACTCTTCTAATCTTCTTCTTCTTCTTCTTTTTGAAGACCTATTGATCTATTTTCTTTCGAATTCAGGCATTTTGGTTGTCTTTCCATCTCTTCGGTTGTCTTTCTCTTGGTCTACGTTCTACAGGCGTGTCCTCCAGGGCCCTTTGAACAATTCTGTCTTCTTCCATTCTTCTGACATGGTTACACCATTAACATTTTCTTTGTCTGCCCCATCTTATCCCATCGTCTACTCCGCATATTCTTCTGATCTCATAGTCTCTAACGTGTCTCTAAGTGTTTTCCCGGTGATTGCTCTTAGTGTTTTCCTTTCTGCTGTCCTCAGCATTGATTTAGTTTTGTTTGTGTCTGCTCTCGTTTCGATTGCATACGTCAGCATGGGTTGCACGCATGTCTTACATATTCTCACCATTCGCATGTATTTGTTGCTCCACACGATATCTCTCAGGTCTACTGCTATGACAGCTGCTTTGTTTATTTTAGGTCTTAGCTCTCGCGTCGGATCATGGTGGCTCATCCCGTCTGTTCCTACATATTTAAAATTTTTTGCTTGTTCTCTACTGCTTCCATCAATTTCAATTTTGCATCGCACCGGGTCTCTAGAATAGGTCATGGTTTTTGTTTTCTCTATTGAAATTTTCATGTGGTATTTCTGAGCTGTTTGGTAGAAGCAGAATACCTGTCTCTGAAAGTCGCCTTCCGTCTCTGCCATAAGTGTTGCCTCATCAGCGTAACATATAATACTCAAGCGTCGTAGTTTATATCCCAGATTCAATGACGTGACTTTGTCGATGATGTTATCCATTATCAAGTTGAATAGGAATCGGCTGAGGCTATCATATATGTAATACTTCTATATGCCGTGTTTTGTACCTTCGATTGTGTTCAAAAGACGCGATGGATATATATGTTTGTCTTTAGGGAGGACATAATTTATTAACCAATCCCGCTTCTCGTCAGTTACCTTTGTTGTCATTCATTTATTAGTGTTCCCGCCCATCTTGTCATCTGTTCCCGCTATAATTGAATGAATGCTTGTAGTCCAAAGAGTACGACATATACTTTCATCTCACCTTTTTGACAACGCATTTTGTAGTGGCGATTATACACAACACGCCATATAGAAGTATTACATATATGAAGGCTATCCTCTTGTCTGATGCTACCCGGTGTTGATATCTCTCGAGTTGTTTGGTTATTGGCCCTGATAACTGTCGCCTTCTTGGTGTTGAGTTGATAAATTATATTGACAGTCTCCGATGGTAAATTTTTCGCTTTTAATATGTCCATCACATCTTTCAGCCGTTCTTTGTCGAATGCTTTTGTCAGATCTATGAAGCAGGAATATAGTGGTTTGTTGTATTCAATAGATTTTTCCTTTAGTTGTCTCAATGTGAATATGGCGTCCGTCGTTGATCTAGTTTAAGCCTTATCGTAGAAATAACGAGTTTCATGATTGTGCAGAGTAAGCATACTTTATAGTTTAGCATTTATCCTTTGGCCTTTTTTGAAGACGGGTATGGTTATGCTCTTCTGCCATTCGTCTGAAGTTACACTCATAATAAGTATTTTATTGAATATGGTTCTTAGATGTTTAGCCAATTCCTTGCCGCCATATTTGAAAAGTTCATTTAGGATATTATCTACACCAGGTACTTTCCTGTTTTTTAGCTTTTTCATTCCCTTTAGAGTATCATGTATTTGAAATTTTCTTTGTGGTTCTCCTTTCTGTAGTATTACTTCTGTTTCGGGGGTCTCCTCGGAGTCATATAATTCTATGAAATACTCTTCCCATTCCTTCAATGAGATGTTTCTTGTTTGCAAAAAATCATCATTTATTGGGGTTTTCCTGTTTTTTAGCATTTTCCATATCTTTCTCTGTGCACCTTAGAGGTCATGGTCCATTTCACTGGTGAATTGTTGCCAGTGATTTATTTTTATGGTTCTGATTTTGGAATTTGTTCTGATTCAGATTGCTACATAATTATCATAGTTTTCTTGTGTTGGTGTGCTTTTGTATTTTAAATGCACTTTCTTCATTTTCTCGGCCAGCTTCTTTACCTCCGTGGTGAACCATGTTTTTTTCTTGTTATTGATTATTGGATATTCCATAATTAGTTTTTTGGTCAACCTATTCGCGTATAATTCCCTTGTGCTTTCTGATTCAAGTGATTCTAGGTTGTATTTTTCTATGGAGATTTATTTATGTTGTACTTTTAAGGGGTTTTCTAATTTAATTTTACACAGAACAAGGCTATGATATGTCCCTATTTTAACCAAGGTAAGCGATCGTCCTCCAATATGTCCAATGGTGCTATGGTTCTATTTGTCATTATATAGTCAATCGTGGACTTCTGTCTCTGAGTGTTGGTGAATGTGCATTTATGTTGTTCTTTATGTTGAAGGTATGTATTATTTATTCTTGGTCTTTTTCTGCAGCATATATCAATCATGTGTTCACCATTGTTATTGCTTATAGGCTCATTGAACCTTTGCTTCACTCCGTGAATCTCATCGTTTCCTATTCTAGCGTTCAGGTCTCCCATTAAAATAATGTTATGGGTTTGAACCATGTTGTCTAGTATTGCTTGCAGTTCAATATAAAATTGTTCGATTTCCTCTATTGGCTTCCCAGTAGTGGCTGGTCGGGGTAGGCAAGGTCGGCGCCGCCTACTCTTAAATAATTCATTTTTATTATGTTTGCAAAATAGATCACTTTCAATTTTTGTTGTGTCAGTTGTACAAACTAAAGCATTTTTTATTACAATTTTTGCCGTTAATATTGCTTATCATCCACGACTCTGGCCGTCGAATTATGAAGCTGGAAAGATGATAGATGGCAAATCTAGGTGGTAGGCGCTCATCCCAATCACCTTCATTCGACACTCTACAAAACAGCGAAATCGTCATGAACCACAAACGTTATATTTGGTGAATTAACCACCCGTACAGACGAAACTTTCGTTCGTCTTCGATCAACCTGTTGAGGGTGCGATCCTGGTCAAATACTTCTGTACTGTTTTGTAGTTGTTGTACTAAATTTAATTAAGAAAATGAGGCAATTCGAAGGAAAATTCTGACAAATGGGAGATCTGTTCCATTGCTTAACAGGGGCGTAAACAGGATTTCGTTTAGGAGGAGGGGGGCAACAATTATTTTGAAAAGTTGATGGGAAAAAAAACAAACGCAAAGAATCTTTTCGCCGAGTATGCTGCTTTTTTTCACTGAACTGCATGAACTTGGGGGATCGAATTTCCAAATTAGCCAAATTTTCGAAAAAGAAACGGACTTCCAGAAAAATGAATTTTAATTAACACCCTAATCTTTCGGAATATTAAGAAAAGTGCTGGAATAAAAAAAGTCGAAATTTTCAAAAATCGAATTTTGTCACAAAAATCTCGCAATTTTCAAAGTAGAAAGAGAAAAATTTGAAATATCCAAAAATATTTCTCTCAGGATTTTACTTTATTGGTAACTTAACCCAAATTTACAAGATAGTTTTCCTAGAAATATTCTAATATATTATTCTCAAAATTATAGTATTTTATTAAAAGTTCGATTCAATTTTGGAAAACGGAACGAATTTTTAGAAAAAGCCGAAATTTGGAGGAGGTAGAAATTTCCAGAAACAGTACGTCGAATTTTGAGATACACATTGTTTCGAGAATTAAGATGAATTTGGAAATTTAGAAAGTCAAATTAAAAACAATCAGAAAAAGCTTTCAATTAAGAAAAATAAATTTCGAAAAATACATCAAAATTTCGAGAAAATGATCGAAAATATCCAAATGCCTAATAAAAGAAAAGAAAGAGTGGAAAAAGTAGAATTATGAAAAGTCCTAATTTCGAAAAAGACGAATTTCGAGAAAAGTAAGAATTTTTAGAAAATAAAATTTAAAATAACCTTCTATAGAAAGTTGAAAAATGTTGAAAAGTGAAGAAAAAAATTTCAAAGGTCGAATTTTGTGAAAAAAGCGAATTAAAAAAATCACAATTCTTAAAAAATATTTTTTTCGGAATTTTTACTTTTTTGTTTAAACGTTGACATAATATTTAAATTTCGGTAAAGAAGCTTCTCTAGATACAAAATTATTTTATTTATTTATCATTCTGCTCAACATTGGTGCTTTTTATTAATATTCCGATCGAATTTAGAGAACATAAACGAATTTCAATGAAAAGGCAACTTCGAAAAAAGTCTACAATTTTAAAAACAAAATATTGCAAGGTAAGAGTATAAATTTCGAAAATAAAACTAATTATGAGACAGAAGTTGAAATTTCCGAAAAGTCTAATTTAAGTCTAAATATTCAGGAAAAGATCAATATTAAGAGAAATAGCAGAATATCGATGAAAGACAAATATTAAGAAAAATAGTGGCATTTCGAAAAATTTTTTTTTGAAAAAACATTCCAAAATAGTAGTTTTGAAAATAAAGACTTAATTTCGAATTTTTGCTGAAAAGGAAAATTTTGGGAGAAACTAATTTTTAGAGAAAAAAGTCAAGATTTCGAAGAAAAGATGAATTTCAAGCAGAAAGTTGAAACTTTGGTAAATTTAAATATCAAATTTTGAGATAAAAATCAAGATATCGAGGAAAAAGCAAAGGAAAGTTAGATTCTAGAACGTTGGAATTTTCAGGAAAATAGGTGAAATATTGAGAAATTGGTTTGATATTTTAGGTAAAAGTTCGACATTGAAGATTCGACATTTTTTAGATAATGTCAAGTTTTAAGAAAAAAGTCAAATTTTGCAAATAAAGTCAAAATTAACACCAACAAAATAATGCAAATCTAGAGAAAAATAGGAATACGGAGGAGAAAGACGAAACCTCAAGAAAAAAATGGAAATTTCGCACATAAAGTTACATTTTGTGAAAATAGTACAATTTTAAAAATATGTTGTTTAGTCAAAAGACAAATTTTGAAACAAAAATCGCAATTTTGAGATAAATGCGAAAGTTGAGATTTCCAAGAACATAAAAAATTGGATTTGAGATAAAGCCAACATTTCTAGAAAAAGCAAATTTTGATAAAACTACCAATTTTTTGAAAAAAAAGACTAATTTCAAAAAAATTACAAAAGCAAATACGGAGTTTGGAAAAAAGTCGAGAAGATCGATATTAAAAAAAAATCAAAATTGCGAGAAATCATTCGAAATTTAATAAAAATTCGAAATTTGCCAGAGAAAGCCAAATATTTCTGACCAATTTACAAGGCCTGAAGAACTTCGATTCTGTAAGCTTTTCTTTTTTTCTATTGGGCAGGGAGCTGGCCTTACCCAGAAACCCTCCTCCTTTATCCGGGCTTGGCACCGGCAGTGGCACCTACTGGGCTACTCAGTTCACCCAGCAGCTACCCCAGGCGGAGTTTCTTCTTCTAATCGTGCCATTTTTATTTCGGAAAAATTTGATACAGACAACATACTGAGTTACCATGATCTTCTGCCTTTAATCTTGGTTTTTCTTTCTACATTCTCTGCAGCTGGAAAAAGCAAAGGAAAGCTAGATTCTAGAACTTGGTATGATTGACATACTGAGTTATCTTACCTCCTGTTTTGACAGCATCCCTTTGCCCCAGTTTTGTGTTTAAATTTGAGATTCTTTTACAAATTTTTCAGGTTTTGTTTTAAAATTTTCACTTTCTTTTCACAAAATAATTCTCAATTTTTTGTTAAATTTTTACTTTTTTGACAAACTTCGATTGTAAACTCAAAAAGTTCAAGGAAATTTATTTTAATGTAAATTAAGTTTTTTTAAAAAACTTTCACTTTAATTCACAAATATTTGATTTCAGTTTTTACTTATTTTTTAATTGTTGATTACAATCTTATTCAATTTTTTCTGATAATTTTAGCTTGATTTCCAGAATATCCCTTTTTGGAAATTTGGACTTTTTTCGCATAATTCCACCTTACACTTTCAATTGTAGCTTCGTTCTTAACATTTTTATTGTAAACGTGAATTTATCTGTTTAATTTAAATCTAAAGTTTCTACATATTTTACAAAATTTCAAGTATACTCTCGAAACATTTTTCGAGTGTTTACTTTAAAAATTCTGGGGCGTCAACTTTTTTAATTCTTTTCTCGAAGTTTCAAGAAGTTAATTATTATAAATTTTAAACTTTTCTTTTCTTCTAAATTTCAAGCTTATCCACTTCTTTCTTCATTTGTCTCGAGTAATTAATGCAATAAATGATTACATTAATTACAATATCGAAATTATGTTTTGTCCTTGAGATTTGACAACCGTTCTGCAATAAAACATACATCTTTGAGATATAGGGGGTCCTTAAAAGCTTTTTGCACAAGGGTTCATTGTTTCCCAACTGCGCCACTGATTACCACATGCACATTAAATGTCGTCTTCGCTGTTCTGTTTCAGGCAGCTGTTATTTGTTGCGCAACATTAATTTATAACATATAACAAAAACAACAATCATGTTTGTTGAGTGTAAGTTCATCCCTGAATTAATTTAACCTTTTGTTAAATTAATTCAGTAGCTGCACCCTAGTATGCAATAAGCTTGCTTCTGAAGAATTAAACTCCTTACCCTGTTTTTGTCTTGACTGTCATTTAGGATAAAGCGACGCCCCTGTTTATATCAGCTCAAAATGGACATTATAAAATTCTGATCTACTTACTCAGTCAAGGGGCTTCCCCAGATTCCAGAAGAACAGACGGAGCCACACCGTTGTGGATAGCTGCACAAATGGGTCATGATCATATTGTTTCTCAATTACTTAAAAATGGTGCACATGTTGATGCTGCGAGACACGTAAGTTAAGAATTTAGTAAACGTCCCATATTTAAATTTTAAACTTTTTATGTTTTTATTTTAAATTTATGATTTTAGTTAAAATCCTATGATCCCACCTTTTCAACTTTTTCATCGTTTTTCATGTGGTGGACTTATTTTTAGAAAGTTTTGTGCCTGTTTATCTTTTACTATGGGTTTTCCCCAGAACATTTACACTTATGAAGAATTTGAGCAGAAATATCTATACTCCATAAAATAAAATAATAAAATAGAAATTTAAACCATCATAATAACAATAAAAAGCACCAAGAATACATTTCCAAGAAAATTAATTTAACAATTACTTTTATGACCCACCCAGTTTCCTTTAAGTTTTGCCCTCTGGTTTTGCCTGCTATTGTGATGCAGAACTGAACCATGAAGCCTATTTATCTTAATTTAATTTATGTGTGCGTAAAATGATATTACCCAAAATATATTATTTTTTAAAATTGATCTTTGAACTGTCTTTTATAACCTGCACTTGTATGTAAAAAAATGCTTCTAGAAAGTGCTCTTTTTAAGGACAGTTTGAAGTCAGTCGGAGAAAAATCGGTTTTTTTAATTTTTTTTTCAAATTTCGGTTTAAATTCGTAATTTTAACTTTTATCTCAAATTTAAAGTTTGCACCCGAACATTTAGAATTTGGATATACTTTCTAAATTCTGGAACATTAGATGTTTTTTTAAGTTCAAGTTTCCTATGAGCCTCCAACTCTTTTTCTAAATGGCTACAATTTCAGTTCATACATTTTTTTCTTTTGGACAATCTTAAAATTTCAATGTTTTCTAGAATTATTGTTGCTACCTGAATTTGCAATGTCGAAATGCTTTTCATTCTTCGGAATTTGGAAAAAAAGTTTTTGCTATAAAGTCTTACCTTTAATCCTAACATTTCGACCTTTTTTGAAAATTTTAATTTTGAACTACATTTTCTGTTAAAAGCGAAGTGTGTCTATATTTTTACTTTTTTTTTTAAAATTCAGAGTTTAAAATGTTGGTTCTTACTTTTAACCCACAAATATTTTCTTAAAATTTCGACTCTCAAAATACCTGAAAATTTCTCGGAAATTTTTATCAAAAATGTCATTTATCAAAATTCTGAACTTAATCTTGAATTTTTTGAATTTGGAATTTTAATTCGAATTGTCCTGAAAAGTCTGCAATAAGAGTGGATAAAGTCGTTTTTTAAAAAAAGTTTAATTACGATCGGGTTTATACTTAAAAAAACCGATTGAATTCATCAAATACACATTTCTGAAAATATTAACTTTTTTAAAAATTTTAAACTTCAAAAGGTAGAATATGCCAATTCTTAACAACTTTACCTGTTTGAACTCAAAATTTTTATTTTTTATAATTCGAAATTTTGGAAATAGTTGAAATTTAGAATTACTGCCAAAATCTCAAAAGCCATCATTTTTGGAAAAAAGGTTTAAATTCAAAAGGTTCGAAAAAAAAAGAAAGACTGAAAAAATTGCAAGGCAAGCCTAAATTAGGAATTTTAGAAAAAAATCTCTAATTTCTAAAAGATCAAATCTATTAACAAACATTCAACATTTTTTCTTAAAGCAAAATTCAGAAAAGAAACTTTGATATTTCTTGAAACCTTGAAAAAAAACCTTTAGTGTTTTCTCAAAATCGGCAGGGGATTTTTTTTAAATTTATAATAGAAATATAAAAAAAACTCCATAACAAAAAACGTCAACATTTTTAAAATTTTACGAAAAAATTTTCAATTAAACTGATTGGTTAATTTTATAAAATTCTGTTTAAAAATGCCCAGATTTCGTGTAAAACTCGAAATTTATAAAAGGATCGACATTTTAGACATTTTTTTAAAATTCGATCCACATTTTAGAAAAATTATAGAAGAAATTCTTAAAAAAAGTTATTATAAAATGTCTTCACACAATTATGATTTATAAAGATTTTGAATTTTTAGTAAAGAGTCGAATTTTTTTTACTTTTTTACTTAAATACCGAACATAAATTCTAAATTTGTAAATTCAAAAATCGTAAAAATATTATCACAAAATTCAAAAATTTGAATTTTTTCTCCAAAAGCGTAGTTAAGGCTTGAAATTTTGAACCTGCAAAATTTGACATTTTTGTAATAAAATTTAAAACATAAGATCAAAATTTCGAATAAAAAAGAAGAAATTTCAAAAAAAGTTCAAATTACCTTATTCGATCCACATTTTAGAAAAATTATAGAAGAAACTCTTAAATAAAGTTATTATAAAATGTCTTCACACAATTATGATTTATAAAGATTTTGAATTTTTAGTAAAGAGTCGAATTTTTCTTACTTTTTTACTTAAATACCGAACATAAATTCTAAATTTGTAAATTCAAAAATCGTAAAAATATTATCACAAAATTTAAAAATTTGAATTTTTTCTCCAAAAGCGTAGTTAAGGCTTGAAATTTTGAACCTGCAAAATTTGACATTTTTGTAATAAAATTTAAAACATAAGGTCAAAATTTCGAATAAAAATGAAGAAATTTCAAAAAAAGTTCAAATTACCTTAAAAAAAATTATTAAAAACAAACCTAACCTTGAAATGATGAATTTTTTCTGGAATTTCTCGACTTTTCATCCAAAATTTTGATTTTTTTCTAGAAAGTATAAACTTCAAACGAAATCTTAGATTTGAAAGTCAAAATTTTGGAAAAAATTCTAATGAATTTAAAGTAAAAATTTCAAGATTTATGGTGAAAATTCGAAAATGAACTCAAAATTTTAAAAATTTCTTCATTTGAAAATATTATACTTCTGAATATCCAGAGTATAACCTAAAATTTAATTTTTTTTTTCAAAATTTCGAGTGAGTTCAAAATGGACAGTTCTCGTTAATTGTGAGTTTTGACCTGTTAATGCTCTTTTTAGGGTATTTTACCTTTTTAGTGCCTTTTTTAGCTGTTCGTGTTTGCCAAATTTAACATTTTGCTCACCTTTTTACTTTATTTGATTGTGTCTAAAATCCGGTCTCTAGTTATTACTTTCGAATTTAAAAACTACTCCAATAGAACTTAGTTAGGTTTTGTTTGAGAAGCTGTATCTTTGTAAAAAATGAACGAATCAATTAAAAAATGAAAATATTTCGAAGCTTTAAGTTTCTAGTTTCGAGAACATTTATTACAAAATATTTAAACTATGAAATCATAAGCGTGAAATAGAAATTTTCCAATTTTTTTTTCTAGGTTCACAGGTTTGGAAAATTTATTTTTAGTTCAACCTATGCATTGGTCAATTAGATGGTTTATTCAACTTTAATTTTCGTTTATTTGATCTCTTCGTGTCGACTTTCTGCCGAGATATCCAAAGCTGTATATTTAAATTTTAAACTCAAAATTTTCATAATATTTTTATTACACCATATAAAGTTCGACAGCTTTTTCCATAAACTTTAACTTCTTTCTGAAAGTTTTCAATTCAAACAGATGAATTATTTTAATATCCGGTTTCCTTCTTTATTGTACTTTGACGTCTAATTTTGTTTGAAATTTGTATGGTTTTAAATAACAGTTGTTAATTGTCTGTATATTTTCAGGACGGAGCTACACCTATTTTTAAAGCATCTCACAAAGGGCACACATCTGTTATCGCCGAATTGTTAAAATATAAGCCTTTCTTGGGCCTTTTAATGGTAAGTCTCTATTAGTTTGAATACTGCACCACTGCACCTATTATCTCGTTGTTGATTTATGTCTCCTCTGACCTTGGAGAATACAACTAAAATGTTGTAATCATTTTAATGTTGATTTATTTTAGAATGGAGAGTCCCCTTTACATGCAGCAGCGTTGGGAGGACATTTAACTGTATGCAGACAACTTATTGGGGCTGGTGCGGACGTCACTCTCAAAAACCAAGAAGGTCTAAATCCAATTGAAGTAGCAAACAAATATAAGCATATGCCAGTTTATGAATATTTGAAAAATTTTCAATGTCGCACAAATAAATCATAACATTTATAACTAAATGTTTAAACAAAATGAATGGTTATTAATTAATGCATCCAACATGATTTTCAAATTTTAAACAGTTGTCCTTAATTCTGAGGCGTTTTTGTCGCTATTAGACTTCTTCAGTTATGTAGATTACATAAAGAGTAACCTTTTACTTCGATTCAGTCTCAAGTCTTTTATAATTCTCAAAATTGAACTTATTGTAAATGCTTACAAGATTAACAAAGGAAAAAAGAAAAGGTAAATAATGTCTATAGTAAGTAGTAGGTAAATAAAATATAGCCTATATTAATTGGAAGTCAGTCAAATGTGTTTAGTGACCTATTTCCCTTTACAAAGTTTTTTATTTTTAATTGCAATGAAGATCATGATTTGGATGCATGCCTTGTTAAAATTGTGCCTGCGTAGTTATGTTTTTTATAACTGTTATAGTTTCTATTATTAAGTGTATATAAATTTTTTCACATGTTAATAAAATTATTCACTTTATATTTTTTTTTATTTACTGACTTTTTACTATTTAGTTGTCCGTGTTGTCGCTCTAGGATTTTAATCTATATTTTTATAACTCGACTCAAAAACAATTTTATTAATCAAAATACGATCCATTCAAATCAGTTTTATTTCATTTTATTTTATTTATTTTTCAACTCGAAAGAATTTTTTTCTAGGAGCGATGAGGACCATGAGAATAAGATTGCGGAGTCCTAGAGTTAGCAAACTCCTTAAAGTCCCTAATAAAGTTAAAGTTAAATAACACCCAGATTGTAACACTAACCGGCACGGGACTTAAAATTGGTACGGGAATTTAGAGATGGTCGACACTGCACTTCCAACATGAAAAAATTACAAATGCGTAAATTGTTTATGCCTATTGACACCTAGATTGGTCAGTTTTCTATTCAAAATTTCGAAGTACTCGTTTCCGCGATTATCTTAAAATTTTGAGTTTAAACCAAAGCTGATTTTGGTTATTTTAGTCTCGCTCCTTGTAATCACCTAATAGGAATTCTGCTTGTTAGCTTTATATGTAGTCACATAGAGGCAAGTAACAACATGCATAGTTACAAAATTACCCACAGCATTACATTAATACGTATTAAAAATTTCTTCAAAATACGTCACATTAATAGTCACAGCGAACTTTAAAGTTAGTAAGCCATTCAGAAATGTGGAATTGAATCGAGAGCATTTCCGAGCGATAATTTATAATTTTTCACGACTTTCAAAGGGGTTTATCGCAACAAGAATGTCTGTCTGAATTGGTGGCTAGTTTTAGTAATGAAGCACCACATCAGTCGAAATGTCTCAGTGCTATTCTGAATTTAAACGTGGATGCACAAATCTCCACCTGGTCCACTAAAAACAGCGGTCACCCAGGAAAACATTAATGCCGTGCGTAAGATGATTAATGATGATCATGTAACCTACCGTGAGATGGAGAGTTTCTTGGACATTTCTAAGACCTCAATGCAAAAGATTTTACATGAAGAGTTAGGCGTGAGAAAATTAGTTTCTCGTTGGATGCCGCATCTGCTGACTAAGAAGCAATTGGCGGCTCGTATCAATTGGTGTCAAAGAACCTTAAATCGTTTCAATAGGGACCGCTCCAAAAATGTGTAATAAAGCTCAAATTATGGGGAAAAAATAATCCTGCTAAAAAGGGCAAAATTTGAACCCACCTGCGCATTAGCAAGGAGGGACTCACGATATTACTCACTTAAGGTGGTAATACATTATTGTCAGTGGCGAAGAGTTTTGGATTTATTCTTATGAACCAGAGAACAAACGTCGGTCTAGTGTTTAGGTGATTAAAGATGAGGAGACGTCGAGCAAAGTCATCCGTTTCCGCAGTGCCTCCAAAAATATGGTCGCAACCTTTGTGTCAAAATCCGGACATATGGCTACAATTCCTTTAGAAGATCGAAGTACGATAAACCGAATTGGTACACAACCGTTTGTTTGCAAAAAATTATTTCTAAGCTACGAAAAATAACCCATATCGTCGAATCATTATTCTCGACAAACAATTGAGTTTTTGGAGCAACAAAACATCGAATTGCTTGATCATCCTCCGTCTACCCTGACCTAAGTCCCAACGATGTTTTACATTTTCAACCATTAATGCTTGGAAAACGGTTTCAATCACCTGAAAATGTTATCGTCGCTTTCCAAATGAACGTTTCTAAGATACCCTCTGAAAAGTGGAATAAATGCTTTTAACAACTGGTTTGAGCGAATGCAAAAAAGCATCGACAGTAATGGCGACCCTTTGAAGAGACTAAATATTTGAAACCTGAAATATACTTTTTTGTTAAGGTTGTATGCAAAACTAAAAATACAGCCCTCCTATCACCAAATCCTCGCAATATGTAATTGTTCAAGACAACGACAGTCAATTAAAAAAAAAACTTTAAATTTACAAGAAAAAATTTCTAGTTTAAATACAAAAATTGCAAGAAAGAAAATTGAAATTTCGAAGTTAGAATAATAATTTCATAAAAGAAGTTAAAAGAATTCATAGGTCTCAAAATTTCGATGTTAAAGTCGAAGTTTTGAAAAAATTCAAAATATCTAGATTTTTTAGAAATTTATAGCTTAACGTAGAAAAAACTCGGAAATAGTTTCATGGTTAAACTTGAGTTCTTCGGGAAAACGTTGAAATTTTTAGATTAAATTTGTAACAAAAAAATACGCATTGACAATCGGAATTAAAATAAGTAAATATGAAAATCCAAAGTGAAATTAAAGAAAATGGTCAACATTTACGAAAAAACTCTTAATTTATAAGAAACATTCAATTTAGAAAAACAAATCACAGTTTCTAGACAAAGTCGAAATTATGATTTTAACATCAAAGATTACTTAGTTTTTCATAAAATTATTGATGTCAGTTTTTCCTGAAGTGATTGTGTGTAGTGCGGTCTGTTCACGATGATCTTTTTTTGAAAAAAATAGCCAAAGACTTTCTAAATTTCTCAAAAAAAATCATTTTTTTTTTAAACTTCCAAGTTTACTACTAAAATTTATTCAAAAAAGGAAAATTTGAGCAGTAGACTGCGAAAATTATAAACAGAAAGTTAAAAGGATGAAAAAAAAACTTCAAGAATTTATACACCGTGCACAAAATGAAGTCGCCACTATTGCTAACTTTCTTATCACTAAATATACAAATTTGGGTAAGTTAACAACGCACTCTTATGGTGACAGCAAAAAAAAAACAATTTTAAATATCGCGTTTTTAACTAGAACATCCTGTATATTTTATATCTTTATGAAAGGTTGAGGAAATTTAGAATAGAAATATGGTAGTTATAATCTATTTTTGCTAAGAAGCTATGAGTAGACCGCATACCATAATAAATCGAAAATTAATGCGAAATTAGCTTAGTAGACTATGGAAACAAATGTCAACACATACAGTGATATACATATAGGCGTACACTGAATAGAGAATGAAATAAATATCAGGAATGACCTAATGGCTTTGTTAATACAAACGCCGGTCGTTCTCATTTAAGGACGGATGAAAATACGCATTTATGCACTATTCCAATTTTTTGACCTTTTTTTCTGTTATGATTTCATTGTTATGACATTAACAAATTATATAATTTGTGCAACTAAACGATCTGCTAACCAACTGGCACACAAATAGTTCTGCTGGGGGAGTGACCTGCCGTTCCCCCAGGACCTCACTTGGTTTACGTAATTGTTCCTCTAGCACAACTACCTCTCTGACAATTAGTTTTAATTTTAAAATTACTTGTCTCTCAGTTGGTTTTAGCTGCACAGCTATACCTGTCTAGAACAACAGATTAACAAGGTTATTACGTTACCTCTGATCCAGAACTTTCTTGATATATCTACTTCAGTGAATATTAAACTGTTGAAATTTGTTTCCATAGTCTACCAAGTTCATTTTCCAGCTAAAGTTTTGGGAAGAAAAAACATGTTTTGTAAAATACATTTTCCCAAATACGAGAAAAAAATGGATCTTTGAAGTAGTTTAAAAAAATATATTATTGAAAAGTATCTATATTTAATGTTAAAGTGAGGACAAACTCAAACGGGGTAATTTTACATTTTAAATTACCAACTTTCAGTGGCGGATCAAACCAAGAGGAAACGCACAAGTGGTAAAAATGTTGGGACTTTAAACATAAGTCTTAGTCTCGAAATTACGACTTTTTCCGAAATATTAAGTGTTTTCCAAAATTGCTAATTTTATGTAAAGATTCCGATTTTTTCTTATAATTTTGGTTTTATTTAAACTGGAAAATTCTTTTAAAATAAATTATTAAGGATTTTTTGATTTTTTCTAAACGAGTCTACACTTCCAATGGCTGTTACTTTTCTTCTGCAAAATTTTAATTTTGATTCCAAATTTAATGTTTTTTTTTAATATGTTAACATAGTTTTCCAATTTTCAATTTAAAAAAAAATCTTAACTTAAAAAAAATCGAGAATTAACAATATCAAAATTTTCGAAAAAAATCGAATTTTTCTAAAGTCTTAATTATTGAAGAAAAACCAAAATTATCAAAAAATTGAAACTTTCAAAAATCTTCGAAATGTTTAAAAGTCAAATTTAAAAAAAAATTTAAAAATAGTTAAAACTTTCAAAAAATTGAAGATAAGATAAAATTTTCGAAAAAGACAAACTTTAAAAAATAAACGGAAATCTTCAAAAAGTTGGCATTTTTATAAAAGTCAAAGTTTTTAGCAAAAATGTTAACATTTTCATAGAAAGTGATAATTTCCAAATATAGTGGAATGTCTAAGGGTTTTGACCTAGGATTTCAGTTACAGTGAGTGAAACTAAATAAAAATATATGGAATATTTAGCTAATAGTATTTGTAAAAAAGTTTACCTATTAAAAAATTGTGATCTTTATTAAAAATAATAGTAATAATAATAATAATCCGGGTGTTTCAAAATAAGATGCTCATACTTAAGAAGCATAACCTTCGAGTGAATCTAAGAAAAAAAGTTTATATCAACATAGGTCCAGAACCGCTTAATTTTTAAGTTACAGGGTCTTGAAAATTAAGAAAATATTTGGTTTTTCCTTAAATACTATGAAACCTCTCGAAATATTTTTTTCTAATTTTGGTAGTTATCAACTAGGATTAAAGACGCACTTTTTGCTGGAAAAATATTTGCTTTTCTTCCATCAGTGGCGTTCATGCTAATTTCTCTGTGAATATTCTTAACAAAAAAACTGGTACGTCACTGCTTTTTTACAAATTAAGTACCAATTTCATAAAAAAACCTTTATTTTTTAGTAAAAATGCCCCCTTGAATTTTTTTCGTCCTACGAACGGTTTTCGGTTAAAACAATTATTTAACTTTAAAAACTATGTTTACTTATTTCGTAGTATGGGTTTATTAATTATTAAAAATGGTTATATCCCAAAAACTTAAAAATCTAACTTACATATTATCATAAATTTTCATAAAGAAACACTAATGAACAAAGTTGTCTTAAAATAAGGCATTAAATTTGTGGAAAGAAATGTAAAACGCCCATCGAAATGCAAAGAAATGCATTTTATTTTTTTACTTAGAAACCGTTGTACGGGTGAAAAAAGTTAAGAAAGACTTTTTACTAACAATAAATAGTCTTACTGAAAGCTATATTTATTTCGAATAAAAAACCAATGGCGCGATTTTTTTTAATTAAAAGTATTCAAAGCTATGTTAATCGAAAACCGTTTGTCACACAAAAAAAAATTGAGGGGTCATTTTTACCAACAAGTGAAGGATGTTTATGCAATTGATGCTTATTAAAAAAAAAGCAGTGACGTAACATTTTAATTTAACGATTTTATACACAAAGAAAAGTTTAAGAATTTGGGTAAGATAGCTCAAACTGTTCCATTTCTTAAATTGTGCCCCTTGGTGGCAGTAAACGTGGGGGGAAGCGAAGGGCATGTGGAGCTGCAATATAGGGTTTGGTAGCCCAAAGTAAACCGCCTCCTAAATTGAACCGCTTAATTTTTTCGATTTTCTTAAATTTTTAGAAAAAATTAAGGGGTTCAATTTAGCTAACTTACTCCACTAGGTGTACTTTACCCAACCTTTTCACCAAGAAATAAAGGTTGTTTATGAAATTGGTACTTAATTTGAAAAAAAGCGGTGACGCACCATTTTTTTTTCGCTAAGATTACTCGATGACATAATAGTACGGACGCCACTGATGGAAGAATAGCAAAATAATTTTCAGCAAAAAGTATCTAGTAGTTAGTATCTACCAAAATTAAAAGAAATATTACGAGTGGTTTCATACTATTTAAGGAAAAACCAATTTTCTTCTTTATTTCTTTATTATTAGACCCTGTAACTTAAAAATAAAGCGGTTCCACACCTACGTTGATAAAAACTGTTTTTCTTAAAATCACTCGAGGATTATGCTCCTTAAATATGAGCACCCTATTTTGATACTCCCGGATTATTATTATTATTACTATTGTTAATAAAGATCACAATTTTTTAATAGGTAAACTTTTTACAAATACTCTTAGCTAAACATTTCATATATTTTTGTTTAATTTCACTCAAAGTTACTGAAATCCGAGGTTTTTAGATTTTTAATGCTCCAGGCACTCCACTAATAATTGAGATTTGCAAAAACTTGGATATTTTGAATAAAATCCAAAACAAAGAAATCGACAATTTCAAAAATTTGAAAAAAAAGTGGCAACATATTTGGAAAAAATTCGTTATTTTAAAAAAGCTGGAAATTTCAAATTTAAACTTTAAATTTTCACATTACCGTTGGCGTTTACAAACAATTAAAACTTTGAAATTTAAACTGGAAAGTTTCAGAAAAGGGTAGGAATTTCAATAAACCTAAAATTTTTTGAAAAATTTCTTGAATTTTGGAAAAATTCAAGGTAAAATAGAATTTTTTTAAAAAAAGTACAAATTTTGAGGAAAACAATAAATTTATCAATGTGATTCAAGTTTGAAAATAGCATTTCCAAAAAATGGTCTACAATTCAAATTTAAACTCGAAACGAAAGATGTTGAAAAAATTACTGAAAAAGTCCAAATTTTAGAAAATAAGATGAAACTGTCAAAAAAAAGTTGAAATTAAAAAACCCAAATTGAAGCTTTCAAAGAAAGATAAAAATTTTTGAAAGAATGAGAATTTTCAAAAAAAGGGTAAAATTTTGTAAAAAATAGAAACATTTCCAAAATAGACGAAATTTTAAAAAATATCGTAATTTTGAATAATGCAGAAATTTTGATGAAAAGCTGAAATTTACAAAAAATTTCAAATTTCCAGAAAATAATCGAAATTCTGAAAAAATAAAAAAATTCAACACTTTGGAGAAATTGATATTTTAAATGATTTGAACATTTGAAGAAATGGAGAAGTCTTAAAAATTAGTAAAATAAGATTTCAAAAACCGTCCAGATTTAAAAAAATTCAAAATATGAAAAAATCACTTTTTTTAGGTGCATTGTATTCAGAAAATTGTGCAGATTCCAAAAATGTAATAATATTACATTTTTGGAAGTTATACCCACAATGTGATATTATTATTTATTATTATTATTATTTGGAATTTATACACCCTGTATATTTAAAGGGTGTTCTATTTAAAAATCAAAACTTAGAATCAGTTTTACCGAAAGTGACAGCATTAGGAATGTTATTTTTTATGTCAAAATTTGACATTTCATAAAAACATTAAGTGTAGTAAGTTTGAAAATTTTATCTTCATAAATAACACGAATTTTTCGAAATGTCTTCATATTGAAGAAAAACCGAAATTATCAGAAGAGTTTACATTTTCAAAATGGTCCAAATTTTGAAGATGGAATGATTAAAACAAACTTTAGATCAAAATTTTGAATCGTTGAAATTTTGGAAAATGTATAACTTTTTTCAAAAAGTAAATTTTATGGTAAGCGCAGATTAGGGCGAAAGCAGCGCAGCGCATCGGGCCCGATTTATTTGATTTCACAGGTTCCTATGAGGAATCATTCAAATCCGCGCTGACTCGATGCGCCAGTAGTGTGCTTTACCGCAGAAGAATGTGTGAAATTGATCCTGACGGATTTTTGTGCTCTGATGCGCTGCTCTGCTCTCCGCTCTAATCTGCGCTTACCTTTAATTGGAAATTTTCAAAAAAATCAAAATTTTTCAAAAAAGTTAATATTTTCAAAAATAAGTCGACATATTCAAAAATTTTTAAAAATGACGAAATTTTCAGAAAAATTGAAAGAACAGTAGAAAATGTGAAAAAATTCGACATTAAAAGAAGTTTCGCAATGGAAACTCCAAATTTAAAAGAAAATCTAGTGTGCAAAAACTCAAAATTTTGAAAAATAATAGTTGATAACTAAAAAAGTCAAAATTTTTAAGGATAACGAAAATATTCCTAATAATGGTATATAATTTAAAGAAATGGCAAAATTTTCAGAAAATTTTAAATTTTGAAAAGAATAAAATTTTGAATTTTAAAGTCAACATTTTCAAACAGGGGAAAGTTTCAAAAAATAACGAAAAATTTAAAAATATAACGAAAAAATTTAAGATCTTCAAGAAAGGACTAAATTTTCGAAAAAATCCAACTTTGAAAAATCTAAATTTTCAAAAAAAGTAAAAATTTTGAATTTAGTCTACATTTTAAAAAGTAAAATATTAAATATAGTCAATATTTTCAGAATAAAATCAAAATTTTAAAATCTTTTCAGAAAGAGTCGAAATTCACAAAAAGTTAAAATTTCGAGAAGATTAAAATTGGAAAAAGTTAAAATTTTCAAAAAAATTTCAAAATTACCGCAATTTTCAAAAAATGTCAATTTTTAAAAAAATTAAACTTGAAAAAAGAGTAGAATTTTTCAACAACAATAATTCGACGTTTTCAAGAAAAACGAAATCTTCGAAAGTATTTGAAACTTTGAAAAAAATGAGATTCTTAAATAAAAATTTCAAACTAAATGACTTCACGAAGCTTATATGACTTATCTCCCCCTGGTCACACGATGTCCCACTCTGTTGACCCCCTGCTTTCCCGTCTTAATGTATGACGTAATTAATGCATGACTTTTTTCTAATTTACTTTTAATTATTATTTCTATTTATAATGTGATGAAATTTTTATTTTTTTTTACATTAATACCAAACTTCGATTTCTCTCTAAATTCGACAACAAACTCTTTCGATCCAATTTTGAATTTATTTTCAAATAGACCTTAATCACGAAATTTAGAATTGATTGAAAATTCTGTTTTTACAAATATAAATTTTGTTCAAAATTTTGACTGTAAATCCGTAATTTTAAGATATTTTGATTTTTTCAAAAGGCTTTAATCTTGAAATGTCGACTGCTATAGTTGAAACTCACTTATTAGATAAAAGTTTGTTACTGATATCGAGTTTTTTTTTTTGAAATTTAGACCTGAGTCTCGAAATTATGACATGAAATTTCCTTCAAACCCGAATTCAAAGGAAATACTGTGAAAATGAAAGGGCTGCTATCGCAGGCCCTTGTGCACCGCACACTACTGCTCCCCTGTATCTACGCCACTGACTCTAAGTCAGCTAAAAGTTGAGATCAAATCTTCAGTCAACTTGTGTAGGCTACGTTTTTTCGTAATATCTCGTATTAAGCGGGAAATTAAATGATTTAATTTAGTTACCAATCTAAATTCAGAAGAACTTAAAATCTCGTGATACAAAAAAGGACCAATGTTATGTTACATTTGAATTCCCCAAAAACTTACAGCTGAAGGATTAAATCCGTTAAATATGTGATCGAATAATCATACTCTGTCAGACGAAAATAGCATTAGCAGAGAGTGGATTAGCAAACATTCATTGTCGGTTGTCGGTTACTCATTGCTCGGTTCCATTTCGACTTTCAGTATTATTCTGCGATCTGCGATTACTCTACGTGTATTCACAATTAATAGCAGTGATAAAAATATTATTAAAAACTTTCACTTAATTGTCATATGTAGTAGCAACTCGTCACTACTTCTTGTAAATAGTAAATAGCAGGTTTACCCGTTAGCCCAGCAAAAGTTAGTGTCATTTGCATTGTTCCCATTAATTATTATTCAGTCGTTTTAAAAAGTGTTGACAAAGCAAATGATGTTTAATCCTTTTATCGTTTGTGATAAGACAGTTATATCGCAATAAATGTTTTAATTTAATGGGAAGTTTAATATACTCTTGTATTTTTATTTTTGTGTTTGATATTCTCCAAAGGATGGATTGGACGCATCCCTGTCGAGAAAATGGAACGGTTTTTTCTATCGAGGATTACGACTGCATAGGCTTCGATTTGGATAATACTTTGGGAATGTATAAAATTGGTGCTATGATAGACATGGAATATGAAATCTTAGCAAACTTTATGGTAAGAAAAGGCTATTCGGCACTACATTTATTGAAACCGGTAGATCACGATTTTTTATTGAGAGGATTAATACTCGATTTAAAAAATGGGAATTTGTTAAAAGTTTCGTCCACCGGCTTTATTCTATCGGGGAGTCACGGGACTAAATTTTTATCGGAAAAAGAAATTTCCGAATATTATCCAAACAGACATTGGGAAGTTCTAAATGGAATTATTCGGGATCCTATGACTTTGTACACCAAAAGTGTTGGTGAAAGAGCAAAAGCTATCCTGGATTATTACGATGTAGTTGTCGCTATGGTATATGCCAGAATAATAGATTCTACACACGATAAGACTACAGACTGTCCGAAAAATCGTTCCGATATATATCCCCACATATATGAGGGATTATTGTACATGTTTAATAAGAAGCATTTTCAAACTAAAATTGGAGAATATTTTCCTGCTATGCAAAATAATCCCGAAAAATACTATTACAAATGTAATCCTACAGTAATCAAATGGTTAAAATCGCTAAAGAATAAGGGAAAAATATTATTTTTGATAACAGGATCTTACTTTGATTTCGCATCTTTAACTGCTTCATATACAATGGGAGAGGAATGGAAATCTTATTTTGATATCGTAATAACGTACGCTCAGAAGCCAGATTTTTTCACAAAGAGAGAACCGTTCATCGAAGTAAATGGATCTGAAGAAAAAAGTGCTATTCCTTGGAAAAATTTAAAAATCGGAGGCATGTACGCACATGGAAACTGGGAGGAATTAAGTTCCTTTTTGAAATTGCATATTAAAAAAGACCATCCTAAATTTCTCTTCATCGGCGACCACGTCATTCAAGATATCTACGCTCCTCGAATTTATACAAAATGCGATACAATAGCGGTTTGCGAAGAACTAGCTTCTGAAGGTTTTGAAGAACATTCCCGAAATCATAGCGAAGAACACGCTTTAACGTCTTCACTTTGGGGTTCCTATTTCTATTCCAAAAAATATGATATGGTAACAATTTGGCATGATCTAATGAAAAGATTTGCAAAATTATGTATTCCGAATCTACAAGTTTTAACGGATAAATCTGCATAATGTATACAACTGCAATAAATTATTGGATATCTGGAATAATTTGTTTTTATTTTGTAAGAATAATAGCTTTTGTAAACTACCCTCCCGTTCGGATGTCCGGGTGGAGGGTGTACAAGGGAATCCAAAATAGACGGAAAATTTTAATGTACCACGGGCCAAGTTTCTTTCAAACAATTTATTCAAAATTCAATTCTGTAACATTCGGGATCTAAACTCAAATCTAAACTCGGTTCATCAACACCTTCAAAATGAAAGACCCCATGTGCTGTCTCTAACAAAAACCCAAGTCTCCCCATCCATCAATACAGTCCATTTGCTTTGCCCTAACTACGACTTGCACACAAAATTTGGACACAAGAGGGGAATTTGTGCTTTTACGCGAAGCGACCTGTCCTGTCAACGAGAAGAAGCACTGGAATCTGCTGATCATGATGTGATTTGGCTAAAAATCTGCTCCAAAAGCGAAGTAATATTCATTTGTTCACTTTACTTATCTCCAAACGATCCCTCATACAGACAGCTCTTCTCTTATCTCTCCGTAACCTTTGATCATCTACAGACGAATTATCCAAACGCTGAGGTTGTCTTTCTCGGTGACTTCAACGTACACAACATCCACTGGTTAAGGTTTTCTTCCCGAACTGACGACGCGGGAAGGATGGCAAAGACTTTCGCCATCACTTGTGGATTAGCGCAATTAGCTGAGGAACCCACAAGAATTCCTGATGTAGATACTCATCAACCTAATCTACTCGACCTTTTCCTTACAAATTTACCAAATTCGTTTAAAATCTCTGTGACATCATCCCTTGGAAATTCGGATCACAAGCTTATAGCAGTCTCTCGCTCGCTTCATATACCACCTCCTTCCCAGACGCAGTCCCGTAGGGTTTGGCACTTTAACTCGGTAAATTGGGAAGAACTAAGAGACTTATTTGCATCTTTCCCATGGCAGGAAGTCTGCTTTAACTCAGACAACCCTTCCTTAGACGCCGAATCCATGACGGAAACTATTCTGATTGGTATGGAATGCTCAATTCCCCACTCCCAAAAGAAGCCTGCCTCCAGTAAATCTTGGTTCAGTAAAAAATGTGCTCGGGCTGTTTCCTGCAAAAATGGCTCATATAGTTGTTGGCGAAATAATCCCTCGGACCATATATGCAGATGCCCGAAATTCTATTAAACAGGTTATTAACGAGGCAAAAGGTGTTTTCGATCCAAAATGCGCCAGAGGCTTATCAACTATCCGAACAGTTCCAGGTCCTTTTGGGGATTTGCAAAGTCGATTGGAAAGAACTTTACATCTTCAAATTTTCCACCTTTACTCGATGAAAATAGCAATATTGCTACTACCTCCAAGGAAAAGGCTGACATGTTAACTTTAATGTTTGCTGAAAATTCCAATCTTGCTTCTCGAAATGCAGAACCTTCTATTCTTCCTAAGGTTGGCATTTCCATGCCTGAAGTTGATTTCAGACAACGCACAATCAGTAAGATTCTCCTTGAGCTCGACACCTCGAAAGCTTCTGGCCTTGATGGTATTCCCGCTATTGTTCTTAAGAAGTGCGCTCCAGAGTTGACTCCTATCTTAAGCAAATTGTTCACACTTTCTTACAATAAAGGTGTATTCCGTAACATCTGGAAATCTGCTAGAGTGCAGCCTATCCCTAAAAAGGTAAAAAGGAATCTGGCTAACAACTATCGCCGTATATCTTTGTTACCCGTTATATCTAAAGTGGTGGAAAAGGTTATCAACATCGAGATTTTCAAGTATCTGGAGGAGAATAGAATCATCTCCGACAGGCAATACGGTTTTAGACAACAATGTTTCACTGGCGATCTACTGGCATATGTTATTCATATCTGTAGCTCAGCTATGGACAAACATGGTGAGGCTAGGATTGTGGCATTAGATATCTCAAAGGCTTTCGACAGAGTCTGGCACCGATCTCTTTTCTCCAAATTAACATCTTATGGTCTTCCTCCTGGACTCTGTCATTTGATATCCAATTTTCTTGCTGACAGATCTCTTCAGGTCGTCGTGGATGGCATCTCATCCGAGACATTTGCGATTAACGCAGGGGTGCCTCAGGGTTCTCTTCTGTCTCCTACTCTATTTCTGTAACACATAAACGATCACTTGGCTTTAACTTCCAATCCTATATAAAGATGATAGTAACCTTGTGTCATCTTTTTTCTCCGACAAACCATTATCTATCGCTGCTTCATATCGACTAAGGGAACAGCAGATACAGACAATTAATCGGGATCTCGAGATTATTCTAGAATGGGGTAAGAACAATTTGGTTGACTCCGCCTCTCAGAAGCTCAGAATACTGTTCTCATGCTTGGAGTTCAGCCCCAAAACCCACTTTAGCTCTCTTGGATTCAATTGAAAGAAGAGCGATTCGCCTAATTGATGACGAAAGCCTAACCGATTCTCTCGAAACACTAGAGCACAGGCGTATGGTTGGTGACTTGTCTCTTTTCTACAAGTACTATCACGGAAGATGCTCGCTGAAACTAATAGGATTAATCCCCCCAAGGGCAAGGTTCTTGAGGCATACTAGACAGTCGGAGACAGCAAATTCCTGTGCGGTCCAGCTTGACACAGTGAGGAGTTCTGTCTATGGAGACTCTTTTTTTTATAGAGCTTCCAAGTTATGGAACTTGTTACCGAAAGAAATTTTCCCCAAAAATTACAACCTATTCTTGTGTAAGAAGGTGGTTCATCGCTATCTATCCTTGTTTCCGTATCCTACTCGCAGTGTAGTTAGCTGAATCGTATCACTATTGGACGATTTAAGGTTTTTAGTGGACTACAGCAGTTTCAGTCAAGCAAGTCGAAAAAGAATCATCTGTTTATTTATGTAAAAAGCAGAAGGTACAAAGGTGAAGATCTTTTTTTTAGTCATAAATGGTACATTTCTGAGTAGGAAGGATAAATAATATTATTGTGGTGTGCCTTTTTTTTAGTCATCAACGTACGGGGATAGGACACATATTGCTGCGCGTTATCGATTCGAAGATTAATACTGCGTGAATTGTAACCACTTTATTACCAAACTGAATTCGGAATACTACAAATGTAATTCACTTAACTAATTAACTCATAAATTATTCATTGACTAACTACCTAACTGAGGGAAAGCCAATCGGACCGCCTATTTATAGATCCCGTTTCGGGTTCTAGAAGGAACGAGCAGATAAGACTTATCGTTTACCGAAATTTCTGGAGTGCTTATTTGCCCTGTGATTCATTATCGCGGCCGCTTCCTCTTATCAAATTTTCTAGAAAATTCCCAACTAAATTTTATAATTACATTTTGTTCCAATATTATTGTGATAATTTGAAGATGCTAACCTTTTCTTTATTTCTTTTTCAGAAGTAAACAATGTTAGAGTAAGAATATACGAGGGTAAATCAAATTTGAACTGGAAATTGTTTTTAAAAATTTATTGGTAAAAGATAATAGATTTATGAAAGTTATTAATTATTTTTCTACATAATCTCCTGATTTTGTTATGCATTTTTCCCAACGGATTGGGAGTTTTTTGATGCCATTATCATAAAAAGAAGGGAGACGTGTTTGCAGCCAATTGCGCACAAATGTCTCAATAGCAGCAGCATCATCATGGAATTTCTCACCTTTTAGAACTCCTTTTAGTGGCCCAAACATATGATAATCGCATGGTGATAAGTCGGGACTGTAAGGAGGGTGTTCTAATGTTGTTAATTTTTGATGTGTCAGACTGAGTGGGAGCGGGCATTGTCGTGAAGCAAAACCACATTTTTGACCGAAAATTCGCACTTCTTCCACCAATATGCACGTTTTGCTTCATCCAATAGCTAGCAGTGGTAGGCAGCATTAATCGTACGACGTTCATGCAAAAAATCGACGTGCGCAACAGCGTTAATCTTGTCCGCAGTCACATTGGTCCGAGGACGACGGGCACAGGGTTCATTTTCAACTTGAGTTCGTCCTTCCAAAAATTGTTTTTACCACTTGAATTTACTTCAAACAAATATTCCCAAACTGTACTTCTAATCTACGAAGAATTTCGGTGGGCTTTACACCTTTAACGGCAAGAAATTTAATGATAATGCGCTGCGCAATGTACGGATGAACCTCTTGCCCACTCATTGTATTTACAACTGACGAACAGCGAGAACAAAATTCGCTTGAGCGCAGGAAGTCACCTGATATCCTCACCTAACAGGTCTAAAAGTATGTGCATACTCCCGACGCCTTCATGGCGAGTATAGCGACGTTATAGAAATTCCGGTTCATATTTGATTTGCCTTCGTATTTTAGATTAAAAGTGAGTACCTATTTTTTTCGATACAAAAATATACAAAATGGGTGGTAGAAATAAAAGGTTGACTACACTGTACTAGTGCTTTCAAGTGTTCTTAAACATAATACAACAAAATAAAAGTGAACCTGTTTTGTTTCAAGTTGTTTAAATTTGCTGGACACAAGTCTAAGAGAAATATTTCTTTAGAAAATTGAGAGAATTCATTAAGCACAAATAATCTGGATTTCTTTGTTTAACTCCTTCGCTCGTATATGGTGCGTCGGTTATTAATTGCCCAAAGTTTATCTTAACCCTAATAACTACAAGGTTTTTCCCTAGCGTAGTCATTTAGTTTGTGCTCAAAGGTTTTCAAACCAAATGCAGCTAACTTTGCACCTAATTATCGGTGAGTGTTCGCTGGTTAGTTTGTACTCAGAGTTTCTTAAACTATTTTCAGGTGGTTGTTTCTGTTCCCCAATTTTGCGCGTGTTTTTGTTGTTTTCCTAATTCAAACATACCTCACATAGCATACAGTTTTCTGTGTTTGCGTTGAGCTAACAATATCCAAAGGATAATGCTACGAGAAAATGAAGCTCAAGCTTGAAAATAATAGAAGTCTCTCTCACTCTTTCTCACTTTGCTTTTGTTTACTTGCTCTATTTTTCTCATACCAAAACTCAATTACTCTAACCCAAACCAGTGTCATGAAATAAACTGGAAAAATTGTTCAAATTTGTAAGGAAAAACTTTCTGAGCAGAAGTTTCCCTTCTAACACTACATCTACTTCTACGGCTACTGGTCTAATAAAAGGGACGTTTTCTAGATTACAAAGTGGCTAAGATTGACTTAGCACAAAAAACCATTTAAATTACAGTGAGAAAAAAGCAAGAAGTTCTCATTTCTTTCATCAAAGCATTTGCCTAACGAGAGCTGATGCTGATAATATTTGCCCACCTACGTTAGTACTCCCCATATGACAACAGATCTATAAGGCTCTCTTTGGGTCAGGTTGTCTTGTCATATATTTTTGAGATTCAAGCAACCTACGAAGAAAAATCTGCGAATGAGGTAGCACTATGTGAATACACCAAAACAAGAACCATGTGAGAGCTTATTGTGGCTTATGTTCCTAAGATGTTAAGGTGTACGATGCCCGCGTTTCTAGAACTTGCAGTACATCATCAGTAAAACCCAAATATATGTGCCTGCTGCCAGTTACCGGACCTTTGTGGTGATCGGTATAAATTATTTTTGGAATCCCTGGAAACTCAGTTTCCAACAGCAGAACACTAAAATCGACCTTAAGAAAATGGAAATGTTTGTATGAAGCGAATTCGCTTATTTTCTATTCTTTTTTTTTCATTTGTTTGTGAAAGAGGTAGTTGAACCAGTCAGCGGTAGGGTTCTTGGCCCTATAATATTTTTCTAATAATAGCTTTCTCATTTATTCGTGTTTGTTGTGGAATTTTTTTAAATTCCTTTCTCTTTTTTGTACCCCCCCCCCCCAACTCGATATTAATCAAAATTAGGAACAAGTATTTTCTCAATTTTAGGAAATCAATTAAATCATATAAGAGCGAAAAACCATCAAATAAAATCATCAGACAATTTAAAATTTACTTGCCTATTTATTCCATAGCAAACGTCACATAATTGGCACCAGAACTTCACGTTGAACAGAAATTGTTTTTTTTTGTGTTCATTTACGTTAATTAGCACAAACAAGAGCAATTTTTCAAAACTCTCGTGTTTCGTACTTGTTTTTATATGTCCGGGACTTGACCATATTTTTTTAAACTAGTTTTATCGAAGTTCAGTGCCTGACTCGCTGTAAAATTTCTTTTATGGTGTTTCATGTTTAAGTCCCTACCCTTGATGTCTGGGGCTCGCTAGAGGGTACGAGGATGCAGAATTTCTACTAATTTGAATATTTCTAACCCAAATTAACCCTTAAATAAATTTTGAAAAATATTATTAAAGTGCCAATCAAACTGTAAACCCCTTCTTGAAGGATGCCATCACTTTGTCTTACAAATTTTACTTCGACAACTGAAATTTAAATAACTCACCATTGTACGTGTTTATAAGGGCGCTTTTTGAAGGTAAAATCTCTTCGATCTACCACCACTGGATTCTGGATTCGTTGTAGGTTGCCTAAAATTTAGGCCAGCACTTAGGTCACCCTTTCCGGGCCCATTGTGCTATCCCCGTGATAGAGGTGTCCTTGGTCATTCATTCAGCCATCCAACCTTGTTGAGAAACTGAAGAACGTCCCTTGGATGCGCCTCTCTCAAACTGGACACACTAGGCCAGAAGCCCCCCAGCGTGGTTCCTCTGTTTGATGCTAGTGCCGGGCAGTGGCACATCACGTGCTCGACACTCTCATCTTCTTCTAAACACCCTCTGCAGCTCGGGTCGTTTATAATTCCCATTCTGTGGAGGTGTTTGTTTAATCGACAGTGACCTGTCCATATCCCTACAAGTTTCCTGAGATTATTCCTTGAGAGTTGTAGGCATAGTTTTTCCCTTTCCCTGGTATTCTCATAAATGCGTGAGTTTGTCGGCATGTTGTTATTGATGCCCATATGGCTTTGTGTTTACGATAAATTTCTTCGTTAAGTAGGAATCTTACGGTTGATCTCACCAAGGGAAGGGTTGGTTCTGGTCCAACGAATTGTTCCTCCGAACCCTTCCTCGCCAGTTTGTCAGCGCGTTCCTTTCCCTCTTTTCCAGAATGTCCTTTGATCCATATTAGATCAATTGCATTCTTTTGTGGTAGACGTTCTAAAGCTAGGTGGCAGTTCCATACCAGCACTGAGTTTGTTTTCACATTCCTTAGGGCCTTAAGAGCTGCCTGGCTGTCCGTCTTTATTTGGATATATTTTCCTGTAATGTTCAGTTGCGTCGTTTGTTCGGCGCTATATAAAATTCCCAACATCTCCGCTTGAAAGATTGTTGAGTATTTATCTAACTTAATGCTTACATTTAGGTTCAGGTCTTCCGAGAAGATTCCTGTTCCAGTGCCCGTATTTGTTTTCGATCCATCCGTGTATATACTTACGTCTGGTATCCTTGCTTGTAGCTCATCCATTTTTATACGGTAGTATTTTGTGAAGTTATATTTCACCGGTAGATGGTCCATCAGCGCACCCAGAATAGGTGCCTTTTGGAGAGCCTCCTCCATTATGCGCCGATGACCCACCATTTTACCTACCGTATACCATGTTCCTCCTGCTCGCAAACGGAGAGCAGAAGCCTGTGCCGCCCCCTCAAGAAATATATCGAGAGGTGGCAGGCACAAGATCGCGTCCATTGCTGCTGTTGGAGTGGATATTATTGCTCCTATCACTGCCAGACACGCTAGTCTCTGGATGTGATTTAGTTTTTGTTTTATAGTGGTGCACTTTATCTTTGGCCACCAAACTATAACTCCGTAGCTTACAATTAGTCTGATGACTTCCTTGTATAGCCAAAAGGTCATCTTAGGGGATAATCCCCAAGACCTCCCAAAGGTCCCACGGCATTGCCAGAAGATCTTGTAAGCTTTGTTTAATTTATTTTCAATGTGGTACTTCCAGCTCAGTTTGCTGTCAAGTTCAGTACCAAGGTATTTCACTCGATTTGACAAACCGAGTTGGGTTCCCATGAGTTTGGGAAATTTTAGTCGTGCTAATTTCCTTTTATTCGTGAAAAGAACCATTTCCGTCTTTGCAGGATTTGCTGCTAGGG
The DNA here is from genome assembly GCA_028583605.1 of Dastarcus helophoroides. Taxonomy (NCBI): domain Eukaryota; kingdom Metazoa; phylum Arthropoda; class Insecta; order Coleoptera; family Bothrideridae; genus Dastarcus; species Dastarcus helophoroides. The sequence goes on from CM053332.1 coordinate 6,104,118, forward strand.
AATGTTCTTTATACCATTTCTCGACTATATATAATATATAAGGCGTCTTGCATTGACTCGAAGAGTACTCCCTCGTGTTTACCTGAAAGCAGAATGGTTATACCATCTGCGTAGCCAATTGTATAGAGACCCCTGTCATTGAGTTTTCGGATGAGGTCATCCGCTATGATTAACCATATAAGGGGGATAATACACCCCCTTGCTGACATCCCTTACTTACGATTCCTCTGACCGTACAGTCTCCTACTATAACTTGTATTGCTCGCCACTCAAGTATATGTCGTATGAGTTCCCGCAAGGCGAGTTCAATACCACTACGCTCAAGCGCCAGGGAAATGCTATTGAAGTTAGGTGTATCAAAGCCACCTTCTATGTCCAGAAATACACCCAGGGTGTGTTCTTTTACTTCTAGCGATCTCTCGATCCTGCTAACTACTGAATGTAGCGCAGTTTTGGTAGATCTGCCGGAAGTAAAGGCATGTTGATTTGAATCTAAGGAGTAGTGTATATCGAGGCTATTTACTACCTCTTGCCGAGAGATTTGTATCGATATTTACCAGCTCTTGTATTGCCCTAATTTACGACAACGGATTTTAAAATGTTCTTTTGAAACTGATATTTGTGCCTTTTTCTCAAGTTTAGGTAATTTAAACTTGAACCCAACCATACCTAACAGATAACCCCTATCTAATTTGTGAACTGCTAAGAAGTATATTTCTCCCGCAAAACGTTATGTTACAAAGAATTTTTTATAATACAGTATTTGTAGATTTAATAATTTCAAGAAAAATTGAATAAAATTCCTTTAAATAAAAACGATGAAATATAACAGTCTAGTAGGACTCAACTCACCACAGCGTTAATAATTAAATACGCCGAAACCGAAGAACCATCGCAATAAATCGTTTGTACCTTATAAAAGAATAATAGTCCTATTCTCTAATATCGACTTTTATTGTTAAAATATACCCCCTATTTAATCCCTACAGTTTACATATATTTCTTGCAGTGTTTTTGCGTTTTTCCTAAAAATGACTATCTAACAAGTTAAAAAGTTGAAAGTGTGAATTTAAAGTGGAAATTAAAAATAGAGTTTGAACCCAAACTTTAAATTTTCATTAAAAGGTCAAAATTTTAAATTTGAGACAAAAATATTAAGAAACAAGTTAAAATTGAAAGAAAATTTCAACTTTAAATTAAAAATTCCAATCCTTTTGTCAAAACTTAAAAGATTAAATTTGATGTTTTTTTAATTTCAATTAAAAAATCGAATTGAAGTCGAAATTAAAAAAAAATCAAAAATGCCTACCTTAAAATACAAACTCCTGAAAGTTGAATTATTAAAAAAGATTAGAATAATTTCTAGCAAAATAAATTCTTACAAAATTCTGAGTTATTTCCCGAATCTTGGATTTAATTCACAATTATTACCATTTTCTAAAAATTCTGCATTTACAATGAGTTTTTTGGTTTTTGCAAAATGTTGAACTGTTTCCATGAAATTTTGACTATTAACCGTAAAATGTCACTTCAAAGTTGAAATAAAAAAAGAACAATTCCAAATTTCAATTCTGAAAACCGAAGTTGGGAATTTTTTACAATTTTTTGTATCAGCTTTCCCATTTATAAAAACCACACCAACCTCTGCTTACACAGATTCGGCAGTGAACATAGTCGTTAGTCATTACCAAATTACAATAATATTTTGTTTTCGAAGAGATACATACTTAGCACATTTATTTCCTAATCAAACTTATTATAAAAGTGTAAAAGTATTAACCAAAGTCAATAATAAAAGTATAAGTATTATTTCCATATGGTAAAAAATAGAAAATATACCTATAGTGGTGCCATCTATTAATCAGTAAGAGAAGTCTGCGATAGTAGAAACCTGCACTCGCTTCACTCTAACCTGAAAATCTAAGAATTAAAATATATTTTTCTTGAATAGTGTCCTTATAAATTAATAGCTATATTCTATTTGAAGCTAAATGAGTTCTAAGTTGAAAAAAAGTGCAAAAAGGATCCAGGTCTAGCTATATTGATTGGGCTGTTGTGAAGTTCCCACTCCCAGGCGCGATCCCACTACTGCTCGACACGGGGACTTTTGGCTGCTGAGTTTCCCCCCTGGCCCGGTTCGCCCCTCCTTAGCCAACCTGGTAGCCCCAGACTCCTCTAGGGCTCCCATATTGATGCCGAGCTTAGTGTGGACACCCGGTCAACGTGAGACGCTCCACCCCAGTGCTCCCAATCTCAAACCATCCACTGAACCCGACCTCCAAGTAGCTGGATTACAGGAGACGCCACGCTCCCAGTCGACTGAAAAAGCTCTAAACGTTGAGATCACTTTACCTTATGACCTGATTTTTAATAAAAATATGTTTTTTAACTATAAAAATTATGTTATTCAAAACAATTTCCATAATTTATACTTAAAGTTTTATCAATTTAAAGATAATATTTCAGTCAGGGGATTAGAAATAGTCATATTAATAGAATAATTATTTTAGAATTTTTATTATTCGCACCACAGTGTTGTATTCCTTTAGTTTTCATGCCAACTATTTAAATGATATAAACAGTAAACAATTTCAAGAAATAGATGTTAAAATATAGTGTGGTGACTAACGAAATAAATTCAATAAAACTGATTGTGAGTAAATATTTTTCGTGTAAAATTCTTAAAACACGTCGATTACAAATCTGTCAAATTTTAGGGCAATTTTTGTATTTTCCCCCAATAGGGGGCTAAAACTAACCAACATTTTTTCCAAATGGATTCATACCAGAATTCATACCTTATAACCTATCTTTAACCGTTTTTAACTTATTACAACTAAAGCTATATGAAAGGAAAAGAAAAAACTAAATTTATTTGAAAAGTATCAAAATTGGGAGTTTCATCTTAAAATGTTGACCATTTTCTTAAATTTTCGGCGTTAATCTCAACATTTATTGTTTGTTATGAATTTTAAATTAAGTACAATTAAAATTTCAATCGTAAAAGTCCAAATTTTAAGAAAAATTCGAATATTCCAGTTTATTGACGCAATTTCGAGATTATGAAGTCGAAATGATGAGATTTATTTCATTCGATTATTTTCTTTAGAAATCTTTGCTTTTTTAAAATTGTCCTTTGGAAACTATGGGTTAATTCCGAGTTTTACAATCATGAGTTTATCTCGGACACTCGGACTGTTGAAAGAAAAGTCAAAATTTTTAGATTTAAGTCGAAATTTCGAGGCAAAAATATTAAAACTTCTGAAAAATTAATTATAATTATAATTAAGTATGTCGAAGTTAAAAATGAAAAAATATTTTTAAAAAAATCAGAAATTTGTCAATAGTTTTTATATTTTATTTAAAGAGCTTAAAAAATGTTCATCGAAATTTCGATTTTTATTAGTGGGTTTCAATCAAAATTTTTATTTCATTTTCTCTCAAATTGACTTTAAACACAAAATTTATACATTTAGACGTTAAACTCAAAATTTCAAGAAAACAATTTTATAAATTTCCATTTGAAACTCAAATCTTCTAGTTTCCTCTTTTTTTCTAAAATATTCACTTTAAAGTTGAGATTTCAGATAAATGTGCATCAGACTAGGAACTGAACCTCTAATTTTGTAATGGCAACAATAAGAACCTTTGACTATAATTATCCAAGACAAGAACCGCTATTTAGATATGGTCGTGTGGCAGCCCTGAGACATTTCTTAATGGTGTTCTATGTTCTTAAAATTTTACCCTTAGAAGTATCATTAAATATTTTGTTTTGTTGTCGGTTGTTTCGTGTTTTAAGAGGATTCTTTTATATTTTCTGTCCATTTCTGCTAAAAATTATAAAAAGTGTTAATAATGCTGATAAAAATGATTCAGTCTGATTATTTCTGCCATCTGCCAAACAACCCCTAAAATATAGACAACCCATTAATCATCAAAATGTTTACACGTGAAGCCAGCTTTTGTTCTGGTGATTTTCTTAGCAACTTACCTAAAAGTTGATTTAATACTTCACGGCCTCCTCTGATGCACATTTATCTGAATAGAATTTGATTTTAATAAAATCTATATATTTTTAAATAATGCACGTCCTTTTACATTGCAGAATTATGAAGAATAAAATCACAATGGAGAAGTTTCTATTTTTTTTCTTATTGATTAATTATAAATATTTAAGTAAAATGATACAAATATCTGAAACAATCATTAAATTATCTCTATAAATCAAAAAGTTCTGGACCTTTGAAGTTGCTCTCGTAAGAATACGTTTCCCTTAGATTTCGGGCCTCTAAAACATATCCAAAAGTTAGAAAAATCCACGATCTTTTCTTTTTGTTCAGTGATTTGTGATGCAACGATCTTGGATGGGTCAAATGACGTCACACACACAGACGGTCGCGCTAAAATATGTAAACTTCAATAATTTATTTCTCAGTCATTTATTAACGGTTTTCAAAAATTTTTTCAGTGATTTATTAGTTTTGATCTATATTTTATTCTCATTACATTAAACATAGTATTAAGATCATGAAAACTTCTCCTTTGAATAAATTACTCCAAAATAATTTGACAACACTGGTCACAAGAGTTTCCATGTTTTCATCGTTCTGTCGACTATTCTGTGATTACATAAGTAGGTTAAACGTCAATAGTTTTAAACACTGCATTTAAGTAGATGCAACGTACTTGTCTTTTTAAGGTTACGAAAAGTTGTCAGATGATGACGTAATAAACAAATAAAGAACTGTCAGAATAAATTGTAAATATTTTTAACTAAATTAAAGGTGATGGTTCCCATGAGTAATACGCCTTGACTCATACGTCTACAAAATGGGCCTATTTGGAAAAACTCCGGAAAGAAATCCGAAGGATATGGTAATTACCTAACGATATGATGATTCAGCTTCTGAAAATTGGATATTATAGGTTACAGAATGGAACCATAAATTAAGAAAAGAAGGTTACCAGTTGGAAAGGCAAATTAGGGGTAATTTGAAATATTCGTTCGTATATGTGTTTTAACAGTTAACCCTTTAGCTATTAAAAGAGAAGAAGATAAGGTTAAACGCTCTTTGAAAGAAGCTGCCAGAAAAAATGACAAGGATACTTGTACTATCCTGGCGAAGGAAGTCTTGCGGGCAAGAAAGGCAATTAATAAAATATACACTTCTAAGGCGCACATTAATTCAGTTATGTTACAAATGAAAAATCAGCTAGGTAAGAAGATATCGACTATTCAATAATACTTAAGGCCGGCTGCATATGTATAGACTCGTGGATAGGTTTCCAAAACAAGAATTCAGCTTCTGGCACCAGAATGAACGTATTTTATGAAACTTAAAACCTAATTTGATCCTTGCATATGCGGCTGGTGACTAAAATCTGAATTCCTGATTCGGAAACCTACACAGATGACCAGCCGAACTAAGACCCAAATATTACTGTCTGGATCAGGTTGCCTAAACCTTTTATGTTGATATTATAGGGTAATGTTTTTGGGGGTTCAAATTTTGATAAAAATTAATTAAATCCCATTTTATTACTTCATTACATCATCCAGCAAATGTAAAAATACTTTTTGAGGGAAGAACAAGAGTTGAAGTTTATCTCAAGTCCCAAATGTCAACATGATAACTACGAGGACATAGAAGTGGTATCAAATTAAGAACAATTTTTTAGAAAAGGGCGATTCCATTATCACAGGTGCAACATGTGAGCAACTTCTAAAGCTTGTAACTATTAAAATAAGAACATTTTTCATGAAATAGGCATGATGACAAATTTTGAAATTCCGTTGTATGATGTAGGTATATGTCTACTTTTTACGAAAAAACTATTAATTTTATGAAAACATGAAGTCTTTATCAAATTGCATTTTTCTCTGTTCACTTTGAATCTGGTGTGAAAACACTCTTAGTGTCATGGCGTCTCTTGTGACGTCACGCCTATGTAAATAAACTATTGTGTCTTTGGTTGTGGAAAGAAAGCCAACAAAACATTAAGTAGTTTGTGTCATAAGAATGAATTCCAAATAACACCTAATAAATTGTTTATTTACATATGCATTACGTCATTCGCTGTGATTGGTGTTCCAACTAAAATGACTGATTGTAGGATTTTACACTTTTATTTTATTGAGAATCGTAGTAATCTCAATGCTTATTTTAAGTTTAAGACATTTTTTATGATTGTTTTCACAAATATTTTTATTTGATACCACCCATTCCTATTTTTTTATTACTGTCATCATGCCTATTATTCTTTGAAGGACTACATTTTAACCTGTTCTCATTTGGTTATTTATAAGAATTTTAATAAAATAATATAAATAGTCACAATGCAAATTTATAGTGCTATCGGGGGTGCAACCAAATCCAGATCTCAGTAAAAAAAAACATAAATATTTGATAATTGTAAAACATTTATTAAATTACGTCCTCATATTTTGAAAGACTATGAATCAGTTTATTAAAATGAACCAAAAAAGTATAGAATTTAAAGATAAACAATGAATTATTCAGTTTAAAAGCAATTGCAGGTGCAACCTCAAATTATTCAGGTTGCTTTAATTTTTGGAAATTTGGCCCCTAATATCAAGATTTTTTTTTATAAATTCCAATAATTATTTTATAAAACTCCCTTCCTTTTTATTAAAAATGTCGTTTATTAATTTTGATTTTCTTTCCCGAAAATTTCATTGAAAATTGCAAATTTAAACTTTTTTCTAGTAATTTTAACTTATTTTTTTTCGAAATTTTGGTTTTTTTTTTAGATATTTTAGGTTTTTAAATTTTGCCCTAAATTCAAAATTTGGATTCATTTTTTTAACAACGCTAAATTCTGAGCTCAAAATTTTAAATTTATTATTTTTTATCTTATTATTGTTTAATGTAATAAATTTCAAGCTTGTTCGAAATTTCAAACTTTTATTAAAATTCTAACTTGAAATTTGTGGTTTTTAGCTTTTTCTAGAAATTTTGTTAATAATATTTCAAAATGTGGATTCTAATCCCTTACATATGAAATGAAAAGGTCCAGAATTATTTTTTATAAATTTCGATTAAATTAAATTTAGATCTTTCTGATTCATGTTCCGAGGTTTAAGCCAACTCCGTTTATAAACAACAATTTTAAAATTTTTGAGGATATTTCAGGAACCATTTAAAGCAAACTAATTCAGAAGTGCCCTGCATATAGTCCAATTAACACAGATACATTCAACAACATAATCTAAATTCGGCATTTCATTTTAGCAACTTTGAGAGTGGCGGGAACTCTTTCAAAGTCAACTGAAGTAATGGTAGCCATGCAGCGTCTTCTGAGGGTACCAGAGGTGGCCCAAACAATGCAAGAGATGTCAAAAGAAATGATGAAGGCGGGGATCATAGAAGAAATGCTGGATGAAACTTTTGAAGATATGGAAGATACAGAAGAAGTGGAGGAAGCGGCGCAAAGCGAAGTAGATAAAGTTCTTTGGGAATTAACAGAGGGTAAATTAGGCGAAGCGCCGGCACCACCAACAGGTACTGAAGAAGCTGGAGCAAGTCGACCACATATTGCAACACCTGAGTTAAGTGAAGATGAAGATGTAGATGAAATGACAAGCAGACTTGATGCCCTTCGATCATAAAACATTTTGAAGTTAGGTATATTACAAAGAACTTTACAGCTTTTTTTTTTTTGAAGAACTTTATTTCACTTACTAGTGACCAAGTATTAATTTATTAATTAGGTATTTATGTATTATTATGGTACCATGTTAAGATTTTAAATGTAACTTTTTTTTAACAGTTTTTTGCCATTTTTACAGACAAATGCTTTATAAAGAAAATATGAGATATACCTTTTTTTTTTGTTAGGTGGTATAAAAATGCATAGTACTTATGTTGGTAGGAATTGGTCTGTTTGCAGTATAGCAACGTCTAAGATTAAATTAAAGGAAATTTATTATTTTCTGGCTTATGGTCATTATGGCTTATCATTTTGGCTCATACAGATTCTTGATTCATTATTTTTATTTAGTTAATATTTTTTGACACTTAGCCCATCTTTTTTATTATCATCACAATGTACATCTTGCCTAGTATTTTTAATTTACTAGTAACAGATTTCGTGTTGTATACAAGGTAGAGAATAATTTCTCAAAATGCAAAAGAGGAACAAATATTGTAAAAAATTAATTAAATTATATTGCAAAGAAAATGTTCATATTATTAATAACAAAAGCGTTCCATTGCTTTAGATGCAAATTATGTTTTAATATATTAATGGTTTAATAGATTATTTATTTATGTAAATAGTGTTTTATTTTGTAGCAGCCCCCATGATTTTGTAGATTTTGAATGTAGATTGTGGATCTATATTTAAAACCAATGGAAGTTCGCATATAGGCCTTATGCTTTTAACTTTCTTGATACTATAAAAAAAATGAAATATAATAAGCCATTTCTTTATTAATTCCTTCTTTGCACGTGTATAATATAATATATCCTTAGGCCTAATGTCTGTAGGCACATGTCTTTTAACATTAAGAGAGATCCCAGTTTATAAAAAATATATAAAAACCTTTGTATGGAACTGTGCAAATGTGCGTTTGCTTCTAGAGAGTAGGCACTATATTCTTGGGATTATCAGGAATGATGAAATTCAACTACCAATGAGGAACGAAACAAATAAATATGGCTACCAAGCAGATGTTGAGAAATGTCAAAACTTGTCGTTTTCGTTTAATTTGAATGTCCTTTTTTACTGTGTTCTTTTATATTTTTTACAAACAAGATGATTTAGGAATCTAAAAATGCTTTAGGTGGTTTAAGCGCTTGCTCATTCCTTACATGACCATTGACAAATGATTTTCAACGTAAGAGAGAAAAGAAATAGTCGAAATTACTCCATTGTCTTTAAATTTTTATACATGGCCAATGTACGGAGTGCAATATCCTTCTTCTATCATCCGTGGGCAAAACCCAGCTGTTATTTCTGTCGTTACAATCATTACCGAGGAGACATGCGGCTAGCGAAATCTGAGCAATATGAATTGATCATGATTTAAGGCCGTTATTAAACAAAAGCAACATATGCCCAATATTATAGTTTTTCGAGAAGAAAATTGGATTAGGTCAAAATTAATATTCCTAAATATTGTTTATTAGTTATAATTAATATTAGCAATTTAAATTTCAACATTAAACTGGAAAAGTATAGAAAAAGTCGAAATTTCGAGTTTCTTGTAAGCAAGGAAATATTCATTTTAGAATAGAAACTTTAGGAAAGAAACTAAAAAAAGGCAACTTAAAATTTTTACATGTAACACAAAAGTTTTCGTAACTTGGAGTAAACACTTTTGCTAAGAATAAAAATTTTCAGTTTTAAATCCGAATTTGTGACAAAAAGTTTTTAGAAACATTTGAAACCGAAAAATATTTTAGGCTTTAACTTAAAATTTCGAAAAAAAAATCGAAATCGTAATCAAAATTTTCAGCAAAAGGAGAAATTTTAAAATCAAATTTTCGAAGAAAAATCAAAATATAAAAAAAATGCATGAATTTAAAAAAAGGAGGTTTCAAGCTATAACTATATTTTTGAGAAAAACGGTAGGATTTTTAAGGAAAAACTCAAATTACAAGACGTTTTTATCAATTTTGAATATTCCAATTAAAATTAAAGTTAAAATTTTGGAAAAGAGTGGAAATTGCGAAATCAAACTCAATTTTGAGCCAAGTTAACATTTTCAGAAAAAAGTCAAAATTTCCAGAAAAAAGTAGACATTTTTGAGTTTTAAACTTTAAATTTTAGGAATATATTAGTAAATTTTTAACTTCAACTGGAAACTTTTAGAAAAAGGTGGAAATTGCATTCATTTAAAAATTAGAACCGCAGTTATAATTATTTGTAGAGACGAAATACCATAGGGGGTAGGTGCCAAAAAATGCGTTTCTCAGTTTTTAATTTAATTACCTTAAATGGGCACCAAATGTCATCACCAATATCCCAACGAAAGCGTCAAGGGCTAATCCTTCTTGTTTGGCTACTAACTTTAATTAATTAATCAACTTAATAAATAATATATCATATTTAGAACGTTTTTCTCTAATAACTTCAACCTTCTTATTTGGTACTTAGCCCCTTTGGTATTTCTATTCTACAACTATTTCTGTTTGTGTTAAATTCTGGATTTTGGGCAAAGAGCTGAAATTTTGACTGCAAGATAAAATTCGGAATTTTAAATTTAAACTAGAGACTCTTAGAAAAAGGTTGAAATTTTGGAAAAAATATAGGAATTTTCAAATTAAATTTGTAATTTTATGAAAGATGATAATAATTTTCAATTTAAAGTCGAATTTTTTTAGAAATTAGAAATTCTAGGAAATACGTAACAAACTTATGAAATGTAATTTTTTTAGAAAGAAATAAGGCAAAATTTCCAGAAAGAAGTCAAAATTAAAAAAAAAAATATGAAAAACACATCTAAACTAATCAATTGAAAATTTTTTAGAATAAAAGCGATATTTCGAAAAAAACGTCCAAATTTAAAAAGTAAACATTTAGAATTTAAAGCTGTGATTTGAGGAAAGAACAATAATCTCTAGTTAGTATCTACTAATTAACTTTCAGAAAGAAATTAAATTGCTAAGGAAATGTATGAAAAGCGGCCGATCTTTTTAATTTAAACAGAAAGGAAAAAGGTTTTGAACTCAAAGTCAAATTTTTCTCATTTAGGGAAATTCATATTTCAATTCGTTATTTTAATAAAAAGCCAACATTTTGAGAAAAGTCAGCTTAAATCCGAAATTTGGAGAAAAAGGTAAAGTATTGTAAGTGTGGAGATTCCATTTTTATTACACTAGCCTGAACATGGGGTCTCACAGACTCCTATATTTGAGGAAAAATTTTGATTGCAAATACTAATAAATTTGACAAACTGGGGTTGGAAGAAGATAAATAGTTCTTAAATGAAAGGATTTACAGTTTAAAAATTATACTTTTATAGTGGGGAACTATAATTATTAGCACAAATCCATAATCATGAAATTTTCAATGTTATTTATTTCACATGAGATCACTTGGAGGAATTTTGTTAAACTTTTTTTATATAAAAGCAACAAAAAACTAGGTTTTCCTCAAAGTCTATTAATAATCAAATAAAAAAACACAAAAAAATTACTTCTAAACTATTAAGAAAAAAATGACAATCGATCAATATTCCTAAAATTATTGGCATTCCTTACAGAACTGCTTTGAACATTGCAGACATACTGCCTTACTGCATACTAGATATGTATTCCTTGTCACTATATGCAGTCTTACTGAATATAGATACTATTTTTTTTCTTTTCATTTTGGCCAGATTCTGGGGGATGAACATCTTCTGCATTTTTTTTTCATTGTCTAAAACTCTCCAAAGTTAAGCTTATATCTCTTGTCACCACCTTTTTTGTGTATAAGAGAAATCTCGGGAATGTATTACACTTTTCACAAAAAAACTACTTCGTCTTGTTTTATTGGGAATTGTTTATATTCATTACGCAGGTATTGAGACATTATTCAGATCGGGAAACTGGTATGGTGGCCATAGGCCATCTTCTAGCATGTGCGTTAGCTGCTTGGATAAATTGAACGCTGTAAACTGAATACTTATCATCAGTTTCGTAAACACCTCCTTCGATAAAATCAGTAATAACACATAAGTTAATGTTTTTTTTATCCACATCAATTTGTTATTGTGATACATCGAAGATATAAGGAACAAAACTTTAGTTGGTTTTGTGACTTGTAAGCACAATGTATTTTGACTTGTAAAATTGAACAAAGTGGGGGTGTGTAATTTCTCGATCCTTATGTGTCAGGAAACTCGTTGGTATTGAGTATCTTTCTTTTAAAAATATTCCCTACGTGGAAATGAGGTCTCACGAATCCCGCCAGCTTACCTAAAACACACCGAATACACAACTTCTTTCTACGCCTGCCTTTTGGTGAATAAATTCAATGCTACTGAGATGCTGGGGCGCAAGCGGCCAGGAGATGTATTGATTCTCAAAAATCACAGAACTCAAGGGTTTTGTGAGATCCCTTGTTCAGACTTAAAAGGTTAAAATCGTAAAATAAGATGAAATTGTATTCTTTCGAAATCTAGACTTTGGTTTTGATATTAAAATTTTAACAAAAAAAAAATTACACTTGGAGCTTGCAATCAGAATATAAGAAAAAATTCGTTATTTCGTAGTGATACCGATATTTTAAAGAAAACGATTAACATTTCAAATTTAGACTTGGAATTTTGAGATTTTTTTCTATAAAAATAAATATTTAAATGAAAATATAAATTATAAAAATATTTCAAGGAAAAATTCGATTTTTCTAAATAAAAAAGCCAACATTTTGAAAAAAAGACAAAGTTTTTAGAAAAGCCGAAATTCCGGAAAAAAAAGCTGAAATTTCAATTTGAGTCACATTGCTAGCAAAAAACCTGTCACATTTCAAGTTTAATCTACTAAAAAAAAGTAGAAATTTATAAAACAAACATTTTTAATTAATCTTAATCCGAAATTTCCATTTTACACTTGAAATATTACTTCCGAGAAAAATTGATATTAAAGACACGTTAAATTTTATGTTAATAAAATAAATTTCGGTTAATAATACAAATTAATAAGAAAAAATGGCCTCGAAAATGAATATTTACAGTTTACAAGTTAAGTGAAAATTTCGTCGCCAAATTCGAATTCAAAATAGTTGATATTTCTGCAGTAAAATTTAGATATTGAGAGCGAAGGCAACATTTCAGGTTTAAAATGAAATCTTCAATTTTTTCATGATATTTTAAATGTAATTTTGAAGTATCTCAAAAGTTCGATTTTTTTTACTTAGAATTGCGGCTTAATAATTTCAGAGTTTATAGAAAAAAAATTGATGCTTCCGTAATTTTTAAAAGAAACACAAATTATATAAAAAGAAAGTTTCGAAAAAAAGTTGAAATCTCTATCTCAATAATTTTCTTAATTATCATATTATATACACGATTTCGGCCACAAATCTAGTTTCAATTAGTTTCTAAAACTAATACTTTTATTTTTTTCATAAAGTTTAAACACAAAATCCACCCTTTTTCAAGAATTTTGGATTTTCTTTTGAAAACAAACAATTAGAAATAAATGTGAGTAGGTTAAACTTTAAATTGAAATTCCAAAGATGCTGAATTCGAAAATGATAACATTTAATATGGTGTCCGTAAGAAATAACAAAGTTGACATTTTTTAGGAAACACTTTATTTCAGAAAAAAATAACGTATACCAGTAAAAAGACTTTTAAAAAGAACTGAATATGGTTTTTGATTTTTTTTCTATCGGACTTCAAATGAACAAGTTACACCTGATTATTAAGAATGGCGATTTTTTTCTAAGTAATAATTGTTTTCTCAGCGGAATATTGTTAAGCATTAAATTCTACACTACTTCTCCTATTTAAGTTTCCTTTTATCTCTTACCGTTTCCGATATCCCTGTAGTGAAAATTAAAATTGGTTTAACCTGTAGAAAATATGAAATTGTGATTTTTAATTCAAAAAAATCTGACAAAAACTAGCAATTTTGAGCTTAAAGCCTCAACAATTTCAGGACAAGTTGAACTATTCATATTTCAATTTCAAAATTTCGAATCAAACTATATTTTAGTTCTTCTTTTCTTGAAATTTCGACTTTGATCCTCCAGATTAAAATGTTGATTTATGTTTAAATCAAAATATTAAGAACACATTTGAAATTCTGATTTCAACGTCGAAGAAAATGTAAAAATTTTAAATGTAAACGAAAAATTTTGAAAAAAAAGGTCCTGCAAAACACATCATTATAAAAAAAACGAATTGTAACACAAAAACTCAAGAATAGATCGAAGCTTTAAATATTGATTTCGATGAACAACACTTTGATACTGAAGTTGAAGTTTTGATGTGACAAAAATTCAGAATTTAAGTTTTTTCAGAAAAATTTAATTTGATAGATCATGATCGAAATTTGAAGAGATTCGAGACTTTAAATAAAAAATAAAAATGTTCATTTAATACCAAAAAGTTTGGTAAAAAAACAGTGGAGAAATACAGAAACTTTGCAAAAAAATCGAGTTTTAATATTTTCAGGCAAAGGGAGGAAATTTTGAGTTGGGCATTTATTAAAATTTAGAAAAACAATTCCAATTTTGAAAGAAAAAATTAAAAAATCTTACACAAATAAATGTTAGTACTAGATTGTCTCCAGCTATCACTCTACATGTAATTTATCAGTTTGTAAGATGAGCTTTCCTTGCTTTCATGGAGAATACGCCTCTGATTTATTCACGGTGATTTTCGATGGTAAGTATATGATGGGTAATAGTAATGTGACGTTATTTTGCATCAATAGTTCGTGATTAAATTAAAAAACATTTATTTTGGATTTTGCACCTGCAATTTCTGGCAAAAATCAAGGAAACTAATACTATTGATTTTTTAAAAACAGCCTAATTTTCCTCTAAGCCTTTTAACCAAAATGGGTCTACCACACATAAGCCTATCGGACATTTACACGATTGCACGATCCGCTCTGCGATCAGCCCTGGCATGGCTGTGAGTCAAATCATGACTATATGGTGGACATTTTCTTCAAAAGTAAACAATTTCATTTATTTAAACAAAGATTTAAATATTTCTAAACTAGGCTCAGTGGAGCTAAAATAAAAGGACAGTTAATTTCATCAAACAGCAGATATGTCAACAGTCAACGCAAATCATTTAAATAAGGACAAAATCGACTGTTCAAAGGTGGGAACCTCTCACAAAACATTTATCACGTCTATGTCTATGTTCCTGTAATATCTCCCTTAGATTTGTTATTTAAAAACAAAATTCCTTGAGAGTCCCAAACATTTGTAGGAATAATTTTTCCAACCCATTGTTGGACTTTAAATTTCTTTAAGATTGGGCTACGATTCATCACATGGCACACCTTCAAGTCTTCTTTTGATCGAGGATCATAATGTTTCCTCTCTATTATGATGAAGTATATTTCTCAGGATGATGACCTTTATTTGCTTACCTAGCTAAAATAAACACATTCTTGGAATTAAATCCATTTCCGTGAACTCTAATACTGTAATAAATACAATATATTTTTTTAAAGCGTCATGCAAATATGTATTTGTTAAAGAGTGATAAAAATTTTGAACTTATTTACAATTCCAAGCTAATGCAAATGAAAGATAAGTTCATGCTTTTACTACTTTGCATTTAAATAACACGCATACATGGTTTTTTAATTTACTTTTTTGATAATAACTCAAGTGTTCAGTATGCTAGGTGGTAGTATAGTAGTTCTTTGCTGTAATTTTGTTAGTACAAGCTGTACCACATCACGACTAATGAAGAAAGACTGATGTTGACACCACTGATAGAATCAAATGAAATCGCTAAAGCAAAAAGTTTAGCTTTTGTGAATTTAAAAGATTTTAAAAATATTAATAGTTATTCCGGATATATTACTGTCGATAAAGGATATAATTCAAATTTGTTCTTTTGGTATGTAAGAGCAAGGAAATCATTCGATCAAGACCCCTCTCATACTACATTTGGAAGGGAGGACCAGGTGCAACTTCCCTTTTTGGATTATTCGGTGTTAATGGGCCGTTTAAAGTTGCTTAATGAAACCCACCTAAAACGAAGTGGATTTGATTGGACTGAATTATATTCAATAATTTACGTTGATAATCCTGTGGGGGCTGGTTTCAGCTTTACGAATAGTTCTTTAGGCTACAGCAAAAACCAAGAAGATGTTGGAAGGAACTTATATGTATTTCTTATGCAATTTTTCCAATTATTTCCCGAGTTATTACCAAATGATTTTTACATTGAAGGAAGTTCATATGGCGTAAAGTACACAGCTGCAATAGCACACATAATTCATACCAATAATCCTAAAAGCAAAATTAAGGTAAATTTAAAAGGTGTAATGATAGCAAGTGGGATAAGTGATGTTAATCACAGCTTACCATTTTTTCCTGATTATTTCTACGTGATGGGATTAATAGATTTTAACGAAAGAAATAAAATGAAAGCAGAAGTATTTGCAATACAGCTACTGATCAAAGCCAAAATGTACCCAGCAGCTCTCTTGGCAATTAACGTTTTAATTAATGGAAATAGTTCAGTATCTTTAAAAAATCTAACAGGATATTCATCAGTCAGTAATGTTCTTAAGGATAAAACAAATAACACCGAAAGGACAAATCTACTGCAGTACTTGGAACAACCAACCACACGATCAACCATTCATGCTGGTAAGGGTAAATTCGAGCCGCAAAGTCAACGTGTTTTGGAACATTTCTCTGCTGATTTTTTCATGTCTGTAGCACCATGGCTAGTAGAAGTTATTGACAATTATAAAGTTCTTGTGATGAACGGTCAGTTTGACTTGACACATCCCTACACTGCGGCTGACGCTATGCTACGAGAATTAAAATTTAGCAACAATGCTCAATTTCATAGAACAAAGAGAACACCCTGGTTTGTGGGCAATAATTTGGTCGGTTATGTGAAAGAATACGGTAACCTAACAGATGTGTTATTCAGATTTAGTGGACATGATAGCTATCCAAAAAACCCTTATTTTACTATAATTCAACATTTTATAAACAACACCCCAATTGAAGTTAGTCAGTAACAGTTTCTATATGTAAAATATTTATTTAACAGGTTATTCTTTTTAAGTAAACTATTAAATATTGTTTTTAAAGCATGCTTTATGGTCATTCTATTCAATTTTTTCCTTCCATTTCATTGCAGTATTTGGACAAAACTTTAAAAAGAAATTTGGGTCATTTTAGAACCTAGGCAGAGTCTTAGGTTATTCTTGAGCAAGATTCTTTGCATAAATTGCTAAAGCCAAAAGTCCCTAGGTAGTAGTGGTATGACATTCTATGTAAGCACAATGTTTTATACCAAACACAAATATTTAAGACTCGTTTAAATGTTTTCAAAATTCCCAAACATCAAATGATGACGATGAACTATCGAGCAACAATTAACCGGTGTTTCATCACAACATATTCTTTCTGTGTGGAATGCATTCGAGACAAACATTGTGAAATTAAAATACAAAACTTGTCCCCTGAAACCAAGAAAGATTAAAAACACAACAAAGGTTGCTCTAACGCGTGTCGACAGCCAAGCTGTCATCTTCAGAGAAAAACAGTTTCACTCTGAAGATGACAGCTTGGCTGTCGAAACGCGTTAGAGCAATTTTTGCTGGGTTTTTAAACTTTCTTGGTTTCAGGGAACAAGTTCTGTATTTCAATTTTTGAAGATAACCAAGGACAAGTCCGTTGCATCAACAAAAAAAGTGAAATTACCTTGCGGAAAATGGTAACCTTACTAATATTAATGTATTGTCCATAATCATGCTGACCGACAACGAGAGGTAAAGGAGTCAAGTATATATGGGGGCCGTCAGGTGGTTAGTGAATGGCAGAAATACGAAAGTTGCTCCTTTGCTCATCAAAAGTAACAATTGAGACGGGAAGCTCCTGTGGCTCATCGACAGTTAAATGTAAAGTTGTCTCCTTTCATTTTAGATCATTAAAATCATATAGTGGACTGGGCCATTTTTTAATTCTTCTGCTCATTAAATTATTTGCTCCTTCACTCAACCATTCCAACCCAGACAAAGTGTTGTAGAGGCCCATACACAATTTGGAAATACATCAACTTTTATTTATTGATAACCAACAAGGTCGCACACTCCATAATTGTCCCCGAGAACTAAAATTCTTTCAGGGGGCCTGTCCATAATTCAAACTATATTTAACAATAAATATAAAAAATAAATATGAAAATTCTACGAACTTTAAATATAATCTTATCAGTAACTACTGGTTGCCTCGTGAGTTGGTCTGCTCAAGTTCCAATTAGGTAATATTTCAAAATAAACAATTTTTCATTTGATTTAAATAGAATAATAGATTCAAAGGTACGTGCCCCTTATCCTACTACTCGTTAGAATTTTAGGTGGCGCGCAATATTATATCAGCCATAAATATTATGGGTTGGTTTATCTTTTATATGCTCCATGTTATAACCTTAAGTAAAGCTATTAGAACATTTGAGCTCTTAGAAATAACTAGTTGAGTTGTAGTGTATTAAAAATACCCTAAAAGACACTCCTAAAAATACTCTACTTTGTGTAAAATTTTTATTAAAATCTATTTAGTAGTTTCCGAAATAAACCAGGACAGGACAGACAGACACTTGGAGGTTTCAATTTTATTAACGTAGATTCCTGATCGGTTTCGCTAACCTTTCTCTGGTGGTTTCGCTTTACAGCATTGTCGGTGGATATTATAAGTAATTTGTTTGGCTATTGTCATGTCAACTAATTTCATGGATCGCAGGTTTATACACGAATATTCCATTTAATAACTCTGAGCGAAAGCTTTTTTTAAGGGTGTATTCACTGAATAGTTGAAACTTCTGAATACTATTCAAAAGTTCCATGAACGTAAATTGTCGCCACTGTAAAAGTTTTTGAATTTCTGTTTCTGTTGCACACGAACGTTACGTATAACGTAGGTGAGCATTAGAAAGATTTTTCAACATTCAACCTCTAAGCACCCAAAAATGGGCATTGAAACCCTAAAAAAGGTAGGCAATACATAAAACACACCACAAGATCACTGAAAGTATATGGCGTTAACCATAGAGAAAGGTTAAGAGTGTCAACTCTGTGCTTTTTATTTTGAAAACGGCCATCCCACGCAGGGACCGGAACTATTACCATAAAATTAGGAACCTGTATTATCGACTGTAGCCACGTTGCAGTTACCCTGTATTACCGACTTATAAATTTAAATCCAAAATTAATTTTAAACTGTTTTGAAATGTCCATTCAGTTGGATTGCACTACTGTTTTTAAAGATTAAACAAAAGTGACCAACGTGAATGGAAATTTCAAAACAATTTCAAGTATGAGGTGTAAAAAAATAAACTGCCATTTTAACATTAAATATTTTTATTAAATATGTATATTCATACATGTATATAAGTTCATATTTAAATATTTGTAATAATTTTAAAATATATTTATGAGTTCAACTGCTTCAAGATTTCTCTAGAAGTTAAATATTGATACAGATGACCTATAGTATACTGGATAGTGAATTTAACTAAAATAAATCAAGTAAAGCAACGAAAAGTTTTTCCAACATAATTTCTGGTTGATTTTTGTTGAAAGTTTGACACCTTTTAGGGTACAATTTTCTTACTACGAGGGGGTGTGCCTGCCGAAACAGATGGATTTTGCATTTTGCTCACTACAGGAGGTCAGAAAAAACTTCAATTCTTTTTTTTTTTCAAATGAAATATCTTGAATCCCTTGGTTGAATATCTAATCATCAAAGACAAAAATAAAAAAAAAGTAGCTTTTAATGTTAACGAGGTCCATGTATGCTCCATTTGCATGTTGGCAAACTCCATACTGACAATAAAATTTCTAACATTTTTTCAAATATCTGGAGGCATTTGTTCAGGCACTAATAAGATATTTTGGATACATTTATTTATCACTGTATTTTCACTGTAAAGTAGTAATAATAATATTCTCATTAGAAAGAAAGTATCATATATAATAGTCTCCGACATTATTAAGCAAACGATTTGACAAATTCCTACAGATATTTTACAAAACGTTAGGAGTGAATTTTAGCATCATTAACTTTGTCAATGTGCAAACAGTGCATATTCGGATTACATTAAATCTTGGTTTTTAAAATGTTACCTTTTTCTTATTTTGCTTTTGGTAAACACAAAACTGTTTATTGTTATAGTCGCCATTTCTACAAACATTCCGGCAGCTTGGGATTCAGCAGTTTTTTCTCGAAGTCGGGGATGTCATTCCGATTGATACTTCATTTCTACAAATAAATAACATTTTCTACTTACCAGTAATCCTCGCAGATATCACTTACCTTATTTTCAACACTATTTAAAATTTTGCTCGAAGATGACTGATGTATTCGTCCTTCATTTCATCCAAATCCAACGATAGTTAAATTTGTTTACGTTCTCAGGCGCCACCGCACAAAAATTTAGGAACTATTCACATATATTTAATTTACATGTATATGTATTAATGGGCGGTAGTTCCGGTTACTGCGTGGGAGGGCGTTACAAACAGTATATTTGAATTTCGTGCCAAAGTGGAACCCCCGTGGCGTTAACTCATCACTTTGACTGTATGACATATTGTCGCAACGGCGCGGCGGTGTTTATTTTGCTTATCGCATTTCTTATCTGCGTGGCCATCCGGCAGTAAAACTGGAAAACAGAGTCTTTATTCTGCTGCAGAACGAACAATGTTGATAATACATGACGTCGTTTTAACCACAATTTGACTGATCAAAGGTTTTAATTTATCAAAATAGAAATGTCGACCAGGGAAGGAAAAGATTCAAAACATACGGGGAGAACAGGAGGGTATGCGCAGAGTAAGTTATCCAAAAATTAACTCCTTTACTCCTTAACATTTGACAAAAATCCAATAGTTCCTGAAATGTAATCTCATCAGGTACAGGGCTAGTATCTAATAAATGATTTGCAAAATTCATTATTCCTAACAAAAATTCCATGGTGCTTGATCTATATGTCGACAGCATTACACTTAAATTAACTTACTCTATATAAATACCAAAGACAAGTTGTGAAGTTTTTCGTTTGTGTTAAATATCATAAATGATTTAAAGATCTCGTTTGTTCAGTAGACTGTAGCAAAATAGTCTGTTTTTAAGGTTGATGTTAAAGAAAAATTAATTGAACAGCTAATTTATATTTTTTTTGGATATTACCATATTAATGATTTTCTGAATTGAACATTAGAAGAAGAGTATTAGTCTTGTCAAATCAAAAATCGGAAGTGGATCGAAAAAAAAAATATCCCTTTATTTAGATTCAGCACACGTTCAAGCACGACTACAATCATTACTAGGATTGACTAATTGGAGGAATCATGCAGGCATTTGATTTGGACAAAGCAAAGGCAAAACATGCGTCAATTTAATAATTTTTTTACAAATTCAATTTTTTTGCCTACATTTCATTATCATAATTTTGAATTTAAGTTCAAAATTGTGACCTTTTCTCTAGATTTTGAATTTAAGTTTGCAGTTTTTATATTATTATTGTCATTGTGAATTTTTGTCTTTTTTTTAATTCCGAATTTAAACTTGGAATTGTTATTGTACCCTACAATTTCCCCTCTGTATATATAGACACTTTGACTTTTATTTTTAGAAATTTTCACTTTGATTTGCCAATATTAAATCTGCAATATCGAGAATATTATTACTTACTTTATTTATAAAGATGCCGTGAACTTAAAACACTTTATTTCAACAAAGATACGGAACATAATACACAACGAATAACATCAATTACCAAATACCGAATGTCTGAAGGCTGAATCCCTTATTGAATAAGTCACAATAATAGTGAGCGTATCATTTATGTACGACACCTGCTTCACGAACTTTAAATTAGGGAAAGGTTTAATAGATGCGAGAATCTAGACATCTACCAATGAGTCATCACGATATCAATACTCGATTCATAAAAATAAGAAGGCTATATTCTTCACGATTTCCTATTACATTAGTTCCTTACAATATTGGATTATTTTTTAGTTTCTTCGGAAATTCGACTTTAGTAGGTAGCAGACTGGAATTTTCAGTCGTCCGAGGTAGTATCACCCCACGTATCACTAGGAGGCGGTGAAATGATGCTTACATCATGTTTCCGTCTCTGACACTTGAGTCGGTTTCTGCTATTCTTCTTTCCTCATCCTGTCTTTTTCCTTATTTCTTTTTTTCATCTACTCTGACTTTTTCTTATAATTATTAAAAACAAAGATGATGGATTCTCTTCGTGCAAAAAATTCCGGACGAAAACTACCCTCCCGTTCGGATGTCCGGGTGGAGGGTGTACGAGGGAATCCAAAATCGACGGAAAATTTTAATGTACCACGGACCAAGTTTCTTTCAAATAATTCATTCAAAATTCGATTCTGTACTCAAATCTAAACTTGGTTCATCAACACCTTCAAAAGGAAAGACCCCATGTGCTCTCTCTGATACAAACCCAAGTCTCCCCATCCATCAATACAGTCCATTTGCTTTGCTCTA
This sequence comes from Dastarcus helophoroides, assembly GCA_028583605.1. Taxonomy (NCBI): domain Eukaryota; kingdom Metazoa; phylum Arthropoda; class Insecta; order Coleoptera; family Bothrideridae; genus Dastarcus; species Dastarcus helophoroides. Next base: position 6,126,312 of record CM053332.1, read on the forward strand.
ACTACGACTTGCATACAAAATTTCGACACGACAAGAGGGGAATTACGCGAAGCGACCTGTCTTGTCAACGAGAAGAAGCACTGGAATCTGCTGATCATGATGTGATTTGGCTGAAAATCTGCTCCAAAAACGAAGTAATTTTCATTTGTTCACTTTATTTGTCTCCAAGCGATCCCTCATACAGACAGCTCTTTTCTTATCCCTCCGTAACCTTTGATCACCTACAGACGAAATATCCAAAAGCTGAGGTTGCCTTTCTCGGTGACTTCAACGTACACAGCATCCCCTGGTTAAGGTTTTCTTCCCGAACTGACGACGCGGGAAGGGTGGCAGAGGCTTTCGCCATCACTTGTAGACTATCGCAATTAGTTGAGGAGCCCACAAGAATTCCTCATATAGATATCCATCAACCTAATCTACTCGACCTTTTCCTTATAAATTCACCAAATTCGTATAAAATCTCTGTGACATCACCGCTTGGAAATTGGGATCACAAGCATGTAGCAGCCTCTCGCTCGCTTCATATACCACCTCCTTCCCAGACGCAGTCCCGTAGGGTTTGGCACTTTAACTCTGCAAACCCGGGAAGAATTAAGAGACTTCTTTGCATCTTTCCCATGGCAGGAAGTCTGCTTTAACTCAGACAACCCTTCCTTAGTCGCCGAATCCATGACGGAAACTATCCTGATTGGTATGGAATGCTTAATTCCCCACTTCCAAAAGAAGTCTGCCTCCAGTAAATCTTGGTTCAGTAAAAAATGTGCTCGAGTTGTTTCCTGCATAAATGGCTCATATCGTTGTTGGCGAAATAATCCCTCAGTCGAGTTTCGGACTATATTTGTAGATGCACGAAATTCTTGTAAACAGGTTATTGACGAGGCAAAAGGTGATTTCGATCTAAAATGCGCCAGAGGTTTATCAACTATCTGAACGGTTCCAGGTCCTTTTAGGGATTTGCAAAGTCGATTGGAAAGAATTTTACACCTTCAAATTTTCCACCTTTACTTGATGAAAATAGCAATATTGCTACTACCTCCAAGGAAAAGGCTGACATATTAGCCTTAATGTTTGCTGAAAATTCCAACCTTGATTCTCGAAACGCCGAACCTCCTATTCTTTCTAAGGTTGGCACTTCGATGCTTGAAGTTGTTTTCAGACAACGCACAGTCAGGAAGATTCTCCTCGAGCTCGACACATCGAAAGCTTCTGGCCTTGATGGTATTCCTGCTATTGCTCTTAAGAAGTGCGCTCCAGAGTTGACTCCTGTCCTAAGTAAATTGTTCCTTCTCTTACAACAAAGGTATATTCCCTAACATCTGGAAATCTGCTAGGGTGCAGCCTGTCCCCAAAAAGGGAAAAAGGAATCTGGCTAACAACTACCGCCCTATATCTTTGTAACCCGTTATATCTAAAGTGATGGAAAAGGTTATCAACATCGAGATTTTCAAATATCTGGAGGAAAATAGAATCATCTCCGACAGACAACAACGTTCCACTGGCGATCTTCTGGCATATGTTACTCATATCTGTAACTCAGCTATGGAAAAACATGTTGAGGCTAGGATTGTGGCGTTGGATATCTCAAAGGCTTTCGACAGAGTCTGGCATCGATCTCTTTTTGCAAAATTAACATCTTATATCTTATGGTCTTCCTCCTGGACTCTGTCATTTGATATCCAATTTTCTCGCTAACAGAGCTCTTCAGGTCGTCGTCGATGCCACGTCATCCGAGACATTTGTGATTAACGTAGGGGTGCCTCAGGGGTCTGTTCTGCCTCCTACTCTATTTCTGTTACACATAAACGATCTCTTAGCTTCAACTTCCAATCCTATATACAGCTATGCAGATGATAGTAACCTTGTGTCATCTTTTTTCTCTGACAAACCATTATCTATCGCTGCTTCAGATCGACTAAGGGAACAGCAGATACAGACGATTAATCGGGATCTCGAGATTATTCTGGAATATACACGGACGGTTTTTCACCGACCGGCAAATTTGCCGACCGGCACAAAAACCGTCGGTACCTTTTCACACGGCACCGGCGTTTAATTTGTCGTCGTAGTACATATTTGAACTTTACATGAGCCGTAATGGAAAAAGTCACTACTGAAGTTTTATGTGCATATGCTTTATTGGATTTTTACAACCCTTAAAAGACAACTTTCTCTCAAGGACCATTATTACCCTCGCCTTAACTTACAAGAATTGCGACAATACAAAATGGGATAAAAAGCAAAGGTTTAGGACACTTTTCTAGCATAACAAAAGTAGATAAAATTATCACAACCGATTGATGAGACAAGTTTAGAAGTCCATCGAAGAAATTAAATTACATCCCTAAACAGAATCTTAGAGAAGTCTTAATCCGGTTCTGACAGCTACAAAATATTTAGCGCGGCCACGGTTTTGTTGCCGTTCGTCTGCAAACCTACATAAGCTACCAGCTAACAAAACCTAGCGACGGCGTAAAAGCCGACCGGCAGCCGTGTGTTCGCCGTCGATATTTTAACTTTTGCGGCAGCCGGTCGGCCAAATTGCCGTCGCCGCTGTCGTGTGTAAAGATGCATTAAACTCTTTGTTATTTAAAATTTGGTCGGTTTTTCTGCCGGTCGGCAAATTTGCCGACCGGCGAAAAACCGTCCGTGTGTAAGAGGCGTAAGAATCATTTGGTCGACTTCAACGCTTCAAAAACTCAGGCCGCGGTTTTCTCTCAAAAAACATCAAGGAATAATGCAACAAACATACTAATGGACGGTAAAATCCTTCCGATGGGATCCAATCTATCTATCCTAGGAGTGAATTCGAGCACTAACTTCTCTTGGGACGATCATGTGCTCGCCATTGCCAAATCCGCCTCTCAGAAGCTAGGCTTTCTTTTTAGAGCTAAAAAGTATTTCACATCTCATCAACTATTTACACTATACAAAGCTCAAGTTAGGCCTACACTAGAATACTGTTCTCATGTTTGGAGTTCAGCCCCAAAACACACTTTAGCTCTCTTGGATTCAATTCAAAGAAGAGCGATTCGCCTAATTGATGACGAGAGTCTGGCCGATTCTCTCAAAACACTAGAGCACAGGCGTATGGTTGGTGACTTGTCTCTTTTCTACAAATACTATCATGAAAGATGCACGCAGGAACTAATATGATTTATCCCCCCAAGGGCAAGATTTTTGAAGGGTACTAAACAGTCGGAGACAGCAAATTCCCGTGCGGTCCAGCTTGACACAGTGAGGACTTCTGTCTACGGAGACTCTTTTTTCTATAGAACTTCCAAGTTATGGAACTTGTTACCGAAAGGAATTTTCCCCAAAAATTACAACCTATCCTTGTTTAAGAAGGCGGTTCCTCGCCATCTATCCTTGTTTCCGCATCCTACTCGCAGTGCTTTGAGCATAATGGGGTTACCCTTTGCGAGTGGATTAACCTTAAAAAAAATTCAAAATTGGCCTTTTTCTGAGATTAAAATCTTTTGATTGTAGGTTTCTTAGAAACCTTTAATTTTTTTATCAAAATTCCCTCGAGAAATACTTGTCCGAGTTCAAAACTACAGACTATCGTCTTTCCCCGAAGTTTACACTTTCATTTCCCACTTTTTTTTTTAAATTTCGGAAATGTTGTCAATATTATTTTGTTTAAATTATGATTTTTTTTGAAAACATCGATTTTTATCTCAAATTGCGACTTGGCACTTTCAATTTTTATTTTTATCCAAAGAAAATTTTATTTCTTAACGAAAAGATCTGGGATTTTAATGGATATATCCGGCGAAGAAGATATTTACAATTAACGGAATTCAGTTACAAAGACAGAATTTCGCTTTTTCGAAATCAAAGTTTTTTTTAAACACATTTTTTTAACATTTTTGATTTTATTTCAAATTTTTAGGTTCTAACAGGTCCTCGTGCAAGCACTTTTTCAGGCACCCTTACTTAAAATGTAAGATTTTTTGCAGGGCAGTCTCCAGGCATTTTCTTCGGAAGGAGCTAAAGTATCAAAGAATAGAAAACAATGTCCACATTATATAGTTAACCCTAGAGTAGGCGCGCCATACTTTGTAACACGAAGGGGCGCGCGCGGTCTCAGAGACCGCATCTAGAAATAATGTTATTTATTAACCTTTTTTGGTTCTATGATGAAATATGGTATCTTGGCATATTTGTTAATAAAATTAAATTACAAATCATGCATTGCTTTAACCTATAAACAAAAAATTTAGCCAAATACAAAGGCCAAATTATTGTACGAAATACGGAACTAAATTTCCAATAATAATATATTTAAGGGTTGGGGTCCAAAAATAGTTTACATTTGGATCATACTTGTTTGGAAATATCCTCTATAGCCTTATTTCCATGCAAAAGTCAATTTATATCTGGAACTATAATGACAAAACAATTTAACATGCGTGGGCGCGCGCGGTATCACATAATGCAAATAGCTATAACTTACAAAAATTGACATATAATTAATCACTTGATCAACCATTACATTTGTGATGTAATAAAACTCAGCTAAACCAAAAATGAGCATTATTGGCAAACTAATTATTGAAATATAAAATAGTTAAGGACCATTCATAAATTACGTTAGTATTCATCATAACACATAACCAAACCCTCACTTCTCTTAATAGCATTACGCAATTGCTTGAGACAAATTTTAATACGAGAAAAATTCGGAACTTACAAGAAAAAATGTCGACTTGAAATTCTAACTTTCAAGAAAAAACTAACATTTTGAGTTTACATCTTATAATTGCAAAAGAAAGTCAAAAAAAAAGATAAAATTAACATTAGAGGTTAAAATGGAAACTTAAAAAAAACTCTAAATTTAAATACATTTAAGAAAAGTAAACATTGAAATCCAACTTTTATACATAAAAGTTTCTTAAAGAAAAACCATAAACTTCCAAGTTTAAAATCTGAATTTAAAAAATATTAATTTAAACGGCAGACTGGCAATTTGAAAAATTTTTAATTTAAATTAAAAAATTGGACAAAAAATAAAATGTTGGTGTTAAATTTCAAAATAAAATTAAAATTCCAAAAGTAGAAATTTTGGGTTCAGTTGAAATCATAATTTGGAAAAAAAGGTAAAAATTGAAAAGAATTTTGTGATATAAAAATTTTTGAATGGGAAACTAATAAAAATGTCCTCGAAATGTCCATCTTTGGGGCTAAAATTTCAAAAGAAATGAACATTTTTAGAAAAAAAAAACAGAAATTTGAAATTTAATTTTTAGGAAAAACAGTAAAAATTGAAAATATGAATTTTAAAGAAAGAATGATATTTTGAGAAAAAATCTATTTATAAAAAACTCCTAATTTAGAGAAAAAAAGTAAGCATTTGAAGATCAAAGACGTTAAAAAACTAGATAATAAATACTAAAAACGTCGCCATCTTACATTTTAAACTACCACCTTGCAGTGACAGATCAAATTAAGGGGAAGGATCCCAGGCAGATCAGGAACATGTCTTAATCTCGAAATTTGGACTGTTTTGGAAATGTATTCCTGTGTTATTATTTTCAAAATTTCTACCTTAATGTTAAAATTTTGATTTTTTTCTAATAATTTTGATTTTATGGAAATTTTACAATTTCTTAAAATAAATTAGTTGTTTGAATATTAATCATTTTTCTAAAAATTTGGCGCTTACTTTTTCAGTGCCTGTTTTTTTTTCTTAAAATTTCAACTTCAAATTTGAATCTTTTTCAGAAATTTAAACCTTTTTTTATCATATTTTTCTGAATCTTTTAAAATTTCAACTGATTCTCATAATTGGAAGCCTATTTTGAATTTTTGCTTTTACTTAAAATTTAGATAGCAAGCTCAAAAATTCCACATTTTCTTTTTATAGGATTCTGCTTTTTATCTGAAATTTCGGCATTAACATAAAACTTCTACTTTTTTCTACAAATGCGGTAACAAGCGAATTTTAAATTCGAAATGTAAACTTTTTTTATAATTTCGGAGTTTCTTAATTGGGTCTAAGAAAAAACTCTGAGAGAACCTCTTGAGCACAAAGACCTTTGTTTACAACACACTGATGCTCTTCGATAAATTGCCAATGTTTCACATTCAATAGTTTGTAAATGGTTTTTAAAATCCTAATTATTTTCGAAGCTTTGTCTTTTATCCTGAAATTTCCATTTTGCTTTCAAAAATTTATATTTTAAGATGAACATTATTTCTAAATTTTAAGTTCTTTTTTTTTGGAATTTTAATATGTTCTGGATATTTTGGATGAGTTATTCCAAAATGGGTATTCTCGAAAAAAGTTTTTTTGTAAACTTTGATCATTTTATTGAAATTTTGATCTTCAACCTCCAATTTTCGAGTTGCATATTTAATTTTCGACTTTGTTCTCGAAATTTCGGTTTATCCCAAGAGTCAATTTGCTACGTGGTGGATTTTTTCTGAGACATGTTTTGTTTTATGCGAAGTAGAGCTTTGTTTCATTTTTGTGTTGATATACAGACTGCCCCTTAATAAATCGATTCATTAAAAAGTAACTATTCTACAATTTTGAAAATTTAGCAGAGCATAACTTTATCATGTCGTCAAGAGCAAATAAACTAAAATATTTTCAAGGTGAATAATACATAAATATTAATATTAGGGTAATAAAAAAACAGAATCAAACTAAAAAATATATTTTTTTATTCAACATTAAATGTGACAAATACGAAACAATAATCGACCAGATTCGTAAATTTTGTCAGAAAAATGTTGAATCAATTTTATTGAATTTGTTTCCTTAAAGTTTCCACATTGTATAAACAGTTATTTTTAGGAAACTGGAGTATTGGTAAGAGACAATAAACCAAATCATACATCAGTAAATGTTTATAATTATATATATGAGATATAGATAGTGAATACATATTTTGATTATTTTGGGGAACATCAAGAAATAGGTCAAATGAATTGAACTTTTAGCGATTAATGTTATCTTAACATAAAAGAATTTAATTTTAATTACTTTGAAGTAAAAAATTAATGAAATGGTTTGTTTCTTGTAAACCTATTTATTAAATCGAATGCCCATTTCGGTTGATCCATTGGTACCATATGACCGGCGTTTCGTACCAAAATTTCGGTCAAATTTCCAGCTTGTTTCACATAACCCGCAACATCTGTATCCACCATCCATTTGTACCTTTCGGCCGTCTTGTAAGCGTCTGCCCCACTGAAGTTGAGATTTTTAAGATAATTTTCTGTTAAGGGATACGCCACGATTATGTCCAATTGGCCATTGTAAAAAAGGACGCGGTAGTTGCTTAAAATTTCTGAAACCCAAGGTGCTACAGATTGCATTACATCTGCTTCTAAATTCTTTTCCACGATGTCGTTTTCCGTGTTGAAAGTAACATTTCCGACATGAAGGGCAGCTCTGACGTCATTCCTTTGAACGTATTTTCCCATGTAATTGAATTGGTCGGTAGGTTCATCTGTGTATAAGTAGTTATAATAGTAGTTGAACCCAGTAACATTTTTAAATATTGATGTGTGGTTATTAAGGTCTCCATTTAATAAATTATCAAATATTTTGAAGGCTTCAATCCAGTTTTGATTTTTTATGTAATTAATACCCTGTGCTTCCACACCCTTAATATACGTTCTAACATTTGAATCTATAAGGCCAAGTTGATATAAGTAGTCACCATATACCAGTTGATTTTCGGGATCAGTTAAACCGTTACCGATTGCCATTCCTTTAAAATTAATTTTGTTTTTAGCCGTTGGGTTCTTCTTGTGGATAGTGTATGAAAGAGCAGGGACATATTTACCGGCATATGACTCACCAGTTACATAAAAATCATTTTGTTGCAATTCAGGAAACATCAAAAAGAACTGCTGGAGAGCATTATATAAATCCTCACCCACCTGTGTTTCATTTTGACAATAACCTCCATTTGTAAAGCTGAATCCAGTTCCTACAGGATTATCTATGTATATCACTGAATGTGTCTGAGTCCAAGAATACTTCCTCCTCTGCAACCCCTTTTGACTTTTCACTTTAAAAGGTCCATTTTCTCCAAATAATCCAACTAAAGAGGTAGCACCTGGTCCTCCTTGTAACCAAAGGATCAAAGGATCGTTCTTATAGTCACCTTCAGACGGGAAAAACCAGAAAAATAAATTGGAGTCAAATGCTTTGTTTACAGTAAAATAACCGGAATAGCCTTTCACGCCTCTAAATCCATTGAAATGATTTTCCGCTGCAGCTAAAGCGTCTTTTATTTTATTTTGCTCTATAAGTGGGGTCAGTATCAGGGGAACCCCAGGATCGTCGGTAACTTCGTGATCGTAGGCACTGTCAATATTCGATATTTTTGGGTAAAAATTTGGAAAAGCACATTCCAACCAATACACATACACAGATAAATAAAAAATTAGTAAAATAAACCACTTGATCATGTTACTGCAGTATTGTAGCAGATCTCTTCTTCGACTTATAACTGAATAAACGAACGCAAGCACAATCCGATCTCGGGAGGTCGAGGCTAACTGACTCATTCATATAATAATCGACTTAATTCATGGCACAGTAGTCAGATATCTATTTACTATCTTGCAGAAATAATAATGTATGTTGAAATGTTATTTTTTATATACCGCGAAATATTTTGGATACTGTAATAATTGGTTTCTTATGAAGACATTTGAAATGTTGATAACGTTTAATTGTAGAAAAATAGCTTGCATAAAAGGTAAGTCAAAAAAAAATTGTATGACTTTGGCCCTATCTTCGAAACTTCGACTTTTTAAAAATTTGTTATAAACTCTTGTTTATTCGAAAATTTTTACTTTTTTCTTAATTTCAAGTTTAAACTTTCAATTATATTGCTTCTTTTTTTTTATTTCGATTTTAAAAGCGAATATTTTGTTATAGTTTTAAAATAAAAGTTTCATATTTTTCTCAAAGTTCAACTTTAATCTCGTACATCTCATGTTTCTTTTAAGTTCAAGTTTAATCTCGTACATGTCATGTTTAAGTGCCGACTTTAAGTCTTAAATTTATAAATTTTCTAAATACTTTTTTTCAATACGTTCATTTTAATTTTTAAATCCCTCCCCTTTTCTCTAAAAGTTCGAGGGGTTTTGTTATAATATTTTTTTCAAGGATGAAACAGAAGTTTTTTTTTCTAGCAAAGGGCATAAAAACCTTACTAGGAACGAATGCTCCCTCTGTAAGATCCTTGATCTTATATGAGCGAGTGTTTTGAATGAAAATTCGCGTACCGCGTAACTGATACACCGTTTTATTAAATAAAATGAAATAGCTGATAACAGTTGTACAATTCAATCAAAAAATCTAAGTTGATGACTAAATGAAATGTAAATTACTTAGAAGTGTATTTGAATGAATTCCATGACGAACATGAAATTATGAATGACCGAATGAATGAGCGTATCGTATATTTACTTAGAGGAGGCTCTATCCGTCACATTGAAAAGCGGTTTTGAAGTTTAAAACTTTCCCAGTCGATTTATTTAAACAACATTCTTAAGATAGTTGAGCTTCCAAACAAAAATGTGAATTTAATTGCACGTTAACTGCAGGGTTGAAGATAACCTTGAGGTATTGAATTGTATAGTATGTGAATCATTTGCAAGCGCCTTGTCATTAAAGAAAAGGTATTAATAATACCAGTGGCGTGTTCTTCATGGAAGCTAGGGAAGCACAGCTTCCCTTAAAGTTAGAGAGGCACAGTTTCCATTTCAAAATGAAAATGTCCACATTCAGTTCATCTTTGTTTTTCACACAACAGCTGCGACCACTATTTTTTGATATTGGTAACGCTTATGATCGAAATTTAACAACTGTGTCTGTAAAGTAACTTATTTTTGACATAATTAATTGGAATTTATTTATGTATAAATTCTTAAGGCGTGGGACAGCATGAACAATTCGAATTTTATAGAAAATGTCGATTTTTTCAAAATTGTTCATTTTTAAATGTCGAAATGTCAAAACTTTAATTTTTTTTTGAAAATTTTGGCTTTAAAATTCCATTTATTGTTAAAAATTCCGACCCTTGAAAATTTCGAAATTTCAAAATTTTACCTTTTTCAAACCTTCCACTTCAAAATTTTGACTGTTTTTAAAATTTCAATCTTTTTCGAAATGATGACATTTTTGAGTCATGATCTTTTTAAAATTTGGATTTTTTAAATGAAATTTCATCTTATTTTTAAATTCGACTGTTAACTGAAGTTAAGCTTCGTTATATTTAAAAATAATCCAATTTACTTATTGAAAATTTAGAACTTTTTGAAGAGATTGAAACTTTTCAAAACAAACTTTTAAAAAGATTTTAATAAAGTTATATTTTTCAAAATTGTGCTTTTATGAACATTTTTTGACTTCTTGTTCAAAAATTTGGGGTTTCTAAAAGTTCATTTCTCAAAATTTCGACTTTTATGTGAAATTTCGACTTTTTTGATTTCAACCTTTTTGAAAAGTTTGTCCTCTGCTAAAAATTTGAGCTTTTTTTTTAAAAAATTCAGTTTCTTTGAATATTTTGAATATTCTGAAAATTTTGACTTTGGTTAAAAGTTGCGACTTTTTTGCAAATTCAGATAACAGAATTGATACTCTTTCAAAATTTAGGCCTTTTCTTGTAATTCTGACTGAAAATTTGTACTTTGTTCAAAATATTGACTTCTTTTTTAATTTTAGACTTTTTCCCCTAATTTAACTTTTTGTGAATTAATTTTTTTTTAAACTACTTGTTGAAAATTTGAAGTATTTATTTGAAAAATTAAAGATTTTTCAAAATATCAACTTTTTTCAAAAATTTACAAAAATACCTTATTTTTAAAAACTTTTTATTGTGACGTTTTTGAAAATTGATACCAAGAAGTTGAAACTATCCAAAATTTCGGCTTCTTTTTGAAATTCTGACCAAATTCAATTATTTAAAAAATCTTGACTTTTTAATAAAATTTACACTTTTGTTTAAAATGTCTTAAGTTGAAAACTTCGATTATTTTTGAAAGTTTGATTTTTTCTAAGATGTAGTTTTTTTCGTGACGTTTTGACCACTTTTTTAAAAATGTCCTAGTTTTTCTAAAATTCAATTTTTTTGGGAATTTTGAATTATTTTTGAAAATATTGATTTAAACATTTCGAAGTTTTTTGAAAATTGGGCTTTTTTTCGAAAAATTAGACTTTTTGTCAAAATTTCAATTTTTTCTCCAAATTTCAAATTTTTCTCGAAATTTCAATTTCTTTGTAATCTTTTAAAAAAATTCCACTTTTGTTGAAAATTTAAATTTTTTAAAAAAATTCTGCTTTTAAATTTCGATTTAATTATTATTTCAAATTTCGACTTTTTTTAACAGTGTAGACATTCGTTTTTTTAAAATTTTGAATTTTTTTCTTAATGTCGACTTTTTTGATTTTTTGAAGAGTTTGACTTTTTTAAAAATTTTTAATCTTTCTCGAAATTTTTAATTATGATGATAAATTAGACTTTTTGGAAAATTTGGTTTTTTCCACAATTTAGATCTTCCTAAAATTTCGACTATTTTTTAAATTTGAGATTTTAACTTTTAATGGAAATTTTGAAATCTGGATTTCTTTATAATAAGTTTGGACAAATATCTGGATTTAGACACAACATTTTTAAATTTTTTGCAACACTTTCCCGAAATTTAAATTTGGTTTCGAAATTCTGAATTTAAATCGATATTTCCACCAATCCAAACATGACCAAAAGAAATATTACTTTTGATTGGTAATGCATTTAAAATGTAATTCGTTGAAAGCAAAATTGTAATTAACTTTTAAAAGGTTGTTGGGTCAACTTTTTCATTTATAAAAGTAATGACACGCCACTGAATAATACGATATCGAAAACTTCTTTTTAAATACCTTCCTACCTTGCATTAAACCGACTCTTAACTTATAGGTGTTTATACTAATTCACTAGACAAAAAGTTTAGGTGAACTAGTTCGACAGGCAGTGGATTACGATCCAGACCTCCCAACCAGGATTAGGAGACCAAGGATGGTCCTCTAGGCTACGACTTCCATTTCGGAAATTTTCTGTTTTGTTTGTTTCTTATGTTTCAGACAAAACAGTTTACAATAGTGCTCCAGCACTATTGTACTGTTGTGACGGAGGGATTGGGGGCCAAGGGCCCTCCCGAAGAAGTAGGGGTTTTTAGTCCGACACTATCTGGGTTATCTTCCCAGATGTCCGTAACGGATTTTCCCCTACTTTAAAAAAAAAAAAGTTTAGGTCGCCTGGGGTTAAGGGGGCTAAATTCTAACACACGTGAAGGTGGCTGAACATTTAGGAACGCACCTGATAGCATCCTCCGACGCCCGAACTCCTTCGATTTCTACTTTAAACTTTTAATCTTTATCAAACTAGGGTTTTGTATTTTTGAGTAAATTCAATTAAGACGGACAAATTAGGTATGAGCCAGAGATAATTGCAGAAATTCTTTATCGAGCCGGACGGCAAGTATGTCCCTGAATTTAAAAATATTTTTTATCTGCTATACTTCCTTCATTATTTATTATGTCTATTCCACGTTATGCATTGTTGACGAGAATGAGAACGAAACATATAATATCCAATGCTATGACCGCTTTACATTTCTTTATGGCTTGATATTTTATCTAACTAATAAAAAAAATCTTTTATCTGTGTCTACTGTTTGGATTTTCTATATGCCATTTTTTGTTTTTAGTTTTCGGTTTAAAAAAAAACATTTAACATATTTTTTGTCAGATGTCATGAGGTGACGTTTTAAGAATTTTTAAATATCTTTTTTCTGTAACGGAAAACACGTTCGAAATTTTATGTGTCTGGACAGTTAATAAAATGTGACTTTTAATAAATGTCATTTTTTTCCCATTTTCGTAACTTAGTAACCTGAACGAACGGCTTTGTTGATTTACCGTACAGCACCTAAATCAGAAAGATATCTTTAAGATATCATTATAGCGATAACTTTAAGAGCCACAGAAATGTTAACGTTTATATAACTTTTCTTAGTCGTCAGATTATGGACATTTAACAGATACCTATAAGATAATTTTAATAGATGTCTTTAGCATGAGAAATCTTTATGTTAACATAATGTTAACTTTCTGACAATATTGCTCGATATCAGACTCTAAAAAATGTTGATTGGAAGAGCTGTTTAAGGGAACTTATTGCTGAGCGGGTTACATAATAGCAGTTGACAAGTGTCATTTTGGTTGGTCCAATTTCATTTAAATTACACATTAATAATTAAAAAAATGAGTTTTGCTACTGAAAAGAATTTAAAAAAAACGGCAACCAAGGCATTGGAAATGCTGCTCTAGAACCCTCTTACGCCGCTTTACTAAAACGATTTTGAGTTTACTTAAGTAGCACATTATCTGTCAAAATGCGAAAAACAAATTTTTTCCCCTTTTGACCGATAATTCGCTACTTTAGTAAACTCAAAACCGTTTAGTAAAGTGGCAATTTACCTCACAGATTTGTCTCTTTACCACATAGTATTTGTCCCTGTAAATTAAGCACATCGGATGTGGGCTTTCAAACGAAAACTCAACCAAAATTTATAAAAAAAACTCGAAATTTTTAAATAAAAATCGAAATTTCAAGAAAAAATGAATAAAAAAAATAATCTTTTTCAACATTAAATTTTAAAATTAGACTGGAAATTTCGATAAAAAAGTTTACATTGAGAGAAAACACTCCAAATTAAAACATTTTTTAGTAATAGTTATGTGTTTTTCTCCTGAAATATTTACCTTAGTCGCGAAAACTGAAGTTCAAATTTCAAAATTTCAGTTTACATTTTTTTAATAAAGATCAACAAATTACTAATTGCAAGAAAACACTCAATGTTTAAATATTTTATTTGGATATTTCAAACTTTTTATGGAATTTCTAATTTTTCGAAATTTGATGATTAGATTTAAATTTTTTAGTTAAAATTTTAACTTCAAAATCACATTTTTCGACGTTACAATGTTGCTGTTTAAAAAATTTAAATAGAAAAATTTGGAGAAGACTAAGATATCTGCAAAAATGGAAACATTTTTGAAAATGCTTTAAGAAACTTTAAAAACTTAAAATCAGAAATTTTAAGTTGAAACTGAAAATTGCAATATTTTCTGAAGAATTAGAGTTTTTTCAAAAATGTTTAGCTTTTTCTAAATTCGAAATTTTCGATTTGAAATTAGTGCAATGTTGTTTCTTAACTTTTCACTTCGATAGTCGACTTTTTTGACTTTTTCTTTAAACAAATATTTTCCGGAATTTAGATTTCAAATTCGAAAACTTGAAATTAAAATTCCAAGTTATAATAATAAATTGAAATTGAGCCAAGTTTAGTGGAAATAATTGCGATTAAAACCAAAATGTTTAGGAAAAATCGAATCAAAATTAAGATTTTGTGGTTTAAATTCTAATCGAGGAAAAAACAAAAATATCGAAATGAAAATTGAAATTTAGAGATTATACAGTGAAATCTCTCATAACGGACAGCTCCATTGAGCGGACAGTTTTTCATAGTCCGGAATTGTATAATGGACGGACGCGGACACAGTATTTTGATATAAAATTTATTGAAATTCCCCCTTAAACGGACGCCAGAAAATATTAATACATGGCGCAACGTTCACTTACGCATCTTGAAGATGTGAAAGTTTCTTAAATAAAAACAATCATTAGTAAAAGTGATAACGAAGGCTTCCACGGCCAGAGTCAGTACAAGATATACTTTTTTTGGGATTGGATCGTGTCAAAAAACTACTAAAAGTGTTCGACGTTTCGTTCACCATCGTAGGGGGTTCTTTAAGAACAAAGAAATAAAATACAAGGAAATATACAAAAATGAAAAAAGAAAAAAAAAGGGACCAATTTATTTCAAAATATCGGAGCACGGTAACTCAGTATGTCCACCATACCAGAGGCGAAACTCTTCTGAATTGAAAATTTGGTACAAAGGATAAGAAAGTTTAGACAGAAGAGCACGGTAACTCAGTATGTCGACCATACCAGAGGCGAAATTCTTCTTCTTGTAATCCTTAGTAAAAGACTACTCGCCAAGTAATATCTTTAATGTGGACATTCTATCAAATAATTCGATTTTAAAGTAAAAAATTTAAAAAAAATAAAAAATGTTAATTTTAGGGTGAAAAAAAGCCAAAAATTTTAGAAACTATTCGAAATCAATTTATTTTAAAAATCAGTTCTTCACACTTTAAGGTTAAATACGTAATTTTGAAAAAAAAATTAAAGAGACCTGGAGATTTATAAATGGAATTTTGAAAAGTATTGTTTTAGACGTTAAACTAAAACATCTTTGATAAACGCCGAACTTTAAATATAAAACTCACGTATTTTTGACTCTAAAATTTAAAACTACTACGAGAAAAAGTCAACATTGAGTTTAATTCGAAATTTTGAAAAAAAAGTTCACGGTTTAAGATCAAGGTCAAAATTTGATAAATGAAGGTTAAAATGCTAAAAAAGTTTACATTTTGAGTTGTTTATTAAATTTTCAATGAAAAAATTTACAAGTTCAAATTTATATTCAAAATTTTCAGAATAAACTCAAAATTTGGACAGTGTTAAAATTTAGGATTTATTCTCAAAGTTTAACTAAAGCACTGAACTAAACACTGTGGCTTGTGATTAAGTCCAAAGAAGGTTGCACCCCTTTACCACATCGGCAATTAAATAAATAATTACGAAATACGTATTTCGCCAGCAGAACTTGCATTTTCAAGCGCACTAATCTAAAAAGATTAGCAAAAGGTGCATCGACGTCAACTGTATTGAGATTCAAATCGATTGAAAAACTTAAAACTAAAAATTTATAAGAATATAAATTTCTGAATTTAAAACCTTTAAGATTATCTTGAAAATGTTTATTTGACCTTTTGTTAATTCAACACTTCTATGAAAACTGGAATTTCAAAATGAAATTCAAAATTTTGAAAGAAAACAAAATATATTGAATTATTTTTTTGAAGATATTTATCCCATATTATTAATTAAATTCTCGTTTCCAGATTGAATTCGAAATTTCTAGAAAAGAGACGAAATTTTCCTTCTCAAATGAAAAATGAAGGTCAAAACTTCAAAATGAAGAAAAACAAAATATTCACGTAAACCTTAAGATATCTTGAATGTTTATTTGACCTTTTGTTAATTCAACACTTCTATGAAAACTGGAATTTCAAATGAAATTCAAAATTTTGAAAGAAAACAAAATATATTGAATTATTTTTTTGAAGATATTTATCCCATATTATTAATTAAATTCTCGTTTCCAGATTGAATTCGAAATTTCTAGAAAAGAGACGAAATTTTCCTTCTCAAATGAAAAATGAAGGTCAAAACTTCAAAATGAAGAAAAACAAAATATTCACGTTAACAGAAAATTTTAAATTTGATCTGGAAATTTTGACCTTAATTATTCACGAAATGTTGGCTTTTAATCACATTTCGAATTTAAACTAAATAAACAGAGTTAAATACCGACTTTTTGACTTTGAATCATTTCGAAAATAAAGTCTAATTTTTATAAAATTAACTTGAAGTTTATCAAAAATTGTTATCAATTTTCGAGTTTAAAAGTGTCAATAAAATTTATACTTTTCAACTTTTTTTAGAAATTCAAAGCTTTTAAAAAAGTGGAAATTTCATTATAAAGTCGAAACTTTGAGAAACATTTTTTTAATAAATTTAGATTTTTTGTACAGTTTTCATTGTTAGTCAAAATTTGGCTTTCTTCTCTTTTTAATATTTAGACTTTTTTCTTCTAAGGAATAAAAATTTAAAATTTGAACTTGGCATTTTAAGAATTTATCAAAATTTCGAAAATAATCTCGAAATTTTTTGAAAATTTTAAAATGTTAAAAAAAAGTTGGAAATTTTGATTAAGTTTTGTTAATAGATTTGACCTTAGACATTTGAAGTTAAAAATAACTTAAGAAGCTTGAACAATTTCTGGTTTAAACTCGAAATTTCTGGTCATCGTGGGTTTTTTTAAAAATGTTAATATGTTTAACTCGGAAGCTGTGCCTCCTTAACTTCTAAAAAACACACCACTTGTTTTACATTAAAAGATGTTTGAGGTAGTTTACCCTTTTTTTGGATAAATCTCTTCAACTTTAATAGTGTTTTTTATTTTGTTTATTCATTTTCGTATTTTTTATTCGCCTTTCTTTACTAATGATTTAAATTTTTTCAACATTTTCGACATTTTTTGACTTTAGAATTGATATGTCAAGTTTAGTTGCAGACATTAAAAACAATATCTAAATGGCTGATATTTTAAAAAACAGTCGGTATTTGAAGTTTTTCTCGAAATTTGAGCTCTTTCTTCAAATTTCTCAGTATACTTAGTATAAAAAAAGTTTTTATTTTTTCCTAAGAAGTTGTTTTTTAAATCGAATTTTGTTCCTCAATATTGACTTATTTTTGAAATTTAGACCTTGCATTGCCTATGTGCGTCTACAGAGGTTAATCCGGCCATGTATATCGTATTGGAAGTTAAAGCTAAGAGAACATTTATGTGTAACTGAAACAAAGTAGGAGGCAGAACATACCTTTGGGGCTGGATTAATGGTAAATATCTCAGATGAAACGCAATTAATGACGATCCGAAGCGATCTATCATTTAAGAAACTGAATATTAAATGGCAGAGACCTGATGGAAGTCAATAAGATATTAATTTGGCAAGACGAGAAAGGTGCCAGAATTAGTCAATGCTAAATTCGAGACTCGCCGCATTTCTTCACAGTTGAATTCTAGAAATGGAAAACATATGAGAGAAAGATACCATTTGAACGTTGTCTGAAACCGTACTGCCTAATTTATTAGTTGAATCTATTCTCTTCTAGATATTTGAGGATTTCCACATTGATAACTTTCCTCATTATTTTAGACGTATGGGACGATAGCGGTTAGGCAGATTTCCTTTCCCTTGTTAAGTGCATTCTGGTCTAGACTGCATCGAAGCAGATTTCCAGATGTTGTGTAATAAACTTTTGCTGCAAGAAAGTATGAATAAGTTGGGTTAGCTTAGAACAGGAGTCAGTCCACTTCTTAAGAACGATAGCGTTGATACCATACCATCAAGGCATCAAGCTTTCGATGTGTCAAGCTCAAGAAAAATTTCTTGATTGTGCGTTACTGGAAAACAATTTCAGGCTATGGTGTATCAACCTAAGTTCAAATTTTATTTAGGTATTATGATCTTACAATATTTTTTATACAAGCTATATAATAAAGGTTAGGGACTACGTAAAAAATATACTAAATTAGATATTAAAGCTAATTCCAAATTTCAAAAAAATAAGTTGCTTGATAATCATTAGATCCTTAGGATTGACCACGAAATAATGGTTGCCTATATTATTCTATAACAAGGCGATGACTGATTTTTAAAAAATATATACCGGGCGCAAATGTATATTACCGATAAAAAGCATATTACATATATCATATATCTTCTGAACGTTGTTACTAAATAGCTTTATCGATAGACCATAATACTGAGATAAGGTAAGAGTTGCGAACAGGTACTACGTAAGATTAAACATTTATCTTATTTTTGACAGTAAAACTAGAAAACAATAACTAGTGCGGTTTTGGTGAAATGTGTATCACGTTTGTGTTATTGCTTTTGTAGTCCATCTAACCAATGAGACGGTTTTGTTTTAACTTTTGGAACAGAAAATTACTAAAAAAAAATGAAATAGTAGAGAAAATGTCAAATATTGTATTTTTTATTTTTTCAACGTTGAAACAATTTGAATTAGGATTAGGTTTTTTCGAATTAGTTGTCCACAAGTCTCAAGTATCATCGCCATCGGTAAGTCACTTAGAGAACCTGACAACCTTATGAAGTTATTCGACCACTTCTCGTAATACAGGATAACTAGGTCAGCTGAATTAATGACTTGTACAACAGTTAGTCGACGTAGAGCTTAGGCAGCTTCGAATGCATCGACTTAACTGGCTAACCCAGTACCCGCTATATCTGTCCGACTGGCTATCGTTGATTTTCAACTCTACCTCTACTAACTAAACTCTTATGGACGCGGAGAACGCGCCAAGTCGAAGTTGATTTCGGGCGGACAGAGTAGCGCGATTGCTGGAAGGTTGTGGCCGCGTAGTTTCAACAGGTGTTAATTCGAATTTAAATTCTTCGGTCCGTTTGACGAATTTCAGTGCGATACCTGCCCAATGATGACGGAGACGGTGGTGAATGTGCAAGAAGCGCCTTCGAACAACAACGCCGCCAACAAGGCGCACGGTGGTGAACCCCTAGGTTGGATTAAAATTAACACCGCTTATTTCAAAACTACACCCGGAATATTGAAATTGGTGGAAGTGGTAAGTTTTAAGTAATCGATATTTTTAGGAAATGGTGTCGAATGTCGCTTGTTTGCTTAAGCAAGTTAAATTTAGAGTTAGCGATCCTCTTTCGGATTTTGATAGATGCACAATAAAAAAAAATATTTCTAATAGAAGATTTGATGCAATATGCAGCTTTTATAAACTGGATTAATTCATTTGCATAAATATTCGTTAAGAGGATAAAATATCCGTAAGGTTCTAAAAATAACATATAAAATTCTTCGGATTACCTCATTAAAAGTTTAAATATTTAAATATCTAATAGCGCGCTGATTTTAAAAATAGCAACGTTTGTAAATAACGTAATAAACTATCGAAACTTTACTTGGTTTATTATTTTTTATTGTTTATTGAAATGTCAAGAGTATCACTTGATTTTAAATGAAATTTAAAATATTACCTTAATCAATAAATATATGTGCGTTTCGCAACAATCTTGCATACCTTCATTGCGTTTCCAATGACTATCTCAATAAAACTAGAAGTCCTTGCGTGTGATCAAGTAGTTACGACGAAACTTACGATGCAATCGTACTATTTACCTGCATAACACGTATTACTTCCATTTAATTTATTATATTGTTTCTCAGAGAACATTTTTTTAGAAAAAATATACATATTTCTAAAAAAAAGAAGAAATATTTCAGCATGTGGTAGTTTCTTTGTATACTAAATATTACGTATATTAGTTGTTTAGGTATTCTATTGTTAAACAGCAAATATGGTTTGAGATTCGTGTATTTGTACTTTTGAGTGCGATATTCAAAAATACGAAACATTAATTTGAACACAAAAATCGACTTCCATGCTAATGGTGTTTAATAAGCTTTTACATTTTATTATTTCCACAATGTCTTACATTATACAGATTATAACAAATTAGCTTCTCACTACAGGGATCTCGAAAACGGTGAGAGGTACAATATCGGTTAAATTAGGAACAAAGGTGCATAATTTCGCGACGAGTAATATGCCATAGAGAAATAGAAAAACATCTCTTGCTGATCTTGAGAGTTTTGAAAAAAAGTAAAATTTTGGATCTCTGTTTTTATTTATTTTTTTGGCATTATTTGAAGAGTAATCGGAAAACACTTTTTCGTTCGCGTTTTTTATTCTTTACAGGGTAGCAAAAAACATTTTTTATTAGACGTTTCGTCTTTTCCCTGTCATCATCAAGTATGTTATTTTAAATACGGACCTGTAATTTTTATTGCATTTTTGTGTAGCTTTCGACACTCCGACTTCATTAATGTATGTGGCTAGACGTTTTGTATCATTAAACTATCATCAAGGAAAAATACATTTTTCAGATTAACATTACTTTTCACATTTTTTTTTAACATTTATTTTTCATAATTAATAAGTAATTATAATTAACAAACAAATCAGAAAAATGTAATTAATTGAAAAAAAGGTAATGGTAAAATTAATGAATTTTAACAAAAAAATATCAGACAATCATAAACAACTGACCACCAAAAATAATGACTAATAACTATGAAGAAAGCTACTACGGATATTTAGAATAAGAAATAATAAATAAAACAATAGCTGTCACATTTCGTTTGTCATATTTCATTACATTCTGGTTAACTATTATTCAAAAATGCAAAATACGTTAATCTGAAAAAAGGTTTTTTCCTTGATGATGGTTTACAGATGTATCACAGATGACCAGGATGCCGAAAGGAGGCTTGAAATTAAAGAAAATACACCGAGATTAAAGTTAAAATTTCGAAAGAATATCCTAATAAAAAACCCAAATGTTTAATTATAAACTTTTCTCGAGGATTTAGAGGAAAATTTTCAAAAAGTAGACATTTTAAAGGTTGAAAATTTTCAAAAAAACAATTATAAATTTTGGAAAAGTCGAAATTTTCATAGTCAAAAAATCTAAAATTTTATAATAAGGCGAAATTGTGAAAAAACTTGGGTTTGAAAAGATCAAAATTTTCAAAAAATTCGTAATTTTCAACAATATCAAAATTAAAAAAAAACAAAATTTTAACAGTCAAACTGAAATCTTGAAAAAACTCGATAATTTTGAAAAAAAAAACCAAATTTTGAAAGAAAAATTCGAAATTTTAAAAAGTCGAAATTTTAAAAATCGCCAAAAATATCAAAAAACCTAATATTTGACAAAATGTCTATATTCGTAGAATAATCCAAATTATAACATGTATTATAATAATCCAAAGTTGACATTTTTTCAAGTCGTACTAATTTTTAAAAAATGTCAAAAATAAAATGAAAAGTCGAGTATTTTAAAATAAGTAATAAAATCAAAATTTTTAAAAATGTCGATATATGTATTTCTAGAAAATTGCAATCCAAAAGACAGAATTTTCAAAAAAAGTATAAATTTTGAAAAAGTTTCGAATCTTTAAACAGAATTAAAATTTTGAAAAATAGGTTAAAAATTTTAAAAAATGAGAAACAAAAAAATGCTGAGATCTGAAAAAATCTGGAAATTGTCAAAAAAATTAATTAATTTAAAAAAAAGATTGACATTTTCAAAAGTCAAAATTTTCAAAGGTAAAAATCTGAAAAGTGACAAAATTTTGAAAAAGGCAAACATATTGATACGGAACCTAAATTTCAAAAAAAGCCGAAAATTTTGAAATCAGTCAGAATATTGAAAAAAGCCAAAATTGAAACGAAAACTAAGATTTAAAACAAAATCTAAAATTTGAATAAATG
This sequence comes from Dastarcus helophoroides, assembly GCA_028583605.1. Taxonomy (NCBI): domain Eukaryota; kingdom Metazoa; phylum Arthropoda; class Insecta; order Coleoptera; family Bothrideridae; genus Dastarcus; species Dastarcus helophoroides. The sequence goes on from CM053332.1 coordinate 6,148,419, forward strand.
CCCATTTTCTTACATCCAAAAAAGGTCGATATTTTGAGAAACTGGAGAGATTTAGACAACACGAAATTTAAAAAAGAGGCGAATGATAAAATGAAAATTTGCAAAAAATTGAATATTTTGAAGAAAAAAAAAGTTGAAATTTAAAAAAACGTCAAAATTATAAAGGAGAGTCGAAATTTAAAAAAAATTAAATTTCTTAGAAAATGTCGAAATATTTAAGCCAAAAAAAGGCCAAATTTCAAACTATAAAACTCAAAAAAGTAGACATTTTCAAAAAGTCATTTCGAAATTTTCGAAAACATCTAAATTTTGAAGACAAAAATTTTCAAAGGTATGGAAATTTAAAAAAAAAAAATCAAATTCTGAAAAGAGGTCTCAAGTTTTAAAATAAAATCGAAAATTGTGAGAAATAATTTTTCAAAAAATTGAAATCTTCAAATAAGTGAATTTTAAAAACGCAACCGTTTGAAAAAATTAAAATAAAAAAAATATATTCTTTTAAAAGTCGACAGCATGGAACAAGTCCATTTTTTGAAATTATAAATTCTGAAAAATACATTATTTTGACAAAAAATCGAAATTTTGAAAATACTTACTCTCGAAAAACTACATTTTTAAAATGTTTTGAAAAAACGTCCTATATTTAAAAAAGTCTAAATTTAATAAGGCGAAAATTGAAGAATATAGAAATTTGACACACATAATTTCATTAAAAAAAAAATCGAAATGAGACGTGTTCAAATTAAAAAGTCATCAACTCTGATATGCTTATTTGTCAGAAGAGGACTGGTTAATTGACATGATTTGTTTGATGTGTCAAATTCTTGGATCTTGGACGAATTTTAAGTTTAAATTTGTAAAAAATTCAAAATATCTAGAAAAAATCCAAAATGCAAAGGTTGAAAACTTAGGAGAGGAGTTAAAGTTAGAATGTTCAGAAAATTGATTTTTTTCTAGAACAGTTTACTATTGTCTACTTCGAAATGCAGGCTGAAACCCTCTTAGCGTCCACCTGGTTTTAAATCTGTATAAATGTTACGGATCGAGGGAATATAAAATATAACATTCTACTAACTTGCCTTTCAGATAAGTAAAAAGAAATTTTTTGATAATTTATTTCATCACTGAATGAAGTTTTTTATTCTATACAAATTTGGGCGCCCCAAAAGGCCGCCTGTTGAAAACGGTTATGTTTCAAGCGTGGTGGATGACAAACCTTAACGAGAGCTGAATGGCATAACTGATTTTGTGGCAATTAGGCTGAATACAAAAAAATTACAAAATGGCTTTAATACATTTACAAAATGTTTTTCTCAGTACAAGACCCGAAACGAAAAATTGACTGAAGCCATATCCCGAGTTTTATATTCGATTGAAAATTAAGATATCATGATGTGCATAGATTTTTTTGCAAACAAAATTGAAAACAACAAAATGTTTATTATAGCTGGTAGGAATCGTAAAACTGTCTAATTTTTGTTATGAATTATATTAATTATATTGGTGTAATTGGCTTTGTAGTGGCTTTAAAGGTGATAACTACATAAATTCCATTTTTATCGATTTTTTATATATCAATTTAAACAATGATCCATTTTTGTTATGAATATAATATTCTGCACAGGTGAGTTAGCTAAGTCGTAAAACTAAGATTTTCTTAAATACACCAACCATTAAACCCGTACATTATCTATCAATATTTAGACTGGATTACTATTATTGAGTTTCAAATAAATCACTAATAAACAGCCATTATTTCACGATGTTAGTGACGAATGACCATACTTTTTATGGGATCCATATTTGACTCCTTAACACAAACAATGAGATCACTTTCATTGAATTATTTATAAACTTGATACAATTAAATAATTCAGTAAAATTTATCTTCCTTTCTATAGATCGTGACGTAATACATTCAGTAACCGGAGGTAGATATCAGTCTGCTGTATTATTGTCGAAGTCTGATCAAAGCTAAAATAAAAACTAAACCGAGATATTAGTTTTCCCGTAGATTACATAATTTGAATAGTAGAGGATGTAAAGTTCAAGGAATAATGTAAAAATAACATCCAGTATGATGTTTTTACAACGCGACAACAAAATTGACTCCCAGTTCAGTTATTTAATGTTAATTAAATAATGTAAAAAACCAACCAACGCAGTATTTTTAAAATGAACTTATTTTAGGAAAAAAATTTTGCCTAATATGAAATACTCAGCGTCATATTAAATACTAGCCTCAGGGGCAGCGGTTAAGGGCGCATTATGCGTTATTATTATTATTATTATTTTAAAATTTATTATTATTATTATTATTATTATTATTATTATTATTATTTCATTAACATAAAATGTCGGCGTGATAGGAGGATATTTTTTTGTATTTTTCTCCAAAACAGTTTTTCTAAAAAATAAATAAATAATTACACGAAATTGTAGCCCATAAAACTAAGTACAAAAATTTATTTCTACATTTTCCTTTTTGCGCTTCCTGTAAATGATTTAAAAATTTCTTATATTTATTCTCTTTTTGAAAATATATACATCTTTTTGCACTGCTTAGATATTGAGGAAAAGGGCGTGCCTCAAGGAATTATATTTCCATTTTAAAACCTATTTAAAACAAATTAAATAATAAAAATAATGCATCAAGAAAATATTTAAATAGTTTTTGAAGTACGCCGTGTTACTATTTTTGTACAAGAAACTCCACAATGCTAAAAATTAAGGGCCCATATGACGCAAGGAACAATGTGCATGTAAAATAATTAAATTTATTTATTTCCTGAATGTTTATCGAATGTTTATAAGTGATAATTTGTAACATTTATAACAATGAAATATGTCGATAACTTAAAAGTATGGATAAGAGTGCACTAAATTTTTAGCCACAGTAAACTATGAAGTTGTATTTTTAAATTATTACAGTGTTATGATAACAAAGTACAGATAACGGCTTGCTAATTTTTTAAGTGCAGTAAATCACATGAAACAAGGTTTATAAAAAAGTCCTGCAATCAAGGAAATTAGGGATTAAGCGTTTCAAGTTTTCGCTGATACACAAATTATAAAACCATACTTACAGTTAACAGAATTTTAAAAAATATTTATAAAGTAAATACTTGATGCAAATAGTCCTTCCTAATTTAAAATGCTAATACTCGATAAATGTTGGTGTAAAAAAATAACAGCAAAATTATTTTTCATCTATCACGTATAAATGACAAGTAATGAATGAAAAAATCAATATTTTTTAATTAAAAATTTGGTAAATATAAACATTTCAAAATCTTTATCAAGTGGCCATATTAAATTATGGTCACCTACTGACGCCTAATGCCACCTAATGCTGAACAAGACAAGAAGTTGGTTTACTTCTTCTCTTGCCAATTTCTTGCTAGTTTGATTCTTGTTTTGCTAGCAAGAGTCTTGCTTTTTCTTGTTCTTAAGAAAACAGATTCAGAATTAATTGCGAACAGGAAAAGTTTAAAAATCACATCATGTATAAAAGATATAAATACAAAAGAAAACGATAAATTGGAGATGTGGGCTCTCAAAACGAAAATCCACCAAAAATTTCGATTTTACAACTAAAATGTTTGACTTTTCAGTGATAACTTAATACTTTTTAAACAAATATTTGAAAAAATTACAAATTGCGACACTCAACGTTTAAGCATTTTATTTGGACATTTTGATTTTTTTCTGGAATTTCTAATTTTTCGAAATTTGATGATTAAATTAAAATTTTTCAGTTGAAATTTTAACTTTAAAGTCGAGTTTGTCGACGTTACACTCCAATTTTTTATATGTTGTTACTGAAATTGTATGGTATGCATTAAAAATGTAAATTACGAAATTTCAAGATTAAATTGAAATATAAAAATTTTGAGAAAAACCTAAGACTTCTGGAAAAAAAATTTTGGAAAATTCAAAATGCTTTAAGAAGATTAAAAAATGTAAAATCAGAAATGTTTCGACTTTAAATTTAAAATTTCAACTTTGCTCCCGGAATTCCTTAAAAAAATATTTTCCGAAATTTACACTTCAAATTCGAACTCTTGAGATTAAAATTCCAAGTTTCAATAATAAATCGAAACGTTTAGAAACAATCTGGTCAAAATAAAAATTTTTTCGTTGAAATTCTAATTTCGAGAAAAATTTAAATATCGAAATGTAAATTGAAATTTAGAGACTAAAATTATAAAGATGAGAAAATAAATTAAAATTTAGGAGAAAAATTAAATTTTCTCTCAAATTTCAGCTACTTTAAATTGTACTTTTTCTTTTAATTTTCATGTTTTCTGGAATTTTAATTTCTTCCTAATTTTAATTTGAGAGGGGCGCTTTGTAAAGGAATTGTGTATTCAAAAGGTTTAAGAATACTGATTTAGAAGTTATTTTAAGAAAATATTAAAAAAGGCAAGACATTTTGCCTTTTGCTAATTTTTTGAGAAGAAATCTTGCTCCTCTTAAAAGCACTTCTTGTTTTGCTCTTGCATCAAGAACAAGAAATTCGTGAAACACTAACTGACGCCTGCAAAATTAAATGTAATATAATCTCGTAAATATTACAGTTTGTTAGATTAAAAAAAAGATTCACTTAATTTCTTAAGCCGGATATGGATAATTATAGATTTAACAAAAAAATTTAAAAATAGTAAACCTAGATGGACTTGGTATTTTTTAAAAAAGAAGAGTAAACTATTAAAAAATAAAATATCTGTCGCCAGCAAACCAACAAAAAATTAATACATTTTCTCAGTAAAATATAAAATAAATAAATGAATGATTGAGTGAATACATATTCACTTCACACATCAAAATATGAAGTAAAAGCGTCAATTAAAAATAAAATAATATCGTAAAATTCGGCCTAGAAAAAGACCTAAGGCCTCTATTTGGTACCATAGAAACCATAGTACCATAGTACCACAAAAAAGTTAATAATTCTTTTAATAAATTCAGATATTTAGTATGATGAAATTCAAAACCATGAACGGGTAACTGCTGATCGAAAAGGAAAGTTTAAACATTTCGATGTTTTCAAACTTTTGACTTTTTTTGAGAATAAAAAGTATCAAATTAGATTTTTTATCATTATTTAATTTCAACTGGAAATTTAAAAAAAAAGGTGAACATATCAGGTGATAATAATTTAAAAAAGCAAAATTAAGGGTTTTTAAAAAAAATCAAAAACATTTTTCGGTTACATTTTCAAAATCTCGATTTAGTTAGAAGTTTGATTTTAAATTTCAAATTATAATCTTTTTGATTATCCCTCGTTAAAGTTAACATTCCCTGATTTAAAATCTAAATTTCATTTTTCTTAACCAACCTTAAATTTATAATTTTGACATAAAAGTGCACACTTTGAGTAAATTCGAAGAAAAAGTCAAGATTGGAGAACATTTGGTTTTACAAACGAAATGTCCAGAATAGATTGGAGATTTTGGCACTTCTGAAGAAATTTCAAGAACATTCTAAAATCAAATTCGAAAATATGACTCTAACTTGAATTTTTGAAATAAAAGAAATTTTGAATTTAAAATCTAAACTTCCAGGTTATAAAATCGACAATTTAAGGAAATTTTGAAATCTAAGTACCAACTTAAACTATTTCTTAAAACCTCCATTTAGATTACATTTCCAAAAGGAAAAACATATTTAAAGAACATTAATTTCGAAAAAGTAGTCGAAACAAATTTAAATCGAAAATTTCAATTTGTCTCAAAATTTTACCTTTTGAGATCAAAATTTATAGAATAACGACAAAAATTTAAGATTTTTATTTATTTTTTAAATAAATCCTAAGACTTTTTTCTTCAATTATTCTTTTAAAATTGTTACGAGATCAACAATTTGGGATTCAAGGTGAATTTAGAAATAAGGCTAAAAAAAAACGTTTTTAATTTTTAAGTCGAAATTTTACCTCTAAAATTTCGAAGTTAAATTCAAAATGTACCTTTCTCTACATTTTGGTTCAAACTTCGGAATTTCTACTTAAAAAAATCAAGTAAGAGTGTGTAGGCATAAACAGGCAAAAACTTCCCAATTTAAAAATTTGTTTTCTCGAAATTTTAAAATTGAAGTTGAAAATTTCGAATTAGAGATTGGAACTCAAATTTTTTTGTATTGTCTGGATTTTAGAACCAGCATTTATTAAAAAAAAATCAACATTTTGCAACTTTTTTAAATAAATTTCGATTTTTTTACAGAAAATTACAATATAATTACTAAGTAATATTTATAACTATTAAACTTTATTAACGATAAAAACGCAACAAAATTTAAAAAATTCCACAAGGTTTTCGATAAATATTTGCTAACACCGGATCAGGTTTCGCATTACTGCATCATTGCAAATTTCGGAAAAAGGAAAGAAGATTATGTTGAGTAATAAAAAAAATTACCGAAAAAGAATGTTTTTTTAATCTTTTTCTGAGGATTTATTGAACGACCCTCGTAAATCGAATAAATTACCAATTAACAGATCACCAACTTTTGAAATCCAGACGTTCATTATAAAATGTCTTTAAAAATGAGATTACCATATATTTCGTTTTCATTGCCTACAGAATCAGACATTTTAAGTCCGTGGCATTCACTCATCTCACTACAGAAATTGACACAAATATAGTCATTTTTCTTAAGAATGGTTATCTGCACTCTGTAGGCGATTTTTGGAGACATTTTTTAGGATAAACTGGCTTTTTTTGACGCTGTATATTTAAAAAAATGACCATAGTGAAATTTCTGATTGACAGTCACGGATTTAGCTGGGATAAATTTTATCAAAAATGTATTAGAAATAAACCAATGTCAAGTTTTTGCCCTCAGTATATCACCTCCAATAGGATTTTAGAACATAATAATGTCTTACCTACCGGTTCAAGATAAAATTATAATACTTGGTGACCTAAACGCCAGAGTTGGAAATGAGGTCCTGGCAGGAGTGAAAAGCCGATTTAACGAAGAAACCATCAATAAAAACAGGAAGAAACTCGTCCAATTTTGTGCCCAAAACGAATTCCTGTATTAATAACACTTTTTATCCCCACAAACCTCAGCATAAAGTTACGTTTGTGAACACCAGAGGACACAAGTCTATAAAAGACTATGTTTTAACTGATAGAAACCTTCACCCTTCCAAAGCACTGGAGGTGAGGGTATTGAGTTCTGCGAACACTGGAACCAATCACATTCCAGTATTATCAAAAATGAGATACAAAATACAAATGTGCACCACTCCCAACGACCAAGAGCAAAAGTGATTGAAAAATTAAACCTAGAATCCTTTGCGAATGACGCAACCAGAAAACCTATATCAGCAAAGGCTAAAGCAAAAAGTTGACCATGACATGATCCTGAAAACGGACAATGTTGAAACATCGTGGGAAAAGATCCAAAGAAACATTAACACAGCCGCTGAAGAGGCCGTAGGCAAGAGAATAGTAAAGTGTGATGGAAAGCAAAAGAAATCTTGGTTCCGTGAGGAAGTTTAGAACCTAGCAAAAACAAAAAGACAATCCTATAAAGTATAAAAGCAAAGTGATAACGTACGACGAATATAAACTGATCAGAAACAGGGTAAACAATGCAATACAAAACATAAAACATGAATACTGGGAAAAGTTCTCAACTGACCTGGAGCACGATCTTGATGGAACACAAAAAGAGTTTGGAATATGCTGAGGAGTCGAAAAAGACCAGTTGACGAATATGTACAATGTACAAAATTAAACCGGATGAATGGGAAACACATTTTAAAAACCTATACGATAGCACAAACACAGAAAACAAGAAAGAACAAAGCGAAGACTTGGAGAAAGAAATAAAAGAACAAGACCAGGGCAAGACACAAAGATTGATCAGATATGGGGGAAATCCACGCATGAACTAATTAACAGCTCTTTTTAACAAAAAGGCATCCACATTCTGAAAAGAAAACATGACAGTAACCTTTTTCAAAAAAAGGAGAGAAAGCCAACCCAAGTTGACCGCAGCCATACTCTATTAAGCGCCGTTTTAAAATTATTAACCAAAATATTGGCAACGGAATTAACAAAAACAGGAATTCGTGAAAAATAGCAAGGGTTCAGACAAAATAGATCCACAATCGATGTAGTTTCATACTGGGGCAAATAGCCGAGAAAAGTATTAAACACAACAAACCAGCTTTTATATGCTTTGTGGATTTTACACAGGCGTACGACTCACAGATGTCCTCTCGCTACTAAAAACAAGAGAAATAGGCAATAAAATAATAGCTATCATCAAAGAGTTGAACACGAAGAACATAACGACAATAGAGGAAGGCAATGAAATGACGCAGAAAATGCCAGTCGTAGATGGAATACGACAAGGAGACAGCTTTAGCCCAATTCTTTTTAATTCAATCATGGATGAAATAATCAGCGAGATACAAACAATCGGTAAAGGATACCGAATGGGTAAGGAAGCTATTAAGGTAGTTTGCTATGCCGACGACGTAGTCCTAATATCAGAGGAAGAAGATGACCTGCAAAGAATGCTGTATAAAATGGAACAAGTGGCAAAGAAATATAACATGATCATATCCGTACCGAAGACCGAAGCCTTAACTATTTCTAAGGAACCTAGAAGGTGGAAACTGGCTATCTATAATTAAAGTGTAGAACAATGAAGTTTAATTACTTAGGAGGAAGCATTACCAGCAACAGAAATATAAAAGAGGAAGTGAAAGATCAAGTGACAAAAGCAACCTTAATATCAGGATTCCTACGAGATATTATTTGGAGGAACAAATTCATCTCCATTAACGCTAAAGTTAAAATTTATAAAACATTCATAAGATCAGTAATGATATATCCAGCCGAGACTAGAGCGGAATCGACCGCTACTAAACGCCTTCTAAGAATAGCCGAAATGAGAACTCTTCGAGCAATTAGGGGTCATAGTAAGTAAGTAAGTAAGTAAGTAAATATTTTATTTAGAAAATAATCTAATACAATACTCATGAATTTAATTAAATAAACAATAATTAGTAAATTGTACATACATAACAATAAAATTTAAAAGACACATTAAAACTTAATATCTAAATTACAAATAATTTATTTAAAAGCATGATTAAAACGACTTGAAGACATTATAGGATGCTAGGGTAAAATATGCTCTAAGTCTGTCTAACAAGGTCTCTCATATTTTTTCCAAATACTTTAATGCTATTAGTATCTTTAAGATTTTGAGGAAGAAGATTGTACTGATTGATACCTTTATAAAACAAGCTATTCATTGTGGCATTCTTTAGAGTTGGTGGAATATAAAAGTTAAGGGCCGACCTAGTTGGATAGAGGTGTCTTTCATTTACTACAGTTAACTGATTTTTTAAATATTCCGGTAATGCATCGTTTTTCATTTTATGAATAAATATCATTGTTTGGACAAAATAATACTTTTCAATCTTAATCCAGTTCAACAAATTTAGCATAGTCTGAATACTAGTGTATCTATTGCATTTTAATATTATTCTCATTGCTTTATTTTGTAACTTGTGTAATCTATCAAAATTTGTGCAAGTAACATATAATACAGAGCAGCAATAAGTAAAGTGAGGCAATATCAAAGTATTGTAAACCATTAATCTAGTCGAAGTTGTTAGATAGGGAGCTACTCGGCCTAGAAATCCAATTTTTTTGCCAATTTTCTTTGAAATATAATCTATATGACTTGTAAACTTTAGTTCTCTGTCAATTGTAAAACCTAGATATTTTATTTGGTCTACCTGCTCTACATTTTGATCATTTATTTCAATTTTTAAATTTAATTCGTTAAATATATTATACCAGTAATTGTTACTTATGAACATCCATTTAGATTTCAGTTCGTTTACTTTTAGTTTGTTACATTTAAATTTATTTGTAAACATTTTAAGTTCCTCATTCATAGTAGATATTAATTCATTAAAATCATCATGCGCATAATATATTAGGGTATCATCTGCAAAGAGATGAATTCTACATTTCTTTAGAACATTTCCTATATCATTCATATATAATATAAATAATAGCGGCCCTAATACACTTCCTTGAGGAACTCCAAAGTTATTTGTTTCCAATGAAGATTTAGTATTTCCTATTTTGGTACATTGATAGCGATTAGACAGGTAACTCTTAAACCATTTTAACACATTTTCTTTGAATCCATATTTTTTAAGTTTCAGTAACAAAATATCTCGATCTATAGTTTCAAATGCTCTTTTTAGATCAATAAAAACTGCACATACTCCAAAGCGTTTTTTATCAATTTTATATTTCCATTCTGAAATAACATACTGAAGAGCAGTTTCGCATGAATGATTACCTCTAAATCCCGATTGGTAGGTACATAAAACGTTGTTAATGTTTATATACTTCATAACTTGATTAAAGACTACCTGTTCTAGGATTTTCTCGCAAAAGGGCAGCATATTTATGGGCCGCAGCTCTTCAGCCCGATTTGTATTTACAACTTTAGGTATAGGTCTTATAGTTGATATTTTGAAGCATTCTGGCACAATTCCCATCTCTAAGCTTAGGTTTATCAAATTTACAAAAGGATATCCGAGGACGTGAAACAAATTTTTTACAATAGGTAAACTTATTTCGTCAGTACTGAAATTTTTAACTTGGCTACTTATAAGTTTATATAAGTCTTGCAACGATATTTTAGCAAAAGTTGACATTGTACACTCATATTGCGATATAGTATTCAATATATTGTTTCTATCTACGTTATTAGAATCAATGCTTGTAATTATAGCCTTAATACTGCCTATATAGTATTTATTTAATACATCTGGTATTTCATCATTATTGTTGTATAATGTTCCGTTACAACTTACCCCATTTTGGAAACTGTTAATCGTTTGATTTTTATTACCAACCATCTCCTTTAAGTGCTTCCACATTTGCTTACTGTTTTTCTTATTGTCATCGATCATTTTCTTGTAAAAATTACACTTTGCATTTCGTATCACTTTGACAAGATTATTTCTACATACTTTATAATTATCCCAATCGCTTTCCTCTCTAGTAAAATAATATTTTTTATATGCCTTGTTTTTATTTACTACAGTTTCTTTACATTTTTTATCAAACCATGAATTTTGCTTAGATTTAACTTTAATTTCCTTTATTGGAGCCACTTTATCTAATGAAAAAATGATATTTTCTATAAAAATACACTACAAGATAGGAAACCTAACGACGAAATAAGACAGGCATGCCAAATACAGGATGTGGTGAGATGGGTACGAAAAAGAAGAAGAGGGTGGAGGGACCACGTCAATAGAATGACAAACGACAAATTACCTAAGATCGCTAAAACCGCAAAAACCAAACACTTCCAGACCACCAGGAAGAACCCCCAAAGCGATGGTATGAAAGCTGGACGTTTACATCACAGGAACAAGAATAACAGACGGAATAACAGGAGCTACAAAAAGAGCAGGATATATGTCGTAACCTAAGGAGAAGAAAAAGAAGAGAAGAAAAAGAATGTCTTAATAGTCTAAATATATGTTTCAAATTTCAGCATAATCTGTAAATGGGTTATGCAGTTATTAATTAATTTATTTTATTACTTTGAAACTAAGAACGTTTCATTAATTTTTTCCCATAAATCGTATTTATTTAGCGTCGTGAATACATACGTTGTTGGTGAAATTTGTGGACATTGTGTATACAAAGGTAATAAATACACAACAAAATACTATTTTGGATATGTGATTGATTTTTCATATTTGTAATTAAATTGTCGTTTGAACCAAAGCTATTTAATAACTACAATTTGACCAGAACAGCAAAGAAGGTTTTACCATTCAATTTACATAACCTGTTCGTTTTGTGCTTTATACAGCAGACTGGAATCATCTTTATACAATTGAAATAGACATTTCTTGGCTTTTATGCTAATGAAGAATTCTTTCTCCTTTCTAAAAGTCGCGTAGCAACCTCTTCTTTTAAATAATTTCAATAAACGGGCATTTTTAAATTTCTCCAGAAGAGAGTTTAATTATTTAGAATTACATGCATACCCAAAAATATGGTAATTTTAGCAATTTACAATTAAGTAATAATAATTATTAAAGATATAACGTCAAAAAGGTGAAATTTTACCTTCTTATGCTCGTATAATATCATAATTTATCTAATGGGATAGCGCATAAGAACTTGTAAGTAATTAAGCATATTTTTCGGTAAGAACAAAGACCTCACAATAATACAACACGTCATTTATTATAAAATAGAACAAGTTTCCCTAAAAAAACAAATGTAGGACACTTTTGTTAAAGTAAATTGTACCACTTGTAACCTTGATTAAACAAAAAAGAAGTTTTTTTGTTGTAAGAACATAATAATAACCTGCAAGTTCAAGAAACTTTAAAATAAAAATCTACATTTTATAAGGTATTCATACACTTCAGTCAAAATCATCTAGTCATATTTTTCTCCTAATTCTGATTTAAAGTGGAATGCCTATATGTATACAGATAAGGAAAAATTTTCATTGTCCACGTAAAATGCTAAGAATTGTCCCTTCCATAGTTTTCTACGGCCACTGAACGTATTCCCCTACTTTGACGCTGAATGCTCGTATCTTCCAGTTCAGATGTTAGAAAAAACTCGTCGAGAGTTTTACAACATACTGGAATATTGTTTAGCACAGTTTGGCGGCCTATTTAAACTTCTTATATTGTAATGTTTAAAGAGTTATTATGTTATATTCTTCATTAGAATTATTATTTATTTCGTTTAAGAAATCTCGTTTATTTATTTTGGTTATCAAAGAATATCAGTTTTGTGCCTCAGACGTTGATTAAATCAACAAAAGAACAAACAGCATGTGGTACGCAAGTTTTAATAAAACTGTTGCCTGCCAGTAATAATCCCGTAACAAAACACGTTAGAAGCTATGATGTACTACTGAAATCTCCACCAGCACTGATCGCTGCGCTCTGCGTTGAATTGTTTACACCGGTGTAGGAGAATACAAGGCGCCGCCCATCTAATCCCACTATTAGCTCTCAATGTTAAATCTCTCATTAACATTTTCCCTATGGACAGTGTTTGACTTTCCTGATGTGTATACTGAATCTGAATTTTGATATTAGTAGTAGTTCTTGCACTTTCCTTTCTGATCCAACTTCTACTTGAGAAACCAAAGAACGTACCTCGGGACACCTCTCTTAATTTGATTGTGCTGGGCCAAAGAATTGATGGTGTGGTATATTAAATGAAAATAGAATATGACCTATTCTACACAGCGTGGTCTCTAGTTTCAAACTCTGAATGTAATATGATAACGAAGGCTTCCACGGCCAGAGTCAAAACAGGATATACTTCTTCCGGGATTGGAGCGTATCAAAGAACTACTAAAAGTTTTCAAAATTTTGCCCACCATCGTAGGGGGCTTCTTCAAGAACAAAGAAAAGAAACAATAAATGAAAAGAGAAATATAAGGGAATATGCAAAAATGAAAGAATGAAAAGGTCAATTTCAAAACATCAGAACACGGTAACTCAGTATGTCTACCATACCAGAGGCGGAACTCTTCTGAGAGGAAAGAGGGAAAGGGAAACTTTATATACCATTCGTCTGCGCGATCACTCCCGAAGATTCCCGATGGTTGGTTTCCAGATGGAGGAAACCATGTAACCTTCGTCTCTGTTGATGTTTTTGAGGAATTTTTGGATTTCAATGGCCTCGTTTCCTATTACAGTAATTGGGAATATTGGATATAATTGAAATATTATCAAAGAGAATCTTATGTCTCATGTTAATGTTCCGCAACGGCTGACTGCGAAAATAGACCAGATCTAAGACATCTTTGGTGCTCGGATATTCGCGTCTTAAAGGATCCCCCGTTTCTTCGATATACACTGTACCACAAGAACAAGGAACCCTGTACACACCATTAGAACAAAAGGATGACATTTTATCTTTGAGAAATGAGAGGAGCTGTTGGATCTTTGAGGATGATGAAAAAATGGGTTTAATGTTGTGTTTTCTCAATAATTTTCCGATTTGATCTGTTACTCCATGAACATAAGGAAGAAAGGCTTTAGAAGAAATTATTGATTGAAGGACGAGGGGTAGGGCGAAGATGTCGTTTAATGACAGTTTCAATGTCGTGAGATTTGTAACCATTGTTGCGGAGGCTGAAACTAATTTTGTTCAACTCGTCTGAAAGATTTATCGATTGTGAAATTGCTACAGCTCGTGAAACCAGTGAATTTATGACAGAACGTTTTTGGGAAGGGTGATGATGGGACTCTGCATGCAAATAACGATTAGTATGGGTGGGTTTTCGATAAAAGGAATGAGAAACGCGAACGTTTGGTAAACGAGTGACCATTACGTCAAGAAAAGGAAGAGAACCGTTGTTTTCGATTTCCATAGTGAAGCTAATGAAAGAATGTAAACTGTTTAGGTGTACATTTTGTGAATCCTTGCCATGTGCCATACAATAAATGTGTCATCTACATAACGAAGCCAAACCTTGGGTTTTAAATCCGCAGTTTCCAATGCAGTGTTTTCAAAAGAATCCATGAAAATATTTGCTACGATTGGGGATAAGGAAGAACCCATTGGGGTGCCGGAGACTTGTTTATAGAAGCTGCCATTGAAAGAAAATTCATCCGATGTGAGGCACATTTCAGTTAAATTAGCTAGAGAACCTGCATTCTCTTTGCGTGAAAGTAATTGACGAATTATCGTCATGGTGTCGGAAACTGGAACATTAGTAAATAGTGAAGTGACGTCAAAACTTAGCAGTATGTCGTTGGGGTCTAGGGTTAATTCGGACAATAATTCGACAAAATGTTTAGAATTTAGGACGTTTGATGATGTGTTTCCGGTATATAACTTGAGGATGATAGATAAATATTTCGAGACATTGTAGGTAGGTGAATTTATCGTGCTGACAATGGGCCTAAAAGGAACTTTGGGTTTGTAAATTTTGGGGAGACCATAAAGACGAGGTGGTTTAGATTCTCTCGGGGCAAGATGTCTGAGAGTGTCTGCGGACAAATTTGAGGATTTTAGCTTGGACTTGACTTCGCGTTCAGTTTTGCTTGTTGGGTCCCGAGGAAAAGGAATATAGGATCCGTCATTTAACAGAGCGTTAATTTTGGATACATACTCGGAATTATCCAAGATGACAGTTGCATTACCTTTATGAGCTGAGAGAATAGTGATTGAAGAATCTGTTTTTAGGGTTTTAAGGGCACATCTTTCTTCTCTAGAAATGTTGGACTTTGGTGGTTTGGCAAGTTTTAGTATTTTTGTAGTTTGAAAACGAATAGGATCTGCTGCCTCCTTGGAGAGAGTTCTGATGGAAGACTCTACTGCACTGATTATTTTCTCAGTTGGAATTTTTCTTGGGGCGACAGCAAAATTCAGTCCTTTAAATAAGATGGTATGTTCGTTATCCGACAATGGACGGGAAGACGAATTGACCACCGTTTTTGAGACTAAACTATGTTTTGACCTTGGAACTTAGGAATTCGAATTTCTTCTTGTGTTTCACGTTTTCTAATTCAAAAGTTTTTTCGGACTGATTATAGGATATGGCGTCGAAATGACTCCAATGTTCAACCGACAACCTACTTACTCGATAGTTCCAGATGGAGCCCGAGCAATTGTCGGGAGATCGAAGCCAAATCGCATTTAATCCTTTTAATCATATCCCGAACAAGAGACAAACCAGCTTTATGAAGAATTTTGAATGAAGAACTGGTTCTTAAGTTATCTTTAATTCTGAAAGATTTCGTAATAAATGTTGTAGCCTTAGCCTATATCAAACTATGCATTGATCTATATCACATGTTCATATTCTCTTCTTCTTCTTCTTCTTCTTTTCTTCTTCTTCTTCTTCTTCTTCTTCTTCTAAGAGCCTTTCAGATGAAATATTTTACGACGCATTCAATTAATTAAAGTGCATATGTATTTTTGGTTTCCCAAGCCAGGCAACCGATACATACACTCTATTTATGGACTCATTGTTAAACGTGTCATCAAATGAAGTACCTGAGTGAAAAACCGTCGTTTTAGACGTTTTTCCCATCTATCTACTCTTCTAGTGCAGTGAATATTGTTAATAAATCACGACAGAAGCTGCGATGCTTTTTAGACAGAAACAGGACAATTAAGGCACATAAACAGTTCACATATTATTTAACATTGTAATTTTCTTAACTCGATGCAAATTTGGTCGGAAAACATCTATTGTTTACGTTGGCCTACGTAATTCGAAGGTCAAGTTTCTTAATTTAATTGTAATGTTTGCTTACCTTTAAATAAGCGACATGGTACTTATATTTAGGTGTAGTCTCATCATTAGAATGCATTCACATTCACAGGAGTGGAATAATAAAAACTTCTCATTACTCTTATTTAATGTACTTGAATGGCCGAGTGATTAAACGAGCTGAAAATTTAAATAGTAAAAGTTACATGGAGACGTTTAATAGTGCTGTTATTTAAGTGAAAAATTTTACACGATACTTGGTGACATTGTTTAATTGATAAGTTTACTCAATACGTGTGCGTATACACATGCTACTTTTATTGGGTTAAAAATAATGGACACTAACACTATTTTTTAATGAGGTAACCTTTGGCAAGCATTCAACTGTTAGGAAACGTTCTCCTGCGAATATGCATTTATCATTTCTAGTATTGCAGAATTCTGGATAAACTGAAACAGACAAAAGAAAATAAATTTTCTAAAAATAATTTTGTCTAATAATGTAACAATATATTGGTTTAAAAGTAATCTTTAAATGATTTCTAAATAGAAAAAAAAATGTTATAGTAAATTATTTTATAAATTATTGGCCGTGTAGAGCAGATCACGGGCATCTCAGTAATGCCTATAATTTGATATCCTCAAAGCGATTTTTTCAACAATGTTTAATTTATTTTGCTTATTTTGACTGGTAGCAGTGGCCCCGGTGCAAAAAGAATTGGGGTCCTATCTAAACTGGTTCGATTTTGGTAAATAAAAAATATAAATACATAAAAATATTTTAAAGGAGCAAAACCACATAAACTTTTCATTTTTTAAAAATTAGAAACGCGAACATTTAAAAAAAATTTTTTAATGAAAAGTTAAAGTTCCTCTGAACATTTAATAGCTTAAATAAAAATAATAGAATGTTTAATAGTTTTATTAAAAATTAGTACAATGAACGTGAAAACTAAAAATCTATGAAATGAAGAAAATTTTGCTTCAAAAATTTAGGTTAATATGATAAAAAAATTTAATTGAAATAGTGAAAGTTTTGGTTTGAAAACTAAACATTTTAATTGAAAACTCGACTTTCACATACCTACTTTCAGTTTTAAAACTTTAATTAAAAATTTGGTTTTTTATTAAAAATTATTGAAAATTGAAATTGTGGTTAAAAATTAAAAAATTCCAACTGAACTGAAATATTTTGATCAGAAATTTTGCAAATCTAAAATATGAAAATTTCAATTGAAAACCTAAAATTTTAAGCTACAACAGGACAAGTTAAGGCGTTTACCCCTTACCCCCCCTTTATGACTCATACAGCCAACTGAAAACTTCTATTCATCTAGGAAGACTTCCAGAAATTTCCATTCTTCCTTTCCTGAAAATTTCGTCCTTTCCTTAAAATTTCGACTTTTTTCTTAAAACTTGTCTGTTTTCGCAAAAGTATTTTTTTAATTTTGGATGCTTTAAAGGCATAATGGGGTTACCCTTTGCGAGTGGATTGAACATAAAAAAAATTCGACTTCTTTTATCAAAATCCGACTCTCAAAATTTTGAATTTGTATCTAAAAACTCGTTTTTTTTCAAATTATGTTGTTTTTAAAAAATCGAATATTTCTGAAAATTTTGATGATTTCCAAAATCCGACTTGTACTGCTTTTGATTTGTTTATCAAAATTTTTAAATTTTGGTACTTTGAAGGGATAATGGGGTTACCCTTTGCGAGTAGGATTGAACATAAAAAAAAATTCGACTTCTTTTATCAAATTTCGACTCTCAAAATTTTGAATTTTTATCTCAAAATGCGTTTTCTTCCAAATTTTATCATTTTTAAAAATTCGAATATTTCCCAAAATTTTGATTATTTTCAAAATCCGACTTATACTGCTTTTGATTTGTTAATCAACATTTTTTATTTTCTCGAAATTTAATCGATCTTTTGATAAAAAAATTTAAAATCCGGTAAAAAATATTTCTCCAGGAAGTTTTTGAAAATGTTGATTTTTATTAAAAGATAAAAATTTTGAGACAATTTTTTCAACTGCTTTTTTAAATTCAAATTTCTAGAAATTCCAACCTGTTTCTCAACATTTTGACGTTATTTGACGCCACTGCGGCAGTGTAGGAGCGCTTGCCTCCTTCCGACTCAAGCAGCCAAAAAAAAAATATATATATTCAGCTGGAAAACTTTAACTTTTTACTTACCATTTCAATTTAACCTCAAAATTCCCCCTGTTTTCGAAATTGCGATAAAATTTTGAGTCTATTAAATTTCGACTTTGCTCTCTAAATTTCGATCTTTTTTTTCGAAAGTTTTATTTTTTCTCAAAATTTTAAGCTTTATTCTGAGATTTCGAATTTTTTTTTCAAAATTCACTTTTGTTTTTGGAAACTTCGATTTTTCCTGGAAATTCGCTCTTTTCTATAAATGTTGATATTTTTCTTGAAATCCGTTTTTTTTTAATTTCGGTTTAATGTGAAAATCTGACCCTTAATATTACGGGAAATCTTAATTTATATTCCTCAAAATTCGGTTTTTTCTTAAAATTTTAAATGTTTATTTGTCTATTATATCAAAATTTGATTTCCTGCGCGAAATTTATATTTTTCCCCAAATTTTGTGTTTTTCGTCGAAATTTAGACTATTTTTTTTCAAACATTTTTTGTTATTTTAAATTTAAAAAAATTATTCGTAAACAATTTGTTCCGTAAATTTCCAATTTTCTTCTTAAATTTAATTTGCTCTGAAAAATTTCGAATTTTTTCTTATTGTCTAGGTTTTTTTCGAAATTTCGATTGTTTTCTTGAAACTTCACCTTTTTTTCGAAATTAAGTTATTTTTTTAACATTGAATTTTTTTAGAAGATTTCAACTTTTTAAATCTGATCTTCCAGAAATTTTGATTAGCTTCTCAAAATTGTGTTTTTCACGAAAATTTGATTTTTATCTTAAAATTCGATATTTGATAGATTTGAAAATTTCGACCTTTTCCTTAAAATCCGTATTTTTCTAGAAATTTTGATCTTTTTCTCGAAACTCCATTACTCTGTTTCTTATTTCGATATTTTTCTGAAAATCCGAGTTTTTTCCAAATTTCGACTTAATCTTAAAATGCAATCTTTTATATAATCTTTATAATTTTTTCTCGAATTTCATCTTTTTGTCAAAATTTCATTTTTTTTCAAAATTCGTCTTTTAATAAATGAGTATTCTCAAAATTTGACAATTTGTATGAATTTTCCATTTTGTTTCTCGAAATTTCTTTATTTTCTCTAAAATCATCTTTTCTCCAAATTTCGATATTATTCTCAAAATTTGCTTTGTGGACTTAAAAATCCTCTTTTATTCGAAATTCTGTTATTTTTATTAGTAGTCGTATTTTTTTGAAGACGTCATTTTTTGTAAATCTTGACTTGCTAGTTTCAACTTGTAATCTCAAAATCACCTTATTTTTGAAATTTCGACTTTTAACTCAAAATTTATATTTATGTTTCTTGAACTGTCGACTGTTTCATCAATATTGGCTTTTCCTTGAAATTTCGATTTTTTAATCATTGTTTAAAAAAGTTATTTTTGAGAAATTTTAAGGAAAAGATATCTTGTAAATCAAGTTTATTATCGAAAGTTTATTTTACGTCAAAATTTAAATAAAAAACGAAATATTTCGAGAAAATTATTTTTGGAAATTGCGATTTTTTCTTAGAATTTGATTTTTCCTGAAAATCGTTCACAAAATTCTACCTTTGGAGATTATTACTTTTTTCCAGGTTGATTTTTTATTTCAAATTTGATTTTCTGAAAATTCAGACTTTTAAAATTGAGTTTTTTATGGAAATTCGTGTCTTTGAAATTACGACTTTATTTTAAAAATTGCATTTTTCGGTCTTAAAATTACTTTTTCGTCTTCAAATTCAGTTTCCTCTTGAAAATTTTTATTATCTTCTAAAAATGTCAACCTTTTTTTTAAATTACGGCAGTGTTTTTCAAAAAGTGTTAATTATAGCCAAAATTTATAAATTTGGTTTTATACTTGGCAAAATGATTAACTAATTGAGATAAAGCTTCAATTTTTAAGATTATTATTTAATAGCGTAAGGAAAATGTACCATGGAGAGAATTCGGAAATCGCCACAATAGAGACTCATCATTTATTTAGTTATTGATTTAAACGAATCCAATTTTCTATTCTTATTTGTTAACCGCCTGTCGTTATTTAAATCGAAAGCAGATGACCTAGACACGTATGCCTTTCTACGGCTAAACAGATGACATTTCTTTATTTAATTAATTATTTAAGCTGTTTAAGGAATAAAGTTTGAACAGTATGGTCATTAGGGTTTATATTGGAAACTCATTAGATGTTGCACTAATGATACTCTTAATAATTTAGGTAAAGTGTGCATATCTATAACAAGAATAACAATAAATGAAATACTTTAAACAATAGATATAAATAATTACTTTTCGCTAAAGAAATGTTAGTAGCCCAATTTGATGTTTTTTTTTTTTATTTTGATTAATAAAAAATAATACGCTCCCTCCATATTTTGACTGCACACTATCAAACAAGTAGACCATTTTAACGATTTCGAATAGAGGTATCCGTATATTTAATTACCAACTCATTTAATGGTTCGACAGTTCAAGTGAAATTAAGATAGCTATTAACAAAACATTGACTTCCATTCAAATTAAGGAGTGTTGTGACTAGTGTTTAAAAAAACCATTTACTAATATCCTGTTGTATTTTCCGTTTCTGTCATTGTTATCTTATTTGATTAAAGTATAATCTTATCTCTGAACACAAATACAAATTCAACAACACTGAATTATTATTATATGATTAACGGTATAAATTGATGATTTTTCAACGACAGGAAAACAAAACTCTTGATATGCAATTCTTCCTAATTTTATTCCGAATTAATTTAAATTCAAAATTCTTCGTCACTAAATCGGTGTTTTTTTTATATTTTGGAAATCAACAATTAACTTAGTATTGTTTAAGACCTTTGAAATTAAACTAATTCTACTTCTAAAAATATTTCTTTAATCTTAATGTTGGCAAATAAGCAGCCACAAAATTATTATTATGGATTGTCAGCTAGGTAAGGAAGAATATAAGAAATATTTGTCAAACGCCAGATATATTTAGTACTTTTATTTTTATTTCCATTTTAATGACTACCAAATGTGAGTTACAAGGGAAAAAATTCATAAAACTAAATAATTAATTGTCAGTTTATAAAGAGTATATGTATAGTAATTTGGCAAGGATATCAACAAATCACACTGAGAATGTATTATAAGTAAGAGGCACCATTAAATATAAATAAATACATAGCTCCATAAAATTCAGAGACGTAAGAACCAAAACATATTTTCTCGATTATTATTTTTGTGAATAACTTCCTTATAATTTTATCAATGTATATGTGTATGAATATTAAAAATCTGTTCGAAGGCTTTTCAAGAAATTTTCTCGCTGCTTTACTATAAATAACATAATTATGTCAATATTCCCAGAAAATTTATTTGTTTACCCAGAATATTACAAAATATGTAAACACACTTCAATTCATAAACTGCAAAGATAAGATGTGCCAAATTTTCAAACGTTGAACTAAAAATAAGCAAACGTGTGCTCAAGTTAAATGCCGTAATTTATTCATTTGTCCTTTGACATAATTAGCTTAATAGGATCTGATAAATTCTTTAAAAATAAAATATTACTTGGCCTGCCACGCCTGCAATAATGAAGTACTATTATAAGCGCAATAGTAAGTAAGACTTCAACGACATTTTTTTTAACTTGAACCATAGACGTAGTAAACGTAGCATTAATGTGTTTTCACTTTCAACTAATTGTTAATTGGCGAAAATAGTTCTGTGAGTAATTCTGCACAATGCAACTAAAAACATAATATTTAAAATTAGTTTTCGAGGAGGTTTCATTTATTTTAAATATAATAGCTGGATCGTATCCAAACGTAAAACAAATACCAGCAATAAAGACGCAACAAGAGGAAGCGGTTCAGTTAGTTGGATCTGTTGTTGGGAATTCTCCATTAAATATTTATTCATTAAGAGCTATAAACTGATTTAAAATAGACACCCCCTTTTATTATAAACTAGTTGACCTCATTTTAAATATTTCCTCCTTTTAATTGTTATTGTTACTCTTGAAATAATGATATACACATTGAGTCAATTCTATAACTATAACTTCTTGAATAGGCGTTTATTTTCCAAAACTTTTAGACTTATGAAACATTAATTCTTATCAAATAAAAACGTTAGTTAATTTATGCATATAATGTAGTCAAATTAGATTATTTCATTTAGGTGTACAATTTAGGAGTTAGCACATTTTTATTAATTCTATTTAGGAAGATATGGTATACAGAAACATAGTATCTTCAATACTTTTAAGCTCTAGGACTTGAAAGTGTTTTCATTTGTCTCTAAATGTTAATAAAAAGAGATACAGTGTGGAACAGCCAAATGGAATAAATTCAATATCTCAGTTATTGTACATATTTATGAAAAATCTCGAGACAGATCAACTTTAGATTATGAGATGACATCCTGCATCGCAAAAATGTCATCCCTAAATGCAACCCCCTTAGAGTTATCGTTTCAACTTCTAATTTTTTTAATTGGAAGTAGGGGCTTGGTATACCTCATTTGAAAGGTCTATTTTATTCTTTATTCAAAAATGTCATGGTTGCTACATTTATTTAAAAAATAAACAATAAAAAAAATAATTTATCAACTGGATGAAATTTTCTACAATAATAACTTAACAATAGCGGCTCGTCAACCTTATCACAGTCAATTGTACTTTTTGTCGAAAATATCC
This sequence comes from Dastarcus helophoroides, assembly GCA_028583605.1. NCBI lineage: Eukaryota > Metazoa > Arthropoda > Insecta > Coleoptera > Bothrideridae > Dastarcus > Dastarcus helophoroides. The sequence goes on from CM053332.1 coordinate 6,171,547, forward strand.
CAGTAACTTTCTAAAACTGTGAGAGAATTAAACAGTGGTCAGTATCGTGCTTCAGTTATCTTTTTGCATATTTTGAAAATTTAATATGGATCATTTAACAGAAATGCATAAAATAATAATTTTACAAATGATCTGTTATGGATACAGAGCAAGATCAGAGGCCGAAGTCGCTCGTCTATTTCAACAAAAATGTCCAGACTTAACGCCTACATCCCAAGGTAAATTAGTAAAATAGAGAAGCATTTTCACGAACACGGACATGTACGAAAGCTAAAACAATGTATTAACTAATGATACCAAATTGAAAATAGTGAATGAGTTTCAAGAAAGTCCACATTTTTCAAGTTGACAAGTAGCTGCAGCACCGAACGTTAGTCATTTCTCGATTTTTCATGTACTGAAAGAAAATAAAATGCATCCTTATAAACTGACACCATGTCAACAGCTCAGTGAAGATAATTTTGATAGAAGAACTGCAAAGATTAGATAATAATGTCATCCAAATAAAAAACATATTATTTTCTGTCTAGTCCACTTTTAATCTTCACGGTCATGTAAATCGTCAAAACTGTCACTATTGGGCTAGTGAAAGTCGCCACTGGATGAGAGAATTGCATACACAGAACCCTGAAAAAGTTAATGTTTGATCAGGGATTATTGGAGATCATGTCATTGGTCCATTTTTCATTGATGGACATTTAAATGGAGAAAATTATTTAGCATTGCTTCAAAACAACATTGTACCAGCTTTGGTAAACTTATATCCAGCTCAAGAAAATCCACATGTTCCAGCTAATGTAATACGGTTTCAGCAAGATGAAGCACCTCCACACTTCTAAGTCAATGTTCGGCAATATCTCGATTTTACATTTCCAAATCGGGCAAACGAGGTACGATGGAATGGCCACCATGATTACCAGGCCTGCCGCCTCTGGCCTTTTTTTATGGGGTTATGTGAAAAGTACAATGTATAAAACTAAACCCCGCGACATAGCTGACTAAAGAGCAAGAATAACACTTGCGATTGTGTCGGTGACACCAAAGACGTTGAATAATGTCAAGAGACATTTTTATTCACGATTAGGATGCTGCTAAGATGTTGAAGGTGCCCATTTTGAACATCTTGTACATTAAGTATGCTTTGTTTTTTATTTTATTAAATGAAAACATTAGATTTATATTTTGTTGTTGAAAATTGAAGTTAATTTTCTTTACTGTTAATTTTTAAAATGAATATGACAACTATAACATTTTTGAATATAGAATGAGAAGATCTTTCAAATGAGGTATAACAAGCCTCTACTTTCTTTTTAAAAAATTAGGGGTTGCAATTGTCACTCGAAGAGGGTTGCATCTAGGGGTGAAATTTTTACGGTGAGGATGTCATTTTATAATATAAAATTGATGTCTCGAGATATTTCATAAATTTGTAAAATAACTGATGTACGGAATTTATTCCATTTGGCTGTTCCACGCTCTATAGTATACTGTTTCAAATTATAGCAGCTGATTTGACTAATTGCAAGATTTCGATATACTTTACACAAATAAAAATAGTTAAATTTGGGTTACTGACTGTTTACAGTGTATTGGTACGAAACTTTTAATTATTCGAGCCCAACTCCTCCTTGACCGATTTTTTTTGTTATCAAATTTTTCTGAAGTTAGAGAAAATTTTGCTTCCACCAATGAAAAGCAATGAGATTAGGACAGATTTCCATAAATTATTAAGCTTTTCTTTAAAAGGGTTTATGAATAATTCAGGTGCTAGCTGACAAGCAAATATTGGGTGTGTCTTGAAAACAATGTAGATACAAATTAAAAAAATATAAATAATTAATTTCCTGGCAACTATTTTTTCTGTTTAGCTTCGTCGCAGTTGGCAATGCTGTGTAAATTTTAAGCAAGATTTCTAGATGAACACTAACTTAACTTTGGAATGTTTTCTACAAGGTTTCCTGCAAATATTCTTTACAGGAGCAGAAGTACTATCTTGCAAAAGGACTAATTTCAGAGAAACCTTGTATTGAGTCTGAGTTAAACCACAAGAATAAGGAACAATTTCCTTGGCTCGAAATTTGGCGTTAAGTTTAATTTCATTTCTGGAAATTTTGAGTTTCTTTTGATATTACATTTTTTTTCAAATTGCAAATTTAGGCTTGCAATTTGCAAACTCGTAAATTCAAAATTTTTTTAAATATATGTATGTATCTTTAAGATTAAATTCAACATTTTAAGTAAAATTGTACTATATAATTTTGGAATGGGTTTAATTTACTAAAAAAAAACATTTTCTCAAAATTTGGAAATGTTAATTTATTTTGAATGTTTTGCTTACTCTCGAAATTCAATGAAAAATTAGAATTTTGAGGATTTCTTTAAATAAATAAATTAGGAACATTTTTGAAATATCGAGTTTTTCTTAAAATTCGGAGTTTGAACCTAAAACTTCATTTTAAAGTTTTGACTTAAAACTTGGAATGTAAGATTTTTTTGTAGAATTTTTGACTTGATTTTAATAATGTGGACCTTGATCTAAATGTTCGAATTTAAATTCTAAAATTGGCAACCCTAATATTACATATAGCAAGTTAAAGACTTTATCATCATAAATGAAATAAAATTAGGTCTGTGCATGAGTCTGTTACACCAGCTATACGTACAGGGTGATCCATCTTAAGTCGGCAGCATTGCTAATTTTGTTATTATTAAAGATACATAATTGGTGTACTAGTTTACTAGTACAGTTCTTGACGCTGATTAAGATGGCATTATGAAAAAAATAATTGAACATCGCGTTTTTGGGTTTTTTAATAAAGTTATAATTTTTAAAATGGAACACCCTGTATATTTTTTGTTTTTATATAAACTAATGGGATTTAAAATAAAAATAGGCATTACAATTTTTTGATAGGATGAATAATAACGGAGCTATGCGCTCCTCAAGTTCGTTTTAGTGTTAACGTATGGGGGGAAATAATTGCATTTAGAATCTTTGGACCTTTCATTTATGAATTTTCCCTGAATGATGAAAGATATGTGAAAATTATGCAAAACACCTTAGGCAATAATTTCTTAGATAAAATAGATTTATTAGGCAGGCAACATGTCACATTTCAGCAGGATTGAGCCCCTAAGCTTAATTATAGAGAAACCCCTCATCTTCTAAGGCATATGGATTGGAACCGATGGAATTATTCAATGGCCTCCAAGGCCATCTGATTTGACCCAACTCGAATTTTTGCTGTGGAATTATCTTAAAAATCGTATTTATACAAAGCGAGACGATAATGTAACCTAAATAAAAGTAGACAATTCGAGAAGAAGTTAACGAAAATAAGAGGACAGAACTATCTTAAAAAGTATTCATATTGTCCTAAAATGAACAGAGAAATGTATTGAAGAGCGAAGAAACGCTTTCAAGCAACTTCTGAAATCGAAATTAGCGCGGTTTCAAAAAGATACATTTTTATTAGGATTGAATTTTAAATAATGTTTCCTGATTACACTGGGGAACAATTGTAACATAATTTCTGTTGAGTTTAATTTTTGAGCTGTTTTAGTGTTAAATAGGCATTCTGTTCAAAACTGTCCTTAGTTTGCTTTTATCACCTTTAGTTTTGTCTCTACACCCTATATGCTACCATACTTTCGATCAGGAGGAAGTGCGTTTGTGCAATATTTTCCAAGATTATTTAGTAATGGTGGAATGAAATATTGCCCTTACGTACATGATTTAATAAAAATATTGAGAATGTTACCCTTAAAGCAAACTAATTGCCATTTTTCATTGATAACTCAAAGCGAATATTAAAGTGTGACCTCCTCCACAATCGAAATTTATTTAGCGAAGTCCTAATAGATGGGTCAGTTTGTTTACTTGAACAAAATGAAGGCATAAAGAGAATCACCAACTTATCGCAATATCAAATGCTCCAATGGATCATCTGTGATGATCTTCCTGCTTTTTCTTTGGCCAGCAACTCGCATAATTAAGGATCCCTGTTTTTCATGTATGTGGAACAAAATATCTCTTGAAAACCATTGGGAGCATTGACATTGGTTGCCAAGAAGTGAATTGAAATCTATTGATTAAAAGCTTCTACACTAGAAACTTGTCGACAGAAAGAACCTTACAATTTCACATCTGTATATAAAAATTGGTCTCATGAAGCAATTTGTTAAATCTGTTTCAATTGAAGCAGATTGTTTTAAGTACCTATTGCGGCATTTCCTAAACTGTTATTCGGAAAGATAAAGGCAGTGTGTTTGATGATTGACAGATTCGGTAACTAGTTGAAAACGAACCTTTTTTCATAACAATGACAGAATTTGAAAATAATGATTTATTGGCCTTCAAAAACATTGTCAGAGACTTTGTTGGAAATTCACGAGCCCAAAATTATATCGAAATTGTCCAGCAACTCTTAGAGAATTTCAAAATGTCTAGTTGCAACATGAGTATCAAATTGCATTTTTTACATAGCCATTACTGAAAAATATTGGTGTAGTGATGAGTAGGGTGAGCGATTTCATCAAGACTTGCGGATCATAAAAGCACGCATCAAGGTAGACGGGATGCAAAGATGATTCAATGAGGTTGACTATTGTCGGAGCATCAATCATTAGACCAAAATGACTACACAATAAACACTAAAAAGGAAACTCGAAAATTTTGATCTAATATGTTTGTTCAACGCTTTGTAAAAAAAAACGTTATTATTTGTATAAACACATTTTGCTAGCCTGTGTATGAAATAAAACTATTATTTGTGAACAGTACATCTGGCAGCTTTTATCTTTATTTTCCTTTAAGTGCGCATTTTGTACGACTTTTGAAACAAGGAGAAGGCAGGCTGTAGTTAAAGTTGACGTGATAAAAGCTGAGGTCATTTTTGGATTCAAACACCAAAAATTAGTCGAAAACCAGTCACAGATCTAAGACAACGAAATTGTTGTTCCCTTGTGTTATTAAAATACTTACTTTAATATTCCTGAGACATACAGATTAACCTGTTGATATTTGATTTACTAATAAGCAGTGGCGGCTCGCATATAGGCACTGCGGAACTGCAGCACCCCCAACTTCCATCTATCAATAACCTTTAATATGAGGTCTTTTTTCTTTTGCTCTTTCTTTATATGTACTTGTACATTATAGATATATAACCCTTAAGGTTAATATCAGTTTATTAGCAGCAATGCCCCAATTCATGAAAAAAGATGCAAACATAATATTTGTATCGAGTAAGGAACTGTGTGCTCCACAGTTTCAACGACGAGGTATTTGAGCGTTGTACGTTTGCGCGCATAGAAAGCTTCATATGCTTCTGCAAAGGCGAAAAAGCACTGCTCTTCCCGCAGTACTGCCCGTGGCGTACTGGATTAGCGGCTAAACCCTGCCATTACAATCTATCCCGGCACTACGCTAAAACTTGCGGTTACTATCATTCCCGGCGAAGTAACGCCGCGAGCGAAATCGAAGCAATGCGAATCGAACGCATAATTTAATTTAATTTAATATCATTTAAATATTATTTGTTAGTTGGGATTAGTATTAATTTAATAAATGTAGGGGAGACTGGGGTGGACCGTCTTTTTACGTTGGCTAAAAGGTGGCAAAAAAATATTTTTTTTTTGAAAATTTCAAAGCTTCAATTTATAGTACAACTAATAATCTCTCTTTGGGTCGCAGCAGTTTGGTCAAATTGTATTAAATTATACAACTTATAACAGTTGGCGCAAAAATTGCATTTTTGCGATTTTGAAAAATGTCGGGGAATTACGTACCACTTTGTAAATCGATTAAAAATGGAAAAATGTAGTAGAAAAATCTTCTTGTTTTTGATTCAGAATGCAGAATGCAGATGCAAAAGATTTATTATGAAAGAGAAGCAAAGTGTAGTAGCGTGACAAATGGCAATGAAAATCAGTTTGAAACGAAATTATTATTTTACCAAAAAACTATTAGAAATTGCCGAAAAATAATGCTGTGCTGAAAATTTGCATGAATAATCACTTATATGTATGCATCAAATACACGAAATTAGCTTGTGAAATGAAGAGAATTTGGTGATCCGTGATTCCACGACAAAAGTGGTCCGTAATTCCCCGAAGTTCATTTTTATCAATATTGCAGCATATGAGTAACACAATATAAACTTCATGCAAAACTTCATGTTCCGCAAATATTATGAGTTGGTTCTCGAAAAGTGTGGTCAAATTTGAGAAAATTCTAAAGTGAAAAAAAAATTTCGAAGTATCTCAATTCTATTTGGTATCGAAGCTACGTAAGGGTTCGTGTACACAGTCGAGTACTGAAGGGAAAATAAGCTTAACATGAGGCGAGTGGACGACAGTTATTTGTAGCTATCAACCATTATTAGAGAAAAAAATATGAAGCTGGTCCGCAATTCCCCGTGGTCCAGAATACCCCAGTCTCCCCTACTTAAGAAAAAAGTTTTATGTAATTATTTCAGAAAAAATAACAACCTTTGAGAACAATTTGTTTTTCAAAAATGAATTATTTTATAAAAAATAATTCATTTTTATTTTTAAACTCGTATTAATAGATAACGATAAATAATGAAATAATAATTTCCTACCTTAAGTCATCTTCTAAATTAAAGATTAAATAAATTTTGTTTAAAAAAAATTATTTTTAAATTTTGTCTTTATACTCGAATTACAACCTTTTGTCGAATACTTGAATATGAAATATTGATTTTTATCTTTAAATTTCAATAAAATGTTTAAAATAAATTTGGAGATTTTTTTAAATTTCGATCTTAATCATGAGCTTTCGACTGTATTTTTTGTAACATTGAATTTTCTTGCAATTGCGATGCCCAGTTTATTTTACTTTGATAAAAACTGCTATTTTAGAATTAAGAAATTCAAAGTACTGTTAGAATCCGTCAAAAACACTCATGGCAGAAGCTAAAGAAGTGTGTGACTGTATAATTGTTGATATATTGGACAGATATTCTTCCACTAATCATTTAGTGGATGCTAAATTGTTCGAAAAGACGCGCTTCTCTGCTTTTAAAAATGAACATCCCTCAGAAGGGATAGTACTGACCACTGAGCATATCCCATGATTGACAAAGAAAAACTTTCAAAGGAACTAAAAGTATTTTATTCTAGGTATTAATGATTATTGTAAATTAATTGATCGGCTGAAATTTATCTTGGAAAATAATCTAGATGATGTTTTTAGTGAAATTACAAAATTAATTAAAATCTTTTTGACAATTCCTATGACTACTTCAAAGGCAGAACGCTGCTTTTCAACACTAAAAAGAAATCAAAACTTTTCTAAGAAGCACTATGAAATCAGAAAGGATAAATGCCCTTGCAGTGCTTTCGATTGAAAAAGATTTCCTGAGTTTAAATAAATAAAGAAAACAAGAAGAATAGATTTTACTTTTAAATGAAAGTTTGAACTGTAACCATTTAATATGTAAAAAATATTGATTTTGTTATTTTAGTATCTTAACAAGTTTTCAAAAAAAAATTTTTTTTCTAAACATATTTATTTTCTTTAAAATAAGGGCTCAAAATTTTCTGGAGCAGCACCCCCATTAATTTTACTCACGAGCCGCCACTGCTAATAAGTTAATTTAAAGTTTACTAAGTTAATTTCACATTAATTTTCAATTTATTATTATATACGTTTAAGACTCATTACTCCGTTATTATTCATCTTAGCAAAACATTAATAGAAACCATTTTTATTCTAAATTTCTTTACATTTCATAAAAATATAAAATATACAGGGTGTTCCAATTAAATAATTGCAACTTTTCAAAAATCTCGAAAACGCAATGTTAAATTGTTTTTCTCATGTCCTCATCTTATTTAACATCAAAAACTGTACTAGTTTGCTAATTTAACCAATTTTGTCTCTTTAATAATACCAAAGTTAGCAATGCTGCAGACTGAATTTGGATCACACTGTATACGTATGTATGACGTAATATATTATCTAATGCAACGCTTATGTATTTGACCTTTAATGTAAACGAAAATATATTCATTAGGCACTATATAGTAATTTAGACAAAAAAGCGTAGATTACATACAACAAACCTGTAAGTCAACAAACTATTTGTATTGCAATTTAGAACATCATAAAAGCCTCTAAGACTCGTCACAAATCAATATTTAATATGTAGCTTTGAATAAATACTAATTTTCATAAATATTTCCAGTTATATTACAAAATCGAAGCGTTAAATAGTGGTTTGTATAAGAGCGGATATGATATCCATATCGCACGAGAACGAAGTTTAAGTACGACGGCGCGCCGTAGGCGGAGTACCTCCCTCAATCGTTCGAGTGCGATATGGATAATCCGCTCAAATTGTACAACACATTTTTCCTAGAACTACGATCCATCAAAAGTAAAAGTAAGATTTAAAAAAATCAATAATTGCTCATATGACATTTACATTTTCTAATACATTTCTTATTTGGGGTGTCATGTGTCAATAGAGCGTCACAAATTTATCGTAACAAAATGATATTTACTATTTGTTTTCTAAGGTCTAAGGGTGCGTTTAGATTAAAGACTTATTTCATGATAGAAATCTCAAGTATTTGAGACTAAATTTCCTTGCCCGTTTACACTATGACACAAATATGCTGAATAAAATTGCTGATTTCTAGCTGAGATAAAGTGTGGATGTCTTTGCTACTTTAAATAAACAAACTTTGTATAATTAAATTTGCAAATTACTTATATGCGATAGTATCTCAATCAAACTATAGTTAATCGTATGAAATATCTCGAGAGAAAGTAGACGACTACAACTGAGATATATATCAGACATATTTGTCGAGTAATTTATCTTAGCTATGTGATTAGTCTCAGATAGCTTCTTTCAGGATGGTTTACACATCATACATTTTTACGTCAGGGAGAAATACAATATATGGAATAAAGTATCTAATCTAAATGCACCCTTAGATATTTCATTTGCGGTTTCGATAATGTCAGCTGGTATGCACTTGATTTATTCGGCACTAAAATCACTCATTTTAAATATTTTCTTCGGTAAATAATTGTCAAGCCTAGGAACATAGATATGGTATAATTTTGAATTTAAAAATGACACTAGCGTTGATATGAATTTGTTCGCATTTTGTCAGATAATGTGCTACTTTTCTTTACCTAACTCAAAATCGTTTGGTGGGACTGAAAAGGAAACAAATTTACACATTGTACGTGCTTGTCCAAACCTTGCTAGATAAAATCTGTTGCTGCCAAAGAAAGACCAGAAGACCTGGAAGGAATGAGTATAGGCGCACTAGGTATATGTCAGATGTTGAGCCTGGCTGGAAAGACTGGGATATGTAATGCTGACTGAGACTCGAACAAACCTATGAAAGTTACAAAGGATTTTGAATCTAAGTCACAGGGCCAATAATGGCCCCCACAAATTATTCAAAAAAATATATTACTTTATTAAAATAGGCATATTATTAGCTTTAAAGTAATACCAGTAAAATATATGGGGTTATTTTATTTTTAAGTTATTGCAGAGAAACTCGCTTCATTGCTACTCAAAAAAATTCTTGATATATTTTCATTCATCTATGCTAAAAAGGGATGAACTTAATGGAAATCTTCTTGTGTACTTGAAGTACTATCAATTAGTATTAATTGCGTTCATTGATACGGCACTTTTAGAATAGTTGCTATTTTATAAACAGTAATGCAACGGTTTTCTCGAATAAACTCATCAGTCCGCAAACTGTTGTCGTCAATACTAAATTGATGGACGAACATTTCTTGTATGGTTATGATTTCCCGTTGTGAAACTGCTTTAACTATAAACTAAAGACCTAATGTATATATTACTCATATCGACTATGCAGTCGTTATACATATTTTTTAGCTTGCCTGAATTTCAACAATTAAATATTCCATTTTAATTGAAAATTCAACCACTGTTTGCTACCTATTTGCGTTTTTATATTTAATTCATAAAAATACAATTGACAAATTGCCTTTAGGATATATGCAACCCACAACACTTTCCATATATAGAGGTCAGATAAGTCCTATACAATGTGCTTTCAATAACTGTCATAGTGATTTCCTATATCATTTTTTAATAGCGACGTAAGTAGTTCAGCCACGAAACTTTCAAAATAATGTAATTTCTTAAGAATTATTTGTCTGCCTACACGAGTTCATCATTAAAATATCGTCCTTGAACATATTTTTAATAAAATATATTTACGGACATCTCTATTAAGCGGACAGTTTTTGACAATCCGAAATTGTATCAGAAAATTTCGTATAAGTGAACATCTGTTGAACGGACGGTAGACGGTGGGTAGAAGGTGGATAGACGGGGACACTGCATTTTTGTACAAAACGTGCCAAAATTCTTCCTTAAAGTATCTTAAATAAAATATTCTTAATATTAAAAGACAATTCGTCAAGAAATATCTTTAATGTACACTCTATCAAACAGACAAAATGTTGATGTCAGAAATAAAAATATGTGGCAAAGAAGAAAATATCATTGGTTATTTATCGATAAGTTACAAAAAGCACTTTAAAGCGTTATCGACGATAAATTGTAAGATGCTTGAAAAAGTAACAAAAAAGTTTGGAAAACGTCCATTATAATGGCAAATGGTTGATGAATCTTGGCGGAAAATTGAGTACAAAAAAAAAAGTTTTAAATACCTTTGGAAATGCCTGCTTTTATCCCCAGTAGGCTAGAAGATACTCAATTATTTGTCACAAAATTTTGCACTAATTGTTTTATCGCAAAACTAGCTGGCCCTGACGAACTTCATACCAGCCCAGAATTAATAAATATTGTGTTAACTTATAAGGTGAATTAAATTTTACCTTAATATATTAAATACGCTCGCACATGTGCTCGTTCCATAATCAAAAAAGATATAGCACCATCTGCTGGAAACTGGTTACAACACATTTACGCTTAGTCTAGGTTGCGATACGTTTCTTCTTTTTCTTCTTTACGTTCCATCTCCGCTGCGGAGTTTGGCAATCATCATTGCAATGCGTATTTTTGAAGCTGCCGCTCTAAATAATTGGGTAGATGTGCACCCAAACCACTCTCTTAGGTTGCGAAGCCATGATATACGCCGTTTTCCAACTATATATGTAATACTTCTATATGGCGTGTTTTGTGCCTTTTTTGTGTCAAAAAGGCGCGATGGATATATATGTTTGTCTTTGTCAGGGACATTCCAAAGTTTATTTCAAGTATCCCTCTTCTCGTCAGTTGGCATTGTTGTCGTTCATTTTTTTTGACAAAGCATTTTGCGGTGGCGATTATACACAACACGCCATATAGAAGTATTACATATATGCTTCCAACACTCCTCCTGCCCTGAATTTTTCCCTACATGATCAACTGCAATAGCTGATATTATTGTCCTCTCATCACATGGCCTAGGTACTCAAGTTTTCGTCGTTTGATTGTAATTAAAATTTCTCATTATTTATTTTTTGAGTATCCTTCTATATGCCTCTACCCCATAGAGCAGGACCGAGATAACATAGCATCCGACTAATCTTATTTTTAGATTTAAGTTTAAGGTATTTGTTGCGCGATGTCGTTATTGTTCTTCACAGTTGTTCCCAAATAATCATATTTATATACCCGTTCAACGGTATCGTTATGAATGAGCAGATTTTCATTTACTGTTTGATTTTTTGATATTATCATAACTTTAGTTTTCTTCACATTCAGAGTCAATCCCTTTTCCTCACTGGCTGCAATTACCCTGACCAAAATGCTTTGAAGATCCTCCAATGTTTCCGCCATCAGAATAGTGTCATCTGCGTATGTGATATTGCTGACTGGCTTGTCGTTAATTTTGATTTCCATTTTGATTCCAATCTCCTCGTCTTCTAAGGCTTTTTTCATTATCTTCCCTAAATATGAATTAAAAAGCAAGGGGATAGCACGCATTCCTGTCTTACGCCATGCTTAATTTGGATTTCATCTGTTGTGTTACCCTCAACACGCACCACTGCTCTCTAGTCACTATAGAGGTTGATTATTATACGTATATTACGAGAATCCAACTATTTTTCCTTTAGAATCACTACAAGTTGGTCGTGTTTAATTTTGTCAAAGGCCTTATTATAATCCACAAAATAGGCATAAACGTCTTGGCTTATATCAAGGCATCTTTGAGCTAGCATATTGAGGGCAAGCAATGCTTCGTGAGTTCCAAAGCCATTTCGAAATTCAAACTGTGTTTCTATCATGTTCCTATTATTAATTAGAGATGGCGTTATAAACAAATTTCTTATAAAACATTTTTTCGTGAATTTTTTCAATATTTTAGTCTTTATTCTGCTATTCGAGGCCGAGACAAATCCAACAAAACAAAGATCATAAAAATCCGTCAGCCGTTCTGGAGTTGTAAATTAATTAATTAATTAGGTGTAACTATCACGACTTTGTTTTATATATAGATTTTAAAAATCTTAAAGCCCTCTATAATGCACCTTTAGTTAGGAATCTATTAACGTAAGTATAATCTTTCGATCGCATTCAAAGTCTTATCAAAGCTATAAAATGTATTAGTACTAGATGCTGCTGAATTTTATAAAAGTTGACTTTAAAATAATCGAAGAATCGTGGAATGCAATATGGAAAACCTTTGAAGCAGTACCCATTGGTGATAATAATTTGGAAAAAATTATTAACAACAATACCAACATAATATTAGAATATGTTAACGCCTTAGTTCCTATCGATTATGCTCAAGCCGACAACAAATATTTTTGATGATTTTGACGAAGTCCAAATAATCAGTAATCAAACAAAATTTGAATACACTTTCTTATTAACGGACATCTTCATTACGCAGGCCTATTTTGGCAGCCGAAGGTGTCCACTTAACAGAGATAGTACTCTGTATACTTAATTTTTTCTTTCAATGATAGTTATTACTTGTACCATTGTAACACGTTTAGCCAGTAATTAATCAACAGAAGTCATAGCTATGGAGCAAATCTGTTTTTGAACGAATTTTGAAACGAAACCGAGTATTTCATATAGTATGAACGGCCAAATGCCACAATAAATACAATTCGCTGACAGTTTCTCACCTTGACAATTATTCTATAACTTCTCCAACTGAGATTTATTAACTTAATTTGGCTTTCCAGAACTAGATAGATCTTTAATATCACATCGTCGGAACCAAATTTGGAAACCAGTTTTAACACTGCATTACCTCAGCTCCGTAAACTTTTTTCTTCTCGGCTAAAGAACATTATTACCCTTTCAGTAACAGCAGATAGCATTAAAATGTTACAAATCCTTCTTTATTTTCTGTTTTTGATTCAACAGGCGAAAAAATTCAACTGCATTGAATCAAAACTATTGTTTATAAATAAATCCTGGGATTTTATAGTTATTGGCGAAATATGGCGATCATGAATCAAGGATATTTTAATGCTCGAGCATAGCCAACGTACTAATCATCGAGATTATTAATAGTTTTTAAATTTTTAATACACAATATTTCAGTATTAACTCATTAATCGGACACTTTACTACTCCGAAAGTTCCAATAATAATTCGGCATTAATTTCAGTTGTATGTGCCAAAGTATCTAATAAATAACAAAATAATTCAAAATTCTATACTATTTACTTTTAAAGCAATTCGAATTAATGGTTTTTTAACAAATCTTATGTTTCTCAATGCAGGGATGCATTTTTTTACTGGCATATATCAGGCAAAAGTAAAAAATATAGTCCAGCTTTAAACGAAGCAAATGTGTCACTAGTTTACCTTTTATTGATGCCAGCTCAAATCATTTGTTTACCTCTATCAATAGGGGAAGGAGCTAATGCAAAACTGCCAAATCTCCTGGTGCGAGAATCTCATGAGAACCGTGGTTCCTTTAATATTGTAACAAAATGTAAGTATAAAATTTAGTTAGGAATTTTCTAGAAAATTTGATAAGGGGAAGCAGTCGCGATAATGAATCAAACGGCAGATAAGCGTTCCAGAAATTTCGGAAAACGATAAGTCTTATCTGGCTTGTTCCTTCTAGAACCCGAAGCAGGACCTATATAAGGCGGTCGGCTTTCCCTCAGTTATTTAGAAGTCAACGAATAAGTTAGTTAATTAAACAGTGTTAGTGAATTACAATTGTAGTGTCCCGAGTTCAGTTTTGAAATGAAGTGGTGGTTACAATTCACCAAGTGTTAATCATTTCGAACCGATAACGCGCAAGTCGTTACTTATAAAATCCCAGTACACAGAATATGAGGAAACCGGACCTCAAAATTCCCCTGGCTCTGAAGTTCTCTTCAAGTCTGCGTTTGGAATACAAAAATCGTCAATTAATATGAGTTGTTAATGAATGATTTTGTATGCACTTGATCGAACATTATAAATTATAAACCTATATAAAACATAGTTCGAAGTTCCAGGGAAAAAATATGACAATATAATTTACAATGAAGTGGTTCTTTAAATGTACAATTAATGACATTCGTGGGAAAATTATTTTCTGAACAACCCAATAATTAAAATTATGAGAATGCAATATCATATCACAATGCAGAATTTGCATTGTAATATTGCTTTTTGTCTTTTCTACAGCAGACCGTTGGAAAACTAACTACAGGCTACTGAAGAATGCAGAACGGCTTGAAATAAGTGCATAGTAAAAAGCATTCGTTATCAATGGATTTTTAAATATTCTAGACAGGCGGCGCCTAAAAATAGGCCATTGGTGATATTTTAACGTCGAATGCAATTAACCCAGAATAAATAAGTTTCAACTCAATTGGGATCTATTGCTGCCGTGTTTTGACTTGAGCTGAAGTCAACGACATCAAAAGGAGTTCATTTGATAAACCAACAGTCGCTTTCAAGTAATTAACCATTAACCACGATGGTACATGTGTAAAAGATTATTTTTATTTCCTTTAGATCTCGACAGTTATTTTTCACGGATTTAATTGACAAACGAATTTGATCGAAGGTTTCACTGCTGATTTATTTTATTTTTGGGTAGTATACAAAATCCGATAAGTGCGAATTTCGAATTCAACATTTACAGTCTTCCCAGTGTTTTTATGTTTGTTTCTATTTTTCTTAGAACTCTAAACCAAGGAATATAAAGAGAATAAGTTAAAATTGTTCTTTCTACTTTTTTTGTTAATTTGGGAATTGGATTACCAAACCGTATAGAGGCAAAACAAATTATTTTTTTAATCTTATTTTCAGTGGCTTAGCTAGGAATCAACAGACCTGTGTGCAAGAAAGTTTTTGGGGCCCGTTATTTAAAATGTATCATTTTTTTGCAAGGCTGTTACCAGGAATTTTCTTCAGAAGGAGCCGATATCTGAACGAACAAAAAACTACATCCACATTGTATATTTAAGCACCCTCTATAAATTACGTACACTAATTTTCGTCATAGATTACTGTTGAAAATGGACTGACATTCTCAAGTGATTGTGATTCCAAACGGAATAAGCGGTCACCTCCCAACAGGGTTTTTGCGTGGTGACCGCGAGGATGGTTGTAAAAGATGGGAAAACAACGACAAACTTTTAAAGAAGTTTTGTTTACAGACTTTTTTATCGTTAACCATATTTTCTTTTGTGATGTTTTTTCTTTTTTTTTTGTTTTGAAATAGTGAATATTACGTATTAAACTAAAAAATGATAAAAGAAAATATGTGATAATTATAGAATGACACTTAGCGTCTTTAAGTTTATCGAAATTCCACCTTTTCCCCCGATTTTCAAAAATTTCACAAAAGCTTGATATTCTTTTATTTATAAGAAGCTGCAAATTATAAATCAAGTATTTCAAGTCTTTTTCATTTAATTGCCAACCACATAGTGACAGAATCTCGTGGGCCCGATCAAAATTTGAATCTTAAGCTTTAAGTTTTTAAACTCAAAAATTAGGTAGATTTATTTAAACTCAAAAATTCTACAGATTTTTACTTTATCTTTCCCTAAAATTTCGTATTAAAACTTGACATTTTTACTATATTTGTAAAGGAAATTGAAAGTTGTTCTTTTTTTTGTATAAATTTAGAGTCTTAAGTCGTAATTTTGAAAACGGCCAAAATATTAAATTTAAAATTGACATTTCGATTTCATAATCCTTAAATTTCTATTTTGGACTCGAAATTATAAGTTCCATTACCAAAATTCGATTTAAATCGCAATACAACTCACATAACCAATCATATCTTAAAACATAAGAATTATGTAAAATTCATTATTAATTAACGGTCAATCGAGCTCGAGACGTCGTTTAGGTAAATCAGTAGATTTTGTCGATTTAACGGACAATAAAAATGCTTGACATCTTAAAAAGTAATGAAATAAAAAGAACGTTGAAAAGAAATCATAAGAAATTTATAAACCATAAACTAAACTAGTGATTTCAATGATTTTTTTAAATTTTAATGTTTCTTACGTCTCTCAGATTGGTTCATTGGGTATTTGGCCCGCCAGGCATTTGCCGTGTGGCCAGGTTAACTTTGTTATCGATACTCCAGAAATCTGAAACCCCGTTAGGATATGACATTATTTATTTTCGGATCAATGGGAATAGAGAGATGAATGGGAATCCCTCCCGGAATAAAAATCCTGGTTACTTGACCGAAGTACCTATTCCTGTACAGTAACAATAACAAATGTTTAATAAATGTAAGGAACAGCAATACAATAAATTATCCGTATTATGGATAAACAACATTTGTCTCGGTCTTGTTTTCTATGGCCTACATATGAACTTATGCAGACACTGTGAAAGCGACAAAGTTATACACCTTTACGCAGATATTGCTATATGAAAACAAATTGATGCCTTTTCACTTTATGCACCTGTAGTCACCAACAAAAGTGAATCATGACATGCATGATATCCAATTGCAACAAAACTCAGTTGCGCATTTAACGAAAAACGAAATTAAGATGATATCAAAATTATTTCCGACTTAATGTTATGAAAAGTTCTACTTTTTACTAGATCAAGATGTTGAACTAAATTTAATTATATCTTGACAAACGATATGAACAAAAGGCGGCGAGGTATTCATAAAATTCTTTTCCAAACTCCAAACAATGTCGTGATGATTAAAGTACATCGTACTGGCTTCTCTAGGTATGAACATGGAAGAAAAACAAGATAAATAACGCCCGTCCTTGAAGTGTGACGCTGCATTGTTAACATAATTATGTCTCTGTTTACAGGTATCGTATATTAAACATACTGCAATGATCCTAGTAACTAGTCAGTTAAAAATTTACAGACCTGCATTCTCAAGAAATTGTTTTACTAATAAATTCTACTATATCTACATAAGTACATGTTGAGCATGTTCAATATTGTGACACTATTTCCATATGCTAGATTACAGGTGCTCCTTTGGATATTATTTCGTAAAATGACATGACATTAAAATTTTCTATTATTATTATTGTTATTAATTTATTTTCATAAAAGATTTTTTCCACATCTCAATTTTTAAAAATTACATCTTTTGTCTTGAATTGTTGACATATTTTTCAAAACTTCGACTTTCATCTCAACAGTTTTATCCCAAAAATCATCGTTTTTTTTATAAATTTCGGGTATTTTTTTCGCAATTACAAAATTCTAGAACTCAAAGTTTACATTCTTATATATATATATATATATATATATATTTGTTTTTTTTGGTTCATACAATTTCGATTGCAATCTGAAAATGTTGATATTTTATTTAAAAAAAAAGATACTTTCTTATAATTTTGACCTTCTTTAACTGTCAAATCTTTCTCGAAATTTTAAATCTTAAACTCAAGCTTCTTCTTTCCAATAGTTTTTTATTTTTTTGTTTTTTTCAAAATTTCAAAATTTGGACTTTTAAGTTTTCTTTAGTAATTGCAAGTTAAAACTTAAGTTTTTACTTTTTCCTGAAAATCCTATTGCCTTTATAAATTGCAAATATTTTTCTCAAAATTTCGACTTTTGTTTGTACGTATACCAGGTGTCTCAGGATTATGTTTCTTAAGTACTGGCATCTTATTCGAAAACACCCTGTTAACCATAACCAGGGCTTCGAACCGAAACAGAACCGAAAAAAAATAACGGTTTATTTCGGTTCGTTGAATTTGTATGTTCTTAAAATAATTTTTACTTTAACCTAAAGTTTGGGATTTAGTAGAAACTTTCTTTTCAAAATTTTACACAAATTTATGCAACTTTGATCTCAAAATTAGGAGTTTACTTTTAAAAAACATTTTTTTTTGAAAGTTGGATTAGAAAATGTTGATTTTTATGTTCAAAATTTCGAGCCAAATTGAATTTTATGTTATGTCACTTGAATGTTCTTTTTTCAAGATTATTGGCTCTTTTTTTTCTTTTCTAAAATTTCGAGTTTAAGAAAAAAACTGTTATGTTCTATTATAAATTTAGACTAAAGCACTGGTATTTTTCATTGAAGCACAGTTTCCTGGCAATTTTATTTGCAAATTCGAATTTTTCTGAAAATTCCAATTTTTTCTTCAGAACGAACACTCAAAATTTTGTTTATTTTTTCTTAAACTTGGATTTTCCCTTTTATAATCTGATACCCCTATTTGTTTTAAGATCTAATAAAAACTTAAAGTTTTATTGAATGTTTTCCTTCAAATTTCACTTTAATTTCAATATGCCAATTTTTTTCTCGAAATCTCAAATTCTAATGATTTTTTTACGATGCGTACTTCCCAAAATTCCAGAACTTTTCTAATTTTTCCTAGAAATTGGAAATTTCAGTCAAAATTTCAATAGAAAAATACAACATTTACATTCCAGTTTAAAGTCGGGATCTTGAAATTGAGGTCGGAAATTTTGAGAATAAACTTGAAACGGTGACATGTTAGAAAATGTCTAATTTAAATTTCCAATTTTTATCTTTATGCTATATTTGACTTCTTTCTTAAAATTTCGACTTTGGTCTCGAAGCTGCAATTTTTTTAAAGATTGTTTTGAATTTAGACAGCTTTAAAATCGAAATTTAGTCAAGTCTTGAATTCGTTATGTAGAATTCGTTCAAAATTTAAAAATTCGTAATTTGGAAAAATAGATTCTTTATAAAAATTAAAACATTTCTGGAACGAGCGAATTTTGAAAAAATGTCGACGTTTTCACAAAAAGTCGAACTTTTGAAAAAAAAAAACAAAATTTCGAAAAAAAAACTTCAAATTTTGATTGAAGCCATACTTAACTTCGAAAAAAGTCCAAATTTTAATAGTAAAAGGTAAAAATTTTCAAAAAAGGTTTAGATACTGAAAAAATTCAAAGATTTCAAAAAGTCGCAGTTTTGAAAAAAAAATTGAATTTTTCAAAAAAGTGAAAATTTTCGGGAAAAGTTAAAACTTCGAGAAATAGTAAGCTAAATAGTGAGCTAAAATGAAAATTTTCAAAAAAAAGGTAAAGGTTTTCAAAAAAAAACGTTTTAACAATCATATTATAAAAAACAAAAATTTTGAAACAAATCGAAATTTTGAAAAAAAAAACCTTGTACCAAATATTTGACAAGAAGTCGAAATTTTGAAAAAAGGGGGAAATCTTCCAAAAACATCAAATTCTGAAAAAGTTACAGCTTTGAGAAAAAGTCGAAATATTCAAAAAAAGTTTAAATTCTGAAAAAGGTTCGAAAATATTTCAAATGTCGAAATTTTGAAAAAAAACCATATTTAAAAAAAAACAAAAAGTTGGACCAAGGTGAAAATTTAAAAAACAGGGTAGAAGTTTTCAAAAGTCAGTTTTTCAGCATCATTAAATTTACCGAAAAAATCAAGATTTTGACAAAAGACATAACGATTTTGAAAAAGCTCGAAATTATGTGTAACATTTTTAAAAAAATCAGAATTTGTCAAATAAATTGAAATCCTAAAGAAAGGCCAAACTGAAAAAGTCTTGCGATTAATAAAATAAATAAACATTTGAAAAAAGTGGCATCTAAGAAAAAGAACATTTGAATTTCAAGGTTTTCAATATATAAAGACTAAATGCTTTAAAGAAATCGAAAAATATTTAAGAATTTTGAATAAAAATTGAAGGCAGACTTTTCAAAAAGTAATCATTTTAAGAAAGTAAGCATAGTTTCAAGTGCACAGGACATAATATGGCGAAATATCTAGTAAGTAAAAAGGTGTTGTCCATTACTTAGGGTTAGGGGATACTATTCTCTCTCGCCACTTTCCCTTCTCATCTGCAGCCAGTAAACGAATGTAATTATAACATAATAAGCGTCTCTGCTTTGAAAAAATATGAAAGTTGGTTACAAACCCTTCTTTTAAAATATAAATAACATTTTAAATTTCGATTTTCTGCCTTTATCAAGCTTTCAAGCGGTATTATATGGTTCGAATAAATTTCATTATGACTGAGACATTCTGTATAGATTGTGATTTTCTAAAATTCTACTTTTGTCGCAAAATTCAGAATTACATTTTCAATTTGCTATTTTTTGGTAAAAGTATTTCATTTTTTTTTCTGGCAATCTAGATATTATTTTCAAAATTTTAGCTTTGATTTCCAAATTTCGATATTTTTCCTAACAAATTTTAGAAATTTCGACCCTTTCCCCGAAATTTTGACATTTGTCCCGAAATTTAAATGTAAATTCGAAATTTTAACTTTTTTTGATAATTTCAAGATTGCATTTTTTATAATCCAGACTTTCTTATCCAAATTTCTATTTAAACTCCTTGGTTTTAAATAATTTTTTAATAAGGGTTTGCTACGTTTTTCCAGTTAAAAACATAATTTGGTAAACTTTAGCTCACTGGTTTCCAAAATTAGAGATAATAGTAGTCTTGGGAGCATTTGGGGAGCATTTAATTAAAATAAGCTGGCGCTGAAACGATAAGGAATGACGACCAGATAAGAAAATGTAAAAAATATAATCAAACATTTTTCACCCATTGCGTATTTTACTGTAACACTATTTTAAGTATTAAAAAGTTTCTAGAGTCCAAAATGATGCCTTAATTGGTTCCAAAAATAATATAGCTTATTTGATAGACTTGTTCAGCAAAAAACCATTAAAAAAAATTTCAAAATTTTGACAATAAAATCGAAATAAAAAGAACAATCAAAATTTTCAAAATTGTGTAATTAGAAAAAATATCGATATTTCTAAATTAAAATCGAAATTTGAAATTAGCTAATATATGTAGGATTGAATTGAAAAATTGAATTTATTCCAATTTTTAAGTAAAATGTAAAGTTCTTAATTCCAAGTTTAAAGGGCGAAAAAACTTTAAAACTAAAAAATAGTTTTGAGTTTTAATAGAAAATTTCTGTAAAAATACTGAAAAAGAATGAATTTCCGAAACAAGGTCGTAATTTCTAGAAAAACAAAATTTTAAGGAAAAAAAGTGTAAACTTCGAAAAAATGCTCTAATTTCAATATTTTAATAGAAGCTTAAATATATTTAAAAAAATGCAGTTTTCAGTTACAATTAAAAAAAAAGTAAAAATTTCTGCTTTCATCGCGGAATTTTAAGAAAAACTAAAACTCCAAATAAAAATTAGGAAAAAGTATTTATCCAAGTTTCCAGTTTCAACTCGAAAATTGAAATTTAAAATAAATAAATAAATCTCAAAATTTATAACAAAACATTTTCTGAAATTTCGACAAAAATATGAAGTTTTGGATTTCGAATGAAAAATGTCAGTATATATTTAGAAAAATATCAAAATTTCAGAATAACAGAAATTTTAGATGAAAAAGGTTAAAATTAAATGTGCAAACTTGAAGATAAGAAAAAAGAAATAAAAATTTGAATTTATGAAGAAAAAAAAAGACGATTCGAAATTTGTATAAAGGAAAATCTAATTTTTAGGGTAAAGGACGAAATTTTGAAAAAAAAAAGTAAAAATAGAAAGTGCAAAGTGTGTAAAAAGAAGAATTTATGAAGATAATTCCTGACAACTGGAGTTTTTAGAAAAAATAAAAATGAATATTTCATAAAAAGCCCAAATTTGAATAACAAATTTAGACAACATTTTGTTTAAAAACACGAAATGTATCAAATTAGAAGTCAACGCTTTGAAAAAATAATCAAAATCTATGAAAAAATCTTATATTTTAAATTATTAAAATAATAAAATTGGAAAGTCAGAAGAAAATTATGATTTACAAAAAACTAAACTTTACGAAAAAAGTAAAAATTGTAAGTGTAAATGAGAAATTCTAGGATATAACTAAAGTAAAAACACCTTTAATTCATTAAAAAATGAAGATCTTTTGAGTTTTCAGAAAAAATGTAAATTTTGGGGAAAAGAGTATAAATTAAAAACGTAAGTACAGAATTTTAAAATCGATGTTTTTAAAGAATACTCGAAAATTCCGAATAAAAAGTTCACAACATTTTGAACTTATAGAAAAGAAAATTCTTTCAAATAAACCCGAAAATTCAAAAAAGTCGTCATTTCTAAAAATATTTAACTATGATACAAAGTTTTAAAAAGTAAAAAATTTTATGTGAGTCGGAGATATCGGAAGAGATACTGGGAACCCCACGAAACAAATGTAAAGATACTTTTTGAAAAATCGTCTCCCTTTACAAACTAAAAACGAAAACTTGAAAAGAAAAAATGCTGAATACCTATGAATTTTAAATTTACTTTTTGGTCTGTTGACTGATCCCTCTGTGACATTTAAATGTAAAATAATCAAGTCGGTAGTTATAGAGTGTAACTAAGGCTTAAAAAGAATGATGTTTTTACATTTAATTAAGCATATCCAAATTGAACTCATTTTCCTACTTCGATGCTTTTATTGACTTAAATAAACATGAATTTTGAAGAAAAGATTGGAAATTAAAGCAATTTTATTATTCCATCTGATGTTGAAGAAACAGCAAATACATCAACTGAGATTTATTGCTCCAGAAATCTGGACAAAAATATAATTTTGGTTTACGCCGAAGGAAATTCTAAGTTATGGAATCTCTCTATGTTAAAAGCTAGTTTTTAAATGAAACTAGGATATAAGCAAGTATGAAAACCAGCGTAGAAGATTTTTTTGAATGAAGCTCCAGACACCAAATATGCAGTAAAAAGTTGCGTCAGTTTTTGGATTATTTGAAGTCTGTCGCTCTCAAGAATTTTGTAAATTAACACAACATCCGTCCTGGTTTTTGCACGGATTACTTTGCATAAATACCTCTGCAATTACTTCTCAGGAGAACTAAAATAAGTAACCGTTCAGATTGCAATAGTAATATTAATATTATAAATAAATAATTTATAAGTATTTTGAATGTTTTAATGTTTGGAAACACAATATTGTTGGACCAGTCCGTTCAACCAAAAAAAATATCTTTCTAATTTTACCAGTACAGCTTTCTATTTTATATTGCATATTGCTATATATCAGTGTTTCCTAAACAGTGGGTCACAACCCGGCAGCGGACCACAAAAATAAAATACCAGGCTGCAGAATTGTCTTCATACTCACAAATGATTAGTTCTTTCCAGCATTGAGATATAATTAAAACATCTTTTAGTGGGTGGCGAAGGGAAAATATTAAAAACAACCGGGTTAGGGCAAAAAAAGTTTGGGAAACACTGCTATATTTACTTTTAACACTAGTGCGAAAAAACTTTTTCGCACTAGTGTTAAAAGTGTTTTTGTCACGTGTCATTATAAAAGTCAATTTTTAGTTCACTTATCAATGAACTAAAAATGTCACTTTTAATAACAGTTTTACAAAAAAATATTTACACTATGAAAAAGACAAAAGTTTTAAATGTAAATAAAAAATTTTAATGTAAGAAAAATCGAGATATCGAAAAATTACTCGGAACTTACGAATAACAAATGTCCAATAGATACTATTTTGAAAAATCTCTCCATTTCAAACTAAAAACGAAAACTTCGAAAAACAAAAATTCTTAGAAAAATATCTAAATTTTCCAAAAAAATTGTTACTGCTTGGGATCCTCGCTTGACCTGATCCGCCTCTGTGACTGATAATCTAAAATGTAAAATAATCAAGTCTGAGTTTATTTTAACTCCAAATTTGGATTCTCTCTACAAATAGAATGATGTTTTTAAAAACCATTTTAATCTCCAAATGCATACTTTTTTCTCGAAATTGCAAAACTTCATTTTTCCTTGACTTCGATGCTTTTACTTGTTACTATCTTTCCCAAAAATTAAATTTCAAACTCGCAATTTTGTTTTTTCTACAAATATTTACTTTCCAAACATTTATTTATCTCAAAATGCATGTAAATTTTTACATTTTTTTCCAAAAATTATGTCTTCAATAAAAAAGGAAGTTTGCATTTTAGGGATTTTAGTTTCATTTTGACATTTCATCGCTAAATTTAATTTTTTTTCTCAAAATTTTGAGACCAAATTTTTTTATTTGTGAAGTCCAAAGTCGAGCAAAATCTATTTTAATATGAACGATTAAATTTTTACACCTTTTTTTTGTAATTTTGAAAAAACCAAAATTTACTAAATTTTTTGGGAAGTTGGAGATGCTAATTTTCAAAAGAAATGAAGGTTAAGATCACCAAAATATCAAAATAGTCGACATTTTCAAAAAACTCGAAATCTAAAATAATGGCGAAATTTTGGGAAAGTTAAAAAACATTCTAAAATATAAAAAAGTCGGGAGTAAAAAAAATCGAAACTTTGTTTTTCGAGACAAAAAGGAACTTTTGGAAAAAGTCAAACTTTCAAAAATCTCAATACCTACCTTCAAATAAAAAAAAACAAAGAGAAATCTCTGAAGAAAATGTCAAAATTGTCAAAAAAGTCAAGATTAAAAAAAACTAAATCTAAAAAACAAAATTAATTTTTGAAAAAAGTAGTAATTTCAAAAATATCAAAACTTTGAAAAAAAAAATTAACATTGCCGAAAAACTCGATACTTCCAAAAATTTGAAATTTTATTAGGTCGAAAATTTATAAAGTCCAACTTTCGAAGAGAATTTCAAATTTTGAAGTAAAATCAACATTAAAAAAAATCCGATGTTCTAAAAAAATAAAGTTTAAAAAAACGAAATTTCAAAATATTCGAAATTTTCAAAACCAAATTTAAAAGAAGGTAACATTTAAACGAAAAAATTGAGATTTTCATATAAAACAAATTTAAAAAAGTCAACATTTCGAAAAAAGTCGAAATTTTTAAGAAAGTCGAAATTTTCAAACAAGTTAACAATTTTTCAAAAAAGCGAAATTTGAAAAAGGAAGTAAAAAATTTTGAACTTTTAAAGCCGAAAAAAAAATTAATGTCGTAATTTAAAAAAAGTTAAAATAATAAATAACTGAAATTTTCAAAAAAAAGTAAAAATTTTCAAAAGAAATTTCGAAATTTTTGAAAAAGTCAAAATTTTGAGAAAAAAAATTCTGAAATTTAAAAAGAGATCGAAATAATAAAAATGTAACATCCAAAAGTAAAAATTTCCAAACAGTTCAAATTTTGCTAAAAGGTGAAATATTGACACAAAATGGAATTATAAAAAAGTTAACTTTAAAAAAACTCGACACTTTCAAACAAAATAAGAGAAATTTTAAAATGTCGAAATTATCAAAAAAATAAAAATTAAAAAACAGAAATTAAAAAAAATCTTAATTATGAAAATGCAACTTTGCAAAAATTTTCAAAACAAAATTTTTGAAAAAGTCAACAATATCAAAAAGTTTAAATTTTAAAAAAAGTCGAAAATTTTAAAATATCTAAATTTTGAAAAGAAGTCAAAATTTTGAAATAAATAAAATCCAATCTTCCAATGATTTCGGCATTTTCAAAAAAACGAAATTTTGAAAAGTAGCCATTTTCAAAGTCAAATATAAAAAATGAAATCTTGAAATTTTCAAATAAGTTAAAAAATTTTGAAAAAAGTCGAAATTTTGAAAAAGTCATGTGTTTAAAATGACCAAAATCAGAGTCCTTGTACAAGGACCTGTTGGTTCCTAGCTACACCACTGGGTTCCTTGAAACCCAAAATATGAAATGAGCTTATATCCTTTCAAATATTTTATCCAGAAGCATAGATAAATTTATCAGCGTCACATGATCTGTTTTCGTCATTGATACTTAATACTGACTAAAGGCAATTATTAATTTAATTCCGTGGACGAAGTCGGGGGTAGCAGCTAGTTTAGTATATTTTATCTAAGAGCCCCATTGAAGCTTATTTCGACACTGATTATAAAAGGATTTAAAAATTAAAATTCTAATTTTTGTTAAGGTATTTGTTGTAACCTTTTAAAATACATAATTTAATTCACAAATGACCTAGAGATGGCTTACTAAACTTTTCTTCTAAATTAAAATTCCTCTAAGTGGTTTTTTATATTCCAGTAATAACCGAGGTGAATTAGGCATAGATACCTGAAAGAACATAATTTTTTGTTTGTTCGTTTAGAGAAAGAAGGCTGATTTGCAGGGAGCCTGGGTAATTTTTTTCGTAAGAAGGGGCAGTAGCACAATTAACTTTGAGAACCACTGCTCTAGATTAACTTATTACTACACATATTCCTTAAATACGAATGTTTTACAAACATTTCCCTCGACTCAAGAAGGCACAAAAAATTGTTTGCTAAAAGTGCTGAAGAATATATAGAAGCCAAATTTTATTATCTAATTAAATATTTAGATTATCTTAGTTTTAGGAGTAATTTAATTAGGTCACTAGAAAAAAAAAAGTTAAAATAACTCCTGCGGAAGGTAGGATATTGAATAAAAATTATTAACATCAGCATTAGCTTCAAATTAATGCATAAGAAAAATCTATCAGCATAGAAACGAGCTTGAATATTTTTGGTAACTATAAGTAAAAACAAGTAAAATCCCTTATAATGCAAAATATTTTCATTGTCTTAAAAGAAAAATACATCCACTGGTTACGATACAAAAACAAAAATAAATTAAGGTCTAATCCAGTACATCATATTACGTACTTGCGTGTAGTCGGGGAGATTATTTATTGGCCCTACCGCGGCAATAGCAGGACACTTGTCATAAATATATTTATCACAAACACTCTTCACATTATGCGCATCAATGTAATTGACTCTATGCAGAAATTCATGAGGGGGAATTCGTCTGCCATAACACAACAATTGTCTACCAATATCTTCACACACTGCTGTGGTAGTATCAAGATGAAGAAACGTATTAACAGCTAACAGAGATTTGGCCCTATCAACTTCCTCATTTGTCACAGCAGTACACAATCTTTGAAATTCCTTTTGTATGCTAAATAACATACTTCCAACCTGAGAGGATTCGGCCACAAAATAAACTCCCCACAGACCTGTGTCCTTGTAGCAAGTGTTGAAACTTTGAAAAGAATGGCAAAGATCCTTCTCTGCACAAATTTTGGCTAAATTCGTGCTGTTTTGTTTAGCCGATCCTTGTGACCTATCCCAAGCACCCACAAGCGTCGATGCCACCATAAGTGTTAAAGCATCAGGATCAGTCCAACCTGTACCTTCAACAGCTATCGCAATATGAGCCAGAGGTAAAGCATCGTCACGAGCCTTAAGTTCTGATCCTGAAAAATGGCAAGGTTTTAAAACTGGAGCTTTGGCAATCAACGAATCGGAAATTTTATCGAAATAAATATTTGTAAGTTTAACTAATTGTTCATGATTAACTCCCCCGGCGCCAGCAATAACGAGTCGACTAGCTTTATAATGTGTGTCAAGATATTTTCTCAAATCTTTACTGTTGATAGAGCGAATATTATTAATAGGGCCTAATATAGTATTCGCCAATGTGGTTCCTTGATAAGCTGTCGAATGGAGATGATCAAAAACAACTTCTTGAAGATTAGACTCGACCTCCTGCATTTCTCTTAATATAACACCTCGTTCACGTTCTATCTCTGACTCCCCAAGTTTCGCATTTTGAACGATATCAGCTAATATTTCCACAGCCCTGCAAACATCTTTTGCGAGACACTTTGAATAATAAACAGTCTGTTCGCGACTCGTATAGGCATTAAGCTGGGCACCCAAATCTTCAATTTCTATTTCTAATTGACTTTGTGTTCTATGCAAAGTGCCCTTGAAGGCCATATGCTCCATAAAGTGTGCAACACCGTTGGTCTCTGCATTCTCGTAGCGACTTCCCGCGTCTATCCAAATGCCCACTGTGGCAGTTGATGAACCCCAATCTTCGGTTGCAACTCTTAGGCCGGAAGGCAAACGGGTTACTAAAGTTGGGGGTACATTTAATAATTGTTTAGTGGGTTTTGGGTCTTCTGAGATATTTCGTGTTTGTGGATGATTGTAGAGTTTCGAGAATCTCGAGAATTTTCTTATCAAAGTTATGAATTTTAAAAGATGCGACATGATTTTTTGAAACTGTCAAAATTATCCCGTCAACTAAAAATTTGTTCACATCTAATTACTCTGTGAATTATGTACAGAGACATGTTCTGTGGAGAACTTCGATGTGATGACAGACATTTCGATCATCTTAAATAAATTACTATTTAACTATTCGAAATACTAGTATTTTATAAATATCACTAAGCCGAAGCACGCAAAAATAATTTAGAAGTTTAAAAGTATTAAAGTATATTAAAAGTATTAGTATCTTAATGACAATGATACCTTGTAAATATGACTCTAGCACTCTAGCAAACTAAACGTGTATTAGAACTACTTTTATAGTGTCAACAATAAGCCAGCAATATTTAGACATGGATGAGTGGAGCAGCTGTTACACCTCTTAAAATTTTAACCTAAATATCACTAAATATTTTGATTTGTTATCGTTTGTTTTAAGAGTGATTCTTTTATATTGTATGTCAATTTCTATTGAAAATTATTAAATTGTTAATAATGCTAATAAAAGTAATATATAAAACATTTTTTAATTCGATTATTTCATCAAAAAACTCCTGAAATACAACCAGCACAAAGATCATCAAAATGTTTATGCATTAAGCCAGCTTTAGTTCTGGTGATTTTTAAGTAACTAATCTAAAGGTTGATTTAATACTTTACGACCTACTCTGATTCACATTTATTTGAAATGATACATATTTGTGTCTTTCCATAATAAAAATTCCATATATCCTAAACCCACTGTAAGTTGGATCAGGCGTCGGGAACCAAAAGGTCAGGAAAAAATTCCTGAGAATCAAAATCTTTCTAAATCGCATCAGTGGTAAAAATAATAACAATACACAAAAAAAACACGATTAGGGGGACCAGAATACTCTTTTTAAGGGAACAGTTCTCTATAACACACTTCTGTACTTTCCAAAAATCATTAAATGCTTCCTTTTTTCGAAAATTCTAAAATAAATTCCGAATTTTTTTAATTTATTGCACATAAACCATATATCTTTTTTTGAAATGGTGAGTTTCTTTTCTTAATTCCAAATTGAAACATAAAACTTAATATATTTTTCTCTGAAATTTTCACTTGAGGTGTAAAATTTTCAAAAAAAAGTCGATATTTCAAGAGTACAGCGGCACATTTAAGAAAAACGTCAACATTTCAACTTTTAACTCGAAATTTTAAATATGTCTGCTTTAATCTCGAATTTGCAAGTTTAAAAAAGTTCAAGTTTTAAACTTTATAAAAATATTTGGTTTAATGCAAAATTTAGAAGAGATTTTGAAGAAAATTTACAGTTCAAGAAATATGCAATTTTCAAATTTAAGCACCGAATTTTGGTAAAAAAAAAGTAGCTATTAGACTTTTTCCTTAAAAATTGATAACTACAATATTTGAAATTTGAAATTTCGGGTCGAAATTTTGAGAATTCTATTTTGGTTTTTATTTGGAAGTTTTTACTTTTGACTCGAAAATTGGACTTTGTCTAAAAATATTTATTTTTTCTCTCGAAATTTCGACCTTTTTTTCTAGAAGTTCCGAATTAAAACACAAAATTAAAAAAAAAATAAAATAAAAAAAAAATTATTTAAAAAAAAAGGGGACTGAATATTTTAAGTGTAAACTAGAATGTTCGACTTTTGCCCAAACCTTTAAATTCTGTAAGTAATTGTGCAATTAATTAACTCGACTTTTTTTCTTAAAATCTAAATTTTTCCTTTGAAATTTAGACTTTTTTTCGAGATTGGTAATTAAAGCACGCAATAAAAAAATAAAAATATTAAAACTCAGAATTTTGAAATCGAAATATAAATTTCGATATTAAAGTAGATATTTTCAAATAAAATCAAAAATTTTTAATGAAAACGTAAATCCTAAGAGAAAAAGTAAGAAATAGAAAAAAACTTAATTCAACCTCTGAATCCAAATTCTTCAGAAGAAAATTTCGAGATCAGTAATAAAATTTCGAGAACACTTAAGTATAACTAAAACGGTTGATAAAAAAAGTCCTAGTTCAGAGAAAAACTCGATCCTTATAAAAAAAAAACAAGTTTTATTACAAAAATTTGAGTAAAGAGGCGACATTCAGAATTTTTGGAAAAAGTTGAACTTTTAAATGAAACATTTTTGAAAAGAACGAAAGTTTTAATTTTAAACTTAAAAAATCAGGAAAATTGACAATTTTCAAATTAAATCAAAGCCTTGAAGAAAAAAGTCGAAATTTTCACGTAAAAATCAGAAGTTTTAAATAAGAATCTTAGAAAACAGAAATGATGACCTCTAAATTTGGACTTTAAATTAAAATACGCTTTTTTTGAAATTTCAACTTTATTTTTCAAATTTTCGAAATATTCGATAAACAATTTTTTCTGGATTTCTTGATTTTGTCTCCAAATTTCTATATAATTCAGCACTTTTATTTTTTATCTTTAAAATTTCGACTTTAAATTCAAAATAGTCTGATTTTTTTATAAATTTTATAAGTTCTTTTTCCTTCAAATTTCGACTTTTATATCAAATTTTGGATCAATTTTGAATTTAAGGTCATAAATTTTAAACTTCAATTCAAAATTGTGATAAAGAGTCAGACATTCGATGAAAATCTCTCAAATTCAGTTTAATTTGACCGTTTTCATCCACTTGGATTAGTGAACATTACAATAAAAAACTCTCGAAATTTTGGAAATTTTTAAAATTAATTTCGACTTTTTTTCGAAATTACTCATTAAATGTCAATTTTTTTAAATAGATTTCGAGTTCTTCCGGAAATATATAGTCTGCAAAATTCTGAGTTTTAACCAGAAATATCCGAAATGCAAGAAGTTTTTTATAAACTTTAACTATTTTCTGGAATCTTTGAGTTTTCGTAAAATATTGACTTTAATAACAGCACTTGGATTTTTTTTTCAAAATTCGAAAATTTTTATTTTAATTGTATGTAAATTGAAAACTTCGACTAGTTGTTTGTTCAAAAGCTCAACATTTCGACTTTTTATAGAAATGTTGCCCTTATTTTCGAGATTGTTTCTGAACCCTCATTTATTTGGAAATTTGAACTTGTACCTTTTAGAGTTTCGTATCTTAAAAGGAAAAATCGGAACCCTCTCGTGTCTGCTGCAATTTCGTAACTTCAGGCGAAATGTGCTCAAAATTTCATGATTAAAATCAAAATTCAGTGATAAACCAGAAATCTTGAGATTTTTTTATATCTTTTTCGTGAGTTTTTTTTTCAGAATGGTAACTTCTTTCTCAAAATTCCAAGTTTATAAACTTGCAACTATTTCTATTTGTTAAAAGTTCGAAGTTAAATTAAAATTCTCGAGCTCTTTTTAGAAAGTCAGTTAAAGTCAATGAAATGTTCTGTAATAAGACAGTCATACGTGCTACAGTTGAAAATATTTACAACCAACAGTGGATGTTGCTATGCAACCCATAATAAAAAAATTACCTTGTAAATTAATTATATTATACATACCCTAGCTATTAGTCCATTTAGAAATTTTGAATTTCTTTTCACACTCGAAGTTTTGAAGAAAAAATCAAGCGTTCGAAAAAAACTCAATTTTGAAAAAAGCATAAAATTTCGAACTTCTTTTTTGCTTGAAGTGTCGACATTAATATCAAAATTTTGACTTTTTCTAGAAATTTCTAATTTTACCTTGCTAAATTTTGATATTAATTTTTCGGCTTTAAATTTCTTATCTATAGATTGGTTGTCCATATAACACGTTACCTATATAGGTATTGGGACGAGGAATCACATACGTGACTGTAGTCAGAATGCCGTCACAAATTTTCAAGTATCTGTTTGTTTGAAAAACTTAAGGTTTAATAAAAAAATTAAATTTTATAAAAAATTTTGATATTTCCAAAAAGGTTACTTCTTTAAAATGCATTTATTATTTTTACTTATCCAGAATGTTTTATGCAAGTAGAATGCAACCTAGACTACAAATTCATGCAGCCCTCCAGGCGTGTATAGTGAATCGTAGGTAGCTGAACTACCAACAGTTGAAATACTGCTACCTAGCGAAGCGGTTGCTCTCTAGGAAAAAGTTCCCAGAAGACAAGGATTCTAATGCACTGACCAATAGGTTTGAACATTTATTAGATTCGAAGATTTGTTAGCATTCGAGTTGGATATGCCAAACTGACGATATCTAACAAGATCGAAACCGGTATTTGGTTTCCAAACTTCGAATCTAATAAATGTTCAAACCTATTGGTCTGTGCATCCGAAATTTTTAGTCTATCCTTAAATTTCTCAACTTTAGAAAGTTACTTAAAAAATCCCGCATTTTCACGGAATTGTATATTTTTCTCCTAATTTGATTTTAATTACAAAATTTCGATTTTCTTCTCGAAACTGCTGCCTTTCCTTAGAAATTTCGACTTTAATTGCAAAATTGTGACTTAAGAAATTTAAAGTTATAGGAACAATGTCGCAATAAGTTTATGTTTAAATTTAAAGAGTTAAAGCCTTGAAAGCGGAAATTTAAACTTTAAATTTTGAAATAAAGTTAAAAAGATAAAATAGCCAACGTTTATTAACTTTTTTACTTTTAAATATTCTTCAAAGTTCTATTTTTTCTCGAGATTTCCGGTTTTAAATGAAACATTTTTTTCTATTTAAATTTTAAGAGAAAGAAAAAGTTGAGAAAAAAAGACATTTCTGGATTTAAATATCGAAAAAAGTTAAAAATTTCAGAAAATTAGTTAACTTTCTCAAATAGTTGACTTTTTTCAGTGAAGTAAACTTCAAAAAACTAAGCTGATATATCATTTGCTTGATGTGTACAGAAACAAAGTAAATAAATAAAGAAAATGTAAAGTATGGTTTTTGGTGTAACTTGTCTGCTTACCAATTGTCTGGAATTCGCTTCTTCGTGTACGTACATATGTATTTATAGTGTTTCAAAATTCTTTGCATCGCAATGTTTCTAAGGTTTCATAGTAATAAATATAGTGACATTAAAAAAGTGAAACACTCTTTCAAGAACTGGTTGGCAACTGCTACTCTAGATAGTGGACAATTCTTCCTCAGAATAATATTCAACACTTCTAACATAAGGTTAACTAAGATTTTAAGACAGTTATCCGCTGAAGGAAGGTGTTTAGCATTTGAAACACGTATTCAACTACATTCTTCTAAACAATATTGTTGTGGGAGGAATAGCAATTTATTTTTATCAATATATCGTATTTAAAAATCAAGCCCAAATTTCACTTATAGCCTTTTTAGCATGCATTCTAACAAATTTTATGATGCATTTTTCTTTTCATGATACCTCAATTAATTTCAAGTTATTTCTCTTTTTATTGGTGACCTTAAAAAACAAGTTAGAATCAACCTACGCGTTTTTTAACTTTAAAACTCTTACAAATGTTTCAGTGTAATCGACTAGTCCAGTAGGTGTAAAGTAGGCAAGCATATGGTTAGGTATTGCTATTGAATAGTTAAAAGCAATGGAGAGGATGTGAATAAAGCGACGTTTATATATGGGTAAACGACTATGACATCATATGACGCAAAGTTATGCGAAACACTCCCACTCTTTTAATTGTTGTGTCATCAAGCATCAGGGCATATGAGCTAAGACTGCATGCATGAATAAATTAATAACTTCTGAATTGGGCGTTTTTAGAAAAATACAAGAAAAAAAAAGTTTTATCTGGATTCAGAAAATAAACTAGGTTTACATCGCGGATTGACTTCAGTTGAAATTTGAAAATCTGCACATGCAGAGTTCAAAGAGCCTTCCAGTGATGATTTTAGTCTACCCCTTCGCCTAGGTGCACATTAACGATTTTTAATCCGCTAATAAAATTTTGTGCCGAGATTATAGTATCGGCTGACTTTTCAATTGCTCATTTGTTAGGTCTAATATAACATTATTGCCGTAGTACACATTATCTAGATCTCCCGATTCAAAAGTCGTTAATATACAGCTAGCCTTAGAGGTTGTTCAGTCCACTGTTCAAGAGATGACCTAAGAAAAAATCTCCGTTAAAACCTTAACTTGATTTGTCCAACTGTTCTTTAACATCAACGCTATAATAAGCCCCGCCCCCCTTCAGAACCCATATATCGTAATAAGAGATTCATAATTGCTTTAGATCTTAAGGTTTAGCAAAGCTGCTGATTAAGACAAACGACTATTCCAATGGAGATACTCTAATGCCGTTTCGATATTTTACAAATAAGAAAAATAATCCACATTAACAATGCAGCGAGAGATAAATCGAAAAGGTGAGAAGCGAATTGTTACGCTTTGCATCCACCATTCATAAGTAACAATGGTACTTCCGAGGCACCAATGTAACGGATGAAATGGTGCTTTTGCCACACCTGCAATAGGTCGTCTACCTCCATCTACATCATCCACGGATACGCAACTGCACTTATCTGTAACAGTATTTGCGACGTTACCAAGAAGGATGGCTAATGAGTCGTGTTTTATGGCTTTATGAAAAAGTTCCGCTATGTTTATTAAATACGTGAAACTTTAATTAATGATGGTTGCAAATATGAAAAAGCACAGATGGTGGGTCACACCTAATTAAAATGTTTCTGATGTAGTATGCATAAGTTTAAAAGTAACTGAATAAAAACTCCAAAGGTCACCCAGCCGCTGTACCCCAACGCTTTAAAACGTTGGAAATTGGCGCCAATCCTTTTTAAGTAATGTCAAACTAATTTTCTCTAGCCAAGTAGGGAATTATCCAGGTAACAGACATTTCTAAATAATGCAGACAGAATTGTTCTAATAAGGTGGAAAAGTCGTCCACCTACCTACTATTTGAGAATATTCGATATCTTCCTTTCGATTATTATTTATGAATTATTAATATACCTTGCTTACAGCTATGTATTATTTACTATTACTGCAATGTTCTTTTTGTTTCAGCTATTTGGAATTCTATGTATGGCCTTGGCTACACCCGTAGGATCAACACATTTTTTCCTTTTTGTCGTGACCACAAGTTTCATTTTCACATTGATATGGATATTCGTTTACTTTCTGGGTGTAAGGGAAGCCTTAAATTTACCAATTAATTGGATACTAACGGTAAGTTGTAATTCAATTCTGTTAATATTAATTTGTAACATGATATGTAAGAGAACTGTCTAGGTCTAGTAGATATTGATTTTTAAAAAGTCAATAACATCTCATTGCCTCATAACTTGGGCCAAATCAGTGACATAATATGTCAATGGACCAAATGTTGGAGAACAATACCGAACAAATATTTAATGACAAAACCCTCCGGATAATATTCAACATGTCTGTAGACTTCACATCTACACACATATTGAATTTTCAGCGAACCGTATTTAAAATAATAAAATATGATAGAAGAGAAGAGAAGAGAAACGAAATGAGTTTAATATTATTAAGTGTTAGATTGGATTATCAATATGCCGTAAATTTAAACACTTTATTTAGACCAAGAAGCAGATCCTAGTACAAAAATTAATATGAATCAATTTCTGAATTCTGTTACTGAATGAAATCACTCTAGGGAAGCCCGTATATTTATATCCCATATCTGCTGCCGGAAGTTTCCATCTCTGGAAAATGTCTAATATGTTTTAGAGGTGGGCAACTTTGTTTGTCCGTTGACGAAAATTTTATTTCATCCGATGACTCGGGCCGGATTAAACATCGCTAATAAAACCAAATTGCCAATTGTTTCAGAAATTCAGATTTTTATATCAGATTTCATTTTTTTTTTGAAATTTTAATTTTTGTTTCGAAATTTATCCATATTTGAAATTTAAAATTTATTCCCAAAAGTCGAACGTTTTTTTTAATGCCTGACTTTCTCCAGAAATTTCCCAAATTTCGCCTTTTTTTCAAAAGTTCAATTGTTTCTTAAAATTTCGACTTTCCTTTCAAAATTTGTCTTTTTTTTTCAAAGTTTTTATTATTTTAGAAATTGTGAAATTTCTGAAAATTGACTTTATTAAATATTAGATCCCAATTTCTGAAAATTTCGTTTTGTTTCTTAAATTTTATCGTTCTTTTTTCTTTAAAAATTGTGTCTAACAAAATTTACATTTCCACAAACAACTTTTTCTTTGAAATTCGTCTTTTTATCCAAAAGATGACTTTTTTCTTAATTTCTTTTTTTAAGTACGATTTTATTTCCAACATTGGAACTACTTTTTTAATTTAACATTGTTTGAAAAATTTCGTCTTTTTTAAAGTTTGATTTTTTCGAAAATTTAGATATTTTCTTTTTCTAAAACTGATTTTTTTAAATTGGTGCTTTTTTCTGGGATTTCAAATTATTTTTGAAATTCGTTCTTTTTTCTAAATTTCTACTTTATTCCCAAAATTTAAATTTTTTCTTACAAATTGTTTTTCTAATGGAAAATATGACCAGATATTTCCGGAAATGTTGACAATGTTTACAAAATCAGACATATTCCTTTTGTAGAAATTTCAATTTTGCTTCGAAATCCATCTTTTTTCAAAATTTCGACTTTTTTTTCTAAATTAGATTAAAATTTTATTAGAAAGGTTAAAAATATCTCCCGTGCTTCGACTTTTCTCTTAAAATTTAATTTTCTGGATTTCTGCAAATTCGGCTTTTTCTTTGAAATTCATATTTTATTTATTAAAATTTTGACTTTTATTGTCTGTAAAAGATCGACTTTATTCTCACAGTTTGTCTTTTATCTCAAAATTTTACTTGTGTTGATAAAAATTCTTCTTCTTGAAGCTTGTTCTTTTTTGTGGAAATTAAAAGATTTTTTGCGTCATTTTTCAAAATATCGACTTCTTCCAAAAATTACCTTTTTGTCAAAATTTGACTTCATAGTGGAAAAATTCATATTTCTCAAATATTTAACCTGTTATTTAAAAATTAAAATATAGACTTTTTTGGAATTTATATCTCTTTCTTAATATTTCTCAAGACTTTGCTTTTTCTGGTAACGTATAATTTTATGTTAGAATTCGGCATTTTATGCATCGCGAAATTTTGATTTTTTCCTCGAAATTCTTTTTTTTCCCGAAATTCCACTATTTTTGTCCCGCAATCAATTCAAAATTTTTTAAAGTAGAGTGAAAATGTATCCCGAAAAATTTATTGTTTTTTTTTTAATTTAAACTTTTATATTTCTCGAAATTTCAACTTTTTTCTCGAGATTTATCGTTTTGAATATTTGTTCTTTTTTAAAGTCAGTTTTCTTTGAAAATAGAATTATTTTGTTCTGAATTTTATGATTTAAATTAGGCTTTTTCTCGAAATTTCAATTTATTTTCAAAATTCCTATTCCTTTTCTTTAAAATATGACGTTTTTCTCAAAAACCTAATTTCTACTGGAAAATTTCAATTTTAAGAATTTGTCTTTTTTCCTTCCGTTTTCCCAGTTTGGCTTTTTTTGGAAATATTGACTTTTATCTCAACATATTCTGTCTCTAGAAATTTCAACATTTTCCGATTTTCTTTGGAACTTGAGCCAAATTTTTTTTAAAAAGTCTTAAAATTTAGAGAACCTTCAACAACAACAAAATTTCAAAATAGTGAAAATTCATGTGATTTAATCCCATTTATTCAAAATTTGTTTACTTTTGAAAAATTAAGGCAACATTTTAATAAAAACCAGAAAAAATATTTTTTTGGAAATTTCGACGGAAATAATATTTCTAGGAACTTTCAATTTTTTCAAAATTGGTGATTTTAAATAAAAATACTGGAAGAAATTGAATTTTCAGAAACTAAAAATTAAAATATTTAATCGAAGTCTCAAGTAAAAAATTGCCATTTCGATTTTAGTCAGAAACTTTGAAAGATCCGAAAAGATTAAAGTCAAAATTTTTGAATTAAGTCTTATTACATTTGGAAAAAAGCCAAATTTTGAATATCATGTGGGCATTATATGAAATAACCTGTATCAGAATTTTGCAATGAATCTTGAAATTTTTAAAATAAAAAACATTTGTAAACTCTGAAGTTAAGGAAAAAAAATGGAATATTTTAAAGGTCTGGATAATTGTTTTCCATTTTAAGGAAAGTTCAAATTTTTAAAGAATTTACATTTGTGCATCGGCCAGATCCGAAATCGTCGCGGGCCCAATGACTCCAGCCGCCTCTCTGTTGCCCACCCTTGTTCTAGACGTTGTGATCAGGACCCATAAATACTCCGCGGCTTCAATAACGGGTGCAAGTGGATAATAATACAGAAATATTTTCAAACAACCATAACAAACCTTTTAAAATTTGTAAGTATATGAGGGAAACATGTGATGCTCACGGATTTTTTTCAAACCAGGTGTTATTTACCTACGATTCATCTTTTTATTGCATAGACGCCACACTTCTTAAATAATTAGGAAAAATAAGCAGTTCAGTATAGCTGGAAATAAGCTCTACTTACCCTGAGAAATTAAATGATTTATTGGTTATGTTAGAAAATTCCATTGTTGGCACATTTTTTTATAAACACTCTAACTGCCGACAAAAGTTTAATATTTTACATCATTTATTTTTTTATAATTCCCGTTTGATTTTTCGTCAGACCGGTTGATAAAAGAAATCAAAAGTGTAAATAGATGTAATCATTTTCATACTAATTTCGGGTGTATGGAAAGACAAATAATTATAAGGTGAATAATAATACGAAAAAATTATTACATTAGTTAGGGATATTCGCTTTCGTCAATTTGCCTTATCAACTACACCTGGTGACGTGATAATGTGATGAACGTATACATATAAAGTTCTGAACAATGTTTATTAAGAGAATTTGTTGCGAACCAAGAACGTCATGTTAAAGATGGTTTAGGACTTTATTTGTGCCCTTCTTTAAAACCCTTTCCAAATGGGTGGTCAAAAAACGACATAATGATGAAAACCCCCTACAGAATTATTAGGGTCGATACTATCATTCATCAAGATTTATGATAGGTCAATAAAAAGCATGTGAAAAATAACACACTCCGTGTGATTAACAACGACTAAATTTATAATTAAATAAAAAATATTACCAGCAAGTAATTAAATTCTTATGATTAGACATTTATACACAACTATGCAATTAAAACAAAGCACTACAGCTAGTGCAGTCTCTGATTTGCATGCACATATAATATGCATAGTTCTATTCTAAGGTAAAGGTTGAAAATAGCCTTTAGAAAATACAAATGAATGCAAACCTCTGAAAACATGCAACTTCTATATTTTTTAATCAAATTATTGCAGCTGCTACGTATACGTTTTTTAAAGGAGAATTTTATTTCTTTCCATTCGAGCAGGCATTGTGATCACGTTAAAATAAGTTTTAAAAATAGTACGTGTTTATGTGGTCTTTTGGAATTCTAAACAATGTCATTCGCTTCCTGCAGTCTCTAGATCGTAAATACATATCCACATGTCTCCAACTATCAAGAAAAACCACGAATCATTTACTGCTTTCTCGATTTAAAATAGGAATTCTAAGCGGATAAATTTAGCTGTTGGGGTAACGTTTAGATGAAAAAGCAATGCTATTTTGGTGTCAAAAATGTGCCTTCTATGTAATGCTGCAATTATACAGAGTATCCATAAATTTCATCGACCAAGTTTAACAGCAGATTAAGGACGATAAATAAATACCATTTACAAAAAAAAAGTTTGATAAACAAATTTTAGTTTCCGAATTATAGGATTTCAAAATTGTTATTATTTTTTAATTACATAACCTCTTTACCGATCGTGTCAAAATTTTGCACATACATTGACTATTAAGGCTTAACATTTCTTAGAACTTTGGTGAAAACGATATACTGGGTGGCAGTTTTCTCCAACGACCTCTTTATTTTAAAGATCAGAACTTTTACCATTTCACCGTTTTGTAAAGTGGGCAGCGCCAAAAAAGTCATCTTCCTCCAGAAAAATTTTGCCTCTTGATAAAATTGCCTAGAGATAATTATCTCTGAAAAGAAATGGGTGTTTGTTGGTCAGTTTGTGTCGATTCATGGAATGAATATAACAGAATTAAAACCTTATTTTCATTGTGAATTTAAAATTAAGATTTGAGCTTTGGTGATTTTTTTATGAAAAATTTATTCTGTTTTAAACAGATTACTTATCTGTTTAGTAAATATTAATTTACACACATTTAATTGTTTTTGCATACTACAAACATTTTCTGGCTAATTTTAAAAACTTTAGGGATTAATCTTCTTTACTTTAGGTGGCAACTGGAAGGGGCGATTTAAAAAAACATGTCTCTAATAAAAT
Source organism: Dastarcus helophoroides (assembly GCA_028583605.1). Lineage (NCBI taxonomy): Eukaryota > Metazoa > Arthropoda > Insecta > Coleoptera > Bothrideridae > Dastarcus > Dastarcus helophoroides. Next base: position 6,212,135 of record CM053332.1, read on the forward strand.
TAACCTTTAAAAGAAAGTCAGTCAAAAGCGATTGGAGCTCGCCCAATTAGAATTCCTTACCTGCGATCGCCTTGGATCGGGCTAAAATGTTCGATTTCAACCGCAAGCACTCTGTTGCTTGCAATTTAATAAACCTGTGCTGACTCCGAAAATATTCATCTAAATGAAATAATATAGGAGACAAATTTGATTTGCATTCTATTCTTCGGCTAAACTAGTGTTTTTATTTTAAAAAATCCTTAGAATGCGAGCACATATTTTTCCATAACATATTTTTTTTCAACAACTATGACGATGTCGAAAAAACCTGCAGTTTTCCGGTAATCTATGTTCCAAAATCTACTAACCCTAGTCTAAATTTTACCTTTACAAATCTAGATGAGGGGGGCGTTCATTTCTTACAAATTTTGAGCTGTATCTTCAAGACCATTGGACCGAAAATTATAAAAAAAGATTTTAGGATACCTCGAAGGTAGTTCTTTCAAATAAAACCTCACCCGATATATTAACTAAAGCATGATTTTTCGGTGACCAAATGAACCTTTCATTTTATTATAAGACATTTATTTTCGGCTAATTGTTGGCTAGCGGTTTTTGTAACGAGAACTAATACTGTGAAAATTTCAAAGCTCCACGTTACATAGTTTTCGAGGAAAACCTCTTTATGGCAGGCCAGATGGACGGACGAACCCAATAGTAAGATTATAAGGTTTCCATTTTTTTCTTTTAAGGAAAAGAAGGTACAGAACCTTAAAACTGTCAAAATTATTTAATATAAAATGAAAAAAACATTTTTTTTATGTTCAATCCCCTCGCAAAGGATAACCCTATTATGCCTTCAAAGCACCGCGAGTAGGATGCGGAAACAAGGATAGATGGCTGTGAACCGCCTTCTTAAACAAGGATAGGTTGTAATTTTTGGGGAAAATTCCGTTCGATAACGAGTTCCAAAACTTGGCAGTTCTATAGAAAAAAATAGTCTCCAAAGACAGAAGTTCTCACTATTTCAAGCTGGGCCGCAAAGGCATTTGCTGCCTCCGACTGTCTTGTGTGCCTCAAAAATTTGGCCCTTGGGGGGATCAGTCCTATTAGTTCCTGTGAGCATCTTCCATGAGTGTACTTGTAGAAAAGAGATAAATCACCAATCATCCGCCTGTGCTCTAGTATTTCGACAGAATCGGTCAAACTCTCGTCGTCAATTAGACGAATAACTCTTTTTTGAATTGAATCCAAAACAGCTAAAGTGTGCTTTGCGGCTGAGCTCCAAACATAAGATCAGTGTTCTAGTGTTGGCCTGACTTGAGCTTTATATAGTGTGAGTAGCTGATGGGATGTGAAGTACTTTTTAGCTCTAAAAAGAAGGCCTGGCTTTGAGAGGCAGATTTGGCAACAACAACATGATCGTCCCAAGAGAAGTTAGTGCTCGCATTCACTCCTAGGATAGACAGATTAGATCTCATCAGGAGGATTTTACCATCCGTTAGTATGTTTGTTGCATTATCCCTTGATGTTTTCTTAGAGAAAACCGTGGCCTGAGTTTTTGAAGCGTTGAAGTCGACCAGATTTTTCTTACCCAATTCCAGAATGATTCCGAGATCCCGATTAACCCTTTCGCGACGTGCAATTTTCCTACCTTTAAGTATGCCCATAAGGCGGGCAGTTTTCAAGGTTTACGAATCGTATGGTCTTTGTCGCTATAGCATACATTTACCGGAAAAGTACGATAATCGGCGCCTCTACAAGAATATTGTACTAAATTAAAAATATAATTCAGATAAATACAGTCTTGGACTATTTGTTACATTTTTTTAACACGGGAATATACGTTCTTCGTCGCGAAAGGGTTAATTAACTGTCTCTGCTGTTCCCTTAATCGATCTGAAACAGCGACGGAGAAAAAAGAAGACAGCAGGCTACTATTATCTGCGTAATTGAAAGTTGAGGCTCAGAGATCGTTTATGTGTAACAAAAACAGAATAGGAGACAGGACAGACCCCTAAGGCACCCCTGCATTAATCGCAAGTGTCTCGGATGAGATGCCATCGACGACTACCTGAATAGATCTGTCAGCGAGAAAACTGGATATCAAATAACAGAGTCTAGGAGGAAGATCATAGGATGTTAATTTGTCAAGAAGAGATCGGTGCCAGACTTTGTCGAAGGCTTTTGTGATATCCAATGCCACAATCCTAGCCTAAGCATGTTTTTCCATAGCTGGGTTACAGATATGAGTAATATATGCCAGTAGATCGTCAGTTGACCGCTGTTGTCTGAAAGCATATTGCCTGTCCGAGATGATTTTATTCTCCTCCAGATATTTGAGAATCTCGATCTTGATAACCTTTTTCATCACTTTAGATATAACGGGCAACAGTTATAGGGCGATAGTTTTTAGCCAGATTCCTTTTTCCCTTTTTAGGGACAGGCTGCACCCTAGCAGATGTTATGGAATACAGCTTTGTTGAAAGCCAGTGTAAACAATTTGCTTAGGAAAGGAGTCAACTCTTGAGTGCACTTCTTAACAACAATAGCAGGGATACCAACAAGGCCAGAAACTTTCGATGCGTCAAGTTCGAGGAAAATCTTCCTGACTGTGCGTTGTCTAAATACAACTTCAGGCATCAAAGTGCCAACCTTAGGAAGACTAGGAGGTTCTGCGTTTCGAAAATTAAGGTCGGAATTTTCAATAAACATTAAGGCTAGCAGGTCAGCGTTTTCTTTGGAAGTAGTCGCAATATTGCTGTGGTGGAAAATTTGAAGGTAGAAAATTCTTTCCAATCGACTTTGCAAGTCCCCAAAATTAGAATGCCTAATTTTTAATATACATACAGGAGCATTTTTCAGCCCCTCCTTTTAGCCAAAATGTGCCCTTTTCGTTTGTTGCCCCAAAAAATCCTGGCTATCCACCTCTACTCTAGAGCGGGCACTCTCTTTAGGTTTAGTGTCAGTGAAAATTGTTTTAGATTTATAGTTTGCAAATAGAAACTACTTCAAAATATAAACAAACTTTTCTAGGAGCTGAAATAATTATACACTAAAAATTATAATTTAAAAACTCACAACAGAAGATATCTAACAGGAAATAATTTGTTTCTCTATAAAAATTTGTACATATATTTTTATCATAATTTTGTTTTAATCCTAGAATAGTGGTATTAAACGACAAAGTTTCAAATTTTTAATTTGACGCAAAATAAGTCTCATATTTCAACTTAATATTTGTGCAAAGAGCAGTTCTGTATTTACATGAAATATTTGATTTCTGAAAATAACTGAGTGGTTTCGATTTATTGGATCACGTTTTCATTTTTTATCCAACTTTTATTTACATCTTTTATACAACTATGCTATAAAATCACTAATTTCGGATAATATTTTAATTCAATGTATTTTTGCAGGAATTACTGAACACAGCAATTTGGACTGTGCTTTACTTGATTGCATTTATCATTCAGTTATCCACCTGGGTACCTACCCATTATTATTACTACAGGGGAGCCAACATAGCAGCAGGGGTAAGAAAATTCGTGTTAACTGTACTCTTTAAACATAAGTCAAAATAACTATATTTATTCTTCTTAAACGTGACATTCATGTCACATCTTAACATTTCAAAACGAAACATAATAGTTATAATGCTAATTTGAATTAAATTTTTTGCCTCAAAAACCTATTCAAAATTGGAAAAGAAAAACAGAAAATATCTGCTTCAGACTACATAGAAGAAATTAAATTATCGGTTGCTAAACTAATGTGAATATCATTTCAGGTATTTGGTCTTTTCAACACGTTGGTATATGGGTTCGCCACCTATTTATTATACTTGGAATGGAAAAGTAATAGAACAAACTAAGTAGCCGAACTGAAGATATTTGTTGATCTAGATTTTTTTAAATTGTGTTTAATTAGACTTTTTATATAACTCTTTGTGCTTTTTTATTTAACGTCATGTAAGATGATTTTGTACTTGTTAGCATCACAGCAAATTCCTCAGCAAATCATACGTTTGTTTTCTGTCAGATAATATCATTGCATTTTTGGGGAAAGATGCAATGCTCTCCTCAGGGAATTTTTCAATGCCTTAACTTATTTCAAAATTGAATACGTACCCCCTTCAAAGTTTATCATTTGTGTTAAAATTGAAAATCATTGAAATATAAAAGTATGCGAGTTCAGCGTAAAAGAATTTTGCATGTTTTTATCATAAATTGGTCAGTAAGTTGTGCATCACTGAACATTTTATGATTTGTTCGCTTTTAATGTTAGTTTTTATTTATAAATCTAATATTGCCCTATCTAGGGTGAAATTAATTATTATGTCCAATATATAAACATTTTCAGTCATTTCAAAGTTAAAGTCTTAATTATTTACCTTTTCCGATCATTGACGTTCAGGTTTTTATTTTCAAATTGTATAAATTACGTGGTTAATAATCTACCCCTATTCTAGATACAATCTGAAAGTTAGTAATGAATGTTGTTTATGTGTTGGTTAAATTTATCGATCATTGTAACTAGAAACCACCAATCTACATATAATTGTACCTATTTTTTATTTAATGTACATTTGTGTAAATATGAGCAAATAATTGTACCTTGTAGAGTTCTTTGTCGTACTGACAAATATTTAATACTTTTTAAAAGCAATCAAGTATAAACGCATTTTTAACTTTACAGAACTTTACGTTATTGTTGTATTACAAGGACCTGTAAAATAATAAACCACTTTTAAGTTTATAAATTTTATCACATTATTTAATAGAGTACCTAATCTTAATGCAGATTTACGGACATTAATAAATATTTGTTTTTTACTACTTGTTTTTGATAATTAATATTTCCCTTTCTTTCCCAGGCCATTACAATAATTTAGGTGACATTGTAATTTCGGATTATACAGGTACTGTGGAATATAATTATTAGAGGCCGGATTTTAGGTAAGATCGTATGATCCTACCTTTTCACTTTTCTTGGCGTTTTTCACGCGTTATTGCCTAAATTTCAATTTCGCTGGATTTTTGCCTTTTTATACATAGTTCGGACCTATTTTAGAACAAATTTCGTGCCTATTTATCCATTCCTATGGGTTTTTCGAAGTGCATTTACATCTGTGAATAATTTAAGCAGAAATATGTAGGGCAAGGGGGGCATAACCAGATTGCGGGGTACAACCTGATTTTTATGGTATTTAAAAACGATTACTGACATCCACCGTTTAATGGATAAAATAAAAAGCAACAGGAATCTGAATTCAAAACTGGGAGTCAATGAGCAAATAACCGAGTAAAACCCAAGAAAAGTCACGATATTTTTATCGGTTTTTTAGGTTTTTCTCGATTATTTGCTGATCGACCCCAACTTTTCGTTTCAGGCTCGTGCTCAGAGCAAAAAAATACCCTAGAAAATCATAGTTCGGCCACAAGCACACACATTTTGTTGTTGTTGTAGACCTGTGTAATTGTTTTTCTTTTTATTTCTGGTTTTGACCTTTTAATGCCTTTTTAAGAATATTTTGCCTTTTAAGTGCTTTTTTTAGCGGTTTGTTTTTGCCTAATTTCAAATGTTTCTTACCTTTTTACCTTATTTGATTGTACCTTTAAATAAAATGAATTTAGTTTAACAGCACAAAAGAATATACTAAAAAGTTAAATTTAAGTACAGATATTGCGATTTTATTGGTACATTTATATTATACACCTATAAAATTAAAGATACAGTATTAGATGCTGCTTAATAAAATCATTCGTTTATAGAAATAGCTACTTCATCAGATGAAATAGTTTGGGATGGAAAACAAACATACTTTATAATGTAAAAGTCGCCGGTTATAAAAATCATATTTTCGGATAATAAAATCAAAACGTCGCAATTAATTGGTTAATAACTTAAGATTTCTCGATGCTTAAATCTTTGTTAAATTGCAGTAGAAACCAAAAATTCAGCGACAGTAAATATGATGGTATTGATGGTGGTACATATATGATTAGTAATAATAGCAAGACTGGGATCATAAATTTTTAAAAGTTCTACTTTGTAAATCATGACAAAACCACATTGGAGAACACCCGAAAATATGCATGACCGATTTTTTCCATCTCCAGGTCAGGATCTGTTGTGGTAATTAAAGTGAAGTCTTGACAGTTATAAACAAGAAGTAACAAGTATTTACGAGTATATAAGTGTACAACTATGCATTTATTGCAGCAACTAGAATAACAATGTAATAATATTATAATTAAACCTATATGTGTAAAAGACGAACCTAACCGGTTTCGGATGCTTAAACCACAAAGACAATTCAACTAAACAATTTAAAAAAATGCTCATAGAACTATATCAACGAAACGCATGATTAACTAAAATTACGTTGGGCATACAATTTAAGACATAAAAAATCCATATTGATTTTGAAAAGGCTATAACTCGAAGAAAAATGGCCATAGAGAAAAACAAGTAAGCAAATTTAAGCTCCAAGTTTCTAGTTTCCAGATCTTGATTAAGTGCCAAATGTTTTAGCCTCAGCAGTTTCTGAGTACTTAAAATTTAAAAAAATGGCTCACAAATGTTTCCCTTTAAAAAGTCCATGAATTTCAATAATTATTTTTCCAGTGATCTCGTCACAAAGTCCCCATTCACTGAGGTTAACTGATTTTCGACTTAAATTACAAACAAAAGTACGATGCAACCTACAAAGGTCACGGGGTGAGGTAACTTTAATTCTTGTATTATAGGTTAACTTCATAACAAACTCCAAAGAAGGCTCTTGAATTTAATGGAGTTTGTTATAATGTAAAATATAATACAAGAATTGAAGTTCCTTTACACGGTGACCTTTGTAACATTTAGCTTGCATCGTTCTTCTGGTCGTAATTCTTGACAAGTCGTTCAATTAACATGTAGCAAAAATGTTACTCGTAAGAAACAGTCCCAGAAAAAAAACTTTCGATTTTAAACTGAAAATATGGAAAAATATATAAAGCGGAAATGTTTGGAAAAAACCCAAAATTCGAGAAGACTAAAAATTTATTTAAAAAAAACTCAGTTTTTTTTTAAGTTTCAACTCGAAATTTTATAAAAAATTCCCAAATTTTATGATGACCTCAAAATCTATAAAAGAATTCGAGATTTGACACGAAAGTTTAATTTTATGGTTGGAATTTTAGAAAAATGAAGGAATTTTAACTTTAAATTAAGAAGTTTAAAAAAAATTGCAATTTAGAAACAATACAGGATAGACTTCTTCCGGGACTGGACCGTGTCAAAGAACTACTAAAAGTGTTGAACACTTTTAGTAGTTCTTTGACGCGGTCCAATCCCGGAAGAAGTATATCCTGTACTGACTCTGGCCCTGGAAACCTTCTTTATCAAATTTAGAAACAAATTGAATATTTATGAAAAAATACTTTCAAATCTTCAAATCTAAAATTTAAACACGAGAGGGTAATTTTTATTTTGAAAAAAATATAAAATATCAAGTTTTTTGCGAAGTTTTGAGAAAATTTGAAATTTTGAGGAAGTTTAAGCACATATTTTCAGAAACCAAATAAAAATTTAAAAAAAAAACCCTAGCAGTCGAACTTTTAGAAAAACATTTAAAAATTACAAGTTAAAGTATGATTATATTTAAAAAAAGTTTCAATTTTGAAAAACACTTGCAATTTGAAAATTCGAGTTTTAGTTCAATTTAATTTCCATTTTTAAAAGAAAAATAATTTGTCATTTTAACATAACAAGTTTTATAAAAAGAATAAGTAAAAAATTCGAGAAAATAATAGTACAATTGCGGAAAACAACTGTGTTTTAATGTTCTAGAAAAAAATTGAAATTTTAGATTAAGTTAAAAATTCGAGTAAAAATTCAACATTCTTGCAGTAAACAATATTTTTAAAGAAATGTTCCATTTTTCTTTGAAAATTTAGACCTAAATCGTATAATGTATAAAAAAATTGTCAAGTTCGAAATTTTTAAATTCGAAATCTCAACATTTATAAAAATTTAATTTTTAACCCTAAATCTCGAGAACTTTGAATTTCTGAAAAAAAAATACAAATTTTCCAGTTTAGAGATTTTATTTTTATTGTATAAAGTTTCGAATATTGTACTTTTTGATCAGAAATTTAAAACTTCTGGAAACTTTTTTCTAAATTTTGTTTTTTGTTTTCAAAGTCTCTACTTTGGATTTTTTTTTCTAAACATTCCTTGGAGTTGGATATTTTTTTCTTAAAAAATAAAAATTTTAATTTTGAATTCGGAATTTCTAAATTTTGCTCAAAAGTTCTAAAAACTGAAAATTTTGAAAAACGTTTTTGTGAATAGATTTGATTTTTTCGAAGTATTGAAATTTTTGTCAAGATTCCTAATTTAAACTATCAATTTTTTTAGTTTTTGGTGACATTTCAACCCGAACCTAGCTCAAAGTTAAAAAAAAGTGTTTCAGAATTTGCAAAAAAAAAATTAAAAAATTTAAAAAGGTCTAAATTTTAAACAAGTTTTAAATTTAAAATATTTGAAATTTTCAAAAAAAATCAAAATTTTCTCACATTCGTTTTACACAATTCGTTAAAAAATTTAAAATTTTGCAATTTAAAATCAGATCCTTCAAAACAATCGAAGTTTTCAGGAAAAAATGGATTTCTGAAAAGGTTGAATTTACAAATATTCGAAGTTTAGAGAAAAAGTGAAAATTCCAAAAAAAAAAGTCAAAATTTTCAAGAGTTGCAGTTTAAAAAAAGTTCGAAGTTTTCAATAAAGGTCGAAATGTTGAGAAAAGTCCATGTTCTGAAAAAGGTCATCTTCGGGAAAAAGTTCAAATTTAATAAAAACTGAAAATTCTGAAAAAATCGATACTTCCAGACAAACCGAAATTTTCAAAAATCCAAAAGCTTGAGAAATATTTAAAATTTTATCAAGTGACGAAATTTTCACAAAAAAAGTGAACACAAATGAACAAAAAATCAAAGTTTTTTAAAAAAGGTATTTCAAAATGAACGAATTTACAAAAAAGTCCAAATTTTCAATAAACGAGATTTCAAAACACTTTAAATTTTTCAAAAAGTCGAGATTTTCCAGAAAAAATCAAAACTTGACGATTAAAGTGAAATATTAAAAAAATGGAGACTTGGAAAAAAGAGTCGAAATTTTCAAAAAAGGTGGATTTTTCAAAAAAGAAAAATTTTTACTAGAAAAAAGTCAATTTTTTTAGAAAAATCAAAATATATACGATACATACCATACCATACATATTACAAAAAAGCCAAGATTTCAAAGGTCAAAATTTTTAAAAAAGTCATGATTTAAGAGAAATCGGCATTTTCAAAGTTAAATCAAAATTTCTAGAAAAAGTCGGTATTTTAGGAGTCGAAATTTTCAAAGATAAGTAAAAATTTCTAGAAAATGTCGAAATTTTAAAAGAAGTAGATATTTTAAAATATTGCTATTTTCAAAAAAAGTCAAAATTTTCAAAATAGCTAGAGAATGTTCAAGGAAATTTGAATTCTTCAAAAAAACAGATTTTTAAAAAATTCACATTTTGAAATAAGTAGAAATTTTAAAGTCAGAAGTCAAGAAAAGGCGAAATTTTCAAAAAAAACTTCATAAGAGCTAAAGTTTTGGTGAAACGGACTGGTCCTTAGTTATCTTCAAAAATTGAAATACAAATCTTGTCCCCTGAAACTAAGAAAGATTAAAAAACACAATCGATGTTGCTCTAACGCGTTTCGATAGCCAAGCTATCATCTTCAGAGAGGTACGGTACAGTATTCCCTTAGAACAACCTTTGTTGTGTTTTTTAATCTTTCTTGGTTTCAGGGGACAAAATTTGTATTTCAGTAGCTAAAGTTTTGAAAAAAAAAGTAAAAATCTCTAGATATTTGAGATAACATTAAAAAAACTTCAATTTAACATATTTACTTTACTTAAAATTCATATTTACAAATCGAATTGTTCGGCTTATCGATAAAAATTAAAAATTAAGACAAACATTTGCAGAATGAGAAATTTTGATAAAACATTTAATATTTAGAGTTTTTCTTTAAATGTCGAATTTTTTATAGGATTTCTAATTTGTTCTCGAAATTTGAACATTAAGTAAATATAAAATATTTCATTTTTTATATTTTGTTTATGCCTACTTCGTTTTTACTTTAAAATATGTGATGTCAGATAGGCTCAAGTGGTGGTAGAGAAGTTACTGGGGCTTGTGTAGAGTTCCCTGAGTTGAGATTTTCTTTTAAAAAGTTTCCTGCTCTTTAGGGATCTTTTTTAAGTTTGCCATATTCACAGTAGTGCTTTATTTTTACTAAATTTTTTATAATGTTTAATTTTTTTTGAAAACCCCTTCAATTTTTTTTTAAATATCTAGATGCATTCTAAATAGAGAGACTCGTCAAGTATAATTTTGGAAAAAGGCGAGTTGGAATTTGTAAAAAGCGTACTTGTTGACAGTGCTTTTTTCGGCCACCAAAAAAAGTGAGACACTCGAAAATATTTTTGACGATTAAAAACAAAAAATAAAAAGATTATCGCCCGACCATATTTGTTTTCACCCTTGTCGCTCCAATATATTTTTGACAATTAGATCAAGGTTATCATTTATCATTTTCAAATAATGTTCATCGACTAGAATAAAAAAAAACGAAGTCGCCATTTTTGATCCTCGTTGTACGGTTGCACATATTGCACTTGCTTGTTACTTATTACAGCTCTGCTTGTTGACTAAACTATCCATACTTTATTAATTAAAGCAATTATTATTCATAAAAATAACGAAAATATTTGGTAAAACCAAAAGTGCACACACGCAGAAATTGGTTGTATTGAAACTTTCAGAAAAAAATTCGTCTGTTAATGTTTCGAATTTTTCAAAAGTTTGAATTTTTTTGGAAATTTCATTTTTTTTAATTCTGAATTCCTTTGACAAAATTTTTAAAATTTGATATTTCCTCAAAAACTCACTGTTTTTGAAAATTCTGATTTTTATAAAAATTGGAATTTTTACAAAATTTAGCCTGACTTTTTTAAAAAGAATTTTATAAACATTTCGAAATATTTTTAAAAACATGATATTTTTTGAAAATTTCAACATCTTTCAAAACTTAGTCTTTATAAAATTTTCTCAAGAACTTTTTCTTCAAACCCGAATTTTAACCTGGAATTTTTATTAAAAATTTGAGTATGTAATCGCGATATGTCTACTTTTTTTTAAAAATTTTAATCTTCAAACTAATCTTTGGTTTAAAAAACGTAGATTTTTCGTTGTAAGTCAAAAATTGGGGAAAAATACATAAAAAAATATAAGTTTCAATTCGGAACGAAAATAATTGTCATTTCATGACAAATAATGTGGGTTTCGGAACAATGCGTAAGTCAGTTTTAAATTAGAAAATATATTAAACTAAAATATAAAAGAAGATATGAAAAACTAAATATAACAATTGAGATCATCAGCTCTTAAAAGTTCATCTTTGTTTTTTGCGTCTTTTTTAACATCTGTCCCACGGTCACCACCCCACAACCCTCGAACCCAACTCGAAACACAACCACTTAAGGATGCCAGTGGCGGTTCGCTCCCTACAATAGGTAAAGAAATTAGGCATAGAAAAACCATTAATTAAAAAAATGGCTTGAAGTTTCTAGTTTAGAGGCGAAATTTCAATTTTAATCTCGAAATATTGACGTTTTTCTAGAACTTCTAAGATTAATGTGAAAATGTCCACCTTTTTTCGAAATTTGAAAAAAAAAATTCGGGTTTACCTGCAGTCGAAATTTTTATTTTTCTCTCCGAGTTTCTAGAAAAAAGTCAGCATTTCGAGATTAAAGGCGAAATCCTGAAAAAGGAGTTGAATTTTTGAGAAAAAAGTCGAAATGTTGAGATTAAAGTCGAAATTTCAATTTTAATTTCGAAATTTCGAGAGAATTGTTTTACTTTCAGCATCTTGGTAATTTTAACTTAAACCCGCAATTAAATATTTAAAAACATCAGAAAAGCATCGATGCATCGTTACCGAAAATCGATGTTTGCGACATCAATGTTCCATTAAAAAATCTTGATGTTCAAATATCGATTCTTTTTTGAACGATGTTTTATACCTGAACACTGATTGGCTTAAAGTATTCGATGTTTAAAAACATCGATGTTAGGGAATCGATATATCGAAACAACATCGACGTATACTTTCGATACATCGAATAAAAACATCGATATGTATTTTCCAAGTGGAACCTCTAGGCCCTCCTAACATTTTTGTGCGGACCGCCTAAGCTCTGCTGCTTTACATAAAAATTTTGGAAAGAAAATGTCAAACAATTTGACGAAAAAAAACTTACCATTTGAAAGAAATATATGTTATCAAAAAATGCGAAACATTTTCCATGCTTGAGAAAACAAGAAGTAAATATGGCCAGGAAACTCAAAACTTAATAAACCAATTTGAATCAAAATTTAAAATATTTCGTTTCGATCCGAAGAGATTGCTCGTACTTGCCGTATTTTTTCTTAGTCGTTTAATATAGGACACAGAAACAGTTCCAAATGAGCACAAATGGAATTGATGGATTTACAAAACAAGACCAATTTGATGATCAAATTTCACAATAAGGACATTCAAAAATTCTGGTAAAATGACCCACATGATTAGTCAGGTATGCAATGCAAATTATGAGATATTTTGGACATGAGCGTAGGCAGGATTTTCTTCAACGGAGGGGCAACAATCATTCTGAAAAATTCATGGACAGAAAAGAAAACCTTCTGGCCCAGTAATGTGAATTTTCACTAAAAACTACAGAACTGGGGAAATGGCATTTTCAGATTAACGTCGAAATTTCGAAAAAGGCCCAATCTTAAGAAAAAACCTTTCGAAGAACTTTAAGAAATGTCGAAATTTCGAAAAAGTGAAAATGCAAAAAAGAAGAAATTTCCAAAAGTCAATTTTTGCTCAAAAGGTGGTAATTTCCTGAAACAAGTCGAATTCAAGTAAAAAAATTGCAACTTTTAAAAATATTCCCTGAGAATTTTTATTTTATTTCAATTTTGCCATATTCTTGAAAGCTTTCAAGAAATCTTTTTCTCAAAATTATTAAAAATATTGTTCTCAGATTTTTAGATATCTATTAAATTATGATCCAATTTTAAAAAAATAAACGAATTTTGTGAAAAAATCTAAATCTTCAAAAAAAAATTTGAGTTAAAAGTCAAAATTCCGAAAATAAGATGAATTTTAGGACAAGTAGAAATTACTAGAAATCAAATTTTAAAAAAAATCAGAAAAAACAAAGACTTCGAAAAAATCATGGTATTTGAAAATTACGTTGCAATTTCCAAAAAAATAACGATCTTTCTAGAAAATATTTCAAATTTCCAAATGAAAGTCCCATTTTAAGAGGGAAATTGAAAAAGTTGGAATTATCAATAAATCATATTAAAAATAAAAATCTAATCTTTCTCAAAAATTTGAGAAATGCTAATAATTTGAAAAAGTTAAAATTATTAGGTCTATTTTTCTGAAAAGACGCAATTTTCAGACAAAGTCGAATTTTGAGAAAAAAATCGCAATTTGCACAAACATTGTTTTCAAAATTTATAATTTAGTAAAGATGTTGAATTTACAAGAAATATTTTTTCGAAATCCCCAGAAATATTTTTCGCAACATTTTTATTAACATTTCGATCCAATTTATAGAGAAAAGTAAACATTTTCAGAACCATATAACCATTTGAGCTAAAATTTGTAATTTGTTGAAAAAGATAAAATTTGGAAATAAATAAACCATTTTTGAAAGAGAAAATAAAATCGAAATTTCAAAAAAAGCCAAATTCTAAGGTAGAGGCGAATTTTAGGTAAAGACTTTTAGAAAAATTCAAAGTTTTAAAAAAAAGACGAATTTACCAGGAAAAAGAAAAACTTATAGAAATATTAAATACAAGATTTTGAGACAAAAATCAAGATTCCCTGAAAAAAGTAAATTTTAGGAAACCAGTCAAAATTTCTAAAATATCAGAATCTAAAAGATCGACATTTTCAGATACATGTTCAGAAAAATATCGGATTTTTGAAATAAAGCGAAATTTTATGAAAACATTGAAATGGACTAAAAATTTTGCAAAGAAAGTGAAATTTAAAAAAAAAGTCGAAATTTAAAAAGAAGTAGCCACAACCTCGAGAAAAAAACGAGAGAACTTTAAAAAAAAAGATCTAAATTTTGAGCAAAAACGTTTAATCTTAGTAAAATTTAAAAATTTCCCAGAAAGAATAAGATTTTATTGAAATTTAGAAAAAGCAAATTTTAAGAAAAAAATCGAATATTTATTTTCTTTTGACTCCTCAAGTCAGTGAAAGACCTCAACTTGCGTCAGAAAATGTCGTATATTGTGTGTGTATACATCGAAATTTTGACAAACAACAAACAAGTTGATATTTATAAAGAAACTTTTTTTCATAAATTTTGTCCTTTCACAAAAATTCCAAAAAATATACTTTTTTATCAGAAGATCGACCAGACTTTGAGAAAAAGGCAAATTTTAGTAAACAAGCTGAAATTTTCAGAATTAAACAAAGCCGAAATTTTCAGAAAAGTCAAATTTCGAGAAATAGCGAAATTTCAGAAAAAAAAAACAACGAACTTTTAAATTTGAAATTTTGACAATCATGTTTGATAAAAGAAGTCGAATTTTATAAATAAATGCGAAATTTCAAAAGAAAAAGACAAATTTTGTGAACAAATTTGAGAAAAAGATAGAAAATTCGAAAAAATGTTTCAAGGAAAGGATGAATTCTGAGGAATTCGAAAGTCCCCCCGTTGCATACCTACGAATTTTCAGTTTGCTGCATGAACCAGAATAGGCCAGGGTGGATCACTTGTCCCCATCCCTGCCCTATTCTAGTTACGCCTATGATTTTGGAAGAACTTGTGTTTGCGTAATGGAAACAGTTAAAGGGATCACAGGTCCAGATTAAATAAAGTACGAGTGGAAATTTCTGTGCGAGTTGCTGTGGCAAATTTGGTCAAAAAGCAAGTTTAAAATTCTCATTGGAGTTTGTTTAAGATTTTTTTCCATAACAAATCCCTCTTTGTATTTCTGTTATATATTTTAATTAGGTAATTTTTTATAGTATTTTTGCCATTTTTGTTTTGTTAGTAGAAACTTAATAATTAGTGTTAATCATCTAATATAGCGTTCATATTTTCCTCACATGCGGCCAGCGCAAAATTTTTAATCTTGTAGTTGGCCCGCTGTAAAAAAAAGGTTGTTCATCCCTGATCTAGAGAAAGCTCTCCTCTATCCAAAAACCTATTTACAACTAATTCCTTGCAAAATTATCCGGTATATAATCATTTTTATAAAACAAGTCTTGTTTTTTTTTGCATTTTTCGATAGTAGAGCAAACCACGACCAACGTACGTGCTGTTGGTGTACAGAACTATTCTTGAAGAGTAGAATCTTGTAAAACTAACCATCAACAACCTGAGATTCCCGAAATTAATAACTGCCAGTCAATACGTTGATTGAATGCATATTTAGTCAACGATCAGTGCATTGGAAATCAAAAGTTACCGAAACAAAACAAAAATGATCATATTTTGAACAGCGATGAAAAGTGAAAAGTCGTTTATGAAAGGTGTAAACGATATATAGATCCATTAATGGCTAATGGTAAACGTATCAGCCTTTCAGGTAGAATTAAATAACTGGTACAAAGTATAGACTCAAACTATGAATATGTAAAATACACCTTCAAAAAATTCTGATCAACGAAAAAACACCGTGTTTTTGCCCTACAATGCATTCAACTAATTTTAAAATTCTGTTCCCATTATCTACTCGGTATAACTTGTCTACCAGTTACATAGCCAACCTCTTTATCGTCTTT
Source organism: Dastarcus helophoroides (assembly GCA_028583605.1). Lineage (NCBI taxonomy): Eukaryota > Metazoa > Arthropoda > Insecta > Coleoptera > Bothrideridae > Dastarcus > Dastarcus helophoroides. Next base: position 6,228,004 of record CM053332.1, read on the forward strand.
ATTTTTCATCGATGATCTGTTCATTTGAAGTGTTTCATTAATTAAAGTATGTTTCTAAAATTACCGTCAAAAATGCACCTCAAAGATTTTTAAAGCGAAATATCAATGGTTAAAATTAACATTTTCAAATGGCCAAACGTTAAAAAGGACGTGTAATCCTAGAAGCCAGCTATTTTGATTAAATCAATTCAAAGCGAAATAATTGAAATATAAGCACATATACAAGCAAATGAATTTCAGTTACTACTTAATTGGAATGTTTAATAAAATATTCAAAAATGTTATCTAAGACTGCATAAAGCTTACTGAAACTTCAACTGTCTAGAGTAAAAAATGTTTGTACAACATTTATTTACGACAGCTGGAAAATATTTTTAAATAGAACAAAGTGAAAAGCGAATTATTTAGAATCCTGCTGTAGACTGAGTATGATAGTGATGCATCACATCAATAGCAATATTCTTCGCATTTTGCTACTAAATTAATGGAGATAATGTTAGTTTTTGTGGAATTCCAAAGTGGCAAGGTCAGAAACATTAGCATTATGCAGCGTATGCACTCGACAAATTCTTTTAATTGAATTCGACCCAAGTAGACTCATTTATTTTTAGTGCAACGACTCGTTGTAAAAATATCCAGATAAATATACAAAATGCCAAAAATAGCGCTGTTAACCCCAAGCACGGTGCCCCTACGAAGACTAGTCAATGCATATTCTTTTAATACCCAACCACTATTCACATTGTACAGTGTTTGTGTTGGTGTCGATCACTTTGATGATTAAAGTTGTATGCGGTTGTTTATTAATTTTCAATATGATTCATTCAGCACCGACTATTGTGACAATTAGAAATCCTCATGGACAAAGTGGATTTAAGTGCTGCTGGTGTCGATGCTGCATGTGCGTAAATTTACAATTTCTGCGGACTGAGCCAGGTGTTGTAAAAATTGCGGAAGTTGTGAGTATGTTGTTAAATTTAATAATCACTTGGAACAAAGGTCAGTCTTTCAACTGAAACTTTTACGATAACATATACTTCATTATCATCTTATTTCTAAAATTATTTAGTTCATCCACCGAAACCAGTGGCGGCTGGTGCAGGGGAAACAACGGGAAACTACCCTTCCCGCATCAAACCTAATTAGAAATAAAATGTTTGACATATTTAATAATAAATGGTTTTTATCAAACAGCGACAAATATTATTAATGGGGTATTTTTTGGTTGATAAAAATTAACTTGGTTATAGATGATCGTGAAGTAAATACAGTAGAACACTGTTAATCCGACCAAGGCGGGACTAAGGGGAAGGTCGGATCCCAAAGAAGGTTCGATCATCCGAAGTATAAAAAATTAAGACAAATTTTAAGTAAATACTAAATTACCTTCACAAATATTATATCTAATATAATACATTTCTATTTTATTTTTTATCCATATGTATATCGACACATGACCAATTAAATGTTCTGTAATTAAACAGTTAAACGTGCTTAAAATTGAAAATATGTACAACCGCAGCCATAGACTAGTTTCGGCCTTCCTTGGCCTTATCAGTATGGTACGGTGGTTGTATACACTTCCAACTTAAAGCCGCTAGTCAGTCGTATAAGTATCCAAGAGAGTTGCGGTTGTACATATTTTCAATTTTAAGCACGTTTAGTTGTTTAATTACAGAACATTTAATTGGTCATTTATCGAACTAGATGAAAGTAAAGTCACGCCGAGGACTTTTGTATCAATGGATGTTGCGATGCAACCCGTGATACAAGCTTTGACTCATCTACGTGAACTTTGCAATTGCAATCTAGTTTTCCTTAGATTCTAATGAAATTGATATTGATATTAAATCGTAATAAACTTGTATATATTCGCGTATACAACGCTTATTATTTCATATGTATATAATATTTTTGATATAAACATAAAAAAAGCTAAAATTGTTTTCTGCTGCAGATTTGAATGACAGGCTTTCGCATCTCCATATTTTTGAATGTATCAAAAGGGGAGAAGCAGATATATCGTTCAACGTGCTTTAAACACCTCAAAAGCATCTTTTTTTATCAACAGTTACATAGAAAAAATCCACAAACTACAGATTCAAAAATATTAATTTTATGTAGTACTAGGATGAAGGTCGGTCTACCCGTAGGCTCGGACGATTCCTGGTCGGACCAACGAGGTTCTATTTTATTTTGAAATACATTGTTTTTGGTCGTGGCGGCAGCACTGGTAGAGGATCTCCGGACTCTCCAGAGCCCTCCCATTCTCCCATCCCAAGCAGTCACGCTACTGACCGAAACATGCGTTGATATCTTAAAAATTGAAGGGCAGTTAATATTTATTTTCTATTTCGAAGTATTTAGAGTTTACCTTTAATGTTAATTTTCTAAATTGATGAAGCTAGTACACCTTAACCTTATAAGTAAATAAAAGAAATGAAGGTAATTTTCACTGTTCCAAGTGATTTCAGATAAATTTTGCTGGAATTAGCAGCACTTTTTTCAGGTTTTGGGATTTTTTTGTCAGACATTGGCTTATAACTTTGGTGCCCCATATTCATCCTCTCTCGGGACATCATACCAATCGTTTTTGAGCACAGCGTCATGGAGCCTGACAACGACATTTCTCCTATTATTTTGTTACATATTCTCAGAAAGATCCTTTGGATTGATCAGGCAATCACTATTTGTATGTGAAATATGCAATAAGATTTCAAAGGTTAAATCGCTTTATTTTAGGAGACTGCTTTCAATTGCATAGCTGCCTTCAGCTATATAACTTCTGGATCCTATTTAGGATATGTTGTTCACACAATTTTATATCCTATTTACCAGTTACCTCCATACTCTCAGGCATATCAAGCTATGAGCGCTGTTTATGTAAGTATTAAGTTCGTTTTATGGTCGACATTGTATTGGAAACATTTTTTTTTTCTTTTTAGATTCTTGGGACGATAACTGGTTTGGTCTATGCCTATGATGCTTGGAAAGCTTGGCAGGTCTTTAGATCGTTTAGATAACAGAAACATACACAACTAGAGACCAAAATTATTCCTTTTTATTTAGGCTAATTGTTTATAAGTTTATAAGACTATTCTATTTATATTGAACTTCATAATTTTTCTTTTGAATATTTTTATAATAAACAACTTTCCATATTTCTGTTTTAATTCAATGATCTTATATAAATTTATTACTAATATTACTTATGTCTATTGTTATTTATTTTTAAACCTTTTGCATATTTTAGAAACAAATTTTAAGTAAACTTATAATAATGTTAGGTTTAGCCCTAAATTTTGAGAAAAAGATAGACATTTATCTAAACAAAAAGTTTTTAAACGAGGAGTAGTCATTTTAGGATTACAGTGAATACTTGAAGATTAAAGTCGAATTTTTTTGGGAAACACCCATATCTAGATTTTCAGATAATAACATTTTTGGAAAATTGTTAATTGAAAATGCACATAAAAAATTAGAGTTAAAATCACGAAAAGAAACTGAAAATTTTGATTGTAAAATAAAATTTTCGGACAAAGTTTCCAACCTAAGAAATGTTGAGAAAAAAATGTAAGTTTCGATAAAAAATTAAAACTTTGTAACGCAAACATATTTTGAATTTTCAAGTCTGAAATCAAAATTAAGTTCGCACAGGTCGAAATATAAAAAAATAAAAATTTCTTGAAATTTCGTGTCGCAATTTTATAAAGAATAGTAAAACTTTCAAGTCTTAGTTCGAAATTCATAGAAAAGTAGATATTTTGAGAAAAACAAATTTTATAAGAACTTATGTTTTAACTGTGGATAATAAAAATGTGGAAAGTCGAAATTTTACGATTTAAAACTGAATATTTAAAAATGTCAAGTTTTTAAGTTTAAAATTCATACTTAGAAAACTTAAATCGAAACGTCTAGTTAAAACTTGAGATTTGACTTCATTTGAGACTTTGAGAATTGGAAAAAAATTGAAATTTTATAATTATAAAGCAAGTTAAACCACCTTCGCCAACTGGCCAAATAAAATTTTCGTATTACATCAAAAAATAGGATGAAATGTCCTATACTATCGCAAAATTCATTTTTATTTTTTTAGAAATTTCGTTTTTAAACTCTAAATTTATGAGTTTATGAGGTTAAATTCCAAATTTCGAGGTAAAAAGTGTAATTTTAAAAATTAATATGTGGATTTGGAAAAACAGAAATCAGCAATTCGTTAAATTCGAAATTTTCAAAATTAGTAACACTGAATTTTCAAAGTGAAATCAAAGTTTGTATAAAACATTAAAAATATTGATTAATAAAAATGTTCTCCAAATTTTGACTTTTTTTAGAAATCCCAAGATTTCGAGAAACATTTTAAGAAAAGAGACTAATATTCTAATTTAAATATAATCAAAATTTTGTGACTAAGAGGACAGTTTAAGAATTTTTACTTTACATACATTTAGGGCTGCCTCTTCTGTATTTTTCGAGTTCTTTCGTATTTTGGTCAAAAAAATGCTGTCTTCCGTATTTCCGTATTTAAGAGAAAATCTTCCGTATTTTGAAAGAGAAGTTGAAGTCATCAATTTACGTCTGCAACGGTAATTTAGCTTTTATTTGGAGATGCAGACCGTTTTATTTTTAGTCATAAAATGTTTCTGAACGACAAAATTCTTTAATTTTAAATAATCTCCCGCAAAACTCTTTCTTATATGCCAATCTCCCGTAAATGCGAAAGTTACAGGTGGCAACTCTACACAGATTGGAAGATGTTTTTTCGAGGTGTTGATCTATCAGAATTACGGATTTAATTGGAATATGTTGTTTTTTTTAATTTCAGTTTTTATTCGAAATTTCTAACCTAAATTTGTAAAATATAAAAGGAAATTGAATTTTATAGAAAAAAAATTTCTCAAAATATCGAATTTTACTTTTATAAATTTTGAATTTCTGCCCAAATTTATAAACGTTTTTCTCCAAATAGGAAGTTACAGCTAAAAATGTTTAAACTCAAACATTTTTTTATTTAAGTGCAAAATTCGAGAATAAAAAGGTTTAAATTTCATAAAATGTTTAATGTAGTAAATATTTTTAGAAATTTCAGGTTGATCACGAAATATTAGATTTTTTCTTGAATATTCACCTTAAAATTTATAATTTCAATATGTTAAACATTTGAATTTAAAATTTAGTTTCCAAGATTAATCTTGGAAACCAAATTTAAAGTTGAACAGAACCTCGAAATTTTAAGAAATTTTATTACAAAATTACTAGATTTTTTGAAATTTTAAGTTTCTTCTGATAATTCTGAGTTTAAACCAACAATATTTAACTTTTATTTCTAAAATTTCTACTGAAAACTCAAAATGTAGGCTTTTTCAAAAAGGTGAGATTTGGGTTTTTAAAATTTCGAAAAGTTTTTCTCGAAATTTTAAAATTACATTCCTCTCTCGAAATTTTGTTTTTAATTTCCTTTTTTTTGTATAACTTTCAATTAATTTTTCTTGTTTTTTATAAATCTCATTTTTAAATTTTAAATTTCAATCAGATAGAGTGAACATTTTCAGGTTAAACTAGAAAATTATAAAATATTGTTCCAAAACTTTCAGTTTTAAAATTGTAATTTTGGGTTAAATCATTAATTTATTTTAAAAATTGCTAGTATTTCCAAATACTTCCAAAAACTGGAATTATATAATTAATTTTGCAAATTTATTTAGACTTTCAAATATGTTGAGGACTTGAGGACTTAGAAAAAAGTAATTTATTCGACTTTATATTCAACACTTCCATTTTTGGAAAATGTTCAATTTTAAGATCAAAGACTGTAGCCCTAACATTCATTAGGGGATATAAACCAACTCCCATAGATCCACTGTATCTATAGGAGCAGGCGATAACGTATTCCACCTCAGTAAAGTATCTTGGAGTTTAGCTAGATACTAAATTGAAATGGAATTTACACCTGAAAACCCTAGGGAATAAACTACATGCCCCTATGTGGGCATCCAACAAAATCATTGATGGACTTTGCGTCCACATGATCTTATCCCTGGTCCTCTACATCCTTTTGTTGAATCTTTTCACCAACAGAGGGACACGGTAAATGCAGGTTCCGATAGCCGTCAGTGATGAGCAGCTGGTGGGGTAGTATTTTGAAATCGTTTGAACTCTTAAATAATGGGTCTTTCCAGCCTCCATCACCAGGAAAAATAAAACCTGTTTTATGACTGGGTAGATGGCAAGTCGGGCATTAGCATTGTTGCTTGAATTAGCCAAAATGCTCTTGTTGGAATAAACAGATCGTTGTATTTTTCTTTAACTGAATTCAACTAAAGATTCCTAAAAGAATTTAAAACAAATGTAAATATTAGTTAAGACAATAAGCCGGTGTAAAAAGATTATGTATGCGTATTTCTTCAAATTTTTTATAAAGTTTTTTGCAAATTAATTTAATTGATATAATTAATTCAATCTCGGAATCTCGACTTTTTCCTTAAAATTTGTAGTTTATGTAAATTCGTTTTTTTTAGTTTTTGTTGACTTTTTAATTAATTTATTTATAAAAATTATTACTTTTTCGAAATTATTTTTTATTGTTTGCTTCAAATATGGTAAAGTGGGTTAAATCCAGGCACGTAGCCAGGATTTTTATTCGGGGAGGGTCCAACTCCCCCTTTTTTTATCTTAGAGACATAATTTTCTTCGAAATGAGCAATATTTAAAAATTTAAAGAAAAGTTGAGTTTTTAAATCAATTAACGTCTTGATTTTTTACTTAGTGCTCATTTTTTACTTTTGCGTAAAATTTCCATTCTTAACTTCGACATTTGAACTATAATTTGAAACTCAAGTTCGACTTCAGTCTGGATATTTAAATCTTTCAAATCTAGTCTATCTCGACATTTAAAAAAAAATTAGAATTATCCAGTATTTTTTTCAAAATACGTGATTTTTGAATTTTTCAGAACAGCTTCAAATTTTAGATCAGACGAAATTAGGAATATTAGATATTAAAGATGAAATAAAAAAATTTCAATAGAAGCTTCCATTTTAATTTGTAATTTCGATTTTTGTCGAACTTTATCAAACAAAATCCAGAAGCCTCGAAGTTAAAATCAATTTTTTTTTTAAACTAAAAAAGTTGAGTTTACCGAAATATTTAGAAAAAATTTAAATATTGAGAAAAAACCGAAAATTATTTTCTAATAACTCAAAAATTTTGGTTTTACTCTAGATTTTTTTTTTAAAGTAGAAATTTCAAGACTAGAATTAACATTTGAAAAAATTAAGGCACACAATTTTTAGTGCAAAGCGAAAAATTTAGAAAAGAAATAAAAAAAACTGAAATTTTAAAATAAAGATCTTCAGAGAAACTTAAAATTTTAAACAAAAAAATGCGAACATCATAAAAAATATTTCTAGTTAAACTGAAAATTTTAAGAAAAACGAAATTTATACAATCATTTTTTTAGAAATTTCGATTTTAAAGTCGAAATGGAAAAATAAAAATGTTAATATTTCATGATATTGTCTTAAAAACATCAAAAGTTGGAATTTCAAATGAAAATTTCGTTTAAATAAAAGGAAAATTAAAAGTCCAAACTTGAATTTAAAAAAAGTTTACATTTTAAAACTAAAATGAATATTTTGAAAATAATGTCAAAATGCGTATAAATATGTTTATCAAAAGAGAGAAATCTTTGAAAAAGTTGAAATGTTGAATTTGAGTAAAAAATTAAAAGAAAGTTGAAAGAATTTTACAAAAGCAGTTGATATTTCGAAAATTTCTAGAAATAATCGAAATTTATAATAACGTTGCAATATATAGAAAATTTATAAATCAAAAGTAAAATATTTTTGAGAAAAAAACACCAGAATTCGGCAAAAAAATATTTATACGTCCTTGGAATTAAGAAAAATAAATTAATGAAATCGATTATGTGCTTACAGAGACGTAAAATTGAAGAAAAGAATTTAGAATTTTCAATTTCAACTCGGAATTTTGTTAAACTATCAAAATTTCTAGAAAATATTCTTCAGAAAATATAAGAACATACATTAATTATTTTCACGCATTTGTTTCTTTTATTTTTTTTTTCATTTTCATTTTCGTAATTAGTAAAAATGACGAATAAAATCTAGTGACCTTAACATTATATAAATTTGACAAAAAAAACGTGAAACTTACCAAAGAAAAATTTCTTAATATCCATTTTAAGTTCACGTATTTAACTTATCACCGATCAAGAGTCGACTTGTCGACTAATTCTTAACTCGTACCATAATCATGATTTGTATTGTATTTCCTATGGCAATTTGGCAATATGAAATATGAGCTAATATAATAAACGAGATTAGGTATAAGAATATGTCCTTTGATTGCAATGCCGCTGCTGCACGTACGTGACGATTGAAGCATATATTGGGAAGCCTTGAGCTCATTGCCAATTTTTCTTAAAATGCCTACATGGCGATTTTGCTTATCATAAACTTAGTAGTTGGCAATTTCGGAAATTATTTACATGCTTAAATATACAATCAACCATTTTGCTATTGATATATCAATTCGTATCATTGTAAATTTTTTGGCGAATATTCATTTCGGGGGGGTCCGGACCCCTTGGACCCCCCCCCTGGCTACGTGCTTGGTTAAATCATATATGTTGTAATACTTCTATATGGCGTGTTTTGCACCTTCGATTGTGTTCAAAAGGCGCGATGGATATATAAGTTTGTCTTTTTGGAGGACAGAATTTATTAACCAATCCCGCTTCTCGTCAGTTATCTTTGTTGTCATTCATTTATTAGTGTTCCCGCCCATCTTGTCATCTGTTCCCGCTATAAATGAATGAATGCTTGTCCTCCAAAGAGTACGACATATACTTTCATCTCACCTTTTTGACAACGCATTTTGTAGTGGCGATTATACACAACACGTCATATAGAAGTTTTACATACAGGGTGTTTCATAATTGCATGCTGAACCGGCAGGGGGATATTCCTTGGGCAACTTTAAGACAAAATTTTCATATTAACATAGGTCCGGAAACGCTTCATTTTCGATATACAGGGCGGTAAAAATTGAAGAAAAAATCGGTTTTTCTTCAATATTTCTGAGACTGGTTTAGATATTTTTTTGATATTCAGTACACAATATCTGGGTATAAAAGCAAGTATTTTGACAAAAAAACATTTGTTCTGATTCCACCAGTGGCGTTCCCACAAACAGGTCGATACACATTTTTGAAAAAAAAAATGTTACGCCAATGCTATTTTTCAAAATAAGAATTATTTTCCTAGTCTTTGTTGTGTTTCTATCAAAAATGAGCTCCTGACTTTTTGTCCTACGACGGCCGGTTTCCGAATTAAAAAATAAAAATCATTTACTTGCTATGCCGCTATGGTAGATTAATTTATTAATGAAATATTAACAATGAAATTAATTAAATCATATCAGGTGTTGAAAATGTCCACCACCTGCAAGTATGCACGCCTCAACTCTTCTTCTCATAGATTCGCGTACTCGTTGAAAAATTCCTGGCGTATTTCTTATAGTGTTGCAGGAATCTGTTATGCGATTTCTCAGTTCTTCTTCAGTTTGGATTGGGGTGCTAGAAACTAAGGTTTTAAGATAGCCCCATAAAAAATAATCTAGACTGTTCAGGTCAGGCGGCCATAATTCTGTTCCTGCTCTACCTATCCAGCGATTATTGTAATTTTGGTCCAAATATGCACGTGCCAAAACACTAAAATGCGCAGGGGCACCATCGTGCATAAACCACATTCGATTTCGGATTAAAACGGCGACATCTTCTAACAGCACTGGTAAATCATTTTCAAGAAAGTGACGATAATTTTCTCCATTTAATCTTCTTGGCAGAAAAAAGGGTCCAATTAAATAGTCGTTAACAATTCCTGCCCACACATTTACCGAGAATTGTTCTTGGTGATTGACTTCGACCATGGCATGCGGGTTCTCTTCAGCTCGAAAGTGATTGTTGTGGAAGTTTCTAATTGCATTTCGGGAAAAACTGGCTTCTTCAGTAAATAATACTTCTCTGTCAAATAGTGGATTTTCAACAATTTTTTGAATAAACCATTGGCAGAAATTTATACGAAATGGTAAATTCCGAGGCAGTAACGCCTGAACCCGTTGAATATGGTAAGGGTATAACAAAAAATCGTGAAGTATCCTCCAGACTAAAATATGGGAGATATTTAAATTACTAGCAATTTTCCTTGTGCTTATTTCGGGATTTTGCTCAACTGAATTAAGAACAGCTATTTCAGTTTCTTCTGTTCTTGCGGTTCTTTGTGCCCCTTTTAAGTGATGATGGGGTTTAAAACATCCCTTCTCGCGTAGTCTTCTATGAACGCTTGAAAAAGTTCTTGCATCTGGCACAATTCTTTGCGGAAAACGCTCTGCATACAGTCGCCTGGCTTCAAATGCATTTCCATCCGCAAGACCGTACATGTAATGAATATCGGCAAACCCAGCATTCTCAAACATATTTTCTTATACTTATCAATCACTCACATTCAGATAAAGTATTGAAGTAAAAAATTTGACACTTGGTTGTAAACACAAAACTAAATCTCAGTGGCCTACTAGATTTTCATTAATAAATTAATCTACCACAGCGGCATAGCAAGTAAATGATTTTTATTTTTTAATTCGGAAACCGTCCGTCATAGGACAAAAAGTCAGGAGCTCATTTTTGATAGAAACACAACAAAGACTAGGAAAATAATTCTTATTTTGAAAAATAGCATTGGCGTCACATTTTTTTGTTTTCAAAAATATGTATCGACCTGTTTGTGGGAACGCCACTGGTGGAATCAGAACAAATGTTTTTTTGTCAAAATACTTGCTTTTATACCCAGATATTGTGTACTGAATATCAAAAAAATATCTAAACCAGTCTCAGAAATATTGAAGAAAAACCGATTTTTTCTTCAATTTTTACCGCCCTGTATATCGAAAATGAAGCGTTTGCGGACCTATGTTAATATGAAAATTTTGTCTTAAAATTGCCCAAGGAATATCCCCCTGCCGGTTCAGCATGCAATTATGAAACACCCTGTATATGGGTTAAATCAACTATTTTTTTACGAGATCCCTATAGTGGAAATCACAGTTGGCTCAACCTGTATTTATGAACATTAGATAAATAACAGAATGCAAACATTTTAATTGTCATAGTTAACCCTGGAAATAAAAATCGGACATCATTTTGTTAGGGTGTTAAAAATCAAAAGTTGGTATCAGTTCTAGCGAAAGTGTTAACAATAGGAATGTAAATTTTATGTAAAAGTTTTAGATTTTATAACTACATCAAGACTAGAAATTTTGAAAATCTTATCTTTATAAATAAAGAAGAAATAAGGGGTGTACCATGATCCTATTATACCCGGTATGTATATATCAAAAACTAATTTCTGTTTTCTTAAAAGGTTAAGTTTTTTCACAAACCTTGTAGTTACAGAGCTAAAATTTTTCATAAAACTTCGTTGTTAAGATTTAAACTTCGTTTTGTTTTTGATCTTGAAATTTCAATTTTGCCGTAGAAAATTTGAATTTAGAAATTGAAATACATTTTTTATGAAATTTTTGACTTCCGTAGGAAACCAAAATTATGAAAAAAAAATCTCATATTTTTCATTTTAATTGCCAAACGCATATTTTCAATTTTCAAATATTGGATAAATATTTTAAATCAATATTTTTTTAAATTCAATATGTCTAAACCCAATTATTCCGATTTATTTTATGTTTTTATAAAGTTAAGGTTTTTCTTAAGTTCGTCCCATACTGAATCTGTAAATTGCCAGGTAGGCGTGAGTGGAAAAATATAAATCAGTACAGCACCCCAGGTAAAATATCAACGGACAATTTGAGTAAAAGAGTAAAAAAGCAAAAATATAAAAAGTTCATGACACGTTTCAAGTTGAAGGGTAAAAAATATAACGGTCACGACTTTAAATAACGAAATATCCAATTTTTCCTTAAAAGTTCGTTCGAAAATACAAGATTTCTAGAAAGTTCTGATTTCGTGTTTAAAGTGGAAATATGAAGTGAAGAATAAACTTGTAAATTTACAATTCGAAATTTTGAGAAAAAGTTATGATTTTGAAAATAAAAAGAGGTTTTCCACACGTCTATAAAAAGTTGGAATTACTAGAACAATAACATTTTTTGTTAAAAAAATGTCTCGAATTTTCCAATTTAAACGTGAGTTATTGGGAACAATTTAAAAAAAAATAAAATTTTGAATCGAAGGAAAAAAAATAGAAAGTTCAACTTGACATATTGAAAACAGTTTTTTTAATAAATTATTTTTTTTTACTTTAAATTCTAACTTTAAATTTATTATTATCTCTCTTCCCTTAAATGTTGACTTCAAATTGAAAATATTTAATTAATAGCGATTTTTTTTAAATTTTGAGTTATTTCTTTAAAGTTTCTGTATTCGTTTAGTAATTTATAATTTTGCTAAAAATTTGGAAATTTTGAACAATATATTCCAGGTTAAAGATGAGAATTTGGCTTAAAAATTCGAAGTTAATAAAATGTCTTAAACTCTATAAAAAAAGGTGTTATGTCAAAGTTTCATAATTTAAAAGTGTATTAATCGAAGTGAAACTTAAATTTAAATTTGGTTAGATAGTTCCAGAGTAATAAATAAATAAAGAGAAAAGAAATATTTTGCAACATTTTCTTTAAAAATTTATTAAAAATACAAAAACGCCCCAAAATCAAAACTACGCTAGGTGTTTACTGTAGTGGGTCTCTACTTACTTTGCTATGAATATCTTAAGCCTAACTTTTACAGGGTGTCCAAAATTCAATGCCAAATTGGCTAAAATATAAAGCAATTTTTCTTCGTTTTTTCAAATGGAACACCCTGTACATCTTTTTTCTATGAGATACAGAATTAAAAAATGAACATTTTTTTGTATCTACAAATATTTCGAAATTTTTAATGGTTAAGCAGAGATTCGTCGGATTATTACATATGGCTCTTTGGACACTGCAATTGTTATTTAAGAAATTGGTATGTATTTAGCTAGAGGTATAATGATGCGACTTTTATGCAATATGTCGATATCAATGTTTGGTTTTGAGGTTTTTTTTATGTAAGAACGATTTATTTACAAAAATAAATAAATAATTTCGTGGCGGATCCGGAAGAACTCGCATAGACGGCAATAGACAACAGTATTTCTACATTTAGGAACAATAAAATATTTATATGAGCAAGTTTTTGCACTGATTTTTTGCAGGTTATCATTTAGGGCGAGATAACGATTGTCATCAACGAGAACAAGATTTGAAAAGTGCAGCTAAGTAGTGTTAACTGAAAAAGCACGGCAAACACAAGGCGACTTTAGGCGATCCAGACTCCTATCATGTTTTATGACGTCACAGATGTTTTCAGCGCCAAATTGAGAGAACGTAGCAAATTTAAACTTTAAAGAACCATAAGTCAGCCATTTTTAAAGATATTTCAAAAAAAAATGTTTCGGTCATTTTATAATTTTTAGGACAATAATCGAGCTTACTTTGAAAAAAATGGAAACTTCCTAATTCCTAACTTCTTTATTATAGGACCTATAGATGCCCAACGCACTGTTGCAGGACCCTGTGTGTATTCAATCAACGGCAAAAGATGCATCTTATTTGATTGTGCCTAAAATCCGGTCTCTAGTTATGACGTATTGTTGTGCTAAATAAAATGAACTATAGCTGAGCATGCGCAATCTTCTCAATTCTATTGTCATATCAGAAATCAGCTGACTGCGCATTTTACTTGAATTGCACCACAAAAAATAATAATGTTAATGAAACTTTTTAGTTGTTTAATCAAATAAACTTTATTAAAATGACAGGCACCAAAATAATACTAATAGCATGTGGGTCATTCAATCCACCTACAAACATGCATTTAAGAATGTTTGGTAAGATAATATTTTTGTTGTTTGGTATGTAATATTGGTTATCTTTTCTGTTATAGAAATAGCAAGAGACTATTTGCATAGAATGGGTACTCATGAAGTTATTGGTGGTATTATATCCCCAACACATAATGGTTACGCCAAAAAGGATTTAGCCAATTCAACAGATAGATTAGCTATGGTGAATTTAGCTTTACGAACCAGTGATTGGATCAAGTTGTCTAGTTGGGAGTGTAGGCAAGAAACTTGGAGTAGAACTAGACAAGTTTTGAATTACCATCAGGTAAAGTGTTACCTTTATGACCTAAAAATTGTTGCTATGCTGCATTTTACAGAACGTAATTAACTCAATATTGCAATCTCAAAAAAATAACTGCGATACAATAAATGAAGAAGATTACAGTTGGATACCAGAAAATATAAAAAATGGATGTGGAGGTGTGGTTCAGTTAAAATTACTTTGCGGGGCTGACTTGTTGGAATCTTTTGGAACGCCGAATTTATGGAGCGATGAAGATGTAAGTACTACATAAATCACGTTACCAACTCTCTTATAAGAGGAAACGGTCCTACATATGCCTCTATTGTTAGACATTATTCATCGTGTGTCCCTTCCCGATAATAATAATAATGAAAATGTCTTTAGTTTGCTTTTTGTTTAGATTGAAGCAATTGTTGGTCAACATGGTTTAGTTGTAATAACACGTTCAAATGCAAATCCATTAGAATTTATTTATAATTCAGATACTCTCACAAAATATATGGTAAGTTTAAATAAAGTGTATCGCCTGAATGTATGATAGAATTTTTTATAGCCAAATATATCGATTGTAACTGAATGGATAACCAACGAAGTTAGTTCCACAAAGATTAGAAGAGCCTTACGAAGAATGGAATCTGTAAAATATCTGATACCAGATCATGTTCTAGATTATATTTACAAACACAAACTTTATGGAGCTATTGCCCCGTAAGTATACATATCATTAATATGTTTGACTGCTTTAACACTTTTTCTAACTTTTATTGCTTGCGGATTGTAGTAAGTATTTAACCCCTAACGAGTTTCTTAATTCAAATTCTATACTTTTAACACCCTCGCCATCCGATACAGTGATGGAGTCATCTGGTCCTATAAATTGCATGTACATTTGTAATAATAACTTGTTTAACAACAAGACAAACTATGAGGAACGCTTATCCTTAGATACCCTGGACAGCGTTACAAAGTCTAACGCGATGAATGTGGTTAGACATCCAGGACAAGCGGTAAAAATCGTCACAGAACCTCCCCGTGACCATTACATCATTAAAGATATTAGAAAAGATTCAATGAAAGAGGTATGTACCAGAAAAAACAGCAAACAGTATAATGCACTTAAAACTTCGAAAAGTTGCACAAATTTCGAGGATATTGAAAGTGACAGCAACATCACGAAACCCAAATCAAATTTAAAAGGATGCAAGAGTTGTGATGAAAATTTAGTCAAATTCATTTTCACAAAACATGGCATTCAGGTCATAAGTGATATAGAGACAATTGTATAAGGATAGAATTTTGCTGTGATTATACATTTGTGCCAAAAGTTTGATAACTCATTGTGACTTTTTTTTAAATTTTCTCTGTGTTTTACTTTAGAATACATTTAAACATACTGAAATCATTTATCTAGACTGGATTGGATGTATAGAATCATTATGAAAAACTAGAATTTTATGTTTTTCCTGTTTAGATATTTTGTTTGTTTTGCCATGACAAGCTGGTTTGTCATATGCAAATATTTGAAAAGTACTTAAATTTAAATGAGTACTGGTAGCTTTGTTCCCATGAACGAATTTAAAGGTACTTTTTACTATTTAGATATGATGACGAAGCTTTAGAGCATGTTAATATTATGCATTAAAAGCATTTTCACACCTAACCACTATGTCGATCTTAAAGCCACTATTAGGACGTGAGTTGCAGGTTACTAGCTATGGTATTATGTTTCAATTTGTTTTTTTTAAAAAAGTGATCTTGATGTAACTTTAATAGGTTAAATAATTTCATGGATCTTAATTTATGGTTAGGATGGTTCTTAATAAGGTTGGTTGCCTTTGAATTTTCATACTCTTGGAGCTTAAACTTTTTCAAATTAATTTGTGACAATTGGCTGAAAGTTTAAGCTGTCCAGCTTAATTGTAAGATAATCCGCCTTGTGGAAAATAACATGGGAAAAACATTTTTTGCTGTTTAAAATTTTATAAGTCACTAACAAATATACTGACATTTATGGAAAATGCATATTTTTGTAGAAAATTAAACACCCTACAAAACAACTCTGATGCATACAGTTCCTAAATGAATGGGTTCATATGTTTGTTAATGTTTGAAGTTTAATTTATATAAAAATAATTATTTTGTTAATTTAATTACATATTTTTTTTCGGTTATAAAGACAGATTAGTAAGTACATGATTATCTTGAAGTTTGTAACCTATATTTAATATAATTTGGATGCATCTGTTTATTTTGTAGCTAGTTTTCACACAATGATAATTTTATACAAAATTTGTAATCAAATTTTATCAGATTTGTAAAGTAACGAAATTCAATCTTTCTGTTTTTTTCATAATTGAAATTTATTTGTATGCAAATTTGTAATATTTATACTTTGACATTATGAAGAAATGAAAGCATGAAAATTTAATTTTTTTCTAAATTTTTGTTTCTTTCAAAATTTCAACTTTTATATTTCGATTTTTTTTAGAATTCCAACTTTTTTCAAAATATAACTAGGTTGAAAATTTTAATTTTCAAAATTCCGTTTTTCCTTTATTTAAAAAACAAATTCTACTTTTTTAAAATTTTGACCAATAATTTGCACCATAAAAATTTCGATTCTTCAAATTGGCCTATTTATTAGAAACCGAACTTTTTGAAAATTTCGATTTTTTTTAAATTTCAACACTATTGCCATTTTAAAGTTTTTTTAAATAAATTTAACCTTTTTTCTAAGTTTTCATTTATTTTGACCTGTTTTAAAAATGTTTATCTTTTTTTTCAAAATTTCCACTTTCACCTTTTAATTTTTTATCAAAAAAATGATTTTTTTTTCCAAATTTGGAATTTTTTTGGAAACCTTTTTTTGTGACTTTAAAGATTTTGACTTTTTCAAAATTTCGAATAGTTTATCTCAAAATGTTGGATTTTTCGCGTTCCCACGCTCTTATTCCCTCTCTTTCTTCTTCGAGTTAAAATTTAAAATTAAAAAACTGAAAATATCAACTGGAAGTTTTGATAAAACCTTAAATATTCGTCTTTTTGATCAAACGTTGAAAAATTGTAGAAAAAGATAAAGATTTGAGGCAATAGTCGAAATTTTGCGAAATTTTTATTAATTAATTCAGATTGGTTTTCGAAGGCTTAACTGATTCGAAATTTAAAATTGTTCCAGAAACTGTAAATTTGGACAGTTTTCTTTCATTTGATATGTCACATGCCGTACTCCATTTTTAGTAATGGCTATTGCCTTTTTGGTGCTTTTCGTTTCCGCCTTTTTTTGCTACGCGTCGCGCCCTTTCATTTCATACCTCACAATATACGCCTACCTTTAAAGACTTTGGGAATATCCCATTCGAAGATGACTCAGGAACTAGAATCGGCTTTGCTTACCTAATAGCTTTTGGGATTTAACTTTTTTTTGAAAAGTTTTAGAAAAATCCAAATTTCGAAAACAGTTAAATTTATCAAATGTTTTTTTTTTAATTTCACGTTTAATATTGGATTTTTTAGTCGATTCTTTGCATGCAAAATTTTGGGTTTTTTTTAAAAGCTTTTAAGCTTCTGGTAAAATCTCAGGTTTAAATTTCGGAACTTCAAGAAAAAAGTTTGCATGAGAGTTTAATATGGAAACTTCGAGTAAAAATCGCGAATTTGAGAATTATCCCGAAATGTTAAGAATTTTTTAATTACATAAATTACGAATTTTTTCTTGAAATTCTGAGTTTAAAACCCTCAATTTGTTGTTTTATTTTATTTTGATTTATTCTAAATGTTAGTAATATAAGTTTTATTTATTTATTTATTTTGGGGGAACAGACCTGTCCTTGGTTATCTTCAAAAATTGATATATAAATCTTGTCCCCTGAAACCAAGCAAGATTAAAAAACACAACGAAAGTTGCTCTAATGCGTTTCGATAGCCAAGCTATCATCTTCGGAGAGATAATGAGATAAATTTTAATATAATTTTTTGAAATTTATATTTTAATCTTAAAGTTTCGATTAAATTTATATAATTTAAAACATCTAACCTTTTCTTTCGAAATTTCTTTTTTGGGGTTCAGGTTTTTGAAATAACTAACTTTTTCGTTTGGATTGTTTTCTCAAAGTTTGGTGATTACATGTTACACCCGAAGATTTGAGAGTATTTTTCTTATAAATTTTGTTTTTTTTCCCAAAGTTCAATCTTTTTTTTAAATTTAAACTTTAAAAATATACTTGTCATAGTTTTTGAGTTTTTCTCGAAATTTAATTTTTTGCCAAAGGTTTAAACCTGAGATTTCAAGTTTTGGCCGACTTTGGCCTAATTTATAAACGATAGGACGATAGGGGATTGGCTAGTTATGTTATGGATTTTTGATGAACATTTGAGTTACTCAAATTCTTTCCATTTGGAAGAAACGAATGATTTAATAAAGGTGTTTTTAGCTTACAACGACTTCAGAAGTTATATTTAACCATAAATTTACTTTATAAACTTGCTTCAATCAATAATTTCCATTACACTGTGTACAGTGTATGCGACCAGTAATTATCTTTAAGAAAATTTTAAATCTTTGTAAAGGGTCCGCCTTTTCCTAAGTTTGTCTAGAGTTAAATATAGATTCGAAATTAGCTCTTGCATTATTCTTAAAATTTATTTTAATCAATTATTGTTTAAAAAGGAAGTAAGCGACATTTTTATGCAAAATAAAATATACCGCAGTCCGACGTGTTTAAGGTACACCGGTTATTTGGTGTTGAGTGGGGATGTATTACCATCTCCTAAATGTATATCGGGTGTAACAGACTCGTGGTACACCTGCATTTTTTTCTTTATTTAGGAAGATAAAATTTTTAAACTTACTACACTTGATGTACTTATGAAATGTCAAATTTTGACATAAAAATTACATTCCTACTGCTGTCACTTTCGCTAAAATCATGATATGACTGGTAATGTAACCCGCTACATCTCATTGTTGTGATAAGTGGCACTAAAACCGGAGACGATTGAAAAGAGAACACGATATGAAGGATAAACAATAAAGCGCTGCCTTGAGTAGATTAAGCAATGCTTTCTTATGCAATTGTTTCGCAATTTTTCGGTTTTATATTTATATTTTATTTACAAAATGGGCAAGACTTTTGTTGGGTCTGTGTGCAACAGTGGTTACTTATAAAAGCTATCATGAAAAAGTGTCGTCGTTTCGAGTGCCTAAGGACAAAGTTGATGTATGGAGGGGAAAAACCCCGCGAAATGACTGGCTGTTGTCAATTCGAGATTTTGTATGTGAAAAACATTTTAGTGTAGGTTTTGTTTTAAGATAAATGAACAATGAACTGTGCAGAGTACGTATTTCTTAAAAAACTTAATCAGTTTCTATTAAATGAATATCTTATGCCCAAAGTAATTTAAACATAAAATTCTTTTTGTATATATATTTAAGAAAGAAAAATGATATTAACAGACAGACGAGCCGTTGGTTTATCAGGGTCCAGTGTTATGTATAGAACATAGGCTAAAACTTTTTTAAAAATGTTTATAGAAAAAATGTGTCACTTTCCAGTGACTTTGATTTTGTTTTCTTAGCTTTTATTTTGTTGCTTTGGTAACTAATTTTTGAGTTTTCAAATGACCCCTCAATTTTTTTGCTCTTTTGAAAAAAATCTTAAGTTTCTGCATTGGGTAACATTAAATTTATAGGGGTTAGATTCGAAGAATTTCGAAAAATCATAATTTTACTGAATTTTATCATTCATTTTTTAATGTTATTTTTAAAGAACTCCAAGTAATAAAATGAAATCGTTACCAAAAACCAACTTAGATATACTGGCAAAAATTTCATTTTAATTACTAACGCATGTTTAAAAAAAATATTAAATTATTTAATATGAGAATCGGTAAAATTATGAAATTCTTATATTTTCTTGAACCTTTTCACTTCTAAACCCTGTAAGATTTGAGATCACCAAATGCAAAAAATATGCAAATTCTAAAAAAGCAAACAACGGATGTCATTTGAAATTTCATAGTTTGTTTGTTGTTTCATAGTTTGTAGCAATGAAACAAAAGCAGGGAAAAAGAAATTAAGGTCACCAAAATGTGGCAAATAATTCACCAAAAAAAGTTTATTTGAAATATTTTGTTCTAAAATTATTTTTAAAAAAGTTACAGCCAATATTCCAGACATAAGTCGGACGGTGCCGTATACTTTGCATAGAGTTAGGGCCAGTTCTTAAACACCTTATTGTCTATCTCTCTCTAAGCCACCAGTCTCCCGATTACGTGCCACATTTCGCCTCTCGTCGGATTACCTTACTTATACATTATCATGGCTAAAACTAATACCAACTTCAATTTTTAAATGAAACACCCTGCATATTATTACATTTTTGGAAACTGCATAATCACAATGCACTTAAAAATTGAATTTTAAGTATTCGAAAATTTTTTTGATTCCAATTTATTTTTCGACGTATGAATCATTCTAATGGGCCACATTAACGCTAAAAAATCAAATCACGTGAAAAAAGGAGTACATATTTCATTCTTTTATCACCTGATAAAGTTAACAAAAATAGGTTTTTATGTCATAACTTCATTTTTTTTAATGGCACTATATTAGGTACTGTGGTTATAGTGATGTGTAACACTGCGCTGCGCCGCGCAATTGCGCCAACTCATTTCATTGCGCCGACTGAGTTAACGCACTTTTTAAATGCGCCACAGCGCACAACTCATTTCGTGATTTTGTAGGAGTACCGATGCGATGTGCGAAATTTATATTGCGGGCGAACATGTAGAATATAGGCTGCAGTGCTTGGCTTCACGCTGCCAACTCACTGAGTTATTGCGTTACGAATATCACTCCAATAAGCAAGGTTGACGGTCGCAGTAAATAATCAATACAAGTACACCACTTCGTACATAAATACATAAAATAATTATTTTAAGATGAAATCGCCCTAAAGGTTTCAAATTATTGTAATAAGATAAAAAATATGCAACCTATAAAATATTTATCGCCGTTGCTTATAAATTGAGAAGTAGACGAAACGATTAACGTAACGAACCACCACATGTGTGGAAACGTTAAAGCGATTTCTGCGTGTCTCTCGAGTCCTCAACTCAACATCTCAACACGCGTGCTACGTGCTACTGTAATCCATGCAACGCAAACATACGAAAGTTCCAACCAGCATTGTCTGCGCCATGGCGCGATTGAGTTAACTCAATGCGCCAACTCAGTCTGTTGCGCTTGAGTTACTGAGTTAACTCACCAAATTGCTCTGCGCTACCCATCTCTATGTGATACCACCAAAAAGTACAATTAATGGCGAATCTAAATCAATAGAACTGAAATTACAGTCAAAGGAATTCAAAATATTTGGTTTCAATTTATTTGAAGATTTATTCAATAAGACTACAAGATAGCTGTGGAAAACAAATTTAGAAAGGAGATGCTTTCTTAGTTTTTTGAATTTAATTTTTTTGAGCGTTAATTAGAATGAATCATGACCTTTTAGGCTGAAAAATAAAATGAGAGCAAAAAATGTTCGATCCTTTAAAAATTACCCTTTTTGTGTGTATTGTATCCAGAAAATTGCGCAGATTTCAAAAATGTACTAATATACAGGCTGCTCCATTTAAAAATCAAAAGTTGGAATCAGTTTTAGCGAAAGTGACAGCAGTAGGAATGTCAACTTTATGTCAAAATTTGACATTTCAGAAATAAATCAAGTGTAGCAACTTTGAAAATTTTATCTTGATATATAAATCTTGTCCCCTGAAACCAAGAAAGATTAAAAAACACAACAAATTTTGCTTTAACGCGTTTCAACAGCCAAACTGTCATCTTCAGAGAAATACTGTATCTCTCTGAAGATGACACCTTGGTTGTCGAAACGTGTTAGAGCAACGTTTGTTGTGTTTTTTAATCTTTCTTGGTTTCAGGGGACAAGTTTTGTATTTCAATTCATAAATAAGGAAAAATAGGGGGTGTACCATGATCCTGCTACACCCGATATACAGTGGCTTTCAACGGGTCCTGTGTAAGATGCAAAAGTTAGGCTCTCAAAAATAGTAGTATTAATAGTAGAAAAAACACTTTATTTTCATCCTATTACCCCAATATCTTTTTGATGAGGAAAAAAGATTATTATTTCCAAATAATTTTCATCGACAAAAAAAATTCTTCGCCATTTCTGCGCCCCCTTTTTCTCATTTTGAGCTTTGTGCGGTCGCACCGCCTCGCTACGATTGAAAGGTGCCAAGTACTGCACATTCACTTTAACAGTGAACCAAAATTTTTATAGCCAACTGCCAACAATAATGGATTCATTTATTCTGTTTTTTACTTTCACTTATCTGCTGGGTGCATACATACGCCAAAAAAGTTAAATTATCAACTTGATGTCAAATTCTTATTACTAAAATTTGAATTGTAAATTTTTACCATACGTAACTCTTTCAATATTAGTACATAATAATGCAAAAATAAAAAATGTTTCCTCCAATTCGTTTCTAAATAACCCTGACATGTGCCGTGGAAAATACAAATGTTAATTTTTTTATTTTAAAAAAAGGTAATATTTTATAGGAATTAAAAAATACAGGAGAAATTAAAAAAGTCTAGGAAATTTCTTTATGAGCAAGTTGAGTATATTCTAAAATGAGTTTATGGACATAAATTGAATGGGTGCATCATTAGCTTTTCTAGAAGATAAACAATTCGTGTAGACTTCAGGATATGTGCAGCAGATGAATACTTTTTTGCATTCTTTGCAGGGTGTATTGATTCGTTCAGGAAAAACTAGAAGCATCAAAATCACCGCAATAAAAAAACTCCATGCATAAGTAAATTTTTGTTATATTAACCAATTACCTTAAATTACTATATTAGACTATTCATTATATGGCATTTTTTAATTATACCTACTTAAGTGCATGTTACGTTACAACTAGAATGATTTCTGTTTGGTGTAGCATGATTTTCTGTTTCAGGCAACTCTAGTTTGAACCTGCATGTGCTATAGATGATCAACATAAGTTTAAGAATGTCATGCATGACATCTCATGTTTCGTACTTACAAGAGTGCAATACTTAGCAAAGTTCCTTATTTGTAATTAAAACAATGTACTTATCATTTGTCTTACACGCTAAAAATAATATTTTTGTCAGATTACTTATTTCTATTTCAGTAACTATTTTAATATTTATGTTATATTTATACTTTTTCATACAAATAAACTATTGTAGAATATGTAATTAACATGAAATAAAATGTCTGTACTTGATTTACAAACTAAATTAAAAGCACTGAACAAGGACTGTGGATGTTTTTATTAAACTCCAGACGAACGGGTTAACCCATCAAAATATTAGTATGGAAACTGTTTCATTGACTGGCATTTCAACGCACAGTCGGAAACAATGCGTCAAGTCTAGGAACTTTAAATTTTGCACAGAAAGTTCCCTGTATAATGTAGCTAAATACTACCAAAAGATATTTTTGTAAATTCGACTTTGAGGGACAGAAAAAGGATCCCAAAAATTAAAATTTGGTTTTATGACTAATTAATTAATTAATTAATTAAATGTGTCGGTTGTTAAGAAATTCCGTCGGCACATTTTTCACGAACTGCCGGAAATGTTTAGTGGGCGCAGAAAGGAAATCATCCGGCTATTCGTGTGTTTAACATTGATTTTGTCGTTTTTTAAATTCCTTTCATAGTTTTCCTCAGATCAGTTTATTATTTTCGTACACTTTTTTTTATTTCTTAGACAACCCCATTTTATTTTTTGTCTGATCAGTTGGTTAAAGAAACCACAAATGTAAATATATGCAATTATTTTTATACTAGTTTCAAGTATATGAAAATACAAATAATTATTTGATGAAGTAACAGGTAAAAATTTGTTGCTCCTTTGCTACTGTCTTAACATCTGCACTTGATTGTAACGCAATAAGTGTCTACATATATCGTACTATGAAGTCCTGTTAGGAAAGTCTGTTGTGAACATGAAGCGAACTGTTAGGGCGAGTTAAGGCTTGTAAAATGTGGAATTTGTTTTCTTTTTCGAGATTGCCTTTATTAAGCCTTCTAAATACCAAGTTAAAATTAATGACATTGTGACTAGAAATGAGGAATGGTGAGGAATGTTGAAAAAACAATATTTCAGCCGACTACTGTCGGATAAATGCATAGCTACATATTTGGCTATGGAAACTTGGATAGTTCTTTTATTTAAGAGCGGCATCAGCAAATGCCCAACAAAAAAAGAATTTGTAGAAAATCAGACACTGATTTAAATGCCGTGTTAGAATTTTGTAGAAACGTGATACTTATTTTACCAGCAGAATTAGCATTATCAATCTAATTAGCTAAACATGCATCTAGCTGGTTTCTTTTATTAGCACATTGTTGATCGGCAGAAGCTATGAGAGAATTTTTATTTCGTAGTTGAATGTAGAAAACGTAAAAATTTCAATAACTTTATATTGAATCTCACACTGATATCAAATTAGTCTGCCTCATTTCGGATTCTGGGGGAGGTAAAAATTCGTTAACTTGGAATAAATTAAACACTACAAAGATATACATAGCAACAGCAACATTAGAACAATGAGTACCCCAGAATATCTCGCCAAACTAGAAAAGAAACTCGATCATATAAAATGGGACGATCCTCGGACTCTGTGAAACACGACTACCAGGAGAAAAAACTACCGGCTCTGAAGTCAGGACACATACTATATCAGAATAATTCTATAGAACACAATGGGCCAAGGAGGAGGAGCATTTCTTATTAATAAGAAATAAACCATTTGATAAGTGAAGTAAAATCGATCTCTGACAAGGGTTGCCTACATTATACCTAAATTAAATAAGAGATTACAGAACTCAATTCATCCAGGGATACGCACCGACAAACCAGACAAATGATGAGGAAATGGAAACATTTTTTGAAGGACGTAATCCAAAGCTAGAAATTAACACAAAACTTACTATAAAATAATAAGCATTGATTTTAATTCTTAAATCAGCCAGAAAACTACAACTGATTCAAATTACATTGGAAATTTTGGCCCGGGTATTAGAGATCAAAGAGGGGACATGTTAATAAACTATTTAAATAAAGAAAATTTATACTGTTTGAACAACTTCCTTGAAAAACCTAAATAAAGGAAGTGGACTTGGAAATCCCTGACCAAAAACGAAATTGACTTCATACTATCATCTAACGGAAAAATTTGCACAAACGTCTCAGTACTAAATCGGTTTGATACAAACAACGATCACAGACTGGTAAGAGCATATCTTACCTTTAGCTGCAAAATCTAAAGAAACAAACTTATTCACGCAGACAAGATTTCCAACTGTCGTAGAACTCAAAGAGAGGAAAACGGATTATCGCAAAGAATTAGAAAAGAAAGTAGAACCAACCGACATTTTAAATAAAAATAACATAAGTGAACTTAACCATAAAAGTTACTACCGATATCCGTGTCAGGGTCAAGAAAATTTGTATTAAATCAAGGAACAAAAAAGATTCCAAAATACAATCAGAGACACTACAATTTATGGAGCAGAGAAAAAGAACTTCAGTGAAACACCAGAATATCAAGAACTAAATAAAGAAATTTACAGAGAAGTGAGAAAGCACATTAGAAGGTATAACACCAAAATAATCGAAAACGCATTAGAAAATAATGCAAATATGAGGATCTTAAGATCAAGACTATCCTCAGGCAAATACAGAATTACCAAAATGAAAGATTAACAGGGTAACATAATCTCAGACTAATAGAAATATTGCTAAACACATCAAAGACTTTTACACCTGGTCTTTATACCTCTATTAGACCTGACCCAAGAGTTATGAATAGGGTCATTTGCAACGTGGGCTCTGAAGATGTTCCAGAAATATCAAACCAAGAAATTCAGGCTGCTCTCAATCAAATGAAAAACAGAAAAAGTCCAGAAGGCAAAATTATATGCGAAATGTTATAAATGGGAGGATCAGTCATTCAAAAGTCACTACAAATTCTCGTAAACAAGTGTTTACAAGAAGGCGAAATTCCGGACGCGGGGAAAAACATAGAAGTAGTTTTACTTTTTAAAAAAGGAGAAAATGAAAATATAGAAAACTATCGACCAATTAGCCTTCTCTCTCATCTATATAAACTTCTGATCAGTGGCGGCTGGTGCTAATAAAATTTGGGGGTTGCAAAGAGACATTTGCAAAAATGTGCCGAAACTGGAAATTTTCAATTAAGCTGGAGGAATTAAGAGATATTTTATTTTTATTTTCGCAAAAAATAAAAAGAAAAACAAGAGAAAGTCCATCTTTGGTATCTTTTGCCATTTTTGGAACTTTGGCAGCTGCAAATTTATCAATAACTTTTTACTGAACTCGAGTATTCCTTGGATTAAGTCCTTTTCTTTGAAGACACCGTTAATGCGGACAATCTTTCCTGGCATAATGTATTTTTTAAAAGAGTTTTTATTCTTTCCAGACTGGGGAAGCACCATTCTGCTTCACCAGAAGGAAGAAGGAGGATTTTTAAAAGATTTAGAGTTTCACTAAGCTCACTATTTTCTGAAATAATGTTATAGAGTACAAGTAAACCAAAAGCCGATTTAAACTTTTCTGTTTCGTAAATTAGGGTTCGTTTAGTTCTTAGTTTTTCTAAATTAAAAAAGGGATGAACCTTGGCGGTTTCTTTAAAATTCTTTTCAGGAAAAGTGATTCTATGTTGGGTAAACTTTTCAGAAAAAAATAATATAATAAGGTTGCTGCAATTAAAAGGCCAGTGAAGCTGAATCGTTTTTTAGCTTAGCAGATAACAATGTCGCATAGGTACTCCTTTAGCTTCGCGAACTACTTGTGTTAAAACTTCGCTTTTTACAAAACACCGTCTGCGCAATATTTAGGTCATCCACGTCGCTTAATTTCCAGTTTTTTCGACACAAATCGGTTACAGAATGGCTGTGCAATTAAACTTTGCACTGAATTCATTTTTATTTGTGTTTCAAGACTCAGAACATTGCCCAATGACAGATTTTAATAGCGAATCGGTATTTGGTTTGCACCCACAAGTGCAACCTAATGCTTGCTTTTTTTCAATTTATTTAACATTTCTTCGGCCCAGTTTGGAAATATTTAAATTTTTATGGTTTGTTGACAATTTTCTAAACAATTTTTGAAATGCGACTACGTGATATTTAAATTTATTGAAAACGTCACTTCAAGACAGTTCACAAATTAAAAGGTTAGTTTATTTTACATAGAATAAGAATAATGAAAAATAGAAGATCAAAAATTAGATATGGAAAAAAATAAAAAATTTTTGTTTTTTGATAAATTAGGAAAATGTAAAAAATACATAAAAAATGTTGTAGCACTGGACATCGATGTTTCGCTCTCATTTGAGCTCGTCAGCAGTGCATAACATGGAAAGGGAACAATGAAGAAGAAATATTTAAAAATAAAAATAAAATTTTTTTTGAAATATATAAAAAAGAAAAATAAAGAAATTTTAACATGAATAGACGTTTCATCATCAATTTACTGTGCTAAAAATTTACTATGTTAAAAATTTAAATATTTCAAGAATAAACTAATGCTTACTTATGGGCAAGTATTTTAAGCGAACAAAATATAAGTTAAGGCGCAGGTGCATATGTGTAAAGCAAAGTTTGCAGTTGAGCCTGCAAACTTTGCAAACCGTGGACCCAATATGTCATCAAACGCTTACGAATCGGCGGAATCCGCAATATTCAGCAGTATGGTTGGTAGCAATAAATCTGTTATCAATAAATAAAATAAACAACATAAAGAACAATTTACTTTCTTTTTTATCCCAACGTTTTTTTGGAGGTTGCGCAAACCTGCAAACCTTAGCACTAACCGCCACTGCTTCTGATCAAGATTGTTACCAATAGACTAACCATATCAACCAGCAGAACAAGCGGGATTTCACAAGGAGTTTAGCACCATCGGCCACCTACAAATCATTAAAACACTAATAAAAAAAACAACCGAATACAAAACATACCCCTCCACTTGGCATTTATAGATTTTCATAAGGCTTTCGACTCTATCGAAACATGGGCTTTCATGCAAGCAATGGATGACGCTAGAGCAGATTCTCGATACACAAATATCTTAAAAAATATATACAACAATGCCACTTTTCACGTGAAAACCAATGACTCTAAAAACAGATAAAATTAAAATAAATAGGGGAATAAGTCAAAGCGATACCATATCACCAAAACTATTTGCTCTGGCGCTAGAGAACGTCTTCAAATCACTGCAGTGGGAAACTGAAAGCATAAACATTAACGGATCCTATTTGAATCATCTCCGATTCGCCGACATCATCGTTCTGATAAGTAGTAATATACAGGAACTGAGAGACATGCTAAAAGAACTCAGTGATGCTTCTAAAAATGTGAACATCTCAAAGATCAAAGTGATATGCAACACCGAAGAAGACATACATATAGACAACAAGAAATTAGAAAGAGAATATATATTTGGGACATACAATAAAAATAGGCAAAGAAAATCCAACAGAGGAAATAAGATGAAGAATAAGACTAACTTGGGCGGCTTTTGAGAAAATGAAATATATACTAAGAAATAAGGGCATCCCTATCAATCTTAGAAAAGTTTTTGACACCCACGTATTGCCTGTAGCGACCTATGGCCTAGAAACAATGGCATTGACAAAAAAGACTACGAATTAACTGAAAGTAATGCAAAGAGCGATGGAGCGTGCAATGCTCAGTACCAGTCTGCGAGACAGGAAGAGAAATGAAGATATTCGACAAAGAACCGAAGTCGTAGATATAATAGAACGGATTGCCGAACTGAAATGGCGTTAGGTGGGACACGTAGCTGGACAAGACCAAAGTAAATGGACGTCCAGAGTAACACATTGGCGACCTAGACAAACCAAGCGCAGCGCGGGAAGACGAACAAAGAAGATGGCTTGGTGATATCAGGATACAAGCAGGAAATAGGTGGTTTCAGTTAGCAGATGATAGATGTTTGGAGAAGCATGGAAGAGGTCTACTTTCAGGAGTGGACAGAAAGCGGCTGAGAAAGAAGAAGAATATATTAAATGAAATGTAAACTTTTCATCACTTCCCGAATCGTTATAACTTATTTGGAAATTACTTAGATAAAGTGATCCGCGTGTAATTTACTGAAATTTTCTTTACCCTTATGTGGCTAAAATTTGTGATAAAAACCTAAATAAAAAGTTTTTTTTTAATAAAGCTAGTTCGACTAAATGCTGTAATATTCTTTATCCCTTGGGTTTCATAAATTAAAATAGTGACAAGCTAACTAGTCAACAACAGCCTCAAATCACAAGCTAACTACAGTCCACAATGTGTTAAGCCTTAAATTGAAACCAAAGGCCTGTCAAGTAGCTAAGTATTACTAATTCTTGCTGTTGTAAAGGGGTTCCATTTTTACCTAACAAATATTAAACACAAACATTTTACGGATAGAAAGGAAACAATAGTATTATATATAAGATGTATTTTCTCATCAAAAAATAAAAATAACACAAACAGTACTTAAGTATAAACGTATTATGGCCATTTCCACTACTTGATTGTATTTAAAGGCAGAAAACATAATGGCACGATATGTATACTCGGATAAACAACCGTAGATTGAGCATAAAAATTATCTTTTTATTTTAGTGGAAATTTTAGTTTTATTTTCAGCCTTTTTTTCTGTACAGTCGCACCAAGGTGTTAAACTATGATTACAAGCTAATCTTATATTTATGACTGTTAAGGGAGCATCTTCTATGTGCATAGTTTTGTAACCAAGAATGCTGTATTGGATATTATGAAGACCAGTCTCCCTGTCTCGTTTTCGCGTCACTTCCCGTTGATTATAACATTTAGTTGTGTCTCTTTTCCTGTCTTTTCCATGAATATGTCTGGAATGTAAATTATTTTGTTATAGAACAGGGTAAAATAAATTAAGTATTACCTGAATGTGTTGTTAGTGCCAGTAGTTATTTTTTCAGGCCTTGTGATATTCAAATTGGCCTCCTTTAATCTAACATAAAATTCGTCATCTTCTAAACCCCAGCCCCAATATTTGTTAGATAACCCATTTACCAAACTGTAGTGCTCTCTAAAATCAGTATAAAACATAAAATCGAGTTGTCATTCTGGAAATATTATACCTTGAGATTAAGAGAATACCACCAATGAATTTATCATAGTGATATCTGGGATGTAAATTTGGAGCAGCTAAGTGATGTGGTTGGTTTGGATATTCATAACTTAAGTTTTTATTTAATGGTAATAAATCTACATCATGCATTACAATATAATCATAATTTGACTTTGTTTGAAGATATCCAACGTTGATTAAAGAAGCTCTATTAAAACGATACTTATCCACTTGATTTAATATGAATATGTCGTGGTTTATTTTCTGTTCGTTCAAAAAGTGGTGCATATGTGGCGCGAACTCTAACAGCTCCTCAAATCCTCTCCCTAAATGGCACTAGTACGGCCAATTTGTGTTTGGAAGTCTTAACAAATTTTTGCAGTCTTGAAGAGGATGTATGGAAATGAATAATTGCTTCTTGTTGCGGACAAGTGGCAAGAGTCTGCAATAAATGCCTGGTTTAATGGTCCGACATTATTATTAACAAAGAAGTATCAGTGTGTATGAGTGAACTTTATTCTTTGACATTTGTTTAAATTACCAAAAAATTTATTAGAAAGTGATTGAACGTTTATTTAATTCAAGAGCTTTATAGCAGAATGATTCGTAGTTTTGAATTTAAACTAAAAGTGGATAATAGACTTACCATTATCTAATAGCTTCAAACTTAAAATTATAGTAACAATAAACATCACAGTAATCAATATTGCTAAAAATTGCAACAGAGAAAATCTGTACGTTTTCTCTTTATAGACAGGCATTCTCAAACATTTTTGAAATTACTCATGTTCACACCATTTTTCTTTGAGTGGAAAAATAGAAAAACAAAAATCATTTGTTTTAAGATATGCATTTGACAGTTCTATAATAACATAACCTAAACACAAATTACAAATATTCTATGATTATTGTTCAAATGATCTACTACGAATAGCAGTGTTCCCATTATCCAAATATTTGAAACATTTTTTTGGAAATTTTTTCATTTTGCACTATTAAAGCGTTGTAATAAAAAAATCAATTTTCTAATTTAAAATAATTAATTATTTAAAATTATACGGAATGGATGAAAAGGTTTAAATCAGCTCACTTATTGATTCAAAGTTATTGATTTTTCGATTTATTTGGTTGCAACCCTGGCGATCGTGTTCGTTTCGTTCTCCCGCCTCGTTTCATTTCAGACTTCATCGTGAAGTAGATAAAAATAAGACTCGTGTGCACAAGAAAACCATGGTATTGAGCTTTATACCGATTTTATCTCATATTATATGTCAAGTGCAGTTTATAAGTGGAAATATATATTTAAGGAACTCTATACCTTCTTGATCAAGTGTTAAATTAGTTGTTTTCTATAGTAAATTTAAGAAAAAGTTTATTTAATTTGCAGCCATGCCGAAAGGAAAACGAAAAGGAAAGTCTGGTATGTGAACTATTGAGCTTTATGTAGGAGTATTTAAGGTCTATTTCGTACGACTTCCTAAATTTCCAGTAATTTCGTTCAATTTAGAGATAATGACATGAGATCTTTCAAAATTTTGCAATTTTACCTAATATTTGTGTTTATTTCGTGTTGTTGTGAAATTCTCACCGTTTTTATTGTTGTTATAATTGGTTCCGAGAATTGGACGTCATCATCTATCTTAATTTAGATTTGCATAAAACAGTCTGATGTTTGTGAATTCGTTTTTTGCAATTATTTATTTGCTTTTTGCGAGATATTAATTAGGTGTAGATACACTTTTTGGATTAACGATTAACGTAATAAGCAGAACGTATGTTTCATAGAGATGTTACTAACACGATTTTGTTAATTTTCATTTCACCTTGAAAACATTTTTATCAAGGTTGATTGACAATAAATTACTATACTTTTTTAAAAATAAATGTGTATAATGGTACATTATTCTCCTATATAAATTTTATTGCATGATGTATAATGGATAATATAATTTTTGGGGTGCACATTGTAGATTATTATACCTGTGTATTTAAGTTTTCGTTAATTGCCTTCGAAATTTGTTAAACAGAATGTGTATGGCAAACTTCTAAAAACTGTTCACTGATTGATGGAGCAATTGTGAAAAAAAGAAAACAAATAAATGCTGTTAAATTATTTTAGACCTGTTTGCTTTATTGGTCATCAAAAACAAAAAAGTCACGTGACATGATAATCCTAAAATTCCATGAAATAATGATTGTAAGTTATTGAATTGAAAATCATTTGAAATGTAGGATTAATTTAAATAATTAAAATACTGGCGAAACATTTTATGAGAGATGGCATACATACATTGATAAACTGAAGCTTTTAACGTGACAATTCTCAGCATTGAATCCCTACTAAATCACACAATATGCAATAGCTTTTTTTGAGTTTTAAACTGGAAATCTCATCAATCAACTTGTAATAGCGGTTTTTTTTCTAATATTTTGACTTTAAATTAGATACTGACTAACTAGAATTTGCTAAATTTTGCTAAAATAAATCTAATTTACAAATATTTTGAGGCAATAAGGGTCCAAAATAAATGGTAAACACAGAAATATTGAAACAAATTAATGTGATTGTCGACAGTAAACTTATGTCGTATGTCAAAAAGGAAAATGTATTTTTTGCAGATCGAAATCGTTATGAAGGTAATTTACAATTCTCCTGATGATGATTCTTTGATGGATAATGCCAGTGTAATCAGCAATTACTCGGAAAATAAAAGCTTGGAAGATGAGTGTGATGCGGATGAGCTTGCACAGGATCAGTTCGAAGAAAAACTGCTGGAAGTGCTAGATGGTCTCACACAGAAATCATCACAAGGAAGAACTAATTGTTTGCAGAACTGTTTCAAAAGCTCTCATAAAGAAATACATACCAACTTTCGTAACTGATAGGTTGGTTCCAATTTCTTTTTCTATTATATCAACTATTTGAGTTGAAATTTTCTTCATATTCTTTTGTCGTATTATTAAATTTAGATTTATGAATTAAAAATTTGTCTTTTAGACATTACACAATATGTGACAGTATCGAAAGAAGTTTGAAAAAAGGCGGACCAGCTGAGAAAGAAGCGGCAGCCGAATTAGCTCCATTAGTCTGTGCCCAACTAGGGGGAGAAAGTACAAGTGAACTAGTTGTAAAAACACTTAAACCAATTTTACTGAGTACAGCCTGTGACAATTCCGTTGCACCATCTGTTAGAGGAAAAGTAATTACTGTTTCTATTTATGTAATCACTTGATAACAATTATGTTTATAGTGTTGTCTGGCTCTTGCAACTGTTTGCTTTCTTTCTGGGGGAGAAATAGGAGACCTTATAGTTCTAATGCAACAATTTGAAAACATATTTTCGGCTAGTTATTTGAAAGGGGATGGTTCAGCCCCCAATATCAGCCCAGAGGTTGGTTCACTTCATGCCTCGGCTCTTAATGCTTGGTGTTTGCTACTGACACTTATGGACCCTAGTAGTATCGGCATTATGATTAATAATTCAAAAACTCTTCCGTAACTATTCACTATTTGTTGCTAACTTTTTTTAAAGATTTATTTTAGGTCTTTGGAGCAACTATCTGAATTGCTACTGTCTCAGCATCTCGATGTTCGGTTAACCGCTGGGGAAGCTTTAGCAATTATATTTGAATTGGGTAGAGAAGATAATTCTGGATTTTCTGATGATTTTGCCATGTTTATAACAGCTACTCTTAAAGAATTGGCCACCTGACTCCCACAAATACAGAGCTAAGAAAGACAGAAAACAACAAAGAGCTACTTTCAGAGATATTTTACAATTTATAGAGGTAAGACATTTCTTCCCATTGTTATTGAACTGTAACATATTTTCTTTCAGAATGATACTCTTCAGGAGATACAAGTTAAATTTGGTAAAGAAACATTGGTGTTGGATAGTTGGGTAAAAAGGAAACAATATGACACTTTGTGTTCAGTTTTGGGACCATCAATAAATCTTCATTTGGCAGAAAATGAGCTTTTACGCGATATTTTTGAAATTAGTGCACCAATTATACAGCCACATGAAGCCCCTGCCCATGCTCAACACCAAATGGAGCGATATAGAAAGGTCTGTAATTGTCACCCAGTTAAATATTAAAACTGAAATAAAATTTTATAGCATAATGTCCTGCACTTTGTAGTAATTTTATATAAGGACATGCTGACCCATAGCAGTGCCTTTTTCATATTATTTTAATGCTTATTTGGGAAAATTTCACTTTGTGGTCGATATTCCAGTTGTTTTCCCAAAATTTCCACTTTTTTTAATTCAATTTTTTTCTCAAAATTTCGGTTTTTTTTTAGAAGAATTGTATTAAAACTTGAAATATTTTTCAGTTTTAATATTATTGCCGCCCTAGATAAAGTGTTCACCTTACACTCAAAATTTTCAAACATTTTAATTTATAGATTAAAAAAAATATCCATAATTTTCTCAAAATCCTGAGTCTAAATTCAAAATATTAACTGCTCTTCATAAATTATGAATTTAGGGTGTGTTTAGATTAGAGACTTATTGTATAATAGAAATTTCGGGCATCTGAGACTAAATTTCCTTGCCCGTTTACACTATGACACAAATATAGCTGAATAAAATTGCTGACACTTTTAGCTGAAATAAAGTGTCAATATAAAATGTCTTTGCTATTTTAAATAATCAAAATTTGTCTAATTATATTTGCAAATTACTTATATGGAATATTGTAAGTGATATACAATAGTTATTTGAAATATTTCGAGAGAAAGTGAAATACAACTTCCGAGATATATGTCAGGCACTGGCTGAAATTTGCATCGACATTATATGTCATGTAATTTATCGCAGCTGTGCGATTAGTCTCAGATAGCTTTTCTCATGATGGTTTACATATGATATATTTTTATATCTGAGAGAAATATACGGAGTAAAGTGTCTAATGTAAACACATCCTTAGATTTAAAATTTAGAAAACCATGTTTGATAAATGGTGAATTGTGCAGTTTAATATGTTCACTAAGGCATAGAAAAATATGCTTATAATTTGTATCTGTGACATATGCCTTCAGAGATGTTAAACTTGAAATTTCTCTAACAATAAGTAATAAATTTACAATTGCAATTTTTGGTAGGTTTTTCTGATATTTTGATGTCAAACTCAAAACAGATTTCAAAATAATTCGAATTAATCTGAAATTTCTAATATCAAAACTTACGCTTCTTTTTTTAAAGCTCGCATTTTATTTTGAAATTTTGACCAATTTCCATAATTTTAAAATTTGAATTTTTTTTTAGAATTTTTAATTTCCTCCAAAACTTCAACTTTTTTCTCACAATTGCAAGTTCAAATTTCAAATGAGATATGAATTGATTCAAATATAGACTATTTATGAAAATTTTGATGTTTTAAAATTTTCCGGCTTAAATTTAAAATTTATTGTTTTTTTCCAAAAATTTTCAGTTTCAAATATATGTATGCATATTTCCAAAGTTATCAATTTTCAAAAAAATCCATTTTTCAAAAAAAAAATATTAAAAAATGATTTTAATTTTTCACTTCTTTCAAAAATTTTAGTTTTCCTTTTTTAAAAATTCAGGATTTTTGGAAAAACTGTATTTTTAAAGATTTTGCCTTTTTTAACATCTCAATAATCTCCAAAAAATTTGGACCGTTTTTTTTAAACTTGGACTGTTTCCAAAGATTTTTAACTTTTTGAAAACTTCTACTGGACTTTTTAGATAATTTCGAATATTCAGATATCCGCTTTTTTAAACTTTCCATTTTGGGAAAGTCAGAATTTCGAGAAAAAGTTGGAAATTTGACTTTCTTAAATTTTTAATTTTTGAAATTTTAACTCTTTTGGAAATTAAAACTTTTTTTGGAAAAATTTTCATTTTTAATTATATCTTAAACATAGCCCTTTGTTAAAATTTTCAATTTTTTTAAAATGTTGACAGTTTAATTTTTCAAATTTTCACCGGTTTTCAAATATTTACACTTTTTTGGAAAATTTCAAGATTTCGAAAACTAATAAAATTGTTCAAAAAAAAGTAATTGAAAAAAATCTTGACTTTCACGTAACAATTAATGTGATGTTTAAAAAATTTTCAATCGTCACCTCCGATAAATATTTTTTTACACAGAATATAAAAATGGAAATTGAAGTGGTAGAGGACATAAAATGAGGTAAAAAACTAAATTAAAAAAATAATAAGAATTAGGCAGTGAATAAAAATGTTTTCTCTGCAATTGCAATTTAGTTTTTTTTTTTGGTAATTGCGTTTTTTTCTTCAATTTCCTACTTTGGAATTTTGAGGTTTTGAGATTTTTCCATTTTAACCTCCACATTTCAATTTGAACTCGACATTTCGACAAAACATTTTTTCTGAGGTTCTTCCTAGAAATTTTTATTTTAATACGTTGGCTGTTGCCATAAGAGAAACTTTGCATTCTTCATGTACTGGGAGAATAAATTAATTTAAGAGCCTACAAGGAACGCAATCGCGTATTTGATTACAAAAAAACTTAAGATCAACGGTAATTGCTCATAACTTCCCGAGAAGTTGTTTCATCTTGGTGGCATGAGCATTACTGGTGATATCAAGGGTATTCTCATTATGGGTGATACTCACGAACCCAGGCCGACTACAAGTGATGCTCACAGTGGCTAATGTATTAAACACAAAATTTCGACTTTGATATCCAACATGTCTACAAAAATACTTGGCAATTTCGTATTTTTTCACAAAATGTAAATTTTTTTTATGAATTTCGAAGTTTTCCTAATTTGGAGTTAAAAGATGATATTTTAGCATTAAAATTTAAAGTGCCAAGAAAGTCAAATTTGTGAGGAAAAATAATTTCTTTTTAAGTGGCATTTTGAAAATCACAGAATTTCGATTTTATATTCGAATTTAAAAAAAATATATATTTTTCCTCTCGAAATTTCGGTTTTCGACAAAGAAATTTCATCATTTTTCCCATAATTTCAAATATTTTTGTTTTGAGTTTTGAGTCGAAATTTATAAAAACTAGCCTTTGTTCGCGTGAAAGTAGAGTAAGAATTTTTTGGTCACCTTTTTGGAAATTCCGACATTTTAAAATGTCAACTTTTTTCAGAATGTCAAGAATGTCTCATTCGATTCCCAAAATTTCAAGTTTTTTCAAAATATTGACTTAATTTGGTAAATTTCGATTTTTTTCGAAATTTTTACTTTTTTTGAGAATTCCAGCTTTAAAATTGATTTTCTTTTTTGGAAACTATGATAATTTCTATGTTTGTTAAAAATTGTCATTTTTGAAAATTTGCTTTTCACTAGTTTAAATTTTTAATATTTTTACTATTTCGAAGTTTTTTTTTTGGAAAATTTTGACTTTCAATCACATTTTTGACTATATTTTTAAAAATGTTGACCTTTTTTAAAATTCCCATCTTGTTATAGAAAATTTTTGCAACGTTTTTTAAAACTTCGGCTCGAAATTTCAACTTTTTTGCAAATTTGACTTTTTAAATTCGATTTTTATAAAACGTCGTTTCCATTCTAAATTCGACTTATTTTTTCAAAGTTTCAGCTTTTCCTCGGTTTGACTTTCTGAAAGTTTCTTTTTTTTTAAATCCAACAATCCAAGAACAAATCGACTTTTTAAAACATTTCGACTATATTTTGAAAATTTCGAATTTTCCATTTCCACTTTTTCCGAATTTTAACTTAATTTGTAAATTCCAACTCTTTCACAATTTTGACTCTCTTTAAGATTTTGATTTATTTTCCAATTGCTTGAAAATTTTGATGCAAAATTTTGACTTTTTTCTTTAAATTTTGTTTTTTAAGCCTGATTTTGTTGAAATGTTGCTTTATTAAAAACCCCTTTTTTTAATTTCCACTTTTGTTCAAATTTTTGGTTGTCTCGAAAGTTTTTCCATTTTTTGAAAATTTCATTTTTTTTTCGAAAGTTTCTACTTTTATGTATCAAATGGGTTTTTATTTAAAAAATTCGACTTTTTTTTTTAAATTTTCACTTTTTTGAAAAATTGGATTTTTCTCACAATTGCGATTTTTAAAATTTTCGAACTTGCTTTTAGAATATTTTTTTTTGATATGTTAATCTTTTGTCATCAAATTTCTGCTTTTTTTTAAGATAGGAATTTTTCCAGAATTTAATTTTTCTTTCAAAATTTTAATTTTTTATTAAAATTTCGACCAATTTTCAAGTTTTTATTTTTTTTCGAAATTTCGACTATTATGTAGTAAATGGTATTTTTATTAGAAAAATTCGACTTTTTTTGAAAATCTCCACTTTTTTCAAAATATCGATTTTTTTGGAACTTTTTCAGAATTCACTTTTCTGAAAATCTTAATCGTTTGTCATCAAATTTCAACGTGTTTCTTAAGACATTATGACCTTTTCATAATTTTAATTGTGAAAATTTCTTTTTAAAAAAAAATTTCGACTTTTTTTCAAAGTTTGAAGTGTTATGTAGTAAACTGGATTTTTATTTGAAAAATTTAAAAATTCGCACAATTCTGAGAAATTGGATTTTTCTCAAAATTTCGATTTTTAATATACATGAACCCTCGTCTTTGTGTCGTCATTGGCATGCTTTGCATTTATTTACATAGAAAATGCGAAGGGGCTAAATGCGCGAGAGTAGAAAATAGAGAAAGTGCGCATTATTAAATTTGTACGGATGGTTTTTGTTAAATTGAAATTTTGAACTTTTTTATCAAACTTTTGATTTGAATTTCACTTTGAACTAAAAATTTGGAGAACTAGACAAGATTTATTTCGAAATCTCAACGTTTCTGTTTCATCTCAAATTTTGGACTTGGGAACACAAAATTTTGAAGAAGGATTTTTTTTTCAATTTTAACCTCAATGGTGATGTAGCGTTCTTTCCTTTCTCTTGTTAACAAAACCTTATGCTTTCATTTTTAAACCTGACATGTTTTAAGCAATTAACATTAGAAAATTCCTGTTTAGCAGTCCTTAAAAAACAATAATTAATTTGGTTGTATTTTATTTCAGAGGCTAATGAATGCTGCCAACTTTAAAGCAAGGACTTTATCAAGAGCAAAGAACAGGGATAAAAGATCAGACTTTTAATTTACGACTTTCAATTTTATATAAAATGTATTTATTTAGCGCAATTATACAGAAGTGTTTGAATTTGTTTTTTAACTGACATCAGTTTTTTTCAACATGGCATAGTAAATTTGTTGAATAATTTTAGTTGTAAATAATACATAATTAATTTCATAAATATTATCTTAATTCTTCCCATACACCGTTTCCCCAAAAAAAGCAAGAAAAGATACAGTCAACAAAATTTTATTTATTTTTTTAAAGTAACACATTATGGCACTTTTTCATAAAAATCTTTTGTATTAAAAATCACGGGTATATTAAAAATACATGTGTATATATTATATAATACATTTAACAATAACAAAAATAAAAATCAATATGAAACAGTACAACAATATAATTTACAAACAAGGTACAAGGATTTATTACATTCAGTGATTTTATTTGAATTATATTAAGTAATGGTACAAAATAATTGTCACGATTGCTTGCAACCTGGTAGTCTACGCACAGCTATACAAGATATCGGTTTCTTCCATTTACGTTTGGAAGTGTGCCCTATTTGATTTGTTCCATTGCTACTTTCCATTTCACGGCGCCTTCTTTCCTCTAAAACAAGGTAAGTAGAAACACATTACATTAAACATTTAAGTGCTACCATTTAATTCTCTCTCTGTATAATACTGTTGATTATTTCCATTATCTTTAGGAAATTCATAGTAATGTTCTTCTAAATATGGAATCACAGTCATAGAATGATATGGATCATCCTTCAATGGGGGAATAGGAACTTCCACTGACGTCTTTGGTGGTTTTCTTGCAAACCAGCTAAAATGAAACTCAATAATATATTGAGGCGAAAACAATAATAAAACGAGTCTTACGGGTGGTGCCGAATCTCTTGTATACTAAATCTAATGTATGGATCTTTTGCTAACATTCCTAATAATAAACCTCTAAGGGGATCTTTGATATCTTTGGGTATTGTAAATTCACCTTTACCTATATTTTCGAACAGTTTGTAAATATTGTCGCCTTCAAAGGGATAAAGACCAGTTGTTATGTTATACCTGCAATAAATCTTATTTAAACGAATGCTAATCAATTTTCATTGAATCTGTTTTCTATATGACAATGTATGTTCTGTTTTATAATAAGTATTAACAAAACATCGATGATCAAAATATCAATGGTTTCTAACAGTAATGTGGCAGAGCTGTGATTCTTTTTTCTGACATTTAAAATCTTATTAAATTTTGTTCAAAATTTGAACTCGAAATTATGAGAAACGAGTCGAAATATTGATATTAAATCATCGAAAAGAAATGTTTAAAAAAAATCGAAAAAAA
Organism: Dastarcus helophoroides; assembly: GCA_028583605.1. Taxonomy (NCBI): domain Eukaryota; kingdom Metazoa; phylum Arthropoda; class Insecta; order Coleoptera; family Bothrideridae; genus Dastarcus; species Dastarcus helophoroides. The sequence continues at coordinate 6,268,825 of CM053332.1, forward strand.
AAAACAGTAAAAATTGCGAACCGAAACTGACTTCACAAAAAAAAAAATACCCAAAATTTAGTCAAAACATTTTTCTATAAATTTTGACTCGAAATTTTGAGATTAAAGGAGTCAAGACTCGAAATATAAACTTATTCAAAGTTATGAGTGTCACGAAAATGTCGAAAATCTTTTATTTTTTAGGTGAATTAGTGTTTTCTCCAAATGTTTATTTTTCTAAAAATTTCTAATTTAAACTTTAATTTTTTATAGTTTCTTCTAGAATTTTCATTTGCAACAAAAAATGTTTACTTTATTTCTAATTTTTTTTTTCTAAATAATCTCGAATTTAAATTTTTAATTTTTACGATTTTGTGCCTAGTTTAAACTTTTTTACTATATAACTTTAGAATCAAAATTTGTTTCTTAACGAAATGATACCTTTTTATTAAAATTTTTTTTAGCAAAACCTTTTTCTCAGAGTTATGAACTTAAAATCAGAATATTTCACCAGCTTCTATATTAAATGTATATTTTAATGACTTTGCCATAACTGTGCCATCGATTAGTTTGTAAGATCTGCAATGCATATGAAAAGCATGCTTTAAACATCAATATTTAAGAACATCGACCATTTCTTAATTATCGTAGTGAACGCCAACAAGTTTACTTATAGCAGAAAAATTTTTGTGTTACTCATTTGCTGTTTTAAGCATGATGATTTAATAAAATTTAGGACAAATTTAATTTACTTACAGCGTGACTCCACAACTCCATATATCAACTTTAAATCCAGGAAAAAATTCTAAACCATTTGCTATTTCTGGAGGTTGAAATGCAGGTGAACCTTGTCCTTGTGTACATGTATCATCCTTGGCAAATAAATCAATTGTCTAAAACAAAATATTTGTTTTTGTAATTAAAATTCAGTTTAAAGGCAAAAGCAAACATTTAACTTTTTTATGGAAAAAGAATTATTTTGGTTGTGAGCTAATATTCATTTTGCTACATGTCTTTTAGTGTCTATGGGAAAACCAAGCGTTATTAATAAGATAATTCCATTTAAAATACACATTTAGATGCAAAAGCAGACCATAGGCCTAGAAGGAACTTTTTTTCTTTTTTTGTAAAATAGGATAAGGCTCATCATCCATGGAGATAACAATTTGTACCACCAACCAAAATTAGATTTTAGGCCAAAAAGGAATTTCGGCATCTACCCTGATTCTGTCGCAATCAATACCAAATTTTTTATTTTAGTCATATGTGATCCTACTTAATAAAACCGAATACTGACAGACAATGCATAGTCTTTTTAAAATTCAATTTTTTAAATTATTTTATGACTTCAGAAAATTTCGAATTTTTGAAAATTTCAATTTTTTCGAATCCGGACTTTTTTTAACATTTTTTCAACCACATTACAAAAATTTATTTTAAAAATTATATTTTTTTTATAAAAATTTCGTACTTTTTTTAAAATTATTATTTTAAAATTTACAAAATATTAGGCTTTTTGAAAATTTCGATTTTTTTGAAAATGTAATTTTTTGGAAGGGTTTGATTTCTTCAAAATATCGGCTTTATTACAAAATCATATCGGCCTTTTTTTAATATTCGAGTTCGAAAATTGCTACTTTTTACAAAATTTTGGTTTCTTCAACTTTCAATTTCATTTCAAAATTGGGACTTCTTTCCTCAAAAAAATTTTTTTAATTGTCAAATTTTTCTCAAAATTTCCATGTTTTCTGAAAATTTCCAATTTTTCGAAAATTAAGATTTTTTTGAAAAATCTTGACTAAAAATAAGTTTAAGTATGACTTAAAATTTTTGACTTTTTTGAGAACTTCAATTTTTTTAAATCGAGACTTTTTTCGAAATGTGGTCTTTTTTGAATTTTCCGATTATATTAAAAAAGTACGTATTTTTTTAAATCCAACACTTTTTTTAAAGTATCGCCTATTTTTTTTAATGATATTTGTAAAAATGGTATCTTTTTCCCAAATTTTCGACTTTTTTCAAAATTTTAACTTTCTCAAAATTTCAACATTTTAACTTTTTTGAAAATTGGAATAAAACTTGAAAATTCATTCATTTTTCACAATTTTGACTTATTGGAAATTATTGCTCCTTTTATTTATAACTTTTTTGCCTATTTTTCTTTGAAATTTTGCACTATTTTTCAACATTTAAACTTTTCTTAAAATATGATTTTTTTCTTCAAAATTTCGATTTTTTTTTAAATTTGGACTTTCCAATATTTTTTTTTGTTTATGTTCAATTCACTCGGAAAGGATAACCCTATTATGCCTTCAAAGTTCCGCGAGTAGAATGTGAAAGCAAGGATAGATGGCGATGAACCGCCTTCTTAAGCAAGTATCGGTTGTAATTTTTGAGGAAAATTCCGTTCGTTAACGAGTTCCACAGCTTGGAAGTTCTATAGAAAAAAGAGTCTCCGTAGACAGAAGTCCTCACTGTGTCAAGCTGGACCGCACAGGGGTTTGCTGTCTCCAACTGTCTTGTATGCCTCAAAAATATTGTCCTTGGGGGAATCAATCCTATTAAATCCTGTGAGCATCTTCCATGAAACTACTTGCAGAAAAGAGATAAATTACCAACCAGCCTGTGCTCTGTGTTTCGAGAGAATCGGTCAAACTCTCGTCATCAATTAGGTGAATCGCTCTTCTTTGAATTGAATCCAAAAGAGCTAAAGTGTGTTTGGGGCTCAACTCCAAGCATGAGAGCAGTATTCTAGTGTTGGCCTAACTTGAGCTTTGTACGGTGTGAGTAGTTGATGAGATGTGAAGTACTTTTTAGCTCTAAAAAGTAAGCCCAGCTTCTGAGAGGCGGATTTGGCAATGGCGCGGCGCGCACATGTTTGTCGTAACAGAAGCCAGTGCTCGCATTCACTCCTAGGATAGACAGATTAAATCAAATCGGGAGAATTTTACCGACCATTAGTATGTTTGTTACATTATCCCTTGATGTTTTCTTAGAGAAAACCACGGCCTGAGTTTTTGAAGCGTTGAAGTCGACCAGATTTTTCTTACCCCATTCCAGAATAATTTCAAGATCCCGATTAATTATCTATATCTGCTGCTCCCTTAGTCATCTACGTAGCTCTATATCGGATTGGAAGTTGAAGCTAAGAGATCGTTTATGTGTAGCAGAAACAAAGTATGAGACAGGACAGATAGAGGCACCCCTGCTTTAATCACAATTGTCTCGGATGAGATGCTATCGACGACGACCTGAAGAGATCTGTCAGCGAGAAAACTGGATATGAGATGAGAGAGTTCAGGAGGAAGACCATAGGATGTTAATTTGGCCAGAATAGATCGGTGAGAGACTCCATCGGAGGTTTTTGAGATATCCAATGCCATAAAAGTGATCAACGACATGTGGATACAGAAGGCAAGGAGAAACCACTGCATTAAAGACCTTAAGGGTATATTTAGTACAATTATCACAGTAATAGAATAATCATGACAATGTTGAAAACTAAATATTCCGGAGTTAAAAGTTTCCCAATTGGGTCACCGGGGGAAACAGTGGCGAACAATATTATGAAAACACCAACCAGTAATATAAAGATTGGAACATGGAACGCCAGAAGTCTTTTCGCTCCAGAAAAGCTAGACACAAAAGAAATGTCAAGACTAAAAGTGAATATATTAGGAGTAAGCGACGTTAGATGGGCAGGATATGGATGCTGTACGACAAGCAATGGCACATTCTATTACTCAGGAAACAATGATCCGACTCGTGTATGAAGTTGGAGTGATCTTGGACAAGTAAATTACAAGGTCACTTCTGAACTTCATACCATACTCAGATAGGGATTTAATGCTACAACTGAAAACACACTTAGGCGATAAGAACATTGTATTAATTTATGCGCCAACAGCAGATAAAGAGGAAAACAAACCAATTTTGGGATCAAGTTGGAATTTAAGAAATCAAATGTAACATTAAAACCTGACCTTTTGGAAAAACTTGAAAAATATCGAAATTTCGAGAAAGACGGCTTTCGAGGTAAAAATCGAAAGTTTCGAAAACCCAAATAAATTTTGAAAAAAAGATCGAAATTTCGAGAAAAAGTGGAATTTTAGTAAAAATTCGAAATTTCCCAGGGAAACTCAAATTTAGCCGAAATTAAAAAAAAATTTTGAATAAAATTTTAGGAAAAAAAGTCGAAATTTCTCGACCGAATATTTATTTTTTGACGGCTGCCCAAGTGAAGGTCAAGCTTCTCATCACCGGAATTTTCAGAAACAAATTGGAATTAGAGATTCCTGCAATTTTTGTCTTTTTACAAGATTTAACATTTTCAAAATATATCTTAAAAAATTACCAAAAAGTCAAGACAAAATTTTGACGAAAAAAACGACGAATTTTGAGTCAGATTGTGATAAAATAAGTCGAATTTTAGAATAAATTTGAAATTTCAAAAGAAAAAGAAAAATTCTGTAAAAAAAAGATGGCTTTTGAGAAACAAGTCCAAACTTGGAGAAATTTCAAGGGAAAGACTAATTTTCAAGGGAAATGGAAAAATCTACGCATACGAAGTCGTGAATAACGCTAATTACAAATAAAACAAAATATTCAATTTGTCGACAACTTCGACAAGATTCTTAAAGCATCGTAATAAGTGTGTCAAACAATATCACTTTCCCAAGCAGAACTGCAGAACAACAAAATAAGACTTTTTATAGAATAATTGTTGTTATCGGTATTTATAATATGGGGAAAAAAAATCAAAAATCGACACATACATCTATAAATAACTTGATATAAAGCAACGTGATAAGAAATTTTATAAATATACTTTTACCCATGTAGAGAAATCTGACTGTGGAATTATTAAAGTTCGTTTATGAAATCATGCAAAGAGCATGCAACAGCTGAATGATGGTATCGATAACACAGTTTAAAACAATGTAAGAATCAATTCATTCTAACAGCGTTTCATCGCATATACAACAGATTTCGAAAACAATAAGAAAAAACGCGGTCGGTTTTTTTGTTACTTTTTAGAAGCAAAACCGGTGATTCCTGATGTAGCTCGATATCTTCGGTCGTAATTTTAATCTGTGTGGTCTTGTGAAAGTAGTAATTTTAAATATAATGAACATTTTGATTTTAATTGTGTCGATAGTTGTCGTGTTTTTATTGTTAAGGTATTTAACATTTTCTTCGCCGTGACAACAAAAAAGAAGCATGTGTTGAGTAGATATTATTGAAAACGTGTTTTACTGATATGGCAATTTAACCTTTATGGAGTGATCGTCTTTTTTGTTGTCCAAGTTGTAAAAATAGTGCGTATTATATGCATAATTTTGAAGCAGTTTTTTAATGTATAGGTAAAGTACTGAAAACATATCTGTTGCCGCCAATAGCAATACGCTTAATTAACATCACCTAATTTAAACTTTTCATTCTTATTATGTATAATTTTTTGTTGTAATATAACATATTATGATAGGAGTAATATTTCCTAACTTTTCAGAGTCAAATTTTATCCATTAAATGTTTCCAATATAATTTTTCCCCACCGCTAATCGTATGAAAAACGTGTTTAAGGTGATTTTGTTAAAAATCAATCGATCAGTTGTAATATACAGTGTGTGCGAAGATAAATTACTGAAGAGGGATTTACTTTTTATTTGTGAGTTTACGAGATAATCATCCTTTATAGAAAACTCCCGCTTCATTTTAAACCACTGAAAATGCCATTATTTTCTTTATTTTTTGTACAGTGTTCAATTATTTGGAAATTTTAAAAAATGGCCAAATGTCAACAACTATTGCTTTTGGAGGTATCGAAGAATTTGTAATTTTAGTTTACTTTCAAAAAATTAAATAAACTATCATAAATTGACGAATAAAAAGGACACACTGTATAAAAATTACTCCACAAAAAATGTCATTTTTCTTAATTGATATAATCTCTTTTTAATTTTATTTAAATTTTAATAGTTTAAATTTCATTAAGATTGACGAAAATAAATAAACAAAGGTATGCCAGTTTTATGAGTAAACAATTAAAATGCTTCTTGAATGAGGATAGGCTGCCAAAATATTGGAAATTTGATCAGAATTGGTGCTTATGAGTAACCATAGGCTCGCTTTTCTTAAAATTTTCACTTTGCTGCCAAAATGTTGACCTATTTCTCAAAATTTCGAGATTAAATTCCAAACTTTAATCTATATATGAACTCTTAAAAAACTCTACCCCTTTCTCAAACTTTTTCGTGTATACATTTAAAGTTTTTATATGCCTAACAATCTCGCCGTTAATCCAGTTTTGACATTTTTCCTCAAAGTTTTGTCTGTTGTGACATTTGTTTTTTCGAATTTGTTCTGAAAAACCTGGAGATTCGAAATCAAAATTTCAGAAAAAAATAAGGGCAAACCTGAAATGATGACTCGTTTCAGAAAATTTTCAAGGTCCAAATTTTTCTTGTTTCTCTAAATGTTAATTTTTTTAATTTTAACTTTTTCCCGAAGATTTTAGCTTTAATCTAAGGTAAATTTCTAAATTGCTAGTTTTTTTTCCATAGCTTAAAAGTCAAAATTTCGTTTTTAAAAATATTTTAGTTCTTTTCCATTAAATGTCGACTTTAAATTTTTTAACTTTTATCTCTAAACTTTGGATTTAGACACATTCCATCTTTTTTTGTGAATTTTGTGTTAAAATTCGTTTTTTTTTTACAAAGTTTGAGTTTTTCTTAAAATTTTAACTTTCCTTCGAACATTTAAAGTAGATTTTTTCTGGATTTTTTTTTAAATTTTCAACTTTAAAATGATCTGGAAATTTCAATTTTTGTCCAGATAATTGAGTTCAGAGTTCAGTTTTTCCAAGACTTTTTTAGTTTCTCTCACTATTTCTACCGCAATTCAAAATTTCGAAAAAACTATTCAAGTAAAAAAAGGCTAAATGTCCAGTCGCTCAATTTATTAATTTTCTTTTTAAATTTCAACTTTAATCTCACAATTTCGATTTCATCCAGATATTTTAAAGTTTCGAGAAAGCTATCGAATATTCGAGTTTTTGTCAACATTTCTAGTTTAAATTTGTCAGTTTGAATTGGAATTTTGAGAAAAAAAGTCGAAATTTGAGGATTAAGCCTAAATTTCTCAAAAAAGAAATTATCATTGCCAGAAAAAGCCCCAAATTTCGGACTACAACGTAAAGTTACAGCAGATTTTAAAAAATGATGTTTTTCTGAAATCGATCGAGAATGCCAACTTTCTCGGCGGAATTTTAGTCCGGAATCCTGACAAAACAGTCCGAGAAAGTATTTTTCTGTCCTGGGTCGAAAAAGTCGGCAACATTCCCGTACCGGATAACGAGAAACTGTCCCAAATTTACATTCTTAAACCCAAAATCCAAAACTTGTTTTAAAATTTCATTTATTTTTTTTTTAAAAGTTCCACTTTATTCCCGAAATGTGGAGTTTTAACTTATTTCTTTAAACTTGCCCCCCCCAGCTCCTAAATTCTGTCTCCTAAATTCGAAATGTAGTATCTTTTTTGAATTTTCGGCTTAATTTCAAAATTTAGTATTTTTCTCCAAATGTTGATTTTTAGAGTTATGATTTTCTATAAATTCCCTTTTTTTTCAAAACATACTTTTTTTTTCCTAAATTATTTACTGCTTATTCTAAAACCTCGAATTAACTCAAAATTTTAAAAAATCCTATTTTAGAGCCTTTCTGAACATGTTTTTTACTGAAAGGTATGATTATATTTCATAACTTTTGGAGTTTAAATTTACAATTTATACATTTTCCCACAAATGACAATTAAAATCTATGGAAGATCTTTCACAAAATGTCCAGTTGAAACTTGAATTTTGTAGTTTTCTTAAGACTGCTGTATCGAAATTTTGTGCTGCTTCCACAAAATTTACAGTTTAAACGTGTTTTTTTTTACTATTTTCTTAAACTGCGACGTCGAAGTTTCAACTTTTTTCTCAAAAATAATCTTTGTTTTCAAATGTTCAGTTTTTTTTTATTTGACTTTGAAATTGAAACTTGTACTGCCTCTCCTAAGATGTTACAATAAAATTGAAATAGAGAAATTGCTATTTATACTCTTAGAAGTAAGTGTTCCTGAAAAATTTGATTTTCTCAAAAAATATCCTGAAAATTTTGACATTATTCTTAAAACGTTTAGTATTAACTTGAAAATATTAACTTTTTTCAGAATATTTCAACTTTAAAATTGAAAATTTGACTTTTTTTTGAAATTTTGACAAAAGATCGAGTTTGAAAGTGGAAAGTTTAAGGTTAAAATCGAAATTCATAATCTCATCCAAACTTGATGTTTTTTTTTTATAATTTGGAGTATTTTTTTGAATTTAGATTTCTATCTATCTTCTATCTATAATCTATTTTAACTTTTTTTATAAAATTTCGACCCTAAACTCGAAATTTAGACTTCTGTAAAAAAAACTCGACTCTGTTTAGAAATGTCGAGTTTAATATCAAAATTGTGACATTTTCGCAAAATACGAATTTTAATTTAATTGTTTCCACAAATTTCAAATTTTTCACAATACTTTGACCTAGAATTTTAATTTGTTTGCCTGAAATTCTACTATAGACAAACGTTTCAGTTAATAAATTTCGGGTTTTTGTGAATTCTTCAAATTTTAAATGATTATTGTTCTTCCTAAACTTTAGACTTCAAACTCAAAACATATCCATTTCTAGCACTTTCTCGGAATTTTCAGCTTGAACCTGAGATGTTTACCTTTTTCCTAATACTTTGACTTTAGCTTTACATTTTGACGTTGTTCCTCCAAATTTAAGCTTCTTTCTCTAAATTCGACTTTTTTCTCAAAACCTAAACCTTATCCTGGAAATTTAAACTTTTTCTCGACCTTTTCAGTTAAACAAGTTTCGAGTTTTGTGCAAAATCCAATTTTTTTCGCAATTCCGAGTTTAAAGTTATTTTTTAATATATATTATGTGAATTCCGAATTCTTTAATTTTCTTCTTTTACAATTTGAAGTTCACACCTACAATTTTTACTTTTTCCTTAAAACTTTGACTGTAAGTCTCGACAACTAAAATATTTTTGATATACATTTGTTCTTTTCTAAAAATGTTGACGTTGATAAAATTTGTCTCGAAATTTCGAATTAAACCAGAAGTAATATTAATTTTATTTAACATTACTGCAACCCAGTTTGGAAATATTTGAAATTTTAGTGATGAAATTTGACAATATTTCAGTACTAAAAATAATGTTTCCGACCAATAAGATTCTACCATCAAAAATAATTAAACTAGATTATAAAACACTTTGAAATTTTGAGAAGAAAGTCCCCATCTCCAGTAATAGTCAAAATTTTGAGTTGAAAAATAGAAATTGTACCAAAAATTGTAAATAAAAGTACTTCTAAAATTGAAATTATAAAAAAACGTCTCTTCTTTTTTAAATAAAATGAATTAAGGTCTACTTTTTGGAATTAAATTTTAGATTTCCAAGAAAAATCAAAGCTATAAAAAAATAATATAGTTTAGAGATTCCAAAAAATATATAAAATGCCCTCGAAATTTTAAGTCAAAATTTTTCTACAAAACGCAAAAATCTACACAAACTTAAGGCACACCAGGTTCATATGAAATCTAATTTATTACTAAATGGCTTAAAGAAAATTATATGACAAGAAGAAAAATTATGTTTCTTGCTTACTTACTTAAATACACTCATACCTTAACTCTCACATTTAAAGAATCTACTTATCGATTTTAAAGTGGTAAAATTCTGTCAAACCGAAATATTGAAAAAAATTTGCAATATTGAGCAAATTTTGAGAATAAAGTAGAAATGTTGAGAACAATAAAGACGTGAGATTAAATCAAAATTTAAAAAATAAATTTAATATTTTAAAGTCCCTACTTCGGGCATAGTCAACATAGGAAAGTAAAACGTACACACTATAAAACTAAAAAAAAAAAATGTTATGGTTACTTGTTAATATACTTTTATATGAAAACAAAGTAAAAAAACCTTAGATTGAAAGTGTCGAGAAAAACTCAGCATTTGTAACATAAAATTTTCTAGAAATATTTGATCTGAAATGTAATTGTTCGAGGATATACGTAGGTCAGATTGGTGGATCTATCAATGTGGGAGTCAACGAACGTTTTAAATCAGATAAACAACAAAAATATGACAGTGTACTAGATTTTTTAGAATAATATTATAATTCTTACTCACCTCTGCAACCCCCAAATCGGAAATCTTCAGGTCACCCTCCAGTGTTAACAGCAGATTGCCAGGTTTTATATCTTTGTGTATAACTCTCATACTATGTAAATATTCTAATCCATCAATGAGCTGTAGAAAGTAACCATGTGCTTGAAAAATGGGAAGTTTTTTTTTGGGCGTCGATTCTAACATTCCTTGTAAACTACCCACACAAAATTCCATTATTAAATACATTTTTTGCTTTTCCTCGTTATATAATACATCGACTAGAGATATTACATTTTTATGTTTAAGACTTCTTAACAATTTGATTTCTCTAAAAAAGTTTAGTTGTTTAAGAAAAGAACTGTTGATTAATGCAATGTTATGCATTTCAGGTTCAGAACAAGAATGGCTGCTTTTGTAGCTTGGATTGTGAGTAGCGTAAGTATTTATTATTATTATTATTATTTTAAAAATAAGTAACCAAGTTGCTGCATTTTCAAATCTTAGCTATAAAAAATCTACATTCCATAAATGTAATAAATGTGTACTTGGTAAAATTGGCTATATTTGTTATAAAAATTTGATAGATCTCTAAGAAGCAAAATCATTTTTTTGTCATCTTTATTCAATCATTTCATCAAAATTAATCACATGTAAGAATAACCTCATATAGAACAGGGTTGCCACCTTTTTGATAACACTAAAGTTAGAAAATCGAAACTCAAAATTTATTGCTTTAACTTTTTTCTCCCAATTTTGGCTTTAATGTTAAAGTATTACAGAATTTTGAGATAAACCTAACATTTTGATATTTTTTTCGAAATTTCAACTAATCTTCTTTTGACTCAATAATACCGTAATTTAGATTTTAATCTCAGCATTTATTTTATCTGAAAATTCTCAGTTTAAACAGGAATTTTGGATGTAACCTTAAAACTTGAACTTGATTAATTTGGAGAAGTTTTAAATTTCAAGTCTATTTTTTTATTTTAACTTCCAAATTATAATTTCGAGTTAAAAATTTTAACAACTCGAAAGTAATAAAAATTGAAAGATAAAACTCGGAATTTTGAAAAAAAGTTAAACTTTTGAGAAAAAACTCAACATTTTTATAAACCACAATTTTAGAACTGTTTTCGTTTGTTTCTGCTTATGATTTTTTTCGGATTTTTTAAAAAATTTTCAATTTCTGGAAATTTAAATTTTTCCTCAAAAAGTCTGAAAATGCTTTCGTTTGTTTCTGCTTATAATTTTTTTTCGGTTTTTCTTAGAAATTTCCTAGTTTATATTTAAAATTATTATAGCCAAGCTATCATCTTCGAATTTCAATTTTTAAAGATAATCAAGGACCAGTCCGTTCCACCAAAATTTAAAATTTTAAATTTTAATAAAGTCAAATTTTTTTATGCTTTATTTAAAACTTCGACTAACCTTAAATCGACATTTTTTGCTCAAAACCTCTTAAGTTTTTTTTTGATGAATTTGTTTTATAAATCAACTCGAAATGTCAACTTCCCCAACATTTCGAGTTAAAATATCTATTTTTAATTTTTCCGCAAAAATTTCGACTTGAAACTTCAACTCGAACTAAAAAATGTTTTTTTTTTATTTTGACTTTCATCTCAAATTTTTTAATCGAAATATTGCAAAAAGCTTTGATTAATTTTAAGTTTTATTTGCGTCTCAAGTTTGTCTTCGAAATTTTACTTTTCTCGAAATTCAAATTTTTCCTCAAAATTTGCAGTTCACATTTACTTACAATTATTATTTCTTTATTTACAACTTGTCAGCTTATTTAGAAATTGTTGACTTTCTTAAAATTTGAAATTTTAATAGACAAATGTCTTCACCTTTTATTTAAAACTTTGACTAATCGTAAATTGATATATTTTTCTTCTACATTCCATGCTTAATAATAAAACTCAAAATTAAAAAAAAATATTTTTTAGTTCGAGTCGAAATTTTTGCGGAAAAATTAAAAATAGATATTTTAACTCGAAATGTTGGGGAAGAAGTTGACATTTCGAGTTGATTAATAGAACAAATTCATCGAAAAAAAACTTGAGATTTTGAGGAAAAAATATTGATTTAAGGTTAGTCGAAGTTTTAACCTAAGCATGAAAATATTTTGGCTATTAAAATTTCAAGTTTTAAAAAAGTCAAAAATTTCGATGAACTTTTAATGCAACGCTTTTTTTTTGTTTTATTTTGACTATAATCTTAAATTATTTAATCAAGATGTTGAAAAGGGGTTTGTTTAATTTCGAGCTTCATTATGCTTTCCAGGCTTTTCTTCGAAGTTATAACTTTTTCTCAAAATTTCGACCTTTCTAGATATTTCCAATTTTTGTCAAAATTCTGAAGTTCCATCTACAATTTTTATTCCTCTTTTCAAAATCCCAACTTTTATTTCGAAATTTTGGCTTTTTTAAAATTTGAAATGTTAAAAAAGCCAAAATTTCTTCACTTTTTTTTAATTTCGTTTTTTTTTCCTCAAAATTTCAAAGTTTTTTTATACATACATGATAAATGTCGATTTTTCTTCAACATTTCAAGATAACATTTTTTAATTTTTTTTTCCTCAAAAATTTCGACTTCGACTCTTCTAAAACGTGTTTTTTATTTTAATTTTGACTAATCTCAAACTATTTAATCGAGACTTTGGGAAAAGGTTTGTTTACTTTTCTCCAAATTTTGACTTTTCTTGTAACTTCGACTTTCCAGAAATTTCGATTTTTCCTAAAACTTATTTTTTTTTACTCGAATTGTTTATTGCAATGTTAACAATCATCTTGTGTTCGTTTCTTTTCTAACTTATTTTTGCTTCCTCCTGTTCTTTTTTACCTTCAAGATTTTTTTGGTAAATTTCGAATTTGTTTGAAAAATAGAGAATTTAGATATTCAATATTTTTCTGAAAATACCAATTTTAATTTCAAAATTAAAAACTTTCATGTATTCAAGTACAAAATATGCAAAAAGTATTCCTATTATGGCCTTGGAGCACTGCGAGCAGAAGGCGAAAATGTAGAAAGATGACGATAAATTTTAAAAATAACTTTCTGTAAATTTTGAAGATTCGAGAATAAATAAATTTCAAATTTCAACTTTTTACACCAAATTTCGAGAACTTTTTTTATATTTCCTTTTTACTGAAACTAGGGGTTCAAAACACATAATGTAAATCTTCAGCTATTAGCACTTTTTTTCCTAAAATTGCAACTTAATCTTGAAAAAATTTGTATCCAAATTTTAGGAATATTTTCTGTACATTTCAAGGATTTTTAAGCTCAATATTAAAATATCGAGCTTTTGCTCGAAATTCATACTTTTTCAAAAAAAAATTTAATTTCGGCTCGAAAATTCTCTAAAAACGTAGATTTTTTCAGGTTTTGACTCAAAATACCAACAATTTCTCTTAAAATTGCGAAATTTATAAAAATTATCCCAAAATTTTAGGTTAGAACTCAAAATTTTTTTTTGCTAAATTTTGACTTTATTTCAATACACAGAATTTACCTCTTTTAATTCTTTTTTTCCATAAATTTCAAGTAAATAACTTAATCTTGAAATGTAAGCTTTTTTTTAATAAATTTCAAGAGTATTTTTTGGTACATTTAGAATATTTTTGCAGCAGCAGCATTAATCTCAAAATTTCAACCTTTACTCAAAATTATAATACCAAGAATATTTTTTATGTAGATCGATTTTTTTTCTTAAAATTCCGAATTAACGCTTTTGATTTCTACACTTTCCTAAAATGTTTACCATTTTAAACTTGAAAATCCTCCAGAAAATGCAATTTTTTCATCAAAATTAATCTGTAAGGTTGAAACATTTTCTCTTGAAATTGTGAGAAGTTTGTTTTAGGAATTCCATTTTTTTAAGCTTCACTTAAGCATCGACTTATCGATGTTATTCTCAAAACGTCTAGTTTAAAATAGAAAATTGTTTCTTGTATATTTACACTCGGCCTTAAAATTTCTACTTTTTCGTTATATACCCTGCTATAATGAGAAACCAAGGAACAAATAATGCAAACATTCTCATTATAAATGACTTTGTTATAGATAAGCAAGGGTATGACGAATTCACTAGTTACTCGTTACATCCAATTTCTTGATTCTCGTTTTAGAATTAAAGTACAGTAGCTCTATAATAGGATTGGTTTTTAACAAAAAAATCAAATATAACGAATAAATTCTCTATACATTTGCGAAAGTGTTGAAGCATAAATGTATTTCCTTTTCTAAAATCTATCACGAACAATTTAGAAGGTTAAGAAAACTTGGACAGGTAGATGGCAACCCTCATTTATCAAGTATAGCAGCAAAATACATTAATGAAAAATCCTCAATATAGATTAAAATATACAAAAAAAAAAAATCTAACCTTTGTACATTTTGTTCACCATTAGGTATTCTACGTAATTTTCTCTGCTTGAGAATTTTGACCGCTCTCCGGCACAAATTTTCAGAATCTAACATTTCCTTAACTTTACCATACGAGCCTTCCCCTAACAAATCCCCCATTACATATTTGCCTATCATTTTAAGTTTACGAGACTTGGGTTCATATATAATTTCATCACTAGCCACCCTTTGAAAAAAATTTGATATATTGACCATATCTAGATCATCATCGAAATCGCAATTTTCAGATAGCCTTAGAACTGGATTTTCCTCGTCTGCCAGGGGCCTCAATTCTTCATCACTTTCAACACTAAAAATTCTGTTTACCATTTCACTCTCGTCGCCTGAGAGTGCGTCTTCACTATCAACACTTTTACTCATTTTACACATGTCTGCGTCCATAATTGTTCATCTGTAAGTTAATTCACACACTATTTTCACCTACAATAAATTTCAACGTACTATTCATTAAAATCATAATTATTTTTAAGAATACTCAAGCCATTTTATTTTTATTTCAATCGGTAAGTGATCTGTCAAAAATGACAGCTGTTTCTGAGTTTCTGGTAACATATTAAATGTCCCTAGTTGCTTACTTAATTCTCACCAGTAAATCGGATTTATTCGATTTTACTTATTTAATAGTATAAAATTAAAAACATAAATAGCCATTTCATGAAATTATTCATCTTGGAAAGCCAACGCTTTTAATTACAAATTGTTATCACAGTGATACATATGAACTATTTTGCGTAATCTCCTACCTAGCGTAGTTAAAATATCCACCGTCACAAGGTCACCTTCAAATTTCTTGTCCTTTATTTTGCCAGTTAAAAAGTGTTTTAAATCCTCAGAATTTTGTTATTAGTGTAATAAAAATGTATGTAAACTCTATAAATAATTATTCCTTATAATTAATCACCAACAGACCAAACCAAAATTATCTTAGATATGTTCACTTTCGCGTAAATGGTAAATAAAATTTGTTAATCAAATTATCAAGTTATTTCTTAGGTAAATGCTATAAATATTAACTGCATTAATTGTACTGTTATCGCAAATTATGTACTGACCTATGTTCTTTTGATAAGCTGAATAACAAACCTTTTTACATGCTTGTAATAGCACCTCTAACGCAAGGGAAATGATTAGGCCATTTAGTCTAGTAAGAAAAATTTTGAAAATACTAAATAGCTACGTCGCTTGTTTTGTGCAAAATAGTTTTTCAGTTTTTGTTTCCGTCTTAAAATTTATTGCTTTTATTTGTGTGTTAAGTTTACTGAGATTGTCCAAGTCTTTAGAAGTAAGTTCCAACTGTTCTTATATTTGCAGCATGTTTTGAAATTTGTGAATTATTACTACATTCAGTATATTCAAACAGTTAAAAGTTTGTAAATGAATATTTTTAAATCCTTACTTTCATTTAACACCTGGCGACAGAAATGTTGCTGCGCGTTATATTGATTTGTATGTGGGCGCTTCAATGGGAGAAATTTAATATCTACGTACGACTGCACAAAAAATATTTTAACGATTAAAAAACAAGAAAAAGTTCTTGCCACAAAATATTTATGACAACTCGAAAAAAAAACATCATCGACGTTCCTGTACCGATTATAGCATTCACGAGGCCCTCTATCATTCTAAGCCAGTACAGCTACACCAGATGCTACCAGTACCGATTCTGTCGGTACAGCCCTGTTTTCGATGGTGTCCTCTTGACATACCTGAATTGTACCGATTTTCAGACGGACCTTTTAGGTTTCTTTGAAATTTAAGAAAACGGGCAAGAATTGTTTTAAGACCCTCTACTTAAAATGTATGATTTTGTCAGCGCTGTTGCCAGGAATTGTGTTCAGAAGGGGCTGAGGTCTCAAAAAATAAATATTCACATTGCATATTTAGAAACCTTCCATAAATTTATATAACTGATTATGGTCATTTTAACACTCCTTGTTTCATCCCCTATTCATGGTTACACAAAACACATGACATAACCCATACTTCTCTTAATCTCATTACGCAATTACTCAAGATAAACATCAACACGAGAAAAACTGGAAATTTAGAGAAAAAAATCGAAATTTTGAGATTAAATCCATAAAATTTAATTTCACAGAACAAAGCTAAAGTTTAAAACAAAGTTTTTAGACTTCGAAAAAGTAGATGAAATTTCGAGATTACAGACGAAATTTTGAAAAAAAAAGTCAAAAGGTTCAGAAAAGTTTGAATTTTGAAGCTTAAAATAAAAATATTGAATTTGAATTTAAATTGGAAAATTTTAATTCGAACAGCTCCCCTTTTGACTTTTTTTAAACTTATGAATGCCTTTTAAAATTTCGATTTTTTTTTGAATAGTTTGCTTTTGTAAATTCTAACTTTTTTAAAATTTAAATTTTTCAAAAATTGTTGACTTCTTGGAAATATTGGCTTTTTGATTTTTTAAGACTTCGACATTTTTGGAAAATAGTGACCTTTTTGAAACGTAGAATTTTTTCAAAATTTCGAACTTTTAATTTCGATTTTTTTTAAATGTTGACTTTTCATTTGAATAATTCAACTTTTTTTAAGATTTTTATAAATTTCAAAAATTTCGACTTCAAAAAAAAATTATTTTGAAAATGTCGAGTTTCTCACGGTTTTTTTGAATTTAGATTTCATTTCAAAATTTGGACTTCTTTAGATTTAAAATTTTTTTTAATGGCGGTTTCTTGGAAAGTAGCGAAAATTTGAATTTCTTTTCAAGTTTATTTCTTTAAAAATTTCTACTTTTTAAAAAATTCAGATTTTTACTTTCTATTTTTTCAAATCTTTACATTTTTGGTAAATTCACTTTCTTCTTTCTTTTCAAAATCTGCCTTTTTCATTGGAAAAAGTCGAGTTTTTTAAAAGTTTAAATTTTTTCAAAGTTTTCACCCTTTCAATATTCTGATTTTTTAGAAGTTTCGCTATTTTTTTAATTTTCTGAAAATTTTAATTTTTTAATTCTAGTTTTTTGCAAAGTTGCATTTTTTTATTTTGATTTTATTTCAAATTTTAGACTTCTTTTCGAAATTATAGCTTTTTAAAATTTTCGATTTTTTGATTTGTTAAGTGTCAACCTTTTCGAAAAGTTTAATTTTATTTTAAATTTCGATTCTTTGTGCAAAAATTCCTTTTTTAAAATTGAAATTTTTTTCGAGAATTTTTGTTTTTTAAATTCTTGACTTTTTAATAATTTTGACATCGTGTTTTTTTTTGAAGTGTTAAGTTTTTTGAAGAATGAAATTATTTCAAAATGTCAAATTTTAAGTTTTTAGATTTATTAATTTCGACGTTTTCAAATTTTTCAGTTTTATTTTTTGAAAATTTTGAATTCTTTGATTTCTTTAAAATCTTAACTTTTAGTAAATTTCGGCTAGTTTTATTTGTAATTTGTGTAAAATTGAACAATTTTTTTTAATTTCGACTTTTTTGCCAAGTTTGAATTTTTTCTTCAATTTTGACTTTCTTCAAAATTTGGACTTTTTTAAAAATTTAAATTTTTTCAAATGTCAACATTTTTCAAAATAACTTGCAAAAAATTTGATTTCTTAATAATTTGACCATTATTTTAAATTTTCGATATTTTTAGGATATTTGGACTTAAATTTCGACTTTTTTGAAACTCTTGATTTTCAGTATTTTTAAAATGCACGCATACTTTATAAAAAAAATTGAAATTATTAGTTTATAATCGACCATTTAGGAAAAAAGCAAGAATTTAAAAGAAATGTTAAAAAGATTGCTATTTAAAAAAAACATAAATTTTATTATAATATTAAAGTCAATTTTGTTGATGTTGCTATTTTACAATAGACGTTTAAAAAAGAAAATACAAACATAAGGCTGGCGGCATACGTATGGAATCCTGGTTCAATTTCCGAATCAGGAATTCACATTCGAGCACTGAAATAAACGCATTTCTATTAAACGTCAGGAATCCGTGCGTGTTCTGCCAGTGATTGAATTCTGAATTTGAATTTCTGAGTCTGATACCGGATATGAATTCTGTATGTGCGCTTTAGACTGCGAATTTTTGTAGGAAGCTTAAATCCAAAGTCGAAAATTTCGAAAAAATTAATAACAAATAAAATTTTTGAAATAAATTTTAAAAGAAAATTAAAATCCCCTAAAGTGCAAATCTCCAGTTTAACTGGAGGCATAATTTTAGGGACATAGATAAAGATTGAAATGAATTTTGAAATAAAAGAAATCTCAAAGACTTCAGACTTCATAGACTAATAAAAATCGATAAATGGAAAGTGAACATTTAAAAATAAACAGAAATTTGGAATTTAATTTTTGGATAAAATAGTGAAATTGAAAGCATGAATTTTGAGGAAAAGATAAAGATTTCAGAAAAAAATCCATAGTTTATAAAAATAGATTCTCGTAATTTTCGAGAGGCTGTTTGAAGATTAGAATCGTTTCCAAAAAAAATCAGGTATTACTAAAAAAAAATCGAATTTAGAGTTGAAATAAGGAAAACTCAAACGTGGCCATTTTACATTTTAAACTATCAACTTCCAATGGCGGATCAAATCAAGCGAGGATCCCGAGCGATAAAATATTGGGAACTGAAATATTGAAGTTTAAAATTGAAATTGACCTTTTTCTCTATTTTATGTCTGAAATATTTTGAGAAAAGTTGAAATTTCAACTGTTAATCCGGAAATCTTGATTTCCTTTTTTTTAAATTTCAAATTTAAATTAGAACCTTTTTCTCGCTTATTTTTATAATATTTTTTACCAAAGGAGTTAAACATTTTACATTCTTTTTTTTAGAAATCTTTTTTTATTAAAGAAATAACTGCGAATTTCCAATTTAAAGTTAAAATTTGATGTTTTTTTTTAAATTTTGGATGAGATGTCAAGATTCTTCAAATTTCTGTTTTTATTTGGAAATTCAGCTTCAAAAAAGAAAATTTTGAGTTTAAAACTAAAAAGCCAAAATTGAAATAGTGACTTTAACATTGAAATTGAGAAATTCGAGATTTTGACTTATCAATGTTAGACTAAAATGTTGTTGGTTTCTTTAAATATTAGAATTGAAATCTGGTCTTTTAACCAATTCGAAATTTCTAATTGTTCTGACTTTTTTTGGAACATTTCAAGTATTTTCAAAAATGTTGTTTTTTCCAGATATATTTCGAGCTTTTCTCTGTTCTAATTATATGTATTGTCGTATAAAAGTTTCAGTTTTCATCTGGAGGCCTCGGAATTATTTCGCAAAATTTCGAATTTAAGAATTTTACTTTACCATCGCAATTTTAGGAAGAACATCGAAAATTTGAATTAAATGTCGAAATTTTTGGTAAAAAGTCAGACATTATATTTTCAGTCTTAACATTTGACGAAAAAAGTAGAAGTTCCAAGAAAATTTAGGAAGAGTTAAAACATTTGAAATAAAATCTAAATTTTAAGTAAGCAGTAAACATTTAAAATTCAAACTTCAGATTAATATAAAGTTTAATATTTGAAATACAAAAATTTAAAATTATTCTTTTTTAATTTCTAATTTCTTTTCAAATTTCGTTTTTTATCCGAAAATTTCGACTTTTTTCTAGAAATTCGACTTAAAGAAGAAATTTGAATAAAAAGTGGAAATTAAAACAGACAATTTCAAAAATAAATAGAAATTTCTCCTGACAAATGTTCTAAATTAAAAGAAATTCCAAATTACTCAGTTTAAAATTAAATTCTACTATTTTTCGAAATATGTTTAAATATTCCCAATTTCTACGTAATTATCGATTCTGATTATTTTACATTATTATGAAATAGAATTTCATACCTTTTGTTGATGACTTTAAATGGGGCCTGATATCAGATACCGCCGCGAAACTCCGAAGGAGTTAGTCCGCTACTGTTTTGCCTGTAGTTCAGACGGCCGCTCGTAAATTTTGTCGCCATAGGCAGCATCTAACTTACTACATACAACCAATCCTGATAAGTAGAGATCGGTTTTTGATTTTTAACATTAAATGCCATTAATGTTCCAACTTGTGTATGTTCGTCCATAAAACTTGAAATTTCTTTATATAACTTTTAACTTAATGTATTTTTATTTAGATCACAGGCTCAAAAAATAAAACTCCATTACAAGAAGAAACTTCCAAAGATAAATCATCGGTTCCCGAGGAGAAGGCAAAACCCCCTAAATCCTTAAAGATCCGACAGAAGCAAAGTACAATTCCCGAAGAACCTGTCTTACAAGTATCAATTGAAGAATCCGCTAATGACGTTGTCAAACAAACCATCGCTGAAGCCCTTGAAGAAGCAGATGCCTCAGAGGAAGTAAGAAAACGCCATAAAGCCTTTAAAGCTTCTACTAAAGAGCCACAACGCAATCAACCTGAAAAACTCACAAAACCTCAAAAGAAAACCAAAAAACCTGACATTCCCATAGTAGACGATTCTGAACCATTTGTACTGGTACAAAATAAACGAAGTTCCCTAAAAAACAAAGGAGACAAAACAAAACTTAACGAAGTTAAGGATGAGAAAAGAAATTTTGAACCACCACTGAGCCTGCAAAAATCACAAATAAAAGTAGCAAGTAAAAATTTTATTGAAGAAGAAGCATCTACCGTCAAGCTGCTGGAAAATAAGGAGAGTAGAAAGGTTGTTCCAGTGTTGTCCTACGCTAAAGTAACTTCAAGCGATTTTTCGGAAAATTCGGAAGTATTCATTGAATTAGGGAAAGATCCCGTTGAAAACACAACTAAAAGTGAAATAGAAAACAACGAAGCATTAGTAAATACAAATGGTGCTGAAAGCTTTGATGTTGTTCAACCAAGTAGTCCAGTTGCTCAAATTATAAAAAATATTGAATTAAGAATTGAGAGTTCTGCACATAATGGCAATAATTTAAGTAAACTTCATGGGAGTAACGATCATGAACTTTTGACAGAAACTAAACAACTCAGTTCTTCACCTGTTAAAGAATTTCCTGCCAAGAGTGAAACATCACCGGCAAATGATATAATATTGGATGCACATTCAGAGAGTACATACTGTGAAAAACCTACGATAGAGAATGAACAATCATTTGAACATTTGAATCCAGAAAAAACTATCGTTGTTGAAATACCTTTTACGGAAGGCTTTGAAGTAATTGATAGTGGCGAAAAAAAATCTCAAATAACTAAAGAATTATCTGATGAAACAATTCACGGTGAAACATTGACAGAAAATACAGAGTTACTTAAAAATACAAGTACAATCATGCCTATAACATCTCAAGTGAGGGTGTTAACTTTGAACGATAACGAACATGGTCAATCAACTTTATACAGACTTAAGAAGAATTGGATATTACAGTTTCGCTTGGGTCCATCACTATTGGGCAGAAACATATTTTTATATACAAATTATCCCCCAAAAAATGTGCCGTTTACAAGAAACAATTATAGACAATTAAAGTTGGTTGAAGAAGAGGGTTGCAAAGGTTCCGATGATACTGCTAAATACGCAGAAATTGAAGTTAACTTGGCTGGGTCATTTCACTATTATTTTAAATATGCCGACAGGTAAAAATGTGTTATTATTTTTGATAAAAACTAAATTACAGTAATTTTTTAGCTCTTTTGATCTACCTCAAGGTTCCGGTTTTTTCCTTGTTGATCCTGTCTTGAAATATGGCAACCATGAAGAACTTCCTCTCGACTGCATACAATGTCAGACTGTTATCTCGAAAAATTTGGGATCATTTTCAACTTGGGAAGATAAGTTGAGGGTGTCCAAAGAATCCGGTTACAACATGATTCATTTTACACCTATCCAAGCTTTGGGAGTATCTAATTCGGCGTACAGCCTTAAAGAACAACTTACTCTTAATTCCAGATTCGACAAGAAGAATGGAAAAAAAACCACATTTGACGATATACAACAATTAGTTTTAAAGCTAAGAAAGGATTGGAAGGTAAGTAAATTTTTGAAAAAATGATACTTATGGGTAATTAAAAAAGAGATAAAAACATTTTTTTTGACCACAGTGTAATCCTATGAAAACAAATAATTTATCTACTCTCAAGACGTCATCCCCCAAGGGAGTAATAAAAGGCATCAAAATTAGTGTGGAAAAAAAGTGATTTTATAACAAATTTTATGTAAAGGTACAGTGGCCAAGACCTAATTAAACTCGTATTTGGTGAATTTTAACAATCCAAGAGGACGAAATCTTGTTGATATGAAAAAAGTTAAAAAGTGTTTTACAGCCCAAAGGTTTATGTAGGATGAACCATGTGTACAAAAGTTTTCCCGTCTACTTGCAACTGTCATTTTTTTGTCATGTTTACGTATGTTCCTTACTTGACTAGTATCTTAAGCAGACAAGTAAACAAACATAACTTTAAAAAATTGTTTGATCGATTTGATTTTACAATGGAAGAGAAATCTATTATTGCTGTATTCTACTTTAGGAACGCCAAAAAGGCAATAGCGAATGGACCTCTTCTACTCCTGCTTGTACAGAATTTTTATGTCAAGCTTAAATGAAGATTTGTAAGAGTACGGATCAGATAAGGAATGTATATGTTTTGTAGTAAGGAACGTACGTGAACATGGAGGGGAAAATTTTGTATTCACATGATTATTAGAAATATCGATAAGTAAAGACGAGGGAATTCGATCCCGATGCTTATTTCTAATGCCAGGATTTCGGGATTATATTTGATCAATCCCGGAATCCCGGCATTATTTCGGTATTGAGGGTTACGAATAAAAGAGAAGAAAATTTTATAGAAGTCAGCTTCTTAATTAACAAATCAAAATTTAGACAGCAATTAACGTAATCATAATTTAGACAAAAATCAATGCATTTTCCTTCTCTTCTAACTAATCAGACTTTTAAAATCATTCACTGTTTATGTTATAATTATTATTTTTCAACATCTCTAAACGTACATGAATTGAAAAAACCTTTATGTGACTAACTATGGAAATAAACTTTGACAATTAACAAAATCCTGTTTAACATAAAGCGATGACTTTCATGTAACTCCCCACAGTAGCTAACAAAAAGCAAAAAAGCATTTAAAAATAATATTAACCAGTCACATTTCTATTAAATTCAAAGAAAACTAGGTTAATAGGAACATTCTAATTTGAATTAGGAAATATGATCTTGACAACACATCTTTCACCAAACTTTTTAGTTGAAAATAAAAAAAAGTTTTATTTCAAGCATGCATAGCAACCTCGTGTTAGAGCGAGACAATCAAAATACCTCCACCTTGTTAAATGAAACAAATAATAGTTTAGTTGTGTTAGCAACCGTTTTCGAGAGTTGCATGTTATGTATAAAAACGTGAATATATTTGTTCTCCACAAACATTGTTAATCTGTATTGCCATATAACTTAAATAAGGACCATCATTCAAACACCTCGGTGGGTTAAATTATGGTACTTCCTTGGAATAAAACTTTGTATTTTATATTAAAAAGATGAGCACGCAATTTTATTGGCCACTGAGCGTTTCGCTATGTACAGTCTATTCTACATTTTTTTAAAATGATGTCAATCCCGAAAATCCCGAGATCAGAAAAAATTCCGAAAATTTTGGGATTCCGGTATCCCGATTTTCGGGATCCCCAGATCAATTCCCCTAGTAGAGACATATTTTCAGTTGGATAAAATGTGTATCAAAAAAAAAAAACACTAAAAATGCGTTTTAATATTTCAAAACCCAAAAGTTTAAAAGAATCTTTGAAAGAAATTCACTCGGAGGATTTTGAAAGTTCAACCCTTTACTGCTAAAAAAAATGACATACAACCAGTATAAAAAAATTTAACTTTTTCAAAACTTCTTTTTTCAGTTTTAATTTTTTTGCTTCTTTGAAAATTTGACGTTTATGAAAATTCTCGAAGTCGGACTGAAAATTTGCATTTTTTCTTCCAATTCTTGAGTTTTTTAGAAAATGTTCCTTTTTTAAAATTTCGAAATTTTTTTTAATTTTGACTTTGAAAATAACGACATTTTAAAGTTTTCATTATTTTATAATATTAACTAGTTTGAAAATTTCGAATATTTCACAATTCCAACTTATTTCGAAATTTTGATTTTTATTCCATTTTAATTTTTAACGAAAAATTTCGACGTTTTAATAATTTTGATTGTTTTTGAAAATTTCAACTTTTTTTAAAAATTTCAACTGATAATTTCGACTCTTTGAAAATTTTAAAATTTTGAGAAATTTCACTTTTCACTTTTCAAAAATTTTGATCTTTTCTCAAAATTTTGACTTATTGAAAATTTAGAGTTTCTAAAAGTTTTTATTTTTTTCTTGAAAATTTTGATCTTTCTTTAAAACTATGTCGTCGAAATTTTGACTTTTTTAAAATTTTAACTCCTTCAAATTTAGATTTTTTCTGAAGGATACAACTTTTTTTGATAATTTTGAATTTTTACAACAGTATTGACTTTTTTAAAGATTTCAGACTATTGGGAATTTCATTACAAAATAAAGAATTTTGTTAAAATTTTAACTCTTTTTAAAATAAACATTTCGAGATTTTCGACTTTTTTGTAATCTTCGACCATTTTTTTACAAAATGCTACTTTTTTGAAATTTCGGTCTATCTTAAAAATTTAATTCATTCATTTAAATTTCGACTTATTTAAAAATTTCAACCTTAACAGAATTTCTGTTTTTTCAAAATTTCGACAATTTATTAAAATTCTTGAAGCTCTAATTATTTGATTTTTGTTTTATTTAAAATTCTGATGTAATAGTTTGAAAATTCTGAATCTTCCAAAATTCAAATTTTTTCGAAATTTCGTTTTTTATTGAAAAAAATCCATAACAGATTTTTTTTAGGGACCAATTTTGACGTTCAATAATTCTTTTTTTGAAAATGTCGCTGTTTTTGAAAATTTCGACCTTTTTAAAATTTTTACTTTTTTGAGAAATTCCATATTTTGAAAATGTCCGCTTCTTTAAAAAAAAGTTTTACTTTTTAAAAATGTCGACTTTTTTTTTTAAATTTTGCCATTTTTTAAAACACTGTCTTCTCGGCTGTACAACTCTTTGATAAATTCGAATTATTTAAAGATTTAAGCTTTTTTTCAAAATTCTGACTTTTTTCAAAAATTCATCTTTTTTTAAAAGATTAAGCCTTTTTTCGAAGAATACTGCTTTTTTTTGATAATTTCGATTTTTATGAAAATGATGACTTTTTTAAAGATTTCAGATTGTTGAAAATTTCATTTCAATTACAAAAAATTTCAATTTTTTGTAATCTTCGATTATTTTTTTTACAAAACTCTATTTTTTTAATTTTGCTCTTTTAATGTCTATTTTTTTCAAAATTTCTATTTGAAAATTTTGACCTTAACGGAATTTGCATTTTTTTTAACTTTCTTGAAAGTTTGACTTTTTTAATTTCGTTTTTTCCAAAATTTTGACCTAGTTTGAAAATGTAGATTCTTTCAAAATTTCACTTTTTTTTTCGAAATTTTCTCTTTTACTGGAAATAATCCATTCTTAAAAATTTCTTCTTTTTTGGCAATTTTATTTTGAAAATTTCTACCGCTTTTTGACTTTTGGAAAATTTTTACCTTATCAGAATATCTATATTTTTGCAATTACCACAATTTTTAATAATTATGATTTTCTCAAAGTTTTGACTTTTTTAAAATTTCGATTCTCAAAATTTCGACCTTTGTCTTAAAATTTCCACCTCTTTATAATTTAGACTTCTTTTGAAAATTCCTACATTTTTTAAGTTTTCACTTTTTTAAGAATTGCCTATCCCTTTTTTCATAATCATTGACAATTTTTCGATGATTTGACTTTTTTTTGAAAATGTTGTTTCTTTGTAAATTATGATATAATTATTACAATACAAAGTTGTTCCAAATATATAATATAAACAATATTAATAATACAAAGATATATTTTCTATTTAACTTAGTGTTAGACAAATATACAATAATTTAAAAATGATTAAATAATTTTTATCTTTTCGAGGGGTCGATTTTACACTCAAAATATAGAAGTTTTAAATAATCCAACTTCATTCGTTGTATTTCAATTTTTTTTTTTTTTCGCTAAATACGAGATTTAGAAGGAAATGTATTCATTGATTTAACAGTAATTGTTAATGAATAAAACATATGAATATTTAAAAATAATTTTGAAATTAATTCTCATAACCAGATATTCAAGTTGTCTAAATAAGCACTCAACACTTTTCGGATATTTAAATACAAATCCTGTTGAAATTCACCTTCCAGGTAACTTCAATTTGCGATATTGTTTTAAATCACACCGCAAACGAAACACCCTGGCTGCAAGATCATCCAGAAGCAACCTACAATTGCCAAAACTGCCCATATTTGCGACCTGCCTATCTTCTGGATGCAGCATTCCATCTTTTTTCTGTAGATGTTAAAAATGGAGTTTACGAAAATGTAGGAATACCTGAAGTTATAACTAGCGAAGATCATCTCAATGTAATTTTGTGAAGAACTGTTTGGATGTGATTTTAACATGATCTTACTTCTAGGCGATCAAATATCAGCTGCACCAAACTGTCTTAAAAAATTTAAAAATTGATCAACTTTACACTTGCGATGTTAATAAATATGTATCTACATTTTTGGATTTGGCCAGATCAACATTGCCATTGAAAAAAGAAGAAATCGCAGTAAAAGAGGATGAGCTGGTTTTAATGCAAGATCCTTTGTACAGAAGAAATCTCTGTAATGTCGATATTAATTTGGCATTACAACTTTTTAACGTGTTTAGGTAACTTTGTCTAATTTATCCTGAGATTAGGCAAAATATATATTCCGTAGGTCTGATTGTTTTGATGAAGAAACCAGGCTGAAGAAGTGTGCCGAAGAATTTAAACGCAAATTAGATCAACTAAACAAAAACAAAAGTGATGAAATTAACGATCATCTGAATGCAGCCGTCGAGAATGTCATAGCAGGAATACGATATTTCAGAGTGCAGCATGATGGGCCCAAACTTAGAGAAATTACCATAAATGATCCACTCATACATAGATATTTTACCGACCATGGACTCTGTTTAAATATAAAAGAATATGAAGAGGTGCTGTTTAGTGAAAAAAGTAAATTTTTAATGGCTCACAACGGTTGGGTTATGAATGCGGATCCACTTAAAAATTTCGCTGACCTCCGGTTCCAATGTTTACTTAAGAAGAGAATTAATTGCTTGGGGGGATAGCGTTAAATTAAGATATGGTGATAAACCTGAGGACTGCCCTTTTCTTTGGCAACATATGAGGGAATATGTTGAACAAACAGCTAGAATTTTCGATGGAGTTAGATTGGATAATTGCCACTCGACTCCAATTTTAGTAAGTATGATGTAAGAACAAATTGTCTGAAATATTTTGATTTTCTTTTTTACTAAACAGGTAGCAGAATATCTTTTGGATTGTGCCAGAATGATTCATCCAGATTTATATGTTGTAGCAGAATTATTTACCAACTCAGACCTTACTGACAACATTTTCGTTAACAGACTTGGAATATCATCATTGATTAGAGGTAGTCATTTTTATATTTTGGTAATAAGTAATAAGTTAACCCAATTGCAGAAGCAATGTCGGCTTGGGATTCACATGAGCAGGGAAGACTAGTGTATAGATATGGTGGAGAACCAGTTGGGGCTTTTCTTCAACCTCATATGCGACCTTTGGTTAGTTTTCTTTAAATATATTTTAAAATACTTCATAATCAGTGTTAGGAACAAAGAAACGAATTTCAATATTTCTTTTAAGTACAATCCACTTGGAGTAGGATGCGGAAATAAAGATAGATGACGATGAATCGCCTTTTTAAATAAGGATGTGTTGTACGTTGTTGGGGAAAATTTCATTCTACAAGGTGATTCTAAAAGTAGTGCTATAAATTCAGGATCGTAATTTAGAGCCCAAAATAAGACTAAAAGTCTACAGGGTGATTCAGTCATAATGGCATTAATTTTAAGGAAAGATAGAGTATAATACAAATACGTGATTAAAAAAAATCAGGTATAATTACGTGGAAAAATATATTTTAAAATCACAATTTAAACCTCTTTTTGAGCTGTCTCTGACTCCACAGCTCCAAGGCCCTAGTTGGGACTCGGGCGAAACAAATAAACAAAACATTACTAGGTTATGTCTAAATGACAATACAAAAAACATTAAATGATCCTGGCGCGGCACCGATGGTTGCGGAAAAGTCGTTGGGCGATTTGCTTTTTTTATGAAAATCGGGTAACAACGAATTGCAAAAGAAAGTTACGCGAAAATAAAAAAAAAGGTGAAATTGCGAGATGGATGTAAACGGTGATATCAACGCTACAAATAACGAATTAAATTTGTTGTTGTGGGTGCAAGTGTTAAAAGCAGTTAATACTTGTGGGTTATTTTCTCACGTTTTATTTTTTATGTACCCTCTGTGATATGATGAAAATTTTTTAAAGCATGTGTAGTTTACCGACGAATCATCACTTTTTTCATGCGTCCGACAGGTCTAAAATTATTCAAAAAGGGGGCACTCGCATATTAATGTAAGTACACTGCATCTATTCTGACTGTGGGCTATCGTTGACATATTTTTATAAACAACAACCTAACTGCTAACCAAGGTTAATATGCTTCAAAATTAAATAAACCAGTTATCGTTATTTATTTTGTACAATTAGTATTTTAGTTTGAGTCGTTTGTGTTCGTTTATTTTTTGAATTTGCGTTTTACTGACCCATTGATTAACGAAACAAAAAAATGTAATAGGTTTTAAGTGTATGAAAATACAATACTTATTCGTCAAAATAACTCATAGATTTGTTGCCCATTAATTAGCGATGTTTCGCCTTCGCCAGTCCGGCTTATCATTAAATCTGGTGAGTGGATGACAACGTGATAAGCGTCTGTTGCCACATTTAATGTAGTCAGTAGCGCTGGACTTTTGGTGGTCAACGGGTTGATTTGGGTCTATTTTAAAAAGTCGAATAACAATTTTTCTTTTCGATTTTCTGTCTTTACTAAGCCTTCCGAACACGTAGTTAAAAGTAATGTCACTATGACCGAATCACCCTGTATATAAACATATGTCATAAAACGCTTGGTTTCCAAGTTACAGCGTGTGGAAGGTTACTACCTGATGATAGCTTTTTACTAATAGTTGCGAAATGTGTAGAGATAATTAAATGAAATTTGGCACAACTCCATACCTTTTTGTGCCCTTTCCAAAAATCTAAGAATTAACAGAACTTAACCAGTGGTGGGTATATCTAGAGGGGAGGGGCTTAAAACGTGCGACAAAAGTGCACACTTTTGTTGCAGTTTAATAGCAAAAATATAAACTACAAACAGTTATACATAAAAAGGCTCTCTTACTGAAATTTGATATTGTCAACAGTTTTCGAGTAAAATGCATTTTTATACCTCGATGCATCAAAAGCGCTGGCCCAAAAATCTTGATGATTTCGAGTTTAATTTGAAGTTTTTTGGAAGAATTTCTAATTTTTGATATTTCAGATTTTCAATTTTTTTTTGGAAAGTTAACCTTTTTCAAAATTTGGACCTTTTTCTCAAAATATTTACTTTATTTTTAAAAATTTCGCCCATTTTTTTCAAAATATCCACTTTTTTGTAATTTCCACTTTAGTGAAAATGCACAAACTTTTTTAAAAATATTGATTTTTTTATTTAAAAATCTCGACTTTTCTGGAAATACTGATGTCGACTTTTTTGAAAATTTTGGCTTTTTTAAACCTTTCGACTCTTTTCTTAAAAATTCGAACTTTCTGAAAAATTTTACTGAAATTTTCAACTTTGAATACTTGGGTTTTTTAATGAAGACTTCGCAAATCCAAAATTTCCAATTTTTTTATGTCGACGTTTTTTTAAAATCTCGACTTTTCATCGAAATTTCAATTTTTCTTAATTGTCGCCTTTGAATATTTCTGTCTCAAAATTTTTATTTTTATTTTCAAAATGTTTACTTTTTCGAAGTTTTGCGTCTTTTTTTTAATTGTCTAATTTTTCAAAATGTCTTTTTTTGTAACTTTGACTTTTTTGAAAAATTCAAATTTTTCTTGAACATTTTAGTTCTGTTTGGACTTTTTAAAGATGTTTTTGAAAAAATTTGGCTTTCTTGAATATTTCAAGCCATTTTTGAAAATTTAAGTTTTTGTAAAATTTTCAAAATTTCAAATTTTCAATTTTCAAAATTTGGATTGTGTTTCTAAATAAAAACTTCGTAAATGACTTTTTTCTAAATACCGACTTTTTTTGAAAATGTTGCCCTTTTGTGAAAATTTCAACTTTTTTTTTAAATTTGAAATTTTGCTGAAAATATTTATTTCAACATTTTTACTGTTTTTAAATTTTTACTTTTTTCTATTTTGACTTTTATTGAAAATTTCGACCTTTTATAGTTTCGACTTTTTTGAAAAATGCCATTTTTTTTTGTTTGAAAATGTCGAATTTTGAAAATGTTGATATTTGAAAATGTTGACTTTAAAAATTTGAACATTTCAATTTTATTTTTAATTTGACCTTTTCAAAAATTTGGCCGAAATTTTATAATTTTTGAAATTGATCTCTTTTTCAGATTTTCGACTTCTTCGAAATTTCGACTTGTTTTAAAATTTTGACTTTTGAAAATTTGTTTTAACATTTGTATTTTTTCCAAATTTTTCCTTTTTCTCGAAATTTTATCATTTTTTTTTAAATTTCAAAATTTCAGTTTTATATATCAACTTTTGTAATGTATTTGCTTCAAAATTCAATTTTTTTTAAACTGACTGAAATGTTCGGCATTTATTAAAAATTTGGATTTTTTTTACTAAAGACTGGAAATTTCGACTTTTTCTGTAAATTTCGATTTTTTGTAGATTTTGATAATATTTTTAATTATGACATAAAAATTTCTGTTTCATAATTTCTCTCTTTTTAAAATTTTTATTATTTCTCGAAATGTTTACTTTTTTCAAATATTTTGACCATTTTCGAGAATTCACCTTTTTTTTTAATTTCAACTTTTTTCAGAATCCAAAAGTTTCCTTTTTTTTATTTCTACGTTTTTCAAAGTAATGACTTCTCCTAGAAGCAAATTTCTCTCTCGAAACAAATTTCAAATTCTAAATTTTGAGAAAAAGTAGAAATTTAAAACCAACTTGGAGAAAAAAATCGGAAAAAGTAGACATTTTGAGAAAAAATCGATTTTTTGTAAATTTCAAAAAAATCATAGATTTTATGTTAAACTAGAAAAATTGATATACAAATCTTGTCCCCTGAAACCGAAAAAGATTTAAAAATCCAACAACAGACTATGTTAAAATTTAAGCGACGTAAAACCAAAAAACAATATTATTTTACAGTTTTAACGTTTCGGGCAGTGTTATTATCTGCCCGTCATCAGAAAATCAATCAAAATTTCTTCCTCTACAATTTTGTGTGTGCTGTCAGAGATAATTCCGACAGTTTATTAGGTTATTCCCTAGGTGATTCTAAGGCGACCCAGCTGTTTTTCCTGTTTTAACAAAAGCAGCCACATACCGTTTAAATCAATTGAAAAATTCGCCATACAATAACCTCCATTTAATAAAATTAAAGATGCTTCTTTAATTTTTCTTTTTTTAAAATGTGTTTCTCTGTAAATAATGCCGGATTATGTCCACTGAATTCTATGATCATATTGAAATGAATGTTCGCAAATTTTTGATTTTGAAAAATCTTTCTTACTTAGGTAATTTTTATGTTCATTAATGCGAATCCACGTAGGTCTGTATGTTTCACCTATGTAAATCTTGTTGCTGAAAATTTAGAATTGTGAAAGGAGTAACTGGCGAAAAAAATGCCAATAAAACGTGAATAGAGATACCAGTACTTCGCAAAAAAATACAGAGAATATTTTAAAAATTTAGTTTATTTCGAAAATTTTTATTTTTTCAAAATTTTGACTATTAAAAATGTAGGTTTTAATTTTAAAAAAACGAATTTGTGATGTGCCCAGGGAATACAGAACACCCTGTATAATGCAAATTATCTTTAGCTTCTAGAACTGGGGCAGTTTGACAACTTTGCAAAGAATGAACAAGATATCTTTTTCTTTAATCGAGATATGGGGTCTCTGCCTACTAGTTGGGCGTATTTGGCAGAATGTTAAATTTATATAATTAAATGTTGAACGTTGATTAAGATACGAATTTTTTAACTAGGGGTTATTTTGTAGAAGGTTTAATTTTCTACAAAAATATGTTTATCCATAACTGTCAGTCTATTTGTTTATGACTTATAATATTTTAAACAACAAAAACAGTTTTTCCCATGTTATTTCCATAAGAAACTTTGATCACAAAGCAGACTATCTTAGAGTTGAGGCAGAGCTAAAATTTTCAGGATTATTTTTATCAATTTGAAGGCGTTTAAACCCCTGAGAGCAAAAAAATTCAAAAACAACCCTATCAAGAACCATCCTGAAGTATGTGTGTATGTATATGCATGTTTTTTGCAGACATATATGGCAGGGAACCTTTTGAACGATATACATAAGTTTCATCCCCCTCCTTTAATCATAATAAATACTAAAAAAATGTACGACCATTTTCAGTGTTCACGTATAGGTAGATTGTACAATGAAATAATTCGTAAAATTGTGTTTCCAGTTATTTGCATGATATTCTAATCAGTGCTTCGAAAAATAGCCTTATTTGCACCAATGAGGGGCGTGGTCATAACATAGTAACCGTCCCTTACGTTGGTATGAAATCGTGAAACAATGTTCATTGTAACCAGCTTTGTCCTTACGGATATTATGAACGTTGTTGCAACTTTATGACCCAATGTAGATTGATGACGATTTATTTACATGATGGAAATATTTCTTGGATTATTTTAGATGATGTGACGTTAACCTTACAAATTTGTTTCTGTCAGGTACCCTCAATAGCCCACGCCTTATTCTTGGACCTAAGCCACGACAACCCAAGCCCAGTTGAAAAACGCTCCCTCTTCGACCTCTTGCCGAGTTCGGCCCTCGTCAGTATGGCTTGTTGCGCAAGTGGATCCAACAGAGGTTACGATGAACTGGTGCCACATCATGTATTTATTACTTAAATGTTTATTCGCCATAATAATCATACTAAATTTCAGATTCACGTTGTAGATGAAAACAGAGAATATACGGAATGGACTAATGAGGTGCAATTGCCCAAAACTAATCGAAGATACGTAACATCAACATCTGGTATCATACAGGCTAAAAAAGCATTGAATAATTTACATCTAGAATTGGGCAAAAACGGTTTTGATCAAGTATGTGGTATTAACATATATGTTACATTTTACTTATCGCTTAATTGAAGGTATATGTAGATCAAATGGATCCGGATATAGTTGCGGTAACTCGTCATTGCCCCGTGAGTCATCAAAGTTACATACTTGTAGCTTTCACAGCATTCCAGCACCCAAACGAAGACGCTGCTGCACATCAACGTAGCATTAAACCATTAAAAGTCGAAGGATTACTTGATGAAATTGTCCTGGAAGCTACTTTAAGTAAAATCGATGGACCAAAATATGCAAAATTAGAATCATTTGTAAAGGATGAAAAATACATTAATGGTTTATCGGATTACGAAGTAACAATTAAACAACATATTCAACTTTCTGAATCTGCAATATTTGAAAGAGTTTACACCGAGAATCCTAATATGTTTCGCCTAAACTTTAAAAATTTCAAACCAGGAAGCATTGTAGTCATCAAGTAAGAGATAAAATATCATTTATATTAGGTGTGATTAATTGTATATTATTTTATTAGAGTATCATTACCAGAGGAAATGCAAAAGGCGGTTAAGGAAGTGCGCGGTCTAATGAAAGAGTTTTCAATAAGCAAAAATACCGAACTCTTCAAAATCATTAATCAGATGTCCCTGGCCGATTTAAACAGAGCTCTTTATAGATGTGATCAAGAAGAAAGAGACGAGGGTCACGGCTTTGACACATACAACATTCCTAATTTCGGCAAAACTGTATATGCAGGCATTCAGGGTTTTATGTCCCTCTTGGAATTTATAAGACCGAAAAATGACTTAGGACATCCAATGTGCTGCAACTTGCGGGATGGAAACTGGATGATCGGTATCTTTATTACTGAACGTTATCGATGAAAACATTAATTTCTATTTCTAGATTACGTTTGGCAACGTTTGAAGCTCGATGAAGGTACTGCACAACTGGGCGAATGGCTGCAAGAAAATACAGAATCATTAAAACAAGTCCCGAGATATTTAATCCCATGCTACTTTGACATGATCGTGACAGGCGTGTATATTTTGCTTCTTGAGCAATCCTACAGCCTGTTATCCGAGTATGTGTTACATTGTGAACCTTGTATCATTCTACTGGAGAATTTTCAGCTTTGTCAAAAACGGCTCCCAATTCGTAAAAACTTTAGGACTTGGTTCAATACAGTTTGGTGCTTATATAAAATCAGCTCATCTACCTGTTTTATCGCCAAACCTCAAACCGCCCAAACCACCAACAAGGAAGGATAAAGATGGCAATATTATACAAACTTGTGTAACTTTAAGTGCTGGTAAGCAAATTTTATATAATAACTACTGACTATAACTGCTTTTTATTCGTTAAATCACTGATTAAATGTCTTGAAATCGGGCTTTTGGGTGCTAGTGTTTAAAATTTCAAAAAGATACTAAATCGCCCCTAAACGGTGATACGTGAACATATTGATGGCATATTTGAAACTCAACGTGTCAGAATCAGTTAAAAAATGTCAGTGAAACCCATAATTTCAAAATCCTCAAATTTCGTCATTTTTCAAAATTTCAACTTCAATCAACTTTAAATAATTGACATTTTTAACCTTTACTGTGTGGAATTCTTCAAAATTCATAACTATTAAACTTTGTTACGATATATATTAAAAATTTTTCAAATTTTCGACAATTTGGAGGTAAAACATCGACTATTTTTTTTTTTTAGTTCTACTTTTTTCTAATTTTTGACTTTTTTCCGTTTTTCTGTTGAAAATTTAAACTGATACGTAACATTTTGATAGCACATTTGAACTCGGCATGTCTGAATTGGTTAAAAAACATCAATGAAACCTATAACTTGTAGGCTGAAATGTCAAAATTTTCAAATTCCGCCATTTTCTCAAAATTTTGACTTTTTCAAATTTTCGACAATTTCAAAATTTTGATTTTTTTCAAAATTTGGAGTTTTGCCAACATTTGCATATTTCCACTATTTTCCTCAATATTTCTACCTATTCCAAAAATTGAACTTTTTTCAACTTTTTTCCAAATTTCGAGTTTTTTTCGAAGTTTTGACCTTTTTTAAATGTAATTTAAATAAAAATTTTGGAAGATGTCCTAAATTGTTGAAGAAAAATTTCAAATTTACTTAAAAAATTTTAAAAAGATAATTTCAGACAAAAATTAAATATCTAGGTCAAAGTCGACATTTCAAAAAAAAAATACAGCACCTCGTAACTTCGAAATATCCCATTGTTTAATATTTTTAAAAAAACTTAAAATTTCGGAAAGAATAGTCGACGTCTTGGATTTTAGTCGACATTTTAAAATTAAAGTCTTGAATTTTTTTTTTTTCTAAATTTTGACTCTTTAAATTATGACTTTCTTTGTAAATTTCAACTTTCTTCAAAAAATATAATTTTTTGAAAATTTAAACAGTTAAATTTTGACTTTAAAAATTTGTTTCGTTTCTACTTTTTCCAAAACGTTTGCTTTTCTCGAAATTTTGACTTTTCTTTTAACATTTCATGTCTTCAAAATTTCGAACTATGTAATTATTTCGACTTTTTTGAAAATAATTTTATTTTTGTTTGAAAATTTCGTCTTTTTGAAACAGTTAACCCTTAAAAATTTCGACTTTTTAAAAGAATTTGAACTTGAAAAATGGACTGAAATTTTCGATTCTTTTTTTTTGAAAATTTGGGTTTTTATTTTAAAATCTCGACCTTTTTCCGAAATTGGAAATTTTTTTGTAAATTTTGACTGCAAATTTATGTTTTAAAATATCTACTTTTTTTAAAGTTTCACTTTTTTCCAAATTTTGACTTTTTTTAAATTTTGGGTTTTTTCCGAATAATTCAATTTTCTTTTTTTAATTTTAGTTTTTTTTGTTGAAAATTTAAACTGACAGGTGAACATCTTGATCACATATTTGAAGTCGCATGTCTGTTGGTTAAAATACGTCAATGAAACTTATAACTTGTAGGTCGAAATGTCAAAATTTTCAAATTTCGTCATTTTCCAAAATTTCAATTTTTTTTCAAAATATAGAGTTCTTTCGAAGTTTTGACCTTTTTCTTAATGTGATCAAAATGGAAATTATAAAAGATGTTCTAAATTAGTGAAGAAAAATTTCAAATTTAATAAAAAAAATTCAAAAAGACAATTGCAAAAAAAATACAAATAACTTCACGTAATTTCGAAATATCCCATTGTTTAATATTGTAATCGACATTTTAAGATTAAAGTCGGATTTTCGAAAAAGAAAAGATGTGAATTTGATTTTTTCGACTTTTTTCAAAATTTCAACCTTTTTTGAAAATGTCGGGACCTTTTTTACTAAATTTCGGCTTTCTTTAAATTTTGACGTTTCTGTGAGCATTTTAACTCTTCGAAATTTTAATCTATGTAACTATTTCGACTTTTTTGGAAATATTTTTTTTGTTTGAAAATTTCGACTTTTTTTGAAAATTTTAACCCTCAAAAATTTTGACTTTTGAATGTTTTCTTTTTTTTTAAAATTTTTGTATCTTAAAATTTCGAACATTTTTCCGAAATTGTGACCTTTTTTTGTCAATTTTGATTACAAATTTATGTTTCAAAATATCTACTTTTTCTAAAGTTTTACTTTTTCTCAACATTTTGACTTTTTCTGAAAAATTCAATTTTTTTTCAATTATGGTTTTTTTTGGAAAATTTAAACTTTTTGAAAATTTTGATTCTTTTTTTGAAAATTTGAACCTTTTGAAAAATTTGATTAGAATTTTCGATTTTATCTCGAAATATCGAAAGGTATCCTGAAATTATTGAAGAGAAATTTTAAATTAAATAAAAAAAACTTTACAATTTCGAAAAAAATTTAAATATTGGGATCAAGTCGAAATTTCGAAAAAAATATTAATAAATCCACATTATTTCGGAATATCACGTTATTTAAATTAAAAGGGTTTAAAACTTCCAGAAGAATATTCGACATTTCGAACTGAACTCTACATTTTAAGATTAAATCCGAAAAAATGGAAATTATTAAAACAAAACAAAAATTCGCTCATCAACTGCTTATTGATTTTAAAATTTTCAAAAAAAAAGAAAGAAAAAAACGAAATTTCTAATTTAAAGTCGAAATATTATTAAGATCAAAATAAAAATTGGAAGCGTGAATTTTGAAAAAATATTTAAATTTTGAAAGAGTCCATGCACATAATAGATATGAAAACATCTCGAAATTTAAGGAATAAAAATCGACATTTCAAGATGAAAGTCTAATTTTTGAGCAGAAACTTATTGGATAATCCAATTTTTGAGTTTAACATCATAATTTTAAAAAAAAATGAGTTTTCGAATTTTCATTCAAAATAACGAGAGAAAAATTGAAATTTCGAAACTACAACCTAGACAAATTTAAAACTTCCACAAAAACCCAAAATTATTAGAATAACCCCAAATTCTGAGTTCAAAACTTGAATATTTTCGACTTTTTTCTCGAAATTTCAAGAGTAAACTAGCAATTTTAATAATATTCTTTATTTAAAATTTTATAAATTTCGGAGCTAATTTCAATATCGTGTTTAACGTTGCCCTTTTTATTATTCATTTCTAAGATTTAGCCATTTTGGGATTTTTTGGAAAATTAGGATTTTATTTTTAGAAATTTTTTGGATTTTATTTTCGCTTTTTTGTGAAATTTCGACTTCAGTTTTGTCGACTTTAATCTTCAAACTTCGAATTTATGTTCGAAAGTTAGATTTCAAACTTTTTACTTTTAACTGTAAACTCGAAATCTCTAAAAAAAATTCATAATTTTCAAGCAATAGCTTGAAATTTCAACTTTTTAAAAAAATTTCGAATTTACATTTAATTAATGTAATTTAATTAATTTTACCCTTCTTCAAAAAATAGAAATATTTCAATTTAACACTCGAAATGTAGACTTGTGGAATTTTTTTATTGGATGGTCTGTTTTATAAATAAATATTTTTTGCTTGAATTTCAACTTCGAAATTTCGAGAAAATTTTTATTGCAAATTTTGAGTTTTTTCTCCCAATTTCTACCTTTTTTCTGGATCTTTGCAGATTAAACTCGAAAATTAAAATTTTTCCAAAGTGTCATCTTTAAAGTCGATATTTTAAGTTTTATCTCGAGTTCGTTTTCGAGTTTTTATCAAATTTTGGATTTTTTTGCCGAGAATTTCGACTTTAAACTTGAAATTTAAAATAAAAGTGAAAATATAAGTAAATTCGCCAACAATTGTACCTTTTTCTGGTGCCACAGTGCCACTGTGATTCCGTTAAAAAAAATAAAGACAATAAAATAGGTTTTAATGGCATATAAAAACAATTTTTATGAACTTCATCACATAGTAAAAGAATGAAATATCATTTTTTACTGAAATTTGAGTTTTGTAACGTGAGGATGATGTCATGGCCCTTTAGATTTTGGCCAATATTGTCAACAGAAACTGCGCGGTTCATTAATCAAAATCTTACTAAAGCATTTCTTTCACAAAGCGATAGATATTCGTCTTTACATATTTAAATATGGTATAATTTGCGAGCGTTTTTTTTTAG
This sequence comes from Dastarcus helophoroides, assembly GCA_028583605.1. NCBI lineage: Eukaryota > Metazoa > Arthropoda > Insecta > Coleoptera > Bothrideridae > Dastarcus > Dastarcus helophoroides. The sequence continues at coordinate 6,308,269 of CM053332.1, forward strand.
GTTTACCTCATTTTTCCGTTGGGTATACGAGAAACTGGGGCAGAGACACCTTTATCGCTTTACGTGGATTGTTCATTTTAACTGGTCGCTTTCAAGAAGCGCGATATCATATTTTAGGCTACGCGGCTTGTTTAAGGCATGGTCTTATTCCAAATTTGCTCGATGGCGGCCGTAATTCAAGGTATATTTACATTTTAAAACACCATTTGATAAAGATAAATTAATTACCAAAACTGTTCAGATTCAACTGTAGGGACGCAGTTTGGTGGTGGCTATATTGCATCAAATCTTACGTAGAAGAAGCTCCAAATGGAGTTCATATCCTAGGAGATACAGTATCAAGAATTTTCCCCACCGACGATTCACCGCCTCAGGGACCTGGAGCAGTCGAGCAAACGTTGGCAGAAATCGTACAGGAGGCTCTAAGTGTACATTTTCAGGGGTTAGCTTTTCGCGAAAGGAACGCTGGTCGACAAATTGATGAGCATATGTCTGATAAAGGATTCAATAACCAAATCGGTATTCACCCAGAAACTGGTTTTGTTTTTGGCGGTAATGACGCAAATTGTGGCACATGGATGGACAAAATGGGCTCGTCTCATAAAGCAGGAAATAAGGGTAAACCAGCGACACCTCGAGATGGCTCAGCTTGCGAATTGGTTGGATTATCAAAAGCTGTTATTACTTGGTTGGCTGTTTTGAATGAAAATAAGCAATACAATTATGATGGGGTTGAAAGAGTTCATACAAATGGCAAAAAAACAAAATGGACGTTTAAAGAGTGGGCCGAAAAAATACAAAACAACTTTGAAAAACATTTCTGGATTGATTTAGAAACTAATAATCAAGAAAGGAGACCTGATCTAATTAACAAACGAGGCATATACAAAGATTGCTATGGCGCTTCTCAAGAATGGACAGATTATCAATTGCGTTGCAATTTCCCCATTGTTATGGTTGTGGTATGTATCTAAAAAAGCATATTTTTCATAAGTTTTTGTAAATGTCCAATATGTTAAATTTTTGTCTGACAGTCGATATATTATTGTTTCAGTCATTAGTTAGTTTTTAAAATGCGCTAGTTTATGATGTTTGAAAAAGTACAAGCTGGACAACAGGAATCTCAAGAGATTATTTCATTTAATTTCGGATTTAATTGTGAAACTTCAAAGTTATTCTCGAAATCTGTAAAAGAAAATAGTTTCTTAATTGGATGATCTACGCCTTTGTGAATAACTAGAAACCCACCGAAACTAGATTTTCGACTTTTTCTGAAGTTTTAGAAATATTTTGAAAAGTTGGACTCTAAAAATGTTCACTAGTTACTATTTTTAAAATTACATCCTCAAAATTTTGATTTTTGCTAAAAATGTTGGCTTATAAAAATTTCGATTTGTGGATTTTTTAAAATATTTTCGGCCTTTTGAATATTTTGGCTCTTAAAATTTTGAATTTTCAAAATTTTGATTTTTTTGAAAATTTTGACTGTTTTAGAATTTTGTCTCTTTAAGATTCGTATCTTTTTTACTGTGAAGTCGAAATTTAAAATTATTTCGTGAAATTTTGATTCGTAATTAAAAATTTGGACATTTTTCCCAAAATATTGACTTTTTTCCAAAATTTTTACTTTTACTTAGAATATTTGGCTTATAGTTAAAATTCAGAAAAAAAAGGTTGACGGCATTTGGCAAAAAAAATGGATATTTTTTTCTATAAATTTCGACCGCTTCCATGATATTTATATTTTTGCCGACAAATTTAAATTTATATCATTGCCGACAAATTTAAATTTATAATTGGCTGTTTTAATTTGGTATTCGACTTTTTGTGGAAATTTCGATCTATAATTTAAAACTTCGACCTTTTCTTAGAGTTTTTTTTCAGTATTTCGATTTTTTTCCAAAAATGTGCTTACCGTCGAAATTCAAAAAAAGTAGTTATTTCGGCTTTCGGCCAAAACGTTTATCTCTTATATAAATTTCGCTTTTTTCTGTAATTTTGGAAAATTTTACCTTTACATTATCACAACTTTGTGCAGCGAAATGTCCTAATAAGTTTCACCAAACGATTTAAGGCGCGGGTCGAGTAAATCGCTATGTACGATTTGGCTCTTGGATTTAAATGCCTTGTTGAGGAGGGTTGGGAGAACGTAGAAGGAAGGGCTTTCGGAGGGGAATTGAGTAAGAAGTTCGGTTTACGTCGTTCGAATTCGCAATCATTCATATCGTCACTTTACTGGCATACGATATTTTGTAATTTGGTTGGTTCAGATTCATAGTATTTGTTTGTAAACTTGCAAACAAATATTTTGACTTGTTTCTTAAAATTAGTATTTTTTGGCGTTCGTTGATACAAAATTAAAACGGAAATGACAAACATATTTTTTGAAAATTTCTCCTTTTTCTGGTATTTGGATTTGTGACATTTAAATAAAGAAAACGAAAATTTCCGGAAAAAATTTTTCCATTTCATACTATCTTTTCTGACTTGGACCATGCTGGGACAGGGTGGGACGTTTGTCCTGCTCTGACTCGTGCAGTAAGGCCGGTGGCAGTGTATCGTATCTTCCGCAAATGGGGAAGCTGATCCGACTTCTTTTAAAAATGTCAAGTTTAAAATTGGAATTTTATTTATTTATCTTTTCATTAAATGCGCAATAATAAGGTGAATAAGGTGAAAGCTTAAGATTTAATTTTAGGAATTAAACTTAAAAATTGGAAAATGGCGATAAAGAAAGATTTATAAAATAATTCAAAAACTCACAATTTTTAAAATTAGAAACTTTTTCGAAATCGACAGAGTTTTAAGTTTTAACTTGTGAAAATATTTTGTTTAATTTCAGATTAAAGTTAAAGTTTCGAGAGAAAGTCAAAATTTCTAAAAAAAATTCGGAATTTTTTTTAGAAACTCTAAAATGTTCAAAAAGAGAAAACTACTTTTTTAATTCCGACTTGTCGAAGATAAAGTAAAATTTTGAAACTAAAAAATAAAATGTTGAGATTATGAAGTCGACAGTTTGAAAAAAAATTATAGACTGCATCTAAAATGTCAAAATTTCATGTTATTCAACATTTTTGTGAAAATTTCGACTTTTAAAAACAAAATTTCGAGAAATGAGTAAAAAATGTTAAACTTATAAAATATGTATTTAAAAAAATTTTGGAAAAAGTCAGTTTAAATTGGAAATTTCAAGTTATTTTTTTAAAACATAGACTTTGAAATAGAAGTTTCTAGAAAAAAAGTCAAAAATTACAAGATTTCTAAAATTTCCTTCTTACAAATATCAGTTTTTCTCTTAAAATTTTTCTGATTATTTTTTTAAATTCGAATGTCGAATCCAGGATTGGAGATTTAAGTCAAAATTCTAGAAAAAACTTTGAACAAAATTGTGCCAGAAATTTAAAAATTGTCGTGGAAATTTCGAAATTAAAAGCTACATTTCATGAATTTTTTCCAAATAAATATTTTTTTCTAAAATTCCCCTTTTGAACCTGAAATTTTTAGTTTATTTAAAATTTAAAAAATAGCTTTTCTTTTGCAGTTTTCACTTTGACTAGAAAGTAAAGACTGAAAATTTAACTTTTTTTTCTAGAATTACATTTCCAAATAAAAAAACATCTTCAGATTGAAATTGGAAATTTTGAGAACATTGAAAATGGAGTTGAAAATTTAACTGTTCTCTTTAGAATTGCACTTCGAATTATTAAAAAACAAAAACGATTTTAGGTTTGGATTGAAATTTTTGAAAAATAGCAACAAATTTCGAAAAAAAATTGAGATTTATGTAAAGAAATTTTCAAAATTCCCTTTTTAGTCACAAAAATTTGACTTTAAATTTGAGTATTCAAAATTTTAAAATCTCTAGGAGGACAATTCAAATATGTAGTTTAAACTTTAAATTCAAAATTTTGAGAGAAAAGTTTGAAATCGGGGAAAACTTATAAAAAAATCATTTGAACACGTATTCCTTCTTTCAGTTCTCTAAGTAAGATAAAGTACATAGTTAGAAATAGGTAATTTAAAAATGCCTCTTTTGTTTCCTGTTGATTCCTTTTATAATAACATATACTTTTCTGCAAATATAAATAATAATAATAATGCTATTTTTTTTAAATTCGGTTTTCTAACAACTTCAATTTTTTTCTTACCATTCGACTTCTCCGAAAATGTTGCCCTGGTCTGAGCTATCCCTTTTTTAAAAAAGACGAAATTGTCAAAAAAGCAGAAATTTTGAAAAACTAGGAAGTTCCAAAAACAGCGAAATTTTAGAAAAAGTAAATATTGTAAAATAGTTACAATTTTTGATTAAGTCAAAATTTCGATTTTTTTTTTAAATTGAGAATTTTAAAAAGTGGAAATTTTAAAATGTCCAAGTAGAAATCATTAAAAAAGCAGGAATTAAAAATATCGAAATTAAAAAAAAAAGTTGAATTCGTCGAAAAAAGTTGAAAGCATGTATGAAAAAGTAGGAATTTTCAAGAAAAGTCGAAATATTTATTGCGTGGTCGAAAAAAAAGTAAATAAGAAAAAGTGAAAATTATCATAAAAAACGTATTGCTCAAAAAAATTCATAATATTCAAAAACAGTTCAAAATTTCAAATGTCGAAATTCTGAAAAAAATTGAGATTTTAAAAAAATTGTTAATTTTCAAAAAATTGTCGAAATTTTGAAATTTTTTTTCGAAATAAGTCAAAATTTTCAAAAAGAGCCGAAATTTTCCTACTCCCACGCCTTTTCTCAGGTCGTCAAAGTGAGAACTAAGCATCCGCATATAAATAAATAAATACCTATTAATTAATTATGTGAAAAACAATTTTGTTCTTTACAGATACAATTGGTCGATTTTCGACCACAAGTGATGCTTGTGTTTCTTAAATCTGTTATAGATCTTTATTTACTTAAACAATTTATATTTTTCCAAAAAGTAGTATAAAAAGGTTAATTAGGCAGAGAAAAAAATCTTGTAAACATATCAAAGCAAAAACCACTAAATATTCATTACCAATACGTAAACAATTCATTTCACTCTCAAACTCTGGTAGAACGAATATTTTAATATTGTATTATTATTGTGATATATCTACCGTGCTTCAGATAAAGATATATGATGCTTGGAAGCATGAAGGTGCTTCGTTCGTTGATGGCGTATTTGGGAAGGGGTAAAAATTTCTTTACTTCACTATTCTCGTCCGTCTCCGTACTCTTGCCTGACCCGAGTGAGGGCAAGCGAAATATAAGCGCAATTTTTATGCCAAACACCGCTCTCTCCACTTTACAAATGGTGCCTTTATTTTTCAACATGTTTTTTTCAAATTTGGAGAACTTATAAAGCAAGGATGTCGAATTCACGCTTTTCGCGCTTTGGAAGTACTTTTTTCAAATTCCATTTAATTTCCGAGATATTAGCTTCTGAAAGCAGGCAAAAAAGGGATAAGTTGTATGGCCAGTTGTGGGTATATTAAGAGAAAAATCAAAAATCTGCTTTCAAATCGCGAATTCCCCAACATTTCTAAACATTATTACCAATTCTCATTGAATTCTAAACAATAGTAAACGTAGTTTGTAAAATGGCAAGCAGAGAATTTCGACGTTTTAAGCTTATCAGACCGCCTGCCATTAATATTACTTATAGTGTGATATATCTATACAAAAAATATAATTTTTTTGAAGCCAAAGGACGACGTTTCAAAACCTTGAGGGCTTTTTGATATTTCTGACTCTAGGCGGTACCTTGCTTTGCTCACATAAACATGTCTTTTTTTACCATGTCTCACAAGGAATCTTCTATATATTTTAGGCACCAGAACTATTCGATCCGAAACATGCCTGGATAGCTTTAGAAAAAGCCGAGAAACATCTTCTAGGTCCTTTAGGTATGAAAACGCTGGACCCAGAAGGATTGGGCTTATGAAGGTTATTATGACAATTCTGATGATTCAGATAATCCAAAAACGGCTCACGGTTTCAATTATCATCAAGGTCCTGTAAGTTATCCCGAAAACTGCGTAATTTCTTCATTCGATGAATTTTTTTCAGGAATGGCTTGTGGCCAAGTTGGTTACTTTTTAAGAGCAAAATTGATATTTGCCGAGCAGAATGACAAACTTGTTGAAACTGTTGAAAACTACTAAAACTACTCTGTCAAAACACTTTACAGAGCTAAAATTATCAGATTGGAAGGGCTTGCCAGAACTTACAAATAAAGATGGAGCATTTTGTAATGATAGCTCTAGAACTCAAGCATGGAGCATGAGTTCTATTTTAGAGGTTTGTAGCCTTACAATTATAGTCTAGTCAACACACACTTTTTATTTTGAAACCCTCAAGCGTTAGAAATATGATATTTTTAAATCCTACTCGCAAATACAGTACGATTTGCCATTAAAAATTAATAACAAAAGATTTGATTTTTCCATAAAGTACAAATTATTTCTAAAAAAATTATACTTTTTCTGGAAAAAGGATAAGGAAATTGTATTTTCTTCATCAAACCAAAGAATCTTTCAAACCATTCAAACATTGTTTTAAGTTTCTTTTTAATGTAGCGACATAATTTTACATGCCAGAAAGTGAAAGCATTAAAAAAAAATGCGGAAGAAAGCTTCCACGTTTCTTGTTGATATAGAGACATGAAATTTTTACAGGCCGCTACATCATAAAAAACAAAAAGAACGTTTGAATGATGTCAAATTCTGCTTTCTCTTCTAGAAGGCAGTCATGTTCAATAAATCTATATGAATAAAGAAAATAGCCTTCTATGTCGAGCTTCTGTACTTTTAGATTTTTCAAAAAGGTCAGAATGTTCTTTTTTCATATTTAGTCTACAAATATTTTCGACGAATTTACGAAGAGTAAGATGGTGACTTTTTTAGTCATTTTTGTAAATTTTATTATTTATTTAGAACTGATCAGCTTTTTTTTTGTCATCAAACGAAATTTCTCTATCAATGATCTCTTTTGAAGTTCAAATTTTCTAATCAGCTGATTTTGATTTTTTTAGAATTGCCACCTCTCGAAATTTTGACCTTTTTGAAAATTCCGACATTTCTTTGACATATCAGTCTTTTTTTAATGCCTTTTCTGAAAATTTCGATGTTTTTAAAAATTCTACCAACTTCAAGAAATGTCAACTTTCTTTTTTGGAAACTTCGACCAGCTTTAAATATTTCAACTTATTTAAATATTCAGATTTTTTTTAAGTTTCAAATTGTTTTTTAAAAGGATTTGACTTTTATAAAAAAATTTACTTCTTTTAAAAGATTTTTTGAAAATTCGACTCAAAAATTTCGACAACCTAAAATTTTCACTCTTCAGTTTTTCAAAATTTTGACTTAAAGAAAAAAATAATTTTTATAAATCATTAGATTTCTAAAAATGTTTATCTTTTTTTGGAGTTTTTTCAAAACTTCAAACTTTTTTCAAGATTTTGTCATTTCTTAATGTTTTGACCTTTTCTGAACATTTTTTTGAAAGAAATTTTAAATTTTTGAAATTTTCGATTTCAAAAATGTTGACTTCTCTTAAAAATTTTGACTCTTGAAAGCATATTTTTTTTTAATTTTAAGTTATTTCAAAATATCGACTTTTTCAAAATTGACTTTTTGAAAATTTCGACTCTCAAAATTTTGACTTTTTGATTTTTTTTTTAATTTCTTGCTTTTTCCTAAATTTAGTTTTTTTGAAGTTTTATTCTTCAAAATTTTGGCTTTTTTTAAAATGTGTCATTTTTCATTTTCACTTTCTGGTTAATGTCGACTTTACTAAGAAATTTTGTATTTTTTAGAAAGCTTCGAATTTCCAAAATTTTGTCTTTTTAAATTTAACCTTTTTTGAAAATTTCGATGTATTTGAAACCTTAAAAAAAAGGATCAACCTTTAGAGTTTAAAATATAAACTTTCAATTTAGTTTCGAAAAAAGTCAACATTTCGAAAAAGTCAACATTTAACAGTATTTTAAAAATGTTTGGAATTTTTCTTAGCAATACGAAATTTAAAGTAGCAATTATTAATTGTTGAAAAATTTGACTTTAAAATCGATAATAAAGCATACATTTCTTCTTCCTAAATCTTGGGATTATAAAGTCGAAACTTCGAGAGAAAAAATCAAAATTTTGAGTTTAATTCGAAACATCTTTTAATTTTGGAGTCAGAATGTCGACAAAATGGTTAAAATTGAACTATTTTTTTATAAATTAAAGATTAATAGAAATAAGACAAAATTCAGTATTTCCGCTTTTTTAGAAATAGGTATCGATTTTTTCAGGAGACCGATTTTAAACATGGAATGTTGAATTATTTTTATCAAATTGTGAATTTAAAATCGAAATTTAAAAAAAAAAGGCGAAAAAGAATTGTGAAATTTGGAAAAAAATGTTCTCAAAATTTATAATTTAAAACCGAAACTTTAAAATTATTGTCGAATTTGAAGTCAAAAATGCGAATTTAATGTCGAACTGTATGAATTTCCGAGTTTTGAGAAAAATTATTTTTGAAATTTTGTTTAAAGTTCAAATTTGGAATATAAATAGAAAATTTTTAAGATAAATATTTTTTTTTATTTAATCTCATCTTTAGATATTTTGCCTCTTTTTTTACTCGATTTTTTGGTTTTACTCTTAATATCTACAAAATAAATTTTTGAATTTTCTAAGTTAAACAATTCAAGTTTAAACTCTGAATTTAAAATAAAGATTCAAATTTTAAAAAAATTGAAAATTAAAAAAAAAGAAATTTGAGTTTTATCAGGGAACTTCCAGAAAAAATTAAAAATTCGATAAATATTGGCATTTATAAAAGATTCGTAAATAGAGGAGGTTAAAAATTTTGTTTAAACTGGGAAATTTAATAATATATTATTAGACTCAGATTAATCTCTTTTAAATTTATACGTAATAATGCACATATCTATTATAAAATTTGGTTGGGCACTGCACCAAAAAGGGGGCACGTGCCCACCCTGGCCCACCATTGACGCCGTCACTGGTAATTACATACATACGTTGTTACGTGTTGCCATTGTAACTCTTGTAATAATAATCAATGTAGCAAATTAAAAAGAATTTGCATAAAGAAGAAAAGGATTCCTGTCATAAGCCCGGTAACAATAAAACTAAATGACAAATTTAATGCCAGTGGGGTGAAAAAAGATGTTGGCAGTCATGGACAGGTAAAGTTAAAACACAGTTGGAGAGGATGAGGGAAGAGATAATGCGCTAGGGGAAAGAACATTCAGGTCCCCCAGTTAGTCAGTCCCTCTAAAGCAAACCTTCAAAATACGACTTTTACGCTAATTTGGAGGACAAAGCGCGATAGGTTAATATTAAATACTAAAGGGTTTTAACTTTTTTTCTACTGTTCTCTCAGCTTTACCCCACACAACATTATCTAACGACCTTTCACATTTCTAACGTTTAAGAGTTCTAAAAAATTAATGAAAAAAGTTCATTTTCTTATTTTTTCAAAACTTAGGGGCGAATGGGAGATCGGAAAGCATTTTTTCACATAATTTTTACGGTTTTTCTCATCTACAAGTGTAAGAACTTTTTTTAAATACTCATTTCCAAAAAAAAAAAATAGAAGATGACTTTCGGCCCATCCTATTCTTCACATCTAAATTAAAATTAGAAATGTTGGTGGTAGATTTCCGAGGGTTGGGACTTCCTTTTAGGAAAAAATGTCCTGCTCTAAGGATCTTTTTTTTAGTGCGGGATCTTTACAATATAGTTTTTGGGATGACATTTATGAAAAACAAATTAATTTGTTACTAAATTGTTTTTAACTTTTCGAATGTTTTGAGCCCCACATGAATTTTTTGAAAAAGTTTTTAGATGCCATTCCAAATCAAATGACACCTTACCTTACCAATTTTTGAAGTGAACTAAAATTCGTAAAAAGTGTGCTTGTTGATTAAACTATTAGTCAAACAGTGAGGTATAAAATCAAAATTTAATTTTTAGGTTCTGCACGATTTACAGAAAATTGAATCAAAATTATAAATATAGCTGTGGGCAAGAAGCAATAAAATTATACACCAATGCTATACTATAATTGTTAAATTTTAATGCTTGTTCTGTGTTTAACGATTCTATTTTTGTAATTATTAGACTGAGGTTAAAACTGAAACTATTTATTGGTATTTAAAGTTTATTAGATTAAATTGTATTTTATAAAGTGTTGTCGAATTTTATAATATGCTTTTAATAAATGGAATGTTAAGAATATGCTTGCTTAAAAATAACAAATATTTGTTTTTACTTTTTAGAAATTCCCTTTCAGATATAACAAACAAAGGATCAAGAAAGTATAGTGTGAATGGGGATACCTGTTAAGATCCATCATTATTTACGTATATTTGATTCTAATTAAAAGCCAATTACGTAAATAACTATTGCTGAATGAACTTCTGTGTAGGTTTCTTTTTCATAAGTTACTAACAAGGAATAAATTTACAATAAGTTTATATTTGTGATTTTATCACTAAATGCTGCTTACAATAAATAAGATAATAGCCTGAAATAAATGTTTCAAAGCTGTTTGAAACACACTGGAAATATAGTGGTTTAGTTTATTGGAAAATAGGTACACACAGGTACATACAGGTAAATATTTGGTCATAATTTCAAATTATATAATTGTGCAATTCATCGTGTAAAATAGCTATTTTTAAAAATAGGACGGTCACAAGCTAAAATTATTATAAACTTCACCTATAACTAAAAAAAAAGATTTAACACAAGATGAAATGCTTTCTGTTTTATCTCAAGAAATTAATGACTATAATTAAACACTCTCACTTCTATGTAGACTACAGTCTCTATTTAGACAGGAATTAAAATGCATTGATCAAACTCAGACTATAATTTAAATAATGGCAATTAAACATCATCAAATATACCCCTTGGTGGTATTCCAACTCGTCCTCTATAGTTTGGTTCTAATTGATCACTATCCGCAAATCTTGGATCCAAGTCTCTACTTTGTGAAAAACCAGTACTGGCGCCAAATCGAGCGTCTAAATCATCGATTTCGGGTGGAAACCTTGTGTCAACTTCTGAACTATACTGTGTGCCACTATAAAATTCTTGTGGAGCGTCGCGCATCAAATTGGAACGTGTACTTCGTAAGTCTTCTAATTGAGTCATGGTTCGACCTGAAACAATAAAATTTATTCTTAACTCTTCCAGAAGTTCGAATTTTTTGAGCAAACAGTCAAATGTCCGAAATTTTATCAAAATTCATAAAAAACGAATTTCAGTTTTAGGACAATTTTGAGAAAAATTTGTGATTTTCGAATTTAAAAGGAATTTTAATAACATTTCGGTTTTAAAGTTTACTTTTAACCTCAAAAATCTGTATTTTTTATCAGTAACTAGTTTTTTTTCGAAATTTTTTCTTTAAACTGGAATTTGTTTTTATAAATTTTGAATTTCTCTCAGAAATTTGAACTTTTCTTGAAAATGCAAAATTTGGGCTTGAAGTTTTCAAACTTAATAATTAAAGAATATTCTTTTATAAATCCTAAATTAAGATACAAATTTTGAATAAAAGTCGAATTTAAAAAAAAATTATTAAAAATTTTCTTGAAATTTAAAATTGACGTATAATCTCAAAATTTTCATACAAAAAAAGCTTCAGGAGAACAATCAGATTAAAAGTCGAAATTTTGAGAGAACAATTGAATATTTCAGTTTATGGTCTGAGAATAAACTCGAAATTGCAACATTTTCTTTTATGTAAACTACGATTTTTTTTTTACAATCTGACACCAATTTTTAAACTGTGCTTATACAACAACTTGTATTACAAATATAGTAAACTTACTATCATTTGTTGCTCTTGAGCGGTAACGTCCGTTAGTAGGGAAACGCTCCTGAAACTCCCGACGACGAACTGAGGACTCTTCAGCTCTTTGTCTCTTTCTTTTTTCTGCAATTAAATTATAAGAGAATTTTCTTATAGAAACAGTTCAAAAATTACCTCTTTTAATGAGTTCTCTGCCTTCCTCAACTAGATCTGTGGTCATCTCATCATCGCCAATAAACTGTTGAAAACCCAACATTGACAAAAATCTGGAACCTAAACTGAAATAGGTTGCCAAACAAAATAGTAGAACAGCCATTGGAAAATAAACATTAAAACCATCTGATATAATTGAAATCACATCCATATGACCCATTATCTACGAAATTTGGGATTTAAGATAGGTCCTTGTGATCAAATTAAACTAACCTGGGTGTAGTGTGTTTCCATAATTTGTGTTTTTATGATGTGACTATCCATATGAATTAAACCCAAGAAATTGAGACATAGTGGTGGCGTTAGTCTGCTCAACATCATTCCAGAAAATATTAAACTATATTCATTCGTTTGATGATGTGGCGCCAAATAATATAAATTTAACAGTTTTATTTTAAGTACTGTAGAATAAGCACAGTAGCACAAATATAAAATGATTATGGTGGACAAAAGCTAAAAAAGAAATTACATTTTAATTTAAATCTAATCGTCCAATTGTTGTGGCACCTTTATAGTCATGTTGCATTAATAATAGTATCTTTTCGTCAAAATATAACAGTGCTTTTACAACATCGAAGTAATAAGCACAATTCTAATTTCAAAATAACTGTTTTTTATTAAACTTAATATTAAAAATAATATGTCTAAAAACTCGAAATTTTCGGAACAGTTGAAATTTGGAGATTAAATACGAATTTTTGACATTTGCAAAAAATTGGGCTTACAGATAAAATTTCAGGAAAACAGTAAAAAAGTGTAAACATTGAATTGACAGAAAAATCGAAAGTTCGGTTAAGCAGATTCTAAAGACATTATCATTAATTGAACGGCGGGAGTTTTGCTCTGAGCGCAACTGCGAAGACGTAGGACGGACACGATTTAAGAAATTTTGTAGACATTATGAGATCTTTCTGGAAATGTCAACTTTATTCGCAACATTTTCTAAATATAAATGTTTTTTTTTGATAATTTTTTCTCAAAATTCACATTTCCAATTTTTATTTAAAATTTAAATTTACTCAAAATTTCAATAATTTTTAAATTTGGATTTTTTTTCCATAATTTCGATAGAAAATTTAAAACATTTTTTTATAAACTTCGATTTTTTTTTCAAAATTTCGTTATAAAACTTTTCTTAAAATTTATAATTTAAACATTTAGAGGTTTTGTTTTAAAAGTATTTTTACAATTTGATTTTTAAAAATAAATGTCGAGTAGTCGAAATGTTGACCTTGTTAAAATAAATATTCCTCCACAAATTTAACCCAATTTAGATTTTTTTTTAGAATTTCGTTCTTATCTTGAAGATTTAATTTCTTTCACAAAATATTAAAATAAACTCTTTTGATTACATTCTTTTAATTCTAGGTTTACAATTTAATTTATGTACTTCTAGTTTTTTTCTGAAATTTCGAGGTTAGTATTTAAATTTATTATTTTTCTCGACATTTTAAATCTAAATGGATTTCGAGAGATTGTTTTTCGACATTTTACACAATTTCGACTACAAATTTAAAAATTCAATAACATTTTTCTCGAAAATTCTCATATAAATTCGATTTGGATTGCTTTTAAAGTTTTTGTTTCCCTCTAAATTTCGAGTTTTGAATTCTTTTTTAAATTCTTATCAACTTTTATACAATTTTGAAATTTTTACAAAATTTTAAATTTACTTAAATACAATTTGAACGTTTCCAGAATTCTGGTCTTAATCTTGAAATTACGTTTTACTAGGAATTTCGAATTAAAACTTTCTGAACATTTTCACATTTTTTCCAGAATTCTTCTACGATTAAACATTAACAATTTTTAGAAGCCAAGTGGTGATTTTGTACTTCAAAGTGATAAATCAACGAATACATGGAGAAATAAAATTTACTCACCTCAATTGTAAAATAATCATACTTTTCTTTTGCAGAGTTGACTATAAGAGCGAAAATTGACAAAACAGGTTCTTTATTAAAAAAAGTAACCTCAGACCAGACAACACAAATAGAAAATATGCCAGCCATAACAGATAAACATTTCTGTGTGTAACAATATAATAAACATTTCCAGTACCATTCTGAAATAGAAAAAATCTCATTATGTGTTATCTTATTTTATTTTTGAAATATTGCAAATACAGTAATACCTCTAAATTATGCGATAGGTGAGACCGACGACAATCGCGTAAGTCGAGATATATTTGAGCATATTATGTGCACACACAGGAGTGTACACATAGAAAAGAAAAATATTTTATGAAAATTTTTATTTTTCTATACACAAATGAATGAATTACATTATTACATAAATCTAAGTTACTTAATCTAAGTAGTCAATTTTATAAAACCTAATAAACTTGTCTAACAAGACAACGATTCTTTTCTTTTCTCGCAAAATTTTTTTATGAGACGCTAATATTTTTTTATTCCTTGCATTGTAACGCGATCATTGTTAGGGGCTGGATTTTCCAGAATGATTCCCTTTTCAATAAAATGAGCCCTTCAGTCAGGTTTGTAACTGTTTTTAATTTGCAGTCACCAGCTACACTTTCGTCAACAATTTCTGTCATTTGGTATTTTGGGACCTTAAAATATTGAAATACAGAACTTGTCCCCTGAAACCAAGAAAGATAACCAAGGACCAGTCCGTTCCACCAAACCTTAAAATATATGTTTTTTTTTGCAATATTCGATAGAAGCATTTTCTTTTAGAACAGGTCCATCCCATTTACATTATAAATACAATTTCACGGATATACCAACATATGAACGAAAAGGGGTTATCAGGAACCGCGTAAGCCCGAGTTTGCGTAAGTCGGGATATTATATATATGTATACTAAATTCGCTAATAGTTGACATATCCCCTCCGATGCGTGATGAACACTTGGAACACTTCCTAAATGTAGGTGGATTAGGTGGTAGGATGGTATCAGGGGTTGTAAGTAGATCACACGCAGCGAGAGAATTACCCCCGAGTGGATTACAGGCCGCAAGCTGTTCACGCGCTAAGAATTAAGACGCGCCGCAGGTGGATTTCAAAAAAGTCTAATTTTACAAAACACGTAGAAATTTTTAAAATAAAATTTGAAAAAGGGTCGACATTTAAAAAATTTCGAAACATCCAAAAACAACGAAGCGAAGTTTTTAAATACAGGAGAAATTGAAAAAAATCAGCTTAAAAAAAACTCGTTATTTTGAAAAAACTAGGAATTTTCGAATGCTTGAAATTTTGTAAAAAAAAAAGTAGAAATCTTCAAATAAAATTCGAAATTTTAAAACAATACTAAAATTTTTAAAAAAGTACAAATATTAAAGTTATCACAAAAAATAAAAAAAAATTAAATCTAGGATTTTCAAAAAACTAATTGAAATCTTCGAAAAAATCTAAATTTTAAATAGTCAAAATTTTTTGAATATCGAAATTTTAAAGTAAAATTTTCAAAAAGTCCTAATTTCCAAAAATGGCGAAATTTTAATAAAGGTTTAAATTTCGTTATACAATCGAAATTTTGAAAAAGTTGCAACTATTCATTATGGGAGAAAAACTTAAAAATAAAAAAAAAGCAAAATATTGAAAAAAGTCTGTTGGGAAGGTAGAATTCATGTTTGTTCTGACTTCTTGTCTTTACTAAGTCTTTTGAAAACATGGTTAAAAGTAATAATGGCCACTAACTAAGATATTTAGTCTGCGCAAGATAAAGTCTGCCAATTAGTCTGTGGCTTGGCCTTGTCCATTAATGGGAAGTTTATTCCAGTGAATTTGATATGTGCCATATTCAATTAGTCGAGTAATCTGCTGGTGTATGGCCGGCTCATGACATTACAACTAGGCCATCCTGCATATACTAGTAACTAACAGACCACATGCAATAGCTAAAACTCACCAACAAATGGGGTATATAAATATGTTGTAAACCAAGACTTTGGTTTTTGAAACGTGCGCTTAAATCTATGATCCCGAGAAATTTGGTTTTTAAGTGTATCTTCAAGATCAAATATGCGCTCAACAAGAATGTTCCACTGAGTTTCAGTCCTTTGCAAAACTTGTAAAGATTTTATTGTCTAAAATATAAATAAAGGTACCATTTGTTTACACATTTTAAATTACTCTACTTGTCTGTGTAAAAGTATTAGAGCTTTCTCACTAGGTTGATCATTAGGTGTATCTTCAGGCAGTTGCCTCCTATTCATTCTATCTTGTAATTCAGTGGGAACCTTTTGTAAAATTGTCTCCAAATGTTGATGCATTAAATCACCTGGACGAACTGCCAAAGATATGGCTTGTAGTGACTGAAAGTTACACATTCCATACACTTATGTTAAACACTATTTTATATTACCTCAAGAACATCATCTACAGTCTCTTCTGCTTCAGCTTTATCTAAATTTAATTTAGCAGCCTTAAAGTAAAGGTGAGTTAAAACATAGCTGTGGTTAGAATTGTGCCACAATTTTCTAGGCACTTCAACCAAAGCATATCCTAACAAAAGTACCAAAAGAAACAAACCCCAAGTATTACTGGCTGAAGAAGCTATAGCTTTGAGTTTAGGCCTAAAAATTTTAATATTTTAGGGAATGTATTTGCATATTATCATGTAAATTACCAATCTAAATTTATGTTGGGTTGTAAAGCTAGGTATATCAGCAATATTCCACATATAAGTAGGTAGGAGCCATAATAGATGGCATTGTCAATAATAGCTGATTTTAATTTTCCTTTTACTGTAAAATCGCCCGCTTTTATGTAAGATTGCATCATTGGCATTATCAACCTAAAATTAATTTCAAATTTATTCCATGTGCAATTGAAATAATACTGATTTTTCAAGTTCACACTATAAATAGCCAAACTTTCAAGAAAAAAAAAATAAGTTAAATTTATAAACATTGGATTTTCCGAAAAAGGCCAAAATTTTGACAAATTGTCATAAATTTATTTTTTTAATTTAAATATTTAAGGGTTTAATCAAAACTGTGAAAATAAACATCATAATTTTAAGGGCAAAAATAACAACTGCAAGTTAAAAGTCTGATTTTAAGAAAAAGGTTGAAAATTTAGAAAACATTTTAGAATCATATAATAATAGTTGTGATATTAATAATAAAATTGAACTTGTAAGTTTGAATTCAAAGTGTCAAGTTTAAAACTGATGTTGCAGAGAAAAATTGAAATTTTTAGTTTGTTGAAATTTCAGGGCAAAATAATGTGACACCTCCATGCTTGTACCAATAACATTAACCAGATTGTTCAAAATATTCATTGCTAAACCTTGGACAATGACTTATTGCTAAAACCCAAAATTTCTAGCCACAAAAATAAAAAAAATATCAAATTTCAGTACCAGAATAGTATATTTCATCAGAAAAATAATTGATATTTTTAGTATGAAAACACTAGATTTAAAAATAACACATTCCTTACCAAGTTAAGCACTGTGTACTCCAATAAACTGTACGCCATAAATTTGGAAAAACAGCATCAGGTACATTACTCCATGGTTCTTCACATGTTTCATTTGGGAAAATAGTAGCTGTAGTGTTATGATCAGTACCTATTACGAAATTGTGTTTGTGCTTTTCTAAACATTGCCGATAAACAGTCTAAAATAAGGCACCAATTAGAGATACATGAATACTCAGATAAGAGCTATATTACTTACTGAAATAACATCCAATGGCAAAGCAAATATTATTAAAAAGCTAAAATTCCATGCTATAAGCACGATAAAAGTAACAATTAAATGATGCCTAAACCAGTTGCCATATCTATACAGAACTGTGCTCGAAAGTATAAAAGATAACAATATTTTTGAAATTAACGGAGCATTACTCATTTTGACTAGATTTGTAACGTATTTCAAATATTTTAATCTTCTTTCTTTTTATTTTCTTGAGCTTTCGAGGCCTCCTGTTGCATTTTTTCGAGTTTTTCCAATGTAAAACTTTTTAATGGTATCAATCTTGGTTTACTCAATATTAAATCTTGAACATCTTCTATCATAATCTGCCCCGTTTTCGGTAAAATCAGTTTCAAGTTTTCAACATCGGGCATATCCATTAAAATATCCGTAAAAATATTTCACTTTAGAAATGCATTTCCAAATGTTATTTAAAAATAGAAGAAAACACTTCGCAAAATGACAAACGTCAAAATAACTTGATGACAAGTTGACAAATCGGCAACAATACAATGTCGCCAACATAAAAACTTGGAAACCGACTAACATTTCTAGTAGATCATATGCCTATGTTTTGTATAGTTTATCTACATCTGATATATGCAGAAGAAAAACTACCTATAGTCCAATTATTTTATCAAAGCATAAACATCGCAGATTTCTCAAACCATTAATATATGAAATTATATAGCATTATCTTATACATATATTTAAACGTATTATCTAATCTAAGTATTACTAATGATAGTAGCATAATAACTGTAGTTTATTCTTCAAGGTAATCTTGCAGATTTACTAAACAGTGTGATTAAAATTTGCTGACTCTTATTATTAAATATACGAATTCAAATAAATTATCAAAGTATTGTATTTTCTCATGCTGATTATTATAGTGGCATTTTTACTGTTACCGCAAAGTTCCAATTTTTTAAATGGAACACCTGTATATTAGTATATTTTATAATGTATATGTTTATAAAAGATAATGAAATTTAGAACAAAAATAGTTATTTTAAAATTGTTATCAAAATAAATAAAAACGAGAAAGTAAACGTATACCATAAGAAATTGAAAATCAATGCGAAATTATGTATTAAAAATATGGAAGTTACCATCTTTAACTGCAATCAAAGGGGGTTCGAGTTCAAATAAAGTGAATTCCACAAGTTAAATTCCATAAGGCTGTTTTAAAGGAAAAATATTTAATTAAATAATATGCGAAAATCAAAAGTTACACCTTTATTTTTTAGATAAGCAAAGATTAGACATGATTATTTTATGTCATACCTTTGCAGGTTGGTGCGAATTACATAACATTAATGTTTTATCGTTTTTTTGGTTATATTTAGCCTAGAAACCAAAATAATTTACATCATCATTACATAACCACGATTTAACTTAATATTTAATTTTATTACCTAAAATAATTATTTCACAGAATATTATTTTTGCTACAGCAAAGGATCATTATCAGTTTGCACGAAAAGTTAATGCAGATTTTATTAAAATAAATATTTTAAAACAGCCTTATAAAATAATAATGTTTTTACATAAGTTTCGAACGCGAAACATGTTTCTTTAGGTATTATGCGTTGAATTTGTCACAAAAAGTTAGGTTACATTAACGGTTTTTAAACTGTGCTTGAATAATTTAGATGGCACACAAACGGATTCAGCAGTATAAAACGCAAAATAACTATTTGTACCGCAAAATAAGTGACCTTAGGTAAAAAATATTTTTTTTTTACTTCATTATGCAAGGCACATACAAATGTTTGTTGATGTGGTTCTAGCTTTAAGAGTACCGCTCTACGTATACAAAAATATGGCAGCAATGACGTCAGAACTTTTATAGTCTTGAGCCATGTAAATGAAAGCTGCTTTATTTTTGCAGTTGGACACATTGTTGCCAATACAACAAATATTATGAAATTTGTTCTGTTGTGTCATTTTATAAGAATGTTCTGTGTTCGAAACTGTCAATAAGTTCCTATTTTCAATGTCATTTGTCAGTTCTCAATTTACACAAAAACTTAAAATGTACAATTATTAAAAAATTTTCAAATAAACATGAGTGATTTGTTTAAATCAGCGTTCGAATACTTTAGTGGGCCCCCAAACGGTCAAAGTGAAAATAGTTTTGTAGGCCAAGTAATTGAAATTTCCAATGTAAAATTAAAAATAAAAAGAGTTATTGCTGAAGGTTGTTTTTGGATATTGATTTTTCGTTATCATTTTTAATATGTGGGTGTATTTACAGGAGGATTTGCTATTGTATATGTCGCTCAAGATGTTTCTACAGGCAAAGAATATGCCCTAAAGGTAATTACATGTTTTACATAGAGAAAATGTGACACCCCCTTTTTATGTTTTTAGAGATTATTGGCGGCCGATGAGGAGGCTAAGCAAAATATAGTACAGGAAGTCAATATATTGAAGAAACTGGTGGGGCACCCTAATGTCATACAATATCTGACTGTTTCTTTTATTGATAAATCCCAAACAACTCATGGACAGTCTGAATTTTTATTAGTTACTGAACTTTGTACTGGTTAGTGGTAATACTTATTTCATAGCATTTTCCTTATGAATACTCTTAAAAATTGTTAAGACTCATGTTTAAATTTCATGTTGATTGATGCAGGGGTTGTAAGTCGTTTAAGAAATCTGTTTAAAATTTAGTGTTACTCCACACGTGCCAAGTTTTATTTACCTATCTGAATATATAATTTAAATACAATCGTTTATTCATAACACTTTCTGCCATTTTTGTTATTCAGTGATATCTCTTATATTAAACCCATTTAATTCAAACTGTCTCTTAAACCAAACTCTAAGGTATGGGGGTTGAAATACTGTTAATATTTATCGTATTATACAAACTTGGGTTATAATTAATCGATTTTTTCAGTTTCTTGAGGTTCGTTATAAGCTGACACCACTGAATTTGTTTTTTTTTACAGGGGGCTCCCTTGTTGACGTTTTACAAGCACGTGCGAGTCCTTTCGATGTTAACACAATAACTAGAATATTTTATCAGACTTGTAGGGCAGTGTCACATATGCACTCACAAACACCCCCAATAATACATAGGGATTTAAAAATTGAAAATTTGTTGTTGAGTGCAGATGGAAGTATAAAATTATGTGACTTTGGATCAGCAACCTTGGAAACATACAGACCTAATATTAATTGGTCAGCAAATGAACATACAAATTTGGAAGAGAGTGTAAGTTTTAATAATATGAGAAAATATTTAGAATTTCAGAAATGTGTCATACAGGCTACCTTGGATAACGATACAATCTACAGTAGTATCTCAAATGCTAATAAAATCAGAGATGATTAGATGACTACATTAGAGAAAAGTTGATCCTTACTGAACTCTGCAATGTCGAATTATCAAAATTTAAAAGTTTTGGTTGTTTTCAAAGATATTCAGAAAAACCAAATTTTAGAAATTAATAAACATTTTGAAATCAAAGTGAGAAATTGAGAAAGGAGACTTTTAAGGTTAAGCTTAACATTTTGAGAATTCTTAATAAATTAACTATTTTTCTAAATTTCGGCTTTAATCCTAACATTTGTAAAAAAATCTTGACTGTATGAGTTCAAAAATTTCAATCTTAAACTCAGTATTTTAAGAAAAAGTTCTTTTATAGGGAAAAACTCGGAATTTATAAAATTTAAATTTATAAAAAATATAAATTTTTCAGTTTAAATTCGGAACTTCAATAAAATTTCAAATATCCCATTTTTTACTTAGACTTTGAAAACGTCTATAAAATTCACTTTTTTTCTTTCAAATTATTCCCTGTTGGATTTCAAACTTATGTTCTTGTTTGGAGATTCATAATTTTCCAATAAGTAAATGTTTTCAATTTTTTTTTGTTAATTCATTTTTCCAAATTTCAAATATCCTATTTTTTGCTCATAATCTTCTAGAAAGGGCATTTTTAATTCAAAGTTTTTACTTTGACTAAAAAGTTGGAAAAATGTAGTTTCCTCAAAATTTCGAATTAAAACTGAAAATTAAAAAAAAAAGTTAACATTTCGAAAAACATTCTCAAAATGTAAGTGGTAGTATTCTCAACATCCATTTCAATCACATAATTTGGGATTTAAACTACATTTAAATCCGAGGTTTTACTTGAAGTTTAAAATTCCTAGAAAATCTTTCAGTTCAAAATTGAGAATTCTAGGAAAAAATCTAATATTTTTAAGTTAAACTTCACATTTCTAAAACATTTAAATAAATTTAACCTTTAAAAATTTAAACTACTCTGAAGTTTTGACTTTAATCTTGAAATTTGTAAAAAGGATGCGAATTTTCAAATTTAAAAATTGCAGTCTTCAACTCCACATTTTGAACAAAAGGTTCAGATTTCGGGAGTAACTTAAAATGTATAAAAACACAATTGAAGGTTTATAACACAAAATTTCAAGAATCAAGTCGAAATTTTAACAAGAACTCAAAATTTATTTTAAAAAAAGTTTTAAAATTTCCTCGTAATTAGAATTGTGATAAAATTTTAATCTTTCGACTTTTTCCTCAGAAGCTGGCATAAAATGCAAATCTTGAGATCTTAAAGTCAAAATTTTGAGGAAAATTATTCTTAAATTAATTTTTCTTTAACAGGTTTCGCTTTGTCTGGAAATTTAGACTTTTTCTTGAATTTTTATACTAAAATTCAACATTAAAAATACAGAATTTCAAGGTTAAACTCGAAATTTTGAGAAAACAGTTAAAGAAAATAACAAAATTCAACAAAAAAAACTTGAAAGTAATGTGAATCATTTTTATAGATGGCAAAGTTTACCACCCCAATGTACAGGGCTCCAGAGATGGTGGATACTTGGAGCAACTACTTTGTAGGCCCTCCTGCTGACGTATGGGCTTTGGGATGTATATTGTACACATTGTGTTTCATGAGACATCCATTTGAAGACAGTGCTAAGCTAAGAATAATAAACGCAAATTACACTATTCCCCCAGATCCAAAGTATTCCTGCTTTCATGGAATCCTAAGTATTAAAATATTCTAACCCATAATAATGAAAATAAAAATAAAATTTTAGGAGGCTGTTTTCAAGTTAATCCTGAGCAACGCATAAACGTGTCTGGCATTTTAGAAAGACTAGCTGCAATAGCAGAAACGAATAATTTTAATTTGAAAGCGCCACTTCAATTCCCACAAAATTTGAAACCTGAGACTGACAGTGATTCTGGATATTGTGATATGCTTTCAACCAATGGCATGAAGCAGTCTGCTGCACCTCCTCGACCCGCCCAACCGCCTCCAGGTCAACAACCCAGTCGGCCTCCACCTCCAGTATGTATTTTTTGCTAGTAATGAGCTGATATGTGTAAGAAATTTAAAATCTTATTCGATGAGAAATCTTTTAAAAATATAACCAAAGTCGACATTTTAACTGGAAATTATTTTTTAGAAATTTTTATTTAAAACTCAAAATTACTTTAAAGTTTTGACATTTTCATATTAAGGAAGAAACTTTATGAAAAACTTAAAAATTTCAATTCCAAAGCTTAAACTTTGGAAACAGTTTGAAAACTTTAGAAAAAAATTTAATTCAGAAAGTTAAAGAAGAAAATCTTGAATTTTGAGTTTAATATTTATTTTCGATTAAATTTAAAAAAATAGATTTTGTTCACAAAATTTCAAAAAAAGTCGAGTTTAAATTCGATATATCACATTAATTTTGAAATTAAAGTCGAAAATTCTATAAAAACACGTTTGTGTGCCCAAAGAAGTGCAGATTTTGAATATGAAATTGAAATTTTTTTGTGCTCAAATTAAAAAGTTCAAGAAAAAGTTAGAAATTGGAGGCAAAATTAGAAATTTATAAAAAGTTCTTTAATTTTCGAGTTGAAAAATTGTAAATTTGGGAATTTTGGGAAACTATTTAAATTTAGAAAGAAGGAAATTCGATATTTATTTTTAAAAAAATAGTTTCAACATGGAATTTGGAGAAAAAGGTCGAATTTGGAGTTAAATTTGAGAAAGATAAAGATGAAAGTGAGACTTTCAAGGAAAAACGTCACCATCTTTAAAAAATGTTAGATTTTGAATGAAAAGTTGGTCTTTTAAGAATATGATAAAAGTTACAAGTTCAAGCTAGAACATTTTTCAAAATAATGGAAGTTTTGAGAAAAAATAGTAATTTCGAAAAATGGTTCCCAAAATTTGGTATACTTTCAACTCTTTCTTAACAAAATTGTTTGACAGCAAATACAATAAATAAATATAAAATTGTAGGATGCCAATAAGACCTTAGGTTTCGGGTTCAGTAAAGCGAAACCGGCCCAGAAGACCAGTAAAGGGAAACCGCTTTGAAACAAAATTTTGTTGATATATTGCTGAATTTCCATATGTATTCCTTTTCCCTTTACATGAGATTTGATGAGATAAAGCCGGGTACCCCAATTCTCACATACATAATTAATAAACCTCCTTGTTAGCTATATGTACTTTATAAATAAATACGAATAGATTTGTTTTTTTTTTAATTCTTTTTTCTTGAAATTCATAGTTTAAAGTCGTAATTTTAGTTTTTTTTTTCTGTAACGTGTGGCGTCGCACTTTTAACTGAGACTAGAAACAATAACTTCTTTGAAATTTAGGCCTTTATATTTAAATTTCGATTTTTTGCTGATATTCTTATAGTAGATTTGAATACTAAAAGAAATAATTTATTCCAGAAACCGCAAATGCCAGCAATACCAGCTCAATCCCCCAAACGGCCTCCTCCAGTACAAAACCAAATGCCACCACAGCAGAGACTACAAGAAACTAAACAATCTGGCTTATTTTTTTCTTTAAAAGGAGGCGCTGGTAGCTTCCTTAAAAATTTGAAAGATACTAGTACAAAGGTTATGGCCACTGTTCAACAGTAGGTAGTGGATAATAGTTTTGTAAAGTTTTTAATGTTTTCTATGTAGATCCATGGGAAGGAATGATCTCGATATAAGTTACATCACATCTAGGATATTAGTAATGCCATATCCATCTGAGGGAATCGAATCAGCCTATAGAGTAAATCATGTGGAAGATGTTAAACTTTTCTTGGATACACGGCACCCTAATTCTAAGTACTCGATATATAATCTTTCTGGCAGAACATATCATTCAAAATTTGGCCAAGCAAGGGTAATAGATTGCAGCTTTGCATATCCTGAGCATTTCAGAGCGCCATTATTGATCTCACTTTATCAATTGTGTGAGGATATTTATCAATATTTAGCTGGTGATAGTAGAAACGTTGTTGTTATTCACTGTATGGTAAGTAGTTTGCTACTAATCTGTTCAGCATAAAATGATGTGTCAATTTGAAATTAATCACAGAAATTAAAGAATATAAATAAAATCCAAAATTTTTAGGTGATTTTTAAAAGCTGTAATTTAAAAGAAAATGACCATAAAAAAATATAAGAAATCAAATTAAAGCAGCAAGTTCCTAGTTTTTAGATCCTGAATTCAACATTTTTTAGCTTAAGCAGTTTTTGAGTGGTCATAAGAAAACCATCTGAGAAAAATTATCTGAATTTATGCTTGCCTTTGAATAAGCCCGCAAACTTCAATAATAACTCTTACAGAGAAGTTCCTCCTTTAATTTGATCCGTTTCCGAGCCTTGCGCATTGAATTTTTCACGAGTTATCATCAATCAGAAAAATACCGAACCAAAAAAAAAACATTTCCTGGATTGTCTATTTCGAGAAAAAAGTCGCATTTTGAGAACTAAGCCGACCTTAAAAGACAAATATTGAGAAAAATTTCTAAATTTCAATAAAAAGACTGATTTCTGGGGAAAAATTGATATTTCCAGAAATATATATGGCAAACATTTTGACAGAAGTCGAAATTTTTGGAAGAATTTTCACCCCATTTAATTTGAAGAAAAAAATCGAATTTTCGATAAAAAATAAAATTTCGAGGAAAACATCTAAATTTCGAGAAACAGAAAATTCGAGATAAAAGCTTTGAGAAGAATGAAAAAAGAAATAAATGCTACCAGCAAGTGGAAGTGTTGAGTAAAAGGTCAACATTTTGAGAAACAAATGACATTTAGAAAGTCAGGTTTTGACGAAAAAAGCCTAATTTCGAGTATAAAAGTCAAAATTTTGGAAATATATTTAAGGATATTGAAATTTCTAAAAAGACCAGTTAAAAAAAATCGAATTTATAAGAAAATTTAAATATCTAGGAAAAGACTGAAATTTTAAAAAAGACGAAATTTTCCAGCAAAAAAGTCAAATGCATAACTATTAAACTTGATTAACGATTAAAAAGCAACAGAAATTAAAAACTCCACAATGTTTCGATAAATATTTGCTAACACCGGAACAGCTGGTATGACCGGCGATGATGCAGTAATGCGAAACCTGGTCCGGTGTTAGCAAATATTTATCGAAACATTGTGAAATTTTTAATTTCTGTTGCTTTTTAATCGTTAATAAAGTTTACTAGTTATGGATAATACAGAATTTCATGAAGTAAGGGTTGGAAATGTCAATTATTAAAAGTCAAATTTTGAGAAAAAATATTGCATTCTGCGAATAAAGTGGAACTTAAAAAATATTGAGATAAAATTGAAAAAAGTTAACATTATGATAATAAGGTCTGATTTTACAATAGAAATTAAGTCGAATTTTGAGAAAAGCCGAATTTTAGAAATAAAGTCGAAATACAAATTTGATAGCAAAATTTGCAGAAAAAAACCAATTTAAAAATAAATCGAAGTTTAATAAAAAGCGAAATCTCTGAGAGAAAGTCAGATTTTGAGAAATAAAGTCGAATTTTGAGAATAAAGTGGAACAACATAAAAGGCATATATTATATTGAGAAGTGTTGAAATTTCGATGAAAAGTCGAGAAACAGAAAGCAGAAACATAAAAGGTTAAATTTTTATAGAAAGTCGAAATTGTGGAAGACATTTTTATATTCCTTCGTTTTTTAATGTAATTTCGAGGAAAAAAGTCAACATTTCGAAAAAATATCGAATTTCAAGGAAAAAAAGAAGACTGATTTTCCAATAGAAAATGGAAATTTCGAAAAAGATGGATTCTGTGATTAATTTGAAGAAAAAAAATCTATTTTAAAGGGTCATATTAGGGCAAATTTCTAGAAAAAGACGAAATTTTTAAGAAGTAAAAAAAGTCGTATCTTGAGAAAAAAGTCGAATTATAAATTTTTGAGTAAATTAATTCTGATTAAAAAGACGAATTTCGAGAAAAAAATATAGAATTTCGCAGAAAGTTACATTTTGAGAGAAGGAGGCAAAATTTGGGCATTTTTTGAGAATAAATTTTAAATAATTTGATTTTAAAAAGTTAATTTTCAGAGAAGGCTAACTTTTTAAAGAAATTGAGACAAATTGACAAAATAAACGATTTTTAAAAGAAAGTTGAAGTTTTATGAAAAAATCAAAATTTTCAGAAAAAGTCATTAGGAAAAGTTCAGGTTGTGAAAAAAATGAGTTTTTAAAAACAGGTCGATTTTTGTGAATAAAATCAAAATTTCAAAAAATGACAAATTTCGAAAAAAAAATGTTCTAAAAATATGATTTTTTTAATAAAAATCCAAAAGTTCTCTTGACTAGATATCTATTTTCTTTCCTTGCATTAGATAGAAGGAGAGCAAACGCACTCTTCCACTATGTCTGCTCCTGCTCCACAGGCAGATAAATTTTGATTCCAAGACTGAGAATTTGATTGTAACTTTTTAATTTCAAAGGATCCCAAAAAAATTCGGAAAATTTCAATGATTGAATTTGTCTTTTGCTAAAAATCAATTTACTGAAAATTTTTCTCTTTTTATTTAATCTTTTTTTCTGCTGAAGATATTTTTTACCAATAATCGTTTGTTTTTTTTTTTTCGTTTTTTTTTATACAGACATTTTTGAAAATGTTAAAATACGTTTTCGACATAGAAAATTAAGAAAGACTGAAAAGTTCATCCACAAAATGATTTCTAAAAAAAATGCAAAATGCAAACGTTTCGAGCACATTATTATTTGCAAAATGATGCCAACTTAAGCGAATATTTATAATTACCCAATTTTTTAACTTTTTTTCAATGAACTTTCTTGCACTAACTTTTTTTTAATTCAATAAGTAAAGTTTGTAAAGAATATTTTGCATTATGCAAAACTCTACATTCATTTTCTGGGCTTTTATTAGTTTCCAAGTTATTGATTACCAAAGTCAAAAATGACTTTTTTTGCTTTTTTTGAACGGAGAAAACTCACCGCAAAATTATTGTATACTGCTGAAAAAGCGCTCAGATTAAAGATAATTAAATTATCTAGAAGAGCTTTATAATGGAATCCCTGAAAAAACTTTATTGAATCTATAAACCATTTTTAAATAAAAAATTTGAAAAAAAATTTCCGATGGTATTTTTTATAATTACTCAAAAATTGGTGATGTTAAAAATAAACTAAAAACTTGCAGTTTTAATTTGCTTGTTTTATTTTTGCTCGTGACCATTTTTCTCAAAGTTATGTCCTTTTGAAAATCATCTAAGAATTTGGGAAGTTTTTAACATTCCTTAATTTTTTTGTTTAGTTTATTTGCGATTATGTTAATTTTTCGGGTGATTAGCTTTAGGATGAACTTCTGTTCACAATCTTTCACGGAAGTGAACTTGATTTAAAATGATTCGCTTTTAGGATGGTAAAGCGACTTCAGCTGCTTTAGTCTGTGCCCTTTTAATATATGCTGGATTATATGAGGTACCCGAAGATGCTTTGCAGATGTTTGCTGTTAAAAGAATGCCTCCAAATATGCGTCCTTCCGAACTTAGGTATTTGTATTACCTTGCCGATATTGTCCGAAGTCCTCCCGTTTATCCACATTACAAGCCGGTTACTTTAGTTTCGTTGCAAATGCATCCTATACCTACTTTTACGAAAGCGCGGTAAGTATCGATTTTAAATTAATTGCAGCGATTTCATTTCCTTTTATTATTCTAGTGATGGCTGTCGACCTTATATCGAAATTTACAATGAAAATAGATGTATACTATCTACTCTGCAGGATTATGAAAGAATGAAATTGTTTTTCATTTCAGATGGAAAGGTAATATTTAAACCAGTGGTCCTCAAAATGTTTATTCATGTTTATTGGGAACCACCGAACTTACCAAACATTATTCTCTACAAGCACTTCTAAATTAGAATCGAAATTTTGAGATTAAAGTAGCAACTTTTAAAATAAAGTATAGCTTTTGCAATTGAAGTTGAAATTTTGAGATTAATTTCGAAAATTTGAATTAAATTTGAAATTTTGATATTAAAGTAAAATTTTCGATATTGGATTCGAAATTTTCAGATTAAAATATAAATTTCCATCTTAGTCATAATAGTAGATTTGAAATGTAAAAATTGAAGTCGAATTTTTAAGATTAAAGATAATAATCATAATAGTAAATTTGAAATTCTGATTTGAATTTTGAAATTTTGAGTTTAATCCCTCTAGAGATCAAATTATAGCTATTAATGTAACGAGATAATTTTGCGATTTATAATAATGGAGGACGTTTATTCTTCATCAAGGACGTTGGCAGGCGATGAGGCGTTAGCTGAGTCGTTTGGCAACGTCTGAGATTTTTTAAATCGCTAATAATCGAGTTGCATTCATAGCTTTATCGAATCATTGACAATGGTGACATAAAAAATCAACAAACTTTTAAAATGAAATTTGTATCTAGGGTATTATGATAGGCAACTAACGTATTATAATTTAAACTAACGTATCATGTGGTACCAAGTTATTAAGAAGCTGCTAAATATTATAAGGTTAATAATTACCAATAAAGATTTTAAAAGGCGAAATTTCAAAAATTCGACTTAAATTTTGAATTTAGATTTTAATCTCAAAATTTCTACTTTTAATATACAAGTTTAAATCTAGAGTAGTAAAAAAGAGTTGTAAATAGGTTAAGTTGAAAACATAACATGTTATTGAAATGCAACTCATTTTATTGGCTCTTGAGCAAAGTAACTATTCATTAGCAAAGTAAGGCATCGGACACATAAGCGATCGCGATAGCGATCACGTTCGCGATGGCGATCAAATATGGCTCTAGAAATCAAATGCAGCCGAACACACCAGTCGCGACCGGTCAGCGATGTGTTCTAGCTCTGCAGCATTTGATGGCTAGTCTACGGCGATATAGCTGCTTTGGCGATTAAACGCTGCAGTTTATGTTTACTCGCAAATCGCGTGCATTGGAAATCAAAAAATACGTTCGATTTAACAGATTTTTAATGAAAAACAAAAAAAAAGGTGATGTTTTATTTTATTTAACACATATAAATGTTTGCATTTAAAATAAATGCCAAATTGTGAAATATATGAAATTAGCAAGCAGTGATGGGATAATGTTAATTACATATTATAATACATTTAATAACATATACAGTGTGTCACATAAGCCATGGACTTGGCATAACTTAGGATCTTGGTTATAAGTTAGGCTGACCAGAAAGTTTGAAGTTCAATAGGGAACATTTTCGCAATTTCGAGATTCATATTGATGGTGGAATTTCGTTTCATGACTAAATAAAAGCTCTATAGTGGCGTAATTACATGTTTTCCTTGTTAAATAATTTTTGTGGACACTACATTGAATTTTATAATTTTCGAATTAGGATAAATTGAAAAACTTCAAAAAACGGAGAAGTTTTCCTCACAACCTCATATATTACGTTCATGATTGTGGTCGCGATCGCGTATATATATTCACCCCTTTATGTGATCGCGAACGTGATCGTGAACGCTATCGCGATCACTTATATGTGTCTGACGCCTAACTATTCATTTGCTTAACACCTTGAAATAGTTTGCATACCAGCATTAATATTCAGTTTGAGTACCTCTGATTTAAACGTTGATTTGTTTGATTAATTTACATTTTACATTGTGTCTCATATCATTGTTTTAGTGTCTTTTACCAATTAACGCAACTGTTTGTGGCGATGTTTGCGTTATAGTGTATCATGCTCGGAACGTTTTGGGAGGAGTGATGACTCAAGGAAAAGCAACAGGCATAAAAATATGTCAGATTCAGTTGCATACAGGTTTTATACCAGAAGAAGAAACGTGTCTTCGTTTTACAAAGTAAACTTTGCTTTTATTAATAAAGTAAAATCAGAATAATAGAGTAACATCACAATTTACGTTTTAGATTAGATTTGGATGACTTATCAGATGGACAAGATCACTACCAGGAAAGGTTTAGTGTCGCTCTTAATGTTTTTGTTGGTGATAGTGAAAAGAGACCTACACAACCCGCTCCTTGGGTTACGGACAAAACGCAAAGAGTCTCTGATACTGTGTTCAATACTCAAATTGAGAAAGATGAAACTGTTGACAATTTCGGTACGTATTTTCTTACGACTGCGACAGTCTTATTGACTCGATGTTACAGTTAGTAAACCAGTGAGAAAAAATGACGTATCACCTGGTAAGCCTCCAGAAAAGCCCCAAAGGCCAGCACCGCCTCCAAGACCCATTCATATAGATGTCGATAAAAAGGACTCTAGTGATTCAGAAGTTGAAATAACTGTTGTAAGTTAAGATATTCAAAATGCCCTTGCGCTTTGTCTTTTTTCAAAACTTTCCCGCCGATGGAACATAAGAAATAATCACCTTGTTTATTTTCTAGGTGGAACTAATCAATTTAAATGTTTTTTTTTAATGTCACTTCTAATTTGTTCTCAATTTTTTATATGTGAACCCGAATTTCGTTAAAAAATTCAAGAAAAATATTTCGAGTTTGAAGTCGAAATTTTTAGGGAAAAAAGTAAAAATTACAAGTTTAAATCCGGAATTTTGGAAAAACATCAAAGTTACATAAAAAACCTGATTTATAAAAAAAAAAGTCGTCAAAATGTATAGATTAACCTCAAATTTTTGATAACACTTCTCTAGATTTCGACATTTTCGTGAACTAAAGTTTCGAGGTTACAAGTTGAAATTTAGAGAAACGCAGAATTTTGGAGTTTAACTTTCTGCTTCTTCCCTAATTTTTCGATTTTGTTCTCGACGTCTAAACTTGTTTTAATAATGTAAAAATTCGAGGCGATTTCGAGTTTTAAAGACAACATTTCAAGAAAGAATATTCTGGTTTAACATTGAAATGTCGATCGCGTTTTATAAATTTCAAATTTTTCTAAAAGTTTGATATTTTTCTGAAAATTTCGAGGTTAAACTCGAAAATTGGAGTTTCCGTTGAACCGAAGTTTCTGCCATTTTTGGCCTAGATTAGGTTTTTGACCAAAATCTTCGAGTCTTTCTCCAATTTTTTTACATTAAGAAAAATGAAATTTCGCCTTTAAACCCAAGTGGCAGGTACAATTTGCTTCAGACATTTATTTTTTCTCTTATATTTTGACTTCTTGAAATTTCGTGTTTACAGTCGGTAGCATATATGTAGGGAATTCTGGTTAGTTTCCGAATCAGGAATTCAGATTTTAACACCGGAATAAACTAATTTCTATGAAACTTAAAACCTAATCAGGAATCCGTGCGCCTGCCACTGGCGACTAAGTTTCTGATTCGGAAAACTATTCAGAATTCCATACGTGTGCAGCCAACCTAAAGTTGAAATTTCGATGTTAGTCAGAATTCTCCGTCGGACCTAATATGGCATCATTCAGTTATCATTTGATTTTATTCTTAAAAATATTTGAAATTTTCTTAAAATTACTTTTTATTCCACAGACATGAGTTTCTAAAAATCACAAATTACTGTCAAGCTGGAAAAAGGTTTTCAGTAAAGATGAACATGTTCTTAAATTTTATTGTAGGTAATTTCAACAATTTTGCTTCTGATTTATGGCACTACCTAAGTTATAGTTGTGCTTTCAGTTACTTTGTTAAATGTGAACCTTTTCATCAGCATAAAGTAGTTTATGGTTCTGTAGTTAATCTGATTTTAGTTCTAATAATAGAACAATTTCGGTGTTTTATAATGTGTGTAATTTTGAATTTTAGCCGCCAAAAGTAGAATCTACAAAACCAATTGAAGAGGCAGTTGATTTATTAAACCTTAATTCATCACAAACAACTACAGCCCCAGTAAAGCAATCGCCAAGCTCAAATTACGATCTCTTAAGCGGCTTCAGTGACACTGCAAGCGATACATTCACAGGATTTACTTCAGCTCCAACGTCAGTTAATCAGCCCGAAAAATCTGCCCATTTATTTGATCCTTTTGGCGCATCAGATGATAATAACCTTCTAGGAGGTTGGGGTACTTTTACAACTTCTAATAGTGCCGCTCCGCCAACTGAACAAAAGCCTAAAGACTTATTTGCTGACTTTGGTAACCTGTCCTTAAATATCTCATCTTACTGAAATTAATTTTTATATTTTCAGCCAATTTGGGAGCAGAAACGGGTTTCAGCAGTCAACAATCCTGGAATAATACGAAATCGGGTCCCCCCACCTTTTCACCTAACAAAGTTCCTCATTCCATGCCACAATCTTTTCCTACTGCTCCGGAAACAAATCCAACAACTCTTCCAACTGCTCCTACGGAGAATATTCCTGCCACTCCCCAACATCAGGGGAAATCCCCATCCGAATCCAGACCCGACTACAGCCGATCCAATTTTGAGCCTCTTAACCCTAAACCTAATGATACGAATAAATTTAAACCGAAATCTGACGACATATTTGGCGATTTGTTGGGTTCTCAAGGTTATACCTTTACAGCGAAGAAAGATAATGCCCCTAAAACGATAAATGCAATGAGAAAAGAAGAATTGGTTGTTACGATGGACCCTGAGAAATTGAAAGTTATGGAATGGGTACAATTTGTGAAACATCTTGAAACTGAAAATGTAATAATTTGATTTTAGACTGAGGGAAAGAAAAGTAATATACGGGCTTTGTTGTGTTCCTTACACACGGTGCTTTGGGAAGATGCAAAATGGAAGAAGTGTGAGATGCACACATTGGTATCTGCAGCAGACGTAAAAAAGGCATACCGAAGAGCATGTTTGGCTGTGCATCCAGATAAAGTATAACATGTCAAATCGGTAATGGAGCTCAATTAATGTAATCAATTTTTAGCAAACTGGTACAGAATATGAAAATCTTGCAAAGTTAATTTTTATGGAATTGAATAATGCTTGGAGTGATTTCGAAAATGATGCCTCTCAACAAAATATGTTTGCAAGTTAGACTAATCGTTATACATTCCTACGATTTTGAACATTATTTATTTTGTTAAATTTTTATTTATCTTATTATATAATTGACAAAGTGAATTTTGAAAGTTAGGGTATAACTAAAGTGATATTTAAGAATAGAGGAAAAGCAATTATTTTGTTGGAATAGACAATATTTGAAAAAGTGTAGATAATTTTATCCTTAGATAATCATTAAAAATCTAAAATAATAAAACTCCTTTATCTCATTGATATTATTTCTTCTAGTAAGTATATTTAAAGTATTTTTATATGTTGTCTTAGTAGTTAAAAAAGCTATATTTTTTTGATTAGCCTGATATATTTTTTTTAAATCAATATTTAAAATTCTTCACTTTAACTCTATTGTATGTTACTGTTAATAATAAAAAATATATGTCTGGCAATTATTTATTTATTCTTGAGGTTTAGTAATTTTCAAAAGAAAAGAAGAATGAACGTTTTCATAAATGTTACAACATTTAATGAGTTGATTCAGAATAAATACCTAAGAAATTAAATATAAGATGATGGTGCAGCATCATTTATTAGGGATGGGCAAACCTGCTACTTTCAAATAACAGTTATAGCAGTTACTGCTTCTTTGAAAAAGCAGCTTAAAAATAGCAGTTTGTAAGATTGTGGGTAGTTCAATGATGACAGCTTGCTTGCTATTTGCTTCTTTGTAGAAATTTACGGTTTACAGACTGCTTTGCGTGGCGAGATCCTACTATCGTGTAGTTTGATAGTGTTGCTATTGTTTTGATAAGGTGTAAAATCACAGAATATCAAAAATTTTCAAATAACAGTTTTAATTTTTTTTTTGTGGATAAATTATAAGTGCGTAAAGGCTCTTAAAATTAGTAGTGACATTGACATTAGAACTGTTAACATTCAGCCCTTTTTGAAAATAAATTGCGGTCAGAATGGCAAGGCGCGACACCGAATATTCGTGTATTATTGGCTGGGATCGGTATGCCAGTATCTATCAACAGACCAGCGATGTATGATAAGAAGCGAAGCAGCTATTTTTGATAATAAATCGCAGCCGGTGATATTCGGGTACTGTCGACTGCTAACGGGGTTTCCGATTTTGCGATTTCTATCAAGAGAACTACGATGTAAAATATGAAGAAGCGAAGCAGCTATTTTTAAAATTGAGTAGCAGCTTGAAGTTGCTTCAGCTAAATATCTGCTATTATTGATTGCTTTTGAAATAGCAATCAATCCCTATCATACATATATCAATTTAAAAAAAAAAAACGAAAATGTCCGAAAAAATCCATTAAAACGATTTCTTGCAAAATTACCCAAATGTAATGATATAATTAAATTTATTGCAAAAATTCTTGCCAGCTCATCAGTAGTTGATAGGGTCAAATATGTCAGCTCCCGATTTTGAGAAAAACTCGAAATTGATAACAAAGTTTCAGTTTTAAAATCATATTCTGAAGATAAAAATGTATTAAATTTAAAGAGAAAAAAATCATAATTCGGAAAAATACTGAAATTCTAAAAATAAGTCGAAGTTTTAGAAACCAAATACAATAATTTCCAGAAAATGCAGTGAGAATAAAGATTTAAGAATTCAAAACCGAATTTAGAAAAACTTCAATCCCAATGTGACAAATTTAGTAAAATAATGAAATTCGAAAAAAAAAGTAGATTCTAGAAAATACGCATTTAAATACAAGCATTTCTGAAAATTTCGAGTTAAAAATCGAAATTTAAGAAAAAATAGAAAACAATTCAGGTTAAAAGTTTGAGAAAATTTAAGCTTAGAAATTCTGATGAACAGTTTGTGAAAAAGGTCTTCAACTTATGAATACTTGAAAAAGCTAAAAAAATTGCATTTCTTCTGTTTTTTTGAAAATGATCCATTGCAGAGGTTATCAATAAAGGTGCTGTTAGCCTTTTTTATAGAGAATTAAAAATCCCGGTTATTTTGAATGATTTTTCTGCAGAAAAATCTCACTGATTAAAGTTGAAACTTCCCGAAGCGTGAACTTTGATGTCGAAATGTTAAAACTTATTATTTTTAAATGCGAAAATTCGACATTTTTTGGATTTTGAAAAATTAAAATTTGGAAAATGTACATTT
The DNA here is from genome assembly GCA_028583605.1 of Dastarcus helophoroides. Lineage (NCBI taxonomy): Eukaryota > Metazoa > Arthropoda > Insecta > Coleoptera > Bothrideridae > Dastarcus > Dastarcus helophoroides. The sequence continues at coordinate 6,344,272 of CM053332.1, forward strand.
CTTAAGAAATATTTTTTTTTAATTTTGGATTTACTGCGAAATGTTTGGTTTTCTCGAATCTTTCTGTATGAAAAAAAAGTGCTTTTTAGAAACTTGAAGTGAAATTTTGGATTTAAAAGTGGGAACTTTGAGAAAAAATTCAAATCAGTTCGAGATTAAAGTCGGCAATGCGCAAAAGAATTTTTCGTTACATAAATTACGATTTTTTTTTTATATATTGTTCCCAACATTCGTGGTTTCTTCTCCAATATTTTGACGTTAACTCAAAATAAGAACTATTTTTTTATAGACGGTGACGTGGTGTTTAAAAATTGCAATTTTTTAATATCGCTTTAATTAATTTCTTGTTATGAACTGTTTTCTCAAAGTTCCTTGTTAAATTTTAAACTAGGAGACTTGGGAATATTTTTACTACAGTGTTACAGTTCCTTTATTTTGATATTTATATGAAAGTTTGTAGTTTAAAATTAAAAATTAAACTTTAAAACTAAGTTTAATTCGAATTTGCTTTGTATGTAAATTCATACTTTTTTGTTAAAATTTGAATTTTTTGTTTTGTTGAGAATTCTGATTAGACTTGAAGTTTGTAGGGTGGTCTAGGCCAAAGTTTCGGCTAAGTTTTATCCGAAACAAACTTTTTTTTACCGAAACAGCCAAAATTGAAACTTCTGTCAGTCTCTACTTATGAATAAACATGGGGGTAGGAATACGAACTTAATTTGGAATCCTCCATCCCTTCACGAAATTTTGGCTAAACAACATTGTTTAAACAAGAGAAATAAAATACTTAATTTTTTATAAAAATATTTATTTTTTACCTTACATCTAATTTTCTGCAATTTAACCAGTTCAGGATTTAATCTCTCTCACCTAAAGTTTTTCATCTTATCGTTAGATAAAAACTTTTACTGAATGTTAAAGACAACATTTTTATTTAAAAGCAAATACATCGAAATTCGTTGTCATTCATCAAAACTCTTATAGCTGATATTAATACTGGTTACCGCAGCACTTCTAATTAATGGTAGAGATTCATCTTGAGCTTGAGCCTGCTCCGGTATGGATTTTGAACTATTACTACTCTGTTCGCGATATATAGTAGAATCTGCGACTTTCTTCCACGGTAGAACCACTTTTTCCGAACCTCTATGCCATCGACGGTACACAAGACAATTAAAAAGAGCCTGAAGAGGATTTAAAAATGCCTGAAAACGCCAAGTAATCATCTTAATTGTAAAAATAGATTGCCTAAAATTACCATTATGTACCATATGGTGATAATGCATGTTGCAGGCAAATGAAACCATAAAATCCATAATAAGATACCGTTAATTAAATTTGGTATCCAGCAAATGTAAAAAACGATGTTAATTACTGAGAATTTTATTTTGATCGCATCTATGATTTCTCGTTCCCTTGAGGTAAACTGCCCTGAAGCACTAGTTATTATTCGTTCCATATCCTTAGTAGAATGGTGGTAAAAACAAGGGTTCATTATCATAACCATAGCGATTGGAATATAAGTTGCGAAATAATTGGGTAGTAATCGAAGTATGGCAGTTTTCAAAGAAGTAGATGTATGGCAGCTAAAATTGAAATTCTAAAATAAGTGATGATAATGACGTAATTTTTCTTTCTTACTTGGCATCAGGTACATACAAAAGAGATAAACCAAAGGTTGTAGTAATGGCTGGAATGATCCAAGACGCGAGATGGTAATATTTCAATTTTGATTCTTTTTCTGCAAGAATATATCGCATGTCTAATGCATAACAGAGAGTCCATATCCAAGTAGCCGTGTAGAAATATTGTGTAAATGCCTGATGTTAAAAATGCTATTAAACATTTGCGGATTTTTACGAAAACAGTTATAGTACATATTTCTATTAATTTTGTAGAAGTTCTAATCTACTAGATACTAGAACTTGACATTACCGTTACCAGTAGAATAAGTACATACATTGGAACGTTTCTTTTGCAGCAAATCCTGCAAAGACGGAAATGGTTCTTTTTGCGTATAAGAGGAAATTAGCACGACTAAAATTTCCCAAACTCATGGGAACCCAACTCGGTTTGTCAAATCGAGTGAAATACCTTGGTATTGAACTTGATAGCAAACTGAGCTGGAAGCACCACATTTAAAATAAATTAAACAAAGCTTACAAGATCTTCTGGCAATGCCGTGGGGCCATCGGGAGGTCTTTGGGGTTATCCCCTAAGATGCCCTTTTGGCTATACACGGCAGTCATCAGACCAATTGCAAGCTACGGAGTTATAGTTTGGTGGCCAAAGACAAAATGCACCACTATAAAACAAAAGCTAAATCACATCCAGAGACTAGCATGTCTGACAGTGGTAGGAGCAATGAAATCCACTCCAACAGCAGCAATGGAGGCGATCTTGTGCCTGCCACCTCTCTATATATTTCTTAAGGGAGCGGCACAGGCTTCTACTCTCCGTTTGCGAGCAGGAGAAATGTGGAATACGGTAGGTAAAATGGTGGGTCCCCGGCGCATAATGGAGAGGGCGCTACAAAAGGCACCTATTCTGGGTGGATGGATCGAAAACAAATACTGGCACTATAACAGGAATCTTCTCGGAAGACCTCAACCTAAATGTAAGTATTAAGTTAGATAAAAACTCAACAATCTTTCAAGCAGAGATGTTGGGAATTTTATATAGCGCCGAACAAATGACACAACTGAACATTACAGGAAAATATATCCAAATATAGACGGACAGCCAGGCAGCTCTTAAGGCCCTGAGGAATGTGAAAACACACTCAGTGCTGGTATGGAACCGCCACCTAGCTTTAGAACGTCTATCTTAAGAGAATGCAATTGATCTAATATGGATCAAAGGACATTCCGGGAAAGAGAGAAACGAACGCGCTGACAAACTGGCGAGGAAGGGTTCGGAGGGAAAATTCGTTGGACCCGAACCAACCCTTCTCCTGGCGAGATCAACCGTAAGATCCCTACTTAACGAAGAAATTTATCGTAAACACAAAGCAATATGGGCATCAATAACAACATGCCGACAAACTCACGCATTCATTAGAATGCCGTGCAGGGAAAGGGCAAAACTATGCCTACAACTCTTAAGGAATAATCTCAGGAAACTTGTAGGGATATGGACAGGTCACTGTCGATTAAACAAACACCTCCACAGAATGGGAATTATAAACGACCCTAGTTGCAGAGGGTGTTTAGAAGAAGATGAGAGTGTCGAGCACGTGATGTGTCGCTGCCCGGCACTAGCATCAATCAGAGGATCTAGGCTGGGGGACTTCTGGCCTAGTGTGGCCAGTTTGAGAGAGGCGCATCCAAGAGACGTTCTTTAGTTTCTCAACAAGGTTGGGTGGCTGAATGAATGACCAAGGATGCCTCAATCACGGGGATAGCACAATGGGCCCGGAAAGGGTGGCCTAAGTGCTGGCCTAAACTTTAGGCAACCCACAACGAATCCAGAATCCAGACAGTTTCGGCCTAATTTTGAGAAATAAAGGAATTTTGAGAACATCGAAATGCGGAAACAAAAAGAATTTTGAGGAAAAAAATTGAAATTTCAAGAAACAATAAGATGTCAAATATTGAGCCGAGAGTAAATTTACATATAAAGCTGTAAGCTAAACTTTAAGAAGAGAAAAAAAAATCGGAAAAAAATTATGTTATAATTCAGTTTTTTAAGAAAAAGTATGTTTTTCCAACAGAAAATCAAATTTTGGGAATAAGGATGAAATATTAAAAAAATGCGAATTTTGAATATATGTCGAAACTACAAACAAAAAATCATTGAAAAAATGTCAAATTTCGTGTTTAATTTCCAGAAAAAATATAATAAGGAAAAGATAAAAGATTAAATTGAAAAAAGTGCAATTTTCAAAAAAAACCAATTTTGAGAGTAAAATTAAACACTCAAAAATAAAAGGAATTTTAAGAATAGAACTTGGAAATTTCAAGATCATTAAAATGGACATACTGAATTTGACAAAAATGATAAAATTTGAAAAAAAAATTTAACAAAAACCTCTAAATAGCCAGAAAAATATCGGACTTAAAAAGCTGATGAATTTTTTTTAGAAAAAGGGCGAATTTCGAGAAAAAGTTAAAAGTTGTGTCAGAAATAATAAAAATAAATTTTGAGAGAAAAGTCTAAATTTCCAGAAAAAAACTAGAAGAATATTTACATAAGGCCAAATTTTTATAAAAATGAAAAATGTGGAAAAAAGATGAATTATGAATGAAAGTCGAAATTCCAGATTAAATAAAATTTCAGTAAGTTGAAAAAAAGTCAGATTTTGGAAACAGAATTAAAAAAAGGTCGACTTTTCAGAGTAAAAGTTTAAGATTTAGAAAAGGGAGAATTCCCAAAAAATTTCAAAAATTCTAGAAAAATGAGAATTTTGGTATAAAAATCGAAATTTGTAGAAAAAAAGTCTTCTCGACTAATGTATACATATATTTTCTCTTTTTTGCATCAGGCGGTGGGGGAAGGGAGCAAGTACAAAACGATTATCTAGAAATTTCAGTTATATCAAAATGTTTCCTTTTTCTTAAAATTATATTTTTTCTGAAATTTCGACTTCAAGGTGGAAATGCTAGAAAGAAAATTAAAAATATGAAATTTGTAAATAATAAAAACACTAAAAATTTAATTAATTTTGGTTTTTTTTCAAATTTCCGAGTTTTTTTCTAAATTTTATATTCTAATCTTGAAATTTTGATTGACACATCAAAACTTCGACTTCTTTCTGGAATTTTTTTTCTTTTTCTTGAGAATGTGACAACATTTTTTAAAAATCTACGTGTATGAGAAATTTTGCACAAAAAATATTGGTTCTTTTATACAATTTATTCCAGTAGACTCTCCACACTATTTCATGAGTTAAAAATAAAAATTGAGAATTGTATATTGTCAAAGTTTGACTGTAAGGATTTTATTAGAATGAAGGGAAAACATTTCCTCAGCCACCACTCACTAAAGTCCGAGTGACAGTTTCTCTGTCCCAAATGCGCTAAATTCATTGGGAACATAAAAATTTAATTAACTTACCGAAGATACCGCACAAAATATCACACTAGAACTATCATCAATTGTAGGCATTATATTCTTATGAGTAATCCATAGGGACGACCTTATTAAAACTCCTGAAATACATCTTCCCTATTGCAACATTCCACAATTATTTTTATTTTACCTAAAGATGCCAGTAAATCAGCTACTGCTAGCCACACTATAATTTTTCTTCCCCTTGTGGCCGAAAAAGATAACCAGCGATGATGATTTGAAAACTGTTCCCTTGGCAATATCTAAATTTAATTATTGCGTTTTCACAAACACCGAGTATATTTGCTTCATCCACTTACCTGGTACAATCCTCCGAGTATCCCAAGCACTGACGAAAAAATACATACTGAATTATAAGCATCTGTATTAAATTCTTCCATAATTGTCACTGCCATATCAGTACCATTAGCATGATGACAACAAAAAGTTTGAATTGTTGGATCTGCCATTATTACTAAACTTCTTATGTTACACAAAGATCACAAGCTCGTGTTAAAGCCATATAAAATAAAAATGGCTTACTTTTATGTTTTCCTTTCTTTATGTTGAATAAAAAACATGTTATTTACTGTAACTTTGAAGCATATTCGGAGATAGAAAGGATTATATTATGCGTTCGGAAGACAATCCCGCATTCAACATGCTTTAAACTGTGTCAGACTTATCTCTGCCAGATAAAGATAGTAATTTGATACGAAACAAGTTATTTTATATCAAATTAAGTATCTTGTTTACATATTGAAGTACCTTCTTACGTAAATTTTTAAGCAGTTTGTAGAAAACTTAAACGCATTTCAAGTGCAGATAAGAAGTGAAATTAAATAGAAAAGAATGTTACTTATATAGTGTCAATCAGATAAATCACCACAGGTTTTGGAAATATATCTTTGGAGTTCATGTAATATCAACAGTTAATAAAGATAATATGAACATATATTTCTTTTCAGTAAAGAAACGTTTTAACTCTAACTTTTTAATTTAATTTAGCAGTTAGGAGTATTTCTCACTTTCAGCGCTCCGACATTGCCAGAGGCGGATTAAGTTTGCTTGGTGCCCTTTGCATTAAACTGATGGGGGCTCCTATAGAAATCTTCCTTTTCGTGCCCACAAAATTTTTGACGACCAACAGAAAAGTGCATCGTGCTGTGTTTTTAGGAGCCTCAAGATGGTGGCTGCCCCCGTATAGTTGCACACCCTTAAATCCCCCCCCCTGATTTTGCATTGAAATTAAACAAATTATGTAAGTAATATCTTTCATTTTGAAGAATATTCAACGACATTGTCTGAAAAATTACGTTAGCCAAATGTCCATAAAAATCTCGTAACGCTGGTTTTTGACCATTCTTCCCCTCTCATCGTAACACTTAATAACACAATTAAGCCTGACTTCTCTTAATCGTATTAATTAATTGTTCAAGCAAATGTTAACTCGAGAAAAACTTGAAACCTCTAAGAAAAAATTAAGTTTAAATTCGAAATTTCGAGATTAAAATGATAATTTTATAAAAGAAGTTTAAACAAAAAGATCATATTTTAAGAAAGAAGGATCAAAATGTTGAGAACATTTAGAAATTCAGAGCTTAAAGTAAAAATTAAAAAAAAAGCGGAAAAGAGCTTTATCGCGTTTAAATTTGAAATTCTGAGAAAGATTTTAAAATTTTTCGATTACAATTATAACATTAAATTTATATTATTTGCAATCAAATTAAAAAAGTAACAATTCAAATTGTAAACAAGCTTGGATCCAAGAGAAAAAACTTTGTTTCCGAAAAACACCGAATTTATTTTTAAAAAAACCAACATTTCGAAAATGAAGCCAAAAGTTATAAGGAATCGAAATGCTGAGTTTATAATCGACAATCTATTTAAAAAAGTAAGAATTTTTGAATTTTTTCTAAAAAATAATTTATATTAATTAAAACAAATCTGAAATTTTTGGGTTTACATATAAACGATATTTGTCAAAAAATTAAAAATTTAAAAAAGTAAACCGCGAATTATGAAAAGAAAGCCGACATTTTGAAAAAAAAACCTCAAAATTTATATAAAACTTTAAAATTCAATCTCGAAATTCCTAGAAAAAAAAGTAAAATTTTGCAATTATAGGGTTAAAATTTCCAAATAAAATAAAAATTCCTTAAGCGGAAATTTTTAATTGAAACTTCGATGTCAAAATTTTAAAAAGTAAACATTTATAATTTCTGGAAATGGTAAAAATTTGGAAATTAATATATAAATCTTGTCCCCTAAAACCAAGAAATGTTAAAAAATATACAACAAAAGTTGTTCTAACGCGTTTCGATAGCCAAGCTATCATCTTCAGAGAGACACGAAGTTAGTATCTCTCTGAAGATGATAGCTTGGCTATCGAAACGCGTTAGAGCAACTTTTGTTGTTGTATTTTTTCATCTTTCTTGGTTTCCACCATTCCACAACAAAATTGGAGATAAAATTGAATTTTTAGAAAAGCTAGAAAAAATGAAAGCGTCAATTTTAGCCAAAGGAAAAAATTTTGACAGAATAAAACCGTGATTTATAAGAAACGCTCGCAATTTTGCAAAAAAACTGGAATAAGAAGATCTAAGACACGTTTCCGAAAATAATTAGTTATTAGAAAAAATCCAATAGCATTCAAATTCCGGGGACAATGATGTGGTCTGGGTCCTTACATTCGGTGCATTGTATGTATTTTGTTCTGGCCCTATGGAAAGGTGAGTGCAAAGGCAAATAACTTGATTAGCAGAAATCTTACTTTTTGACGACTTAAAAAAATCCAAAAACATTGATTTTTTTCTGAAAACTTCCAATTCTTTGAAAATTTAGATTTTTAAAATTTGGACATTTTCGTAAATTCTACCTTTTTATAATTTCGATATTTTTGAGCATTTCGACATCATATACTTTAAAAAAATGTTCCACTTTTGAATACATATTTCGAAATCTTTTAAAAATTTCGACTTTTTTTTTTAAATTTCGACTTGTTTTGAAAATACTTCTGTTGACAATTTTGACTTATTTAAAAATTATGATCTTTTGAAAATTCCAACATTCTTTGAAAAATTCTACTTTTTTCGAAATTTTGAAAAATACAACTTTTTAAATTTTTAGTCCTTTATGTATTATTTTGATTTTTTAAATTTATTTTTCTTTTAAAAATGTTATCTATTCATATCTTTTGAAAATTTCAACTCCTTTTCAAAAATTTTTTTTTGAATTGTTGAATTTCTCTCACGGTTTGAAACTTTTTAGAAATTTTGAATTTTTTGAAAATTTAAATACAAAACTTCAATTTTTTCTTAAAACTTCGACTTTTTTCACAATTTTTAACTTTTTGTAAATTTGATTATTTTGAATTTTTTTTGAAACCTTGGCAATTTTTCAAAAATTTCTACTTTTTCTCGAAGTTTCGACTTAGGGTCAAGAGGGGTAAACGATCTTGGAAGTTTGAAGTTTAAAGCTCCATGTATTCTTAATGAAAATTAAATTGATTAGGAATCTACAGATTCATACAATTACTTATTATATATTATATCAATTTATATTATTAAATATGCATATCTTTCCGGAGATTTTGCAAAAAATTCAGTTTATAATTACCTACCCCTTCGCTTTTAATGACAGTCGAAAGTATTGGGGTAATTAAGAACGGCCATTTTGGAGGTGTTTTAATGTAAAATAGTTTTTGATGGGGCAATTGTTTCATATGAACTTTATTCATGTAATGTACCGGGTGGCAAACTAAGAAAGGACACCGGTTCTATCTCAACAACGAATCACTTCACAGCTTTGGCAAAAAATTTCATTAAGAAAAGTGGAAATCACTAAAAAATATTTTTGAGGTTCTAAAATGACCGCTAGGTGGCATAATACGTAAAACTGGATATAAAATTAGGATTTTCTCAAAATTTTGCCTAATTAAGGTATATTGACAATACATGCATTGTAGTCCTAAAGTAATTTTGACTTTTTTTTGTGTTACACCCTTTGTTCTATCTCTCAAAAACAAATGGTGGAGAGACGTCTAAAAAACATTTTTAAATACCATATACTTCCGTTAGCCTTAATGAAATTTAACAAATTCAGTTTCTATAGAAAGAGTACTATTTAGTCTATCGACGGCACTTTTATATGTTTTTATTTTAAAATTATTGTCGCTGCTACTCCGCGTTATATTAAATGGTAACAAATTTCGCCGTTTGTCTGAAAAAAAAAATTAAATAGAATGATATGTCAATTTTGTCTTAAAATGGGGGAACTGAATGCGTTGTATGCTTCTTACGCCCAGGACGGACGAGCTACTAGAGGATGATTTATTTAATGCAGATTCGGTCCAGTCGTAAGTCCATGTACAAATAATGCCAATCGGTGCCAGGTGACATGTGCCCTTATCATTCTCCCAGTTGTTGAATCTAAGATTATGAAGCGCTGAAGCGATTTATCCCGGTCATAATGAAGGAGATACACATAAATGAATTACCATGTGGCATCTCTGGCGATTTAGTTTCTCTTTCCGTCTTGCCTCATATCAGAAGTTTGCTTTGTCGTTCTCATTGGCAAGCAAACCGAAATAGGGTACTGGCCGATGCTGTGCCGTTTTTAGGGTCACGCGTCACCCGCGCGATTTTTTTCAAACCTGAGCACCCGCTAAAGTTTTCTCTGTTTTGCCTTTTAGTCACGCGGGTAACGGACGGGTTTTATGCAGATGTTATAAATATAAGTGAAAACAAGTATTATTGTCTTAATTATTTTAAGTTTATCCATTGACAGCCTCAATGTCTGTGTGTAAGGGTCCATAAAAGTTTCAAGAAAATTTAAAAAAAATGAATAATTTACAATTAAACTTTTGACGAGATGGGTGTAGTTTCCTCAAGTGATCGGGTTTTTTATAATTAAAAAAATACAGAAACATTCCAGTACTAATAGTATTCTGTACAGCTTAGAAAAAATATTTCTACTTTGTCTGGGATCCTACGAGTAGGTACTAAGCTCGAATCCCTAACTACCCCCAATTGTCCTCTCCATGCGCACAACAAATGCGTCAATAATTACGCTTTCAGTTTCGATATATTCAACATTCATGATTGTACACCATAGGAAAAAATGAACAAATGGCCCGTGTCACACTGAAAGACATAATATATCCAATGGCTCTCACGCGAGCGGGTTCCCGCGAGGCGTGAGAGTAGGCGCGGGTGCAAAAGACACCCGCGACGGACGACGCACCCGCGTGCGGCCACCCGTTCCATTCTAAATAACTTGCTGCAAACAAATGTATCCTACCTACCCGCGCGCGGGTGACGGGTGCTACCCGCGTGACTCTAAAAACGGCCTAAGGGAGACAAGAAAGTATGCTCCAACTATAAGGCCGTTTTTAGGGTCACGCGGGTGGCACTCGTCACCCGCGCGATTTTTTTTCAAACCTGAGCACCCGCAAAGGTTTTCTCTGTTTTGCCTTTTAGAGTCACGCTGGTAACGGACGGGTTTTATGCAGATGTTATAAATATAAGTGAAAACAAATATTATTGTCTTAATTATTTTAAGTTTATCCATTGACAGCCTCAATGTCTGTGTGTAAGGGTCCATACAAGTTTCAAGAAAATTAAAAAAAATGAATAATTTACAATTAAACTTTTGACGAGATGGGTGTAGTTTCCTCAAGTGATCGGGTTTTTTATAATTAAAAAAATACACAAACATTTCAGTACTAATAGTATTCTGTACAGCTTAGTAAAAATATTTCTACTTTGTCTGGGATCCTATGAGTAGGTACTAAGCTCGAATCCCTAACTACCCCCAATTGTCCTCTCCATGCGCACAACAAATGCGTCAATAATTACGCTTTCAGTTTCGATATATTCAACATTCATGATTGTACACCTTAGGAAAAAATGAACATATGGCCCGTGTCACACTGAAAGATATAATATATCCAATGGCTCTCACGCGAGCGGGTGCCCGCGAGGCGTGAGAGTAAACGCGGGTGCAGAAGACACCCGCGACGGACGACGCACCCGCGTGCGGCCACCCGTTCCATTCTAAATAACTTGCTGCAAACAAATGTATCCTACCTACCCGCGCGCGGGTGACGGGTGCTACCCGCGTGACTCTAAAAACGGCCTAAGGGAGACAAGAAAGTATGCTCCAACTATAGAGGTTTTAGCGTAACAAACTCCATTAGTCGCATGTATGGTAAAATATTAAAAAGCCGAATTAAACAATACTGAGAGGATAAGGATGACCAAAGTAGATTCCGTGCAGGACGGTCATGCATTGATTATATCTTCTGTCTAAAACAAATTATTGAAAAGCGCATTGAGGACAATTTGGAAACCCACATGGTATTCATCGATTTCCAAAAGGCATATGACAGTGTCCCATTGGATAGATTATGGCAGGTATTAAATGGCAAAAATACGCCATCGTTTACATAAATGCAGTGAGATATTTGTATGAAAATATGACGAGTGCCTTTAAGATTGCCCGAATGATAACTAACGAAATAAACGTGATGAAAGGACTCCGTAAAGGATGCACTATAGCTCCCACATTATTCACAATCTATATAATAGGCGTCCTTGAAACTTGGAAGAAAAAATGTGAACTTATGGGTATACCGATCGAGAAGAATAAATTATACAGTTTACATTACGCAGACATCAAGTCATTCTAGCGGAAGATCCCGAGGGCATTCACTACATGTTGCGTAACACAGACGAGGCATTTATAGAATGGAGACTAACCATAAAATAAACCCACCTAAAACAAGAGCAGTAGTAATCGGAAATAGGGAACATCTAAAATTCCGCGATGCTGAAATTAAGAGTACTGACTCATACACATACCTTGGTGTAAAGCTGACAAATGATGCTCAAAATTCAAAGGAAATCACTTGCTGAGTTGGACAAGCAAACACTGCAATAAGACAATTAGATGGGCTAATATGGAACAATAATATTACTAAAAACACCAAGATTATAATTTATAAAACTATGGTTGAAAGCCTCGCCACATATGGCTTTGAACTATGGGTTATTAATAATAGTAGAGATGCCTCGTAGATTAATGCTATAGAGATGAATAAATGGCGCAGATGCTGCCAAGTAACGAGAAAGGACAAGGTTAAGAACACAGATATCAGACGAAGATTGGAAATTGACAACATAATGAAAACAATAGAATATAGAAGGCTGAAATAGTATGGATATATCCAGAGAGTGGATGAATATCGGTGACCCAAACGAGTTCTAGAATGGACCCCTTTAGATTGGAGAAAAAGAAGTAGACCGAAGAAAAGCCGGAAAAATGAGGTCGAGAACGCCATGGAGGAAAGAGATTTGGAGGAGGGCGACTGTAGAAGTCGTTAATAATGGATACTCGGATGCGAAAAACGGCGCCAGCCCTAATAAATCGCAATTAAAAAAAAAAGTGAAGCAACACATACGACGCAAACTATAGATAAATCCATGTTATGCAAATAAAACAACCACATTCTTTTTAATGTTTAATATTAGAAACTTTGTTAAGAAATGATATATATTTCATCATCAATATAAAAATAAATTAAATTAAATTTTCTATACACATAACTAATTCATATATTTCAGATGAATAAATATATAGATTGCAAAATAGAGAGAAAATCAAAACTAAAGCCAACAAAAGAAAACATTTTAATATGGACTAGAGTTAGCAAAAAAGGTCCCTTTGGCACCTTCAAAATGCAATTAAATTCTATACACAAAATTTAAATAGTAGTAAACAGTCATGAAATAGACTTATGTTAAAAATAGCAATAGTACACTGGTATAAAGTTTGAATGTTTATAGAATCAAAGTGGTACAAAAATACATATATTATTATAATATTGTAAAAATATAAAAAGATTCTTTTTTGAACAATAAAATGTGCGACATTTAAGTAAAACCGACTAAATCTTGATCATGGTCGCCCATCGTAACACTAGTTATGTCTTTCACAATCATTTCTGCCACTTGCCAAGCCAAGTCTTCTCTTCGTTTCTCTTCTTCGTCAAGACTAACAAATTTTTTTACTACTTCTCGAAAGTTGAATTCTTTTCTGTCTGGTTCAGGTTCAAAATCAGTTTCATATTTGCCTATGCCACTTACTCGACCGCAGGTTAATCTAAAATTACGTTTCCTCTTCCACAGAGCATCCGGATCATACAACTCTCTTGTATCTATTGTCATATTAGCTTTGTCATTTTTCTTTCGATCATTGCAGTGATTGATTTCCATCGCGAGAAAAGTGCTACTGGCGAAGCTTTTTTCGCTTCCACAATCCGAAGAACTTTTAGCTGATCTCTGCATGGCCGTTGAATAACCGTTTGACTGGACAGTATTTATTAGTTCTGATAAATACTTGTAAAATAATTGCGAGCTTAAAAATGATTTTAAATAGTTTCTATCTAGTACAGTTTCAACAATTTTAAGAGGTAAGTGAAAGCAATCCAAAGTTAACCCGTTTTCTCCACAAATATTCTGTTCGACGGCAAAGCGAACCTTGTCTGAAAATCCTAAAGGGCAATGAGCTTGAAGAGAGAAATATTTATCATAAAGAACAACAGCATCGCTTTGTGCCTCTATAGGATCAAAAAAGTCTTTCTGAGTTCGTAACTGTTGCTGAAAATTCGTTGCTGCTATCCAAAATTCTAATAAAATTCTCTGATTTTCTTGTTCAAGAAATTCCATAAAATAAAACAGGGCTGTCTCATTGTATAGTATGTCATCTAATACAACATTACCACTCGTTAATACATCAATCTGATATTTACAAAAATAATCGCTACCTAAGAAAAACTCAAAATAATCCTTTTCCATTACATCAAAAACATACGTTTGTACTTGTTCAAAGCAACTACCAAACAAAATTTGCCTTGTATCACATATATTTTCTACTACTAAATTTCTAATTTCGTCTGGGCAATGAATTGATGCAGTTGCCTCCTGTGCTATGTATTTTTTAAAAATAATAAGCGCATTTTCAACGATAGTCCTCTTGTCACTCACATTAGATTCATCTGATGATATTTTATTATTCTTAGGACTAATATCACTAATATCTTTATCACAACTGCTTATATCTTGAGAAATTGATATTTTTGCATCAGATGAGCACTCGCACAAGCTGTTTGAATCAGCTGTGTAAGAATCACAATCTGTACTAACAGATAAACTATCATGTTCCACTTTACTGCTGGGCAACGGAGAGGGGGTTGCGTTTTTTGGCAGATCTGACTTGAACGTGTCGATATCCAACCAGCACAAAATATAGGAGACTGCATTTTTCGATTCCATAAACTGTATAAAATAGTTTAAAGCGTTTTTATCACTTACAACTTCAGACAATGATTTTGATAACCTTGACGTCTCCTTGGTGCTCTCAAAATCTGAAACAAGAACTAAAATTAAAACAATCGGATGTACAGAATATGTATCGACAACCAAGGAGGGCAAGCTTTGACTTGCCAACAGGGTGCAATGTAGTTATAATAATAATAAAATTGTTGGTAAAACCAAGTGTACATTCCTCAAGGTTCCTTATCAGAACACAAATTTAGATTTTTTTTTGGTATTCAGCTATTAAATTGCGTCATCCATTATATATTAAAATATCAATTTTTTTGCATACGCACCTATATCACACAATCCTTCATCATCAAAATCAGACAATGGGCCCTTTTTGTTAACCTCACCATTTCTTCTTCTTAATCTTTCATTATTATCGTTATTCTCTATGGCAATCCGCGCGCTATTTGAAATTGAAGAAGATTTTTGCTTATGACCTAATAGAATGCAATTAAAATGTGATTAACATATTAGTTTAGTATGCGTATTAAAAAAAAATACCTGATTTTTTCCAAAACTGTAACATGATTCATGTTAAATATGCTTAATATAGGCGTGTAACGTGCAAATTGTGAGATAATTTTAAAACCTCCAACGTTTATAACAGCTTATATAAATTGTGGGAAGAACTCATTTGTAAACAGGAGTGTTTTGACATTTGACTGTCAATTTCCGAAACACGACACAAGCAAAAGCAAAATGAGGATTGTGGTTAAGAAAGATATAGACTTATGGATGTCAATATGTGTAAAATAAAGATAGGCAGATGTTGTACTAATGAACTACCTTTAAGCATGTAAAACCACACATTATAAAATTTTTACTATGTCTATGGCCAGTCAGAATATCAAGGTTGCCAATCTAGTAATCGTGCTACTAATTTTGGTGACAAAATTTACGACCTTTTAAATTTGATTTGTTAATTTTGAGACCAAGGGAAAGGAGCATTTTGTATAGGTTTTAAAGGGAATTCTCATTCGTTTTTTGGGGCGAATTTTTTAGCCATTGGCTACTTTGTCAACAATCAACACACAGCAAGAAGACAATCACAAAACAAATGTAAAGACAATCCAAGGCAAGGAACAGAGCAAAGACAAGACCAGAGTCCAGAGGAACAGGGTTGATGTTTCTGTCATTGTGGCAAAATGTCAAAACTTCAAAACACAAATGACATTGACACTTGACACATTGACAAAGCGTTCGCTTTCCCTGTGGTCATGAGTGTGCATGAAACATCCAATAATTGTAAAATAATGAAATCTACAAATAGAATTTTCGTTGGAAGGTGTCGCATACTTGTACAATCAAAATGAAATTGGTTTCCAAAAACGTTAATAAAGATGGAGAGGGGTAAGAAATGCAATTATTAAATTTAGAGGTTATATCACACTGGAAACTTATATTAATTGCAGTGATATCACCTTTATTCCGGAGGAGCCCGAAGATATGTGGCACGCTTATAATCTCATATCTCAGGGCGACTCAGTTAGAAGTACGACATTCAGGAAGGTTCAGTCTGAATCGTCCACTGGGTCCTCTGTATCTAATAGAATTAGAACCACTTTGACAATATGTGTAGAAAATATAGATTTCGATACTCAAGCTTGCATGTTACGGCTGAAGGGTAAAAATATTGAAGAAAACCAATATGTCAAGGTTTGTAAAAATTCATGGATTAATAGCATATGTTTGGATATTTAAGTTTTGATATAGTTTGTAAAGTCAGTTAGTTAATGCAGTTTAAAGTAAGTTGGTTTATATGATCTGGAGTGTTTAAAAGGTCCTTTCATTTACATCCATATTGATTAATAATATAGGAAATATGAATATCGCCAAGGGTTATTGTTATATCTTCTTAAACTCGCAGACTGACTTGACATGTGGAAAATTCGACACACACATGTTAAGACCCAATTTCCTAAAAAGTTTATTATGTTTTGTTCAGTTTAATTTAAGAAAATTTGTAATTTTTAATTTTTCTGCAAATTTCAGTTTTACATTGGAAATTTTGGACTCCAACTTGTAGCTTTTAATTTTTTCCTAAATTTACTGTTTAAGTTTGAATTTTCCAAGTTCTTTTTGTAGGTAAGCGCAGATTGGAATAAAGAGGAGAGCATCGGAGCGCCAAAAACGGGCAAGGATCGATTACACGCGTTCTTATGCGGTAACGCACACTATTGGCGCGGATTTAAATGATTCCCCACAAGAACCTGTGGAATGAAATTTTTCCGGCTTGATGTGCCGTTCTGCTCTCCGCCTTAATCTGCGCTTCCTTGAAATTTCCCTCAAGTATCGAGCTTAGGATTGCGATTTTTGTTTTTTTTTTTTCCATAAAATATCAACTTTCAATTTAAAATCTCGACATTTTTTAGAAACCTAATATTTCGAATTTTTCGATTTCACTGTCTCGAGATTTAATTCAAAATATTGAGATTTTGATAAAATAAATTTTAAGTATTTTTTCAAAATTTCATTTTTTTATGATTTAAATTTACACCTTTAAACCCTATTTATCAAAATTTTGATTGTAAACCCAAAATTTCGATTCTTTCTAGAAATTTCGACTTTATTCTTGAAAGTTCGGTTTTTTTCTTGAAAGTCTAAATTTTGTTTGTTTTTGTTTTGCAACATTTTTGTTTTAATCTTCCAGGGATCGACCCAAAATGGTCGAAACTTCAACTCAGCCGAACTTCAAATTTCAAGTTTAAATTCAGAATTAAAAAAAATTCAAAGTTTATGAAAAACCTTTTGGATTAACTCGAAATTTTAAAGATGAAATGTTAGAAAAAAAAATATTTAAAAAAAAATCGAAGTTTAGATGAGAAAAACTCATCATTTTTAATAAAAATATTTTCAGATTTTGAGTTTTCAAACTCATTTAAACTAACAGATATTTTCAGAAAAGTCCATCAAAAATAAATTTAAAGCTATACAAAAGAACTGGATTTTAAAATGAAATTTCGCCAAAGATCCAATTTATCAAATTTCAATTTAAAATTGGGCGAACAAAGTCTATATTTTGAGTTTTAAGTCAAAAACTTGGAGAAGAGGATTAAACTTAATCTTTTCGAAGAAACTTGTAATTTAAAGTTTGGAGTTGATGCTGAAATTTTCGACTTTAGTCTTGAAATTTTGAAGTAAAACTCGAATATTCAAATTTTTATAGCTCTGATATTTTAATTGAAGCTTCAAATTTTTGAAAAAAACTTTTTAGATTTTCAATTCATATTGGAGAATAAAATCCAAATTTTAAGGTTAGTTTCAAAATTTCTAAAAAAGTTTTGAATAAATTGAGCATTTTTCGAAATTTTGAGTTTAAAAAATTTTAAGTTTTAACACAGTATTTTGAGAAAAACTTAAAGTTTAGGTAGAAAATTAAGGTTTATAACAAGGAAATTCAAATTTTAACACGAAATTTCGTAAAAAAGTTGAGATTCTGAGAAAAACTTGATATCTATAAAAAAAAGTTTAAAAATTTCAAAGGCAAATTTAAAAGTTTGTTAAAATTTCAACTTTATGCTCAAAATTGCTATTAGGGATTAAACTAGAATTTTTGGGAAAACAAAATTTTAAAGTTTTTCCTTTAACTCAAAATTTAGGCTTTAAAATTTACTTAAAATGAAAATGACAAAATAAGGGTAAACACGGATGTTTAAGTACTCCACATTTCGACGAAAATTTCGAGGTTAAAAAAAATTCCCAATACCTATTTCCACTTTAATCACAAAATGTTGACTTTATGTAAACCTGAATATTCGACTTTTTTCTTGAAATTTTCCTCGAAACCTTAAAATAACTAGAAAAAGTCAAAATTTGGAGAACATTTTTATTTTTATTGATTTATTTTTTCAAAATTTTTATTTTATTTTGAAAATTCCAAGTGTCTAAAAATTTCCGGTTAAACTCCAATATTTGACTCCTATTTTTCTAAAATCAAAAATTCAGTTTCTAAAATTCGATTTTTTTTTGTAATTCGAAATTTAATTTCAAAAACTTGGATGATTTAAGTTTAGGCAGAAGTTGTAATTTCACGATAACATTAGAAATTTTCTTCAGTTCTTTGAATTTGTTCTTTGAGATATTTATGTAAATGTAAAGATAATTTAAGGAAAGCCGATAACCAGTAACTATTTCTTTTAATATTTTCATTTTATAAGAAAAACTCTGGCTATAATGTAATATTTAACAAGTTCAAGTAAGTTTTAGTTTCGGTCGAAACTAGAGCAGAAGACAAAATTTAGTTTCGATAAAAAATCTTGTTTGGTCAGCCTCTGGTTCCTATATATATTTTTTTACTAGCTGGAGAACTTTTAAAAAACAAAAGTTTGTCTACTTCACACTTAGTTAATAAAAGTATGCTAAAAATAACAGTAATTTGCTACAAGTACTACGTTTCAATATAATTTTATTAATTAATGATGGAATGTTAATCAAGGTTCTAGTCTATATAAAAATAAAGCTTTACTTTGTAAATTTTGAAAAAAGCAACCATTAGGTTGTATATTTTTGTGTAGAGTTCATGTAAACAGTTTTTATTCTTACTTAATATTCATAAAAATGTTATTCAAAAATAGCTTAACCAGCTAAACATGTTTTTTAGATGGGAGCATACCACACTCTTGATTTAGAATTAAACAGGAAATTCAGCTTAAGGAAACCAAACTGGGATTCTGTTGCATTGGAAAGGGTCGAACTTGCTTGCGATCCCTCAAAAAGTGCTGATGTGGCAGCTGTTATTATGCAGGATGGTTTGGCGCATATCTGTCTAATAACATCAAGTATGACGATTGTGAGAGCAAAAATAGAGGTCGTCATACCTAGAAAACGAAAAGGTTTTGTCCAGCAGCATGAAAAAGGATTAAATAAATTTTATGATAATGTGATGCAAGGCATTCTGAGACACATCAATTTTGATATTGTTAAATGTATCATAGTAGCATCTCCTGGTTTTGTTAAAGATCAGTTTTTTGATTACATGATGCAGACTGCTGTTAAAACTGATAACAAAATTCTTTTGGAGAACAAGTCAAAATTTATGTTGGTTCATGCTTCTTCTGGTTTTAAACATTCCTTAAAAGGTAATTTGATGAAATGGTATGAAAAAAGTAGTTAACTATTAATTTTCAGAGGTACTGCAAGATCCTGCTGTGATGAATAAAATCTCTGACACTAAAGCTTTAGGTGAAGTAAAAGCTTTAGAAAACTTTTATACGATGTTGCAATGTGAACCAGCTAAAGCATTTTATGGTTTGGCACATATAGAAAAAGCTAATGAGGCTCAGGCAATTGAAACATTGTTGATTTCTGATACTTTATTTAGGTAAGATTACCTGTTCACTTTCAAAATGCCTCTATGAAACTTAATTTTAGATGTCAAGATGTAAATTTAAGGAAAAAGTATGTTAATTTGGTTGACTCTGTTAGAGATTCTGGAGGTGATGTCAAAATTTTTTCAAGTTTGCATATTTCTGGTGAACGTAAGTTTCTCCCTTGTTTGCACAAAATTATCGTTAATTTATTATCTATTTAGAGCTAGAACAGGTCACAGGAATTGCTGCAATCTTAAGATTTCCAATGCCGGAATTGGAAGAAGATGAAGAAGAAAATGAAGATTAGCTAATTTGATTGGACAGTGTTTTATTAATTTTATTTTGTATATTGTGTAATTTAATTATTTAAAAACATTTGTTAATTGCTATTGTTAATTATTTTATTTTAATGTTGCAAGTTGAGCTTTTCATATTGCATTTTTATTTGACAATATGTTTGCTCAAGTGCAAATTGGATTAAGTGATTTAATATAATGATTATAAAATATTTTGTAGCATTATTTAGTTTAATTCAGCCTTGGCCTTAGGCTTTCGTAAGGGTCAAATGCACACTTCGCTCTGACTAAGGGTGGCCCAGTTGGGCCTTGGTGTTTCATGAATACTTTGTTACCACTAGTAGTGTCACATTATTTAAAACAAGGAAAAAAATGTTGCATAATTGCAACATACATGTTATTTGTCAGCTTAAAAATCTGAAATATATATTTCAGATCTTGGTCATACATTTTTCAGTAGTGTCCAAATCATATCCCTTATGGATAAGTGAGCTTTTCGATAATTTAATCTGGAGTCTTATATAACAAAAAAAGAGGTTTAGAAGTCTTAAAAACAAGAGTTTCAAATTAGAAATATTGGTAACTTAATTTAAGCTATAAAGTGGATGTTCAAATCAAAAAGTTTCAAATTCGATTAAAAATTTCTTATGTTTTTAAAATATGTCTTTAATAATTTATCAGTGATTGGCAATTGCAAGGTTTGTTTTCAGACATTTGAACTAATATCACAACAAAGCTACTGATTAAAAAGTCCAGTGATTTTGTATGCAATCATTCGAAGAATTTAAACCAACTTATTATTTGTGTATCTCATTATTTCAAGTCATATTTCGTCAAAAAAAACTTTCCAAAAGATTTTCTTTTGTCTTATTGTTACAAAATTCTAACCAAGAATTCAACCATGACAATCGATTTGTCTTTGCGATCAATAAGTATAAGTAGTCGCCTTTGAATGTAAAACGCATTTCGCATACCTTTTTCGCTACAGGCAGTTTAGTTGCGCTACATTTTAAAAAGATTTTTTTCTGAAAGGACATTGTATTCTTCAAATGTTGGGTATGTTAAAATGTAAAGTTTTTTCGCATTTTAACTTTTTCTCAAACTTTTTTCATGTAATTTTGATTTTAATCTATTTTGACTTTGCAAAGAAGATACAGAGAATATTTGACTTTTTATTAAAAATTTTATAAACAAGGTTGAAAGTCGAATAAAGATGAAAAATTTGTCTTTAAAAAATTCAAAATTTTAGGTAAAAAATAAAAAATTGCCATCAAATAAAACTTCCAATTTCGATAAAAATGTAGAAATTAAACAAAAAAATGTGACTTTTGTATTTTTTTTAAGTTTTACCTTTTTAAAAATATCGAATTTTTTCGCTTAATTTGATTTTATTGTTGAACCAAATATTAACCTTTACTTAAAATTTTTTTCGTAAGAACGATATAACCACAAACCTTTTTTAACCCTAAAATTTTAGGATCATAATAAATTGTTTGAATTCAAGGCCGTAATATCGGCTTTATGGGTAACATTTTATTAATTAAATGTAAGAATTTCGAGTTGAAACTTTAAATTTTTAGAAAAGCAGAAATAAAAACGAGATATTTTCAAAACAAAAATATTTGACATTTTCAGTTTTCTCGAAATTTCGACATTTTCCTCAAAATTTTCCAATTTAAAATGGAAATTTGTGATTTAGCAAAATTTTGATATATTTTTCTGGCAATTCTAAATTTAACAACTTCCAATTTTTTCCTCGACGTTTATATGTTATAATAGTTATTTTATAACCATTTCTAAAGAACCGAAACTTTTTCATTGTAATCAAAATTAAAATGAAGAAAAAAATATATCAGATTTGAAGTTTCTAGAGTCTTTATCGCAAAATTCTAAATTTATACTTTATTTATCCTTTTTTTTAAATGCCAATTTTAATTTAATTTTAAGAAAAATCCAACTATTTTTTTTTGAGAGACGAAATCTATTGAAAATCATTTTCAACATTTTAGGTTTACTTTCTTTAGTCAACACATTAATTTGCCAAACCTGTATCTGAAACTGAAGGTGTCAAAATTATTCTCAACGTTCCTTTTTTAAATTATGACTTGAACAAAATGTCGACTTTTTCTTAGAAATTGTTGGAGCAAGCCAACATTTTATCTTTAGAAATGTACTGTTACGGGCTTTATCGGTTCGAATTGATTAACACATTGAATAATACCCACTTTATTACCAAACTAAACTCGGATCACTACAACTGAACAATAACTCACTTATGTACTTCTAACTACTAACTCACTACACTGACTCTAACTGACTAACTCGAGGGAGAGCTGGCCGCTTTATATAGTTTTGGCCTCCAGGTTTTAGAACAATCCGGCAGATAAGGCTTATCGTTTGCCGAAATTTCGGGAACGCTTATCTGCCGTTTTCTTCGTTATCGCGGCCTCTTTCCCCTTATCAGATCTTTCTAGAAACTTTTCTTATGCACTAAATTCTACAATTTACATTTCGTTACAGTACCGTTAGGGCACAAAACGAGTTTCTACAGAGTATTTTTACGAAGAGTCGACTACCTGGGAGTAGTTGACTCCACTACTTCCTTTTTTTAGAAATATAAAATATTCGACAACTGCACTCGCAAGTGACTAGTTGTATTATGAATATTCGGAAAATATATATATAGTGTAACTGAAATGTGCAGTTTCATTCGAGTCACCCAATCGGTGACGATTCAGAAATTTTGAACTTAAAGTTCAAATTTTGGAATACAATTACATACATTTTATAAATTTCTAGTTTCTCTCAAAATTTATTTCGTTCTTTGCACAAATCTGTTTATTTCCATGCTAGATATTTTCCTTTTAAATTAAAGTTTAGATTTATTTCTCGAAGGTTTCACTTTAATCTCCCAATTTCAATTTTTTTTTGACATTTCGACAGAGTGTTGTCGCTTAGAAAGAAGTTGAACTAAAAGAATTTTATTTAAAAAAGGTGAGCAAGAAATAATGAACGTAAATATGGGCCTAGACAGGATTTCTTTTGAGGGGGAGCAACAATCATGAAAAATTTCATGGGCAAAAAAACCTCCCGGCTGAGTATGTATTTTCCTAAAACTGCACGAACCGGGCAGATCGAATTTCCACATTAAAGTTGAAATTTCGAAAAAGTAAGAAAAATACGAAATGTCTAAAAGTCAAAAAAGAAATCTTTTTTTCAATTTATTTAACATTTCTTCGGCCCAGTTTGGAAATATTTAAATTTTTATGGTTTGTTGACAATTTTCTAAACAATTTTTGAAATGCGACTACGTGATATTTAAATTTATTGAAAACGTCACTTCATGACAGTTTACAAATTAAGAGGTTAGTTTATTTTACATAGAATAGGAAGAATGAAAAATAGGAGACCAAAAATTAGATGTGGAAAAAATAAAAATTTTGTTTTTTTGATAAATTAGGAAAATATAAAAAATACATAAAAAAGGTTGTAACACTGGACATCGATGTTTCGCTCTCATTTGAGCTCGTCAGCAGTGCATAACATGGAAGGGGAACAATGAGGAAGAAATACTTAAAAATAAAAATTTTTTAAAATATAAAAAAGAAAAATAAAGAAATTTTAACATGAATAGACGTTTCATCATCAATTTACTGTGTTAAAAATTTAAATATTTGAAGCCCGATCCACAAGAAACAACTACTCCGAGGGCTAATACCCCTTCCGGCATTGAACTACACTTGTGGATCGAACTTACATGCTCTACTGTTCCTAACCGACTACTGTTCCTAACCGCTGAAATCTATTCAGCTTGGTAGTTAGAAGCACTCACCATTTGCGGAGTCCGTTCGTTCCGTTAGAGGAACACAGTAAATTTTTAACACAGTAAATTGATGATGAAACGTCTATTCATGTTAAAATTTCTTTATTTTTTTTTATATTTTAAAAATTTTTTATTTTTAAGTATTTCTTCCTCATTGTTCCCCTTCCATGTTATGCACTGATGACGAGCTCAAATGAGAGCGAAACATCGATGTCCAGTGCTACAACCTTTTTTATGTATTTTTTATATTTTCCTAATTTATCAAAAAAACAAAATTTTTATTTTTTCCACATCTAATTTTTGGTCTCCTATTTTTCATTCTTCCTATTCTATGTAAAATAAACTAACCTCTTAATTTGTAAACTGTCATGAAGTGACGTTTTCAATAAATTTAAATATCACGTAGTCGCATTTCAAAAATTGTTTAGAAAATTGTCAACAAACCATAAAAATTTAAATATTTCCAAACTGGGCCGAAGAAATGTTAAATAAATTGAAAAAAACATAATATTTCCGGTCAATAAGGGTCCTACCATGAAGAAAGAAATTTTTTCTCAAAATTTTCTAAAAATATTATTTTCAGATTTCTATTAAAATTTCGATCCAACTGTAGAAAAATAATCTAATTTTATGAAAAATCAGTATCTTCAGAAGAAAAAAGTTGAAATTACAGGAAAACAAATTTTTAAAAAATCAGAAAAAAACTGTTAATTAAAAAAAGGGGTTCAAAAAAAATTCACGATTTTTGAAAAATACGTTGCGACTTCGAGAATAAAATCGAATTATCTAGAAAATATTAACCATTTCAGAAGAAAATTCAATTTTAAGAGGAAAATTAGAATTTTAAGAATAACGTAGGAATTTCGAAAAACGAATTTTGAAAAAAATCGGAATTTTTTTTTTCTTCAAAATGTATATATATATTTTTTAAATACTGGCTTCTATTAAAAATTTCGACTTATATTTTAAAATATCGACCTTTTGAAAATCCCAACTGTTTTTAAAGAAGTCGATTTTTTTTGAACAATTCCATTTTTTTAAATTTGAACTTATTTTAAAAATTTCGACTATTGAAAATTTTGACATTTGAAAATATCCACTTTTTTCGCAATTTCGACTTTTCTCAGAATGTTCACTTATGTTTGAAAATCTCGACTGCCAAAATTTTGACTTTCGAAATTTGAACTTCATTTTAAAAATTTTGACCTTTTTTGCTTTTTTCGAAATTTCAGTATTTTTAAACTACGACTCCTTTTCAAAATTTAGATTAATTCTTGAATGTATTGACTATCTCGAAGTTTTGAATCTTTTGAAAAATGTCCACATTTTTAAGATGCTTGGCTTACTTTTGAAAATTTCACATTTTTTTAAATTTCCCTTATCGGAAATTTACAGCTTTTTTTAAGATTTTCTAAATTTGCCTTTTTTAAAGAATTGTTTTTAAAAATTTGAGTATTTTAAAGGATCTATAGTTTTTCTCAAAATTTATACTTTCTGAATGACATTTTTGAAAAATCTTACTTTGATTTTTATTGAAAATTTTTTATTCATATTTTATTGACTTTTTCTTCGCCAGTTACTCTAGATTTTCTCTTATCTTCTGTTAAGGATTGGCAATCTCTTATAGATTTCCCCAAGCAATTTGCGTTGAATCTTTGTTTGTCAATCGCTGTTTGTGACTCAATAATAATAAAAGCTAGCAGGGGTCGGTCCTAAAGAGCGCAAGAGCGCCCGCACCTTGTGAAATGAGTGATTTATCACATTTTTAAGCACCAAATAATGGTATCCTAGTAGTAGTACTTGTAAGTGTCTTAAGAATAAAGTACGCATACGTTTTATTCCTTTATAAGGAAATTTAAATAAGTTGATGCTCTCGGAACTCTGCTCCTAGCGTGGCTGCCGTTGCCTATCAACGGCATCCACGCGCAGGTTTGCCGTTTTGCCACTAAATATTGGCATTTTTTGCCAGAAATATAAAGTCCTGCCAGTATTGACTTATAACCAGGAATAACCTAGAATTTTGATTCGCGATTGTTACATACATATTTTGCAATTTTGTTACACGCTGGCCCCCTTGACAATGATTCTCTTGTAAAATTGGATCTTAAACCTGTGTTGAACAGAGAAAACAAAAGTGCATTTAGCGCTGACATGCAATTTTCAGTAGCGCAACTATTTGGTTCTTTGTTTAGTAAACCACGCTCACTTACGCAACCAAACAGTTTGGTCTCGGGCATATACACATCAGGAAAGTCAAACACTGCCCATAGGGAGAATGTTAATGAGAGATTTAACATTGAGAGCTAATAGTGGGATAGATGGGCGGTGCCTTGTATTCTCCTACACCGGTGTAAACAATTCAACGCAGAGCGCTGGTGCTGGTGGAGATTTTAGTAGTACATCATAGCTTCTAACGTGTTTTGTTACGGGATTACTACTGGCAGGGAACAATTTTATTAAAATTTGGGTACCACATGTTGTTTGTTTTTTTAGTCCGTTGATTTAATCAATGTCTGAGTTAAAATAAGACTGATATTCTTTGATAACCAAAATAAATAAACGAGATTTCTCAAACAAAATTAATAATAATACTTATGAAGAATATAACATAATAACTCTTTAAACATAACAATATAAGGAGTTCAAACAGGCCGCCAGACTGTGCTAAACAATATTTCAGTCTGTTGTAAAACTCTCTTTTTCTAACATCTAAACTGGAAGATACGAGCATGCTGCGTCAAACTAGGGGAATACGTTCAGCGGCCGTAGAAAACTATGGAAGGGACAATTCTTAGCGTTTTACATGGACAATAAAAATGTTTCCTTATCTGTATGTAATACTTCTATATGGCCAGTTCCTCGTTGCTTGTGGAAAAGACTTCTCTTTTTCGCTGACCTTCACACGCGGTGCATGGCCAAAGTCAGCTGTACACGGCCAAACATAACCTTAACACCGGTTCAACCCTCGCGTAGTGATTCGTTCATTTCGTTCATTCATGTGCAATACTCGCCAATCACCCATGTTCCATCTTTATCGGATTTGGTCAGAATAAACTCGCGAAGAGAATAGGGAGCTGACCCTATAGAATTATAACATATATGCTTTGTTTACGAAAGGCTTTAGAAGAAATTATAAAGCCTTTCTTCCTTATGTTGACGGAGTAACAGATCAACTCGGAAAATTATTGAGAAAATACAATATTAAACCCATTTTTTCATCATCCTCAAAGATCCAACAGCTCCTCCCATCTCCCAAAGATAAAATTTCATCCTTTTGTTCTAATGGCTTGTACAGGGTTCCTTGTTTTTGTGGTTCAGTGTACATCGGAGAAATGGGGCGATCATTTAAGACGCGAATATCCGAGCATCAAAGATGTCCTAGGTTGGGTTTATTTTCGCAGTCAGCCATTGCCGAACATCAACATGAGACCGGACATAAGATTCTCTTTGATAATATTTCAATTATATCCAATATTCCCAATTACTATAATAGGAAGATACACGAGGCCATTGAAATCCAAAAATTCCCCAAAAACATCAACAGAGACGACGGTTACATGCTTTCCTCTATCTGGAAACGAACCATCACAAATCTTCGGAAGTGATAGCGCAGACGAAAGGTATATAAAGTTTCCCTTTCCCTCTTTCCTGTCAGAAGAGTTTTGCCTCTGGCATGGTGGACATACTGAGTTACCGTGCTCTTCTGTCTAAACTTTCTTATCCTTTGTACCAATTTTTAATTCAAAAGAGTTTCGCCTCTGATATGGTGGACATACTGAGTTACCGTGCTCTGATGTTTTGAAAATGGCATTTTCATTCTTTCAGTTTTTTGCATATTCCCTCATATTCCTCTTTTCATTGTTCCTGAAGAAGCCCCTTACGATGGTGGGCGAAACGTCGAACACTTTTAGTAGTTCTTTGACATGGTCCAATCCCGAAAGATGTGTGACATAATCAGTTAGTTTGAGGTTTGGGCAGTTTCACTAGCTTGGCACGTTTTTCAGAGTGGTCAAAGACAAGACCAGAGTGGTGAAGGTATACGGCATAGAGAAACTAAGTATAGTCTGTATAGTCTCTGGTATACGGTTTTAAGAAACCCGCGCTGTTATGATATTTATTTAGCCAATAGAAACTCAACAGATCACGTGATGGATTGTTACCAATAATCTTTTATAATTTCTTTTAATTTTTGGCCTAATTGTGTTTAAAAGAAACTCAAAGTCACTCTTTGACATTCTTGAAAAGTTTTTAAATAAGTTATTTATTAAGGCTTATTTCTAGACTTATGTTATCTGCCTATTCAAGTAAGGTCAGATCCACAATCTTCTCTTTTTTTCTTTAACTTTTCCTTTAAAACAATATAAGCCGCTGCGACGCAAATGAGTTCGTCAGCCAATCTTGCCCGATTGTGTAGCCCGTCTACGAAACAAATTATTTTTATTGATGGGCCATACTGTTGCATTAAAATGTTTTCATGATGGCTGGGCTATAGTTGCCAATATTGCAGCTACATATTGCAGTAAAAATGTTGCCCGTTTAGAAGCCCCTTCACTCAAACGTTTGAACAAATGTCTACAACTACTTTAGTTACTTAGATACGAACTAATCAAATAATTAACTTTTGATTCTAACATCATCAAACCGAAAATTGAACGCTTGTTATGGCTACATTCACAAAGCAAATGCTATATCAAAATATAAACAAGCTTGCGACCTGCTTGCACTAGTTTTAATTGTTGTCACCAGAGGAAGTGATCCTTAGTTGGAAATGCCAATGGGCCATGCACTATCTTTATTCTTTATTCTATCATCTGTGATTGTATCTTTTCGTTGGTCTGTCGTGGTTGGCGACCTTGTTTGTAGTTAGTTTTAATTTTGTGTAGTTCGAAAGTTTGGGGTAATATGTTATGCATTATGTATGTTTTGTGATTTGAATTTTGAGTCTATTTGAAAGTTTAAAGCTTCTTTTGTTTAAAGGGCTTGAAGTTTGGAACTGATGTATATGTTAATTTTTCTTAGATTTTTTAATTTTAATGACTGTAATGGATCATTTAAGTGAAGATGTATCAATTAAAAAGGACGACGATTCGAAGTTGGGGTTATCTTCTTCCATAAGTTTAAATAGTACTATTAAAAGGTAAATTCTGCAGCAGCCGTTTTTGTATATCCTTACCCGGCATTTTATTATTGTTTCATTTTTAGGAGGCAAAAGAAACAGTTTTCAATTGAACCACTTACATTTGCGGAGTTAGAAAAAGCTAGACTAGAAGCAGAGAGCGAGCCTATTGCTTTACCATTGAACGATTTTAAGGATGACAATGATTCTGGTGCTAAGCAAGAAGCTGATTTTGAAGATGCATTTGCCGCTTTAAGATTAGAAACACCTCTTAAGAATAAAGTGATCAAAACATCCACTCCAGCTTTAAACACAAATAAAGGGAATTGTGCAAAAACATTATTTAAAACTCCAGTTAGTGCATATGTTAACAGAAAGTTCAATCTAGTTTCTAGTTCTACACAAAAAAAAGTGAAACCTATGGTGCCTATTAAAGAAAGTAACAGAGACATTTCACCTAAAGAAGTGAAGTTCGTGTGTCCAACAGACACAGATGATAAACTGAAAACTATCAAAGTCAATAATCTAAATTATGTTGTACTTAATGTTCTTGGAAAAGGTGGAAGTTCAGTTGTTTACTCATGTTATAATTTTCAATTCAAAGTTTCTAGAGCAGTAAAGTGTGTTTCGCTTAGAAATCCTGCTTCTGCTGAAGGCTTTCTAAATGAAGTAGAAGTATTGAAAAAACTTCAAAATTGTGATCGAATTATCAAATTATATGATTGGTGAGTGAGTTTGATGATTAATTTTATTTCGAACATATCTTTGATGTTTTTCTAGCCAAGTTGTACCTAATGTTCAGCTATTATTAGTTCTCGAGGAGGGAAGCACTGACTTATCGAGGATATTAAAGGAGTTAGCTGCTAAAAAGGAGCATTTAGCTCCGTATCAATTATTATATTATTGGATGGAAATGTTATATGCTGTTCAGCAGATTCATTCACAAGGTTTGTTGACAAACTCATCAGTAGGTTTAAAATCTTAAAATACAGTAAAACCCCTCTTAACGTGGGGGTTACCTTCCTACAAAGTAGAGCATTAGATGAAACAGCGTTAAACGAGGTCATCTCTTCATGTAAATAATGGAGTTAAGGGAAAATGGGTGTAAAATGTAAGTAAGTCACCATTCAGATTCTTCTGCATTTCCAATTTTACTCTTTTTTTATCAAGTTGGTGCCTAATGTCATTTGTATTTTTCTTTTGCGACCTATAAGAAGTTAATATGTGGGCAAGGCATCCATGGCACCCCATTTTGTCTTTGAATTCCTATCAAAATCTGCCTCATTTTCAATAAATTCGTTCATCGTTTCCGTTATAGTGGCTAAACTGGTTTTTAGAAATGTCCTTGAAAGTTTTTTTTGCTCTTCAGATTCACTATTTTCAATATTTTTGTGTTCTTGGTTTCCTTGAGTTCATCATCAAAATTTCTTTGAGATCTTCCACATTTTGAAACCTATTTGTGTTGCTAATTCGACTATTTCGTTCATATCAACAACAGATTTTCTAGTGTCCTCATCTTCATTTAGATCTGACCAAATGTTTTTCCACAATCCTTTCAAACATTTTTTCGCTACCTCACAAAAAAATTTTATATATGTATGTTGTGTGTACTTTGGATTTAGGGAAAGCCCAATGGTGCGTGCAATTTTTAGGAAATCCCTCTATTCCAATAAAAAAGCGTTAAACTAAAACAGCGCTAAACGAGCAGCATTAAGCGGGGTCTTACTGCATATATTTATTTGTATTGTATGGAATATAATGGGTTTCTAAGAATTTTGTTATAATTACGGTGTAATAAAGGAAGTGTGATGTTACATATGTCTTTTTAGTATAAAATTGAATTCAATTATTCAATAAGTACAATAATTAAGTTTGAGACTTTATATCCAAAAGTCAAAATTGCTTGAAAAAAAAATTCCTTTTTTGGAGTGTGGACTGGAAAATTTAGGCTTTTGAAGTTTTATTATTCATAAACTTAAAATTTTGATTTTGTTTAAGATTTTTTCCCCTCAAAATTACCTGTTTTGTGATACACAGATGTATTATTTCGTTTATAATGTACTTCAAGGGGCCGAAGAAATCAGTTCGTATTAAATAAAAAATAATAGCAGTGCTTCAACTGTTCATACTTTACAGATTGGTTTGTTTTAAGCCAAAGTTCATATTTAATGTGTTCGTCATAAGCGGACATCACGGTATTTTCAATAAAATGGTTGCTCTGTTGTTTTTTTGGGCGGATAATAATAATAATAATAATAATTTGCAAACCCACACAGTTGAAAAATATTAAAAGAAGTTGTCTCTCGTATGAAAAAGTTTCCAATCCCAGTATAAACTAACAATACGTTTTAATTGAATTGGTGAGATTAAGAACAGTACAAATGTTTAAATTTTGAGAAAATAAATAAATAGTTTAATTTGTTTGTTATGCTTCTTATAGGTTTTGTATGGAGCTAGAAGTTTTAGTGTGTGACTTTAGGCAACCTTTAAAAAAATTAAATTTATTAGTTCATGCATTTTTTTTATACGCACAAAAAACAAGTTTGTACTTGTACTGTTCCTAATCTCAATGTTGTTAATTGTTAGAATCTTGTGCGAAATTTGCAAAAAAATAAAAGAATATGATGGTAAAGCATCTTTATTGAACCAAAATAATCAGATTTAGTTACCAGCGTCATCACCATCCTCCAAATAAATGGTTATAATGGCCAGGATATTATGTGATAGTAAAACTCTTACTGTTTTCCCTCTTTGCATGTAAATGTATTATTTCATTACCTGTTTTATATTATTCAGCTTGTTCTTATTAATTGACGGTTGTTCAGAATAGGCTTGAAGGTAGAAATGTAGGAACTCTGATTTTCTTTTAATATAACTTGAAAGTATAAGTTTTAACTCCATCAATAAAGTCTTAAAATATAACATAGCCTAACAATGATGCTCCATTATAATCTACATATATTTTAAAATTGTAAAACTTTTATTTATTTTATTCGCAACTATTCTACAGGTTTTTTTTTTATAGAAGAGTCCACAATTCTTAAAATCAAGAGATGTACCTCTATAGGAATGATATTTATAATTAATCATTTGTCTGAAATTTTCAATCATTTCCTCATATTCTTTTGATAAGTATGTACGATCACATCTTCTGCTTAATTTTTTGCAGCATGAAATACCACTAAAACAGCTGAGCCTGATCGTAACTCATACCATAATACCATATGTTGTGTTCTTATACTTAATGCTGTAAGATAAGCTCTGAAAAGGGCATTAACAATATGGTTTTAGTATTGTTCTAATACTAATTCGATGCAGCTTCGTATTTAAAATAAAACGGTTATGATTTATGAAAATATCAAATTTTGGACTTGTACGGTTCTTAAATCTCACCGATTCAATTGTAACTAATAAAAATAAAGTGATTTTGTCTTAAACTTTTAGGAATCATTCATTCTGATCTAAAACCGGCCAACTTTATTAAGACAAAGTACCACCTCAAGCTCATTGATTTTGGCATCTCTTGTTGTGTTCAGAATGATATGACCAGTGTCGTTAAGTCAGTTTCAGAAGGTTCATTTAATTACATTAGTCCAGAAGCTTTAAATAGTGAGCACAGCAAAGATCCCCACAGTCCCAGTTACGGTAAACAGAGGTTTAAGGTAATAATTACTTTCATTATAAACATCCGGTAATTGTATTTCTTCAACAGCTTCACTACAAGTCGGATGTTTGGTCACTGGGTTGCATACTTTACCAATTAGTTTACAAAACGACTCCGTTTCAACATATAATGGGTACCATACCAAGAATAGCAGCAATATTAAATCCTCAGCAAGTTATTCATTATTCAGCCGCTGATTGGGTTTCCATCAGAATCATTGACACCATAAAATCTTGTCTCGTTTTTGATGTGAAAGCCCGCCCTTCGGTAAACGAACTGATTGTGCAGTATGAACAGATTTTTAAAAATATGTAAATAATGTGATATATTTATATTGTATCTATTTTTGCTATATTTGTATTACAAATAAGATAAATAATAATAAATAGGTTTTATATGTATATTAGAAAATTGAAATACAAAAAAAAATGTATATTAGGGTGTCCACTGTTCACTAAGTTGGCTTTTTTAACTCGGGTATTCTCTTGATTATTTCTTTGCAGTCTAAAAACAATTTTAGAAAAGAAAAAGATTTTTTTTTCGATGCCGTTTACCCTGCCTAAATGACGATACTTTTCCCATTTAATTAATATGGGGTTTTTGCACTTTTTGGAAAATAATTTTTGTCTTGCTTATTACATTTAATAACCTACCAGATGTTGATTCTGCTTTTATTATGATCTCTTTATATGGAAAAGTTTTTAAATTGGAGTCCAAATTTTCTAAGGTAGTACAACTAATGTTTACGGAAGTTGGTATTTGCCGAACTTTGACGATCGATACTGCCTAAACGGCTGAATCAATTTCAAGTAAGTCATTAGATGTCAAATTTAATGCTCTTTAGTTTTGGTATTAGCAATAAATTCTTCTGCAGGCTGCGACATCTCCGACTTATAAGCAAAGCACTGAAATAAGTGCTAAAAACTCGTTTTTAATTCTAAAAGTTAAGCGACGCTCAGAATTTGTCGTAAACCCTTATGTCTGAGGCCTAGAGTAAATTTTGAAAATTTCCTTACTTTGGTGGAATTTTTAGGAAGCAAAAAGTTAATTTGCTTTGGCTAGAGGTCGAATTTTCGAAATTTACTTTTTCCTTCTTTTTCTAACAATTTCGTATTATATTTTATTTACTGACTCCCCAATGATTTTTCGTTATATTTAAATATTAAATTCTAGTTTATGCTCTGATCGAAGCATTTCCCCTCTAGTATGGTCGACTTACTGAATTACCATTATCATTCTGCCTTTCCTAGCTTATCTTTTTGTGTCATTTTTATATCTAAAGAGTTTCACTTCTGGTAGGTTGACATAATGAGCTATCGTACTTATTCTCTATTGCACTGCATGTTCACTTGTTCTTGAAGAAATCCTCTACGATGGAGGTCGAAACATCAAACATTTTAAGTAGTTCATGGACTCTGTTCAATCCTCGAAGAAGTATTTTTTTTACTTAAATTTTGTCATACTATAACTATAATTATTTTGTAAGAAAAAATTTATTTGAAAACACACAGTGGCAATAGGTGAAAATTTAAATCATTCAGTTAATGTGAAATGACTTCTTATTTTAAAAACTCATATTCGACCGCCAAATGGTTTTAAGATATCATACTTATAGGAAATTTGAAATAAATTCTTAGTTATTTTTAATTAAAATCTTTATTAAGAGTGCAAAACAAAAGATATAACATCTTAGTACAGAAAAGCCTTGAAATAGGTAGCAAATTAAAAAAAATGGAACTATTGGAAAAAAGGGTAAAAATAAATTTCGAAATTTCAACCCTCTTTAAAATTATAAAATAAACTTTTGACATCAATATGAAAACTTTCCCATATAAAAGGATCATAATAAAAGCAGCATTAACAACAGCTCGTTGTTCGCTTATTGAATATAATAAGCGAGAAAAAATTATTTTCCACAAAGTCCAAAAAACCCAGGTTAAAATATTGTCATTTAGGCAGGGTTAAACGTTATCAGAAAAACTAAAATTGTTTTAGACTGCAAAGAAATATGCAAGTAGAATGCAACCTAAACTACAAATTCATACAGCCCTCCAGGGGTGGTATAGTCAATCATAGGTAGCTGAACTACCAACAGTTGAAACAAAGCCACCTAGCGAAGTGGTTGCTCTCTAGGAAAACTTTCCCAGAAGACAAGGATTCTAATGCACAGACCAATAGGTGTGAACATTTATTACATTAAAGTTTGGAAACCAAAGACCGGTTTCAATCTTGTTAGATCTCTTCAGTTTGGTATATCCAACTCGAATGCTAACAAATATTCCGACAAGTAAGTACTAAAGAATTCACGGACGTCAAGCGTGTGACTCTTAGTACTACCACCTATTGGGCCATAGGGAAACTATGGCCATCGCCAACAATGTCGTATGCAAGTAGAATGCAACCTAGACTACAAATTCATGCAGCCCTCCAGGCGTGTATAGTAAATCATAGCTAGCTGAACTACCAACAGTTGAAATACTGCCACCTAGCGAAGCGGTTGCTCTCTAGGAAAATTTTCCCAGAAGACAAGGATTCTAATGTACAAACCAATAGGTGCGAACATTTATTAGATTTGAAGTTTGGAAATCAAAGACGGGTTTCGATCTTGTTAGATCTCGTCAGTATTAGAGTCACACGCTTGACGTCCGTGGATTCTTTAGTACTTACTTGTCGGTCTTTGGTTTCCAAACTTCGAATCTAATAAATGTTCACGCCTATTGGTCTGTGCATTAGAATCCTTGTCTTCTGGAAAAGTTTTCCTAGAGAGCAACCGCTTCGCTAGGTGGCAATGTTTCAACTGTTGGTAGTTCAGCTACCTATGATTGACTATACACACCTGGAGGGCTGCATGAATTTGTAGTCTAGGTTGCATTCTACTTGCATACGACATTGTTGGCGATGGCCATAGTTTCTTTATGGCCAATAGGTGGTAGTACTAAGAGTCACACGCTTGACGTCCGTGAATTCTTTAGTACTTACTTGTCGGAACATTTGTTAACATTCGAGTTGGATGTACCAAACTGACGAGATCTAACAAGATCGAAACCGGTCTTTGGTTTCCAAACTTCGAATCTAATAAATGTTCACACCTATTGGTCTGTGCATTAGAATGCAAAGAAATAATTTAAGAGAATACCCAAATGAAGCCAACTTGTTAAATAACGGACACCCTAATGTTTTTTATTTCTTTTAAATTAATAATAATCAAATGGATCACTACACAGTGAGTTTCAATCAAAACTATCAGCCCTAAATAACTTTTTAGATCGTAATCGCGGATGATAGAATAAGGATAGTGCACGGCTTATATTGGCCATGTATAAAAATTTCTCTCTTACGTTGAAAATCATTGCTCATGTTAAGCGCGCAACAGATCATAATAGTAATTGCAGCTTAGTTATTCTGTTGAAATACTACAGAAAACTCACCTGAAACATTTTTAGATTTCTCCTACA
The DNA here is from genome assembly GCA_028583605.1 of Dastarcus helophoroides. Taxonomy (NCBI): domain Eukaryota; kingdom Metazoa; phylum Arthropoda; class Insecta; order Coleoptera; family Bothrideridae; genus Dastarcus; species Dastarcus helophoroides. The sequence continues at coordinate 6,380,370 of CM053332.1, forward strand.
TCATCTTTTTCGTAAAAAATATGATTGAATTCACTAAGAAATGACATTAAAATTAAATGAAATCGGTAAGTTTTGCCATTTCTCAACAGGTGTTTAATAGCCATATTTATTTAGTTCGTTCCTCATTAGTAGTAGAAATCCATCACTCCCGATATCACGAGAGGGTTCTACCTACTCTCTAGACGCTTTTTCGACACCGTTTTTTACGTTCGTGCACTATCCTACTTCTATAATCCGTGATCGTAATGTTTAGGAAACACGCAAAAACAGGCCAATAAGCATGTTCGGGGGGAACATATTACGTCACATTTATACTGAGTGTAACTGTCATCCTGCACCCCTAGATCAACCCCTCCTATTTTTTTTTTAAATAGGACATCTTATATTTTATAAGTCTTTGATTCTTTTTAACGAATAGATTTCAAAAATGTATAATTCTTGAGGTCCAGTTTTTTTTTCTGGAGCTACTTTTTAAATTAAGCAAGGATTAGTTGAATGAAGGAAACATCGCATCAGTTTCAGCAATTTTATTATTATTTATTTAGAAAGAAAAAAAGTATGTGTACAAACTGATTTCCGTTGTCCTACATAAAACGATATAATCTAGCTTCAAAGGCACCCCTAACATTAGTAATGGTAACATATCTGGGGTCAAGTTTCGACATTTATAAATATAATTAATTATTTCTCGTAATTTACATGGATCTTGGCTGTGTTGTACAGATTCTTGTTTTTAAATAACCGAACTAACAAAGAAATTTAGGGGGTCCAGTCAGGTGACCCAGGTAGCCATTCCATTTTGACAACTCTTGTGCCTATCTCCTTCAATATATTCACGTACAGACAGACTTCTTCTTCTGCGGACGCCGTCTTCCTTCGAAGGTTGGCGATCCAACTGGCTGTGATGGTGCGCGAAACTGCTCCTTTGAAAATCTCCATAGATGTCTGTCCGAATCATCGACGTAGATCCTTTAGTCACGAGTTTTGACGTCTACCCAAAGATCATTTGCCCTCGATATTTCCTTCAATAACGAGTCTGAGGATCTCGTAACGCTCTCCCCTCATAACATGTCCTATGTATTGATGATGGTTGCCAGCAACTCTTTACCTTTACCCATTCCTCTCAGTTGATGGTTATTCTATCCACCCAGGATACGGGGATACAAGTACATCTCAACGACGTCAATGTGGCTTTCTATTTGTTGACTGAATGTCCATCTCTCGGAGCCGTAGGGTATCACCGGGAAGATATAGCAACGCAGCATACGCATGCGGAGTTGAAGTTTTAGGTCTCTACTAGTGAAGAGGGTCTTCATGGAAATGAATATCCTCCTGGCTTTTCTACCCTTGACTTGATTTCCCTTTTAAGGTCACTGCTCGCGTTAACGAGGGCCCCAAAATATTTAACGGCCGGCACTTATTTCATGTGATCTGGTTGTTAATTAGAAGGACCGTCCGCCTTGGTGTCTTGAAGAACACAACCACTTTGGTCTCGGCAACGTTCATGTGTAGACTATACTGTATGCTATGTTCAACGATGAGGTCCATCATGTTCTGGAGATGTAGGAGGTTGCCGGCGAGCACGACCGTGTCGTCAGCAAAACGTATATTATTAATGAGGGTGCCGTTGTACTTAATGCCATCTTTCACGTCCTCCAGTGCCTCTCGGAACACTGCCTCCGAGTATATATTAAAGAGAAGAGGGCACAGGACACAGTCCTGTCTAACTTCCCTCCTAATTTCTATTTCTTCGGATGTTCTACCCTTTACCCTAGTCTCTGCAGTTGAGAAGCGTTCGGTTTTTTTGGTACAGTGATGAACGTTAGCCAGTCCATTGGTATTTTCCCAGCTTCGTATATTGAGTTGAACAAGGATGTAAGAAGTTTTACGTCTCTGTTATCTGCAACCGCTATCATTTTCAAGGTTTCGGCGTGAATCTGGTTTGGTCCTACAGCCTTGTCATTTTTCTGAAGTTTTATAGCACGCCTCACTTCCTCTATCGTGATAACAGGACTGGGCCCGTTGAAATCACAGTCTCGAGGTGGTTGATGGGGCCGTGTGTCATTGAAGAGAGCCCCAACATACTCCTTCCATTTTTTTAGCTTTTCCCCAACGCTCACCAAAATCTTGTTGTTAGTGTCCTTCAGAATACCGCGGATCTGCTTACGTTGGGTGCATGTAAATTCCTTGATCTTTTTGTGGAGATTAAACAAGTCGTGTCTCCATTTCATGGCATTTTTCAGCTAGCCAACCTTCCCTTGCTTTCCGAAATTCTGATCTTACCGCCCTATTCAACTCCCTGTACCGGTTATTGTCTTATTGTCTGTGGCTTTGTGTTTTCTTCTCTCATTTATAAGTTAAAGAATGTCATTCGTCATCCATTGTTGTTTTTTAGATGCTTGTACATATCTTATGTCGATCTCGAGGGTTTCTATGAGAGCCTTCTTTAAGACAGTCCGCCGAGGCTCCATGTCATCGTCATTATAATTGTTAAGTGTTTGTAAACGCGTCTCGAAATTCTCCGTTGCTTTGCCTCGTATCTCGAAATCAACGAGTCTTTTTATATTGATTCGCTTAGGTTTATTTGGACGTTGGACTCTGGTGATGTAACGAAGCTGTAGATTTATTACCACGGGATTATGGTCATTGTTGACGTCAGCACCAGGGTAAGTTGTTGCTGATTTAACGAACTTCATCAGATGACTCTTGATGAGGACGAAATCTGTTTGATGGCTGGGGATTTCCACGTGTATATACGTTGAGGATGTTGTTTGAAAAAGGTGTTGGGAGCAGATAGGTGGTGCTCTGTACAAAATTGAACCAAACGAACCCCTCTGGTATTGGATGTGCCGAGACCATGATCTCCGCCATCAGCAGCCTTCCCGATTTTGGCGTAAAGTCCTCAAGAACAATTGTTATCACCCATTGTTTTGCTATTCTCAGGCAGAGTAGAACTCTTCAACCAGCTCATCAGGCTTATCTCCTGTTGGAGCATTCGCTTGTATTAAATTCATAACTCTATAAGTAGTGAGGAGCCTCAGAAGCATAACTCGATCTCCGAGTGAGATAAAATCGATCACAGGTTTTTCCAATCCAGTTTGGGATTGCCACCACGAGAGTAGTAGAGTATGCCATTCTTAATCCTGTTAGTCCGAGTACCTGGCTATCGCACCTCGCTTAGCCTTAAGATCTTAATCTGTAGTCCCTGTGCATTTCTCCATCTACCTTGGCGCGTTTTCCTGCCGTGTATAGGCTATGTACATTCCACGCAGTTACTTTGGTTTTTCTCCTGTATTTTGATATTTTGTTAGTTTCTAAGGACGGGAGCATTCTTCGCATCCTCTCCCTACTTAAGAGGTACCCCGGACTGAGGGCCGTGTTTCTATCGATTTCAACCATGGTAAATAAATGGAAAATAAAGTAGTGGGACTTACGCTTCCCTTATACAAGGCAGTGTGGAATCCGTTGAGGCTGAAACAGTTGCGCCTCCCACATCCATTGTAGCTCTATGTGTAAAGTACATCTTTGGCACCGCTACATGGTACTATTGCTACTGCTGCCCAAAAACATATTTTCGCCATATCTGGCTACTCTCGCTTGGTTTAACCTGCGGGCCAAAGCAGTTTACCAGAGTGTGGCGCTTGGAGCCAACAAGTGAGAGTCGGAGGCTCTGGAGACCAGTGCATTGAAACTAACCTCGCAGATGACTGAGTAAGGCCGTTTCGCAGCAAAGATGCTACTCCTACAGCTACATCCCTTATTATTTTGAAACATAAATAAATCTTCCGATAGATTTTTGTGATTTTCCAGATTAGTATTACAATTATGTATGGTCTACTGGCTCTCGAAAACAACTTGCCTTAAAACGGCCATTTTTGTAGTTTCGTTGCGGTCTACTGTTTCTGGTTTGTGTACTTTATTAGCCACAGTTCTAGAGATCCTATTTCCATAAATATTTGATCAATTCCATTTACATAATTCTGTTACATAGTTTTATGTTTTATTTTTTTCTCAGGGAAAGCAGAATTAAAAAATGTTGCTGCAGATCTTGCATTATTTCGATCCACTCTTGGATACTGCATACCATTGTAATAATATAATAATAAATAAATAGCGATAATTTATGCTGTAATGTTTGAAAAACAGACGTTAAATGATTTACACATGTCATTACATTTGTTCGGAGAATTTTGTAATACATTTATCTATAACTTGCTCTAGAACTCCAAGTATTATACATTTTTGAAATCTATTCGTCAAGACGAATCCAAAACATTAAGAAAATATAAGGGTCCGGTTTAAAAAAAATATATAGGAGGGGAAGGTCTAGGGATGCAGGGATAACAGTTACACTTACATTAGTATAAATAAAACGAAATATGTCCTTCTGAGTATGCTTATAGACGTTTTTGCGTTTTTTCTAAAAATAACGAAAGTTTTCGCTGATATGCGCTGTTTATAATTTAAGTGATAAAACTGGCATCTTTCTCAGATATCTTTAAATAATAATAGTTTTGAATAAAATTAAATTTTTTGTATTGGTTGCTTTAAAAATCAAATATCCTATTGTTGGAGACTCTAGAACAAATCTATTGAATTACAAAATAAACATTAGTTAAATATAGAAAAAGAGGGGACCCAAACAGTTTTCCTTTTATATGAGAATATATTTCAAGAGAATAAGAATATGAGAATATATCAAGTGTTTTAAAGGTAACTACAAATGGATTTACAATGGTGGATTAAGGTAAATAGGGGCTTTATGCGCTAAATATTTCTAAACCCCCAAACTCAAGCTAGAAAGGATCATCATTGCATTATTTGAAAAAAATAAAGTAAACAAAGTTATGTAATCTTTCTAGATTACGTAACTTTGTTTAGTTTATTTTTTGTAAATAATAGATAGATTATTACAGCGTATCCTAAAATAGAGTACTGAAAATGAGTTTCTTTTTTATGTGTGGATTTAGGAGAAGAAGTCTGTTTTAAGCATTTTTGTCTTTATAAACTACATTTCTTAAAAACAATTTTTGATACAAAAATAACAATTTATTCTTGGCCATTTTTTGAAATTTTTTAACAATTGAACTCCCTGAACAAAAAATCTCGAAAAATGTCATTTTTGGTTATTTAAGATCAAGTAGGAGTTTTTATAAAAAAATACTTTTTCTCATAAACCCATAAACAAAAAAGAAATCCCCCTTCAGTACTCTACCTTGTGACACTACATAAGAACATTTATTTCCGCTTCGAATTTATTTTTCGACCACAACATAATAAACAATAACAACAATTACTTTTTTTTTATACGAAACATTAGTCGTTTTAATTGTTGCACTTCACGTGCTCCTTTCGATTTTCCTTTTAATATTTTCTGTCCAGTTACATTTTTGAAGATGTTATCAAGTGTATTAAAAGTTTTCTAATCTAGTGTGCTCCTGTCATTTTTTGACATTCTCACGTATATTCCTTACTTAATTTGTGCTCACCAAATTGACATTTAACCTTGATATACAAATTCTGCATTACTATCAGGAATAGAAGAAATCCATTCACGACTCCTTTTTTGGACTTTTCCGAAAGTAGGATTCAGCAGTAAAATATTTTTGTTCCATTGTAACATCAAATTAATAAAATATTTGTTTAAGGTTCACCTGTTCTTTGACTATACATACATATAATTACATACAGGTGTTCGTCTAATTAAGGAAGATAAAGGCGACGCCAAGGGTTGTCTATATTGCCCTCTCTGAGAACAACAGATGTCATCGATTCCCACAATTTAGAAAACATTTATTAGCTATTAGTTTTATTTATTGTTATAAAAATCTATATAAGGTTTTTAGGGCCAAATGTAATCGTCAGTTCTTATTAGTTCTTTTGTTAAATAACTAGAGAGCTCACCACTTTAAGAGCTCTAGCTGTTGTACGATAGCTACAGTTTTCAATAAATAATTTTTTAAAAACCAAGTTTCAATACTTGCAAATTTAATTATATATACATATATATTATTTATATTATCTAAGCATCTGTCTATCGATCAAGTAAGAAACTTACGTAAACGTGATAAAAATGACAGCAGCACACTAGATTAGAAAACTTTTTGAGCACACGATATATCTAGCTTTGTTCCTGGGATTGGCACATCAATGTCTGAAGTTGTTTTCAGACAACATACAATCAGGAAAATTCTTCTCGAGATTGACATATCGAACGCTTCTGGCTTTGATGGTTATCCTCACTATTGTTCTTAAGAAGTGCGCTCCTGAGTTGACTTCTGTCCTAAGCAAATTATTCATACTTTTTTACATTAAAGGTGTGTCCCTAACATAGGAAAATTTGCCAGGGTGTGATTAATTTTTTTCTCCGACAAAACATTATCCGTCGTTGCTTCCGCTGCTTCAGATAGGCTAAGGGAACAGTAGAAACAGATGAATAATCGGGATCTCCAGATCGTTCTGGGATGGCGAAAGAAGATTTGGTTGACTTCAATGCTTCAAACACTCAGGCCGCAGTTTTCTCTAAGAAAACATAAAGGAATAATCCTCTTGGATTGTAAAATCCAAGATCCAATCTACCTATTCTAGGAATGACCACGTACGCGCCATAACCAAATCCACCTCGCAGAAGCTGGGTTATCATTTTAGCGCTAAAAAGTACTTTACATCTTTCCAACTGCTCACTCTCTACACAGCTCAAGTGAGACAAAAACTAAAATACTGTTCTCATCTTTGGAATTCAGCCCAAAAACACACTTGGATTCAATTTAAAGGTGAGCGGTTCATCTAATTAATGATGAGAGTTTGATCTGTTAGCTCGAAATACTGAAGCACATATAGATGGTTGATAACTTGTTTCTTTTCTACAAGTACTTACATGTGAGGAGGAACTCGCAGAAACTAATAGGTCTGATCCTCTAAGGGCAAGATTCTTAAGACATGCAGCATGCAAGACAGCCAGAAACAGCAAATTTATGTGCGGCCCTTCTTGACACAGTGAATAATTCTATTTATGGAGACTTAAAACTTGTAAACTGTTAAATTCCGAACAGAATTTTTTTCGAAAATTACAACCTGTCCTTATTTAAAAAGATGGTTCTTCCTCCATCGTTCCATCTTTATTACCGCATCCTACTCGCAGTGCTTCAAAGGTATAATAGAGTTACCCTTTGCGAATGGATTGAACTTAAAAATAAAATACATAGTCAAACCCACATGGATGTTTTAAGTTAGTATGTCTTCTTTCGACCAGGCTGGCCTTTCGCAACTCCGGCCCTCCGAATATCGCACCCAAATGCCCATAGGGCATTTGTTCACTCTGCCTTCTGACCAATCCGATCATTTGTCCCAAAATGCCATCCTGATCAAAATCAGGAGTGGTAGGAAAGAATTTAACATTTTTCTGTTAGATACCATTAGTAGCAAATTCGTTTTAAATAAGGTTATACATATGTTCAATGCACTAATAATTTTGAAAATGTTGTGTGTCCTATGGCATTCATATGAGATTACTCAATCCATTATATTTAGAAATTCGCAAGATTATCTTTAGGAACAAAAGATAATTAAATTAGTAGAAATAATATCTTATCAAAAAATTGATAATGAAATTTGAAAACCCTTTTAGTAGTTTGAAGTAACCTCTATTGAAAATAAGGAATTTGTTTTATGTAGGAATATGAAGTGCTGTATTTATTTATTATATTAAAACCAGGAAGGTAAGCGCAGAAAATGCACTTATTATTTATTATTCATATTATTATTAAAATATCGATGAAGTTATTTATTCATGTGTATAGTGAGGAATGATTTATTACTAATAAATTGTGTATTACATTGCTAATTATTTATTTGTAAAAAAAGTAAAACCACCAGCATATCCTGATTCTTATTATGAGGTTGCCGATGAAACGAAAAAGTTAAATCCATTCACTTTTTATTGAATTTTCGATAAATGTTGGAATTATATCTTTTAATTTTTATGGATTGGATTAGTGGATAATATTTCAAAGATAAGTAATCCCTCTAAATTATACAATGAAATGATTTATTCCTCCAATATTTGAAGTATAATAATTTCATTGTTTATTGCTTAATATTTTCCATTATGAATACTGGAATTTAGGAAAAATACACAGTTTAATTTGAAGGTTTTTTTAGTTTTAAATTAGGAACTAATTATGTCACTTAAAAGAGAACATATTTTGCTTTTCTCTATATCAGATGTACATACGATCTGAATGCATACGTTGAGGACATTCCATTTCTTTAGCAGAACAACTAAAAGTAGACCTATTGAGGAACTTATGTTCAAAGAATAAGTTTGGTCAAATATAAACTCGGTGTTATTTTTTCAGGCCTTTAAAATAATTTGGAAATGTTCCATGTCTTAACTTGAAAATGTTTACCAAAATTCCGATAGTTGTATAATTTAACATTAAAAAATATAATTTGATAATTGAAAACAAATTTCATGTATCAAATAATCTAAGAAAAATATCTTTGTATCAGAAATCAGAGAGAAATATAATTTAATAATTCAAAACATATTCAAATTAAAACATGTCATACAGCAGCGAAACATATGTTGAAATTCATTTTGAAAAATAATGCACGTGCTTTAGAGATGATCTATATAAAACAACGAGTTAAAAAACATCTTCGTAACTTTGAGGTCAATCTGATCCTAATAAATTGAATAAAATTTCATTATAATACTCTTTCCTCATTTTTCTCACAAAGATATATTAATATTTTCGCAACAGCTCATCCCATTTCTAACAGTTGTTATTGCAGAATTGAAACTGAAATGGATGTAATAATCGTCATAACTGACAAAGCAAGTTTTTAACAAACTTACTAGTTTAGGCATTAAGACAACTACCAATATTATTTCCTGAATCATTTTAAGGAATACTTGACAAACATTATTATTATTTATTTGGAAACATTGGCTCCAAGAGTACACATTGCAAAATCAATCAGATAGGCCAAAGGTACAAAATATATTTTTCTTCAAACACAATCAGTTCCGATAAAAAAAAATCTTTTCATTCTAAAACGACAAAAAATATTTTATTTTATTTCCAACGCCGAAAGGTAGCTGATGATTTCTGCATTAGATATTTTTAACATGGATTTTAACAAGGATTTGTTTCCTGTTTGTATTTCAAAATATTCACAAGTAAGACACTAGGCAAAATGGACTTGTTGGTAGGTATTTTGTATAAATCTTTAAATCAGTGATACAAAATGTTGCATCGATAATATTGGAAATGTTGCAGATGTCCACGGAAAACTTACTTGGGCTCTTTGATGACAGCGATGAGACTAAGGTGTAAGTTTTTCGGATTTCGTCATTCAAATTTGTTAATTTAACGTTATTTTAGCCAAGAAAAGAAAATTCCGGAATGGGATAAATTCAAGAATACTCCTCGAAAACCCGATTCTGGTTCCACGACAGAATCGAAATGGATAGACATTTCAGTGGTAGTTCTAAAATTAGTGACTTTTGTTACAGTATTTTGTGTAGTGCTAGGATGTGCTGTGGTATCTAAAGGAACGTTATTATTTATGACGTCTCAAGTGGTTGCTAATGTAACGAGGCCTTACTGTAATAAAGATCTAGGTAAGCACCATCATTTTTAACACAATATGCGTTTGGAATGTTTTTGTTAATCATTTAATTAATCCCTTTATTATTGAATTTGAAAAATTATATGAATCATTCAGTTTAAATTTTCAAAGAATTAGAAATTTCGATAGGATTAATTAGAGAGGATAATTGCTATGCTAATAATTGTTAAAAAATAAAATTTCGTTGTACCTGATATTGTTAGGCTTGATCTAAAACATTTTTATATTCTAGACAAATATTAATTTGCTTATCTTTTTTCAGTGTATCTATTAGTAATCAGTTTAAGTGCATGACGAATTTTAATGCATAAGTTCTATTGAATTAAATAGAAATAAAAACAGTATAAAAAGGCCACATTTTACTCTTAAAAGTAAATATATATTTTTTTAATATTTATTTATTCTTTATATTGGTAAGCAAGGTGGGGCAGTCAAGCGTAAAAATATATGTATTCAGGCATCTCGTAATGCTAAGTTTTATTTCAAAATTTGTCGTGTTTTCAAAATTTCGAACTTTCTCAACTTTCTCCGGAATATCTTCAATTTTTTCTAAATTTCCATTCTTTTAGAAATTGCAACATTTTTCTCGAAATTTCAAATTTCCAAAATTCGTTATTTTCTACTCCACTATTTCTCTTGAAATGAGACTGTCGCCAAAAATTTAAAACTCAGCTTTTTGGAAGTTTCAATTTGTTTCTCGATTTTTTCTCGAAGTTACCTCAAAGTTCGAATGATTATCAATTTCGGGGTATTTTTAAAACTTTGGAACTCTTTCGAGAAAAAAGTTAACATACTGGGAATCAAATCGAAATTTGGAGAAAAAGTCTTGATTTCGAAAAAAATTAAAATTTATTTTATCTAAAAATATTGAAATTTCTATTTAATCTCGATATTTCGACTTTTTCCTTGAAACTTGACTCTAACCTCAACATTGTGACATATTTTAAAAATATTAATATAATATTCCGAGTTAAAAAGTGCTAATAGTTTTATATCAGTTGGACTTGCAATTACCGACATTTTAAGAATTGAGTTTGAAGTCGAAATTTAAAGAAAAAAGTAAAAATTGCAAATTTAAAGCCAACTTTATATTGTTAAAAAAACTAAATATGTTAAAACAAAAATTATATTTCGAGTTTGATTTTTTCGACTTTTTCTACAGTTTTGAAAAAAACTTTTGGAAACTTTATAGAAAAAATGGAAAAGCGAAAAAGTTGAAAGTGAAATTTTTATGAGTAACTTTTGTAAGTAATTTTTTAATATAAGCTTTCTTTTAAAATTTTAACTATTTTCTCAAAACTCCGAACATTTTGAAATTTTAATTTTGTTTTAATTCGAAAGAAAAAAGTGTTTACACAAAGTCTAAATCCCTAGTAAAAATTTTGAAACAATTACAACATTTATTAAAAAAACCGAATATTCAAGATTTTCTCAGAATTCCAAGTTTCGGCAAAGTTTTTAAATCCGAAATTTCAAGAAGAAACTTAAATTAAGAGTTGCAATTTTTTTACAAAAATTATTAGAAATTCCATATTTAAACTTCAACTTCCGAGAAAAAAATTAAAATTAATAACAAATATTTTTTTAAATCTTGTTATTTTATTTTTTTATTAACACTTTGATTTCGTGTCTCGAAGTTTTAATAAAACTTTGAAACTTTCAAACTTGTTTCCATTTTTTTTCAAAATGGTCATATATTAATTTTATTATTTTTAGACTTTGAATTTAAAAGTTAAAATGTTACGTAATAAGTTTATTATTTTGGGTTTACATTTAAAATATTGATGTTTTTTGAAACTTCTGGCGTTAAAATATCAAAATTTGGATTTTAAACCCGAAATTTGGTATATTCCAAAATTTTGAGTTTAATTCGAAATTTCGAATTTGATCTTAAAATTTTGGTTCATAGAATTTCGACTTTCGTCTGTGAATATAAACATTATTCTTGACAATTCGATAATAAAGATGAAATTTAGAAAAGATAATAAAGTTCTTCTTGAAATTTGAAATTCTGAAAGAAGAAATAACGTTTAAAATACCAGACATTTTTTCAATATTCGGAGGTTTTTATTAATCATACGATTTTAATCCCTACATTTGTAACTCGAAATTTTTGCTTTTCTCTTATTTAAAATTTCGATTGTAATCACCTTTAACCTTTAAAGTTAAAACTTTGGAAAAGTCGAGATTTTGAAAAATATCAAAGTTTTAAAAAAAATGTAAAAAAAAATTGATATTTTTTTTAGAGATTTACAAATTCTGTCCTTTTTTACATCTTTCTCTAGGACTTCGAGTTTTAATTTCAAAATTTAGATCTGAAACCCAATATGTTCACCTTTTCCCACAATTTTGATTTTTTTTTCAATATATCAAATATAGTTATAGTTAATATAAATATGTTTTTAGTTTTTCGATTACTCTTTAAATAACCAAGAAAAAATAAAACCGAAAACTCGAAATTTTCAAAAATCTGAAGAAAAACAAAATTTTGATTTTTCAGCGGCATTTTCCTAATCCAATTATGGGGCTTTATTCTAATTTAACCGATAGGCTATTTCTTACCGTTTTCGAGATCCCTGTTATCAGAAGGGAATTCGTTACAGCATGTATAATCAGTGGCGGTGAGAGAGAGATAAGGTTTTTTTGTAAAGAAAATCTCTCTTTTTATTACACCATAGGAATCCACTAGAAGCAAAACTGTATTTAATTTCTAAGTAATTTTGAGTTATCATCAAAAAACCCGTATCTCTTTATTCAACCTAACTTTTTAAGTAGCTATATTTTTACTTGATGAGTATGTATTAGTGTGGTTAAAATAACACTTTTTCTCTTCCAAATATGTTAATGTTCTCAAAAAATTTAAAAAATTATTGCTGATGCAGACTTCTGCAAGTTTTTCTCAGCAAATTTGCACTTTGCTTCTTTGTTTGTTTTTGGTAGAGGTAGTAATGGGAGTTATTATAACATTTACATGCCAAACTCAGTTGTTGAAAATTTTGCAAGTTGTGATTCTAGTGTACTCATATGAAATCTTAGATTTTACTGGTTAATTTTGAGTGCTACATATAGAGTAGGGATGGCCAACTTTTTTTGTCAACGGGCCAAATAAAATTTTCGTGGTGGATCAAAAATCGTTGATAAAATCAAAAATGAACATGAGTTCTACAAATTTCGATTTTTATAAAAAGTCATTATTTTAAATTTCAATTTCTATTTGGAAATTTCTTTTTCAAATTTTAATTTTGTTCTCAAACTGTTTCCAAACTTTTCACCTTTCTAAAAATTTGATCATTTATGAAAATCGACTTTATTAAATCCCAATTTCGGAAAATTTCGTTTTGCTTCTTAAATTTTGTCATTCCTCCAAAATTTCGATTTCTCTCTCAAAATTGTTGCTAACAAAATTTATATTTCCACAAACGACTTTTTCCTCGAAATTCGTGTTTTTATGGAAAGTCCTTTCTTTTTTTTAAGTGCCATTTTCTTTAACTTTCTTTGAAAAATTTCGTCCTTTTTTAAGAACCGTCCTTTTCTGGAAATTTAAAGTTTTTTCCTCTAAAACCAATTATTTTTAAATTGGATTTTTTTGGGATTCCGATTTGTTTTTGAAATTCATCTCTTTTTTTTGAAAACTATATTTCTCACAAATTGATTTTCTAATGGAAAGTCCATCTCAGATATTTAAAATGTCGACTTTTTACAAAACATTCGACTTGTTTTAAATTCTTCAATTTTTTCGAAGTTTAACTTTTTCTGGAAATGCAGACTTTCATCTCATTGATGTTTTCTTTTTTTCGAAACTTTCGATTTTTGTTTAATTAACAAAGAGTAAACATTTCTCCCGAAATTTCTACTTTTTTTTCTCAAAATTTAACCTTGTGTTTTTGTAAATTTCGACTTTCAACTTTCGCCTCGAAATTTGTCTTTTGTCGAAATTTCGACCTTTTTAAAAATCATCCTAAAACTCTATTTCTCAAATTTGACTTTCTGTGGGATATTACACATTTTTCAAAGTTCGGTCTTTTTCTTGTTAAGATTTTCTCAAAATTCGCCTTTCTGAAATTAGCCTTCTTCTCGAATTTTCTGCTAATTCTGAAATTTCATTTTTTTTCCAAAATTTTGATTTAATTCCAAAAACTCATCTTTTGTTTGAAATATTGAAGTTTTAATTGGAAATTTGTTTCCTTCTTCTTAAGGCTTTGATCCATAGCTCATTATTTCGAAATTTTCTCTCTTTTTTAAATTATTTCTATGAAAGTTTGGGTTTTTCCGGAAATGTATACTTTCATCTCAATATCAGACATTTTCTGTTTCTATAAAATTCAATTTCCATTCTACATTCCTATTTTTTAAACTTTATTATTTCTTCTCGAAATTAGGTCTCCAAATTTTATTGGAAAGGTTAAGAATTTCTCCGGAAATTTAGACAGTTCTCTAAAAATTTAATCTTTTGTATTTTTGCAAATTTCTACTTTTTCCTGGAAATTAGTTTTTTTTATTCAAAATTTCGACTTTTGTTTTCAATGTTTATCTTTTCTTTAAAGTTCGACTTTATTCTCAGTATTCGACTTTTTTCCCAAAATTTGAATTTTGCTGAGAAAATTTCTCCTTTTTTTTAAAGTTCGTCTTCATTGGAAATGTAGAGGTTTTTTTTTATAAATTCGATTATATTTAAGTTGGTCTTTTTCTCGATATCTCGAAATTTCAGCTTATCTTTAAAATGCGTCTTTTTATTCAAAATTTCGACTTCTTTCCAAAATTCGACCCTTCACCAAATTTCGAGTTCTTTCTTAAAATTTGGCATTTTATTGGAAAAATCCGTATTTGTAGAGTTTTTTAGAATTTTTATTTCTTTCTTAATATTTTTCAAAGTTTGACTTTTCTGGGAATATCGAAATTAGTTTTTTCCCGAAGTTTTACTATTTTTTTTTAAATCGACTCAAAATTTTATAATGTTGGGTAAAAATTAAGCCTAAAATTTCGATTTTTCTTTTCAAAATTTTACTTTTCTGGAAAATTTGACTTTTTTTCTCGAGATTCATCTTTTTATTTAAATTTCAACATTTTTTTATCAATATTCCTTCTTTTCAAAACGTTGTTTTCTTTGAATGTTTGAAGTTATTTTGTTATGAATTTTATTTTTTTTTATTGGGCTTTTTCTCGAAATTTAAATTGCAACTTAGGTCCCAAAATTCGACTTTTTTTCTCAAAAATTGACATTTATTGGAAAATTTGAGTTTTTTCCTAAAATAATTTAGAATTTGTTTATTCTTCCATTTTTTCAAAATTTGGCTTTATTTCTTGACTTTTATCTCAAAATTCAACATTTTCTGTTTCTCGAAATTTCGATATTTTCCGATCTTTTTTTCGAAATCGCGCGAAGTTTTATTAAAAAGGGTAAATATTTGGAGAAAAAGATTTCTTAGGAACTGCAACTATTTTGTTGAACGTTGTCAGAATTAAAAAAAAGAGAAAATTGATGTCGTTTGATTTCATTTTTCTCAGAATTTGTTTATTATCTAAAAATTAAGTCAACATTTTAATAAAAGCAACATTAATTTCGAAAAAATATAAATTTCGAAAAAAGAAACGTTTCTAGGAAATTTGAACTTCTTCATGATTTTGAATAAAAATTTTGTAAAAAACTGATTTTTTCAGAAACTAACATAGTTAAAAAATAAAATTTTTACTCGAACTTTCACGTGTAAAAATGTGTCCTTTCGATTTTAATCAGAAACTTTGAAAAATCAAAAACGATTCAAGTCGAAATTATGGAATTAGCATCGTATTATATTTAGAAATAGTAAAATTTTGAATCAACATTTTGAAATTTTTAAGAGAAAAAATTTTAAAAAAAATGGAAAAGTAAAGGTGGTTGGTTAATTGCAAAAACCGAAATTTTTTAATTTTAATTTTTCACATTTGGAAAAAATGTATATTCGACATCGTCGCGGATCGTGTGCTGGACGTGCCGCTGTTGCTCACCTCTGATATTCTGATGTCAAGTTTTGATAGAAACTTTTTTGGAGAAAAATCGAAAAAAAAACCGCTGAATGTGAGAAATTCAAATGTTGGGATTTTTTCGATTTTTCTTCAACATTTTCTGTAGCAAACCCCTACATGTTGCCCACCAAATTAATCATAAAGGCCCAAGCTTCCACATGGTGTAATAAAAAAGGTGGTTGCTATTTTAAAAAAAATGCATCTATGTCCCCTTCCTTCGCCATTGGTTATAATTTCGAGAATTAAACTTCGCCAAAGTCCATGTTTCAAAAAAACAAATTTTACCTGTCCGGGCAATTTTGCTTCTCCAGAATCATGCCTAATGATGAGGCTGAGTGACTACAGTGCAGTGTAATTTAGGAAAATTTTTTTCAAAGGGATTCGTTAATAATTAATAGATCCTGCCTAATTACTTTCATATCTTTTATTTTTTTATATTAAAAATAATGTTAAAAAGTCTAAATCATATTAAATGGAACCCACTTCCTCATCTATGTAAGTTCGTTGAGATAACGCCTTGTTAACCACTCTACATATTTTTCGCCGTAAGAGTGGGTTTTTCTGATCGTCCAATAATTCCGCACTACGCAGTTTCCATATTTTTTGAAGAGAGTTTGTATATTATTTACTTTTCAAACATAATAATGTAGATTTGTAGAAGACAAAAGTTAAAAAAATAATAAATAATAGTTGTAGCTCTTGAAGTGGTTTGGTTCAAACAGTCGCTGCAGTGAACAAATATTTTTCTATTATTACTGCAATTTTCTGCGGTTTTAAATAATCATATTAAGTAAAAATTTATCATCATGAGATTCGGCAGTTTTTTTAGACCTCTTATTACAATTTTGGAATTTTATTTAAAAATTTATTATTTACAATTTTAAGAAAACAAACTTATATTTTACACTCAATATTCATTTATTTCAGATGTAAATAGACAATATGTTGTAACGATAGACGACAAACACCATCCAGAAGAACGGGTAGTATGGATATGGTTCTTGATTTTTGCCTATTTTGTACCTGAATTGGGCACATTTATACGATCAGTGAGAATGTGTCTCTTTAAATCTTGGGACTACCCTAACAGATACGAAACTATAGCTATTGTATCAACTGAATCCATGACAGCCATTGGAAGTGCTATCCTAGTATTTGCTATATTACCCGAGTTAGATGTCGTTAAGGCTGCCATGCTAACAAATGCATTTTGTTTCATACCTGCTTTTATAAGTAAGTTTTACACTTTTAGTTATTTGTGTGCCTAGGCCGCCAACTAACTCATTAGCGACCGAGAGAAAGATTGTTGGCGAGGCCCCCTGCGGCCGAGGCTTGACAATCTCGAGGTAGCTAATAAGTTATGTGGCCAAGGCACACACAAAATTTTTTGTGCAACCGAAAAATATGCATTAATATGCATATTATTGCTTTTACAACGCTGTCATTAAATTTGACGTTTATAGAAAGGTGCCAGTATTTCCAAGATTACTGATAAATAAAACAACATTGATCATTTACTACAGGAAATAAAGAAATAATACAAACTTTACAAACAATTTTAACATTTATTCTTAGTAATTTATGTACACTATGCATTTTAGAACAAAAAGTTTTTAAAATCTTTATTTAAAATATGAATGAAACGAGTATTTTAAAAACCGAATTATAATTTTATCTATATTTTAGTAACACCTTTGTCAATTCATTTTGCGTCCATTGCCAATGGTAGCAGCGGCGACATAGCATTTCGCGGCCGCTCAACGAGCTGCAAAATAATCTCGTCCGGTTGCAAAAAGAATTATATAAGCATATTATATTATTTTTTTCAGCACTGTTTTCAAGAAATCCCCGGGACAATAAAAAAGAGAAAACTCTATTAACACATAGTGTAAAACTCATACTAGACATCGTTTGCATAACAGCTCAAGCTACAGCATTCGTGGTTTGGCCTCTAGTTGAAGATAACAAAACTCTTTATCTTATTCCTGTATCTGTGATCCTAATATCGTTCGGCTGGTGGGAAAATTTCGTATCATGTGAATCGTACCTAAAATTTATAAGAAATTTATCGAATATACATAACTGGAAAACAAAAAAAGAAAATGAAGAAAACGATGAAGTTCTCGAGGAGAAAGAGGAGGAACAATGGGAATTTAGCAATAATAGATATTTTGCCTACATTTTCGTTTCGTTGTTAAAATGCTTAATATTTTTCATAACAACGTTGGTCATTTTTTCCGTCAAGGAGGATGATGTTAGCTTTATTTTCGATGATTTTGTAGAAGCGTTTAAGGACCAAACAATCAATATCACAGAGGTAATGTTTAACATTCTAAAAACCCTCAACCTTTGCATATTTAATGGTCTTATAAAACATAATCTAACTTTAACATATTTTAGCTATGAAATACATACAGCATAACTCTTACTAACTAGCTACCCTGAGACTTTGTCTACGCAAGGTCCAATAGCGGCAATTTCAAAATAAAATAATTTCTCATTTGATTTTAATAGATTTAAAGGTTCGCGCTACTTATATAGAACTTAGAATTGTTGGTGGTGCGCAACTTTATATCAGCCATAAATATTGCGGATTTGTTTCTCTTTTGTAAGTTCTGTGCTTTAACATCAAGTACAATTTTTAGCATAGTCGAGTTCTTAGAAGGGAAAGGTTGAGTTTACTAGAATGAAAAAAGCCTAAAAGATACTCCTAAAAATACTTTACAACTTTGATTAAATTGATTTAGCAGTTTCCGGTCGACAGACAGACACTTTTGTTTTTTTTTATTTTGAATTTTAATTTAAAATTGAGAAAAAAAAGCCTAGGCTTTGTCAAAGTAAAAACTTTGCAAGAAAAATTATAAGAACAATTTTTCTCAATATTTTAATGTTGATCTGTAATCTCAAAATTATTCATTTTCTAGAAATTTCCGAGTAAAAAGCCGAATATTCGAAATTTTATGAAAATTCTAAATTTAATATCGTTATTTTTAAAATTATTTTTATAAATTTCAATTTTTATCAAAATGTCGACTATTCCAAAATTTTGTTTCAAAACTTGAACTTTATCTTTATAAACACTGTGTTTCTCCGAAATGTGAACTTCTTTTCCCAAAATACGGAGTTGAAGCTTAACAATTTTATTATTTATGATTAATGTTGAAATTAAAAAAAATCGAAATTTTCAACAACATATTAAATAACTATTTTTTTTTTCGAAATTTCACGTTTAACTTTGTTTGATTTTTTTTAGAATTTTCGACTTTAAGTTGAATTTCGAAAAAATCGAGTTGTTATTCTAGTTTAAAATGGAATTTTCGAAGTTAAAGAGGAAAATTGGAGCATAAACTACAGATTTTTAAAAATTTTGTACTATACAGTGTGGTGCAATTGAACTGTCAACTAATCAGAATGCTGTTATTTTTATTTTTTCATGAGTTTTATTTGAACCATAGTAAAAAATGTTCACAAATGGTGCAGTTTTTATAATGCATCACCAATTTTTTATATGGTCGACCTTAGTGGGTACTATAGCCTTCAGACTGTCTAAAAACGAATCGCACGTTACCCGAATGTGACTTTGTGGTATTTTAGTCCATTCCGGGTGAA
The DNA here is from genome assembly GCA_028583605.1 of Dastarcus helophoroides. Taxonomy (NCBI): domain Eukaryota; kingdom Metazoa; phylum Arthropoda; class Insecta; order Coleoptera; family Bothrideridae; genus Dastarcus; species Dastarcus helophoroides. Next base: position 6,399,618 of record CM053332.1, read on the forward strand.
GGGCTGGCTTGAAACGATCCACTCTTTGGTAATTTTCAGTGCCAGCCCTGCTCTTTAGAATGCTCCAAATAGAGAAGTCCATCGAATTTTCATCTGCAGAATTTGCTAACCACTGTGTCGAAGAAATGAAGTGTGGAAAGTTGTTTTTTAGCCATTTTTGGTTGACACGTGCTTTATGAGACTATGTCGAATCTTGCTGAAATGTTCACGGTCTGCATCCGAAATGTTGGTGGTGGCTTCTCTTATACCTCTAGAATAGCTTCACGGTACATGCCCGCGTTTATTTTGACCCTGCGGTCCAAAATATGAATGAAGAGCTATCATCGGCGGTTTCGGCGATCCAAATCAGCACCATTGATACCCTCTGTTTTCTAGTCGAAGGTTTAGTCTAGTCGGAGGTGAATATTTTCAAAAGACCTGTTTGGAAAGTTAACTTCGTCATTTTGTTTGCTAATATGTTATTGATTTAGGAATGGAGTCTCGCCAGAGACGGCTAAACGAAGAGACTTTTTTTTGTTTCAGTGTAGGATTGGGTAGTTTTTTGGACGTCAAGGGTTTTAATCAGAGATCATTTTGCAATATTCGTTGCACATTTCGCGTCGATATTTTCAGATAATTCAGAGAAATTTTCAAATCACCAATCAATTTTCTGCCATAATTTTTAAACATTTATGCAGACGTTGCTGTCCTTTTTCGACCACCACTATAACGTTTGCACAGATGTCAGTATCATTGTATTTTTTATGATTCGATACCCAAGGAATTTAATTACGTTCAAATGTTAAAGCTCTCTATCTTCTTTCTGAATTTTCTATCAAATATAAAAAAGAATAACACTTTTCGGTTTAAACTCCAGGACTTTTTTCTCTCAAAAAAAGAAAGCAAGGCCTTCTGTAAATTTGTAAACAATATAATGGAGTATCATCATGTAAATTTTTAGACATCTACCATTAAGGGTTTGGCAGATATAGCAGTTTGAAGTTAGTTGACAGTTCAATTGCGCCATCCTGTATTTACGAACGAGTTTTTTATTTTGAATATGGGTTTTTTCTAAAAATTCTGATTCTGATATTCTCTGGGAAATGTTGGCCTGTATCTCAAAATTCGACCTTTTCAAAATTTGCTTTTATTTTTCGAAACGCGACCTTTTGATAATTGATTGTTTTTTAAAAGTCGTCTTTTATAATAATTTCTATTTCTATCTGAAAATTTTATAACATGGCAGGATAGAATTGGGCACTTGTCTTCCTCTGAAAATACATATTCAAGTAGGAGAACTTTTTTCTCCAAATTTCTGATCGTTTTGCGTTTTACAGAAATCGTCTTTTTTCTTAAATTTGTCCTTTTTTTTTGAAATGTCGACTTTATTTGCAAAATTCGTCTTTTTAATCTCGAAATTTGATTTTAAATGTTTTTTCAATTTAGACTTTTTTTCTCTAAATGCTGCATTAGCTCCTTTTTCGAAATTTTGACTTTTTTTTTGAAAATTACGACTTTTTTTAATTTCGACATTTTAAGAAATTTTGACTTTGCAGAAATTTGTCTTTTTCTTATAACTGCGACACTAACCACTTGATCTTTTCTGACATTTACCCCTTTCTTGCTCATGCAGTCAGCAGGGAAATCTCATTTCTAGAAATTTGAATTTTATTATCAATATCTGACAATAAGTTTAACTGTCTCTGGAAAATAGTAACGTTTTTCTCTACATTTTGACTTTTTCAAAATTTGTTTTTTCAAAATCCTCAATTTTTGCAAAAAGTAGGCTTTTCGAAAAAGTTTTATTATTTTAAATTAAATTGTGAAAAATTTTCACTCTTCTTAAATTCGACCCGATTGTCTGAAAAATTGTATTTTTTTACATTTTGACTTTTTTTTCAATTTGTTTTTTTTTTTCAAAGTTCGGAAAATTAGGCTTTTCCTCAAATTTTGATTATTTTAAAATAAACTTCCGGAGATTTGAGCCTCCATGGGCGTTCTTCTGATTTACGAAAAAAGTATCGACATTTACCGTTAAGAAGTTATGTTGTTGACGGCTAAAAAACTTCTTAAATAACGTTTAGTCTCCATACAACATGATAATAACATATTATTAATCAGAAAAAGTCTTTCATTTATACACCTTATTTTAAGTGGTGAAGATGTTTTATCGACCAAAGAAAAAAATTTCTCAAATTTAGGGGCCCTTTTCTCTCTTGGGGGAATAAGCTCGCCTCCTATGTAATTGCGCCCATCTCCTTATTTCTGGAAATTTAGATTTTTTTCGAAATGAATCTTTTTTTTGAAATATAGATTTTTTTTCTTTAAATACATTCATTTTCCAAAATTAGGGAGAAAAATGTATGAAAAAAAATGTAAACATTAGACAAAATCATATTTTGCAAATTTTTAGGAAAATGTTACTTCTTGGAAAATTAAATTTCTTACTCGAAATTTCGATTCTTTCTGTCGAAATTTCCGAGGAAAATTTTGTGGAATTTCCTACAAAATTTTACTTGTTTTGAAAACGACTTCTTTCTCGAAACTGGATTTATATTTTCTAATTCGACTTCTTTTTTAATACTACATTTTGGCGTTATTCTAAATATTTCAATATTTTTGTATACGTTTATCTTTTTTGTAAAATTGTGATTAAAGCAAATATACAAGGCTCCGTGACCTTGGAAAAAGGAAAAATTACAAGAACTAAACATGAAAATGACACAAAGATAAGATAATTAAGAAGAAAAGATCAGAGTTACTCAGATGTCAACTATATCAGAGGGGAAACCCTTTTGACCTTTCGCTAAGGCTGACATTTTCGTCTTGACTATTTTGTCTTTTTGTGCCATTTTCATTTAGGAAGACTTTTTCTAATTTGGTTGTCATACTGAGGCATATTTCTGTTTTCAATTTAGTTTTCATTCCACGGTCTATATAGATCAGTTTCTGGTGGTGTTGATATACTCAGTTACTGTGCTCTTTTATATTAACTGCTTCCCTTTTCCTTTTATGCAACTTTCACTTTCGAATAGTTTCGCCTCTAATATAGGTAACATACAGTGTTTCTGTGCTCTTCTGTCTCGAAGTTGGTTTTCCTTGTTCCTGAAGAACTTATGTACGACGCTGCACGAAACATCGAACATGTTTAGTATAGTTCCAATTCCGAAAAAGTATATCTTTTAAAAAGTTGATTATTATAAAAAGTAATACCAAGAACAAAGTTTAAAGTATTTCCTTTTCATATAAATAAGATCCACTTATTTTAAAATCACCGTTGCTATATTTATTTCCAGGACGCGACTTATTATTCTAAAAAGCAAATTTAAAATCGGAGTCTTATGTCAGTGTAAAAAAATTACTTAGCTTGTTGCGTGAATTATTCAAAGGTTGATGGTGATTTCACATAAAATTTAACTATACATAAAATTTAAACACAATGAAATGTTTCAGATTGAGCCTGTCTATGGTTCAATATCTTCAGTAATGGGAGGTGTTACCAAATTGGATTCGCCTGCAGAAATTACTGCTTTTGCTTATACTCCATTGTTCGTCTGGTTGATAAATATAGGCAGTACTTACGCCTGCTATGCATTTGCAAAATTCGCTTGCAAAATTACGATTCAAGGTTTCAGCTTTGCCTTACCTCTAAACCTTGTGGAACCAGTATTAGTCTCCATCTTGATATCAGTTTCCGGGTCCTACGACAGGGATATATGTGCTTTCTTTGATTGGATACCTGGTTACCTATTTTTCAATACTCCGCCTCTTTATTATTTGAGCGACTTTTTGGGACAACAGCATGCCTGGATTTGGATAGTCTGGCTTTTGTCTCAAGCCTGGATCACTATTCACATATGGACTCCACATTGTGAAAAATTGGCAAGAACTGAAAAATTATTTGTAAGACCAATGTTCGATGCATTTTTAATAGATCAGTCGATTGCATTAAATAGAAGGAAATATGAAAAAATTATCAGTAGGTATTTCTCTAGATTACTACCTATGAAATTACAGTACAAATTTTCAGCGCCAATCGAGGAGAAAGCGGAAACTACAAGAATATTTGCCTGTGCAACTAATGTGGCACGAAACTAGAGAAGAAACCATAGAGTTTTTAAAATCAATTATGAGACTAGACGATGATCAATGCGCTCACTGGATTGCTAAAGAAGAAATGAAAAGAAATCCTCCCAATTATTATGAACTGGAAAGTAAGTATACACAAGTATGTATTATACCCAAATTGTATTGTAAAAATGTTTCAGCTAACATTTACTTTGATGATGCATTTTTCCGATATGAAGGCGATCCCGAACCACATATTAATACCTATGTTGATATGCTCATAATGTGTCTGGATGAAGCGGCTACAGATTTTCATGGAACAGAAGTTAAAGTTCGACCTCCGGTTAAATACCCAACGCCATATGGAGGAAGATTAGAATGGATTCTACCAGGAGGAACGAAGCTAATCGCACATTTAAAAGATAAAAAGAAAATTCGACCTAAGAAGAGATGGTCTCAAGTAATGTATATGTATCAATTGCTGGGTCACAGACTAATGGATAATGACGAATTTCCGAAAAACCTTAAAGATAAAGTCGCAGAAAGCACATACATATTAGCCTTGGATGGAGACATAGATTTTCAACCTGAAGCAATGCATTTGCTAGTTGACTATATGAAGAAAAACAAAAGTTTAGGTGCTGCTTGTGGTAGAATTCATCCTGTGGGAGGAGGAGCGATTGCATGGTATCAAATCTTCGAATATGCAGTAGGTCATTGGATGCAAAAAGCGACAGAACACGTGATTGGTTGCGTTTTGTGTAGTCCTGGATGCTTTTCTTTATTTAGGGGTAAAGCATTGATGGACGATGCTGTCATGAAGAAATACACAACAAGAGCAACTGAGGCTAGGCATTATGTACAATATGATCAAGGTATTTATGTCCTAATTCATTATTTTTATTGCATTCAAACAATAAAAACTTCCAGATTTTTAGACATCTATTCATTTTTATATCATTTAGAATTATCGCTTCTTAAATCTTACTCCGATGCCGTGGGAGTATGAAAATTTTGACCTTTATTGCCCCCTCTATTTGTAAATTTACATTTTTCTAAAAAATTGCACTTTTGACAATTTTAAATTTTTAGAATTTTGTCCTTTTGAAAATTTCGACTCTTCAAGGCTTTGATTTTCATGAAAAATTTCATTTATTTTTTTGAAAATTTTGGCTATCGAAATTTTGCATTTAAAAATTTTGACCATTTTTAAAATTTCAGCAATTTTTAGAAATTTTTACTTTTTCGGAAATTTCGACTCCTTTTTTATTGAATTGACTTTTTGAAAATGTCGATTTTTTAAAAACGTTTACTTGAATATTTCGGCTTCTGTTAAACTTTCCACCTTTTTTTTATTAATTTCGACATTTTGAAATTTCCACTTTTTTAATAATTTCCTCATTTGTAAAATTTTGATTATTCAGCATTTTTATAAATGTTGACTTGAAAATTTTGATGTTATGAAACAGATTTTCTTTTTTTTAATTTTGATTTTTTCTAAAAATGTTGATGTATTTTAAATTTCAACCCTTTTAAGATTTCCCTTTTTTTATACTTTTGACTTCTTTTGAAAATTTCGACCTTTTTTAAATTTGCTATTTTGTTTGAAATTTTTTTCTAAAAAATTTGATTTTTTCAGGAGATTTTGATTTTCTGGTACATTAAACTTTCTGTAAAAATGTACCTTTTTTCAAAATTTATGATTTTTTGAGAATTTTGAGCTTTTTTCAATTACTTCGCTTCGATTCAAAAATAGTCGAAAATTTGTCCGAATACTTCGATTCAAACAAATTTTCTATGTAGCTTTTTCCGAAATCCTGTAAATTTTGACCCTTTTTTTGAAAAAAATCTACTTTTTTTTGAAAACAGCTTGTTTGAAATTTTGGATAATTTGGTTGTCTTTTTTAAAAATTTTGATCTTTTCCGAAATTTCAACTTTTTTAACATATTTTGAATTGTTTAAAAGTTTTGGCTCATTGTGAACTTCAACTCTTCTAACTCTTCTTTATTTGAAAATTTGGCCTCTTCATATTTTATGTTTTTTTTTTTAGTTTAAACCCTTTTTCCAACTTTAATTTTAAAACTCAGACTAAATTTTGTTTCTGCGATTTTGATAATAACTGTTTACATCAGTTGATGGCGAAACAAACATTTGAAGAAAAAGTAAAATTAAAAATTTTCAGCTGAAAGTAGAGATTTCCAAAAAAATAACACTTCGAGAAATTGTTAATTTTTTGAAATTTGCGATTTTCATTCTAAGAATTTCAACTAAATTTTAATAATTTAAATGTTTAGCTAAAATTTAGGCTTAAAACTCAAATAACTGTTTCGATTTTAAATCCAAAATTTTACTTCCTAAAAGTCATAAAACAATTTTTCTCCAAATTTTGAGTTTAAATTCAAGCTTTTAAGACTGAAGATGCAATTTCAGGAAAAAATCAAAATTCTGAGTTGAATGTCAAAATTTAGGAATTAAAGCTGACATTTTTATGTTAAAGAAACATTTCGTTCTTAAAGTTCAAATTTCAAGATCAAAACCAAAATTATGGTATTAAAGTCGAAATTTTGAAATTAAAGTTGATGAGATTTTTGAGAAAAAAGTCTACAATTTGAGTTTAAAATCACAATTTAAAGAAAATGTTAAAATTTTGAGTTCTAGGCAAAATTTCAAGTTTCGAGAAACAAGTTGAAATTTCAAATTCAATTTTTTTCACAGAAATTTCGAAAAAGATTTCCTATAAGTTATCTAAGAATAAACCATTTTTGTAAAACTATTTTTAATTTTGATTAAAAATTTGAGAATTTTTCTAGGTTACATCTTCTACTCTAAGTTTGTTGGTTTTAAACTCCAATTTTTAATAAAATAAAAATTTTAATTTTGTACTAGAAATTTCGATTTTTGTTAAAATTGAAATTTCGCGAACATATTTTCCTATATTATTAAGTTTTATTTTAACCCACATTTAAATTTTAGTGTCAATTTTTTAAATTTGCACCTAAAATTTTGGGGTTGTTTTTGTTGTAGAAATTCTGAAAGTTTCTTAACCTTAATCCCTACATGTCGAATTAAATTTAACTTCAGGATTCAAATTATTTTAAACAAACAACACTCTTTTAATTGCCAAATTGTTATTCAACAATTTTCCTGTTTCGACTCGTAGTCCAATCTTTTACCTTAGAGTCTCAGTAGTTGAGAAAATAATTAAATATTCCAAGTTTAAACTTCAAACCTTTAATCTCTTAAGTTTGAAAAAAAGTCAAGATTTATAAAAAATTGTTGGAAATCAATTTTTTGAAATTCTGATTTCAAAAGTTATTTTAAGAGAAGATTAAAAGTTCCAATTAACCCTGGTTCAAGCTTCTTTCGAAATTTTCATTTCATCTCCAAATAAAAATCTCATTTTTTTTCAAAATTTCAACGTTTCTTCTGATCTTCATATATAAGCATTTTAAATTTAAGGTTGGTTATTATAATTTACAAAATTATAAAGTTCTTTTTTGAAGGTTCAGTTTTAACTCACGAAATTTCAACTTTAACATTCAAACTTATAAAAATAGTATTTCGAAGTTTAAACTTGAAATTGTAATTCTCGGCAATAACTGCCTCAATTGGTATGTAGCAAAAATATTCTTGGTAAGATACAGTCAAAAGTCAGTTTCAAGTTATGGAATTCACGTCCGCTAAATACTTATGCAACTGGCTAATCACTCTAAGATGGAAATGTTTCGATTGTACAATACTGATGAGGCCAAGGCCGAAACCGGTCCATCGTTGTTGATTGTAAATATTTCCAACTGAGGCACGTTCGATTGCTTTCTTACAGAAACCTTTACTGCCAAGCAGTTGCAACACTATCCACAGGCAGTACTGAATTCTTAAGTAACTAAGCGCTACATTTCTATTTGGAGCTCAGCTCAGGGTAGTGCTGTTCTTTCGGGTAGAATTAGTATTAGAAGGAATATCTTCAACACGATTTTTATTATTAATTTGTGTTATAGGGGAGGACAGATGGCTCTGCACCTTACTATTACAAAGAGGATACCGTGTGGAATATTCTGCCGCTTCCGATGCTTACACACACTGTCCTGAGGGTTTCAATGAATTTTATAACCAAAGAAGAAGATGGATGCCATCCACAATAGCCAATATTTTCGATCTGCTGGGAGATTATAAATATACGGTTAAAATCAACTGACAACCTTAGCACTTTATATATGTTTTACCAAGTTAAGAGTAATATTTCCTTAACTTTTGACAATACTAACAAGTATTAATTTTAGGCAATTCTTATGATTGGAACAGTTTTGGGTCCAGGAACGATTTTCCTTATGTTAATTGGTGCTTTTGTATCTGCCTTTAGATTGGATCAGTGGACAAGTTTTAGTTTAAATTTAATACCGATTTTGGTATTTGTGATAATATGTGCGACTTGCAAGGGAGATACGCAAGTGAGTAATAAAAAAATTAATTCAAAGAAACTCTACAATATAACTATTTTACAATTCTAGTTATTTTTTGCTGGCCTTATTAGCGCGATATATGGACTTGTAATGATGGCTGTTGTTGTCGGTGTGATGCTACAAATTTCTCAGGACGGTCTCTTGGCGCCGTCTTCGCTTTTCTTTATGTTCATAGCGGGTGAATTTATAGTAGCCGCCTTACTACATCCGAAGGAATTTTATTGTTTGAAATATGGCGTTATTTATTACGTTACTGTGCCAAGCATGTATTTGTTATTGGTCATATATTCAGTATTCAACATGAATAATGTCTCATGGGGTACTAGAGAGGTTACTATTATACCTAAACCTGAACTTACTGAAGAAGAGGTACGAATAACTTTTCATCAAATAGTTCAAACATGAATTAATACATTCCATGATATCAAACAAATCTCATTTTAATTTATTTAGGCAAAAGAAGAAAAGAAAAAAGAGGAAGAAAAACAAGAAAAAAAGCCAGAAAACAAAGTGCTGTCATTCTTTGGGGCAAATCCAGACGATGATAAAGGATCAATGGAATTCTCTTTTGCTAGTCTCTTTAAGTGTATGTTGTGCACTCATCACCAAACCAGTAAAGAAGGTGAACAGTTGAAGGCAATTCAAAACAATCTAGATAAACTCCTTATGAAATTGGACACACTGGAACGTTTAGCAGTTAATCCAAATGCAGCAGTCACTAGTCCAGAAAAGAAAGAAGTGGCACATTTCCAAGGAGTCAATGCAATACCCACTAATAAAGCAGAAGCACCAAAAACGAGTAAATCGTCGGAGGAAACTTCTGATTTTGTAGATAATAGCTGGTTTTACGATAAAAAGCTTTTTAATTGTGAAGTTGACTATTTACCATCTAAGGAAGAAAAGTTTTGGAGGGATTTAATTGATCAATATTTGGAACCTATAGATGATAGTAAGAAAAAGGTAATTAAAAAAATAGAATAGCGTGAGCTCTAAATTTAATTTTTTGTTATTATTTGATGCGATTCAGTCCTAATATCATTAAGAGAAGATAAAAGATCAATATGAAACGAATTATTTTTTATACGGAATGCTTCCGACGTAATCTGTCAGAATTCATATATTCCCAATGTAAAAATTTACTATTTAGACAAATTTAGCTTTGTGTAAAAGTTGATATTTAGAGAGATACAAGCTATTTAATCTTGAATATTATTTTAAGTTTTTTCATTTATTTTTTAATAAACGCTAATATGTTTACAAAATTTTGAGTCGAGGAATTGAAATCTATTTACGCTTTAGTTATAGTTCATATAGACCGGCGTTACGGTAGATTGGGAATAATAAAAACGACGCAACTTTTTTATAATTCTAGATATCTCATTTGTGATATCAAATTCTCATTTTCCAACAATTTTTACACAAAAAAGTATACTTTATGGAAGTAACTATCTCAAATCATTTTGAGTTATTTAACTTTATAGCATCCAATGCCATTGCTGTTTTTCTGTAGCAATATTTAGTTTTTATCTGGATGATTTACCATCAAATTTACATCAGAATACTTAATTCATGAAAGATGGGCATTCCCCTTATTTTTTGTCCAAGTACGGAAATATCTTGATCAAAATTTTTCGGATCGTTGGATGGTCTTGGTAATCGATTGCTATGGCCTGCTCGTAGTTCTAATTTTAACTTCAAGGAATTTTGTTTTTGGGATTATATGAAATCCGTTGTTTATGGAGAAACTAAAAATACACGGGAAGAACTGGCAGAAAGTTTTAAATGTCGCTATATCTTTGTTTTAAAATAAGACAACTTTTCAACTCGCTGATAAATGCATAGAAGTCTTAGAGGCAGACATTTTGAGCAATTATTATCAAAACGCTTTTTTATAATGTTTGCTGCTACACTGTTCATTACATTACAATTCTTAATTTTAGGTAAATCTTCTTTTGATTCGTAAAGCATGTTCATAAAGTTTACGTAGAAAAAAAATCCACCAAGATGAGGGTCGGATTATCCGAAGAGTCGGACCATCCGAAGTCAGACCAACGAAGTTCTACTATATTCTGAAAATTTCTACATTTTTCCGAAATTGTGCAGTTTTTTCAAAATTTCTAATTCAAACTGAAAGTTTTTATTTTTCCAAATTGAAGTTTTGATAAAAATTGGAAATTTCGAGAGAAAAAGTCAACATTGTTAGGAAAAGTCTAAGTCAACATTTCGACTTTCACCTACAAATTTTAATTATTCTAAAAATTGAAGTTTATTAGAGTAAAAGTCGAATATTTGAGTTTTTGTCAAAATTCCAATTTTAAACTTAAAACTTTTAAACGTGAACATTTTATGAAATGCGTATTCTAATTTCATAGTTTTTCTTAAAAATTTGTGTTTTTTATAAGTTTCAAGTTTTCTCAGTATAGGTTTGAATTTAGTCGAAGCTAGAACGAAAGTCATTAACAAAAACCCACAAAATTTCGAAAAAATTAAAATAGAAATAATCAGAACTACTATTTTTTCGAAATTGTTAGAGTTTTCTCAAAATTGGGAGTTTATTTTAATTTAAGTATGCATCTTCATTTTAAACTTCTTTTCAAAAGGTCAAAATTTCATTTTTAAATTTCAGGTCAAAGTCAAAGTTCAAGGTTATTAAAAAAATCGATATCTTGGCTTTTTCTCAGAAACCTTGCTTTTTGTAAAATTAAAGTTTCTAGCATAGTTTTTGTTACAATTCCAATTTTTATCTCGTGTTTTCGTGATTAAGACATATATATGTTCTTTTATAAATATCGAGATTTTCTAAAAAAAAGTTCCAACTAAAAAAACAACGAAATCCATTAACAAAAATTCATAATATTTTGAATAAAATACTTAAATTTAAAATCAACATTTCGCAACTGAAGGTAAAAGTTTAAAAATACATTTATATTATTTTCATGAATTTCGAGTTTTTATTTTAGTTTAAACGCGATATTTTTATTCACTTATTTTTAGTAGAAAAAACGAAAAAAGTTGAAATTTCAAAAGAAAAAAGTCAACAATTTTATAAAAATGTAGTGCCGTTAAAATTTAAAGCTATTAAAAAAGTTCGAATTACATTAATTTAAAAATTTCGGGCGTTTTAAAAAAAATGAAATATCGAGTAAAAAGTCAAATTTCCAAGTTTTAACTTTTTATTACAGAAAATAAATTTCTGAAATTTCGACTTCCCAAATGGCAACTTTTCACAAAATTCCTAATTGAGACTCGAAAATTCTAGCATTTTTTAAATGAATTTTTAGATTGAACTTACAATTTAAAGTACATGTACAGTGAAAATAATTTCGAAATAGAACCAATCTGTAAAAAAAATTAACCCAAAATTTTTAGTTTTTACTCTTTCAGTCGATGATTACCACAAAAGATTGACTATAATTTCGAAAAAAAAAATCGATGTAAAATGTCAAAATTTCCAAAGTTGTTTTAAAAATTCAAGACAAATTGAAATTTTAAGACTTTTTTGTATACATTTCTAGGATAGTTTTCGAAATTTTAACTAGCAGTTTTGATTTTCCAAATTTTCGACGTAAAAACTAAAATTGGATCTTCCTAAAAAAGTTGCCTTCTTCCTTCAAAATTTTGGCCAAGTCCCATTCAATCTATTCCAAATTTTGAACTTAAACTTGAAAAATATAAATACAAAATATTTTTATTTTAACTTACCGAGTTCAGTTTGTAAGATATTTAAATTATGTCAAAAAATGTTTTTCAGAGGTAAATAATTTCATTTATTTAAATAATAATTTAAATAAATTACAAACTGGGCTCGGTAAGCTAAACTTTAAAAAAAATGTGTAATTCAAAACGAGTCAATAAGGATTTTAAAGGGAAAAAATTCAACATTTTTTCTTAAAAGTTCCTGTTTATCCTTGAAATGTTTAAGCTTAAAATTAGATTTTTTTATAAAATTGGAGCTCAGAATGTAGCTATTTTCTGTACGGAATTACTGGTCAAAAGTTATAATTTACTGTTAATGTTAAATAAAATTAATAAACATTGCAACTTAATGGTAAAAATCTCCAGGGTGTATTTGACAATTTGGCGGTAAACCGGTATTTTTGACAGTGTTGTGGTAATTCAAGAATTTGTCGGAATATAGTTGCGTCATCAGAATGTGGGACGACACCATTGAAACCCCAGCAGCAGCATTCTCAATATATTTTATGTACAGGTTTAATAGTACGACATTTTTTAGGATGAAATTGCGAAAGACCTGAAAGATTTAAGAGACAAAATGGTATTTGGTTTCTTCATGCTTAATAGTCTTTTTGTTTTGGTAATTTTCTTGCTTACACTGGAAAAAGACACCATTCACATTAATTGGCCCTTCAACCCTAAAATCAACTTTACCTACTATGAAGACCAAAATCAGGTATTATAGAAACAATTTTTGAAAGCAACCAATTTACACATCATTACCAGGTACTGGTCTACAAGGAGTATCTTCATTTGGAACCGATAGGATTCGTGTTTTTGATATTTTTCGCACTTCTATTGATAATCCAATCATTTGGCATGATCATACATAGATTTGGAACATTCTCGCAAATTATGGCAAATACCTTAATAGACTGGAGCGAAATCATGTTCACACCTAAAGTAAGAAAAATTGTCAAACAAAATTCAACACGTTGTACTAAATTATATTCCAGACCGACGATCAAGAACCAACCGATGAAAATTCTGTAAAATTAGCAAAGAAGCTGCAAAGTCTGAAGAATGCACAGACTAAAAATCTTAAGAAGAAGGAAGAAAAGCCAGATCGAAGGAAAACGGTTCATAATCTTGCAAATAGCAAGCAACTGCCACCTATCTATGATTTGAGAGAGGCCTATAAAATAACACTAAAGCGGTATAACGAAGAAAAAGGTAAATTGAACCTTACGTGGCGTTTAAATACAACTTACGTTAAATTATTTCAGGATATGAAGGAATATTACCAAGGAAGACCATAATTGCGATTGAAAATCATAAGCAATCTGTCATAAGAAAATCGCAAGGCACCGAAACCAACACCTGATTTCTATGACAATGTAGGATTTATCGCAATATGATGATGCACGGTCGCGGCCGCTGAGTTTAGGAGAGGAAGAAGATTCTGAAGCAAACTGCTTAATTTGAAAAACAATATTTTTTAGCGTGTATAAATAATTTTAGCAATCGATATTTATATTTAACTTTTAATATTATACGTTTAAGAAAGCAAATATTTTTAATTTAACCCAGATGAGTCAGTGGTTTAATACCTCGGGAAAGAGAACAAGTTTAATCTTAAAAGTAGGGACCAATAGATAAGGAGGGCTGAAGGGGATTAATCCTCGCCGTGAGTTTAGGTATAAGTAAATTATTTTAAAAAAACCAGCATACTTAATTACACATTTACTCCTTTGTTGCAAGTTTTTTTTTGATAAATAGTAAATGCAACCAATTTGAGTAGATGTTTCTGCATATTAACAGGCGTGTCATAGTTTTTATAAAGTTGATTTTTTTTCAAACTGTTAACGTTTCCCTCAGATTTTTCAATCTAAAATTTAGTTTATACTAATTTTTTTTAGTTTCAACTTTAACCGTTTTTAAGCATATTCCACACGCAAAGGGTAACCCGTAATGTGTTCTTGGAATACTGAGAGCAGGAGGTGGAAATGAAAATATTGAAGTCGAAATTCCAAGAAACAATTTTTAAGGTTTTGAGGTTAAATTCGAAAACTCGATTTTAAATTCTATATTCTGGGAAAAAGGTAAAACTATTGAGTTTAAAATTAGAGATTGAAGGTGAACTATCGAGAAGAAGCAGTAAGAACAAAACAAAAATATAAAATTTCATTTAAAATTCGATTTTACGAAAATTTCGTTTTCTCTAAAATCCGGCTTTTTTAGAAACTTCAATCGTTACTAGAATTAGTTTTTTGTTTGTATGAGCATAACCGTGATGAGACACTCGAGCCCCACCCCTCCTTGAGTACTCATGCAGTTAAAAAAAATACTCAAAGTTTTGATTTTATTCTCGCAATATATTGCAAAAGTGTGACGTCACAGTCGCTATCCTTGTTGTGGTCTACAAACGTTCTGTTATAAATAAAGCGAGTTTCACACTAAAACACCACAAGACTTTTAAAACATTTACTTTAGTCAAATTTTCGTCGACTCAAGTTGCTATAGATTACGGATGTAACGAATGTTGATTTTCCCCATTCGCGAATGCGAATGTTCATTTCCAACATACGCGAATGCGAATGCAAATGTTGACTTTCACTGGGAACTAATTTAAAAACAAAATTAAAATTTCGAGGAAAAGGGCGAATTTTGAAGAAAACCTCAGAAAAAAGTTGTAAATTTCAAGAAAAATACATTTCTTGACTCTATATTTATTTCCTAACGACAGCTTGAGTGAAGGACAAGTTCCTTCCCCCATTTCTCCACTGTAACATCAGAAAATATCCACTAATATTGACGTCGAAATTTTGAAAAACAAGTTAAAATTTGAATTTTTGGAAATTTTTGTTTTTACAATGTTACGGTTTAAATTTCCGTTAGAAATAGTTATTTCATAGCTTGATAGTGGCACTTAGAAGAATTTCTCGAAAATTATAAAGACTAAGCCACCCCTCCTTCACTGGGGAAAAATCCCGTAACAGTAATTTTTGGCGCCGACAACGTGGGGCCTCTTTTTTATAAGCTGGTGTGATAATTTTTTTTCGTGACTTGACTTTGCCTTTAGTTATCCCCTATTTAACTTTGTTTGATTTATTGGTAATAGTTAATTGATTTGGTGACTTGCTTTTTTTTGTTTTTGGATTTTCCTTTTGGGTTGATTATTGCAAGCTCACGTATTAGTTTTGAACTTTGTTGATTTTTACTTTGAACATTTTGGATTTTACAATTAACTTGGAATAGTAGTTTTTGATACTTATTAAATATTGACTTAAACTTTTGAACTGAGTATTCACTTTTGACTTTGGTTTGAAGTATTGGTGTCTCTTAATCAATTTTTGACTTTAGTTCGTTAGTGGTTTATGATTAGGACTTGGTCATTACAGGTTTAGCCTGGCTTTATAGTGTTAAGAGAACCATAGTTGATACCGTTTAGCTCTTTAGAGTTTTTCTTTGTGGTGGTTTAGCCAGTTTAGTAGTGCAAACTTTTGGTTTGGATTTTGGAGCTAAGATGGTAGGATTTGTTTGGAAAGGTTGTCATTGTTTAAAAGTGAATTCATGACTTGGAAAGAAGATGGTATTTATTTTGTTTTTCTTTAATAGCTGTAGTTCAACATTAGTGCTTTCTCTGTTCAATTAATTTTTGAAACTTAGGAAATAAAATATAATATTGAGTATTTAGATAGTTATTGGAGATTTTAGCTTATTGTTACTTGGGGAAACTTCTTGGAAGTCAACAGGAGATTTGAGATGCTATGTAGTCCATGTTTTCTCTTTGTGGATTATCTTGTATTGGATTTAGTACCGTATTGGTTTTCTTTAGACTTTGATACATTATGGTTGTTTAGATTTCTTCTTTCTTTTTGGATTACTTTAAAGTTGTTTATTAATTTTTGACCTTGTCGAGATGTTGTGAACTTTATTCTTTTTTTTTCCTGTCCTTTCTTTTTAAGCTGACTTGATCTGATTTAGTATTGTATCTGCCTTTTTGAGATCTTAGTTATTGTGGGTTGGTTAACTTCTTTTCTGTTGCTTTTGAATTGATTTAGATTATCGTTTAGACCTTTTTGGACTTTGTTAAGAATTTTGGTACCTTTTGGATTTAGTCCTTGTTCGGGGACTTAAGTTTCCTTTTTTTTTTGGTTTGGCTATCTGAGCCAGTTGTTGTACCTTTTGCTTGATCTTGTTCAGCTCTTTGACTTTCTTTAGAGTTATTCTGCTTTCGCGTCTGCTTTCGTTTTTGATTATTTTAGTCTTATTTATTTAGTTCTGCCCTTCCTTTGCAGATTGTGGTTGGTTAGTATTTTCTTTGGACTGCTTTGATCAGTGTTTGATTAGGTTGTTGAGTATCGTTTAGCTTTTGGATTTTTTTTGTCTTTTTGGATCTTGTCCACTTTTACCGGTTGGATGTATTTATTAGTGGATCTTATACTTTTCGCTGCTGTTCCTTATTAGGTTTCTTTTATTTTTGGGTCTGCTTTTACTAGTCTTGTATATAGTTCGAGTATAGTTGGTTAGGTATGACGTGGTCTCAGCCTGTCATCGTTTTTGGATTTAGTATGAAGGCTGAGTCGTTTGGTTTTGAGTTTTATGAGGTATTGTGGTTTGACCGTTTGGGTCGTTTTGGAGTTTAGCTCCCCTGTGGTTTTTGATACTTCTAGTCTGTCAACTTCGTGTTGGTTTTGTCGAGATACTTGAAGCTGAGCTCGTATGTTTACGCAACGTTTGGTTGGATTTGGCGAGTCAGTGGAAGTAGGTCTCGAATTTTAGGCTTTTGAAATTTTGGGATTTTGGTTTTGTCGTTTGGTTTCTGGATTTTGGTGGACCCATTGATAAGCGTGCCTAATTTGGAGAGTGGTTCTTCTGCTTCTTTTTCCTTCCATTTTTCTTCTCTTTTATTTCCTCTTCTCATTTTTCGTCGTTTGAGGGATTAGCAGTTGATTTTCATAATTTCATTTGAATTTTTTTTTATAAAGCGGTTTAGTTGGTAGACCTTGTGTTTACTTTTCAGTTGGTGTTGTATTTTGTCCTTGGCGGTGCTTATAGTTGGGTATCCTTATTTGCACTGAGCTAGTGATATGTTTGATGCTAGGTATCGTTTTTGATTTGAGGGCATATCGACTAGCACGGTGGTTTGGCACGCCTATATTTCACATTAGATTTTATTTGGAGGACAACGGATTTTAGGATATGCCTTGATGGATATCAGCGTTTAGTCCGAATAGGGTCTACTCGAGATATCTTTGGCCACATCATCAGTCTTGTGAATTGATTGTAGTTTTTTTTCTTTTATCTTTATTTTGGTTCCGCTATAGTCATTTAATGAGATATGTAGTAGTGAGTTCTTAAAGTCGGTTTCTTGGTTTTAGGTTTGGATTAATTATCGTGATTTATTAGTAGTGAGTTTTTTAGATTTACAGTCTTGAGTATTATTAGATATTTGAAATCCCTCATTCAATACTTGGGACATTCTAGATCCCTTATTGTTAGTTGTATGTTCGGTTTTCTTCTTCATGTTGACTTGGTCAAAGTCTATGAGTTTTGAAATATGTTAATGATATAATGATGAACTTTTCCCGTTTAGCCCATGTAGCAAATTTTGAAATTCTGGTAATGATTTTGATTTTCTTCCTTTTGTTAATTCCGTATATCGTGGGTTCGTTTCTTGGTTCCTACTTTAACTTTGGGTATATCTTCTTTTAGGGGTCTATCCATAACGTGGTGGTCATTACTCCTTGAGTATTGTTATTTGGTATAGTTTGATCTTGTGTGTTCAGTCTGCTGTCGCTTTATATTTTTAGATAGAGACTGAAATTTTGTGCTGTGAGATTTATGGTTAAAAAAAAAGGTTGTAAGTTTAGATACCTCTCGATCTAGCAACGAGAGTTGGTTTTAGTCGAGGCTGCTGTAGCAAGCCTTGGACATTAGACTTTGTAGTGTTGTTTTGTTTTGGTTGTTATTTATTTATCTATGTATTTTGGTTCGAGCGTTGTCATGGTGTTCCGAATATTTAGCGTGTTACATATATGGTTTTCTGGATCTTTTTTTTTTGTTGATTCCAGCTGAGTCCATTCGGAAAAGCTGGGAGCTTTTCCTCTTCCTAGTAGGGGGGGAGTATTACGGTTTAAATTTCCGTGAGAAATAGTGCTTATGACTAGACCACCAAACACTATTTCTAACGAAAATTTAAGCCGTAACAACAAAAATTCAACATTCTCAAAAATCATTT
Source organism: Dastarcus helophoroides (assembly GCA_028583605.1). Lineage (NCBI taxonomy): Eukaryota > Metazoa > Arthropoda > Insecta > Coleoptera > Bothrideridae > Dastarcus > Dastarcus helophoroides. The sequence goes on from CM053332.1 coordinate 6,418,045, forward strand.
TCACAATTTCAGATAAATAATATTCTAAAAATGTTTACTTTTTTATTAAAAGATCCATCAAATTTCAAGAAAAAGGCGAAGTTTGATAAACAAGGCGAAATTTGCAGAAAGATGAATTAGAAAAAAACGCGAAATTTTCAGAAAGACGAAATTTTGAAAAAAAAAACGACGAATTTTGAGAAAAATTCGAAGTTTTGCGAAACTCATATTTTGAAAAAAAGACGAATTTTAAGAAAAAAGTCAAAATTCGAGAAATGTAGAAATTTCAAGAAAAAGGCTTGTTTTCCGAAAAAAATGGAAACTGAAAAAGGTTCCAGCAGTTGAAATAATAAATTTTGGGTTGGCTGTATGAATCAGGGGAGAGCAAGCGTACCACTCGTGCGTTATTGTAGCTAGCTAGTAGGAGAAAAAAGAAGGAAATTTAAAAATACTTTTTATTAGGTGGGACTGGATAAATTACTGCATTAGTTATTATCTTACTAAATGTTTATCCCTTAAGGGTCCATGGACTTCAGTTTCAGAAACCATGCCTTAGCAGCTGCATTGCTATTTTTATAAATAATGTCCCGGGTTATTGCCAAATATATTCGCATAATTTCTTGCGAATGCGAATATTAAAAAACATGCGAATATTCGCGAATGCTAATATAGGCATAGAAAATGTATTAACCAAACTATTTTTGAGAAATTCAGGTCATGCCATACCCTATTATATACACATAAACTAAAAATGACTGCAATTCAGAAATATTTCGTCATTTATAAGTTTGCAAGCTTTCGCTCTGACAATGTCCGATGCCTGGGACCGCCCGTCTGCCCCATCGATACGCTCTCAATATTAAATTTCCCATTATATTCTCCCTATGGACAGTATTCAACTTTCCTGATCTGTATAACCTTTGAAATAATTTTTTCACAGAAAATTATTTTTGTGGTACTTTATGGATATAGAAAGTAATATCAATTTAAATGTAAATTTGATGTCAATGACGCCAGCATTATTGGAGTCTATTAGACTTCTTTCCTTAAAGTTTGACCTTCTAGGGAAAATTTCGACTGTTTTTCATTAGCATTTCGAATTTTTTCTCAAAATTTGGCAATTTTTGGAAGCTTTGACATTTTTTTAAATATGTCGATAATTTTTTGAATATTTGACTTTTAAAATACACTTTTATTTAAAATCCGATTTTCTGAAAAATTCTTTTTCTAAAATTCGGCTTTTTCTTCAAATGCTGACTTTTATTTCAAAATTGGTTCTTTTTGATTTGACAGAGCGCCTGATCTCCATGTTTCCCAATATTTAGTGATCTCCATGTCTCCCAATATTTAGTGCTAATGTAGTCAGGCAAAAAGTTTTGATTTTATTCTCGGACACCGACGTCTTTCTTTAAAATTTTACTTTTTCCTAATTTTTTTTTTAAATTTCACCATTATTCTTAAAACTCGGCGTTTTCTGAAAATTAAAACTTTTCTTTAAACCCGATATTGTAGAAATTTTGATTTACTAAGATAAGTCGTACTTTTGAAATTTGTGTTTTTTTCAAGATGTCGACTTCGACCATTATTAGTTTACGTTCTCAAAATTAGGTTGAGATTTTTATAAACATGTTTAGAAATATATTCTTGTGGACATTTTAAGAAACACATATTTTTTGGAAATTAGAAATTTTGTCTCAAAATTTCAAAATTGGTCAAAATTAAAATCAAAAAGTGAAAAATGAGAGAAAAATAATTTTCTAAATTTCGATTTTCTTCTCAAGATTCGTTTATTTTCTAAATGATGAAATGTTAACTAAAAGAAAAAAAAACGAACGTTCAACAAAATTGTGAGAAAAGTATTTCCTGGGAAAACTTTTTTTTTATGTTCAATCCAGTCGCAAAGGATAACCCTATTATGCCTTCAAATCACTGCGAGTGGGATGCGGAAACAAAGATAGATAGCGATGAACTGCCTTCTTAAACAAGGATAGGTTGTAATTTTTAGGGAAAATTTCGTTCGGTAACGAGTTCCGTAGCTTGGAAGTTCTACAGAAAAAAGAGCCTCCGTAGACAGAAGTCCTCACTGTGTAAAGCTGGATTGCAAGGAATTTGCTGTCTCCGACTGTCTTGTGTGCCTCAAAAATCTTGCCCTTGGGGGGATCAATCCTATTAGTTCCTGTAAGCATCTCCCATGAAAGTACTTGTAGAAAAGAGATAAATCATCAATCATCCGCCTGTGTTCTAGTGTTTCGAGAGAATCGGTCAAACTCTCGTCATCAATTAGGCGAACTCGCTCTTCTTTGAATTGAATCCAAAAAAGCTAAAGTGTGCTTTGGGGCTGAGCTCCAAACATGAAAACAGTATTCTAGTGTTGGCCTAACTTGAGCTTTGTCTAGTGTAGCTCTAAAAAGAAATCCTAGCTTCCGAGAGACGGATTCGCCAATGGTGCGCACATGATTATCCCAAGAGAACTTAGTGCTCGCATTTACTCTTAGGATAGATAGATTAGATCCCATCAGGAGGATTTTATCGTCCAGTAGTATGTTTGTTGCATTATCCCTCGACGTTTTCTTAAGAGAAAACCGATGCCTGAGTTTTTGAAACGTTGAAGTCGACCAGATTTTTCTTACCCCGTTCCAGAATAATTTCGAGATCCCGATTAATTATCTGTACCTACTGTTCCCTTAGTCGATCTGAAGCAGCGACGGATAATGGTTTGTCGGAGAAAAAAGATGACACTAGGCTACTATCATCTACGTAGCTGTATATAGGATCGGAAGTTGAAACTAAGAGATCGTTTATGTGTAAGAGAAACAGAGTAGGAGACAGGACAGACACCTGAGGCACCCCTGCATTAATCGCAAATGTTTCGGATGAGATGCCATCGACGGTGACTATTTCAAAATTTAAATATAAAAAAATAAAATCTCAGATTGATTTTTTCTTGAAATTCGATGTTTCATGTTTTTTCGTTTATTTTTTAAAATTAAGTAGAACTTTTTATAAAAATATTTTTTTTTTGAAAATTTGAATTTTTGTATCGGAATTTGAAAGTTAAGCAAAAATTTATATAAAAAAAACTAAAAATTCCGATAATTAGTTTTTAAAATTCCAAATATTTTTTCAAAATTCTTTTAATTTTTTAAATGTCAAAATTTTAATTAAAATGAACCAAAAATTTTAATAAAAATATTCAATTGCAATTTTGGAACAAATATTTTTTGGTCATTTTATTTTTCTTAAAGACTATGTTAAAATTTGACTAAAAGAGAAAAATTGTAGATAAAAATGTTTGCAGTTATTTTGGAATCATTTTTTTTTTGGGAAATTCGCCTTTTTTAAAAAATTAAAAATTTCACTTTGAAAACTCAAACTTTATTCAGATGAAAAGTTTGCCATTACTTTTTGGCCATTGGCTTCTTGAAGCAAATGTTGCCTTCTCATAATTAGAGGTTCCCATAAATCAACTTACCCCAAGTAGCTGATTCAAGCTCTGAATAAAACATTGAGATAACAGTAGATAACTAATTAATAAAATTAAAATAAGAACACAATCTTTATTGGCATATTTAAATAACTCTGTTTACAAAAAAAATAGAAACTTTTTCTTTTGAGGATATTTATATAACACATTATTCTTTTGGGCCCTTGTTTTTAACTTTATCTTGTTTGACTTTCTCATCATGTAACCTACGTTTTTTCCTCAGCAACCATATTTCCTTCTTCCTCTCTTTCCTTCCTTCCATCATACTCTTATATAACTTACGGTGTTTCTTCTTAACCATCTTTTCTCTCAACCTATACTCCTGGCTTTCTTGTCTTCTTTTTTCAATGGGATCTTCCTGGTATACTTTTCCAGGTGTTACAGAAAGTCTTTGATTCTGAAATAAGAATAACCTACTAGAACAATACTTATTAATCATTTTAGAAGTATTCACCTTTACAACTTTTTCTTGTATTTCTTCACTATCCTTCATTGTAACATCTTCATCTTCATCGTTTTCACTTCCACTACCTTCTTCATTTTGTGCTATTTCTTCGTCCTGCTTATGCATCTCTTCCAAAAGTGATGGATCATAAAGAGCCTTCTCTTCAGGTGGAATGTACTGCTGATCTTTCGATTTATCAATAAATGGCGACAAATGAGGCGGCAACAGTTCCCCCATAAAATATTTGTTTACTGGTAACAACTCCCTAGCGTTTATACTGTCAAATATCCATTGAGGTTGTACATAATACCTAGAAATGTATTGTTTTTCCATCGAGGGTCTATCCACAATCTGATGAGTAATACTCTCATCGTTCTCATCAAAAGTTGATCCAACAAAAAGGGTTTTGTCCCAAGATACTTCACCACCAAAACAACGAATCATAAAAACTAGCGGCTCCCGTGGAACCTCCCGATTTAAGAAGAATTTTAATCCCTTGAAAATGGTTTTTAAACGCCTAATTTGCTCCGCTTCCTTTTTCGCCTCCTCTAATTTTTCTGGATCATCAGTATCAAAGGTATCAATTTCAACATTATCATCAAGATCCTCACTTGATGTTTTTGACAAAGGGATATTCAAAGCAGCTACTCTTTCAGACACAAACACCCCTTCATCCACCAACGTTTTATCACTATCACTCTGCGTCAAACTTGAAAATTTGGGCGGGTAATGCAAATTGAGGGAGTGATATATTCGGTAATTAACAAAACCTAACATTATTGTGTAAAACTCCACAAAAATTGACATAATTTTAAAATCAACTTCGGCCCGATTCTGTGGTTCAAATGAAAAATGATGCGGCACAATCCATGTTATGGTCTGACCCTTGATTTCTGCTTGGTAATAGTAACCTTTTATTGAAACAAAAACTTTTCTTAATGCTTTTGCTTCTATAATAGCGTGTAAAAATTCAACTGTGAGTCTTCGACACAAAGCGGACTGATCTCTGGGTACGTGAGAAATTGAAGGAAAAGTACTAAATAGAAAACACAAAGTCAAACAATCATCCAAATCTCTTAAAGCATCAATGAAACTCGGATATCTCTCTTTAACAATATGGTCCAGTTTTAAAGTTGGATGATTTGCTATGTATCTTTTCACAGATTCAAAATCTTTAATGGCTTTAGCCCTCCCCATTTTTTTGTTGAAAATTTTATAATCTCTCAGACGCCATATTATTGGTTCATGCATCAGGAATTGGATGTCCTTAACATGATATAAAGTTTTAATGCCTGTCTGGGCTTTTTGCGCTCTTTTGCGATTTCTAGGTTCCCTCGGATATATGCCTTTCAAAATACATAATCTCCTGAAGTCTTTTAAAGAAAGCTGTAGTTTCTTAAGGGCTGCCTTTCTAGACATAAACTGGGCCCCCTCACCAGTGGAATACTGAAAAATAAATCAGAGTCGTAATAAAGAATTAGGCAAAAAACCTAGTTGGCATTTCATACAGTTAAATCTAACACAAAAACATTATTTATTATTGCAGGTACGTTTGAATGTGCCGTTAATACTTTCTTATTATAACTTGGAGACTGTTTTATAAGAACAACAGTGAAAAAAAACCTTAAGAAAATAATGTAAAATTACTGGCATTTTATAATATTTTATACTGCTATTATACTGTTAAAACTTTTCGCATGTACGTTTCAAAATTCGGTTTATAACAAACTTCTTTATACTATTTCACATTTCGCAGGACTGACTGTACTTAAAATTATCTCTTTTGGCATATTTAAATTCCTAATTTTTAGCAAATTTGTAGACAAGAAAATAATCTAATAACAATAATAAATTTATTAATTAACTTCAACATTAAATGATAAAGAGCTTGGGAGCAAAAATTAATGCTATATTTACAAGAAAATATTTCGCTATATTGACATATTCACAGTTTTACGGGCAACGAACAAAAATAATGTTAACAGCAAATACCAAAGATTTTCCTTAATTTACCTTCTTTTTTCTTTTCGAAACCATTATGTTCTTAAGACAAATCACAAATACACAAGCACGTCAAAGGCAAGAAGCACGTGTAGTTAGGTTAACTTTGAATTTTAGAAGGATGAAAAGTTAGGAATGTCATATTTGACATGAACAACTACAATGTTGACAACACTGATACAAGATTGATTAACCCAGTGTAGCCATTCAGTCAATGATCAAAACTCAAACTTCCCGAACAATAAAGAAATTATTTTTTGTTTCCGCCACATATTTAAGTGTTAAATATTGGCGGCCATATATTTAAGTATTAAATATATGGTTTCCACTGATCTACGAATGCCTTTTGATTGATGATTAAAAATAACGGACTGTCGCAAATTATTCAGCTACTGAACGAAACTGATTAGCATGTTTAAAAAACTAGTGTTGAACATTTTTTTTTCGGTAAATTTTCAATTTTGAAAAAACTGACAAATAAACCAACTACTCCAACAAAAATTAATTGTTCAAAACTTTGACTATACTCGAAAAATTGAACTGACGGCGAAAAACTGCTTAGGTGGCAACACTGGATCAATCCATTGATAGATCAAAGATTAAAGTAATATCCGAGACTAGTCTCTGGTAATATCCATTCTCATTGACAAAATTTATTCTTTCATTTATCTTCCCCTTCTTTAAAATAGATTAGAACGGTAATTTTAACGGTTATATCAGTGGTACTCAAACCGTGGTACACTCAAGGGCGCGCTTCTTTTTAGGGTGTGCGTTGATTGAATACAATCAACGAGGTGTGTAAGGCTCAAGTTTGGTAGAGGTACCAACCTTGTGTACAGCTGCCAGCAGAAGCGGTTGTTTTGTGCGGTAAACAAAGATTAACCGCAAAGTCGAAATTTAAAAAAAATGCTCGCAATTTTCGGCTTGAACTTAAAATTTAATTCAATCCCTAACACTCTAAATTACGACTTTAAATTTCAAATGATTGTTTTGTAGCACCCTGCAAAAGTGTACCACCAAAACATTCATTTTTATTCTTCGTTTTTCCGAAAGATAATATTATATCTTTTATTTTTTATATATTATTAGAATTATTTAAAGAACCTCTATATACAATATAAATGGCGGCTGTGACGTCACAATTCTCATTAAAATTAAATATGGAAACAATTTCAACTAAATTTCTATTTTCTATTGTTGTAGTCATACCCTACCCTTACCCCTTATTATCATTTTATCAGAGACCATATTTTTATATAAAATATTTTTTTATTATTTCACAACAGCTAGAAAAAATTAGAAAACAGGATGCAACTTTTTAAAATATCGAATTATTAACTAAAATTGGTTACATCTACACAAACTTTTCAACGCTTTTTTTTGTACTTTTAATCCACGTCTATTTTTTACTTTTGTTCAAAAGCATTATTTCTACATCTGGAAACATTATTTGTCTGCTATCGTGCTAGGTTCTTATTTCCAAGAAATCAAGTGTGATAAAGTACTTCGCATGGTTGTCGAAGCAGATTTTTTAAAACTTCCGAGGGGCGGGATTAATCCACAGTAAACATGAATGGTACGCCACGTTGATTGAATGTACGCACGCTTAATAAAGTTTGAGAACCGTTAGTGCAGACCAGTGCAGACTATAGAATTGAAAACAAAATTTGGATGAATTTGTTTGTATAAATTATTTTTTCTATGTTGGCACGTCTGCTTTCTGTATTGTTTTCTCTGGTTTATTTTATTTATCTTTTGTGATTTGTCATCTGTCACTTCTGTCAGTTTTTTGACTTTTTGTTTAGATTTTGATGGTGGTTTCATCAATTAAATTAAAATTTTAACGTTATTCATTTAAATGTGTAATTTAATTATGACGCAACTTCTCCACGAAATATCGGCATTATGAATGATCCTCCTTGTTGTTTATTTAAGAATTGAAAACTCATAATGTTTTTGTGTTCTGGGTCTACAATAGTGGTTTCGAATGTGTTATTACAATACAACAAACATAATGAAATATTTTACATGTTTCACAAGTGCTCTTTTCGATATTTTTCTAATTTTTGTGTTGTTGTTTAGGTGTACATCGCAATATCGCCATAGTAAGTATCTTTAGGTGTAAATAACTTGGAATTTCAAAACAACTGTTATAAATATTTGTGTTATTAATAATTGGTTCTGATCAACACGAAAACAATCAAAAGGAATGACTGCACTTAATGAGCTAGCAGTAATTAAGTTACCAAAGATGGGTTTTACTTCCATTTCCTATGACAATCAGAATGATACACATGACCTTCTAATTTCAGTCTTGTATTAAAAAGGAATGCTGTCAAGATTAACATCTATTATATTAATTAATTTAGTACTACTATGAAGTGCTCAATAATGCTTTAACAACTGACTATCCCGACAATTTTTTTTTTAATATCTGCGTACAATGTAATTAGAAAATGATAACATTGATAGGGTTTATTACCTCTGTTAGACTAGAGACTAGTTACAACATGTCTTGATTATTTTTTTAATCTAGTTTTGTGTAATCACATTTTAATGCCATTTAATACATTTCAAGAGTAATTTTAATGGACAACAGGAGAAAATCTGTTTATTTAGATGATGAACCGTACTCCTCTAAGAAATTATAATATTTGTACTCCTATACTGCTTTCAATAATTGTTTTCCAGAAGTACTCCTTTGCTTTCTTTTGTACTCGTTTGCACTTCGGAAAGTATTTACTTCCAAGTTGCTCCAAACTGTGTTGATTTGTTCATAGTTAGTTTGAATAAAATGTGAAGACAGACAACGGACATGACAAATAAAATCAAAATCAAACTGCTGCTTGCAGAACCAAGCTACGAATAGCGCACTCGGAAAATTGAGTTTTTAATGGAATGAAGAAAAAAATAAAATTTGGAATTACTAAATCAAAATATTCAAAAAATAGTTAAAGTTTCTAAAAAAAATTAATTTGTATTAAAGAAGAATTTTCTCAAAATTACGTAGTTTTTGAAAATCCATACCCATAATTTATAATAAAATAAAACGCAACAGGTCAGCAAAAATGATAGCGATTTTCAAGGAGATAAGGGATTGATTGGTTATAGGAGGCTTTTACTGTTTAAAAAAACGTTTTCGAAATTCCCAGAGAAATAGACATTACGAAATTCTGAAAAAATAATCAAAAACAGAAAAACCCAAATTTTCAAGTTTAAAGCAATAAGTGTAATGGAAAATAAAACAAGAGTTTAAATAATAAATGATAGAAAACATCTACGGTCCGATTAAAACTAAAGCAGGCATCCTAAAAAATTAGGTAAAGGCGCATTGATTTTTAGTGCTCAAACAACCGGATTATTTAACCCTTAACTACCGTTGTACCATTTTTGTTACGTATTCACTGATGTGCGGTCATGGTGACAGCAATTTAATACAACAATAAAAAAAAGTGTTGTTCATTTTAGTGTTTTCCTACTAACAGTTGGGTACATGGTAGTTTGACTTGTAAGAATATAGGGTAAAACTAAAACTAAAATAAATTAATGCCTTTTATTAGAGAATATACATACATTCTCTTTGCTTAAAAAAGTCGCTTATATGTAGTGTCAACCAAAGCTTCAAAAAACAAAGACAAAAAACACTTAAAACAAAATGATATTTTCATTAATGAGTTAAGGGTATTAGTGGAGTGCTTAAGTGTTTTGACCTAGGATTTCAGTTACAGTGAGTGAAATTAAATAAAAATATATGGAATGTTTAGCTAAATAGTATTTGTAAAAAAGTTTACCTATTAAAAAATTGTGATCTTTATTAAAAATAATTAAAATAATAATCCGGGTGTTTCAAAATAAGATGCTCATACTTTTTTACAAATAAAGTACCCTTGAATTTTCGGTTAAAACAATTATTTAACTTTAAAAAACTATGTTTACTTATTTCGAAGTATGGGTTTATTAATTATTAAAAATAGTTATATTCCACAAACTTATAAATCTAACTTACATATTAACATAAATTTTCATAAAGAAAAACTAATGAACAAAGTTGTCTTAAAATAAAACATTAAATTTGTAGAAAAGAATATAAAACGTCCATCAAAATGCAAAGAAATGGATTTTATTTTATTTACTTAGAAACTGTTGGTCGGGTGAAAAAAGATAAGGAACAATGTTTAGTAAAAATAAACAGACTTACTGAAAGCCATATTTATTTCGAATAAAAAAACAGTGGCGCGATTTTTTTTTTTGTTAAAAAAATTATTCAAAGCTTTGTTAATCGAAAACCGTTTGTAACGCAAAAAAAAATTGAGGGGGCATTTTTACCAACAACTGAAGGATGTTTATGCAATTGATGCTTATTTAAAAAAAAAGCAGTGGCGTAATATTTTAATGTAGCTATTTTATAAGGATAGAAGAGTTTAAGAATTTGGGTAAGATAGCCCAAACTGTTCCACTTCCTAAGTTGTACGCCTTGTTGGCAGTAAACGTGAGGGGAAGCGAAGGGCATATGGAGCAATATAGGGTTTGGCAGCTCAAAGTAAACCCCCTCCTAAATTGAACCGCTTAATTTTTTCTATTTTCTTAAATTTTTAGAAAAAATTAAGGGGTTCAATTTAAGCTAACTTGCTCTCCTAGGTGTATTTTACCCAACCTTTTTACCAATAAATAAAGGTTGTTTATGAAATTGGTACTTAATTTGAAAAAAAGCAGTGACGCACCATTTTTTTTTGCTAAGAATACTCGGTGACATATTAGCATGGACGCCACTGATGGAAGAATAGCAAAATAATTTTCAGCAAAAAGTGCTGTTAGTATCTACTAAAATTGAAAAACATATTTCTAGTGGTTTCATAGTATTTAAGTAAAAACCAATTTTTTTCTTTATTTTCAAGACTCTGTAACTTAAAAATAAAGCGGTTCCGTACCTATGTTGATGAAAACTTTTTTTCTTAAAATCACTTGAGAATTATGCTCCTTAAGTATGAGCACCTTATTTTGAAACTCCCGGATTATTATTATTATTATTATTACTATTGTTAATAAAGATCACAATTTTTTAATGGGTAAACTTTTTTACAAATTACTCTTAGCTAAACATTTCATATATTTTTGTTTAATTTCTACTCACTGTTACTGAAATCCTAGGTTTTTAGATTTTTAATGCTCCAGGCACTCCACTATATGTAGTAACTATTGCAATAAAAAAATAAAGCCAAAAAAAAAATCCTGTCATAGAAATCGCAACACCTAAATATGTCACACATGGCATCTATAGTTTGGCATAATTTTGAGGCATATTCAAGACATATTGGTTTATTCTATACATACAAAACAGACGATATGGTTTTCTCTTGATTCTTGAAAAGCAAGTGTAATAATTTTTTCGCTTCTCCAATTTCTCTGAAGGTACTGGTGCCAAAGATTCGCAGGGATTCTAATAACATTTGGTGCTGGTGTTTCAAGATGTGGGTCCGTCTAAGTTATCCGCAATTAGTATTAAGAAATCTGTTTTCTCTAAGACTGAATTATTTTTATTTAAGTACTTGGTGGACAACATATACATTTACTTCACTTATATCCACATTTCAATAAAAATATCGCTATGGGTCATCGTTTCGTTCTTCTACTTTCAGATGGTCATGTATGTAGATGTTTTCCAAAAAAAATTGATCATATTGGTGTCCTAATGCTGGTATTCCTACTATTTTCAAATCAGTCTCATCCTCACTCGCCTTACAAATGTCTTCATCGCCATTCTTGACTTCACTGCTACCTCTTAGTTTACTATATCATTTATACAACCTTAAAGCCACTCCAGATGTTTGAATCAATTACCTATATCCATTTTTATGTTTCGGCACCATTATCCATCGTAAATACAACTTTTAACTGCCAAAATACAGATTAATAGAAAGTTGCGTTAACACTGTTGTGCGGTCACTATGACCAGTTTGTTCCTGTTGGGCCAAGAGGACTTGCAACCAGATGTGTTGCGACCTCTATGGATACTCGTGCTGTAATGAAATGAAGTTACATGAATGTGCAAGCCGATACAATTAAAAATGAGTACACGATCATGAAATTAATATTTGCGTCGGTCATGATGACCACACAACTGTACTTAAGGGTTAATATTACTTGTACGTGATATTAACCCGAAGTAGTGTTTTTCCAAGTTATTAATTTCCGTCTATCACTTATTTCCCTCATAAATTCACAAAACTAAAACGTTTGTAATAGTCCTAATATATCTCTCGACAATATATTTGCATTCATTTTTTTTTCAAATATCCCGAAGTGTTTAGAATTTCATATTAACTTTCTTCAAAAATTTGTTACTGCTATTGGCCGAAATTTATGCGAAAAAGCAAATCGCTCAACGACTTCTTCAGGGCTTTCAAAGTCGAAAGTTTCACTTAATGATTTGGACATTTTCATTCTTTGTTTTTCCCGATTCTCTATTGCGCAGGTGTTGCACTTTTTAGTGATGTTAAAACTTCTTAAGAGTCAGCAACAACCCGAAAGGTGCTTTAAATTTTGATTTGAAAATATGGTTTTCTGCATAAATATACACTATTTATCTTCTCTAACATTGATAACATTATGACTGAAGCACACTCTATAAGCTGTATAAGTTTGGACATTATTGAATTGAAGTTTTGGTTAGTTAGACCTGATGTTCTTTCTTGATTGATCGTCTGTATTTCTTAATATATTTTCACATTATCCGAATTATTCTTGCAGTGATAATTGAAGATGACCACCTGTGCTCACAAGTGAAAACTCGAAAGATTATATTAGACAAATACGATAAATCGGCTCTAATAGTTACACAAACCAGACTGAACGATCATTCTTTGGACTGGAATCATGCCTATACGTGCAAGTTTAAAGTTGAAACTGCGCATTCTGATGATGGGTTGTTCGCAGTAATACAACGTCTTGCATTCAGAAGAAATGAAACGACCGGTAGATGTATAGACTACATACAATTTAAAGGCAAACACGGTCTTCAAACAAGCCCCAAATTTTGTGGTGCTTTCAATGCTGCCTTGAAAATGGATCATAATTTTATTGGAAATGACGCAGTTGTGACCTGGGGCAACTCATTTATTGAACAGAAAAATGTTATGGAAGTTCAAATTTATGTCGCTAAGGAACCACTGGGAATTGATGAAGAAATGGACCTTAATGTTGTGTTTACCACATACCAAGGTAAAAGAAAATATTAAACTGTACATTGAAAATGATCGATCCATCTTTTTAGATTGCAACAAGGAGAAAAGCAAATCTAGGCTTAGGCATTGCCATCCTGATTTTTGTATAGACAAAGCTTTTTTTAATGATGGTGTAGTAAACTGCCCATTTGTAGATTGTGTTGATGAGGATGGATGTTCGCGTGATGTACGTCATTTTAAGTGATTTTAATTTTGTAAAATTAATCAGTTAACGAGTTGTTTCTTTCAGCATAAAGATGTTGCAAAGCAGTCGCAAGGCAATAAAGTTCTTATAGGGTCATTGTCTACTTTATGCATAATATTTGTTATTTTCATTGTGTGCCTTTGGGCTTTTAAAAAACACAGAGTATTGTGTTGGGCTGAAAACTTTGCCAATCCTACGAATTCTAATACTCCACAACAAACAAATGTAAGTTCGTATTTTGTATTTCTCTTTTTTTTGCATTCTTTATATGCAATACAATAAGGATTGCTTTGTGTAATTATTTTTTTCTTACAAATCTTGGTTTAATGTTGATTATATGCTCATTGTATACTTAATTTGTTAGTTTCCTGCTTTGTTGAATTCTGGCAAATGGTAAAACGAAACCTTCTGTTTGCTTGTGCATCTGTTCTTCTCTTTTAGCAGATTATCTTGGAAATGACTCACGTTAGCGACCTGAAATTTGGAGCAATTATAGATCTTGTTGACTTGATTGTGAGGAATTTTTAAAAATATTCCTTACCAACATGACCAAAATTGGAAGTAAAAATTTAATGTACCTAATATGAAAATTGCGAGATATCTGGCCTAGGTAGACAGCATAATTTATAAATACCAGATTAGTCAAGCTGTAGAATTTTTTCCTTGGCGTTAAAAATCAGATTCTTTAACGTAGCAAATGTATTAAAGCTAACTATCTCTTGGAATGTTCAAGAAATTACATTAGCCATAGAAGTTCACGAATATTTATAATCTCTACAATCTGCACTCATGAATGAACAGATAGACCCACTGAAGACATATTTAATAGAATTTTAAATGGGCGTTCATATTAAATGGAATATCCGTATATGAATTTGTAATCCATGAAATTCGTTGACACAGCAACAGCCAAATATGCTACTAACATAATCTGCCAACATTACTGAAAAGTGAAAGTGGTCAGCAGAAACTGAGATGATATTCAAACATTGTGGAAATTAACTTTTTTATTAGTGTTGGAATAATCGAACGATTTTTAGAATCGAATACATTGAATTCGAATACTTTTGAGAATCGAATAAGTATTCGAATACAAAGAATCGAATTATGAGGTAATAAAATATCTACTAGAAAAATTGTCTCTGCGGCCTATTTCATGTGGTGGCGAGATATGACTTTCGATTTCAGTACTTCCGTAGCTAAGCCCGTAATTGGTAATTTCCTAATTGAATATATATAAATTTCTTAATATAAATAAATCTTGAAGCTTTAGAATTCACATAGGTATCTTTAACTTTAATCGGATTCGCATATTGACACTGTATTTCCTGATATTGTTAAATTTTATTATTAAGTTGAGAGCCAGATTTTAAAAAGTACTTCAGCGTTATTTAATAACTTTATGAGAAGGATGAAGCAATAAATTAAAAATTAGATACATATTCGAATGCAGGAGTGTGTGAGCATAATGCGTAACCAACCATCCTGAATAAAAATGATCTCAAATACAATACGCATTCAATAATGCATGTCTAGGATCTCGAATACAAGAATCGGGTACAGTATTCAACATCGGAGAAGTTAAGAATCGGAGATGTAGCGTAGTTAGGAGATCGATTCTATTCACTACTCAGCATTCCAATGTTTTGTTGTATCGGACTACTACAATCTCGAATACATATTTTGTATTCGAATGCAAGCAAGTACCCGAGAACCTATGAATCATACGATGATGAGATGTTGCTTGCGCGAGGCGAGAACCGATTCTATTCATATTCTCACTTCAACTCACGGTGTCTGGGAGTATTCGAATACTTCAGTTGAGAATCGGATGTATTCAAGATCTTGGTAGAATCGAATACATCTCACAACTTGTATTCGAATAGCCCAACACTATTTTTTATTGTATATTCGCTGTTAACTAATATATCTTATGAGTTATGAATGTAAAATTTTAGTTTTTCCAGCCTAATTTTGCTGTAATTTTTGTGTGGTTGTATCTCTCTGTTCCTTACCACTTCAATACTCCTGACTATTCATAAAAGCAACTTGGGATAGATGTACATTTTTGGTTTTGTCAACTATTTAAAAGATTAAATTTATATGCTGCAGTTATATATTTCACTAATCTTTATATATAGAGTTTATTGTAATCTATGGTTGAATTGCTTTTTTAGTCATTTTTTTTTATTTGATCGTCATTTATTTTATTTGTTATATTTTAGACTAGAGTGATGGAAATGAATCAACAGACGGGTTCCAGGTTGTCTCAGCATGTCACAATGAATATGCCTTCAGCTCCCCCTACCGTAGATGATGATAAAGATCTTCCTCCTTCATATGATAGCCTGTTTCCAGATAGATAACTAATGTTAATTTGTATTTTTTAGCTATGTATTGGGTACTTTTATTCGAGATTTTTAACATTGTGATTGATTTTTATTTGTTTAGCTTTAATTAGTAATTGTAACTATTATACCTCACAATTAGTCGTAAGCTTTTAAAGGTTAATTTCCATTCCAAAAAAGTGCCAATTAGTTTTGATACAATACTCCGTGAAAGAGTAAAAATGAATATATATTTTTTATAAAAATTTGATATTAAAACAAAATAAGGAAAAAATAACTTTCGCTACTTATATATTATATTTTATATCATTCTAAAATTGCACTGTATTGTCTTTTTTATATACTAACAGCAGTATTTTTTATTTTATATTTTTTGTACTTCATAATATATTCTTGTAGAGATTTAACTTAATATGTATATATTTTTTAATGTATATACGAAAATAAAGTTTTATTATTTATGCCTTCAGGTCTTTACAACTGCAAATAAAACGTTTTTTTTTTCTATAACAGAAAAAAACAATTTCCAACAAGTGCAATGTGTAAAGCCAAGCAATTTGTTGCAGAGTTGCAACAAGAGGTTCTTTATCTCATTGTATTAATTAGAACCTTTTAGAATACACTAGCATTGTTTTGTTAATTCTGGAATTTGTGAAAGTGGCCAAAAATAACTTAGACAATGAAAACTCTTAAAAGATTGATTGGGAAGCAATGAAATGCGACCAAGTTCATGATATTTTGACAAAGGATTTAAATAAATCATAAATCACATCTCACAAGTTCGCTGTTGTTCGTGTGTTTTGGGCAAAAAAGAAGTCTCGGTGCTTTAAGTTCCTCATTATTTGCTTGTTCCAAAAACTCGAACCATTGACTGCATAATCAACGATATGAGGTAAACAAGTGACAACTCTCAAATAGTTCAGAGTATTCTTGTACACTGTTCCTACCCTGGAAAATTAAATGTTTGGCCTATGTTTCCTTTTGGCAAATTTTTCTTAAATAACCTAGCTGCCAATAATTGTTTAATATGTTCCTAAATTAAGTTGTAGTTGAGTTTGCACATTGAGCATTACTTTTGTCCTTATTTATTTTTTTTAGGATTCTTGTTGTTTTCATTAAACCGCTGAATTAGTGAAGCCAGAGATGTAAAATAGATGTCAACGAATATTAAATATTCGTAGTCTATTAATTGACGATATTTCGCTCTCGTCAATTTTCCTTATCATAGTACCTGGTGAATGGGTGATAATTAAAGGCGGGAAATTTAAGCACTAAAAATCTCTCAAATAAGCGCTTATATTAGCACTAAAAAATAGGCATTTAAGCATTAAAAACAATATTTTAAGCATTTATTTCCATAAAATATATATACATACATTTTATACATATATACATTTTTGTAACATTGGTCATCATCAACATTATTATCATTTATATTATACGTGATTACTAAATATCGCTTTAGGTTTTCTATGATAAAATTTTGGCGTCTGTCCGAAATAATATATTTTAATTTAGAAACTGTTCTTTCTACCTCCACAGATGTAATAGTTGCATATTTAAAACATACAATTTTGTCTACTGGTAATTCAACATTAGCTTCATTCCCACAAAGAATTTCTGAAATATTTTTTAAAGTTTGGTATTCAGTATTTGCATCTATTACCTGTTGCAATTTTCGAAAAATCTTATTTCCTTTATCACCAAGAATTCCAGACATTTTTTTTATTATATCTACAACAACTTTAATCAAAGCTGTTAACAATTTATCTCGTTTTTCCACAGCTCTTATTGATTCACTCAAATCATAGTAGTTAGCAGCAATCAAGCTGGGAGCATTCTTAACACTTTGTTAAAGAAGTTCTTTAACGATTCCTACCGATGCTGCGTCATCTTCATCGAGGTGGTCCACAATTTGTTTAAATGTGGCAAAATTCTTTGAATAATATACAACAGCTGAAATCCATATACTCTTGTTAATATTTGTTGAGGAGGCAAAGGTAGATCAGGAGCCATTTCTTTAAATACTTCAATTCTCGAAGGGACTTTGAAGAATATTTTCTTACTATTTGAAATTAGTTTGTCTACATCAGGGAATGTTCGATGAATTTCCTCGGCGACTCTGTGTAAGGCATGGGCTAAACAGGTCAAATGCGTCATTTTCGTCAAAATCACTTTCAAGCTTTTTGCCTCCTTTTTCATGTAACAAGCCGCGTCAGATATGAATAAAAGTTCACGTTCGTGTTGAATCCCTTCTGGCCAAAGTATATTTACGATGAAATAAACAGTTGAGCAATGCTGCTGCTATCGACTTTTTTTAGGAATTCTGAAGTTAGTAGGTAAACTGTAGGAGGGCTTTCGAGGCACATACTACCTATGACTACATTAGCCATATGTCTCCCTATTGCATCAGTAGTTTCATCTATTGATACCCAAATGTTACTGTTGCCAATGCCTTGACGTATTTGAACTAATTTTCTTTAATATGCATTCTCCAAATATCCTTTTCTTAAAGAAGATTCACAGGAAAGCTTTTCTTTAGTGTACTTTTCAAATAAATCTTCTATTGATTTGTGTTGTACTTTACATAAAGGGATACCGGTTTCAACAAACGCAGTACATACATCCATGGAAAACTGAGACTGGCGATTATTTATCTCCGAAAACGGTTGCAAAAGTGCTTGTTTTTTAAAATTTTTCTTCTTAATTGCAGCCTTATGAAATTTACCTTTTAAATGCTGCGTGATATGGAACCTTTTTTCTCCATTAATACTTTTTTCACACATTTTACATAAAAGCACTTCACCCTCCGTTGACAAAATGTCATTTCCGAATTCGCGAACGAATTTTTGTAATTTGTCTTTTAATGAGAACGCAGCTTCTGGCATTTTTTCTGAAATTACGTGTAAAGGAATTTCCAAAGAAAACGAACTTACATTTAGAACGTAGTAAACACGAAATAATAATGATAAAATAAATATATCTCCAGAATTTAAATATACCTGAATTTGCACCCCTACTGAGATATATTGCATTGCATACCGTAAGGGCTAATGAATACAAGAAAATAATGTACTTAAGATATTATGAGATTATGATGAAACCCATTATTATTTTTCTATAAGCAAATATTTTCTGTTATAAGCTTTTTAAGCAGTAACCTCTCAAAATTACAAAAAATAAGCATTTTAAGCATATTGCTTAAACTTATAGGCTTTAGTGATAACATAATAGTTTGTGAATCTATGAAGTCGTAAATCATTTGTTGCTAATCAGGAGCGTCCTGTGAGTGAAGTTTTTGAGCTGATTTGCTCCTCTTTTAAAGGCCGAATAAAATTCTCTTCGATTTTCTATCTTTCAGATACTTGATGCATAAATCTGCGGCTGATTAGTTAGATCGATGTTAGCGTCCATAACTGAACATCGATGTAAATTTTTTTAAGAATATTTGAATATTTAAAGAAAAGGATTTCGCGCATAAATTAAAAACACAAAATTTCGCTAAAAAAATTAATGTTTTTTTCACGAAACTATATTTCCCTTAAAATGTAAAAAATAATTAATTTTAAATTAAAACAAATACTTTTTCAAATTTCACTGATGTTAAATTTTTAATAACAATTCAAAAAACTCGACTTCAAAATCGAAAGAAGGAGGGTTGATAAAGTATATTTTCCGCCATCACGCACTCTGAAAAAAAAGTTTTGGTTTTTTTAAATGTATTTGTATAGCTAAGGATATATATTTTTTGTTCTATGAGGGTTAAGAGATAAATAATATAGTAAGTCAGAAAATTTTGCTCAAAAAAAGTGTTTCGCCGTTTTTTTACATCTTCGAATTATTACTTTTTTGAGAAACGTTTCATGAACCAGAATAATTGTGTCTCATAATGATGGTACTTTTTATAAGCTTTTAAATGACTACTCTTATTTTGGTTCACTATGCTCTTCTACCCAAAATGGAAATTGTTTTGTCTCGAGAGAATTAGTGGCGCTGCAATCGGAACATATTTACATGTGTTTTGCCGTGCTCAAAATATTACTTACGTAGTGTAGAAAACAAAATTCTGTTCTGAAGCTGATATAACAAATTTTTATTGAAACATTTTATAATTAATAATGCCTGTAAGCTAGTGTTATTGTTGTAAAACATGAAAAAAGTAATACCAAAAAGGGCAAATATCCTATATTGGCGATTACGTGCGGATTCTATTCTCAATGCACCTAAACGCTCAACGAATGCTTGAGTTTCCCCAAAACCCTAATTATTTATAACAGGTAGTAAAAGAAAAGGAATGGACTAGAAAAAAGGTAATCTGGACCAAGCTAACTGATATAGCATATAGATCTTCAAAATTTTCCGTGACTAACTAGGTATGACCTGTAATAATTAACTCTTGGTACATATTAAATTAAACAAAGCCGATCTTACACTCAAGAGTCCTGAAATAAAAAAAAAATTAAAGTGAAATGTTTTTACTCTCTTTACATAAATCGTGAAACTGATTCTGTTCTTCGAGTGCAGTTGTGATCACTATACACAGGTTTAAAAAATTATAATATTTGAATAAAAAGATATGGAGCAACATCGCACCGATACAATGGTTCTGTGGATATAAAATAGGTTCAAGAGCCGCAGAGCGTCGTTTGCATGTTGCTTCAATATTGTGGTAATTTGGCTTACTGGCGTCACAATTCAATTAAAGTCAAAAAACTATCTTTTAAATATGTCAATATACTAAAAGACACTGCCGCTAAAGAATGATCCAGTAGCGATTCGGATTAAGAAACAATGAGAAATATTAATTTTAAGCATATTGCTAAAAGTGTCTGAAACTTTCTGATTATTTTTGCTTATTGGTTATTTTCTATTTTTCAAATATTAAAATAATTAATAATAAATTCCTTTCATGTTAATTATGCATTTTGTCTTCCATTTATTATGCTAAAATCAATGACAGTAGTGTTAATATTAATAACTGTTCATAATACCTACGTAATTATTTATTTTATTTATCCCATCAATTACAGAATTTTCACATAAAATACCTGTTTTTCATGTTTGCGTTAAGGTACACCATTAAATAAATTCATCTCCATCAAGTGGTTGATGGGCGAAAAATGGTTCTTATCAGTCCTCCTCCTTTCAAGTAGGAACCGATAATTTGAACTTCAGGTTTTGGGAATAAGGTGGGATAAACGAGCAGCTTCTAAAATAATACTTAATTTAATGTTTTCTTAACATTTTTTCTCGAAATTTTCCGTTTAAATTTGAAATCACAAAGATTAATTTTAAATTTAGACGTGTAAAGAAAAATCTGGTTCTCTTCAATGCCTCAAAAAATTAAGTGGCTCTTTTCTCTAAGAAATCATCAAGGGATAATGCAACCAACATCCTCATGGACGGTAAATTTTCCCCATGGGATCTAATCTATCTATCCTTGGAGAGAATATAAGCACTAACTTTTTTGGAAGGACCTTTTAGAAGCTGATGGGCTGTCTTTTTCGATCTAAAAAGTATTTCGCGTCTTATCAGTTGCTCTCTCTGTACAGTGTGTTCCACCGGGAATCGCCGCGATCGATATCTGGCAAAGTACTCATCTAGAAAATTTAAAAATTTAACAACTTAGCAAAGTCGACAAGGCCAATACAACTAAAATATTTGCAAAGTTGTAGTACTTCCGATTATACCGGATGTTAACACCAACTTCGTTATTTTAAATGAGACAATCTATATATTTTTACATTTTTGGATTTTATTTGATATATTAAAGCAGCTTTGGATGACAAACATTGTTTTTAAAATTTATAGTTTTTGAGATAATTGGACTTTTATAAAAAAATTGACAGATGCAAGGTCCCACCAAATTCTTTGTATTTTTTTAAGAAACTAGTTATTAATTTGATATTAAATGCGTAAGTAGAACACATACGAAGCTATCTTGCACAAGTTTCATAAGTTCAAAAACATTATACCGAGTGTTGAATTCATATCTGAACATTTTGATAAATTCAAACAGCGATAACTTTGTTATTTTAAATGAGATACCCTAGAGTGTTTTAGCCTATCTTATGTAGATTTTAATTATCTTTTACTTGATATAAGGTTTCTAAGGGTTGTTGTTACAACTATTAGAAATAATTGCATTTTTTTACTTTTTTTCCCATTTCACATTAAATGGACACTCTTATCGGGTGGCATATCTGTGGCGTTATGAGTAGAAATATTCTCTATCGACAATTAAACTATCAGGAAACAATTTGTCAAATTATTTATAGTTTATTTTATAGTATGCGGTGAAGCTAAAATGAAAATATGCCTGACCATCCTTTTTAGTAATGAGAATTATTTTAAATTGTTTATATTTTCCGGCGATGTAACAAAGTAAAATCACGAAGGTGTGACAGATGTGTTTCTAATTATTATGCCACTGATATGCTACTCAATAAAAATTCAATGACTGTGAAATAAAAAAAAAGTTAAAATTGCAATTATTTCCAAACATTGTAAAAGAAACTCCTGCAATGCCTATATCAATTGAAAGATAATTTATATCTGCACTGGATAGATCACAAAAAATACAGGGTGTTCCATTTGAGATAACAAAGTTATCGCTGTTTGAATTTACCAAAATATGCTTACCTGAATTCAACACTCGGTATAATGTTTTTGAAGATATGAAAGATGTGCAAGATAGCTTTGTATGTGTTCTACTCACATACGTTTTTGGAAAAAGATACAAAGAATTTCTTGGGACCTTGCATCTGTCAAATTTCTTATAAAAATCCAATTATCTCAAAAACTATAAATTTTAGAAACAATGTTTGTTATCCAAAGTGACCTTAAATTATCATATAAAATCCAAAAATGCAAAAATATATAGGGTGTCTCATTTAAAATAACGAAGTTGCTGTCAACTGCCGGTATAACCAGAAGTACTTCAACTTTGCGAATATTTTAGTTGTTTTGGCCTCGTCGACTTTGCTAAGTTGTCAAATTTTTAAATTTTGTAGATGAGTACTTTGTCAGATATCGATCGCGGCGATTCCCTGTGGGACCTCTGTATACACTCCAAGTTAGACCAACACTAGAATATTGTTCTCATGTTTAGAGTTTAGTCCAAAAGCAAAATTTTGGCTCTTTTGGATTCAATTCAAAGAGCAGCGATTCATTTAACTTTTGATGAAAACTTGACCGAGTCTCTTGAAAGATTGGAGCACAGGCGGATTGTTGGTGACTTATCTCTTTTCTACAGGTACTTTCATGGGAGGTGTTCGCGGAAACCGACAGGTCCAATCCTCCCAAGGGAATATTCTTGAGTCATATAAGACAGACAGCACTCGAGTTTGGCAAAGTCGTACGGTCTACGGAGGTTCTTTTTTCTATACAATTTCTAAACACTGGAATTATAAACATCGGAACAGAATTTTCTCCAACAATTACCACCTATTTTCTTTTAAAAGGACGGTTGAACGCCATCTAGTATTTTTATTTCCGCATCTTAATTGCTGTGCTCCAAAGGCATAATTAGATTACTCTTTACTTGTTGATTGAATTTAGTTCAAATTTTAAACAACAACTTTAAATTTTATAAATAAAAATGAACTTTTTCCTAAAAAGTCGAAATTTGCAAATAAAAATAGCTTCCTGCCACTACTAGGTTTCGTTCCGACATTGCTTTTGCAATTCCACCTTTCCATGTGTTAGAGCGGTCCCCCCCTTTTTCTCCTCTTCAGAGGTACCCACTCCATAAGGCGGCCATCTCGTATTCGTTGGACGTGCCCATACCAAATGAGTTGCTTGGATTTAATTTCGTCCATGATGGTATTTGGCATCTGTATTTGGGCTCGAATTTCTGCGTTAGTAATTCTTTGCAGCCTCGATTTTCTTGCAGCTCTCCTCCATCTCAGTGGCAATTAGTCTTCTTTCATCGCTTGCGTTTATTTGCCAAACTTCGCTTCCATAAGTGACGATACTTTTGAATGTGGTGTTATAGATGTATCTCTTATTTCTCTTTGATATCTCTCTGCTCCAAAGGACTGAATTAAGCATGCTTATCGCTGCTTTTCCTTTATTTATGCGATCTTTGATTGTTTCGGTGCTCCTTCCATTGTGATGCATCTTTATGCCTAGGTAATCGTAAGCATCGCAGGCTTCTGTTATGTTTCCGTCATCTAGTTGCAAATTTTCGTTGTGTTCCCCAATATACATATACTTAGTTTTTTGCATGTTTATTTGTATACTTTTCATTTAGTTTGCGGAACATGTAATTTATATTTTCCCGATCATGAGCTACTATTACTTGATCGTCATCATAGTGTAGGATATATAAATCAGTGTTTCCTATTTGGAATCCCATTCTGATGCACTTCTTTTTCCAGTGTTTAAAAGCTCCATCTAGGTAATTTCTAAACAAGCTTGGGGATGCGCAACACCCCTGTGTTAGGCCCTTGATCATTTTAAAAGGTCTTCCCAAATTCCCTCATATTTTTATCTGGGCGACAGTCTCTGCGTGTAGGTTCTTCACCGCGGATATTAATGTGCGATTAATATTTGTCGTCTTCAAAACTGCCCACAGCTTTTTTAATGGTACGCTGTCATATGCTCTGGTAATGTCGATAAATACTAAATGTATTTCTCTGTTTACGCTCCTTCCCTTTTCTATCAACTGTGTCAGACAGAAAATACTGTCAATTATAGAACGTCCTGCTCGAAATCCGATTTGTTCTTCGCTCCCAAATGGTCTATATTCCCTGTCAATTAGCTGGGATTCTGTCATAAATTCTACTGAGGGTACTAGTGATTGCGATGCCTCTATAGTTTGTGGTTTTTTTTTATGAATGGAGACTATCCATGATTTTTTCCAGTTCTCTGGGAGAGTTTCTCCATTTAGATATTTATTTACCAAGATAGTCATCATCCGTAGCAATTTGTTTGGCGGACTTTTTATTAATTCAGCCTATGTACTTCCTGGGCCCTGGGAAGTCCCATTTTTCATTCATCTTATCGCCGCAAGTGCGTCCTGAGTTTCAACCTCTATTCTATCGCCCTCAATTGTAAAAGAATGGTCATCTGTTTCTTTGTACATTTCTCTATTTTCTTCTAGCAGATCTTTGTAATATTAAGTGAAATTGTCCATCGGGATTATGTTCATAAAATGTTTGTCTTGTTTTTGTGACCTGAGCGATTTCTTTGCACTTTGCCTCCCATCTTTCATTTTTCGCCTGAATGATTTTTTTTCTGTATTGTGCCTTGGCTTGCTTATATTGCATTCTGTAAAGATAACCATTTCTCATATTTTTTTTTGCTTGTTTTGTTGTTTTGCTTGTTCATCTTGTCCAGTTCTTCATTCCACCATGGGTTTCTATAGCTTGTTTCTCTCTCCTTTATTTCCAAAGCCTCAAAAGCTGCTGAGTGGATGGCGTTCGTTAGATGGTCGTGTAGTGCCTCTGCTGTATTACTTGTCATGTTCTTATCCAGGTTTTTTCTAGTCTGTTTCTATATAGGTTTCTCATGCTGTCTTGACTCGGACTGTTTAGGTTTTATTTTTTTACTTCTGCTCTTTCGGACGTGCTATCTGCTTGGTTAGGTTCTGCTTGTTGTTTAAATTTTTGCGGACAAAAGATTTTTGCTTTTAGGAAGAAATGATCACTTCCGCAGTCCATACTTCTATATACCCTGACGTCTTGGACATTTAGTGGGGTTTGTTGTTTTACTATGACGTAGTCAATAATCGAGTACCTCTGTCGGGTTTCTTCACGCCATGTAAATTTATGTTCACGTTTATGCGAGAACCACCCATTCGTTATTTTTAGATTAAAAGCATCACAGATGTTTATCAACCTCAGCCCATTATGATTTAGTTGATGTTCTCCGTACCTTCCGACTACTGAGTGTTGCTGTCGCTGACCTGTCCTTGCATTCAAGTCTCCGAAAATGATAACTTCCCGGTTGTCTCCTACTTTCGACAGTTGTTCGTCTAATATTTCCTGAAACTTTTCCTTTTCTTCTACAACTTCGTCTTTGTTTGAAGGGTATATTCCAAAGATTGTTAATCCAAACTCCGCCGATGCTTGTCCCAAGCCAGAATGAAAAAGGAGGAGGGATCGAGGAGTAACACCTCGTAAATAAACCAGGGTTCATCTGGCCCAAATGATAGCACCCTGTAAGAGCCCCTGCCTAGGGTTACAGGTGAAAACCGGTCAACGGTTTCTTTAAGAGAAGAAGGCGGAAGAACCACTCAAAGGAAAGACTGATTTCTAAGCTCTGTCAGGCAATCGGTCTAGAGGATGAACACCTCGAAAACAAGGCACCTGGTCCTTCAGGTTGGAGATTAGGCAATTGGGTCAGCACTTCAACGCCTATAAAAACATTAATATGCTAAAAAATCCAAAGACAATCTGCCTCGGGCTACAAATGGATTCAACAGAAGACGACTACAGCAAAGAAAAAGGACAATGAACATCGGTATATGGAACGTACAATCTCTCACAGGAAAAGTCGAAGAAGTAGAGAAAAGCCTCACATCAATGAAAATCGACATAGCCGCAATAACGGAAACCAAAAAGAAAGGCGAAGGGTCACAAATAACAAGAAATTATATTCATCTATACAGCGGTGTTCCAAAACATGAAAGAGCTAAGAGAGGAGTCTCCCTCTATATAAGACGAAATATCAAAAACAAAATCAGTAACTGGGAATGCGTCAATGAAAGAGTAATCACAGCAAATCTGAACTGGGCGACTGCGGACACAGATTAAACATCTTTGGTTCGATGTAGGTAGTATTAACAAGTACAATGATTGAAAAATGAAAAACAAAATTTACAAATCTATAAAGTAAGAGTTTTATTTGGAACAATTTCCAGTGCAGCGATTAACTCAATTGTTAATACCAATACTTTCTAGAAATATGTGACGCGATATCACTTTATTTCTGAAGGTCGACGCGATTTTTTGAAGTTGTTTTCCTTTCAGTACAATCCAAGATTGGAATAATTTTGTTCCTAACTACTTGATATTATTTTCTCAATTTTTTTTAGTAATGCTTATCATTTTGAGATGTTTGCTCAACAAACAACTGTAAATTAGTGTGGGTTTTTAAAACATATAATATTCCTTTTTTTATTTTTCGCATTTAGCCCACATTAAAACATTATTTTTCCTGTTTATTCTTTAAGCATTATATTTATCAAAATGTAGCTTCTAGAAAAACATACAAAGAATTTTGTTGATCCTCGCATCAATTTTTTTATAAAAATAAACTATGAATTTTAAGAACAACATCTGTTGTTGTAAGTGACCTTATAATAACAAATAGAATTCAAAAACGTAAAAATATACAGAACATCTCATTTAAAATAACGAAGCTGGTGTCAACTACCGGTATAACCGGAAGTACTAGAAGTACAATTACAACGAATATTTTAGTTGGGTTGGTATCCCCAACTTTGCTAAGTTGCTAAATTAAAAAATTTTGGATGAATACTTTGCCTAGATATTGATCGCGACGATTCCCGGTGAGGTACATGTATATTCTATAAAACCTTTGTAGTTTATGTCAAAAATTTGATAGATAAAAATTGAAATTGGGTGACCAAAGTCCAAATTTTGAGAAAAAGTTACAATTCAAAGAAAAAAGAAATATTTTGAGATTATAATCAACATTTCATTTCGGTTAAAAGTTGCTTTTGAAAAAACTACAAAATTTTGCTTAAAAACCAAAATTTAATTTATTTTTTTAAATATCAACTTCAAAATACAAGTTTCGACGTTATATTCAAAAGGTCAAGTTTATAAGGTCAATATATTTTGTGAATGAAGTTGAAATTCTAATATTAAAGCCTAAATAACAAAAGCTGAATTTTTAAAATGTCGAGAAAAACATCATTTGGAAAAAAGATAAACGTCAAGTAAATCCTGAAGTTCTAAAAACAACCCTTGTTCATAATTTTTCAGTATTTTCATAAATTTCCACCTTTTTCTGGAAATTTGAAGTTTGCGTGGAGTTTTGCGACTTTTAACAAACAGTAGCTTTCAATTTCTGAAATTTTAACCGTGACGTAAAAATTTTTTGATGGAATTAAATTGAAAATAGATATTTTGAGAAAATTATGAAATTTCAAAAAAAAAATGTTTAAAATTTGTTTAAGAATACTTGATCTTTTGAAATAAAATTGATTAAAAAATGCATTTTGAGGATTTGTTTATTTAAAATATTTATTTCTTCATTCAGTTTTTAAGTTAAAAAACAATTCCTAATATTATTTCTTCTTTCTCAATATTCATTTTGAGAATTTATCAAATTGTGAAAGAATTTAGATTTTTATGGCTTTTTCCTTTCTCAAAATATTTATGTTTCTCTCTGAAGATGATATCTTGGCTATTGAAACGCGTTAGAGCAACCTTTGTTGTGTTTTTTTAATTTTTCTTGGTTTCAGGGGACAAGTTCTGTATTTCAATTTTTGAAGATAACCAAGGACCAGTCCGTTCCATCAAAAATATTTATAAAATATTAAGGATCCCTAGATGCTTCAAGTACATATAAAAAATGTGACATTAATTGATCTTAAGAGGGAACGTTACAGTTTTTACAAGGGCGGTTGATGAGTGCGAGGCGACCAATGCAGGACTTACATATAAGCTGCACAAGTTACAGCTTGGGACCCTCACTTTCTTGGGGGTCCCCAAAAAATCATATTTGACTCTGACATATAATATTTGGACTTATAAAGGGCCTCATATCTCAAATAGCTTAGAGCCTTATCAAGTCGCTCTGGCGGCGACCATATCCCCTCATCTCAAAAAGTTGTCAGCACTATTATTTGTAGCTGCCTCCTCCTTAGCAATTTTCTGAGCTCGTTCCTGAAAATAGGAAATAAATACATAAAATACATAAAGGTAAAGTACATCTTTGTTATTTCAAAATTTTTTTCTGATGTAATATGCCATAACTTAGTGCAAGTACTTTCATTAATTAGGCGGTTTTATTTGTCGTCCTGAAGGTGAGAAAAGAACAGATCAACATGAAGATATAGCGATAAGATTTTTTGGACAAACACGAGGTGAGGTAGATCATTATCTCATATTGAAAAGTGAACTTTTATCGGATCTACCCAAGTCAACGCCAAACGCGCTCCGTAACTGTGTTAATAAAAGCAGGTCGTGGTTTTGTTTGATTTCATTCATTTGACGCGCCAGCCTTCAGTGTGTTTCGCACTCGCGTATAGCAAGTGCCGGGTAAATTAAATTCACGTGGACAGTTTTTTTTTCGAAAAGCGGAATTAAGTATGACGGACATGAGAAGTTCCTGGATTGTTTTAGTGATAATTTTTGGTTTTGTGGAAGTTCATACGTTTACATTAAATAGTAACGGTGAGTAATATGCAATATTTAACTTTTTCTTGCGTTATGCATATTTTGTTATTTTTTTTTTCTCAATTTGATTTTAATAATACATATGCATAAATTATTTTGTATTAATTTGAATTCGAAGAGGACATTTTTAATTAATCGAAATTTTCGCAATCAAAAATATCTAATATTAGAACAATTAGTTGTGATACTTTTTTTAAATATTAATTTGACTACAAGGTAATTTTATTGTGAATAATGCAGGTGTGATAAATAACCATAAAACTTCCTTATAAATAAGCAGGCGCATTTTCAATGTAATATATTAACAATTGGGACAAAGTCAAGTTAATTACGCTACTGGAATTTAAAATGATTATATATCAAGACTAACCAAGATTGGAGGCGACATGTTAATTGAACTGCAAATTATTTTATTTTTGAAGAATAAGTAATTGATGGTAAAAATCATTTTATCGATTGTGTTGTCATAAAAGTTCAGGAGAGTAAAAGTAATGATCCATGTTTACTTAAGTAAACTCGAAAACTTATTGTATATTATTTCGTGTACACCTCTTACGTTTGGTAGAATTTAGGGTAGATTGGATTTTTTTTTAGTTGTATTATGATATAGTTTATATTCAATTAGCTGATTTGAGCGTTTGTGATTTCAAACATGATTAAATAGGATCAATTAATTATGGTTAAATTTAATGTATAAGTACCTACATGCAAAAATATTTGTTGTGGTTTACGAGACATGCATGAGGACTATGGAAGTATATACACATATACAAGCTATACAATTTCAAAGTGCATCCTAAAAAATATTAGAATTAAAGACAAAGTTATAATTATAAACATGTATTTAAAATTTTCCAACTTTAAAATTGAATTTTAAACAATGTGTACCCTTTAAAATTGGGTCAACTTCCGACATAACCGGAAATGTTACAAAGTAAACATTACTTATTTTGAAGATATCATACTAGTAATATCCAAATTTTAAAAATTTAAATCAAAAAAGTGTTTGTTCAAGTTTAACAAAAGATGAGCATGAGATGCCTTGGGTATGGCCCAGTATATGGGTAAATATTAGTATCCATATCTTTACAAAATTCCTTGCAAAAATTTATGAAATACTATTTTTGTCATAAATTTCGCATGCTGAGGAAAGTACTGAAAAACTTGTTACTAGTTTGCTATATTTGTACATTGATAACTTTCCAAATCCTGGCTACAATTTCATTTCAGTAATTAATTGAGTTGTACATGTTTATTCAGTTGGTTTTTCTTATGAAAATAATAGTAAAAATAAATTTGTTTATAATTAAATACATGGATCTTTGTGGTCTTTTTTCATTTTTGACTAGTTGAACAGCGAAACGTAAAGAGAAATTATCGCTGAATGGTAAAAGCAAGCAACATTTATAATAAATTCATTTGGATTTTTGCTGATAAACGTAATCTTTAATGATTATCTGAGGATTTGAACAAAGAAATAAGTTTTTTGAAAATAGCCTGTAGCGTGAAAACGGTATTTTATTGAATCCAAAACTTATATTCTCTTTTCTGTATATCTTTTCAGCTACGTGTGGTGATGTTTGCTTCAGACCAAAGATATTTTTTATTTAGTAACTATGAAACTTACCAAACAAATATCAAGTGATTTACTAGAATTTAAAAAAAAAATATAAATCTTTGGTCCCCCAGCAAATATCACTAACGATAGAGGGAGAAAATTAGAGTGTTTATATTAATAGATGGCCGAAGTATAACAGAGGAAAAAATCATATAATTAAGTTTTAAATCGAAATCTGTTAAACGCTAGATGTCACTCGCGACTTTGTCAGCGAACTTGAATAAGTGGCTGCATGGAAGTTTCAAAACAATTCTATATTTTAATGAAATTTTACATTAATTTCAGTTTAAATTGTAAGCCGGTAACATAATGTTACTGAAATCAATAATATAGATTTCTACTTTTAAGTTAATAGTTAAAGGATCTAAGAAGAGAGGCCGTTGCCAAAATAAAGATCATAGAGGTTGTTACTCTTACCTTTCTTTGTGATTGTTTACCTCGTGTAAAAAGGTTATAAAGATTATTTAAGATTTCTGGAAATAATGTTGGGATAAAAAGGAGCCTACTGACTATTTCGTATCGCAATAAATGTCTATACCAGTTTCTGTCAAAATCGCTTCCACATTTGAGGCGTGAAAAGCGGACAAACAAACAGACAAACACAGTTTCGGATTTATATACTCGTATTAGTAAGGATTGTAACAATATGCAATTTCCAAAGATTTTTTATATTCAGAAACTCTCTAAAAATGTTTACAAATATTCCTTTAAAAAGGACTACAGAAAGAAACGTTTTTTATTTTAGTAGTATTCCTAAATGACAGAAGGCAAAAAACGACATCTTTAGGCTTGATGCTTTGTTTTTATTTTATCATAAAAAAATGAAATATATAAAATGTGTTACTTATATTTTTAGCTTCATTTTTATAGGATTCCAAGTTACAGGCCGAACATCCTATATTCAGAATTAATAAATACCCACGTTTTAACAATTTCTTTGTATACCAAGAGGTTATGTAATTATAAAGGCTTAATTATCTTTGCAAAATTAAATATCCATTTCAAGACAAGATAATTGCGACATAGCATTAACTTTTCTATAAAAATATCTCGGAATATTGCTTATATCTTCCTATGAACTATCTGAAATAGGTAACTATATCGATATTTGACTTTTGTTTTCTTATCTTCATTCTTGGTATTGCATTGTTTCGATATTCCTGCAGTTACGTCAAGTAAAGTAAGTAGCATGCAAACGTCTGATAGCCCATTTACATTGTTTAATAGTTTCACTGTTAATCATTGGAGGTGTTTTGTGATGATTTTACGCTAAGAATAAGAAGTATAGTAACAAATGAATAATTTATGACAAATCTATCTTTAATATATTTGTCTTGAATACGGATAGCATGTAGACATCTTATTCATTTTTATTTAATCATTCATCATTATTGATCACGAGAGGGATCATTAAAAAGGGCCTAATAAATTTTCTGTTAATGGATTCAGTAAAAAAGCCTTTCATTAGTAATGTTGCCATTTCCAGTGGGTTAAGTATTAGGCTAGAGGGTTGGAAATATCGAAAGTTCTATTTTGACATCGTAGCTAATAACAATTTAAGATCTTTTTTGAAAATTCATCCTTTTTCCGAATTTTAGATTTTTTCCCACAATTTTGAGTTTATTTTTCAAACGTTTCTTTTTATTTCACGAATGTCGACTTGTAAATGTCGAAGGTAAAATGTGATGATATGTTTTCATAGATTTGAAATTCTTAATTTAAATTTCGACCCTTTCTATAAAATTTTAAGTCTACACGTTCAAAGATTCTCTCTTTAATTTCGTAATTTCGAAATTAAAGTCAAAATTTCGTAAATGTGTTTTATTATTTTTTAAATTTAGCTTTTTAAATTTTTTACTTTTATCTTACAATTTCTTTTTTTTAAATTACGAAAGTCGGAATTTAGGGAGTAAAGTCTAAATTTCGAGTCGAAATTTTAGGAAAATCTTGAACATTATAATTGTTCAAAAATATCAAAATTTTGGAAAGCTATATCAATTTGTATTTTTTCTTAAACTTTTCAAATTTGAAGGTTTTTAGAAAAAAGTCAGTACTTCGGTTAAACGTCATAATTACACTGAAAGTTTGGAAATTTATTACAGCATTTTTTTCTGAATCAAAATTACGAACTTAACTTTAAATTTATCTTATCAAATTTTGAATTTAAATTCCAAAAATAATTTTAATTTAGATGGAGAAAGTTAAAATGTTTAGAAAAACATCCAAACCAGTTAATACTTCGAAAAAACGAACTGAATTCATTAATAGTTTCCCAAAATTACGACTTTAATCTTGAAACCTAAACTTTTTTTTATAAATTACCCACATAGCAAACTTTGCTATGTGGGTAATTTATAAAAAGCAAACCATGAATAAGGATACATTAAGGATATACAAGTACATAATATTCATATGTGAATAAATATTACATGTGCAATGTATATACATAGTATATCCATATCCATGGCTTTGCTATGTGGGTTTTCATTGAAATTTCCCTAAATAATGAAATCATAAATCCTTCAAGATTAAGCTTAAATTAAAAACTTCTGAGAAAGTGGATATTTACATATTATAGCCTAAATTCCAATAAAAAGATGTCATAATTTCTAGAAAAAGTCTAAATTTTGAGTTCGCCGCTGAAAATTGGGAAAACACTTTTTCGCAATATTATCTACGCAACAAACAACGCAATATTTATAAACAGATTATAAACCTCCTTAACATTAATACATTTAGAAATTGATTTGGAGGAAAATTCAAATAGTCGACTGAAAATTTGTTTCGGATATTTTCTAAAATTAGGATATTTTTGGACGCCAAGATTTTTGCTATACTATATTTTGCGTCTTAAATCATATCTGATTAGATCTATTTTTAATAAAACGCACTCCAATTTGAATATTTCTCAGAAATGAAAGATTATCCGCAAAATCTATTATTTTAATCTTTAGTAGTGGTTTTCCAATATTTGGAGATTCATTGAATTATTCTATGATAAAAGAACCAAGTCAAATAATTCGTTCATTATATCCATCTGGCTGTTTGAATGTACTGCCAGTGGGTATTATTTTAACTTTAACACGTTAACCTTGTTAACCAATGTTTCAAAATTTATTGTTATTAAGTTTATTACTTTAATAAAGAACCAAACCAAATAATTTGGGTCACTGATACCAAAATATTTTTAATATTTTTCTCTTAATCATGTTAGTATTGCATCTTTTTATAGTAATAACTAAGTACAACCATGGCCATATTCATGGTGGGCAGGGGGGAACTATTGCCTCCTTTTTGTGTCAGACAGTCAAGCGAAAATATTGTTCACCCGGAATGAGATTTCTTTCGACTTGCATTTCAAGACTTAATTTTTCTCAGAAAAAATGATTCTGAACTTTCTTTAGAAAATCATGACTTTTTTCATATCCAATTTTTTTTAGTAATGTTTTCATTTTTATTGAAATTCGTCTTCTTCTAAGTATTTAATTTTTCCAATTCGACTTTTTTGAAGTTTCGGTTTATTTCTCAAACATTTATCTTTTACTCGAAA
This sequence comes from Dastarcus helophoroides, assembly GCA_028583605.1. NCBI lineage: Eukaryota > Metazoa > Arthropoda > Insecta > Coleoptera > Bothrideridae > Dastarcus > Dastarcus helophoroides. The sequence goes on from CM053332.1 coordinate 6,452,271, forward strand.
ATTTTTTAGTAGAGAAAATTACATTTTTTTTTTGATGAACATTTTTCAATATACCCTTGAAGCTACCCTTGAAGCAAAACCTTTCTGCGTTCTACGTCCATGAGTAAAACGAATCACTCCTACTTGCTTGATGAGTAGCAGAGTAAACAACAAAATCCAATTATTTGTCTATTAATTACTTTTCTTTGTTAGATATTTTAGAGATATTACGTGAAACGCATTGTAATTTGTTCTGTATTTCGGTGTGTGAAATAGTTACATAACAAAAGCACCAGTTCAATAATTCGGTTGTCATTTTATATTGACACATAAACTGCAATAGATCATGGCAAAAATTTATATTATCTACTTTCTTATGTGGAATAATAATTAAATTGCTCAGACTTTCAGTCTAATTGCATAATTTCTTTAGTAGTTCTTTCTTTTCTAATTGTTGAAACTGGCTTCCTTTAAATACTCAATGAAAAAGAAATATATAAAAATCTACATATTAATTATATAATATACGTACCAGCAATTTAAGTAGATAATAAATAGGTACTCTTCAAATGCAAAATAATCTTTCTTAGAAAAGAACTTTTCTTTACTGAACAAAATCTCCAGAGCAATACTTTTCGTTCAGTAGACTAATTCACAATATTAATAATCAATTATGCTTAACATATTTTTTAGATTGTTTAGCTACTCCTATATTTTAATAATGCGGGCATGAATTTTTAGGATGTGTTGTTTACTAGTTTATAAATAGTGAAGGTTGGATCTAAAACTGTCTCCTCTATGCCAAACACACTTTTCACTATGTCCATTACACTTGTCTAAAAATATGGATATCCTTAATAATGTTACATAACAGTGATACCACATGCATACTGATAAAGAACACAATTATTTATTCAAGAAGATTTTCAGTCTAACGAAGGTCTGTGCCAAGAATTTAAATTTAAGTTGAAACGATTTGCTATAATTAGTGCTATTACAAAATCCTCATTTAAAATAAGAATTGCACAAAGCGTTTTGTCTATTATTTGTATATTTGTTAGCAAAATGCATAAATTAACTAAATTGTCTTAAATAGACTATCATTTCGTTCAATTTAAATTTTCATCTCTTAAATGTTGAGGTCAATAGATCAGGCAATTATTATAAACGAAATTGAAAATTATGCTTGCTTTTGTTGTGATTTTAGATGACATCAACTATTATATGTTTATACTAATCGACACTGCCAAATTCAAATATAACTAAAACCAATTATATATTTATGTAACACTTTATTTCATGTGATAATTTTGAGGTGAAACCTTAAAAATGATTTTATAAGCTTAAAGTCCTAATTGAATTAGTTAGAGTTAATAGTGTTATGTAATAATCTGACTCGTTTCCCTCATTTAAATCGCATATTGTTTTAATTTCCCTAAGGCTTATCATTTGGGCATCAATCTTTATATACACATTAGGTGTGTTTTCTAAGAATATGTTTAATGTTTATCAACATAATAATTCATTCATGTAAATCTGTTAATCATTGAAACCTTGTTCAAACTAAAAATCCCTTTATCAAGTTGCGTTTGGAATATTCTAGACAAAAGGAAATACTGAGAGGTATTTTTCAATTACTAGTAGATAATATTTCCCGTAATATATCGTAAGATTATACAGAAAGTGCATTCTGCATAAGTCGTCAAATTAACGCTATTATTTCATGAAATGACGTATATTGAAAGTTCCACGTTATTAACGCTTTATTGTGAATTTATATAGACGTAAAAAATTGTAAAATGATTCATTTTATGGTCTTGACCTTTAACTCCAGACATCTCTAGATGGATATGATTTTTTTTAATCTTTTAAGAAATTTGAATACGTGCTAGATATATCGTTTTCAAAAAAAAAACTTAACAGTAATTAGTGTTTCAATGAATGATTTTATTTTTTACAAATCGTTTGAAGATAATTTCATACGTCCTACTTTTTTAGTAAACATTTATTAGAGCTCTCAATTAAAATATTTCTGATAAAATCTGCGAATAGAAAATATTGAAATAATGTGTCTTGATAATAAATACTTTCAATTTACGAAGGCTTCCCTATTGCAGACAAATTTGCAATCAATCAATCTAAGAAAGTGTGACAATATTGTTGTTTAGACTTCTCACAAGATCTTTGTTTACTTGCAACACGCAAATCTTTTTAATTGTTTATTTGTTGTCTTACAAACAAAACTTTGATTTTTTTTGTTTCACAATCAGCGCGGATATGTTTTGTTTTGATTTTTCGAATGAAAAACAATAAAATAAAACATTGCAGTAAATAAACAATTTTCAGAATATTAAAAATTCAAATACAGGTTTTAAATATGAAATTGGAAACTGTTATGACAAGACGTGAAAAAACAGTGGATTGTATTTTCGGGTTAATTTTGAAATTGCTTCTTATACTTTAGTAGGTGTCGCCAAGATTTTTTAAAAGGAGAAGAAAGTTAAAAATTCCCTAACTATGACTAGAAGAATTATTCCAAGTTCACAAGGACCCGTCATATTTTTTCTGATTTTCTTCTCAGAATAAAAAAAACGTTGCCTTCAATGTTCACTTCCTACTTGAAAAAAAGCTCGTCAACTGAAAAAATTTCCCAGCTCGTGCATTATTGGGATTCATTAAATAATCCTTACAAAATTACTTTTTGTGATAGCTGACTACATTTATATTCTTTTTTTGTTTTTTAACTCTCACGTCTTGAGTTACCTTTACTAGAGTATAGTATGGAAATTTTTAAATCGTATTATTTCGCTCAATTATTAGATTCTGCGTGGCTCAAATAATACCCAACCAAAATCTAATAATCCTTTTTTAAATATTAATTGTTTAATGTAAGATCTCCTTCTGGCCCTTGGACTTAAAAAACCAGTTTTCTCTAGTTTTTTTTTGCAAGTTAATACTTTGGGTATTTATGTCATAAATTTCAACTGTGATAGTGTCATTTGTCCGCTTTATGTTTAATTTATGAAGTGAAAGTGTATTTGAAATAGTATATTATGTGGCATAGAACTGATAAGCTCGTATCAAAAACAATATGAGATTTAGTTACATCACTGCATTATTTAATTATGCACACATACCTTATCAGTATCACCATTAATTAATTTTAAGGTGCATATCGTCGCAAAATTGTACTCGAATAGCACGATTTAATTAATTTAATTATTTCTTACAAACATGCTATTTTATCCACAGATTAATGTTTGAATATGGTTTAGTATATAAATCTCATAAAAATCCCCAATGTTTAGTTTTCTATTCTTAGTTAAAAACTTCCACTTTACTATGTAAAATTTTGTGGAATTGTGTTAAAAATTGTAGGATTCCTATGTTTGTTGTTAACAAAATGATTTTAATTACAGATAAAGAAACACAAAGTTCGACACAAATTGAAGTTGACTATTACCCACATTCGAGGTTTAATAAAGATATTTTTAAAAATTTGGAAAACTACAACGACATTCAACATTTAAACAGCATACAAGAGGAGTTAAACAGAATTAAGCAGCAGCTCCCTGAAATTGAGTTTTCAACCTCAGCTTCAGACAAAAGAGGTAAGATACGGAGATAAAATTTGTTAAAGATATATTTAATTTGCCTTTTTTTTTAAATGTTCTTCAGTCAGAGTTATAATTGATTGCTCAGTTCGTCCACAATATTCAAAGCCTTATAACTTTTATCTTTTATATATACCTATAAAATCTACATCTTATCTTTAACGCTACAAATATTACCGGTTATACGCAGTGTACCTAGAGCGTCTACTACCTGGGGTGGTTTCCTTTTAAGTAAATCAAAATTAATGAATTAATTTTTTTCTGAAAAATGAGATATATTACTTTACAGTTTTTATTTAATAACAATAAAAATAATTAAAAAATAGCAAGGAACACGTGTAAATAATTTCATATTTTTTAATACTTTCTGCAGAGCAAAGTAATTTATTTGAGAAATTTCGAGATTTTTTTGGAAATTTCGATTGTGTTATCAAAATTTCAATCTTAAAAAAATATTTCTATTTAAGGCTCACAAACTTGGATATTTTACAGATATAGAATTTTTAGAATTGCAAGTTAGATAATGAGTCTACTGTTGTTATTACTAATAAGTTGTTATTTCATTTGTGTCTATGTGCTTGCGTAAACATTTATAATTTTTTTTATCTCTAAGCAGCGTGTCACTAGTACTTACAAGCTGTTTCAATGTGATTATTCATTCTACGTTCTAATACGAAAATACAAAATGATGATGGTATCAGCATGCATAATTTCTGTTATTTGTTAATGACGATTATTTTAAATGTGCAATCATTCTGCGCATGAGAATCAAATCCTCGCTGTTGCATTAACGTCCAGTCCAGACTGTTACTTATTGGATGATAGAAGTTTCCTAGACCCTTTGAGTTAGATTATCGGAAAATATTTGATTTACAAAATAAACTTTGTGATGGTTTTTCATCAAGTAAATTAATTTTATGAATAAATCGAGGCAGCTTGTGAAGCCAGACCCTTGTCTGATGAAGTTGAAAAAATATTCCGTTTGAATGAGCAGTGGCAGTGAACTTTTTCGGGTTGATGCGTAAGGCTTGTTGTTTCCTTGATTTGTTATCCACAAAGTAGTGCTAGTAGTGCTTAACTAACCTACTTCTAACGGAGAAATAACATAAAATACTATACAGGCTAATTCAAAATTCCATGCACATATTTTAAGAGCGTATTTTTGGGATCAAAATAAGACTTTTTATTTACATAAACATGTTGTTCTAAAACGTGTCCTCTCTGAGCCACATCCTTCGTAGTTGCGTAAGGAAAATTGATCATGTCAAATTGTGACCACAGTTATTGAGCAAATTATCCGAAAATTTGCAAGCCCATGTTTTTTTGAGCTCTCTATTTAGTTTTTAATTAAAAAAATACTGCAAACTTAACTTTAGGAGGGGATGATGGGTGGCTACATCTTTCTTGGCCAAAATTTTGCGTTTCCACTGAGAATTCGTATAAGATTATCTAATTGATAAGAAAGTCTAAAATTTTAATCTCTTGCATGTTTTTGATACAACTAACCGTTTGCAAGCAAATTGTGTTATACTAAAATACTAAAGGGAAGTATTATCAAAATAATCATCATCTAAATCTAACTAAGCTTAGGGGCATTTTTGATTTTTTAGTAAACTGCATTTTATAACAAATATTGAAAATGCTTCCCCTGTTTTCTCCTCCATACAACCCACAGTTTTCTGCACATAGGCTGCCGAACACGATTAATGTAGTTCGGAGGGGGTGCTGCATTTTAGGACACATAATTTTAGGAAGAAAAGTCTTATTTTGACTCCAATAATATACTCACAAAATATGTGCATCGAATTTTAAATCACCCTGTACATTAACACAAGATATAAAACGATTGGAATAAAAATTTAATAGTGTTTCAACTTGTGCCAGACGTAGAAGCTAAAAGTTAAAGTTCCTGGTATGCATCTGGTTTATAATAATTTAAATTCTAATTGCATCATTACCATGAATATGCAAAATATGTTCAACAGAATATCTCACATTACCACAGTAAATTATCAGAAATTACTTACATCATTGGTTTATGCGATAACGGATTCTAAAGAAATGTACAATTTTATAAAAAGGCATATTGATTCAAAAAAAAAATTGATTTACAAGCTTATAGTCTCTGCTTTACAATTTAAGACTAATCTCTCTTATTTCGTTTGACATTTTTGCTACCTTTTTGCATAAAATTAAAAATTCCAGTTCCTCAGTTAGCTCCAAACGGAAAAAAATAGTACAATCGCTGAGAGGCGAGAAATATATAGTGTCGCAAAGAAGATATTAGATAGTATCTAACTTAATAAAGTAGGGTATAAATGAAACTAAACAGTATTTTTTTGTTACAGATGTAGAAACGTCAGCATTGGATTCATGGTCCGTCGTATGGTATATAGCCTCCTTTGGTGGACTCATCGCATTTTTCATGGTTGTATCCTGTTCAGAATGGTGTTGTAGAAAACATCCTAGAAACAATTCGAATAGCTGCCCAAGAAGCACCATCTCTTCGATTACTCAAATCATTCCTGATACTCCTCCACCTTCGTACGAGCATTTTGCACCCCCATCATATGAGAGCATTTGTTCGAAAAAAGAAAAGAGCGAGTTCGATGTTTATGTGGTTCCAGTGCATGCGCTTAGTTCTTTAGGAACGATATTAGAAGATCCCGAAGATGCACCACCTTCATACATGAGCGCCAGTCAATGTGTAACAGACATTTTAACTTCATCCGAAAATTTGGTACCTACAGGGTCAATAAGTTCTCCCTCTGGTGGGATAGACAATACAGCTGTGATTCTTTCCCCTCGAGAATTATCACATTGCTGTGTACATTCCAGAGAAGATTCATGTCCTTCTTCCTCTTTTGTAAATGTTCCTAGATAAATATGACATGTAGTGAAAAACGACACAATATGTGCCATTTATGAAAAATGACAAAGTCCTGAGATGGACTCGAAATAAGGAAGTTTGTTTTTCATGATGAACAATGAATATTGATAACCGATTTAAGTGTCAAGTGCACTTCAATACTATTGACCTAGAATAATTGTACATTGACCCTTCAGGTGATACCCCTTGTTCAGTTGAGTTTATTCGTAAACTTACTTGAGCATTTTTTTTTCTATATGGGCCAATATTTGGCCATTGCAAGTGCACTTGTCATAGTACCTAGTAATTTATTTAATTTTAACTTAACTCGTATAATATTGCTAGTGAGCCAAGGCTGACTATTGGAGCTGTGAATATCTTTAAAAAATATAGACTGCCTTAGATTTAGAATAAATCATAGTATTAGTGTGTTTGAATGAGAGAGTGACGCTTGCATAATTTCATTTTTCGTGAGTATGTCGTATTTTAATGTACACGTTTATAATATTACACACAGTATTATCTGTTGTCATGTAATTGTACAGATCAATTTCTTTAAATCAAAATAATTAAATGTAATAAATTTTATTTTTGTACTAAAATTTAAATAAAAAATCTACAAAGATACATATATGTGTTTGATTTATTTTTTTGAATATCAAATAATAAAATGGAATTTTAAATGTTTGTTCATCAATTTTACACATCTTATCAAAGTTGTTCCTGAATATTCTTATGAATGGCGACTGAGAGATGTAATGACATTTAAATAATACATATTTTTAAATAAAATAAACGCAGAATAAAATTTGCAACACATTTGACCAGTCCTTTATGTTTTTTAATATTTAGATGTCAATTTTTTATTTAACTAGACTTAAAATTATGTTTATGTTATTTCGTTTTCGGTATTTTTTTTTCATAATATTAAGGATTCCTTTCGTAGAAAAGTGATTAAAAAATCGTGCTTGTTTCATATTTTTCTGATACAATACTTATATGGAATAGTACGTTTACTTCAGCTCTTAAATTATTATTGGAGCTATTTTTGAGAGGTTAGTGAAGTGAAGATAAGAGAATTCTTAGGAATAAATGTAAGTCAGATCTTTGTCATATTTTTCATAAGATGCCAGTATAAAAAATTAAAATTACTTAAAATAGAATGTTTTATATATTGTAGATATAAATAATTGAAATTTGATTGAGTGTGTAAAAACTTATAAACGTCTCGAATTATCGAGCCCAATAATGTTAAACTTAAATTCAAAATTTGGAATTAATAATCCAGATTTCGAGAAAAACTGAAGATCGAAATTTGTGGTTTAAATTTGAAATTTCAGAAAAAGTCAAAATTTTGAGATTAAAATCTTTTTGAGATAAAAAAGTAAAATATCTATAAAGCCTAATTACCATTTTAAATAAAAATTTTTTGGGAAAAATGTACAAATCGTTAAGTCTAAGCCCGGCACTTAAAACAAGTCAATATCTTGACCAGGAAGACAAATTCGTATAAAAAAAAATATATATAAAAAATTATGTCAAAAAGTGTTAGAAAAATTCAAAATTTCAAATTTAAGTTCGAAGTTTTGACTTTGAACTGAAATATTCAAACCTTGAACTTGAATATTCGACTAAATTTCGAAACATTAACTTTTAAATTTGAAATAGCCAAAGCTTGAACATTTCTAAACAAAGTAAAACATTGAAGAAAAATGTTTAAATTTCAAGAATGCACCCAAAATTTTGATTTTTTTCGAGATCATTGCCGGATTCACGTACAAACTACATAAGCTACAGCTTAGAGCTCCCACTATCTTGGGGCCCCCAAAAAACAGTCATATTTTGACACATAGTGTTGTCTAGAAGAAATTGTTGAGAAAAATGCGATTGAGGACCTTCTATTTTTGTAGTTTTTAGTCGTCGATTAAATTGTTGATGTGAGGAAGGTCCATGCAGAAAAACTGCTTTGTACGAAGAAGCTTTCTTTTTGGTCACCAAAATTCTTGAGCACGTCAAATCCAGAAATTCTCTTCTCGAGACAGTGGTGATGACCTTTTCTTTGCTCGCTAAAAAGTTTCTGGCAAATTAATAAATTTAACGGCAACACTGACCCCATATCTCAAATAGTTTAGAGCCTCATCAAATCTAAATCCGGCGCTGTTCAGAATCTATAAATAAAATTGAGAATTTCAAGGTTAACCTCAACATTTTAAGAAAAAAATTCGAAATTTGAAATAGGACCTAGTAATTGATCTAAAATTATTCAAATTTTTTAAGTTCCAATTTTTACTCAAAGTTTCTAAGTTTTGAATTAAAAAATAAGAAAGTTAAATTATTTCTTTAAATTTTAGAAAACTGACCTTAAACTTGTGATTTTTATTAATTTTTTCTCTAGTATTTCGACTTGAAATCCGATACTTAAAGTGTTTCTATTTTTCCTCGAAATCTCAACTCTTAATAGTAACAATCTACGTTTCATCGTTTTTCTTGAAATTTCGAGCTCTACCTCGAAAGGTAAGGTTCAACTTGACCTTTGAAAAAAAATTAAATTTCGTATTTAAAAACGTAAATAAAAAAATGTTAACATTTCAACTTTAATTTCGAAATTACGACTTAAAAGTGGAATGTTCGACTTTTTCTTCTACTTTCAAACTCGAAATTTAGCTCAAAACTTCATTATTTAAAAAAAACGATGAATTGAATTTCAAAGGAGATTTTGATATTTTTAGTTAAATTAAATTTATTTCTTATTTTTGAAATCCTACTCGTGTTTCTAAAAGAGCGCCGAAAAAGCCTCTTTATGCTTGAATATGCTCCTTATAATCGAATAGTAAATTTCAAAATTTCCCTATATTTTTGCTTTTAAGAAAACCAAATTTACATTTACCACGTAGCCACACTAATAAATTTCAAAGTTAGGCAATAATTTACGATGTGTTGAGTAGAATTTTCGGCAACAGCTCAAAGTTTAACAAAACTATAGATTTTAATGAGACATCGCGTTATCCGATAACATATAACGAGAAAAATCAGCATAATTAATTCACTATAAGTGGGTCATCAACATTATTATTAGCGTCTCGTAACTAAGTAAAAATCATGAGATAAAAATATGGGAATCGAGTTCATTTTTATTTGTAATAAATTAAGATGGTGTACTTGAGAAATTGATTGAATCAAGTGGTAACAGAGGACTGATAATTGTCATGTTTCATTAACCGGAACCATCATGTCAAAACAATATGATTGTGAAGACTTTTATGTGTTTTTGATAATCATTCTTGTCCGTGTTTTAGATATTAAGCCCTTAGTGATTAGATATGGTCCTGTTGCCTGAGCAAATAATATCACTAGTGAAGAGACTGGTCGACGTGATAGTGATCACTTATAAAACCGTCAACTTTAACATGAGACCAAAAAATGTACGTCAGGTTCAGGCTTTCTTACCAGATTATGAGCTATATTTAAGCAACTACTTAGTCACTTACTTAGAAAAACATAACAACATATTACTTTAAAAATGCTCTATATTTAATCTATATTGATCTGAAGCCGATAGTTTAGTAGGTTTAGCTAAAAACTGCGAAGTGAATATAAATATTTTTCAATAAGAAGAGTTAATTAAATGCAAATATCTCGCACCTTGAATGATTCAGGCGACGAACAAGTTCCGTTGATATTCGATGATAATTAGGAACGATATTTCAGAAAACGAACCTTACCTCCAAAACTACATAAAGGAAAAATGTTTGTTTAAGAAGTCATATGTTTTCTGCAATACTCAGAAATCAAATCCAAATCAGCAATTAAAACATTCCAGGTGTGAGCCTCCTAACCGTTACTTCCCTTTTCAAAGTATTTCTAACCTAAATTTATACAATTCTTTCTGTAGTTGAACATTTTTACTAATACATCTATTTAATAAATTTCTAAGCACTGACTGATAGGCAACGCGCAAACTAAATGGGTGGGTCTAGGGGCATAACATTTCGTACAAGTATTCCACGTAATAAATTTGTGAGCACTAAAAGAGGATTTGCCAAAATTCAGCCTCCAAGATAGTAAAAATGGGCATTAACGAGTAGGTGATTTTTATGCAATCTATAATACACAAAACTGTATTTAAAGTTGCCTATAAGCGTTGAGAGCTGACATTGTTGATCAACGAATTTATCCAAATTTTTGAAAGTGATCAATCAAATTTTTTCCATTTTACAAATTCTTTCCTTTTAACTTTTAAAAATTTAAGTTTTAAACTCGAAATATTGGCTTTGATTTGGCACCTTTCGATGTTCAAATTGAAATGTCGAGGAACATTTTCTTCTTAGACAAGTTTGAAGGTTTCTTCACGAAATTTCTTAGTTTATAGTCAACATTTTCTGCACACAATCGAGAAATTTGTATAGATTTTTTTCGAACATTTTTCCAAAAAGTTTCCGCTTAAAATATGAAAATTTTAAGTTTACCTTAATTAAATATTTTTTCAAATTTTAAATATTTACTGAAGGTTTTAGAAGCAAATGGAATTTTCGACTTTAAAACTAAGATATTAAATTCTAAAGTTCCAGAAGAAAAAATCAAAATTTCAACAAAAAAAGGAAACATTATTTTTAGAAATGTTTTGATTTTTTAAGTTTTATATTTCAAGTAAGGAATTCTAACTTTTTTTTTTAATTTCGACTTTAAAAACGAAATGTTGAGAATGTTCACATTTATATAAATTAAAATTTTAAGTTAAAATTTAAAATTTTCTTTCATTTTTTATTGCTTAAAATTTCGACGGAAATGTAAAATCCTGAAACTGAAAAAAACGAAACAAGTTGGAGGAAATTTTTAATTTTTTCCTTCAAACTTTGCAAAAGAAAAACTCTTTGAATTTTCGATTTTTCTTTATTCAAAATTTTGATCTTCGAAATTTATATATTTTATTTCGACTTTCAAAGTTGAAAACTCTGTTATGAATCAAATCTTTTTGAAAAAATCATAATCGCTAGATTGTAAAAGTCATTTTAACAAATCTAGACTTTTTCTTGGAAAAACTAGCGCGAATTTGGATTTAATAATTACTTTTTTAAAATTGCAGCTTCACACTAATTAACAAACTGGTATAAACGTGAAAATGCCAGATAAAATATTGAAGAAAAATTGGAGAGTAAAAAAATATTATTTTCGAAATTTAAAGTTGAAATTTCAGATCCAAAGGCTAAAGTTGAAATGCAGGTATTAAGGTAAAAAAAAACTTTTAAAGACAAGATTTGGAAATGATGTCGAAATTTCGAGAAGAATTTTCAAAATTTCATAAAAAAGTGAATCTCCAGATTTCGATTTAAACTGATTTTTAAATTAAAGGCAAAATTTTGCTTTATTTCAAAATCCTATTTAGATTTTAAATTCAAACATTTTTTAAAATCTTTTTGTGAAACGTTTCACTTTAAACTTGAAAAATAGTCCTTTTCAAAATGCCAACTTTAAAATTGAAATTTGGTTAAGTCTTGAATTCGTTTTATAAAATTTGTTCAGAATTTAAATATTCGTAATTTAGAAAGTCAGATTCTTTTAGCAAAATAAAAAAATTTTAGGAACAGGCAAAATTTTGAAAAAGTCGAAATTACAAATATTCGACGTTTTCAAACAACAGTCAACATTAAAAAACAATTGAAAGAGTCAAAATTTTTGTAAAAGGTCAAAATTTTGAAAAAAGATAGAAATTTTGAAAAAAAAATTAAATTCTGAAAAAAGTTGTAACTTCGAGGAAAAGTTGAAATTTTGATGATAAAAATTCTGAAAACATTTCCAAATTTTTAAAAATTTTAAGAAAAATCGAATTTTTTAAATAAAAGTCGAACTTACTACAAAAAGTCAAAACTTTCAAAAAAGGTCAAACTTCGAGAAATCGTCAAAAGTTGGACAAAGGTGGAAATTTTAAGAAGAAAGTTAATATTGAACATAATTCAAATGAATAAAAAAATTAAAATCTTGAAAAAATCACAATTTTGAGAAAAGATTTGGTGTAAAAATTTTCAAAAAAATCAGAATTCAGAAAGCAGAGGAAGAAGAAATTGTGAAAGTTATGCAATTTATAGAATAAATGAAGATTTGAAAAAAGTTGAGAATTATAATAAAAATGAAAAATTTGAAATTGGAATTTTCAAAATATAAAGTTCTAATATATTAAAAAAAAGCGAAATGTTCAAGAAAGCTAAGATTTTCAATAAATCATGGTCAGACTCTAAAAAAGTCGTCCTATATCAGGATAAAGTCAAAATTTTGAAAAAAAAACCAAAATTAAAAAAAAGTCGAATGAAATTCAATCAAATAAGGTCAAGTGTGGTAATTGTAAACAATTTTGGAAGTTTAAAGATTAAAGCTCCATGTATTGTTAATGACAATTAAATTGGGGCATCTATATGATTGATACAATTAGTTATTAAGTTTTATGACAATTTATATTGTTAAATATGCAAATTTTGCTGGATATTTTGGAAAAAAATTCAGTTTACAATTACCCCGTCGCTTTTAAATATTGGAGTAATTAAAAACAGCCATTTTGGAGGTACCATCATCAATTGGGTAATTGCCTTTACTGTTTCAGATGAACTTTATTCACGTAATGTACTCTTATTATCTGTTTGGGTAGTGGAGTCCGATATTATATTTTTTTTGGTTTTTATATTTTAATAGTTTAGAAAATTTTGGCTTTTAAAAAAGTCTCATTACCTGTACATTAATTGATGTTTACAATTACCCCACTATTTTGTTTCCAATTCTCCATATTCAGTGAATTTCCTGTAAATGCTAACTCACATCAACTGTGAGCATTTATAACTTAAAACGGTCATGCAATTTCTTGACTTATATTATGTAAATTAAGAGTATTTATCAATAACTTACTTAAAATAAGAGTGAACTGATTTCTAGAAATTTTTGCACCTTTTCACATAAAATAGCGTGACACTTTTATTCTGCTGGTTAGTGCGCTAAAAGTTTTACTAACTAAACTAGATATTACAGTCTATAATTTTCATTTCTTTAAAGTTTCTAGGATTGGATGTTTTAAAAAGAAATAGGCTGTTTCCATTTACCCCGGTTTCACAATTAACCCACTTTACCCCAAAAGAGTCGATGTTTTCAAAGTCGAAACTTTCAAAAAAATTAAATTTTCATAAAGAATTAAAATATTTTGAAAAAATCGAATTTAAAAAAACAGATTTGCAAAAATATTAAAATCTCGAAATTTTAAAAAAGTCACCATTTTCAAACATTAGATCAAACATTTGAAAGAAGTCTAAATTTTCCAAAAACTTCCAAACTTCGAGATAAATCAAAAAATTAAAAAAATTGAAGTACTGAAAAGGAAATTTTGAGAAAAGTTGCATATTTCAAAAAAGAAAATTCTTAATAAAGACAAAAATTATAAAAAAGTAAAAAGTTATCAAAAAATCAAAATATATTCAAGTAAGTCAGAATTTTAAATTTGGAATTTTCAAAACGTCAAAATTCCGAAAAAAGTCAAAATTTTCAAAACCAAGTTAAAATTTCAAGAAAAAGATTAAATTTTAGGAGTCGAACGAGAAAAGGTCGATATTGGGAAAAAAGTTGGTATTTTAAAAAGTCGAAAGTTTTAATAAAAATAGGTTCTTTAAAAAAGTCTGAATTTTTAAAAAGGTGACCAAGAATCCTTTCTCTCTTTTCATGTAGACGAAGGCCCGGGTATCAGCTAGTATTAATAACAAATTAATAATGAACAACTGCAGAATCATTAAATATTTTGTTGGAAATTAAACAAAATAAAAGAAAAATTCTTTATGAATGTCAGGTTTTCTTTTAAATTTATGTAATTAAAAAAACAAAATTCTATATTATTCAAAGGCTTGTAAAGGACAAACCTTATTTTGATAAAAGCTCTAATATTTATTAAATTTTACTATTAAAGCTTCATTTTTAATTGGCAGGACTTTTTTCTTGGGATGCCTTAATTAATCACTTAGAGTGTTAATGAGAATTTTGATACGTACTAAATACGCAAAACATACTTAAAACGAGTAAACTTTTTTCGTTGAAATAATTATAATTTCTCAAACTAGATGCGCAACGTGAAATATACAACGAAGTCGTCTACGTCTATATTTTTTAACACTAAACATTTTTCTCTTTGTTAATCGTCAAATCCATATATTGATTTTTCTAATAAAATAAATTTGAGGAATGAACGTTTCCCCCAAAAACTTAAAATAAGTATAATGCAGAATTCGTCATCATTAACGTCACTGAGTGCTAAAAATAATTCCGTAAAAATTATCACCTATACGTGGATGATAAAAAAGTGTGTTATTTAATAAATGCTAATTATGTTTTGTACGGGATCAATATCCCAATATTTATTCAATACCGTAATCTATAAAACCCAAATGTCATAAGTATTATTTTTGGTAAATTTATGGTATTGTCTTATTTTGTGAATTTACGTCAACAGTTTTTTTTGAAACAAATAAAAATGCTATTGTTTTCTGTTTTGTTTTATATGTAATGTGTAATAAATACGTTATTCGGAGAATAATTGTGTTCAAAATATGTACTCTATATGCAATATATACGTATTATATTAAAAAGATATATAATAAAATAGATGTTACTTTCATAGTCAATTTTTTTTATAAAGCAATAATTTTTGATTATAATGATTTGAAATGTTAAACATGAGTATAATTTGTGGGCAACCAGTAATACACTAAATTGTATAATCAGTCCTAGCTGGTTTTCGTTTTCCTGTGGATAACAAAATTTCTTGAGACTTCGGACCAGACTCTTCAGACCATTCAGACCATAGGCATTTGGTACCATATATGCTTCAGACCTGCATTTTTGTAGTAGCTTGCTTTAGCTTTAGGGTCTCAAATTTGAGAACCACATCAATATAAAATACTTTTTTTTTAACATATCTTACTAATTGTCCCCGTCTTTGTAAGAATATAATAAATAACCCGATTTATTATAATTTTTTTTTCCGCATTATTTTCTGCCCGGATCGACGGGGCAAACTGTGGCACGTGCTAACTGAAGGGTGCGCCACATTTGCATGCGGTTGGGTTGCGATTGTCATGCGAAGGACCCTTCTGTTAGTCGTTAAGGTATCTCACCAAGTGTGAGGGGTCCAATATGAAGTTTTTGTCCCAGCTCGGAAAAATCGTAGATACGGAGCTGATTATAATTATTTTGTCTTTCATTGTCTTTTAATAGTATCAATCTGCTTGCCATGAAAATGTTCGAAAAATATGTTTCCAGTTCCACTAGTTTTATCAAATGCATATACAGGGTAAGCCATTAGTGTGTTCATAAGCCATTAAATTAAATTAGAGATAGTAAATGATTGATAAGCACGGGTGCATCACCTATAAATATTTTTAACTATGCAGGTGGTTCAAAATTTAGGTACATAACTTTTTTTTTCTTAAATGGAGCACCCTCTTGAACCGTAATAGAACGGTGCCAAGTTTTTAAATTTGCATATTTTCTGGCCAGGTTAAATCAATTTTTATATAAAAAAAATAAAAAATCAGGTTTTGATTTTTATCTCCAAAATTAAATGTATCAGATGTATTGTTCAATTTCAATTTTTGCATAATATTAGCCAAAGGTCAATAGTTTTCAAACAAAAAAATAATGATATTTGATTATACACTTTGTTCGTAGTAGGACAAGAAACTACATTTTTCAATATTCGTTCCAAAATGTCCACTGTGATATTAAGATGTAACATCTCTTTTCTTAAAATTACGGAAATAGTTTTCTTACAAACAGTTTTTGAAATAACAATAATAATCTGACAATTTCGGTTTTTTTTAATGTACATTTTGAATATTTTATCAATCTCAATTTTTATCCAGATTTCAGATTTTTAGTTTTTAAAACTTATTTTTATGTTCAGTCTACTAGTAAAGGATAACTTTATTATGCCTTCAAAGCACCGCTAGTAGGATGCGGAAACAAGGCTAGATGGCGATGAAATTTTAACTTTTTTTCCAAATATAGACCAATTTTGCTTTAATCCCCATGTTGAACTTTTTGCCCTAAATTTTCTTTTTAATGTCCATATTGCTACCTTTTTTTTGAAATTTCAAGTTTAGGCTCAAAAATAATAAAGATGCAAAGTGAACTCAAAATTTTCTCTCTCTCTCTCTCTCTCTCTCTCTCTCTCTCTCTCTCTCTCTCTCTCTCTCTCTCTCTCTCTCTCTCTCTCTCTCTCTCTCTCTCTCTCTCTGTGGATTCTTATTTGGGGTCCTGCGTATCACATTGATGGGGGCCCCTGTGAAACCTAAAAACCTTCCATGTCATGTTCATGTCCATATTTGATTTGACAACAAAAAAAAAACATGTCATCAAAGTCATCATGCTCTGTTGCCATGTCCACAATATTTTTAATGATTAAAAAAACATCAACCTCCAAAATAAAATAATGCTTTCTTTGTCCTGTTTTTAAACGACTAAAAAAAAGATTAATGCATCTAGAAAGGGAAAAGCATAATAGAGTTAACCATTTCGAGAGGATTGTATGTAAAAAAACATTTTCCATGAAAATGAAAAACAATTAGACCACTACTACTTTGGTGGGCGTCCCCAAAATTTGTCGATTTATTTTATTTCTAACGTTCGTTTCTCTAAAAATTTTGATGAACTCCATATTTTCCAATTTCAAAACATATTTCAATTTCAACATTGTCCATGTAATTTTGATTTTATTTTCGAAATTTTAACGTTCTAAAAATTTGAATGTGTTTTAATTAAGTTATCCTTTTAGTAAAAACTTTATTTTATAATGACAAATACCCCTTTTTCTTTAAAGTGTCGATTTCTTTTGATTCCCAAATTTTTATCTCAAAAGCTCAAACAATCTCAAAAATTGATTTTTTCTAAAATTTTGACATTTGTATGTACATGAAATTCTTACTTGCCTAGTGAAATTTTTATTTGTGTACAGTATTTCAAATTAATGTATTTTTGTTTTTACTTTTTGAAAGTCGATTTTTCTGTTTCCAATTTTTTTCTCTAAATTTAAGTATTCCTTAAAAGAAAGGCTTTATTTTATGTGAAGTCAAATTTGTGTAGCAATGTGTATATTTATTAACTTGTGGCAGCTTTTTTTAGTTATCAAAAATAATTAAACGAGCTTAGAGTGCTGTCAACTTTAATCTGCCGTTGAATAAATCAGTACTATGTTGTCAAGATTTTGTGTATTCAGTTAAGTCGATTCACCTTAAAAACTCAGAAGTACTCTTGGAAATTAAATTTTCAGGGCGAAACTAAAATTCATCAACAATATTCCATTTTTCCACCACAATTTTGTCTTCATACTTGGAAAGATGTACTTAATCGAATAAATATTATACTCATTCTAAGCACTGATGAGACCCTTTGTCTGAAACTGAATAGGATATCTTCGTGGTAATCTTATATATTCAATCAAAACTGATCATTTGTAATACTCGCCGATGCTTTCTAGTGGTCAAAATTTCAATGAAAAGGGACAGTTCATTTTAAAATAAATAGCAGATCGTCTTCATAATCTTACATATTTGGGTACACTCTTAATAAACTCATTTGGTGGTCAATATTTCAATGGAAAACGAAAGTTCATCAGTAATATCACCATCTAGTCTTATATATTTGGATAAATTACTTTCCATCTTCATAATCGTTTGGGGTCCAATTTTTTAATGAAAAACGAAATTTCATCAGTAATATTTTCTTGTTCCACTATAATAGTGTCTTCATATGATGCCTTTTTCTAAGCTGTACGTTATAGGTTACTTATGCTAGAAACGCTAGAAACTAAATAGCATATCGCTATCATCATTTGATGTATTCGGATAAAATCGATCCATCTTAATAATAATAATTTGGTGGTCAAAATTTCACTGGAAAACAAAAGTTCACTAGTTTTCCCAGTATAATTTTATCTTCATATTATACACAATTTTCCAAGTTGTAGTACGTCATCGCTTGGGTATGTCAGAGGATCGAAGAGCTGAACAAAATCTTTATTAAACAAAACGCTTTCATATTTTGTGTATTCAGATAAAATAGATCCATGTTAAAACTTAAATGTTATTGGTGGTTAAAATTTTTGCAATAAGATATTTGTTCGATATATTTTGACTTGATCGTACTCGAAGGACCAGAAAAATGATAAGCTTGTTTCTTGCTTTTAAATGTGGTTTTATTCACGGTCTCCTTTTGAATGTATACAGGGTGTTTCATAATTGCATGCTGAACCGGCAGGGGGATATTCCTTGGGCAATTTTAAGATAAAATTTTCATATTAACATACGTCCGGAAACGCTTCATTTTCGATATACAGGGCGGTAAAAATTGAAGAAAAAATCGGTTTTTCTTCAATATTTCTGAGACTGGTTTAGATATTTTTATGATATTCAGTACACGATATCTGGGTATAAAAGCAAGTATTCTGACAAAAAAACATTTGTTCTGAATCCACCAGTGGCGTTCCCACAAACAGCTCAATACACATTTTTGAAAAAAAAAATGTGACGCCAATGCTATTTTTTAAAATAAAAATTATTTTCCTAGTCTTTGTTGTGTTTCTATCAAAAATGAGCTCTTGACTTTTTGTCCTACGATGGCCGGTTTCCGAATTAAAAAATAAAAATCATTTACTTGCTATGCCGCTATGGTAGATTAATTTATTAATGAAATCTTAACAATGAAATTAATTAAATCATATCAGGTGTTGAAAATGTCCACCACCTGCAAGTATGCACGCCTCAACTCTTCTTCTCATAGATTCGCGTACTCGTTGAAAAATTCCTGGCGTATTTCTTATAGTGTTGCAGGAATCTCTTATGCGATTTCTTAGTTCTTCTTCAGTTTGGATTGGGGTGCTATAAACTAAGGTTTTAAGATAGCCCCATAAAAAATAATCTAGACTGTTCAGGTCAGGGGATCTAGGCGGCCATAATTCTGTTCCTGCTCTGCCTAACCAGCGATTATTGTAATTTTGGTCCAAATATGCACGTTCCAAAACACTAAAATGCGCAGGGGCACCATCGTGCATAAACCACATTCGATTTCGGATTAAAACGGGGACATCTTCTAACAGCACTGGTAAATCATTTTCAAGAAAGTGACGATAATTTTCTCCATTTAATCTTCTTGGCAGAAAAAACGGTCCAATTAAATTTAAATTTCAGTTTCTTCTGTTCTTGCGGTTCTTTGTGCCCCTTTTAAGTGATGATAGGGTTTAAAACATCCCTTCTCGCGTAGTCTTCTATGAACGCTTGAAAAAGTTCTTGCATCTGGCACAATTCTTTGCGGAAAACGCTCTGCATACAGTCGCCTGGCTTCAAATGCATTTCCATCCGCAAGACCGTACATGTAATGAATATCGGCAAACTCAGCATTCTCAAACATATTTTCTTATACTTATCAATCACTCACATTCAGATAAAGTATTGAAGTGAAAAATTTAACATTTGGTTGTAAACACAAAACTAAATCTCAGTGGCCTGCTAGATTTTCATTAATAAATTAATCTACCACAGCGGCATAGCAAGTAAATGATTTTTATTTTTTAATTCGGAAACCGTCCGTCATAGGACAAAAAGTCAAGAGCTCATTTTTGATAGAAAC
The DNA here is from genome assembly GCA_028583605.1 of Dastarcus helophoroides. Taxonomy (NCBI): domain Eukaryota; kingdom Metazoa; phylum Arthropoda; class Insecta; order Coleoptera; family Bothrideridae; genus Dastarcus; species Dastarcus helophoroides. The sequence goes on from CM053332.1 coordinate 6,472,377, forward strand.
ACAACAAAGACTAGGAAAATAATTCTTATTTTGAAAAATAGCATTGGCGTCACATTTTTTTTTTCAAAAATGTGTATCGACCTGTTTGTGGGAACGCCACTGGTGGTATCAGAACAAATGTTTTTTTGTCAAAATACTTGCTTTTATACCCAGATCTCGTGTACTGAATATCAAAAAAATATTTAAACCAGTCTCAGAAATATTGAAGAAAAACCGATTTTTTCTTCAATTTTTACCACCCCGAAAATGAAGCGTTTCCGGACCTATGTTAATATGAACATTTTGTCTTAAAATTGCCCAAGGAATATCCCCCTGCCGGTTCAGCATGCAATTATGAAACACCCTGTATATTGGTATAAAATGTCGAGGGTTGACCAGGCAGGCAGGCACCCTCTGATGGGAGAGAGAAAGGCAGGTAGAGAGATTTCTCTCTTCTGGAGAATTCCACAAGAACATGTGCCGAACAATATTTCCTTTTTCCATTATAATTTTGTCTTTATGAAATGGTAGTTATATCATAGTGATTGGATATTCTAACCATTCTAAGAGCTGATTAGAAACTTCGTTTTAAACAAAAGAACATTATCCCGCCATAATAATGGCATTCGTTTAAAATCAATTCCTTTTAAAACTCATAGTTATTTTAGAATTTGCTCGTTTTTTCTATTACAGCTGCCTAATTCGGACACTATAAGAATAGTCTTCCTGGGACACTGTATAAACAAACTTATTGTAGACTCTTACATTTTATCCAGATTTAGTTTTTTTAGGTTGTTTTCCTGAGCGGCATTCGGCATTCAAATGAAAAAAGCGTTACCATCTCTGTCTCATACTAATGATTTTTTAAGATTTTTGCGAGCAATACTTTTTTTGCAGATAATTTTATCTAAGATAATGCAACTTAAGCATTTTTTTAAAGAGTATAGAAAAGAACAAAAAAATGAGTCATTTTAGTTGCCTTTTAATAGTTTTTATTTCACATCTCAAAGAATGACTTTAAAAATATTCTTTTATTTTCCCTTTTATAACCCATCAGTTAATTTCCAAATTCTGAATTAAATCTATATACATTTTGCCAATTCTAATAGTGAAAAATTCAGAGGAAGGAAATGTGAACAACAACTAAACTGCAGAAAAAAAAATCGTTGGTTCATATTACGGAAATTGGTCTTATATAAACTTTCAGGAAAAAGCGGAATGTTCGTCTTCAAGCTCAGCATGCAAATCTACTTTTCTCTCAAAACTATTCCTAACATCAAACATACCTTATGCCACATGCGTTTGACAAAAAATATTCAGCATTAATATTGCGTCTTTCATAATGACCAGTTACAATGGTTGCAAATAAAAATGGTTTGTTCGGTAGTATCTTGTTTTGTGAACTTACTACAAGGCTTTAAAGACAAGTCAGTGTGCAATTTGTGCAGCTTCCATTTCCATGAAATTACTGGAGTACATTTCATTTCAGACTTCGATATTTTCTATTAAGGGTATCATGTGTACTTTCTCGAGTTTCAGATATCATCTCACGTTATTGAATTCGATTATTGTTCTGAAAGAAATAAATTTGACGTGTCAGCTTTGACACGCTTGTCATAATTTTGCTATCATTGATATGTAGAGATTACTTAAACAAAGAGCACAAAACAATTTCTATGAAATGAAAAAAAAACTCTTCTTTAAATTAATTTTGGTGGATCCTTGGTTATCTTCAAAGATTGAAATACAAATCTTGTCCCCTGAAAGCAAGAAAGATTAAAAAACACAACAAAGACTCCAACGCGTTTCGATAGCCAAGCTATTGTTAGGATGCCGAAAATAAGACTAACTTTTCAGAAGAAAATCAAAAACACTTTAATATTATCATTGAAAAATATATAGTCTTTAAGGTATCGAAACTGAGCACGACCGTTTAACAGGAACGCTGGATGATGTGTATCCCTTGTTTCACATACGAGTCATAACCAAATGTAAACAAATGCTCCATTTCGTCGCCTCGGCATTTCTTTTATTGCTTTCAATTTCTTGGAGTTGTTACACTCTCATCTTCAGAGAGATATTAATTGTTCTCGAAAGCAAAGGTGAGTTAGGTTTTGCACCTTTTATACTGTACTTAAGAGGACCTTGACGTACAATATGTATAAAAGTTACGTTTTTCTTTAATAAAATTTAAACTATTTGACTAATCATTTCCAAAATCAATAATGTTCTATTCCGAAAAATTACATATCGATAGAAACAAGAATGGTAAAAATCGGTTAAGAATTGCAACCATACGTACACATAGCCTGACAGTAGTTTTTCAGTGTCAAATTTTAGAGTAATCGCTATTTAAAAATATAGGAAATGGTATTATCGTCTAGAGAAAGCTTTCTCTATCTAAAAAGCTATATTACAACTGATTTGGTGCAAAATGACCCGAGTTATAATCATTTTTGTGACAAAAGTCGTGTTTTTTGGCATTTCCCGATAATAGACCAAACCCCTATTAATGGTCAAAAAATCAACATTTGCAGAGTCGTTATACCTGAAAGAAATGTTTAATACTATAATAACTGTAAGAATTAAATGTTCTTGTTAGCATCATTGTCATTCAATTATAAGTTGGTTCAGTAGATATTTACTGGAGTAATAAATAAATTATGTAGTAACACCATGTAGGTCAAATTCAAGCGTATGTAGGCCATGTTAATAAGAAATTATAAATAAGCAGAATTCTTCGAGATAAATTCCAATCAACGTGTCGTTATTTCTACTATTGACCTTGAAGATTTTGCCAATACTATTGTTATGTTTATGTGATTAAGTATGATGTAAAGATTTAAATTAATTTTATTGAAAATCAATTACTTTTATCAGGTGTTATATTTAATTCTTCTAACAACTTAAATATTTAAGTATTTTCGCTGAAAAAATACAGATTCATTAGAATTCAAGAAATAATAATATTTCTAATTATTTCTGTTGTTTGTGGTATCACCAGTATTCAGAAAAAAAAACTTATGCGCAGATATTTATTGTTTTACACTCATCGTGGAATTATGCATTAAAACGTAGGTAGCTCTGAATTTGAAGTGGTCTGGCGTCCCAATTTTGAGACGACAAAATATGTATTCTGTAAAAAATTTAATCCAGTCATTAAATGAATTTGTTCAAATCGGTTTCCATTTCGAAAATGTGTGACCTCCATGAAAATATGACCAGTTAATTACAGGGAAGTATAATAGTATTTGAAAGATAATTAGATTCTACAACTGATGCTGACATAAAAGACAAAGCGTTCTATTTAAAATAAACAAGTTTTAACACTTGTAATTATTTGGTCATAATTTTTGGACATCTCTTATATATTAACCAATTTTTTACATGTGCGACACAAAACCTAACCCATTGGTAGAATTCATCCAAAATTTGGATTTAATAGTTGAAATACATGCTGAGAATTTAAACGTTACAATTATTACTTAAGTTTTAAAAAATCAAAATATTTCAAAATCTTTAAGGTTTAGCCGAGGACCTAATGAAGTTGACTTTTATTTTGACCTTAGAATCCAAAATTGTAAAAATATATGAGGTAATCTTTGATACGTTTTGTGTTTTCGGGACATCCTGAAGTTTATGAATCTAAGTTTAAAATGTATCGCCAGTGGCTTTCTACCTATTTTCAAAGTAATTTTTTTTAAATCAAGTAGTGTAGGCAGAATCTTTCCTGTCGTATATCGTGAATAACCTAATATAGATAGAGACTCAATCAAAAATGCTATGGAATGTCCACAAAAATGTTTTCTCTAAATTTCGTGTTTAATCATAATCAAAATATCGAAATTAAAGTGAAAACTTCGAATTCAAAAATAGAAATGATTCTAGAAATTTGGAGTTTTAAGTTAAACCAAAAATTCTGAGAAATTGTTTAAACAAATTAAGCTTTATTCGAAATTTCCATTTTTTACGAAATTTATAAAAAATGTTTTTTTAATTTTTCACTTTACACGTTTCAATTCCAAACTTAAAAAAGTTCCAATTTCGTGAAAAATTCGAAACCTTCCATTTCAGTTTCAAAACAAAATTTTAGAAAAAAATCTGAAATTTCGAGAGATTGAAGAGATTAAAGAAAAAATTTCTCAAATTTTTAGGTTTAAAGATTTTGTTTAAACTTGGAATTTCGATGAAATATCGAATATTCGACTTTCTGCTAGAAACTGTAAAATTGCTTAAAAAATCGAAGTTTTGAAGATAATTGTTGAAATTTTGATATTTTTTTTAAAAAATAATTTTTTCTTTCAAAGTTTTTACTTTGATTTAAAATTTAAACTTTGTTTAATAAATTGACGTTTCTTTCTTGAATTAAAATTTGAAATAAAAAATACCTTTCAAGATTAAATTTTGAGAAAAAAGTGAAAATTTCGAATTAAAGTAAAAAATAATTATGTAAATTTCTATTTCAATCACACACATTTTGACTTAAAATTTAAATATTGGACTTTTCCTCAAAATTTTCAATGAATATGAAAAATCTCTATAAAAAGTTGATCACATTAAACTTGAAATTCCTAGAAAAAAGTTGGAACAATTTTATGAAATTGAGCCGAGCAAAATTTATGGTGATGATATTTTATGTGGAAGTATTAGATTGACGACTGTAGGTAGATAATTCGAAGCTCTATAAAAAGGGATGAATTACGCATGCTCGAGGACTCGATACTACGAAAATATCACGAACTCGATGGGTGCCCAAAATATTTTGAACGACTAAAAAAAAATCTTTTTTTTAGTCGTTCACATTTACTTTGGTGGTGGCCCTTTTGCTATGGCACACCCTTAAATACGCTCATGTTTTTATAATATGTCTGTCCACCCACTTATTTTAACTAATTATAAAGATGACGTCTGTCTTAGTAGCATTCTATTTATAGGGTCCAATAACTTTAATTGTACTACCGAGACTAGAGAATACTACCGATAGATTTCAATAATCAAAACTACCGATAAAATTCATAGTTACTGTCGATGTCAGTGAACACTCATATTAGAAATTAACGCAAAATGTCTTTCTTACCCATGGTTTACAAAACTTAATTCGTTAAAAACCATTTGACAGATAGTAATTCAGAAAAAATGTCTCCATTTACATATCTGAAGGGCTAATGACATATTTTCATAGTAAAAAAAGAACAACAAAAAGCACCCAGTAATCTCTAAGTGTAATATTAGATATTATATCGGATATAAAAATTGTACTTGAACTAATAGAACATGTAGTACTTTGATCCAATAATTTTATTTGCCTAAAAAACATGAGTTGTGTGTTTTCTTATTTTTATTCCTAGAACATAACATAAATACGTTCTCTATAAAAAGGATGAAGAGGTGCGAACTATTAGATATTATCTTTGAAAAGTGTTTTGTTGAATTTTATTTTTTTTAAATTTGAAATGTAGAAGTGGCCGTCTTCACTCTTTGATCCTAGTGGATTAATTAAAAAACATCAGTATGTCAATAGTTTTCAGTTATTCAAACAACTTTGTATGCTTGTATGCCTTATTAATTTTGCCCCTTTTACAACAAAAGGTAAACTTTTTGTAAATTTTATGGTATACATATCGATGGAAACATGTGACTCCAATTCTGTTTCTGTGAATTCAAAATTAAAAAATACATAAGAGATAATTGTGGTTAAAACGACGTCATGAATTAGCAACGTTTTTGGTTCCGCATCAGGACCCCTAGCTTTTACCATCGTACAGAGACGTAATGCGAAGTACGTACCAGTACACCGCCGCGTCGGAGATACGTAACGCCTCAGATATTACAAATAACTATTTTTTATTATTATCTATATAGAGTATTTTGGAATAAGATACTAATACTTAACGAACATAACCCTTGGGTCATTTTAAGAAAAAAAGTTTATACATATAGGTTGTAACAAATTTGTTTGTCACTAGGGATCTCGAAAACGGTAAGAGATACAGAATCAGTTAAATTAGGACAAAGTTGCACAATTTCGCTGCCAATAATAAGCCATCGAGACATCAAAAATATTTCTGGCTTGCTTTTGAGATTTTTGAAAAAAAAGGAAAATTTTAAATATTTGTTCTTATATTTGCTTGACATTATTTAAAGAGTAATCAAAAACCTAAAAACACCTTTCTATTGGCGTTTTTTATCCTTCACAGGATAGTCTAAATATTAAAGGTTTCGTCTTTTCGTTAGTATCATCAGGTACGTTATTTTAAATGTGGACCTGTAATTTTTATTGTACCTTTGTATAGCTTTTGAATCTTCGACTTCACTGATGTATCAAACTTTTATGAGACTAAACGTTTCGTAACTGTAAACTATCATCAAGAACGCCAAGAAATAATAAAAAACGAAGATTCAAAATTTTTCTTTTTTTCAAAGATCTCAAGAACAGTAAAAGATATTTTTGATTTCTCAACGGCACATTTCTGATCGTTAAATTGTGCAACTTTGCCCCAATTTAACCGATGCTGCATCTCTTACCGTTTTCAAGATCCCTGTAGTGAGAAGCGAATTTTTTACAACCTGTAGGTCCGGAATCGCTTTATTTTTAAGATACAGGGTCTTGAAAATTAAGAAAAAAATTCGTTTTTTTTAAATGTTTTGAAACATCTTGAAATATTATTTTGAATTTTGGTAAGTGCCAACTAGGCACTTTCTTCTGGAAAATGCCCCTGAGTATTCTTAACGAAAAGATAAGTAAGCCACTGCTTTTTTTGAAAATAAATCTTACTTTGATAAACATCCTTCACTTTTTAGTATGACGAACGGTTTTCGATTAACATGTCCTTGAATATTTTTAACCAAGAAATTAAAAAGAATCACGCCACTGATTTTTTTATCAAAATCAATATGGTTTTTTGAAGACTTCTTATTCCTTAGTAAAAATTCCGTCTTAACTTTTTGTCCGACGAATGGTTTTTGATTAAAAAAATAAAAGGCATTTCCTTGCATTTCGATGGGCGCTTGATATCCTTTTTTACAAATGTAATGTCTTATTTTAAGAAAACTTTGGACATTGTATTTTTCTTATGAACATTTATATTGGATAAGTTAGATTTACAGTTTTTTTGGGAGTAACTAATTTTGATAACATTGGTCAACACTGATTTTGTCACATGAACTCTAGTAGGTAATTGTGTTTGAACTACCTACCCTCATCATGAAAACGTACTTATTTTTTTCCCATCGCCCTCAGTTTTCTTGTCACAAGGTAAAATTTATTTTTGAAAACGTAGTCGTGTTCGTTTCTATTTAGGTCCATATATTATCTAAATCTTAAGAAATTTTATCAAAAATAAAACATAGTATCATGATCTGATCATGATCATATTAATTCTTCATTTAAAGTTTTTTTATAATTAAAATATGGGTGCTTTTTATGTAAATGGGACACCAGGGATCGTAAAAATCACAATCGAGAAGTTGCATGATGTTGTCAATACTATGCCTGATGTAATTAAAATATAGATCAAAACTGAGAAATCACTGAAAAAAATTTTCAAATCCGTTAATAAACGACTGAGAAATAGATTATTGAAATTTATGTACTTTAGCATGAACGTTTGTGTGTGGGATATCATTTGACCCGTCCGAGATCGTCGCATCGCAAATCACTAAACAAGAAAAAAAGCTCGAGGATTTTGCTAATTGTTGGATATGTTTTAGAGGACCGAAATCTAAAAGACACGTATTTTTTTATCGACTGATAAACGGTTTTAAGGGTAGTTCCTACCCCTTTGGATAAGGTCAAATGACGTCACACGCATTTCGAAATTTATTCTTGCAAGCCCAAATTCGAAGCTCCATAACTTTTTCATTTCTAGAGATATTTTAATGATTCTTTTAGATATTTGTATCATTTTACTTAAATATTTACAATTAATTAATAAAGAAAAAATGAAAACTTCTCCATTAGGAAAAAGTTTGTCCTGCACATAGATCTTTAATTTGTAAACTGAAAAATGTAAAGCATTTACACTTGTAAAGCTCTCTGGTATATTTCTTTCACCACTTCATATCAAATTAGGCTTACCAAAAATTTTCTAAAGGGTATGGGTCGCAATAAAAATGGATTTTTATATTTCAAAGAGAAATTCCTCGGAATGACTGAAATAATTGTAATACTAAAACCTCAAATTAAGAAAATTAATAGAAGACTCGTTGTTTAAAGAAAAATTAAATGTTTTGAGAAAATCAGCATGAAGATGCTTTAAAAATTTAATTGGAAATTTTTTGGTTTACCATGAAAGTGACATCTATAGGTATCTGATTAAAAAACTTTTATTGGAGTATAAAGCTTTGGGTTGCAATATGGAGATCAAGATTCATTTTTTAAACACATATTCTACGAATTAGGGGACTCCGGGGAGCTCCAAGTGATGAGAATTAATAAAGGTTTCATTCGGACATTGCAATTATGGAAAAATTTTATCAGGGCAGATTAAACTCAAGGGTGTTGACTAACTACTACTGCTTGATTAAGAGCATGCTGCAATAAAATTGGTAGAACGAAATATGATACTTCAATCCTAAAGAAAAGGTTCCACAGAGCTGGATATACAACCGGACCGGTTCCTGTAAGTCTCGGATCTTCCCATCTCTGCTGCACTGACAGTTTTGATGTAGATTCTCGACGTTGACGGGTTTGAAGATCACGGGCCTCAAACGGTCGCTTCAGGAGAGTTAGTCTTCTGGTTGTTATTAATTTTGTGCCCATACCATGAAATAGTAAACAATGGTTTTTAAAGATAAATAATTTTTTAACGAGAAACCCTTCCTCTAACGAAGAGATGAAGACTGCTTATGAAATTGGTACTTATTTTGAAAAAACGCAGTGGCGTACCATTTTTTTTTTGTTAAGAATACTCAGGGACGTGTTATCGCGGATGTCACTGATTGAAGTAGAACAAATATTTTTTTGCAAAAAATGAGTTCAAAAAATATTTAAAGCGGTATCAAAGTATTTAAGGAAAAACCACATTTTTTCTTACTTTTTAACACCCTGTGTCTTAAAAATAAAGCAGTTTCCGACCTTTGTTGATATAAAGTTTTTTCCCATAATTGTTCAAAGGTTATGCTTCTCCAGTATCAGCATCCTATTTGTAAACATCCTGTATAGTCAAAGCGCAAAGCAGTCAAGGAGATAATGAGTTAACATGTACAGGCAACTTTAAATACAACCGTGTGTATCATGTATTCATTGCATAAAATTCCGGTGGTGTTTAATGCCCATTTTTATACTCCTTAAGGGTTAAATTTTGAAAAATCTTCTCTTAGTGCTAACCTATGCTATACTTACAATTCGTGTGCAAAATTTTATGTTTCTAGACTCTAGACTAGGGTTGCCAGGTGAGAAAGACTATTTTCTGGGAATGTATATTTTTTCTTCGGGAATTAGAATAGAATTTCAGGAATCCAAAAAATCGACCGGCCGCAAAAACTGACAAATGCAAAATAAAATTAATCTGATGACTAAAAAAAAATATAGGTTATCACAACCCTACGTTAAATTCGAAATCAAGGTCAGAAACACGGAAATATTCAGAAAATCCCAGTTAGTCCTGGCTATCTGGCAATCCTACTCTAGATCCACCCGTTTACTAGAGGTTTAGAGAGATTCCCGGTACTTTTTTGACAGAATGTATATCCTTTACTGAGTCTGACCGAAGGGCCTTTGTCACCAAATTGTCCTTTTTTATCAATTTCATTTTGTTTTAAACGAAACACTTTCAAAGAAATCCTTTGAAAGCAACGTTGAGAGAGAGGGTTGTCAAACTTAATTACGAAGATCTGTACAGGGCCGTGCCGTACAGTGATGCAATGAGGCAACCGCATCAGAAGGAACCTTAAGGGGGCGACATAAGCAGCTAAATCAAAATATAATTTGAGTCATTCAATGATTACAAATTTTTAAACATCGATTTTCTATATCGGTCTATGTCAAGGGTGGGCAAATATGGCTCTTTGTTGAATTGAGTGCGGCTCTTTTTCAAATTTATTATTTTTTTTAATTCAAAACTTTTTTCACAACTCTTATTAAAAGTTTAAACTAAAAATTAACTGACTTTTCAAAGTGTATAAGAAATTTTTCGAAATTACAAAATTAAAATTACGATTTCCGAAGAAAAGCAGAATTCTTTACGGACAAAATTTAAAAATTTAGATAAAATGGAATTTAGTAGATATAAAACTGACAGATATTTTAAAAAATATTCCTGAAATTTAAAAGAAAGTCATCAATCAAATCCCGATTTCGCAAACAGAAGACATCGTTTGAGGAAAATTAGGAAAAAATAAAGAAAACTTGGCTGCTAACTAAACAATTTGTTGAGATAAAATTGATATTCATGAAAAGGAAAAAACTAAAAGAAAGTTTTATCGTTTTTCATAAATGACGAGTTTTTTCTTGAAATTTTCGTTTTTTCTCAAAATTATGACTACATTTCAGAATTTTTATTGCTTTTGAGACTAAACTAGAAATTTTGAATAAGAATCGAAATTTAAAAAAAATTTGAGATGGACAAATCGGGATTAGATAAACGAGAAAACAGTGAATATTTCAAAAAGTCAATAATTCAACAATCAAAATTTCATGAGAAACGTGAAAATTAAATTTTGGCTTCATGAGACAAAATTTTGAAAAGTTGAAATAAAATCAAAAATTTCAAGACAAAATTTTGGAAAAAAAGTAAGTCTAAGAAAGTGACTTTTTTAAAAATTTAAAAACTGTGAAACCAAGACGGAACTTTAAAAGAGGTTCAAACTTAAAAAAACCAAAATATTAAATTTTTTTTAGAAATTCATAGTAAAAGTTGAAATTTCGAAAATAACACATAAATTTCAGAAAAAAGTCTAAATTTTGAGACAGTCGAAGATTTAAAAAATAGTTGACATTTTTGATAAAAGTGGAAATTGTGAAAAAGAAAAAAAAATTTAAAGTCAACATTTTGGAAAAATGAAAAACTGCTAAAAAGTTGAAATTTTTGATAAAAGTGAAAATTATCAAAAGAAACAAAATTTTGAAAGTTAACATTTTGAAAAAATAAAAAGTTGGAGAGAAATATGACAATTTGAAGCAAAATTCGAAATTTTGAAAACAAGAATAAAAATATTGACAAACGATACAATTCTAAGAAAGATAGATACATAATTTTAAAAAAATATAAGAAGTTCATAAAAAGTAAATATTCTAACAAGGTCAAAAGTCTCCAAAAAAAATAAAATTTTTCAAAAGTTAAATTCTTCAAGTAAAAACTGAGAGAACAAATCAAATTTTTAAAAATCGATCGTAATTTAAAAAAAAGTAAACTATAAAAATGTTAGAAAAAACTGAAAATCCCGAAAAAGATCAAAATTTGAAATGTTCAAACTTAAAAAAAATCAAAATTTAAACAAAAAGTAAACATGTTTATTAATTTTTTTTAAGTAGAATTCTTTGAAAAAAGTAGGAAGAAATTTTGAGTAGAAGTTTTGAAATAAGTATACAAAAACGCATAAGTGAAAATTTTCAATAACGTCGAAATGTTTAAAAGTAATGTTTTCAAAAGTTAAAATTTTTGAAAGTTGAAATCGAAGATCATCATTTTTAAAATAATCTAAAATTTAAGAAAAAGTCATATTTAAAAAATGGAAATGTTGAACAACAATTTGAAATTTTCAAAAGAATTTTTTTTTGGTGGAACGGACTGGTCCTTGGTTATCTTGAAAACCATTGCATGCAACACAAAATGGCAAGCTTCAACTTCCTTGCCCATCGCCTTCTGAGTCTTCCTCTTAATAGGGAAAGATTCGGAAAGGAGTTGAAGACAATTAAGCATATAGCTGAAGTTAATGGCTTCGATCCAAATATTATTTATAAAATTATTAATAAGAAAAAATTCAAATGTGAATTGGTAAATATCACGACTTTCCGAGCTGATGAAAACAAAAACTTTAAGTTCGTCTCACTTCTATTTGAACCCTCGCTTACGCATGGTTTGGGTGGAATTTTACGTAAACAGGGCTTCCGGGTTGTTTATAGTTCTAACGGCAAATTAAATTTGCTTTAGGGTAGTTTAAAGGATAAAGTAGAGCAAACGGATAGGTCCGGTATTTACCAAATTTCATGTAGGGATTGTCCTCAAAAGTATGTCGGGCAAACTAGACGATCTCTTAAAATCCGACTGAAGGAGCATTTGGCTCATTTGAGATATGGAAGATCTGAGAAGTCAAGTCTGGCTAGACATGCTTTTGAATTAGATCATAGGATGGATAATAATATTAAATTCTTAAGAGTAATAAATAAGAATTATATGTTAAATGCATGTGAAAGCTTAGTCATTCATAAGGCTAGAGACAACCTTATGAATGGTTGCGCTGGACCTTTAGGCCATTCATCTCTGTTAAAAATAGTTAAAGTTGATAGATAAGGAATTGTGACATTACGACGTGTATGATTAGATGCGCATGCGCGTTCGGATGCGGTCGATCATGGACGAAGTGAATATTCTTAGTATATGAGGGTAAATTTTAAGATTAGGTGTTAGTTTCTCTCTGAAGATGACAGCTTGGCTGTCGAAACGCGTTAGAACAACGTTTGTTGTGATTTTTAATCTTTTTTGGTTTCACAGGACAAGTTCTGTATTTCAATTTTTCAATAGAAATGCCAACATTTTCAAAAAATTCTTCGAAATTTTTGAGTTAGATTTAAAAATGAAATGGAATTTCAAACAAAACATGTCGAATCAAAAAGAAAAAATCAAAATATTCAAAAAGCGAAAATTTCGAAAAATAATTGAAATCGAAAAAAAGACGATATTTCGAAAAAATCCAGAATTTCAAAAAATAGAAATGTTCAAAAAAGGTGACATTTTTCAAAAAAAGTTGAAATTTTGAAATAAGAATGAATCTTTTAAAAAGAAAAATCAAAATATTTTAAAAATAATTTGCGGTTTTCCAAAAAGTCATCACTATGAATAAAAGTCAATATTTTCGAAACTTAACATTTTCAAAAAAAGTAGGTCAACATTTTTCAAATAAGGTGGAAATTAAAAAAAATTGATTTTTTTAAATCGCAATTTTTAAAGGTGAACATTTTGAAAAAATTTACAATAAAAAGGTTAACATTTTGAAAAATGTTCAAAAGGGCAAAATTAAAAAAAAAGATTAAAATTTAAAAAAGGGCAAAGCTTTCAAAAGGTCGAAAATTCGAGAATAGAAATGTTCAAAGTCGACATTTATAAAAAACTGAAATTTAAAAAAAAAGCAGAATTCTTTGAAGAAAATCGAAATTTATAACATTTCGAGAAAAAAAAGAAATATTGAAAAAATCAAAATTTTCAAAAAAGCCCAATTATTTAGTGAACATTTTCAAAAAATTTAAAATTGTTAAAGTTTAAATTTTAAAAAATAAGGTCGAAGTGTTTCTTCTTAAGTTGAAATTTTAAAAAGGTGGTAAGTTCATAATTTTTAACAATAAAAATTCATAATACTCAATAAATGTCGAAATTTCAAGGAAAGTTCGAATTTCTGAGAAAGCATTGAGATTTTCAAATAAAAGTGAAAATTTTTAGCCCTCGGAGTAGTTGTTTCTTGTGGATCGGGCTTCAAATATTTAAATTTTTAATACAGTAAATTTTTAACACAGTAAATTGATGATGAAACGTCTATTCATGTTAAAATTTCTTTATTTTTCTTTTTTTTTATATATATTTCAAAAATTTTTATTTTTAAATATTTCTTCCTCATTGTTCCCTTTCCATGTTATGCACTGCTGACGAGCTCAAATGAGAGCGAAACATCGATGTCCAGTGCTTCAACCTTTTTTATGTATTTTTTTATATTTTGCTAATTTATCAAAAAACAAAATTTTTATTTTTTTCATATCTAATTTTTGATCTTCCATTTTTCATTATTCCTATTCTATGTAAAATAAACTAACCTCTTAATTTGTGAACTGTCGTGACGTTTTCAATAAATTTAAATATCACGTAGTCGCATTTCAAAAATTGTTTAGAAAATTGTCAACAAACCATAAAAATTTAAATATTTTCAAACTGGGCCGAAGAAATGTTAAATAAATTGAAAAAAACATAATATTTCCGGTCAATAAGGGTCTACCATGAAGAATTAACCAAAATTGTCGATAAAAATTCACACATTTTTAAAGAAAGTAACATTTTTCGTATTACACTATTTTCTCAAATCCTCAAGGCAAAAACTAAGAATTGCATACAAAAATGTATTTGGTATTGGTAGTACACAAATAAAAAAATACCAATATTTTGGGAATAATTTCGAAACTAAAATATAAATTGCACTACTAAATATTGTTTATAAAATTTCGAAAAAAAAGTCTACATGTTGATATTAAGGTCAAACTTTTAGATAAACATGTAAAAACTAAAAGTACGAACTTTTTATTTCGAAAAATTTTTAATTGTTGAGAATGATAAGCAGAATTATATTCAAAAGAATTTAGGGTTTTTTTTGTAAAAATTTCTATTTTACGCCTTCAGTTTTTATTTTTTCGTAATTTTAAATATAAAATTGTTTCGGAAAAAATCTAAAATTAAAAACTATTTTCGAATCTTTGAGAAAGAGTTGAAATTTCAAATTCAAGACCACAGTTTGAGAAAAAAAAGTCACATTTGAAATTGCCTCAAGGAAGTCATAGTTTCGACATTGACTTTGATATTTTGTATTATACGATGTTACAAAAATTGAATATTTTAGTCGAAATTTAGAAATAATTGCTGCCTTTGTGTCGACAGTTCTCCTTAAGCTTACATTTAACTTTTCATCGATCTTCTAACTCATAATCGAAGGTTGTTTTGTTTGTTTTAAAGAAAAAACTTTTATGGGGCGCCATTTTGAGGAGTTGCATCATACTGAGAAAATTTACCCCACTGCTCTGGATCTGTAAGTTGGACATTGATCTGTACATGAAGGTTTGATGGAACAAATCAGCGATTCAAGAACTTGCGGGAGGACTTCGAATTCCAAATGGACTCTTTTATAATCATAAAACAAATTCGGAAACGATACAGAGAACTTCATTTTCTGAAGCGGATTGTCATCGAATATTAATTAAGAAAAGATCCAGGCGTCATCTAGGAAGAGTCCTATTAGGAGGACGCAGTGGCGGCTGGTGACATTTTGACAGGGCGTGCGCAGGTACAAAAAATATTAATAGTTAAGAGTTTAGGTGACTCCAATGCCGTAGCAAGGTATTAAATTTAGGAGAAGCAAAAGTGATACAAAAGGTGTGATATTTAATAATATTTTTACGAATTAAATTTAATTACCATCTTATAACCCCCAAAATATTTTCGAGTTATCATCTCTAAATGATATTCATTGAGTACAAAAAGAAAACATTATCGACATTTCTGAGCCCCTTTAAAGCACTTTGTACGGTTGCACCTCGCTACCAGCTTTGCGTTTCTTAATTAAATTTATTTGCTTTCATAGGAATAAAATTATATTATTTTCTAATGAAAACTGCATTGGAAGATAGAATGTATTTTATTACAAAGTTCTAATTAAACTATACAAAAACACATAAAACATTATTTTTTATAAATAAAATCCGCTCTACGACCTTTTAAAGAAATAAAGTTTTCTATTACTTTTCCATCAAAATTGTCTATCTCTTGTACAATATTTTTGTTGATAGACATCATCGCTAATGTATTTAAACGATCATTGTTCATAGTTTTGCGTAAGAAACTTTTAATTCTTTTGAGCTGTCGAAAAACAGCCTCCTGATTCTGGTGTTGTTAAAATTATATTTAGTAATTTTACTGCTTCAGAAAATGTTTCAGTTAAATTATTTTCTGACATAAATGACATAAATTAACGGCCCCAATAATATGAACAAAATCCTGTCTTGAATAAATAACTGTCAGTTCTGTTTTCAGTCAAGGCGCACATACATGTGGATAAGCAGAAGTCACAGCTTCGAAAATACTAACTGGAAAAGTAGCTGCAAATCTTTTAAATAGTTGATTATTAAATAGTTCAGCAGCTAGAATGGGTCCACGAGTACGAAAATCTCTCCTTCATTTGTGTTATGATTACGTCGCAGATTTCTTTGGCATACACGCTTTTTTGTAAATGATCATCACTTCTTTTCCTTCTTCTGGTTGGAAAGTTTGTATTGACGCGTTTCTCAATGATTGTCTGTTTCATTTCGAATGGTAGAAATGGTGTTTTCAAAATTAATTATGTGTTTTTGCAGCTGTATACTGTCTTTATTTCTCGACTGAATTTGATTATAAAGTATGTCGACGTGTGGAAGAATTTTATCAAACAACGTCAACCAAAACATAAATTCTGTGTCTTCTAAAGCTCGTCTGAAGCCGGAAGCTTCATTTAAAGTTGCATCATTTGTACATCGTTCTTCTATTTTTTCAAATACTTCTATTAGCTCTTCTCGGTTTTCATACACAGTATTTACTGTTCTAATATTATAATTCCACCGAGTTTCTGCCACCTTGGGCAATCTCTGTTTGACAATTTCTTCTAAAACATGACATCGATTAGACGAATTAAAAAAAAAGCAGGAATAGCCGATAGGTTATTAAAAAATACATGAACTTTGGAATGTTGCGATGATGCTTTCTGCATTGTAAGATTAAGCTGGTGAGCATAACAGTATACATAATAGGCCTAAGGATATTTTTATTTAATTTGAGTCTGCACTCCATTTATAGAGCCACTCATAACGTTTGCACCATCGTATGTTTGTGCAATTAATTTGTGAGGTGTTTGCAAAATTAAATGGTCCAGTTCTTCTTCGATACATTCTGTTATGCCTTTGGCGGATTTGTCTTTAAGTCTTTTAAATCCCCAAAAGTTCTCACAAATTGTACTATTACGTACATATCTAAATGTCAATACCAACTGACACCAATTAATTACGTCTGTAGTTTCGTCACATTGAACAGACAGAAATTCTGAATCTCTAATTTGTTCACTGATTTCATCTCTGCAAACCGCCAGTATAGAATCTAATATTTCATTTTGTATGGTTTTTGATGTTCCCTAAAAACAGTTGCAGTTTTTAAATGTTCTTGAAGGGTTACATCCAATTCAGCGGAAAAATCGGCAAGTTTCCTAAATATTCCACGATTTTTTGATTGTTCACTTTCATCATGACCTCTAAGTGCTAATTCAAATTCGCTGCAAAATTGTATGCAAGAAATAATTCGTTTCAAAATATAACGATTTTTTCTAACTTTCCCATTATGCTCCATTATATGTTGCCTATGAGCAGAATTAAGTTCAGCTATAATATTGACGTTTCCAAGTAAAGCGGACGCTGTGCAAGCATTAATAGGACTATGCGATCCCTCATGTTTTTTAATTCTGACTGAAAGATGAGTTAAATCGTTTATTCCGGTTCTAGCCCAACTTAAATCTGACTGTGAAGACCCCGATGGATTGTAAAATAACACACACGGGAAACAGTACAGCAAATTCGTTACCTCGCAACCACATATCCAGTTAATCTTTTTTTTGTTTAATCCAATCGCAAAGGGTAACCCCATTATGCTTTCAAAGCACTGCGTAGTAGGATGCGGAAACAAGGATAGATGGCGATGAACCGCCTTCTTAAACAAGGATAGGTTGTAATTTTTGGGGAAAAATTCCTTTCGGTAACAAGTTCCATAACTTGGAAGTTCTATAGAAAAAAGAGTCTCCATAGACAGAAGTCCTCACTGTGTCAAGCTGGACCGTACAGGAATTTGCTGTCTCCGACTGTCTAGTACGCCTAAAGAATCTTGCTCTTGGGGGGATCAATCCTATTAGTTCCTGCGAGCATCTTTCATGATAGTACTTGTAGAAAAGAGACAAGTCACCTACCATACGCCTGTGCTCTAGTGTTTCGAGAGAATAGGTCAGACTCTCGTCATCAATTAGGCGAATCGCTCTTCTTTGAATTGAATCCATAAGAGGAAGGTGTGCTTTGGAGCTGAACTCCAAACATGAGAACAGTATTCTAGTGTGGGCCTAACTTGAGCTTTGTATAGTGTTAATAGCTGATGAGATGTGAAGTACTTTTTAGCTCTAAAAAAAAACCTAGCTTCTGAGAGGCGGATTCGGCAGTGGCACGCACATGATCGTTCCAAGAGAAGTTAGTGCTCGCATTCACTCCTAGGATAGATAGATTAGATCCCTTCGGAAGGATTTTACCGTCCATTAGTATGTTTGTTGCATTATCCCTTGATGTTTTCTTAGACAAAACCGCGGCCTGCTTTTTTGAAGCGTTGAAGTCGACCAAATTGTTGTTACCCCATTCCAGAATAATCTCGAGATCCCGATTAATCGTTTGTATCTGCTGTTCCCTTAGTCAATCTGAAGCAGCGATAGATAATGGTTTGTCGGAGAAAAAAGATGATACAAGGTTACTATCATCTGCGTAGCTGTATATAGGATTGGAAGTTGAAGCTAATAGATTGTTTATGTGTAACAGAAAAAGAGTAGGAAACAGAACAGGCCCCTGAGACACCCCTGCCTTAATCGCAAATGTCTCGAATGAGATGCAATCGACGACGACCTGAAGAGATCTGTCAGCGAGAAAATTGGATATCAAATGACAGAGTCCAGGAGGAAGACCATAAGATGTTAATTTGGCGAGAAGAGATCGGTGCCAGACTCTGTCGAAAGCCTTTGAGATATCCAATGCCACAATCCTAGCCTCACCATATTTTTCCACAGCTAAGTTACAGATATGAGTAATATATGCCAGTAGATCGCCAGTGGAACATTGTTGTCTAAAAGCGTATTGCCTGTCGGAGATGATTCTATTTTCCTCCAGATATTTGAGAATCTCGATGATGAGAGCCTTTTTCATTACTTTGGATATAACGGGTAACAAGATATTGAGCGATAGTTGTTTTTTAGGAACAGGCTGCACTCTAGCAGATTTCCAGATGTTAGGGAATACACCTTTGTTGTAAAAGAGTGTGATCAATTTGCTTAGGACAGGCGTTAACTCTGGGGCGCACTTCTTAAGAACAATAGCGGAAATACCATCAATGCCAGAAGCTTTCGAGGTATCGAGCTCAAGGAGAATTTTCCTGATTGTGCGTTGTCTAAAAACAACTTCAGGCATCGAAGTGCCAACCTTAGGAAGAATAGGAGGTTCTGCGTTTCGAGAATCAAGATTGGAATTTTGGGCAAACATTAGGCTAACATGTTAGCCTTTTCCTTGGGGGTAGTAGGAATATTGCTATTTTCATCGAGTAAAGGTAGAAAATTTGAAGATGTAAAATTCTTTCCAATCGACTTTGCAAATCCCCAAAAGGACTTGGAACCGTTCGGACAGTTGATAAGCCTCTGACGCATTTTACGATCGAAATCACCTTTTGCCTCGTCAATAACCTGTTTACAAGAATTTCGTGCATCTACAAATATGGTCCGAGTCTCGACTGAGGGATTATTTCGCCAACGACGATATGCGCGATTTTTGCAGGAGCACATTTTTTACTGAACCAAGATTTACGGGAGGCAAACTTCTTTTGGGAGTGGGGAATTGAGCATTCCATACCAATCAGGATAGTTTCGGTGATGGATTCGGCGACTAAGGAAGGGTTGCCTGAGTTAAAGCAGACTTCCTGTCATGGAAAAGATGCAAAGAAGTCTCCTAATTCTTTCCAGTTTGTAGAGTTAAAGTGCCAAACCCTACGGGACTGCGTCTGGGAAGGAGGTGGTATATGAAGCGAGCGAGAGGCTGCTACAAGCTTGTGATCCGAATTTCCAAGCGGTGATGTCGCAGAGATTTTACACGAATTTGGTGAATTTGTAAGGAAAAAGTCGAGTAGATTAGGTTGATGGGTATCTACATCAGGAATTCTTGTGGCTTCCTCAAATAATTGTGATAGTCCACAAGTAATGGAGAAAGCCTCTGCCACCCTTTCCGCGTTGTCAGTTCGGAAAGAAAACGTTAACCAGGGGATGTTGTGTACGTTGAAGTCACCGAGAAAGACAACCTCAGCTTTTGGATAATTCGTCTGTAGGTGATCAAAGGTTACGGAGAGATAAGAGCAGAGCTGTCTGTATAAAGGGATCGTTTGGAGACAAATAAAGTGAACAAATGAATATTACTTCGTTCTTGGAACAGATTTTCAGCCAAATCAAATCATGATCAGCAGATTCCAGTGCTTTTTCTCGTTGACAGGACAGGTCGCTTCGCGTAAAAGCACATATTCCCCTCTTGTGTCGAAATTTTGTGTGCAAGTCGTAGTTAGGGCAAAGCAAATGGAATGTATTGATGGATGGGGAGACTTGGGTTTTTGTCAGAGACAGCACAAGGGGTCTTTTCTTTTGAAGGTGTTGATAAACCGAGTTTAGATTTGAGTTTAGACCCCGAATGTTACAGAATTGAATTTTGAATGAATTGTTTGAAAGAAACTTGGCCCGTGGTACATTAAATTTTTCCGTCGATTTTAGATTCCTTCGTACACCCTCTACCCGGAATCCAAACGGGAGGGTAGTTTACGTCCGGAATTTTTTGCACGAAGAGAATCCATCATCTTTGTTTTTAATAATTAGAAAAAAAAATCAGAGTAGATTAAAAAAGGAAATAAAGAAAAAGAAAGAATGAGGAAAGAAGGATAGCGGAAACCGACTCACGTGTCAGAGACGGAAACATGATATAAGCATCATTTCACCGCCTCCTGGTGATACGTGGGGTGGTACTACCTCGGACGACTGAAAGTTCCAGTCTACCACCTAATAATATATATTATAGGTATTCGTACAAAAGTGCCTGGTAAACGCTCTTTTTTCGGATTTTTTTTAATACTTTTTCATACTGTTCTAGTTTTAACATTGGCAAAGGCCTAGCTAGTTCTTTTATTTTTACTTTTTCCTCCAGTGGAAGTTTACTAAAATCTTTTTTTAATGAAAAACTTATACTGTTCATTTTAAAGACAGAATTAAATCTAAAATCTAAAGCAAAATTCTGAAACTCATCGTGGGTGTTTATTCAGCAACTTTTTTTCCTATAATCAGAACGAAATCAACCAATTAATAATTAGACCTTAGAATGGGTGCTGCTATCTCTTTATGAATAGCGGTACTATTGGCAGCTAGGCCAGTAAGCGGCAGAATTAGCAATCGCAATCAGATCAGCCGGTACCTGCGCATTTAGCATCATAAACCGTAAATACACACTCCAAACTCTGACTCGTACTTACCATTTGGCAATATCGCATAAGCGCGGAGCGGCGTACCCCGTTCTAGCTTTAACGTGGTGTTCTGTAGTTTATTTCTCCGTATCCCGTGGAGGCCTTAATTAGTATATCATTACTTTGTATTTAAAAATAAGATTAATCAAAATCTTTTACATTAAATAGAAAGGAATAGATCGCTTATTTCACGAGAGCTCGCGCTCTCGCGCTCTTTAAGACCAGCCGCCACTGGGAGGGCGCAAAGTTGAACTGCGTTTACAAAAAGTGCTGTATTGTGGAATTATAAATAAATTGTCAATTGAGAAAAATTAACCGAATTAGGTCTGGAATCTTTTGATTCAACTTACCTCTTCCGGAGATACTGGTAATAGACTTGGTGGGTATTTTTTCATCAATCCAGATTTTTGCTAATGAAAAAATTAACATTCTCCTTGCTTCGGTTAATAAGTTAATTTATTTTATTTACATTTCAAATAATCCCTAATTTAAAATACTTATAATAATTATGATGTGCTTAGTTTTGCATACAATTTAACATTATTGTCGAATCCTTTCAATGTAATTACCTAAATTAATTCTAACCAGAACACTAATAAATCAGGCATACATTAAAATAATTTAAAATCAGCAAATATTTAAGTGACGCTATGTTATAATGGGAAGTATTTTACACTACATTTTTAGGTAGAAAAGTACTCCATTCTTTTTACAGTTAATGAGTAAAATTGATATACATACATATGTATTTACATTTCTTATAATGACTTGATTTTAAATAAATTATGATCAACTTGGTTCGGTATACAATTTGAAATTATTGTCGTCTTTCTTGTATTCATTATCTAAATCAATTCTAATTTTAACATTAATAAGTTCATGCATACATTAAAATAAATTAAAATTAGCAAATATTCGGAAAAAATTGTAAAATATATTGCAAATTCGTTAATCACTTTAGATATGTATACCAAATTAAGCAAATAATAAATAATTTTAATTAGGAGATAACTTGCTAATATTAGTATGCAAACTTATTGGTAATGTCAGTAAATATTGCATAATGATTAAATTTAAAAATAAATTTAATAAAAATTTTAAGATGTTTTAATCGTTAATTTCAATCGTTCATCCTTTAATAATTCAAACAGGTATGATTTTGCATTAAAGCAATATATATTAATTAAAGATCACATTACTCTTAGTTTACAGCTCGACAATATTTTAATGTTTTCAACTTTCATTTCATTTTTTATTAATCAAACTATGCCCAAGTAAGGCTTTTAAGAAGTAAAAGTTATTTATAGGTTTATATTCACTATGTATAATATACATGTACGTATATATGTCTTGGTTATAACATTACGTGACCAGTTGAACGTACCTGATGAATTGGTTGTTCAACTTGAAAAATTAACCAATTAATGTTTTGCAATGCATTGCCTAAAGCGCTTTCTGCCATAATGTAGATTGAAGAGTATTAAATAGTAAAATACATAGTAATATTAATGACATGATTAAGGAAGCTCCCCAGAATTGACTTTGAAACTTTCATTTGAATCATTGCTTAATTTTTTGCTTGTTCCTCAATGATATTAGACTTATTGTTGCTACGGTTGTACATGTCGTGACTGTTGATACATTTAGAGTTAGATTGGCCTAATTATATTTGAGAGATTTCGTAATTACACATTATTTTATTGTATTCGGTCTACGGAATAAATATAAAGCAGTATTAATGCCGGGAAAAGTATAATGAGCCACAGAAAATGATCCTGGGAAAGGAAAATTTTATTGTAAAAACATGTCTTTAATAATTAATGTTTTTGCTTTTGTGATTATCGTTAAACAATACATATATACTGTTATTTGCGAAATAATAGATTCTAGTAAACTGTAAAATGTCATTTCATTTTAGATAACCGTAATAGCTATTTGGCCTCATTTTTAGTAGCTATTGTACGAGGAAATTGTTAATCGTCATTAGAAACTAAACGCTTTCATTTGCGAAGCCCTTACTTTATATACATACTACATTAAAACCTCTCTTTACGGCCACTCCTTCATTGCCTTTAAACTTCTTGAAAAACTATTGCTATCCCTTAAAAAGGGTCATTTTTTAGAGGCCTGAAAATTCCATGCAATTCGTATACAAAAGAGTGAATGCATGAATTGCATTTTCGGTACTCGATGAGGTTTATTATTACTGAAAAGGAAGTTGCGCTATGTAAACACCACTACAGCACATAAGAGATCTGATGCTTTTGGACACAATGTTTTAGTAGAAAGAAATTCCAAGTCGTTTGCCAAGTTTAAAGTAAGAAAAATCTTGATGATAAAGAACATTTTGGACGTTCATCCAGCACGCTGAGTTAAAATTATTAAAAATTTCCGACATACAATGAGAGAATTAGTAGAATAGTTGAACACTTCCAAAATAAGTGCTTACAATTATTTAGTGTAACTTGAATTAAATAAATCGTTTAGCACGATAACACTCAACGTGTGTTTGCAACTTTACCAAGAAATAATGGACTTTAACACTAAACCTACCGACAGTTCTTGTATACCTATTCCTACCGCGTTGGGTCAAATTGACCGGTAATTAAAAAAAGTTGTCAGTTTTATCTTTTAACGCAGCCAATGGTTGATTTATTGCTGAATGTATATAAAATAAACAATTTTTATGAAATTTCATTCAAATTTATTTTTATATAATGTCAGTTATTATAAACTTAAAAAAACCTAGATGCTTACCAAACTAAATATTACATATATCTAAATTTATTTATGGCGAAAACAAATAAAATTAAACTTCAGTACATTGTTTACAAATTATTTTAGTTTGAAATGTGCATTTGCCGCACACATATTTCTTGCACTTCGAACAGATTTTGGTAGTTTTATAACCTGTACAACATTTTATTTGACAAGTTTTTCGTACTAGCGGATCTAAAGCAGAGGATGATGTTAATAAAAGCTTTTCTTCCCGTGATTTACTATATTCAGAGCCAAGTTCTGAAGCTAACTGGAATAAAAATTCCTGCCTCGAAATATTTTCGCCTGTGGTTTCTTTATACAAAACCCAGGCATTTATTCCAGCTAGGTTCAAAATGTTAAAAAATATTTAAAGTGGCCACCTACAACTTTTTGACTTTACACTATATTTCCTTGCCATCTGATCTGCCACATCTACACCAAATTTTGTAGTGTTATAGAATCTAATAGTTTCTGGTATACGTTTGCTACTTTTATCTACTTCTATTGATTTATGTATAGAACTTAGGATAATCACTTTCTTTTTTGGCTTACTTTTATACACTGTAAGAGTAACATGATTTGATCTATAGAATTTGCTTGAAAATCTAGTCATTTTATCTTTTTTTTCTTTGGCTAACTTTGGCAAATCTCTTTTATTTCCACGGATTGTTTCTACAATTGTGGTCTTTTTGGCAAGTAGCTTTTTGGCTAATGATACACTCGTAAAAAAGTTATCTGTTGTAACGTTCCTTCCGCATCCTGTGAACGGTTCCATTAGCTTTAGAACAACGAACTCCCCAAGTGGAATTGAACAGTCTGTTCTTTCATCCTTTCCCAAATAGGGACACCCATTTATTATATATTTACTATTGACGTCACAAGCCAACCAGAATTTTATTCCAAATTTGTCTGGTTTGTTGGGCATATATTGCGTAAATCTACATCTGGTCTTCGTCGGAAACAACTGTTCATCAATAGTAATGTATGCATCAGGTTTATAACAATTTTGTGAATTCTCAATAAATCGGTCCCGTATTGTCGATATCATAACAAATTTATTGGTTTGTAAATTCTGACTTCTTTCGCTCTTCCTATCAAATCGTATAAACTTCATAATTTCGGTAAAATCGTTTCTGCTCATTGTTTTTGAAAAAAAGGCCGGTCCCCAATTTCTATTCCACAAATATGAGACATCTAAATTTCTTGCTTCATATGCGCCGCGGGCATATAGTAAAGCAATAAATGCATCAAGTTTTGCAGGACTTAACTCCCACTTAGTTCCTAACATTCTAAATGCTTCTTCTTCTGTACATTTTATAATGTGATCCATTATGAGGCGATCAATAATAAGAGAAAATGCCGTCTTTACTTGTCCTTTTATTATATGACGTTCAGCATATCCTGTTGGGCCTGACGTATCCCTAAATATATTATGCACTTGTGCCCTGCCAGGTTTGGTATTTCCGACTATTTCTTCCCAAACTGTCCCATCAACCGCAGTTTTGATGCGTTGATAATCTGTATCTGTCTCACTTTCGGATGTCAATAAAACTCTCTTTCTTTTCTGCCCTGGACGCTTATTTATAATATTCTCCTATTCATTATCGCTCTCTGACTCTAATTCACTTGTTGTAAGTAGCTCTTTATCTGTTTTCATGTTTTTCGCAATTCCAGAAATTTCCTGTTCATCACATACTAAACACTCTTCTTCTAAGTCCGTTATTTTTTCCAAGTACCTTGAAATTTTGAAACGCCTTGACATTTTAGGGTAAATATCCACCACACAATATTACCATTACACTATTTAATCAAAACCCACTCCGGGATAACCGTTAATTCGTACAAATTATCTAAATTTATACAATTATATCTACCGGTCAAATTGACCGACCGCGGTAGGTAGGGCAAACAATAAATTTTTCTTGGAAAATAAAAAAAAAATTAGAAATCAAAACTGTAAAATACATTAATAGTGTATTTTAAGAAAAGTCATATAGTCTGAAAGCATTATTATAACGATTAATAATAATAAATTTTACAAAAGTTTGAAAAAAGTCAATTTGACCGCTGTTGGTAGGTTTAGTGTTAATGGGACAGTACACTCACCTGGCATAACACTGTCACATTTCGATTTGTTTCATTTACTAGAAAACTTTATCAATGTACATAAAATCAAATTCAATACGGATGGTGCAGAAACTGCACTTGGAAAGGATTTTCCTAAGCAAATTCAAAACTGTTTAGGAAAATGGAATTGTGAAATTATCTGAGAGATGAAAGATATAGGCTAAAATGGCACGTACTAGTCATGTAACGAATATTCGCATTCGCATTCGCGAATATTCGCATGGTTTTTAATATTCGCATTCGCACTCGCATTCGCAAGAAATTATACGAATATATTGCGAATGCATTTGGCAACAAAACGGGAAATTATTTATGGAATAATAATGCAACTGTTAAGGCAGGGTTTTTAAACTGTGGTTCATGGACCCTTGAAGCATCTATATCATGAGTTTGGAGGTTCATTAGTAACGTACCTAACAACCATGATACGCGAGGCGAAATGTGGCACGTAATCGGGAGACTGGTGGCTTAGAGAGAGATAGACAGTAAGATGTTTAAGAACTGGCGTAACTCTATGCAAAGTATACGGCACCGTCCGACTGTCTGGAATATTGGCTGTAACTTTAAAAACAAAATTTAGAACAAAATATTTCAAATAAACGTTTTTTGGTTAATTATTTGTCAGATTTTGGTGACCCTAATTTCTTTTTCCCTGCTTTTGTTTCATTGCTACGGTAATGAACTTTGAAATTTCAAATAACATCCGTTGTTTGCTTTTTTAGAATTTGCATATCTTTCTGCATTTGGTGACACCCCAAATCTTACAGAGTTTAGAAGTGAAAAAGTTCAAGAAAATATAAGAATTTCATAATTTTACCGATTTTAATATTAAATAATTTAATATTATTTTTAAACATGCGTTAGTCATTAAAATGAAATTTTTGCCAGTATATCTATGTTCGTTTTGGTAACGATTTCATTTTAGTACTTGGAGTTCTTTAAAAATAACATTAAAAAAATGAATAATAAATATCAGTAAAATTATGATTTCTCGAAATTCTGAACCCCTATAAATTTGATGTTACCGAATGCAGAAAGTTAAGATTTTTTTCAAAAGAGCAAAAAATTTTCAGGTGTCATTTGAAAACTCAAAAATTAGTTACCAAAGCAACAAAATAAAAGCTAAGAAAACAAAATCAAAGTCACTGGAAAGTGACAAATAATTAACCAAAAAAGTTTATGTGACACATTTCTTTTATAAACATTTTTAAAAAAGTTATAGCTAATGTTCTATACATACACCGGACCCTGATAAACCTACGGCTCCTCTGTCTAATAATATCATTTTTCTTTCTTAAATATATATACAAAAAGAATTTTATGTTTAAATTACTTTGGGCATCAGATATTCAGTTAATAGAAACTGATTAAGTTTTTTAAGAAATACATACTCTGCACAGTTCATTGTTCATTTCTCTTAAAACAAAACCTGCACTAAAATGGTTTTCGCATACAAAATCTCGAATTGACAACAGCCAGTCATTTCGCGGGATTTTTCACCTCCATACATCAACTTTGTCCTTAGGCACTCGAAACAACGACACTTTTTCATGACAGCTTTTATAACCACTGTTGCACCTAGACATAACACAAGTCTTGCCCATTTTGTAATTAAAATATAAATATAAAACCCAAAAGTTGCGAAACAGTTGCATAAAATATCAATATTTGCATAAGAAAGCATTGCTTAATCTACTCAAGGCAGTCCTTCTACGGGCTATCCTTCATATGCTGTTCTCTTTTCAATCGTCTCTGGTTTTAGTGCCACTTATCGCAACAGTGAGATATAGCGGGTTACATTACCAGTCTTATATTATATCATGCTAACAACTTATGCGGTAATTATACAGTTCCACTTAATAAAAAGTATTTTTAATTCCCTTTTATTTCTTCCTTCCCTTCTTTTTTATATTCTTTCTTATTAGCTAAAATAGGGTACTAGGGCGCTTACCCTCCCCTGGTTCATACAACCAACGGAAAATCTATATTCTCAACTAAGGGATCCATTTCAAAACATTTCTATTTGTTCCTGAGAATTATTCCTTTCTTGGAAATTTCGACATCATCTTGAAATTTCGACTCTTTCCTAAAAATCTGTTTTTTCCACAAAATTTCTGTTTTTCTTCTTGAAATTTCAAATTTATCCTAAAATTCAAGCTTATTTATCAAAATCCGACTTTTTCAAAATTTCAACTTTTTATCTTAAAATTCGTCGTTTTTTGACTTTTTCTGAAAATTTCAATTTTTCTTTAATTCGTCTTTCTGCAAATTTCGACTTGAATATCAAACATCGCCATTTTCTCGAAATTTGATAGATCTTTTAATAAAAAAGAAAAAATATTTAAAATAATACTTACTTGGAAATTATCCGTTGAAAAATAAATATTAATTCCATAAATGTCGACTCTTTTTTCTTGAAATATCGACTTTTTTCCTAAAATTATCCTTAAAAATTCTCCCTTTTTTTTTGAAATTTCGTCATAATTTGAATTTTTTCTCGAAATTTGGATTTTTTCTCAAAATGTCGATATTTTCATCGAAATTTTCAATTTTTTCAAAATTTGGGTCTTTGGAACTTTCGATTTTTACCTCGAAAATAATCTTTTTCCCTAAATTTTTATATCTTGTAAATTTTTCCAAAAGTTGAGGTTTTTTATTAAATTGATTTCTTGAACATTCTCAGTTTATTCCAAAACTGTTTTTTTTAAATTATAATTCGTCTTTTTCTTAATAACTACTATAAAGTCGAGTTTTGAAAAAGCACAATTTTGAGTATAAACTCAAAAATTTTACTTTTTTCTCTTAAAATTGGACAATACTGAAGTTTTTTAATATTTCATAGAAATTTCGGCCTTTTTCTCGAAGTTTTAATTGCCTGGAAATTTCAACCTGTTTCTCAAAATTCGTTCTATTCTTGAAGTTTAGACCAAATGTTTTATGTTTCAAGAATTTGCTACTTAAAATTGTGCTTTTTATCCAAAATTCGACTTTTTATTAAAATGCGTTTATTTTTTCAGAACTGGATTTAAATTTTGCTAAAAACATAACAATTTTGAGAATGGTATAAATTTAAATGAAAATAAAAATTGTAAGAGAACTATTCTTAGAAACTGAGATTTTTCTCTTCAAATTCGATTTATTTTGAAAATTTGGATTTTTCTCACAAAATTTTTAAGTGCCAGTGAAAAAGCCAACATTCGCATTTGGGAATGTTGGAAATGAATGTTCGCATTCGCATTCGCATCCGCGAATGTGGGAAAACATCGTTACATCCCTAGCACGTACATTATATAAGCATGTTAAAAAAAAACAAAAATTGCAAGTTTCATTGTAGTGCTTCAACTTCTTATTGAAATTATTGATTAATTATTGATGCTTTTAACTTAATTATATATTTAAATATTATCCATTTTGTGATTATTTGAACCAGTGACAAAAATTGTTAAACTAATAAGGTGTTTATTTAATTTGTGGTTGTAATAGTAGTCACACTTTTTTAAGTGTTATTTCCCCGACAATTATCTTGAAATTTATTTCAATCATGATTTCTAGAAATCGTTGCGTTATATATTATTTGTGATTTCTATATTTAGTTATCAGGAACTTCAAAGAGAGCAAACTCCATCAGTTGCACCTTTTTCAGGTTACAAGGTGTGACAGTTTTCTAAAAATAGCATATAAATATTACATATAGAAATAATCATATCGATAATTGTAAGACTGTAGATGTTGCTTTATTATTGTCTCGCTTTGTTTGAATATTTTTTGTTCTATTGATTTATTTTTTACCTATTTACTAAGTCTATACTATAAACATTTTTTATAAAGTAAATGTAAAATAGAATTAAAATTAATACAAAATTTTAACGAAACTCGTTCAGCGTTCACGTAAAATCAATGTTTATAATTTAACGTAAGCTTACAAATTGGTTTCAAAACGCAAACCATGTGTTCTTAACGGCTCCTATAACATAACATGAAAAAAGCAACGATTGATTTTAATATAAAAAAATTCCCACGATTCAAAAAGAAAAATTCGACTCCAGAAAATGAAAGATCAACAACTGGGACACCATTTAGAAGAGGTGGTGATATTCTGTGAAGGGGAATTTTCGTGTCCCGCCGATATATGTCACAGAAGAACTTAGATTACAAAGCTAGTAATTTTCAAAGATCATCAAAGCCTTATAGGGTCACAGACGATCCAAAATTTTTAATAATTTTGGATATAACCTATTTGCGTACACCAAAAGTTTCTCGACTCAGTAGGTGTGTTTTTTTTATAAACATTAATAACCTGGAAGTAAATATCAACAGGAGAAATAAAATTAAAATTATATTTGAACAGCATGATATATCATTATGAAAGTATTTGTTGACAACACTTTTACATATTTTTTATAACTCTGATAGCGGAGGTTCAAAATAATAACAAAAAAAGGGGTTTTCCATGCCACACATGTGATAATTTTAATACTGAGATATTAAGAGTGTACATACTAGGAACCTACAGATAGAACGTCCTCTAAAATATGCATGAAATGTGAAAATACATACATCCTACAATGCGTATTTAAATTAAAAAATATGTAGTTATTATGTTAATTTTGCAAAACATAACTAGATTGGTACCTCTTAAACTTTTTCATGTAACATCAGTTTGTCTCTACAGTTTTTTATTAACTATATAAGATGCTTTTCTGTATACGTGGAGTTATTTAACATAATAGATAGATACAGAGCGCACCAAGAAAATTGTTAAGGGGGGGCTGCTTTGGTTTTTAAATTAGGATAGCCAAAAATTCTAATTTTTTGGTTTCGAAATTTTCTAAAAAAAATAAAAATTTTGAAACAAATTGGAGTTCATAAAAATATGTTTATATTCTGGAAATTGTATCAGTAAAGTAGCAATAAAATCTTGGTATGACGGGAAATTATCAAAATTTAAAAAAAAACTCATACTTTGGAATGGATTTTTAAAAGTAAGATGAAATTTTGAAAATAAAGTAAAAAATTCTGGAAAAAAATTTGAATTTAAGTCTTTAAGCGTATTTTAAAGAAAAAACCTAAAAGGTAAAAGTGTAAGCCTGAAATTTGAAAGGATAGGTAGAAGTTTCCAAAAAAAACATAATTTGTATTATTTTTTTCCTAAAATTGCAAGTTCATTATCGAAATTTGTAAATAGATTCCGGTAAAAAATTGAAACTTCTAGATCAAGGTGTAAATTTCGAATTTAAAACCAATATATAGAAAAAGCAGTGAAAACTGAAAGTGCAAATTTTAAATGTTTTTGAAAAACTCTCGTAATTAACGATGAAAAAATTTTCTCGAAATTTCTAAAAAAAAGTTGGACAATGCACCGAAATTAAAAATCCAAATGAATTGACCTCCTGAAAACAATTGAAATTTCGATATTAATGTTAAAATAACGCTGTAACTAGATAATTATCTCACACGGGACAATTTAAATTTTAGAGAGGACAAGTCTATTTTAATTTTAAAGTCATTTAAAGTCAAACAGAAGGTAAAAAACATGTTCGACAATTCAGCTGAAACTCGTAGTACAAAATTCAAGTTTAAAATAAAATTTTGGAAAAGAAACTAAAAATGGAAAGCAACTAAAATAATAAAAAAATCGAAATTTCTAACCTGATTATCATTATGAAAAATTAAAGGAATAAAATTTAATTGTATTATGCATAACAGAAATTTAGACAAAAATTTGGAAACAAAAGTCTAATCCTCAAAAAGAAATAGAAATTTTCAACTTAAAATCGAAATTTTAGTGGATAAGTAAAAACTTAAATTGTACACTAGAAATTAGAGAAAAATGTTAGTATTTTTAAAAGTCTCACAAATAATTTGTGAGATTTGTGAGAGTTATTAAATTTAATGAAAATCTCGAGATAAAGACTTTAGGATTAATAAAATCGTAAAATTTAATTGTAAGCTAAACATTTAAGAAAAAAAGAATATTTAATTTATCAACATGGATTTTGAACTTTAATCTGAAAATTTGATGAACAAAGTTCAAATATTATGCGTGAAGGTCAAATTTGCCAAAACATCTATTTCAAAATAATTAAATTAACAAAAGCACTCAAAATTTTGAAAAAAGTCGAAATTTTGAGAAAAGATCGAAATTTTGAGTAAAAATTTTCAAAAGAATTCGATTATGCATTCCAAAAGCCGAATTTACTGAATTCAAAGCTTCGAGAAAACGCACAAATACGAAAAAGGTAGAAATTTTGAAGAATTGAAATTTAAGAAAATGGTCTACATTTTAGGAAAATTCAAATTCTCAAAAAACCAAACCTTTCGGGAAAACTTGAAATTTTGACGGAAAAAGCCGAAATAAAAAAAATGGAATTGCTGAACAAAGGTTGAAAATTTAAAAGTCAAAATTGTAAAAAATCTTACTTTTCAAAGGTAGAAATCTTCAAAAATATTCGAATTTTTTAAAACGAAACCTAGAAAAGTCGAAATTTTCCAAAAGTCAAAACTTTAAGAAATAACTAGTCCAAATGAAAGGCCGTGGACATTTTGAAATGTCATTTTCAAAATAGGTTGAAATAGGTCTTAAAACAATCGAATACTTCAAACAAGTGGTAATTTGTCACAAAAGTAGACATTTTGAAATAAGATGAAATTTTCAAAGGGTGTCGAAATTTTGAAATGTCAGAATTTTTTAAAAAAGTTGAAATTTGAATAATTTTAATTTTGAAGAGTCGACATTACAAAAAAAAAATTGATTTTTTGTAATTTTTTTTAATCGTCACAACGAAGCCCCGATTTTTGGTACTTACCTGCATAATTTCGATAGTTAGATTAACCACTGAATTCCATTGTGCTGAAAGTGCGTGTATTACCCAATATTCAGTGCAACATCAGTCTAATAAATCTATTAAATTATAAATCTAATCTAATTGTGCAGGTCAAGCTAGACGATTATTTAGTACAATTACACCAATTAATTGGTATAGTAATGATATTGACAATTACTAATATTTATGCGTTTGGTTTATAATACACGACCCACGCAAAATAATAAATATTCTCAAAAAAGCAGTAAAAATATATTGTTGGGTGTAATCGGTTCGAAAATTAATATTAAGTGAATTGTAACCAGTTCATTTCAAACTTATTTCAGAACACTACAATTATAATTCACTTATCTATCAGACTATCTGGTTAACTAACTAACCAACTGTCTAACTGACTCCCTGAGGGAAAGACCACCGCGTATTTATATCCTTCCATTTTGTTACAATATCTCCCTCTTAAGACTGATCTTCCCGATTAGTTCCAATCAGTCACTTCGCCACTAAACTTGCACAGTCTGTTGAGGTGTACCACATTCATCTTGGTCCTGGGGCTGCGCTGGATCCTATATACTAAGTCGATGATCCTTTTCAACTACTTTGTACGGCCCATCCCAAGATGGCGTAAACTTCTGCGAAACTCCTTTCTTCCGCTGAGGGTTGTAGAGCCACACCAATTCGCCCTTACTGAAACCACAATGGTTGGCGATTTACATATCTTGTCTTTATCTGGTCTGTCGCCAAGTTGATCTTCGTCCGCACCAGGGCATGTGTCTCCAATATTGCTTCCCTCAAGCCGTCTACGAAACCCATCGTCTCTCTGGGGGTCTCCCTTGGTGATGCTAACACCAAGTCACACGAAAGCCGCAGTTCCCTCCTGAAGAGCCCTTTTGCCGGAGTCTGACCCGCTGTTTCATAAGTTTGTAGTAGTGGTAGTTGTCGGTCCCAGTCTTCCTGATGCTTGGAAACGACCTTCGAAAGTATGTTCCTCCAAAGTCTTGTTAAATCTTTTCACCATTCCATCAGACTGTAGATGAAAAGGTGTCGTTCGAGTTCTTTATTCCAAGAAGACGGCATACCTCTTGGAAGACCTCCGATTCGAAGTTCCTTCCTTGGTCCAAGTGTAGTTCCAAAGGAACACCAAATCGATAAATGAAGTTGTCTACAAGCACACTTGCGACTGTGGTAGCTTTCTGGTTCGGAATGGCGTAAGCTTCAGGCCATTTACTAAAATGGCCACCATGATATACTTGTTTTCATCATCTGATGCTGGGAATGGCCTTGCCACATCTAGTGCAATTCTTTCAAATGGAACTTCCACATTATACTGTTTCAGGGCCCCTTTGGTTCTTGTACGAGGACCCTTGGATGCAATAGAACCCAAAATTAATACTTCGTGAATTGTAACCACTTTATTTCAAACTTATTTCGAAACACTACAATTATAATTCACTTAACTATCAGACTATCTGGCTAACTAACCAACCAAGTGACTAACTGACTACCTGAAGGAAAGACTAGCGTGTATTTATACCCCTCCGGTTTTTTGAACGGAATCCGTACAGATAAGATTATCGCTTGTGGAAACGTCTGGAGCGTTTATCTGCAGTTTGATTCATTCGCGCGGCCGCTTCTGTTTCTAAAGAGTTCCTTATACAATCACTAATACAAATTTTATAACTACATTTTGTTACAATATATTTCCTTTGCTGTCTTGTATTAGTAACCATTGATACTTGACTACCTATTCATCGGGCTTCCCCCTTTGCACCTCTTGAATATGGACGGTTCCTCCTCAATCATCCAGGTCCAAGAATTTTTATTTCGATTACATCTTTTAATCATAGCTATATGTAGATATTGTTAACATTAGTACCTTGGTAATGCGACAGTAGCATTTTGGTGATGCAAAATCATAAGATTTTCCCCTATCAAAAATCGCTCCATGCAAAAAAGTTTTCAGTTCAAAAAATTATAATAATAATAATTAAAAGAAAAATACTGACTTGGAATAAAGTATATAAAATTTTTGTTTGTAAGTATACAAAGATTTTTTGTATGGTCTATTATAAAGTTATTAATGGTATTCGTAAACAAATTCACAGAATGACATCTATACCACTTTCTCCTTCATAGTTAAAAGGATGGTCGAGAGATATAATTGTAGCTTATTTCTTTAAAAATTGTATAAAATGGTTGTCTTTGGAAGGATGCATGTTACTTGTTATGAATGTTAAGGTTCCACAAAGTGAGGATACACAATATCCGTTTCTCATGGTTCATTTTATTTGTGTCAAGTTTTTCACGTTCTATAATTTATAGTTTATTGTTGTTAAAGAATATTTTTGTTGATCTAAATTGCTTAACAGGATTAGAATTAACTACTAATTTAATTTATTAATACAGACACAATAAAAATAGCAACTTCATAAGAATTACTGCTTGTTCTTCTAAAATATCAGTGGGTTACACAAAATCCTACCATGCTAAATAGTATATGACCTTAAAACTACCACACCAGTTAAATATTTTTATCTTGAAGTATTATTTTGATGAAATCAAAAATGGTTACAAAATATTATTAATAACTTAGTTGACTTTCTCAAATATAAAATATGTTAATTAAAATGTGTTGTGATTTATATTAGTTTAGCTGTGTGTGTCTCATTGGCAAACAACAACATCTTGGGAACCACACTTTTTTTTTGCTATTTTAGCTCACGGTGCCCAGTTTGTAAGATATTTAAATTATGATTTAAATACATTTTAATTAAATTAATTTAAATAATAATTTAAATATCTTAAAAATTGGGCTCGGTAAGCTAAAATATAAAAAATTGGGTAATTTAGGACGAGTCAATAAGGATCTAAAAACTAAAAAAAAATAAATCTTAGGAACCATTCAACTTTTTTCAAACCACGTTTCTAACTTAAAAATAGACGCACTTCCTACGTAAACTTTCGGGATCAATTTCCAAAAACGTTGAAATAACTGACTTCTACTTATAAACAGAAGACTAAACACTAGTTTTCATATTTAAAATTTCAAAAATTTCGAAATTCGATATAAAATTTAATCTTCTATTTAACACGAATTTACAAAAATCCTTTATTAATGCTTACTTACGTTGCATGAGGAACATCTATGTAAAAATGTCATGTTTCTAAACCCACCAACGTACCTTGTCTGTAGGACATGCAATCTTGCAACAAAATCTCAATTCCGGTACTTGCG
The DNA here is from genome assembly GCA_028583605.1 of Dastarcus helophoroides. Taxonomy (NCBI): domain Eukaryota; kingdom Metazoa; phylum Arthropoda; class Insecta; order Coleoptera; family Bothrideridae; genus Dastarcus; species Dastarcus helophoroides. The sequence continues at coordinate 6,508,520 of CM053332.1, forward strand.
GGATTCAGAGTTCTTAGGATCCAGGTATTTGCGGGATTCCGAAGGTCACAAGACTTCGAAAATAAAGTATCGTATCATCAGATTATACACCTTATACATGTTTTTAAAGGGATTAAATGAAACGAAAAACAATTTAAGTCAAAAAGTGAAAATTTCAGGCGAAACCAAATTTTGGAAAAAAAATCTTTAGAGAATGTCAAAATGTACCAAAAAGAAAAGCTTTAATCTTGAGAAAAGTTTTATTTTTAAGAAAATAACGAAGTTAAATGAATAATAAATATTTGTAATTTACACCTGAAATGTGAAGAAATGAAGAAAAATCAAGTAGTTTATAGTTAAAAACTCAGTAAGAATAAAAACTGAAAGTTTAAGAAATATAAAATTAAAAAAAAACTTGAAAAAGAATATAATTCAAGCTAAATGTCCAAAATCTCGTGAAAGGGTCGAAATTTCCAATTAAAATTTAAAATTAAAAAAAACATTGGAGAAGAAATTTTTTATAAGAATTTGGAATTTACAATGATTTTTTCGATATTTCGTTTTTTAGGTAAAAGTGATAGAGAAAAAAATCTAAATTATAGAAAACCTTTAACAAACTAAACTTAAAATCAAAGTTAAAGTGAGGAAAAACAAAAAAAAAAACTCAACGAAAAAGCTAATTTTTGCATTTCAATTAAGAATTTATTTAAAAATAAGGAAAAATAGAAGTACATCAGAAATTTTACGAAAAAAAATTGTAATTTCCAATTTATAATTAACATTTCGGAAAAAAGAAAACGTTTTGATAAAGGCAAAACTTGAGAGTTTTAACCCTCAATTTTATGAAAAAAGTTTTAATTCGAAATCTTAAAAAAGGCAATGCTGATAAAAATTGGAGGTTTAGCAAGTTTTTGAGTTGAAACTTGAAATTTCAAGAGAAAAAAAAACGAACATTTATGTTTAGATAAAAAATTTAACAAGAAATTGAAAAAAATAACTCAGAACTTTAAGAAATAAATCTAAATTTCGACATTAAGTCAATATTAAAAAAATAAAATTCATATAAAAACCCAAAATTTGGAAATGAAATTTCAATTTATGATTTTCAAATTCAAAATCAGTTTAGAGAAGAAATTTTTGAAAAATCGAAATTGTGAGCTCCAAGTTATAGTTCGATATTGCGTAGTTGAAAGACAGAATTTAGAAAAATAGTGACAATGTGTAAAAAATTCTGCAATTGAAAGTGAAAGTTTAACCTTGAAATTTAAAAAAAATGATTATGTACATACATATAACTTACGAAATCACTTGAAAAACATATTTAAGCAAGTAGAGCGTAACCTAGACTGCAGTAAAGAGGCCCTCTAAACGTGTCAATCGTAAGTAATCGAACTAACGACAGTTGAAGCACAAACGTTTAGCAAAGCGGTTGCTATCTAAGAAAGTCCCAGAAGATAAGATTCTAATGCACAGAGCAACATTTATCAGATTCAGAGTTTGGAAACTAAAGACCAGCTTGAACCGGTTTTTGGTTTCCAAACTCTGAACTCGATTCACTATACACATTTAGAGGGCTGCTGTAATCTAGGTTACATTCTAGTTGCATTTGACACTTGTTTGAGTTTTCCAGAGTTTCTCTAGACCAATAAGTGGCGGTACTTAGGAGTCACACGAAGGACATACGTTGATTTTATAGGACTTACTTGACTGAATATTTGTCAGCATGCGAGTTGAATATACCAAACTAATAAGATCGAAACTGGTCTTTGATTTCCAAACTTCGAATCTCATAAATGTTAAAACTTATTGGTCTGTGCATTAGAACATATTTAAGATCGAAATTTTAGAGAAAACTTAATTAAATCTTCTAAAAGCAATTTTCTAGTTTATATCGGAAATTTAAAAAAAATCAAAATCTTTTGGGAAAGCAGAAAAGCCAAAATAAATTCTTTCATCAGAAAAGTAGAAAACGTAAAAATTATAAATTTCAAAGAGAACTCTTATTTTTAATTTGAAATTCGAATAAAAAAAATGAGCGCAATGAAAAAGATATCTGTGTAATCCTGCAAATCGCACGGGATTCCACAGGATTTACATACGGGACTAGTCCTGTAAAAAATCTTGCGGGATCCGGTATTTCGGAATCCTGTTATCCCAGTATTGCATTCCCTAGTTGTCTGTCATTCAGTCAGTGTTAGAGTTTTATTAAGTGGATTTTACCCCCTAGGGGATGGATTTCTAAAAACGATGAGACAACTGACTTATCTATAAACAGAAACATAAACTACCAATTTCCATATTGCCCACCACAACCGTGGCGTCGGTCGTGGTTTGGCTCTATTATCGGAAAATGCTAAAAACTCAACTTTTCGCTCTAAAACTAATTATATCTCAGGTAATTTTGCACCACATAAATTGTGAAGTAGCTTTTTGGAGAGAAGAGAGCTTTTTCTAATCAATAATACCATGTGCTACATTATAAAGTTTCTATTAACTCTAATATTTGCCACTGAAAAACGACTGTCAGTTTCGTTGGTCTTGACTGGACATAATCTGTCTGATAGTGCGAAAACGAGTCGGATTACTCAAACTCAAAATGCTATTGAGTTGGCCTATTAATTATGAAAAATATTCCTTCAATAATGTTTAAAAAGTACGATTAGCAGATGCAAGAAAATACTGAAACCAGCACATCGAAAGAATGGATGAAAACAGAATGGTCAAACAAGCGAAGATATTGAAACCAACATGAAGAAGAAGACAAGGAAGACCGACGAAAAGATGGAAAGAATGCTGGACATCAGAAAAACAAGAAGCTTGAAGACCAGAAAAGGTTGAGAAACCTACCTCAGGGAAACCTTCCCCAGAGAATGAAGAAGAAGAAGAAGAAAAAAAAATTAGCAGATGCAAGTTTAAATCATTTTATATTCTGAAATCAGAAATGTACCATGTACCACGTCTCCCTACGACTTCGAAAGCAAAAAACAATACACGTTGAGTAGAAATATTAATATGACGAATAAAATGGATTATAAATTGCAATCCAGTCATTGCCATTGATGCAATCATTTAAAACCTGCCAATACTTTTGTTCGGTAATGAATACATCCGGAATCATAAAAGTTTTCCTCTGATGGAAATTTATACGTCGAATCCTAAAGTTAATTCCAGTGTTTGCAAACTGTAATTACATGCTAGTTGAAGCAAGCTAGGTATCAAAGCTATAATTTTACTTAATTTTAGTTTAGTGGAAGGCAAATTAAAACGTGAAACTAGAATGGAAATGAGTGTGATCATGTGATCGAACAGAACAACTTGTCGATAGGCGCCAATGTATGTAGAAATTCCAGAAGAACGGGCTTCGTGGTAGCGGTTTTGAGCGACACGAATACGAAACGAGCACAACGATGAGGACGAGGAGAGCCAACGCCGCGCTGCAATCTAGTCATATTCGTATCCGGAACACATTCGATATTCGCGCGTACTAATACCCGCTTACGCGTTCGGAGCTTCAACGTAAACACGTGGATTTTTGACCATCAAAAGTGCATCGATAGTGGTGTGCGGCCAAAATGAAGCAAAAAACGGGAATACACTTTAGAAACACAACGAAAGTTTTCACCTGAGTTTGGAAGATACATCCATACTGACAGTAGTACCTGTTCTTGTTTTTTGTTGTTCCTATTTATTTTATTTAACAATGAATGTGGTCATGATTATTTTTCTTTTGGCCAGTATATTGGAGGAAATTGCCATTATAACAAAAGCTTCACTAAGTAAGTATATTAACATAATATGTATTAAAATATATTTATTTCATTTAAATATTGCATTTAAATGATAATTTTCAATTCGATTTTTGGTAGAGCTGAGAATCTCCTTCACCCAGCCTAACAGTTACAAATTCTTTATTCTCTTAAAAAAATTGTTCACAGTTTACATCATATAACATATAATTTGACTAAATATGTAAATGTTTAAAAAGAAATACCAGATGCGTCGATATCTGTCCCCATTATTTTAATGCATTGAAAATTACAAAAATTGCGCTCATTTGCGGTCTAAGAGGGATATCCTGCGCGACCGTTGTACTTTTAACAAGGATAATACATTTCTCTCACAAATAAGTCATAAATATTTTATTACTTCTCGATTCTAATTTTATAGTGGGATCCCCTCTAAGACTAGGCCAGGCCCTAGACTTGGCTTTTTAGACCCATTGCACTTATTCTTTTAATCAAGGTGTCCTAAGTCATTCGTTAAGCCACCCAATCTATTAAAAATCGCGTGGATACACCCTTTTCAAACATTTTATTATTTATTTCTTTGATTATTATTGGTAATCAAATAGTTTTGAAGTTGAAGAGGAATCGAGACACTGAATGAATGACCAAGGACACCTCAATCGCGGGGATTACACAATACACTCAAAAAGGGTTGCCTAAGTGGTGGTCAACATTTTAGGTAATCCTCGCCAAATCCAGAATCCAGAAATTCAAGGGATACTTTGCACTATCATGGAGAAGGAGAGAGACACCAATCACAATAAATGTCAAAATATTCGATACTTTTGTTCAACCGTGTTATTAAAAATAACACTACCAAATTTTGCATTCAAAACAAATAGATTGTATTAGAGGCAGACTTGCAGCTTGAGGACCTACAGGTGCAATTTAAGCCCTATTCTATGCACTACTTTTTGTTATAGAGTGGTCTCTTAATTATTAAGGGTTGTGATCTTTTGACAGTATTTTGTATACTTATTTTATCTAATGTTTACGTAAAAAAATGATATAACTCCCATTCTTTTTAAATCAATGATAACAAAAACAACAAATTTCCAAACTAAGGGAAAAACCAGTTAGGTTATTGTACACAGCAACGTCCGAACCTAATAAAAAATTACGATACTACTGTAGCCCCAATGATTACTTATAAAAAGAATCTTTCTTTAACCCAAGATTTCGTACCTGTTGTTTTGAGAGAAGAAGCTGCTCTCTTCCAATGCTGTTAAATACACCACTGCTAAATTGGGAAAGATGTATAGAGGGTTTTCAAAAGAAATAGGACAGATAGTACCGGTAAATCTACTGAAAAACTGAAAAGAACACATTTGCTTAAAAATTATTGCAGTAAAATGTTCATCCCTCTAAAGTTTCCAAAAAAATATTGAATAGTGGTTTTAATCTGAAAACTAAAAAAGCTATAGCAGTTCAATTTTTTACTGATATCATGCAACTTCTCAACAAGTTTTTGGAAATTTCTGCACCTTGGAGTGGAAGGAGGTTGAAATAAGCAATTCCTAGTTTTTTTTTTGATATAATTTATTTGCTTCATAAAAAATTAATATTCAAAAATCCGTATCAGATGCACATTACATGGCGTAGCAGTATCATGAAGTGATAATTTAACAACGAACAAAATAAATGTACTTGTAAAATTATGTATTGGGATGGTAATTTGTCAAAAATAACAATGTATCATCAAGCTGAGTAATCAAAATAGTCAATGTAACTGAGGAAACCACAATTTGCTTTTCACCTCATTCAATTACGTTTCACTTCAAGCAGTTTAAGGTAGATAGTAGATACATTGTTTTTAATATGTGCGAAAATTGAGAAATTTGGTTAGAAGTTGTAGAACACCTATCAATCTCATGCCCAATGAAGGTTAGCGCCAAAGATTACGAAGTTATAGTTAAACTGATCATGGAATTTTCGATTTTCAACTGGTTTAATTTTATTGTCTATATTAAAATACTAATTAAGCGTATCTAGAAAATTTAATAGTTTTAAAAATAAAGCTACATATGGATTTTAAATGGTAAATTTATCTTTTTAACACTGGCGTTCAAAAACCTGTAGTTTTTGATAACAATAACCGGTTTATCACATTAAGCATAATTGAAAATAAGAAAATGATGCGTAGATTAATGGAAATTAGGAAACAATTGCTTTTTGTGGAAGTCTGGAAGTTTGAGAATTAAAACCTATTACACAGGCCTGCAAAAAATATTATTTCTCAGCTGCATAGGATATTTTTGGTAAATGTTATGTTTTCGAATGTGCTGATTCCAAAAATAACTTTCCTTTGCCTCCATCACGTATTTTTGCACAATGCAAAATGTTTGTATGAAAGTGTGTAACATTAATTAAAAATCACCATGTTACTAAAATGTACTAAAGAATATTTCTTATAATGAAATAAGCAATTTCTTCATAAAATGTACTTAACGTTCCATATTATCTTCTTTTATTTTACTCTTCTCCAATTCCATATCCGCTTTTCATTTTCTTTTTCCCTCTTAAACATTCATCAGTGTGCTAGGTGACTAGTATATTGACGTCTCATTTTTCTTGGCAACGTATGACTCTTGATATTATGCACATCTTGGTGAAATCTTTCACCCACCGAATATTCCCAATTTTAGGGGAAAATGGTCCATCAGAAAGTGCAAAGAAATGATTTTCTAAGCTCATCTTCTATCCTTGAGTTTTATACGCAGCCAGCATGTGTTGTATGATTTTATATGGTTTTGCATTGAGGATCTTTAGTGATATCCGAAAAATGGTACAATGTGTCTGGAAGAGTCCCTCCCTTCTTTTTCTCCTTTGTTCCTAAAACGAAGAGATCGTACCAATTTTCGTTTGTCGGGGTTAGTAAAAATACTATATCTTAGACAGTTTTTGGAACTTCAAACACACATACATTTGTCAAACATGACCCATCTTTTGGTAGTCATTAAAAAAACTGCTTCATATGCTTAATTTAATATGAAGAAGCATGTAAAAACATCTTTTCAGAAGGAACCAATTTCGTATTAATAACGTTATTTTCGGCGAAGGTGGAGGCGTTTCGAAGTGGCCAGTCAGTTTTTGTCTAGTGGATATCTCTGGTTCGACTGCCCCTCCGGCAAAGGAAGCAGTGATACTTTCTATAACCTGCTTGTTGACCCAAAATCATCGTATGGGATATAGAAATAATAAATCTGAACTTTTTTAATTTTTGAACTACACTTTCCCTATTATTATTCCTATATACCCCACCCTTTTCTCTTTGTATTAACACATAATAATTCATTTTTTTGCATGGATTTTTGCATATCCAAAATAAACTACTTGGTTCCGTATTAAATGAGAGTTTTACTCTAAATGAAACTATAAATATGAGTTTACAAGAAAACTAACGTGATAGAAGTTTTTGAGTATTTTTCTAGGTTTAAGTGAGTTGAAATCAGAGACTAATTGAAATCTACAATAAACAGTACAGAAATCGTGTGCACTTTTTTGGTTGCAGATCTTTGTTATCTGATGAAATCTCAGCTGTTTCCCCAATTTAATCTTATAGATAAGTATGTGCTTCTTTTCAGATATGTGTCGAAATGTGTTGCTATATCATACACTTTTTGTACTTTCCTGCCATAAGACACTATATTAAAGTTTTAGAAAACAAAGGATTATGTTGTTGCAATTTGCAATTTTCTGGAAATTAATATTTGAATTGATAACAGTAATCGAAATTTGATTACAATAAGTGAATTATTTTTAAGAAATTGTCTGAAGGATATATTTGCGCAGACCGATTATGATTTATGATAAAAATAATCGATTTGCAACATTATCAACGATTGCAATATCCGGAGTCCAACCTATAAATTAATGATCTAAAATCTACTAATCTTTTTCAAGTTGATCTTATCAAATGCTATAGTTAGTAAAGTCTATTTTTAGTACTCGTTTTTTTTTTTTTGGTATAGGATAAATAATTTCTGCAGAGAGAGAGAGAAACATAAGTGCCAAATTGTTCTGTGTAAGGTCTGCGACATTATTTCCGCATTGGAATCACATCTGCATAAACTAAACATTGTTTAAGCACCCAATGTCAAAATATACACGACACAGAATAACACCTGCTAGTAATTAAGTGGCATTAATTATTTTCTTCCCAAAGTAAAAAAAGCTGTTGAAGAATTTGCATTTGCCCATAAAAATCAAAAGTTAATCGCGAATGATGCCGAATATTTTGAAAAGATTGATGCAGGTGATTTAATTGGCTGATATTGAAGACTCGCTTGCTGTCATCGTGAGATTTATGAATTTATGAGAGAAAAATCTGACGCTAGCGGAATTTTTTAAAATCATCGAAGAATCACCATTTTTTCCCCATAGAAACCCAAACCATCAAATAATTTGATATTTGTCTTTGGTCTAGAGTCCAGAGTAAATTTGCAGTTGAATGTGAATGTAACATAGTACCCTGAAAAGGTAAATGTTTCGAGTAGTAGGTTACGATATTATTCCTTGGTTAGGTCCTAGGTCTTTTTCAAAAACAGAAAATCTCTATACTACCGAACCAAATTCCGGCGGAGCTCTGAATATTGATTTTAAGTATTTGTGGTATTAAATTCTTGTTTAAGTTTTCCTGAGAAAAGTTAATTCTTTTCATGTACTTTTTACAGTTGCTCATAAGAGTAGTTAAAATTAGAATTCTTGTTTTATTTGTCTTTACATAAGTTGATTTTTGCACTGAAATAAATGGGTCAACTATATGAAAATAATGATGGAAGTTGCAATAGCATATCACTGGTGCAACAATTCCAACCAAATGACCCAGCATCCCAGAAAAAGATGCAATCGATGAAACTGAAGCATAATCAACAACAAACAGAGACAAAAATTGGGCTAAAGAAAAGAAAAGATATTATCGAGAATAATTTGCAATTAACTGTTATTCTGAAAATGGTAATTAAATGAATGATGTATACAACAATCAACAGGTTTACTACTAACTCATGCACAAGTAACTCATGCAGCAATAACTCTTTGGCGAAAACGTTGGCGCACTTACAAATAATAGTTGCAGATAATCTAGAACAAATCGTTAGTAATAAAACAATTCCCAAATGACTCGTAAGGAATTGCCAAACTTATCGAGACTTCTACTGTACAGTCAAACTTCCTTAAGTAGGAGACCATTTTGGCCCATGAAACATTTCCATTTAGAGAAATTTCGAGTTGCAGAACAAAAGTTAATGATAATAATTAACAGAGCACAACAACAGAAACTTGAGGTCAATAAAAATACAATGTGTAGTATTAACAACACACCGCTTGGCAACCGCATTTTAAAGAAAAGAAAACAAGTCACCCAAGGAATAAAATAATACTTTGGCGCTATATCCCAGAAAAAAATATTGCAGGGACAGCATGGAGTAATATTGGGAAATAATCATCATTTTTTTGTAGTTCTATAACTGGAACAAACAATCTGATACACATTTCAATATAGTACACATATGGATGAATTAAGAATATCCTTCTACATAAATCTACACCTTCGATAGTAATGATACAAAAAAACTTGGCTGATAACGCGTTGATTTTTTTTGCATCTTTCCATGTACAAGAATAGAGGATCAAACTATTAGAAAATTAAGACTCGAGAGGATATCATCACATTCACATTTCTTCTAAAGATGTGTTTTTACTGCCGGACCGTTTAGAAAGACAGTCCCTTTACCAATGGACAACTGCATTTTGTTAAGAAGTATAAATCGAACTTGATTGTTACATAAAAAATATTTTAAAATTTCTTTTGGACTGCCACAAAAGCCAAAGAATTTCTGAAACAGTCTGGTTTCTGGTGGAATTATTCCTTTCCAATGCGGCTAAGTCTCTTCGTTGGATTTTAATTCACTTTAATCAAATCATGTTCAGAGTCAGTTTGGTATGGGAAAAACGCAACTCTAAACATGAATAGGTAAAGCAAAGAGCAGGAACATCGACGGTTTCGTAAAGAAAATAATTCTAGTAGAAATTATACTTAGGTTTGCTTCGTCTGATGCAGAGTAAGTTGGGTATCATCGTTGATTTGAGGGTACCAACTCGCTTCTTGGTTTCATGAAGTCTTAGCGAAGCTAGTCCACTATGTTACCCAAGTTTCATATTTTGTAAAAAATTGCTCTTGTGATGAAATGGCGTAATCTGAATGTTTAATCGGAAATGATTTTTTATTATGTGTCATAAAATAACCTATTTTATAGTATTATTTTAAATACGCTTCAGAGATTTTATATTATAGTAGGTTGATTAGTTTCAGATTTCTAGAATGTTCCGTACGATTATCGATCGGGAGTTGTCATAGAGTTGACCTACGACAATTATTTTTTTATTTTCATAATTTCAATGCTATCATTATTGGCTGTTTATATTAAAAAAACTGCTTTATTTTGTACTAATGCTCGTGCTAAGGTTGCCATTACGTTATGAGTAATATTCGTATGAAGTAAAATTAAAAATGTAAGTCCATTTAGTGACTAAATTTGTTACACTAAGGGTACTTCTATACTGCGCTAAGAGGAAGAAAATATCAAACTGAAGTGAAACCAATATGCACGATTGATTTCGAAATAATGTTCTAAAATTACGTGGGGTAATGTGTAATAAAATACAGTAGAATTTCATATTTATTTCTCTAAATATTTTTTTTTATGATAAATATTAATAAATATCCTGAGAAAACGCTAAATACCACAAAAACGAAATAACAACAGATGCCAAAAGTAAGTACATACTTTCTCTGACGTTCAAAGTTCAAAGTATACTACGCTGATCAAATTAATGTAAAATTGGATACCGCCTTCTCCAGACAAACGTCCATTATTCCCTGCACACACCACTAATTAGTGGTTTGTTATTTCCTACATGCTCTCTACTTAACTCCCCGTTCAAATATCAATAGAAACATTAGTCCGTGATATAGTTACTTAGATAACTGAAGACATCTGCAATTTAACCCATCTTCCTCTATAATAAAACTAATACTAATTCAGTAGGATAGAACGAGTGTCTATGATTATGATATCACTAAATATGACTTTTAAATATACCTTTCAAACGAGGTGTCTCTATAGAGTCTTTATCTACAGCAAGCTATTTAAAGTTATTGGTCACAGTGGTCATATCATTTATAACGCGATTGCGTCATCTGTAGTAAAGCTTGCATCCGTTTAGTTTTGGTCTCCCAATTTTATTAATCCTTCAAAGACACGAGGGGTTGATGGTACTTTTAAATAGCACTTATGCAACCCCTTAAAACTACCCTTAACTCCAAAAAAATTAGTATGGAATAGGCCTTCGCCTTTTTAATACCTTTCAAACAAGGTGTCACTTGCCAAAGGGTGTCATTTAAAATTATTTGTCATAAGGGCCCTATGACTATTAAGTCATTTGTTATCATTAATAAAGAAGCTTAAAACTCTTTCATTAGTTTAATCATTCAAAAAATAAGAGCAAGGGAGAGAACCTTTGACTAGGACTGTATAGTATATTTACTGAGTTCCACTGTTCATGATATTTCCATTCTTTATATAGGTTTAATGTTTTAGAAGAAATTCTTAATAGAGATAAATATATTTCTAAGAAGAGATGTACGTAATTAATCATCAGTATTGTTCTATACTTAACTATGTGCAAGGTAACACGGTAAGAATTATTTAAATCATAACATTTACAGCTTCCAGACATTTTCACACAATTTGAATGGTGCATTAACTTATTTTAATTATGGATTTCTGAAGTTCAAAATACAATGTTTCATGAATTATTTAAGTGATAATTTACATGATTATATGATAAAAAAACAAGACAAAATGTTTGGTGTCATTATCTGACTATTGCCGCCTCAGGCGTTTTAGTTTTTTTTAGTTAGACTGTTTAGTTAATTGCAAGTTACCAAAAGTTGGTAACTTAGATCTTAATTTACAGCACAGCTGCTTATTCAAAATATCGCTATTAATTACAACAAGAATGAAATAACGAAATGTAACAAAATATTTTTCGGAAAAGATTCTGAGCGCAGTAAAAAAAATAATAAAACGTATTCGAGGTATTGATAAAGATGTTTTTCCTTAGAATTTACTATATAGCTAACAAAAAAAAACATTCAAATTATTCCTAAAGTTCCACTGTCTTTGATGGCATGCAATTTTCTTCTGGCTTGTTGCATCAAGTGCTAGACGGTCAGATTATCTATTTCCCGAATTTTTTGAGATTCGGCATCGTAACAGTTCTTCATCGGATCTTTCAGCATTTACTATAGACCTTTTTACACAATATTACCCAACAGTTTTTAACTGGGCCTACCTATGGAACATTTGGAGGATTATCATTTTTGGATACATAAGTTCTAACAGTTAGAACCTAACATAATCAATTTTTCGGTGTTCTTTTTCGAATTTCCAGTTTATACGCCATAATTGCGTTGAATATGTGGCAAATATAATACGGTATATTAAATAAAGATATTTCTACAGGTTTATTTTCAGTGGCTACTGGTTATCAACTTATTTTACATACGTTATTGCAGGAAAAAATAATTATACATCAAAAGCATCTCTGTGGATAAATCAGAATAATTTTTCAAAATTGTTTGCGATACTAAACGATAACCCAATTTGTTAGAAATTAGATTCGCCTAAATTGTATGTAGCACAGTGGTTCACAAAGTTATCTTGAGTTGAGAAAAGTTTCCATGCATTCGGGCGAAAACATGGTAAGATATTAAAAGAAAAAATTGACCTCTACTACAGGAACTTGTAACTTGTAAACATTTTCTCGACTGGTAAAGCTGATAAACATTGTATATTGTCGTATTAACAAATTAATAAAGTTTTTTCGATAAGCATGACTGTATTAGAAAAACTGCTCATTATGATGTAATAAATTTAGGAAGTAAATGTAAAACGTTTTTGTTAAAACACGTGCATATAATTGTCATTATATGGTTATTATATACCATTGACGCTAAACATGACTGGATTACGTGAAAAGTAAAGTAAACTAAATGTTAATAATAATTAGTAACAATTAAAAAAATTGGCATCGAAATCTAAAGCATTGTAAAAACTGAAACGTCTGCTAAATTTATTTTTGTTTTTTTGGCTGTATTATGGTAAACTTTAAAATGTACTTATTTTATTTTTAAAACTTAAAACAAAATAAAAGAAAGATAGCTGATTTATACTTTTATAAATACGTATGTGTGGCATAAAGGAACTCATTATTATTTTTTAGTGTTTTAATTTATAGTAGACTTGTGACTCTACACTCGTACTCTACAAAGAGTTTTAAAATCTTTAACCCAACAATACTTTTTAATTGTTGTTTAATATGATAGTTGACACTATAAAAAATACCTTATTAAATGATGTAAATATGATAAATTATTGAGTATGAAATAAGACATTATCAGTTTTTACTCATAACAACACGTGAGTAGTTTATTATTGCAATTTTAAAATTCTCATAAGCAATTTCTGTGGTGTGCTTATAGTTTCAGACTTTCAATTTCGTACCAAATATAAGAGTCAAATGTCCTATTGCTGTTTTTGAACTTTGATTCATGGAAATATTGAAGATTATTTATTCAGATTTTTTATTCAATTGAGATGATATAATCCAAACTCTGCATGTCTTTTTACAAAGTAAACCTGTTTTATTTGCATAAAAGTACTGTGTACGTATATATGCGTACTTTACCTACGTATTTGTCTTTTCCTATCTAGTCTTTCTTTGTAATTACTCGAATAACAATAACCAGTTTAAGTAACTATTCATACTCAGTTGAAGGACACTTTTTACGACAGTTGGAAGATTCAAATAGCTACTAATATATTTCGTTTGAGTTTCAGTTTTTTTTAAAGGGAGAGGGTGGGCTATCTGAGGCTTTTAGTACTTTTAGAAACTGAGGTAAATAATTTGTGCACACTTAAATGAATTTTAGAAAATCATAATATTTGGAATAATTTTTCAAATATTATGTCCTAATATAATTTTAAAATGTATGTTGTCTTTTATATACAGAGGGTAAAGGAACCACCGATGTTCAAAGAGATGTTTTTTTTAATTGCGATTTATTACGGCTAGCGCCGTTTTTCGCATCCTAGTCTCCAATGTTTACGACTTCTCCAGTCGCTTTTCTCCACATCTTTTTCCTCCATGGCGTTCTTGACCTCATTTTTCCAGCTTTTCCTCGGTCTCTTTTTCTCCTATTTAAAGGGGTCCAGTCTAGAACTCGTTTGGGCCATCAATATTCATCCATTCGCTGAATATGTCCATACCATATCAGCCTTTTACATTCTATTGTTTCCATTATGCTGATGTCAATTTCCAATCTTCGTATGATACCTGTGTTTCTAATTATGTCCTTTCTCGTCACTTGGCCGCAGCTAGCGCCATGAATTCATCTCCACAGCATTAATGTTCGAGGCATCCCTAATGATCCATAGTTCAGAGCCATATGTAGGCGGTGCTTTCAACAATCGTTTTATAAATTCTAATCTTGGTGTTTTTAGTAATTACTATTGTTCCATTTTAGCCCATGTAATTATCTTATTGCAGTGTTTACCATGTCCAACTTATGCAAGTGATTTCCTTTGAATTTCGAGCATCATTTGTCAGCTTTATACCAAGTTATGTGTATGAGTCAATACTCTTAATTTCAGTATCGTGGAATTTTAGAAGTTCTGCTCTATTTCCGATTACTAGGTACTCTGTTTTAAATGAGTTTATGGTTAGTCCCGATTCTGTATATACCTCGTCTCTTTTACGCAACATGTAGTGAATGTCCTGGTGATCTTTCGCTAGAATGACTTGATGTCTGCGTAATTAAAACTGTATAATTTATTCTTCCCGATCGGTATACCCATAGCTTCACATTTCTTCTTCCAAGTATCAAGGACGCCTACTAGATAGGTTTTGAATAATGTGGGAGCTATAGTGCATCCTTGACGGAGTCCTTTCATCACACAATCTATCCAATGGGACACTGTTATATGCCTTTTAGAGATCGATGAATACCATGTGGGTTTCCAAATTGTGTTCAATGCGCTTTTCAATAGTTTGTTTTAAACAGAAGATATTATCAATGCATGAACGTGCACGGAATCTACTTTGGTCTTCCTTATCCTCCAAGTGTTGTTCAATTCGGCTTTTTATTATTTTACCATAAATGCGACTAATGGAGTCTGTTACGCTAAAACCTCTATAGTTGGAGCATACTTTCCTGTCTCCCTTATTCTTATATATTACTTATGTAGGCCTTTTTATATTCTGTTGGCAATTCTTCACCTCTTAGAAATTGATTGAATATATATGTTAGGATCAAACACCGATTTCGGCCAACGGCCGAAGAAAACGGCCAAAATGAGTTCTGGCCACTAGCAAATTGCCAATGTCCGAAATGTCGCTTTCTGACCGTTTGATATAGACCAGGACGCGTTCTGGATCTCTCACGACTGCCAGAAAGCGAAGCTGTTGAATAATTCGCGAACTGGCTTTCTGAAAATAGCTAGAACGCGTTCTGGCATTCGCAGCAATACCAGAACGCGTCGAGCACAAAGAACAAGATGTCCAAAAACAAAATATTTTTATTCTTTATGAATAACATAATAAAGGAACGATTTCAACATAAAATACATTTTCCGCATATGAGTACTTTTTCAATATATCTGTATTTACTTATTTTTGCACGAACTGTTGTTATGACATTTGCTGTTACAAATTACTTTCTTTGCCCTACACGCACATTTTCTCTTAATGCAATAACGTTTGCAGTTACACTATATAAAGCCCTGTGTCGATCCGGATGCTAGGCCCGAAACAGTACGGAGGGATACAGACGATGACGGAACTGATGAAATATCAATGAAATCGGAGTCGGCTACGGTAAACCCATTACGACCATACAGCGACTGCAAAGTTCCATCTTTCGTACCTGAAAATTGATTAAAAAGTGGATTAAGCATACAATCCGATTTAATTTACCTACCAAGCTGATAAAGTCCACTGTCGTTAACACCAAGTACAACAGCTAACACATTTCTTGAGGCAAGCCTACCTCTGTCAACATCAGATACGTGAACAATAACAATTCTTCCTACATCAATGGGTGGCAAGTTCGAGTTGGACCGAGAAACCATTTTCTCGACTTACTTTTCAAGTTCACTTTTGGCCTGCTCCCGTACATCATTTATTTTTTCACTTCTCAAACATCGGTTACATTTAATGTTCTGTTCACCTTCTCCATTTCCTTCGTTAGTTGTCCCGCAAATATTGTGAACGGGTAAGGAACACACCAAATATTTATGACTGTCTAAAACTTCATTTGTGCAAATTGTACACACATCTTTTCCTTGTTCTTCATTTTCAGTGTTCCTTCTGTTTGTCAAATTATCTTCCTCATCTAAGCACAAATGTCCGTCCTCACGCATGCGTGGGTTTGTTTGATCAAACAACTTTTGCAGCTCTTCTTCTGTTTCAATGTTTGTCAAGAGTTCCTTTGGAAGTGATGAATCTTTCAGCCCAATCCGCTCCTCTGAGGCGTACCAAACATAGCTTCATAAGGACTTTTAGTTATTCCTGTATGCAGGGAACGATTTTTATTACTTTGCACAAATCGCAGCCCTTCAGACCATTTCTTTGTGTTTTCGTCTGCCATCCATGTAACTAGCATATCTCTTATATCCTGATTCGATCTCTCCACGGACCCTTGACTTTGGGAATGGCGAGGTTTTCCATGCACCAGCTTGAAACCGGGCTACATTTCAGAAAGATTTTGTATTGTGCGGTTTGCAAATTCTCTGCCATTGTCACTTTGTAGAATCATGGGTGCGCCAAACAAACAGAAAATGTCCACTAAATGATAAGCCACTTTTTCGGCTGTTGTTGATTTTAATGCCCTTAGTACCGTAAATTTTGTTAAGTGGTCTTGGTAATTGAGGATAAAACGAAAATCACCATCTGGTTCACTTAACATGTCAATTAAATCTGAGTTAATGTATTATAGACAAACAATCGTAGATTGATTTGACCCTTCCTTAGCATTCATTAGTGTCTTTTGGTAAATGTAAATGTTAGGATCAAAAACCTATTTCGGCCAATGGCCGAAGAAAACGGCCAAAACGCGTTCTGACCACCAGTAAATTGAATGAATGAGAGTTCATTTCATCTGTTACAATTGGCTTTACAACTAAACCTTTTCTTTTCACTTTCTTTTTTAATTGGCATTGTTCGCAAAGTGATAAATAAACCTCAATTATTTGCCGCGTTATGTTACAATGTTACCGTAGAAAAAAAAATAACAAACCTCGTAATCTCTTGTGTCCTGTTCCTATATGCGTCGAATGAATGATGTCAAATAATTCGTCGGTCTTGCAAAAGTAACGCAACTCAGCAGTTTCCTCCGTCCTGCTCTCTATTAGCTTTTCGGTTACACCAATTTTTAAAATATCGTACCTTTTTAATCGTCGCCGTTGTTTTGAAGTAATTGTTTCACCGTTACTCTTACATGCTTTTGCTAATTTTAAATCTGCAAGTTTTTGATCGTATCTTTCTCTTGAAAAAATGTTGCTACGATCATTGCTGTCACTTATGACTTTTTGCAAATCATTATTAAAACGCAACTTAAGATCTTCTATGGCACTATTACACATTTTTAACCTACCACCTATCACAGTTGCACCAAACTGCTTACTACCCACTACACACTCGAATGAAGATAGATTTAGCCAATGTACATGTTGAGACAAGTACAAAATCGGCTTTTGTACGTTTCGTTTATGTGCTCGACGCGTTCTGGTATAGCTGCGAATGCCAGAACGCGTTCTGGCTATTTTCAGAAAGCTAGTACGCGTATTATTCAACAGCTTCTCTTTCTGGCAGTCGTGGGAGATCCAGAACGCGTCCTGGTCTATATCAAACGGTCAGAAGGCGATATTTCGGACATTGGCAATTTGCTGGTGGCCAGAACGCGTTTTGGCCGTTTTCTTCGGCCATTGGCCGAAATCGGTGTTTGATCCTAACATATATATATATATATATATATATATATATATATATATATATATATATATATATATATATATGTATATATATGCGAGTATGCGAGTAGGTGAAACAGTTTCTCAGGGCGATGTTTAATAATTAATAAGCTCTACCGGGACCCCTTCAGGTCCGGAAACTTTACCGTTCTTCATATTATTAATAACCTCTCTCACTGCTCTCGGTGTTATTTCATCCTCTTCTGGTAATGAAAGATCGTCTTTGCCACAGGTATTCTTAAATTCATCTCGGTCTTCGGTGAGTAGCTCAGTATTACGTTTGACCCACTTTTCCGGAGCAATAAGGTGTAGTCTAGACGTAGGGAGATAAAAATAAACAAAAAAGTCTAATATCTTAAACAGATGGTTAAACAATTATTACTGATAACAAAGGAAGAAGTTGTCTTCTTTTAGTTTGTGCAGACCGTGTATTCTAAAGAGAACGCATAAATTTTGACACACATATTTATGAGGCTAGGCGAATCAAATCTCTTTTTGAATTTCATCGCATTTCTTTTCCCACAAATGTGCGTACTCGCATTAAAAAGCATTGAACAGCAGGATGGTGCTCTTTTAAGTCATGTTACGATCGATCGGCGGTGTCGGCGAAGGCTTGATATTTAGTCGGATAGGTTTTATCTCTGAAAACTTTTGAGAATACTCCCAAACTAATATTATATCAAAAAGAAAATAAATAACCTCCTTTTATTTATACGTAAATAAATGATCTGACAGCCACGACAGTGTCATCTGACAATAGAGCTGAACCTTATCGGAGATTCTCTAGGCAGTTAAATATACAGATACACATGATCGTATCAAAGAATTTGAACAAAATATTATTCTGCAATCTGCACGAACTTTTTAAAGCTGAGTATAACTGATTAAGTCAATTTCATTACGTTTATCCAAACTGGTTCTTAATTAAAACGAAATAAATCGATCCGTCCATCTAACACATTTAAAAACTCTAATTTTGGAGAGTTTTCCGTTAATTTGTAAAGGTTCATCTTATTCCGCAGATACAGTCACTGGTAATAGCAAGTTTTGAAATATATCTGAAAGACTTAGTTATGTTTTACAAGTATATCTATTAATGTCTGACAGTTTGGACAATTAGTCCATTAACGAACATTAATAAAAATCGACGAAATATTGTTTTTGATACTTTTTTCTGAAATATGTTTAATTAATCTAATCATCTTTTAGATATGTATGTTAGTAAATAAGTAACAAGTTTTAAAAACCATTTTTACCACATGTCTATTGTGATATTTAAAAAATCTACACATATTTTATGATATTAGACCAAGATGATCTTTAGAAAATTTGCTCTTTTAGAAGACAAACGAAGAGTAAAATAAAACTGAAAGCGACGGTAACCAAACAAGTAGAAATAGCAAAACGGTCGCAGCAATTAGACATCTAATTCTATTCTTATAAACAGAACACTTTAGTAATTGTGTAAACATCATAACTTTATCTAAATATTATGTTATTTGAGCATAAGAATTTGATGTTCTCTGAGTTTTAAATAATACCTCAATGTTTCTTTAAAAAGTAGACTTTTGGGAGAAAGATAGGTTACGAAATGTGAAACATTCTTCTCATCTAAAAGAATACACAGGATAAATTATTTTAATCATTCGCAAAACAAAAAATAATTTTTATAAATGTAATATCATTTTTTAAATCGTCATTATTTTTCTAATAGACATCGTAGTGTACATTCATTTATTATATGTTATTAAAATTCGATGTACGTTACATACATAATACATATATTTACAAAAAAAAACTAGTTGACTTCAGATTAATGAACATTGCAGATCAAACATCAGGTTTGGTAACCTTTGATCCTGATTTCAATGACCTTCAGGTTCTTGTTTGGAATTGCTCACGCACAGTAGTTATAATGTTAGATATTGTTTTTTGAAAAATCCATTAACAGCATATTTCAAAATCATATTTAATTATAATACACACCATCACACCAAAAAATAAAATTATTACTTAAATTATTTGCTAAAGTATTCATTACATACTTGAAACTATATTTCACGATAATTATAATTTTTTTCTAACGTCACTGTCTGTTTTCCTACGTAGCCTTAAAGTTCAGATTAGTAGATTTATATGGGGTCGTTTGGCTTTAAATGCCCTTCTTCACGTCGCGTCGACCAAAATAAATCGTTTGTTAGAAATCCTAATTTAAACTATTTTATTATCACAGACCTTTGTAGAGCAGGTCTATGATGTTCTTTGGGGCAAAGATGTCAAATTTCTTAGGTGGTATTTCCACCCCTCCGAAGTATTTCCTTCTGACCCGGACGCGAAAAAGTGTTCTGCCATCTTATCGGCGAAGTTGCATTTTTGCAGTTTTGCCCATTTTCTTGTATTATCTCAAGGGGCAATGGCCTATAAGGAAAGAAGTTATGAGCTTCAGATTGTTCTGGGATAGATTGATGAGCTTGATCGTCTTCTATGGGGAATAATTAACTAAACAATTTTTTCGCTTGCCTTTGACCCGGGTACCTCTTCAACAGGTGTTCATTTGTACCTTTTCTTAGTTATGGAATTCCGTTGAAACATAGCGTGGTAAATCTAAGGAATGGTTCGAGTTCCCAAAATGCAGCTTTTCCTCTTTTTTTCATGAGGTTATCAACTATCAGTTTCTTCTATTCCCTCATGGTCTAGAATCCAAATCAAGATCAATATGTCACATACATACTGACAATTCTTTTATTTCTTTTAGGTACTATTTGCACTCCCAAACAATTTTAACCTCAAAAGAGTAGGATTTCAGAGCTCTTAGAGTTGCCTATCTGATAAAAAAGAATAAAGTGTGTTTCAACAATCTACCTAGCCAGTTATGGCGATATTTGAGCCAAGTAGCTTTTTTGCACCTGTCTCATGTTTCGGATTCTATATGTAATACTTTTGTGCTTCTGTGCATTTTTTTTTGGTAGAATTTATTTTTTGCTGAAGTGTTGTAAGATGGTTTAAATTAGCGATTTCGTCTATCCGTTCTATTATGCTAAAAAACACACCCGTGTATTAATCCAAACTTTGAAAGAAATGCGTGTATAAGTATGTGTGCTAGAATTGTTCCCATCTTCTGAAATTCCTTAATAAATCAAATCAATTTCGAATTTCCAAATTATTTGTAAATTGTTACACACTCACTCTTATAACATCATTACACAGTCCAAGGTCATGTATTATTTAAGGTTTAGTTTTGTTAATATACAATACATGATCAGCGGACAATTCTGTTAGGGTGCTAAATAATTCATTAAAACTTCTGGCTGCTTTGCTGAAAGTACAACAGCTTTAGTTATTTTAGACATGGGGCTTTATGCTTATTGCCCAGTTTGGAAATATTTAACATTTTTTTAAATATGACTACGTGATATCTAACTTTACTTAACTAATTACTTAAAGAAAACGTCACCTCATGACAGTTGACTAAAAATATGTTAGTATATTTTAGATAGAATAGGAAAAAAATGAAACATAGATATCACGTAATCATATTTCAAAAAAAGTTTCAGAATATTGTCAACATTTATTAATAAAGATTTAAATATTTCCAAACTGGGTAGCAGAAATGTTAAATAAAATTAATAAACATAATGTTTCCGACCAATAAGGGTCCACCTTGAAGAATGTTGGAGCCTCATCCAAATTTTTTACTTCTTTGGAAGACGATCCTTTTCAGTAGTTTGAATGCTTAGAGCAGAAAGTTATTACTTGAATGCCAAAATATTAATGATTGTAGAGTTTTATAGGAACACTCATATGTATTAACAAGGATTTAATTTAACAGACAGACCAATTAGGTTTCAGTGGTGAAGTTTTGCTAGTGTATTTTAGACTGGCAATACCCTGGCCGCAGGATTTTGTAACCCTTGATGATCCATATCTTATAATACTTTTTCGGATGAACGTGTTTAGTAAGAATAATCAGCACGATAATTAGTAGGTTCTTAATAATATCCTAAAGCATCTTTTTCAGTTTTTAGTTCTTTGGCAAAAAGTGTCCTTTTAGTACAATCTTCCCCCATATTATGTTTTGCTTAAAATGATTTGGAAGCTGTAGGATTAATCATAATTATATGGGATGAGACTCAGTGAATGTGGTTGGTTTTCCATCATCCAGTTTTTGCACCATCATCATACCCATGAAAATAAAAAATGTATATTCAAAAATGGTCTACTGGTAGTATTTACCTGAAGATGCTTTGGTACTATCCTTTGGTATGGGATTAGAAGTTCACAATTTTTCATGCCCCATCACACTTGTAACATAATGCTGATTTCTGAAGATTTTCTTTTGTGTTAACTCTGCATTTATCCCTTGTTGAAAATAATTTTCTTATGTAGGAATAAAGATTTTAAAAAGGTTTCCTAGATGCATTTAACTGGTATATTGTTTACGAAGGTAGGCTCTTTTATTGGTAATTATTATTCCGTAAAACCACTATTGTTTGTCATATAATGTATGTGATTTATGTTTTCTTTGAAACTATTAACAGAAATTTCTCAAGCCTAGCTATGGAATTCAATAAATGCATAAAGCTTCTGGGAACAAGAGGAATTTTAATTTAATGTCTTAAAATGTTAAAATCCAGTCATCTGGTTTATTAAGACATAAAGTTACAAATTGTGAAGGTTATCTTCAATTGTCTAGTGTTGATTTTTGTTCGCCAGACTGATTTATAGATCTAATTATGCATTTATGGATAGAGATACACCTAAAGATAGTCCTGTAAATGTCAACCTACAGTCCAAGCATACGAGAATAGACATTTAATTTGTAAAGTTCAAATAGTAACCAAGTAGCAATGCAACGACGTAACATTTTTAAATTCAAGGATGACGAGAAATCTCTTCCTGATTTTTTGATTACCAGTATAAATCTCGTCGTGAAGACACAAGAAAAATGGTTCTAAATTTATATTTCCTTGAAATTGTTTGGATTATTAAGAGTTGTAATTAAAATTAATTAAAATAATAGGATACAAATAAGTAAACAATAATGTATTAACCTCGATCTCGGTTCAGTTAATTGTTATGCAATAAATATGAATAATTGTCACATCATTACTAAACATGGCGTCTTAATGTCTTTGAGGCCAATGTACTTTTTGAAATATCAGTGATTTCTCTTTTGTTTGTAACGTGAAATATGGCCTTAAAAGGTATCGAATATTAGCTAATTCAAGGTTCAATGTTTTCAAAATCATATGTTTATAGTTACGTGTAGAATTTTTTGCAATTTTTTAAATTCAGAAAATTTTATTTTAAAGCGATCTATAGAACATTTTATCAGAAGCCGATTTAACAAATTTTATATATAATTTAAAAAATCTTTTTTGGTGTACGGTTTAAGTTTTAATTTTGTGCAACATTGGCAGCTTTATTTTATTAGAGTTCTACTAGGTTAACGGTAATTCTGTTGAGCTATGCGACTTCTTTGATATAGGCATGGGCTTATTTTGTCAATCTTTGTTGTGACTGGGTGTCTCTCGATGGTAATTAAATAGGTTTTGAAACACAATTAAAAGAAAAATGTGAACAAAGACGTTTTGTTGACAATAAAAGTCTGCCTAGCATCTACCTTACAAACACTTTCTTCGTTTATGCGACGCCTCTGCAGACTTTGCTGATTTGCGAGGTAATCTACTTACTGGTTGCCTTTCATCATTGAGTGATAAATATTTACCACTCAACTCTTTCATACAAGTGATAACGGTAGTAAGATTGAACAGAGAAATATCTAAGAAATAGAAAATGAATAAATTTTAGTTATACCTTTGTCTTTAATTTTGCATTGATTCATCACCTGTTATTTTCTGTTGTCGCGTGCTCATGTGATTGTATTTATTTATATTAATAATATTGAAGGGCTTAAGTGTCTGTCCGTCTGGCGACTGATATTTTGTCTGAGCTAATCTCTGAAACTGCTAAATAGATTTTAATATAACTTTTAGTACAATGTAGAGTATTTTTAGGGGTACCTTTTAGGCTATTTTTATTTCAGTAAAACTTAACCTTTGTTCAATTAAATTCAAATAACAAAATATTCTATTTTGAAATGTGACATTATTGGACCTATAAAGAATAAATAAAACATTAAACAATATACTTATACTGAAATGCAAGCCGAAAATTTTCAAAAACTAAAATAGTATACACTCAGAACTATGAAAGGAAAGTCGAAGTTTAAAAAATAGAAAAACGGACGAATATTGAATTAAAACTCGAAACGTCGAGAAAAAAGTAAAATGTAGGTGTAAAAGTTATTTCATAGTAAGATCAAAATCCCCAAAGTGGAAACTTCGAGCTAACGACATAATTTTCAGGAAAAATAATAAAGATAGAAAGAAATTTTAAGGGTTTAAAATCGAATTTTTTAGGAAAAATAGGACACATTTTGAATTTTAAGGAAAAGATGCTATTTTTAGTGAAAATAATAATTTATAACAAAATACTTTTTGTAATTTTTAAAATAATGACCATTTGTAGACTAACCCTTCAAACTAGAATCGTTTCTTTTTTTTTTGAAAAAATTTGTTCAATTTCGTGTTCAAAATTCGAAAAAAGTACAAATTTGTAGAAAGAAATTCTTGAGTGTTCAAGTTTGCTATCGAAATATTAATAAAGGTAAAAATTTAAAGTAAACTTGGAAGTATGAGAAAAAGCTTATATTAAAAAAAAGTCAGTACAAGTTTGACAAAAAAAGTTGACACTCGTAAAAAAATCCAAATTTAGAGTAAATTGTGACCGAAATTCAAAGATAACGCGGTAAAAATTTTGAGAGATCAAACATAAGTCTTGATTTTGAAATTTCGCTTTAATGTCAAAATTTCAATGTTTCCAATAATTTTGATTATTTCTAAATTTCTAGATTATTTAAAAATAAATTATGGTATTTTCAAAATTTCATCTATTTTTTCAAAATTTTGAGTTT
This sequence comes from Dastarcus helophoroides, assembly GCA_028583605.1. NCBI lineage: Eukaryota > Metazoa > Arthropoda > Insecta > Coleoptera > Bothrideridae > Dastarcus > Dastarcus helophoroides. The sequence goes on from CM053332.1 coordinate 6,533,353, forward strand.
ACTTTCTCATTGCTTAGGTTTCTTTCCTTAAATTTTGACTAAAATTTAGATTTTTTCTCTAGGAGTTTCAACCCTTTTTGTTTTTTTTTTTAATTTCAGCTTTTTCTTTTACTTTCAAGCTCACTGTAAATGTTTACTCTTACTTACATCTCCAATAGTGGTGCGCCCTGACAAATATTGTAAGACGAACGCCCTTCATAATATATTTTGATGACTAAAAAAAAGTGATGCATCCCAAATTATTTTTGATAGCTATATAGCCTCACGCCTCTGGGAACGAATCAGTTTGCCTTATGGATAATACGCCACTTTACTCAAATTTTCCAGAATTTCTTTTTATAAACTTGTTTTTTTTTGACGTTTTGCCTTCAAATTAGCTTTAATTATAAAATTTTCGACTTTCTTGTCAAATCTTTATTCAATTTTTTATAAATTCGGAGCATTTTTCGAAATTTAAACTTTTTATCGGAATTTTCAACTTTACATTTTAATTTTTATTTATTTGGCAAACATTTCGATTTTAAATTCGATTATTTTTTATAAATAGTCTTAACTTTAAACTCAACATTTCCAAACAAATATCAACTTGAAATTTAGTGAATTTTTTTTAACGTCTACTACTACTGTTACTAAGAAAATCTACGCAGCCTTAAAAAAGTGCTGACAAAGCAGATAATATCCATCTGAATTAGTATATCTGAAACGTGTCTAAAAAAATTGTGGGATGGTGCCTCTTGCGGAGGAGAAATTTGTATATTGCACACTATTGCCTCACTGATCTGGTTTTTAAAGTAACAGAAAATAAAGCGTCAGAGAAAAGAGTAAGACATCCACCCCTACCAAGACTAAAAAAGCTGAAATATGCAGGTCGAGGATCAAAAGCATATTGTTTCGTTTTTTGTCTTTTGATTGCCAGCATGTATAATGGTGGTCACATTATTAAGAACGCAGTAGCAGTAGTCGATTATTTAAGTCAGTTTATTGAATACGTTAGAAATAAAGGATTTTTACCAGTTCAAAGTAAAGATTTATGGGCAAGATTTTATTCTAGGAAATTTGGAAACGTTGTCGCTCTTACGACACAGCTACAGCCATATATGAAGCAAAGGTTACTTGTAAGCGCTCACATAATTAAGAACCATGCTATTTTTCTAAATAAAAAATAAAAATTGTACCAGACTAAAATAAATATTCTACAAAAGGTAATGTCTTTGGAAAACAAAAACCACAAAAAGCTTCCACAAGAAAGGATTCCACAATAGTTTGGTTATCAAAAAGCTATCCCTTTGCAACTGTTGTGGAAATCCATAGTGAACTATTGAGTAAAAATGGCCAAAAATTGTCAGTTAGAACTGTAAGACGTCGGCGTCAGTTGTATGAGCAAGTTCATGGCAGAGTTGCATGAGGAATACTATTATCTGAAGCTGACTTCAATATCTGAATTCCACACTGTTATAAGGAATAGGAAAGAGATCAAATAGAATTGTAATTTAAATTTAATAAAGAAGCTATGAACAAATCAGACTTATTACTGTTTTAACACTTTGTATTTCGCATATGATGGTAAAGTAATATTTTAGAGGCAAAAGGTGACACAACTGAAGTATTTATTTTGTTGTCTTTTAGATAAATCTTTAAAAGGTCACCTGTTTCAGAAATTTTGGTTCAATTCAGATAATTATATTAAATGAATAAACTTCTCAACTATTAGTGGTCGTTTAGATTTTAAACAAAATATCGATTATTTACAAGATTGGGTTTTTACATACAAATCGTTGAAATTAAGTTAAAAGTTAACTGTGTTATTATAGGTACCCATAAATCATTTTAATTAAGAGATTCTAATTAAATAAATTGGTATTTGTCTAATATGGACCTATTAAATCTATTTTAACTAATCTATTTTATTTAATCCAAAATGTCTATAAAAAGAATTGATTTTTTTAAAGATAACCTGCTAATATAATACAACCTGCACTGTATAGTGCAACTCTCTAAATGTATAGTAGCGCATCATAGGTGGTTGAACAACCAATCAATTCACCCACCGACGTTTAGCAGAAAACGGTCACCGAAAAGCCAGAGACTTTATTCTAATGCACAGCTCAGTCTTTGGTTCCCAAAGTCTGCCTATCATTATAAATGTTTATAACTATTTTTTAAGTATTGCCAGTGGCAGATTATCCATAATGGGCCGTCCACACGCTCATACTCTACCATGGTATTGTATGCGCAAACCGATTTGTATATAGTGCCTGGGCATATGGATGGAAAAAATACGGTGCATACAGAAAAGTGCTTGACTTCATACCAATATACACAACAATTGCCTTGTTCTTTGTCTTCGTATCAGATTTACCATCGTATGTCCAATTTGACAAATCTTATTCAGGTCCAAACATCTTATCAACTCACTATGGCAGCTACTCCAACTCCAACTTTTACTAATGAAGACTGTGCTGCTTCCACAACTAGTGTTAAAAATACGTTAATAATTTTAACCGTTCCTAGTAATTGTTTGAGTTAACTTTTTTACTTATTATATTTAATAAATATTTAGACAACATTAACTTTATATATGTTCCTCTCAATGCCATTGAGATTGCTTTACAAGTGTCTAGGATAGCTACAGATAAAGATTAATGAGAAGATCCACTTGCTAAAAATTTTAACGTGCAACTCCATCTTTTATTATTAGGAGATATAGATTCATGCATCACTGGGTTCCGTCATTCTATAGCTGGAGTTATCAATTCTAAAGCCTTGATTTCTAGCGTTTATTAATAATAATTCCTCTTTTCATCAATAAAGAGAATAAATAAAAATTTCATAAAAGAAGCTCATCGCTAGTCATCATAACTGCGATGAAAATTCGGACTGAAGTTTGTGCGAATTTATCTGCGAAGGGTAGACGTATCAGTGTACTCCGTACAGTTTGTGCAAACTATAAAGTCCAAGTAAGTGGCTGTCGTGTGGACGGCTTTTGAGGCAAAATAGGCACACGCTCAGGACGCAAGGCTCCAAAGGGTGCGCCCGAAAGGTGTAAAATCTGTTTTGTTAATAATCAAAAATAATTTCGAGCCCATCACATCATATCGTACTACTGGCCGCTATACAATATTTGCCCATGCCTAGTGCGTTACTTACATTTAATTTGTCACTCATTATGCTGAGAATTCTGTATATTAATTAACGAATCGTAAAATTCATTCATTCGAAACATTTCATCAAATAATGACAATAATTAGCACAGGCCAAAAAATACCAATTGTAAAAACAATGTTCAAAATGCAAAACCTCTTTTCGATGGTTAATATTAGCCAACCCACTTACGTTTCTTTTTTATTTTATTCGATTTATAATCTGTTCGTCCAACAGATATAATTAGGCCACTCCCATAAAAGAAAGAGCGATATTTGAATACATAATTTTCGTTGTTTGTATCTGAAAATCCAGTTTTACATACACAGGGTGTCCCGTATCGTTATATTCAAATTTTGGGAGCATAAACTAAATTTAATTCTAAGACTAAAAAACATAAAAGTTGTAGGTGGATCTTGTTTGAGAGTTAGAGTCCTATGAAATTCAATTAAAATCAATTAAGTAAAAAAATTATTATTATAATAAGTCAATTTATTATTTAAAAATTATAAATGAATTAAGTTTTCGAAATGCCGCCCTCCTTGCTGAATACAGGCCTGTCCGCGTAATCCAATGGACAAAGTGGCACTTTGCAATCTATTTATCCGAATTTGTTGAACATATTGCTGAATACGTTCAATTAAGTCTTCTCTCGTGTTTGAAACTTTATTTTAAACTAACTTTTTCATATATCTCCAGTCTAGAGGGTTATGGTCAGGGAATTTAGGTGGCTATGCAACAGGATTCTCCCAACCAATCCATTATGGATAATTGTTACTGAGAAAGTTTCGGCATGTATTCCAAAATGAGGTTGTGCGCCGTCCATTTGAAACCACACATCCCTTCTCAATAAAGTGGAAGTTCTTTTAAAAGAGGTGGTAATTCATCAGTAAGGAATTATAAATTATTAAATGAATTGGAGTAGCTGAAACGAGTATTTGGCGAATTTACTATTGTCGTCTGGTTTACTCTATCTAAATATTAAGATAGTCACTTTAAATTTTGACTTAAATTTTAATTTGATCTTGTTTGCACTCTTGCAAGACTACCTAGAGCTCTAATTTCTTTTTCCTTAACAGTTTTGACATAAATTTAAAAAAATCTCTTAACTCTGCTTATTAATTGGATAATTTTATAGGCCTATAACTTTTGAACAAAGGAAGATCGATCTATAACTTTTGGGTTTTTTAGTCTTAGAATTAAGTCTAGTTTATGCTCCCAAAATTTGAACGCAACTATACGGGACATCCTGTATACCAAAACAAGTTTGGTCAATAGGGTCATTAGTAACGTTGACTTTCAAAATGATATCGTGTGAACCTACCATTTTTCAAGGAAGAGTAGCTAGTAGTAGTTGGGTGAACAGAATGTTTTTGATATTCTGCGACTGTGAACATTCCCTAGAACGTAAAGTTATCTTATACTAATCTTTAAATTGATTGTAACCGTCCGTGAATAAGCAATTGTCACATCAAGAATCAACGTAACTGCTATTTAGGGCACTCTTAAAAAAATCTGACATCCTGAATAGGAAAATCTCATTTTAAAGACCTCAAATTTAAGAGAAGAGACAGTTGTCGAAAATACATTCTTATAATATTAGTTATCCAAAAATTACGCCTTAAATTTTCACAATAAGAAAACAAAAGATAATAACTTTAGCCATACCATATGTGCATGACCTTCACTAGAGCTTTTTTGCCATTACAACCCACGTGTTTGGTACCTTTAATTCTCTCTGAAAGTAGAATATCGCTGAGAGAAGAAACCTTGACATGACATAATCGGTTTCAGTGATACAACAAGGAAAAAACATCAAGGTCATCATACAATTCAGTTAAAAAATTAATTGCACATTAGTCTCAACGATTCATCACCGATTTGACTGTTAATGCATTTCATGATATAGCTTAAACTTGCATGTTTGGATTTTGTGCATTATTCTTCAAAGTTGTTTTTGACCTCGAGCCAGTACGTTACACAGGACGTGTGTTGGTAACAAAGCAGTTGAAAGTGAGCATTTTTAATAGTTCTTCGCTCCATTAAATAAATACCTACCTTAATCTTAGTTGTTACTTTAGACAATGAATCATACAGTCGTTGTGGGCTAAAAATAATATTTTAATTAATTTTATCTCAAATGGAAAGGTTTACTTGAAGAGAATATAAATTATGTTATTAACTCATCTTACAGGTGCCGGTTTGATGGATATGGCATAAACCTTGACACACCCTATTTGCAAATAGATACTTTTACAAATCAACCAAAATTTGCATCCTTTGAAATCGCTTTTGAAAATAAAAAATACCTGACACCCTAGTCCGTCTTTATGTTTATTGGTGTCTTGTTTAATTGCCCAGTGGTTGATTATATTTATTACCTCAATCCATATAATATACATTATCATGCCTCAGTCATAAACAAAGCCATGACCTATCTATAGAATGAAGAATGCCGTTTTAAAGGCAATTGTGTGCGAGAAAATATTTATAGCGTTCATAATTATTACATACAACGAGGTTGAATGTAGTAAAATTTTACAGAATTTCTATTATTCTGGGTCCGATGAGGTAGTTGGTGAAATGTAGGCATTACGAGGGCATATCTTTAATTGTAAAAAGTGAAATTGACATTGAGGTCTTTTTTTAGTTTTTATTATTAGGTATACATATTGCTTCTTCTCCACTGAACCATCCCGATGGTCTGGACAAAGTATTCTATAGGGCCTGGGCCCGGAAATTCTCTCGGCGGGTATGCTAATATCGTAATTTTATCTACGTTTTTATTTCGACGCAGTATTATTTTAAAGATCTAGAGCATTTTAAGAGCTAGGTTTTATTTTTGATAGAAATACATTATCGTGAGCTTGCCTTTTTATAACATGTGTTGTTGTCACATCTCTTAAAAATTTGAATAATCCATTTACCTTAATTTTGTCATTTCCATGGTTATTTTCGCTTTTAATTTATCAATTAGTATTCTTGAATAACAAATTAGTTTTATTTTTACATTTCAAGTGAGAAATCAACATCTTTGAACATTACGCATGAAATGTTATAACTTTGTCCTTGTTAATTATATGTATGTATATAAAATTTATTGAATATGCTTCTGGCTATTTAAATATTAAAATCAATTGTTCCTAGAAGCTATAATTATAAATGAAATATACACCTATGATAAAAACAATAAAAGTGTATTACAAATATGACTCATTTTCCTGATAAAGACTTTTACCTGACTGTATCCTAATCAAAGGTTTTAAAAATATTTTTTGTGTACTCTTTGTTTATTGGATTTCATTGTGTAATATTTCTGCTAAATGTGTAATTACAATGCAAACATAACGCATTCAGATGAACAGGCAAACTGAGCACTTGAATCATGAGCAGAACTGGTGAAATTCGTGTTACTTTGAAAAAACTACCTAATGTATGGATAATTTTATATTTAAATGACTGAATGTAAAACATTATTTATTAAAAATTTATGCCTCCAGTATTTAATAAAAAAAATGTTTCTTTATGAAATAGAGGAAACTTATCTTTATTGATTTTGATTGGCGAATTAATATCCTTGCTTAGTAGAAAAAACAAGAAATAAAGAAAAATATTTATTTTCTGGAACAAAAAAAAAATTCCACTCTGATAGAAGTATCACAGTATTTTAATATTCTTTAAGTTAAAAGAATGAAAAGGATAATCATTGAGCATCGCGTTTGCCTTTGAGCATTGCGACCACCTGTATATGATTTAAAATTTTAATTTTAATATTGGGTGTTTGTGGTCTGGCAACACGTAAAAGACAAGAAGGAAAAATTATAAGGCATCATCCAAAAATATTTTTGACCATAGGGGCTGTTCAAAATTGGATACTCAGTTTTTTTTCCTTAAATTAAAACATCCTGTATATAATTATCACTTCTGATAGAGTATTCCATTCGTCCCAATTTTTTTGCATTTGCATTTTTGTTGTCAAGTTCAAATCAGAATGCAGAGGTTTCGAGCTTTAGCTCGAAGGAAACTTAAACTCATCAGCTACATCTCATTTTTTACGCAATGCTAGCCAAAGGGTTTTACAACAGTTTTAACGTAAAAAAAATGATGTTTCATTTTATTATGTGCTCGTAGTATAACAAATAATTCTGCATTTTTCAACAGTCCATAACTAAATTTTTTAATGGAACGCCCAGCATCTTATTATATTACTGATATAAACATATTACTAAGTTTAAAATTACATGTATAGGGAAAGTATTTTTAAAAAGTTTCCATCATTTCTCAGCAGAATACTAATTGTTATTAATAGGGACCGTGGTCCAGTAGTATGAGTGCTGGACCACAAACTAAGAGAGCTGGGTTCGATTCACGCTGGCGGCTTCATCCACCGTCCCGTTTTCAAGAAACGCTTTGGTTCCCAAGTTACGGCGAAATAAGGGCTGAAACGCAGTGCCGGCCACACTGCCTTCCTCGTATGCCGTTTGGCCCAAGCAATAGCAGCTCATACCTGCTATTATCTCTCATAGCGCTGAAGAGCTGAAGGGAGCTATTATTATTAGTATTATTATATTAGTATGGCGAAAAAATAATCGTAATTTACTGTTAAATTATAGCACACTTTATCTGTAGCACTAACAAGAAAATAATATTAGTTTTCGCAATTAAATGGCATTATATTATTTTTTCCTTTTTTTAAATAATTTCTGTTAAGGTTAAAAGTATATTTAATAACTACAACTTTTAGATTAGCGAACTTACACATAATTTTTGCAAGTATTACTTCAAAATTAGTAGCTTTAACATGAAGAGTAAAAGGGAATATCTTGGACAATATTTTCACTAAGTTACGAACCTCACTTAAGAGTCATAAAGTGATATACAAAGATTATGATGTTGACTATTCAAGAGGACGTACTTATCACAATTGGTCTAAACTACGTTTTAGTCGATCAACTGCTGTGGCTGATGGGCCAATCGTCAAATCGAAATCAAAATTGAATCAAATCATCGTATAACCGCGATAGATTGCGTGAAAGATTAAATGTTGTATCACAAACACAAATTGGAGATTTCATCTCAGAGACTAGATTCTTCTACATTTGAAGCCCACATAAATTAAAACAGACTCACTTAATGCCAAGGGCGGATATAGATCTTCGGGCGGGGGGAGGTCACAAAAGAAAGTCGAGGAAGGAATGCTCTCATAAGATTTGTAGGATCCTTGTTTTTTATATGGCTAGTGTAGCTCGTCTGGGAGGGGGGCAGTTGCCCCCATGCCCCCTTAAATTCGAAATATTTTCTATATGCACCTCAAAGGCAACAAAAATATTGACGCAAATCATCACTGGTGGTAGAAATTTGAAAGTGATCACAGTAAGGGACCGATAAACTCTCAAAAATTACGTCAAAATTCGAAATGTGATTCATTCTAAATTGTTTCTAATATGTCTTAACACAATTTATGTTACTGAATCTACTGCTATGTAGTTACAGGAATGCAATAGGGAATGCACCACCAGGGCACCATGATCTCGAAGTACCGAGATTGTCACTTTTTTGTCTTCTAATAATACGAAATTTCGATTACGTTCCTCAAAATTTGGAGTTTATGCTTTTAATTTTAGCTCTTCTAAATTTTCATCTTACAACTCAGCATTTAGAAATTTTCACAAAATTTCGATTTAAAATTTTTTCTGAAAATTCAATTTGTTTCTTTCGGCTTTATCGAAAGCTTTTCATCTCTTTTACGAAATTAGAAATTACAATTTTATTCATAAAATTCCTAATTTACACTTCTAATTTTAACTAAATTTTCAATTAAAATGTAAATGTTGGATTTTCCCTGAACATTTTTTTCTTACTTCAGTTTTAACTCAATTTTCTATAAACTCGTATTTCCAATAATTTTTAGTTTAATGTTTTTCCAAAATTTTGGTTTGCCAGGAACAATCCACTCGCAAACAGTAACGATATTAAGTCAAATATAAAGTCAAAATTTCGAATCTTTCACTAGATTTTTTAGATTTAGCTTGAATTATTTTTATTCAAGGTTTTTTTTGTTCCAAATTTTAATTTTTTTACATTTTTGGTTTTTACTATTGCTAAGTTTTGGAGTTTATTCCTTTTTAAAAAAAAAAAATTAGAAATATTTACAATACTTTTTTTCTGTTAATTTTGGTATTTTAATATTTAAACTTTTTCTAAATTTCGGTAAATTTTGATATTTTCTTGAAATGTGACCTTTTTCTAAAAATTTTGGTTTAAGACGAAATTTTTACTTTTTTCCTTGAAATTTCGACGTAAATTATTATTTTTTGTTTCATTTAATTTATTTGAAAACTTTTATAACCTGACGATGTGATGCGACACACAATTCTTGAATTCTTTCAGCATTTTGCGGGATCCCACAAACACCTAAATCCCCCGGGACTAAAGACGTGTTGTGGGATTGCATTCTTTAAACGCAACGTATCGAGCATTGAGCATGTTTAATTTAAACAATAAATGAAAGAAGCTTTTATATAAAATAATAATAATAGCAAATGATGAAAGAATCAAGCAAAAATGTGGCAAAATTTGAACTTTAAATATGCATAGTTTCCAAACTTGGAAAATACTCGCATAACGGTTTTTCTAAAATATAATCTTTTCAAAAAAGCTCTTTGTCAGCCTTTTTATTCTTCTGTAATCTATTGGGATGTAAAAAATATTTGTGACTTAATTTATTAGATAACTCAGAATGTCAAAGGCTAAAATCTTTAAAAAAGTGTTACTTATTCAATTCTTTCACATTTAACACTGACCAACTCCTGAAAACATACATTATTACATGTACTGACTGACACGACAGTCTTCATAGTTATGTTACATAAATTACTTAATGTTATAGTAAACATTGAAGAATATATCTCGATGCGCATATATAAATGGCATAGCCTTACAAATAGCAGTTGGTGCTTAGTCTGTCACAAAAATATGATATAATTAGACAACCTTAATGATGGGCAATACCAAAATTAAGTTTAAAGTTGGTAATATTAAAATGATTTAAAAAATATTGTTCATATTTGAGCTACAATAATAAAAATTATAATGTTTCCTCATTTTAATCACTAAGTAAATAAATAAGTTAATGTCGAAATATGTTTTATGTGTTTAGAAATGTTGAATAATATTGCACTCTTATCATTAACTTCGATAAAGCAGCAGCATTATAGAAAATAAATTACCCATGGAAAAACGACGCCAATGTATATATCTTAATTGCGGTGTACAATATCTATTAAATTTATCAATGTTGTGGAAGTTAACGAAACATTGTTAGTTGTTATTTGTTGGAAATATAATGTTTAGCAAAACAAAATAAAACTCCACAACCCAGAAAAACCAACGAATTTTAATTTTGTATTAACTAATATTTCCTAGCAAATTCTATTTTTTATGCTTTTATAGAGTGTCTCGATTATAAGTGCTTAATTTTAAATTAGAATGAAACGAATACGTCATTTTTTTTAATGCTATTTAGGGAAAATGTTGAAATTCTGGAAACTCTAGGGGGGACGATAATCCAAGAAAGTGCTGCCATTCCACCTAAAATGATCCGCAGAGTGATGAAAAATTATTGGCAGAGGCTCACTCAGCGTACCAACAATGGAGGCGAACACTTTAGTGATATAATTTTTAAAACCCATTGATTTAAAATGGCATTATGTTTGCTTATTAGGAAATAAAGTTTTTTAAAATCTTGATTAGTTTAGTTTTTATTAGCTTTCGAAATCGGGGAACTTTTTCTGCCCCACCGTGTATGAAGTAAAGATGTGGTGCCGACAGAAATTTTTTTAACCACCGACGAATCATCTTTGTTTTTTCAATTTTTCAATTAGTTCGCAAAAATTGAGTATTTTTGTATCTACTCTGACAAAATAAATGTTTGGCTGTTAGGAAATTCCGTCGTTGGTACAATTTTCATTAAGAACGTAACTGCAGATAAATTATGCTCCGAAATTAAATAATCCGGCTTTGCAGCATTGAACATTAATTTTATAGATGCGCCGATATTTATTTTTCAGAATTCTTGTTTTATTTTTTGTCAAATCTTTTAAATGTTTTCTCACATTTTAGAAATCAAAAGCCAGTCTGTCTTATCATCTGTACCTGGTGACTAATCAAGTCAGAAAACAATATCCTTTGAGACAATTTTTTGTAAAACAGGAGCGCCCTACTAGGGGAAGATATTGCTTGATTTACGTTTTCTGTAAAGAATCGAACAATATTTTTCTTAAGTTTCTATCTTTATAAACCTTCCGAATGCATGGTTAAAATTAAAATTAATGACACAATGACTGAGACACCCCTACATTCTGTAGGCATATTTGGAAATTTTATAACACTGTATTAGACAAAAATGATAATGATTTTAAATGACAGTTTTTTGTTGCAGTGACTTCAACCGATACAGAACTATGTGGATTAGACTCTGAAGTAATTATTGATGGTAATGGAGAAACGTCTTCGAAAATAGTCTCATTAAATGCCGTAGAACCAGGTGGTTTGTGCCAAATTAGAGTAGTAGGTCCCTCATCCCACGTAATCAACTTACAATTCATCGAAACCAGTGTAGAAATTCATAGGGCCTTATTTAATGAGACTAAGAAGCATCCTCCGTGTATTATGAGTGTGGTAAGTATTTTTCTCGTTCCCTTTCAATTTAATAGGCTTTTAAGAAGTGAAATTTTCCAACCAAATATAATAGTGAAAGCTAATAATGAGTTACAATTGAATGTTCCCCATTTTTAACGTATATAACTTTCCATATAAATATGCAAATAGAATTCCCAAACCAAGGTGACTGGGATATCTTACATTAAATTACTGAATTTTAGAAATAACAGTTAACAATATGAAAGTTTATTCTTTGCTTGCTTGTGCAGATGTACGTGGCAAATCAAGAGTCTCAAGTGCAAAAACCAGTTTTCGTTACTACATAATTATTTGAATTTCAACACAAAATTTTAAAAGGTAAAGATCATATAAGAATGAACTGCTGCATACGAGTGATAGAAACTGTTACCTAGAAAGATATGAGTACTCTATTCTAAGAAGATATTCCTAAATTAGCTGTATCTAGTTTACTTGTGGGTTCAAAGAATTTTTATTTTGGAGAGTTCAAGTTTTTTTCGAAATTTAGACTTTTTCTCAAAACCTGGACTTTAAACTAGATATTTCGATTTCAAATACCAAAAGTCCACTATTAATTCACTTTAACTGCAGAATCTGGGTTTCATTTGAAACATCCTATGTTTTTGATTTCAGGATTTTGACTTTGATTTTAGTTTTCATTTTTTTTGTAAAATTTCAAGTCTTAACTAGATCGATCTACTTCTATACATTTGCAGTTACTTCGAATTTTCATTATTTTCCTAAACTTTTGACTTGCACACTCGAAATTTCAAGAAACTAAATAACTAAAAGAAAAGAAGAAATTTCGATTTTGAAGTCGATTTTTTGTTAATCCAAGAAGAACGACATTTTTAGAAATTTAAATTTTGAATAAAAATGAAAATTTAAGCCAAATTTTGAAAATAAATACACAAAGAAATAAAAAAAACACACATTTTGAAATATCTTTGCTTTCGAGTTGAAAAAAAGGTGAATTTACAGAAAAAATCGAATTTCAAGAAAGAATTGGAATTCCCAAAAATATTTTTCTTGATATCTTACTTTCTTAATTAAATTTTGAAATGTTAGAAATTTGAAAAATGTATTGTAGTAAAATATCCTTCAAGAAATTTTCAGTCAAATATTTTTTTATAGAAATCTTCGGTGATTTTGTAAGACCTGATATAGGTGTTTGGAGAGCGAATTTTGAGAAAAAAAATCGACATTTACAAACATATTTTTTTTCGAAACTTTACCTTATTTATATTTTTGATCAACTTTAACATTTCTGGATAAATATTGAAATTTTCTAGCATTGTTCAGTAGAGAAGTTTTCATAAAAAAAGAGACAACAAATTCGAAATTTCTAAAAACTGGGACGCTTAAATTTTTTTAAGATGAAAATCGAAAATTCGACAGTAAGACAAATGATGATGTCGAATTTTCAAAAAATCCTATTTTAAAATAGCCTTTCAAGAGAATTCTGAATTTTGAAAAAAATTACACTTTTTAAAAACGATTGATTTTGAAATAATGAAATTTTCGAGAAAAAAAAAACGTTGAAATTTAGAAAGAATTCGAAATTTTACGGAGAAATTCAATGTTGAGAAAAAAGGTCGAATTACTATAATGAGACCAAAATTTAAAAAAAAACAAAAACATGAAAAAAAAACTCTACTGGTTGGATCATATTTTCTGACATATGAGCCAGAGGGACAAGCGTCTCTGTTCCGTGATGTTAAGAAAGATCGGATTCTGATATAAAAGTCGAAATTTCGAGAAACGACTGTAAAAAAGGTCGAAATTTTTGGAAATCAGAATTCTGTTTAAAATAAATACAAAATAACTAAAGAGAGAAAGATTGAAATTTTAAAAAAAATCGAAACGAAATTTCGAAAAAGGTGACAAATAATGAATTTTGAGAAAGGATAAATTCTAAACTAAAAGTATAAACTTCCCTCTGGATGAGAATATGATGAGTGTTTTTGTTTTACTTCATGAGTCGAGATTTCAAGAAAAAATCAAATTTTGACAAATCGAAATTTTGCACAAAGCAAACATGTTATTTTTTGCGGACTTTTTTAAAACGTTGACCTAATTCCGAAATTTCAACAAAAATACTGGAATCTTCAAAACATATTTTTGTCAAAATTTCCAAATAAATATTATTTTCTAGATGTTTACTTTTTTATTTTATCATTCAGAAAATAAACGCAATTGCAAATTCTGATTTGTTATTGATGTTGCTAAGCGAAATTTTAATTTCTTTGCAGTTTTTGCCAGAAAATTCAAGAAAACCATTTTGGCAAGGAGATCCTTGTTCCGGGGATTCTCTACCCGAAGCCGACTTGTTAACGCCCGATTTTAAAATTGTGTGGGTGTCCCCCAAAGATGCGTCCTATGCCAAAGAAAGAAAAATAGTTTTAACTGCCGTGGGTCAAGGTACGATCTCAGATTTTAAAAATAAAAGGTAACAAATCTAATTTTATTTTTATTTAGGAGTTGTTTGTAAAGAACCTGGCCAATACACATGCATGCGAGTGGGTTGGGTGCCTTCGTATTGCATTTCCGATTACCTTCTTTGTGATGGTTACACCAATTGCCCAAAAAGCTCGTCAATGAGTGATGAAGACGAAAAATTGTGTCATGATAGGTTATTGGCGCAATCAACGTGGGAGCAATTGGCCCTAGAGATATTTAAGAAGCTCAGGCCACCGAAAGATGGTAGTAAAAATCATCAGTGGTTACGCGACAAATTTCAGCAACTTTCATCCACTTCTTCATCGTCTTCATCAGCATCAATTTATCCTTATATTCCGTCATCTTCTGTAGCACCAAAGAAATCTTATGGAGACTGGAGAGAATGGCAAGACTTAAAAAGAAGTAAGTTTCTTTATTTACACGTAATTACAGAGCATTGTTATAATTTGTTGATTTCAGTTACAACTGCCAAACCAGTAATGGAAAAAAAGGCAACTGATTCTATTTCTTCGGTGTTATCTAAATACGGACCTTGGGGTTATCTTATGTTGGGGATGTTGATATGTGGCACTGTCCTTATGTTTTGTGGACTTTGGGAATGCTGCTTCAGAAAACCAAAAACAACAATTGAACCAGCTCCAGCAACTCAGCCTACTACAGTACTGATAATCAACAATCATCAAGACGAAAACGCTAATACTCCACTTCCTCCTAATTATGATGAACTTGATCAACCCCCATCGTATACCACCCTTTTTCCCCACATGAAACAAAGTAGGTCTAGTGTGCGTCGCAGTGAAGACTGCGGTGAGTCTAGTAGAAGTTCAAGTTGTGTTGTAGAAGTGCACAGTGACTCGAATAATATTAATAGTAGTGACGCCTTAGACAATTACAGAAACTCAAATTCGAATTGTAACGTTAGCGAAAGTGCAGTTGAGAATTAATTCAACAAGTATAATAATAAGAGACTTTTATAACATATGTGATGTGATATTTTCTATGATCGACTGACTAAACCTTAGATATTGTTATCTGTACATTGTCTTATTTTTATATTACATAATGAGCTGAAAATATGACAAATTTTCTAATAAAAGAACATCCAAAATATATCACGATTTTGTTTTATTTATAATTATTACTACTACTTCAAAGAAAAAAAAACTAATTGCAAAAAATGGCACAGTTCAATTTAACAATTTTTTAGTTCTGTTGGATTAAAGTTCTGAAATAAATGTAATTTATAAATTACGAACTTTCATATTATAAAAAGCTCATCTTTAGTAAATCCATGTCATTGGTATGGTCTACTTCCTTATAAAAAAAGTGTTAACAAATTGGCGCAATGTGGTTTGTAATTTCCGCGCTTTGTTAGCTCTGCAATTTCTATAATTCCCATAATTGAATGACGCATAATTCGTAAAATTCGTGTTTACTAGATGATTCATCTTCAGTACATTTAGATTCAACGTTGCATTCAATAGACACGTCTACTTACTGTTACGTATTATTATACTGAATCCATAGATTAGACCAATTACTGAATCTTTGAATAAAACTTGACTTCCTAAAAATGCCCGTTAAATTTCTGAAATTACTGAAATACGTCCGTTTTGATTTGAAGTCTAAAGTAGTAGGAGGACCAATTTAGCGAAACAGGATCGAACTAAGATTTGTAACGGCCCGGGCATTTAGAGATGGTCGGTCCTGCTCTTCTAAGAAAAAGGTACACATTCGCAAAAATGCCTATAATGATCAATATGTAAAATTTTGAATTTTCCAAGACTTTTCTAAAATTTCGAGTTTCGGCTCGAAACTTTTAGTTTAGGATTGAATTTCTCAAGGCCACGAAAAAAAAGAGGTCCCTAGTTTTAAACTACCACTCAATTTTTTATCAATCAAACAATAAAAAAAGGTCCTACAAGGCGTTTCAGTTGAACCGAGCCACTCCGAATATTTGCTATATTGTGCATACGAACAAAATTTCCCGAAACAAGTGAATATTAGGTATGAGGGGGGACATCTTTTCATGTCAAATTAAAATTCTTAACGTTAAGCCCTACCCTCACTAATACAACCCCTTACAATATTAATAGGGAAAGTGGGTATTATGACCATTCATTTAAAAGGTCTTGCATTTCTCTTTACTTAAGTATTGTTTTTGATTACGCAATATGTTAAATACCTACCGGTGTTTTCATAATTTTAATCGAACATTATGAGTACATTAAATATGACTATACTCTACTTCCGTCTACCCCCATACAATCATACACGTGTAGTTCAAATGCATCCTTGACATTGCGTAACACTTTCCGGTATGATATGGCCAAAAAAACTATCCTCTGGCGAAAGTCGTCTAAAGATAACGGTTGAGTAACATAGACCTTGGTTTTTAAGTGTCCCCAAAGAAAAAAAGCTAACGGTGTTAGACTGCTGTCTATTCCATGCAACTTCTTCTGCTTATCCAGTGATCGCGGAAGCGATGATTCAAAAATTGCCGCACATGAGCATCATTGGTGGTATATCTGCACGGAAAAGCTCTGGAACCACTCCGAGCTCTATCTGATAACGAACTGGCTAACTATGAAGACTTAGTTAGGGCTTTAGAGCTGAGATTTGGAGACTGTCGCAACTCTTAGCGAGGAAGCAGAAAAGTGAAGAAACGTTGCAAGAATTCGAGGCTGATGTAAAAAAACTGGCGTATGTCGCCTATCCAACAGCACCAATCGATTTTCTGGAACTTTACTCAGCTAGAATTTTCATAGAAGGAATAAGAGACCCAGAAGTTCAGGAAGTGAGATGCGCTTGTCAAATTTCCAAACATCGAGAGAGGCACTGATTAGAGCTTTGGAGGTTGAAGCTGCTTACAAGGTTTCGGAGCCAGAGGCATGGCGGAGAATAATAACGCTAACATAAAGGAAATGAACGCGAACATAAGTGCTAACATGAAGGAGATGAACGCGAACATGAGTGCTAACATCAAGAAAATTGACGCGAGCATTGAAGAACTGCTGGGAGCTCTTAAAGGTAGATCCATCAAAAGCATAATATGTTACAGCTGTGGCAAGCCGGGGTACGTCAAGAACGACTGCAAGTCAACCCCCAAGAAGTCGACAAGCACCACAGTAGGAAAACAACACGGCGAGAGGGGAAACTCACTGGCTAATATCGAGAAACAAGCCCCTAAAACTTCCCATCAAACAGATAAAAAGGATCAAAAAGGGTTTGGTGGTGGAAGCCAGCATAGATGGAAAGAATGTACAGGCAAAAGTGGATACAGGAGTCAAGGTTACTGTGGCACCCGATGACTCAAGCAATCCGTGAGTCGCCAAGACCCAAAGATAAACAGGAGTTGAGGAAGTTCCTTGGGTTATGTAGCTATTACAGAATATTTGTGAAAGGTTTCGCCAACATCTCTACACCGACTAACGGAAGAAAGAACGCCGTACATCTGGACTCCCGATTGTGATACCGCTTTCCGAAAACTGAAGTCCGCCTATTGCCCAAGCCCCATCTTGGCTTATCTTCAGCAGAATGAGAAGTTCGTGTAAGACACTGCCAGCAATGTCGACATTGGGGCTGTGCTGTCTTAAGTTTAAAGCGGTGAAGGAAGAGTCATCGAATATTAC
Source organism: Dastarcus helophoroides (assembly GCA_028583605.1). Classification (NCBI taxonomy): domain Eukaryota; kingdom Metazoa; phylum Arthropoda; class Insecta; order Coleoptera; family Bothrideridae; genus Dastarcus; species Dastarcus helophoroides. The sequence continues at coordinate 6,551,265 of CM053332.1, forward strand.
AGCAAGATCCTGACGAAGCCGGAGAGGAACTATTGCACCACCCGGAAGGAACTTCTTGCGATAGTGAAGGCCGTGGAAAACTTTCACAAGTATTTGTATGGCCAAGAATTCCTCATCAGGACAGATCATTCGGCGCTTTCTTGGTTAATCCAAATGAAGAACGCAGAGGGGCAGAAGGTTAGATGGTTAGAAAGGCTTCAGCAGTATCACTTTAAGGTGCATCATCGACCGGGACGACACCATAACAACGCTGATGCTTTGTCCAGAAGACCTTCTGGGGATTGCAAACATTACAGACGAGTTAAGGACCATGAGGACATGCTGGATATAAGGGTCACATCTGTCCAGCCAAAAGACGGATGGACTGTTGAAAGCCTTCGAGAGCTACATGAGAGCGACATTGATATCGGATCCATATTGGAATGGAAAGAAACTGGAGATAGACCGGAATGGCAAGAGGTTTCCAACAGAATTCCAGCTCTTAAGAATTTGTGGGCTCAGTGGAAAAAGTCAGAATTTGCTGGCTGAATGTTTAACTTTTTTAAGTGTTTAAGCTAAGAGAGACGAGGGCTCCACCCTTGAGAAACAAGTTGGAATCTCCAGAAAAGCCGAATTAAAAAAAACTGTAAAAATTTCCAAAGACAATTTTACCCGAATTTTTGCCCTTATAAAAAAATTAGAAATTTTCAAAAAATATTTTTAAAATGTTTCTTTTTTTTTAACAAATTCGGCAAATTTTCTGAAAGAGACAAATTTTGATAAACCAGCTGAAATTTATATCGGGTTTTAAGAAAAGACGAAATTTTCAGAAAAACTCGAATTTCAAAAGAAAAGTAACGTAAGATAAAATTTCAAAATTTTAAAAAAGGCCAAATTTTGATAATAGCAGTTAAATTATAAAAATAAATTCAAAAATACAAAATAAAATGCAAATTTTATTAAAAAAAGACTAATTTTGATAAAAAAAGTTGATATTTAGTAAAAATGTCTAATTTCAAAAAATAATGAATTTTAAAGAAAAAATGGAAACTTATGGAAAAGTCCCCGTAGTTGAATATAAATTTTCGATTGATTGCTTGAACCGGGGGGGGGAGGGCAGTGTCCTATTCACGAGGCGTTAAATACCGCGACGCATTCCAAAAAGTTATTGGTTAAAATTGGTCTCGTGATTTTTGAATCTCCATTGGTTGGATTCATAAGCTGACAAGTGCGCGATTTTTAAAACATGATATTTGCGTCTTACATCGACTTTACAATAATTCCTACTAGTCTAATTGAATTCTAATCCACAAGTTTATAAGCATGTTCGTTGCTATAGCGAATAAAATATGGGCGAGGGCTTATTTGACGCAGAATAGCGTGTAAAAAAAGTTTAAAACCTTCACTTGAACAATCGCATAAGTCATTAACAAATAAAAATTTGAAAAAAAATCAGATTTAGTTTTTCGCGAATAGCTTCAAAATTAGTAACGTTTGAGAAATTTGAAAAAAGATTTTTAAAGAGAAAAATTTTCAATAAAGAAATAGTTTTATCTCCCGAAACTTTTATCTCTATTATTTAAATTTTTGTTGCTGTTTTGTTGTTGAAAAATAGTGCCATCTAGCCTCGAACGCTACTTCGTGCGCCTGAATGTTGGTCATAATTTACAAATTAAAAGTCGCTTAAAAAAATTTAAAAAAATCTGACAGATATAAAAATGTTTTTATTATTCATAAAAAAATAAATAACACTTTTGATAAAATAAATATTTTCATTCTCATTTTTGAATATCTTCTTTGATATAAACTTTAAAAAAAAATTAACTTGTTTAAAGAATATAATTAAAAACTACTGACAAATTTTATCTCTGTAATAATAATTCAAATTTAACTAATAACGTAATGAGTAATAAAGATTTTACCCAAATGAAACACTTAAAAATATAGGACTGCATTACTTTTCAAATCAGTTGAAATACCAACTGTAGGAAGCGTTTGAAAAACATAATCAATTAGTTTGAGGTTTGGGCAGTTTGACTAGCTTGGTACGTTTTTACTAGAGGTGAAGGTATACGGGTTTTAAGAAACCCGCGCTTTTATGATATCCATTCAGCCAATAGAAATTCAGCAGATCACGTGATGGAATGTAACCAATAAACTTTTGGAATGCGTCGCGGTATTTAACGCCTCGTTCCTATTCTAGCTACACCTATGAAAACATTAATAAACTAACAATCCTGGGGTCCGTTCTACAGATTTTTTTAGGTGCCCAACTTTTTCAGCTGAATGGTTCTTGGGTTAATAGATGGTATTAGTACAAAATAAGTAATAACCAGAAGGTTAACTCCCGCCTTATCTCTTTATAGTCGATGCCGGCAGCCTGTAACTTCGAATTGTTATAAACAGCTTTTTTACATAGGCGTACCGCACATTATTTCAATTATTGTGGTTTGATAATATTTGAGTAATTGTAGAAATTACTTACTTAGAATTAAATCCTAGACTAATATTGGTAGAACGAAATATGATATTTCAATTCTAAAGAAAAGTGTCCAAGAGTTGAATATATAACCAGACTCGATTCTTCTAAAATCGCGAACCTTGTCATCTCTACTGCCTGGCACTTTCAACATAGACAGGCTTGAAAGTCACAGGACTCAAACGGTCACGTGATGAGAGCCTTCTGGTTGTTATTTATTTTGTGGTATTAGGTTTTAGAAACCTGCTTCTTTTTTTACACCAAAGATTATGACTTTTTATGAACTGTGTACCAAAAATCAAATGTACAAGAATTTGTATCTTGGTTCCTTTTCGCAAAAAGCCGTCCAATTACATAAGAAGAGTTTTGAAACAAATATTTTTAGAAATTACCATTTTTTTTCTCAAAATTCAACTGTTTCTGAAAATTTCCCTTTGTTTTCCCAAAATTTGATCTTTGGAAACTTACTTTTTTCGAGATTTGATTTCGATGTCCTTAGAATTTTTCTGAAAGGCTGTTTTTTTTTAATTTGATTTTCTGAAAATTCTGTTTTTTTAATTTTAAATTACGACTTTAGATCTAAAATTCTAATTTTCCTCTCAAAATTGAACAATCCCTTTGAAATATTGAATATTTTTTAGAAATTTTAACTTTCGACCTTTTTCTACAAATTTGATTTTCCTGAAACTTCAGCCTTATTCTGGAAAATTAAATATCTTACGTTTCTGGAAGATTTTACTTAAAATTGGGCTTTTTACCAAATTTGGACTTTTCCAAAATTTCCCTATTTTTCTAAAATTGGATGGAAATTTTAATTAAAATCTTATTGATGTTTTACGAAATTTAGAGAAAAATATTTCTTGTAAGTTTCAAGATTATGTTAAAATTTAAATGAAAGTAAAAATTCTAAATTCTAAAAATCATTTTAGAAATTGGGTTTTCTCCAAATTCGATTTATTTTCGAAATTGCTACTTTTCTTACAAAATTCAACTTTTGGAAATTTTTTGAAAGTTCATATTTTAAATTCGATTTTTTGACTTTTTCCAAAGCTCGTCTCTTTTTCGAAATTTCGACTAATCTGGAAATTCGATCTGCCCAGTTCATGTAGTTAAGTCTAAACTAAGTTTTTTCTGCTTTGCCTTTTTAGCCCACCAATTGATTGTTGCCTCCCGAACAAAATCATTTTTCACCGAAGGCGGTAGTGGTATTTATGATATTTGGAAAGTGCTCCGTGACTACAAAAATGTTAAGAAATCCTGTCTCATATTAAGCTGTTTATTAATTATTTAGATTGAAACTAATCTATTCTTTGACCGCAGTTGATCAGATTATTAAACCAATAAGGCATCAAACACCAAAATAAAAAAAGATAAGATTAACCAATTCATCAATTTTGTTAAACTAAATTATTCAGTAAAATATTCTTTTTTTTTTAACCTAAAACACCTTTATTTAGTTGACTTGCGTAGTTTGTTACACTGATAGAGTTATCTAATCAAAAATACGGATACGCTCTTGGCTTTTGGAGAAATTGCAAAAAAAGGTAATTTAATTTTGCTGAATACTTTAGCCTTGAATTATAAAATATATTAATATAGACTAAATTCTGTTAAATATTATAATAGAATTTTATTTGATTTGCGTCATATTCGGAATATTCTAAAGATAAATCTGGAGCCGAATGCGATCGTAGAGATGAGGTTTCGCCGCTGATGACCTTATCCGATCCGAATGCAGAAGGACCTGTTTGTGATTGTTTTTCGGTATTTTTCATTTTAGAACTTCTTTTACACTCAATAGAAATCGCAGACCCAGTACCGTCTCTTGATCTTTTATTTCTTTTTATATGAGATTTTTCCTTCTTCAATGTCTTTTTAGGGTTCTTACCTTTTTGCTGCGCTGTTTTCTGTGTACTATCTTTTATATATTTGATTTCATCAATGTTTTTTTTAGATATAGCTCCGTCTGATTTAGTTGTTGAGAATGTTTCTGCTATTTCTGTTTTCTCAGTTATTCTTACTTTTTTCTTTTCCTTCACCGGCACTTTTGGTAATTCTGTCGGAGGACTTATTTCTTTTTTGTCCTTTTTAATTGAATGCATATATTTTAGGCGACTATTAGTCTCGCTTTTTGTATTATGTAATTTAATTTTTTCAAATTGGAAATTGAGCCTATCAATTTCTAATTGGAGGCAGAGATTTTCGTACATTAGGGAACTATTTTGTTGAACGAGCTAAAAATCGGCAGAAAAAATTATTTAAACAGGAAAACAAATAAAAAATCTACTCAGTGTTACGTTATGTATTTCTGAAATATTGTTTGTACAACAATTTTGATAAGGTAAAAATGAAGAAAATAATTCAGTATAATTGTTTAATAATACATATGTTATACAAAATTCTTAATTATAAAAAATTACAATAAATATAGTATATTACTAATGAGCTAATTTTTTTGTGGTAGACTTTGTCAACGTCTCATTTCATACATAAAAATATTAATGGCGATGGATAAAATATATTACTGCCAATTTCAAATAAATTATAAAATCAGATATTCCCTTTAACGAAAGCAAAAATTTAAAGATGGTTCATTTAGAAAACGTCTCAGCATTCTGTTATGTAAGACAAAGTTACTCAGATTTGAAATATCCTCATGATCACTTGGACGTAACACTGAGTACTGATTTTTTATTACTGATTTTGACAAATCAACATCATATACCTGCAGATATTTTTTATTACTTGGGGAAATGGTCTTAGAAATTTGTTTACTTGTAACTTCTTCTAACTCATCCTGCATAAGCTGAATTTTTGTTTTTAAATCATTCACAATCTGGAAAAAAGCACGATAAATTGAGCATTAAAATAGGAGGGCGGTTTTTTCTTTTTATCTTCGCATTATTCGTAATTATATTTTCCTTACTTTATCATGTTCGGCCTGTCTCTTTTGTAATTCAGACTTCATTAAAGATTTTGTATTCTTCATTCTTAAATATTTCACACTTAGATTATAATTAGCTTCCAAAGTTTGGGCTAATGTTTCTTTTATGTTTACTATTTCACTTTGGTTATCTGCCATTGGTTTCTCATGACCGTTATTATTCACATTAAAATTTGACATGTTTCGTTTTAATTCCTTGTATTCGTTCATTTCTTGACAATAAATTTCCTTCTCTTCAAAATAATATTTTCTTTCTTCCTCCAGTTGCTTTAGCAAATTAGTATTTACTCTTTCCTGTTTTAAAAGATCCAATGACAGTTTTTCTTTTTCTCGAGCCAATTTCGCCAAATTTATATCTTTATTTTCAATTTCAACTTGCAGCTTGTTTACAACAGACTTTAAAGTTTGGAGTTGACTTCGTAAATTATCTATTTCTTGGGCTAATGCAGATTCTAAGACTTCTGGATTCATTGGTTTTGGACTCTCAGACGTGGGGGTTTTAGGTTTAAACCAAACGTTTCTTAAAATAAATTTCAGTAAATTATAGATGATTGGTAAAATTAATAATTTGTTTACCGTATTAGCTTAGTGGCCTTTTTCATTAAATATTAGGGACGTAAATTATGCTCCTGTCTTGTAAGATATAGCAACGACAAAAAAGTGACATAAATGTTAGATGGTTGTCAAAACTATCGTAAATAATTGACACTTGGGAAGTTCTACGGAAGTTGTTTAAAATTACCTGAACATAATATGATATTTTTAAACTAATGTTTCCTTATACAAATGAAGCGGGTAAAATTGAGAATATAAGCATTTATAATTAAAAAAATTTTCTGTGCAATAAAAATCAATAAAACCTAAAACCATTTCAAATATTTTTATTTTAGCTTATCGAGCCTAGTTTGCAAGATATTTAAGTTATTATTTAAATTTAAATAATAATTGAAATATTTTCCGCCTAGATTTTTATATTTTAGTTCAACTTTTCAGCTCAAAAATCTTTAGTTTATTTCAAAAATATAGGTCAGAATACTTTCATCTTTAAATTTTGGGTTTCATTTCTACTTCGGTCTTAAAATTTTAACTTTTATCACCAAAAATTTTACATCTCAAGAAAAATGTTTCACGAAAAATCGAAACTTCCAGTTTAAAAGTCGAAACTTTCCAGAGAAAGTCAAATTTTAAGAAAAAAAGTTGATTATTCAAAATAAAATAAAAGCTTCGAAAAAAATTTAAATTTTAAGGAAAAAGTCAACATTCCGAGAAATATGAAGAAATCTAAAAGGAAACTTACAATTTTGAGAAAAAAAGTTCAAATTTCGAGAAAAAGTTCGAAATTTAAAAAAAAAATGTCTTTTTTTTTAAAAAGTTAAAAGTTTGAAGGGAGAGTTAAATTTTAATAAAAACGTCTAATTTTGAGAAAAATTCTACAACTTCGAAAGAACACAAAATTTTGAAAATGAACCGAAACTTCGGGAAAATCTCGAATTTTGAAAATATCGAAATTTCCCAGGGAAAAAAATGTAAACTTTTCAGAATAAAATGAAACCATAAAAAAAGCAAATTTTGACGAAAAAGTCAAAATGTTGAGAAATATAATAAAACGTGGAAGAGAAATTGAATTTTTGAAAAAACATTCTAAATCTAGAAATTCAAATTTTTTTTTAAAAAAGTCGAAATTTCTAGGAAAATGTCGAAACTTTCCAAAGAGAGTTAAATGTTAATAAAAACGTCTTAAATTTTGGGAATAGATTGAGATTTCCAGAACAATATGGAATTAAAATAGTTTAACTTCAAAGACATATAAAGAAATCGGGAAAAAATTTAGTTTTGAAACACAAAATTGAAATTCTAAGAAAAAATCAATTTTTCGAGTGATTGAAGATTTTGAAAATAAACTTTTTTTTAAATCTTCAACTTTTTTAGTTTCTCTTTCAAGGACTGAAAATGTTCACTTTAGTGCAGAAATTTAACAAACAAAAAAATGTCTAAATTTTGATATTTTTAGAGCTTTGAGGTTTTTAGAAACAATAAAAAATATATCTTTTGGGTAATTTAACATTCACATGCCGGCCTGTGAATGCGTTTCACCGGATAAATTCCGAGATAACTGTCCTCTAGAGCGGGTCCTAACCGCAACATTATTTTCATCAATTAAAAAAAACATCTTCAACAATTTCAGACTCCCCCTAGCATTGGGCCCTGTGCCGTTGCCCATGTTGCGTCTGCCTCGTTATGGCTTTGTCAGTCGCTTCTTGTAGGAATTTATAAAGTTGCACACATAAATGGGTTTATACATTCCTTCTGCATATCAACATATTCAGCGAGAAAAAGTTATGTTCAATATAGGGTTGTTACTAAAATTCTGCCGATTATTTCAAAAGTTTTTAAATGTAAATGTTGCAGCTAAATTTTCAGCTTAAAAGTAAGTCGATACTTTTGAGAAAAAAAACATTTTAGCTTAAATCGAAATGTTTAAATTTGCAATTTCAAAAATCGTGGCTGCAAGATTAGAGTGGAACTTACAAAAACCTATTAAAAGCTTTTAAAAAAATAATAAACTGAAAATGTTTCTCGAAAAACGTAAAATATTGAAAAAATTTAGAGATACTTTTGTGAGAAAATCTCTTAGTTTCAATTTTAAAATAGTAATTTAAAAAAAGTGGAAAACCTCTGCTAAAACTAAGCGTTTTGACAAAAAAAAACCAAGGTTTCAAATATACATAAACATATCTTGAAATTTTTAAATAGAATTTGAAAAAGTAAAATGGATTCTACGCTGGAAGATCCTGGCATTAAGGAAAGGTGTTAGTTAAGAAAGTAAAAATACTAGCTGTAGACTAGTAGGTGGCTTTAGCCTTCCTATGTCAGATGAGCTAACTTTCGACCATTTAAGACTTCGAAAAAAGGATGAATTTACAATGAAAAAACTCATAATTTGGACAAAAAAGTTGTAATCTCGAGGGACAGGACTAGATTTTCCAGAGAAAGCTAAATTTTGAAAAAACAAAAGCTGAATTTTCAAACCGAAGCCAATGAAATTAAGAAAAAAATAAGAATTTTCAGAAAATCGAATTTACAAAGTCGATATTATAAAAACAGCATATTTTTTGAGAAATATTATTGAATTTCAAAAATGAAGTTGAAATAAAATAAAAACAATTTTTTTAAAACAAGTCGAAATTTCCAAAAAGTCATACCTAAAAAAAAATTTTTTTTAGAAAATATTTGAAAAATACTTCGAAAAGTAAAAAAAAATCAATACTACATATTTTCAAAATGATACAGTCGAAATTTCATGAAAAATTTTGAAGTTTAAAAAGTACCAAAAATTTTGGTGAATAAAGTCGACATTTTGAAAAATCACAAATTTTAAAAAATATCCAGTAAAATTTAATAATTTCAAAGAAAGACTCTAATTTCACTAGAGAAATCAGATCTTGAAATAAAAGAGAGTTTTGAGAATAAAGTTGAATTTTTGAAGAAACCTATGTTCTGAAACTTCAGGAAAAGTTCGAAATTTCGAGAATAATACCAAAATTTGGAAGATAAAGCCTTACCCTCCCGGAGAAAAATTGATATATACGGTGTGCTCTAAGGTAGAGTACTGAAGAGGGATTTCTTTGTTATTTGTGGGTTCATGACAAAAACTCATTCAAAGTAAGATTAAACATAAGAAAATACCGCTGGTACTTCATCAAAACAACAAGTAATTAAATAAAAATAACCTTATTCATATGCAGATCCAGAATTCTAATCTACAGACCTGTAGGTAACAAATGCTTAACAGGGCTTCAATGCACTAAAACCTCATCTGCAGCTAATATTTAGAGCTAGTTTAATCCTAGGCTATATTCCGCAGACATGGAGGTTTGGAAAGGTGACGTTTATACTAAAAACCGGACGTCGTCCGATACACGAAGCAAAGCCCTGCAGCCTCATTAGCCCTACATCCTTTCTTCTAAAAGAAATTGAGAAAGCAATAGATCAATACATCAGAAGCGAAACTTTTATGAGAAAACCACTTCATGTACATCAATTTGCCTATCAGGCCGGCATATTTACAATAGACGCCCTACAGAATCTAGTTAAGGATATAAAAAAAAACTTTGTGGCTAAGGAAATAATGCTTAGCGACTTAGAGGGAGCCTTTAATAACACGTCATATCGATCCATAGAACGAGCCTTATAGGAAAGGGAAGTTGAACGTGCAATAGTAAGATGGATTGAATCGATGTAACAACAATAAAAGGCGGTGTTCTATCGCTTCTATTGTGGTCACTTGTCGTCGACAATCTTATGATTACATTGAGTAGGGCGGGATTTACAGTCCAAAGCTTTGCAGATTATATAGTCATAACGGTGAAGGGAAAGCATGATACTGAAGTATCCAGATTAATGCAAATAGCCCTAAACATCATAAGGAACTGGTGTGAGGCAGAGGAACTTAATGTTAATCCACATAAGACAGTTCTTATTCCATTTACGAGGAGAAGAAAGCTAAACCTACAAGCTCCCACTTTCAGTGGAATACAAATACAATTTTTCAATGAAGTTAAGTATTTAGGGATCTTCCTAGACTAAAAACTAAATTGGAACACTCATTTGAAAAGAACTCTTTCAAAAGCCACAACGGCAGCATTGACTTGTCGTAAACTTTACAAAAGACATGGGGGCTGCAACCGAAAATGATACTTTGGATACACCAAACGGTAATAAAGCTCATTGTCACCTATGCCTCAATAGTATGGTGGCCAAAAACAGAATTTTCTGCGCAAGGCAAACTACACAAATTACAACGATTAATTTGCATTGGAATAACTGAAGCCGTTGATTGAATCCATACTTTATTCAATCAACGCCGGAGCTAAGGCGTCATGTCCAACAGATACAATAGAGGCAATGATAGGCCTGACTCCACTTTACATTTGGGTGAAAAAGGAGGCAGCACTTAGTGCCTTAAAGCTATTTCAATCAAACAAACTGAAACCGAGTGACTTGGTTGGCCACCTACAGATTATGGAGAAAATTCCATTGGGATCCATTGCCAAACTAACAGATCAAATGCCCACAAAACTGGACTTTGTTGTCCCATATGAAGTGTTTATAGGGAACCGCCAGACATAAAATAGACACAGTGAAAGGCTAGCAAACAATGCATCTGTCTGGTATATAGACGGATCTAAACAAACAGAAAGAGTAGGACTAGGAATATGGGGTCCTAATTTAAGATTCGCTTAACCCCTAGGAAACACTCCCACAAATTTCCAAGCAGAACTGCTTGCTATAACTCTGTGCGCAACAGTGCATTCAAAAAGGATTTAGAAACGTACAGGTTTATATCGTTTCGGATAGCCAGGCTGCATTAAAGACTCTAAAGTCGTCCAAAAACCGAGGCAAAAATGGTCTGGGAATGCAAGTAACTGGATGCAAACAACAAAGTAATTTTGATGTGGGCTCCAGAGCATCAAGGCATAGAAGGGAACGAAGAGGCAAATAGACTCGCAAAGAGGCATCAATCGCACCACTCTTTGGGCCAGAACCATACTGTGGTCTTACAAAAAGCGATGTAAAAAATAAAAAAAAATACTTGGGAGACAAATCAAAGGCTGTCATACTGGAGGAAAACTCCAAGCCTAAGACAATCAAAAAAGTTCATCACTATTACAAAAAACTTGCATATTTCAAAAAAGAAGCCTGAGCAGCTTCTCGAACGACTTAAGAATAATAACGGGACTGTTCACAGGACACTTCGCAGTAAAGTATCACCTTAAGAAGATGGGAAAAGTGGATGATGAAAACTGCAGATTCTGCAACGCAGCAACAGAAACAACAGAACACCTGCTATGCGTATGCATGGCTCAGTTTTGTAAAAGGCTCAAATTTATTGAAAAGGTGACCCTCACGCCCTAAGAAATAAGAGAAACAGCTCCTAAAAAGATAATAGACTATGTAAACAGTCTAAACACCTTGCACAATAATTAAAATTAGAGTCCTCACAAAATATCCCAATGGGTTGCAGTGTGAGAGGTGTAAAGCCTATAGACTCTATTTAAAAAAAATGCTCCGGTCGAATGTCTACACTATAAATTTACAAATATTCCCCAACATAAAGATTCCCAAATATAATTTATAAATAAGTATAAAAAAAATCAAGTTTAGATTTCAAATTCAAAATTCGGTTGAAAGAAGTTATTACCAAAAAAAATAGAAAACTTCGTGTTAGCATCCATTAAAAAAAAGGAATTATCTCGGAAGATTCTCGAATTTTTGAGCTTCAATCTAAATTTTTAAAGAAAAGTAAACATTGAAACTTAACTTTCAACTATGAGAGATTTTCTTGGAAATAGCGGTCAGTAGAATTAACTCTGGAATAGCTCTAACGAGTGTCATGCAAAGAGAATAAATCTAGAGTGCAATAATGCACACGTTTAGAGCTGCATTATTGCAGTCTAGGACCAAATATATGTTTCTAATTTAGGCGTTGTTTGTCATTGTAAACCATATTTTTAAATAATATTTTTCGATACGATCAAAAATAATAACAGTTTACTATTAATCATTTTCAAGAAATAATGTCATTTTCAGTGATTTAAGATCAAGCAGGAATTTTCATAAAGAATGCCTTTTCCTCTCCCTCAAATAACAAAGAAACCTTTCTTCAGTGGTCTATCCTGGGACATACTGTATAAAATACAAGTAAACATTTCTAGAAAGTCAAATTTAGAAAAAGTTCTTTCTGTCAGAAAATTTTTAATTTTATTTAAAGTTTGGTTTTATAAAAAGTTCATGCTTTTTTCCTGAAATTCGACTCCCGAGGAAAAAGCAGAAATTTTGAAAAAATAAATCAGACTAGTTGTGAAATGATTAAATTTTATTAAAAAAGTCAAAAATTCCAAAAATGTATTTCTAGAAATAATTGGTAAGAAATAAGTAAACACATAATTTAAATTAGGCCGAATTGAGAAAAGAAATGAATTTTAAAGAAAGTTAAATTTCCTTGAATAAGGTAAACCTTTTGGAAAAAATGAAGAAATTTGAAAAAACTAATTTTGAACCAAAAAATCAAAATTTTCAGAAAAAACACCATATTTCTAAAAAAAGTCGAGTTTTCTAAGAGAAAATTAAATTTTTGTAGAAAACCTTGATTTTGAAAATAAATTCGAACTTTTGAAAAATTGAATTTTTAGCTTCAAATCTCGAGAAAACTCAACCAAAAAAAAATAGAAATATTTAAAAAAAATCATAGTCTCAAGAGATTAAAATATTTGAAACATTGCGAATAAGATAAAAACTAATATGAATTTTGAGATAGAGAAAATTTTAGAAAACAATACCAATAAAAATGTTCTCAAAATATTGTATAAAGTCTATGTTTTGGGTAAAACTCGCAAAGGAAGTGAATATTTCTTCAAAAAACAAAATTGGGAGTTTGATATTCAATGTTTAAGAAAGGCGGTAAAAACTAAATAAATTAAGTAAAAGATGAAGGTTTGAGAAAAAAATTTACAACTTATATTCGAGAATTTTTGAGAAAAAATGGGCATTTAAAGATTAAAGTGATTTAAAAAAAAATTAGTATTGTTATAAAAAATCAAAATTTGGAATTAAAGATAGACTTAGACCTGATTCTTTTATATTTTAATTTACTAACTTCCAGTGGCTGATTAAATGAAGCGGTGATTCCAACCAGTAACAATTTTAGTAAATGAAAAAATTAAAATTTGAAATTTTTTTAAAATAATTTACGTGTTTTTTGTTATCTTGTTTCTAAAATTTGAAGTTCAATATCTACTTTTACTTTCCTAAAATTTCCACTTCACTTTTGGATATTTTTAAATTCAGTTTTTTTTCGACATATACATTTTCTAGATTTTTTTAGACTTGAATCTCATATTTGAAATTTAAGTTTCAATGTTTACTTTTCTTTAACAATTTAGATACAAGCTCGAAAATTCGAGAATCTCCCGAGAAAATTCCTGTTTTTTTTTAATGGGTGCTAACACGAAGTTTTTTTCTTTTTTTGTTACCAACTTCTTTCAACCGAATTTTGAATTTGAAATCTAAACTTGATTTTTTTATTAAAAAAAATTAGAGGGCCTCCGCTCGCCGAGGAGGTCCCATGTGCACCTCACACCCCTGAATAGCTACGCCACTGGAAATACCTAACTTCCCCGTACCGTTGATCGTTGACTGAATATAACCAACGCGTTGATTGAATAAATTTATTTAATCAACGCCTGGATCAATTTCTACAGAGCGAATTGATCTTTTTACAATCACTGAACAATAGACCAACAGAGAACATAGGAAACGTCATTTTTCCTTCAAATCTAAAACAACCGATGCAACCGACCAACCAGGCCAGTAATAAAAAACGCCTGAATATTCACGACTGACAGTGACAATGACAATTATGACAATCATCTGTAATTGACATTTCGTGGGATGTTTTGACACAAGTTGACGTGTTTTGTAATTTGTAAATGTAAATAAGTGGTATAACTACCATTGTAATAACAATAATTACGAATGCGATGATTCAGATTTAGTGGTAAAAAAGTCATACTTGTCGATAACACTATTTTGTGAATATGGTTCTCAAACTAGATCTAGCAGAATGTCTTCGAGATTCACCAAAATTTCGGTAAGTTAAAGAATGATTATGTAAATATTTGCTAACTTGATCTTTAGTATGTACTTAGAAGATGAAGAGGCTAGTATTGATCAGTTGGAACAAAAGTTAGATAAAATACTGAAGATATGTGGGAGTATGGTTGACTCTGGCAAGACATATGTTGCTCAACAAAGGTAATAAATGATAGCTACTAGCAGTATTTTGTGTGTATTTTATTTATACAGAACAATAGACTTTAAATAATTCTATTGCAGTTTATTTGCAAACAGTTTGTGGGACTTGAGTACGCATTTTCGTGAGGATCCTACCGTACTGTCATCGTTGAATAAATTGATACATACCCTCCAGGAGATGAACAAGTTTCATACCATATTACTCGATCAAGCATCACGTACAATACTCAAAAATTTAACTTCTTTCATAAAAAAGTAAGTGGTCTAGTGGAGGGCTTCTTGGTTTTTTTTTCTTATAACAATTACTCTTATGTGCAAGCCATTTTAAATGGCCCCCACAGTATACTAATATTGTAAAATGTATTTATTATGACATTAATGTGGTGTAAATCTATAATGGATTTACCTACTTTTGGAAAAGTTTATTACAAATTAAACTATTCATAGCAGTTATGATGGATATGAAAACAAAAAGTAGTGATTAATTACATATTCATTTAACTTGACTTTGAATAAATGTGTGAAAATGTGTTTTGTGTATTTTAGTTTGTAAATTTACTATTTGATACTTTTTTCTTATTATTTATTAAAAGTGTTTAGTGTAATTTGGTTTAGGATCATTTTGTGAGGTGATGAATATGGTGAGGTATTAAAAAAAACCGCTAATTAGGGATGGAGTGCTATTTTAAAAGCTGCTACTCAATTTGACAGAAATCGCAAAATCGGAAACCGCGATAGCAGTCGGCAATATCGCTGGCTGCGATTTATTATCAAAAATAGCTGCTTTGCTTCTTCATAGCAGGTCTGTTGATAGATAATGGCAGTCTGATCGCAGTCAATAATACCCAAATATTAGAGGTGTCTTCGCGTCGCCGTTCTGATTGCAATTTATTTTAAAAAAGGACTGCTTTGCAGTGATGATTAATTTCGAAATTGTTGGCTGTTGATTCCTACCGCTTTATAGATCTGTAATCACATGTTTTGTGCGAAAATGTTACCTGTTCTAATGTCACTGTCATTACTAATTTTAAGAGTCTTTACGCATGTTAAGATTTATCGTCCAAAAGGAAAGTAAAATTAAAGCTGTTATTTCAAAATGATAACGAAGGCTTCCACGGCCAGAGTCAGTAAAGGATATACTTCTTCCGGGATTGGACCGTGTCAAAGAACTACTAAAAGTGTTCAATGTTTCGCCCACCATTGTAGGGGGCTTCTTCAGAAGCAAAGAAAAGAAAAAAATGAAAAGAGGAATTATGAGGGAATATGCAAAAAATGAAAGAATGAAAAGGCCAATTTCAAAAATTGGCCTTTTCATTCATATTCTGTACTGTTTGTTATTTGAAAATTTTGACATTTGTAGTCTGTGATCTACACCTTATCAAAACAATAACAATACTGTCAAACTACACGATAGTAGGATCTCGTGATGCAAAGCAGTTTGTAAACCGTAAATTCCTACCAAGAAGCAAATAGCAGGCTGCCATCATCTAACTGCCCACAACCTTGCAAACTGCTATTTTTAGCTGCTTTTTAAAAGAAGCAGATACTGCTATAACTGTTATTTGAAAGTAGCAGGTTTGCCCATACCTACCGCTAATACAAGATATTAAAATCTTACTCTGAAAGACTGACCTAGAACACTTTGAATTTGTAGGAATACAAAAATATTTCTCTCCAAAATACAGTTTATGAGGCACCAAATTAAAAAATAAAATCTGGTTAAGATCACAGTAAATAATAATTTTATAAAGTGGCCCTAAAACGGATGTTACACTATTTATATTTTATATTCTTTTAAATTTTGACATATTTAGTTAGTTCAATGACTTAAGCGAGACATTTTCCATTTCTGTGTATGATGTTCTGACTCATTATTTTATTATAGTGATATTAAAAATGTGCGCGACTATAAGCAACATTTTGAGAAAATATCAACAGAATATGATGCTGTTTTGGTTCGAAATTCGCACACCCCTAAAAGTAAAGTGCAGGAGGTTGAAGAAGTTCAAAATATCTTAGTAGCAGTCAGGTCTTGTTTTGGACATCAGGCCTTAGATTATATAAGCAGTATAACAACGCTTCAGACGAAGAAACGACACGAAATTCTTAGTACAGTATGTTGTACTACTAGCATTAAGCATTATTCGTTATTTTCTTTTTTTTAACTTCAGCTTCTTTCATACATGCATGCGTGCACAGCTTACTATCATCAAGGGTCAGATTTATGTGCTGATTTGGAACAATTTTTTAAAACCTTGGCCGAAGAGGTAACTGTTTAAAGTATTTACATCAAAATACATGCTTTACTTAATTTTTGTAGATTGGTACGATGAGAGAAGAAACATATCGAACCGAAAAAGATTTAGAAAATCGACATTCCATTGTAGGTAATATCGAATCAATTCCGCTTAGAAAAACTGGAAGGCATCAACCGCTTATGGAGGGTTATCTTTTTAAGCGAACATCTAATGCATTCAAAACCTGGAATAGAAGATGGTTTTATTTATATGATAATAAACTTGTGTACAGGTACATAATTCAAATGAGTACTTTATCGTCATTTACTTTTCTTTTGTGTGACTTCCATAAGAAATGTTTACAGAAAACGATCAGGTGAAGAAAGTGAAACTATCATGGAAGATGATTTGAGATTATGCACTGTCAAACCAGTATTAGAAGGGGAGAGAAGGTTTTGCTTCGAAGTCTTATCACCATCAAAGTAAGTTAACAGATATTTTAGAACCCTCTATTTATTAGAGGTAAACTGGATTTTCTGTTGAAACTGACATTTACTTAATTTGGTTAAAATATTCATTACAGACCTGCAAAAGTCGAAATTTCCAAAAATACTTTTCTAGGAATTTTTACGTTTTGCTTAAATTTTGACAAAAAAATTATGATTTCAAGAAGTATTTTTCTGAAATTTTTGATTGATTTGTGTTAACATATTAAAAAAACACATTAAATTTGAAATTTCTAGTAAAAGACCGATTTGGGGAGTCGAAATTTCTAGAAAATATTTTTCTCATGATTTTTATTTTTTTAATTGTAAATTTTCTGCAGCCTTGAAATTTCGTAGAAAAAAGTTGAATTATTTTTGTGAGAAAAAATATATAAATTGACAGAAACAGCAGATATCAAAGTTCAAAATAAAAGCTGAAAGAGATTTCGAAAAAAGTGAGAAAAAGGAAGAGATTTCGAAAAAAATGAATTTATCAAAAGTTCTCAAAAAAAGGTAAAATTTTGGGAAAAAAACGTCGAATTTCGACAATAGAAGAACAAATTGAAAACCTGAAATTTTTAGATTAATTTAAATTTTTGAAAAACTAAAACATCAAAAAGATAAATTGTAAAAATAAACTGAAAGGTTAAACAAAATTATCAAACTTTAAAAGAGTCAACGTTTTTCAGAGAAGAAGAAAAAAAGTCAAATTTTAGGAAAAATTTTAAAGAAAAAGTCAAAATTTCAAGAAAAGTTCGTAATTTTGACAAAAAATTTGCAATTTTCCAGAGAAATTTAAATTTTGAGAAGAAATTTGAAATTTCAATTCAAATTTTGAGAAAATTGGTAAAATAATTTCGAAAGAAAAGGAAATGTCGATAAAATTTCCAGTTTCGAGAAGAGTACTGAATTTTAAAAGGTCAAGATTTCCCAGCGACAGTTATATTTTATAAAAAAAGTCAAATTTTGAGATTTGAAAATAGATGAATTTAGTTAGAAATAAAACTTGGAATTTGTCAAAGTTCTCAAAAAATTTAAAAAAAAACGTTGAATTTTGAAAAGAGAAATTGTAAAAATTGAAAGCTTACAAAAAATCGTCGAACTTTCAAAAAGCCGAAGTTGAAGTCCTCAAAAAATTTAAAAAAAAACCTTGAATTTCGAAAAGAGAACTTGTAAAAATTGAAAGCTTAGAAAAAATCGTCGAACTTTTAAAAAGCCGAAGTTGTTCAGAGAAGAAGAAAATAAAAATTTGCATTTTTCCAGAGAAAGTTAAATTTTGTGAATAAAGTAAAATAAAAACTCCAAATGATCAAATAAATTCGAATTTTGATAGAATAATTTCAAAAGAAAACAGTGTTGATACAACTTCCAGTTTCGAGAAAAATGTTGAACTTTAAAGAAAGGTAAATTTTAAGAAAAAAAAATCAAATTTTGAGATTAACTCGAACATTTTGAAAATTGACGAATTTCGTCGAAAAATCGCAGTTTGCAGAAACGATAAAATGTCGACTTTTAAAAGTCGAAATTTCTAAAAAAAAACCGAATTTTGCGAAACAAGTCCATATTTGTAGAAAATAAATAAAAGTTTAGATGTTTAGTAAAAGTCAATATTTGGGCAAAACGGCTAAATTTGGAAAAAGGACGAATTTTGAAAAGAATATAGAAATTTCGAGAAAGGTGTTGAACTGTTGAAGGTCCAAATTTTCCAGAGAAAGTCAAATTTTGAGATTAAAGCAAACATTTTGAAAATATGTAGATAAATTTCGTCAAAAAAATCGCAGCTTACAGAAACAATAAAATGTCGAATTTTAAAAGTCAAAATTTCGAAAAAAAACCGAATTTTACGTAACAAGTCCAAATTTGAAAATAAATAAAAGTTTAAATGTTTAGTAAAAGTCAGTTTTGGCGAAAATGCCGAAATTTGGTAAAAGAACGAATTTTAAAAAGAATGTAGAAGGTTCTAGAAAAAAGCTGCAATTTGGAACAAAGTCAAAAAAATGGAATTTCGAAATCTTCATAAACTATTCCAATCTCGAATTACTTCAAGTTTTTACTTTTTTTATTAAAAAATCGACAAAATATAAATTTTTGAGAAAAAAGACGAAAAATGAAATACAGAACTTGTCCCCTGAAGGGAACAAGTTCTGTATTTCAATTTTTGCAGATAACCAAGGACCAGTCCGTTCCACCAAAAATAAGTCAAATCTAAGTCGAATTAGAAAAAAGTAAACATTTTCGCAAATTATCCAGTTTTGAAAGGAAAGGAAGATTTGGGGTAAAAGTCTAATTTTAGGAACAAAATAAATATTAAAAAAGAAGACGTTACAACCGTCGAAATTGCTGAAAAAAAGGCAAAATTTGAAGTAAAGGTCTAAATTTTGAGAAATAAAAGATCTTTTGGGCTGAATATATTTTCGCTTGATTACGGTCCCATATTTTGTCTGATTTAATTTTGAAATAAAATGTAAGATCAGAAATAAAAATTTGTGGCTCTTTGAAATTCAAGAAATCAATTTTTTTATTGCGGCTGGCTCTTTCGATTTAAAAGTTTGCCGACCCCTGACCTGGAGCATTTTTCATTTTGTTGTTTTTTATAAGTGAACGTTTATTTTTTATAATTGAGAAGTTAATTTGAATGTACAACAATTTCAGCGCGCTCTTTCGGAGTTTACTATACTATAGTATAAATTTCCTTGGACTGAGGTTTCTAGATGCGTAGGTCATATTGGACAAGGCTGCGACTTAAATGGCCAACCTTGTATTACATGTTTCTGATTTTTCTTCGTCCTCTTCCTTATCTTCCCCTTCTTCCTCAACCTGTTTTTCTTCACGCTCATGGCGTCTCAGTGGAAGTGAAGATTCAACTTTCTTTCCAACTTTAGGAGTCTTCCAGGGTCTCTTTTCCCGTCTGGTCTTTGATCTCTCGCTATTCTGGTCAATCTGCCGTCTTCCGCTCTTTGAACATGTTCATTCTATTCTCTTCTCTATCGAATTTTACCACGTCTCTAATTCCGCATTCTTCTCTCACGACTTGGTTCCTTACTCTATCTCTTCTTGTTTTCGCCACTATGGTTCTCAGAGTGTTCATTTAAGTTGTTCGCATTAGTTGTTTAAATTTGCTTGTGTCGGCTTTGGTTTCTGCCGCATCCGTCATTATTGGTGTTATCATGCTCTTATACGTATATTCTTTCTTTGCTCTGTAGTGAGGTATTTATTTTTCCAGGTCACATCTCTTAGGTACCCAGCTGCTCTCTTAGGTACCACTGTTGTTTGACTTCCCTGTAGTTATTCCGATTACCCGATATTTCTACTCCCAAATACGTAAAGGACATCACTTGTCCAATGATTTTATTACATATTTGTAATTTGCATCGATTTTGTCTTTTTTGTACATATTAGCATGTTACATTTTTTGCAGTATTTGCAAATTGAAAGAGAATTCTTTGTAGGTTGTCTTCAGTGTCTGCGATTAGAACCGCATCGTCAGCATAACACAAAATAGTCAGGTTACCATTTTATGTCCCTTCATGGTTTTTACGCTGTCTATGAGTTTGTCCATAATTAGATTGAAAAGTATTGGGCTTAGAGAATCGCCTTGTTTGATGCCAGTACTGCTTTTGATTTCTTTAGATAACGGCCTTGTTTATATTTTGGTTTTAGTTTCCGTGTTTAGGTCTTCTATTAAAATTATCTGCTGTTTTGGTACTTCCTTTTATTGCAATATTCCAATCACGTCGTGTAGTTTTATTCGATCAAATGCTTTTTGTAAGTTAACAAAGCATATAAAGGCTGGCGCATTAAATTCGATCGCTTTTTCGACTACTTGACGGATAATAAATATAGCATCATTGGTGGATCTATTCTGACTGTTCTCTGTAGCTTCTCTGTTGCTTTTATCACCTTTTTTAAATATAGGCCCAGTAATGCTAGTTTTCCACTCTACAGGTACTTTTCCCTTTTCAAGTATTAAGTATGTTGAAACATTTTGTTAGCTCTTCTATAAGATACTTTCCACCACATTTCATCAATTCGTTTCTTATATTATCGTTTCTGGGAGCTTTTCTGTTATTTAATGTTTTTACTGTGCCTTCAATATCATCTACTGTGATCTCTACCTTCTCTTCATTCCAATTTGTTGTTGTTAGGTGCGGTAAGTCATCTTCTTATTCTTTGTAGCAGATTTCCAAAAGTATTTTTCCCATTCTTTGTTATTGATTGGGTTTATCTTTACAATTTCGTTTATTTCTGCCTTTTTGTTTCTCGGCATTTGCCATATTTTCTTTTGGGATCCATACATATCTTACTCCATGTCTTTCGTATATTTATCCCAATACTTTTCTTTTATCTGTCTTATTTTTTGGTTATTTATGTTTCGTTCTTCCACATAGTTTTCTGTTTTCTTCTGTTTTCGACGTTTTATACCTTAGAAGTGCTTTTTTATTTTTATCTGTTATTTCTTTTACGTTTTTAGTAAACCATGGCGTTTTATTGTTTAGTGAAGGGTATAGTTTAGTTTTTCGTGTCCCTGCAGCTTCTTATGCAACTTCTAAAATGTTGTTTTTAATTTTTTTCCAGGCTTCGTCCGGACTACCATTTTCTTTTAGGGGTGTTTTGTTGATTTTGTCCTTTAGTCTCATTTCGTACAGGTTTTTGTGCTCTCGTCTTCTAGCATCTCGACGTTGAGTTTTTTGGTGTAGTCACGGTTGACTTTTCGCTTTATATGAGAATTCATTCTTATTTTGCAGAGTACCTGAGAGTGATCACTTCCGATATTTGCAGTGTTCAATGTTCTTACTTCCAATATCTCTGGAGGCGTAAATTGTCGGTTGGTGATGATGTATCTATCATGGATTTGTTAGCTTGTGCGTTCTTAAAAGTGTATTGATATTTAAGGTTGTTATAGATGTCTTCGTTAAATCTTTGTTTTACGCTTTGCAGTTCAGTGCTCCCAACTCTGGCATTGAAAGCGTAAACTAAATTAAAAATACAAAGATCGAACTTTTTAGTTGAACTCGAACTTTTAAAATTAAAGTTAAATTTTTGAACAAAAAAAAATAAGTAATAATAAAACTCCGCGGATTGTAAACACTTTATTCCACAACAAATATGACTCAGTTAACTACTGACCAACTGACTGACTCCATGAGGGAAAGACGGCCGCATATTTATACCTTCCCAGGCTTATGGAGCGATCGAGAACAGAAAGGTCCCGAGGCTCGCGGAAAAGGTTTAGAACATCCACCTGCCGTATGATTCATTCTCGCATCTGCTTGCCATTAACAAATATTTCCAGAGAATTCCGTACACCACACTAACATAAGTCACTAATATAAATTTACAACTACAGTTTGTTAGAATAATAATATTCTACATTTCCTAGAAAACACACTAGAGACTAGACTCGAGTTTAAAGTACAAATTTTAAATTTAATGTCCCAATTGAAAAATTTAAGAAAAAATTCGAAATTTCGTGAAAATATCCCAAATTACTTATAAGAAATTAATCCATTTGTCAAATTTAAAAAGATTACATTTGAAAAAATAATCCTAATTTCGGGAAAAATTCAAAATCTATCTATATGCAAAAAAAGTGTCAACACTGAGGCGATAAAAAAGTCAAAATATTCTCTTTAAATAGGAAACATCGAGAAAGAAGCCTAAATTTTAGGATCAGAATTAAAATTTTGGGAGAATGAGGTTAATACTTCTAGAAATAAATACTGCAGAATATAGAATTTAATTTACAGCTAATAATTTAGGAACAAAGTAAGTATTACTTTTTTAATTACCGTAATGCTAGAAATATATCAAAATTACGAAAGCTTAAACTTATTTTAACTTACTTTATATAAGTTAAAATCTAAATTCATTTGAAACTAAAATGTTTTGATAAAGTCAAAATTTTGAGATTAAACTTAAAATTTTGAATGATTTTGTTTTACCAAGGTTCCTTTTTTATGAAATTCCACTTTCTCCGTAATTCCGGTTGTTCGGGATCACTATTAGGTCTTGATAGCTCCGATAAATGAAACGCGTTTTATAAAAACTTAACGACGTTTATTAAGTGAACTGACATCGCCGAGATCTGGGATGCAATCATTTGTACAAAACCTACAGACTACTTCAAAACACCAAGTTTTACCCCACATGTGTTCCATTGTTCTAATAGGGTCGCTGGTCAGTCCACATGCTTCCGGTGGTTAAGTGGCGATCTGACCATTTCTTACACTAAAAATCTTAGATAGCTAACACCGGTAATTTGACTTTTTCCCAAAAGTTAAAATTCGAAATTTTAATCTGCTCTAGAAAGTTTGGATGTTCATCCCAAAAATTCGTTTTTTTTTAATTTTCCTGAAAAAACTTGAATTTTTCAACTATAGTACATTTCCAGGTTTCTCTGGATTTTCGTTTTCTGAATTCCCAGATTAACTTAGAAAAACGTCCAAATTAAAAAAAAGAGTAGAAGCATTAAAAGATAACTCATAAACTCTGGGGAAAAAATCAAAATATCGAGTGAAAATTTCCAAAAAAAACTCAAAAAGTTGTGTATCTTAAAATTTTGATTTTACGCTTAACATTTCTTCTTTATTGAAAATTCCAGTCGGAAGTCCAGAAAAAGTCGAAATTTTAATGGTTTTTTTCACAAAGTCCAGATTAAATTTGCAATTTTTTCTTTTTTTTCCAAAGAAAACTCTTAACTCACAATTTATCTTTTCTAAAGATTGATAGAATTTTCGATTTTAAAAATTGGAGTTCAAAATGTTAAACTAAAAATTTGGAAAAAAATGACCGTTTAAACAAATTCTTATATGATAAAACAGCTAGCTTTCAACACGAAATTCCGAGATAAAATTTCAGATTTTTAGAAAAAAATAGAAAAGGTCAAAAATTCGAGGAAAACAACATTTCTGGAAGAAGTTTAAATTTTGAGTTTGTAGTCGAAATTTTAGAGAAAAAAAAACACTAATTGCAACGTTAACGTTGGAATTTCCAAATTTAATTTTGTTTCTTGAAATTTTGAATTGAGTGACCGTGAATTTGCTTAATTTTTCAAAAAGATTAGGTAAAGCATGCACATTCTTATTATAATTTATTCTACAATAAAGCAGGCTTTTCTCGAAGCATCATAGTGGTTTATCAGAATATTTAACTTTTTCTGGTTCTTCAATTTTCACTAGTGGCCATTAAAAAAAAACAATTTGTTCGTTTATAAACAATACACATCTGCGGCGCTCATTTTAATGATTGTTCTGCAATTTGTTTAAAGTGAGTTAATGACGCATTATACTACAGTTCCAATTTTTTTGTTCTCAAAATATATTTATTTTAAAAAAATGCGCACGTTCGAACAAAATTTATAACTTTGAATAAACTGCTACGATTTACCAACATTTTTTTCCATAAATGAAATTGTAATGTCAGATGTCACAATAACAGGGAAATAATTTTCTAGTTTTATGAGTACCAGATCGCAGCTTTAAAAGCTTAAGTACGATAAACTTCAAATAAGGTATTTTTGTTGCAGAAGCCATATGTTACAAGCTGATTCTAAAGAAATGTACGATGCGTGGATTTCTGCAATGCAAAGAGGTATAGGAGCTGCCTTTCAGAGAATACATTCCACTGATACGAATCGAGGTACCCAAGAAAGCGCAACAAGCGTTTCCAATAATTTTGAAAAATCTAATGGTGCTATTGCGAATTTAAATCAATCGAATAAAATTAGGAAAACAAGGTGAGTTGCCAATATTATATATTACAAGCTTTTATTATAAAACTGAAAATTGGATGCTTAATAACATGTATGATCACTTTATCAGTTGTGGTTGATTTATTACTCATTGTTTTAAATGAAACTAATCATATAAAATTGGTACTTTGTCACTTAGATTTAATTCTTTTGTTTGTATGAATGAAACTAATAATAAAAAACTCACAATTTGTCAAAATTGGTACTTTTTTGATTTAATTCTTTGTTTATAAGAAGAGCAAAATTAAGTTATTACGTGATGTTATGTTTTAGAATGCTTATTAAAATCCCCGGCAACAATTACTGCTGTGATTGTGGAGCCCCAAGTCCTCACTGGGCTAGTATTAATCTTGGTATCACGCTTTGTATAGGTAATTTATAGAAAATAGGTTTATACGATCTCGATTTCCAATCATATTTTTAGAGTGTTCTGGTGTTCATAGAAGTTTAGGTGTTCACTACAGTAAGGTCCGCTCATTAACTTTAGATGATTGGGAGCCGGAAATCATTAAGGTTATGGCTGAATTAGGCAACGAAATAGTCAATAAAATATACGAAGCCAACGTGCCGGCTGATTTTGTAAGGGCATCACAAAACTGCACTGGGTAGGTTTAAAAACTGGTTTGTATTACACAATAACGCCATTAATTTTCACCAGAACTGTAAGAGAAACTTGGATCAAAGCAAAATACGTTGACAAGAAATTCGTTAAAACATTACCAGAATTTAAATCATCGCCATCATCTCAAAGACAGTCTAGATCTAGTTTCTTGGAAGTACGTAAGTGGTCAGTTAGAAAGCTGAGGAGAAGACCTAAAAGTTCTGATAATATAAAGAAAAAAATGACAACGAAAGTTGCTGAAGAACAGCCTCAAACTCATGACCCTAGTGAAGAATGCTCTGGTGGGGATAGAAAAAGTGTGTTAATGTTTGGGAGTGATTTAGAAAGACCTTTGAATGAGGCCATTGATCTTAGTAGTGATCAAGAATCAACAGGTGGAGAAGATAACGAAGCTTTAGGTAAACCAAGTTAATAAAATCACCAATAATTAAATTTAATTCTATGTTATTTATAGAAGAGGAAGATATATCGAAGTTGCATCCAAATTTATTGCTATATAAGGCTTCTGCTGCTCACAATTTACCAGTTATGTGTGAAGCATTGGCTTTAGGAGCTGATAAACATTGGAGTAATCCAGAAGATAGAGGAAGAACTCATTTACATGTAGCTGTACTAAGTGTAAGCATTTTGTTTATCATTATAATTTTACAGTTATCAATTTGGGTATTTAGATGTTTTAATAGAACTTTAAACTCTGACTGACAGACAACGCACAACCTAACCCGGTGGATATAGAAAGAAGAAATTTTGCACAGAATTTTCGGAAGAAGTTTTGAAATTTTTAATGCACAATTAAAAATAAAACATTTTCAAAAAAGTGGAACATTTTTAAAACTTGAAAATTGGAAAAATGTCGAAATTTTTAAATATACGAAACTCTAAAAACTTAAAATTTTGAAAAATTTTGAAGTTTTGGGAAAACTAATTCACAAAAATGTAAGTAAGGCAGAATCTTTAAAAATTCCAAATTTTCAAAAGAGTAAAATTTCGAAAAGTAGGCAAAATATTTCAAAAAAGGTGAAAATCTTGGGGTGAAAATTTACAAAAAGAGGTAAAATTTTAAAAAATCGAAAAACGTCGAGGTAAACATTTTCAAAAAAAGTCGAAAATGTTAAAAAAATGTCAAAATTTTCATCGAAAATTAAAATTTCCAAAAAAATGTAAAGTCAAAAATTTGAAAATAAAAAAATCGTCAACATTTTGAAATTTACAAAAAAAAATTAAAGATCCTCAAAGTAAGTCGAAATTTTGAAAAAAATCGTCAACATTTTGATTTATTCATTTTTTCAATGTTTACTACATATTTTGATAAAAATTAGAAAATTTGTAAAATTGGCGACATTGTTGAAAAAAAATTCGAAATTTTTAACTAAGTTGAAATTTCTAAAAAGTCTAAAATTTCAAAAATAGTTTAAATTCTAAAACGGACTTAAAAAAATAAAAATTGAAGCAAAACCAAATTTATCAGAAAAGTTAAATTTTTTTAAAACTTGAAAATTTCAAATTTTGCCTAGTTAAAAAAAAAATTGAAATAAATCAAAATTTTGGATTGACAATATTTAAAAACATTAAAGTATTGAAAAAATATTGATATTTTGAAATAAAAATCTAAAATTTTAAAAATTTTCAACGTTTTCAAAAATCAAAATTTTAAAAATTTGAAAATTTTTAAAAATATCGCAACTTTTAGAAAAATTCGAATATTTTGAAAAATATCGCTAGTTTCGTAAAAAATCGAAAATTTCCAATAAAATCAAAATTAAAACACTTGCAATAGAGTCGAAATTTTTTAAAATAAAATAGTTAAAAATTACAAAATGGTTCCTTTTAGAGAAATTTTGAGTTAATTCGAAAGTATTCTTTCTAAAAATTTCTACTTTTTTGCGAAAGGATTCTTTCAAAAAATATTTAATTTCAATTTTTTTTAATTCTGAGTTTACACTTTTACTTCTCTTTTTTTTTCAACTTCTATTCAAAATGTCGACATTTTTAAAAAATTTGGATTTTCTTTCAAGTTTCGAAATGTGTCCTTTTTATTTGAAATTTGAAATTAAAAAGCTGTAAACGTATAAAATTTAAACCTTTTTACATATTATTCTCAAAATTCGACTTTTTTTAAATTGGTATATCAGGCGGGATTTCCATGTATTCTTAAAATTCGTCCTTTTTCAAAGTTTCACCTTTTTTCCTCAAATGTTAACTTTGTATTGAAAAATCCGACTTCTTTCTCAAAACTTTTCTGAAAAATTCTTCCATTTCTCCCAAATTATGACTTTTTCTAAAAATGTTTGAACACTTTGATTACAAATTTCGATATTTTCTGTTAATTAAAATTTCAATTTTTTCCTCGAAATTCGTCTCATTGAAATTCGTTTTTTATTCAAAATTCTTCCTTTTTTCGAATGTTCTACTTTTTTTCTCAAAATTCGACATTATTCTGAAAAGTTGACTTTATTTAAAACTTCACTCTTTTTACTCAAAATTTTGACCTCTGAAACATTTCGGTTTTTTAAGTAAAGGCTTTTTCTGCAAGTTTAGTAGTTTTTTCTGAGTTTATTTTTTGTTAAAATTTCATTTTTCTCAAAATTCCTCTTCTTAAATTGTACTTTTTCTGGAGCTTTTGATTTATCCCATTTTTTTCTTTAAAATTTCGACTTTTATTCTCAAAGTTTAACTTTATATGAAAGATCCTAACTTTTAAAAACTTTTTACTCACAATTTCTACTTTTTTTCTTAAAAACTTTCACTCAACATTTTTTTTGGAAATTTTGATTCATTCTCAAAATTTGTCCTTTTTTTCAAAATTTCTACTTTATTTCTTAAAAGTCAACGATATATTTAAAAATCAGGAATTTTTTTTAAATCTCTACCCTAAATTTCGATCTTTTTCTCAGAATTTCAACTTTTGTTTTTTGTTTGGTTTTTCTTTTTGTTGAACTGCGGGCCTTTTTTCTACAAGTTTAATTTTTTCTGGGTTCATCCTTTTTTGATTTATTCTCAAAAGTCGTCTTTTTTTACAAAATTGGGCTTTCTTCCTCAAAGCAAAAGTCCGGATTTTGTTTTCAAAAATTTTTACCCATAATTTCGATTTTTTCTCAGAATCTTTTACTCAAAATTTTGTCATTTTCCGTAAATGTTGACTTTTATCACAAAATGTCAATGTTTTATTCCTTGAAATTCGTCTTTTTCCCGAAACTTCAACATTTTCTTCAATTTTTTTTTTCTTTAGACGCGTTAAGCGATTTTGGATAGGGGGTGAACTTATTGTTTCGCGTTACCATTACGTGTCACCATACGCGTTACCAATATACATAGACTGTTATTTCCTAGTTTTAAGTTTTCACCTCTGTTGGCAGCCTTCAAGACTTACTCGAACTGATTAAATCAAAATTTAAATAAGAAGGCAAATTTTGAGGCTCTTGCCGAAATTTGCCTTTTTACAATGTCATCTTTTTTCTCAAAATTCTTCCTATTTTCGAAAATTCCACATTATCTGGAAATTGGACTTTTTTTCAAAATTTGACTTTCTCGCCTTTTTTTCGAAATTTTGTCGCTCTTGTCAAAATTCGACTTTTTTTAAGTTGAACTGTCTCTAAAATTTATATTTGTATTGAAAATTGAAATTTTTGACAGAATTAGTCTTTTTATGCGGTTTAGTTGGGAAGTTTTTGCTAATTACTTTTTTAAATCAAATCTTTTTGAAAGTATTGTTCGAACCACTTGATAAGCTGTTCTAGGTTATTTTCTAAATTTCATCTTTTTTACAAAATTTCGAGTTTTCAAAGCTTAAATTTTTTAAACTTTCGATATTTTTGTCAAAGTATCCTTTTTGAAAATTTCGGCTATCCTACAAAATGTATACTTTATTTTTTTAATTTCAATGTTTCGACTCTTTAGTACACTTCTTTTAAATTTTTTATGAAAATTTCGCCTTTCTTTAAATTTCAACATTATTTTGAAAATTTCCATTTTTTCAAATCTCAACATTTTTTAAAATGTTTATTCAAATTAAATTTTTTAAAATTTTGAATTTTCTTGAAAATTTCGTTTTCAAAATTTCGACTTTTAAAAATCTTGACTTTTTGAAAATATTGCAATTTTTTCATAATTTTATTTTTTGAAAATCTTCAGTCTTAATTTTCTACTTTTCTTATAATGTTGGCTTTTCTTCAGAATTTTGCCTCGAAAATTTCGGAGTTTTGGTAATTTCTCTCGATATTTTTTTTAAATGTAGTTATTACTGAAAATTCAGGCACTTTTTCAAAAGATCAACTTTTTAAGAATTTTTGAATTTTTTCCAATTCGTGTTTTTTTCTGAAAATTTCTTGTTTTTGAATTTTCTGAGAAATTTTCAACAATTTTATTTTTTTTTTTAATTTCCACTTCAAAAGTTTCAACTTTGTTGAAAATTTCAATTCCTTAAAATTTTGATTTTTTTGCAAAATCAATCGCTTTATTTTCAAATTTTTTATGTTTCGAAGTTTTTTAAAATCTAAACTTTTTTATACATTCGACCATTTTTCCACATTTCTATGAGTCTTTAACTCAAAAAAAATATCGAGTGTTTCTTGAAAGTTTTGACTTTTAAAGGTCTTTTTTTTTCAGATACTTAATTTTCTTTTAAATTTTCGAGTTCTTTTTTGGAAAATTTTGAATTTTTTTTAAATTCAGATTTTTTTTTAAATTTTACATGTTTACTTACTTACAAGGATACTCTAGTCTCTGTTTTTCTCAGACCAACACCGAACTATCTGAAGATCGTCGCATTTATTTAAAAAAAACATCAGTTTGTAAACAGCACGTGGTTTAAAAAATTTCACTGACGAACATTTTAAAACTTTTTTCCTCCCTAGAATGATATCGGCTGGACTTTATGGCCTATTGGATCAGGATTTGACCTCAGACTTCCGATAGCAGGCTCCAATGAGGAGAGAGGGACATATGCTTTGATATTAAGAAAAATTCAATGAAAACGCCCTTTAACTCCGATTTATTAAATTTAAACGATTAAAAACTTATAACAGTTAGCTTAGGTACATATTAAACATTTTTACTTAATTTTTGATCAATTTAATATTCATTTCCTTGATGTATTTTTTTGTAAGAACGGGATGTTTCTCGCATTAGGGTCCAGCAATAGTCGGCTAACATATTCGGGCACCACTTTCCTATGTACCTTTTCTCTATGGAGGCAATATCTCTGTGAAATCGTTCTCCAAGCTCATCTCATACTACTCCTAAATTTTCAGAAAAAAAGTCCAGTGAAGATTTAGAGACATGTTGCATCCTAAAATATCATAGGCCGCAAGTCCGCGATAATTTTCTGATTTATTATTTCCAAGAAAATTTTTGCAAACACTCTCAAATGCATTCCATGCTCGACTTTTATTATCACTTAAAATTTGCCTGAAGTTTGTATCTTGAAACAATTGCCTAATTTGGGGACCAACAAAAATTCCTTCTTTAATTTTGACCTCATTTATATGTGAAAATTTGACTTTTAGACAATTGAAAGCATTTCCTTCTTTATCCAGTGCTTCAACAAAATTTTTGATTAGGCCTTGCTTAATGTGAAGTGGAGGTAAATATATTTTTTTCTATCTGAACTAATGATTTTCGTGTCAAATTATGAACACCAACTTCTATTGTTTCACGTGGAGTCCAAACCTTAATTTTATGTTTATCTCTTGCTGTCCCACTTAAACAAAAGGCAACAGTATTTTATATATCCTGATTGCAGTCCAGTCAATAACGCCACCACTTTTAAATCTGCACATATGTATGTTCCATTTGTGATTTTCGTACTTTATACATCTGAGTAACATCTTGAGTTTGTCATATGTTTCTGTCATATTTACCGAACGAGCTGTAGGAACCGATGGATGCTCGTTTCCATTAAAAAGTAAAACAGCTTTTAGATTTGTTTTAGACGGATTTGTGAATAGTCTTCATTAATCGGGCATATGTGGTGAGTTCAGTTCGGTTATTAGGCCAGGTATGTCATGCCAAAGTACTAAATCACGTTGCACTGCAAAAAAATCTGTGAGAGTAGATTGCGTTTTCCTGTAGATGGACACCTTAACTCTTTTTTCTAAGAGGTTTCACTGCTTCAGGCGAGATCCGAGAAGTTCTGCTCTTGTTTTTGTGAGGTCGAAGTTACGAACAAGGTCATTTAAGTCACCTTAAGTGATTAAATGAGGTGTATCAGGCAAATCATGAGAACTACAGATGTAGCTTGGTCCGGCTTCTGGTGGAGTACCTCTAGCGTCTGACCCCAAATCAAGCGTGTAACTCTCGGGTGGCTGGAGAATGGGTAGTGAGTTGTGATAGGGTACTGGTTGCATTGCAGAGGGAATATTGGAGTACTGAATCATGCGCTTGGTTTTGCTAGTAATTCCATTAACATTCGTCATGCAAAAATAACAATCATCTACGCGATTACTAGGTTCCCTCCAAACCATTGGAACTGCGAATAGCATAGATTTATGAGTACCTTTCAACCGTCCTGTCAATGTTCTCGAACACGAACAGCAACACATTTTTGGGGCCCTCGACTTATCTTGATCTCCAACTTTGCATCCAAAGTACAGTTCATAAACCCTTTTTACTAGTGAAGATAAAGTTCGCCACAAATAGAACAGAAGTTATCGACTTTATTAACCCAGATTCGCGGCAACATTTTTGCTATTGTTTTAAACGGGAACGTAGATCTGGGCGAAAATTGTTTTAAGGAAACATGTAGATCTGAGCGAAAATATAAATAGATATTTGCTAAATGATCATAAAGGACTGAAGGGATATTTCAAGCATAAATCCAACTAACTGCAGATAATAATGAGGCGCCCGTTTATTACCTATGAATGGGCCTACTCGACGTTTCCAAGAAATCTGTGCCTAATATAAACCTTTGGCAGTCAATTGTGTATTCGTTTAGGTCCAAATCTTACAAAACACACAATATTTTTATTGGGAGGATTTTTGGGTTCAACACTGTTCCGATGGCATTACCTGTTTTCCTCATAGATTTACAAAATTCAAGGCGTTTGTTTCTATCTGATTAATGATCGTCGGAAAATATTTCGAATATTATAGTCACTTTATAATACTTACACACATTTTTTTTTAAAATGTTTCGCACTGTTTACAATTTAAGATTAATTTTGTAATGAACACATGTGCTTCATGTACAATGTACATCACGCGTGCGACACAATATGTACATTGTGTCGCACGCGTTTTAAGTTATTGAATTTCGGTCCGGCATTTGTATATCATGACCAATAATTGTGACTAGTTATTTCTCCTCCCAATCACCTTTGTCACCATTTGTTTTCATATTGTAAAGTGATGTTAAATCGTGACATTTAACCTGTTGACGATTTGATCTTTATAGATGCCGATGGTAGGTCAAAAATCGTATATGTGTCGGCATAGGTGCTTTCAAATATGATTCCGTTTTATAACTTTGTAAACTTATATGTACATTTTGGCCACTTGGAGTCGAATTGCTAAGAACGTTGACTAACTTTGATTGATAAATTGAAAGCTAAACACCATGTTTCTTATTTCTGACTTAAAAATTACGAACGTCTGTACACATTTTCATCACTTAACACCCTTAATGGATGAATTTTCAAGAAGCTTATTTAGTGCTCAGCTACGTTATATAAAAAACCCAAGTACAAAATTTCATGCTTCTAGACCCACAGTTTTAAATTGTGTGTTGCCTGTCAATAAATGTTTAAAGTTTTTAAAGTATTTATTGAAGATTGACTAATATGTAAGAGAAAACTGGCTGTTCTTTTATTTTTTCACTTTATTTCTTAAATTGTTTTTTATATTTGTTTCAGGGCTCAGTGATGCCTTGTGCCTATCTCATACTAAACAACGCAAAAATAAATGCTCAAGACAACAATGGGAAAACCCCTCTACATCTTGCAACGCAAGAAGGTTACACGGCTCAAGTTTGTCTCTTTTTAAAACATCGTGCCGATCAACACCTTGAAGATGATGAAGGGAAAGTGCCTCTTGCCATGGCCGAACAAAAAGAACATGCTGACATTGTAACTCTGTAAGCTATCAGTTTTTAAAATAAGGCCATAACTATTTACTGATATTGTTGTAGATTACGACTGGCCCGGTTGAATGAAGAAATGAAAGAATCCGAACCTGGAGTTACAGGTGATGAAATGTTTAATGATGTTGTTAGGGATTTTTCTCAATTAGCCTGCTCTCACCCAGAGAGACTTAGGACTAAATTTGAAGCAGAGTAGGTGCCTTCAGAATAAACCTGTCAGTTGATGTCATAATTGTGTCGAATATTACTAATACAGTTCTTTAAATTAAACTTGAAGGTTTAGAATTGTGGCACTGTCAACTTTAATGTCTTGTTTTATTACAAGATTATTTTATTTTTAAGCCTCTCTCAAACAAAACTATTTTTATATACCCATTCAATTTTATTTATTTTCTATATAATTAATTATGCATTCCATTCAAATATACACATATTTAATAGGTTTTAAAAAAATGTGAAATTTTAGACAATTCAACAGATTATGCTTTTGCAAAAAGCAGTGCTGAGGTAATAGCATACAAAATGTAGAACTACTGACGTTTGCTTAAAGCATTGAACTAAATTCTGTGGAAAATAAAGTTCCACCCCTTTACTTACTGCATCTATACTTGGTAACAATTATTCAATATGTATTTTGCCATTGGCCGATCACCTTTATAAATAGACAACTTAAAATACAACTACTTGTTTTGTTTATTGAAAACATACAGCATGGAAACTGATTCTTTAAATGTAAAATCTGATACCTATTTGCACTCCCTTGGGGGGTAAACTTATAAAAATCATTTTTTAGGGGATGCATGTGTTGTATAAGGAAGTTATTTGCCTTTCAGGTTTGTAAGTCTAATAGTTTTGGAGATTCATTTTAACTAGCAATGTACCATCCTTACTAATATATAAATGCGAAAGTGTGTTTGCCTGTCTGTTTGTCCGCTTCACTGTTGCTAAATCTCACGCATTTTCTCGATTTTCTACTCTCGCGCATATGGCATGACTCATTTTCTATGTAAATAAATGCAAAGCTTGGCAATGACACAACGACGGCTTCATCTAAGGCCGGGGGTTTAAACCTAATGTCAGGTTTTTTTAGAGGAAATAAATGGTCTGACAGTTTCAACAGCGTCATAGCTCGATAGGGCGCGACTCCCTGTCTTCTCGGCTTCTCTACGGTGACAGTTGCCAGATCTTCATTATTTTACCGGATCTTCCATATTTTGGTAATCCAGTCGATTTTGTTTTGTTGTTCTTTTATAACATTTTCCTTGTATTCAACTTTATATAGAGTGTTTT